>OY728128.1:841729358-844699025 GCA_963277665.1 Viscum album
GCAGTTTCTATTTTGACCTTCTGGTACTCATGCCTTTCCCGTGGGATTTAGACTGATGTCTTTCTTGTATGGAGTCAGTTGAAATATTCACAACTAGTGTCTAGTGGTAGTTTGAGATTATCATGGTGGATAGGTTCCATACTAGCCTCAATATCAGTTACTGGCTATGCAGTTTTAGTAGTAGGGACAGCAGGTTCATACTCCACTGAGGGGAGAAAGAGTTGTTAGAGGCTATCATTAGGGGGTTCCTCTGGGACCTTGACCCTAGAATGGCTGTCGGGGTGGTCTTAAGTAGTGGGTAATACTAGATGGGTGTGGTCAGTTACATGTAGTATAGTTATGAGTTCTATCAGGGCCAAAGACTATTCGAGGTACCATCATCTTGTTTAGTACCATTTCATGATCTTTATTTGATTTAGGATCTTTTCACTACTTTTTTGTACCACGTCTATCCCGTACTCTAGGAATAGATGCAGTGAGGCTTCCCATGACCCTTGTGTTAATTATGACAATCATAGGTTAGACATGCATGTTTTATGTGTATCAAGGATGTAGACTGGTGATCGGACTACCTTAGTCCTATGGAAATATTTTATTTCTACAGATGTAGCCATGTGATATTATTATCCACATGGACTTGTTGTATTCCATTCATTCCATTATCTACTTCTTTTAGCATATACCCATTTTTTCTTATGTAGATATCCAGCCTGTGGTTTTCATTAGAGAGAAGAGTTGTCAGGTGGGAAGTTAGTGTGTGGAGCCTCTTCCTTCATGGTTAGCTAATTTTTCTGTGGGATTAGTTGATGATTAAGTACCTAGATTATTTATGGAGATTTCTATGATTTTTTCCCCGAGGAGGTTGGGAGGCCATCCCTGTGATGTAAAATGGAGTTCGAGATATACCTCCATCCCAATGATTCTTTTATTTAGATATATCCTTATTGTATGAAACTATTTGAGTTGATGTAGATAAATATTTAGATAGATGATCTAATGAATATGGGCTTTATCTTACCCAATGTGTCACCATAGGTTGATTCAGTGTTGTTGGAAATGAAGGGAGTCTATGGTCAGAGGTTGCGCATATACTTCTGATGGTCAAATCAGGTAAGGGTCAGGAACGGTTACCCTCTTATAAGGATTGATGATCTTTTCGGCCAGCTGATAGGGGTGATTTGGTTTTCTTAGATCAATCTATGGTTTGGATATCACTATTTGAGGGTTAAGGAGGAAGATATACTATAGAGTGATTTTAGATGTATATATGGGTTCTTTGAGTTCGTAGTCATTTTATTCTGTGTTATGAACACACCAACCATGTTCATGGGGATTTTTAACTCCTTCTTCCATGTTTTCATTGACCGATTCATCATCGTATACACCAATTATATATTGATCTACTCAAATTTTGTGGAGGATCATACCATGCATCATAGGACTATCTTGTAGGTCCTTCGATTCCTCCATCTTTATATAAATTAGCCCAAGCGAATGTTATAAACACGAGAGGTGAATTTCCTTGTTCATGTGGTGTCTAAGAATGTTGTAGCAGTGGACCTGTCCAAGGATAAAGTAGTTTTTTCTTAGTATGCACCAAATAATTTGTCATAGTTTCAAATATTTCTTCGTCTATTAGCCTATTTCTGGAGTTTTGTACCCAATTTCTCTCAAGCTTCCCCTCCATTGATATCTTTGACCAGCAAATAACATGATTTTGTGTCGAGTGAGAAATTATAAGTAGTGTTGGACTATATGAATTTCAATTTCTCAGTGCCCCAGAGCTCTGTATTTTCGAGAAAGGGGTGATGTTTGAGAAGTTTTTTTATTATTGTCATATGTTCTTGGGATTTGTGCTAATTTATAAGTGTGGGGTTATCTATAATGGGTCTAGGTAGTTACATCCACATAAATTTAATTATTCAACCCATGACCTAGATCATGTTGCAGTCATGTTTTCGCTAATGTTGTGGTGGAATTACCTCACAGGGGAGCGCTTTATGGTCTTCATAGCTCATGAAAGTTTTATGTGTATCTTTTTCCAAAGATATCAAAATAAGAGAAAATGTATGTGGATGGATTTTCTTTAAGACTGTGATTTTGAGATCTCCGAAAACATTAGAAAGGGAAATATCAGCCCCAATGAATTGAGATTAATTCACGGAAGGAGGTAGTCTATGAATTTATGGAAACATGGAAGGTGATGGAGGAAATGGAATCCTTGAACATTGATGTAGAAATGGATGGTAGAAGTGGTTGATTGTTTCATAGTACACTACAATATTCTCTGATGTGGCAGGTGGAGGAGTCTCAGTGGGGAGACTTATAGGAAAAGGTGATGTGTGATCACGTTGACCAGGGTGATGCTCTAGAGTGATCATAAAAAACATATGATATTACATAGGAGGCTATTTGATGTGGCGGTGATTCATGAGGGAGTCCTCTGTGGGTTTCATAGAACATCCTTAGTAGTACAACCAATAACATAATATGTGTATCATTGCATGAGAAGTTAATTTTGGTGGCCTCGGATGAAACAGGAAGTGGTAGAGTTTATGTAAAAGTACATAGTGTGCCAGTAGGTGAAAGTTGAGAACTTTGTTCCAAGTGGTATGTGGTATCCCATAAATATCCCCAAGTGGAAGTGGGAGACATCTCAATGTAATTCATCACAGGGTATCCCAATTCTCAAGGAGGATATGATGCCACCACGGTAGTAGTGGATCAACTAAAGAAATCATCCCACTTCTTATAAATTAAAGATTCGGGCACAGTTAATGACATGATAAAGAAGGATGTGGATGTTTTTGTGCAGTTTCATGGAGTTTTAGGATCCATTTTCTCATATCGGGATACATATTTTAGCTCATGAGTTTGGAAGGAATTGTAGAATTATTTTGTCACTCATCTTTGCATTGACACTACTTTCCACCATCAAATTGATGGGCATACAAAACATACTATTCAGATTATAGAATACATGTTTTGAACATGTCTTGAATATTAGTGGGTCATGGGTGTGACACTTACCCTTGGTTGAGTTTTCTTATAATTGTAGCTATCACTCATCTATTGGAATGGATCGGTTTGATGATTAGTATGGAAGACCATTTCATTCACCTTTCTGTAAGACAGAGGTTGGGGAGACATCTTTTCTTGGACTAAGGTATTTTAGATCATGACTGAGAAGGATCATCTTTTTCATGAGAGGATAAAGGATGAAAATAACCGAAAGAGGACTTATGATAATTGTAGGATGGTGCCCCTAGAGATTGAGGTTGGGAACCACTTATTCATGAATTTTTCCACTAACATGGGAACTAGAGCATTGGAAGAGGGAGTAATATTACTGTAATGTCCACTGGACTCGTCGAGGTGTTGGGGAGAGTTGGCAAGGTGGCATACTAGTTGGCATTTCCTCCTTTGCGGGAGAGGGTCCATGATGTCCTCCAACTCTCTTAGCTACATTTGTATCTACATGCTGACTCCCGCATAATCGATTGGGGAGACATGGATAGAGAGGATGAAACGATGTTTGTTGAGTAACCAGCAGAGATCTAGGGTCATCGATAGAATTTTTTTGAACATGGACCATACCATTTGTTTTTGTGTTTTGGAAGCATTGTGTCTTAGATTAGAGTACTTGAGAGCATGAAGCAAAGATTCCTTCATAGCGCTTAGAGCTATTTTTAGTTTTTCCTAATTATTTTTCCTCTTTTAATTCAATTTTTTTCCTCATTTTCTATGTGATGGATTGTTTCCTTCCTCTAGTATTTTTTATAATTTTTTGACATGTGGAAAGGGGAGGACTAGATTTAAAATCTAGGAACCTTAATTATGATAGGATTGAACCCATGTGGGTGAGTCAGTTCTTCTAATAGAAGACAGTATCTTGACATGGAGGATGATATTCTTGGATTCATGTGTTTGGACAATGCTGTTGGTGTGGTTTTGTTGTGTTTCTACTAGTTGGTTGGGTAAACAGATTTCATAGGAGGTGTTCATATATATTAGGGTTATACTACATCATTGAAACAATACATGGTGTTTGATTATTTAAACTTGATGTTGTTAGTGGTTCATAAAATGTAGAATGATCTCTGAGTTGTATCTCAGGGGGTGGTTGTTTAGACCCCACTTTTATCTATTTTGGTTTTAATTATAGAGGGAGAGAACAGTTTGAGAGGTGTTTGATGTAGTGTCTCAGACCACTCTATTCCATTACATTGTGAAAATATGGACATTAAGGTGTTCTGGGAAATAATTTTGAGTCATTTCAGGATTTTTCCCAAATTACATTTTTTTTCAATGGTAGGCCATCCTAATGGCGAGTCACGTCACTAACTTGAGACAGTTAATCACAATGGGGGTGAGTAATGGTGAGTTATAAATGTTAAGTCGTGATGGTAGGTCATTATGGTGAGTCACAATGGTGACTCACATTAGCAGGTCACTAGTGGTGACTCATGACAGTGACTCCTCCAACGGTGACTCATTCGAAATTGATTCGTCCAATGGTGAGTCATCCAATGGTGAGTCACCCAATGATTACTCATCCATTGGTAGATTTTCTAATGGTGAGTAACCCATTAGTAACTCATCCATCAGAAACACACACTAGTGACTCATGATGGTTACCCACACAATAGTTATTTATTTTTGTCAATTTTTTAAAATTTCATAATCTACACAATTTTTCTAGTTTCTCCCATTTAACATTTAAATTTATGTCAAATGAATTTAATATAAAGTTTAAATACTTTTGGATCTGGTTCAAAGGGATTAATCATATATTTTAATTTCATAATGTTCTTGGGGTTTAAAATGCTCAAAGCACGTGATGTTGGTCAAGATCCCACTTTAATGTCTTTTAAAACCCATTCCTTCTATTTAGTTAGATTCCGAACTTTCTAAATATTATATCCACTCTTCCTTTAACCATAACATTTTACCTTTTTGTTCCCCTAAAATTTATCCCTCTGTATGTATTTTGTAGTATTGTATTCCTCAGATTGTGTTTTCCCTAGAGGTTCTTCCTATTGCATGTGCACCCACTCTTTTGGTGCAATAAAGAATTGTTGAACAGTTCCTCTTCAAGGTAGGTATTTCTTCATCTCTCTTTTAATTGTTTATCATGTGTGGTGGGTGTATGAATGTATCCCTTGTAATTATATAAGAATAATAAATTAAATAAATATAATTGATTCAATTTATGATCAATGTGAAGGGGCAGGGAAAATGTGACTCGTGATTCTGTTTATTATTTTCGTTTATATTTTGTTTTGTATGAACTAATCACCCACTAAAAATCATTGTCGTTGGTGGTATTTTTTCTTATAGGATGATCTGTAGAATGAATGATGTTTGTTCTTGGATGAATGTTCCCACATGAAAATTGTTAACAACGTATACATGGATAATAAATAGATTCCCCAGGATAACCCAGTTTCAATGATATCCCCTAAATTAACAATTTGAATTAAAGAATATATTCTTTGTAAAATCTAAACAATTTTTATTTTGTTCTATGGGTATGGTAATTTGGGTGCGATTCGTTTGAGCAGTGGGGCCACATGTTCAGGTTGTTCTATTTTTTCTGGAGATGAAATGTGTGTAGTGTTATTATGTAGAGGGGCATCCAAGATGGTTGTGATGAGGTGTGTTTATGAATGGTGTTCATCTCTTTTAGAGGATGGTTTTTAGAAGGATGAGTTGGAAGGATTAAAATAGTGATTTATATGGTTAATTTTCTTGGGATTTCTCCATGAGTATCATGCATAAATATTTTCCCTATGTCTTGGGATTGGTATTTTATTATAGAATGAATGGGTTTTCAACAATGAAGAAATATAATGTGTATTAAACTAGCAGGATCTTATAATTTTGAAATAACTGTGTTGATGTTGACTATTTTTTATTGTTTCTTATTTTTGGTAGTGCATAGTAGTTTCTCGGGTAGAGATGGAATGAAAAATGAATAGTTTAGAAAATACTAAGATCATTTTATTTTAATTGGATGGGGGTATGATTTGAGTTTGTGGATTTTTGTGAGGCATCTTTCATTTATCACCTTCATAAGTGACCATCATTAATATTGATAAATGTGTATAGAGGAAGTTTTTGTCATTAATCCAATAGCTTCGGTCTGATTTCATCATATTATTTCTATATATATGTATTTCCCTTAAGTTTTCTATACACACCCCACCCAAGTTGAGAAATATGTGGCAACCACCCCAATTTTCCACGAGGAGGGTGTCTATCTCAAACATACTAATGAGAGGATAGATGGTGGGCCACACACTCTTCCCTAATCCCTCTTCTAGGTGGTGATATCCCATGCTTTTTTAGACATGTTTTGGTTCATGAGTCCAAGGTGTATGTAAGAGAGTTGTGTTTCCCATGTGTCTTCGGGATGAGATGTGTTGTGTTCCATGTTGTATTTGGAATGAGATGTGTTGTGTTCCTAGGTGTCTTTGGGATGTGATGTGGTATGTGGCCCATGTTTCTATAAGAGATATGCAGTTGTGAGGCCCAAGTGTGTGCGAGTGGGATGTGATGTGGTATGTGGCTTTAGTGTATGTGGTCTAGATGTAGTTATGGGGCCCTGGTCTGTGCAGGTGGGATGTTATGTGGTTCTTTTGAAAGAGGTTGGAGGGCTATGAAATTTTTCCATTAGGGTGTGAGATCAGCCAATCGATGGAAAAGTGGTGTTTGGTACCCTACAACCAATGTGATTACTATATTACACCACATTGCATGTGTTACATGGTATGTGTTCTTTGGTGTGTGTTCCTTGGTGTGCTGAGCATAGTTAGAAAACCATAATAGGTGTTGTTGGTTCTTTTATTTTCTCACAAGATAAATAGTATGATTCTCCCACTTGTGCATGAGAGACTTTTTTTATAACTGAGTATACAAGTATGTTCACCCTACACTATGAAACTAATTTTATGTTTCCAAGAGGGCTATGGGTAATGTGCTGTTCATTACTAGCTTGTACTATCGAACAATTGTTATGTCATTTCTCAGCTTTACATTTGGGTATTTACTTTATAGTTTTTCATAGTATTTGTAGAAATTTTGTTTTTAACATGCATATGAGACGGTTTTGTATTTATTATACATATATATATATGCCTTTGACTAATTTTTAGGTTGATACATCTTGTATCTTGATCTTGTTTACTATAAAAGGGTAATGATTCCCATTTTGTGATATTTGTATACCCTTTTTGTTGGTATCCACCCCAGGGCCAACTAGAGGCGGGACTCGAGGGGGTCATTATCTCCATTTCATCATTTCTAGTATAGGATGGGAATCTTTGGAGGGAGGGGTTGTAGAAATAAAAATGTGTATGGTTATGTTTTTGAAGTAATTTATTAATATGTTTATCTTTTTTTTAGGAATGTTAAGGCATGTATATGGAAATTGAGGGTAAAGTTAAGGGACTGGTTACCTAAAAATCATTTATTTTAGTTTTAAATTTTCTTACTTAAACTTTTTTTCAATGAAATTCTCTTTTAAATGTTGGCCTATTTTTAATTTTGATATAAATGTTTTTTTAATCAATTCTATTTCCATTAATGGTTTAATTTTTATTTTTCTTAACCACACTGAAATTTTTTAAAAAGAGCCTTGTAACTGTGAATTTTAAAATGATGAATAAAAAAATGTTTTCGAAAAGGTATTTTATTCAATTAGTTATCATTCTTATCTAACTGGTCTTCCCCTATTGGAGTTATGTTTAACTTTTAACCCTATATTATTGTTTTATAATTTGATTATTTTGTGTGACTTTGTTTTAGGTATTCTGAAATTAAATTCATTAAGTTATATAGATGTTTTATTAATCCAATAATATTTCCATAGGTTACTTATGAAAATGGAATGACTTACATTTGGATATTTGATCTAATCTATTTTACATCCATGATTTCCTTATATGGTAATTTATAAATTCCATGAGATGAATTTTCTTTAAATGGGTTATTTTATGGTCTGATGATAGTTATCAAGTTTTTTTAGAAATGTATGTACTGTGAGATGGGTGGGACCTTTACCTCCCTGAAATGTAATGGGTAATGAAATTTAACTCTCAATATATAAATTTTATCTAACTATGATAGAATGTAGCTAGGTTCTCAAAGTGTGGGTGTGATTTCATTTATCTCTACATATAATTTTATGTGTGAATAAGTTGGTGTGTATCTATGTTCACAATGATAATAAATAATATCTTTATGATTTTGCCACATTTTTTGGTTTGATATACTTTTTAAATGAGTTTATTATTATTCTCTCTTTTTAAATTATTCCCAACTTGTAAGCCATGCTGACTTATTATTATTATTATTGAGTTTTGTTTTGGTCCATTTATTTTAATTTATTATTCCTTGAAGATAAAATGATGATCTTGTCTTTCCCAATCACGTTTTATTATTAACAACTATGGACATATAATATTTTACATATGATATTTATTATCCCCAAATGTTCTATTTCTAGTTATGATATATTTTTCCTTACATATAATCCAAGATCAAACATTTGATATGTTTTACCAACCCTAATATTCGATGAATAATATGTCTCCTTGAATGTCTAAAAGTGGATATCTATAATTGAAATGTTTTCACAAGCTTAATAAAATATTGTTTTTAAATAACTAATATCTAATACACTAAACCATTTGGAATTTGTTTTATGATCTTTTTTGTGAAATTTATTAATTAAACCATGATATCAATTTAATAAATATGTATGTTTGTCTTTCATCAATATAGACTTGATTTATTATGGGATATATGAATTTTATTCCCCAAGTAACCCTCATGATTAGTTATTTTTTCCATATTACATTATTGTTTCTTAAAACATTTTTATCTGATAAACCAATTAAATACTCAATGTTTTTTTGATTTAAGGAAATAATTTTTTATATTTTTATGTATTTCTATAAATTAATTATTTTTCATTTTGTTTTAACATTCATTACATATTTTTATCCTTATAGAATGTTTTTAAATGATTTTTCATGGTCCTAAGGGAGAGTATGAATTATTTTATTGCCTAACTATACGTATGATATTTTATCCTAAATAATGATTTATATCACTTAATGAGTATAATACTTTCTATAAATTTTATATTTCTATGAATATGTATGTGTTTTTGACGTAACATCACTCATAAATATATAAATCTATAAAATTAAAAGTTCTTTACTATGAATGTGAAAAAATATTTTCCTTAAATCATATTATTAAGGTAAGGTTATGTCATTACATATTATAACACCTTATTAATTTTAGGGGTTTTTGGTATATTTGAAGTATGAATTGGTAATGCTAAATTTTTTAGTAATTTCAAGATTATCCCAAATGGGTTATACTTTATCCAATATTTTTCTCATGATTAGATTATCCCCTTGACACTAGGTAGTCAAATATTATGAATAAGGTGGTATGCATGATTCCATCTATGAAATACAAATCCTTGTCTTCCACGGGTATGTAGGATGGGAAATTATACATAATAACGAAATGGATGACTAGTATAATAACCACACATATAATGAGACACCATGAAATTTCATTTATTGTTGGTATAAATTTTCATGAAACAACACAAGTAAAGTTTTTTACACTTCTATGGGGAAACTATAATTGTTACATTGAGACATATGAATACTAAAAAGTAATAAAAAAATATTCTCCCACGTTTTATTGTATATTAGTGAAATTTACTAGTTTTGAAGGACTGATTTGTAATAGGGCATATAGGTGTAAAAAAATATGTTTATCATATCAAAAAATTATTTATTAATAATAATATTTTTAGTAGTAATTCATTATCATAATAGAAATAGATTTTATAAAAAAATCATTTTATTTATTCATTAAAAGAATAATGAAAAACAAAAATAATATATTTACAATATTTTCAATAAAAAATATTGTAAAATATACCTAAATAGGTATCATAGAATATTTTATAAAATAAAATGGTTTATAGACTCCTAAAATATCATACAGATATATTGTAAATTAATTAATTAATTAATATTACCTATAGTAAGATTGTATTGTTTTAGTATGGTCGAAACTATAAGGAACGGGGTGTTTTTTTGGATTTTTAACTATTTTCTATAGAAATATAAACTGATTAGTATGAAATGTATTTTATTAATGATGTAACTATGAAAGAAAATGTGAAACCAATTACATTATAATCAAAAATATCTAATTGAGTGATCAAGTGGTCAAAAAATATATATTATGAGGGGAATTGTTACTAATTCATTATAGGTAAAATTTGTCTTTATAATGTTATTAAAAAATTTGTTATAGTGACTAAACTAAAAATCCATCACTTCTTAAAAGGCATAAAGTTAATTGGATGATTTCAACCATTCATTTTATTTAATTCATTATTTTAAAAGAAAATTAGTGGAAAAAATTCTTAAGCTATCATGATATTAATGATTTTCATGTCATGATTTGGACACGTATTTTCTTCATCATGATAATATATAATAATTTATATAAATTAATCTAAATAATTTAGAAGATAAAAATAGTTATATTAGAAATCTATAATGAGTAACACAATATTATTATATTTAAAATGATTTTATTTTTAAATAGATATTAATGAATAAGTATATATCATCAAACATAATTATTAGTTAATATTTCTATCAAGAAATAAAATTTCCTTTTAAAAGTGGTAAAATAGTTCATTTAATCATAATTAAATGATAATAATAAATAAAAATTTATTGAAAAGATCATATATTTTATCACTGAGAAAAAGATTTCATTTATACATCATAGTCATTATGATCTGAGAGAAAACAAAAAACCATGATAATTATAAATATATTTTAAAACAAAATGTTCAATAAGGGAGAAGATAATAGATATTCCTTATCATGTATCCTTTTTTACGTCTCTATCCAATTTTAATTAAATCTTCAGCCACTCTCTTCAATTTCATATCTATTACAGGACAAAAGTCATTATATGTGCCTTTATGTTCATATTTTCTATGATGAAACTACCCCTTTTATGTCTCCAACCATGTTTTCATAAGTCTAAAATTTAATGATGTTATAGATTAAACATCCTATAACCAACCAACACCTATAAAATTTTAACAAAAATAAATAAAATTTTTAAAAATAAACCTTTAAACCTTGCATCCAAAAAGATTTTAAATACTAATAAAATAATATCCAAACAACTTATGAGAAAATCTATAAAAGAATTCACTATATCCCCATAATTTTATTCCTTTTCATTTATTTTTTGGAATACAAACACTCTATAAAAATACATATACTCACCATCATAATAAAGATAACATAGACAATAAAACCCAAAAAAATTCATCAATATTAGTCACTCATCTTTGAACCCCAAAATTAGAACTCAACCAGAACCCAATGATAAGTCATAATCATTAAAAAAACAAAAAACCACTAATCCAATTATTATAGATCCATATATATACATGATTTCTAATTGGGGTGTTATTATGGTCATGCTACATACTCTCTGTACCAATATTGTGCACCTCTTGAGTAATAAAACATCACCATAATCAACACATAATGAGAGACAAAAAACCCTAAATCATATTCCTCTAGCATTTTCACGCCCATTGTTAATTTTTATTGTAGAGACCCGTAGCTTGACATACATGGAAATTACATTACTTTTGCGGAATACATAGTACATAACAAAAATAGACACACAAGGACCGTAATAGTTTAGTGTCTTTGGAAACTTGGAACGTAATATTCTAATCATGGTGAAAGATCTTCAACATCTCCCATAAAGATCATCCTTTTTTTCTTACATAAAACATTTCTTTATATCCTGAGGAAAACAAAACAAAAAAATTGTGAGCTAAAATGCTCATTAAGGGTAAGCATGGATGAAATAAAACATACCATATAAATTTGAACTTAAAAACCTGAACATAATCTTTAAACATCAAAAGCTTGAGCCATGACATAAAACATGGAAGTACGTAAGGAATAGATCATAAAGAAACATTAATAATGATAAAATATCATGGGAATTAAACATGTAATTATGGAAACCATTAATCACATGATATGATTTACATATTAGCCAAGGCATTGCTACCAAGACCATCTAACTGGAAAAATCTCCTTTCTGAATTGAGTTCACTAATTGTTCCAGTCATGTATTACTGAACCAGTTTAACTTGCCGTTTCATTCATGTCTATATCATGATATATAAATCATTACCCAATGCATTTGAGGGAGATATAGGTCCCACCCATCTCATAATGAAGTCATTCTTACTTGTGACACAAAATAAACATACATAATTCATAATAACCCAACGAATAAAATGGGTTTCATAAATATCATCCCATTGTCACATAATCCATATAAAAGAAATGGATATCATTTCATAATAATAAAATTGAATCCATGTAAATCATAGAGACATTATACTTGAAACATACAGATATGAAAATATTTTCATCTTATATGGAAAATGGTTTTGATAAAACACTTGAAATGAATTCTTGAGGAAAATATCACTTCTTCTTGAAAATCATTTTCGTGCCATGAAATTTTAAAAGAAAAAGATTTTGTTGAAAATATTCATGAAATCTCTTGGAGGAAGCTTCATGAAAATAAGGCTTTATAAAACCGTAAAAATCCTTTCATGCCGTATAAGTTAAAAAAACATTCTTCTCGTACTTTTTCCGGAAAAGTAAAAAAAGTACCTCGTAACATAAGAAAAAAAAAGATTCCTTACATACCATGTAGTAAAAGTCAAAAATGGGTAAAAATTACTTTAAACATACATGAAAACACTTTTATAAAACATGTACATGGATGATAACAATAACCCCAGTAAATACTTACGTATAAGCAATCTCGGATAAAAATGAGATTTGAAAAATTATCCCTTACCTTAGGTCTGATATGCTTCGTAGATATCTGAACCTCCTGTATAATGATTTAAATAATGTCATTGACTTATTACAGTTTCATATTCATTGTTATGATATCAAATATGGTACACTTATGACTTTATATTACCCGTTCTTTTGTAAGTTCCATGTTAAAGTAGCGTTTTGGGTAAAATAGTTTTATTTATCGTACATGTTTGGACATGTTTTTCTTGATATTATTACTTATAACCTCATTAGATTAATTCAAAAATGTAAAACATGATTTATATATATTCATCATATACATATATCGATAAATGGAATGAAATACACCGTTCATGGAGACGGTAGGCCGTACGTACGCATGAACGCTATTTTCGTTTCATTATTGAATTGAATGGAATTAATTGGATGACATACATATATATATAAATTATGTCATATATTTCATGATTAATTATATATATACTATATAATCATTCATGAATGATTAATCATTGAGAATGAATCTCATTGCGTCGTGGAGACGGTAGTCCATACGTACGCACGAGCGATGATATCGTTCGCATAATTATTGAATTGAATTGGAGAGGATGATACAATATATCAGAATCAGTATGATATTATAATAACTATGTATATTTATTCTTTACACCATTATACCCATCCAAGTAAGGTGGTGTTGGAAAAACAGATTACACCACGACGTGGAGACGGTATTCCGTACGTACGCACGCACGGTGATCTCATTTTCCGTAGGATGGATAAATGGTGAACTAGGGTTGTTTAATACTTATAATAACATATTGGTATATTAGTGATACTGATTTTATTACTTCATAATGAAACAACTAAATAAGACTAAGTGGAAGAAGAAATAAAGTTGAAAGAATCGGTAACGGACATTACCTCTTCTTTGAAGGGCCTCTTTGAGACCTCTTCTTAAGGCACTAAAATTTGTCTTTGAATAAGAACAGGACCTATATAATGTTTCTAGGGAAGTGGAGAAGATAATTTTGAAGGGGTTGGCCGAGCATGAAGGCTCAAAGTTGTGTGAGGAAGAGAGGAAGGAGGTTCCCTTTTATAATGTAGGAGAGGGGCACCTTTGGAATCCTAAAAAATATTGGTTTAAAATAAATTCAAACCCCACATAAATACCTCCAAAAATTACTCAATTCGAAGATTAGATGAGATAGAGTTTTAATCTCGGAAACCAATAAAATTTAGACATGTTAGGAACTTATTTTAAACATTATCAACATGATTTATCCTTACTTAATAAATTTAATTTTATTTTTGGTAATAACATTCTACATTTTAAATTATAACAAAAAATTACTTATTTGTTGTGAATTGTCCATAATTGGATAATTTATAAAATTTAAGACCATATAAATTTAAATTCATAATATTTATATATTTTTGTGATTTTTAAACAATTTTATAATATGTTATTTTTATAAAATAACAATAGTGTCAATTTTGTGACGATTCATTTATATGAATTTAAATAAAATATATACAGACGATATTTTTGAAATAAAAACTTAAATAGATTCATAAAAGGTCACATGTATCTATAAAATTAGTGTATTACATTAAATAGTTCATATAATAATTATTTTATTACTTTTAAAACCATTTATTTGGTTTATCTCTTAATGAAATAATTACTATAACATTTTTGTATAATTATTTAATATACTTATTTGTTGCATAAAAATTAAATATAAAATCCTATGATGAAGATGAATCTATTAACTTTCACAATAATACTTTTACTCTAATTTATCATCTTAAAATCACAATATTTAAATTGTTATATTTATTAAATTATGAAGGTGACAACTTTGGCATCATTTAAAATAAAATAATATAAGTGTCATAATCAATTTTATAAGACTAAAAACGGTTATATATTAGGTTATTTGAGTATTATGGTATATATACACACTACCAATAAGTTTTTTTCAGGTTTGTGAGACTTTTAATGGGTATTATTATTTCAATAAAAACTATATTACTGATTCTTCACTTAATAAAGAATTCCTGCATCATGAATGTATCACCATTAATGACAATTATTTAACCCCTAAAAATTATAACTAAATTATAATGATGTAGAAAAGTTTTTTATATTTCTGGATAATATTTATTTTCAAAGTTTTATGATGTTTATCACTAAATTAAAATTATTATACTTATAATATTTAAGAGAGTGACATGTTGTCACTTTCATTGGTTTTAATAATAATTAAATTATTTTCATGGTAAAAAGTCCATAAAATGAATCTAATCAAACCCATAGGTGATATGGGTCTACCTTTAACCATCCCATATAATTTTGGCATGTGTTAGGGTAATTTTATAATATTATATTTACTCTTAATTACCCGATTTACCTTTAACTATGGTAAATAAAATTTACCATAGTAACTATTCATAATTCCCAAAAATAAAAAGTAGCCTATTAACATAATTTGGACCAACTGATTCGAAATATAGAATCCATTTTTTCAAATTCAGTACACATAAGTTGCAGAAATTAAATTAAAATTAATCCCGTTGCCGAATGAAAACGAGTTTTTGTTTAAAACATTACAAAAGATTAAATTGATTTAACCTATGATTTCAATTTAAAATCAATTCTAATGACATAAATTATATTAAATGGTAAAAATATATTCTATTTATACTCTAAAACCATTAAATATTATAATTTAACCACATAAGTTATTACAATGAAAAAAGTTGTTTTTAATTAAAATATAGCGTGTTTTTACTATTCATTAAAATATGAAAGTTATTAGAATAATATGAAAAATTTATCCAAGGTAAAATTTTATATCCGGATTCCAAATAATAATTTTATTTTGTAAAATTAAACTTATAAACATGTCAAAAACTAGATTTAATGTGGGTGCGCCATCAAAAGGCGGCAAAACTGCATTTTTTAAAAAATACTTATTTTACACGAAATATTTATTTTGTTCTTATACCATATTTTAGAAAATGTGTAAGATGAATAGTAAAGTTATAAAATTCAAAATTTTGTTAATACTTTTCATAATGGCTAGTTCAAAATAATATTATAATAATATATCTTTGTTTAGTAAAACCCGTTATTGCGTACAACACACGCTATCGAGAAAGGTCACGATTGTGTGTAATGCAAGCCAAGTCGGGGTTGCGTGTAGTGAACGACTCCTTTGTTGTTATGTATAACAAAAAAATAGAATATATATATATATATATACTCAATGTTTCCTAGAATAACTACTGTCAAACAAACATGAAATTCTGTGTAACACGATCCAAGAATAGTGTTGCATATACTGCAAGCTAATACGGTGTTGTGTATAGCACAAGATAATCTTGGTTTAGCGTACAACAGAAGATATGAAAGAAATTAAAACGAAAATATCTTATAAAATCTCGGGTTGTTACATTCTACCCCCATTAAAATGAATTTCTCCCTCAAAATTCATCAGGGTTATAAATCGTTTACTATTCATAGAAACCCACATCGTAAAAATGAATACTAAAACATAATTTTAAAAACTAAAGTAAGAAATTTAATGATTACCCAAAGTAACTCATCAATGTGTTTCCATATAAGAGAACATAGTTGAAAATATGGATATGGAAGAAAAATCTAACCATCAAGTTCTGATGGAGAGTGGTAGAGAACATGGATACGAAAAACCCATCATTCACAACGCCAAAAATTTGTGATGATCTAAGGTACCATCTGATTCATCGGATATAAGAGCACTAGGACAACATTTTTGGTTTTCAA
This sequence comes from Viscum album, assembly GCA_963277665.1. NCBI lineage: Eukaryota > Viridiplantae > Streptophyta > Magnoliopsida > Santalales > Viscaceae > Viscum > Viscum album. The sequence goes on from OY728128.1 coordinate 841,746,105, forward strand.
TATAATTTCCCTAAAGTTGAAAATTTTGAATCAGAAGAAATGCTTGCTTGATTTTGGTACAATCTCACTGTTGTTCGTGCTTTGTACAATTTCCACTTCATATCTTAAAGAAATGAAGTTGAATTTGTTATTTGTAAAGTGTTAACAGATCATGTGATAGAATGATGGGTCATTCCATCTGTTTCAAACAAATGGTTAGAAAAAGTTATCAAATATACATAAGTCCATCTATGGTGAGGTTAATCATATAAGATTCCAAAAATGAACTTATACTTCATATATCATACTGCTTAATAAAATAAAACTAGTTTCTACTAACCAGGGACTTCCTGTAGGCCAGTGGTAGGCGATAAAGGCCAGTCGTACTTCGGTTGTGGTTTTGATTCCCACAGCCTTGTCCGATGCGATGGGTTGTCGCCCGTCCTGTAGGTTGTCCTTTTTCTAAAACTACATTACTATAACATCCCATCAATAATATCCAAAAAAGTTCTATCCTTAAACAATAATAACATATGTCCAACATAATCCATTCCAATCATTAGGCTTATCTAAAATACTTCGGTCCAAGATCATAGAATAATGAAAATGATTATTTGAAATTTTACATAACAATCATGTGAATGCTATCATTTACCCCTCATATATCATAAGATATATCTTGTTGGTCAAATTACAAACATGTGAATACCTTAATCATGTATTCTCTTGAAGAATGAATACCAATTGAACCTTATTGAAAACATGAATATTGTTAAATTTTAACACTTTCCACATACCAAAATCCAAAAAAATTTATATACTCAAACCATAATATCACTTAGTCCTTATATCGGAAATGATCTCATGAATACAATCAAACATCTCATTATCTTCTTATCCCTTCATTATGCGCATATCATCTACTTTCCAAAAATATCTGAATAACCTTCCATGGTTACCAGTATATACTTTCAAATACTTTAGGAAATACAACAGTGTAACAATCCTTAGATAATTATTTATTCCATAGTTACAAACATTATTCTTTATAAACATACAATCATTCCACTAACTTCTTAAACCACTGAATGAGCTTCATCATTTCTTTCATCTCATATTTCATTTGTAGTCTCTTCATCATCATCTACATAAATACTAATCATATGACCATGCTAATTCTCTTCATGAGATTTTCCCTTAGGGAATTGGTTTTCATAATGCCCATACATTCCACATTTAAAACATCTAATCATTGTTGATGTCATAGGAATACCATTATCCTTGCCCATGGTGTTAACTGAACCTTTTCCTTTGTACTTACTAGATTTGTGTCCTTCTTTTTCACACCCAAACCATCTTCCAGTACCTTTGAAACAATCTCCTCGATGCCTCTTCCCACATGATTTACATGAAGGAAATTGAACTATCTTTCCTATATGATCATCATGAAACTCCATCTTTCTCTTATTATCTATGTTGGTAAACTTACCAAAGTTGAGATTATTGATCATATTATGAGATTTCTAATGAGGAATAATAACGATTTTTGGACTTCCAAATCCCGTTTCATTTGGTTTCTTGTGAAAAATATCATTACATTGTCCGTCATATCCTCCATTATCATGAATCTTCCTGTTTCCAGCCATTTTCTAAAACCAAAAAAGAATAGTGTTAGAAGAAAAAATCATGGTTGGGAAAACAACATAGTAAAGGGGGAGTACCCTCAATACCTACCATCTTAGGTTAAATTATAAGATCGTTACCCTAGTTCTAGGACTATATCCTATACGTATACTTATCCTTAGAGACATCTCTAGACATACCATAGAAATATCTCTAGGGATCTCACTAACATTTTTGCATCCTAGTTTACAAAGGTTGAATAAAACATCCCTCTGATACCAACTGTAGACACCTGTAGCTTGACGTACATGGAAATTACATTACTTTTTCAGAATACATAATACATTACAAAAACAGACACACAAGGACCGTAATAGTTTTGTGTCTTTGGAGACATGGAACGTAATCTTCTAATCGTGGTGAAAGATCTTCAACAGCTCCCATAAAGATCATCCCTTTTTTTCTTACCTAAAACCATTTTTTATATCCTAGGGAAAGGAAAACAAAAAAAGGGTGATCTCAAATGCTCAGTAAGGTTAAGCATGGATAAAATAAAACATACCATGTACATTTGAACTAAAAAAATGAACATAATTTTTAAACATCAAAATATTGAGAAATGACATAAAACATGGAAGTACGTAAGGAATAGATCATAAAGAAACATTAATAATGATAAAATAGAATGGGAATAAAACATGTAATTGTTGAAACCATTATGCACATGATATGATTTCTATATTAGCCAAGACATTGCTGCCAAGACCATATTAGTGGACAAAGTTCCTTTCTGAATCGAGTTCACTCATCGTTACAGTCCTGTATTACTGAACCGGTTTAACTTGTCGTTCCATCCATGTCTATCTCATGATATATAAATCTTTACCCAATTAATTGGAGGGAGATATAGGTCCCACCCATCTCATAATGAAATCATTCTTACATGTGCCACAAAATAAACATACATAATTCATAATTACCCAACAAATAAAATGGGTTTCATAAATATCATCCCATCATCACATAATATATATAAAATAAATGAATATCATTTCATAATAATAAATGTGAATCCATGTAAATCATAGAGACATTATATTTAAGACATACAGATATGAAAATAATTTCATCTTAGATGGAAAATGGTTTTGATAAAACACTTGAAATGAATTATTGAGGAAAATATCCTTTCTTCATGAAAATCATTTTCTTTCCATGAAATTTTAAAAGAAAATGATTTTTTGAAAATATTCAGGAAATCTCTTGGAGGAAGCTTCATGAAAATATGGCTTTATAAACCAGTAAAAATCCATTCATGTCATATAAGAAAAAAAAACATTTTTCTCATGCTTTTTCTAGAAAAGTAAAAAAAAAGTACCTCGTAACGTAAAAAAAAAGATAGATTCCTTACATACCATGTAGTAAAAGTCAAAATGGGTAAAAAGAACTTCAAACATACATTAAAACACTTTTATAAAACATGTACAAGGATGATAATAATAACCCCAGTAAATACTTACGTATAAGCAATCTCGGATAAAAATGAGATTTGCAAAATTATCCCTTACCTTAGGTCTGATATGCTTCATACGTATCTGAACCTCATGTATAATGATTTCAATAATGTCATTGACTTATTAAAGAATCATATTCATTGTTATGATATCATATATGGTTCACTTATGACTTTATATTACCCGTTCTTTTGTAAGTTCCATGTTAAAGTAGTGTTTTGGGTAAAATCGTTTTATTTATCATACATGTTTGGACTTTTTGTTCTTGATATAATTACTTATAACCTGATTTACTTAATTCCATATTGTAAAACATTATTTATATATATTCATCATATACATATATCGATAAATGGAATGAAATACACCGTTCATGGAGATGGTAGGTCGTACGTACGCATGAACGATGTTTTTGTTTTCCTTATTGAATTGAATGAAATTAATTGGATGAAATACATATATATACACATTATGTCATATATTTCAAGATTACTTATCTATATACTTTATAATCATTCATGAATGGTTAATCATTGAGAATGAATCTCATTGCGTCGGGCATACGGTAGTCTGTACGTACGCACGAGCGATGATATCATTCCCATAATTATAGAATTGAATTGGAGAGGATTATACAATATAACATAATTAGTATGATTTTATAATAACTATGTATAGTTATTCTTTACACCATTATACCCATCCAAGTAAGGTGGTGTTGGAAAAACAGATTACACCACGGCGTGGAGACGGTATTCCGTACGTACGCACGCTAGGTGATTTCGTTTTCCATAGGATGGATAGATGTTGAAATAGGGTTGTTTTATACTTATAATTACATATATTTATATGAGTGATACTGATTTTATTACTTCATAATTAAACAACTAAATAAGAATAAGTGGAAGAAGAAATAAAGTTGAAAGAATCGGTAACGGACATTACCTCTTCTTTGAAGAGCCTCTTTGAGACCTCTTCTTAGGGCACTAAAATTGGACTTTTAAGAAGAACAAGACCTCTAGGATGTTTCTAGGGAAGTGGAGAAGATAATTTGGTAGTTTTTGGCCGAGCTTGAAGGATCGAAGTTGTTTTAGGAATAGAGGAAGGAGGTGCCCTTTTATAAGGGAGGAGAGGGGCACCTTTGGAATCCTCAAAAATATTAGTTTAATATAAATTGAAACCCTAGATAAATACCTCCAAAAATGACTCAATTCTAAGATTATATGAGATAGGGTTGTAATCTCAAAAACTAATAAAATTTAGACATGTTGGAAAATTATTTTAAACATTCTCAAATTGATTTATCCTTACTTAATCAATTTAATTTTATTTTTGGTAATAATATTCTAAATTTTAAATTATAACAAAAAATTACATATTCGTTGTGAATTTTACATAATTGGATACTTTATAACATTTAAGACCATATAAATTTAAATTTATAATTTTTATATATTTTTGTGATTTTTAAAAAATTTTATAATATGTTATTTTTATAAAATAACAATAGTGTAAATTTTGACACTATTCATTTATATGAATTTAAATAAAATATATACAAAATATATGTTCAAACTAAAAGCTTTAATAGATTAATAAAAGGTTATATGTATCTATAAAATTAGTGGATCACATTAAATAGTTCATATAATAATTATTTTATTATTTTTAAAACCATTTATATGGTTTATCTCTTAATAGAATAATTACTACATCATTTTTGTATAATTATTTAATATACTTATTTGTTGCATAAAAAATAAAAATAAAATCCTATGATGAAGATAAATATATTAACTTTCACAATAATACTTTTAATCGAATTTATAATCTTAAAATCACAATATTTAAAGTGTTATATTTGTTAAATTATGAAGGTGACAACTTTGGCATCATTTAAAATAATATAATATAAGTGTCATAATCACTTTTATAAGACTACAAACGGTTATATATTTGGTGATTTGATGATTATGGTATAGATATACACTACCAATACGTTTTGGTCAGGTTATTGGGCCTTTTAATGGGTATTATTATTTCAATAAAAACTATATTACTGATTCTTCACTTAATAAATAATATCTGCATCATTAATGTATCACAATTAATGACAATTATTTAATCCCTAAAAATTATAAATAAATTATCATGATGTAGATAATTTTATTATAATTATGTAGACCATTCATGTTCAATGTTTTATTATGTTTATCACTAAATTAAAATTATTATACATATAATAATTAAGAGAGTGACATGTTGTCACTTTCTTCGGTTTTAATAATAATTAAATCATTTTCATGGTCAAAAGTACATAAAATGAATCTAATCCGAACCTTAGGTGATATGGGTCTACTTTTAACCATCCAATAGAATTTTGTCATGTTTTAGACTAATTTTATAATATTATATTTACCCTGAATTACCCGATTTACCTTAAACTATGGTAAGTAAAATTTAACGTAGTTACTATTCATAATTCCCAAAAATAAAAAGTAGCCTATTAACATAATTTGGACACAATGATTCGAAATATGGAATCCATTTTTTCAAATTCAATACACAGAAGTTGCAGAAATTAAATTAAAATTAATCACGTTATCGAATGGAAACGAGTTTTTGTTTAAAACATTACAAAAGATTAAATTGATTTAACCTATGAATTCAATGTAAAATCAATGCTAATGACAAAAATTATATTAAATTGTAAAAATATATTCTATTTATACTCTAAAACCATTAAATATTATAATTTAACCACATAAGTTATTACAATGAAAACATTTGTTTTTAATTAAAATATAGCGGGTTTTAACTATTCATTAAAATATGAAAGTTATCAGAATAATATGAATAATTTATCCAAGGTAAAATTTTATATCCTGATTCCAAATAATAATTTTATTTTGTAAATTTGAACTTATAAACATGTCAAAAACCAGATTTAATGTGGGTGCGTCATCAAAAGGCGGCAAAACTGCATTTTTTTAAAAATACTTATTTTAACCGAAAAAATTATTTTGTTCTTATACCATGTTCTAGAAAATGTCTAAGATGAATAATAATGTTATAAAATTAAAAATTTAGTTAATACTTTTCAAAACGGCTAGTTCATAATAATATTATAATAATATATCGTTGTTTAGTAAAACCCGGTATTGCGTACAACACACGCTATCGAGGAAGGTCATGATTGCGTGTAATGCAAGCCAAATCCGGGTTGCGTGTAGTGAACGACTCCTTTGTTGTTTCATATAAAAAAATACATTGAATATATATATATATACTCAATGTTTCATAGAATAACTATTATCAAACAAACATGAAATTGTGTGTAACACGATCCAAGAATAGTGTTGCGTATACTGCAAGCTAATATGGTGTTGCGTATAGAGCAAGATAATCATGGTGTAGCGTACAATAGAAGATATGAAAGAAATTAAAACAAAAATATCTTATAAAATCTCTGGTTGATACATTCTAACCCCTTAAAATGAATTTCTCCCTCGAAATTCATCGGGGTTATAAATCGTTTACTATTTATAGAAACCCACATCGTAAAAAGGAATACTAAAACTTAATTTTAAAAACTAAAGTAAGAAATGTATTGATTACCCAAAGTAACTCATCACTGTGTTTCCATATAAGAGAACATGGGTGAAAATATGGATATGGAAGAAAAATCTAACCATCATGTTCTGATGGAGAGTGGTAGAGAACATGGCTATGAAAAAGCCATCATTCACAAAGCCATAAAATTGTGATGATCTAGGTACCATCTGATTCATCGGATATAAGACCATTAGGACAAATTTTTTGGTTTTCAATACCATTTCCCTAAAGTTGAAAAAATTTTATTAGAAGAAATAATTGCCTGATTTTGGTACAATCTCACTGTTGTTCATGCTTTGAACAATTTCCACTTCATCTCTTAAAGAAATGAAGTTGAATTTGTTATTCGTGAAGTGTTAACAGATCATGTGATAGAATTATGGGTCATTCCATCTGTTTCAAACAAATGGTTATCAAAAGTTATCAAATATGCATAAGTCCATATATGGTGAGGTTAATCATATATGATTCCAAAAATGAACATATACTTCATATATCATACCTCTTAATAAAATAAAACTAGTTTCTACTAACCAGGGACTTCCTGTAGGCCAGTGGTGGGCAATAAAGGAAAATCGCACTTCGGTTGTGGTTTCGATTCCCATAGCCTTGTCTGACGCGATGGGTTGTCGCCCTTCCTACAGGTTTTCATTTTTCTAAAACTACATTACTATAACATCCCATCAATAATATCGAAAAATGTTCTATCCTAAAACAATAATAACTTATGTCCAACATAATCCATTCTAATCTTTAGGATTATCTAAAATACTTCGGTCCAAGATCATAGTATAAAGAAAATGATTATTTGAAATGTCACAAAACAATCACGTGAATTCCATCATTTACCCCCATATATCATAAGATATATGTTGTTGGTCAAATTACAAACATGTGAATACCTTAATCATGTATTATCTTGAAGAATGAATACCCATTGAACCTTAGTGAAAACATGAATATTGTTAAATTTTAACACTTTCCACATACCAAAATCCAAAAAATTCTATATACTCAAACCATAATATCACTTAGTCCTTATATCAGACATGATCTCATGAATACAATCAAACATCTCATTATCTTATTATCCCTTCATTATGTGCATATCATCTACTTTCCAAAAATATCTTAATAACCTTCCATGGTTACCGGTATATACATTCAAATACTTTAGGAAAAAAAATAGTGTAACAATCCTTAGATAATTATTTATTCCATAGTACCATACATTATTCTTTATAAACATAGAATCATTCCAGTAACTTCTTAAACCACTGACTGAGCTTCATCATTTCTTTCATCTCATATTTCATTTGTAGTATCTTCATCATCATCCACATAAATACTACTCATATGACCATGCTAATTCTCTTCATGAGATTTTCCCTTTGGGCATTGGTTTTCATAATGCCCATACATTCCACATTTAAAACATCTAATCATTGTTGATGTCATAGGAATACCATTATCCTTGTCCATGGTGTTAACTGAACCTTTTCCTTTGCACTTACTAGCTTTGTGTCCTTCTTTTCCACACCCAAAGCATCTTCCAGTTCCTTTGAAACAATCTCCCTGATGCCTCTTCCCACATGATTTACATGAGGAAAATTCAACTTTCATTCCTATATGATCATCATGAAACTCCATATTTCTCTTATTTTCTGAGTCGAGAAGCTTACCAAAGTTGAGATTATTGATCATATTATGAGATTTCTGATTAGGAAAAATAACTATGTTTGGACTTCCAAGTCTCGTTTCATTTGGTTTCTCGTGAAAAATATCATTCCATTGTCCGTCATATCCTCCATTATCGTGAATCTTCCTATTTCTAGCCATTTTCTAAAATCAAAAAAGAATAGTGTTAGATGAAAAAATCATTCTTGGGAAAACAACATAGTAAAGGGGGAGTACCCTCAATATCTAACTTCTTAGGTTAAATTATAAGATCATTACCGTAGTTCTAGGACTATATCCTATACGTATACTTATCCTTAGGGACATCTCTAGACATACCTTAGAAATATCTCAAGGGATCTCACTAACGTTTTTGCATCATAGTTTCCAAATTTTGACTAAACCTTTCCTCTAATACCAACTGTAGAGACCCGTAGCTTGACGTACATGGAAATTACATTACTTTTGCAGAATACATAATACATTACAAAAACAGACACACAAGGACCGTAAAAGTTTAGTATCTTTGGAATCATGGAATGTAATCTTCTAATCATGGTGAAAGATCTTAAACATCTCCTATAAAGATCTTCCTTTTTTTCTTACCTAAAACCATTCTTTATATCCTGGGGAAAAGAAAACAAAAAAAGGGTGATCTCACATGCTCAGTAAGGGTAAGCATGGATAAAATAAAATGTACCATGTACATTTGAACTTAAAAACATGAACATAATGCTTAAACATCAAAAGCTTGAGCAATGACATCAAACATGGAATTACGTAAGGCATAGATCATAAAGAAATATTAATAATGATAAAATAGAATGGGAATAAAACATGTAATTGTGGAAACCATTAAGCACATGATATGATTTCCATATTAGCCAAGGCATTGCTGCCAAGACCATCTTAGTGGACAAAGTTCCTTTCTGAATCGAGTTCACTCCTCGTTCTAGTCCTGTGTTACTGAACCGTTTTAACTTCCCGTTTTAGCCATGTCTATCTCATGAAATATAAATCTTTACCCAATGCATTGGAGGGAGATATAGGTCCCACCCATCTCATAATGAAATCATTCTTACTTGTGCCACCAAATAAAGATACATAATTCATATTAACCCAACGAATAAAATGGGTTTCATAAATATCTTCCCATCATCACATAATACATATAAATGAAATGGATATCATTTTATAATAAAAAAAGTGAATCCATGTAAATCATAGACACATTATAAATGAAACATACAGAGATAAAGATAATTTCATCTTAAATGGAAAATGGTTTTGATAAAAAACTTGAAAAGAATTATTGAGGAAAATATCCTTTCTTCTTGAAAATAATTATCATGCAATGCAATTTTAAAAGAAAAATATTTTTTTGAAAATATTCATGAAATCTCTTGGAGTAAGCTTCATGAAAATAATGCTTTATAAAACCGTAAAAATCCATTCATGCCGTATAAGTTAAAAAACTTTCTTCTGTTACTTTTGTAGGAAAAGTAAAAAAGGACCTTGTAACATCAACAAAAGAAATATTCCCTAAATACCATGTATAAAAAGTAAAAAATGGGTAAAAAGGACTTTTAAACATACATGAAAACACTTTTATAAAACATATTTATGGATGATAACAATAATCCTAGTAAATACTTACGTATAAGAAATCTCGGATAAAAATGAGATTTGAAAAATTATCCCTTACCTTAGGTCTGATATGCTTCCTACGTATCTGAACCTCCATTATAATGATTTAAATAATGTCATTGACTTATTACATAATCATATTCATTGTTATGATATCATATATGGTTCACTTATGACATTATATTACCTGTTCTTTTGTAAGTTCCATGTTAAAGTAGCATGATGGGTAAAATCGTTTTATTTATCGTACGTGTTTGGAATTGTTGTTCTCTATATTATTACTTATAACCTGATTTAATTAATTACAGAATGTAAAACATGATTTATATATATTCATCATATACATATATTGATAAATGGAATGAAATAAACCGTTCATGGAGACGATAGGCCGTACGTACGCATGAACGCTGTTTTCGTTTCCTTATTGAATTGAATGGAATTAATTTGAGGAAATACATATATATATATATAAATTATGTCATATAATTCATGATTAATAATATATATACTTTATAATCATTCATGAATGGTTAATCATTGAGAATTAATCTCATTGCGTCGTGGAGACGGTAGTCCGTAGGCACGCACGAGCGATGATATCATTCCCATAATTATTGAATTGAATTGGAGAAAATGATACAATATATCAGAATCATTATGATATTATAATAACTATGTATAGTTATTATTTACACCATTATACCCATCCAAATAAGGTGGTGTTGGAAAAATAGATTACACCATGGCGTGGAGACGGTATTCTGTACGTACGCACGCGCGGTGATTTTGTTTTCTGTAGGATGGATAGATGGTGAAATAGGGTTGTTTAATATATATAATAACATATTGGTATATTAGTGATACTTATTTTATTACTTCCTAATTAAATAACTAAACAATAATAAGTGTAAGAAGGAATAAAGTTGAAAGAATCGGTAACAGACATTACCTCTTCTTTGAAGCGCCTCTTTGAGACCTCTTCTTAGGGAACTAAAATTGGTCTTTGAAGAAGAAAAGGACCTCTAAGATGTTTATAAGTAAGTGGAGAAGATAATTTTTCAAGGGTTGGCCGAGCTGGATGGCTCAAAGTTGTGTGAGGAAGAGAGGAAGGAGGTGCCCTTTTATAAGGGATGAGAGGGGCACCTTTGGAATCCTCAAAAATATTAGTTTAATATAAATTCAAACCCCACATAAATACATCCAAAAATGACTCAATTCTAAGATTATATGATATAGGGTTGAAATCCCATCAACTAATAAAATTTATACATGTTAGGAAATTATTTTAAACATTATCAACTTGATTTATCTTTACTTAATCAATTTAATTTAATTTTTGGTAAAAAAATTCTAAATTTTAAATTATAACAAGAAATTACATATTTGTTGTGAATTTTCCATAATTGGATACATTATAAAATTTATGACCATATAAATTTAAATTTAAAATTTTTATATATTTTTTTTATTTTTAAACAATTTTATAATATGTTATTTTTATAAAATAACAATAGTTTCAATTTTAAAACTATTCATTTATATGAATTTAAATAAAATATATACAGAATATATGTTCGAACTATAAGCTTTAATAGATTCATAAAAGGTCATATGTGAATAGAAAATTAGTTTATCACATTAAATAGTTCATATAATAATTATTTTATTATTTTTAAAACCATTTATTTGGTTTATCTCTTAATAAAATAATTACTACAACATTTTTGTATAATAATTTAATATACTTATTGGTTGCATAAAAATTATAAATAAAATCCTATGATGAAGATAAATCAATTATCTTTCACATTAATAATTTTACTCAAATTTATCATCTTAAAATCATAATATTTAAATTGTTATATTTATTAAATTATGAAGGTGACAACTTTGGCATCATTTATAATAAAATAATATAAGTGTCATAATCACTTTTATAAGACTCCAAACGGTTATATATAAGGTGATTTTAGGATTATGGTATAGATATACACTACCAATTAGTTTTGGTCAGGTTTGTGGGCCTTTTAATGGGTATTATTATTTGAATAAAAACTATATTACTAATTCATCACTTAATAAATAATTTCTGCATCATTAATGTATCACCATTAATGACAATTATTTAATCCCTAAAAATTCTAAATAAATTATCATGATGTATATAATTATATTATATTTTTGTAGATTATTCATGTTAGATGTTTTATGATGTTTATCACTAAATTAAAATTATTAAACTTATAATATTTAAGAGAGTGACATGTTGTCATTTTCTTTGGTTTTAATAATAATTAAATTATTTTCATGGTCAAAAGTCCATAAAATGAATCTAATCCAACCCTTAGGAGATATGGTTTTATTTTTAACCATCCAATAGAATTTTGTAATGTGTTAGGGTAAATTTTATAATATTATATTTACTCTTAATTACCCGATTTACCTCTAACTATGGTAAATAAAATTTACCGTAGTTACTATTCATAATTCCCAAAAATAAAAAGTATCCTATTAACATAATTTGGACCCACTGATTCCAAATATGGAATCCATTTTTTCAAATACAATACACAGAAGTTGCAGAAATTAAATTAAAATTAATCACCTTGTCGAATGAAAACGGGTTTTTGTTTAAAACATTACAAAATATTAAATTGATTTAACCTATGAATTCAATGTAAAATTAATGATAATGAAAAAAATTATATTAAATGGTAAAAATATATTCTATTTATAATATAAAAACATTAAATATTATAATTTAACCACATAAGTTATTACGATGAAAAAAGTTGTTTTTAATTAAAATATAGTGTGTTTTTACTATTCATTCAAATATGAAAGTTATCAGAATAATATGAAAATTTTATCCAAGGTAAAATTTTATATCCATATTCCAAAGAATAATTTTATATTGTAAAATTGAACTTATAACCATGTAAAAAACTAGATTTAATGTGGGTGCGCCATCAAAAGGCGGCAAAACTGTATTTTTTAAAAAATACTTATTTTACCCGAAATTCTTTTTTTCTTCTTATACCATGTTCTTGAAAATGTGTAAGATGAATAATAATTTTCTAAAATTCAAAATTTATTTAATAATAATCATAACTTCTAGTTCATAATAATATTATAATAATATATCATTGTTTAGTAAAACCCGGTATTCCGTACAACACACGCTATCGAGGGAGGTCGTGATTGCGTGTAATGCAAGCCAAGTTAGGGTTGCATGTGGTGAACGACTCCTTTTTTGTTGTGTATAACAAAATACATTGAATATATATATATATATACTCAATTTTTATTATAATAAATACTATCAAACAAACATTAAATTGTGTGTAACACAATCTAAGAATAGTGTTGCGTATACTGCAAGCTAATATGGTGTTGCGTATAGCGCAAGATAATCTTGGTGTAGCGTACAAAAAAATATATGAATGAAAATATCTTATAAAATCTCGGGTTGTCACATTTATAGTATGAATCCAAAAATTAATTATTTTTTTACCATTTATCTTATTTTATTAGTGTTACTTTCCCAAACATTATGAAAATAAGAAATGGACACTAGAACATGGCTACAAAAAAGTTACAACTAACTATGTCGCAATCATGAATAACCTATTATATTGTCATAGAGGTAATTATCATGATTGATGCATTGTTTATTTAATTGTGTGCACAAATCATGTGAATAAACATGATCAATAGGGGTGACCCACACAGTTGGAACACCATTTGGAACACTATGTGGCCAAACCTTGTGGTCTGCCTATAATTTTATAAAATCAAATATTACTTAATTATTCTGGTTAATATAATATTGATATTGATTTATGGTTTCATTAAATATTTTATATTCTAATTTACTATATTTATTTCAAACTATCATGGTTTGTTTATTTCTTACAAATTTGTTATATGGAATACTTAGTGGGATCTAATTGCTATTTTTATTCTCACACCCTACACACACCAATGGGTGTATGAAAACATAGTTTTATCTAATGACAAAAACAAGATATACCACTATGAGGTAGTGAATATTTTATTTACTATCAATGGGGTTTATGGAGGTGAAATGGTATGATTATTCCCTAAAATAATTGGTGTTTAGTGGTAGTTTATTTTGTTTTTCATTAATATATTTATATTTATTGATGAATTTCCTTCTCGTTTTCCCATCCCATCAATTTCTTATTTTTTATCTAATTTTGTGAATTATTTTATTGTTCTTATCAAAAACATTCCCTATTATAGTTTATTAAATGGTTTTTACTAATTTTAATTATATTTGATATTTTCAATCATTTTTTGTAATTTAGAGTATTTATTGTTAATGCATAATGTGGTCATACCTAGTTCACATTTTGGATAAATGAGACTTCATTTATCTTTGGGTTAAACTATTCCAAAGGGAATTCCCATTTATCCTTCTAAAATAGTTTATAGCCCTTGGGGATTGATAATTACCTTCTCAAAATTTCACATAATTGTCTGATTACCCGAGTCATGGGAAACTCAGTTTGGTTTGTGGAAAAACAAATTAGAGCATTTTTTTGTAATTTTAGTTGGGATGTTAGGTAAACATAATGTTGGACCATAATGTATCAATATATCATTTTAAATTATTTTATATAGAATACTTTTATTACCCAAGATTGAGTTACTAGGGGAAGTTGAGAATGAGGGCCTGATTTCATATCGAATTTATCCTTCCTTTTAGGTAGAGTGTGTATGTTGTTGACATGGAACAGAAGCCATGTTTTATGGAATTATTTGGGTTATCGTGTTATATTTTTATTATTTATAGGGTTATTTAAAACATTTTTATTATTTTTAATGAAATTGTATTATTATTTTTTATGGTTTTATTTTCATTTATAGATTTTAGATATTATTATTCACTGTTAATAACGTTTATTGAATCATATAGAGAAAGATACATATAATTTTCATTGTTCTAGATCTCATTTTGATGAAAACTTTATGGAAGTATTCATGATAATAGTTTGAGAAATAGAAAAATAAATAAGAATGGGTCCATTCGAACAATTGGAAGTAGGTTCAGGTCCTATGAAGAACATGGAAGAAACCCATGAGCTCTTTTATCATATTACACTAACATATCAAGGATGAATTGAACCTTATAAATGTGAAGAATGTATAAAATATATTTATAATATTTTCTAATTCTTTAATAATCCTAAATAAGTCCGTGTGAAATGTGTATTTTTTTGCATGAAAACCCCAACAAAAAGTGGAGGGAATTAATGAACTAGGAAAATCTATATAAGATACTTTACTATAAGTTCTTAAGATGAATGTTATATTAGTTATTTTACAAAAAAATTAGATCAATCTAAATCATATATTTTTATAAGCCTTTAGCTCGGTAACCAAACCATTATGGAATATACCAAGTGGATTACATAGCTCTCCAATTTGTCATCAAATTTATTGTCTCGTGATGAATTGAATGATGAAAACAATACACTATTACTTTGACAAAATATATGATCTCAAATATTCCACTTCAAAATTTATTCATATTTAAAAAGTTGTGGATAGATGATTGATTGTAACAATTTATTATGAAAACATATCTTGGATATTTGAATCCTCTAAAATGTTGAGAGATATCAATAGAAATTTTTATGAATTAATATTGAAACATGATGATCCAAGAATATGCTGCAATGATAGTCCTTGAGCAAGTCCATAACTAGAATATTCATCTTTTGTGATAAGTATGTTTCCAATTTTCAAATATTTTGGCATGTTATGTCAAAAAATATCTTTTTCATAGATCCCCTAAAGACATTCCATCTATGTGGGTTTATGGGAAATATTAAAATATTACACCAAAAAAATTATTGATTGAGGACTGGTGTAGTTTACTCATCTCCTAAGGGATCGAATGAATATTTTAATGCCTCAAAATTATAAAGGTATTCTACCCATGGATTTTTAGTTGTAGCTGGATCACCATTCAGATAGAGATGGTCATGGAATGATCCCCATATTTTTGGTAACACATAGACACAAGTTGAGAGTAGGAAACTTCATACAGTAGAGTAATACCCCATGGAATTAAATATAGGAAGAATAATTTTCATAGTTATGACTCTTATTACATCATCTAACATGTTTTAATTATTCCATATTGATGAAACTAAATCAAGTATTTTTTATTTAATTGTCGAAAATTTGAATATTCTCTAGGTTGATTTTTCTTTTATCAGGGAAATATTTACTCCATTTTGGAAAATGGAAGAGCATGGTGTTCGAGGTCCTAGTTATTTCGATGTGATATATGAAGTGATATTTTCATGGGATATTATCATAAATTAGAAGGAAATTTTTTTACATCAGTTCTACAATGGAATAGAAGAAAACTGCAAGCCCCATTTAGATTCCTATCATCAATACATTTCATTCACTAGCCTATATGGGATCATTTAATTATTCCAATGAGTGTGGGGTCCTTAGTCTTTTCTGACATGATATCGGTTTATCGAGATCAACAAAATTCTATGTTAGGTTTCATCCAGTATTTCAGGGGCTGATGGGGGGATTTAAATTTTTGTTACATTTGAAGCTATTGGAATTACTCAATGAATTTCGAGATGATTTCATGGATATTCCACAAGAACATAAAAATTAATTACCTATAGATATTGTTATAAAGACCTAATCAATATGATTTCTAACATATAATATCTATATACAATAATTGATGTAATTGAAAACTTATTTGTATAATTTTAAGGCCAATGGGTTTATTCTCCCATACGTGTCTTCATGGGATACCTCAGTTCTAGTTTAAATTATGTCGTATAGTTCTCTCTCAAAAAGTGTTTATTACATGAAAATAAACCTAGTTAACATTAATAATTATTAATACGTAATGATGATTTTTTTGATCAATTGAATGTATAATTGTGAATTTATAATATTATAAATTGGTCGAACGATCTCCAATTTAAGGTGAGATAGTACAAATTTCAAAGATAAAAATTCAGATAAACTATAGCCACTATGGGTATTTTTTATTCCTTTTGGATTGACAAAAACACTTTCATTCTACATAGTTATAATAAACAATAAATTCTAGTGGAATATCGACTATTTGATAGTGGTATTTGTTAATGAAATTATAGCCATTCTAAAATAATAAAGGAGTGTGAAAGACATAAAAAAAATCCAAGTAAATTTTTAGGATCATCGTCTCTATGGGAAGATATAACGATATGGATTCTCTAACAATGTGATTAGGTTATTAGTTCATGTAGTGTAATAATATGACATTTTAATCAATATTGAGATGGGAAATGTATTTATGTGTAGGTTGGATCCAAATAATTAAATTACGATTTCAATCTTCTTAGGATTAATAATATATTATGGGTGTTTAATATATTATGTATCTAGTTTGGTATCACCATTTAACTCAATATTCTAGAATGGAGTAAGTTTTTTAGAGACTAGGAATGAAATTCCATATTTACCATGAAAAATCAATGGTTGGTTTCATCTCCCATCATGATTCTACTTTGATATAACTATATATATATGGAATATTGTGGTTCATTAGGTGTTTATCTCGGATGATTCCAAATATAGGGAAATCATGCGCTTTTATAGTTTTTTCAAATGACCACACCCCATTTTCCATGTTTGATCCTAACCATGAATATTGTTTGAATATATTATAAATTAGTAAAATGACTATGGAAATATGATTTTCCATACCCATGTGAGAATATTATTTCTTGCGTAAAGGGAACATGGAAGCCCTTATGAAGCATATAGGGTCATTGACCATGATGATATGATTATAGGGAAGTACTTTGGCCATGGTTGTGGGCCTGAACATGGTCATAGGTTCTCATGGTTGTTTTTAAGTTATCGAAGAAGGACTATAACAATGATTTACCCTTCTCATGGATTATTTTTGGTGAAAAATTAATATTATAATTTTTTTTAACTTTATAAAAATGTAAAATATGTTTTATTGTGTTAAAGATATATTTATATAAATAAATGTTACATATATTTATATAATAGACGTTTTAGTGTATTAATGAGGTTATATAGATTATATAATGGTGTTTGGGGTTAAAATCCTACATGGATTATTTTTCTCATATTTTAACCAAAGTCTGTGAACCATGTATAATTGTGCCCCAATATTGTCTATAGACACATGGTTGTGGACATGGGTTATAAATACAGTTCCACCCATGGAAATTTCTTGGTTGTATATTTCTGTGATAATGGACTCCACATGAATGCGGATTATTGGAATAGGTTATAATCATGGTCATAGGGGCTATAGACAATGTCAAATAATATGGGTATAAAAAATATTTCTAGTAGATATGTAGTAGAATATGGATATCAGCATCTTCAACCCCTTGAGATTAATTATCTCACCCATTTCCATAAACTAGTAATGGTCATGTATATCATTAAATATTGGTAGAAAAAAATTAGAAAGAAATTCATGATGTACACTATTCATAAGAGATTAATCTTTATCTTCTCTCAAAGGGATCTAAACCCAAAATAGAGGTTTTTTGTGGTGTATTTTAAAATGAATTCTTTTGATATTTTTTGTATTCATGGTAAGGGTAACTTTTCCTCTAATTATTTTAGTTTCAAATTATCATCTCGAAGATTGAATGAATCTAGTGAGGAATTATGAGCCTATTTAGAGTGCTACATTTAGATGTAATATAGGATAAGACATCATTGTTCCATTTCAGTGATAGTTTATTCATTCTATCCAGTGTATTATTTATGAAAATAACCTAATATATAAATAATCTTAATAAACTATAGGAACTATATATTGTGTGTATAAAACCTATAATTATCTCTTTCCAAAAAACACCATTTTCTTTAGGAATTGGTATGTGGTTCCATCATCTATTAGAAATGTGGTGATTCAAGACTATGATCAGTCTCAATAAATTATCCACCCTAGTTCATTCAAAATGTTTTATCACATTAGGAATCAATATTGGGGATTGGGAATGAGACATGGAATTTCTAATTTCATTTCTTAATGTATTAAAAGTCAGGGGACAAGTCTATACCCTAGATTGTATCATGTTTGATTCAATCTGTTACTATCTATACCAGGAAGTGGGATGAGGTGTCCATGGATTTTATTACTGGTGTGGCTTATACCACATAGGGAAACATTATATCCATTTTTTAATTGATTAATTGGGCAAGTGTGCCTGTTTCATCCTAGCCACTCCCTCACACCTGATACACCCCCATCGCTTCCGCTTGGATTCGATTTTTTGGGTTTCCTTGATGGATTATTTAATAATTCATCAAGTTAGACCCTTTTCTATTATCCATTGAGTTTTTTATTCCCTATTACATGGTTTTTTATCTAAACCCAAAGTAATAGAGGCCTAATTATTTTACCAGAATATAAATGTGGTGTATATTAATGTTAGGGATTCATTTTGGATTCAATGGTATTTCATCCTTCATTTATATTGAATTAATCCCGGTTGCATTTATCTTTAGTTGTAATATTAGGTCATTATCTATTTTCCATTTCTATATTGAGCCTTTGATATATATTTTTTAAATTAAATTTGAAAAATTCTTTGAATTTTTTTTTGTGGATTACTGTGAAGACTGGATTTCCGGAAATTTGATATTCATAATTAATTCAATTGAAATAAGTTATAAAATATCATTAATTTTTTCTTTATAAAAGACTTTGAAATTTTTTAAAATATATTTTCAAAAATTATTTAGTAATTAGAATATTTTTTGTTTAATCAATATTCATGGGAATCCATGGGTGATTTAGCTGCTGAACCTAGATTAGTTTGGGATCCATTACACTATTTATATTTGACTACATGACTGGTGATGTAACTTATAGTGAACCGAAAATGTCTAGTGAAGTCATTTTATATATATTCCACGAGAATGAAAGAAATTTCAATTATTATGAAATGTATCCTTAGTGACCATATAGTGAACACCCATTTTAGATGTTAAAAAGTAATTTTTTTGTTTCATCTATTAGTTTTTTATTTTATAAAACATATTTTTAACATTTCCTTTACTCATAAAAGTTAGTAAAGTATAATTTTTTATATGTGTTTCAAACTAAAATGCATTGGTTATTTATAACAATGGTTTTACATAGAACACTTGGGGAGATCTTAGTACGATTTTTATGATCTCAACCTACATACACTAATGAGTGTATACATACCATGGTTTATCAGATATAAGAAATCTCAGTGCATCACATTTAGGTGCAGTCTATTCAGGTTAGCTTCATTCATGATTATTATGGTGACATATTAGGACAATTTCATCATGTCACACGACGATGGATAATAGATTATTTCTATATTTTTTGTTCGGTGTATTTATAGTAGTAGTTATGTCATATACTCAAAATCCAATCTCATCACCCTTTATATAATTGGACTAATGATATACCTTGAATAATATATTTTATCGATAAAATATGTTTTTATGATTTATTATAATTTTGTTATTATAGTGCATGGGTTTGATTAAATAATTAATGTTATGTAAATTATTGAACGACCCACTAATTTATATTGATGTTATTCCATATTCTCAATTAGGACCCTTGTTAATCAATTCCCTATTCGTGTAACCATGAATAAAAAATTTCCAATGATTCCCATACACTAGTTTCTAGCCCATGGGGATCAGAAATTCCCATCAAGCCATGATACAAACATGTATAGGGGTCAAGGTTAGGGGTCAAGGCTAGGGGTAGCCTCGGTTTATCCATGATATTCATGATAAACCCCGACAAATTAAATTATTATATAACCAAAATATAATCAATGACCCATATATCATACAATCATTCATTTTATCCAATGCAATGATATAATTCAGTGTTGAATTAATGACTAGCTGTAAATGACTTGATGATCATCATCACTTTGTCAAACCTTATATATCGAAAATAATAATAATAAATTCTAGTAACTGAATAGAGAGCTAAACCCAATTACCTAGAACAACCAAATAACCTCTATTTTCCATGACCAATCAAAATAATAGCAAACTCATAGTATCTATCAAATCATCTATGACGGTAACACCTATAATAAACAACTACCCAAACTAACTCCACCAATCAGAAAATAGAATCATTGATCTTTCATTTCACAGGATTGATTGAGTGAAAAGTTACCAGCAAACCATTAATTTGAACACTGAACCACTGACGCCCACCATTCGAGTTGAAAATAGAAAAACATTGAACTAATTACTACTTTTCATTTTTCCTGACTTATTCAAAATTGAAAAATACCCTAAAAAGAGAAGACTATAACATCTCTATCAGGTAACAGACATCCATGACTAATTTCACTACCACCAATTCATAGGTTCCATGTATTTCTACCCCTTTGTTATACTAATTTTTATCAGGGTTCCAAAATTTTTTAGGGAATTTAATATGACTAAGTAACCTTAAATCCATAATGGTCAAGCCTAAATTCCACAACATATAATATCACTCACTAATTATTATCAACTGTGAACAAAAAAATGTATTATGGTTAAATATGATAAATATTTAAATGAAAAAAACATATAAGAATATTAATACATGAATAATTTACAATAACTGTCAAACACTAAATTATATAATATAAAAGATAATTATTTTAAAATATTTACAAAGATATTTTATAAAAATATAATTTATATAATAATAGTAGTATTTTTAATCCCACATTCTCAAAACATATTTTATAAAACCATTGAACTCAATGGTAGGGTATACACAATACCTAATAGATAACATAGAATTTAACAAAATAGTATTAACCCATAATTACATATAAATGTATTAACATATTAATCCATTCTCAATCAATAAATAGTTACTGATGATATTACCATAAAAAATTTAAAATCATCAGAAAAATTAATTATTCACATTCTCAATCATGAAAATTAAATTTTTCGTTTAAAAAAATTCATAAAAGCATTTTAAAATTGATTATCCTTTAGTATAAATTTTAAACCAAATGATTAAAGTTACTTATTAATTTGAAACTAGTGAAAGAAATATTTTCATGATGACTACATAGATTTTAATTATTATTTTCCATGAAAAAATTCCATAAAAATGTCTACAAAAAAATCATCAAACATACAATAGAAAATAATAATTTTCGACAACATTTAAAAAACTCATGAATAAAAATATCTGTTTTGAAAAAAATGAATTTAAAAAAAAAATTTATAAATAAAATTTTAATCATAATATATTAATTAATATCCTTTAAAAACTAACATTATATAAAATATTTAATTATAAGGTAGGGTATGTTTGAATCACATAATAATAAAAAGAGGTTTTAAAATTTAATAGTAAAAAATACGCAATGTGTTACAAATAACTCTCACAAAGAAACATGTATACCATCAAATAATTTTTTTATAAACTAATTATGTAAAATGGTTTCCATTAATCAAAAAGATTATATTTTATAATTTAATTTCTTTTTTTAGTTAAAAAAGTCTAAAATATTAAATTATGGTTAAAAAAACATATATATTAACCAATTTAGAACCCAAGACGATTGATGAGAAACTGATTCCATAAGAATAATTTAAACCAACACCCAATATGATAAAAATTAATAAAAATATTAGAATATATTATTAATCATTCATAAAACATTAAAATATTTTCATATATAAAAAATAATACAAATTTTTTAAATATTTCCCTTGTCATATTATGATTCTGTATTTTGATATGGTATTACATAACACGTCCACTAGCTGAAAGACCAAATAGAAGACACAAAAATTATAGTATTTACAGATAATATAGAAAAAAAATATTTAAAATTGATAATATTTCATTGAAATATATCCTCATGTTAGACGTGAGTAGTATTGAGGTACTCTATAAATTATAGTAAATGAACTCTAAAAACATAGGGGAATACATGACGGACAGTACACTATAGTTGATGATATTTTTCAATAATAGAAACTATTCATTGAGTAATTGACTATTAATGTTTTAAAAAATTTAATATTATAAAGAAAATAGATCAAACAAATAAATTCTAGTAAGTCTATCAACCGAAAAACAAGTTATTATTTTTTATGTGATTAACTCTTATCATTTAAAAGTGTCTTTTACAAAATCACTATGAAATAAAAATACATTCAAACAATTTATTTGAATTTGAATTTGAAATGAAAAATTGATAATAACCAAAATAATGTTTTTTATTAAATGTATTCCCTTGATCCCATGAATGGATTTAAATATTCCTATTAGACTTATATAAAAACATTTTATAATTATCACTCTAAGGGTAAAATTTATTGGATAATCCATTAATAAATTATAAGTAATCATCCTAAAAGGATATCAATGATTCCTTAATAGTAGTATCTAATGAATACAATAAGAAATTCTCATTGAAATTAGAGAAAACATTACATTCCAAATGTGTTTTTAAAAATAATCTAGAACATTATGTAATTATCACATGTAATATTTTTTATTGAAAATCATCCTAAAGGCGTATCATTATCCTCACCCCACTCTATCACATTATTTATATCAAAAAACTGAATAATATATAATATACCTATTATGACTGAATCAACCTTAAAACAAATTTATTTAAAAATAGATAGGGTTTCAAAAAAAGTGGTCTCCTATTTGAAGGTATAAATTTCAACACTTTCAATGTATTTCATATAATCCTCACATTATATAAATGTTGTAAACCACTCAATAATATGTTAAAATTTATTATTTATATATTCAAGAACAACTTGTATTTTATTTTCATGGGGGAAGATATATTTATATTCAATAGTAACTCATTTTTCACAAATAAAAGATGAGTTTAACCCCTAAACTCACCATACATTTTTTTACAGAAGTAAAATAATATATTATGAAATTAGATCTATTGATTGAATAAATTGATACATGAATTATTCCATCGAGAGTATAATTATTTTCTCTTCTAATATCTTCTAAAAACATTTCCCTTTTGACACATTCTCCATAAACCCTCCATTATGTATGGGTTTTATATATGGATCATTAAAATTTAACTCCACAACCTCATCACTAACATAGGGAAAAAAATTTCATTGAAACATATATAAATCACCCTCCCATATATATAAATTGCAAACCAATAATGACAAAAAAACCTCGTTATCAAAATCTACTACATGAATAATGGTGTCTATTGAAGAATTATCATTTGACGGCCATCTACACTATTTTATGAGGTTGTTATTGGTTCAAGGATTCATCTTGAAGAGGGTTATAATGGAGGGAGTTAAAGGATGAGTTTTCCTTTCTTTTTTCTGAAATATCCATTTCTTATTAGGGTCAATACATGGAGTTTGATATTTATTTAAATTTTTATGGTTGGTCTATAAATACCATTTTGAATATGTTTATATTATTTTGTAGATTATGGAGGTTTAGTGAGAATAATTTTCGGGTATTTCAAATTCATGGTTCTTGGGGTTTGGAATTTTGGTGGTCTTTGTTGGGGAACATTCCATATTAAAAGTAATTAAGAAATATTATAGATTTCATGGGAAGTGAGTTTGAAACCAATAATTTTTATTTGTATTGTGAGATTCTTCTTATTATAGAAGTGGATTGTACACCAGTTTTTCTAGTATGTATAGTTTTAAATGGTGAGTGATGGAAAACTAAACCATGTTTTTTTATCAGGGAAAGAGGGTGAAACATCCATTTTTTTTCTTTATTTTATTGTGGAAGTAAAATTTGTGTGTTGCAGAAAAAAAGGACACGGTGATTGAATGATGAAATATCTGTTAAAATATATGTGGATTTAAAATGTCAATTATACTATAATTGATGTTCTCATTTGTTTAGTCACTTTTTTGTGGCATGGTCCTTGGATTTTTATTATATATTTGGTGATCCTGTTTCTCTCATTTCATATAATCCATTAAATCTCAAATCATATAGAGTCATGTGATTATTTAATGTTTGTTTTAGTTTATTATGGTCAATAGAAATTCCCTTACTTACAGGATTAATTAATTTTGACAATAGGATACTATGGGATTTTATTTCTGTTTTTGTGTGGTGGTTTTTTCATTCCTTATTCCGTTCTTTTATTTTGATAACTAAATATTCATTTCATGGTTAGGGATTTGAATAATTTTCTTTATTATAATGTATTCATACAAAATCAAAATTATTGGATATTATTTGGTAAATTAAGTGAAAATAACTTAATAATAAGTTTAACATAATTAATTAAATTTAATGGTCATGGTTATGAAACAGACATGAAAATGTTATTATTAATAATAGTGATCAAATGATATTTCAAAGACCGACTAAAATTTTATTTATGTGATTTTATAATTACTATTTTTTCAATATTATGATCCAAAATATTTAATAATTTATAGTTAGTAATATAAAATATAATATTAAATAACAAATTGATAATTTCTTTCTTCGTAAATAATATCATAAATGATTAAGGAATGAGTTCATTATATTATAGTATTGTTGTTTACTGAAACTATTATAGTTTATTTTTGAAAATAATCCATTTATATAATTATTTATATTTTCTATCATGATCATAATTTATTAATAATCAAGGATAGTTAAATAAGTAATATCCTGAAATATAGAGGTGATATTTTTTTTTTATTTTTTTTTTAATTATGTCAGTTTCATGTTTTAAGTTGTTGTGGATATAATTCAAATTTCATTAGAAATTATAATATTAATACGCTTTCTAAAATAGAATGAATTCTAGGGTGGTTGGATTGTTTTGTTGAGGATTGTTTTGTTATTGAAAAGGATGTTGTTAATTTTCATATGAAATCGTGTTGGTGATGTTGTGATAGTGTGGTTAGTTATTACTGAATTATTGATTTGTGTAAATGTTTTCGTGTCTTCATAACATGTATATATGGATTATTAATAAAACATATAATCTATTAATGAGAAATGGTTCCAACTACTTAATGATGAGGTTTAATATGATTTAATTGAACGAATTGGTTAATTATTATTCGAATAAAATGCATTGGGGTAATAAAGAAGACATTATTATTGAAAAATGGGAATTTTTTATTATTCAGAATAACAAATTAATTTAAAATGTGATAATAATTTAATGATTAAAATAATTAACAAATGAACATTGAGATAAATAATGTTTATAAATTGATGTGGAAGATTACATGATTGGAAAAAAAAATTATGATTTAATGTTTATTTGTCTAATGGAGAGAATATGAAATAATTTTGTATAGTTATAATAAAAACAATTCCATGTGTTAACATTAGGTAGTTGGATATAGATTGGTTTTAGTGATATTATATATTTAATGTTATTTATCTAATTTCACTTACTCCACAACTTGTGTTGGGTATTGTGATCAATGTTTATAGGTCATATAGTAACAGGTGGTTAAACAATCCTCCAATTATACTCTCAATTCCAGATATAGTATGGTATGTTTACATATATAAGCTATGGAAACATATTTTTTATATGTATATATATTTGTTATAATAGGCTATTATTTTTTTAAATGTTTATATGGGCAGACGTAATGGATTATGGTATTATACATATATAAATATAATCTTTTATAGATTATAATTTTCATACGTGTGTATGTGCACATGTTGAAATTGATTGAGGTGTAGTGTATATATATTCAGGTTGTAATGTCTCAAGGTTATGAATCATTATGACATATATGTGATAGTGATGATTTTTTTATTATGTGATTTTGGTTGTGATGTGAAATTTAGTGATCTATATTATAGTGGGGATAAGAGAAACACATCAAATGATGATTATGTTTAGGTCGACTATTTTAGTGAGAATGTGTATGTGAGGTACCATTCTTATTTTATTGATTTTATATTTTTTGTTATTTATGTTATTTATGTTATATTTGGTGAGATATCCTTAATGAGGAGGTAAACATAGTTAACATGTTATCGGTAACAAGTTAGTTTTGTTGTTTATTCACTGAGGACTTAGCCTAATTCTACAACAATTACCAGAGATATTTTGGGGGGGATCCTTTTGAGTACACTTATATACTCCCCCAAATATAAAAAAATTTTTAGGTGTTCATTCAAGATATAAACGAGAAAGTTGGTGAATTAGTTATAATTTATTATCTTAAGGAGTTTTTTAGAGTGAGTCAGTGATCATGGTTCCTCTTCCATAAGAGATTTTATTTTTATAATTTTATTGTATATTTTTATTATGTATAAAACTTCCAGAATTTTGTTATTTATTATTTATTATGTTATGGATTTACTGGTTGTATATTCTATCATTATGGGAATATTTATTTTAATGCTTCCCATATATGTTTTCTATATACCGAAGGTTCTAGTTGAAAACCCAAGGCCTATTGATGGTGACATTTAATGGTTCACTCTTATCTTTACTACTTGACCGACATGGGTTCTAGTGTGGGATATGTTGAGTCAATAAGGGTTTTCTTATGACTTTTACATTCCTTCTTGTTTTGAAAATCACAAACATCTTATCTTTAAGAAAATCGCTTTTATAAGAAAAATTGCTTTTATAAAGAAAATTGCTCTTATAAGGAAAATCGCTTTTATAAGGAAAATCTCTTTTGTAAGAAAAATTATTCTTATCATATTTTCATTCATATTTTTTCCTAAGTATAAAATTAGGATTCATTTCGGTTTTCTCGGATTTATTTGAAACTTTAATATAATGTATTCTGTTTTAGGATCCGAATTCTGGATAATAACTGTAAAGAAGATTCACTCCGAATCCCAGATGAGAACTGAAATAAAGTATCATTACGAATTTCGGATACGAACTGTGACTAAGTTCTATTCCAGATTCAGGATACGAATCCTTATGAATTTTGACATTGAATTCTCATTACGAATTCTAATGATGAATTCTTATTACGAATTCTGACAATGAATTTTCATTAAGATTTATGAAGAAGAAATCTCATTAGGAATTCTGATGATAAATTCTCATTCCGAATTCTGGATACGAATTCCCATTATGGATTCATAAGATGAAATCTCACTATGAATTTTGATGATGAATTCTCATTCTGAATTCTCATTCCGAGTTCATCTATTAAACCGAAACTGATCGTCTTTGTTTTATACACTCTGAATTTATTCAGACGCCAAATTTTCACTCCAAACATTCATTTTTCTTATGCCTTTATATTTTGTCTACTCTTTATTATTTTCCTTACACACCGAACCTTCACTCCGAACCTTCACTCCGAATCTTTTGAGTTAGATTTTAAATGGTGTCGTACATTCTGTTACACTTGTTTTGTTATAAAACGATTTTGTCTATTTTGTTATAAACTAACCGTTGACTAAGTGACATGTGTATAGGTCCCTCCGATTATTAAGGAAAATATGACCGTTGGAAAAGAGGCCGACCTTACCTATAAATAGGATCTCATTTGAAAGAGCTCGGCGTTGAAGTGTTGAAAGGCTGACTGATCTTCGATTCATGTGATTACATGCTTGAAGTGATTTCTAGAGAGAGAGAGAGGCTCTTATTAACTCTCAAAGCTTTGTGAAACTCCGAATGTTGGTGATTACATTCGAGGAATTCTGGGGATAGGAAGACAGAGGTTTCCAACACCTTGAAGTTGAGGGCTTCCTTGGTGAGCAAGACAGAGGTGACCAACTACCTTGAAGTTGAGGGCTTGCGGGGATAGCAAGACAGAGACACTTCGATCTTCGTATCGAGGGATTACCCTGGTGTGGGTAAGACAGACTTGCTTGAAAGTATAAATCAAGGGACCTTTATCCAATGTTGTTGGATACCCTTCTCTTTGGGTTAAAAGACTTATATCTTGTTACTTGTAGTTCTAATACTTGTTTATTTCCACGGAATTTTGTATTATAAGGAAAGTATAACTTTCTTATACTTCCTTACTTGTACTCTGTCTCAATTAGATTCTATACGATTTAATGTAGAATCTCATTTTGTAATCTTTTGTTTAGTTTCAATTTCTGGAACCATATTTCCGGAACCTATTTTCGGAATCTCTTTCCATGTTTTCATTTGGTATTAGAGGTGTTGTGAATTTGCTTAAGTTTAACTTTGTTAAACTTAGCCATTTCCTTTTCTTAAGGAAAACATAGTTAATCATAAATAACTTTAAAAGTTCCAAAGGAATTTTTAAAGTATACAATTCACCCCCCCTCTTGTAAACTGAGCATCTACATCGTTATTTCGATCCTACAATTGTTATCAGAGCAGGTCTCTGAAATACTTATTCTCACGTATAATTTTTTCATGCTAACTTTTTCATTCCGAAATTTTCCATTCCGAACTTTGTTATTAAGAATCTTTTCTACTAACAAGTTTTTGTGTCGAATATTATTATAAGTATGGTAGGAATTAATGTTGTTTCAACTGATAATCTAAATCCTACAAGACCACCAATATTTGATGGTAATTATTATGAGTACTGGAGAGATCGAATGAAGGCTTTTGTTATCAATACTGGAGTAGAAAACTTTTTTATGCTTACCATTGATTATAAAATTTCTGATAAGGAAGTTAAAACTTTTACTAACCAGGAAAAACAAGAATATCAACTCAACTATAAGGTACGCAATACTCTACTTTGTTCAATGACCAGAAATATATATAGCCAAATTTCTTCTTGTGAAGCAGCTAATTGTATCTGGAAGAAGTTAGAAGTTACGCTATTTGGAACTTCTAAGGTGATTGAGACTAGGAGAGCTATGCTTAGAGCTGAATATCATGGATTCAACATTCCTTATGGTGAACCTATCTGTAAAGTACAACAGATATTTATGACTATCGTCAACAACCTACAGTCTATGGGAGAGAAAGGTTTAGATGATGAAGCTCTTGTGGATAATATAATTTATATCATGCCTAATGAGTGGGAATCCAAAAGAAATGCTATAGATGAGAACAGGAAAGTGACTCAAATTTCTCTTGATGAGCTTTTTGGAACTCTTCTCCAACATGAAACCAGAATGAAGAGAGATGCTGACAACATCAAAAAGAAAAATGGAAATAGTAATGTTTCTTTTACAACAACATCAAATCATATGAAAGATAAGACTCCTAAGATAGTAACCAGATCCAAGTCGAAGAAGATGATAGTTCAATCAGATTCTAGTGAGAGTGAAATATCAGAAAATGAATTAGCAAATCTTGCTCGAAGGATGAACAAGATAGCTGGCCAGAGAAATTTCTAATCCAAGTATAAGAAAAAGGAAAGGAAAGATAATAAAGATAGATAAGTTACTTGTTAAGAATGAAATAGAGCTGGAGATATAAGACCAGATTGCCCTATGCTCAAAAAGAAAGAAAGGAAATAAAGGCATTCAGACAGGAACAGAAAGAATTTTTATAAAACAAAAGCTAAGAAAGTTCTGAAAGCTAATGACACCTGGAGTGCCAGTAGTGGTGACTCTTCAGATGAATCTTATGATTATGAATCTTCAGGACAGGAGAATCTTTGTCTTATATACATATTACCTATTGATAATCATTGTTTTATGGATAAGGTACGAAATGCTGAATCATTGACCAATGTTTCTTTAAATTCTAAAAATAGTAAGTATTATAACTCTTCTGATGAAGAATCCTCTTCTGATGAATAAAATACTTTACCTACTTATAAAGAAGTCTCTAGGTTTTCTTAAGTTCTTGAAACTGAGAATTCTAAATTCAATAAAATACTTGATAAGGAAAACTCTAGGAATTCTATTCTTACAAAAGAGATATCAGATCTTTCTAAAGATCTTGATAAGAAAAATGGTGATTTTTAAAGTATTTCAAAAAATCTTGAGGAAGTAAGTTCTGAGAAGAACAAACATTCTAAATAATTAGAAGAAGTAATTTCTAATAAAAATGTTTTCGAGCCTAGATCTAGTTCTAAAACTAATTATTTTGATGATAAAAACTTGGTTGTAAAACTCAAGTCTAAAATTTTTTCCTTAAATACGTTTTTTTTAAACTTTACCCATGGTAAGGAAATTTTTGATAAAATGTATTCCCAAATATGACCTTTAAGAAAAAAATCTGGATTTTGTTATACCCATGCAAAACAAATTTTCAGTAATAATTATTTTGTTCCTCAAAGTGCCCCATTTTGTACCAAGTGTCAATGTGGTGGTCACTGGGCAATGAATTGTTCCTAAAAAAAACCCAATCTCTATGATTTCACAAAGCTTACTTTTCTAAGAAGATGTGGCTACCTAAAATTTTATTGTCTGGAAATATCGGATCCAAATAAGTTTGGATTCCGAATGTCTAATTTTCTTCTTGATTTCAGGAAAATAAAGAGAGTACCAGCAACAATACATGGTACATGGATAGTGGATGTTCCCGGCACATGACTGGTAACAAAAGCTATTTTGAAAAGATTATCAAAACGAAAGGAGGAAAGGTAACTTTCGGAGATAATGCTAAGGGTGAGATTGTTGGTATTGGTAATTTTTTTTCTTGGTAAAACTTTAATTTCAAATGTTCTTTTTGTTAAGGGTCTTAAGCACAACCTTATTAGCATAAGTCAGTTATGTGATGAAGGTTACCTTGTGAATTTTAGAAATGATAAGTTCTTAGTTCACAATTCCAAGGAAGAATTTATTCTCTCCTCCAATAGGCAAGAGAATGTTTACACCTTAATCTTAGAAGATCTTAGAAGCAATGATTTACCTTGCCTTAGTGCAATGTAAGATCATTCCTGGTTATGGCATAGAAGACTAGGTCACTGTAACCTTATGAACCTATGTAAACTCTATAAGAAGAAACTAGTTAAGGATCTATCGGAGCTTAGATTTGATTCATCTAAAGTTTGTGATCCTTGTCAATATGGTAAGAAACATAAATCTAGTTTTAAATAAATCTGTAAAGTCTCAACAACCGGTGCATTACAGTTAGTGCACATTGATATTTTTGGTCCAACACAAACTGTAAGTATTGGAGGAAAATACTATGTGTTTGTTCTAGTTGATGATTACACTAGATTAACTTGGCATTACTTTCTAGCAAAGAAATCTGAAGCTTTTTCTTATTTCAAATGTTTTAGAGCTCCAGTTAAAAATGAGAAAACCCTTCCATTGAAAACTATTCATAGTGATCATGGTGGAGAATTTCAAAATTCTGATTTTGAAACTTTTTGTAGTAAAAAATGTATTACTCACAATTTTTCAGCACCTAGAACTCCTCAACAAAATGGTGTAGTTGAAAGAAGAAATATAATTTTCAAGAAATAACTAGAACCATGTTGAGTGAATATTCTATAGCTAGACATTTCTGGGATGAAGTTGTAAGTACTACTTTCCATACTATAAATCGTGTTTTTATTAGACCTTTTCTTAATAAAACTTATTATGAGTTATGGAATTATAGAAAACCAAGACTATCCTACTTCAAGGTTTTTGGTTGCAAAGTATTCATTTTGAATACTAAAGATAACTTACATAAATTCGCACCAAAATATGATGAAGGAATTTTCTTAGGTTATTCCACAACATCTAAGGATTATAGAGTTTTTAATAAAAACACTTGTACTGTTGAAGAAACAGTACATGTAAAATTTGATGAGTCAGATCCTTTTGTTTTTAAAATACCTCAGCCTACATCCTCATATGTGTTTTCAAAAACTTATTATCAACCTTTGATAGAAGAACCTTCTGATAAAGATAATGTTCAAGAAGATATTCCTGAAACATTTACCCAAAAATATTTTCTACCCTACGTTGATGAACATGCTTTTCAAAACCCAAATCAGGCGTTTCATAAGAATCACCCAAGTGATAGTATCATTGGTGACGTAAATAAACTTGTAAGGACTAGAAGTTCCTTAAGAAATGAAGTAGAACATCTAGCATTTATTTCCCAATTAGAACCTAAAAGGACTGATGAAGCTTTAGGTGATGATGTTTGGATTAAAGCCATGCAAGATGAACTAAATGAATTCGAAAGGAATAAAGTCTGGACCTTGGTTGAAAGACCTAAGGAAACTTCTGTTATTGGAGTAAAATGGGTTTTCAGAAATAAATCTGATGAAAATTGAATCATAGTAATAAATAGAGCTAGACTTGTTGCTAAAGGCTATAATCAACAAGAGGGAATAGACTATGAAGAAACCTATGCTCCAGTAGCTAGACTTAAATCTATCCGTATTCTACTTGCCTTTGCAGCATTCTTTAATTTCAAACTTTTCCAAATGGATGTGAAATGTGCTTTTCTTAACGGTTATGTTCAAGAGGAAGTTTTTGTTGAACAACCTCCGGGCTTTGAAGACACAAAACATCCTGATTATGTTTTTAGACTTACCAAAGCTCTGTATGGCCTTAAACAAGCCCCACAAGCATGGTATGATAGACTCACTGGATTTTTGCTTCAAAATAACTATGTTAAGGGAAATGCAGATCCAACCCTTTTTATAAAAAAAGATAAGACTAATGTTTTTATTGTTAAAATTTATGTTGATGACATCATATTTGGTTCAACTCAGCAATCTTTGACCAACTCTTTTGCAAGTCTAATGAAATCTGAGTTTGAAATGAGTATGATAGGTGAGTTAACATTTTTCCTTGGTTTTCAAATTTCTCAAAAACCAGAAAGAACCTACAAATCTCAACATAAGTATATTAAAGATCTTCTTAAAAAGTATAGTTATGATAATATTAAGAGTATAAGTACTCCTATTGGTACCTCAAACTCATTAGACCTTGATGAAGCTGGGAAACCAGTAGATCAAACATCTTTTAGAGGTTTGATAGGAAGTCTACTATACTTAACAACTAGTCAACCAGACCTAATGTTTTTAGTATGCTTATTTGCAATATATCAATCCAATCCTAAGGAATCTCACTTAATGGCAGAAAAAAGAATTTTTCGCTACCTTAAGGGAACCATGGATCTAGGATTATTTTATACTTCTGGAAATGATTTTATCCTAAAAATCTTTTCTGATGCTGACTTTAGTGGATGTAGGATGGATAGAAAAAGTACATCCGGAACTTGTCATTTCTTAGGAGATTCATTAGTTTTTTGGTCCTGCAAGAAGCAACATTCTGTAGAACTCTCCACTGCTGAAGATGAATATGTAGCAGCTGGAAGTTGTTGTGCTCAAGTGTTGTGGATGCAACACACACTCACAGACTATGGCATGAGTTTTACTAAAACTCAAATTTTGTGCGATAACACTAGTGCCATTTCCCTTAGTAAGAACCATGCACATCACTCCTGTGAAAAACACATAGATATTAGGAATCACTTTCTTAGGGATCACACACTTAAAGAAGATATTATTCTTCAGTTTATTGGAACACAAGATCAACTTGCTGATATTTTCACAAAATCTTTTCCTTCTGATAAATTTGAATATATTAAACAGAAGCTAGGAATGATAACTGTAAGGTAATCCTTCTTAATTAACTTTCTGTTGAAAAATTTTCCTTACAGCAATAAACTCATTTTCATGGGGGGGGGTACATTTGATTGTTAGTTTAACAAAAATTTTCAAAATCTATTTTCAAACTTTTCGGAATTAAAATTCAGGAATGGAATTTCCGAAACTAAAACATTTGAGAGTGGATATTTTCGTATAGAAAACTTCTAGAATGGGAATATCTAGAATGGAAAATTTTGTACTGGTATTTTCATAACGGTATTTTCGTACCGAATCATTCAAAATAAGTTTTTCGATTTCAAATTTTTTAATAAAATTTTCGTCTGAGTTTTCCTTACTGAGATTGATTTTTCATAGTGAGTTTTCCGAATTTTTTCTTTTCGTAATAAATTTTTTTTTGTAGTTTTCGTAAGAATATTACCCATTACGAATAATCCTCCTAAGCCAATCCGAAAGGTATGATTTTCTTTACTCATGTTTTCATAATCATATTTTACTTGCTGGAATTTTCTTATATTTTGTTTTCGGATTATAGTTTTCCTAATTCTATGTTTTAATAAAAACCTCAAAAGATCGGATTCAAGAGAATTGGTTTTTGACCGTCAGATCTGATCTCAGCTTATCACAACTGTTCGATCAACCATGG
Source organism: Viscum album (assembly GCA_963277665.1). Lineage (NCBI taxonomy): Eukaryota > Viridiplantae > Streptophyta > Magnoliopsida > Santalales > Viscaceae > Viscum > Viscum album. The sequence continues at coordinate 841,781,310 of OY728128.1, forward strand.
AAGTTGAACCATTTTTTCGTTGCCTATATAAATGGGACCCCAAACGGTTGTCCCACATCGGTTTTCAAGCTCTAGCGTCTCGAAGCTCTGCCTCTCCGTTTTAAAGTCATTCCGAACCTCAGATTTTTCCATTCCAAACTTTTCAGAGGTCTTCAAATCCGAATGTCTGTGGAAGCAGCTTCTCAAGACATGTCTTCTTCTAAGCCGATTTCGAAGTGGTTAGTATATAGAGAGAGGCTGGTTCATCAGGATTTCTTCAACAAGTACGATTCTCTTATTTCCTAGATTATCAAGATAAATGGTTGGGAGGATGTTGCGGTGTCAAAACCTGGGAATCAAGATGATGTATATTCAGATTTTCATATAGAGTTATATGAGAAAGTCTCCTTTTTTAATGAAGATGGAAAGGAGAAATTGTCTTTTAAGTCTTATGGTAAGACTTATAAGCTTTCATATGCAAATCCAGCCAGCTTGGTTGGGCTGAATAATGGAGGTGCAGCTGAATTTATATCTCATGTGTTGACGGATTCAAAAGGTAGTTTCGACAAAGAAAAAGCTTTAGAAACTCTCGGACTGGCAGATGAAAAGGCTCCGAAGATTGTTAGTTTATCTACAAATTTCCGGATTCTGGAGTTATGGGTACATGGTCTTATCGTACCAAGTAAGGGTGACAAAGATAGCTTAAAGAAGAGTGAGATCTACATCCTAGATTTTCTGATAGATCTGAGGAAGTTTAATTTGATGAAGCACATTATTATCACTCTTGAGAATGTGAAGAAAGGAAATCCGAGAGCTCAGATTATAATGTATCCAGCAATTCTCTCGAAGTTTATAGTTCGGTGTCTTGAGTCTTTCAAGGAGGCTTGCAAGTCTAATCCAAGAGTTTGCATGATTATGCTGGTGAGTGATGGTACTCTTAAGAGGATGGAAGTAGCTTTTGACAAGAAGACTGGTCAGTTTGTTGATTCTCTTGCTCAAGAAGAAATAGTTCCAAATGTTGCTGATCCAGAATCCTCTAAACCGGTAAGGAAGAGAAAGCTGAAAGAAGTGGAAGTAGAAGCAGAGAATCCCAAGACTAAGGAAGTTCATTCCGCACATCCAAAACCAAAGAAGAAGAAAGCCTACCCAGATGAGGTTTTTGCTAAATGGAGGGAGATAAAAGAGAAGAGAGTGCAAGGGGAGCCTCAGTTTGGCTTGGACCCTGCGGAGGCTAAGGCCTTGAAGGAAAAAACTGCGGATGAGCTAGAAAAACAAGAAAAATAAAAGAAGCTCAAGAAGAATATGTCTGAGGCTGAGGTAGCTCAGGCTTTGTTGAAATTCAATGAGATGGTTTCTGAAAATATTTCTGTTCCAAGATCTTTTTCTCTAGAATCTCTTCCTAAGACTCCAGGAAGAAATTTCGTTGCTCCAGAAGAAGCTGTTGCCAAGGCTGATGAGGAAGTAGAGCAAGTTGAGCAAGTGGAAGAAGAAGAAGTTGTTGCTGAAGGAAGTGGTGAAACCAGAGATTTGTTGAAGCAAGTAGATGATTATAAGGCTACACCTTCGGAACACTTATCACTCCGAACTTCAGAACCTGAATCTTCGAAGCTAGTTACTCCTGCAATGGAAGAAGAGAAAGGAGAAGAAGAAGTAGCTTATCATGGTGAAGAAGAACAACTTCTACAAGATATTGCTCAAATGGAGAATATAGAGGTTGGTGCTCAGAAAGTTTCTAATGAGGAAGAAAATGTTGTCCAAATTTCTGATAGTGAAAAGAGAACTCCATAACAGGATTCTATTCCGAAAAAAGACAAGGGAAAGAAAATTCTTGCTGATACTCCGAGCTTAGAAGTGATGAAGAGAAAGTAAGTTGGTAGTTCTTCAAAGAGAAAGCATGGCCTTATTGAAGAAGAAAATTCTCCAAGCAGAGTCTCGGAATCGGAGTCATCTTCGTTGGGGCGTGACTTTGTTGTTCAGTCATTAAAGAAGTTGGTGGGAACCATTCCGACCTTCTCAAGTATTGACTCAAGATGTCAGATGCTCCAACATGCTTTGAATCAGAAATCAGACTCTGTATCTATGGTTATGGACATGTGTGTTGAAATAGAGGCTCAGTTCAGAACATTTTTTGTTAACGATGAAGCCCATAGAAAATCTTGCAATAGGATGACAAACTGGTCGAGGAAGACTATAGAAGAAATGAGGTTATTTGATTAATTTCGAGATAATGTTAAAGATTATTTTGAGACTGAGGACAGGAAGATAAATGAGATGACTTCGTCCTTTGAAGAGAAGCTGACAGATGAAAAGAACTTTCAGATTCAAGAAGTCAGAGATCTGAATGGGAAGCTAAATTCTGTCTCTCAAAACTAGAAGTTTGAAAGGGATCATCGGATTGAGTTTCATGAAAAGATGAAGTCTCAGGAAGAAAAGCTTAAAGCCCAGGAAGAAAATCGTAAAGCTCATGAAGAAAATATTGATGCTCAATCTGCAAGAATAGAGGTCTTAGAGAAGCATGCTGAAGAAGATTATAAAGACATAAAGAAGATAAAGACTATTCTAAAGGGTCTCATGGCGAAGGATAAAGATCCCAAATAGACAGATCCGATCTTTTGTTGTACCTTAACTCGTTTGTTGATCAAATTTTCAAACTAAATGAAAAATTTGTACTTGCTCGATTCTTTTTGTTGTTACTACTAATATTTCAGGTACTTTTCTATATTTTTCCATTCCCTGGTATTCTTTTGGATAATCACAAAGGGGGAGAAGGAAAAGAACTCTAATGAAAGGGAAAAAGAATCCTAACAAAGGGTGAGAAAGAAAACAAACTCTAATAAGAGTTTATCTAAGGGGGAGTTTTTCATTAAATAATACTTTCTTATTCGTAATGAAGTGTCACTCCGGATATCTAGAATACGATCCTTAGAGTTTCAAAGCCTAAGGGGGAGTTAGTCGTATTCATCAATATCCTTAAAGCAAAGAGAGATAAGCCTTATTTTTTTCTTTCTTCTTAGAATTTCTTCTTCAAGGATGTTTGTGCTTTCCAAAAAGGGTGATATTGTTGAGTCAATAAGGTTTTTCTTATGACTTTTACATTCCTTCTTGTTTTGAAAATCACAAACACCTTATCTTTAAGAAAATTTCTTTTATAAGAAAAATTGCTTTTATAAGGAAAATTGCTTTTATAAGGAAAATCACTTTTATAAGGAAAATAGATTTTGTAAGAAGAATTATTCTTATCATATTTTCATTTATATTTTTTCCTATGTACAAAATTCGGATTCATTTCTGTTTTCTCGGATTTATTTGAAACTTTAATATAAATTATTCTGTTTTAGGATCTGAATTCTGGATAAGAACTGTAAGGAAGTTTCACTCCGAATTCCAGATGAGAACTATAATAAAGTATCATTCCGAATTCCGGATAGGAACTCTGACTAAGATCTATTCCAGATTTAGGAGACAAATCATTATGAAGTTCGACATTGAATTCTCATTACGAATTCTAATGACGAATTCTTATTACGAATTCGGACAATGAATTTTCATTATGATTTATGATGACGAATTCTCATTACGAATTCTGATGATGAATTCTCATTCCGAATTCTGGATACGAATTCTCATTACGAATTCCTAAGATGAAATCTCACTATGAATTTTGATGACGAATTCTCATTCCGAATTCTCATTTCGAGTTCATCTATTAAACAGAAACCGGTCATCTTTGTTTTATACACTCTGAATTTATTCCGACTCCGAATCTTCACTCTGAACTTTCATTTTGCTTATGCCTTTATATTTTTTCTACTCTTTATTATTTTCCTTACACTCTGAACCTTCACTCCGAACCTTCACTCTGAATCTTTTGAGTTAGATTTTAAACGGTGTCGTACATTCTGTTACACTTGTTTTATTATAAAATGATGTCATTTATTTTGTTATAAACTAACCATTGACTAAGTGACATGTGTACAGGTCCCTCCGATTTTTATGGAAAATATGACCATTGGAAAGGTGGCCGACCTTACCTATAAATAGGAGCTCATTTGAAAGAGCTCATTGTTGAAGTGCTGAAAGGATGACTGATCTTCGATTCATGTGATTACATGCTTGAAGTGATTTCTAGAGAGAGAGAGGCTCTTATTAACTCTCAAAGCTTTGTGCGACTCCAAATGTTGGTGATTACATTCGAGGACTTCTGGGGATAGGAAGACAAAGGTTTCCAACACCTTGAAGTTGAGGGCTTCCTTGCTGAGGAAGACATAGGTGACCAAATACCTTGAAGTTGAGGGCTTGCAGGGATAGCAAGACAGAGACACATTGATCTTCGTATCAAGGGCTTACCCTGGTGTGGGTAAGACATACTTGCTTGAAAGTATAAATCAAGGGACCTTTATCCACGGTTGTTGGATACCCTTCTCTTTGGGTTAAAAGACTTATATCTTGTTACTTGTAGTTCTACTACTTTTTTATTTCCGCTGCATTTTTTATTATAAGGAAAGTATAACTTTCTTATACTTCCTTACTTGTACTGTTTCTCATTTAGATTCTATACTCTTTAAGGTAGAATCTCAAATTGTAATCTTTTGTTAAGTTTTAATTTCTGGAACCATATTTCTGGAACCTATTTTCGAAATCTCTTTCCAATTTTTCATTTGGTATTAGAGGTGTTATGAATTTTCTTAAGTTTAACTTTGTTAAACTTAGCCATTTACTTTGCTTAAGGAAAACATAGTTAATCATAACTAACTTCAAAAGTTCTAAAGGATTTTTTAAAGCATACAATTCACCCCCCTCTTGTAAATTGAGCATCTACATCGTTATTTCGATCCTACAGGATAATCAATATAAGGTGGTATTACCATTTTTTGGTTGATCTTTTAGATATATTTCAATATTATGTAATGGTTGTGAAATTATATGTATGGTATATAAAAAATATCCAATTCTCATATTATGTGATATAGGTGAGGAAACTATTGAAGAAACATAATATCAGCACTGATGTTATTATATTCAATGAATTCAATCTAATGAGACATTATTTGAAATTGAAAATTTTTAAAGGATAAAATCCTTGGTAAATTTAATGCAACATAAACTTTTTCTTTTGATTTAATTAGGTGGATGTTAGAAAAAATAAAAATAAAAATAAAATTATTTATATATTTCCATAACTATATCCTTAGGAATCGAAACTTTATTGATTTAATATTGATATGGAGTGATGATGTTGTGCACATGTGGTCCCAGAAGATAACATACAACAAGTTTCTCTGGTAGATCATTAGAGGGTTCAGGTTGATGATGATTAAACATAGAGGAAGATGTTGTAATGATTTTAGTTCCATGGTATGTTACAGTTTGAGGGATTTATTCCTAATCATCTGACTGAGGGTTGGTTAGAGAGTGTGATGATCAATTCCTTTTTAATCCAAGTAATGAGTAAACACTTGATTATTTTGGTGATCAGTGTTTTTCTAGAACATTATTGATGGTTATGGATAATAATTCACAGTGATTATGAGGGATAATAAGTATTATGGGAGATGTTTTCCAATGAATTAAAGGTATAGTTCTTACAATTGAATATTATATTTTTGAAATGTTAGGATTTTCATTCCCTTCATTAGGGAAGCTATAGTGTGAAAAAATGTAGAATTTGTTTAGTATAATCTTCATTAATCCTCAATTATTCTATTAGATGTTATAGATGAAGTATGTAATTTTGTAGAGGAATTGTATTGGAAGATTAATTTCTAAGTCTACAATTCAAATAAGTTATATTTCATAAGTTATTGTTAAATAAAGAGTTCATGTATAAGATGTATGATGTGATTGGATTAGAATGAGAGGGGATTCTCTAGAAACAAATTTGTGGTGGGTTGGTAGATAGAGGTCCTTTCTTGATTGGTTAGTCATTATTTCAACCATCTGGGATTTTATCTCAATTTCCATTTTCTAGTATCATAGTAGTTATAAATATATAGTCCTCTCCCATGAACTATGTTTTAGTTTATGTTTTTAAAAGTATATGATAATAAAAAAACATTAGTTTCTAAATTTTCATTTCATTTAGCATAGATTTAGTAACCCATTATAGGTGAAACAATTACAATATATACACCAATAGCATGTGGATTGGACATCATTCAAGGTAGCATATATTTTTATTATAATATGATTTTTTCCTTATTTTACTCTAAAACCACATACTCTTTTATTGAACCTAATTTTTTCTAGTCCTTAAGATATAAACTATATATGCTTTACGTACTCATGTTAATGTAATACACTAGTTATAGTTCATCCTAACATATATGATTAGTGTAGATATTGTGAAAAAATGTTGGGGAAAAATATATTGTCGATAAATTCATCATTTTTGTGGAAAAATCATAATATGTGATTGATATAATCGAATTGTTGTTTAATATTTATCGTATTATTGATTGATTCTAGAGGAGTCTAATTTTATATGATTCCAAATACTCATGTTCTGTGTTTTTTAGTTAGAAATAGACTTAGATTCACTATTACAAGAAGGATTCATTATCTTTTTTTATGTTAGAGAAGATGTTGAGTTTAGTAGAGTCCCAAGAAATGGTGTTCTGTAGGTTCATGGATGTTATACCAAATTTTATTCCTAAAAAGTTTTATTACTGACCCCTTGATGTGATATTGACTTATGTATAAATTTATAGCTTTACATATCTCTGATTTCTATATATCCATAAAATATTATACCTTCTTAGTTATGGGAGTTTCATATCGAAATCATTGAAATATTTTAAAGGAGTTTCATTTGGACCAGTGTGTAACCTTTGGGTTCTCTCATGTTGATCATTAAAAATGAATATAGAATTATGTTTTTATGTATCAGTTATAGTTGGTATAATTAGTGGACTGTGATAATACATTATCCTCTCCCAACAATTAATGATTTTTTTTATTATTTAAAGGGAGTTAGTGGGTTCTCAAGGATTAATTTGTGATTTGGGTATCATATGATGCTGGAGGATGAATATATCTTTAAGACTGCCTTTTAATTTCATTACTTACACAACTAATATTTTATACCTTTTATCATCATGAGTGAACATATTATATTCATGGAACTGTTTAACTCAATATTTCATGAATCCTTGATTCATTTTATGGTATTATTCATTTATAAAAAACAAATTGTATTAAAATATTGGGAAGGATCATGTTGTGTATTTTAGATCTATTTTGTAGGTTATTCAATGGAATTAGCTCTTTGATATGTTGTATGACTATATATTTTGGTTGGTATAAATGAATTTTTTAAACAATTCTTCATTTATTTAGATATTAGTTTTCAATTTATTTAATATTTAGTAAGATTATTCTTATATATCACCCAATAATTTTATATAGTTTGTTCATGTATTGAACTATTGGAGGTTTTCATAAAATATTAATCAAATCCTAAATCTCTTTAAATCCTTAATGAATAAGGATAATCCTTTGTGTAGTCAAACCTGAGCTTAGATAATTTTGAGTGCCTACTAGAAAATGTATTTATGACTCATATTCTTCAGTTTTTAGAGGAGGGAATTATTTTTTGGATCATATATGATAACACACAAATAATTCCAAGATGTTTTTTGATATATAAGAGAGTTTCCATCCTTATATATGTAAACAGTTTGAACATCATGCATGAAACTACTCAACCCATGTCCATTATCTTGTAGTAGTATTTTTCCCCTTGAAATTGTGGTAGGAACCTCTTCATGGAGGGTGAATTATGGCCTCCATAGATATTAATAGGTTGAAATATATCTCCAATCAAATTTATTTTAATATAAATTAGTGATTTTTGATGGAATTCATAGATAATTATGATATTTCTATCTCTTATTCTATAGTAAAAGGGAATTTTAAATTTAATGTGGTGATATTTATGTCTTAGGGATATTTAGTTTGTGAGTCTAGATATGCATTGATACTGATATTGGAGCTTCCAATGATACAATAATGTAAACTGAATTTCAATGGTAGATGTTTTTTGTATAATATTTTATTACATTTGTCTTTTGAAATTTAGTTTTTGGAATATCAATTGATTGATTTATAGTTATAGTTATAGAAATATAATTTCATTTCTATTGATTCCCCTACGAGTTGGTATAAATATAATAAATACTAGGTGTTATTCTTGGGGAATATTTTTACTTAATCCCCGTCATGTGAGAGGGATATTCAAGAGTTTGACAGCTTACCATTGCTAGTATATAATTGTGTGATCAAGATGTATCATTTTTTGAGGATTCATATTTCGTGGCTTGAGATATAAAGGCTAGTTAAAGTGTTCTTTTTTGGTTTTTGGGATTCTAGAAGTCTAAGTCCAAGAATCATGTTATTGGTGGATTTTTGTAATTTTTTTGATGTTCCTTGATGGATGTGATTGGATTTCATATTTGATTTCATGATTAGGTTATCCTATGATCATATAATATGCACTGATTTAGGGATGGTTTTAGATTAGAAAATGAGGTGAACTCACTTTTTAGAGATCAAGGAGTATAGGTCAAAGATTTCATTGTTAATGTTTTATTTAAAGTAGATTGTCTGACATCATGGGTTTTTTAGAATGGTTATTTATAATTGTGGTCATTTTTCACCTTGTTATATTATATGGTCCTACAAAATTATTTTTTATCCTAGTTATTCCATAAAATGAAAATCCATCCACAGATTTTCTATCATATTGAGTAGACTATCAGGACATTGGAGGATTTTTTATATCCATGTGTTCTTTATTTCATAGGTTCATGGGTAAATCTCTCAACCTTGGGTAATTTTTTCATTAATAATGGCTATGACTCACCCATTTGTTATGTATTTTATTGGAGATTGTGTATATATTTGTTATTCTAGAAATAGGATGGAGAAAAAATTATTCTCATACAAAAATTCTTATAGATTTTGATAGATAATGTGTGGAATATTAATGAGTGAATAAAGGATTATCGAGATTTTTAGTATTATTAGGATTATTATGTGATGACATCATTTGAATTTTTCAAGAGATTTTATTTTTTATTGGTTTATCCTAATTATAGGGAGTGGAGGATTGTTCATGGAACTATTCATTCTCCAAGGTTCCTCAGATGTTTCAAGGGGTTAGAGCACATTGGTGAGGTAGAATAGTAGTCGTACCTCCCCACATCAATGGATTAGATCCATTATTTTTTCTATGTCTCATAGCTTAGTTGACATATTAATAATGATACTCATGTAATTTAATAGGTTGGATTGGTTATTGAAGACAATGTGGTGTTTTTGTAGTTTCCAATTAGTATTAAAGATCTTTTGGAGAACGTATTGCATGATAATGATAATAAATTTTTTTGAATCTTATTATGAAATATTGGATTAAAATAGTTTACTTTAGAACATGATTCATATTTGTGGACTCTATATGGGGGATGTCTCCGCACTCGTCGGGTCCTCCCAGCACTCCCGGCACTCTTGATGATTCTCCTTCCCCTTCATTCTAGGTTTTTTTTGTAATGTTCGGTGGTGATGGAGATTCCTGCTTTGATCTGATGTATTAGCACTCTCCCCGTGCTATAGGAACTCCTGGATCTGTTGAATAATCTCCTTCCTCTTCATTCTAGGGTTTTTCATCTCTGCTTAGTGTCGATGGTGATTCCTTCTTTGATCAGTTATGGATTCTAATTCTTCTCTTCCTCTCTATTTCCCCCTTATCGACTGATGTTGTTTGCTGGTGTGGATAGTGTATGTCATTCACCGCCCCACTTCCTATCTAACCTTGTTCATTAGACCTCCATGTTGGGTCCCTGTGCTGGAGCTTCAGACAGTTTGGGTTGGCGTTGGTGGCAGCATACGAAGTCCTTCTACACCACTTCTCTTGCTGACACAACAATTGTGATCGACTCCATTTTGGTCAGGCACAACGAAGATTCCAGGTCAACTTGGGATGGTGTTGGAGGGGAGCTTTCAGGGGCTTCAGTTCACGTTCTTCACAGGAACTAACTTCTTATTCTCTTATGATTTTCTTCTTTCTCTCTAGGGTTCGGTGCTTCTACCTGGTGTTGTATTTTTATTTTCATTTGATCGATCGGTCACCTTATTGATCTTGGTTGTTGGTGCGATTTGGTGTTCGAACCTGAGATGTGTCTTGGTTTCACCTTATTATTTAGCGATATGTGGTTTCTGGCATGACGATGATCCTGATGTCATGTGATGTTATGTTTTGATTCTTTTTTAACGGTGAAGATGGTGTTTTTCGGTGGTGATGATGAGGTTCTTATCGGTGAAAATGGTGGTTTCGGATGAGCAGCGCTCATGGGTATAGGCGCCTTTTGTGAAGGCTCACAGTCTTGTTCGATCGATGTGGTGCGATGTGGTGTACTCAACTGTCAGGGGGCACGGCTCGAGACATCTCTCTACTTGAGGATTCTTAACTTTGGATTTATGAATTTCAAATTTGGTGATCGTTTAATCATTTGATTTTTAATTTTTAATTATGGTGGTTTGGTTTTTATTTGGTTGTTGTGAGGTTACAAATTTTTTATAAAGTGGATTTTAAAAAATAAAAAAATGAATATTGTGTGTATATCCCAATATCATTGGTGATTTTTTCCCGAAATGATGCACATGATCTTGTGCTGGATTAATGATATGTTGATAATTGTATTTTATGATAGTATTATTGAGTATTATATTTTTATTATATTTTTATTATATTTTATTTATTTATGTTCATTTGTGATGGAAATATTATATTTTGTGAGGTATCTATCCTGATATGTTTTTAGGATACACTAAGGTTCTTCATGGTCTTAATTCTAGTTCATAAGGATGAGATCATTTCATTGGTATCTAATATAGAGGATTGACCTTACAATGGTCATTTATGTTTAATTTTGAGTGTGTTAGAGTTTTTGATGGTAGATCATGGGTAGGGTTTGTAAGAAAATTGTATAATTTTGTATTTAACTCTAAAATGGTCATTTTTTATGTATCCAAGTCGTGGTGTTATCTATTCTTGGTAGTTTGGAATGGTTGTTTGCTAACAAATATTTCATGGTGGATATTATTTTTTCAATATATAATGGTGATGTGATTTTTTTCAGATATTTTAGATTCATAACCAATTTGGTTTGTTTTTTTAAGTATTTATCATGAAATTATCAATTTTAGATGGTATTGTGTGATTTTATAGATTATGTGGGAAATAAGATTCAGAATATCCATTTTGGTTTCTGTCATGAGAATATTTAATGGTTTGGAAAATTCTATTCCATGGATTATTTGTAGTATTCAGAGAGAAATAGTGGTATTGGGACTACTACAATGTACCCTTCAAGGTTAAGTCGAGGCTTGATAAAGAAACACCCATTTTTGGGTTCTCTACTCCATGTTGGTGGTGAACTAAAAAAGTAGTAGAATAAATGGTATGGGGATAATTATATAATTGGATATGTATATGAACTAGGATTTTGTATCTTTATTGATAAATTCCCATAAATATGATTTTCCATCTACTGCCTGATGTTTATGTTCTTTTAATTTATATTATAAATTATAATCATCAATTTGTTGAGATTTTTTATTTCATTCTCTCTAGAACCCTATAAAAATTATGGATTATTTAATGGTAGTCATACGTTATTTTGGTAGATTATCATCCTCCCTCTTCTAAAAATTGACCCCTTTTCAACCCAAGGTTATTATGGGTTCATCATATTTATTTTTCATGGTGGTTACATATTTCCTCCTTTAATTCATGATTTTCAATAATTGAAATCAATTTTGAGGTATGGTATTTGAATCTAATCCTTTATAATAATGTGTAAATTTGGAATTATCATTGTTGGGTTTTCATTTGGTAATGTGATGAAATTTATCTAGTAATATATTGAAAAATAATTGAATTTGATAATGAAATTATTTATGTTAGTGATTATATGGTATTTCATAAAATTTTTAATAGTTTTTTGTGATTTTAAATTTATTATTTTTATAATTGAAATTTTAAATGTTTAAATAAAATAAATTCAATATAATAGATGATAAATTTAAATAAGTAAATGGTAATATTTACTCTTTGACAAAAGATTTTTATACCTGATTGAGTAATCATTTTAGTACATAAAAATGTATCTGTTTTCCCAAACCATTGATGTATATTTTTTAAATGTGTCTCATTAGTATCATGGTTAATTATTGTCTTACATTCTAATAACTTAATAATAATAATAATAATTGAAAATAATGAATGTGTATAAATATGAATTTTTTGTTTTCTTAATGTTTATTTATATATTATGTTCGATTATATATGATTGATTGTGTTATAATGTTGTATTCGTAATTCTCACTCTAAAATCTATTAACATACTAACACTATCAAAATAATTGAATGAATTCCTTATAGTTGGTTTTATTTAGTGAGGGTTGGGTTATTAATAGTGATAATGTGGTTAATCTAGGAGCATGTTGGTGGTAAGGATACTGTGAGTTGATGTCTTTATTGTAGGGTTTAGGCACAGCCGAAGCACATTGGTGGGTGTACCCTACTTTAATTTTTGCATTAACAACGATCAATACGAGATATGTCATGATAATAAAATGTAGAATCATCTGAATAAAACAAATAATGAAAAAATGTGTGGAGTCCTGGAACCATAGATAGGATTATCATATGTTAGTTATAAATAATTTAATTTTTTGACAATAATTACCTTGATGGAATTATTTCTTCATTGATGTTTCTGGTCACGATCAGATGTTATCCATCATTGTGTCCTGGAATCCAAATGCAGGATTCCTCTAGCGGTGATCCACACTTGCTCCTCATATCTCTAGACATCACCAATGGGATCTCCGGGTGCTAGCATGAAAGATCCTTTGCTTGCGATTTCCGCCTTCGATCGCCTTGATCTGGTGGAGGAAGATCTCTCTCTCTCATAGTTTGAGAGAATTCTTGGATGAAAAGGATTATCTCTTAGCTTCAGGGATTTCTCTAGATCATTTGTGAAAAACCAAAAAAAATTTAAAGGATAATGAGAAATATATAATTGGGATTTTTAATTACATAGAATTAAAAAATGAATTAATTACCCTAAAGTATTTATTCATATCATTTAATTCTTAGTAATACCCCATGTCTAAAAATAACTATTGACAATTATTATTACCTTACTTGCACCAAGATAATTACAGCTAATATTATTTAATTCAATAAATAATATTATTTATCATAAATTCACATAAAAAATACATTTTGTTTATATGTAATATACATGGCGTGTACTTTGGTTTTTCTATTTTTCTTTGTTTCCTACACCACATTTATTAGACATTGAATAATTGTTATTTATTTCTATATTAAATATCAATTTGTTACTCACTAATAAATATATTATTTTTCCCACAATATATTCTATTGAATAACTATTGTCAAAATAAATGTGATCAGGCATCCTTAAATAAATATTAAACCACAATTGGGAATAATCATTTTTCAACTTGTAAAATTAATATTTAACTTAGATAATTGGACACACTTAGTGTGTGAGGCTCTTGGCCTATTTCTCAATGGCATTAGGAAGAGCATGCCTAATGTCAAAAGTTAGCATCTAGAAAGATGCCTAGGTACCCATAGAGAAAGAATTTAACACCGCAATGACATTTCACCTCCTACGAACACTTACCGTGTAATGTAAACCTTTTGTTTCGATATCTCTAATCAAGAGGGTTGCATGCTAGTGCCATCAACCCATGTGCTCAATTATTCTATATTTGACTATCTAAAATTTAACTTTCCCATTCCTCACTATGGATTTGGATTTATTTAGGCTAAATCAATTCCATCAAATGGCCTGAGATATCTACTTCCAATATAGAACAGAAAGGACAAATCCTTTCTCCCATTATCTTTTAATGCAGTGTCACTTGTGACGCACCCAATATATCCTACCTCGCTTAAAATAGTCTGTCATCACAGTTTTATTCAATACATATAAGAGAGTGAGTATTAATACCCATTAATAATAATCTTAAAATCTAAGGACCAATACACACATCTGCAGATAAGAACATCCAAAGACACTATAAAATGTGGATTTCCGGCAGTCAGGTCCCATTCTCATAATATCCTCTATGATATTACCAAGGGCACACACCATGAGAAGATGCCTCAATTTTTTATGAGTCCTCACCCCAAATTGCTTCTATTATTTGTGTCCCTCAAATAACATCATTCGTCCATAGAACATATATTCAAGAATAGTGTTATGGAACTTCCGGGTTCTCATCATAGTAGGGATCTACTATGACCCTTTAATGAAACATCTATCCTTAGGACATTATCACATGTGTTGTCACATATAAGAACAATCAAGATGTGATAAGGTATTTATTAATGAATAATTTTCCACGTAATTGGTTCTAGACCACCAACTCTAATAGACTCCCACTTAGACTAGAGCCAACTACTAATAACTTTTAACATGCTAGATCTCACATGATATTCATGCTTCTACTAATATACGCCTTTAGTTATGGGGATTCCACGTTCTCTTCAGTAGACACTTTGATCACATCAACATCACCCCTTTGATTGAAATCCCTCAAGAGGTGATAATTCGAGAGTATGTGATTTGTATGTTAATGAAACCTTGGTTCTTTTGCACGATCCACCACTGCAGTATTATCACAATACAATGTGATGGGATTGTTACTACTCGGAACCACATAAATATCCTGGAAAAAGTTACGAATCCAGATGGGTTTCTTGGCTGCATCAGAAGCGGCTATAAACTCGGACTCCGCTGTAGAATCAACAACTGTTTTCTTTGAACTCTTCTCACTCACACCTCCTCCATTGACATAGAAAACATATCCATATTGTGACTTCAGATCATTCTGATCATTATGAAATCCATCATCAACATACCCTCTAATGACAAGCATGTCATATCCTCCATACACTAGGAACATATCCTTAGTTCTTCTCAGATAATTAAATATTTTCTAAACAGTTGTCCAATGTTGTTTTCCTGGATCCTCTTGATATCTGACTACCATGCTTAGTGCATAGGCAAAAACAATCCTGGTACATAACATGGCATACATGATGGATCCTATAGCCGAAGTGTATAGGATCTTACTTAATCTTTCTTTCTCCTGATGTGTTTAAGGACACAATTTAAAAAAGATATAGGCCATGTGACACTAAAACCAGTCCCCGCCTGAATTGTTCCATACTAAATCTATTTAGTATATGGTCTATGTATGTACCCTAACATAGTCCATGTAGCCTCTAGGATCTATCAAGGATGATCTTGATCCCTATAATGTAGGTTGCTTCACCCAAGCCCTTCATGGATAAACACTTGTTCAACTAGTCCTTACTGACAGTAGGATTGACACATCATTTCCAATAAGCAATATTTCATCAACAAATTATACTAGGATAAAGACTGCATTACCATAAAACCACTTATAAATACATGACTCGAATTCTTTCTTAATGAAAACAAATTCCATTATGGATTTATCAAATCAAATGTTCGACAACCTGGATGCTTGCTTTAATCCAAAAATGGATTTCTACAACTTTCAAAACCATTTGGATTCACCTAGTGTCACAAACCCTTATGGTTGTCTCATATAGACATATTTATGAAGGTTCTTATTAAGGAATGTTGTTTTTACATCCATTTTCCAAATCTCATAGTTATGGTATGCTACTACGGAAAGTACGATTCTTATGGATTTAAACATGGAAATTCGAGATAAGTTTTCATCATATTCCATTCCTTGATGTTTTCTAAATCTTTTAGCCACTAAACTTGTTTTATAGGTGCTAACATGACCTTTAATGTGCATTTTTATCTTGAATACCCATTTGCATCCAATAGGATTTACATCAACTGGCTCATCGATTAGAACCCAGACATGGTTCTGATACATGGAATTCATATCAGAATTCATATCTTCTAGCCATCTTATTGCTTCTGAGCTTTCTACTGCATCCTTGTATGAGATAGGTTCATCATTTTCCAACAATAATGATTCGCCATTCTTAGTTATTTGGAAACCAAATCTCTCTGGTTTTCTTACCTCTCTGGAGCTCCTACGCAATACTTGTGTTTCGAGAACCTCTTCCAAGTGGACCTATGGAACTTGTTACTGTACCAACTCATGTGTATCTTGAGCATTAACTTCGTCAAAGTCAATGTTTCTCCAACTATCATCTTTTCATATGTGCTCCCTCTCAACAATAACGGATTTTCTGGCGACAATCACTTTCTTGTCTGAAGGGTTATATTGGTAATAAATTTTTATTTCCTTGGGATACCCTATAAAGATACACCACAAACCCTAGGGTGCTAGTTTGTTCCCTAAGAAGGCCTTAACAAATGCCTCACATCCCCATACACGTTTGTGCAACAAAATGTGTTTGTTTCCATTCCATAACTCTAAGGTAATTCCATTTTTCACCTTCATAGGTACTCAGTTAAATGTGTACGGTGTAGTCTGTAATTCATATCCCCAAAAGGATAATGGAATATATGCATGACTCATCATCGACCTCAACATGTCCAAAAAGGTGTGGTCCCCCCTTTCACTAAGACAATTACACTATGGTGTATATGGATTAGTGATCTATGATAGAATCCCAGACTCTCGTAGATGATCAATGAACTCTTGGTTTGAATATTCTCTACCTCGATCCAATCAAATATTCTTTACCTTTTTACCAATATGATTTTCTAGTTGATTCTTATATTCCTAAAATTTCTCTAAGGATTTTGACTTATACCTCATTAATTAGACATAGATATATCTACTCAAATCATCAGTAAAAGTAATGAAGTAAGAATATCCACCTTTATCTTCTACTAGAAATGGTCCACACACATATGTGTGCACCAATACTTGAAGCTCTGTGGCCCCCTCACCCTCTCCACCGAAATTCAACTTGTTCATTTTACCTTGTAATCAAACGTGACATCAATAAAGTGGTTTTAGCTCAGTAAAGTCTAAATAGCCATCTTGGAAGAGATTTGAAAATTTCTTCTCGTTTATATAACCGGGATGGTGATACCACAACTGGGTGATGTATGAGTCATGTGAGTTTGTTTCATTATCAATTTCCAACACATGGTTTTCATAATTTAATACATATAATCCATTATTTAAATGTGACATAACATAACCTAAGTTTTACTTATAAAAGAATCAACCCTTATTACCAAACATGAAAATAAATCCATCCATATCCAAACATGATATGTAAATTATGTTTTTGGTAACACTGGGCACATAATAATAGTTATGTAAAACCAAAACCATCCTAGTTGTCAACGAGAGGTGGTAATCGCCAATGGCTAATGCAGCCAGCCTCGCACCATTGGCATCACGAAGATCCACCTCTCCTATAGAAATATTTCTAAATCTTCATGGTTCCTTCATTTGAATACAACTGTGATCCCCATAAGATGTATCTAATACCCAATGTGTAGAAATGGAAAGATTACTCTAGATAACGAACACACATTTAGCATCCCCATGCTTCTAGGTGAAATTCTTCTTTCTGTGGCCTGCCTTGCCACATGCAAAACATACCTCCTCTCGTTCCTTTCCTAGCCTATGGATCTTCCCCTTCTATGAGGGACGATTCTCAAGGGCTTCAGACTGTTTATATGTCCTTGGCCCATTTTCCTTGTCCTTCATTTTCTTATACACCATAAGGACTGTGGTTTTGTCACACCCCATGTCCTTAACTACCTATAGAATTATGGTCATAAGTTTCGATAGACTCTTCTCATTGTTTTTCATGTTATAGTTGACAATAAAGTTATATGAGGTCTTGGACAGTGATGATAGGATGAGATTATTACGTAACCCATCCGGGAACATAATCCCTAAGATGTCCAGGCATTCAATGTAGCCAATAAGCCTGACTACATGAGGCCTAGATGGCGCAAACTCTCCATGCTTAGCTGTAAACAAATCATTGGATATCTCATATCTCTCATGTCTCTCCTTATTTTGGTATATATCCTTAAGTTGAGACATCATGCTATACACATCCATGTTTTTGTGTTGCTTCAAGAGCTCATTAGACATGGACAATAGCATGAAACCATGGAAATATATGGAATCATACATTTGTTTCATATAGATATATATTTCCCCATCACTGGACTCTTTCCCAGTCACAACTGGAATAACCACTTCAGGCACATACTATTTCCTCTCGTGGCGAAGGATGATGCATAAACGCCTCTCCCTCTATTTGAAATTGGTGCTGATGATAAGGTTTTTCTTCTCGATTAAGGTTCTAAATGATATGTTTGAAGACATTTTTCCTAATGTTTCTACAAATTAAGATGATGAAATGTTTATTACTTTATTATGATAAAAATGAGAGAAATAAATAAATCAATACTTTTTAGTCTCCCACTATTTTATTGAAATCCAATATCCCTCACCATTGAATTTAGAATATTCGATTTCCTGAATATTGTAGTGGAATGGATCCATATTACCCTTCGCATTACCCCAACTAGGGTCTGTAAAGCAACTTGAGGGGTTTTAGGTATACATTCCAAATTCCAACTGTATTAACTCATAGCTCCTTGATCTGTCGAGTGGTCTCCACAATCCTGAAATTCTTTTATTTTGGATTTCCTCAACCATTTCCACTTAGTCACACCATGTCCTATTGTGGCAGCAAACCCTAGATGAAAACCAAGTCAATTCAACCCAAAACCTTGAATTATAATTCATCAATAATTAAAATCACCCAACTATGGTTGGTTAGCACCTGGAACTATGGTTCGATTCTAACCAAGATTATGGAAGGCTATACCGACTTGATATTTTATTTGACTAATTTTCTCCTTACACATAAATTTTTATTTTAATATCTTTTATTACATGCTTGTTAATAATAAGTGGGATATACTTAAGTGATTAACCATCTCTAAGATAATATTTACACATAAGCCGGTATTTTTTAGTTCCATATCACATGCTTGTTTAATTCATTAAATGTGTGATCATGACAGCACACCCATAGTAAATTAACCATGAAACTGATAGAAAAAAAATAAATGGTATGATCCTCAGCTTGTACTATTTCATAGTTTATCTAGTGGTTGAAAAACAAACCGAAGACCTAGGGGAGAAACACCATGAACCTTTTGGGTTTGTGTTTACATATTTCCACCTTTTTACCTTTGAATCTTCTTGGATTGGTTTCAAATTGTCTCCTAACATGAGGTACCACCACTAGTTTGGGAGCTCTATCTATTACAAATTCTTTTATCTCACTCAAAGGTGAGGAGTAAAACATGTTTTTATATAAAAAAAACATTGGGCCTGCAGGACCTACATATTAATTTCGAGAAGGATCACATGCCAACATATTTAATTTAAATAAATTAATTAAAAGAAACAATTCACATAAAAAGGTATTGGTCTAGGTCATGATCATCCATACATGAAACAATATTTATGCATAAATAAAAATAGCATTCAATTCTTTAATCATTCATGTTTAAGAAAAATCATGATCGAATAAATTAATTATCTTTAATTCGTCAGACCTTTTATCTTAAACCCCATTTTATAATTTCCTTGAGATTTGCATCCATCATAATTTTAAACAAATAAAATCATTTAAAATTATTTTTCTACATAACATGTTCAGTGGTGGAAACCCTATTAATTTCTATTCATTACTACCCAATGAAAAGAAATGGGCATTACACAGATGTTAAATTAAACACATATACATATAATACCTATCACGTGTTCTGTCTCAGCTTTATGCATTCACTATGGTATACTTGTCAAGGGTTTATATAATATAATAAAATTTTTAATAAATCTATATAATTTGGATGATTACACGCCATGTAGTTATGACTACACATAGTGTACTTTAGTTCATCTTCCATCAGAAGTACATGCATGAGGACATGGAGTGTAGATGTACTTCAGAATTATTCGGAGTACATGACATGTTCAGTGGGTCACACGCCATGTAGTATCAATGTTACATGGTTTCTTGCTAGGAATGCCGTTTAAGGGGTACACAGTCCAAACCTAACTAGATGGTATTATATGCCGTGTTCAGTGGACCACACAGAGTGTAATTCGGAAACTATTTGCCACCTGTTCCGGGTCCACACACTGTGTCATTTAGGACTTAGAAATAATCCAACACACGACCTGATTTGGTGGACCAGTCTGATGCATTGAACCTAGACTACATGGTGTGTACTGCCGAATACATTCTGTGTATTCTTGTTTTGTACGTCCAGGAACGTTTTCCACCTCCGAATGAGATCCTATATTTAATTTTAATCAAAAATAAAATAAAAAGTCATTTGTGTAAGGTTAAATAGAAACAAGAGAGGAGGAATAGATCTTGATATTCAGGTTTATATAATGATTAAATTGAATTGAAACAAAAAAAATTTTAAATTCGTAAATCCACAATGAAAAACTAAATAATTATAATTCACAATTTGACCACTCTGATACCACATCTAGGTTCTGGGTGCAGCGGAAGCATGTTGGTGGGTGTACCCAACTTTAATTTTCGCATTAACAACGATAAATCCGACATACGTCACGATAATAAACCCCCAGATCTTTGGAATAGAATGAGAAACAAAAAAGATAAGAGGGCAGTCTCGGAACCACAGATAGTATCATCATATGTTGGTTATAATTAATTTAATTAATTTAAAATAACTTCCTTGATGGAATTCATTCTTTGTTAATGTTTCCGGTCACGATATGATGTGATATGTCATTGCGTAATAGAATCCATGTATAGGATTTCTCTAGTGGTGATCCACACATGCTCCACGTATCTCAGGACGTCGTCGAAGGGATCTTCGAGTGCTAGTACATAAGATCCTTCACTTTCGATCTCCACCTTCAATTTCCATGATCTGGTGGAGGAGTATCTCTCTCTCTCATAGTTTGAGAGCATTCTTGGGGAAAACCGATTCTCTCTTGGCTTGAGATCTTTCTCTAGATCCTTTCTTCATAACCACAAAAAAATTTCTAGGCTAATGAGAGATATATAATTGGTATTTTTAATTACATAGAATAATAAAATGAATTAATTTCTCTGAAGAATTTATTAATTACATTTATTTCTTAGTAAAACCCCCTGACTAATAATAACAGTTGACTATTATTATTAACTGACATGCACCCGAAAAATTCTTACTAATATTATTTAATTAAATAAATATTATTATTTCTCATAAATTCCCAGAAAAAAATACACGAAGTGTATATTTAATATATATAGCGTGTACTTTTGTTTTTCGATATTTCTTTTTTTCCTCCCCCACATTTTTTAGTTGTTGAATAAAAGACATTTATTTCTGAAATAAATATCACTGCATTACTCGATAATAAAGATATTATTTCACCCATAATATATTCTCTTGAATAACTAGTGTTAAAATAAATGGGATCATGCATCCTTAATTAATTATTAAACCACAATCGGGAATAATCTTTATTCAACTTGTTAAATTAATATTAAACTGAGATACTTGGACACACTTAGTGTGTGACCCTCTAGGCCTCTTTCTTAGTGGCATTAGGTGAAGCCTTCCAAAATTCCAATTTTAGAATCTACAAACATGCCAAGTTTCACGTAGAGAAATAATTTAACACAGCAATGATGTGTCATCTTCTATGAATGATTACCATGTAATGTAATCCCTTTGTCTTGATATCATGAATCAAGTGGGTTGCATACTAGTTCCATTAACATATGTGGTCGATTATTCTTTCACTGACATTCTAGAATTGAACTTTCCCATTCCTTAATATGGCCATGGATTTATTTAGGCTATATCAATTCTATTAAATGGCCTTAGATGCCTACTTCCATTATGGAACAGAAAAAAAAATTCTTTCTTGCACTATATATTAATGCAGTATCACTTGTGAGTCACCCAATGTATCCTACCTCACTATGAATAGTCTGTCATCACAGCTTTCATCAATATATCTATTTTCATGATTTGTAATATCCATTAATAATAGTCTTAAAGTATAAGAACAAATACAGACATCCGTAGATAGGAATATCCAATGACACTATGAAATGTGTATTTCATACTGGCGGGTCTCATTTTCATAATATCCTCTGAGATATTACCAAGGGAACACACCATGATAAGGATACTAAAATTTTTATGAGTCTCACCCCTAATGGCCAATATTATTTATGACCCTTAAATAACATCATCCGACCATAGAACATATATTCTAGAACAGTGTTATGGGAGGCTCTCATCATAGTAGGGATCCTCTATGAATCTTTAATGCAACAGCTATCCTTAGGACATTATCACATGCATTATCATGGAGAAGAACAATAAAGATGTGATAAGGTATTTATTAATGAAAAAAGTACAAATTAGTTGGTTCAAGGCCACCAACTCCAACATTTATCGAATTTTTTTTAGTAAAAGTAGTCATGTAATAGTAACATGGAATCATGGAATGCGAATTAATTTTAGAATAAATTAATGGGAATAGGATCTGATGATAAAAAAATTCAATTATAAAATGAAATAATTCGATAAATTGTTTTATTAATAATTAAATGGAATTTGATGGGGGTGATGAAAAATATATTATCATGTATGTTTGGTGACTTTTTTTGTTTTATTATCATATATTAATTTAGAAAATTAAGTAATTTTTTTAAATAATTATAATATTTTGATTTTGATTTAGGATGATTATAAATTTAAAAAATATATAATATAAAAAATTTTAAGGGATGATTTGTTTCACAATCTTATGTCAACATGTGGGTGTAAATTTGGATAGTGATGATAGTTTCAGTTAAATATCTAATACTTGTGTATATTTCCTTATATGGTTTTGTGTCTTATAATATACTAATTTTATATTCTATAATTTCATTTTTTTCACCACCCATGTTAGGTAATGTGACTATTCATCATATTTGGTTTTGGTATTTAGGTTTATATACCAATATCTAATCTATTGTGGTGAAAAATGGATAATTACTCTTTTATGTCACTCTCTTTTCCAGAAGTAGTATGGTATTAATATATTTACATGATATACTGAATGTGGTTTTGTTATATGTATAGATATATAATATAATAGATTATGGTTTCCTCACATGTATATGTAGAGGTTGTAATCGATTAGGGGTATATATATTGGTTTAATGGATTATAGTTTTGATATATGCATGAAAAATTATAGCACAAGGCATTATATATATAAATATGGGTTGTAATGTCTCTAGGTTATGATTCATGTTTATTTTGATGTGATTGTGATGTGATTGTGATTTTGTGGATGTGGTTATGATGTGATGTAACAAACTACTCTTTTATAAATGATATTCCCTTTTAAAATGAATAAATTAATTATTAACAACATATGTTATAGAAAACACATTCATAATTTTAGTTGTTTCACAAAAATTATATAATACAGCTTCTAATATTTAAATGACTACAATGAGCACTTAACATTGATAGTATATTTGGTATACAATGACTGATTAGATTAGTATATATTAACGGTTTTGATACACTCTAGATTTCACAAATGGAAATAGCGATGGAATCGACCTATAGGATCATACCCTCTAAATCCCATTTAGCAAAACTTCAATAGGACATGGCATCACATGGATGTTCCCTTGAGTATTCTAAATCCAGTATTCATTAGATATTGAACTAATAAAACCATTTATGAAATACGTTCAAGCATATCGATATCACAACCCAAACCATATTCATTGAAGCACCATAAGAAATTTTTACCATCGCACAACATACCCTTATAGAATATTCTAGTTTAATAAGTGGCCACATGTCAAGAACCTAGAATTAAGAATTTTTATAATTTTTTTTAAAGAAACAATTATTATATTTATCCCTTATTATTATAAAATTATAATAATTATATAATTTTCTGAGGAGAAATATATTTTGATATAAAGAACATAAAATGGTATTTTTGGAAATATATATTCATTAATTAAACGAAAATTTTGATATGTTTAATAATTTTTCAAAAACATTATTTTAAAGAAATATTATTATTAAATAAATATTATTTTAATATATATTATAATATAATTTATGAAGTGTGATATAATTTTTATAAGGGTTTGAAACTGGTCAGTTCCATAAAAACAAGTATTTTCTAGTATATATGTTTTTTTAAGAGTGTAAAGTATCATATTTTTTCATCTATATTTTTAAAATAAATATAATTTTTTAAATCATCATTTAAAAATTATCAATTGTTGAATTTAAAAAAACAGAGATAATAAATTTTTTGGGTAAAATTTAAATATGTTATAAATATAAGGTTTGTATTATGAACTAATAATAACCCAAATGTGATTTAATAAATGATATAAATATAATAAATTTAAAAAAATACACTATAATATAATTATTTTTGAATTTATTTTTTTAATTTTAAAAACATTTGATGAATCCTCAAAATCCAATATTTTATTTTTATAACTTGAAATCAATTATTAATGAACATAACTCACAACAACATCACTAATGGAACTACATTAATTTTTTTATTGTTTTTGGACATATAAAATATTGATTAACACTCCTCTTTGGTAGAAATAGTGGTGAAAAACAAGTGAAGGTTTATTTTTATATTATCATATAAAGTATAAAACATAAGTTTAGAAATTAATAATGAAATACCTTTCCCATGAAATAAAATTCCCACCAACCTCCCACTAATCATCAATAAAACCCAATTTATCATGAATTTTCTCCCTTTACCCATCCCTAAATCCCTCCTATGTGTTTTCACAGTCATAAGAATCTCCTCAAGATATATTAGAAGCACCATATTAAAGTATGGGACCCTCTCCTCCACCTCTTTATTCAAAAACATTCATTATATTATTCCTTTTCATTTCAAATTTTAATATTGGAATATGGGTTTTCACATCAATATTATTGTCCTAATGATTTAGAAGTAATGATATACCCTATTTTATTTTCATTAAATCCTTCCTTGAATCATTATAAACAACTGTTATGTTGTCAAATGTATCTTGTGATATTCGATAGAAAATATTTTTTATTGAATACCAATATGAATTTCCACTCAAAGGTATTCACCATGATGTAATAATCCTCCATGGATTGGGTAAATCCATGTATGTAACCCACACCACTAAATAATGGGGATAAAATATATTAAATCAGTTCTTATGGTGAATGATCTTTGTTTCACCTAAATTCATGTGCATAATTTGAATATGAATGGTGGGATCAGATATATATAGCCCTCCAATGGATTGGGAGAACATTTTATCTCATGATATACCTTTAATTATTAATGTTAGTTTATCCTAATCACACTATGTTATGATGTATTGGTGGTAATCCTTGCCCTATGTTTATGATGTCATGTTTTATGTTGTTTCCACATTCCTATAGTACCTAGATGTAATTGTCTAATATCACGCTTCAATGTTAATTTTTCTGATTCCCAACCCTATTATATCACCTTGATATTCATGTTGACTCACATTTATAACTTTCACCCTTTTAGGTTTCAATATTCTCTTATGGTTATTTATAGATCTACACATTCTTATGCACATCCCCAAGTTATCATTTTCATATTTAGAAGATAAAATGAATTTAATGGAATGTTTTGGGATTTCTAAATATTACATTCATATCCCTAATTAATTTTATGAATATATGTACATAATTTATGAAAGACACATTGCTATTATAAATTTTTCTATTTTTCTATTTTTTTCTTTATGTAATATATAATGAATTATGGTGTATTAAAAATACTATTTTTCATAGTAAGTATCCTAGAATGGTCTAGTTATTTTTGGGGATTATGATTACATTAATTTAGTTATCTCCTTAGGCCGAATCATAAAACAAGAAAACCACCACTAAATTTTTCTAAATTTTAGAGTAAGTGGTATCCAAGAAACAAAATCCATGTATGGATACTATAAGTGGATGTGCCTCTTGCACAGTTGTTCCTAAATGTAATCACCAAAAAACGAATCGTTGAGAATTAAATAAATCATCACCTAATTCATGATGAGGGCAAATTTTTGAAAAATTGGTTTGACACTCCGGTTAAAAGTTCTTTGTTAAATTTACTAGCTCTTTGTTATCCATTATGAATGGAATAAAAATTACCGTAATGTTATATGATCTGAAATAGTCTTTAGAGAGCCTAAATTGATATCATATGCATTAATAGGCTATGGAATTTATTAAATTTATTATATTTTCATTAAATTTTAATACTTTCTATTATATAGGTTCAATAATTTCAAAAAAGTCATCCCTAATTTTCTTTTTAATTTTCATCCAGTGGATTGAAATAGGACAAATTGAGTCGTCTACCAATGTATGGGGAAAATCAATGACTAGGAAAATGGGATTTCCATCCCAATTGGAGAATAAATTGGGAACTTCGTGAATGTATATTCTCAATTAACTCATGTTTTTACTAGACACAAGAATCCGGAGGAACACACATATCCTCTTGAGAAACAAAATTTTAAAATTGATACCATTATATGAAATAGGCCTATGATTTTTAGTTGATATTCTGGTCCCTTAACAATATAATCAAGAATTAAATCCCTTGAAAATATATTCTTCATCATTCAATGATCTATAAAAGAGAATTGTATTTTTTTATCTATTAGATGGGGAAACTAATCAATCGTGGATGTTGATAAAAAATATAAAGCCTGGAGAGGGGATCAAATTGATGGAGAGGAAATAATTTTAGAAAATATTTTTCAATAAATACATTCACTTCACTATTAAAAATAAAATAGAGAGGCATTTCCTAGGGATCATGTAAATGTAAGAGGAATCCATGATGGAATCTAAGGAAAACAATACATGGCATTCAGAATATGTCTTCTTCTTTGAAATTGATCCAAAATGAATTTTTTACCAATTTTTTAGTGGATTATTGTTATGTCTAGGAAAATACATTGTGATTCATGACTTTTAATTGTAAAAATATTTTTTCTAATTTTCCCTTAATGTCAAAAAATTTATTAGTGAATGTTCTTATGGGTTTGGAGATAAGAAGTGGGTAATGGATTATATGTATGGAAATGAAATGGGAAAATATCATGGGAAAATAAATTAAAACACCGGACTTGAAGAAAGTGTGGGAATATTAATACTATAAATTTCGTGAATTGGATAACAAATTTCATTTTTTGTGTGGGAGGAAGGGATATTATCTAATAAATACTGAAATGAGAAACCCACCCATGTAATGGACGAAATAAATTCTCTAGTAAACTATCAGCCTAATTTTCACTATCTCAACTATAATTAAAAAAGGAAAATATTGAAATAAATTAATTAAAATTGTTTTTTTATTATAATATATGATAAAAAATTACAAGGCTTGTAGAAAAAGAGAAAACACATAACACTAGAACTGGTTATTTGGATTTCTACAATGATATGATCGTAGTTATTCTAATTATTAATTCATGTATTTGAAACATATTATATGACTCTGGAATTTGATTTGTTAATATCTGGATATTTTTTTATAACTATTCAAATTCCACATAAAAACATTGATGTCGAGTTATTAGTGATGAAGGAAAATCGGTCAATTATTATATATCATGTATATAACTCATCCACTGCCAAATTTATGGGATGAATTTTCTAGAAAACATTTTTATACTCCCTCTAGATGAATTGAATACTATTCTAGGAATCTACTAGATTTCATTTTATAGATCCTCCATAAATTTCCAATAGAATAAAATCACACTCTATTTCACAAGTCTCACTCTAATTCTATATAAGTGTAAGGGGGTTATAAATCCCTTTTTTACTATTATCTCAAGCATATATATTATTACCATCTGAGAAAGTGTACCAAAATAAAATTAATGATGCTAAAACAATATCAATGTTGATGACATGCCCATTATAAAGGAATTCAATGATGTGTTTCTTGAAGAACAGTATGATCTTATTTCTTACTAATAGGGTTATTTAACTACCAAAAATATACTCAAATTTTTTCCAATATCCAAGACTCAATATAGAATGGACATTTCGTAACATGAGGAGTATAAGAAGAAAACAAAAAAGATTATATATAAAGGTTTTATACAACCAAGTGCTTCACCATCGTCGCACTATTCCATTTCATTTAAAGTAAGGGTGGTTCAATACACCTTTTTATTGATTATCATTAACATGAAAAGATGATGATAAAGAACAAGTATCCACCTCCATGGATTTATTACATATTCAATCAGCTAAATATATCCTAATAGTTCTCTCAGGTGGATCTTTGATCGGGTTGTTTTCATGTAAATGTGAAGAAGGTTGATTTACCTAAAACATCATTACATACGAGGTATGGGCAATATGAGTTCCTAGTAATTCCATATGGACTCACAAACTCTCTATTTATCTTCATTTACCTAATGAAGATATTATATAAGCATATCCTTGAATAATTTTTGGTATTTGTTATTATGGATATTCTTATCTACTACAAAAGAATAGAGGGGCATGAAAAATATTTGAAAATTGTACTAAATACCTTACAGAAAAAAATTTATATGAGTAATATTGTAACATTGACTTTGGATAGAGAAAGTAACCTATATGGGGAATGATATCACTGGTAAAGGGATATCTATAGATCCATAAAAAACAATGGTAATTTAAGAATATCAAATATAAATATATATAATGGATTTCCTTAGTTTCCTTGGATTACTAGGGTGATGTCAATAATTTGTGAGAAATTTCTTATGATTTTTGATCAAACAAAACTATGATAACTCTAAAGGGTGTCAAATTTGTTTGGATTAATTATTTAAATGATTGATTTAATAATTTATAAAGAGGATAACCACTACACATGTGCTCATGTTACCCACAAGTGTGGAAGGATTTGTGATATATAGTGATGCATCAAAAAACAATTAGTTTGTATACATAGATTGGATAAAAAAGTAATAGCCTTTTCCGACCACCAATTAATGATCCATGAGAAAAACTACCCAACTAATGATCTATAATTGTTTTAAGTGTTATTTATGTTTAATATTACGAGAAAATACCTCTTTAAAGAGAACTGTGTTATATATAAGGATCATAAAAGAAAAAAGTATATGTTCACACAAACAGATATCAATATATGATAATACAGGTGTTTATTTCCAATCCAGGATTTTTATTTTTCAATCTATTATCATCAAGGTATTGAAAATAAATTGGAATATTATCTTGGTAGAAAGGATGGAACAACACTATCTATGATAAGGATTAGAAGGGATCCAATATTCTTGGACATAGAAATGATGGAAATGGGAATAATAAAGGGATCTTCATCATAAAAAACTCAAATATCTCCTTAATAATACATTCTTGATAGAAATATAGAATCCGAAAAATAGGATGAGGTTTTATAGAAAATGATAGAAAATATGATTGAGTAACACTTTTCTAATGAAGGATTTAAAAGTATTGAAAGTTATATATCTGTCATATAAAAAATATAAGAACAATGATCTTTTGGATTATGTTCATATCTCACTCCTGTTTATTCATCCAATATATGATATTCTGTATAGAGATTGGAACCAAAAATTATAGTGGGATAACCTGAAGAGGTAAATTGTAGCATTTCTATCTTAATGCATTATATTCCAATGTTTTAAGGATAAATTATAGAATAATAAGTATATGATGCCACCATTTCCTATTCCAATAAGTAGATGAAAAAATAATGGATTTCATCATATGACTCCACATAACCACTAATTTAAATAATTCCATATTGGTTTCATTCAATCTTCATACAATGTTCGAACATTTCTTTACTATCATAGACCATTTCTCTCTTGACTAACTCTCAAGGATATACATAACAGAAGTAGTAAAATTATATGGAGTGATACACCACATTATATCTAATAGAGATCCATAGTTTAGTTTGAGGTTCTAGATATTCCTTTAATAATAACTTGATATATATCTATGTTTTGGTTCTTCTTATTATCCTCAAATGTATGGTTAGTCTAAAATAACCGTCTAAACTCTAGAGGATAAATTATTATATTAGTAAATATATTTCAATGGGTATTGGGATCCATAACATACTCTATTATAGTTCTCACATAACAATAGTTTCGATTCTATAATTTCAAATGTGACCTTATGATGCTATGTATGGGAGGTGGAATTAGACTCCAATATATTTAGATGAGGTTAGGGAGAGGAATCTAGTGAGACATGTTCTTTTCCAATATGTGATAGAGAATGATCAAACCATTACGTTTCATATGAAATATATGAAAGTATAATAGAAAAGTTATATAGGAAATCATCGATGATATTTAGAGTTTCGTGCCACATATAAAGTGTTCCCTCATATCCCTTCATGTAATAACATCATGAGGATTGTGAAAAAGGTAATTCTAATTCCAACATCCATTAACCCATTTGAGATCCATGACCACATCAGATATGTGGCATATCAACTATCACTCCCACCTAAACTGTCTCAAGTACATGATGTGTTCCATGTATCCCTCTTTGGTAACTACATTCCAGACCCATCACATGCACAAAATCATAAGGTTGTGACTTTGGAGAATTATACTACCTATGATTATTATTTTATGAAAATATTAAATATTAGTAAAAAAGCTATATTAAAGAATTAAAATCACTTAGTTATGGTGTTGTGGAGGAACTAAAATTTTTAGTAGGTGACATGGGAACCATAAAAGGAAGTGAAACATAAGTACCACCATCTATTTTAGTGAATAGAATAAAATTGTGTGGTATAAATTTAATGACCCTAACTATAGTAACCCAAATTATATGGTTACATTATAAATTGGAAATAAATAAAATGAATCATATACCAATGGACTGAATATTTTAGTATTTATTTAAACTAGATACATACTTTAAACTTACATAATACTTGAGAACATAAAATTAAAATAGATACAATAAAAAATATGAATACTTGGACTCATTTATGGATTTATTATTAATATCCTTGGAGAAGGAAAGAAAACAAGAGTAAAATAAGATTTTAAATAAGGGTTAAAGGCAATATAATATATGTGAATCAATAAAGAATAATCAGTTAACAATGGAATGTAACTACAAACATTCCATTTAAATAATAACCTATCCATGAAAAAAATTTGGTTGTTATCAATTATAATGAAATAAAAATAATAATATGATCTTGAATATAATATAAAGATAATATCAATGTTGTAATATCACGGATAATAATAATTGAATTCGATAATTATTAATATAGGATGTAGTGATCGCAGACATCATGATGTCTATATCATCAAGACATTATGAAAAAATAGTTTAAAACACTAGGTAAACACTGATTTAATACCACATTACTGATTTTTATCATGATACCTATCAATGCATCGAGGGGATATATAATTAGACACCCCACCCATCACTCCAAGACAAATCCATTCCTCAATATATCAAATGACTGATTTAATTCGTGGACAATTTTTCTTATAAATAAATCTCTATACTGATTAAAGAATTCATATTTATGAAAATTTTCTACATTAAATAAAATAACATTCGTACTAAAATACAATATGTAAATATGGTATATGGTTTATGAAATAATTATTTATATGATTGAAATAATTGTTGTATTTCATAGATAATTAATTTTTTATGATCATTTGAAAGCGAATGTTTCAAGAGAAATTTAATGAATATAAATTTCATTAAGAATCTTAATCTGAGTAATTTTTCTTTTGAAAATTATCATAAACCAACTAGAGAAATAATGAGGTTGGTATCATTAAAACATATACCTAACAGACTAATAGTAAAATAAATGTTCTTTTCATTGATTAATATAGATACCATAAAAATATAATAATACATTCTTGATGAAGAACACATTTTCAATTTGAAAATCATGTTAAAACACTGGAAATTTCAAATAATGTTATAAAAAAATTATTCCAAAAAAAATATGTAAACATGTTAACATGTAATTGAAGATTAAAAATATTAAGCTATTATAAAATTTTGAATATTCTATTCATATCGTGTTTGTTAAATCAAATATTCATTTCATATTTTCAATAAAAAATAAAAAGGTACCTCATTTGAAAAATGATAATAATATTAATTTTAAAATATTTTTTAAAAGTAGAAAATCATAAAAAAATTATTTAATAAGACCCTTTATAATATTAAAATTTCAATTTAAAATATTTTCACAAAAATCTGGTTATGGAAGAAAATATATAATTAACTCAAAAGAGAAATAAAATTGACTTTTATTGAAATAATTTTACCCGAAATTTTATTTTCTATTAAAAGGAAAATGGTAAAATAAATTAAAATTTTTATTCTTCACCAAATTAGAAAATTTTTAATGGGTT
This sequence comes from Viscum album, assembly GCA_963277665.1. NCBI lineage: Eukaryota > Viridiplantae > Streptophyta > Magnoliopsida > Santalales > Viscaceae > Viscum > Viscum album. The sequence continues at coordinate 841,813,840 of OY728128.1, forward strand.
TTACTATGAAGGTAATAAATAATTGCCTTCAATGAAAATTCAATAATAATCTATCCTAATTAAATGAGATTGAAACATAAATATCTTACAACTTTTGTAGGTTTTGAATTGTTATCCCTATGAAAGAAATAAAATCAAATAAAAATTAAATTTCATGAATATAAATATATTAAAGATATAACATGTCTATTGATAAGTATATATAGATTATAAAAAATAGGTTAATAATACCAAGTATGTCTCAATGGAGTAGAAATTGAGATGAAATCTCTTTAAAATGTCATATTTTCAAAGTGTGGATTCATAAATGAATTCATTATTTGTATAAAATGTAAATAAAAAAAAGTGGAAATACAACATCAAATAATAAAAATAAATTACACACAAAATCATATAATATCAAATATAATGAGCAATAAATATAACCTAATAAGAATAAATTTCATTACGAAATTCTATACCACCTCTTAAAATTGATGTAAAATAATACTTGGTTAAAATAATTCAAATTAAAATATAAAATACCATTAATTATGACAGATTCATAATATAATATTTTATATTTTATGTATATATAATATATAAATGAAATTAGTTGTATGAAAATAAAGCATGCCTCAATGAAGAGATACTTAGATGAAATCTCTTACCTCACATTTCCGGTTAGTTTATTTTAGTTTAATATTTATATAAATATTTCAAAAATGTTATTAATTTTCAAAATAACCATATTAGTATTTATTATAAAATATATTATCTAATTATATCATATTATAACTTTTTTAAAAAAATATTTCGTTATTATCATTATTTCAAGTGTTAACTTCTTAATTTTTTTATACACATATGGTTAGGATGGATCACATTCTTGTGCGTAAAATATATATCCATCACATGCATAATTATATTAATGTTATTAATATCATATTTAATATTTGGATACATTTTTAAAAACATTATTGAATGTTTTACAATGAAAAATAATCGCATTGGTTCATAGAGATAGTAGGTCATTCTTACATACAAGTGACGATATCATTCACTTAATGGGTAATAGGGTAAGGAAGTGGATTATATAATAATTTTAATGAATTAATATCTTAGCTTATTTATCATATATTTTCATTATATCCATCATTATAACTATCCATGTGAGTAGACTATGTAAAAAAATATATCAGTTCGTGAGGTGATAGTCCACTGTACACATGAACGGTGGCTTAGTTTCCCATTTGATAGCGAATGAGATGGGAAATATTATTCCACCAAACTAATAATATTTCATTTTATGGGATATACTGGTGTTATTATATTATAATTACTAATAAATAATTTAAGGTGTAAAATGAATATGTAGAATGACTGATCTTATTAAAAGGATTAGTAATATGTAGAAAAACCTCAATTGGATCTCCTAATAAAGGTCCATATGGTTGGTATTTTGGAAAAATAAAAAAATCCATAATGTGGATAATGATTTTTTGGAAATATTTTTTTTTGTCAAACTAAATGGGTTTAGTTGTTGGAATAGGATAAGGGAGGGGGATCCCTTTTATAATTGAAGAGTATGGGAATTTGTTTAAATACCCAAAATTATTCCATAATGAGAGGTCACTCTCATCCAAAGTGACTCAATTTTTTTATAAAATAATTTATGGGACTTATATTTTAGACACACCTGCACGAAAAAAAAGGTTTTAAAAAAGTTATTATTATCCTATAAATTTACTTACTTTTACCAATTTATATTTCACAATGACAAGTTGTTTTTTAATCTAGGTAATTTATACATTAAGACTAAAACAAATGAGTCTTTTTTAGTAATTTGGATGAACAGATTAATAATATTAAATCTAATTTATCAAATAATAATTCTATGTTTTTGTAATTTTAATTTGAACACAAGAACATGTTACGCACATAACCACTTTTTAACCTTAATTGCAATAAATACATTTAATGTCTTTAGTAATCATTACGACCAAAAAATATGTTTATATTATTAGATAATATTTAATATTATTTTTATGTATATGGAATATATTTTATCAAATTAAATTAACATACTTTTTATAAATTAATTTAAAATTAAACCCCCAAATCTAATTGAAAAACAACTTTTCAAGAAATGCATTTTTCAAGTATAACATAATCATATATAAAATATAAGTCTTGTAATCATATTTAAATATATTTAAATTAATTCATTGAAATATTTAATAAATAAATTGTATTTAAATCATTAATATTTATTTTTTACCTTATTATATATATATAGAGAAACATTATGTAATTAAAAATATTTTTCCGAATGATCTGATTTTGATCCCAGAAATAAACTTATCACAAAATTGGGTATAAAAATAATTCAAATTAAATTAATAATATTAAATAAAACTAAACAGTAATTATGTCACTTTGAAATAAAATTAAATGACTAATGGGACTTTAAGATCAGTTAATTTAATGAAAATAAATCACAATATTGGAAAAATATATATTTTTCACTATACACTAAAAAATCAACCATTCTAGAAAAATTCCAAAATTTCACCATAATATAATTTTGATACTATGATTTAAAAAATAATAAAATTTTATAAAATAAAATTTATAATATTTTCAAAAATTAATAATATTATTTTCTCACGAAAAAATTCAGTTTTCAAGAAAATGTTTTTTAACGAATAAAATGAAAATACTAAATATTTGAGGGATTATTTGAAAAAAATGGAGAAAAAAAATATTATTGATAAAGAAAATATTAATATATTTCATAATTCAATTAATATAATGCATACTGGTTAATTCAATGTAAATGGTTTATAGGGATATTTAAATAATATGTTTCACATGAAATTTAAATTCGTGTTGTGTTTCATGTATTCTATCAAAAAAATTCTATTATTTTAAAATATCTAGGTGTTATAATGTCCCAAAAAAATTAATAAATTAAATCCTCATAATTTTAACTTGTAATTTTAAATCAATGGTTTGAAATTTTAAAATACTTATATTGAAAAACCACATCATTAATGTTGTTAATCAAACTTCCACTTAAAAAGGGAAAGGGAAGTAAGAAGTTCATTTGGAATAAAACAAAACTAGGTTTCCAAGTAGGATATAATTAGTGGGATGTGAAAATATTTACCTTGAATAAAATCATAAATTATTATAGAGATTGGTAATGATCTTTGATCCCAATAAAGTGATTGATTAAGAAAACATTAAAGACCACCAAACTATAATTCGATGATGAGATAAAAGACCATTGATTCATATAATTTCAAAGAAATAGGATTGGTTTTTTATTTCTAGATCCATTCATATATATGAAGGATTATTTTACAATCAATATAGAGAACACTAAAAATACATTTACGTGATATCTATCTATTTCAAACAAGAAACGAATATCCAAGTTGAATTTTTGAATACCTAAAGTAGTAAAGATAAAATTCAATAGCTTATAACATATATAAAATATTGAAAAGTATTTTCATGTGTCTTTAAATATTAACCATACCCAAATGAGTTTGAACATGCAATCTAATATAATACATTAATCTATAAATCCTCAATAATAACACTAAAAATTAAACATAACTAATTCTATAAGTATCTATTCGTAAAATTGTTTACAAAAAAAAATTATTCTATAATGTAAATATTGTAGACTAATGGTAGGTTGTGCACTATTGTCACCCTTCGAATGTGGGTTCAATCCTTGAGACCTCGTTGGATGAAATGGGTTGTCACTCATCATTTGGGTTATTTTTTATATAAACCCATATTAATATTGTTCCTATAATTTTATGAAAATTATGATGAACATCCATTAAAATAACATTAATCATCGTTTCACTTTATAGACACTAATATTTTATATACGACATATTTATTCCCAGAAATAAAAAATTTTAATTGAAAATTATTACCTTAACATTGATTATTACATTAACCCAATTTCTTATCAATACCATTATACATATAAAGTTGGAATTATTCCTCAAATAATAATTTTTAATCCTTAAGGATGAATATACCTCAACCAAATGAAGCATCTCAAAAAATTTCCTTAATAACATGAAAATACCATCACATAAAACCTCAGAAGTTGTGTTTAAGGCTCTGAAATCATGATCAACCATAAACTCATAAACCCATTATGGTGTCCATAATTGTGGAGTTAATATTTGGTGAGGACATATATTCTTCCAAAAAAATGTATCATAACTATAAGATGTTTCATGATTCTTATAATCAAAATACCATTAATAAAAATACATTTCTAATATAATTCATGAATACAAATACATAAATACTTCAACCCTTTTACATTAACCAAGGTCCTTATTAGGCTCGGTGTTAACCATTAAAATTGGTAATTTAATCAGATAAATCCCATATTCCCTAGATTCAAGATAATATTCTATAAATTTATTTCTAGGTTAAAATCTATTTCTATCTACTGAAATTATCACCTTTCTTTTTTTATTCGTTTCTCTACAACCTTATTTCGAAACATAAAAAAATATCATGTTCCTTTACAACATTATCATATAGAAATAATTCAACATTCCCAACATGAATAGAATTGTTCCTTCTTTCCTTTATATTCTCCACCACTTGATCTCTCATAAGAATCCATCATTCTCTTCATTTTGGAGATCGAGAGTTGGTTAAGGTGTATATTTTTAATCATATATTTTGATAAATGATTTGGAAAAATTGTGACATATTTCTATTAATTAATCGACCCATTTGGTTTCAAATAATAATCACATTTTCCATCATATTCAATTTTATCATGAATCCATATGGTTCCACTTATTGACTAAAACCAAAATAATAGTGTGATAAAAACTTATTATATTTGGAAAACCAAAGAATCATTTACAAAATGACTAAATCATAACACCTTGTATTCAATATATTACACCATATGTTTATTATATTTCATTCACTTTCATCATCTATTAAAATACCTCATGATGGTTCATAAATAAAAAGTAAATTATCCCATTAATATCCCTCATGATTGTCAAAACAAGTTCACATTCAGGCCTTTTTTCATGCACTATATAATAGTATATTCAATGCCCAATATTCCCTTTACAATGTTATTACATATAGGTACAGATGTTCCATAACCATTTATACTTATAATTCCATGACATGGATTTATTTCTAGGAAATCCACATAGACTCTACCTCACAAAATCATTGAGATATTATAATATACTTTGTCTTTTCCTCAAAGACAGTTAAAGGGTTGTGTTCTCTAATATATGTTTCCATGTAATCTATAATATGTGTTCTCCAAACATAGTTCTCAATTTTTCTAGTAAAATTTCTCTGATACCAAATATAAAGTCCTCGACACTAGTAATTTAGAGCAGATGGAAACTTTATTAAATTTTCATTGTATACATGGATTCATATCTTGAAGTACCAAATAGTTTAGTATTCTTAGTAAACTAGATACATACTTAAATGTAAAAATTAATTTGTAAACCTGAAATAAAACATAACGAAAGTGCACATTCTATATACTAGAACTCATTTCAAGGATCATTCTTCATACCTTAGTAAAAGGGACCAAAATAAGGGTAAGCTCGTATAATCAGTTTCAGTTACATATATTATAATATATCATAAATTAGTAAGATAAAATTAATATTTCAAGGTATATTACTAAAAATAAATTCCATTTAATCAATAACATGACCATGAAGAATAATTTTGGAGGAATAAATGATAATAAAATAACACCATATAAATAATCACTTGATCATGAAACTAATAAATAGATAATATTAATGTAGTAATATCATAGATAAAAATTATTCAATTCTCAATGAACGAATGGATTAATATTAGATTTTATGATCTAAAAAATTATGATATATACACAATCCAGTCATTTCACAAATAAATTGTAAAACTATTTTTGTAAGACATTTTTACTCTATCTTTATCTTTTATCCCATGAGACATATTGATGCATTAAACGGATATATAATTTCAGGAACACCCATTACTCCATGTATAATTAATTCTACATATATAAAATGATGTATTTGATTCATAAAAAATATTCATTATCAACAAATATGTTTATTCAGTAATGAATATGAATTATCAAAAATATTCCCCAATTAATTAAATAAATTTAATAGTAAAACAGTAATTATAAAAAAGGTATATTATTTTGGAAATAGACATAACCTTGATACAATAATTTTGGACATTTAAGGGAAATGTAATGTCTAAATATCATAAGAATGTAAATTTTTCAAGTAAAAGCTAATAACTATGGAATTAATCAAGAAAGTGTATTTAAAAGCAATTTATGTTTAGAATTGGAATAAAAATTAAATTAAATAATAAGAAATGTATCATTTCAACATGTCACGAGTAACGTATAATAAAAATTAAATGTTTTATTATTAATTTTTAGAAATATAATAAAAATATCATTAAAACATTCTTGAGTAAAATATCGTTTTTAGATGATAAATAAATTTAAAAACTCAAAATTTATAGAATATAAGGAAAAACATTTTCTTTGAAATGAACCATTTAAAACTTTAGAATAAGCTTCAAAATAATGAGAAGTCGTGTTATTGGGAATATTTTGTTCATGATGAGGACTTTACAATAATGATTCCATTAACATTTATTATAAAATGTTAAAAGGTTACTTGTTTAAATATTTACAAGAATATTCCATTTAACACGTTTTTTTAATTTAAAATATGTATATAAATGTATTTAAAAAATCATTAGAGAAGTTATAAATATTATTTATAATATTTTATGGAAATATAGATATCTAAGAAGAAGAAAATTTCGACCGAAAAGAAAAATAACGTTGGCTATTACATAAAATACTTTATCAGTCATTTTATGTACCAAAGATAAGGATATGATGAAATTGGATTAAAATTTCATGAATAATAATAGGAGATTAATATTAATGGGTATTATTTTATAATGATCAAATAATTTCCTCAACGTAAATTCAAGCATAAACAATACCAATTAAAATGAGATTAATATATAGATCTGTTAACACTTTCATGACATTTTAATAGTAATCATCCTAAAGGAAATAAAATAAAATGAAACATTAGATAGAAAAAATATAAATATATTCATTATATAACATATAATTGAATAATTAGATATACCTTGTAAAAATAATTTGGTGTATAATACCAATTATGTATCAATAGAGTAGAAATTGGGATGAAATATCTTAAAAGGATTATACAATTCAAGGGTGGATTAACTAATTAATTAATTTTGTGTATAAATTTTATACCCATATAAAAATCAGAAATATAAAATAAAATAATCACATTAGACACATAATCTTATATTATCAAATAAAATAAATATGTAATGAAACCCAATGAAAACAAATTGAGTTATGAAATTATGAACAACATTGTAACATTCTAGTGAAAGACACATTGGATGATATAATTAAAATTGAAACTAAAAATACATTTAATTTTTTAGTATTAATGATATAATATGTAAAAGTGTGAGTATATAAACTATATAATATAAATCATGTGTGCAACAATAAAATATTCCCCAATGAAGGGAAATTTTGACGAAGTCCATTACCTCACATTTCCCATTAGTTGACCATTAAATAAACTCATGTATAATTGATTTTAACATCATTATAATTATAAAATAATATTATTATTCTTTATAATATCATATAATATCTAGTTATAAAATATTGTGTTTTTTATTATAATATCTCATTATTACCATTGTTTTGGATGTCAACCCCATATTTTTTTCTAGCATGTTTTTTCATTAATGATATAATTCTTGTGGATAGAATATATATAATTAAATCCTATAATTAAATTAATGTTATAAATATCATATTTATTCCTTATATATATTTTTATTACCATTATTGAATGATAGATATGAAAAATGAATCACATTGCTTAATAGATATTATATAATGTCTGTATAGAGGAGCGATAATATCATTCTCTTAATGGTGAAAAGGGTAATGAACTGGATTATATATTAATTTATAAGAATAAATATCATGTAATTAATATAATATATGTTCATTATTTCCATAATTATGACTATATATGTGATTTCAAGATGGAAAAAAATTACATCAGTTTACGATGTTCTTGTCCTATGTACACATGAGCGATGGAATTGCTTCGTATTTGATTAAGAAGGATATAGATAAATATTATGTCATCGGAATAATAACAAATAATTATTTTTACATACGTGTGCAGTTATATAGGATTTTTTGAGGTAAATATATTGGTATGTGTGATGAAATGAGGGAGGGGATGCCCTTTTATAATTAAATAGGAGTGGCATTTTTTTCAATACCAAAAACTATTCAATAATGGGAAGTTAGTCTCACAACAATTTACATTGAAATTGATAAATTATGGAGTTGATGAAATTTACGATCGATCCAAAACACTAAAAAACATTTTTTTAACTTTTTATTCTCTTATCCTCTAAGTTTACTTACTTCTATCATTTTAGTTTCACAACAACAGTTAGTTTTTAACCTAAGAAATATATCCTATAAGAATAAAATAAAATTATCCCTATTAGTTAATTTGGAAGAATTGAATCAGAATATGGAATAATATTTTTAAAATAAAAAATATGTGTTTTTGGAAAATAAATTTTAACACAACTGCTTCTAAAGTGCAAAACATGATTTTATTTGTAATAACTGTAAAAAAATTACTTTCCTTAATAATTATTATGAATAAAAATTATGTTTAAATTTTTATACCATATTAATTATTCTTATTAAAAATATGGAATAAATTTTATGAAATTAAATTAATATAATATTAATAATTTTTATTAAAAATAAACTCACAAAATGTGCCAGAAAATATTTTTCCATGAAATATCTTTTTCATGCATAAGATGATATCATAATAAATATATCAGTAGTATTAAAAATTAGATAAATTTGAATTAATATATTTATAAAAATAATATTAAATTTAAATTTAAATCATTTCCCATTATGAGTTAATTAAATTTATTAAAATATAGACGCATTATGCACTTAAAATAATTTTTAATAAAAATACGTTTTTAAGAATAAAAATATACTTATTCAAAAAATATAGTATAAAAATATTTGAAATGAAATTAATAATCATGAATATATATAAATAATAATTATGTTACATTGGAATAAAATTTACATTTGAATATGAATTTAAAATTATCCAATTTAATAAATATAAATAAAAGCAATTGAAAAATCTGTATTTTTCACTTCCCAATAAAATATCATCCAATTTGATAATTTTGAAATATTTCACCATATGATAATTTTTATATGATGATTTAAAAAAATTATAAACATTTTTCAATTAAGAATACTAAATTTTCTATAAATTAATTAATATACATTCACATAAAAATATTAAAACAATTTTAAAGAAAATGAATATTTGAAAAGAAAAACTACATTACTAGAAATTTGATTTATTATTTAATAAGTAATTATCAATAATTTGTTGTTGATTAGGAACTCTATATATGTATATATATCATAATTTAATTTAACCCATTCACACCCACCAATTCAACAGCTTTGTTATAACAGCCATATTAAATAATATGTTTTACATGTTATTTATGCTTGTCATTGTGTGGTGTATACACCATCAAAAACAATGTTCATGTATTAAAATATTAGGGTGTTAGAATAATTTTATTATGTTGGGGGTATAATTTAACTTCAGAAATATTTATAAATGAAATTCTTTTTAAAAATGAACAAATGCCTTATTTAGAAATGATGTTATATATAATCCATGAACTACCTTGGTTATTTTGGAAAAAAATTAAAATATAGCATGTAATATTTAAAAGGCCATTAAGAATATTATCCATTTTTAATAATACCAATGTATAGTTATTGATAAGATTTTTATATATTAAGGGTTATGTTAATGTCTAATTTTCAAATATGAAAAAAAAGATAAAATTGACTAGTTGGATTATACCCCATGAAGACCATATACAAACAGTTCTAAAGGGAATTAGTTAATTGGGCCTTTCCCTTGAACAATCCCAAAAAAATAATTAACAACTAAAGCATGAATGAATCTTTTTATGTGATAGGATAAATCTTATTAAGATCATGACCCAAAATATGTTCAATGAACCACAGAAGAAAAGTACCACCATAGCACACCTATCCATAAGGTCATACACTACTGTAATTAGGGGGTAGGTATCTAGAACCTAGTATTAAGAATATTTATATTTTCTTTTTAACTAGATAATAATTAAATTTATCACTTTTTTATTATTACTTAATCAATGGTTGTATAACTTGTTTTCAAAAATTACATTTCGATATGAATAAAATAAAATATAATTTCTGGGAAATGTGTAGTTCCTATTAAAAAACTTTTTTCTAAAAACAAAATAATTTTTAAAATAATTATTATTTTAATTAAATATTGTTATTAAATAATATTTATTTTAATATATATGATAATATATTTTAAAGAACTGTAATATAATTTATATAAGTGTCTGAAAGTGGGTATTTTCATAAAAATAGTATTTTATAATAAATATGGATTTATATTTAAAAGTTTAAATTTTAATATTTGAAAAAATAATTTATTATAATAAATTTAATTTTTCAAATCATCTTGTTAAAATTATCCAATGTTTAATTTTTCTTATTTTTTTGAGATAATCAAATTCTTAGGTGAAAATTAAATATGGTGTAAATATGCGATATGTATTATTAAATAATAATTGCCCAAAAATGAGGTAAAAAATTACTATAAATGAAATATATGACTAAAATTATATTTTACATTTATAATAATGTGTTTTTAAGACATTTGGTTAATTTTATAATCCTTTAATGAGTCTCCCAAAACCTATATTATATTTTATGATTTCAAAAATCATTTCGTTATGAACATGAATCTCTTCCACATCAGTGATAATATTATTTTAATATTTTTTGTTATTTCACATGTAAAATATTTAAAACAACTATTCTATAGGATAAAAAATTATTTATAACATGGAATTATTTTTATTTTTAATTATTTTATCTTATAGAGTCCAAAACATATATTTATAAATTAACAATGATTTCTTCTCTCTTCTTTAATAAATACCCACCCATCCTCCCACTCCTATTCACTCAAATACCATTGAGAGTAAATTTATTCCTTATATATCACTCTAAATCTGTCTGAATGAGTTCCCATACTATTTATTAGCTCCTCCCATGCTTTTAAAAGAACCCTCTGAAGGTATTGGATATTGTTATACTCTTTTTTAAGACACATTATTTATATTATGGATTTTTATTTCCAATTATTCATGTTAGAATACATTTTTACACATCCATATTATTGAAATTATTATTTAATAGAAATTAGAAACCCCCTTTCACTCATATTAAATCCATCAATGTTTTTTGGCGTACATTCATTATGCTACTGAATTTATTTTTTGATTTTCCATGAAAACCATTTGTGTAGTGAATACCCATCCCCATTTACACTCAAAGGGATTCAAATAGATGTAACTACCTTTAATTTGTTAGGAACATCCATTAATTTTACACATACTTTTTATTCATGAGGTTGTAATTGAAGAATTAAGTTCCAATTTTGTGAGATCTATGTGGAACACAAATACTTGTACAAGATATGATTTTGATGAGTGGAAAAAAAATATACCTCCAATAAGTTGGTTGATGTTTTCATCCCATGATATAACATTAATGGTTCATGGGAGATTATCTTAATCTCAAAATTTTATGGTCTCTTAGTTTCGTAATATGAATTATGTTTATGATTTCATGTTTTGTGTTATTGAATCATTATAATGATGACTTGATGTTATAATCTTATATAATGCTTCAATTTACATGTTTATTGTTCTCATCCCTTTTATGTCAACATGAATTTCGTCTTATATAACATGAATTACATTCATCATGTTATGTTTTTATTATTTCCATATGAGTCTTTTTATCTCACACCTTTCTTATGTATATCTCTATTTTATCTCATGCTATATTAGAATAACAAAGGAATTTAAGGGAAAATTATAGGATTCATAAAATAAGGTTTTGTATCCCTATTTCAAGATATGGTTTTATATATCTTACTGCCTAAATAAACTTGGACTTTTAATATTTTTGTATTTTTTTTAAATATGTAATAAATCAGGAATTATAGTGTACTAAAAATATGGACTGTCATATATGGTATACGGTGATACAGTTTATAGAGGGGTTGGGAGCACAAGGATGTCTGATGTTGGATTTTATGTTGAGTATTATAGCTAGTAATAAGAATAAGGGAATATTTATTATTATATATAGTTTCACTATTATTTTACATATTTTTCAATGTTTTATTAGGTTCGAGAGAATTAGTGAGGATAAAAAAACTGTTGACCTTGTTTTATATTGAGTTGGATTCATTATATTTTTATTGATGTGTTAAAATTCGTCTTCCATATTTGCATGACGGGTTTTTTGGTCAATCTTACTCATTATACATGCATGATGACTCATATATATATATATATATTTCTTTATGTGTGTGTGTCTGTATTGTTTTGATTCATGTATAAAGAAGGAGGAATTTGATTGGGATGTACTTTATTTCTCATGGAGGTTATGGAATTCATCCAATGATTGTGGACCTACTATCACAGAAGTTTTCATTTGTGTGTTTTAATTTTATATTATTTGAATATGAATGTTATTACATGTATATTGAGATGGTGTTTTTAATATATTTTAATTTTATTGTTGGTACTATTATATACTTATGAATTTTAAGGGTAATGCTTCCCATATATTTTTCTTTTATACCCTTGATGTTAAACACTAATTTGTTGCCTATTAAATGTGAGCTTCATCATAGATTTCAACAATTCTATCTCTCATGAGTTTTGGTGGGGGTTGATCAAAAAAATTCCATATATATATATATATATATTCTAATTTCACCAATATATCATATAACCTTACAATGGGGTGAGTAATTTTCTTATATACAAAAAAAGTGCAATGATGGTTAGGTTTTACTCCCGAATTCCAAAATGTTCAAAAATTGATAATGTTATCAAGTTTATAAGAGAACAAAAAATAGATAAGAATTTTTATATATTAATATCACTTATCTTTTAATTAATGGGAAAAAATTTGGGGTTTTTAAATTTTAGACGTATTTTTTATTGGGAAATAATACCCTATCAAAAAAGAAAGTAAAATGATACTCTTTTATGCTATTTTTAGTGGGGAAAACTATATTTTATAAAAATTAAATATTATTTAAAATAAGTTAATATCATAATGTAATGGATGATAAAATATATATTTTTAAACATTCCAAAAATACTAGGACAATTCAACTCAACATTCATTAGCATAACTCATTGGGGAAATGTAATGGGTGGAGAAGACATTATAGTTTAATATGAATTTCTCCCACATTTTTCCATAATTATTTATCCATTTATTATTTTTCTATTTCATCATTATTTCCTTATGTATGTAAATGAAATTGAAAATTTTACCTCTTTTTATAAGATTTTATCCAACTAGTTTTTTTCCATTTCATCATTTTTAGATTCTCCATAATAGTCATTTTTTTATTTACTTCTTTGATCCTTACATTTTTCATGATATTTTTAACCAACTATATTTTTTATAGTAACTATATATTGTGGTGAATTTATCTAATTTATACTAGGAATCTTACCACTATATGTCTCACTAAAACTCTAAGACATTTGAAAATATCAATTACCAGGATATGATGAATTGTGTGATGAAGTTGATTCATTTGATTCATCTTCATGTAAATATAGGATTTAAGAATCTAATTTCATAAAATTTTATTATACATATTTTATTTCGATAATAATAATAACTGGTAGTACTATAAAAATGAGTCTCAGAGTGATTAATGTATTATTGGGTACCATGATTTTTAATTACCCCTTTTATCTCAATACCAAATTTTGATTATTTTTGTAAAATTTACTGAATTTATGAAAAAAATTCATCAAAATACCTTCATATAACCCTAAAAGACAGATAAAATTAACTCTAAATAGATTTTTACTACATGTTTTGGTTTTGAAAAAATCCCCTAAATTCCCAAATGTTCCACAATACTAGGATTTCTCATTAAGTGATCTCTTTTTCTTTTATATGGTTTTGTGTTTGGAACTTTTAATCATAACTCTATAATTGTTTTTTCTGAATTTCACAATGTTGCGAATTTTTATATATCCCAAAAACCGTGTTTTTCCCACTCATGTTCACTTATCTCCACCTTAGTAAATTGTGATGAATATTTTAGGAATGATAATTTTTGATTAGTTTATAAAAAAAATTCCCATAAAATGGATTATGTTTTTTAAAAAATGAATACATTAACATGTGTGAAAGTATATATTGGTGTATATTTTTCCTTTAGATATTCCACAACCTATCCCGGTCCTCAGGGAATAACTCTCCCTTATCTTCCATTAAACTAGTTATTTTAATTTTATTTCATATAGTGAATAGTTTTTCATAAAATTTCATAAAAAAATTAATTATAAACTTGATTATATCATACAATGGTGTTTTCATCCAAATGTTGGATCTAATTCTAATAATTAATGTTCTAAAAAAAGAAAATATCAAAATCCTGTCTCAATACAATAATAATAAATTATTTAACCGCTCAACAGATGATAATGTTTTTTAACTGTGAAACCCATTAAAAGAGGGAAATAGTGGGTGGTAAGATAGTTTGAGGTCAAATTTGTTTATCTTTGAAAAAACCTATTTCAAGTGGAATACCTGAAATTATTGGTTTTATTCTCCTAATATATAGGCCTTTATAAATGTTTATTCTTATTATGAGGTTGAACATATTTTATAGCCTATTCAATAAATTTTCTATTACCACACACTATTTTTTTCTACGAACACTATATTGTTTATCTGTGTCCAAAATTAATGGTTTTAAATTAATTGATTTTTTGCTAGTGTGAATTTGATTATAATAATTTTTTTTATTTCACAAAACACATATAAATTTGTGTTTCAAAATAATTAAAAAAAGTTAATATTGATATATTTTTAAGTAAAAATAAAATAATCAATTTTAGAATAAAATAAAATAAAATATTAATAATTGCATAGTATAAGGAACTAATCTATACAGAAACTCAAATATCCAAAAATATAGTTAATTTTAAACAATAAAAGAAAAAATATTTTTGAAATTTATTTTTATAACTCCAAAGGGATCATATATTTGTTTTTATACAAATGACCAAGAAAACATGAAATTTTTTTTTGTACCACCACTAAGAAACATAGTTATTTAATTTATTTATTAATATATATAATAAATTTCCTAATATTTTTCAGAGGAGAATAAGAAAAAATTTATTTTGATGTGTGTTTAGTATAAAATATGTGATCATTTTCGACATTTTACTCATTAAAAATCAACATTTATTTTTTTAAATTTAATAATGATTTGATAGTTTTCTTTCCTATAATTTTTAATAAATTTTTCTTATATTATCTACATAGCTACCTTCCTATTTGTTAGATCCCAATTTCAATTTTTTATTAACTATAAAAATATAATTTTATTACCTACACTATGAAAATTTAGTAATGATAGGGTCGAACCCATATAGAAGGGAATGTTTTTTTTTACATTTTTCATATTCATATTAAAAAAATAATAAATTAGAAGGAATAATGAGTAAAAGAGTATAATTTTGATAATTATAAAAACATAGTGCATGAGTTAAAGTTTCCTTAATTTAGTGTTTATAAAAAGTAACCATTTATTATTATAAAATTAAAATTTATAATCACAACAATAAACAACCACCTCTAAGTCAGCACCCTTTTATTAATATGATTGATTTTATCCTATAATTTTGTTTAAATAAAACTGTTAAATGAAAAAAAACATAAAATAATTGTTATAAAATATTGATATTAACTATTTTGATTTCAAAAAAAATATTTCTCATCATTATCATGTTTATGATTAATCACTTAGATCATTTATAGGAAATTATGTAGAATTATAACATACTAATTATATATTAGTAAAATAATTATACTTTCCAAAACATTAGTAATTTCATTTTTCAAAATAAATCAATTAATTATAATATAAATATAAATAAATTAACCAATATATATATCCAAAAAATAAGGTTGTTTGAGATAAAATATAATTTACATAATTTTTAATTTCCATATGAATAAAAAATAGTATATAATAATTTATTGATACATCATCTATTCAATTAACCAAATATAGTACTTATGTTACTTCTCATTCTTATCCGAATTAGAGAAGATATATTCATACAAAGCATGTTTATTATTTCTGAAAGTAAAATAAGATATAAGAGATAGAAATACCCTTTTTATAGCTATTCTTAGTATCTATAAAATTTTATATAAGTATCAATCCCCTCTATAAAAGTTTGTAACACTGAAAATGTTATAAAATCATTATAAGGGTTTAGAAATCCCATTTAAATGTCATTAAACTACCATGTTGATGTCTCTGTAAATGACTAAAAAACCACCACAATTAAATTAATTGTACATGGAATCTAACTAAAATAAATACACTAATAAAATAAAAAACCATAAACATTTAATAAAAATAAAACACTAAACAATACTAAAAACAATGATAAAAAACCTAAAAATATAATAAAACTGCACACAAACTCGATAAGAAATTTCTTCATTCCATTCAATTCAACATTTTAAGATTCCTAATAGGTTGCAATAAATAGGATTATATCATCTTTTTGTATAACATATTTAAAATTTATTTTATATTTAAGCAAAAATTTGTTTTTTGGTCTTGAAATATTATATTTTCTAGTCCACATTATTATTAGACTGGTCCATGGGCTGACCCACACATTTTTAGGCCAACCCTCATAATCTCATTGAATTATTTTTTCCATCCATTTTATGTCCAGTTAAATTTCATGTTTTTTATCAATACTATCCCACACAATATATATGGGTTGGTGATAATGGTTTTTAGGTCATGTCTTTTCAAGAATCACGACATCACCAAGATTCTATCATGGTTGGTTCTTTGTTCTCCATTGGAACGAGACCAAAACACCATGACTATCCTCTACAAAAAATCTTAAATTTAATGACATTGAATAAAAACCTAAATATAAAAAAACATTAGTCTCACATATGTATAGATCACAAAAGAAACAAAAAATAAATAAAAATTGAATGTAGGAATAGTGAACTCATAAAATAAAAACTCCACTATTTAAATATTTGGTGAACCGACTTTAGATTGACCTCCTAGTTTGGATTCATTAGTGAACAACTAATATCAATATTGAGAAGATCAATCACCTCTTAGAAAATGTATTATTAGAATGATCCAAAATCCCCAAGAAATTATAAAGAGACCCAATCATTATACGTCTCCATGATGTACCCCAACACTATGAAAAAATTGACAACCTATATCCATTCATTAACCATTTCTCTTTCGATCCATTATCAAATTCAATGAAATGATATTAAACAATAGTGACTAATAAAATAATTGTGATTTATCTATACATCATCATCACTTGTTAAAACTACTAGAAATAACAATGAAAAATAGACTACAACACCCCAGATCTGATATTGATAGGAAAAATCAACTGAATTTTCAATATATTAGCATTCATGAAATATAAAAACCTTAGAAAACTCCATGTAACTATAATTTTTTCTATAACTATTACACTTGTGACAAACCAATACATATACATTCTAGACTATATAGAAACCTGAATCATTACATCCCATGTTCTTGTAAAAATTGTGTGATGATGTAACCATTAGAACCCTACAAAATTCTACATTCCACAGAGAACCTCAAAAATTTCTTCTAATAAATGAAATAAAAAATAATAACTATTCATGATGCTTTATAGAATCTATAAGTTAAAAATTTTCCCAGACTAATATGATGCTATGAAAACTCTATTTATCAATAAAACTAAATGACAGATATTATTTTAATCCATGTTATGATTCCTAATGTGGAAGGGGATATAATTTTAGACAAGCCACATTATTAAACATATCTAAACTAAGTGTCCAAAAATGGTTGATGGATGATCCAAAAGCCATGGATCACGTCCTGAATAAATTATTAGAACTAATTCACCAAAAAATAACCAATAATAACAACTTAATATCTAATTTTAAAAAATCAAAACTACATTTAATTTATATAATTCATTTAAATGAATAACCTAATAATATATGAATAGTAATATTTTAATATTTTACTATGACAATTTAATACAAATCTAAATAATAAAAAAGATAATTAAAAATTAATATAGATGTAAAAGTGTATGTTACAAGGTATACATTGATGTGAGGAACCTTTTCATTTCAATATTGTTGGAACCAAAATTCGGGATAGAGAAGAGGTCAAAAAGGAGGCACTGGTGGCTGCCTCGCGATGCTATCCCACAGAGTCCCCCCAGCACTGTGAGCCCGCCGTGAATCAAGGAGGCGGGATGCTCCATGAACACATTTGACATTCGTGAGCCCGTCGTGAAGTAAGGAGGTGGGACACTCGGCAAATGCATTGGATGTTCGTGAGCCCGCCGTGAAGCAAGGAGGCGGGATGCTCCGCGAATGCATTAGACGTTCGTGAGCCCACCGCGATGCAAGGAGGAAGGATGCTCGGTAAAAAAATTTGACATTCACGAGCCCACCACAAAGCAAGGATATGGGACACTCCGTGAACTCATTTGACGTTAGCGAGCCTACCGCGAAGCAAGGAGGAAGGATGTTATGCGAACGCATTTGACATTCGTGAGAAAACCACAAAGTAAAGAGGTAGAACGCTCCAAGAACACATTTCACATTTGTGATCCCTCCGCGAAGTAAGGAGGCAGGACACTCTTCAAACGCATTTGACGTTCGTGAGCCTTCCTCAAAGCAAGGATGCGAGATGCTCCACAAATTAATTTGACGTTCGCGAGCCCGCCGTGTAGCAACCATGCCCCTCATATGTTTTGTATGCTCTCCTTCGCAGCACCTCTTGCCTATAAATACCCAACTCCCCCTGAGCCCAATGGATGGAAAATATGACCCTTCGACTTCCCAACTCCCGAATCGTGAAGCATCTCTCTGCTCTACGAACCATGAGCTGTACGAGGTACTTCTACTCCGCGAAGTGCCTCCCATTTGTCGTGTTTTGATCATCTCTTCTAAAATGGATGCCTTTCACAAACCCTAAGGGCCTCCGCGAAGGAAGGGGATCCCCAAGGGGACTTGGGTCATCGTGTAGCATTTATGATTCCAAGAATACCCTTCATGTACACATGATCCACTTGCTAAGGTAGGGTAACTATACATCACAAATCACATTGCATCATGACACTTTGCTTCGCAAGGCACCTTTTCTCCATGTTTGAGTGCTCCGCGAATGCCTTTCCACTTCACGAAGCACCTCCCATATGCAACTACTCCCTACGCTTGGGCAAGGGCACCTCACTTCGGGAAGCACACCCCTTCGTAAGTGCCCTCCGCCACACAGAGCAGTATAGCATCACAAATCCCCTGCCTATGGACCCCTCTGCTTGGAAATTCCTTTACCTGTGTGACCCTCCATGTTTTCATGATGTGACTTCAAAGTCCCCTAGAGGATATCGCCCATTGTGCTTCATTTCATTATGTTTCTTCACATAGGCACGCTAATCGGTATTGCTTCTTCGCATAGCCACGCTAATGTGGACCCCTCGATGGTTCTCTCAGTGACACCCCATCACTACGGCATTGCCGATGCCTTCCCTTCGACAAGGAGTAGAGGGTAATGGTTATATATGTCCTTGGGGTGTGGTGTAAACCCACCTCATCCAAGTTATAGGATGTTAAACTACCATGCACCTTCATCCTCTGCATATGACGTTAAACTATGACATGGCCCCGAGCTTCGCAGGCAGGGTCCCCCCGCATTGGACATTCTCCACGACCACTCGTCTCCATAGGGATAGAATCACCCCTCACAGGGGATGATATCCTCTTTATTGGAGTGGAGTTCATCCGCGGGAAAGGTAATCCATCTTGGTTTAATCCCCTAGCTTTCTAGTAAGAGGCATCATCCCTACTCCTCCTTTCATCTTCGGTCCCCTGGGCCATCAAAGTGTGTGATAGGGAATGGGGATCCTCCTTTATTCGGTCCCAAGTCCCTCTCCTACTGCACTTTGTCTCCATTGGGCCTCTATCTGTAGTAAGTACCAATATTTTTCTCCCTGGGCTTCTCAACGCATAATCACCACATTACTTCCCACAGACGTACCTTCCATGGAGTGATAGTCAGGTTTCTGCTACCTCTTGTTTTTCACATCGAGCATGACTCATGTGGGCTTATAGTGATCACCGACCATGAAAAACACCTTGGTCCGCATTAGAGTGTATTCCCCAACCCATCTAAACTATGTGGTCATTGATCCATATCAAGGCATGGTACGTTGGAAGCCTCCATGAGGTTCAAGCCCACCACCCGGTGGTTCCGACCTCCTTCACGTCGGTTCACCAAACACCTTGGGCCACCTCAGAGTGTAAGCCCCAACCCATCTGAACTACGTGGTCTCTGATCCATGTCAAGGAATGGTATGTATAAAGCCTCCATGAGGTTCAATCCCACCACCTGGTCATTCTGACCTCCTTCACTTCGGTTCACCAACACCTTGGGCTGCCTAGAGTGTAAGCCCCAACCTCACCCGAACTACGAGGACTTTGATCCATGTCCAAGCATCGTACGTAGGAAGCCTCCATGAGGTTCAAGCCCACCACCCAGTCATTCCGACCTCCTTCACGTCGGTTCACCAAACACCTTGGTCATCCTAGAGTGTAATCCTTAACCTCATCCCGATCTACGATGACTTTGATCCATGTCCATTCATGGTACATAGGAAGCCTCCCCAAAGTTCAAGCACACCATCCACCTGGACCCTAGTCTCTATCCACGTCAGTTTTTCGACTCTGCCCCATATCCTGAACTACGAGGACTTTGATCCATTTCAAGGCATGGTGTGTAGAAAGCCTCCCTATGGTTCAAGCCCAATAATCATTGGCCCACCCCATCTCCGTGTCGATGTGTCAAGCCCCCCTTTCCACTTTAACTACGAGAACATTAATCCATGTCAATACATGGTACGTAGGAAGCCTCCATGAGGATCAAGCCCACCACTCGGTCGGTCCAACCTCCTTCACGTTAGTTCACCCCCATCTCGCATGACATCAAATGGTCATCCAATCCATCGGTAAGCAGTTGCGATCCCTTTCAGCAGTATGCAATTGTCTTCCCATCCAACGGTAAGCTGTTGTGATCCCATCGAGCGGTACTCCATTGCGATCCCATCTAATGGTAATTCATTGTCATCCCATCCAGCGGTAAGCCATTTTGATCACATCAAGTGGTAATCCATTGAGATCCCATCTAGTGGTAAGTTGTTGTGATCCCATCTAGCGGTAAGTCATTGCGATCCCTTTCAGCGGTAAGCCATTGTCATCCCATCTAGTAGTAAGCCGTTGCGATCCCTTTCAGCCGTAAGTCGTGGTCATCCCATCTAGCGGTAATCTGTTGTGACCCCTTTTAGAGGTAAGCCATTGTGACACCATTCAGCAGTAAGCCGTTGTGACCCAATCCAGTGGTAAGCCTTCAAAACCCCCAACAGGCGGAAATCTGTCGTCAGATGAACTACGTGGATTTTGATTCCCTACCACGAGGATACATAGGATGTCTCTCCGATGCTCAAGCCCAAAACCATATCCACCTCATGATGGTTCCATCCCACTCACCATCCAATTCATAGAACCATCCATCATCCATCCAGATTTCTACCTGGGCCGCCACATCCTAGTGGAATCATGCCACCGCATTCCCCATTGCATTTTACAGCATTCAAGAGGGAACCCACGTGTTGGCCCCAATGTCGGTGTTCCCTCCAAAGGTTCCTCTATCTGATCCACTAATGTCAGTGTTCTTGATCCGTCTCCGCTTTATGTTAAACTTGCGGCATACCCCATGTTAAACATGGGAAGCTGAGGAAACCCTTAGAAACGTACCCATGGCATATGATTCCCCGCATTCGATGTGGGATGCCTCGGGATTCTACTCCCTCAAGAAGCCCTATAATAAGAGAAATAAGATAGACACACCAATCCCTTAGCATCCAAACATGCCAGTGATGCCCCACGTGACTACTCCCCTAACCGAAGGTTGTTTCCTTGACCGTACCCCTTGGAATGTCATCACATAAGCAGTGTAATTAACTAGAGTCTATGAAGATATGGTTCTAGGAAGAGATTCATGAATATCGTCTTAAGTCTATGAGAGAGACCCGGACTATGTGACGAGTTCCGAGGAGGAATCCACGGAAGGAAGAACCGACATCCCATCATCCTGTTTCGATCAAGGAGCAAACATCCCTGAATAAGGAATGGATGTCGCCCGCCTTTAGAAAGAAACAATGTGGGGTAACAGCTACACGTCTTATTCGAGACGGAAGTGTGCACCTGAGAAA
Source organism: Viscum album (assembly GCA_963277665.1). NCBI lineage: Eukaryota > Viridiplantae > Streptophyta > Magnoliopsida > Santalales > Viscaceae > Viscum > Viscum album. Next base: position 841,836,514 of record OY728128.1, read on the forward strand.
AAGCATCAGAAAAAAATGGTGATCCCAACATGAATGTCTTATCCTCAATATGGAGATTAGTAGCACTCGAGGTATCAATAGATTGATGTGTCACCAGATCTAGTTATACGATACCGGGTCCCGCCAAACAAATATCGGGCCTGGCGTGAAGCTCACAACAAGTTGGGGGCAGTACGATGCCCTCCAGTAGAAATGCATTCGAAGTATCAAGTTATTATACAAAATTATCAGCGAGACTACCCCCATGTGCAAATCCATGGTTGGGGGAAGTATGCTTCCCTCCTCTTCATTCCTCTCTGGTGGAAGCTCATCTCACTATGTGATATTGGGGACATTCCCCCAGGAAGGGTTATAGTCAACATGGATGATGTAGTGGACAAGGAGGATGAGATAGATCTTATTGATGGAGGCATACCCCCTGAGGGTGTGCCACCATTATTGGACCCATCGGGGAGGATTACTCATAAGTAGAGGAACATCTAAGGTCTCCATGTGCCCATTAAGGCATTGATACTCAGAAGGAATGCTAGTAAGGGTAAAGAGCATGTTGGGGCTATCAAGCACTCCAACCCATCCGCCTCAGTGCAGAAGATGGAGGAGGACCCCGAGAAGGAAACGTTGCGCCAGCAACTTTCTGAGTAAAAGAGGCTGGTCGATGAACTCCAATTTGAATGCGTTGTAGAGAAACTACATTACTATGGCAATTCTAGGCCAGGGCAGTAGGGGCTGGAACAACTCCCCCCCTGGCAAGATTCCTCCGGGAAACCTAATCATACTTCTCTTGTGGACAGGATAGAAGCTAGCGTTCACAGTAATAGGGCACGATATATCTCACCAAACCCTCCTGAATGGCACGACAATCCGATGAATCCGGCCTGGGTTCCCCCGGCTGCCTCGCAGGCTGCTCCACCAGTCTCTCCACAAAACTTTGAGCTTGTCTACTATATTGAAGAACCTGGAAATGCACTCGTTGTTAGGGATCCCCGTCAAGATAGGGACCCACGCCCAGATGGTCCTATGGTGGTGCTCATAACCCGCCTTGAGGCATTAGAAACGCAACAAGTGGAAATCCCACCATATGGAAAGTCATATCCGGCATGGGTGGATGATATGTCGGTTCCTCGAGGTTTTGGGAATCCTACCTTCTCCCCCTTTAATGTGACGGGGGACCCACAACAACATCTGGCCCACTTCAACTCAAGGTTTGGGCCCATGTTGGCGAATCCAATGTAGTAGGAGGCTACCAAGCTCCATTGTTTTGTTCAGATGTTTTAGGGGATGATGTTCATCTGGTACAACCAGCTCCCCTTCAGATCTGTGACCAGTTGGGAGGACCTTCGTAGGCAGTTCCACTACCACTTCAGCTCTACCACCTGGAAGACCAGCATCGCAGTCCTCTTCATGTGGAAGCAAAGCCCTGATGAGCGAGTAACATACTTTATCACCTGGTGGAACGGGCTCACATACTCCCTTGACATGCCACTGAATCAGGAGAAATTACTGATGATGTGCATGGGAAATTTCAAGACAGATCGGGTTCCTTATCGAATCACCCATAACTACCTTGGAGGATTCTGAGACTTCTTCAAAAAGGTCTAATGCCTTGGGCAATCCCTACAACATGACATCCATTAACATCTATTTCCCCCCTGTAATCCCAGCAATGAGAGGTTCCAGAGCCGAGCCCACCATAGTGGCCCAAATAGATGACCCTAGGAAACTAGAATTGATACCAGTATCACTGACCCCGTAACCTCATAGAGGCCCTCCACCTAAGGCATAGCCTCCGGCTCTGCAACGTCCTTAGAATCGGCAGATGCCTCCGCGTAATGTGCTGCCACCACCCAGGTGGGACAATCAAGGTCCACCTCCTCGATATGACCCTCTGGATCCTCATTAGGGCTAGGCTCCATGGGCCCCCTATTAGGAAAAAAGACATTGTACTTACTCGTTCGACGAGAATCGGGTCCCAGATTACTTCCGTCGCACCTTAGAGCAGGGGATTGTACACTTTCCTGAGTGTAAAAGGCCAGCATCGGAGAATCTCACTGATCTCCCCAACTACTGCCCCTATAATCAGATTCTGGGGAAGAACCTCGTGTATTGATATGTGTTTAAAGACTGGCTCCATGACCAGGTCAATAACATCATAGTTAGGCTGGGCCAGGCCTTGGCAGATGTAGCAAGTGTCTTTGTAAGGTATGGCAGTGGTAGAGATAGTGAAGGCGAGTGGTAGCAGGTTTCCAACCACGGATCCTAGAAGTACAATGACTGGATAGATCGTAAGATGGTTTATCGTACCCATGGAATCAATCAGGCATGCCTGAATCAACAAGATCCTTCAGAAGCTGCGACCGCCACTTCTGCATAATCATCTCAGTCTGCCTCTTCCCATAAGAGCAAGCATCGGGGGCGCAGGAAGAAGCAACACGTCCCACCAATGTCGTCTCCGTCCCGCACTCTAGGCTACTTAATGCCCCCTGAGATGAGGATCCCTCCCAGGATCCACCCAGTGGTGGATTACTCTTCAAGTGAAATTCAACGGTACGTTTCGGTTAATACCATGGAGTTGGTAAACCCCTATATGAATCCCGATGATGGTAAGTGCCTGGCGAACCTCCCCAACGTCCCCACCCAACGCCAATGTCGGCGGATCCACGACCATATGGGTCATTAAAGAACATTAGTTGTCACCTCCAGCTAGGACATTCATGCCACTGAGACAAGGCAGCAGGCCCAGAGCAGAGCTTAGCACTTACAGCCTCTTCATCCGGTGTCGTCAGGACCGCCTCCACCACCATTTGTGCTACTGGATCAGGCAGAACCACTTCAGTCATACTATTTCTAGCCTCTCCCTACTATAGTATGATCTCATTCATCCAGTCCTCATCTGACAGTGACTCTCCGGGCTTCGGCTAGTGGGCAGCGGGATATACCTAGTACCGGTCAGCCGCAGGTCCGGCTAGCAGGGCCTGCCATGCCTTCAATTACAGAGAGGCCTCCTATAAGAAGAAGTACGCACCTGGAGAAGAGGTACAGTGTCCTCAAGCACCTCGCCAGTATCCTAGTGAGTTTTTCCATACTTGAAGCCCTTCTCCTGTCTCCAGATATGCGTGAGGCCCTCATTGAGGCTTTAAAAAGCCCCCTTTAGTTTAGGATGGAGGTGGCAGCTGTAGAAGCCTTTCATGATGAAGTATTTTAGAACTCCAAATTCCATTCCATCATCTCGTTCTTGAGAGGAGATGAAGGCTCTCCCATATAGGGTCATATCCGCCTGTTGTACATCACCGACCAATTTAATGGTGTTGAGGTTCGCCACTATCTCGTTGACACTAGATCTGGGATCAACCTTATCCCGACACGGACACTGTGAAAGCTTGTGTTATCCGAAGATGACATGACTCCCTCCGATTTGAGGATCCAGGGATATGACATGATAGAACAGACCCCGTTCGGAAAGATCCATTTGAAGACCCAATTATGTGGCCTAGTTTATAGTACCTAGTTTATGGTTGTCTCTCAGGACACCGCATACAATGCATTGATGGGAAGACCATGGCTCCACCTACACATGATGATCCCCTCATCGTATCACCAATGCCTCAAGTACTCCCTTAATGGTTGAGTAGGTGTACTCCAAGGTGATGCCTCTCCTTTCGCCTCTTGTGAACCCCGTTATCTGGACGCTGACTATTACAAGAGAAAGGATAAGTAGATTCTGGAAAGTGAGGTTGAGCCCACCCTGGTCACAAGTGACCCCTGGGCAGGTCTGGATGATTCCTACTTCTTCCCAATCCATCTATTTGAGGCCATGACCCCTGACATGGGGAAATGCTTTGTTGTATCTAGTACAAGAGGAATGCATATTCCCAAGTTCAACCGTTGGTGGAAAATCACCTCGTACTACTACAAAAACCAGGATCAGGTGATCCCAGAACCTCCTACCCATGTATGATATCGGGATGTCCTCCCCATGGAAACGTCAGTAAGTCATACATGTCTGTTTCGCCAGACATGGATTAACCGGCTCATCCGACATGCCACTATTGCTTTGATATCATCATGTGTGGCCCCTTGGGCTGAAGGCTAGAAGGAAGTGGATCGACTGCCTTTATTGATATGGTCTCAGCATCACATGAATCTCCTGATATGATTTCCACTACGGATCAGGCTGGTACCAGCCTCCCGTCAGGTTATTCCGACCCAGTGGAAGCTCCGCCCGCTGGGAATCCCTCCTCTGTAGGCGAAGAAGTGGATCTGGAGGTTTCTCCCTAGCATTGAAGAATGCGTCCCTGCCACGGTCGATGAACTTGTACAGCTAAACCTTGGTAGCGAGGCATACTTGAGACACACATTGATCCGTGCCGCCATGTCCCTCAAGGAGAAGAAGTGGTACATGGACTTCCTTAAATAACATCATGATGCATTCACTTGGAGTTATAATGAGATGTCGGGACTATATGCTCTGGTAGCCATCCACCATCTTTGTCTTATAGAAAATCATTGTGGGTTCAAACAACCACCCAGAAAAATGAACCCTTCTCATAATGCCATGGTCGAGGCCGAGGTTGACAAGCTCATTAAAATCCAACTTTGTCAAGGTGGTCTAGTACCCCATGTTGCTAGCCAACATCGTTCCAGTTGGGAAGAAGAACAGATAGATCAGAGTCTGCATCAACTTCTGAGATCTCAACCGCCATTATCTGAAGGATGATTTTCCCCTTCCAGTGACAGAATTGTTGATCGACACTACGGATGGGTTCCAATCCCTCTCTTCCATGGATGGTTACTCTGGAAATAATCAAATCTGGATGGCCATAAGGGGTGAAGAGTTCACCGCTTTCAAAGAAACCAAAGGTACCTTCTATTACCAGGTTATGCCCTTAGGCCTGAAGAATGCAGGTGCCACCTATTAGTGGACCATGCACCACATATTCAAACTGATGCTTGGGACATTGGTGGAATGATATGTGGATGATCTAGTGGTCAAATATTTCCAGTTCCAGGACCATATCAATGACCTTGAGAAAGTGTTCATCATCCTCTACTCCCGCCACTTGATGATGAACCCATTGAAGTGTGTCGTCGGGGTCACTTCTGGGAAGTTTCTTAGCTTTATTGTCACGTACTGGGGCATCGAGATCGCCCTAGAGAAGATGAAGGAAATCAGCCAGATCCCATCCCTGAGCAATATTTTGGAGCTTCGAGGTTTCTAAGGCCACATAGCCTACATACCCTGATTCATTGTGAATCTGAATTACAAGTGTAATCCCTTTTCTCGACAAATGAAGAAAGCATCTACCTACGAATGGGATAAAGAGTGCCAGACCGCATTTGAGGAAATCAAGCAGTATCTGCTCCAGCCTCCAGTCTTGATGCCACCCTTCTCTGGAAATCCACTAATCTTATACGTGACTGCCCTGGAATGATCTCTCAGTCCCATTCTCACCTAGAAGAACAATGAGGGGATGAAAAACAGTCTCTACTACCTCATCTGCCTGCTCCTCGGTATGGAGACCAGATACTCCCTCATCGAGAAGAGATGTCTTACGCTGGTATTCACTGTACAGAAGTTGTCACACAACCTGCAGCACCATGAGGAACAACGGGTATCTCAGGTAAACACACTGAAGTACATTCTAAATCTCCCCATGTTGACAGACCGTCTAGGACGGTGGGCGGTAATCCTCCAGAAGTTCTACATCAGGTTTTCCCCCAGAAGGCTATCAAGGGATAGGCATTGGAAGACATTCGAGCTTCCCATCCAACCTCCATGGACCAGACCCTAGACATGTATTATCCCGACGAGGAAATCCTCTCGGTAGATCATGACATCCCATGTTGGCATATGCACTTCGACGGTGCCTCCCGGAGCCCCAACGGTAGGAGGATCAATGATCCTCGACTCAACAGAGTGGGCCTGGGTATTGTCTTCATTACCCCAATGCAATCTGTTTTTTCGTACTCATTCCTATTGTTAGAAGGCTACACCAACAATGAGGCATAGTATCAGGCTCTTATCACTGGCCTCTACCTAGACCTAGATATCAATGTACCCCATTTGCATGTGAATGAGGATTCTGAACTAGTCATCAAGTAGATCAACAGTTACTACATTATCAGAAAGACAGAGCTCATACCATTTTTGGAATGTACCCTCTTGCTAATAGCCCGGTTCCCTTCTCGATCAGAGGTTACCCATGTCCCTAGGTCACAGAATGGTCAAGAGGACGCTTTGGCCTGTTTAGCTAGATCACTTGCAGAGCCCGAGCAGGATGATCTGATTATATACATGGCACACCATAGATTCATTGCCCCTGTCACCCCAGAGGATGAAGATGGCCTACGAGTAAGCGATCTTATTGATGGATCCTCCACATCAGGACCCTTGGGATCTTTGAATGTAGTGGTTGAAGCGACTCTTGACTGGAGAGCCCCTTTTGTCGAGTATCTCCAAAATGGTGGTCTCTTGGCTGATCGGAGCCAAGCATGAGCGAATCCGACCTCGCGCACTGCATTTTACCCTCCAGAGTGGCCACAATATTGAGAAGATCCTCTACAAACATGGGTTCGATGGTGTTCTCCTCCATTGCATCCAAGGATTAGAAATTTCTCAAGTCATGCAGGAGGTTCATGTCGGTTCCTGTGGTGCCCATCAGGCTAGGCTAAAGCTGTCCCATCAGATCTGGAGATTGGAGTACTTCTGGCCCTCTATGATTCATGATTGTATCGAGTTCACCAAGAGATGTCACACGTGCCAAATCCATGATAACTTCATGCATCGGCTGCCATAACCACTTCACTCCACCAAGTACACTTGGTCGTTTGTGGTGTGTAGACTCGATGTCATAGGACCATATCCACCAGCGACAGCTCGACAATGAAGGTTCGTCCTGATCGCCACAGATTTCATTTCCTAGTGGGTAGAGGTAGTTCTACTCAAGGAGGTCAAGTCCCTCTATATCGTTGACTTCGTGAGATCCAACATCATCCATCTATTTTGGGTCCCTCACGATGTCCTCACCAATAACGACGCCATCTTTCGAGCAGCCGAGGATAATAAATTGTACTCCAAGTGCAATATTCATTCGAACCATACCTCCCACTATCACGTGTAGGAAAATGGGAAGATCAAGGCATTCAAAAAAACCCACTATTTCATTTTGCATAAAATGGTTGTCCAGAACAACAAGAGTTGGCCAGACAAGCTCCCCAATGCCCTCTAGGCCTATCGGATGACGAATCGCAATTCCAACCTGGTTACCCTATATTCACTAGTGTATGGGGTAGAGGTCATCCTACCCATCGAGATCCAGCTGCCTTCGTTACGCACCGCGGTCTATAACCAGCACGCGCCAGATATAGTGGCCAAAATTCATCTGGTTGAATTAGAATCACTTGATGAGAATAGGCTACATGCCCTGCACAATCTAGAAAGGCATCATAATAAGATAGCTAGAGCCTTCAACAAGACGATTAACCTCCGCTCTTTTCTGCAAGGCGACCTGGTATTGGCCCTCCGAGCGCCAATGTTCCCTGGCAGGAAACCACCCATGCTAGATCCTAAATGGGAAGGAACTTACATTGTTCACAGGGTTTACCCCAATGGAGCATAATCCCTGGTGACCATGGATGGTGAGTGTATAAATTCTCCCACCAATGTCATGTTCCTCAAGAAATACATTGCCTGAGACTAATGGTCATGCACGACCTTAAACTGGACGGTCCCGCATGACCCTAAATGGCATGCCAGTCCTGCATGACCTTAAACTATCCTATAATAAAGGACTCTAAAATGCGCATCATTCTACATTTGTGAACTACGTATGGCTTGATTCCCATCCACATGGGATATGTTGGAACGCTCAGACGCCTCATCTTGAGCCCAGCCCCGAACTCTTCTCTTTGACTATCCCCCCTCGGTATAGTTCTCTCGGAGGATCCTTGTACAATATAGTGAAGTATTCCTTAGCCCCACTCATACAAGGGTTATAATGGTCACACCATGTGCCCAATTTTGTTATTGTATCATCCCACATCTCCACCGCATGATGTTAAACTATATGGCCTTCAAGAACTACATATGACTTGATTCTCATCCTTATGGGATATGTAGGAACACCCAGACATTTCATCTGTTGGCCCAGCCCAAACACTAGAATCGTCCCCTCGGGTCAAGACATGTGGTGGGGTGCATACTCTTTCCCCAATTCACATCGAGCTAACCTCGATCCGGCCATACTTCCTGCACCCTAGAAACATTCCCCTCTTTCATAGATGGGTACAACTATGCTTGACCCACTCCTTGATTGGGACTCCATCGTCTTCCCTGTCCAAGAGGACCCTTTAATGGTATGGGTGATATGACAAAGGGATCTCCTACCACTTCGGGCCAACGCCCTCAAGGATGTCGAGCAACAAGCGGATACAAGTCCCTCATTTCGAATATGTTCAGCAGATATACTCATTTGTTTCTCCCATTTCAGGTCACTATAGGGACGCTGTGTTGCTAACATGCTCAAAAGTTGCCGTAGATTGTTAGGACCACCCCAAGATGTCCCAAGCATCGAGTGTAGTGTTTCATTCTTCCTCGTTGTATCTCCAAGCGACGAACTCCCTTCAGGCAATGACAGCTATCAGGCCCTGTATGACAGGGAGAGACGAGACCGGATCCTTGTTTCCCACACCGAGCATAGCGCACGTGGGATTAGGAGCTGTGATGAGGCAGTAACCATACAAGAGGGTGTATGGCCTCCCCATATGAGGCCCAACCTCAGGCCCCTTGTCCTTTTTAGTCCCACGGACCATGTTCTTATTTGCGATTGTACGATGTGGTATGGGATTATGTCCTCATTCACGTCAAGTTATTTGTCGTGTCATACACATCCCCAGATGAGATACCTTTCGTCCTCACTACAAGACGTTAAACTGAAAACTTGTCGGGCCTTTATGACTGAGGCCTAGCTTCAGGCCCCTTAGCCTTTTCGGGCCCCGGCCGAAGATCCTATTTGGGATTGTACGGTGTGGTATGGGATTATTTCCTCATTCACATCGGGTTACTCTCCGTGCTGTACACATACCAGGATGAGATACCCTTCGTCCTCACTACAAGACGTTAAACTACAAACTGGTCGGGCATTTCCGATCGAGGACCAGACTCAGGCCCCTTGGCCTTTTTGGGCCCTTGTCCCAAGTTTCTATTTAGGGTTACACAGGGTGGTATTGGATTTTCTCCTCATTCACGTCAGGTTACATGCCACGCCGTACACCTCCGCCATTAGGGTATCCTACCCCTATGTGTGTTTCCATAACTATATATTGATTTATTCCCATCCTCATGGGATAATTAGGACTGTATGAACATCTCGACTTTAGGTCCAGCCCCATCTCTTGGAGATCTCCCTTTCATCTTTTCCCCTCGGCCCACATTCCTCCGTGAAAGGGATATATGTTGTGGTACTGGATTATGTCCTCATTCACATCGGGTTTGTAACAACCACACCATGTACCTCTTTCCTATGAGGGTTCTCTATTCCCTCATTATATACTCGTCTTTTTAAATCAACCAATCTCATGATGAGCCCCTCAATCCTCTTCGGTTATTCACTAACATACCCATGGGTGCTCTGGTTTAGCTCCCGGAATGTTGGATTATACCCAAACATGCTATCACCCATTTCTCAGGCTTCATGTTCCCCTTCATTAGGGCATCCATCACCCTTCGCATCCAGAAGGCCCCGTGAATGGCATGGATGTCAGGCCTAAGGGCTCTCCTACCACTTCGGGCCAACGCCCTAGAGGATGTGGAGCAATAATCCGATACAAATCCTGCATTGCGAATATGTTCAGCAATAGATGCTCATTTGTTGTTCCCATTACAGGCTAACGTGATATGGATAATGTGTTTCAAACATGGTAAAAAGTTATCCTCCATTGTCATGTCAACCCCTTTAATCCCAAAATGTCGGTTACATGATTCACATCCTTCTCCACCACAGCATGTCTAAGTAGAACGTCAAAATTCACGGTACTATTCCTCAATGTGCATCCACACATTGGGAAGGAAAAGACGTGATAAGGTGATCGTTCGGGGAATCACCGGTTCCCCTTTTCATGCAACTCATGTATTGCAAATACTATATCAGCCCTTGTTTCTTACATCGATTTCATCTCAAGTAGGATTAGGGATTGGGTTAAGGTATGCCTTTACTTGGGAAAGTCCTATTTCTCTATGGTCCGAGTTCTAAGACCCTAAACTATGTTATTTTTGTTTTTTCCCTTTTCAGAACTACATATAGCTTGTTCAAATCTTTATGGGATACGTTGGTTCACCAGAAAATCTAGTTTTCGGGTCCAGCTCAATTAGAAGCTAGTTTCTCATGCTCCTTGCCCTCTTTACCCCTATTTGGGCCCCTTGGTCCGAGGTTCCTTTCTCCGAATTGCATACAGTGTGGTATGGGATTATGTTTTCATTCATGTTGGGTATATTTTTTTACACGATACGCATTTACCACTTTGGTCCTATCACATGACCCCAAACTGTGGCATTATCATCCTAGTCACACAATGAAAAATGACACTGCATCGTGATGTCCTCACTCAAGGGGACACCATGTTTGGTATTGGACACACGCCAAGAAATTTGTCAACACCTACATACGGCTTGATTATTATGGCGATGCAGGGACGTACTATCCTAGGCATGTCGCTTCACAAAAAAAAAAGAAACCATTCACCTTAAAAGAAAAACAAGATACATCAAATACCGCTTCTTTTGATGTGGGGGCCACACCTGCACACCCCTTTTTATCCCGGTCATTGGTACCTTACTGTGCCGCCTCTAGAACTACGTGCAGCTTGATTCCCATCATAATGGGGTACGTAAAAACATCTGTGCATCTTTCCTCAGGCCTAGCTTAACTCTCATTTTTGGTCCCTTGACCTAAAATCACCCCAGGGAACATGTGGTGGTCAGAACACCATGTTCCCATCCATGTCGGGTTTTATAATTAACTCACCATGTGTCTCCATTGTTTCCTACCATCCATGTTCTGAATTCCACGACCCAAAACTAAGATATACCTATTTTAAGGGACTTGATTCCCTCTTTCAAATACGTCTCTTTGTCATATTCAGATTTTTCATGACAAAGAGCCTGAAGTGTAGAATTTTCATGCGAACATTCCCCTCATTCCATGTCCAAGATTCATGATCTCACTATTTGGATCCTCATCCTCTTCCATATCCAAAAGGACCCTCAAATGGAATGGACGCTAGGCCTAAGGGCTCACTTACCATTTCAGGCCAATGTCCCAAAGGATCTCAGATGAAATTTGCGAAAGGTCATATGTTTCAAACACGGCCAGTAGTCGACCCTCATTTGTCAGTTACCATTCCAGGCTAATGCGATATGGATACTGTGTTTCGAACATGGTCAACAGTTATCCCTCATCTTCACACCACCATCATTGTGATCCATGTTTCGAGCTTCATGACTCACACATTTCCACACCCTCATGTTCAAGTGGGAATCCGAAATACTCGGCTTTACTTCTTCGTGCATCTAGGTGAGCTACATGGACGGTTTAGCATCATTGGGTTGACATTCACTGAGCGTCCCTTCACCCTAACATGTCCCTTCCTGTTTCGGGAAAGTCCCATTAGTACTTCTTGTTTCCCACATCGATCATAACTCATGTGGGCTTAGTAGTTTTGGTAGGATGAACAGCGACACAGCTAGGCTTTTCATCATACCGCATGACGTTAAATTGTGCTTCCAGAACTACGTACATCTTGATTCCCATACTCATCGGATACATAGAGACACCCAAGCATTTCACCTCGGGTCTAGACCCAGGAATCATAAATCTTGTTCCCCCTCATTTCCGACCCCTGGCCTAACCCCTTGTGGGGAACCATGTAACTGCAATTTTTCCCTGAACAAGTTCTGGATGCCCCAAGATGATATTAGGAAGTGACGACACCCTCACCAGAGAGGTCCTTCCTAAAAATGAATGATACATGATCAAATCGATGTGTCCATCTAATGTGCTTCCACCATGGTGGAAAAATTTCAATAGTGTTGGATTTTATTCGAACAAACAATCACTCCACATTCCATGCTTTGCATGCCCCTTATTCATACCCTCGTCCTCTTTCACGTCTAGAAAAAACCCCTAACAGTATGGATGCTCGGCCTATGTCCCGCCTATTTTCCTGGGACAACATTCCGGAAGACCCACAGATGAAATTTTGAGTCATGCCCCGTGTTTCAAACATGGTTTACGGTCGGCCCTCATTTTCTATCCCCACTTCAGGCTTATTCAATAAGTATATTGTGTTTCGATTGTAGTCAACAGTTATTATTTATTATCACACCACCCCCAAAATGTTCTGAATCCTGGGTATCATTATTCACACATACCATTCTCATCTATTAGGATTGATTCTAGCACCCCCAGAGTTACCCTGTTCGTTCACAATAGCACACTGGAAAAAATAGTAATTCGGCTATTCTGATAGCGTCATTATCTAATCAGGTATCTCCCTTTTTCTCCCAAAAATCCATACTGTTTTTTCAAATCTCGGATGCCTGTCACTTGGTTTGCACTCCTACACTTGGATGCGGTGACAAGGTGGTCATCATTTGTTTCTCACATCGGGCCCGACACACGTGAGCTTAGGGAATGATCGCTGGACACCCCGAAAACATCACGAGGATGCAATAAACCAATGTAAACAACAGAACTCATGCATGCTACGCCACCAAAAAATTAAAGCATGAAAGTACGTTTGAAGGATTGTAATCATTACAACACCCGAGGGTCAACTCCTCCCATGGAGGGGTTGACCTCGTCAAAGGAGCGTAGATGCTCTGACACTTTTTGGCTGTTGGCATCCAGGAATTGATGCTGCCAATTCAGCTCCCTCTCCTCCTTGGCAGCGAGAGGGCGCAATTCACTGGCTGCAATCTAGGCCTGCTCCACGTCGTCCCGGATTGCACTCATCTTCTCCAAGGCTCACCTCATGCACTCTTCGGCTTCTTCCAGTTGGGCCTTCAATCGAAATATTAACTCAGATTGCGCGTTGAGAGAGGTCGAGTGATCGTCCACCCGATTCTGCAGCTGTTGGACCTCGTCTTCAGCCTGCTGGAGCCTCTTTTTGTTTACTACCTTCTTTCGATACCAGCCACCCTGAGGCCACAGTAATACTCTCGAATCATTTCCTCCATAAGATCTCGGACAAGCATGTGAGGACACAGGGCATATAATCCCCCAGAACACAGTTCGTGCAGTCACAAGCGAAGTCTGTCCATCTCATCCAACCATAGTGCTTGGGGGTGTCATTGATTAAGCACGTCATTAGCTTCCATGATTGGTGACAGACTATATTGTTGTCCTCCTCATCAAATGCCATCTCAATCCATTCCGTGTTGTTGGAAGGCTCGTATACAGGTAATTCCCCTAGTAACTCATTAGCCAGGTCCACATCTAGCGTTGGATCAGGCGTGGCAGGGCCTGAACTATCTAGTTGATCCTCATCATTGGATTCCACCTCGATAACCTCAGGTGTGGTCCCATTGGCATCCTCACTAGTGATCGGGAGCACTGCAGTTCGGTCAGGTCGGATGTCCACCACCACGATCATTTGCATGCCACTAGGAAAGGCACTACCAGAAGTCCCGACCAACTTCGTTGCGGCGGCCTAGGCCAATTAAAGCAATGTACACGCCAAAAAAGGGGGATGTGAATGTCAGTTAACATCGTCTGGGGATTGTAGTCATAAATTCGGTAGAGGAGACTTACAAAGTTCAAATCCCTGGTCCCACTCTTCAGATGATGTTGTCGCGACCCTGAGACGTGGCCCCCCATATATGGTTGGAAGGTCTGGAGACTCCGGGGGAGCCACCTAATGTGTTCTAGCCCCACCAGACACGAAAGTTGATGCGGCCTCGGGTGTGGATCCCGAAGGTCCCGCATCGTCACCCACTGAGGGGTGAGAACGTGGTCTATGCACAATGTCCTCCTACACAGTATGAATGACAATAAGGAATCCAGAGTAACCTAAGACCAGACCTTGAGGAAGTAACATGGGATTTTACCTCGAGGGCCTCCGCAAAATCTTCGAGATCTGGGGAATGATTTCCGAATTCACCCTCCTCCAACAACCTCCCTCTACCGGCCTCGTCTACCCAGGAGGACTCATCTGATTCTTCCAGTAGAGGGAAGTTCTCCCTCAAGTCAAAAGCTTACAGTTGAGGAGGGATTGTACAATTCAACAGCACCCTGAACCATTCTTTCATCAGGAGCAGGGAACCCTGGGAGTGGGTAAAGTCTTCTAGTTCGACCATGTATTGCTCTGCATCTTCCAGGGATTCTGAAAAACCGTATCTAATAGGGCCAATCCCGAGCAAGTCCATCCATAGGCGGTTAATGTGATGCATAACTCAGATGGTCCGAGGAATTTTTGGTTGACTTCCCAAATGTCCCAGGCCTCCGGGAAGATAGCATTCTCCGGCATGTAAATATGGTGTAGTTGTTTCCTAGAGGATGTAGTAGAAATCCTACGGAATCTTATCGGTGGACGCCCCTCCAGGTGAGTCTGTTCTCCTAGGACCACCGGGTCTACTGCAGCTATAGGATCTGCTATCACTGCTTCCCCATCAACTAGTGTGGGAATCACCGCTATAGGATCCCCACCACTACGGGATTACCATGATGCCTTCTAGCCTCAGACCCAAGGTCGGGGAGGCTCACCATCACCGACTAGACTGGTTGGCCGCTTCAGCGTCTCCCCTGGGTAGGACGCTTCCCAACTCTTGGAATATTTCATTATAATTTTGAGGACAGTGGTCAGTGGTGGCAGTTCATTCGGCATCTTCTCATCTTCCCATGTGAACATGAGCCACATATGCCTCATCACACATGGGTGATCCTCGTGACCCACCTCCACGTAGATCTGCGGGGTCAGTCACTGCATGAATCTGAATGGCCTTGCAAACTGGTGTGGGGTGTATGGCTCACAGAGATGCTCACGATCCACCCTGGCCACCAAGACTCCACCTCAAAAGGCCAGGATGTAGGCACAGTGCTCTTCCGTTCCCTGGCCATCATCCATGAAGGCCCCCGTCGGCAACGAAAACATGTGGAAATTGAATTCCTCCACCCTCCACACCCGTTTCAGAACCGATGGTGCGGTCGGCTTGGTTGGAAAGCTCCCCATAGCATTCAAGATCTATGGGTGGATGTTCATCCCTGGAGGTGAGATGGGGTTTGGATACTCATAGATCCCCCATATGTGTGTTGCAATCCACCCGTGCTGGAGATGGAACGGCCTGTATACCCTCTGTGGCCTTTCCCCTCATTGATGTGCCACAACATTTTAAACAACATGGCAAGCATCGAGATCCCTAGGTTGACTTGACCACTTGTTGCCAATGTGGATTCCATGATGAAAGTTCTTGGTTGCACTCCCATGTTGGTATCCCTCATCGGCAGGATCCAACCACAAATAAGAGCTACGATGAATGCCTCCATCCTGACTATTGACTGTTGCGCAATGCTGACATTGAACCCCCAGGCTTCCACTGACTATTCTCCAACAGATTCCAGTACGAGTGTTCCTTACTCCAGGCCCCCTTTGGGAAAGATCGATGTCTCGTCGGGAACTGATGGTCTACTGAGAAGTTCAGAAAAGTTTTGAACCAATTCTTGAAGTGGATGTCCCTCACCGCCTCCTTGTCCTCCCTGGGCACGATCTCCATCAATGCCATCGCCAGATGCTACATCTGCTCTGGATCCTCCCATGCACCCATTGCAAGGAGGAAATTGTCACACATCGCCCCCAGTATCGGGACCCCCAAGATCTGATGCACATCCCATAAGCTGATGTCGAACTCCCCGTGATGGAGGTGGAAGGTATTGGTCCCGGGTGACCACTGGCTCAGCAGCTCCGGCATTAGCTACATTAGCTGGTATATGTGGAACTGGGAAGCCCAAGCTACGTCATACATGCCCACCCTTCTCATCTCCACTCCGAACTCATCACAGGAGGTGCCTACCTAGTAGGCCCAGGCCCAATCATCCCTGATGTTGCCGCCCTGGCGCAGGACCCATTTCTCATACCACCCCTTATTCGGGTTCCCCAGTGCCTCCTTGAGGATAGTTTGGTACAGATGAGGGGATGTATCCGGCTATAATTTCATCCCGTAAATGTTGTTTAGATGGTTGTATAATTAGTTTGAAATGACGAGCATGAAGTCCTCTTGGGCATGACCATCGGGCAGCCTGAACCATCGGCGATGGCATGGCATGCTCCTAAACTAGTAAGATGGTTGATCCCTACATTCTTCAGGGATGAAGACATCATCCCTCAGCCCGAAGCCATACAAGAGAAACCTCTTACACAACGGGTACTTCTTATGGATCTCTAATTGCAGATCCACCAATGAACTATGGTCAGAGTGGCTACGAAAAAACTCTCATAACCCTAGATTGTTCGCCATATCATCCCTCCAACAACATCCACCAGGACCTCGTGGGAAACTTCTTGGAGGGCCATTCACTTCTGGAACTTGGAAGATTTTCAGGATGGTTCACAAATCTCATTCACAGAGCACGTTCGTGAAGACCCTCCGCATAGACTATTTTTAGAGCGCTGGCAAGGCATTCAGGCACCGGATCGCGGAGTGAAAACGCGGAGTCAAGGAGTCATTATGGGTTATGAATCCTCGATTCGCAGGAAACACTCATGGAGTACGTGGATCTTTGCAAATCAAGAGGTAAAAAGGACCAATTCACAGAGAAGGGAAAGGAAAAAAGAGAGGTTACACTTCCTGTTTAAAGATGACAGCCTTCAGAGCTTCGTGGAACTTCCAGTTCACCCCGATCATCACGGCACGCTCATCTCGCGCATTTCCTAATCACCTCGCGAGCCCTCTTCGCGATCCCGCATCGCGAATGGCTGATAATTTTTTGAAATTTCCCTCAGACTTGGACGCTTGATCTCTCCACAGCTCCATGTTTGAGGGGGGAATTTGTTGGAGAAAAAATTCGGGACAGAGAAGAAGCCAAAAAGGACACACCTGTGGCTGCCTCACGAATCTATCCCACAGAGTCCCCCTAGAATCGTAAGCCTGACATGAAGCAAGGAGGTGGGACGCTCCGTGAACGCATTTGACATTCGCGATCCCACCGTGAAGTAAGGAGACGGGACGCTCGGCGAACACGTTTGATGTTCGTGAGCCCGCGGCGAAGCAAGGAGGCAGGACACTCTGCGAACACATTTGACATTCGTGTGCGCGTCGCGAAGTAAGGAGGTGGGACATTCAAGGATCTCATTTGACGTTCTCAAGCCTACCACGAATCAAGTAGGAGGGATGCTCTACGAATGAATTTGACATTCATGAGCCCACCGCGAATCAAGGTCGAGGGACGCTCCATGAACACATTTGACATTCGTGAGCCCGCTGCAAATCAATGAGGTAGGATGCTCTACAAACACATTTGATGTTCTCGAGCCTGCCACGAATCAACCACGCCCCCCTTTGTACTGCGTCTGCTCCACTTTGTTGCACCTATTTCCTATAAATATAGGTCTCTCCTTGAGCCCAATGGACAGATAATCTGACCCTTTGACTTCCTAGCTCCCAAATCACGAAGCATCCCTTTTCTATGCGAACTATGAGCTATGCGAGGTACTTCTGCTCCGCGAAGTGCCTCCCCTTTATCTCATTTTGACCCCTTTCTTCTGAAAGTGATTCCTCTCGTGAATCCTGAGGGCCTTCGCAAAGGGAGGGGATCCCCAAGAGGCCCAGGTAGTCGTGGGACATATATGTTTCGCAAAACACTATTCATGTACACATGATCCACATGCTAAGGCATGGTCACATTACTTCGTGAAGCACATTTCTTCACGAAACATTGCTTCACGAGGCACCTTTTCTCCACGAGGCAATTCTCCACGAATGCCTTTCCACTTCCTAAAGCACCTACCATACGCACCTCCACCCTCTGCTTAGGCTAATTCACCCCACTTTGCGAAGCACACCCCTTCTCAAGTGCCCTCTTCCACGTAGAGCAGCAGAGCTTCACAAGGTCCCTACCTATAGACCCTTCTACTTGGAAATTCCTTTTCCTGTGTGGCCCTCTAGGTTTGCACGATGTAACTTCAATGTCTCCTGGACAATATAACCCGTTCCATTGCATTACCTTATGCTTCTTCATATAGGCATAGTAATGTATATTGCTTCTTCGCATAGCCACACTAACGTGGACCCCTCGATGGTTCGCTACGTGCCACCCCATCACTACGGCGTTGAAGGGGCCTTCCCTTCCAAAAGGAGCAGAGGGTACCTGTTATGTAAATCCTAGGGGTGCGGAGTAAACTCGCCTCGTCCGAGCTACCAGACATTAAACTACCAAGAACCTCCATCCTTATCACATGACGTTAAACTATGACCTAGCCCCATGCATCGCACACTGGATCCCCCCGCATTGGACACTCCCCACACACACTCATCTCCACGAGGATGGGATCACCCCTTACTGGGGATGATATCCTTTTTATCGGAGTGGCTTTCATCCGTGGGAAAGAGAAACCATCTTGGTGTAAGCCCCTAGCTTTCCTGGAAAATGCAACATCCCCACTTCTCCTTTCATCTTCACTCTTCGGGGCCAGCAAATGGCATGATAGGGAACGGGTCTCCTCCTTTCTTCAGATCCAAGTCTCTCTCCCGCTGCGCTTTGTCCCCATCAGCACTCCATCCTGGAGTAAGTCCCAATATTTCTCTCCTTGGGCTTCTCAATGCATAATCCCCACTTCACTTCCCATGGATGTACATTCCGTGACGTGATCTTTGGGTCTCTGCTACCTCTTGTTTCACACACCGAGCATGACTCACATGGGCTTAGAGTGAGCACCGACCATGACAAACACCTTGGCCCACCTCAGAGTGTAATCCCCAAACCCATCTGAACTACGTGGTCTTTGATCCATGTCAAGGCATGGTATGTAGGAAGCCTCCATGAGGTTCAATCCCACCACCCGGTCATTCCGACCTCCTTCACGTCGGTTCACCAAACACCTTGGGCAACCACAGAGTGTAAGACCCAACCCATCTGAACTACATTGTCTTTGATCATTGTCAAGGCAAGGTACGTAGGAAGCCTCCATGAGGTTTAATCCCACCACCCGGTCATTCCGACCTCATTCACGTCGGTTCACCAACAACTTGGGCCGCCTATAGTGTAAGCCCCAACCTCACCTGAACTACGATGACTTTGATCCATGTCAAGGCATGGTACGTAGGAAGCCTCCATGAGGTTCAAGCCCACCACCCGTTCATTCTGACCTCCTTCATGTCGGTTCACCAAACACCTTCGGCATCCCAGAGTGTAAGCCCCAACCTCATCCCGTACTATGAGGACTTTGATCCATGTCAAGGAATGGTACATAGGAAGCCTCTCCGAGGTTCAATCCCACCATCCACCTAGACCTCAGTCCCTATTCACGACACTTCGCTGACTCCACCCCATATCCCGAACTATGAGGACTTTGATCCATGTCATGGTGTGGTACGTAGGAACCCTCTCTGAGGTTCATGCCCAAGAATCATTGGCCCACACCGCCTCCGTGTAGATGTTTCAAGCCCCCCTTTCCACCCAAACAATGAGGACTCTGATCTATGACAAGTCTTGGTACGTATGAAGCCTCCACAAGGTTCAAGCCCACCACCCAGCCATTCCGACCTCCTTCACGTCGGTTCAACCTCGTCCCTTATGACGTCAAACTATCATCCCATCCAGCGGTAAGCTGTTGCAATCCCTTTCAGTGGTAAGCCGTTTTCATCCCATCCAGTGGTAAGCCGTTGAGATCCCATACATCGGAAAGTCGTTGGCATACCATGCAGTGGTAAGTGGTTGTGATCCCATCCAGAGGTAATCCATTGCGATCCCATCTAGCGGTAATCTATTTTGATCCCATCCAGTGGTAACCCATTGTGATCCCATCTAGCAGTATTACATTGTGATCCCTTTCATTAGTAACCAATTTTCACCCCATCCAACAGTAAGACGTTTCGATCCCTTTCAACGGTAAGCCGTTTTCACCCCATCCAACGGTAAGTTTTTGTGACCCCTTTCAGCGGTAAGCCATTGTGACCCCTTTCATTGGTAATCCATTGTGACCCAGTCCAGCGGTAAGACATAGAAAACCCTAGTCGGTGGCATGCCATCGTTAGATAAACTACATGGACTTTGATTCCCTGCCACATGGATACGTAGGAATTCTCTTTGAGGCTCAAGCATAAAACCATCACCACCACATTATGGTTCCATCCCACACACCATCAAATTCACATAACCTTCCATCATCCATCCTGATTCCTACCCGGGCCACCACATCCCGATGGAATCATGCCACCCCATTCCCCATTCCATTTGACATCATTCGAGAGGCCACCCACGTGTTGGCCCTAATGTCGGTGTTCCCTCCATGGGGTTCTTCTATCTGATCCACTCTAGTTAGTGTTCTGATCAGCCATATTTGTCTCCTCTAGATGTTAAACATGTGGCATACCCCATGTTAAACATGGGAAACTGGGGACGACCTCAGATACATGCCCATGACATATGACTCTCGGCCTTTGATGTGGGATGCCTCGGGCTTCCGCGCCCTCGAGAAGCCCTATAATAAGGGACAGAAGATAGACACCCTAATCCCCCAGAATCCAGACACGCCAGTGATGCCCCACATGACTACTCCCCTAACCGAAGGTTGCTGCCCTGACCAGAACCCTTGGAATGTCCTGACAAATCAACATAATTAACTGGTGTCCATAAAGATATGGTTTCAGGAAGAGTTTCACGAATAATGTCTTAAGTCTATGAGGTAGACCCAGAATAGGTGATGAGTTATGAAGAGGAATAAACAATAGAAAGAACTGACATCCCGTCATCCCATTTCTATCAAGGAGAAAATGTCCCTGATCAAGGAACAGATGACTCCTGCTATTGGAAAGCGGGAATGTGGGGTAACAGTTTCATGTCCTCTATGAGATGGATGCACTCACCCCATTGAAAGTGTCAGAAACATATATATACTACATTCTTCATTAATTAATGTTCTATTAGGAATATTAGTGGTTCTATGATGGTTTAAAAGGGTTCACATGCTTAAGATTGAAATTTTTTGAGGTGTAGGATGAAGTGTATGATTATTGTATGGTTTGGATAATTTTGAAACTCAAAGATATGACCTAGGAATGGAGGATCCTCATTTATTCAAATTATTAAATTTGGGTATGTAAAATATGAAACCTCTATAATTTATTTTTGGTTTTCCAGGGATTGTTTTCATGTAGTTTTTCTAAGTATGTACCTAAACCTGGAAGGTTTAGTCATCCTGGTAAATATGTACCAATAGTTGGTCCATGGTTTGGCCAAATATGCACACAAACCATGTTCCCTATAAAAAGTGATACATGTTTTATTTTTACCCCTCTTTATCTTAAAAAATATTTATTTTCTTCTCCCCTCCTTTTTTTCAAAGCAATTGACCCACCATATCTTTCTTTCCTCCTACTTCATGTTTTTTATGAAGTACCTCCATTAAACATCAGATTCCATTTCTATTCATCATCTTACCACCCCCTCAATAATTCTAACACTATTTTACCTTATTTCCTCTATTTTATTCACTATTTTTGATGTTATATTTTTGTGGAAAAATATATGTTATTTCCAAGTATTTTTCCCAGCTTTCATTCTGTATCATTTTACCCCAAATATAAGGCTAATATTGGATACAAAATTTTATATGAACGTTTAGTAGGTGGTATATTAATTTTAGATAAATGTATTTTTGTATGTAAATGTTTTCATTGTACCTCACTCTACACCATCAATTAACTCTCATAAAAGTTTTCACTCCATAAATTGGTCACACATACCCTCACTAGAGTGTTCCATGAGTCCCCTTAACACCATTGGATGTAGACCACCTCACCTTGAAAAAACCCATGGGGTGTTTTTGATTAAATTCACTTGAAAATAGCTCTTTCATTTAACCCAAACACCCCTTTCATGTGTTTGGTTTATCACATGTAAAAGGTATAAATAAATTAAAAAAAATGATAAATGGTATGGAAACAACAAATATACTTATGTTCTGTTGATAATTTATTCATGTATACTATTATAAACCTGTAATAAATTTTCATATGTGTGGCCTTCCTGGAGAAATGTCAAGATTACCAACTAGGAATGCCTTGGAGAAACATAGAGGACACTACCCAATTTATTAATGTAAATTCCATGTGATCCACCCAACCTAGATTTGATCAATGTAAAAACTTATGAATGCATCTATATGATATAGATGATTCACCAAAAAACACTGATAAATTAGATTTCTTTGGATAATCTCTCAGAAATCATCTTCATTTCCTCATTTATAGACTCCCTTGGAATACCTCCTTGGATTCAAAGCATGTATAATCAAATATTACCTCGCACATGCACCTTATGATTGGTTAGAATCTCTTAGGAGTTTAATTTTAAGGATTTTCTCCTTAGATTTTACATAAATTCAAATACCTAACATCTCATTTGATCACCTAGAGTAGGATTGTTGTCCAAAAATCACAGATACCATGGGCCTTATATGTATCATTTTTCATTATTATACCTTGATTACTTATTGATGTTACTTGGGAACCTAGCAGAATTAAATGATCATATTCTTGGATATATTTAGCTATATCCAAACAATTTGGTTCTTCCCAGTATACCCTAAGAGGGAATATATTAAAATGGTTTGTTTTAAATTATTTCATTCTATTTAATATACTTGAACATTGTTACATGTTATACTCATGGACTGCATTTCCACTGAAGGCAACTATTAGTGGCATATTGAGTTGTACTCACACCCTGTATAGGTGGCAATTTCGTAACCAAAATTATTTCATGTATTCAGGTAATGATAAAGGGAAATACTCAACCATGGATGATTATTTTCTTCTTAGGATGGGATCTAAGGAGTAAATGACTAATCCAGTGATTGGAATACTCAAAGGAATTTTTTTGGGTATATTTTTCTTTTATTATCCAGCGAATTTATATTTGTCTCTTTCATATTATTTATCATCATGACATCATTTTGGTATGTACTCTTTACTACCTATGTATGTAATTTCATAAATAGTTAGTTTATTTACACAAAATTACTATTTTTACAACATTATATGTAAAACACAAAGATTTTATGTGATGTTTTTTTAAAAATTTAATTTTTCTTGATATCCTTCTAGACATGAAACAATGAGTTTAAACAAACTATGATATACTATTAAAATACAATTATTTAATGTTATAGTTATCACATTTTCATTGGATTAGAGGTTATTAATAGGAAAATATAAATTATAAATGTTTTTGGTTTCCACATGTATACAATGAAATCATTTGTTATTAATAAATTAGAAAATAAAATAAAAATTATTTAAAAATAAAGGAGTAGTTCTTCTAAAAAACTGATTTTATGTGTGCAATGCGTGTTTATCATAATAAATTATATTTTTTCATTATATGTGAATTATTATAATAAAAATTATATATTATATATCAAATCATATTTTTTTGCATTCATATAACATTTTATCTTTATGTGGAATAATAATACATCTAGTTATATGATTAAAATTTTATTTTGTTAAAATGGTAATCATTGGGTTTTCACACTATTTTTAACATGAATTTTTTACACTAATTGAAATTTAATTGGATTTAATATTTGAAATCAATGTGATCAAATTCACATAATATTTCCATTTTATTTTTTTCCATGTGAATTGTAATCATGGTAAATTTTTGTTACCTTAGTTAGGGTAAACTAGGTCGAATATGGTTAAAATTTAAGGTTAGTATTTAAATTTTAAATTAAACTAGATTTAATCATATTTTGGGAGTATATTTTTTCTACTTCCATCCATGTCTTGAATATATGGTTACTTGGTGATATATTTCTTTGATTATGATTCTTATATTAACTAATGATTGGAAAATGAAAAAGATCACCCTCATACATTTAAATATCTCTTATTTTTTCACATTGGATAAATGTTATTAATAA
The DNA here is from genome assembly GCA_963277665.1 of Viscum album. Lineage (NCBI taxonomy): Eukaryota > Viridiplantae > Streptophyta > Magnoliopsida > Santalales > Viscaceae > Viscum > Viscum album. Next base: position 841,860,646 of record OY728128.1, read on the forward strand.
ATAACAAATGTTTACTTTCAGAATAATTATATAATGTTGAAGATGTTAATTTTTTTTAATTTTTTAGTACTTATATTATTATATTAAATTCATACAAAACACTGAGAATGTATTTCTTGAATTTATAGAAAACAAAAATAAACGATATTAAAAAAATAAAATTAATATAATTTAAGTGACTAATATAATTCCAATAATTTTTAAAAACCGTTACATATTAGGGATGTTGGAAAATATATTATTTAAATTAAAAATATTTCTTGCTGCCTTTAAAGTGAAATAAAATATGTAGTTCCATAATTGTAATTAATGATATTTTATAACAAATAATATTTTATTAAAATATGTAGAATTTATAAAAATTACTAATCATTAGGAAAGTGAATGGAATTTGGTTTTAAAATATTAATCATGGTCCATTTAGGTTACACTTTTCCATTTATAGTAACATTCATAACCCTTTAATTTTTTTAATATTTTTTACCACAGTTTAGGTCAAAATTGATTAACAACGGGTTCATCAAAAATATGAGGTTTAAAATGAATCCAAACCCTACATATATTATATTTAATGATGATATTAATACACTGTACAATTTTTATATTAATTCATGGTCATTTTTAATCAATTATCATGATAATGAATCCATTATTTTTTATCTTTTTATAAATTATAAGTCTTTTGTCTACATCCATTATAAAAGGAAAACTATCCTTCCACATATTTACCCCACATTGAGCATTGTAAATCACCTAAAACGAAGATAATTCTATTATCAATTTCTCAATTTAGTTTCTATGGTTTTTTTTCTCAAAAAATACAAAACTTATGGTCTTTAAGAAGATATCCAAATGATTTATTTCAATGATTATTGAATTTCCTTAACCGATAAATTTCTTATTTAATTATTCTTTTAAACACTCTAAATCTATGGTATTTATGATAAAAAAATTAAATATCATAAATATACTTAAATTATTTAATCATTATGAAAAAACCATTATCCACACTATTTCACATCATTTTGTATGTGATGGTATCACATGTGTGTACATATGACTTACCATCGACACGTAATAATGCAATTAATTTTTCCTCACCATATATTATAGAAGGTTATTATGATTGGTATAATGTTTATATATTATATTTATAAAATAATTATAATTATATAATTATAATACTACATAGACCTTCTTAAATTTCATCCTATTCGAAATTCGTAATGTCGCTCGTGTATACGTGTTGAATACCACATCCATGAAGCAATGTGATAGTCTAAATTTTGAATTTATATAGTTGATAATAAAGATATATTTAATAAATTTATATGATATAAATGATACATTTGATATAAAAAAGGTTATATAATTTTAAATTATTATTTACCTTTCTTTTGTTCTATCCGTCAAAAAATCTAAGTAGTGGTATTAAGTACGTACGACATACCGTATCCATTGATGATGTAAATCATTTTTAAAAAAAATTAAATAGATGACTATATATATAAATAATATATTTTATATTTATATGATCAATAAAATAATTTAGATAATGGAAAAATGATTAATGTAGTAGGATTGGATGGTCAAATCGAAACATGGTTGAAAAAATAAACTATTGTCACCCAGAAAAATGATTTAATTTTTTTTAGTAAAATGGTTATAGAATGTCATATATAAATCATACATGATATTATAGATATTTTTATGGTGCTAGAATACTAATATATTTAATATATATTTTATATATATAATTTTTTATGTGTGTGAGGAATAATCCCACTTGAGGTAAGGGATTAAGGATTCAATAATATTTCAATCAGAATTATTTATAAATGAATATCTATTGAGTAAATTATATGATCATTTTATAATAAATCCATTTTAAATTATTATCATATGGTTTTTTATGAATATTAGATGTTTTAATTTCCTTTTTATTAAGTTTAAGTACTCAATATATTCAAAGAATAATTATTAGGGAAAACATAATTTTTTTTTATAAAATTTTTCTTACATATACTTGTTTAATTAAAATGGATTCAATTTTTTTCAACTATTATTTTTTAATTTAATTTATACCTATGATTTAATTTCTTGAAAAAAAATTTGCATGTACTTTTCTTTTTATTTTCTTAGTGAGTAACTTTTTGTTATTTTATAATTGTGTGAAAGAAATGTTTTCTTTTAACTTATATAAAATAAACTGAATTTGACACTATCATGATTTCTAAATTCATTGAAGTATCATTTAAAAAATTTCAGCATTTTTAAAAACAATACATTTTCCCTAATATTTCTCATATTTTTATATTTTAATAAAAAAATTATGTAATAAAAGGTTGTTTTCCTCAAAAAAATATTCAACTGATTATTTTAAAGGAGCATTAATTTATGATAACATCCATGGATGTTACTTTTCTTTTGTTGGGAATATTATACAATTATTCCACTCTTTTTATTTCTTTATTTCTTTTATGATTATAATGATGTGATGTTTATGAAACCCCTTTATTTTCCATGGTTTATTCTATATTGAATTTTTGACTTGTTTATGAAATATATTTTTTGTACGTGTTGTGATATAATTCCAAGATTAATGTTTTAGATTCTTTTGAACATATATGTAGGGTTTTATTAATATAATTATGGGTCCTTGAATTATATATACCTCTAATTAATAAGTAAATATTTATATCTTATGATATAATTATGGGAAACAAGTCGATGTGCTTGATGTTCTATGGGAAACTAGTTTATGTGCTTGATCCCCTATGAGAAACAATTCTATGTTCTTGATTCAGTATGAGAAATAGGTTTTTTAGCCTTACCTATTATTATTTTAGGGTCCTAAGTGATAAACATGCCATATGAAATGGATTTTGTACTGTTGATGATGCTAAAATTTTATAACCTGAACATATGTTCCATGATTTATTTATGGTGATCTATCACTCTTATAATACATGTATTTTTAAATAATAATATTTTCTACCATGAATTATATATACGTTCCATGATAGATTGGGTATGCACCATGTAAGTTATATTTATTATCTCATTCCCTTATTTTTATCTATTCTTTTAGATGAACATCAATTTATTTCTCCCATATTTATCTTTACTGATCATTAAAGATAATTTATTCATCTATTTTAATTCAAATTATTATGTAGATAAATTTATTTAATGTATGTCTATAAAGAGTAATAAGTTATATCATATTAGTTAGATATGTTTAATATCTTTCATAGAATAAGAATAATGTGTATTTATCCTCTAACGATACTAATCCATTATGGTCCTCAAGAATGTATTTGTTAAATGTATTGAATAATCATCTAAAAATATGTAATGTTAATGTTTGAATAGTATGGTTTTCATTAGTTCGTATCAATGGATATGTTTAGTAAGTATTTGCATATTATGGTTAAAAAACCTTAGTGAAAACCCTAGGGATAAATCTAACTATTTGATAACAACCTAATGTATTCATAATGACCATGGAATGCATTTTCTAATGTTATAGTTCAATAGATTGAGATTGAGGTGTCATTTTTTTGAAATTATATGAATGATTTTAAAGATTATATGTTTGATCACTTTGATTAACGATTTTTGATATTCATGGAAATAATTACGGTTTAACTATGGGATTGATGATAAAATGATAATTCTGAGGTGGTAACAAGTTTTCACAAATATTGATGTACCTTATTTTATCATAGTTATGTGAATTCCCATTATCATTAAAAGTATGTAAGAATGTATGTTTATATCCTTAATGATTAGATATTGTTTTAGAAGTGAAAAAAACTAATTGTATGATTGCCACATACCAATTCTATAATTATTTTTCATTTTATGTTGGTAGGAATTTACTTCTTTCAAAAAAAATTATTCTCCCTTTAGTAAAATTTGATGTTATCTTAAGAATAGATAAGATTTATTTATATAAATACCACATTTATTACCAAGTATGGGAAATGAAATTAGTTATTCAAAACCAAACTATGATATTCAATCAGGGCACTAATAAATAAGATGTTTTAATGTAAATGGTATCCATTATATGTTCCTTGATTCTTATTAATAAAGGGTATTTATCTTATATAGTCGAGGATAGACTCAGCATCGAATATATTCTGGTTGTGGGTGAGATTAATATTGTCTTTCTAAAAGATTTTCCAAGTATTCCACAAAATTGTGAGGTTTATTTTTTAATAGAACACATACCTATGGATACACTTATTTCAACAACTCCATGTAGAATATCTTAGATTATTTTTTCTTGAATTTATGAATAAAATATAACAGAATAAAAAAATGGATTTATTCATCCATTCTCATCACCTTGGTGTTCCCTATTCCTATTTTTAAGAAGAAATATGAATTAATGAGACTCTGTATTGATTATTAATAACTGAAAAAGATCACTATCAATAATAAGTATCCTCTACCCCATATTGGTGACATGTTTGATCAACTCTGTAGAGATCAACACTTTTTTTATATTTAAATTCATTGAAGATATCACTAATTTGAGTTCAAGAATTCAAATATACCCAAGATAGTATTTTTGAAAAATTTATAGAAACTAGAAATATATATTAAATTCATTTGGTCATGCTATTTCACTTGCTACCTTCACAGATTTAATGAATATATTTTTATAGATTACATTGGTCGTTTTTCGGTACGATTTATATATAATATTCATATATATTCAAATATTAGGTATGTGTGTGATGATCATATGATTATTTTACAAAAAACCTATGTGAGGAGAAGTTATATGAAAAAAATAAAAAAAAGGTAATTTTGGATACATAATTATTCATTATTTGGCCATATAATATCTTGTGAGGTTATATTATTCGATCCATTTAAGACAAAAGTTTTTAACATTTGGCCCAAATAAACCAACTTGATTGATATATAAGGTTTTATTTGTTTCTAGAATATTATCACCACTTTCTGGAGAATGCTTCATGAACTTATAATCTTATATCCATGACAACTCATATGGGATTTATGTATATTTAGAAAAATTTGTGTGTGGAAAATATCAAGGAACTATTGAGAATGTTTTCTAGAAAACATGTGTATTGAAAACCTTGAAGTGGATAATGGTTTGTAATATATAGTGTGTATTGAAAAATGGAATAAGATATGTTCTCTTGTATAATGATATAGTTATCGATTATTTCGCATGAGAATTTAAATTTATTGTGAAAAATCACCTGACACATTATTTGAAGTTATATATGGTTATTTTTCCTAAATATGTAGAGGAATTGTATTTTAAAGAGAATGATTTGATATATATAAGAATCATTTATATTTGAAGTATATCATGCCAGATAAATAGAAGAATATGAATAAGAGAATATGGTTGGAGTTAATTAAATAATATAGATATGCAATACATTACCCCCCTAGGAAGGTGAAAAAGGTAGACGATTCTATGATTCAAAAGGATCCTCCTAGTTTATATATGATTAGGATATCAAAAGATACATTATTTTAGGATTTGAAATGAATTGATATGTAAATTTTGAAGGAATGGGTGAAATATTATCTTTCTCAAATGAAATTTCTACTATTTGAACATATAATGATTAATGAGGCACAAAAGGAATCCAGAGAGCTAAAAAAGTAGGTGGGGAATTTCTATGAGATCAACCTTCATTATGATGGAATGGTAAGTCTTTGGAACCATGAATGTTTCATTTCCATACTATAATTGAAGAATGGGATTTTGGATGAATTGTATATTTCATCATTCCTTATTCAGCTTTGAAGTATGATGATTTATATAAATCTAAAATACTTTTTATGGTCGGAAAACATGAAAAGGGATAATATATAGTATGTATATCAGTTATTGGTGTTCCATAAAGATAAGGATGGGAGACAAAATTATAAGGAGAAATTACAATCATGACCCTGACCGGAATAAAAATATGATAAAAGCAACTAGAATTTTTTTCATCAAACTACTTAAGATGTCTAAATTCAATAATGATTTTTGGGTTATAGTTTATCCCTTTAAAAATTTATCACACATAATTTATTTCAAATAAAAATTATCTCTTTATCAGCATTACAGAATATACATTAATGAAATAGTATGGTTGAATTGAGTTCCAAGTTTTATTGTATATGATCGGGATCTAAGGTTTACCATGATGTTCTAACAATGTCATCAATAGGATCTAGATAAAAAAAGTTGAGTTTCATCACTAATTATACTCCTCATATGGGTGTCTAGTTTAATTATATCCTTAAAACACTAGGTGATATGTTGAGAACTATTTCTATAGATTTTAATGGTATTTATGATAAAAAAGATCATATGAACTAGTTTTCTTATAATAATATATTTCACTCATGTGTTAATATGGATCCTTATGAGGCCCTCTATGTTAGGAATTATAGAACTCCAATGTGTTGAGATGAAGTTGTTGAAAGGAAGATAATGAGAACTATGTAAGATGAAGACATTATATTGAAATTTTGAGACATTCAAAAGCATAAAAAATGTTTTTTTATAATTGATAAAATAACTATAATGATAATCATCACCGATATTTGGAGTTTGAATTTGGTGAAAATGTATTTCACTGGATTTTTATATTGAATAAGATTATGATATTTGGAATGAAATTAATGTTAAATCATAGGTATATTGTCCTCTTAAATATTCTCAATCATTTATGGATGATATCTTATCGCTTGGAACATCTATTAAATCTCTCAAATGTTCATGATGTATTCCATGTATCTTCCATGAGGATTTACAAAATTCATTAATCATATATAATGAAATCATATGTCATACAACTAAAGGATGAACTTTCTTATGAAAAATATAGTGTTAATATGGGATCATATTGATAATTTTCCAAGTAATAATAAAAATCACATGGTTATGGTTTCATAGATGGAATATAAATTTGACGGGGATTCTTAGGAAGGTGAGGATGTAATAAAATATTGATATCACTATTTTTTACCAAAATAATGGAATTTGGAAGGTGAAATTATACTTTAGGGGGTAATGTGTAACAACAAAGATATTTTTCAAAATATATTTTTCAAAAAAAAATTAATTTCTTTGATATATTTTGTTACACACAATAATGTGTTTAAAAGAAGTGTGATATACTATTATAATGTTATTATTTAATACTATAGTTTATTTGGATAAATTGGATTGTTATATATATATAATAAACAATAAATTGTGACATATTATTTTTAAAAATGTAAAAAATGAATTCATTGGTTATCAATTAAAAAATAAAAAAATAAAAAATAATTAAAAATAAAGGAGATTTATTCTGAAAAAACAATTTTTATGTGTGTCATTTGTTTTTAGCATAATATATAAATATTCATCACAATTGGTGAATGATTTTTATTTAATTTATAAATTATATATTTAGATAGATGTTTTAACATTAATCAATTTTTTAAAGGCATGATATAGGAATAAATCCATTGTTATGCTTAAAAATGTATTTTTATAAAAATTAATTTTCATCAAATATTGCTCACTTATTCAAAAATGTATTTTTTTCTATATATTGAAATTGAATCTTGAAAAATTCATTCCATATTTTTAATTTATTGGATAAAAATTTGAAAATAGGACACTTAAATTTTTTCCCTTATGAATACTAATCATAATATTTTTTTTTGCCTTAGTAGGATTAAAACCGGTAAAGTAGGGTTAAAAAGTTGGAATAAGGATTTAAAATTTATCTAACACATTCATATAGCCTATTGGATTCATGTATTTATGATATTTCTATCCAGGTATCACTTTTATATCTATGTGGTTCCATGATTTTGTCAATGTGGTCTTTATATTAATTAAATAAAAAATACAGAATGTCATTATCCTACATTTAAATATCTCTTATATATTCACATAAGAAAAAAAGGATGAGAATTAGTCTTAATTGTATTCTCTGAATATAATTAAATTATTTTTATGGTGTTAATTTATTTCTAATTTTTCGTAGTCTAACAATTACCTTAAATACTTATGCAATACCGATGAAATATTTAATAAATTACTAAGAAATAAAATAAATAATCCAAAAAATATAGAAATTAATATAATTTGAGATAGGTATAGTGTTCTAGGATTTTTTTAGATAGATATTCTATATTAGAGATGTTTGAAAATATTATTTTTGAATTCCTTCTTTTTCTAGTTTCTTTAATGTCATGTTAAATAAATAGCTCCAAAAATAAACTTAATTAAAGTTTATAATAAATAATAATTTATTATGTATTATGAAATTCATAAAAATATTATCTTTATCCTAGTGAATGTAATATGGTTGAAAATATTATTAATGGTCCATTTTTTGAGTCACTTTCCTATTTATGATAACATTGATGACCCTTTAATATTGTTATAGTTTTTACCATGGTTATGGTTAGAAATTATTAAAAATGGCATTAATAAAAAAATGTATGGATTAGAATCACACAAAAACCTATCAAATGACCTTTATCAAATGATATTTTGATCATATCCTGTTTTCTGTTGAATTCATGAAAATAGGGAATAATTTTTCTTTATAAATTATTTTATTATATTTTAATATTTTATGAAATTATATTTCTTCCTTCTCCCTATCTTATAAAATAACACCCCTCCTTTAAGTTCGTTACTTCATAATGATCTTTTTTAACATGACCATACCCGATAAAATTATCCTTTAAATATCCATATCCATATGCTATAGGATATTTTTCTTCCTAAAATACAAACCCTAGGGTTCATAAGAGGATATCCAAAGGATTTAATTCAAATAAAAGGTAATCACCTTAACCATTATTATTATTTTTATTTCTTCTTTTACATCCTATAAATATATATTATTGGTCATAAAATTACAGCTTCTGTATCCATAATGTACTAAAATGTTTTTATTATTTTTAAAACACTATTATCTACCCTCTTACTATAAGAATATGGCTAGAACCATTACATAATCTTGATTTTTTTCAAAGAATCATTATCTTACATTTGAGCATATTTTCTTGTTTAGAGTTTTAGAAAGTTAAGAAAAACTATTACATCAAAGTTACATACACCACTAGTTGAAACATAAACATAATACCCATTTTCCAATAAAAAATTATTTAAAATAAAATAGGATTTAGTTTCATGAAAGACAATCACAACATTTTTATTATATTATTAATTCATCTTACCCGTCGTAAATCCCTATGAAAAACATTTTAAAAAATGGGATTATAAAAACAATTTCATTAAGGGAGATAAATAAAATGAAACAAAACATTACTCAAGGAATACTTATAATCACAAGAATTCATTTTCACAATGATATACCTCTCACCAATAATATTAACATATACCTTACTTTTTGAAAAAATGTCATTTCCATTAAACATAGAGAGCATGAATAAACAATTTTGGTAAATTGAGGGATTATTATATTATCATACTTACCTATTATGTAAACCTCATGGATACCATATGCTATTAACCATCACAAATACCATAAAATAACCCTCATGATTATACTTGAATTTAACCATCGCTCTTTCACTTGGAATAACCATCACGGTAAACATCCAAAATACCCAATGCATTGGAGGTATATCATTGAACCACCCACATCTAGTTTATAATAGAACAGAAATCATCATAAATAATTCCTTGGAACCTGCCCATGATCATAAAACATGCATACTTTATCATTAAAACATTACTCGAGGAAAATAACTTATTTTAAAAGAATTTTGTCCACATGACATGGAAAAAAATTTCTTTCAAAATTACCATATAATATTTTAAACGAAACCTCATAAAATTAAGGTTTCATGGAATTTTTAAAATCCTCCCATTAGATATAAGTTTTAAGAAACATTAATTTTAAATTTTTTAAAAAGGGTCATTAAAGAGGACTTTTAAAGGAAATTCCCATACATTTTTTTTGAAACTGTTCTACAAGTAAGCATAATATACTGGATAATAAAATTAGGTTATTTCATTAACTAATTAAGAACCTATTCCAAATATATTTTTATTAAGATCATCTATTTCCATTTTGATGAGTTATAAAGATCTATTTTTCTATTCCAAGGGTGTTCGTTTCATGGTTTTATGGTTTGTTAACTTCTGTATATTTATGGATTTTCTATTAAAATGGGAAGGTAATCTAGAGGTAAAATAATTTTTCATTAATGAACTAAAATATGTTTAAATGGTCAAATATAACATATTTATATCTTAAATTGGTATTTTTTATATGAAAAAACAGTAGTTATAATTATTTGGTTTATTATGGCAGTTCTTCCGACAATAAAAAATTAATTACATTTTTTTAATATCATATACATAGATTAGTTCTAAAACATATAATATGTTATAATTTACATATTAAAATATTTTTTAACCATAATTATTGTTTTATGATCATTCATGAAGGTGGTAATAGAAAAAAAACTAATTATCCATGGATGTAGTTAATCACCATATTTGGGAAAATGGATTCCTTTCCTTAAATAAGAGGTGATGACGAAAATGGATGGATAGAAGATAATAAATCGTAATTATAAAATAATAATATATACATTATTACTGATTAATTATTATTATATTGATGAATTAGGTTACTAAAACCTTGAATAAGAAATGAAATTAAGAGAGGTGGTTTAAGGAAGTTGCCTCTAGAATATCACCTCCTTGAAGGACCCCTTAGGGAACACAGAATTGGTATTTTGGTGGCACCATAACCTATATAATGTTCCTAAGGAGGTGGAGAGAATATTTTGAAGAGGGTTTTCTACCAATAAGGATAATGTTTATGAAATTAAGTGAAGGAATCAGTGACCTTTTATAATTGAGGTGAGGGGAACATTAGAGATTTCTTAAAATATTTAAATATAATAAGGCTATTTTGGGGAAAAGACATAAAAATATCCTTTTTAAACATATTGGATTTTATTTTTGACCAAATATTATTCCCATTTTCTTTTTCTTTACCTTTTTAATTTTTAAATAATTTATTCAAATATTATATCCATGTAATATCATTATTATAAAATTAAATACTATTTATTATTATAACAATATCAAAAAAAGATTAATATTAGGAAACCATATCATACTAATTCTCATAAATTATATAGTTATATAGATAATTATTATATCACCTCGAAGATGTAAAGTTATATTTATATTTATTTTTTTAATATTATATGTTTGATTATTTTTATTAATTTGACAATTATTATATCATCAGTGTTAAATCATTTAATTTATTTATATATTCCCTAAAAATAAAACAAATTACCTTAAAAATATAAATTAATTATATTTATAAATAAAATTTATATTAAAAACTAACTTATTTACAAAAATATATTAAAAACTTTATACTAATTAGATATTATATTGTGAACTATTTGACGTTCTTTTAAATTAAATACTATAAGAAAATTAATGTCTACCTAGTGGAAGAAAGGTTTCTAAATTATTCTAAAGGGTGATTATGGTCGGACATTATACCTAAAATAATATTTAGAAAAGTATTTTGGTCATTTAATGGTTCTTATTATTTTAATTAAAATCACTTTTTTTTTAATTTCCATCTACTTGCATAGGCATTGATCTCGTATTGTATAAGCATAAAGGTAAATATTTCATAAGAAAAATTGCAATTGAATTACTGTCATTAAAGAAATTTATTTAGCTTCAATATAATATTTTATATTCATTAATTATTTATATGAACTCACATCCATCTCAATATAACTTATTTAATTTCTTAATTTAACTTTTCTTTCCTTACACAAGTTTTGCACAATCATTTGGATAAGAATATCTTAATATAGCTATAAATTTATAAAATATTGTTAAAAATAATATTTTATACATAATAAATAATAAATAAGTCAGGAATATGATTTTTACAACAAATTATTTTCTATAAAGACCCAAATCTCACTTTTCAAACAGTTTTCAAGCACGACGTCGACATTGAAAAAGATTCTTATATTAATCATGAAATAGTTTATAATTTTTATGTTCTAGAATTTTTTTTTAAAAATATTTATATTATTGTACCATTATTAAGTTATTCCATATGTTTAATAAATTTTAGATCATATTTATGTATTCATGATATCCCAAAAGATACTATATTTTAAAAAAACATTATTTTCATTCTATTCAGCAAAAATATTCAATTTTCATAATATTATCAAGAGTTCATCCTATGATAATTTTAAATGATAATTTTAAATATTAATTTTTTTTTATATGAAATTATAATATTTTAAAATTAATATTTTAAATATAAAAATATAATAATTTAATTTAATTTAACTATTTATTGTAATAATTACATAAAAAAATTAATTTAACTATTTAATTCAAAAATATTAATTAATATGAAAATTAATTATTATATCATTACATGGGATGTAAAATTCTCCCCCCCCCCCACAATTGTAAATCATTTTCCCATAAGTTATTCACCTATTAAGAAAATGGGGATACCTATCCGTCATAACATTTTCTGATTCTCATGTTACTTCTTCAAAGAAGTCGTTTCTCCCCAAAAATGTAACCATGTGAATTAAATTATTCCCCGATAAATTTTGTCTACAATAAAGAATCAGAACAGTCATTTCCTCAAATGAATTTTTATCTTCCAACTATAATACATTATGTCTCAAAACAGAATATGAATCTGGCACATACTTTCGTAAAATCGAAACATGGAAAATATCAGGTACCTAGGAAAAACATGGAGGTATAGATACATGATAGGATACTGGTCCAAATTCCTCTAGGATTTTATATGGTCTAATGAACTATAGACATAACATTCCCTTCACACAAAAATTCATAACACTTTTGAAATGAAATATTTTATGAAAAACAAGATCACCTACCTTGAATGAAATTTATTTCATCATGTTATGTTCATTAATTTTTTTCCTTCTCCAAGTTTCCCCCATATTTCATTGAATCATTTTCACCTTCTTATACACTTCTTCTACAAATTCATGACCCATTAACTTCCATTTACTCAATTCATACAAGAATATTATAGTTTTATATTGCTTTCCATATAATTCTTTATAGGGTGAAAATTGTATACTCTAATGAATATTTTTATTATAATAAAACAAATCTAATTATTAATTAATATCTTAACATCCCTTATAATCCATTGAATAAGAATATTTCATGGATTCTATGGTCTGAATTATTCTTCTTTACTTTCCATCTGAATGAGGATGAAAGGGTATGCTAAAATTTAATTTAGGGACCAAAATATTCTAAAGGCCTTTCCAAATGATATAAATGAACAAAAAATCATGTTCTGATAAAATAAAGAGAGAAACTCTATGTAAAAAGACTATATCTTAATGATAGAGTCAATAAAGTTGATGTAAAGTTTTATTTTCTTGAATTGGATGGAAATGTATAGATTTAGTCATTCAATCAATAATAACACAAATTTAATTATTACCTTGGGAAGACATTGGTATTCCCACCATGAAGTCTATGTATATATTTTCTTATTTAAACTCTAGCATTCACAAATTCTGAAGAATCCCCTTTAGTAATTGTATTTATAACTTAACCAATTGATATATAAAAATTTCATGTTAAATTCGGAAATATCTATTTTTCTTAGATCCCACCAATAATACTCTCTATGATTTATGTACATCATAGTACTGTAAAAATTAATGGAAATAAAGATTTATGATCTTCACATAATAATCCCCTATATATATATAAGAATCAAAAGGCATGCCTAAAATCTTTCAGAATTTAATGAAACATTCATTATAAATGTTAAATTTAGGAAACATTCCATTCTTAACAAATTATTCATTTTTTTGGTTAACTCAAAATATTCATTATAAGGATTCATAAATCTATCGGATAGATTTGGTTGTAGTTAAACATAAAATAGAGCATATGAATTTCCTACACCCACAAATTCTAAGCCAAAATTCATTAACTTGTTATGAAATGGGTCATGTTCCAAATATAAAATGATTAATATAGCATTAATTTTTGGACTCAATGCATCAGAAACATTAATTTTGTTTCCAGGATGGTAGTGTACCATGGAATATAATCCTTTATCAGTTCCAACCACCTTCTTTTCGTCATATTCAATTCTATATAAGTAAATGTATACATTGAAAATTTATGATTACTATATATTTTATAATTCACTAAATATAAATGATGCCTATAAATTTATCTAGAAAATAACACAACAGCTAATTAAAAATAATGTTTAGGGTAAATTAACTCATGAATTTTAGTATTCATGAAGATTAATCTATTACCTAATCCTTCAGTATCATAATGAAAAAAATTACACATAATTAAGAATAATTTTAAAAGAAAAATCACCGTTTTTGGAGGTCAATGAAAAAATTGGATAATTCACCAATCTTATTTTAAATTCCTAATAACATCACAATCATTTTATCAAGTAAATTTATCCCATTGTTAATTTAACTTTGTTAGTTGAGAAGAGAATTGTGAAATTTTTAAACAAACCACTGAAAAAATCATGCTACTCTATGAAATATTCGTATCTCAGTATCATTTGTAGGTCATGGAAATTCATCATTTTGTTTGGATGGATCAACACGTATGTAAACTTTAATGAAAATATTCCCAAGGAATGAGACATAATATATTCAAAAATAAAAATTTCTAAATTTTCTATCTAACTTCATTTCCATGAGGTATTTCATAAAAATCTATAGAATTTTTCATGGCCCCATAAATATTTGAAAAATATAATATATAATCAATAAATACATCTAAGAACATGTCAAAATTTTCATTGAATATTTTACTCATAACATCAATAAATACAGTAGGGCTATTTTTTATAAAAAATGTAATAAAAAAAACTCATAATAACCGTATTTAGCAAGGAATTTCCTTTAATAATGTCATCTTATGTCACATTTACCTAATGGTACCCATATCTCATGTCAATTATGGAAAAGTTCGGATCTTCCTATATCTGATAAAAAAAAGTCACCAATAAGAGGAAACCCATTATTTTTCTTAATATTAATTTAATTCAATGTCCAATAATCATTTCAATTCCTCATGAAACCATATTTCTTTTCAAAAAATTAGAGAACTTGATGAAAAATGCTCAGATGAATGAAACCTTTATCAAACAACTCCTAATAATAATTTTTCAATTATATAATTGACACTTTATCCATTCAATAAGGGGATTTAGAAATTGACTTAGCATTAGGAAAAAAATTCAATTGTTAGTAAAACATCTTGATCATGTATAATGCTATGAATAATCATCAGGAAAAACATTCAAGTACTCATTTACCACCATCACTTCATTAATCTGAATAGTTATCTTGTTTTCAAAATTATTTACAAGATAAATATCATTTCCATCTATTAAAAGTTTGTTACATTCCTCATATGTTATCAATGTTATGGTTTCACTCTTGTATTAAAACTAAAACACTTTCTAAAAACCACCTTTTTTTGCACTACATTATATCATCAATTGGTAAAGAAAAATCCAAATCACTCCCAAATTAACATCAAACACTATAGTAGAAAAAAAAATTTATGGTAATATATTTCCACAAAAAAAAAATTTGAATATTATAATAATTCATTTATTCTTTAATATTTACACTTGGTCATTTTATTATATTTTTGGCTTCCATTTCTTAATGTTAAATTCTTTATTTAAAATATAATTTATCAAAAATGAAGGAATGTGTAGACCCCCTATGAAAAAATAAATTCGCATAATAAGAATAAAAAATAATTCATAGGATATAACTTCATTAGATTGACCAACATCTAATGATGTAGTTTCAAAGTATTCTGTTAAACCTTTCCTCTTATAGTCTAGTGTATCCCATAATTCAGATCCTTCTTTGGGATGGTATGTACCTAATTCCCCTTCTCAACACATTTAAAATACTTTACCATTTTCTTATCAAATTGAACTTACCAGCATTAATATATTTTTCATTAAAATAACAATCCATGTTTTCAAACATAACACATCATAAGAACGTACCGTATTTTTTATGGTATTCTCCATGGTGCTGTTTACCACACTTTAAAATAACTAGAAACTCTATTTTGTTACCATCAGTTTTATTTTATTTATTTTTAACCATTTCATTCCATCTGTGCCTTTTCTTATTATTGTTATCAATGTAAACGGGATCATTAGTAAACTCTATTTCTACCCTTGCGTCAAATCAAACAAGTTTCCCATAAAATTTGAATTAATGGGAGGACAATGCCCTGTGATATTTTGTCTTTATTATGGGTAATAAAAGATTTATAATACTATCAAGATCACAAATATGATTTGGAGCATACTTTTCAAATCAAGTTATGTTTTCTTCATACACAGCTATTGAATTTTCCTCCTTTTGTATTGATTACTGTAATAGATTTTACATTCTAATCCAAACTGAAATAGAAAAAAAATATTGAATGAAAATATTCTTAAAATTTTCTCATTCCAAGGAAAAAATATCCTCTCTTTCCCTGATATTATTTGAAATTCACCACTACTATTTTGCTTCATCTTGATAAAAATAAATAAAAATATTATGTTTTTCATTATCTAAACACCCCATGAAGTAAAATATCTTTTCAATTGATTTAATTCACCCTTAAATAAATAAAAATATTATGATTTCATTATCTAAACACCCGATGAAATAAAATATCTTTTCAAGTGATTTAATTCACCCTTCATCTGCCCTAGGTTCAGAAGAACCACTTAATGTGGAAGCGTGTTTCCTTATATAATCTTCCAATATCATCATGTTCCTTTATTGTGTCTCTAGTCTTTCTATTTCAATGATTTCATTTCCATTTATAGCATAAATAAATTATTCCATTAATGTCACAAACTTCTTGGTTTTTATACCCACTATTCAAGGTTTTCTTTTTAGAAAGAAATCATCTTTTCAATGTCTTCCTACTTCTGTGTCTCTATTTCTTCTAAAAAGACCATTATGAATAGAAATAATTTAGACAAATCAAACTAGTAATCTTGAAATTCTATATAATTTAAACTTAACCATAAAGAGAAAATCATTTATGGGTATTCTATTATTTTATCCTAATCTCTAATTTTATCAAATCACTCCTCTGATTACAACTATATGTATCCAATAATAAACATTACAAAATCTTGATCTTTTATGTCAATAAATAATTCCCTAAAAACTGAGAATAATTTCATGGATACAGTTTTAGAAAATTAAGGCCAATACTTACCTAGTAAAACTATAGTGTAATAGTTACATATTTTACATAGTATCTATTTTTTTCCATAGAATAAAATTCTTTTAAATAAAAAAATAATTTATTTTCGGGAAAAATCTTTACAACATTCAGCATGACTTCAACTTTTCCACTACCCAAACATAAAACATGTGAGAAACAGTTCAAAAACTAGGATTAGAAACAAAAATAGTATTATGGGAAAAGAAAATAAGGAAATAAATTGTTCTCCTATGAATATTTTTAAACACATGATGTTATTTTTACAGTGATATACATATTTCCATTAAGAATATAATATACCTTACGTAGTGAAAAAATGATATTTCCATAAAAAATAGAAAGCATAAAACAAAATTTAGGTAACGTGCGGAGTAATTTTCAAATCGTAATTACTTATGATGTGACCCTCATGGAAACCATATGATTTTAACCCTCACTTCTACCATAAAATAACCCTAAGGATTACACTTGAATGTAACCATTGTCGATACACTTGGAATAACCATCACAGTCAACTTTCATCAAACATAATGCATTGGAGAGATATCACAGATCCACCCATATTTGGTTTATAATAGAACCACTAAACATCATAAATAAATCACATGAGCCAAAAATAATCATAAAACATGAATACCTAAATCATAAATTTATTCCTTGAGGAAAATAACTTATTTTAAAACAATATTTTACACATTCAAAGGAAAAAAATTTAATTTAGAAAAAACCATGTAATCCAAAAATGGAAATTTCAAATCATTAAACTTTCATTAATACAATAAAATCTTATCATTTCATATATCTTTAAAAATCATTCTTTCTAAAAAATATTAAAAGTCTCATTAAATAGAATTTTTAAAATAAATCCCCTAACCATATTTCTGGATGTCTTACGTTCATTCATTTAACATTCATAATAATATAGTTATATTTATTAATTAATTAATTTAGAATCTATTCCCAGTATATAATTTTATTATTTTTATGTATGCCTATTTTAATGAGTTATAAAGATCAATTTCATCATTTGGGAGAATTCGTTTTATGGTTTCATAGTTGATTAACTTGTGTATATTTATGGATGCTCCTTTAAAATTAGAGAAATACACCATTTGTGAAATAAAATGGTGTTAATGCACCTAAAAAATTTTTAAGTGGTACTATATATCTTTTTTATTTCTCACATGGGGATGATTCATTTCATTAAGCTTTTCTGATAATTCTATTGTTTATTTTTCCTATTTTCTGACAATAAATGTTAGTTTCATTTTATTTAACAAAATATTTATTGATTGGTTATAGAACATGGAATATGTTATATAATACATATTAAAATATGGTATAACCATAATAATAGTTTTATGACCATCCATGAAGGTGGTAATTGAAAATGAAGACTCACTAATCATAGAGGTGGTTAATCGGAATATTATAGACAATGGTTTTCTTTCTTTAAATACGAGGCAGTAAGGAAAATGAAGGATATAAGATATTCCATTATAAAAAAAATTATTATATACATGATACTAGGTTATTATGCCAAGATGTATGAATGAGGTGTGAATAAGGTAGAAGAATAAAAGAAATTGTGAGATTATTATCAATATATAAGGTTAACGTTTATTCAATTATTTTAAGGAAGGGGTTTCGTTTTTAATTGAGGTGGGTGTCTCTTTAAGAATTTCTTAAAATATTAAAATATAATAAATCTATTTTAGGGGAAAGACTTTAAAATATATTTTAAATACACAAGGGATTAAATTTTAGACACTAATATTATCCACTTTAAGGAAAATTTTCTACTTTTATTATTTTAAATAAATTAATAAAATATTATATTTCTGAAATATCATTATTATTAATTTTAATACTATCCATTACTATGAATTTAGTTACATAAAAAAAGTAGTAATATTCAAACAAATAATTTTATTAGTACCTAAAAATATCTTATTTTTCTATAGAATTTTTTCATTGCATTTAAAATATCATATTTTATATTTTAGTTTTTTTAATATTATTAATTTATTTATTCTATTAAATTGACATTTATTGCACCATATTTGTGCCAGAATTTAATATATTTATTTCATTTCTAAAAATATAAATTAAATATCCATGAATAAGATGAAGCATATATATTTCCAAATAATATTTATGGTACTACATCACTTTTAGAAAACTGGATGTTAAAAATGTTATACTAATTTGAAACCAAAGTGTGAACAGTTTTACGTTATTTTATATAAAATACTATAAGGGACTTAATGTCAAACAAGGGATCCAAAAGGTTCCAAATTCGTCCCAAGGGTGATCATGGTATAAATTTAATCATAAATTAATATTTATTCTTATTTTTCTATCATTTAATAGTACACATAATTTTTATTACATTCACAATATTGTTTTTCCTTTTACTTGCACAAGCACTGCGTTAGTATTGTATAAGCATAAAAGGATATTATTTGATTAAAAAAATTAAAAAAAATCATATCATAAGAAAATCAATTAGGTTCAATTTTATATTTTATATTCATTTATTATTTATATTTATTCATATCCATTTCATGAAAACTTATTTCATTTGTTAATTTGATATTTCTTTCCTTGATAAATAATTTCACAGTCATTTGGATATTATTATTTATTAAATAACTAAAATATTAAAATTCATTAGAAAAAATAAAATTTTATATGTAATATATAATAAAAAAGACTTTAAAATAGTTTTCAGCACTCTATTATTTTCAATATGACACCTAATTTCACTTTTCCTATGCAGCGCAGGCACTACGTCACCATTGAAAATGTTTTTTTTCTTTTTTCAAGAAAAAATATAATATATAATTTATGGATTATTTTTGTACAATATTTATATTATAATATCATACATTATTCATCACATAAGTTTAATAAATTTTATATCATAATTTTTTCTTGAAGAAATCTCGGAAGACAATTTATTTTAAAAAAAATTCTATTTTTTAATATTTATAAAAAATTTATCATTTTCACAATATTTTGAAAATTTAATCATTAAATTATTTTGAAAATGTGAATTCATAAATGGAATTATTTTTTTTCAAATTATAATTATATAATTTGAAAATAAATATTTTAAATACAACAATATAATAAATTCGTTTAGTAAAAGTATTTATTTTAATAATTAATTTTCATAATGAATTTAAATATTTATTTAAAGAATGAAAATAAATATGAATAAAACGATTCTATTTTTACATGGGTTGTAAAACATTCCGATAAAATGGGAAGATAATGTAACACATATGTGTATGTATAGCTTACCATATCCACATAGTGATACAAATTATTTTTCATCGTCATATTTTATTGATTGTTATTTTTTTGGGTGTAACATTTATTTATTTTTTTTAGGAATTAATTATACCTGTATAATTATGAAATATTATCTATTATATTACCTTCCAACCTATTGTAAAATTATAGCATCTCTAGTTCTTACATGTGGAATAACACCTCCATGAAATGATTTGAAATGATAATCATTTTAGTTTTACATGAATGATAGTGAATATAGATTTAATGAATTTATATGATATATATTGTATAATATTAATTATATAATGGTTAATTAATATTTACCAACCTTTTATCACATCATTAGAAAATGGAAATAGTGTTCAGGTGTACGTTCGGCGTACCATCTCTATAAATGGTGCAATTATTTTTTATATCTCAATATTTTATAGATGAATATATATATAAAAATATAATGAATATATATGATATTAATATCAGAATTAAAATTAAAGAGATTATGGAACCATGATTAATGTACAAGGATCGACACTACTGAACCGAACCATTCATGGAAAATGAAGCATTTATCACCCAGAACTATGATGTTATCAAAAATATTCCAATAAAAGGGTGATAGGATATCGTAAGTAAATAATAAATGGTATAATATATATGATTACAATTATAGAATAAATTTACAAAAATTATATATTTATTATACAAGAGGATATGTAATGTATAAAGAATGATGGGACTTAGGTAAGGGATTTATGTATCAGTCCTATTTCAATCATAAATTTTATTCTTGAATTTACATTGAAAAAATTATCTGATCCTTATCTAATAAATCGATTTAATTTTCTTCTCCTACACTTATTTAAAATGAATAAATGTTTTCCTTTTATTCCATCACATTATATTGTCAATATACTGACATAATGTTTTTAAGGGAAAATTAATTTTATTTATCTCTTCGGTAAAAAAAATCACTTTTATTCCATATCATTATTTACTAAAATTGTTTTCAAGAATGTTTTAAATAATCCTAAATGATTTAATAAAGGCATTATTACCCATGATTTTATTTTTTTACAATATATTTTTGAATTAATCGTCTTATTGTAGTTTTAAACGGTGTAATTTTTTACTTTTTACAAATGTTTGAATGAAATTTTATCTTTTAACATATTTGTAATGAATGTAATTTCCCACCATCTTGACTAATCAATTCATGGAAGCTTAATTTAAAATATTTTAAATTTATTATTTAATAAAATATTATCCATAATATTTTATAATTTTTATTTTTTAAATAAATACTTTCAAATTGATAATGGTATTTTTTTCTGAAATATTACATTTATTCTTTTAAAGGTTTTTTCATCTATGGTACTATCATTTGATGTTAATTATGTTTTACTAGTGAAATAATTAAATGATACCTCCCTTGTTAATAATTGTTATGATTTCTAGTTGTGATTATGATTTTTTTATGAAACCCATTTATTTTCCAAGGGTTATGCATTGATTAATTTG
Organism: Viscum album; assembly: GCA_963277665.1. Lineage (NCBI taxonomy): Eukaryota > Viridiplantae > Streptophyta > Magnoliopsida > Santalales > Viscaceae > Viscum > Viscum album. The sequence continues at coordinate 841,882,820 of OY728128.1, forward strand.
GGAGATTCTCATAAAACATGTTTTATTTGAATAAGTTATGATATATTGATAACATGAATTTTTTATGATCTTTTGGTAAATATATGTATGGTTCAATGTACATGATTTATGGGTTATTAATTACATATTCATCAAATTTATAGGGTAATGTTTTATATTTCATGTGATAATTATAGGAAACGATTTGATGATCTTGATCAACAATGGAAAACAAGTCAATGATATTGAATCCCTTTGGGAAGATAGTCGAGGTGCTTGATCGACAATGAGATACTGGTATTGAATCTTAATAAATTTTGATTTTATGGACTTATTAGTTGACCAGATCATATTAAATGGATTTTATAATAATAGTGGCGATACACTTTTATGACATGAACTCATATTTTTTGATAGCTTTAAGATAATATCTCATTTTTATGATTGATTTGTTTTTAAATGAAACATTTTTATTGCATGAATCATGTTTTTAATCCATGATATAGTGGGTATGATCCTTTTAAGTTATATTAATTATCTAATACCCTTATACATATCTTATTTTTTTCATATGATCATTGATTGATATCTTCAATGTTTACCCTCACTAAGAATTTTCTCTTGAGTATATCTATGGTGAGTACAAAATGGAAATATAATTTTGTGAGATATTAAAGATATTTCATGAAATAATATTATTCTTTATCTAGTATCCAAATACGCTAAACCCTTATAACACAAAATTGTGTCTTTTCCAAATATATTGAATATTAAATAAAAAATATAAAAATTTTATATGAAATTTTTGGGTCACATTATAATTTCACAACAATGTTTCCCTAGGATAAAGTGGGTATAGTCTGCCCACCATACAAATATACACCCTTTTTTCTTATTGGTATTATGTGGTGTATGCGGTGGAACACATGAGTCATTGTGGCCAACTATATTAGTCACATAAATTTTAACTGGTCTTGGGATATCATAATTTCGTATCATATTCTTTTCATTCCATTGCATTCCGATTTGGATTGGTATATAGGAGACTATAATGTGTTATAACTTGGTATTGAGTTGTAATTGAGAGTAGCGAACCCATTTGCAGGGAATATCCAAATTTTATGGGATGGGAATTGTTGTACTAGATTTTACCTTCTATAAATTTGTATTTTAACCATTTCGTGGTGCACTTTTTTGAGATATTATATTTTAGGGATTTTAATTCTTTTTTTGGTAAAAAAGAATGAAATAGTTTATCATGAATCATCATAGATACATAGGTATTTATATATCATGCATATTTCATGCCATCCATTTCTCATTACTTTTATTTCATGTTTCGTATTGTGTGTGATTTTTTTGTTTTTCGTGTGACTTCTAACATATCTCTTCAGAAAGAGAAGAATAAAATTATTTAGTTAAAGTGTCTTCCTCAACATAAATGATTATTTCCCATATATATTAATGATGACACCTTATCAAGATAATTATTACATAGTTTAAGCTTTGGAAAGTTCTTTATATGAAATCAATCATTTTTTCTTTTGAAATTGAATTAAAAATCAATTTCAATTAATATTGTCACGCCTGTATAAATTGTGATTGGAAATTTGTGTAAATGAACAATAATACATGGACTTGTTACATTCTATGATCAAATTTAACAGTTTTGTTAGTAGATAAATAGAATTAAAATTTTAACATATAATGTTAATGACTTAAGAATATTTAAATGGAAGTCTATACAACTAAACCATTCTATGGACACTTTCAAAAATTTAAATCCCTATGATTTAAAAATAATTTTATTCATTAATAGAGATTCCATTTTCTACTTTAAGAGATCATTCTTCTATAATTTGTAATTTTCACCCCATATAACTGAACATTTATGATTAATAACAAAAATAATAAATTTTCAAATGGATTTAGATGTGGTTTTAAATGGTAGTGTATCTCTTGCACTGAGGCCATAAGAATTTCCTTGTTTTCCAATCTATAATCTCATCATCCTTATAATCATTTTCTGACATGTTTGATATCTATAGTATGTATATATCTCCATAATACCCTCATTTTGATCTCTAAAATGGTGGTCATTATAATGATCCTAACATGGTTTGATATGAACCACCTATAGTTCCACTTGTGACCCCTCTCATAGTACAACCTACAGTTCTTAGATTAGGTGTAGACGCTCATCTTTGAGAGGGTTTCCTATGTTTAGTGTAGTCAATGGGTTGATGTCCATGGAATATTCCAATAATCAATTATTTTAAATGAAAGTTCTTGTAATATCACCCACAAACTAATCTAGGGAAGGAAGACCCCATTTAGATAACTCAAGGAAAGAGGAAATTATTCTGATCATTTTTTAACTAGAGTAACCTCCAGATATGAGGGTTTATCTCACAACATATTTTGATTATGGATCTTCCATGTCATAGTGAGATATTTTTATACAGGTATATTAGTATTAGTGTATTGTTTTTAGGGATATCTAAATGACATTACATGAAGAAAAAAATTCTGGAATGACTAAGAGATGATTGATTATAGATTTAATGAATCTAAATCAGGGAACTATTTATGTTATAGACTACTAACCTATTTTTTAGTGTTTCATTTTATTTCACAAACTCTTGAAAGATATGATTTTTAGAGGGTGAGGTAATCTAAATATGTGATAAAATATTCCATATGATATTAGGGGATCATATTATAACAAACTACCATCCATGATATTATTAACCAGGGCCTTGTCTCCAAATATTTCTAAGAGAATTTGATGGTACATGGAAGTATAGCTCAAAAACTATATAGGTATGTGATTAATCAAGTGGAAGGAAGGGTCACCATGATACATAACATTACAGAAGTGGTAGTCAAATTATATTAATTAGTTATGTGATGTGACATTAGTGTTTAGGGTGGAGTCACATGAATCCATAGTGTAATAGATAGACTATTAGGTGTCATCCCATTAGATAAATGTTCTATCTCTATTGATTTTTCGAGACCATTCTACTGGTTCCTACTGATAAATAATCTACACCAGTTTCAATTTCTAGAGTGGGTATATAGATTAACCTCCCGTAGGAAATTTAATTACTACTAGCCATTCATGTTGATGAAGTGGTTGTTGTCAAGTTTTTTAGATAAAATTCATACAGTACCGTCTTACCAGACCTTCTCTCGATGATCAGGTTATAGTTTAGGGTTATGCATCTATCAAGTTATACATATTATAGCATGCACCTCAAAAATGGTATTCTAATACAACTATATTTTTATGTATGATATTATTATTTTAAAATCATGTAATTAATTTTTATGAGTTTGAAACTTCTCACTCGTTCATATTTATGTATTTAGTGAGAATTATTTATCTTGAGATGCAATACATCTATGGGCTGATATCTCTTGAAACTCCATGCAGAACATGGATAGATATTGTTCACTAATGTACATAGATTTCTCTAGATTTAGATAGTTATTTTTCCTCTAGAACCTTTTCATTATTAATATGAAAAGCTTTGACATAGTTATAAAGATTAACTAGTTTTACCATTTTAGGGCCTTATTGATTGTTATCACTAGGGGTCTATTTTTCATTACCTGAGGGATGTTTATATGTTCACAGGGGAGAATGGGATTTCTAGGAAAAACATGCTTTATCTATGAAATATGGGTTGGGTAGTGTGTCAGGCCTTATTACAATCCATTTTTTAATGATCATTGAGTAGGAAAAACTAGTTTTCATCCAGTGGTGGACCAAGTTAGATATGTCTTTCCTAAAAACATTTCTAGGATACCAACTATGAGAGAGCTAGATTTTACCATAGATCTTGTTCCATAAGAATAACCGATATCTATTCTTAAATAAGATTTTTTTCTTTCTATGATTCAAAAACTAAAGTTGTAGTTGGATACCTATAATCTAACATATTTATATGAAACAATACTTCTCCTTGGTTCTCAAATAAATTCTTCTCTATGAAAAATGACAGCACCCTACAGATATGTGTCGATTGAAAATGGTTGAGTTAGATAATTGTTAACAATAGGTACCCACTTCCTTTTATAATAGATATCATTAACTATATACGAGTATTCAGGGTCTCCTTGAAGATTTATTAGAGATGAGCAATTCATTTCATGAGAATTAGACCATATAATATGCCACGTTTAGCATAATGAATCATATATGGATAATATAAATATCTTGTGATGTTATTCTTTATAAAGAACACATATATAATCTTTATCTACTTGATGAATCATGGTTTCCACCAATACCTCGATGCCTTTATAGTTGTTATTTGGATGATATATTAGTGTGCTCTTGGAATAGACATGATCATTCCAAAAAAATTGACATCAAACTGAGTACAATAAGATAGAACAATATTTATACCAAGCTCAATAATTTCAAATTTTGGATTGAAAAGGTTAACTTTCTAGGTGAAATATTAGAATATGGGGTATCTATCTATCCAGTGAATGAGAGAACAATTATTTCTTAGGAACAACCTATAAATTACCATGATATTTTGAGCTTGTTAGTAATAGTATTTACTGTCAACTTTTCCTCTAGAAACATTCTCACCTTTTATCAATAATTATTATATTTTACAAGAAGTGGGTGATTTTCACCTAATTCAAATCTTATGAGAATGCCTTTTGGGAGTTTAATGGATGGTTGATCTCAGAAATAATCATGATTATGACATAGCCTGATAGAGGCTAAATTATTTCTTTTGATGCATATGATGATGGAATGGGAGATGGTTAAATGTAAGTGGAGTGAAGAATAGGGTAGTAGTATCTTCATTTAAGGCCTCATGAGTTTAATTACCAATGAATGTTTCTCAATTTAGAATCACTTTCCCATTCCCTACATTATTTGAGATTTTAAGTTCGAGGGGAATGGTATGTGTTATACATGGACCATAAAAGCCAAAAATAATTATTCTATCATCACGACTTAAATCGTTATTAATTGATATGGGTTAAATTTCAACGCTATTTTTACATTGATCTTTCTTTCACTATGAAGGATGTAAATTTAGGTGGTAATTATTTTAGCTTAAATACTTAGACACAAGTTATTTTGGAAGATAGTAGGGAATGGTAATTAATGGATATTTCTAGTAAAATACACATGGATTTCCATTAATTTCATGGTCATCCTATCCTATTAGGTTTTTCAGTGGATTAATAACTATTAGATCTATTAAATAAGAAAAAAAAATCTAATTCTAAAAGCTTTTTCCTGTTGAAGAGTATTTTAGGTGACAACCTGCAACATTCTTTTTTTTGATGAGGATGAGATCCTATATATCATTTGATGTATATGGATTCCAGCTAGCATGTGATATAAAATAATGTGGGAATATTTTTCTTATATATGATTTTACTTCCTAGAGTGACTGTAATTTAACATAACTTGTGCCACTAGTAAATGTTTTCAACGATGAAAAATGAAATCCCACGATTTGTTACTCAATGTTCCTCTTGTAAATGGACGAAATTGAAACACCAGTGGACTGAACTCTTTTTACATCCACTACCCATCCCAAAATGGAAATGATATGAAATAGACATGTATTTCATGATGGAGTTTCTATATTTACCTTAATGCAATGACAATTAGTGGGTGATCGTAGATTGGTTTACATTGTTTAGCCATGTCATGGCTATCTAGGAGACCATTTTAGTTGATGATCTTAGTATTTCTAATATATATAAGATAAAACTACTTTATATTATTATATGTACAATTTTATAAGATAGGTATCATAGTTTTTTTTATCAATTTTGGGAGGGTTAGAAGAAGTATCTTGGTTCAATGTTACTTCTAAGCACAACACACTGCCTGAAGATTAGAATTTTTATGGACAATGTATAAGTACTAGAAAACATGCTCTACAAATGCATTATATATTTTGGATTCTCTCTAGAAAATAATATTCCTATTTGTAATTATAAATTTAATAATAGAATTTATATGAATATATTGAAGGATAATTATGAGAAAATCTATGTTAGGCCATGTTGTTCACTCTTTTACTAGTCGAATGTAGGAGAGATGATGTTAATAGGACCATGTTATAGTCATGAATCATCAGAACATGTATATTTAATCATTAAATAGATGGTTAGGAAATATTATATGGGTAATTAATATTTCTATAATTATCAACCACATCTATATTTTGAGGTATGGGATCAGTTATTCTTGAATGTTTCACATAGATTGTGTCATTGATGTATTTAGTGGAATGATAAGTTGGCACATAGATATATTGGGCCTTTCATGATTTTGGAGAGAGTTGGCCAATATGAAACCATATATATCATCCTTGGTGGTAAAAATATATGCATGATTAATTCCATGTTTCTTAGCTCAATCATTATTAATCAGATCCATCTCATTCCCTCAATCCTAAGGAAGTCATAGAGGAGACTAACTATTCTTTTATGATGTTTCCATTTCATAGAGTCGATTATATCTTGATTACTCTCCTAAGTAGGATGGTTCCTATTGTTTTGGTGTCATGGAAGATAGAAAAAGTAAATAGGGAGATATGGGAATGGGATTTTTATATGAGTTCTTACTGGCCAAAACTATTCTCAGATGTTTCTCAACCACCCTTAGAAGGGAAACTCAGGCATGAGTTTTATTAAAGAGGGGATGTTGTAAGAACACAATTTTTCACCAAGGTATAGACCCCATAAATTTATATCTAGAACTCTTTTTTTAGTCAACTGTATTTTTTAATGAGAGTAATAGAGGTTTGGGAGTGTTCCTATGGTTTTGAGGGAATAGAGTTGACATTTTTTATGAAGTGGGTTGAGGTGAATAGTTAATGCATAGTTTGGATAACCATTCACCTCAACCACACGACTTGGAAAGGAATGTCAACTATGAATTAATCCTTGAACCTCAATTATGAAACTTGTAAGTGGAATATAATTGTATATTAAACCATCCAAAAGTGTCTTGTAAAACAAGAAACCTTTATAATTTATTGTAGGCTCAACATGAATAGTTTGACTAACTATTTGTGTAAACCACTAGAGGTGTTGTGATCCTATATAGTGGGTAAAAATAGGTGTAAAATGGTATAGAAACACATAAGGAGAATCGATGATCCCAATCAAAAATGATTTAAATTGCCTTTTTACCTATCAATCCCTTTAAAAATATTTCTTTTAATTCTCACATCCTCTTTCCCACAATGGTCACCCCATTATAGCTCTCTTTCCTCTCTCTTCAATGTTTTTTTGGATATAATATATTCTACCTCCAATTCCTTCAATGCTTACCTTGATGGAATGACTTGATAATTCTAATACTCATTTACCTTCTCCTCTATATTTTCTTCATTTCCATTGATGTTATCTTCATTCAACATAATATACCCAATCATCAAGTATTTTTTCTAGTTTTCAATTTTATTTCATTCAACCCAAAATATGAGTTCGATAATAGATAATGATTATTCAATATGGCATATCCAGGGTTTGGTTACATTTTATTAATGTTCACGATGCTTATAATTTTTTTCATTGTGTTTCATGCCATACCATCTGTGTGTTTATATTATAATTTTTAACACCATAAACTAATATCCTAAAACATTAATCAGGTGTTCAATGAGTACATTTTAAACCATTGGTGGTTGAATACCTCCACTCAAATTACCCATTTCGGTGTTCTAATTAAAATTCAATTGACATCAATTATTGGTTTTAACCCAAACATCCAATAAGTATGTTTGGTTTACCACATGTAAAAAAATAACAAAAAATTTTCGGTTAAATTTTATAAAAAAATCACTTGGATTTATGATCTATTACTAAACATTATTAAAAACTATTATGGGCCATATAAAAACTATTATTTGTGCTGTATGCCTTGAGAAAGATTTGGATTTCGGACTATTACTTCCCTAGGAGAACTTAGTGGATGCCACTAGATTCATTGATGTGAATGACATGTGGTTCACCCTACATAGAATAATTCATTTAATTATATTCATAAATTCCTTAGTATAACAATCATTATATACCTATATACTATGATAATTAAAAATCATTGGATGATATCTCTTGATTCTACTTCATGTCCTCAAAGATAGACGGTGTTGGATTATCAGATATGATACTAATCAGTTCTATCCTGATATAAACTTCAACATGATTCCTAGGATCAGTTAGAAACTATTTAGAGTTTAATGATAAGGGTTAAATCCCTATATTATAATCAAAACCAATTAGCATGATATATCTAGTGATCACTATGACTGGGATAGATATCCAAAATTAATGGATTCCATGGGTCTTCTACGTAACCCTTATATTTCTTATACATAGACGCCTTTTATATGTTCCTTGAGTCCCAAGGCAAATTGAATGGTCATATACTTAGAGAAATATGTCTTATCTTGAAGTAGGCAGGGTCATCTAGGATTCCCATGAGGAGCTTGTGACTAACAAGGTTATGTTTGTATTACTTATTTATGTTTATTATACCCACACAGTATTACCTTTTATACATAGAGACTAGATTTTCATTAGACATAGTTGGGGTGGCCTATTGAGTTATACTCACACCGGGTTCAGGCCATCTTTTGGAACCCTATCAAATTGCATATATTTCGGTAAGGATAAAGGGAATCACCTTGTTATGTATGTTACATTTTATTTCATGGATGGGATATTGGGTAATATGACATAGACAATTATTAGAATGAAAATAGGGATACATGATTTTAGTGTTTTTTTATCTTTATATCCTGGTAAAATATGTTTACCTTCTTCATATTATGTATCCTTGTTAAATCATTTCTGAATTTAAGTTTTACTAAAAATTTATTTTATTTATTATCTAGTTAGTTTATTTTTGTTTCCTTCATTTTTTCACAAATTTATTTCTCCATAGTTTTTCACTATAACAAAGAGGTCACAGTCTCTATAGAGCACCACCATAAACCATATTTTAATTTAAATAGTATATATCATATGAGAAACCACATTTGGGGCCTTAAATCCAACTAAAATGGTCATCTATCAATTAACTGGGCCAAATATATCTTGAAATTTTATTAATATGGAATTTATAATAAGATATGTAATTTTTTTACTAAAACTATTAAAAATAATCAATATAATAAGATAAATATTATGAATATTAGAATTTTTAAATTATAATTAAATATTCATAACTATGGTAATTAAAAAATATATCTTAACATTTTTTGACAAAATATACATTCAATATCTCTATTAACTACCAAATTTATTATATTAAACTAAAATTTTTAGAAAAACTATTATCCCAAACAAATAATAAATCTAAAATCTAAAAAAAATATAATGGATGATATGAACATAAAATAATTTAAATATATCCATACTATATTATTTATGAAAATAACAACTAAAGTAACTTCATATAGAATTTAAAAACCAAAAAAATTACAAAAAGACAATTTTTATAATAAATTCACAATAAATCACATAGTTAAAAATAAATTACATAAAGACATGATATAATAACATTTATCCACCTTTTCTACATAAGTAACCTGAAATGACATTAAAATTATGTGGCTCCATGGTTCAAATAAGGCCACATCAACAAATAGTAAGTATCTATAAAAATGAATGAAAAATATTAAAAATTAAATATATAATTTCATTTATAAATAAAATTTAATGAGATGAGTGGCTTTTTGGAGAATTAATTGAGAGAACATATAGGTTGATAAGATGGTATTATATAATTTTGTATATTATTAGATATAAATGAACAATAATGGTAAAAAAGACTGGCATAAAACTCTAAATGTATGTCTATATTTGTGAATTAGTTAAACATTTTGTGTTAATATTGTATAATTCAATTTCTTGTATGAGTTTCATTTTGGTAGGCATAATTTTTTTTAATCAAGCCGATTGTTTTAATGAAATATATAATTTTATGTTGAAATTGGTGATGCTGATTATTTTACTTTAATTGAATTTGAATGTACTTTATATCTTGAATAATTATTTATTCCATTGGAATATGATGGATTAGTCAAAAAATAATGGGAAAAATAAATTTAATTGAATTAAACAATAAAATAATCCCATGGTTGATTTTGTTCCTCTAGTTTAAAACTTATATATTAATATTATGATCACATACAAAATCTTAGCTAATAGATTAAATCATATGTTATAATTGGTTGATTTAATTTATATATATTTGATTTAATTAATACTTTTGTATTAAATATTTTTCTATGATCATTGCATTTTTTTAATTTTTTATGTAGTTTATATTTTTTCTTTAACTGTTAGATTTATGCATATTATATATATATATATATATATATATTAGATTTAATATAGTCATATTTTTTTTAAAATTAACGAATCAGTCTAGAATCATTTTTTAAATATATTTTTTTCAAACTGATTTAAATTCATTAGAAACGATATAAACTGATCATATTGGATTTCCATCCCAATATTTTTTTTTTAAACTCGTCAAATAATTCCACTTTATTGATTTGTAGGTATCAATTAAAATCTAGTATCATATACCAAACCAAAGTGATAGGCTACCATCTATGCAAAAAAAATACATAGTTGTAATGTCCCAGATTTTTTGTATAAATTTTTTTACTAATATGGAATTATTTCAAGACCTCGAAATCTGACAGCGCATGTTTCCGAGGCCCGGAGTGCCAGAAAGGATCTGTTGAAGTTTTTTTGAGCATTAATAAGCGTGCGTAAGTAGTTTTCCATAGAATGTGGAATAACTCTTAAACAGTTACCTGGATTAGAATTATGATGGCACCATTGCGTTTAGGATGGCGGTTTTACCCTATGCGCGACTTATGTTTAGTCGGTGCCGGTATCCTGTGAGAAAACACAAAAATGGAATAACTTTAAATAAAATATTAAATAAATTTATTTTATTTTTCAACTGCTTATAACTCACGAATGGTTACTTAGATTAAAAATATGAGACCACAACTGATATCGTGAGGGTATTATCTCTTTAGGCAGATAATAACATTGGTGGGTGTGGGCCACCAGTGAATGTAAAATTTTAATGATAAATTAAATAATTAAGAGAAAATTATTTTATAGTAAAATACATAACTTATATAAGGTAACTCGGATTGAAAATCCAAGAGTAAAATTGATCTCGTGAGGGTGTGTTCTATTTAAGTGGAGCATAACCATGACCTGCGCGAGTCGAGGTAAACAATTAATACTTTTTGAACTTTTTTTTGGTACATTCAGTAAATGCATGAGAAACATTTCCTATCTTTGGAACCATTTATTGGATTAATAATCCAAGGGCACAGCTAAATACAATGCGCCGGGATTCGTTTAAGGGAGGCTTTACATTGACTGCAGTAGGTTTGTAGAAAAAGTTATGTTTTGTGGCTTTTTAAAGAGAAATGAAATGAAATAATTTTATTATTTTATATGTCTTTCATATCCATCAACGGACAAGTCGAGTGTGGGGCTAGTGATGTGTCAGGAAAATAAATAGCTTGACCTTCCAATCCTAACTAACGCCTTCATTGGATAATTAGGATGGTTCCAAATTTATGATCCCCCATTAATTCCCCAAGTCGTTACTTACCCTTCTCCTCTCCTATATATATGGAGCTTGTGGAGGGGTATTAGCACAAATTCACCAAGAAGTGAAGTGCTAAAGGAGTTTCGTGATGCTGAACCCTTAGATGATGGAGATAGTTCTAGAAGGAGGTGACGGGTGACCCCGAACCATGAACCGGATGATGAAATATGAGTGACGACATTGGAAGCCTATTGCGGGGACGAAGAACACCAACCCACCTTCTCCTGTGGTCATTTACCTTATGATTCATGGTAGGGGTTTATTTGTTTATGCTCATTAAATGATTCCTTCTTCCCCATTCATGAATTATACGAAGAACGTGGATCAATTGAAAAATGGGTAGATCTGTGATTCATTCATTTTTTTAGAAGTTTTTTATGGGGTATCTTTGTGGGGGTTATGTTGATTTAAATTCCCAGAGTTTATTGAACCATTTATCGTTTATTATGTTATTCACTAACACAGAGGGTTCATGCCTAAAGAACCCAGCTTGGACCCTCTGCTACATTACTTTACTCTTGCGTTCTCCAGGGAATACCACTAGTATGGTGATACCGACTGACTACGCAGTAGGAAATGCACTGACCCACACCGCAAGAGGAGACTATGTCGATCATTGGAGAGGCCGACACCGGTCGGCCACGAAAGGGGTGAAGCGGGGAATTGGACACCGCTGGTGATCAAGGGGGACCACGGTTCATCACCCGCGACAATTGGTGGAGGGTGTCAACACCTCAGTCGCTCGTAGAAAGAAACTTGGCGCGACCAGCACGTTGTCAGTGTGTGAAGGATCCACGACTGAAGACGCGGTAGAGATGACAAAACCCACGCCTCCTTCAAATCCCATGGCGACTGGGTGGCACCCACACGGTGCCATATCTTCAATGGATGAACAACCTTTGGTCGTTCGGTATTTCGGGGGAGTGACTCCCTCGAGCCGCCTGGCGGAAGCCCCATGGGCCGTGCCCTATGCGCCCGGGCTGCCCTCCTGCAGGCCGACTAACCAGTGGGCTGCCTGCCCAGTGGGCTAGGCCGAACCCCACTACAAGTAGGATGGTGCCCCTTGTGGGTCAAGCCACCAATTTGTGTGTCGGGAAACCCTGAAGGACTGCCTTCCCACCGGGCTAGGCCGCACCCAACTACGGGTCAGGCCGCGCCCCACTGCGGGACGGGCCGCCCCTCTGCGGCTCATGCTACCCTTGTTGGCCACCCCTTTGGAAACCGGGCCACCCCTTTTTTAAATTCGGGCCGGACCTCGGCCCAGTAGGCCGAGTCTGTTGTAGCCCAACGTATAATGGGTTGGTCCGGGTCGGTCTGACCAAGTCGGACCAGACCAGGGCCCATCCAAGCTGATAAATAGTTAAAGGGCCTTATCTGGAGAATCAGACATCCGTTTGTTGAGCTGTCAGTGATGTTGGGATCCTTGGAGCGAGATGGACCTTTTGAATTACTCCATGAGAATTTTGGGGAAAATGGAGTATGGACGGGTTGGATCACACCCGAATCCAACCGAGCCCTCGGTACTGAAATGCCAATAACGCACAGACCAGGTGTTCGATTGACACGTCGTTTGTTGCATTGGAACCCTTATGACATGGAAAATCAGTGGGTTACTCATTTGTGAGACTTTGTGTGATACTTTTAATATGACTGATGGCTTGAGCATTAGTTCTCCCAAACATGCTATGTACAGAGCCCTACGACTGTCTGAGACTTGATGACTACTGATTTTTCGACTCTGTGTGACTCGACGGCCTAGTGGGGAGTGCCTCTTTGTGATTCAGCAGAACTATGGTACTCAATAGATGGATTTCATCATCAAGCCACTGTGGGTAGGGCCTCTATGTGACGTGGGATACCCATTGTACTTGACAAGAGGAGTACCTCAACAGGACACGGTGGGGAGCACCTCTGTGTGATGCGACAGACCCATAGTACTCGACAGGAGAAGTACCTCAGCAGTCCAAGGTTAGTGGGAAGTGCCTATGTATGATGTGGAAAACCCGTTGTACTCGATAGGAGGATTACCTTAGTAGTCCAAGGTTAGTGGGAAGCACCTCTGTGTGACCTAGTAGACCCATTGTACTCGATAGAGGCGGAGTTCTCCAGCAGGGATGTGTTAGACGTTGTGACTTAGGATGTTACTTGTTACTATCCCTAGAGAATATTATGTCTAGATATCAGAATTCATATTAATATTGTGTGGGTCAGAAACATAATCATGTTTCCTTGTGTTGTATACCTGGTTTGAGCTTATCCTTACATTTTTTGTACTTTACCTTTGTGGTGTTACCATTGTGGTTTTACCTTTTTGGAACAATGGGAGACCTTTGGGGGTCTCAGGGTCCCTTATGAGTATCTTTATACTCACCCCATCATGTGATACACCCATACCTTGTTGTGTCCTTTGAAGATGATTAGTATCTAGGTTGATGTATGAGGTATCCAGGACTAGGACGAGACAAGCCGACGCGTAGTACTGAGGAGGCGATCTGTACCAACCCTTCAGGTAGGATCCTCTAACCACTTTGTCACGACCCATCCCTCGGGTCCCATGTCATGGCTAAACCAGTCCCACCTTCCATAGGCCAAGGGCTTGGAACTAGCACTGAATGTTGTATTCCCTAAAAAGAGAAGGTATTTCCTTTAAACCTGCACAAACACATGGTTCGAGAACACAACAAGAAGAAACTATGATGTGAACTGCTAGAGTAAAAGAGTGAATGGATGAATGAAGAAGTGGAAGAGTTTGTATCACGGTTCATCACTTCTCAGTAAGTGAAGACTGCACAAATCTTGCAGAAGTCTTATGTAGACAGAAGAAAGATATCCTTGGCGATCGAGAAGGGGGACCATGACCTCCTACGGGTCGTACCCCAATGAGGTTTGTGGTGATTTGGCTGAGGTGGCATGTTATCACTGAGGTTTATTGGAAAATTTATAATAATTAGGAGGATTGGCGAAGTGGAATACCACTTGGAACTTCCACCATAGTTGGAGAGGGTGCAAAACATCTTCTTTGTATCCTAGTTGAGAAAATACGTGCATGGCCCATCTCACATCATCGACCGTGATGAGATGGACTTTGATGATGGGGAGACTTTTACGGAGGTTCCAGTAGAGATTGAGGATCTACATGAGTGGGTCCTTTATGGGTAGTCGATACCTCTAGTGCACGTTCTCTTGTAGAACCAAAACCATTAGAAGAGCACATGGGAGTGGGAGTCTCATATTCTTGCTCAGTACCATCGTTTGATTGATTTGTCTTTGTTTTGGCATTCGAGGATGAAAATCCCTAAGGTGGGTGGAATTTAATGTTCTTGAATTTATGTATAAATTTTTTCTAATTAATAATAAATTATTTTGAGACCACAAAATCTGACGGCGCGTGATTTTGGGGCCTGTAGTACCCGAAATGATCCGTTGAAGTTTTCTCAAGCTTTAATCAGCCTATGTAAGTAGTTTTCCTAGAAAAAGTGGAATAACTCTTAAATGCTTGACCAAATCAGAATTTTGAGGTCACCATTGAGTTCAGGATGGTTGGATTACCCTAGGCACGACTTATGTTTAGTTGGCTCAGGCCACCTGTGAGAAAACCTGAAAATGGAATAATTGTAAATAAAATAATTAAATAAAGTTATTTTATTTTTAAAATGTTTATAACTCATGAACTGTAACACAAATAAAAAATCTGAGACCACTGCTATTCTCGTGAGGGTATTATCTCTTTAGGAAGATAATAACATTGGCTAGAGCAGGCCAATAGTGAATGTTAGTTTTTGGCTGCAAATAAAATAATTATGTGAAAATTACTTTATTGTAAAATCCATAACTTCTAAATGTTCACTCAGATTTAAAATCTGAGAGTATCGTTAAGCTCATGAGGCCAGTTTCTCTTCATTTAGAACTTAAACTCGACCAGTACGAGTCAAGGGTGACAGTTAATAATTTTCTGAACATTTTTTCTGGTACGTTCAGTAAATGCGCGAGCAGCATTTTCTAACTTTTGAACAGTTGCTCAGATAAAATATCTAAGGGCACCGTCAAATCCAAAGCTCTGGGATTCACTTAATAGTGGATTTACTTTGAATGTAGTAGGTCTGATGAAAAGGTTACATTTTTTGACTTTTTGAAAATAAATGAAATGAAATTTTTTTATTATTTATTTTTCTTTCATATCCTCCAACGGACAAGAGGTGTGTGGGGACAAAAATGTGTTAGGAAAAATAAATGTCTTGACCTGCCAATCCTAAGTAACGACATTATTGGGGAATTAAAAAGGTTCCAAATTTATGAACCCCCATTAATTACCCACATCATTACTTACCCTCCCCCTCTCTTATATATATAATTTTTGGGGAGGGGTATTGGCACAGCTTCGCCATGCAGTGAAGTGCTGAAGGAGTACTGTGATGCCAAAACCTTAGAGGATGGATCTGAGCCTAGTGGAAGGTGATGGGTGAAACTGAGCCACAAACCGGAGGATGACATATGAGCGGCGTCATTTGATTCCTATTGTGGGGACAAAGAACAACGACCCACCTTCAAGCGCAGGTGTTTCTATGCCGATTCGAGGTAGGGGTTTATTCAGTTACACACATTAAATGATTACATCTTCCCTATTCTTGAATTATACTTCGAGGTACGAGGTTTATTCGTTTACGCACTTTAAATGATTCCCGCTTTCCCGTTCTTGAATTATATGATGAACGCTAATCAACTGACTAAAGGGTTGATCTGTGATTCATTCATTTTTACGTGGGGTTGTTAGGGGGTATCTTTTTGGGGTTTATCTTGATTTAAATTCTAAAATTTTATTGAAACCTTTATTATCCATTATGTTATGATGTAATGCGGAGGGCGCGAGCCAAACGAACTCGTCTTAGACCCTCTGCTACTTTACTATACCTTTGCATTCTATTTGGAATACCACCATCACGGTGGCACAGATTGAATATGAAGGAAGAAATGCACCGACCCACGTCACAAGAGGAGTTTGTGGTGGTCATCGGAGCAGCTGACACCGGATGAACATGGAAGAGGTTAGGCGTGTCGTCACATGCCACCAGTGAGCAAGGGGGACTGTGTCTCGTTAACTACGACAATTGGAGGAGGCGGCCGACACCTCGGTCAGTAGTGTAAAGGAAGGGAAGCATGACTAGTGTGCCTTTGGCAGGTTCCGTGATATCCGGGAAGTGCACACGTAGCACCACCAATTCAAAGCCCGAACAACCTTTGGCCATTCAGGATTCCAGGGGAGTGGCTCCCCTGATCCACCTAGTGAAAAACCAACAGATCACACCCTAAGCGGTCGGGCCGCCCTCTTGTGGGACACCTTCCTAGCAGGCTACCATCATTGGTCCGGGCCCCTTACCCAACGGGATAGGCCGCAGGCCATTGTGGGCTAAGCCGCACCCCATCACGGGCCGGGCTGCCCCACCTCAAGTCGGGCTGCCCCACACAGTGTCGGGCCTCCCTTGCAGGCTGCCCTTTTGCGGAACAGGCCACCGTTGCGGCCCGCCCCTTTTTGTGAGTCGGGCCTGAACTCAACCCATCGTGCTGAGTTCACCATGGCCCGGCCCAAACCAGGTCTGACCGGGTCGTTCTGACCGGGTCAAACCGGACCCCGGCCCAAGGATACCTATAAACACATAAAGGACCTTATCTTGAGACCCAGTTGTCCGTTTGACAAATATTCTATGGCATTGGGATCCGTGGAGTAATAAGGTCCTTTTAACATACTCGATGTGAGTTTTGGAGAAACATGGAGTACAGCCAAGATGGATCACACCCGAATCCAACCAGACCCTTGGAACTGAAATGCCAATAACGCACAAACCGGGCATCCTATTGACGCACTGTCTATTGCGTTGGAACCCCTATGATGAGAAAAATCATACAGTTACTCATTTATCATACATTGTACCAGTTTTAATATGAATAGTGTCTTTAGTAATGATTCATCCAAGTGCGCTACGTACATAACCCTACACTACTGAGATGTAACGACTTCTGATTTTTAGCCTATGTGTGACTTGATGGCCTAATGGGGAGTGCCTCTGTGTGATGAAAAAGACCCATGATACTCAGAAAGAGGAGTAAATAGTAGTACATTGTGGGGAGCGCCTTTTTTACATGGAATACACACGGTACTAAATAGGAGGTGTACCTCAGCAATCCAAGGTTAGTGGGGAGTACCTCTCTGTGATGTAGAAGACCCACAGTACTCGACAGTTGGAGTACCTCAGCAGTCCAAGTTTAGTGGGAAGCACCTCCGTGTGACCTAGTATCCCACTATACTCGATAGAGGATAAGTTCTCTAGGAGCTGAGGTGTTCGATGTTGTGACTGGGGATGTTACTTGTTACAATCCCTAGAGAATATCATGGCTGGCTATCATCATTAATAGCGATCCAATGTGGGTCACCATCATAATCCTATTTCTCTATGTTGTATTCTTGGTTTTATATGATCCTAAACTATGTGTTACATTAACTTTGTGGTGTTACCTTTGTTTATTTTCCTTTGTGGAACTCTGGGAGACCTTCGGGGGTCACGGGGTCCTTACTGAGTATCATTATACTCACCCCTGCATGGGCTATATAGCATCCCGACCTTTTCATAAGTTACTATTACATCATTTTAATGATAAAAAACATAATAGTATTATATATAAAGGATCCAATTGTTTAGTGTCTTGGGAAAACTAGGAACATACATAACAATTACAACATCAAGCATAAACATTTATTTAATTTCTTCTTCACTAGCTTCTTATTGTAATTTTCCCTCTCTTTAATACATGTATCCACCTGAGGATATACATCAAAATGGGTGAGAAAGAATCCCAGTTAGAGGATAGATAAGAACAATACAGAATGGGGTGATACTTATAATAACATGGGAAAAAGATCATGAAAATGAGAGGAATCATAAATATAAGACTTGAAATGTGGCAATGCATAAAAATGAAACATCATGTCTTAGTGGTTAAAAACCACACATAGTTGTGAACCAAGATAGAATATTGTTCACAAATCATTTCACATTTACTTATGAGATTTGTCAATTTACCCAATGCATTGGAGCACTGTATAATTTCGAGCGCACCCGTCACTTTGATACATTCATATTGCACTATGTAATTCTGGGTGCACCCATCACATCATAACATTATCATTAACATTATTGACACAAAAAACACATATAAAAAATGAAAATAATAAACCAATGGAAGGGAATGGATTTCATCTCATAAGAACACATTAATATACTTTGGGTTCCCAAAATAAAGATGGAATAACATACATGTTTCAATAACCGTTCACGTTGAGGGAGAAGTAAAAGGCGTGTTCTTAAAAAAAGAGTTATTTTGAAAAAAAAATTGTTGGACATAAAAACCAGTGATAAACATGTATATCCTAGAAAATGAAAGACAATTATGATCAAATGATTTTTATGGAGTAACCATATCAAAAATAATGGAGTGAAAGAGGGAGAACCCGAAGGATGAATGTTGGGTTGGAGAATTTCCCCATACCTTGTACCAGAATGCTTCCTTATCTTTAATGTCGTGAATCATGACATTATATTCATTAATTAGAAATAAAGAACCCTGTGTACATTAATATGGTTCATTATGGTTTTATTAAGTGATTTTATGTGCCTTTGGATGAGTAATAGTGTTTAAAAAAATGATTTTGGAAGGTTTGTTTTTATGGTTTTCTTGAGTGGTTCACTTGTATTCTTAAATCAAAGTTTGGGTAGAACATGGGTAAACATCCATAACTGATATTAAATGTTATTAATGATATTATAAGAGTTTGGATGATATTTTAATGAATTATATTAGGTCTATGTGGATGAATCATTAGATTAGAATTAAATGACGATTGTTTGGGTTAATTAGAGCAATTTTTCTATCATAATGAACTTGTTTCATTTTATCACCAGAACTATGGTCATAAGATAGTTACAAAACATTAAATAGGAGATAATACATATAATATTTTCTGTTTCAGCCATAAAAATGGTGTCATGACCATATCTGATGGTTGTAATGGAAGAAGAAATCATGTCGTTCTTGAAGGTGAAAATTTAACACCTCACGAACAACGTTCTCTTTAATAAAATAAAAGGACGTGGGAAAGGGGGTTGGCTGATATAATATCCCATTAGCATCATAAAATTACAGAAGATTTATAATACTGGTGTTATAATACAATTAATATGAAGATAGTTGGGGAGATATCAATAAATGAACTTGAACTTCAAAAGAAATTAAAGGGGAAGAGGGAGAGAAATTTCCTCATAAATCTTCCTCTTCAGATCCTCCTTAAGGAAGCTAGACATGGTCTTTAATGAGACCAGAAAATATTGAATGCGGGATTGGGGATAGAGAAGAGGTTTGGGAAGAGTTTAGAGAAGGTTTGGATCTTGATAGGTGTGAGGAAATGAGGGTGTGAAGGGTGGTATTTATAGTGGAGGGGAGAGGGGTTTCCTTAATATAAAATTCAATAGTTTATTAATTTCCCCTTATACAAGGAATAGTGTGTATTGAGTGACCAATAATATTAATTTTATCATGTGATCCCAAAACAAGTGGGCTAACATCATCATAACATCACATATGACTCTATAATTAGCTTATTTAGCTTATTTTTGTAAATTAAAGTATTTCACTATTCATCAAAAATTCAAGTATTTCAGAAATATCCCAAAAATATACCCCAACCATTTTTTGACATGTGGAATTCAAAAAAGAATTACATTTTTCAAAAATAATTATCTAAATATTATTAATATAATATTTAATTATAATTATAATTTACTTAAAAAACAGTTTTTAAAAATTAAAACTGATTTTATAGTGCTTTCAAAAATTAAGTAGATTCTTATAAAATTATCTAAAAACAATAATAAAATTGTATTGATAATTAATGAACCCATTTTAAGAAAAAATACATTTTCTTTTAAATTAATTAATTAATTATAATTAATTATATATGACTTACAAAATACCTAAACGTTTACTAAGGTCAAATTGTCACTTTCTAATATGTCAAAATTTTATTTAATTATTCAAGTGTAATGTTACTCTTATTTTGGATGATTTCCTATTCATAATAGTCATATTACTATTTATAAGGTTATGTTACTATTCATAAGGGTAGGTTACTATTCACTAAAAATTATTTTCATTTCATTAGACTCCAAAAAACATCTTGACCATAACCGTGTATATCAGATTTTAGAAATTCAAAACATATAAGTGGAAAACTTTTTTTAGGTCACATCGAACATAGTAGTTCATTATTTAGTGTTTTCATGTGATTTTATGACATAATTATAAGAAGGTAATTTCCATTGAAAAACATTGGGACGTTACATTCTTCACCCCTTAAGAAATTTCACCCCCTAAATTTCATTTTACACAAACAGGTGAAGGTACTTCTCCTTCATTGCCTCTTCTGGTTCCCAAGTTGCTTCTTCAAACTTATGGTTCCTCCCCAACACATTGACAAGATGGTTTGTCTTGTTTCATAGAACCTTATATCTCCGGTTCAGAATCCTTACTGGCTACTCCTCATAGGAGAGATCATCTTCCAACTGCACCACCTCTGAGTTTAGTACATGTGAGGGGTCTGCTATGTAATTCCCCAGCAGTGATACGTGAAACACATCATAAACATGTGCCATATTCAGTGGAACTGCAAGAAGGTAGGCCATGGCTCCAATGTATTCAAGGATCTCGAAGGGGCCAATATACCTTGGTCTTAGCTTCCCTTTCTTCCAAAATTGAATGATTCTATTCCATGGAGATATTCTAAGGAAGAATTTATCTCCAACGCCGAACTCCAAATCCCTTCTACGGTTGTCATAATAGCTCTTTTGCTGACTTTGAGCCGATTTGATGTGTTTCAGGATGAATTGAATCTTCTCGGTCATCTCTTGAACATGATCAGGTCCAAGTAGCTTTCTTTCTCCAACTGCATCCCAACAGGTTGGAGTTCTACATCACTTTCCATATAGAGCTTTATGTGGAGCCCTCTGAATACTCATGTGGAAGCTATTGTTGTATGAGAACTCATCCAATGTGAGATTTTGATCCCATCCACCTTTGAATTCTAGAGAGCATTCTCTTAGCATATCTTCGAGCATATTAATAGGTCTTTCATACTGGCCATCAGTTTGGGGGTGATAGGTCGTGCTGAAATTTAATTCAGTACTCAATGCATGTTGAAGGCTCCTCTAGAATTTAGACGTGAAACATGGGTCATAGTCAGAGAAAATTGAGAGTGGAATGTCGTGCAGTCTCACCACATCCTTCACATATATCTTTTCATGTTGTTAAATTGATAGGTCTTCCCGAAGAGCGATAAAATGGGAAGTCTTGGTGAGTCATTCAACCACAACCCATATCACATTATTTCCCTTCGACGTCTTCGGGAGACCCGTGGTAAAGTACATAGTAACATTTTCCCATTTCCACATAGGTATAGGTAATGGCTACATCATACCTTTGTACTTTTGTCACTCAACTTTAACTTGCTAACATACCAAGCACCTTGATATTTATTCCGCAATCCCCTTCTTCATGTTATCCCACCAGAAGTGTTCTCGGAGATCACGGTACATCTTGGTACTCCCAGGATGGATAGATAATGTTGAGCTATGGGCATTGTCCAATATATCCTTCTTTATCCCGGGTGATGAAGGCACACAAAGCCGCGTTCCAAACCGAATCACACCATCATCATCGATATGGAACTTTGGCAGCTTCCATTCCTTTACTGCTTTCACCCTCTTTTTTATCTCTACATCATCCCTTTGTGCTTCCTTAATCATCTCCGGGATGGATGGTTGCGCAATCATTTGGGAAATTTAGTATGTATCCCCTGCCCTTATGATTTCCAAATTCATTCATTGCATATCCAAGAAGATAGGGTCTTTCTCAATCCGCAACATGGATAGAGAAGAAGGTTCTTTTATTCTTAGAGCATCAGCTACCTTGTTCACCTTTCTAGGATGATAGTGAATAGAACAACCGTAATCCTTGATTATCCCTAACCATCTCCTTTGACGCATGTTGAGCTCCTTTTGTGTGAATACATACTTCAGGCTCTTATGGTCAGTGTATAAGTCACAATTCCCTCCATAAAGGTAGTGCCAATAGATTTTTAATTCAAAAATCATGGCTGCCAGCTCTAGATCATGTATCAGGTAGTTCTGCTCATGGATCTTCAACTACTGTGAGGCATAGGCTATCATATTGTCATTTTTCATGAGTACACAACCTAAGCCTTTCTTTGAAGAATCACTGTATATCACAAAAATTTCACCACTTTTCGGTAGTTTGAGTACAGGTGCAGTGATCAGCCTTGTCTTTAGCTCCTTGAAGCTTCCCTCACATTCTTTCATCCAGACATACTTTACCCCTTTCATTGTTATATTAGTTAGAGGTCTTGAAAATCGTGAGAAGTTTCTCTCAAAACCTCGATAGTACCCAGCTAATCCAAGAAAACTAGAGATTTATGTGACACTAGAGGGCCTGGGCCATTCATCAATCACCTTTGTTTTTGAAGCATCCACATAAATTCCCTCACTTGTGATCACATGTCCCAAGAATGTGACTTTCTTCATCCAAAAGTCACACTTGCTGAACTTGGCATAAAACTTCTCCATTCTTATGTCACCAACACCAGTCTTAGATGTTCTTCATGTTCCTACTTACTCTAGGAGTAGATGATAATATTATCAATAAACACTACCAAAAATTTTCCGAGGTAATATCTAAAGAATCTATTCATAAAATCCATGAAGATTGTATGGGCATTAGTATGTCCGAAGGGAATCACTAGAAACTCATAGTGACCATACCTTTTTTGAAAGGCAGTCTTGTGAATATCTGCTTTCTTCACCTTTACCGGATGATATCCAGAATGAAGATCAACCTTTGATAATTATTGAGCTCCTCTTAACTGATCGAACATGTCATCAATACTTGGGGGAGGATACTTGTTCTTTATGGCGATCTTGTTGAGTTCCCGATAATCGATACATAGCCGCATTTTTTCATCCTTTTTCTTCACAAAAAGCACTGGTGCACCCCAAGGTGATGCACTAGGGTGTATGAACCCTTTGTCCATATGCTCTTGAAACTACTTCTTTAACTCCTCCAGTTTGATAGGAGCCATCCAATAGGGACACTTTGAGATAGGAGTAGCTCCAGGTATGAGTTCAATTGAGAACTCAACCTCACGATCCGGGGGAATTCTGGGTAACTCTTAATGAAATACATCATTGTATTCCCTTATGATGTTCATTTTGTCAAGTTTGGAACTTTCCTTCGACTCAACCATTTGGGCGAGGTATGCTTCTT
Organism: Viscum album; assembly: GCA_963277665.1. Classification (NCBI taxonomy): domain Eukaryota; kingdom Viridiplantae; phylum Streptophyta; class Magnoliopsida; order Santalales; family Viscaceae; genus Viscum; species Viscum album. Next base: position 841,906,836 of record OY728128.1, read on the forward strand.
CATAGGGAATCAACACCCACACCATTGAAGGATTTTTTAAATAAGATTCATGATCTTCCTTTCATTTGTAGAGGAGCATGGGATGGTTTCGAATATGAAAATATATTTCCTTTTCCTGATATTTGATATGTGATATATATAAATAGAGTCAATCCGTTCCCATTATAGCTTGAAATTCCACCAAGGTAAGTATTATGAGATTTTTCAGAAGAATCTTCCCACATGCGCCAATAGGAGAAGATTCAAACACTTGGGTCTCAATGATTGCACCACATGGTGTTTTTACATATATCTCTACTTCAAGGTTTTGGGACTTTGATTATATAGTTCTAGAAAACATTCATGATATAAATGAATGCATAGAACCAGAATCAAATAAGACTTTCTCCATTCTTGAGTGAATAGGAAGTGTACCTTGTACGACTTCATTATCATGCTCTACCTCCACAGTAGTGATGTCATAAGCCATCTTTTGTTCCTTTGGCTCTGGTGGCTGCTGATACTGATTACCCTCGAGAGCTTGAGATTTAGTACACTGGTTCTCATAGTGCCCTATCTCCCTATAGTTGTAGCATTGAACCATGAGTGGTTCTCTCCTTTCATCAGCTACATTATCCTTTATTTTTGTGTATTTTCAACACTCATGAGCATGGTTTTCTTCATTCCCACACTTGAATCATTTCCCCATCCCTTTGAGGCATTTCCCATGGTGCAACTTCCCAAATTTTTGGCTTGTTGGTCATTGAGTTTTCCTCCCACTTTTTTCATTAGATCCTCCAGCTTGAAACTCCATCTTTTGTTTGTTATCCCCATATCCATGGGACCATTCTCCAAACTCTATCTCCACTTTGATATCACATCAAAAAAATTCTTCATAACTCCCAATGTCTCGAATTTCAAGAGCCTTTCTAAGGTGTGGTTTTAATCCACTAAAGAATATATAAATTTTGCTATCATTTGTGATAAAAAACCCAAAGTGTACCTTGCATGCCTTGTGCAATTCGGTTCATAGGTTGTAACAGATTCTCCTTCTTTTTGCTTGATATCTATGAATTCTTTCTCCATCTTCTTATGAAGAGTTCTTGGGAAATACTTGTTAAGAAACATTATCATAAAGTCTTCCTATTCCATCACTTCAATATCCTCCCTTGGCTTGGTGTTCTTAATCAAATCCCACCATTGATCGACTTCTCCATCTAGAAGATAAACAGCTAGGGTCACCTTCTCCATCTTGAAACAGTGAAGAACAGAAATGATCTTCTTAATGGAGTTAACCCACTGTTCTACAACTAGTGGATCAGAAGATCCACAAAATGTTGGTGGTCGTTGCCACATAAAACATTTGATAGCCAGTTTCTCCCTCTTTGATGAATGAGGATATTCCCCATTATTATGGTTATAGTTCATAACCTGAGATAATTGGGTAAGCATCGACATGAAGTTTTGAACTCCACCTCCCAAATCATCGGGGATGTCGTTCGGGCAATCATTACATTGGCCCTCGCATGAGTTTTTGGCCCAATTTCTCATAGTTCTTTCCATTTTCTAAAATAGAAAAGGTTAGAACAAAACATAAGTAAACAATTCATGAATATTATATTCATTTAAAAAATTTATACCAAATAACATAACATATGATATCCCTATATAAATATTCTTGTGTGGACTTATCTACTTAGTCTCATGCTAGAGGTTTTCTCTAGGTTCAATAATCCTAATTCCCAAATTAACTAAACCTCCCTCTGATACCAACTATAGAATCCCATCATTTTCTAATGTTACTATTACATCATTTTAAAGATAAAAAACATAATATTATTACACATAGAGGATCCAAAGTTTTAGTATCTTGGAAAAACTAGGAACATACATTACAATTACAACATCAAGCATAAACATTTATTTAATTTCTTCTTCCCTAGCTTCTTATTTGCACTTTGACTCTCCTTAATACATATAGACACCTGAGGATATAAATAAAAAAGGGTGAGCTAGAAGCCCATTAAGAGGATAAATGAGAGAAATATATCATTGGGTGAGCATAATCATAACATGGGAAAAAGATCATGAACATGAGAGGAATCATAAATATAAGACTTGAAATGTTGCAATGCATAAAAATGAAACATCATGTCTTAGTGGTGAACTACCACACATTATTTTGAACCAAGTAATAATCTTTTTCACTCATCATTTCACATTTACTCATGAGATTCATCACATTACCCAATTAATTGGAGTATTGTATAATTCTGGGTGCACCCGTCACTTTGAAACATTCATATTGCGCTCTATAATTCTGGGCACACCTGTCACATCATTACATTATCATTATCATGCTTGCCACATAAAACAAATATCAAAAATGAAAATAACTCACCCATGGAATGGAATGGGTTTCATCACATAAGAACACATTCATAAACATTGGGTTCCCTAAATAAAGAGGGAATAACATACATGTTTCAAGAACCGTTCACTTTGAGGGAGAAGTAAAAGGTGTGTTCTTAAAAGAAGAGTTCTTTTGAAAAACATTTTTATGACATAAAAACTAGTGATAAACATGTATATCCTATAAAAGGAAATAAAATGATGAAAAAATTATCTTTATGCAGTAACCATATAAAAAATAATGGAGTGAAAGAGGGAGAACCTGAATGATTAAAGGTGGGTTCGAGAATTTCCCATTACCTTGTACCCGAATGCTTCCTTCTCATTAATGCCCTATATAATGAAATTATATTCATTAAATAAAAAACCATAACCTTTTTTTACATTAATATGGTTCATTATTGTTTCATTAAGTGATTTTATGTGCCTTTGGATGTCTTATAGAGTTTAAAAACATTATTTGGGAATGTTTGTTTTTATGGTTTTCTTGAGTGGTTCACTTGAATTCTTAAATTGAAGTTTGGGTAGAACATGGGAAAACATCCATATATAATATTACTTTTAATTAATGATATTTCAGTATTTTGGATGATATTTTAATGAATTATATTATGTCCATGTTTATGAATCATTAGATAATAATTAAATGATGATTGTTTGGGTTAATTAGAGCGATTTTTCGATCATAATGAACTTGTTTTATTTTGTCACTACCACTATGGTCATAAGTTTGTTACAGAACTTTAAATAGGATATAATAAAAATAAAATGTTATAGTTTAACCATAAAAATGGTTTCATGAACAGATATAAAGGTATAAATGGAAGAAGAAAGCATGACGTTCTTGACGGTGAAAAATTAACACCTCACGAACAACGTTCTCTTTAATAAAATAAAAGGAAGTGGAAAAGGTGTTTGGATGATATAATATCACATTATCATCATAAAATTACATTATATGTATAATACTGGAGTTAAAATACAATTTATATGATGATATTTGGGGAGATATCATGAAATGAACTTGAACTTGAAAGGAAATTAAAGGAGAAGAGGGAGAGAAATTTCCTCTTAAATCTTCCTCTTGAGATCCTCCTTATGAAAGCTAGTCTTGGACATTTGATGAGACTAAAAGATCTTGAATGTTTGAGAGGGTCTAGAGAAGTATTTTTTTAGAGTTTAGAGAAGGCTTGGAGCTTGATAGGTGAGAGGAAATGAGGGTGTAAAGGGTGGTATTTATAATGGAAGGGAGAGGGGTTTCCTTAATATAAAATTCATTAGTTTATTAATTTCCCCTAAGACAAGGAATAGTGTGTCTTGAATGACCAAAAATAGTAATTTTATCATGTGATCCTGAAAAAAGTGGGCTTACAACAGAATAAAATCACACATGACTCTATAATTAGTTTACTTAGATTATTTTTGTAAATTACGATATTTCACTATTCATCAACAATTCATGTATTTTAGAAAAATCCCAAAACATTTCCCTAAGCATTTTTTGATGTGTAGATTCAAAAAATGAATTCCATTTTTCAAAATTAATTTTCTAAATATTATTGATCTAATATTTAATTAAAATCATAATTTACTTAAAAAAAGTTTTTTAAAATTAAAACTGATTTTATAGTGGTTTCAAAAATTACGTAGAGTCTTATAAAATTATCTAAAAACTATTAGAAATTGATTTGATAATTAATGAACACATTTTATAAAAAAATATATTTTATTATAAATTAATTAATTAATTATAATTATTTATTTATAACATACAAAATACCAAAACATTTACTAAGGTCAAATTGTCACTTTTTAATATGTTTAAATTTTATTTAATTATTCAAGGGTAAGGTTACTATTATGTTGGATGATTTACTATTAATAATGGTCATATTACTATTTATTGGGGTATGTTACTATTCATAAGGGTAGGTTACTATTCACCAAAAAATATTTTTGTTTCATTAGACTCCAAAAAACATCTTGAACACAACTGTGGATGCCAGATTTTCGGAATTCAAAACATTTAAGTGACAAACTTATGTTTTTAGGTCACTTATCACTTAGTTGTTCCTTATGTTGTGTTTTCATGTGATTTTATTACATAATTATAAGAAGGGAATTTCCATTGAAAAGCTTTGGGTCGTTATATGCTACGCCCGCACCTTGTTATCTCTTATGCAGACGACGAGCAACTAGGATGAGGTTTGAGGGAGCCAGGACTAGCTGGTACATAGAAGAGACAGACGGACGCTGAGTGCTGAGGTGGAGATATATACCAACCCTTTAGGTAGGTTCCTTGATGGATGACTCAGTAGTTGTATTCCCTTATTCAGTTGTATTGTTCCTTTCAGTTGTACTTATACTTTTCAGTTGTACTAGTAGTTTTATTTGGGCTTATATTCTGGCCCCTTTCCTTTCAACACTCTTTTACTCCAGTAGTATACATCACAGTTGCTTATTGTTGTGTTCTCCGACTTTGTATTTGTGCAGGTTTAAAGGAAAGAATACACCTTTGGTGCTAGTTGTCTGCCCCCATCCTATAGAAGGCGGGCTTGGGGTAGTCACGGCACTGGCCCCAAGGGACGATTCATGACAATAGTATCCACTGATTCAAAATTCCAAAATCAATCATACCTAAAGGCACACTCCATGAAAGGGATGTATTCCCCATGATGCCAGGTAAATTGACTTGCAATTTGGGTGTTAAAATTATATATCCATTCTATTAAAATGTACCATGGATACCCCTAGTAATTTAATTATTTTATAGTTATTAGGTATATTCCCATTCATTATATAACCAGTAGAATATAATAAATTGGTATATAAATGTTGGGTATATAAGTAAGTGGGATAATAAATGTATATAAATTAGAAGAAACCCTTTTTTAAATGTTGCATATTTATAAAAAATACTAGAAATAAAATACATAATAAATTTTTGATTAATTTTATTTTCAAAAAATAATAATGAAATCTTAACAAATAAAAATAGTTTTTTGATTGGTAAAGAATTATCTTTTTTTTGGAATGTAATATTTTCAATTTTTTTAGTAAACATTATTTTATAATTAATTTTCTTATATTTAGTTATGTAATTTAAAAAAGACATTATATATTGGAGAAATATATATAGAAATTATGTTATTGGTTAAGTAATATAATTTTTTTAACTAAATTAAAATATGGTGTAAACGTGAAACATGTTCGTTTCTGTTATATATAAAAGACAACATTGAATTTTAAAATTAAAAAAGGTTCTATTATCTATGTTTAATTAAACTATATTTTACACTCTAGTTTATAGTGGAGTACTAATAGGTATACTCATTCCATAAAGGGTATATCATATTAATTAATATAATTATTAAATTAAAAATTTATATTTTTAAAGGAAATTTATATCACCACACTTATAAATTCTTTTTCCACCAGTATTTCAAAACACCTCCCAAAATTAATCCATTATTAAAAATTGAATACATATTCTATCTCATTAATATATTATTCTTATTATCGATATTTTGATCACATGATTTCTTATTGATTAATCATGAAGAAGGTCACTAGTGGAGGTCTAATTTCAATTATGTGGTTACATATTCAATTCTTGTGTTTTCATTTATATTTAATTATATTTATATAGAAGGGATATCACTAAAAAATGAACCCTCACCTAAAAACCCTTATATAGAGGTCAAAATCAATACACATGGTTTTTCAAAAAAAATTAATAGTGACCCATTAACTATGGTAATGACCTATAAGCACCTAATAGCCTGTAAAACAACTGAAAATTGTGAATCTTGAGATCAAGAGGTTTGAGGTGATAAGGTATGTTTTTTATATACCACATCACCACCACCACATGAAAAATTAAATTTATATTGCTTCTTTTTTTAAATAAAAATTTATTATTACAACCAAAATTAATACTATAAGGTTTTTTAAATTTTAAAATTAACATTGATTAATGATTTCCATCTCAATTTTTATTTTACATTGGATGGTTTATTATATTGTTTCTTTAACCATGTACATGGGTGATGTTATTCTATAAATTTCACCTCCTAAATATATTTTCAATACACCATAATTAACAATCTATCATATAAAAATTGATATATTAATTAAATTATAATGAATCCATAATAGTAAAATAAAATAAAAATAACTATTTAAATAACTCTTTATAATTGATACAATCATCAAAAAAGGAGAAAATAGAAATATTATTTACAAATCATAACTGTACATATTATGGAATGAATTTTTAATGATAAAATACATGAAATTTTTATAAATACTTTACCTTGTTAATAATAAATATCATTAAATCACTATAAATGAATAAGGATATAGATCATAATTCAAAAAAAAAATAAAGGACACCAAGATTTAATATTTTCAAATGACTTGTTAGAAAATGAATACATAAATATAAAAAATAGTAAATCAATAAAAAATATAAATTAGATAAAAAATATTAAAAATTATTATATAACTCATAATTAATAAATTAAATATGATTGAATATAGAGTTTTAGCCTGATGAAATGAGTTAAAAGTATAGGTTACGAGATTTTTATGTTAGTCAATATTTTTTCACTAAATCTTGTTTAGTTTTTATATTTTAGGTTAGGCTTGGTATATCACCAAATTATATTTTATTATATTTTATTATTTTTATCATTCCAATTTCGTATTTTTATTATCGGAATGTTTATACTAACCTTGCACATTATAAAGATGATAATAAATTTCCTTATTAACTTATTCTATTTTTATTCTTTTTGAAATTTATAATTTTATTCCTTTCCTATAGTACTTTATGTTATATATTTATAATACATTTATATAGTCTATGGACATATTTTTTGGATTTACAGGATTTATACATTAATTTATATATGGTTGATCCTATGGTATTCCTCATGAAATTGTTATGTAACCCATTTTTTCTTGATATGTTAATCATGTTATAAATTATGATTCATCTAGGATAAATTTACCAATTTAATTTCAATGCGAAGTACATATTTATGTTCATGTTACATTATAACATGTCATACCAAAATTATACAGTCACTTAATTCACTTGTTGACACTTATTTCTCATGAAAAGGGAAGTATAACAAGTTCATAATTTAATAATTCCTTTTCATATTTACATAATAGGTAGTTATGATATCTTATTATCATATATCATAAAAATTCAAATTCTATGATCTGATATTATGATTTTATGATTTATTTCATCATCTTATAAATTCCTAAATTTAATTCCTGATTTGATATTATTTTTTTCTTTCCCCATACAAAAGTACTATCTCATAATTTCATTTGAAAATTTCCCCATGATTTTCAAAACAATAATTTGTTTAAAATTGGAAGGTAAAAGGATTTTGTTAATTAATAAATATATGGTTTATAATTTATATGAATATATAATTAAATATAAATTTAATCTCTAATGATTCTAAACCTATGGGTTTTGGGATGTGTTTATAACATCAATAAAAATTTATATTTGAAGTAAAAAATATGTAAAAACAATGAATAAATGAGATGGTTCATTGTTACAATACTCTATAACATTCCACTAATGGTTTTATATGGGTAAAATAACAACTCTTCAATATATAAAAGGATAATATAAACTAGAAAAATATCACAATTCTATGTAAAACCATAACCATTTACAAAAATAATGAAGAACATATAAATTTTCATATATATTTATTGGAATATTATATTTATCATGTTCTTAATAAAAATCAATCAGAATAGAAAAATGAATATTTACTCAATGGTGTAGCCCTAGGTTGACTAAATCAACCACATGGTCATGAAACTCCTAATAACTATGATATATTAGTATCTATCAAGAAATGAAATAAATGTGTAATAGAGCTAATTGAGAGTTTTAAGATCATTGGAATGGATCATACACATTATCATCTAAATATAAAAATATTCGTTATATATATATTGGGGATCCTCCTCAAGTTTCCATGAAATTACTCATACTTTATGAAACATTCGATTAAATGGACTGTGGTTATAATTTTTGTAATCCATTTGATTAAATGAATCCTACCAAAATTTTCAATGAAAAAATCATTTTAATTTAGGATAATCAATATGGATGATTCTTGATATTTAACAATACAAATTTTTACACAATGTTAAAAATATATGTAAATATAGATGAAAATAATAATAATCATACTTATTTATAATTTATTGATGTTTTACAATATGACAATCTATAGAAAATATAATATGATATCTCTATATCAGTTGGAATTAAATACATCAATCTATGTTATATGATATGCCTTGAGTAATTTATAAAATACCCCATGGAATAAAAATCACATAATTTACTATATTTCTATGAAAATATAAATACATACCTTATATTTAGGGATTATCTCTTTGAATTACCCACTTTCACTAAATCCTCATAGATTTTTTTATTATCATTTGACATTATAAATTATAATAGAAATTAAAATAGGAAGTTATTCCCATCCCTATTTTAGATATTTTCTAAAACAATAGCAATAATATATCACCAAATTGTCCATGTGTCATGCCAAATGAAATAACTTGTGAGTGTCCCTAAAAAAACTTTTTTTATATAGAGAATAATTTTTTTTAGAGAAGGACTCTATTTTTTATAGAACCCAATCACCATTAAGTCCACCATAAATTTTGATACTATATAATTTTTATATTGAAAACATAAATATGAATTCATAAATTCATAAATGTAATAAAAAATTATCTTTATAAAATAATCAATAATTCTCAACATACAAGGGAATCAGACGTGATATTCATCAAAACATGTATTTATATACCTATGTTCTCCAGTTATATCATATAAAAGAAATAGTTTTCATTTGATCCCATTATCTAAGACGTTGTAAAAACATTGGGCATATAGTTTGACAATACCAATGAGAAAATCATATATTTTAGATTTTCTATGTTTATATGGACTAAGTTGATGAATACATAAAATAATATTCATCTAAGTTGATGATTACATTTTATTATACTCATTTAAATATAATATTATATAATATTAATTATATATTACCAACTATACATTCCTTCAATCAATCCCATTCAAGGGTCCATATATCATGCTTGTAAAATTAGAGGACAATACCATATTTCTTAAGCCTCAAATTATGACATCATCAGTAATATACACAAAATCCCCATGATTAAAAAAAATATCATGGAATTAGAATGAAGTGTATCAATGTATAAAGGATATTAATCATATATTTGTTATGAAATTATATAAAGGTGATTATTTTCATGAAATATTCAACACTATTATTCTAATGGCATAGTGAATAACACTTCATATGGTATACATATGGTGTCATCCAAGTCAAAAACAATATTTATTTGCCTGATGATCAAATTTCATAACATTATAAGAAATTTTAGTTGTAAAACATTGAAATTACATTATAAACCCCAACATTACATGATGAAAATCAGTTAGAGATAACAAAAAGTCATACATTAATAGGTTTCTTACCAATTCACATGATGTTTATATGCTGAAATTAGAAATAATGATATGGTGGATACTAAATTTTTTATATCATGATATATTTTATATTTTTAAATTTTGTTAAAAATATAGGTCCAAACACAATATAAGTTTCATTCTAATCATATAACATATGATATAACACCAAAGAGACCATATGTTTTTAACACGTTTTGAGTTTTGTTAAAATTTATGTATATATATATGTAATTTTAACCACATATCATTGTAATTATCTAAAAAACCCTTTCATTAAATTCTTTATTTGGTAACAAAATTTATGAAGTTCGAATAATAGGGAGACATAGGAAACATATTCTAAAGGTTCAAATCGTTGGAAAAAATTATTCAAGATCCAAACCAAAATTACATAAAACGTTACGATACTGATAACATATGTTTTCATTATATTATTCATTATATGTTCATTATTATTATAATTCAGGGAAATATATCAAGATTATTTTTCCTTCAAATAATTTTAGAGAGAAAATTTAGTTCTTTAAATTTATATTTATAATATTTCATAAACTCTTTTAAATATAAAATGAAATAAATTTCATTACTATAACTAAAGAATTGTATTTAAATTTCTCTATATTATTATATCTTATAATAATTTAGGATATTATCTGACATTGAAATTGAATCTTGACTACGATAGTAATTTTTTCTCTTACACTATGTGTATATTTAGTTTGAAACATACTCTCACTAAACACTTAGAGACGGTATTCTTTTGGAAAATCATGATAATATGTATAAAATATATTTTGATAGAAAAATAATGACATTTTATAACATAATTAATATTTAATAAATAAAATTTTTACAATAATTTCCTATATAATGTTCTATGTGTTTGAAATAGATTAAAAAAACAGACATTATTCTTCAGAAATGTGCTTCTATTAATCAGAATGATCATTTTCTATCTTATTTTAGCTAGATTCATGGATAAATATGTTTCAAATATAAAATTAATTTTATCCTTATTTTATTTCAAAAGATTATATATAATTATATGAATATTAAACCACATGTATAAAAAATTATCATCTCATTTATTCTTTAAAAAACTATTTTTTACATGCATCTCCTATTGTATAAGAGAAAAAAAATTATATCCAAAATACTCATGATTTTTTTATAATTATTATAATATTTTAAGTACTTAATATATCAAAGTAATTAATATAGAAACCCCTTTATCTATTACATGAATGAAAATTTCAATATTCCTTATTTTTTCATTCTTCTATTTTATAAATTTTGTATACTTACAATTCCTATAAAACATTTTTTTTTACCATATACCCTTATAAGAAGAATTTATTTATATAAAATTATATGTGATATGGACACTATATTTGATTTAATTTAACCCTTTTGGTACTCTATGAATATCCTTATCTATGGGATATTATTTTTATATTGGAACCATTATCCTTAATTTATCAATACACCCAATTGTTTTATATAATTTAATCCCCCATAGACAACCCACTATTAATGTTTCCTATAAATTTTTTCTCCTTCCAGGTTGGAAAATTATCCCCTTGTACTAACAACATAGTAATTTATCAAAAACCTCCCATATTTTTATTATATATCTTCTTAATATTATGTATCATGGGTAAACATTCCTGGATATCATTCATATTTAAAAATCACATTGATTTTCTAGAGCCTTTCTGATAATGATTATTGAATAAATTAAGTAGATTGATCATTTTCTACTGAATACCAAAGTCTCTATAAGTCATTCACATACCCAATCATATTGATCAAATTAATATAATGATATAAATTTTATCATACCAAAATAAAAGAGTTATTTTGAAATTTTATATCATTCATCTCTAGATTTCTCCTGATATAACATCTTTCGGTTGTCTTAAATCTCATAAAAATATATAGATTCATGTTTAGTAAATATTTTAGGCTCTATAGAGATGATAATTAATGTTAGAACAATAATATAATACCACTTATCTTTATATCAATCATTCTCATCCACTGGAATAACATCTTTAGATAGTGTTTTCGTGAAAATTGGTTTTTCTAACACATATATTTTATCATGTTTACAAAAAAAATCTTAACATTCTATATAAATCTCTGATATTGATTCAATTATTCATATCCATTTCAGAGATTGATAATAATTTCATCTATGAGGTTAAATATTTAATGTTATCTAAAAAATAATACTTTATAAAATGAGTACTATTTATAACAATACATTAATATGGAATATTACTAAATGTTATCCCACAAAAAGAATGAAAAATTATATAAGGAAATCATATCCTTTATTAAGACATAATCCATATTTTATAATTAATTACACAATTTAGTCCTTTGAATAATTCATAACTATATCTGGTATATAATTATGTTGGTTATATCACATTTGACACTTAAATATTTGAGTAGATAACTCTTTAACCACTCCATAATATAGATTATCTCAACTATAATTCCATGGAATAGAAACATTTATGATTTGCTAGTTATGTGTGACCCAAATAAGAATCCATAAATTAGTCACCCAATGATAGGGTTATTTCATTACTTTCTAACCTTACGTTATATAAATTTGGTGAACTCGACTTTGGCATGGCATACCCAATTGGATGATTAGGGCCTTGGGAATTTATTTCTTTTGAATGAATAAACAAATTTATATACAAAGGTTGTTTACATATCATTTTCCTATCTATTTATATTCTTATTAAATTTATGACTGATTCTAATGATTTAGTTTGGACTCATATTTTTTAAATCAAATCAATATGTTTTATACATATTTATGCATTACTTTTTATGTGGCTCATAACATTGGATACTAACCAAAATAAAAAAACATATTATATATATATATATATATATATTTAGTTATTTATAAATCCCTTGTATATGGTATATGAAACCATTTCAGATAATGGTTCAACATCATATCAATTCAATAATCAATACAAGAGTATTAATGAAGCCCCTAGTTTCCAACACCCACTTTTCTCAAAAAGGCGTAAGACTCCATGCCATTGATTAGAATAATGAAAATTCCTTATACACATGGATCATCACCTAATAGATACCTTATTTCCATCATAATTCTAACCCATAATAAGTATTAGTCAAAATTAATTTTTTTTTTTCATAATCATAACATTATAGAATCCATTTATATGAAATATTAATAAAGAATTATTCCACAAGATTAACTCCTTATTTGTGTATGTGATAATTTATGAAGAATTTTACCTCTTTAAACTAAATAATAAATCTATTAATAATAAAAGAAATTATATTTATGAATAAAGTAATTGATAAAATAAATAAAAGATATAATTCCTAAATTTACTTATATGATATTAAATTATGACCAAATAATATTTAAAGAAAAGATAAATAATTATAATCCATTTTAGAAATTCATAGACATGAATAATTCACTTTTATCCAATACAAACTTTTCATATTATTGATTATATTTTTATTACATAAATTTATGATTTTGTATGAAATATGAACACAATATATTCCAATTATACAAATATAATAAATTTACATTATGTAAGTATCATAATATTAACATCATTAATTCTTCAACATATCTATTTTCAAAACTCAATATGACATGGTCCAAATAATCTAATCAAATAATTCAATTAATATGAACATTTATGTTAAATTATTCTTAATAATTCATAATATTATATAAACTCTAATATAATAATTCATTATGGTTTAAATTTTAAAATATTTATAAATTACCATACAATATATGTATAAATAAATTTTATCCAAATTATAAGTGATTCCATATAATTTCAAAATAATTTAATATTAACAATTAATATTATGAATACTTATTTAATAAATGTTTCCTAAACATTCAATAATTAGCAATATAAAATTTATAATTAATTAAAGTATAAACAAAATTTAAAAAATATAAAATATAAAATACATTTTTTCATTATTTACAGACAATTAATATCTAATATAGTTCAATTAATAATTTTTATGACCCCCTCCCTCCAATGATAACCCTCTAAGGACAGAGATGAGGTAATAGATATATTGACCCCTAATTCCCAAATACAGTCATTTGTGAGTTGGTGATAATCATCGATGGTATTAAAAAATCACATATGGAATTTATTTCCCACTATAAAATATATGATCCATAGACATGATAAAAAATCACCATGTAATTCTAGTATATAACAATAAGGAAAACTAAAAACCATCCCACAATACATGAAAAGTTTCAACATTTACAAAAACGGTATCCAAGTGAAATACCAAATAGGAAAGTCCAATGATAGTGACTCAATATAAGCTCTATCCTAAGCATGAAATGTCCATTTGGATCCCCAAAGTCCTCCTGGAAACATGGTAAATAGTTTATATACATAGGATGATCATAAAAGTGTACTCTATAAGAACATACCCATAGTCTCATGTGTGCATGATAAAATTGATTGATAACAGCCTAGTGAATAAAAAATATAACCAAAAACACTTAATCCAGTCAACTAACCTAACCTAGAATCACCAGGTCTCGCCCACCAAATCACACATCCATTATAGTAACATTGTATCATAAACATAAGAAATCATGGTGCATAGTATCCCTATCCACCCTGATTATCCACTCTAATGTCCCAATGTCGATTATCTTATTCTCCCAACCCTTATATGGATATCACATCACAACCATTCATATTTTATGTGTGTTGAGATGCATCCCTACATACCCCACCCTCACAAGGTCTAGAATATGGGGTTTTCATTTTTCATAAAAACATCACATCTCATCCGAAGAAACATGGTCCATCACATTGAATCTCCTCACTTAAATAGGGTATTGTGGTATCATGAATTTAAAGGACATAGACCTTTTACCCTACTCCTACCACACATTAACACCACCTCATGTCACATCACATAACTACCTCATCAGACCACATATCAATAGAAGTCATATAGTCCACCACACCACATCTCAACCAAATACAAGATTTACATCATTGTTTACAACGGAAGATCAGAGAAGAGGGTGGAAACAACCCTCTATAACACAACAATCTTAGATGATGGGGAGAACACCCATATCATAGAACCTAATAGTGTTAGAAATTGTATCCATATTGAGTGGGTAGTGTATACAAATAATGAAAAAATACATGACATATATATTTCACACAATAACCATCATATGGAATCATATCAGCTATACTAGTTCACACCACCACTACACCTTAGAAAACTATCAAAATAGTTTCTAGAACTATATGAATCAATCCAGAAAACTGCCACACAAATCCACACATCTACACTTTAAATTCTCAGTTTCTGGAATTCTATGATTTAATGAGTTTTTGCAGACTCCATTTATTTATTTCCACATTTACAAAGCCATAAATTTTTTCAATACATTAATTTAAATTAAACCATACCAATTTCAATCCCATTTATTCATTCCCCATCCATTTTTTAATTCATTTAATTCAAAAATGTAATTTATTTTATTAATGACTAGAAATTGACACATCAGTGCCACACCGTAATTGCACAACTCACATCAATCATCACTGCATCACCACATCAACCATCAAGTGATCACCACGTCTACAAAGCCATATCACCACAATAAAAACATTCCTAAAAATTTGTACATAACAACCACTACATTCCATAACCATCATTAAACAAAACCATCATGCACTACAACCACATAACTTCCCACATCACATATATTCCAACCAACAATCGAACACCACATCTCATCCCCTCATATTCCAATAGGTCACCACCATCATTGCATGATAGTCCACACCACACAAGGAATCAAAACAAATCAACCACACAAAATAACATCACATCTCTAATTGCACAATTTAATCATGGTAATTTATCATTTTAGGTATTTTTGTACCTTAAGAAATATCAAACAAACCATATATCCACGAGAAGACAATTTATTATCCATATATATATATATATATCCTATTATTTAGTATGTGATCATACCACAACATAGTAAGGGTTTTAGAAAATATCATCTATAGTATAAAAAAGGATCCCAAAAGCCGTGATTTTATGTTTTGGAAACATTCATCCATACTATCATCAGAAAATACTATTAATATAGTAAAAGAAATACACTACTCCACAAAACCATCAATATTAGTTTCTAAAACTAATTATATTTATTAAATCATCCATTATTATCCACCCAAAAGAATGAAAAATCATGAAATCCCCACACATGGCGTATAATAATGCTGAGAATTAGCTTCCACAACTTTAAAGAAGAGTTTTTGATTCACTGTGATCTACATGAAAAAGAATAATTTACCAAAAACCATTACTATACAATATAATACTTGATCAACCTAAAACACATTAGGATATCATCAAAATAGATCCCAATGCTGTCAAGGCCCGAAGCTTGACATACATAGATATTACATTACTTTTGCGGAATACTTAATACATAACAAAAACAGACACACAAAGACCGTAATAGTTTAGTGTCTTTAGAAATTTGGAACGTAATCTTCTAATCGTGGTGAAAGATCTTCAAAATCTCCCATAAAGATCATCCACTTTTTTTCCTTACCTAAAAAATTTCTTTTAATCCTGGGAGAAAATGAAACATAAAAAGGGTGAGCTCAAATGCTCAGTAAGGGTAATCATGGATAAAATAAAACATACCATATACATTTGAACTTAAAAACATGAACATAATGTTTAAACATCAAAATCGTGAGCAAAGACATAAATCGTGGAAGTACATAAGGCATAGATCATAATGGAACATAAATCATGATAAAATAGCATGGGAATAAAACATGTAATTGTGGAATCCATTAACCACATGTAATTATTTCCATAGTAGCCAAGGCATTGCTGCCAAGACCATCTTAGTGGAAAAAGTCCGTTTCTGAATCGAGTTCACTCCTCGTTCCAGTCCTGTAATACCGAACTGAATTAACTTACCATTCCAGCCATGTCTATCTCATGAGATATAAATCATTACCCAATGCATTGGAGGGAGATATAGGTCCCACCCATCTCATAATTAAATCATTCTTACTTGTGCCACAAAATAATCATACATCATTCATAATAACCCAACGAATAAAATGGGTTTCATAAATATAATCCCATCATCACAAAATCCATATAAAAGAATTGGATATCATTTCATAATTAGGAAAGTGAAACCATGTAAATCATAGATACATTATACTTGAAACATACACATATGAAATAATATCATCTTTGATGGAAAATGGTTTTGATAAAACACTTGAAATGAATTCTTGAGGAAAATATCCTTTCATCAAGATAATAAATTTATTTTCAAAAAACGTCCTCTGATTTTCAAATAAAGAGATTTTGTTGAAAATATTCATGAAATCCTTTGTAATAAGATTCATGAAAATCAGGCTTTATAAAACCGTAAAAATCCGTTCGTTCCGTATAAGTTAAAATAAACATTCTTCTCGTACTTTTACCGAAAAAGTCAAAAAGTACCTCGTTACGTAAACAAAACAAAGATTCCTTACATACCATGTAGTAAAAGTCAAGAATGGTTAAAAATGACTGTAAACATACATGAAAATACTTTTATAAAACATGGACAAGGATGATAGAAATAACCCCAGTAAATACTTACGAATAAGCAATCTCGGAAAAAAATGAGATTTGCAAAATTATCCCTTACCTTAGGTCTGATATGCTTCGTACGTATCCGAACCTCCTGTATAATGATTTAAATAATGTCATTGGCTTATTACAGAATAAATTTAATTGTTATTATATCATATATGTTTCACTTATGACTTTATATTACCCATTCTTTTGTAAATTCCATGTTAAAGAAGCGTTTTTTGTAAAATCATTTCAT
Source organism: Viscum album (assembly GCA_963277665.1). Taxonomy (NCBI): domain Eukaryota; kingdom Viridiplantae; phylum Streptophyta; class Magnoliopsida; order Santalales; family Viscaceae; genus Viscum; species Viscum album. The sequence goes on from OY728128.1 coordinate 841,924,745, forward strand.
TTATCGTATGTGTTTCGACTTGTCGTTCTTGATATTATTACTTATAAACTGATTTAAAAAATTACAGAATGTAAAACCTTATTTATATACAATATATATTCATCATATACATATATATATTATAGATCGATAAAAGGAATGAAATACACCGTTCATGGAGACGGTAGGTCGTACGTACACATGAACGTTGTTTTCGTTTCCTTATTGAATTGAATGAAACTAAATAGATGACATACATATATATATACATAAATCAAGTAGAATTATTATTTAATATATTTCATTATTATTCATTATATAAACATTATGATCATTCATGTATGGTTAACATGGAGAATGAATCTCATCGCGTCGTGGAGACGGTAGTCCGTACGTACGCAGGAGCGATGATATTGTTTCCATAATTATAGAATTGGAGTGGATGGTATAATATATCAGAATCATTATTATGTTATAATAACCATATATAGTTATTCTTTACACAATTATACCAGTCCATGTATGGTGTTGGTGGAAAAAAAGATTACACCACGGCATGGAGACGGTATTCTGTACGTACGCACGCGCGGTGATTTTGTTTTTTGTAGGATGGATAGAAGGTGGAATAGGGTTTTTTTCATATTTATAATAACATATCAGTATATGAGTTATACTGATGTTATTACTTCATAATGAAACAACTACGAAAGAAGAAGTGGAAGAAGAAATAAAGTTGAAAGAATCGGTAACAGACATTACCTCTTCTTTGAAGCGCCTCTTTGAGACCTCCTCTTCGGGCACTAAAATTGGCCATTGAAGAAGACCAGGACCTCTAGTATGTTTATAGGGTAGTGGGGAAGTGAAATGTTCAGAGGTTGGACCAGCTTAAAGGCTTAAAATGGTGTGAGTAATAGAGGGAGGAGGTGCCCTTTTATAAGGGAAGAGAGATGCACCATTGGAAATATAAGAAATATTAGTTTATATTAAATCCCAACCCCACATAAAAACTTCCAAAATCACTTATATCAGAATATTAGATGAGATAGGTTTGTAATATAATCAACCAATAAAATTTAGACATGTTAGGAATTTATTTTAATCATTATCAACTTGATTTATCCTTATTTATCAATTTAATTTTATTTGTGGTAATAATATTCTAAATTTTAAATTATTATAAATAATTACATATGTATTGTGAATTTTTTATAATTTGACACTTTATGACATTTTGAACCATATAAATTTTAATTTATAATTTTTAAATATTTTTGTGATTTTTAAACAATTTTATAATATGTTATTTTTATAAAATAACAATAGTGTCAATTTTGACACTATTCATTTATTTGAATTTAAATAAAATATTTACAGAAGATATGTTCTAAATAAAAACCTTAATATATTTATAAAAGATCATATGTATCTATAAATTAGTGTAGGACATTAAATAGTTCATAAAATATTTATTTTATTAGTTTTAAAACCATTTATTTGGTTTATCTCTTAATAAAATAATTACTACAACATTTTTGTATAATTATTAAATATAAATATTTGATGCATAAAAATTAAAACTAAAATAATATGATGAATATAATTCTATTAAATTTCAAAATAATACTTTTACTAGTATTTATCATCTTAAAATCACAGTATTTAAATTGTTATATTTATTAAATTATGAAGGTGACAACTTTGGAATCATTTAAAATAAAATAATATAAGTGTCATAATCACTTTTATAAGACTCAAAACGGTTATATGTTAGGTAATTGGATGATTATGGTGTATATATACACTAAAAATAAGTTTTGGTCAGGTTTTTGGGTCTTTTAATGGGTATTATTATTTCAATAAAAACTATATTACTGATTTTTCACTTAATAAATAATTTATGCATCATTAATGTATCAACATTAATGTCAATTATTTAATCCCTAAATATTATAAATAAACTATCATGATGTAGATAATTTTATTATATTTCTGGAGACTATTCATGTTTGATGTTTTATGATGTTTATCACTAAATTAAAATTATTATACTTATAAGATTTAAGAGAGTGACATGTTGTCACTTTCTTTGGTTTTAATAATAATTAAATTATTTTCATGGTCAAAATTCCATAAAATGAATCTAATCCGACCCTTAGGTGATATGGGTATACTTTTATCCATCCAATAGAATTTTGGCATGTGTTAGGGTAATTTTATAATATTATATTTACCTTTAATTACCAGATTTACCTTTAACTATGGAAAATAAAATTTACCGTAGTTACTATTCATAATTTTCAAAAATAAAAAGTAGCCTATTAACATAATTTGGACCCACTGATTCCAAATATTTAATCCATTTTTTAAAATTCAATACACAGAAGTTTGAGAAATTAAATTAAAATTAATCCCGTTGTCGAATGAAAATGGGTTTTTGTTTAAAACATTGCAAAAGATTGAATTGATTTAACCTACGAATTCAATGTAAAATCAATGATAATGACATAAATTATATTAAATGGTAAAAATATATTCTATTTATACTTTAAACCCATTCAATATTATAATTTAACCATATAAATTATTACGATGAAAAAAGTTGTTTTTAATTAAAATATAGCGTGTTTGTACTATTCATTAAAATATGAAAGTTATTAGAAAAATATCAAAACTTTATCCAATGTAAATTTTTATATCCTGATTCAAAAGAAGAATTTTATTTTGTCAAATTGAACTTATAAACATTTCAACAAGTAGATTTAAAGTGGGTGCGCCATGAAAAGGATCCAAAACTGCATTTTTTTTAAATACATATTTTACTTGAAAATTTTATTTTGTTCGTATAACATGTTTTAGAAAATGTGTAAGATGATTAATAATGTTATAAAATTAAATATTTAGATAATACAACTCATACCATCTAGTTCATAACAATAATATAATAATATATCGTTGTTTAGTAAAACTCGGTATTGCGTACAACACACGCTATCGATGAAGGTCGTGATTGCGTGTAATGCAAGCCAAGTTAGGGTTGCGTGTTGTAAAAGACTCCTTTGTTGTTTAATATAACATAATCCAACCATTTTTCATTTATACATTGAATATATATATATATATACACTCAATGTTGCGTAGAATGACTATTATCAAACAAACATGAAATTGTGTGTAACACAATCTACGAACAGAATTGTGTATACTGCAAGCTAATACGGTTTTGCGTATATCACAAGATAATATTGTTGTATCTTACAACACAAGACATCAATGAAATTAAAAGAATAGTTTTCATAAAATCTCAGGGTGTTACAAATGCATCCCCAAAAATAGTTTTATCACAAAAGTAAATCCTCAAAAGATGAATGAATTAAGAACAAGGGAATATAGATAATAACTCACCTTAGATCACCAAAACTCAACCATCCAAACCTAATGATCAATATCGGAGGAGAAGGGATTGAAGATCCTTCAAAAGAATCAATGCTTCGACAAAAACCATGGATATATAAAGTCTACATGATAGATATTATTTTTAATTCCAAACCTATAAATAGGTTCTAAGTAACCATATTTAGGTTGTGAATTGTATATTCACATCGTGAATGCCTAGGGGTCTATATATTACAATCCATGAATCCCATACCAGGAAATGATTTTCCATATCTCACACTTTCCTAAAAATTTACATCGCCTCTACTGTAATTTAATTCATTTAATGAATTACAATTTTATTTCATGAATACTTTTCCCACAACACCCATCATAAACTATATTAATTACCTAGCTTCACAAGCTATAAATCACCAACTCATGACATTATTCTGGTTTATGTCATGAAATTTTTGTTGCATCACTCTAGAAACTCCAACTCTACTAGATCCCCCTCCGAACAACTTTAACGTTAAAAATATTAGGGAAATGTGATGTTAATTCATGGAACATTACATTATATAACTATTAAAATATTCTTATCATTGAGAATCATAAACAAACTCAATGAAATAAAGGGTCTAAAAATACACCCTTTGAGATACCTCACATGGTTGTCATTACACCACAACACTACTACTAGCCAAAACACATCAATGCCTCACTCCAATGAAAATGTAACTCTCATATCTACAACAATCCAAACTATTTCTATAACCCCCACACAACCAAAACCAAAAACCACCACATCTAACACACAACACTTCCTGGAGTAAACAAATCATAGAAATAATGCATCTCGTAAATTAAATATGTTAAATTTTAATTTTACTTCCTTATGAATATAAAAATACCATGTTAAAATGTTATAAAATTCATCCCACATCACATCATCTAAGAAATAATGCATCTCCTAAAATTGTATGATCAAAACATTACATCAATAAAAACACAAATCAAAGAAAATATAACAAAACTCTAAGTAATGTTATGTATCTGGATCTCTCACTCCAAAGTAATCTCCTCTAGGACACAATAACTACAAAAAACATAGACCAAGGAGAATTTTCATATATGTAGAACCATCTATCAATTATCCTTGATATGTACTAATCACTTCATGAATGTCTCATAAACCTCTATATCAACCTATCCCCAATCAAGGATTTGGGAGTCACCATGATGATATAAATGAAGCCGAAACACATAGGATATGCCATGGATCCTATCAAAACATAGTGGTAAATATAAATTATATTCCAACATTACAAATCATACCAACACCTAAAAGGTTCTAATAAACTATAGGGAAATAATACTCCCCCTTCCAAAATTCTAAAGTTCATGTCTAGGGGAGACTCTAAAGAACACATGGTATATAATCACTAACTCCATAGGCCTCCACCTATAATATTTTTCAGAATTTTAGTTGGTTTATTCTACCCCTATCCTCTATCAAACCATATTGATAATATCATGAATTATCATCACTGAATCATGATCAATAACACATGGTCTATACGTTTTGTTGTATTACGACTCAAGTATATGAAGGTTAGTTACCCACAATCCATCAAATTCCATGATGTGTGCTCGCAACATATCCTCTATTTTATGGATAATCTTCTCCATCTTCCAATCATTCGGTGGGTGGAAAGTATTTCTATTGCACAACTATGTTCCATAAGAATGTTTCAATACCATAAAAAAACATGAGGTAATATAAGTATCTTGATCATATATAATGGTTCATAGTACCCCATGAAACCTAACTACATCAAAAACATACCATGTCACAAATAAATATATGGATCTTGACATAAATATCACCACAAATTGAGAATAATTCGTTATTCATTCCACTATCACCCAAAATACTTCAATAAATCCCAAATTCTAGCATAAAATGAGGAAAAATTCTTTCAATATTTATTTCTATTTACACTCAAGAACATCAAAGGACAGCAAAAATCTTCAAGGAATATGGTTTTCCACATACGATTGATGACTAATGAAACACAAAGCCACAAAGTTTACCACTAATCATTTCATCCAATAAAACTGAATTTTCCTCTTAAAACCATGATACCTATTAGTAACACTAGGATTCACTAAATAGGTTAGTTTTTAAAGTCAAAAATAACTAGAACACGCACTTATTGTGGAACAAACAACATAACCTAATATAATATCATGTTCTGACTATCCTTTAACCATCCCACTGGAGTATCACCTTGGACATCATAGTCACACATCAGCTCTTCCACTATGTCTCCCCAATGATTCTATGTCACATGAATCATAAAAGATGACATCATAGTATTAAGATAAATACAACCATGGCCACATCTCAATTATATATAAGTATGTGTCAATTAAAAATCCTTCAACCCTTTTCAAACATCAGTAGACTCTTGAACCACCTTTCTTCGGTACTTTAGACTCAGTGCATCAGGAATAACCTTTACCATTCACAGGGTGTAAGAGATCTCAAAATCATAATCATAAAAAAAAATACATCCACCAACACTAGTTTAAAATCAACTATTGTATATATAAAAAATATTTAAGGATCCTATTGTCTGTGAAAACCACAAATTTATCACTAATGACGTAAGGCCACCACACCTTTAGTAAAAACTCACCTATATTCAGCTCTATATCATCGGTGGAATATTTATTCTCATGGGATTGTAACTACATATACTTATATTATATTACTACCCTATTTTTTACAATCATGCATCTCAATACCAAACAAAATGAATCCTATAAAGCATTAAACATTACACAATCCTTAGGAAACTAAAGACCTTGGGTGCAAAAGAACATCTCATTAAGGAAACTAAATTCTTCCAGGTACTAATCACTCTACAAAAATTCATGGTCCTTCATATAAAAGTCCATGAGTGGTGCTACTTACCATGTTAAATTTTAAGAAACCCCTAATAATATCGATACAGGACATGAGAATTATGATCATATGAAAAAAAATTGTTCTTATAAAGAATAAAATTCCTTGATCATCCATGTTTCTATGTCTAATCTGAACTAAGACGCAAAATTTTATTTTAAATGCACATATTGTGTCAAAAACTTCATTTGGGATGTTTTCCAATGAGTGTGTTAATGGACATCCAACATAGCTTTTAGATACTTGGAATTATCTTAAACTAACTTTTCATAGATAAAGATATCATCAATGAACATGATAATGAACCACTGTAGGAATATAAATTATATACAATTCATGATCCCCATAAACACAATTGGAATTTTTTGACCCCAAACAACATGACATTTAACTCAATGATCACAAACCTACTATAACGACCCAAATAATCATTAATAAAAAATTTTCTTGATCTAATTAAATATATTATTACAAATATATAAAACATATGATCTTCCTTGGTTTTTTGTTTTGTGATTTTAGAATACTGTTAGGTTTTGTGACCATTTCTAATATAGTCATTAAACAGTGATCACATGATTAGTATAAATATAATGCTTTAAAAAATATAATTTAATGAGACGAAGGATGGGATGACCTCATATTGTAGAATTTCTCCATAAAAACACTATTTGTCGGTGATCGGAAAGGAGGTGGCATCAATGGTCTTTGATCTTGAGAAAGACCAAGATGATCTTTAACATGATAAGCTCGAGAAGAACCACATAAAAGAGAAGTGGAAGTTGATAGAGACTACCACCCGAGTGATGTTATTCGAGCCACCCCAAGAATCTATCAACATCGAACACCTTACCCTTCAGTCCTATGTGGATGTTATAAGGGGTTATATAACAAGACCCTATCACTATGATTATGTATATTATTTTTGGTATATAGACTATACCTTCATTTTATTATTGTTACTTTGTAAATAGTTTTTAATGAATAAATAGAAATTTTAGTTAATATTCAAATTAGAAATCTATTTTGATGGATTAACAGATTTTTTAATTACATAATATTTTAATGAAATATAATTACTGGATTAAATTTTATTAAATATAAATTATCATAAAATTTTATGAATATAATTTTAATTTTTTTTGTGGTTTGAAAGCTGTTTTTGTCCAAACCCATGAATTTTATATAAATGCCACATTTTATTTTAAGACTAAAAATTCACATAAATAGAAAATTATTTAGATAAAATGAATATTAATTTTGGAATGAGGATGTCAAAATTATCCAATGTCTAATTTTTCATAATTTTTAGAGACAGTTGATTTTTTTAAAAAAATTAAATACCTTTTAATTATATAATGTGTTTTCTGACATCATAATGACCCAATAGTGATGTAATAAAATAATATAAACATTATGTTCGTCCAATATATGTTTTACCATTAAAATAATGTGATTTTAGGTTTTTTTGATTTATTTTACAAATCTTTAGTGGACCCACCAAGACATATAAAACATTTTATCTTTTTAAATTGATTTCCTTGAGAGTGTGACTCACCTACACATAAGCAAGACAAGTATTTTAAGAAGTTAGGATATTATACTTATAGAATAATGTTTTCCACTCTCCTTTGGAAAAAACCATGAGAAAAAAACCATGGTCGGGATTGTGGTTTTGAATATATTTATGTGTGGTGTGCCAAACCTAAATAATAAATAATTCCTTATCTTTTCCTATATAAACCCACCAAAGATCCCACTTCCACTTCACTCAAAGCCTTTTTATCTCAACCAACTGATGTCCTCCTTTATCTTGAATTCCTCCAAGTCACCCCAATCTTTCAATAAGCCTCTCTCATTCCTCTCCCAAGCCTTTGGGATCACACTTCCATGTAATGGATTCCTACCATTCTCATTTTATCCATACTTATTAATATTTGTATTCCATTTTATTATCAATTATAAATGTTGTGATATGATTTTTATCCTCCCAATACTTCCCTATTCATGTTTGAATGATTATTTTCCCTATTATCTCTCATTAATGCCTCCCATGTACACCTGTTACCATGCAGAAAATCCGTACGAAATTTCACTCTTCTCATTCAAATTCAAGCAATTTTTTTGGTATTATGAATTTAAATTCCATTACATTTTTGGGACATGTATCTATATGAACCCATTACATTCCATTTCTTTTAAATATGATGGAACAACCCATTATCACTCATCAACCATTTTTATTAATTCTTATGATGCATTGTTATGCTACAAAAAATGCACTGTGATTATTCTCATGCCAAAGTCATTATGTAGTGAATACCATGTCCATTTATCTATCAAAGTTATTCAACATTATGCACATTTACATATTGATTATATAGTTTCATGTATTAATTTCTGATTCCTTTATCATGTAATAAATGGTGATGTTTAATGAAACAATGTTGTTTTATCCATGGTTACACTTATGCATGAAATGAAATGTTTAAGAAGGGTGTGTCCTGATAGTGCCCCAATGCATTGGGTAAAAAATAGCATCATGATAAGTCAACTTCAATGAGGGTTTACTCATGTTAATCCATGTTCAATGAGTTTTTAATAATTATAATTCAATTTCAATGAGGTTTTTCTAATGCTCCATTTGAAATGATGCTTGGCTCATGTTAATACCATGTTAAGTTTTGTTGCCAAATTTCCATGTTGTGATAATCATCCTATATCATGAATTTATGTTCATGTTTATCTTATGATCCATTGATATTCCTATTTCATAACATGTATTATATTATTCATTTTATGCCTTGTTTACTCCCTTACTGGTCTTTATAGCTCACCCTTTTCACATGTATGTCCTTGGGTTATCCCATGAAATGCCAAGTACGGGGGAATGTTGTGGTCAGGTAAATAACCTATTCAATAAAGTTGGTGTGTGTTTTATGTTATAAGATGTTATGTAATGTTCCTAATCCACAATTACACTAGACCTCTTCATCTTCTATGGTTTATCAAGTAATTTTTGTTTAATAAATCATGTTAAAGTGTATTAAAAAATAGAGTTGTTATAGTTGGAATTAGATGATAGGATTAGTTATTTTTGGGATTAGTTATAGAAAACCCTAGTGAAGCCTTAGAGATAAAAATAAGTATAATAAATACATCCCTAAATTTTGGTGAGTATTGAGTAAATTTTTTATAAATATTATACATCCCGGTTTGGATAAGAGCAGGTAGAGGCGACTCTGGCATAGATGTACCTAGGAGTGAAAAATCCAACAAGGAGTTTCAGGCTTGACCTGGGGAATCCAGGTAAAAAATGAGTCTTCCTTCACTATTTGTTACGAAACTTTTGAGAGAAATTATTTATTTAAATCACAAGATTAGTATGAACCATTGTTAAAGGAATAAAAAATTCCCCTAAGAATAAATGTTGGTAAGTAGATCATGGATAACATAGATTGAAGCCTACAGATTCATAAGTTAAGGAAACAAAAGTTATTTATAAGTCATCCATTTTTTTCATTATATTACCCTTTATGTGTTACCCAAAACATTTCTTTTATTCCATATAATGGCCGGTAATAGGAGGAATCTGGCTAATAACCAACGCAAAGATCAATGTAATGGTTGTTCTAATGAGACACCCAATCCAATTAGAGCAGCAATCATAGACATTGTTATGATACTCTCTCAGTTAAGAGAAGATTTAAATAGAAACAAGTGTCAAGTAGATTGTTCAACCCCCCGCCCCCCTAATGAAAGAACATATTTCAATCATGAGTTTCATGAGACAAAGTCTTACTAATTTTAATGAATATTCTGATCACTCAATTACCAAAAAATGGATTAACTCCATTGAGAAGATATTCTCCATCCTTCAACGTTCTCAATAAGAAAAGGTTCGTCTGGCTCTTTATCGTATGAAAGGTGAAGCTAATTAGTAGTGGACTTTGATCAAAAATACAAAGCCTTATGTGGAGATCGAGGCATTGGAATGGAAGGATTTTTGGAAAATATTTTTTGACAAATATTTTATGTGTGCCCTCCAACGTAAGATGGAAAGGGACTTCCTTGCACTATAGAAAAAAGATGAATAATCCATCCGAGATTATGAGGAAAACATCACAAGTCTTGCACGATATGCATCTGTCTTGGTCATTACCCCTGAATACAACGTTTATCACATTTTTGGTGGGCTGAAACCTAGCCTATGGAATTCCCTGGCGATCCGTGACTTCGAGACCTATGATGAAATTTTATGATGTTCCCTCATTGTCGAAATGGATATCGGTAAATCTTGGGGGTATCATGGGGATAAAAAGCATAAGGTGGACTTCAATTATGGTTTTCTAATGGATAAATGTCACGCACGTCACAAAGCGTGCAAATTTTCAATATTTATTTACCTAATAACTACTGTAGAAGTGGAGAGTAGGGTCGAACCACATAGGGAACGTGAGTAGACACTAGAAATGTAATTTTGGAGGAATGTTCAGGAAGATGGGCTTTAATTGTGTGATTAACAACTATGTTCTGAAAACTAAATGACTATTTTAAAAATGACTAGTTTAATTAACTAAAACTATCTAAGTGAACTAATCTATGAAAGACACTGGTAGAGATGGAAGTGTTAGAGTCGTGAAGTCCATTCAAGTGCATGTAATGTCAATTATCTAATTCCCAAATTTGAATATTTATTTATTTAATTATCTCCGATTCAAAATTTAATCAAAATACTATCTGGTATCATTATCTGATGTTAGACAGTAATCTAATGTTTGCACAAATTATACATCATTTCATTCTTTTTCTAGACGAATAATTTGTGCGCCATTATAGCACTGAATCACTTGGTGAAATACGACAACCCATTTCTCACAATGTCAAAGTATCTACCTGTGTCGGGTTCACTCACATGAGATCACTTATTCAGTATCGCACACACATGTTTGAATAACCGCACACAAAAAATATTAATTTTTCAATTAATATATTTATTTATTCATATTTTTCCCGTGTTCCTGATAGAATAATGGATAAATAAATTCTCGGATGAACTCCCGTTCGTGATTACTTATTATGTATCACACGAACGGGCACCAAAGCATGTGTGCGGGACCCAAATGAAAATTACATTCAACCCAGATATAATTAATTAAATAAACATCCAATTCATTTAAATTTAAAAGGAAATCAATATGAGGATAAATTAAAGACATGAAATTACCATAACATTCGTCACATCTCTGACTCAAAAAGAATTACCCAACCATCGCGACGACATGACACATAAAAGAATAAATAAAAGATATCATCATGCTCGTGTAGTTGTTGTGGTCACCATGAGATGTCGTCAACGATCTCAAAATAGTAATCATCTCTCTGCTCTGTGTAGTCGCTCACACCACACCTGAATCACACCATAATGCCGCTGAGAATATTCATTGATCTGCGCTTGCACTCTCCATGCGACATGAATCTCCGGAAGCCAAGCGAATGTCGATGACGTATCCAACCCTCTACTGCTCTCCTAGTGATGGTTTGCTGCTGGTTGATGCATGCTGAAATTGTTGAGAGTGGGGTGGGATTGAGGCGGCTGGGTTGGGAAGCAGGTGATGATTGGGAAGGCCGAGGCTAAGGGAAAGGAGGGGTGGCGGCTGGAAAGGGAAGCCAGGTGTGGAGAGTGGCGGCTAGTCTAGTGGGTTAGGGAGGTGGGGATGGGGGGATGGGGGGTGCGAGTAGGCGGGATGGTGAGGAGGTAGCAGGAGGGCTGTTGGGTGAGATTCGCTAGTAAGGGGAGGCGAGTTGATAGAAAAGGGGGTGTGGGTTGGAAGGATGGAGAGGATGGAGCGACGGGGTCCAGGGGGGAGAAAAAGGGGAGGCGGGTTGCGGAGGGGAGGCGGCGGGTGAGAAGGGATGGGGGGCGGTGGTTCCAGGGGACAAAAGGGATAGGTGTGGGGATAAAAATTGATTGGAGAGAGGGTATGGGTGAGTGACGTGGATAAGGGGTAGGTTGAGAAAAAAATGGGAGAAAAGGTCAATGGAGGTGGGGTAGTTGGGGAGAGAAAATCAAAAAATAAATAAATAAAAATGTAAAATCAATGTTAAAAGTAAATTTCAAATTCAAATAAAAAGAAAAAAAATATCTAAGTATTTAATGTTAGATAATAATAATAATAATAATAATAAAATTAGAACTAAAAATTAATGCACATGTAATTAAATATAATAATAAACTAATAAAAATATTCTATGTTATTAAAACTATAAAAATAATTAAATAAAATAAAATAAAAATAGAGAATTAAAATATATACATACAAATAATAATTAATAAAAAAACTAAACTAAAATTAGTGAAACTAATAATAATAATATAATTTTAATATAATATTTATAATTAATATGACTAATAAAAATAGTAAATTACTAATATATGTATATAAATTAACTAAGAAATTATAAAAATATCTAACTTACTACAAAACTACAAAAATAAACTAAAAAAATGGTTAAACTAATTAATTAAAACTAAGTAAGAAAATTATAAAAATACATAGGAATTCCATGTACATCAAATCCCACACACTTAAACTTTTGTACTCCTGGGTAAAATAATCAGAATGAAAATACAAGTGGACTCATAGACAAATCAAAACATCAAAGTTACAAGTTCAAAATTTTTTAATCTCTTTTTCCCATATAATATCATGCTTTATTTAAAACTTCAATTTTCAAAAAAAAATTATTTCACTTCCATTCATTTCAAAAAATTATGCACACTCATGTATCATGTGACCTACCTTGCCATCACTCTCATGTCTCAAAATATATGATCAGTGTTTTGCTCAATTATCATATGCATACATGCTTACCGTATTCTCGCCATGAATTTCACATCTCTACTATTAGAAATCAAAACAATTCACCAATCTCATGGACTTTTCATGAGGTTCAAATGTCTCTGAGGTTACAGGGCGGAGGGTCATAAAACAATTGTGACATTTATTTTTGGAAAAAAGAAGGGTTGAATCTTGAAATAAATGCATGATAAATGTCAATCCAAATGTCTCCCTTAAATTCTCTCTTCCCCACACTTAAAACAATGCTTGTACACAAGCATATGATAATCCAATATTTCGCCCTCTTTTTTTCTCTTCCTTTTTTTAGACACAACTCACTCAAATAATATGGTTAGGAAAAACTGGTGAGTATCAACTCAAAAACCCCATGAAATAAATGCCAGACAATAATCCCATATAATGGTACACATGTAGTGTATACGATGTAACATCGCAATGAAACTAGGTAATATTGAAAACTTCATATCTACTGGAGTAATGAATCATCACTTTTATAGGTATCCCCAATGTCTAGGGTTACTGCGTAATGACCACCAATGTACTCATTGTTGGAACCCAAAAGGATTTTATATTTCTATATCAAAATATATGTAATGAATGTGGCTACTGTGAAAAATAACTCATATTATCAGGATTAGATAATGTCAATCCATCGGCATCAAATGACTCACTTCCCCTCAAAAACCCACTAAATGAGTAACTCTCTCCCCCACACATAGATTGAAAATTATCATGCATAAATTCAAGAAATGGGTAGGGAAGGGTATCGGTTATGGTCTTTTACTAAAAAGGATTCTTCATGGATTCTAAGGGCTACACAATGGAGAAAATATATGGGTGGCTCATTGGGTCAATGGGGATAAAAGATCAAACAGATGCCTCCATAATTTTAGTGAAACTTTCAAAATTCCTATCGTTTTGATGGAAAAAACATGGAAAGATCTATAAGACATAACATGGTTGAGATTCCCTCAATAAAAAGAGAAACAAGAGATTATGTAGAATGGGCCAGAGTCCTCACGAGTATGGAAATATAATGTTTGACAGCATAGATGTGAATGAGTGAAAATAAGTGTCTCAAAAATATACAAGCTTTTGAAAATAATTTTCGATGCATGAAATATTATCATCAATCATCTAAGTCATGAGATCAAGGATCAAAGAACTCTAAAAAAGAATCTCATGCTCAAACTGCCTAGGGACACAAGTGGTATGATCCCGACTATGTTGAGACAAAAAATACAACAACTTTTATGTGGGTTCATCAATGACAGGAATGTTAGTTTTTTTTCATTTTTCAAAATTTTCATTTTTTTATTGTTTTTTTGTTAGTTTACATGGTGTTTTTTGGAAGCATAAAATATGTCAAAAATAAAACACTTCCTTGTGTAAGTGTATATAGACGCGGAGAGGTTGTTTGTATCTGATGAAGCTCCAGAAATGGTATACCTGTAAAACCTCCACATTGAAAACACGTACTCGCATCATATCAAAGAAGTCACACCATAATCAAAATCATGGGGATTTTAAAAATATTTATGATGAATTTAAATCCACTGCAGTTTCAGGAGAAAACAGATTGTGGTAAATGCATTCCCTTTTATTTTAAAATAAAAATAAATGAAATTAAATTAAATGTAGTGAAAAGAAAACAAAAAAATGATGGGTTGCCTACCATTGAGCGCTATGTTTACTTTGTCTTCATCCAAACGTTGTTGAAACTCCCCCAAGATCGAACAGAAATGTAAACCACACATCTGCTTCTTTTTCAGTAGCAGTGTGGAATCCCTTCATTGGAGATGAGTTTATCCTGTAAGATGCACAAAATCTCAACATAATCTTGTTAGAATAATGGATGTGTGGAATGAATTGAAAATATTCCAAACCACAAGGGAATGAATATACCTCGCCTGAAGAAAGACTCATCAAATAATTGAAATTTGGGAAAAGGACGTCAGCGGAAAGATTAAGAGGATTACCTCTTTGAATGCTCACTGGTGAAAAAATTCCATTACCATGCTCCATAAATAGTTGGCCTAAATCCATCACATCCTTGAATTCATTATCTGGGTTGATGATTTATCCCAATTCATTTTCACACCCAACCACTAGCAATTAAAAATCCACTGGTTTCCAACTCAATTCATGCTCGATGGTTTCATTGGTTGTTTCAATGTCAAAGATATTATTAGCATATATGGATATTTCAAGTGATGTGTTTTTAACCATTACAGATGGAGAAAGTGGTGTGGGATCAATTGGAGCAGATGACTCCATTTTGTCAAGAATAACATCTTTTTCCAAATATTCTTCTATACCGCACTCATCATATTTATTTTCTGGTACATGTTTCACCACAAACTCAGGATCCTCAATGCAATCCATTCTTCCATTGTTTCTAGAAAATTATGAGTTTTCTCTACCAAAATTTTTTATTGATTCTTTGACTCCAGAAATGTTTCAGAAATCTCCATTTTAGAAAATGTTTCGGACTCACAAATATTTTCATAAAGAGGTGATCCGATGTAATTTGAAGTGATGTCCTTATGAGTGTGGCAATCCATCATCTCTTGGTTAAATTCTAAATCTGTCATGGTAAAGAATGGTCCTAGTTCAATGTCATCTTCTTCTTCAAAAGTTGTGATTTGATAGACATTGAATGTATCCTTTTTCACTTTTGGATGACTGGGTTGTGAACTCACAGAAGGACATGAAATCACATTTTCTGAGGGACCATTATGTTTAATAGGGTGGAAGACCAAACTCTCATTTTTCTTCTAATGTGATTAGATTGGAAGAATTATTTTTTTATGGAGGGGAGTCATCAATTTTATGACAAGAAGGCATATCAATCTCATTATCCGACTCGGGACATAGATGTTGTTCAAATGGAACCTCTATTGCACTCTCCTCAAAATAATTGTTATGAATTAGATCATCAAGTGGTAATGACGCATATAGTTCGTAAATATGATTCATTTGATTTATTAAATTATTAAATTGATTTTCCATTTCTTTGGTTGAGGAAAGAAAATTTTCATTACGTTCATCTTGAAGTTCAAACCTCTGATTTGTCTCGGTGATATCACAATATATCATGTCCTCAATTATTGAATCATTTGTTTGAAATGAATTATCAAGTTATAAATTTTCAGGAATACATTGACCTTGAAAATGATCAACATAACTCTAAGGACTTGTTTCATAGCATGGAAACATATTCTCATATGGATCATAGCATGGACTTGAATATAGATCATTGAAATAAATAGGATTACCTGGATAGATCATGTGCGGTGAATCATTATATGTCATACCTTGAGTTGGGGATGCGTAGGGCGGGTACTGGTTATAATGGTGTGGTGTGGCCCACGTCATTTTAAACTTATGGGTGTCTTGAAAATCCCTGCAATGAAAAATTCCCATAGTAGTAAACTATTTTTTTTTGTTGGTTTAGTGTTTTTTAATTTTTTTGGACCTAAATAACTCTTTTAGAGGAACTCCTAATGCTACTGTTCAACCCGGAAATGGCACCAAAAAATTGGCACATGCATCGCAATGCATGAAAATTTGCAATATTTATTTACCTACTAACTACTGTAGAATTGATGAGGAAGGTTGAACCACAGAGAGAACGTGAGTAGACACTAGAAATGTCCTCTTGGTGAATGTTCAGGCAGATGGGATTTAATTGTGTGATTAACAACTAAGTTCTAAAAACTAAATGAATATTTTAAAAATGACTAGTTAAATTAACTAAAACTATCTAAGTGAACTAAGATATGAAAGACACTGGCAGAGATGGATGTGTTAGAGTTGTGACGTCCATTCAAGTGCATGCAATATCAATTATTTAATTCCCAAATTTGAATATTTATTTAATTATCACCGATTCCAAATTTAATCAAAATACTATATGGTTTCGTTCTCTGATGTTACATTGTATTCTAATGTTTGCACAAATTATCAATCATTTCGGTCTATGTCTTGATGAATAATTTGTGCGTCATTATAGCACTGAATCACTTGGTTAAATACGACGACCTGTTTCTCAAAGTCAATGTATCTATCTGCCTCGGGTTCACTCACATGAGATCACTTATTCAGTATCACTCACACAAGTATGAATAATTGCACACAAAAAATATTAATTTTTCAATTAATATATTTATTTATTCAGAATTAGCTCCCGTGCATGATCGAATTCTGGATAAATAAATTCTCAGATGAACTCCCATTCGTGATTACTTATTAGGTATCACACGAACGGGCACCAAAAAATGTGTGCAAGGCCCAAATGAAAATTACTTTCAACCCAGATATAATTAATTAAATAAACATCCAATTAAAATTAATTTAAAAGGAAATCAACATGAGGATAAATTAAAGACATGCAATTACCATCACTTTCTTCACAACTCTGACACAAAAAGAATCACCCATCCATCACGACGACATGACACATAAAATAATAAATAAAAGATATCATTGTGATCGTGTCGTTGTTGTGTTCACTGCGAGATGTCGTCAATGATCAAAAAATAATAATCATCGCTCTGCTCTGTGCAGTCGTTGACGCCACACCCGAATCAAACCACCATGCCGCTGAGAATATGCTCTGATCTGCGCTTGCACTAGCCATGCGATGTGAATCTCCGGAAGCGAAGCGAATGCCGATGAAATATTTGAACCTCTGTTCTTCTCCTGGTGATGGTTTTCTGTTGGTTGATGCATGCTGAAATAGCCGAGAGCGTGGTGGGATGGAGGCGGCTGGGATGGGAAGTGGGTGAGGAGAGGGAAGGTCGGGGCTAAAGGAAAGGAGGGGTGGTGGCTGGGAAGGGAAGCAAGGTATAGAGAGTGGCAGCTGGTCCAAAGGGATTGGGAGGCGGGGATGGGGGGATGGGGGGTGCGGGTACGCGGGATAGAGTGGAGGGAGAAGGAGGGTGGTCGGGTGAGAGTCACTAGGAAGGGGAGGTGAGGGGATAGAAAAGGGGGTGTGGTTGGCGGGATGGAAAGGAGGGAGTGGCGGGGTCTAGGGGGAGAGAAAGGGGAGGCAGGTTGGGGAGGGGAGGTGGCGGGTGAGAAGGGATGGGGGTGGTGGGTCCAGGTGATAAAAGGAGAGAGGCGTGGGGATAAATATAGATTGGAGAGAGGGAATGGGTGAGTGACGTGGATAGGGGGTAGGTTGAGATAAAATGGGAGAAAAGGTCAAGGGAGGTGGGGTAGTTGGGGAGAGAAAATCAAAACAAAAATAAATAAATAAATAAGTAAAATCAAAGTTAAAACTAAATTTCAAATTCAAATTAAAAGAAAAAAATTATCTAAATATTTAATGTTAGATAATAATAATAATAATAAAATTCGAACTAATAATTAATGCACATGTAATTAGATATAATAATAAACTAATAAAAAGATACTATGTTATTAATATTATGAAAATAATGAAATAAAATAAAATACAAATAGAGAATTAAAATATATACATACAAATAAAAATTAATAAAATCAACTAAACTAAAATTAGTGAAACTAATAATAATAATATAATTTAAATATAATATATAAAATTAATATAACTAATAAAAATAATAAATTACTAATATAAGTATATAAATTAAATAAAAATTATAACAATATCAAACTTACAGGAAAACTACAAAAATAAAATAAAAATGTAATAAATGTTTAAACTAATTAATTAAAACTAAGTTATAAAATTATACAAATACATGTGAATTCCATGTGAATCAATAAATCCAATGGATCTATAAAAATTTAGCACCCCACTTGCCAAAGGTGTGGAAGGAAGCACCCCAGATATTTCCTAAATGGGACGAGGAAATGCATTAGGTGTGTGAGAGATGGGCACCTAGTCATTAACCACCGACAAGAAAAACCTGTGGTTACGACAGGGGAGATAAATTCTCTATTGGACCCTCAATGCATTGTTCATTGCTTCAACTGCAAAGAACCATGGATCCTTTAAAATCCATGCCCTAATAAAAGTGTTTTCGGAGGAAACCAGCAACCTTAAGGCATCAAGGGTGAGCTTTTTCCATCACTATCACTGAAGTGAACCCCAACAATGATGTTGTGACATTTACTCTAGTAATTCATTCCAGAATAGAGAACATACTTTTTTATTCTAGTTTTCTGCATTCCTTCATTTCCAGAATGTTCAGTAGAACAAACCCAAAACCACCACAAATAATGGAAGTAAAGATGTCGGTGAGTACAAAAAATGGGGAACTAATTGCATCCCATGAATATATATCCTACCATGTCATAATTTCTTGATTGATCTTCCTGGAGAATCACGTCGTACTCCCTCTGGTGGAATTTGATGCCATTATTGGCATGGATTGGATTTCATTATATAGAGCACATAAATTACCTTGAGAGGGAAATCACTCTCTATAAGGAAAATCGGCCCCTGAATCTGTACAAGTGAAATGTGGAGGATGGATTTTCATAAGCTCAATCATCTTAGGTGTAGATATTACTTCCATTTGAGAACGCATATTTGGATTAGATGATTGAGTATAAGGATGAAACCAACCTTTAATACATACCTATTGTGAGGGAATTCGCTAAAGTGTTTCCCATGGAATTTCCGGGTCTTCCTCCACGAAGAGATGTTGAATTCTCAATTAACCTTATACCTGGGGAATTGCTAATATCCAAGACTCCATATAGAATGGTTGTTGAAGAGCATTAGTATTTGAAGAACCAACTACAAGAGAATCTAGATAAATGGTTTATAAGACCAATTACATACCATACGGTGCAGTGCACCAGTCGTCTTCATCAAGAAGAAGGATGGGACAATACACCTTTTCATTGATTATCATGAGCTCAACAAAATCACGATAAAGAACAAGTTTCAACTTCCATGAATTGATTACTTGTTCAATCAGTTGTATGGATCCCAATACTTATCTAAGGTAGATTTTCGGTTAGGATATTACCATGTAAGGGTGACGAAAGGTTGATATCCCCAAGACTGATTTTCGTACAAGGTACATGCACTATGAATTCATGGTAATGCCTTTTGGTAGTCTTTATAGATTATATTCTAATACACTCCAAAATTAAGGTGGAGCATAAAGAGCATATAAGCACTGTACCAGAGAAATTGTGAAAGGAGAATCTCTATGAAAAGTATAGAAAGTGTGATTTATGGTTGAAGTAAGTCTCATTCATGGGTCATAACATCCCAAGAAATTGTATATATGAGCATCCATTCAAGACAGCTTCAATTGAGGGATGGTCGAGGCCAACATCAGTAATGGATATTTGTAGATTCCTGGGGTTAAATGATTATTATCTTCAATTTGTAAGGAATTTCTCACAATTTTCCAACCCTCTTACCAAGATAACTCATATGGGAGTAATTTTGTATTGGATTGATTAATGCGAAGAGAGCTTCAAGTAGTTGAAAAGGAGGCTTATCACATCACCAGTACTCACACTCCCAATAAGAGGTGAAATCTTTTTGGTGTATAGTGATGCATAAAATAGGGGTTTAGTATTTGTGCTAAAGAAAAATGATAAAGTGATATCATATTCCTCAATGAACCTGAAATCCACGAGCAAATCTATCCCACACATGATCTGGAGTTGGATTTTGTGATCTTTGCATTGAAAATATAGCAGCATTATCTCTATGGGGAGAACTATGAGATATATATTGATCACAAGAGTCTAAAATATATAGTCACTCAAAAAGTGTTTAATATATTCTAATGAAGATGGATAATGCTTATAAAGGGTTATGACTGCTCAATCTACTACCATCCTGGTAAGGAAAACAAGGTGGAGGATGATCAAAGTAGAAATGGCCCTGCATCATTATCAATTATGTGAATTGAAAAGGATCCAATATTAATATATTTGTAGAGTATGGACATGGGTATCATTAAGGGATGAACATCATCAATATTTTCTCAAATTATTGCTCAACCATCCCCCATGGATAAAATAATGGATGATTAAAGAAAGGATGTGGAAATTCGGAAAAATGTAGAAGCTATCAGAAATGGGAAATCGTTGGAGTTCATTGTTGACAAGGATGGAATTGTGAGATTTTAGCCACGATTATATTAATCATATGATCCAGAGATAAAGAAGGAACTTCTGAATGACGTACATAACTCAACCTTCTCGATTCACACAGGGACCACAAATATGTATCAAGATCTTTGAGAAAATTTTTGGTGGGAGAATATGAAAAAGGAGACCGCTGAATATACCTCAAAGTGCTTGGTATGTCAGCAAGTGAAGGCTGAGAGGAAAAATTCTAAGATGATGATGCATCCAATACCCATACCAACATAGAAGTGGTAGAACCTTACCATGGAATATTCACTAGAATTCCAAGGATATCTAGAGGAAAAAATGTTATATGGGTTGGTGGGGATCTTATTATGAAGATAACTCACTTCATCATGATTCGATAGAACTTATCATTAGATCAACTTGCACATATTTAAATCCAAGAAGTGGTAAGGCTACCTGGAGTATCACTATTTATTTAATCTTATCATGATCTTGGATTCACCACAGTGTTTAAGAAAAGTATACAACATGCTCTAAAAACAGAACTGAAATTCACTACGGCTTATCATTCTCAAACTAATGGCCAATATAAGAAAACTATTCAGACACTAGAAGATATTTTATGATCATGTTCTATGGACTTAAAAGGAAGATGGGATCAACATCTTTCACTGGTTTAATTCTCCTAAAAAATAGTTTCCACTCGATCATCCAAATGGATACATATGAAGCCCATTAAGGGAAAAGGTGAAGAACACTGATGTAGAGACCCGAAGCTTGACGTACTAGGACAATAAATTACCTTTTCGGAATAAATAATACATAACAAAAATAGACACACAAGGATCGTAATAGTTTAGAGTCTTTGGAAACTCCGAATATAATCTTCTAATCATGGTGAATGATCTTCAACATCTACATTAAGGATCTTCCCTTTTTGTTTTCTTACCTAAAACTTTTCTTTAAATCCTGGGGAAAATAAAACATATAAAGGATGAGCTCAAATGCCCAGTAAGGGTAAGCATAGAGAACATAAAACAATCCTTAGACATTTGAATATAAAAAAAACATGAGCATAAAATCTAAACATCAAAATCATGAGCAATGACATAAAGCAAGGCAGTACGTAAGGCATAGATCATGAAAAAACATTAATCATGATAAATTAGAATGGGAATAAAACATGTAATTGTGGAAATAATTAATCACATGTTATGATTTCCATAGTAGCCAAGGCATTGCTGCCAAGACCATCTTAGTGGACAAAGTCTCTTTCTGAATCGAGTTCACTCCTCGTTTCAGTCCTGTAACACTAAACCAGATTAACTTACCATTCCAGCCATGTCTATATCATGAGATTTAAATCTTTACCCAATGCATTGGAGGGATATATAGGTCCCACCCATCTAATAATGAAATATTTTTTACTTGTTCCACAAAATAAACTTAAAACATTCGTCATAACCCAAAGAATAAAATGGGATTCATAAACATCATCCCATCATCTCATAATCCATATAAAACAAATGGAAATTTCATCATAAGAAAAGTGAAACCATATAAATCATAGAGACATTAAACTTGAAACATACACATATGAAATAATGTCATCTTAGAAGGAAAATGGTTTTGATAAAGAATTTGAAATGAGTTCTTGAGGAAAATTTTCTTTCTTCTTCAAAATAATTTTCTTTTTACAAAATGCCATGCACTTTTAAAATAAAATTATTTTGTTGAAATTTGTCATAAAATCTTGTATAGTAAGCTTCATGAAAATGAGGCATTATGAAACCATAAAAATCTGTTCATGTCGTATAAGTTAAAAATAACATTCTTCTCGTACTTTTGTTGGACAAGTCAAAAAGTACCTCGTTTGGTAATAAAAAATGATTCCTTACATACCATGTAGAAAAAGTAAAAAATGGGCAAAAATGAATTTAAACATACAAGAAAACATTTTATAAAACTTGGAAATGGATGATAAATATTACCCCAGTAAATACTTACGTATACGAAATCTCGGATAGAAAACAATTGAGATTGCAACATTATCCCTTACCTTAGGTCCGGTATGCTTCGTACGTTTCCGATCCTCATGTATAATGATTTAAATAAAGTAATTGCCTTATTACAGAATCATATTCATTGTTATGATATCATATATGGTTCACTTATGACTTTATATTACCCGTTCGTTTGTAAGTTCTATGTTAAAACATTGTTTTGGTTAAGTCGTTTTATTTATCGTACGTGTTTGGACGTGTTGTTCTTGATATTATTACTTATATCCTAATTTACATAATTATAGAATGCAAAACATGATTTATATATAATATATATTTCAGTATATACATATATATATGATAGATCGATTAAATGGAATGAAATACAGTGTTCATGGAGACGGTAGTCGTAGGTACGCATGAACGTTGTTTTCGTTTCCTTATTGAATTGAATGAAATTAAGTAGATGACATACATATATATACACATAAATACAATATCATTATTATGTCATGTATTTCATGATTACTTATTATATATACTTTATAATCATTCATGAATGGTTAACATGGAGAATGAATCTCATCGCATCGTGGAGATGGAAGTCAGTACGTACGCACGAGTGATGATATCATTCCAAAGATAATGGAATTTCATTGAAGTGTATGTATAATATTTAAAAATCAATATCAATTTTCAATAATAATATATAGTTATTTATTTACACCATTATACCTATCCAAGTAAGTTGGTGGTTGAAAACAGATTACACCACAGCGTGGAGATGATATTCCGTACGTACGCACACACGGTGATTTCGTTTTCCGTAGGATGGATAGATGGTGAAATAGGGTTGTTTAATAATTATAATAACATATCAGTATATTAGTGATACTGATGTTATTAATTCATAATGAAACAACTAAAGAAGAAGAAGTAGAAGAAGAAATTAAGTTGAAACAATCAGTAACATATATTACCTCTTCTTTCGACACGCCTTTTTGAAACCTCCTCTTAGGGCACTAAGATTGTTCTTTGAAGAAGACCAGAACCTCTAGGATGTTTCTAGGAAAGTGTAGAAGAGAAATTTTCAGGGTTTGGACGAGCTTGAAGGCTCAATGTGGTGTGAGGAAGAGAGGGAGGAGGTTCCCTTTTATAAGGGAGGAGAGGGGCACCTTCGGAATAACTAAAAATATTATTTTATTATAAAGTCATATTCGGTTTTTAATAGCTCCAAATTGAGTTATTTAGAATCTAAGGTGGGTATGGGTCGAAATCCTCTCATCCAATAGAATTTATACAAGTTTAGGTTTCTATTTTAAACTTATTATTTTGGTTTAACTTGAAGTTAAATAATTTTTCTTCTACCGTGTCTTCTTGTTTTCTTACACTATAAGGTTAATAAACTTACTATAACAAGCCAAACGAACCCCAAGTTGTTTATCACTAATATATATAACAATATCTATGTAAATTGTCCGAACATTAGATTTTTAGAAATAAAATAACATTTAATAATATAATATTTTTTTTAAAAAACTATTTTATGTCATTTTTGACACTATATGATAATTGATTTTTGTGAAAATCATAACAGAATTTTTAGCTCTAATAAAGTTAATTAAATCAATAATAACATTTCATATTAACATTGAAAATTATTGGAATTCATAAAAAGTCTCAAATTACATATATTTGGGTATTTATAACATCAATTATGTCAATATTTTATTAATAAGATAATTACTGCATCATCATTGTGTCATAAATAAATTAAAATATTTAATGTATAAAAATTATAAATAAAACACCATTATTTAGAAAATATTTTTATCTTTCTAATGAATATTTATAGTAGAATTTATCTTATCTATAACCCAATATTAAAAATGATTTAGTTATTAAACATTGATTTTAACTATTTTTACCCTTATTTAAATAAATTAATAATAAATGTCCTAATCTAATCCAAGTGGGCCTAAATGGTCATATATTATTTATAATGTTGTTTTTGGTCGAATTAAACTTATTAAATAGAATTAGTACATGTGTTAGGGTAATAATAATATCATTTTTACCCTTAATTACCCTATTTACTTTTAACCGTGGTTAAAAAAAGTAAAAAGTTACTATTCACCAAAAATTATTTTCATCTCATTATACCACATTTTAGTCCTTGATATTAACCGTGTCTCTCAGATTTTAGAAATTACATTCACAGAAGTGGTAAAATTATGTTTTATGTGAATTTACAAATTCTCCTAGGAGGTGGGTAAAAGACGGTGAAAGGTTCAATAAAAATTTTATATATCTAAAATTACTATAAATTGACTCCAATGACTTAAATTGAACTTATATAGGTATTATGTATCAATTTATATCTAAAATAAATTTAAATAAAATAATTAATTATTTAAATAAAAAGTCGGTTTTTGAATAGTAACCCAGTGTTTTCACTATTCATCAAAAATTGAAAGTTTTCAGAAAAATACCAAATATTCACCCTAGGGTAATTTAGATATTCTGAATACAAAAATGAAGTCCATTTTGAATGATAAAATTTATAAAATTTTGAAAATTGGGTATTACTATTCATAACGGCTAGTTTATATATCATATCGTTGTTTAGCGAGACTCGGTATTGCGTACAACACACGCTATCGTTGAAGGTCGCCACTGAGTGTAATGCAAGCCAAGTCAGAGATTCATGTTTTGAAGCTCCTTTTGGTGTAGCATACAACATAAGACATTAATGAAATTAAAAAGAATATTTTTCATAAAATCTCGGGATGCTACATTCTACCCCCCTTAAAATGAATTTCGCCCTCAAAATTCATTGGGGTTATAAATAGTTTACTACTAAAAAGTTTATTTAATAGAAACCCACATCGTAAAAAGGAATACCAAAACTTGTCTTTAAAAACTAATGTGTGAAACATAACGGTTACCCAAATTAACTAATCACTGGGTTTCCACATATGATAACATAGGTGAAAATATGTATATGGAAAAGAAATCGAACTGTCATGTTCTGATGGAGAGTGGTAGAGAACATGGCTATGAGAAATCCAACAATCACAAAGCCATTAATTTATGATGATCTAGGGTACCATCTGATTCATCGAATATAAGGTCAGTAGGATAACATTTTTGGTTTTCAAGATCATTTCCCTATTGTTAAAGAATTTGAATTAGAATAAATACTTACTTTATTTTGGTACAATATCACTGTTTCTCGTGCTTTGAACAATTTCCACTTCATCTCTTAAAGAAATGAAGTTGAATTTGTTATTCGTGAAGTGTTAACAGATCATGTGATAGAATGATGGGTCATTCCATCTGTTTCAAACAAAAGGTTAGCAAAAGTTATCAAATATACATAAGTCCATCTGTGGTGAGGTTAATCATATATGATTCCAAAAATGATCTTATACTTCATATATCATACCTCTTAATAAAATAAAACTATTTTCTACTAACCAGGGATTTCCTATAGGCCAGTGGTATGCGATAAAGGCCAGTTGCACTTCGGTTGTGGGTTGGATTCCCACAGCCTTGTCCGATGCGATGGGCTGTCGCCCATCCTACAGGTTGTCCATTTTCTAAAACTACATTACTATAACATCCCATAAATAATATCGAAAAAACTTATATCCTTAAACAATACTAACTTATGTCCAAAATAATCAATTCCAATCGATAGGCTTATCCATAATACTGCAGTCCACTCTCATATTATAGTGAAAACGATTACCATAGATTTCATATAACAAGCATGTTAATACCATCGTTCATCCCCATATATCATAAGATATGTCTTGTTGGTCACATTCCAAAAATTAGAAGGCCTTAATCATGTATTCTCTTAAAAAATTAATACCCATTGAATCTTAGTGAAAACATGAGTGCTATCAAAAGATAACTCTTTCCGCATACAAAAACCCCAAAATTCTATATACTCACACCATGATATAACTATTTCTTTATATCAGTCATGAGCTCATGAATACTATCAAACATTTAATTTTCTCCTTATCCATTCATTATGTGCATATCATCTTCTTTCCAAAAATATCTCAATAACTTTCCATGGTTACCGGTACCATAAAATTATTGAAAACCACAATAGGGAAATATATAAATATTCTAATATTACATGATACTATATACAACATTATTTTGGAATCCCATTACATAAACACTTAATCATTCCACCACATCGTTGTCATATTCAACATCGCCAATAGTGATCGCATGTGACTTTTCTTTGTCCTTTGCCTTAATTGGTTGCTCATATCGATCATCATTAACCCTTGGATTAGGGCACTGATTAGCATAATGCCCTATTTCATTTCACTTGAAGCATTGAAGTGTTGGTGGTGAGTTCTCTACAGCCTTTTCTTTATTAACATCATTAGCAACCCTTTTTCCATTACTTCGACACTCAGCTGCTCGATGAGCTTCTTTTCCACACTTAAAAAATTTTCTAGTCCTTTTAAGACAATCTCCACCATGCTTCTTTCCACACTTTGAGAAAAAGGAAACATTCGTATTCTTTTCACCATTATTCTGAGATTTCTCCTTGAACTCCATCTTTCGTTTCTTGTCAAAACCATGAGATGGATATGTAACACCAACTTCCATTTCTACCATGATATCACAACGCACAATTTCATCATAGCTACTGAAGTCTCTTATAGCTAATTCCCGTCGATGATTTGGTTTTAAGCCACTGAAGAATCGATCAACTTTACTTTCAGGTTGGATGATAAATTCAGATGCAAACCTTGCAAGCCTTGTAAAATTCGCTTTGAATATACCAACAGATTAATCATCCTTTTGCTTTAGTTCAAGATACTCCTTCTCCATCTTTGTTTGAATAATACGAGGGATGTACTTATTGAAAAATAATTTCTTGAACTCGTCCCATTCCATGGACTCAATTTCATCTCTTGTCCTCGTATTCTTGATAAGATTCCACCACTGATCAGCTTCACCTTCCAAACGACATAATTCTAAGAAGACTTTATAATGTTCAGAACATTGAAGAACTAAAAATATCTTTTCACTAGTACTGATCCATTGTTCAGCAACAAGTGGATCAGAAGACCCACTGAAAGAAGGTGGATGTTTCCTCGTGAAGGACTCAATAGAATATTGTTCCTTTCTCTGCTCATTTGGATGTACAGAACGATTCATAGCTTGTGTAAGTATAGCAATAAGATTTTTCACTCCATCTCCCATAACATTTGTTTGTCCAGGAGGACAATCATTTCATTGTCCATTACATTGATCAACATGGATCCTTCGGGTTCCATCCATCGTCTAAAACCCAAAAAGAATATTGTGAGGGGAAAAAATAATGCTAGGGAAAACAACATAATAAAGGGGGAGTACCATCAATATCTAACATCTTAGGTTTCATTCTAAGATTTTTACCGTAATTCTAGGACTATAACCTATACTTATACTTATCCTTTGGGACATCCCTAGACATACCTTAGAAATATATCTAGGGATGTCACTAAAGTTCTCGCATCCTAGTTTCCAAAGGTTGACTAAACCTTTCCTCTGATACCAACTGTAGAGACCCAAAGCTTGATGTACATGGACATTACATTACTTTTGCGGAATACATTATACATAACAAAAACAGACACACAAGGATCGTAATAGTTTACTGTCTTTGGAAACTCAGAATATAATCTTATAATCATGGTGAAAGATCTTCAAAATCTCTATTAATAATCTTCCCCTTTTTTTCTTACATAAAACCTTTCTTTAAATCCTAAGGAAATGAAAACATATAAAGGGTGAGCTCAAATGCTCAGTAAGGTTAAGCATAGATAACATAAAACAATCCTTATAAATTTGAATGTAAAAAACACGAGCATAAAATCTAAACATCATAATCTTGAGCAATGACATAAAACATGGCAGTACGTAAGGCATAGATCATGAAGAAACATTAATCATGATAAATTATCATGGGAATAAAACATGTATTTCTGGAAACCATTAAGCACATGTTATGATTTCCATAGTAGCCAAGGCATTGCTTCCAAGACCATCTTAGTGGACAATGTCCCTTTCTGAATCGAGTTCACTCCTCGTTTCAGTCCTGTAACACTGAATCAGATTAACTTACCGTTCCAGCCATGTTTATCTCATGAGATATAAATATTTACATAATGCATTGGAGGTAGATATATGTCCCACCCATCTCTTAATGAAATCATTCTTACTTGTGCCACAAAATAAACATAAAACATTCATCATAACCCAAAGAATAAAATGGGTTTCATAAACATCATCCCATCATCTCATAATCCATATAAAACAAATGGAAATTTCATCATAAGAAAACTGAAACCATATAAATCATAGAGACAATAATCGTGAAACATACACATATGAAATAATGTCATCTTAGATGGAAAATGGTTTTGATAAAACATTTGAAATGAATTCTTGAGGAAAATATCCTTTCTTCTTCGAAATAATTTTATTTTCACAAAATGCCATGGACTTTTAAAATAAAATTATTTTGTTGAAAATTTTCAAAAAATCTTGTAGAGTAAGCTTCATGAAAATTAGGCATTATTAAATTTTCAAAATCTGTTCATGCCGTATAAGTTAAAAATAACATTCTTCTCGTACTTTTGTTGGAAACGTAAAAAAGTACCTCATATGGTAATAAAAAAAAGTTTACTTACATAACATGTAGTAAAAGTAAAAAATGGGGAAAAGGACTTTTAACATACATGAAAACAATTTTATAAAACTTGGACATGGATGATAAATATTACACCAGTAAATACTTACGTATAAGCAATCTCAGATAGAAAACAATTGAGATTGTAACATTATCCCTTACCTTAGGTCTGATATGCTTCGTACGTTTCTGAACCTCCTATATAATGATTTAAATAATGTCATTGACTTATTACAGAATCATATTCATTGTTATGATATAATATATGGTTCACTTATGACTTTATATTACCCGTTCTTTTGTATGTTCCATGTTAAAGCAGCGTTTTGGGTTAAATCATTTTATTTATCATACGTGTTTGGACTTTTTGTTCTTGATATTATTACTTTAATCCTGATTTACATAATTCCAAAATGTAAAACCTGATTTATATATAATATATATTTCAGTATATACATATATATATGATAGATCGATTAAATGAAATGAAATACACCGTTGATGGAGACAGTAGGCCGTACGAACGCATGAATGCTATTTTCGTTTCCTTATTGAATTGAATGAAATTAAATCGATGACATATATATATATACACATAAATCTAGTATCATTATTATGTCATATATTTCATGATTACTTATTATATATACATTATAATCATTCATTAATGGTTAACATGGAGAATGAATCTCATCGTGTCGTGGAGACGGTAGTCCGTACGTACGCACGGGAGATGGTATCATTCCCATGATCGTGGAATTTCATTAAAGTGTATGTATAATATTTCAGAATAAATATCACTTTGCAATAATCATATATAGTTATTTATTTACACCACTATACCCATCCAAGTAAGGTGGTGGTCGAAAACATATTACACCACGGCGTGGAGACTGTATTCCGTACGTACCCACGCGCAGTGATTTCGTTTTCCATAGGATGGATAGATAGTGAAATAGGGTTGTTTCATACTAATAATAACATATAAGTATATGAGGGATATGGATGTTATTACTTTATAATGAAACAACTAAATAAGAATAAGTAGAAGAAGAAATAATGTTGAAATAATCGGTAACGGATATTACCTTTTCTTTCGACACGCCTTTTTGAAACCTCCTCTTAGGGCACTAAGATTGGTCTTTGAAGAAGACCAGAACCTCTATGATGTTTTTAGGGGAGTGGAGAACAGAAATTGTCAGGGTTTGTCCGAGATTGAAGGCTCAATGTGGTGTGAGGAAGAGAGGGAGGAGGTGCTCTTTTATAAGGGAGGAGAGGGGAACCTTTGGAATAGCAAAAAATATTATTTTATTATAAAGTCATATTCGGTTTTTAATAGCTCAAAATTGAGTTATTTCTAAGATAAGGTGGGAATTGGTCAAAATAATCTCATTCAATAGAATTTAGTCATGTTTAGGTTTCTTTTTTAACCTTATCATTTAAATTTAAATTTAAGTTAAATAATATTTCTTTTATCGTGTCTTCTTGTTTTCTTACACTATATGGTTAATAAACATACTATAAAAAGCCAAAAGAACCCCAAGTTGTTTATTATTAATATATATATAACCTTATCTAAGTCATTAGGCCGAAACATAGATTTTTAGATATAAAATAACAATTAATAATATAATATTTATTTTAAAAACTATTTTATGTCAATGTTGACGCTATTTTGTAATTGCTTTTTTTGAAATTCATAACAGAATGACTAGTTCTAAAAAAGTTAAATAAATCAATAATAACATGTCATATTAGTCTATAAATTTATTTTAATTCATAAAATGTCTCAAATTACATTTATTTTGGTATTTATAACATCAATTATGTCAATATTTCATTAATATGTTAATTACTACATCATCATTGTGTCATAAATAAATTATACTATTTAATGTCTAAAAAACTAAAATAAAACACCATTATGTAGGAAATATATTTATCTTTCTAATGAATATTTATAGTCGAATTTATCTTATGTATAACCCTATATTAAAAATTATTTAGTTATTAAACTTTGATTTTAACTATTTTAACCCTTCTTTAAATAAATTAATAATAAATCTCATAATCTAATCCAAGTGTGCCTAAATGGTCATATTTTATTCCTAAGGTTTTTTCTGGTCGAATTACATTTATCTAATAGAAATAGTAAATTGTTAGGGTTTTAATAATATCATTTTTACCCTTAATTACCCTATTTACTTTTAACTGTAGTAAAAAAAGTAAAAATTTACTATTCACCAAAAATTATTTTCATCTCATTGAACCACATTTTAGTCTTTGATATTAACTGTGTCTCTCGGATTTTTGAAATTCCACTTATAGAAGCGGTAAAAATTATGTTTTATATGAATTTGAAAATTCTCCTAAGAGGTGGGTAAAAGACGGTGAAAAGTTCAATAAAATTTTTATATATCTAAAATTATTATAAAATGACTCCAATGAAATAAATTGAACTTATATAGGTATTATGTATCAATTTTGACATAAAATAAATGTAAATAAAATAAATAATTATTTAAATAAAAAGTCAGTTTTTGAATAGTAACCCAGTGTTTTCACTATTCATCAAAAATTGAATGTTTTCAGAAAAATACCAAAAAAATTACCCTAGGCTAATTTCGATATTCTGATTCCAAAAATGAAGTCCATTTTTAAAGATAAAATTTATAATATTTCAAAAATTGGGTATTACTATTCATAACGGCTAGTTTATATAACATATCTTTGTTTAGTGAAACTCAGTATTACGTACAACACATGCTATCGTTGAAGGTCATGATTGCGTGTAATGTAAGCCAAGTCATGGATGCATGTTGTGCAAGCTCCTTTTGGTGTAGCATAAAACACAAGACATTAATAAAATTAAAAAGAATATTTTTCATAAAATCTCGGGGTGTTACAACTGACATGGTGGGATGAATTCGGTGAGCATAAGCTTCTAGGACCTGAAATGGTTGAAGAAATGGTGGAGAAATTTAAAAAAAATCAGCAGTATATCAAGGAAGCCCAAATTTTACAGAATAGTTATGTAGTTAATCATTGATGAGACCTTGAGTTCAAAGTTAGAGACATGGTATTTCTATGCATATTTCTATGGATGAAGGTCATGGGATGGAAAATAATGGGATGTTAAGTCCAATGTACATCTATCCCTTCAAGATTCTTGATCATGTCGGGGTTGTGGCCTATCAACTAGCACTTCCACCTACCATGGCCAAAGTACATGATTTAATTCATGTATCCCTCTTAATGATGTACATACTAGACCCTTCACATCTACTCTCTTTAGAGGTAGTATAGTTAGAGGATGATCATTCTAACGATGAGCGTCCAATGAAGATCATAGATCATATAGATAATGTTATACATAACAATACTACCCACCTGGTCAAGTTACTATAGTGAATCCAAAATTATGAAGAGGAAATATGGGAACTAGAGTAGGTAATGAAGGATAATTTCCCACTCCTATTTGTGGATTAGAATGTAAAATGAAATTTAATGGGAGAAATTTCATAATGGGGGAATATTTTTATGACCAAAACATACATTAATGAACCTTCAACTTGATCTAATTAAATTTCTTATTACAGATATATAAAACTTATTCACTTTCTTGGATTTATGTTTTTTGGTTTTAAAATACTTTTAAGAATTTTCACCATTGCTAATATATCCGTTAAATAGTGATCACTTGATTAGTATAAATATACGGCTTTAACAAATCAAATTTACTCCGACAAAGGAAGAAATGGCCTTATCCAGAAGAATTTCCCCATACAAATCCCATTTTTCAGAGCTCGGAAAAGAGGTTCCATCATTGGGATTCACTCTTGACCAAGCCCAAGCAATGCTTCAACAGCTTAATATCAATCAGAACCACCTACGAGAGAAGTGGAAGTTGATAGAGATTACCACCCGAGCGATGTTATTTGAGCCACCCCAAGAATATGTCACCATCGAGCACCTTACCCTTCTCTCTTATGTAGGTGTTATAAGGGTTTATTTAATAATACCATATAATTATGATTATGTACATTATTATTTGTAGAGATAATATACATTAATTTTATTATTGTTACATTGTAAAAAGTTTTTAATGAAAAAATAGTTTTTTTAGTTAATATTCAATTAAGAAATCTATTTTGATGAATTAATGGATTTTTGAATTAAATAAAATTTAAATCTAGTATTATTAAAATATTAATTTTTATTAAATATAAATGATCATATAGTTTTTTGAATACAATTTTAATTTTTATTATAGTTTGAAAGCAATTTTTGTCAAACCCCATGAATTTTCAATAAATTATAGTTTATATTTTCAATGTAAAAATTCAAAAAAAAAATAGAAAATTATTTAGATAAATTGCATGTTATTTTTTGAATCAGGACGATGAAATTATCTAATGTTGAATTTTTCATAATTTCTTGAGACAGTCAAATTTTTTGGTAAAAATAAAATACCGTTTAATTACATAATATGTTTTATGACAAAATAATGACCTAATGTTGATGTAATAAAATACTATAAACATTATGTTCGGCCAATATATGTTTTACCATTAAAATAATGTAATTTTAGGTTGGTTTGATTTATTTTACAATGCTTTATTGGACCCTCCCAGACATATAAAACATTTTAACTTTTTAAATTGATTTTCTTGAGAGTGTGACTCACCTCAATATAAACAAGAAAAACATTTTAAGAAGTTAGGCCATTGGCCATATAAAATATTTTTTTACACTCCCATTTGGAAAAAAATGGATAAAACTAGGGTTTAGTTTGTGGTTATGATTATTTTAATGTGTGGTGTCCCAAACCTAAATAATAATGAAATCTTTCCATTTTCCTTTATAAACCCACCCAATAACACACATCCACTTCACTAAAACCCTTTGGAACATGACAAAACTTTTCCCTCCACTCTCTAAAATCCTCCCAAGTCACCCCCAGCTCCCAAGAAGCCTCTCTCAAGCCTCTCCCAATCCTTTGGGATCACACATCAAAGTAAGGGAATCCATCCTTTCCCATTTATCCATGTTTCATAATACTGTTATGCCCTTTTATTTTCAATTATAAAATCTAGGGTATGATTTTTAACCTCCCAAATACTTCCCTCTCCATGTTTTAAGGATGTGATACCTCTTTCTCTCTCATTAATTCTTCCCATGAACACCCATTACCATGCCGAAATTCCTTATGGAATTTCACTCTTCTCATTCACATACAAACAATTGTTTTGTATTATGAATCTAAATTCCAATACATTTTTGGGACATGTACAAATACGACCCTGATATTTTCTATTGCAAATAAATATTATGAAACAAACCATTCTCTATTATTTACCATTTTTTTAAATTATTATGTCACGTCGTTATGCTGCTGAAATTGCACTATGATTTGTCTCAAGCCAAAGTCGTTGTGTAGTGAATACCATGCCCATTTATATATCAAGGGTATTTACCTTTATTCACATTTACATATTGAAAATATAGTTTCATTTATTTATTCCATGTTCCTTTGTCGTGGAATAAATTATTATGTTTAATGAAACCATGTTGTATGATCCATGTGGCACACTTATGCATGAAATGAAATGTTTAAGAAGGGTGCGCCCTGATAGTGATCCAATGCATTAGGTAAAGAATAATATCGTGATACGTCAAGTGAAATGTGGAATAATTCATTATAATTCAAGTGAAATGATGGTTTACTAATTCTAATTCAAGTGCAATGATGGTTTACTCAATCTCCATGTGTAATGATCCTTGGATCATGCTAATACCATGTTAATTGTTGTTGCCACATTTCCATGTTATGATAATCATGCTATTTCGTAACTTTAATTTTATGTTTCTTTTATGATCCATTGATATTCCTGTTACCTAACATGTATTGTGTTATTCATGTTAGTCCTTGTTTTCTCCCTTACTAGGATTTATAGCTCACCCTTTTCACATGTATTTTCTCAGGTTATCCAATGCAGTTCTAAGTACAAGGGAATGATGAGGTTATAAAAAGGAAGTTTTCAATTATGTTGTTGTTTGTTTTATGTTCTATGTTGTTATGTAATTTTCCAAATCCAAAAATACACTAGACCCCTCAATCATCTATGTTGAATCAGGTGAATTTTATGTAATAAATAATGTTTAAGTGTGCATTTAAAAAGTTGGTTGGTTATACCTACACCTAAAAGTATTCATCAGGATATCTTCATCTTTCCCCCCAATCTAGTGATATCTAGAACACAATTCAACTTTAAAAACCAAATGGCTCACTAAATCTAGATGAATAAATTATCAGTGCTCAAATGAGAATAATAATTTCTTATTATTACTTGATTCAAACTATGGTAGTTCATAAACCTCCTCGAACCACCATCCAACTTCTTAGCTAACAACATTGGAGAACCCCAAGGAGAGACATTGGGTTGGATGGAACCCCTATTCATCTGATTATCATCATGTAAGAAAAACTCAAATAGCTCTATTTTAGTCATTTGATATGGATCCATCAAAATTATTGACATAACTAACTACAACTCTATCATAAACTCTACAACACATCACTGACGATAACATCAAAACCTGATGCA
Source organism: Viscum album (assembly GCA_963277665.1). Classification (NCBI taxonomy): domain Eukaryota; kingdom Viridiplantae; phylum Streptophyta; class Magnoliopsida; order Santalales; family Viscaceae; genus Viscum; species Viscum album. Next base: position 841,961,320 of record OY728128.1, read on the forward strand.
GGAAATCATCTAGGCTCCCCACTAAAACCCTAGGAAATCCCTCTAAATGAGCATTCACTAAAATCTCTGCCTACTAAGACAAAAAAGGATTAAAATTCCTTCCCCTCATCTGATAAATTCTCTTATCAATAAACTATATTCATTGGCCTTCCACATTGAACATTGAAACATTCCTCTGAAAATATTTAAATATTGGGAACATAGAATATATCTAGTACACGCTAAAAATTATATCATATGGTTGTATCTTCAAAAATAAAAATTATATCATTAAGTGGTGATTCTTCCATTACAAGTCTACACTTTCTATACACATTAAACAAATCATTCTAACCTCAAACTAGCTTAGATAACACCAGTGGTACTGTAATAATCTCCTTGTATATTCCCAATAATTGTACTTAGGCAGGAGTAACGAATTAGTGTGGACTCAAAAATCAAAAACATTTCCCAAATAATAGTTGATGAAAAGATTATCATACCTTTAATAACATCTATAACTGTTATTTTAACTACCTCTAATGTGTGCATCTGACCACACCTAGCTCCTCTTCCTCTCTACATCTGTAATCCATGATTGTAATAATGACTAGGTGTATATGGATAGGGACCATCATGATGCTTCCAATTATCTATGCATTCTTCCCTCTATTACTGAACAAGATTCAAAGATCTGTGCTATTAAAGCTACCTCAAAGTAAACTACTATTATTTCCAAAAAATGAGCCTAATTACAATTTGAATTTGACCTCCCTGATTGGTTGGAAAATAATCCTAGTGGTGTACATATCTTCTATAGTTATATAATTAAAATGGGATTACCCTTGAATGTGGTCTAAATATACCTATCCAAGAAGGATGATAAAATTTAAAATTTTGATGGGTACCCACTCCTTGAAACCCCAAATTTATAAAATTTCATAGACCAATGCATAGATATATTCTCATTTAGACTCTATTTAGGACAATATCTTGGGGCTCTACTCCCATGGGTTGAATTTATTCAACAACTACATCTTTCTTTTATAATTCCATGTATGTAGAAAGTCTAAACATGGTTCCCATGTACTTGATCTTTGTGACCTTATCCTATATGATAGGAATCTATCTTGACATATCATTTGGAAAAAAATTCCATAGAAAAATGTAAGAGGTCCTTGAACCTTATTACAAGGTCCCACACACTTGGGGTCCCAAGCATAAGGGTAATCAACTCTCGTAGCTTGGTTTTATTTTTCTTCGATGATGGGAATTTGAATGGACCTTCAATGAAATGCTTGTCCAAAACACATTTTCCACATCATGGTCACATAGATAACCCCCCCCCCCCCCACCCACCACTAACATGGAGATCAATATGATTAACTAACTACAAATGACACCCAAAAATCATACTGAGGACAAATAAAACCAATAGTGAACTCACGCTCTTCCAAGTAGTACTTCAACTACAGATCTAATACGCTCTTCTCATACCTCCCAAAACCCTAATGCTAAATTTCATGTAAATTTCACTACCATAAAACGTACACTATTATAATATTGGTCTAATAATGATCAAATACACCATCCTACTAAACATCAATTTCCTGATCCTCTTTTTTACAATGAACAAGAGTTATTCTTAAAAATAAATGGGAATATAATATGATTGATATTATTAAATATTAAGGGAGATTTATTTAAATTATACATTTATTCTATTTTCTTCCCATAAGAATCCAATTTAATCAAAAATAAAATAAATCATGATGAATATACCTCTCCTATGTCTCTACCATATAACTTGGTCCACCACACTTGTTTTTCAATAATCTCATTGTCAATGATTGAGGTCATGGGGAACCTAAAATCATATTTCCTTGATAGATTCCTTATCCCACGTCATGCTATATGTTTAACTAGAATTATTTCATTACTAACCTATATTATCCTCACAATGGATAACTCCAAACTCCACCCTATATATGAAAAAAAATCTGTAATAAAAATATGTCATAACCCCTTCCTTATAAAGATACCCTTCCTGGGATAGAAATAAATAAATGTAGAAAATAACCACATAGTAATTCCTCTAGTAGGACCCAGTTTGGAAACAAAAACTAATGGTATAAAAATATCCCATATATAAGTAATTACCATATATAAACTATAACATCATAATATAGGATAAATAAAAACCAATAAACTCTAAAATATAATATAATGGTCAACCTAAAACAATCCCAAATTGCATGAACAATGTCAATAGATACTTATACATTCCATAGAATGAAACCCAAAAATACCATTCATATCACAGTGAATCAACAAAAGATCCAACCATAGCTAGCAATGCACATATTGGTCCCCAATGTCCTATAAAAACCCTTAAAATAGTTTATATATACATGGGAGAGTACAATTATAAATAGTATGAACATACCCAATGTCTCAAGTGCACATTTAGAAAAAACATACTAATTATCTAGTTTATAAACTGTTAACAAACAAGTACCTAAATAGGTCAACTAACCACCTACAACGTCACAATGGCTTGCTAAAAAAATCATGCATAAAATGTTGTACACATTATAATAAATATAAAAAATAATGGCACCCTTTAACAGCTCTTCAACTTATTTACCATGTTCTAGGTTACCACATGAAATGGAAATCGAATATACTATTGGTCTACAACTATGAAAAATCCCTATTATAATATCATCTTACAAATTGGACCCAACTGAGTTTAAGGAATTAAATTTAATTCATGAAGAGATTTAAATAAATGGATTTATTAGAACTAATACATCACCTTGGATTTCCCTAGTTTTATTTATAAATACATCAGATGGTACTCTTCTCTTGTGTCTTTATTATCATATTTTGAATCAAGTCATTTCTTAAAATCAATATCCCATTCCTCAGAATGTTTACCTATTTGATAAATTCAATGGAGAAAAGTTGTTGTAACGACCCAAAGTTTCATTAATGGAAATCCCTCTTGATCTAATTAAATGTCTCTTTATGTTTACATAAATTGTCAACTTCTTCTGTTTTATGTTAAGAATTTTCACTATTGCTAATATAGACGTTGAACCATGATCACATGATTAGTATAAATATTGGGCTTTATCAAATCAAATTTACTCAGACAAAGGAAGTGATGGCCTCATCCAGTAGAATTTCTCCATACGAACCCCATTTGTCAGAGTTCGGAAAAGAGGTGGCATCCTTGGGCTTTTCTCTTAACCAAGCCCAAGCTGAGCTTCATCATGTCAAGCTCGAATGGGAACGTCTACGGGAGAAGTGGAAGTTGATAGAAATTACCACTCGAGCGATGTTATCCGAGCCACCCCAAGAGTCTGTCACCATCGCACACCTTACCCTTAGGTCTTATGCGGCTGTTTTACGGGGTTACGTAAAAAATCGATAGTACTATGTTCATGTACATTATTTTTTGTATATAATAATTAATATACTTTCTTGTCATTATTGATACATTGTAAATAGTTTTTAAAGTACAAATAGTGTTTTTAATTATTATTTAATTAAGAAATCTATTTTATTAAATTAATGGATATTTGAATTAAATAATATTTTAATAAAATATTATTTTTATTATTAAATTAATTTTTATTAAATATAAATGATATTATAATTTTATTAATGCAATTGTAATTTTTATTAAGATTTGAAAGCCATTTTTGTCAAAACCCATGAATTTTCGATAAATGTCGGTTTTTATTTTGAAAGTGAAAATTAACATATTTAGAAAATTATTTAGCTAAAACAAATGTTATTTCTGGAATCAGGACATCGAAATTATCCAACGGTGAATTTTTCATAATTTTCTAAGATAGTCAATTTGTTGGGTAAAAATTAAATACTGTTTAAATATATAATGTGTTTTATGACATCATAATGACCCAATACTGATGTAATAAAATAATATAATATTTATTTTCGTCCAATATATGTTTTTCCATTACAATAATGTGATTTTTGGTTTGTTTTACTTACTTTTCAAAGCATTAATGGACCCCTCAAGACTTATAAAACACCTTGTCTTTTTAATTTTTTTTCCATGGGAGTGTGACTCACCTCCACATAAGAAACCCTATTATTTTAAGAAGTTCGGACATTGGCCTTATATAATATTTTTTTCCTCTTCCCTTTTACAAAAACCATGGGCAAAAACCATGGGATGGTTTGTGGTTTGGATTAATTTAATATAAGGGTTCCGAAACCTAAATAATAATGAATTCCCTCACCTTTCCTATATAAACCCACCCACGCTCCCACTTCCTCCACACTAAAAGCCTTTGTAGTTTGTCCAACCTCTGCCCTACTCTCTCTAGAATCCGCCCAAGGTTCCCCAATCTTCCAATAAGCCTATCACAAGCCTCTCTCTAGCCTTTGGAATCACACTTCCTGGTAAGGATTTTTTCTTCATTTCTCAATTTTTGTCCAATTTTCTTTAAGTTGTTTTTTCCATTTAATTTCAATTATGAATGTTGTGGTATGATTTCTGACCTTTCTAATACTTCCCTCTTTATGTTTGAATTATGGGAGACCCCTTTCACTCTCATTAGATTCCTCCCATGTACATCCATTACTATGTCGGAATTCTAAAAGGGACTTCTCTCTCCTCATTTACATTCAAGCAATACTTTTGTATAATGAATATAAATTCCATTACAATTGTGGGGACATGTATTTATATGACCTCCTTACATTCCATTACATGTAAATATGATGAGGAACCCCTTTCTCTCTCATCACCTATTTTTATGAATTCTTATGCCACGCCATTATGATGCTGAAATCACACCGATTTTCTAAGCCAATTCCATTGTGTAGTGAATACCATTCCCATTTCTCCATAAAGGGTATTCACCTTTATACACATTTACTTATTGATTATAAAGTTTCATTTATGAATTCCACATTCTTTTATCATGTAATAAATGATTATGTTTTATGAATCCATGTTTTATGATCCATGTGGCACACTTATGCATGAAATTAAATGTTTAGGAAGGGTGCGCCCTTATAGTGCACCAATGCATTGTGAAAAGAATAGTATCATGATACGTCTTGTGCAATGAGTGTTGACTCATTCTAATTCAAGTGAAACGAGGGTTTACTCGTGCTTCATGTGCAATGGGTATTTACTCATGCTCCATGTGAAATGAGCCTTGGCTCATGCTAATTCCATGTTAAGTGTTGTTGCCACATTTCCATGTTATGATTATCATGCTTTATCATGCCTTTATGTTCATGATTCTCTTGTGCTATATTGATAATCCTAATGTATAACATTTATTGTACTCCACAAGTTATTCCATGTGCATTCCATTACTGGGATTTATAGATCACCCTTTTCTTATGCATGTCCTCATGTTATCCCATGCAATGCTAAGTACGAGGGAATGTAGTACTCATGTAAAGTATGTTTTCAATAAAGATGTTGAATATCATGTTTTAAGTTGTTATGTAATGATCCTATGCCCCAAAGACACTATAACTCCCAATCATCCATGTTGTATCATGTGAATAGTTTATGTAATAAATCATGTTGAAGTCTGTAATAAAAGCAGGGTTGTCATAGTTGGTATCAGAGGATAGGTTTAGTTATTTTTGGGATTAGGATTAGAAAACCCAAGTAAAGCCTTATGGACAAGACTAAGTAAAATAAAAACATCCCTATGTTTTGGTAAGTACTAAGTAAGTGGTTTATCAAGAAAATACATACCTGTCTGGATACGAGCAGGTAGAGGCGGATTTGGAATAGATGTATCCTATGGGTAAAACCCAAAAACACCACTTTGATCTAGACTCGAATGGGAACTGGTGCACGACAACGGGCATTGCTTCACTCTTGGTTACGACACTCATGGGGGATATGTTTTGATAAATTCACAAGCTTAGTATGAACCCTTATTAAGGGAATTAAAAAAATTACCCTAAGAATATATGTTAGAAAATAGATCATGAAAAGCCTAGATTGAAGCCTATAGACTCATGAGTTAAGGAGATAAAAGTTTATTTATAAGTCATCAACTTTTGTCTTTGGATTAATCTTTATGTGTTACCCCTAACTTTCCTTTTCTTCCAGCCAATGGCCGGTAATAGGAGGACTCGGGCTAACAATCGATGTGAAGATCAGTGTATGACTACACTAATGAGATGCCCAATCCAGTGGGAGCGGGAATCGCGAACTTTGTCACACTTCTCTATCAGCTAACTCAAGTTTTAAATAGAAACACAAGTCAAGAGGAACGTTCAATCCACCCTAAGAAAGAAAAAGTCACTATCGAGAGCTTCATGAGACAAAGGCCTCCTACTATTAGTGGATCATCCGATCCCATGATCGCTGAATAATAGATCAAATCCATTGAAAAGATCTTCTCCATCATTCAATGTTTTGAACAAGAGATGGTTCTCCTATCGGCTTATCATATGGAGGGTGAAGCTGATAAATGGTGTACGTTGATCAAAAATATGAAGCCTGAGGAGGATATCGAGGCGTTGGAATGGAAGGATTTCCGGAAGATGTTTTTTGATAAATATTTTCCACGCACCCTCCGGCTTAAGATGGAATGGAACATCCATTCCCTCAATAAAAAAGATGAAGAATTTGTTGGACCGTACTAGGGAAACTTCACAAGGATTGTACAATACGCTTCCAGCTTTGTCGTTACCCCCAAATGCAAAGTTGACAGCTTCTTGGGTGGGATGAAGCCTAGCCTGTGGAAAGCATTAATGATCCATGACTTCGATATCTATGAAGAAATTGTCCGATGTGCCCTCAAGGTCAAAATGGAGATTGGAGAATCACAGGGGTATGATGGGGACAAGAAGCATAAGGTGGACTTCAATGATGGTGGTCCGATGGATAAATCCAATGGTGCTAAGATGTCCCAGCACCCCACTTGCCAAAAGTGCGGAAAGAAGCACCATGGAAATTGCCTTAAGGGGACAAGGAAATGCTTCAGGTGTGGAAGAGAAGGGCACCTAGCTATTAACTGTCAGAAAGAAAGACCCGCGGCTGCGAAGGAGGAGAGGAACGCTCCGTTCGAACCCCAACACATTGTTAACTGCTAAAAATTCAAAGAACCATGACATCTTTCAAATTAGTTCCCTAATCCAAGAGTTTTCGGAGGAAACCAACAACCTCCAAGGCAGTAAGGAAGAGCTTTTGCCATGACTTCTATCTAAGTGAATCCCGACAACAAAGTGGTGAAGGTACACTAGTTATTCATTCAGGAATAGAGAACGTACTTTTTGATTCAGGTTCTACGCATTATTTTATATCTTGAAAGTTTAGTAGAACAATCCCAGCACCACCACAAATCATGGAAGTGAAGATGTCAGTGAGTACGGAAAATGGGGAAATCATTGCATCCCATGAGTATAAGTCCTCCCTTGTTATAATATGTGGATTGAATTTCTCGGTGAACCTCGTCATACTCCCTATAGTGGAATTTTATGCAATTCTTGGCATGGATTGGATTTCCTTATATAGAGCCAACATAAATTACTGGGAGAGGGAAATCACTCTCTATATGGAGAATCGACCCCCAATTCATTACAAGTGTAAGGAGGAAGATGAATCTCCTTTACCTCCATCATCTCAATTATGGATATTAATTCCATATGAGCACGCGTATCAAGCTCAGATGATTGAGTCCACAGAAGAAACCATCCTTGATGAAATTCCTATTGTGAGGGAATTCGCTGAAGTGTTTCCCAAGGAATTTCCCGGTCTTCCTCCTAGAAGTGATGTTGAATTCTCAATTGAACTTATACCTGGGGAATTACCAAAAACCAAGACTCCATATAGAATTTTTGTTGTAGAGCTTGAAGAGATGAAGAAACAACTAAAGGAGAATCTGGATAAAGGGTTTATACGCCCAAGTGCTTCACCATGGGGTGCACCAGTCCTCTTCGTCAAGAAGACGGATGGGTCAATGCACCTTTGCATCGATTATTGTGAGCTCAAAAAAATCACGATAAAGAACAAGTATCCCCTCCCACGAATTGATTACTTGTTTGATCAGTTTCATGGAGCACAATACCTCTCCAAGGTGGACTTGAGGTCAGGATATTATCAATTAAGTGTGAAGAAATAAGATATCCCCAAGACTGCTTTCCGCACAAGATACAGGGACTATGAATTCATAGTAATGCCTTTCAGACACACTAATTCTACAGCAATATTCATGGACATAATGAATAGAGTCTTTAGAGATTACCTCAAAAAAAATTGGTAGTCTTTATAGATGATATTCTAATATACTCCAAAATCAAGGAGGATCATGTGGAGAATTTAAGAAATGTACTAGAGACTTTGCGCAAGGAGAAGCTCTATGGAAAGTACAGAAAGTGTGATTTCTGGTTGAAGGAGGTCTCATTCTAGGGCCATATCATCACAAGAAATGGGATATTTGTGGATCCCTCCAAAACAGATGCAATTGAGGGATGGTCAAGGCCAACATCGGTAACTGATATCCATAGCTTCTTGGGGTAAGTTGGATATTATGGATGATTTGTGAGAAATTTCTCACGATTGTACAACCCTCTTACCAAGATAACTCTAAAGGGAGTAATGTTTTCCTAGAGTGATGAATGCGAAGAAAGCTTCAAGGAGTTGAAAAGGAGGCTTATCACTGCGCCCATGCTCACTTTACCCGAAGGTGGGGAAATTTTTGTGGTATTTAGTGATTCTTTGAAGAAGGTCTTAGGCTGTGTACTGATGCAGAATGATAAATTGATATCCTATTCCTCAAGGTAGTTGAAAATCCATGATCGAAACTATCCAACGCATGATCTAGAGTTTGCAGATGTGATCTTTGCCTTTAAAATATGGCGGCATTATCTCTATGGAGAGAAATGTGAGATATATACTGATCATAAGAGTCTTAAATATATATTGACACAGAAAGAGCTTAATATGTGCTAGAGAAGATGGATAGAGCTCATCAAGGATTATGACTGCTCAATCAATTACCACCCTGGGAAAGCAAACAAGGTGGAAGATGCCCTAAGTAGAAAAGACCCAGCGATTATATCAATGATGAGAATTGAGAAGGATCCAATTTTCTTAGACTTAATGAAGATGGACATGGGAATCATAAAGAAGGTAATATCATCAATACTTTCACAAATTATTAGTCAACCATCTCTTTTGGAAAGGTAAAGGATTCTCAAAAGGATGATGTATGAATTCAGGGAAAAGTGGAAGCTATTCAAAAAGGGAAATCCTCAGTGTTTAATGTTAATGAAGAATGAATTGTGTGGTTTGGGAAAATACTATTTGTTCCATCAAGTCCGAAGCTGAGGAAGGAACTTTTGGATGATGCACATAGTTCAAATTTCTCTATTCACCCAAGGATCACAAAGATGTATCGAGATCTCTGAGAAAACTTTTGGTGGGATAATATGAAGAAGGAGATCGTTGAATATACATCAATGTGCATGGTGTGTCAGCAAGTGAAGGCAGAGAGGCAGATGTCTAAAGGGATGATGCAACCATTTCCCATACCAGAATGGATATGGGAGAACATCACCATGGACTTTGTCACTGGACTTCTGAGGACATCCAAAGGCAATAATGTGATATGGGTTGTTGTGGACCGTCTTATAAAGACTGCGCACTTTATTTCTAATCGGGATGATTTCTCATTGGATCAACTGGCATGGATATATATCAGGGAAGTGGTAAGGCTGCATGGAGTACCACTATCTATTGTGTCTCACCGAGATCCAATATTCACCTATATGTTTTGGAAGAGTCTTCAACATGCACTGAATACTGAACTGAACTTCATTACGAACTATCATCCTCAAACTGATGGCCAATCCGATCGGACTATCCAAACACTTGATGACATGTTGAGAGTGTGCTCATTGGACTTTAAAGGAAGATGGGATCAACATATTCCTATGGTTGAGTTCTCTTATAATAATAGTTTCCACTCAATCATCCAAATGGCATCATATGAAGCCCTTTATGGGAAAAGGTGCAGAACACCGTCGTGTTGGGATGAGGTCAGTGAACGTAAGCTGCCTGGATGAGAAATTGTCGAGGAAATGGTGGAGAAGGTGAAAACCATTCAGCAACATATCATGGATGCCCAAAGTTGATAGAAGTGTTATGAAGATAATCATCGACAAGACCTTGAGTTTATAGTTGGATACATGGTTTTTCTATGTATATCTCTATGGAATAAGGTCATATGGTTTGGAAATAAAGGGAAGTTATGTCCAAGGTACATCGGCCCCTTCGATATTCTTGATCGTGTCGGAGTTGTGGGCTATCGACTAGAACATCCACCTACCATGTCCAAAGTACATGATGTCTTTCATGTATCCCTCTTAAGAATGTACATATCAGACCCTTCACATGTACTCTCTTCTGAGGTGGTACAGTTGGAGGATGATATTTCTTATGAGGAGTCACTAGTGAAGATCATTGATCGTAGAGAAAAAGTTCTACGAAATAAGACAATACCCCTTGTCAAGGTGTTGTGGTGAAACCACAATTTTGAAGAAGCGACTTGGGAATCGGAGGAAATGATGAAGATGAGTTACCCACATCTGTTTTAGTGTGGGAAAACGGAAATTTCGAGGGTGGAATTTCTTAAGGGGTGAATATTGTAACGACCCAAAGTTTCAATAATGGATGTCCCTCTTGATCTAATTAAATGTATCTTTATGTTTATATAAATGTCCACTTCATTGGTTTTATGTTAAGAATTTTTACCGTTTCTAATATATCCACTGAACAGTGATCACATGATTAGTATAAATATAGGGCTTTAAAAAATCCAATTTACTCATACAAAGGAAGTGATGGCCTCATACAATAGAATTTATCTATATGAAGCCCATTTGCTGGATCTCAGGAAAGAGGTGGCATCCATGGGCTTCACTCTTGAACATTCCCAATATGAGCTTCATTACGTCAAGCTCGAATAGGACCGTCTACAGAAGATGTGTATGTTGATAGAAATTACCACTCGAGCGATGTTATCCGAGCCACCCCAAGAGCCTGTCACCATCGCACACCTTACCCTTAGGTCTTATGCGACTGTTTTAAGGGGTTATGTAACATATCTATAGTACTATGTTCATGTTTATTATTTTTTATATAATAATGAATATACTTTCTTGTCATTATTGATACATTGTAAATAGTTTTTAAAGTATATATTGTGTTTTTAATTATTATTTAATTAAGAAATATATTTTATTAAATTAATGGATTTTTGAATTAAATATTATTTTAATGAAATATTATTTTTATTATTAAATTAATTTTTATTAAATATAAATGATCTTATAATTTTATGAATGCAATTGTAATTTTTATTAAGATTTGAAAGCCATTTTTGTCAAAACCCATGAATTTTCAATAAATGTCAGTTTTTATTTTAAAAGTGAAAATTAACATATTTTGAAAATAATTTAGATAAAATAAATGTTATTTCTGGAATCAGGACATCAAAATTATCCATCGGTGAGTTTTTCATAATTTTCCGAGACAGACAAATTTTTGGGTAAAAATTAAATACCGTTTAAATATATAATGTGTTTTATGACATAATAATGTCCCAATAGTGATATAATAAAATATTATTATCTTTATGTTCGGCCAATATATGTTTTAAAATTAAAATAATGTGATTTTGGGTTTCTTTGACTAACTTTTCAGTGCATTAATGGACCCCTCAAGACTTATTAAACACCTTGTCTTTTCAAATTGTTTTCCATGGGAGTGTGACTCACAACCACAAAAAAACCCTGTTATTTTAAGAAGATAGGACTTTGTCCTTATAAAATATTTTTTTCCTCTTCCCTTTTCCAAAAACCATGGGAAAAAACCATTGGATGGTTTGTGGTTTGGATTAATTTAATATAAGGGGTCCTAAACCTAAATTATAAATAATTCCCTCACCTTTCTTTCATAAACCCACCCAATCTCCCACTTACTACTCACTCAAAGCCTTTGGAGTTCGTCCAACCTCTGCCCTACTCTCTATAGAATCCTCCCATGGTTCCTCAAGCTCCTAATAAGCCTCTCACAGGGCTCTCTCTAACCTTTGGAAGCACACTTCCATGTAAGGGTTTTTTCTCCCATTCTCATTTTTGTCCAATTTTCATTAAGTTGTTTTGCCCATTTAATTTCAATTATGAACGTTGGGGTATGATTTCTCACCGCCCTCATACTTCCCTATTTATGTTTTAATGATGGGATACCCCTTTCTCTCTCATTATATGCCTCCCATGTACACATGTTACTATGCCGAAATTCCGAAAAGAACTTCTCTCTCCTCATTTACATTCAAGCAATACATTTGTATCATGAATCTAAATTCCATTAAAATTGTTGGGAAATGTATCTATATTACCTCCTTACTGTCCATTAAAGGTAAATATTATTAGGAAACCCTTTCTCTATCATCAACCGTTTTTATGAATTCTTATGTCACACCATTACGATGTCGAAATCACACTGAGTTTCTAAGCCAATGCCATTGTGTAGTGAATACCATGCCCATTTCTCCATCAAGGGTATTCACCATTATACAAATTTGAATTTTGATTATAATGTTTCATGTATGAATTCCACATTCCTTTATCGTGGAATAAATAATTATGGTTTATGAATCCATGTTTTATGATCCATGTGGCACAGTTATGGATGAAATGAAATGTTTAAGAAGGGTGCGCCCTTATAGCACTCCAATGCATTGGGTAACGTATTGTATCATGATATTTCATGTGCAATGAGTGTTGAATCATGCTAATTCAATTGAAATGAGGGCTTACTCATCCTTCATGTTCAATGAGTATTTACTCATGTTCCATGTGCAATGAGCCTTGGCTCATGCTAATTCCATGTTAAGTGTTGTTGCCACATTTCCATGTTATGATTATCATGCTTTATCATGCCTTTATGTTAATGTTTCTCTTGTGCTCTATTGATATTCCTAATGTCTAAAATGTATTTTACTCCTCAAGTTATTCCATGTGTATTCCCTTACTGGGATTTGTAGCTCACCCTTTTCTTATGCATGTCCTCAGGTTATCCCATGCAATGCTAAGTACGAGGGAATGTAGTAGTCATGTAAAGGATTTTTTCAATAAAGATGTTGTATTTCATGTTTTAAGTTGTTATGTAATGATCATATGCCCCAAAGACACTAGGCCTCTCAATCTTCCATGTTGGTTCAAGTGAATAGTTTATGTAATAACTCATGTTTATGTCTGTAATAAAAGCAGGGTTGTCATAGTGGTTCTCTAATATTTGTTTTTTCTCATGATATCATCATCATATATATATAATATAGTATATCATATAGATATAATTTAGGAGTTTTTAGGACCCTTATGAACATTTTTTCTTGTCTTTTGGTCTGAATAACTCACTTAAGATATTATAGAAATTGATTTACTCTATATTCTATAGGAACCTTGATAATTTTTTTGAGTTATTTTTTTATGATATTTTGCGTTACTATAAAAATATTAATAATCATGAGGATAAAGTAGAAATTGGGATGATTACATTGTGAGATCATTGTTTTTATGCTAATATTTTAAGTGAAACTTCATACATTGAAGAATTACATTTCATCGCACACATGATTTCAAAATTATGATTATTAGCTTACCTTATAAAGGTATAAGTAGTATCCACTTAGAATACTCCAAAAATATTACTGGGGTACACAATCTTTTAAGATTTGTAGGCTATGATAAATTATTTTTTCACGATTTCTCAATAATTTCTTTTCCAATGACTTCTATAACTAGGATGTTATTCCACTTGTGTGGAGAGAGTCGTGTCATAAATTATTTTTGTAAAATAATACTCATCACAACTCAGTATCTATCCTAATATATCAAGAACTATGTAATTTCTATGTTGTGTATAGTGATGCATCTAGATCAGGGTTTAGTTGTGTTATAATATTGGGAGATCATGTTTTGGCCTATGGTCTAAGGAAGTTGTTATTTCATGAAAATAATTATTCTACACATGGCCTTGATTTAGTTTTGATATTATATGCCTTAAAAACCTTGAAGAATTATTTTTTTAATAAAAGAAATAGTTTTCACATACTACTATATTTTTAAATTCATTTTTTCTCATTTAGAATTAAATATGAGGCAAAAAAGATGGATGGAGTGCCACGAAATGATTGATATTGACATGGTATACAAATCAGATAAATGTAATTAATAAATAAATGAATTACGTTAGAAATCATATTGAGAAGTGTTCTGATAAATTCATGACCAATGACATTTTATAAGCATGAATGATGATATGGATTTATATTATACTACATGGGGTGAGCACATAATTTTAATTCTCGTGATCCTTATTCCAAATTTTATAATGTTGTTAAAAGAAGGTCAAGGAGTTCATTCTGATTGTATCACTATTAATTCAAACCAAAATATTGGGATACTTATAGTGACGGCAGAGAAGAAACAAACTCTTTGTTATGTTTTCATAATCAAATTGTAGTTCCTCAGTCTTGTTAGGAAGAGCATTGTTCTCCATATAACTATTCTAAATGAGTTATTCATCCATGTTTTATAAACATTTTCTAGGTGATGGAAGATAACATCTATTTGGCATGTATTGTATGTAATATATAAGACTATGTGATGAAATTTCTATCTTCACCATAGGTAAAGGCTAAACATAAATGACCAGCTGGTATACTATAGTCAGTACTATTACATATATGGAAGTGGGAGAAAATTTCATTTTAATTTTTCATATTCCTACCAAGAATTTAAGGGAATCATAATGTGATATGGGTATTATTGGATATAATTACCATTTAATCACATATTAAACCAAACTGAGAATACAATAGTTGAGGACTTTTTAAATTTTTATATCCAATAAGTAATAATATTACATGGAATTATAGTATTTATTGTACCAAATAGTGATCCCAATTTTACATATCAATTTTGGAGATCATTACAGTATGATTTTATAAATCAAATGACTATGAGAACATCCTATCATCCACAAAATTATTTATAGTTAGAATGAATAATTCATACATTGGAAGATATTCTTAGATCTAGTGTCATATAATTTTGTGGTTTATTGAAGGATCATATACATTTTTTATAGTTCTCCTATAATAACATCTATTAAGTTACAATATAAATTCCACATTTTGTGGCTTTGTATGGATCTTCTTATCATTGTCCTTTATTTCATGTAGATACAGGGGGTAAAACTATTATTTAACTATACTATGTTTATTTAACCATAGAGAAAATAAAAATGATATGAAAATGAATAGCTATGATGTAAAAAATAAAAATATTCTTATGCATATAATCATCAACGATCATAATGTTTTGATGTCAATAACCATGTTTCCATGAAATTGTTACTGAAACTTATCTATAAAATATATTAGAAACAATAAAAGTTAGGAACATTATATGTAGGACCATTAAAAGTTATAGAATATATTGGAATGGTTTCCTATGAGTTCATGTTACCATCATGATTCAGTGGTGTTTATAACACTTTTCTGGTTTCACTATTAAAGAAGTATCATCCTGATCTATAACATGTGATCACTTGTGATAATGTTTCTCTTGATCCAAATGTAAATTTTATCCATCAACCAGTATTGTTCTATAAATTCAGGAAAAGACCCTTTAGAGGAGATCTATTTCCTTGATGTGGGTATTATTCCATAATGGTTAGTTTCATGTGGAAACATGGGAATTGGAAAACATTATATAGGATAAATGGCATAAATTTTCTAATGGAAACATAGATATCCATCTTCCCATGCATGGAAATCCTAAAGGTGGGGATAATGTAGCACCCCCATTAGATGTATTCTATCATTTAATTCATGTTATTTTATGTTTAGACACATGTAATAGTTTATAAAGGGGAGGTTTGAGGAGATAAAATAATGTAATACGATTTTGGCTACTTGAAATTTCTGACGGACAAACTCATGGTATAATTGGGGTTTTTTATGTGAATTATTCAGGAAAAATTTCATGAAACATTTCATAGTATGAATTCTTTTTCTTACTATATATGGTGGAATAAATGGTGTTAAAATCATTCACTACATGAAATATGGTACTCCAAAAAAATAAAATCAAGGAAAAGTATATTTCAGTATAAGTGGGGTCCTAAGGAATTCATGATGTGAAATCAAAATTCAAATCATGAGTTAGTCATACATTGACAATTTTTATCTAATGTTCGGTATTTTTTTTATAATTTTGCTTCCTTATATTTACTAAACACTACTTGGGTCAACTTAGTTTTTTTTATGAAAATAAGCCTATAAACTCTATTATAAATGAATCATTGAACAATTTTTTATGAAATAATATATTAGGGTATCCTCTTTCTCTCTTGTCTTTGATATCCTTGATTTTTTTCACCTGGAACTCTTGATTGGTGTGTAACAACTGATCTACGGATTTTTTGTGGTGAATAGATATTATTGTGTTTTGTTATCAGAACTGATGAAAGAGGTTTATAAACATAATAGTTTAAGATGCTATATGAAAATGTAATTGAGGTTGGTGTCTTCTCTCTCACTCTACATTTCTAAAACCAGTTGGCTTTAGCTTCTATAAAATATTCTAATGAATTTTTGGAAACATCTTTTGAAATTTAATTCTAGGACCCCTATTGATTTGATTTCAAGAGGGTGGGGTTTAAAAAATAGGATGTCCATTTAACTAAATGTTTTATTTGAAATTAGGCATAAGATTTTTTTACTTTATTCATGTCCATATGGAATATATAATGGGTGTAAGTACCACAATTTAGTGATAATATGGATGGATTATGGGTGGAATTACAAAAATATAATGGTTTCACCATGTGATGTATTTGAGAAATTATGACTCCCAACATGTGAGTATTGGGAGTTCTATAGTTTCCTACATTGTGTGTGTCCATGGGTGTGGAATTAGGATGACTATTCCATGAAATAAAATTAATTTTAATGGTTTCATTTTATGTATTATATACAAATATTTTATGGATTTGATATAAAATTTTTATCTATTTCTATCATATTTTATAAAATATGGTCACATATTTTTTACTTAGTCGAATGTTATGAGAATTCTTTAGGAAAATCATACATAGTGATATAATCACCCAATTCTTGGGAAATTTTTTATGTATTCAGATTTAATATAATGAGATACAGGGAAGGGGCATGTTTCCTAATTCTCTAGTTATAGTCCTTAACATCATTGTCTTGTTTATGAAGATGAAGCTGAAGATGGGGGTGTCTGTATCTTGGTATGTGATTATTCTAATTTGGTTCCAATGTCATTCTATTTCATTTCTTAGACTTGAACCTCTATTAATTTTCCATTATTAATCTAATATATTCTATTTTGGAATTTCTTTGAGTAATGATTTTATTTATTCATGCATCATTAAGAGGATTTTATGTTCATTATATAATTTTTTTAGGTTTTTATCTTTTAATAGAAAATCATTCCACAAAATTTCCAAGCGATTAGAATTTATTTCTAGCAATTATTATCCTGGGGATGTCACCAATGTCTTGTAGCACCTATGTATCTTCCCAAACTAATGTGTGAGGATATAGGTGTTATATAACCCACCCTCATAAGGTATTGAATCTAGTAATGGCATCATTTATCCCCTCATCACATCTATCATGATGACACAAAGTCCATCTCAACACATAACTAGTGTAGTAGGGTAGCATGAAAAAAATGAAGATAAATCTCATTCACTCATACCATGCATGACCCAAACATCATATCACGTCACATTAATGCCTTAACATTATACATCTTACTTAAATATACTAGGGAAATCCCACCATATCATTCCTGAAGACACATGGGACATCACTACTACTGACGGAAGAGTAACAAAGGCAGGGTAGTCAAAATTTATATCCCCACTATCCTAGATAATGGGGAATATACCTGAAACCTATAACCTATTAGTGTCCATAATGATTTCAATCTTAATTGGTTCAAATATAAAAAAATATAAAAATTAATCATACATAGATAACATATAATACCTAACCTGTGGATTCATATTAACTACTAAAGTACGCACTGCCACACCACCACAAAACTGAATGTCAGCCATTATAATCAATAAAACCACTATATTTAACACAATAAACAACTGCCACAAAATGAATCACTTCTCCAAATTCAATTACCAGGATCCCCCTTTCCAATATTTAATGAGTTTTCTCATACTCCCCTTATTCCATTACACATTTACACACCCATTAATATTTTCAATTCATTTATACCAATTACCATTTACAAATTTCCATCACATTTGTTCATTACAATCCCATTATTTATTCATTTCATTTTTCATTATTATATATTCCATTACTAAATGGAAAAATAACATAGACACTCCACTCCACAATTGGCACAACTCATATTGACCATTTCTACAATGAAATTTCAATCACTATCACCACACCACACTAAGAAAACCATCTCACCACAATATCCAAATGCCTAAACCACCACACATCACACCAAAAACATGCTACAACCAACATTATCTACAACCAAAGTGCACCAAAATGACACAACTGCCCTTATCACATCCATGCAAATGAACCGCCACACACCCCATCACATCCCACTCAAAACCCAGATGGTCACAAACATCAGTATATGATATCCCAAAATACACAACGAAACAGAAAAAAAGAAACAAAAAACAAAAACAACACATCTCTACTTCCAAAAATTAATCATGTTTCTTCATCGATTTAATTATTTATTTATGATGAATAACATGAAAACTAAATTTTCATGATAAAAGAATATATCATCCTTTTATATGTTCCATATCCATTTATTTAGGGTTTGAAAAACCATAACACAACAAGGGTATTACAACATATCAACTAAATCCAAAAATAGGGCTCTCAATAGTCATTTTTTTTAGTTTTGGAAACAAGAATGCATTGTATCATTAGTAATATCATCACACCAGTAAAATAATGTGCTAACACCCCATACCCATCAATGTTAGATTTTATAATTTATTATATTCATTAATCAAACAATTAATTTCCTCCAAAATGAAGAAAAATCATAAATTCCCTACACATTGAACATAAAGAAGTTAAGAGTGAGGGTCAAATACCTCATGGAAAAATTTAGGATCCATTGTGAACCATAGGGTGTATAAGAACAATCCAAAAACCAAAATCAAGAAATAACTCCATTGATCAAACTGAACAACACTCTTGAATCATCAAAACATATCAAAACACACAAGAAACAAAAAAGGCACCACCATAGATAATCCTTGTAATAAGATAAGAAGTAAAACTATATAATATAGATAATAACTCTCCACGAATCACTAATACTCAACCACTAAACCCCAATGATCAATACTAGAGGTAAATGGAAAGAATACCCTCTAAAAGCATGTAGGTATATCCCATAGTCTATATGAAAGAAAGGTTACATACGTTAGTTTGTCCATATGAAAAAAATTTGAAGGGGTATTAAGTTGCGTTAATCATGAGGTGAATTACATATTCACATCATGAATTCCAAAGCCTTTATAGATTACACTCCATGAATCACATACAAGGTTTGAATTTCCCATATCTCACTCTTCCACTAAAATTCACATCACCTAGACTATAATTTGATTAAAATCATGAATTTTAATTTCACATCATGAATATATTTCACACATCACCCTTCAAACAATATATTAATTTAATATATCATAATCTATGAATACCAAAATAATGAAATGAATTAGGTTTACAATAGGACCCACCTATTATGGTAATCCTGAAGTTCAAACTCTACTAGACGCTCCAATGATTCAATGAAAACCTCTGACAATCAAAAAACCAAATGGTATGATAAATCGTAGACTTTTATTTAACAAAAGGTTTAAAAAGTTAAACTTTTCTTATATGTCATCATTGGGGATATCAATTATATTATGAAACATGATTTTCATCATTTTATATATTATTTTTTGATAGATATTTTATATATGGGATATAACCTTCAATTCTAATCATATCACTACATACAATGTGAAATGATATGTGCTTAGAGATTTGAGGATCAATTATATAGTATAAATCACCACTATTATACCCTATGATAATTCTCAAAATATGAAAGTACATATTGAAAAGAAAAAGGGTAAAACTACGTCATTTCCTAAAATATCTTATATCATATAACATAGATATATTGTATCTTTTGAAATCATATTTCATAGAGCCCTCCATAGATCAAATTCTATTTCATTTTTTGATAGGTAATGTGACATAAATAATGACATAATTTTAATCCAATTAAAAATGATTGTAGAAATAAATAATCTTGAAAAATATATGATATAACTAAATTATTTTTATGTATAAAATAACACTTATTCAATATATTGGAAGGGAATAAAAAAATACCATGTTAATTATTCAATAAGGAACTAAATCCTTGTATGTTTTGAATTAAGAACATGTACCTTTCACTACAAATGGCCAAGACTCACTCTTTAATAATTCATTAAATGAAGACCACTAAGAATATAAAAATGAATATTCTCTTTTTGGTTCATCCATAGGATTAATGAATCACTTAATTCTTGGAAATTACCCTCCTTATATCCACAATATTCATGTATCACTCTTGATAATGGAAGAAGTAGTAAGATGGGAACATGATATTTAATAGAAATTGGGAAAAAATCAAACACACTCCCATATCAAAGTATACATCATTCTCATGTAGACCTTGGGAATTCTCTCTTGGTATCCATATATTTACTCATATCATATAAGAAATATTAATAAATGGATCATGATTATAATTCTAGAAACCCTTTTAGTTAAATATATCCTCACCAATATTTTTTTAAATGTGATGTTTTAATTGATGATAAAAAATATGGATCATTCTCAATATTTAACAATTATCACTCATATTATATGTTAATCATGGAAAAAATATAGATCATATAATATTGTTGACTTTGTAATATGATAAATCAATGAATTAAAATATATCTAACCATTATGTTAGGACCAATAGTTATTTTAGAAGTTGTTGGGTCTTTCTATAGATTATTGAGACCCAATGTGTGTTTTTTGAGATTTGGAGTTGATAAGGTTTCCACTATAATTTGGTATTTTTACCACATAATATGAATCAATGAAAATATAGTGGATATGTTCATTGTGTTTTCTTTTATTTCCAATACCTAAATTGTATTAAAAATCACATGATATGTTTTTTATTCTATGAGGTGTTGGATTATTAAAAGTCTAGAAATGTTTAAAATTGTCCTAGAGATGTTTGTAAGAAAACTTAAACATATTTTAAATTTAGAGATTTTTTTACCATAAATGGACATGTATCGAAGATTATCTAAGAGTCATATCAACATAAGAGTACATAATTAGAAAGGGTATGACTACACTATAAGAGTTTTTTTATTTTATTAGAGTGATTTTACTCTCAATAAGAATAATTCAGGGTATTCGTAAGATTTTTTTCCACTTCATAAGAGTCTTTTTAGCACTCAGAGTGGAAATTTAAAAATGGTTGGTACTTATTAAGAGTCATTTAGGAACTATAAGAGTCATAGGATATCTCTCTAAGTGTTATTAACATTCCATAAGAGTTAATTAAAACTCTATAAGATTCATTATAGATATTCATAAGAGTTATTATCTATCATTATAAAATTAACATCCACCATAAAGATATTCATTTCCCCAAATTCATAATATTGATTTATGAGAATATGAATGTTACGTATGTTATAAAATCTTGATGTTTGATGGGAATTTTAAGAGTTTTAAAAATTACCAATTAGAAACTTCTGGTATATGATTTGGATGAATAAAAATGGATGAATACATGTCTAAAATTTCACCTAAATTAATATAAGGTTATTTAAAATATAGAAATACCCCATTCTATAATTTTTTTTTTGAATTAGACGAGAAACATTTAAAATCAGTTATCTATTTAAAATTAAAACTTATTATTTATTTTTCTGTAACTGAAAAATTGATTAGATGATGATTACGCTAATATATCACAGTTTAAATATCACAATGGGGATTTATGATTATTTATATTAGAGAATTTGGTTTATATTTTGTAAATATTTTTGTTTTATAAATTAAAGAAGGATAAATAATAGTGAAGAATAACAGAAAATGTAAAAATATATAGACGCAATATTTTATTATAATGAAATTTAAATTTAAATTTGAATGTGATGCTACAAAGTTTTGTGGAATAATAAAAATATGGATCATACATGTCTGTTGTGAATAAGAAATGATATTAAAGAAGAGTTTTGTATAAAAAATATGTAAACTTTTATAGTTTTTTATCGTATTGAATAATCACATAGATTACTTATTAGCTATGAGAATATAATATGAATAATACGAAAAAAAAATTAAAAAATCAATAAAGGTATTATCTAGATACAAACTATCCAGTTGATGAAATTAATTTATATATTATTGATTTTATAAGACCATTGTACATATTATGAAGTCCTTTATAATACATCTTTCCAAGAGAATCCATTTTTATTTTTTATTCCATGTTAAAAAAAACTTGTGGAATATATGATCATAGGTGAATCTGGATCATACCATGTATTTTTCCTCTCATTTTGAGAAATAAAAATTAAAAAAATGTAATATTCCATCAATGTGTGTTTGTATATTCTTAAAAGTGTTTAAATTGAACACTTTAATATATGGTGAAAGTTATTTCATGAAAAACATGAAAATAAATCATAATAACTAAATAAACCCTATAATATTAATTTCCCACTAATCATCTAGGTTTTTTCAGGCTGTATCAAATCCTATTTTCCTTCCAATATGATTGTAAATTTAAAACCTAGAGTAAATGTATAGTAATATGTTTTCAAATTTGGTAATGAATTTATGTTTTCCCTAAATAAGACAACGTTTCTATGAATATCCATGGGATTCCTAATATTTTAAGAAAAAATATTATATATAATAAGATCATATGTTTCTCTAATTGTTATATATTATATTTGATGTATTGGATTCTATAATTTATCAATTACTTCTACATGATAATGGGTTTTTTATAATAAAAATTGAAACGACGAATTTAGAGTAAGATTACCAAGCTCTAAATGAAATCATTTAATCTCTTTCAAAGATGGAATTTATTACGGTTGAAAGAATTAATTCAATTATGGACATATGGGATAAAAAATAAAGTTTATATTAAATAAATAAAAAGATAGAAAATATAAACTATAGGTTTATAGGTTAAATTATAAAAATTTCAAATTATGGTTGATAAATTATTAGATGATTTATTCAACAATATAAATTAAATATAATGAAATAATAGAGTTTTCAGTAAGTAAATGATCGATACAATGACTATTGAGAAAATACGATCCATTCATTCAGATATATTTGATATTGAGTTATTATATGATAAATATTTTTTATCCATGTACACTTTCTTTAGATTATTTATATAAAATTTTTATAACATATTAGATATACATAGGATATTTCTTCAAGAAAAAGTTAATGATTAAAAGAAAAAATTCCTTAAATCCAAAAGTTAATTTAAATTTAAGAAAGAATCTATTCATGAAGAAGATGGTTATTAAAAAGATAAGGATTCTATAAATATTTTTAAAAAACTCATTTCACTCATTTTTAAAGGTATAGGAAGAGATTATTTAATGATTTTTGGGCTAATATAATATTTATATTTTTGTAATGAAGATTAACTAGAAATATTATATGAAATTTACAATGATGGAAGGAGAAGAATCTAGTGATGATGAGGAAGAGAGACCA
Organism: Viscum album; assembly: GCA_963277665.1. NCBI lineage: Eukaryota > Viridiplantae > Streptophyta > Magnoliopsida > Santalales > Viscaceae > Viscum > Viscum album. Next base: position 841,985,238 of record OY728128.1, read on the forward strand.
ATAATATTATCTTAGAAGAAAAAATAAAAATTTTATAAAACATATTTCTCATAAAAATGGAAGGGTAATAATTTCTGTATATAAAAAAGGGAATATCTTATTAGAGTAGGATGGTGATAGAAGTAGTGATGATGATGAGGAAGGAAGGATATCTTGAGATGTATATGAAAAACTACTAATTATCTATTTTAATGATTTTTAGTTCGCCAATGATGAAAGTAGTGATGAGTTAAGTTAGAAATAAACAAAGTTAGAGTTTATGTTGAAGTGAGAACTCAATAAATGACATTAAATTATCCAAAAGTTGGATTATCAGATCAAAATTTAGAATAAATACAACCAATAGTAAAGGAACAAAGAATATGACTTTAATTAAGATGAATGTTTCTGAAAAATATTGATGACTTGAAAGAATTTATTACTGAATATAATAATATAAATTTATTTATTGATGAAAATAAAAATAATAATGTATAATGGAATTAATATTTTTCAATTGAATTTGATTAATTATATGTATGAATTAGATATGTATGAAACAGTCATTCATAATTTGATTCTAATGGTTTCAAAAATCATAAATAAAAGAGTTTTCAATTTTGTTGATGAATTACAAAGAATGACGGCTCTGGTTTTCCAACAAATATCAAACTTAAAGGGTGAGAGAGATATTATATGTTTTGGTCGGGAATCTATGAAAACGACAAAGATGAATAATCCTTTGTTTTTTTAAAAACAATGTAATTATTTGAAATATGTAAATTATTGGAACATTGAATTAACGGAAAATTTGTCCTAAAATAGTGATTTAAAAAAGGATTGGAAAAAATATAGAACAATGAAGATTATGTTTGGTGTTTTTCAAAACATGGGTTCCTGAAAGGGATCTAACATTGGTGGTCAAAATAATGTGCTACTTATGGGGTGACCATACAGAAAATATGTTGATTATAGGGATATGTATTATCTTTATGGATACTATCGGAACTATAGACGCATTAGGCACATATAAATAATATTAGTATAAAGAAATGTATATTTATAAGCCTAAAATATTTAGTAGGAATATTTTTTATAGGATCCATCCCACTCAAAATATAAAAGTTCATAAGAAAATTGAGGATAATGTATTGATGTTTGAGAATAAATTTCAAAAATAAAATGATTTTTTTGTGTTATATAGAGACATATATTTCAAATTATGGAATATTATTTCACTATTTGACCTATGGCATTCATTATGATCTATAATAATCCATTATTTTAGAATAATAAGAACGAAGGTAAATAAAAAGATTTTATTGTTGATGTTTCACCAAAATCATCAAAAGGGGAATTTAAAAAGGATAGTGGATAGTGGATGTAATTCATGCATTTTAGGAGATTTAATTATTTTAACGGGTCTAGAAAAATGAAAGGAATTATTAGTGATAATTGGAAATAATGGGTAAACAAATTATAGTATTTGGTTCATTGGTTATTCAAAATAATATGTTTAAGTTGAGAAAAAAATATTATTTTCAAATCAGATGAATAAATGTTTTGTTTTTGTCAACAATGAGATAAATGTAATGAAATTTTTTTATAAATATTGAATCTTACTAAGAAATATAAAATAATGATGTGTATTTATAGGAGGAAATTATAGAAGGGTTAAATTTCCTCTTTTTGGTATTTTCATATTTCATGAAACATATTCTTGAAAAAAGAAAATAAATTATTTCATTGAAGGCTTGGCCTTCTAGGCCAAAGGACACTAAAAATATTACATAAGGGTGAAATATTTTTTATATTACTATACCATAATTTTTTAGAAACTAAAAGTTCTCAATATATCAATAGGGTAATATTATAAATTTTCCACACAAGAAATTGTTCATCCAAACGTCTCATACATTAAAGATTATCCATTCCAACATGTGTGGGATTATTAGGAATAAATCAATAAGTAGACACAAGTATTTAATTTTCTATATTTTATGACATTAATCATATATCTTTTAATATTTTTTGTCACATAAGATATATGATCTAATAAATTTCAATAGTTTCATAAATATTTTTTATATGAAGTTTGAATTGTCAATCAAAATACTTGGATAGAAAATTCTGCATAACGAACTAAATTAATATTTTTTTATATTAAAAGGCATAGTATTAACCATGATCTTGGTTCACTATACACATCATAAAAATGGTGTTTCTGAATGAAATTACTAATAATTAGTGGACATGTATCCCACTATGTTGATCGAGAATGATACTTCTTCATATTTCAATAGTGGATGTTTTTTCAAAGGATCATATTCAAAAATAATCATTATACAGGAACAACTCAGATATGTAAACATTGTATATTTATTAAAACTGGTCACCATATTTAAAATATTTAAGTGTGTTTGGATTCCTTTTTTAATAAAATATAGTATCAAAAATATTTTGAAATTAGAGAAGATAACACTATATGATACCTTCCGTAGTTATAAAAAAATTTAAGAGGATACCATTATTATAATAAAGATATAGTGATTATTTTTATATTAATGATATAAATTTATTTAAAACTCAAATAATTAAATCATACATCAAGAAAGAAGTTCTAGAATTGATGAAGATGAAATATTTTTGGATAAGTAGGTTGATAATTCATATTGTAATGTGATTTTATAATATGTGTGTAACGAATATAATAATTCAACTATTCATAGTTATAAAGTGAAACATATAACCTCTACAATGTATGTGGATTTCCATAATATCATTAGATAAAAATGGAAGATAGTTCAGTCTCAAAGAACATTGTGGGAGGAAATATATACCTCACTGTTTGGGAATATGGAGTCAAAAAATATGAATGAAGCATTAGAGAATATTGAGTTTCATGATACTAGGAATATCAAATTAGAAAAGATTTATAAGTATCAAAACTATGAGCTATTAAAAAGTTCTTAAAAAATGATATAGAAAAACAAGGGTGTTTTGAAATAAGGTAAAATAGAAAGGGTATGTTGGGAGAAACAAGGATAAACTTATGGGAAAAGGGTACTCATAGGTTAAAGGAACTGATTTTAATGAAGATTTCACACCAGTTGATAAACATGGGACTACAAGTACTTTTCTTAATATTATAGAAAAAAATCCATAAAACATTTCTCAAATAGATTTCATGTCTACTGTCTTCAATGAAAAACTATAACATAAAAAACAAAATCAGAAACCAATTATTCTTTACTTAATGAAGATGAATGCTATGAATTTTGGTTAAAATTTATATATATGGGTTAAAAAAAGCTCTATGAGTATGATATTACAAGTTATAGACATTCATGAAAATGTTATCTTTCAAGAAATAAGTAGTAGAAAATAGAATATATATTAATGATTAAAAGGAGGTATCACTTATTTTTATTATTTATGTAGACTATATTATTTTTTAGGACGTTATGTTTGTTATTTTGAATTTTCTAATTTAAAAATGAAGATGTTTTTTTAGATTGAAACTTTTGAGAAGTGAATTATTTTCTCTTTTTACATATTTCTAAAGATGATGATCATATATTTGTTTCTAAAAAGAATTATTCTCATGAATCTATAAAGATTTTTTTTCAAGGTGGATTCCAAACCGATTTCTTCAAAAAAATTAGTATAAGAGAAACTATGATAGGATGATAAAGTAAATGGTGTTAAACCAAGAGATTTCATTATTTGCATTAGAATTTTTCATTATTTTATATATTAAGTATGAATACTTTAAAATATATTACTTAATAAGCATGATATCGAAGTGAACTGATAGAGTCTAATTTCACGGTGGTAAAGGGAATTCTCAGGTATATAAAAGTTACAAATTATTATAGATTAGAGGATAAAAATAATGGAAATCTTGAAATATTTGGCTATAATAATATCGATTAGGATAAAAATGTTTATATTAGATATACTATATCTGGTGGAGTTTTATTGTGTAGTTTTTGTATATTTTTTCACAAAAAATAAATGTTCTATAACCATGAGTACTTATCCAGTAGAATATTTGGATCAAATTCAATACATATCCCAATTTTTGTTGATGAGGACTCGGTTGGAAGATCTCATGTTGGAAGTATAGTTTCTATTGTTTTTTGGATGTGATAAAAAAAATAATAAGAATTTATCAAGAAATTTTATTCAACATTCAAGATAAAATAAAATTATTATAAAATATCATTTTATTAGAGTGATTATAGATAAAAATGTTTTTAAGAAGTAAATTTTTCAAAGACATTGATAATAACATATATATATATAATGTGACTATAGAAGAATTAAATTTAAATATTTATTTTATTGATAGAAATTCAAACTCAGACCTCTAAAGGATATGGTATGGTGAATACATCTCATATCTTACAAGTTCATTAGTTTTTTTTCCCACAGTAGGGAAACAAAAATTCCTTATGGTTTTTTATTTTTATTATTTAATAAATGTATTTAAAATTTTTATTTACAATGGGGTGAATAATATATCACAATGAATCCATTAATTATTTTTATTCTTATTTGGGGGAGATATCTTATTTTTGGGTTTAATGGGTTTACATAAGAATTTTAAATGTGTAAATTTGTGAGGAAATCATGTGGGTGTTTGTGTGTTGTGATTTTAGAAACATTAAAGATTTTTTTATCATGAATACAAGATCTTATATTCACATGTTTATGCATAGTTCCATGAGGGGTGAAAATAATTTTTTATCTAGTGATATCACAATTGGTTTTAATGGTTGTGGATAAGTGGATGTAATAAACGTTTATGGAAACCATTGTTTTATTGATGTGTATTCTTGTTTCATACACTGAGTTCACCCAAGTAGGCTTGGAATATTTGAATAATGATTAATTTATAAGTAATCTATGATAAAAAGTGGTATATGTTCATTGGTTGAGAATATAACCTATAGGGTTATATTTTTAAGACCATTTGTTTTATAGAGGATGTTGAGACATTTGGGATATTTTTGAGACACATGGTGAGTTTTTTGAGATTTAAAGTTATTGAAGTTTCCTCTTTCATTTTTTTATTTCTCTAGGTAATAAAAATGGATGGTGATAGAGTGGATATGGTTATTAGGTTGTATTTTTTTGAAAACAAAAAAAACATATTCAAAATTACATGATATACTATTTATTATGTTATGTGATGACTTTTAAAATGATTAGTGTAGATTAAAGAATATTTGTAAATTTTTGGATGTCATATGAAAACTTTTTTTATTTATTTCGAACACATTATGAGTAAAAAATGGAAATGTTTCTTGGACTATTAAAGATTAATTTCAACTCTATAGTGTAGAGTCAAAATATGTATGAATACTCTTTATATTTCATTTTAATTATATAGGCATCATTTTCCACTCTGAAATAGTAATCCTAGATATTTATAGGAGTCATTATCTATATCATTCGATTCATACAAAAACATAGAGTGATAATTTGACAAACGCATGGGTTTGTGTTCAGATTTTTTAGTTTTAATATTGTATCTTATTATTTTATTAGATTACTAAATTGAAAATTATTTTATTTAAAATTCATTATAAAAAATCATTCCTTTCTTATTAATGAATTAATTTTTTATTAATTCTAGTCATCATTAATTTTAATTATTTATTAATAATTTTACATTATAAAAACAGATGTAAAATTTTTATTACTTTTATATGTATTTCTATAAACAATATGTATGTTTTCAAGTATACTTATGAAAGTTAAAATTTACCTTTATGTGTTGTTCAACATACCCTTACACAACCTGTAATAAATTCATTTTTTCATTTTGAAATTTGGAGTATACCATTATAAAACACATATGAGATGTGATTTTTCATTTGTGTAACCAATGGACTCTTGTTTACCGTTATTCGTGTAATCAATATACCCTATTCATGTTGTTCAAAATCCATCCTGCTCTTATGTGAGTTATCTAGTTACCCTTATGTAGGATCTCCAAGGCATGCTGGACAATGTAGTAGCATCCTCTATCTATAGTAATTGTATTACCCACTATCTATAGTAATGGTATCACCCATGTTCTCTTCTGGTGGTATCATCCACTTTGGAGAACACATATCACTCTCTTCAAAATTAATGGAAGCAACATATTTTGTTCTAATGGTAGAAACCTATTTTTAATGGTTGAAATGTATAGATATAGGTTGCACCGCATAAAAAAATCTGAAATGTATAACTAGAACTGGAATCTTCTTCTTGTGACAGAAACTCTCCAACAGTAGAGGTGGTAGAATTGTAGTAGTGGAAAACATTTCATACCATTAATTAAAATATGTATCATCAACCATTAGATAAAAATTTCAATTTTTTTATTTTTACCACTACCATTACATATTATGAAAAATATTTTTAGTGCTATTTTAATATTAATTTATTATTATTTTTTAAATAAAATTACTATTTGATTAAATTTTATTGGTATAAATTCATTTTACAAACACAAATACCAAATTTGGTTAATGATTCTAGGTTTTAGTTATTGTTTTATATTTCACTACACTACTTTTTTATTTAAAATATTCCTCGTTTTTTATTTATTGTGAAATTAAAGATTATTTTAATGATTACATTAGAAGTATTTTGATGTTATTTAATACATGAATAAAATATCATGATTATTACTTGATAACGGGTTAAATATTTATAATTATTCCTAATGGTAATAATATCATGTTTATTATTTTATAACAAAGAATTCTGTGATTATTTATCTAGATTCACATTCAAAAATCAAGAATATATATGAATTTAATGACATAAAATAGATTATGGGATGAGATCAATGTGTAATGTGATGAAATTAACATGAAATTGTTTATTCACATATAATAATAGTGATGTAATTGCAATATAAAATATTAAAATATCCACCCAAGAATTTTTTCCAATCACTACAATCATACTAAAAATAATGTTACATAGAGGCGATCATGAAGGAATTCATATTTCTCATAATCTACTAAAAAATTGATATATGTTCTTGATCAGCATCGATATTCATTAATGTATTCTCAATTTATGTTCTTAATTTTGTTTTGGGTTATTATTATTTTATACTTCTATCTCATGTTTTTATTTTAGAGTAATTATAATATTTATCAATCCAAAATGTAGCATAATTTTTTATTCCTCTGATTTGAGAAATATGGTCAGCATGTTACTCCTACAAAAAATTTAAGTGGGTTATGAAACCTATAAAAATTATGGTGGTCTTTCACTCAAATGAATTTAATTTAGGGTCACACCACCTAATGAGAAAAAAATTACCTTTTTATCCAGGTTATCACTCCATAAAAAAAATTAATCCTCTTAGTGAATATTGATCTTCTTGCTGAGTATATAAGATTTAAGAGTGGACTATGTTCTTAGTGACTCAAACCACTATAAAAATAATACTTTTTTAATTTTAATTTATAATAAAGTTTTCATTTCTATAATAATTATATATTGTTTAATTTTAAAAAAAACTTTAAAGGTATCCTTAGCTAATCAATCATGTCATGTCACTATGTCCAAATAATTAGTATCTGATATTGTACATTATTATGGATAGTATAACTCTGTTTTTATCTTTCTGATACCAATAATTGATATCAAATAATTGTTTTTTTATGGAATAGGTTTGTTATTATTATTTCATTTTATTTTTGGTACTAATCAATATCCTATACCTAACACTCTATAGAAAGAATCACATCTTTGTTATGGAATTTCATGAAATTGTGATGTTGAATCCCATCAAAGCTCCTCATTTTAAAAGAAGTGATTAATTATATTTGAAGGATCAGGTATAGGAATTTCAAAAAAAAATTGGTCTTGAATTTTTATATTTCATGTCAAAACCAGGTGAGTTTTTATATTTATATTTAGAAACTCTTACCATAAATGATGCTAAAAATGTGTTCTAAACAATAATTTTATGAATAAACTATATTTTTATTTAATCAAATATATGTATAGACATATTTTATCTTGTACAACAACATCTTGCATCAGGTTGACATAAAAAGAAACTCATCACCGAACTGATAAGATGAAAAGAAAAAAGATGGGAATTCATTGGGTTGATCTTCAAAAATTCATAATTAATGTTCAAGAAAGCATCAAAGAGTTGTGTAACTGATTCACTAAAATTGTTAAAAATATATCTTTACTTAGGTATACTATGAAGCATGAGTTTATTATTGAAATAATACATTGATATCAACCTAATATATGCCACTCAAAGAAGGATTTAATTATATATAAGTAAGTATTTCACTATGTATTGAAGGGATGAAATGATAGGATCACATCCTCTATACGAGCTAGAGTTGAAAAATGATAATGGTAAAGAGAATTGAAAATGGAAAGGTGCTGTATTCACATCTGTTATAAATGTTTCTATTAATTTTTATAATCTTGAGTTAAAATAATGAGATAAAGATGAAATATAAAATATTAATAATTCATTTTATTAGAATATGAATCGAAATATTGGTTCAAAGAATCATTCCATAAGAGATCGTAAAAGGGATAATGGAAAATGAAGTAAAGAAGGTAATATAAATAATAAAAATGTTTCACAATTTAAATGAGATCTTTGTACAAAAACTGAAATAAAAAATTATATTGTCTAATATTGAAATAACATGGGAAAGAAAAGAAATACAAGAAAGAGTTAAAACAAACTTTTCATTATTGGTAGAGTTTTACACAGGAGTCAGAATCAAGTAGTAATGACTCTAAGAGTGAAAATTATTCATCCAATCTAAGATTAATTAAATAAAAAATTAATGATGTAAACACTTATCTTGTTTAACTTTTAGCTTATGAGTCTACCTTTTAGAATACAATTAACTGATAACAAAATAATATATAATGATTAAAAAATATATCCTGATAAATTATTGTAACACCCTGACCCCATTTACCCATATTCGGTGAATCATTTTAATACACTGGCATTATTACAACGAATCAAGTACTGAAGAACTGATCAGTTTAGCAGTCTTGGAAAATAGATTACATATATGAACGTTACATTACATTATTAAATGACAAACAACAACATCATTGTCTCCATTGACCACATTCATATCCCTTAGACTATACATGTAGGTCGGTCATACTATACTTTGTCTCATCCTGGGAAAAATAAAACATAGAAATGGGTGAGCTCCGTTGCTCAGTAAGGATAACAATATTGAGAAAACATTCATAAATATGCATAAATATTTAATGAAATGTATAAAACTAAAACAAAAGGATTTTAAACATAAACATCAGTATAATATGGAAAATATAAATCAAATAATTCTATTTAATTATTCACATGGATATTATACTTGTCAAATAATCACATGTAATATATATAGAAAATTTCATAATGATGGAATGCATAATTCCAAACGTCATAACCACATAGTCAAGGCCTTGTTCCAAGACTACAAATAATATTTTTTCAATACCTTGTGACAAGAAACTAGTTTTTATCATGATACATACCAATTCATCAAGTATTTATAGCATGCTCTACCTATAACATACTAAGTCCAATACATTCCTCTTGTCAATTGGTTTAAACAAAACATAAACATTCGTATTAAAACTAGCATATAAAATGTAAATAGTTTATCCATAAAACATGAATGGTATAAAAATAACACATCCACAATAAAACATATCACAAAACCATCAATACAAAATTCAAGGTTTTTATCAAAATAAATCCACCTCAATCAAAAATAATATCCCATAAAATATGTTCACATAGTTGAAAATGATTAGTAAAACTTTTTGAGAGAAATATCCCTTTTTGTGAAATCATTTAAAAATCACACATTTATAAAGGAAGTAATTGAAAATATATTTTTGAATTAAAGTGTTCCACACCACATTGAAACATTTGAAAAGAATTATCATTTCAAAACATTCATGTCTTTATTAATAAATCCTTAAAATTATTTTGAAAACATGGACATTATTTAAAAGGATTTAGAAAGATAAATCATTAAAACATTTAAAATGATGATCTAGTTAAATATACCCTCCTATAAAACCATAAAAAATTACATTGGAAAATATTTTTATAAAATATCGGTATCGAATATAAATATGTCCCTATAAATACTTTTTCATAAATAATCTCAGATAATAATGAGATTGAGGAAATAACCTTTACCTTGCAATTTTCTTTGGTCGAGGGTACATTTAAATTCCTGCATAATGACCATAGTATGTTATTAATTATACCAGAACCATATTAATATTTAATATATAATACATGATTTATTTATGACTTTATACTACCCATTTAATAATAATTTCCATGTAAAATTAACATTTCGGGTAATAATCGCTTTCTTTATCATACATGTTTTAACTTGTTATTCTTAATCGTATCATTTAGATAATTATTTACATACATAAAAAATATAACACATGATATATATAGTATATATATTTATAATATAAATATGTATAATAGATAGATATTTCAAATGGAAAACACCGTTTATAGAGACGGTAGGCTGTACGTACGCATAAACGCTGTTTCAATTTTCATATCATATTGAATTGAAGTAAGTGAATAAGATATATGTAAGTACATACATATATATATATATATTCAGTAGAATTATTATTTCATATATTACATACTTATTAATAATATATATTTTTATAATCATCATTGAATGGTGAATGTGGAAATGAATCTCATCACGTCATGGAGAAGGTAATTCGTACGTACGCACGAGCGACAATATCATTATTTTGATGGTGAAATCGTAGTTAACTGGATATTATATGATATATAAATAATCATTAACATTATATATTATTTATTTAAATCAGTTATACTCATTATTATACCCATCGAAATAATGAAGTGTTTGAATAACAAACTACACTACGACGTGGAGACGGTAAGTCGTACGTACACACGTATAGTGAATTTGTAATTTATAGGTTGGATAGAATAAGGAATTTGGTTGTACCATATTTATAATAACATCACAATATATATGAGGTACTGGAGTTATTTTTTTGGGTTGGAAACAACAAATAATGAGGAAGTGTAAAAAGAAAAGAATTTGAAAGACGGTGGTCAAATTATTACATCTTCTCCGGATGTTTTATTTTGTTTTGATCAAACGATATCGATAGGTTGGATTTATGATAAAAATAAAGACATTAGGTTGATTTTAGGTAATTTTAGAGGATATTTGAGAATGTTTTTGATGATCCAAATGACTTTGGGGTGTGATTTTGAGACAATGGGAAGAGACCATTAACAAGAGGGGTGAGGGTCACTTTAGGGAAAGATTAAAATATTAATTTATTATACAATCATATTCAGTTTATAATGTCTCCAAATGTATTTATTTATTACCTTAGGTTGTTATGGGTCTAAATAATCTCAACCAATAGGTTTTAGACAAGATTAGGTTACCATTTTAACCTTATCTTTTAGATTTGACTCTAAGTTAAATTATTTAACTTTTACCGTGTCTTCTTGTATTCTTACACTATATGGTTAATAAACTCACACTAAACATTCAATAGAACCTATAATGGTTCATTAATGATATATATAATATTATTTAAGACTGTTGGCCTTAGATTATATTTTATGGAATATTATATCAACCAATAATTTAGTATTTGTTTTAAAAACTAATTCATGTCAATTTTGACACTATTTGGTATTATGCTTTTGTGAAAGTCAGAAAAACCTCATCACTGTGAAAAAAATTTATCTAATAAACTATAACATGTCAAATTAACCTATAAAATTGGTGTAATGCATCAAAATTATTAACTTGAATTTATTTTTTTATTTATAATATCAATTATTTTAATCATTCATTAATAGTGTAATTACTGCATCATCATTGTGTCATAAATAAATCTTAGTATTTAATTTCTAAAAATTATAAATAAACTACCATGATTTAGGAAAACTTTTTATCTTTTTAATTAATATTTATATTCTAATTTATCTTATGTATAACCTTATATTAAAAATGGTTTAGTTATTAAACATTAAATTTAACACTTTTAACTCTTCTTTAAATAAAATAATTGTAAATGTTCTAATATAATCCAAGTGGACCAAAATGATCATATTTTATTTCTAATGTTTCAATTTTTCGAACTATACTTATCCAATAGAATTAGGACATGTTTTAGGGTAATTATAATATCACTTTTTCCTTTATTTACCTTATTTACTTTTAACCATGGTAAATAAAAGTCAAAACTTACTATTCACTAAATATAGTTTTCATCTTATTGAAAAAAAAATTACTTACTGATTTCAACTATTTCCCTTGAATTTTTGAAATTCAACTCACATAAGTGGTAAAATTTATATTTATGGAAATTTGTAAATGGTCCTAGAAGGTGGGTAAAAAACGTTAAAAAGTTCAATAAAATTTTATACATCTAATTTTATTATAAAATGAATCAAATAAATTACATTGAAATTATATAGATATTATATATATATATTTACTTAAAATAAATTTAAATAAAATAAATAATTATTTAAATAATAAACTGTCTTTAAATAATAATGCAGTGTTTTTAACTAATAATCGAAAATTGAAAGTTTTCAGCAAAATACCAAAAACTCACGTAAGATAATTTTGATATTCTTAATTCAAAAATGAAGTCTATTTTACCAAATTCAAAACATATAAGTTATCAAAAAAACACCAAAAATTTATTGAAACAAAATTTTTATGTCCCAATTCTAAATAAGAAGTTTATTTTTTCAAATTTAATATATAAAGGTGTCAAATATTGGATTTAAAAAGGGTTATCCATTAAAAGGTGGTAAAATTTCATTTTCTGAAAAATAAATTTTTATCTGAAAAAAATGAATTTGTTTTTATATTATGTATAATAAACACATATTATGGATGTTAAAATGTATATGTAATATATAAAATTAAATATGCAGATAATAATATTCATAAACACTTTTGAACAACTAGATTGGTAAGTCGTAGTGCTCTAGAACTCGATGTTGCATGTAACGCAAGATATTGAATAACTTTAATGAGATAGCGTACTATAAAATATTGGGGGGTTACATTCTCCCCGCCTTCAATAAATTACATCCTTGAAATTTGAAATTTATCTTTGAAAATAAATGGTTAAAAATAGAAAAATACCTTTGTGGAAAACCCACATCTGAAATTAAGTTAATAATATTTAGTCTTAGTAAGAGGGAAAGGGAAATGAAAAAGTCACCACAAAATTATGATCTCGATTAGAATAACATTTGTGGAAATTATAGAAACATAATTTGAGGGAAACATAAATATATATAGGGAGTTATTGAGGTCAGCAATAAAAAAAGTGTAAAACTGAGGGCCTTAAAGACATCAATCTATAATGATTTAAAATATCATCGGTTCAAAGAAACATAAGCTATTAGGATAACACATTTTTTGTCTTAATATACCTTCCATAATATTTAAGAATTAATTTATTCATATAATAATAGGAAAAAATATACTTGAGAAGTGTAGTTGGATTCTTCAACTAATTCCTACCATAAACTCCTCTTTTACTCCAAAAGATAATTGGATTCGAAAAGATTATATTTATCCAAATCGAATAGGATTCATAAAATAATAAATTTATTATTTATTTTTCATAATATTAAAAAAACTACATTATAAAAACCAGGACATCACATAGGCCGGTGGTAGGTGATAAACCCTTTTCACCCTTCACTTGCGGGTTCAAGTCTCGTGGCCTTGCTGGAAGCGACATGTTGTCTCCCAATCTCCGGGTTGTCCTTTTTATGACAATCCAAAAGTAATTTAAAGAAATTATTTAACCTTAACAATAGTATTCAATGTCAAAATTAATCCATTCCAACCTTTAGACGTATCCAAAATATTTCTGTCCAAACTCACAGTCCAAAATTTATAAGGAAGGTAGACACAATGAAGATATCTTTTTTCCACATAATAACATCTGAATACCTGCATCATGTATTATTTTAAAACATGGTAACACTCTGAATTACCATAAAACCTTGTTGATTACATACATACTCCATTATTCCTTATAGAATACTAGATATACTCCGTATATCCAAAAATGTTGTAAACTCCAACAATAATTTAATAAACAAACAATTAATTAGTTTTAAAGTAGTCATGAATATCGATTATAATTTATCCTAATCAATCATATTTTATTCCAATATCACTACCTCAGTTTCAATAACATATTATGGTTTATCTTTCTCTAAACCATATATTTTCCAAAAAATTGAACCTGCTATTGAGTCACTTTTCTTGGTTCCACGCAATCATATGTCCTTAATGAAATAGTCCTACGTTATAATCCTTTTATAGTCTATAATTATTATAACATATACATCATTAATACAATACTCAAATGACACATTACATTACTAACAACGTAATAAATCTAATCATTCCTCTTCATCTTTAGTAGTATCATAACATGATTATTATCCAATACCAGTATTTGGGGTATACTCTCATGATTTAAAAATTTCTTCATGTATTGTCTCAACTCCTTACAAATAAACCATTGTACGTTTGAATCCTTTTTCTTAAACTTTCAATCATGTACTTGGTCTCCTTTTTCTACACAATTATAACAAACTCACATTCCCTTCAAGCATTTACCAAGATGATTCATTCCAAAGTTATAACATATAGGAAAATCATTCTTTCCCTTCTTCCCTTTATCTAACTTTCTCTATTCAATCATTTTCTTCTCTTGCTTCCCTTCAAAGCCATAGGACTAAAAAAATTACTTTTTTTATTAACACTTGATACTATTTCATCACATGATGAGAATACGTGGGAGAGTATTTCCTTTTTAAATTTAGACTTAATACCATTAATGATATGATCCTTCTTAATATTTCGATCATGTGTACTACTGGAATTCTCATTCCTTATACTAGGCACCATTTCTAAAAAATGGAATACACTCGGTTAGTTTATGAATCGTAATCCATAATTCTAAACTTGTAAAATACCTAAAGTAAATTCAAAAGATTATGCATATAATCTATAATAATAAAATGTTTTTTTAGAATTTATTTACTCGTAAATCATTCATAATGGCTTCTAATGAAAATGTGAATTATCATAAACATATCCCCTAAGAGTATCCTAACCAAGAGTGCAACAAGTCTTTTTTTCGTGTACCAGGATACCCCGAGTCAAGCCCAAAACTCCTTGTCGGAATTTTCACTCCTAGGTACATCTGTTCCAAGGATGCCTCTACCTACTCGTATCGAGACATGGATATATTTCTTGCAAAATACACAAAATCTCTACATTACCAAAATTATAGGAAGTTATTCATTACTAATACTCAAAGTCTATATTAGTGTAATGTTCTCTAATTAGATATTATCTAAATCTATTTACAAGGATGTTGCTAAAATTTCTCTGATGCCAACTGTAACTCCCTGACCCCATTTACCCAGTGTTAGTGAATTATTTTAATAAATTGGCTTGATTACATGGAATCATGTCCCTAAGAACCGATCAATTTAGAAGTCTTGGAAAATATATTACATACATGAACATCACATTACATTATAAAATGAAAAATAACAACAAAATTGTCTTCATTTACCACATTCATATCCCTTAGACTATCCCTGCAGGTCAGTCATAACATACTTCTTCACATCTTGGGAAAAATAAAACATATAAAGGGGTGAGATCAAATTCCCAATAAGGATAACAATATTTAAGAAAATCATAAATAATCATAAATATTTAAGGAAATGTATAAAACTAAAACAAAAACCTTTTAAACCTAAGCATTAGAATAATATGGAAAAGATAAATCAAATAATCCCATTTACTTATTCAATGAATATTATACTAGTCGAATAATCACATGTAATATCAATATCTAATTTCATAATGATTGAATGCATAATTCCAAACATCATAACCACATAGTCTAGGCCTTGGGCGAAGACTAGAAATAAGATTTTTCCAATGGCTTGTGATAATACATTAATTTGTCTCATGAGACCTACTTATTCATCGAGAAGTTATAGCAGGCTCCAACCGTCACTAATTATGTCCAATGCATTCCTCATATGAAAAGTTTTAAACATGACATAAACATTCGTATTAAAACAAGAATACGAAATATCAATAGTTTATCTATAAACCCTGAATGGTATAAAAATATCACATCCACAGTCAAAAATATCACAAAACCATCAATAAAATATAGAATATTTTTATCATAATAAGTCAACCTCGATCAAGAATAATATTCTGTAAATGATGTTGACATAGTTGAAAATTATTAGTAAAACTTTTTGAGAGAAATATCCATTTTTTAATCATTTAAAAGTAACACATTTATAAAGTAAGTAATTTAAAAGAGGTTTTTGAATAAAATTTTCCCATACTAAATTGAAACTTTTGAAAAGAACTATCATTTCAAAACATTAATGTCGATATAAATAAATCCTTAAAATTATTTTGAAAACATGGACATTAATTAAAAGAATTTAGATAGATAAATCTTTAAAATATTTAAAATGATGATCTAGATAAATATACCCTCCTATAAAATCTAAAAAGAAATCCTTTTGAAAATATTTTTATGAAATATGGGTATCGATGATAAATACATCCCAGTAAATACTTACACATAAACAATCTCATATAATAATGAGATTGAAAAAATAAGCCTTACCTTGCACTTTCCTTTCGTAGAGGGTACATTTGAACTCCTATATAATAACCATAGTATGTTATTAAATTATACCAGAACCATTTACATATTTAATATATCATACATGATTTATTTATGTATTTATAAAACCCATTTAATAATGATTTCCATGTTAAATTAATATTTCGGGTAATAATCGCTTTCTTTATCGTATGTGTTTTGAATTGTTATTCTGGATCATATCATTTAGATTATGATTTACATACATCCACAATATAACAAATGATTTAGATATCATATGTTTTTAGAATATAAATATGTTTAATAGATAGATATATTGAATAGAAAACACCATTTATAGAGACAGTAGGTCGTATGTACGCATAAATGATGACTCCGTTTTCATATCGTATTGAATGGAAGTAAGTGAATAAGATATATGTAAGTACATAAATATATATATATATATATATATATTAAGTAGCATTATTATTTCTTATATTACATACTTTTTAATAATATATATTATTATAATCATCGTTGAATGGTGAATGTGGAAATGAATCTCATCGCGTCATGGATACAGTAATCCGTATGTATGCACGAGTGACAATATCATTATATTGATGGTGAAATCATATGTAATTGGATGGTATATCATATATAAAGAATCAGAAACATGTTATATTTATTATTTAAATCAGTTATACTCATTAGTATACCCATCCAAAATATGAAGTTTTCAAATAACAAACTACACCACAACTTGGAGACGTTAAGTCATACGTATGCACGTATCGTGACTTTTTCATTTATAGGATGGATAGAATAATGAATATGGTTGTACCATATTTAGAATAACATAACAGTATATAGGAGGTAATGGATTTATTATTTTGGTATAGAAACAACAATTAAAGAAGAAGTGGAAGAAGAAAATAACTTGAAAGAGGGTTGGGAAATTATTACCACTTCTTCAGGTGTTCCCTTTTGAGTTGATCAGAAGGGATATTTAGGTTGGCTTTATGATCAATGTAAAAAATATAGTTTTATGTGAGAGAAATTTTCAGAATATTTGGGTAGGTTTTGGATGAGCCAAATGTCTTTGATGGTGTGAATTTGAGAGAATGGGATGTGACCTTTTATAAGAGGGGTGAGGGTCACTTTATGAATAGATTAAAATATTAATTTATTATACAATAATATTTAGATTATAATTTCTCAAAATGAATTTTCATTGATTTTTAGGTGGTTATGGGTTGAAATAATTTTAACCAATAGGTTTTAGACAAGTTTAGGTTAACATTTTATCCTTATCTTTTAGATCTAACTCTTAGTTAAACAGTTTTACTTTTACCGTGTCTTCTTGTATTCAAAACTATATGGTTAATAAACGTACTATAAACATAAAAGAGAACATCAAGTGGTTCATTAATGATATATATAATATTATTAATGACCATGGGCCAAACCTTATATTTTTTTAAATATTAAATCAACCAATAATACAGTATATGTTTTATAAATTAATTTATGTCAAGTTTGACACTATTTAGTATATTGTTTTTGTGAAATTCATATGAACCTTATAACATATAAAAAAATTATCTAATCAACACTATCATTTCATATTAACCTATAGAATTAGTGAAATGTCTAAAAAATATCAATTTAAATTTATTTTGATATTTAAAATATCAATTATTTTAATCATTCATTGTTAAGGTAATTACTGCATCAATGTTGTGTCATAAATATATTTAAATATTTAAAATCTAAAAATTATAAATAAAATACCATGATGTAGGAAATCTATTTATCTTTCTATGAAATATTTATAGTCATATTTATCTTATGTATATCCCTATATTTAAAATGGTTTAGTTATTGACCATTGAATTTAACACTTTTAACTCTTCTTTAAATAAAATATTAATAATTCTCCAAATCTATTCCAAGTGGATCAAAAGGATTAAATTTTATTTCTAAATTTTTTTTTGGTCGAATTACACATATCCAATATAATTAGAACATGTGTTAGGGTAATTATATTATCATTTTTACCTTTAATTACTATATTTACTTTTAACCATGGTCAATAAAAGACAAAAGTTACTATTAAAAAAATTATAATCATATTATTGAACCAAATTTTACTCACTGATTTCAACCATGTCCTTAGGAGTTTTTAAATTCAACTCACAGAAGCATTAAAATTTAGTATTATTCAAATTTTCAAATGCTCCTAGAAGGTGGGTAAAAAACGATAAAAATGTCAATAAAATTTTATACACCTAATTTTACTATAAAATGATCTGATGAATTAAATTGAACTTATATGGGTATTATATATCTATTTTTAATTAAAATAAATTTAAATAAAAATTTGGTTTTAAATAATAACACAATGTTTTTCATTATTCATCAAAAATTGAATGTTTTCAGAAAAATAACAAATAATAACCCTAAGATAATTTTAATATTCTGAATTAAAAAATAAAGTCTATTTTACCAAATTCAAAACATAGAAGTTTCATTTATTAATTTAAAATTACTTCCCATGGTCAAAACCAAAAAGTGGGTTTTTAAAAAGTAAAAACTATCAAAATATTGACATGTGTTTATGTCAAATTTAAATGTGAAATTACTTATAATGACCTAAATTATATTAAATGATAAAAATATAGTCTAATTCTACTTCCAAACCATTCAAATAAATAATTGAACACTATAAATTATTTTTATTAAAAAATATGTTTTCAATTATAATTTAGTATTTTTCACTGTTCACCCAAATATGAAAGTTATCAGAAAAACACCAAATATTTATTGAAACTAAATTTCTATGTTTTGATTCTAAATAAGAAGAAGTTTATTTTGCAAATTGAATATAAAATTTTTCACATATTGGATTTATAAAGGGTTCTCCATTAAAAGGTGTTAAAATTGAAATTTCTGCAAAATACATCGTTTATCTAATAAAATGAATTTGTTCTTATATTATGCCTAAGAAACTCATAATATGGATGTTAAAATTTATATGGAATATATAAAATTCAAAATACATATAATACTATTCATAACTGCTTTTGAACAACTAGTTTGGTAAGTCATGGTGCGCTCGAACTTGGTGTTGCGTGTAGCGCATGCTATTGAATTACATTAATGAGATAATGTAATATGAAATCATGGGTTGTTACATTAATAAACTATATAAACAATTAATACTTTAAAATAATAAAATTGAAAATGAAAATAAAAAAAAAATTTAATAATTTAATAAATTTAGAAGTTAAATGGGTGGAAAATTCCAAATAGATAAATCTAAAAAGGGAAAATAAATAAAATTAACATTATCTATTTTTTTCAAATAAATGAAAAATTATATATGATATTGAAAAATGATAAAACCCAATAAGGGCTAAAATATCTTCTTTTAGAATTTTCTTATTACTACAATATACAAAACATATTTTTCATAAATAAACAAAGGTAATGTCTGGAATGTCACATGCATTAGATGTTTTTTGAAATGCAATAACGAAAACAAATGTTCATTATGATTTATTGAATCGTTATTCCATACCAATGCTTTTATTTTAATAACAATTATTATAAATTAACTTACAATAAATCTATTAAATCTATATTGGTGCCTAAATGATTTATCATTAATGCGGTTAGACAAAATATAGATTGGGTCCAAAACAATTATAAACATAATCTATTTTATAGGAAACCTACCAAAAGTGTTTTAATGATACATTGTATGTTGAAGGTGGGCATCTGAGAAACAAAAATGGTTATATTTCTAACTATTTTTCTTTTCATTCATGTGATTGAGGAACTATCACTTTTGTTCTTAACTGTAATGGAATGGTTAGTGGTTTTGGAGAAGTACGAATATTCAAAAAAGTTATAATTTATAATGTATTATATGTAGATAGATTAAAACAGAAGTTAATTAGTATATTGTAAAAGTTTGATGATGTAATGGGTTTAATATTTTTTGATAATAAATGTATTATGTATAATAATAATAATATTTTATTATCTTCTTGGTAAAAAGAAAATATATAAAAAATTGATTTTTCAGAACTAACCCAAAAAATGTAGAATGTTTTAATATTATAGATATAGAATTTATTATTTAGAAAAAAAGTTTGATAAATTTTTGACATTATGATTTGTAAAATTTAAAAAAAACATATATATGTTACCAAATATCCAAAACTCGAATGAGGTATGTATTTCTTGTGTGATTCTTATCTAAAGGATATGAAACTTAAAGATATATTTAGATATATTAGTAATGGTAATACAATAGTATGTTTAGAACATATTATTATTGATTTATTTGAACCAATGAGATATACTAGGTTATGTAATAAGAGATATGCGTTTTAATAGAAGATAATTTCCGTAGATTCACTTGGATTCTGTTTCTATCTCATAAAAATGAAACCCCAAATATATATATATTTATAATATTCAACATAATAAAAATTCCATTAAAATAATGAATTAGAAATCATTAAAGTGGGTATTTTTTTATCATATATTTTGATAAATTTCATGAAGATGATGGATACTTCCATATTTTTTCTTCCCTAAGAGAACCACAACCAAATGATGTTATAGAGTGGTAAAATATAAATGATCAAGAAATGGAATGAATTTTACTAAATTAATTAAATTTTAGAAAATATTTTTGGTCTTATTATGTTAATATTTTTTTTATACATAAATTGAGGTTATATTAGACCCATGTTATTGAAAATTATATATGAACTATTCAATATAAAGAATCCCAAGATTGGTAAACCGAATTTATTTGGTTGTATATTTTTTATTTTAAATACTAAATATAATTTTTACATTTTGATGCTATAAAATATTAAGGTACTTTTCTAGAATATTAAAATAATTGTAAGGTTTGTAGATAATATAAAAATATCACCATTTTAATGGTGGAATCTATGAAAATAATGATCATTAAAAATAATGAAAAACAGAATGCATATTTATATAATCCTAGTGATTAATTCAGATAAAAAATGTTAGTGATGATAATACTGAAATTGATAATGCATCAATTGAGGATGTAACATCTCTTCTTAATCTGATCCTATGAATTGGAGAAAAAAAAGATATATTTAGAAATTGTAATAGTAAATGTTGAATCTAAAATTAGAACTACAAAATAAATTTTAAATTTTTGTGATAATTCTACATTTTTTTGTTTTTTTTGTATTGATTAATGTAAAAGAATAATTAAATGATTGAAATGAGATAAATATTATACATAATGAAATTAATTTCTTTGGTAGAAATAAATTTAAGAATCTAGTTTTGTTTCTTATGAATAAACAATCCCTTGAAACCAAATTGATTTTTTAAAATAAAATGTATAGTTAGTAAAATATTAAGAATTAATTATATATTAGTTGTCCAAGTTTATTTACAATAATAAGTTATTGATTTTAAAATATTATTTACATCAGTTTCTAGAGCCAAATTCATTTATATTATTTTATATTTTGGATGTAAAAATATTTATTTTTAAAGGTTGTAATTCAAATGATGTATATGTCAATAAATCATATAGTTTCAATGAGGGTGAATTTTTAAATCATGTTTACAAACTATCTAAATATTTTTATAGTATAATGTCAGCTTAATGATATTGGTATGATAAAATAAATTTATTTTTTATGAAAATGAATTTAATAATGGAATGGTTGATCAAACATTATTTCTAAAGAACATTTCATGAAATATTTTACTTTTAAAAAATATGTGATGATAATATTATATTTTGGTCTTAAAATGGAATTCTTAGTAGTGCATTTTATAAATTAATGAAAAATGGATTTCATATGTGATTAATGGCTGGATTAAAAATTTTACTTGTTAATTATGTTTTATATACAAAATATTTTGTTTTTCTAAATAAAATAAAATATTATTAACATTTAAAAAACAATCTTGATTCATGTAAATCTATGAGAACCCCAATGAAAACTATTTCTAAAATTTATGTGAATGAATATGGAAAATTTGTGAATAATAAAATTTATAGAGGAATGATACCAAGTATACTTTATTTGAATACATCAAGGATCAATATATTTATAAATTATTCAGGTGTGAAATATATTAGTTAATTTCAAAAAAAAATTCATTTAAAGGTTATTAAAAGAATAATAATATATGTTAAAAGAACATTAAAAAATCATTTGTTATACTCCTATCATAATTTTGTTAATTTTATATCATATTTGGTATATTATTTTGAAATATAAATACCTGATAAGAAAATCACAACAGTTATGTTTTACATACTCATTAAATGTTTAATGTCATGGAGTTTAAGGGAGAAATTTTCATTTACATTGAACAAAATTGAGGATGACTACATAACCATTAGAAATTGTTGTGCAAAATGTTTTTGGATAAAACAAACTCAATATTTTTTAATGTTTATTTATGAAAAATTATTTTATATTGTGACAATACATCTTATATTTCAATTAAAAAAAATACTTTAATAGTATTATAGAAATAAACATATTGATATTACATTTTAATTATTAAGAGATCATGTTAATAAAGGATATATCATTATGAAATATGTTATAATATATAATCAACTAGTATGTACCTTTAATATATTATTAGATATTTTGGTGTTTGGTAAATGATTATTTGAATCAGTTTAATATAGATTTAGTTAGTGTGATCCTGATAATTTTTTTATTATTTTTACTATATCAATGATTGAAAATCATGATTGTAGAGGGATTCATCTATTTATATTGCAATATTGGGTGAGAAAATATGGTTATTTATATTATAAATATCTAAATATAAAATAAATGGTTAAATTTCAATAGGTGGAATTTTTTATTTTTAATAAATATTAAAATGGGGAGAGAAATTTGGGTTTTTTAAATAATAATTTTTATATTGGTTTTGTAGTTTGCACAAAGGGGAAAATAATTTACTAAGAGTTTTTATTTTGGTATCATAACATATTTGTTTAATTTTTTTGGTAAATTTAAATTTTCTTAATTTGAAATTAATTTTTTTTTAAATAAATTAATTTTTTTTAACTAATTAAATTTCATTTTATTAATTTTATTCAACATTTACTTTTGTTCTTATTCAACTATTTTATTTTGTATAAAATAGATTTTAAATTATTATAATTTTTTCATGTATTTCTTTAACATTCTTATAAGTTTTCAAGAACCCTTATAGAAGTAAAATTTTAACTTTATGTGACGTTGAACATACCATTTCGTATAAAATAATAAATTCACTTTACCTTTATGAAAGTTACATTATTACATTATGTTGTCCATAAGAAATGTTATTTACCTTTATATAACGTTTGGATACTATTTTACCTTTACACATGTAATTAATATACCCTTAGGCCTATTTTTTCATCATTCTAAAGACGGATATTCAAAATTCTTTTTGACCGAAGAACGAATTGCATGGGAGGAATTATTTTTAAGGGTCGAATAATGTAAGAGCCTAGAAAATCTAAATATAGTTTTATTATAAAAATATTTTATCAAATGGGTTTATTTTTAATTTAAACATTTTAAAGGCAAGTGTCTTTAAAATAATAATTGGAATTAATTTATTTATTTCATGTACAATATTGAAATTAATTCTAAAAGTAAATATTATTTTAGTTTATTTAATGAATATTTTAGAATTAATATTTTTATTAAATAGAATTAATTTTATCAAAATTGTTATTTAATAGAATATTTGCAATGATAATTATATATGAATATAGTTAATTTCTTTTCTATTTTCAAAATATAATATGTATATGTATATTAGTTTTGGATTACATAAAATTATGAATAAAATATTAGAATAATGATATTATAAAATTATAATTTTTTTTTATAATTACATATTGAAATTATAAATGTCATTTAAAATTATTATCTTTAAGTATTATATTTTATAATAATAATATCAAATATTTTAATGAAATTATGTTTTAATAAATTCCCTAGTATAAATTATGAAAACAATCATTTAATATGAATAATTATATAGTTTTTATATATTTTCGAAAATATGATATATATATATATATATATATATATATTTGAAGTAATAATTCTTATGGTTCGATTAATTTTTATAATATCATGATTTATGTTTAACAAAATTATAATAACATTTTAATATTAAAGTATAACTTATTATATAATATAAATAAATTATAACCATTAATCAGATAATAAAGATATAATAATAATAAAATGAAGTCATGTAAATGGGGATCCATGTATAGGGTGAAAGGGGATGTGATGGCCATTGTTCTTTCATAGGGAGCTAGGTTCGTTGGGGACCAACAAGAGAAGGGGGTGGTTGTCATTGAGATTCAAGTCGATCTACCATGGGAGTCTGTGCTGAGGATATTCAAGCTATGGATGTTGTTAAGAGTGGTCTGATGGTCAGATCTTTAAATTATCATGGTCCGAGTGGGGTCGTGATTAGGGTTTTCAGTTGTTGACAATGAAGGAGGTTTGGCCAATGGTTAGGGTTCGAAGAAATCTTGTTCTTCATCTCTAACATAGATCGACGTAGGATTTGGTTTGATTTCATGGATCCTGATTTTATTTGGGATAAACACTGATTTTTGATAGGTACTATTTTTCTTGTGAAATTTTTAACCAAAGTCTTCAATTGTGGTCTAATTGAGTGGTTTATGGTGTTAATAAAATGTAAAAGTTATTGATTCTATTTTTGGTCCTATTATTATTCATATTGATTTTTTGGTACATATATATAGAACTATTCATTCTAAAATAGTTATTTTTAATGAATTATATCATTATTCATTAGTTACTATTCTTTTTGTTTTGATTTTTCACACCATGAATCACCCCACAAGTGGGTAGAGTATTCATTTTGCTAACTTTTCATATTCTATTGTCCTCATTGTTTAGCGAAACGTATTTTTATTTTAATCACTTAATGAATTGTACTATGAATGGCTACGAAATCCATCTATCTGCAAATGAAAATTGGTTGAGTTCGGTACATGAACTGATGTTTATGTTCCTTCTGGAGTCTGCCAATCTATAAGAGGGGTTAAATTTCAGTGGTAATTTGATTGGTTGTTTTTTATTACCAATAAAAAAGTTTTTTAAAATATATTATGTTCATTATCTAACAAATCTTTTCAAAATTATTTGTAAAGAAATTATATAATTATCGATGATAATATTCATAAATATGACATATGTGTATATAATTTTTGTTTTAATTATATGTTCATATTTGATATGAAATTATTTATTTTAATCAGATCATGTTTTAATACTTAATACTGTGATAAGATTAATTATGTCATAAAAATTGTATTTATGTTAATCGAAACAATGTTTTAATTTTTGTGGGAAGCTTATATTTTTATTTTTCAATGTCATGAATTTTTTCCTCAATTTTTGTAATGATAATTTCTTATTGATTAAATATATATACATATATATTCACATATATATATATATATATTATGGGAAACATTAGGTTTTTTAACTTATGGTTTATAAATATTTGAGTGATGTTTGAGTTTATGTTTGATGACTATGGTTTATGGCCATACCTCGATCATTGTCCATGTCATTTTTTTATTTTTTATTTATATACATGAATGCATCTACGAGAAGTTAGTTTCACAATTATTGAAGTTTAGTGCACGAAGAAGTTTCTGCCAAAATGGGTATTGCAAGATCCATGTGTATATACTAAATTTCCCGACATTATGTTATTTATGTATATATATATTACATGTTTTAATTGTGTAATACATATATTAATATGGGATAAAATTATGATTTATGGTATAAATATATATATATATATAACAACATTAAAAAAATTGTTACATGTTATACTTGGAATGTTTCATTAATAATTTAATATGAGTCAAGTAATTATTTATTCTTTTTATTTATTTGATAGAGGAAAAATAATATATGTGTTTAAAAAATAAAATGTGCATTATCTTATCTGTCATTTTATTTGTGATTGAAAAATAAATATGTTAATTTTAAGCATGGGATTCTTTAAAAATTTTTTGAGAAACTTTTGAGGAATTTTGACGACATGTGATAAGAATGATTCTTTTATTTTAAAGAAAATAATAATATCTATGTCTTAATTTTTTTTGGTTTTCGATTGAGAAAGGCAGATCAGTGGAAAATGTTTTTCGAAAATTTGCACTGATGAAATATGTGGCATTATCGGAAGTGAACACATATGCCTTAGTGATGACTAGTGACCTATGTTCTGGATTTTAATATGGACTGTCAAGTATCATGACCGACTAACCATAAAATTATTATTTTCAAAGGGAAATTCTAAAAAAAATTCAATTCCAATTATTTTTTAAATACTATCATTCACAATATATCTGGGTGTTAATGAAATCTATCTTTACATTTGAATCATTATTCTAATGGGATCTTTTAAAATGACTACTTGATATTTTTGAAAACCCTTATTGGGAAATGTAATGCTCATAAATTATTATAAAATTATTTTTTACAGGTTACTTTTGATGTCCAAAGTTGGAAGTCATCATAGTATCGTGCGTGGAAGAGAATTTTAGCTTTTGTTGTGTAATTTTATCACAAGTAAGAGAAAATTTTAATATTGTATCTAACTCTCCAACACGGTGACTGGTGAAAGGTCCTTTGATATATAATATTTAAGGCTAGGTCCTTATATTATTTATCTACACACATTTTCATAACTAAATATGATCACGGATGTCATTGACACGTGACTACTTGATAAAATGTGATCACTGATAAATTTTATAAAACAAACTTTCTTATTTTTATACACATATGATAATAGAGGGAGAAGATAAATACATAAGATTACAAAACTCATAAGAGAATTTTTCATGGTACTAGAACTCCATTATGTATACTAATTTATTGATGTGATCATGAAGAATTCGTAGTTCTGATCATCTACTGTTAATGTTCTTGATGTTCTGGAGTTTCATAGAAATTCACCAACACCTTCTCAATATCTTTTCTTAATTTGGTTTTGGGTTTTAATTATTTTTTTTATATCATTTATTTTTTATTCTAGAGTTGTTTTAATGTTTCCTAATTAAAATAGGTCTTAATATATTATTCCTCATAATCCAAAAGGTTATTTGTGTTTTGAATCCTTGATAAAATTAAGGTGGGTTTTGACTACTATAAAAATTCTGGGGGGTTGTGACTATTGTAAGAGTTATATAGGATCATACAACCATGTGGGAAAAAGGTATTTTGATTATAGGATTTTCAGTCCATGATAATATTTATCCTCTATTAAATACCATTCTTCTAACATAGTAGAGAAGAATCAATATTGGACAAGGATCTTAGTTATACAAACCCCTGTAAAAATTATGTGTTCATATTTTAAATTTCAGTTGTAGTGTTCATCACTCTTGTAAAAAAATTATAAATTTTAAAAAATCCTAATAAATACTTATCTATTAAACCTTTCTACCTCACTATTACATAACAAAATTTAAAACTATATGTTTTATTTTTGAATTTTTAAGGGAAATTCATTGTTTCTAAAATCATTGGATATCACTATAAGGGCCACTAAAACTTAGAGAGATTAAATTTGAACTATATAAGAGTCATTTATGATCCTCATAAGAGTCATTTCCCAAATCCATGTCATGTAAAATATCATAAGTATTATTTCATTGACTTCATTATAGTTATTTTTGAGATAGAGTATTCAAGAATTAGTGAAATTCTTATGTTCGATAGATATACAAGAATTTTAAAAAACTATTATATATTTCAATTGTGTGGTCTTGATGATCAAATAGGATCAAGACATATCCACGGTGTGACCTAAATTAGTATAAAGTGATATAAATTTTTGAAATGATATAAGGGGTTATATATGAAGGTAAAAAACTCGATAAACTATTGAAATACATTATCACTGTGATATTAAAATTAGTAATTGAATAATCTATTGCTGAAAAGTAAATTAAACAACTATTAGGTTGATCTATCATGGTTTGAAAATAAAAAATGGTGTTTTTGATTCATTCTAATGAAGAACACGTTTCATGTCATGGAAATACTATTTTTTGATGAATTGAAGATGGAGAGAGAAATTATAAGAAAAGGAGAATAAGTTAGAATCATTTGATGCTAGTTATTTTTTTATTTGAAATTTAAATTAAAACACAATGTTGTTGTTGTGTGAAAGATAATAATACTTAATATTTTTAATTCTTTCAATGTAAAGAGATGTTAAATAATAAGATTAATTAACACAAAAAATAAATAATGGTATACTTTCATCTGAACCATAAAAGATGAAATATTCAAAAATATTAGAATGTATAGAGATGAAGATAGAAATAAGAAAAACTAGCACAATGAAAACTTAATAGAATTATTACCACATTAAATAATCTCTAATTTGTGAAATTCATTTTTATTTGATTGATTATGTGGGGAAATTGCATATAATTGGGAGACTTATGTGTAATGTGAGTTCACGGATAAATTATACGAAATTGAATTCCATATGATGATACTAGTGGATGGAATAATATCATGTTAATCTAGATCATTACATGGATTAGTCTCCATTTTTATTGGTGAAGCTTTAAAAAACCAACTTTTCCTTCTATCGGTATTTAGGTTCACTTGACAGTGAACAAATTTAACCCCTTAACACGTGGTGATGGTTATTTTAGGAGGAGACATAAAAGGAAATTTTAATCACTAATACAAACAGTCTAAGTGACTTCCCACTAATTTTGATGTTATTTTTTTTAAATAGAACTAGTAATATAATATCTTTATATTACATGGAGTGGTATGCCCGAATGCCTAAAATAAGTTATTCCTTAGCTTCATGCATGTCACACATTATAAAAAGTACATACCATATAATATAATATAACAAAAAACAAATCTTGATTGGAATTTTATATAGGAAATATACATATCAGAAATATATATCAAAAATTTCCCAAAATAAAGCATATTTATTTTCAGAGAACTTTGGTAAATAAAATAACATAAATTTTGAAATTTAGAATGACTTTGTCTGCATGTCATATTAATATCTTGTTACAACAAAATCATGTAAAAAACATAATCTCTTAGGAAACCATTATTAATAGCATCCTTCATAAAATTTTGGTCATTCTTATCAAACCAACTAATGGAGAATCAAAATTTGACATATATTGTAACTAAATATTATCTCACCCAAATACATCCAAGAAGCCAATTTGAGACCTCACTAGAGTAATAAAATGCTTGGAACAAAAAAAGTAAAAATCTCCCATCTTTATTGTAACATCCCAGGTAATTAAAGAATAAATAATTTTCATATTTATTAATATTAGAGAATTAAATATGAATTTTAATTAAAAGGGGTTGCTATGTTCGATAGCGTACCCGATACGCAACGATGAGTTTCTTTGAAACTTACGTAGCACACTAGTAATATAATAATATTATGTTAGTTAACAAGTAGCCGTTGTACTGGCAGGAATGAATAGAAATAACTAAAATATGAATAGATATGTTTTTATATGTTTTTACATTTACCCAATAAAAGATAAAGGCTTAAAATACGGAAAGAGTTCAATTTTAGGCTTTTATACTCTAATTTTCACTAAAGGTTCACTTATCACCTTTTAATGGTGAACCGTCATTAAATATAGTTTTGATCACTCTTATACATTCTTTTGGACCAAATAAAACTTTTATTAAGAATCGGGACATCAAATTTTACTTTGTGTAATTTTTGGTACCTTTCTGATAAAGTTCATTTTTTTTATGAATAGTGTAAAATGTTGCATTTTAATTCAAAACCTCTTTTTGATCTAATTTATTTATATGACTAGATTATCTTTTGAATTGGTTTTGAAGTGAAATTAGAATATATTTTTACCATTTTATCCAATGGTGGTCATTGGAATCAATTTCACTTTGAAATTAGACTTAAACTGGTGTCAATCTTTTGATACTTATTGTTTTGTAAAAACACGCTATTTGCTCTAGCAGCGGGAATTAATTATTGAATTAATTAATGTGACTTATATGATTTGAATTTTGTAAAATAGACTTCATTTTTGAATTCGGAATATCAAATATAGCTTAGGGTGATTTTTTGGGATTTTTCTGAAAAACTTCAATTTTTGATGAATAGTGAAACCACTAAGTGGTAATCAAGCAAACTGATTTTTCAGTTAAATGAAAGTCTACCACTAAGGTGTATTGAATTTTGAAAATCCTACATACATGGTTGTCATTAAGAAGTAAAATTTGGTTCAATGAGATTAAAATAATTTTTTGGTGAATAGTAACTTATTAAGTTTTTAATCGCGATTAGTGGTAATTAGTGTAGTTTAAGGAATAAATAATGCTTTAATAATATAAAATGACCTAGACACATGTCCCAAACTTATTGGTTGTGTCATGGCCGACCAAGAAAAGCCATGTCCTAACTTGGGGACCCCATGGATCCACTTTTGTTGGGAAATGACATAAATTACTTTTTATTTAATGTTAAAGTGAAAATGACACAAACATAATATGTTTTTCGAAAACAATTTTGAAGTGGGGTTATACAAGTCCAAATTTTGATTATAAATATTCAATGGAAAGCTAAAAAGATTACCTACATCATAGTAATTTTTTTATAATTGTTAGACATTAAATAAATTTAATTATGTATGACATAATAATGATGCAGTGATGACATCATTATTTGACGATTTAAATAAAATGGAAAGATAATATAAAATATATGAACTACACATGGCCAAAACCAATTGGATGAGTGGATTTCGATGCCTTATAACCTTATCCACGAATTCTATAAATGTGGGACCTTTTAAAACCGAAACACATTTTCAAATAATGTAATGTTTCTTTACTTTCCAAAAGTGCCCCTCCTCTCCCCTTATAAAAGGCCCCCACCTCTACCTCATTTCACACACTCTTCAAGCCATTGGCTCGGCCAACCCCTGCCCATTTGCTCTCTCCACATCCCTCTCCTCATCCTATAGGATTCACTTTGGGCATAATCCTTTCAAAGGAAGCCTTTAGGCTCAACTCAAAAGGAGTTACACTTTTTAAGGTAATTCATTCTCTCATGTTCATTTGTTTTATTTTGCTTCTCCAACCCCCTAAACTCTTTTTATTTACTTCTTTTGTAACAACACCAGTATCTTCAATATACTAGGATGTTGTTATAAGATTTATTTGAGCTACACTTCCACACAACTACATCAAATGGTTAAAGAACATAAGGTTTTCGTGGATGGCGAAATTCTGCCTCCCGAAACGATGATTGTTCAACACTCATTTAACACCTTCAAAGGTGGACATTATGATGTAAATATTTTTATATATGATATATAATATGTTTATGTTTTCCTTAAGCTTCTGTTTTTTTCATTTTGGGCATACCTTTATGGTTTCCATTATGGGTAAAACACGATATCTTCATTTTAGGAAGCGCGGACTACCGCCCCCTAAAAGTGATGTGATTCGTTAATGCCATATGTGGGACGTGTAAAGGATGGATTTAAAGTTATTATATATGATGTTATACTGGAATTATAATATACCTATATATATCATTATCATTTATTAAAGAAATGAAAGTAGCGTTCATGCGTACGTACGGACTACCGTCTCCATGAACGGTGCATTTCATTTCTTATCCCCAAATGTAATGTACTATTAAAAGTACATGTATATAATGGATATATATAATTAATGATATATCTAAATGATGAATATAATTCTGGAATTAAAATATACATAAGTCTCATTTAGTTTTAATTCCATTAATATGACAAAGAAATGAAAGTAGCGTTCATGCGTACGTACGGCTTACCGTCTCCATGAACGGTGCATTTCATTTCTTACCTCTAAATGATTATGTAATATTTTAAATACATGTATGTACTGGATATATATGACATATATGATATCTACATCATGAATAACATTCTGGATATAATGAAACATTGACCAAATTAACAACATGTAAGTATAAGAAGTCTATTTTTGACTTAAGAACCAAATACCGACAAAATGAACATTATTAACTTAAATGATTACATGATGTTCATAACATGGTATAAAAGGAATAATGAACTTGAAAAAGATTCATAAGAAAGTAGAGATTAACTCAAGTTTATTATTCAGGAGTTTAAAGAACGGTCGGGTCAAGTCGGATACGAGGTATGGGACTTCGTCTCAATCTCCTTTCGTTGAGGCATATTTTATTTTATACACAACTTTCTTTTATACGGTGTATAAACCACTTTGACTTTTAAGTTTATTCAAAAGGAATCTCTTTTATACGAAGCGTTTACTAAACGACAAAATGGAATGTTTTTGTCGTACGTATGCGGCGACAACGACTTCTCCGCCGTCGTGACCGTTATTTGAGTTTCGGATTCCTCTACAAGCCATACCTTCTTTCTAAAAGAAAAATAAATACCATGTTTTACTTTTCTTTTATTTTGGTATTGAATATGGTTTTCATAATGTTTTTATATCAATGTGTTGTATTGATGTCTCGTGATTGAAATGTGGAAATTTTATGTTTCCTTTATGCATGTTTTATGTGATATGATTATGTTATGGTCCTTGGGCATTATTATGAAGACGGGTGGTTCCGTGATAAACTAAGGGCGGGTGAGCCCATTATAGCTCTCCAATGCATTGGGTAACGCGAAGGAGTGAAACGTTAAGGTTTCTCTGAAGAGATTTTAGGGAATATACTGTGATGGGTATTCCAAACGTAACCAAGAGGGTTACTCCCCACGTAAGAATGTTATGAATGCCTCAAGTTACCTTTACATATTATGATTTCTATGATTTATTCATGATTTTATGAGGTATGTTAAAGTGCCTATGTTTTATGGGTAATGTATGATTTCATTCTTATGTATATATGAACTCATGTTTCCTTTCCATGTTTTTTTTATAACCCATACTGAGTTTTTATGCTCATCCCATGTTTTTGAAATGTTTTTCACAGGTCAAGGGAAAGGTACATGATAAGATGATAGAGTCAAGGATGTGTCAAGAATTAATCCATGTTTTTTTAAAATGTGTGTTCCATTGATGGGAATGAAGAATACTATCTTTATGTAACCACTTTGTTTATATGTGGAATGTAATGCATGTTTTATGATCTAATTCTCTAAAACTCTAAACCCAAAAAGATCCTCAATGTGTAATCTTGTAATAACTCAAGATTAAGTAAGGTTTAAGGCTGGGGCCTTATAGTTGGTATCAGAGGTCGGTTTAGACAACTTTAGGAGTTAGAAAAGTGTTAAATTATAATATGATTGAAATGATATAGCATTTACGGATTACCATGTTGCTTCGCCTAAGATATTTCTGTGTTCAGAATGGTTTTCCGTAGAGGAAACAAAGAAGCTATGTTGGGACGACAGCAGGAGGAAGATAACCTTCCAAATCAGCAACCTGAGATGGTCGGAATCGGAACTGAACAGTTTGTTGCAGTGATGGCACAGTTGACTCAGGCTATAAATGGTGGTGGTATCCATGCACGAGATCAGCCAGATCAACCGCAGAGGAACATGTCAGTGGTGGAACATTTCATGAGGTAACATCCCCCATCATTCAGAGGATCATCTGACCCTGTGCAAGCTGAAGGGTGTATTAAATCATTGGAGAAGATTTTTGATGTCATGGGGTGTTCAGAACATCAAAAGGTTAGTCTTGCTATTTACCGTTTGGAGGGTGAAGCAGATCAGTGGTGGTCTATGGTTAAAAATATCAGGGATGCCGATGAGATTGATGCTCTTGACTGGGATGAATTCAAAGGTATGTTTCTTGAGAAGTATTTTCCTAAGGCTGTTCGACTTAGGATGGAAAAGTAATTCTTGGAATTGAGGCAAGAGGAAGACTCAGTGGCTGCCTATGAAGAAAGGTTCACTCGATTGGCAAGGTATGCTCCAAATTTTATCCGAGACCTTGATAGTAAAATCAATCGTTTTTAATCAGGATTAAAGCCAAAGTATCGAAGGGCATTAGCTTCTCGTGAGTTTAAAAGTTATGAAAAGCTTGTTCGATGTGCTGAGAAGGTGGAAATGGAGTTTGCCGATGACCAAGTTTTCTATAACAACTAGCAGAAGAAGAGACCGAGGTGGCAGGAGAAAGGTAAGAATTCTTCAAAAAAGTCTGATGGTAAGAAAACTAAGTTTTCAGTTTGTGATAAATGTGGAAAAAGGCATGCTGGGGAATGTCTTCTGAATTCTGGGAAGTGCTACCGATGTGGTAAGATGGGACATAAGGCTCGTGATTGCACTGAAAAGGATCAAGGTGAAGGTAAGAATAAATTTGATTTACAGTTAGTGAAATGTTATAAGTGCAATGAGATGGGTCACTATGCAAACGAGTGTCCGACAAGAAGCTTGAGTGATGGGAAGCAGTTAGACTACAAGCAGAAAGGGGTGGTGAAATCCTTTGCAACTACTTCAGCAGATGTTGGGCCATCGAATGAAGTGGTGTCAGCTCCAGGGAGCTCAGTATTTTTCGAAGATTGACTTGAGGTCGGGGTACCATCAGTTGAATGTAAAAGAAGCAGACGTTCCGAAGACTGCGTTCCGTACTAGATATGGCCATTATGAATTTGTAGTTATGCCTTTTGGGTTAACCAATGCACCTGCTGTATTCATGGACCTTATGAATAAAATTTTCCATGAGTTCTTGGATAAGTTTGTGTTTTTGTTTTGAGGTTTGTGAAGAGGTTATGCGTGCCTTGTGATTCACAGTTGAAGAATGAGTTGTTTTTTCATCCTGTCAGTACTAAGATGTATAGAGATCTGCGGGAGTATTACTGGTGGGATGGAATGAAAAGAGATATTGCTGATTTTACTGTGAAGTGTTTGACTTGTCAGCAGGTTAAAGCAGAGCGGCAGTTACCGAAAGGGATGCTTCAGCCTTTACCAGTGCCAGAGTGGAAATGGGAGAATATATCCATGGACTTTGTTGTTGGATTACCAAAGACATATCGAGGTAATAATGCAATCTGGGTTATTGTGGATCGCTTGACTAAATCTGCTCATTTCCTTTCTATACGAGATACTTTCTATCTAGATCAACTTTCCCGTTTGTATCTTAAAGAGATAGTCAGGTTACATGGAGTTCCTCTCTCCATTGTATCGGATCGTGATCCCAGGTTTACTTCTAACTTTTGGAAAGGCCTTCAGAAGTCGTTGGGTACTGAATTAAATTTTAGTACAGCTTTTCATCCTCAATCAGATGGGCAGTCAGAACGAACAATTCAGACATTGGAGGATATGCTACGAGCTTGTTCTATGGATTATCAGGGAAGTTGGGACCAACATCTTTCTTTGGTTGAGTTTTCATATAATAACAGTTTTCATTCTAGTATACAGATGGCACCATTTCAGGCATTATATGGGAAGCGGTGTCGAACTCCAGCTTTCTGGGTTGAAGTGGGTGAAAGGAAAGTTGAGTCCAAGGTTCATTGGACCATACGAAATTCTGGAGAGAGTTGGATCAGTTGCATACCGAGTGGCTTTACCTCCGAGTTTATCTCAGGTACACAATGTTTTTCACGTTTCGATGTTGAGAAAGAATATGCCAGATCCATCTCATGTTTTGAGTCCAGAGGTAGTTCAGCTGGAAGAGAACCTATCTTATGAGGAACAACCGGTCCAGATTCTTGACCACAGGGAGCAAGTGTTACGGAATAAGGTGATTAAGCAGGTAAAGGTTTTGTGGAAAAACCATATGATTGAAGAGGCAATATGGGAATCTGAAAATGCTATGAGGGATAAATACCCCCACTTATTTTGATAAGTGAATAAAATTGCGAGGACGCAATTCCCAAAGGGGGGTAAGGATGTAACATCCCAGGTAATTAAAGAATAAATAATTTTCATATTTATTAATATTAGAGAATTAAATATGAATTTTAATTAAAAGGGGTTGCTATGTTCGATAGCGTACCCGATACGCAACGATGAGTTTCTTTGAAACTTACGTAGCACACTAGTAATATAATAATATTATGTTAGTTAACAAGTAGCCGTTGTACTGGCGGGAATGAATAGAAATAACTAAAATATGAATAGATATGTTTTTAGATGTTTTTACATTTACCCAATAAAAGATAAAGGCTTAAAATACGGAAAGAGTTCAATTTTAGGCTTTTATACTCTAATTTTCACTAAAGGTTCACATATCACCTTTTAATGGTGAACCATCATTAAATATAGTTTTGATCACTCTTATACATTCTTTTGGACCAAATAAAACTTTTATTAAGAATCGGGACATCAAATTTTACTTTGTGTAATTTTTGGTACCTTTCTGATAAAGTTCATTTTTTTTATGAATAGTGTAAAATGTTGCATTTTAATTCAAAACATCTTTTTGATCTAATTTATTTATATGATTAGATTATCTTTTGAATTGGTTTTGAAGTGAAATTAGAATATATTTTTACCATTTTATCCAATGGTGGTCATTGGAATCAATTTCACTTTGAAATTAGACTTAAACTGGTGTCAATCTTTTGATACTTATTGTTTTGTAAAAACACGCTATTTGCTCTAGCAGCGGGAATTAATTATTGAATTAATTAATGTGACTTATATGATTTGAATTTTGTAAAATAGACTTCATTTTTGAATTCGGAATATCAAATATAGCTTAGGGTGATTTTTTGGGATTTTTCTGAAAAACTTCAATTTTTGATGAATAGTGAAACCACTAAGTGGTAATCAAGCAAACTGATTTTTCAGTTAAATGAAAGTTTACCACTAAGGTGTATTGAATTTTTAAAATCCGACATACATGGTTGTCATTAAGAAGTATAATGTGGTTCAATGAGATTAAAATAATTTTTTGGTGAATAGTAACTTATTAAGTTTTTAATCGCGATTAGTGGTAATTAGTGTAGTTTAAGGAATAAATAATGCTTTAATAATATAAAATGACCTAGACACATGTCCCAACCTTATTGGTTGTGTCATGGCCGACCAAGACAAGCCATGGCCTAACTTGGGGACCCCATGGATCCACTTTTGTTGGGAAATGACATAAATTACTTTTTATTTAATGTTAAAGTGAAAATGACACAAACATAATATGTTTTGCGAAAACAATTTTTAAGTGGGGTTATACAAGTCCAAATTTTGATTATAAATATTCAATGGAAAGCTAAAAAGATTTCATACATCATAGTAATTTTTTTATAATTGTTAGACATTAAATAAATTTAATTATTTATGACATAATAATGATGCAGCGATGACATCATTATTTGACGATTTAAATAAAATGGAAAGATAATATAAAATCTATGAACTACACATGGCCAAAACCAATTGGATGAGTGGATTTCGATGCCTTATAACCTTATCCACGAATTCTATCAATGTGGGACCTTTTAAAACCGAAACACATTTTCAAATAATGTAATGTTTCTTTACTTTCCAAAAGTCCCCCTCCTCTCCCCTTATAAAAGTCCCCCACCTCTACCTCATTTCACACACTCTTCAAGCCATTGGCTCGGCCAACCCCTGCCCATTTGCTCTCTCCACATCCCTCTCCTCATCCTAGAGGATTCCCTTTGGGCAGAATCCTTTCAAAGGAAGCCTTTAGGCTCAACTCAAAAGGAGTTACACTTTTTAAGGTAATTCATTCTCTCATGTTCATTTGTTTTATTTTGCTTCTCCAACCCCCTAAACTCTTTTTATTTACTTCTTTTGTAACAACACCAGTATCTTCAATATACTAGGATGTTGTTATAAGATTTATTTGAGCTACACTTCCACACAACTACATCAAATGGTTAAAGAACATAAGGTTTCCGTGGATGGCGAAATTCTGCCTCCCGAAACGATGATTGTTCAACACTCATTTAACACCTTCAAAGGTGGCCATTATGATGTAAATATTTTTATATATGATATATAATATGTTTATGTTTTCCTTAAGCTTCTGTTTTTTTCATTTTGGGCATACCTTTATGGTTTCCATTATGGGTAAAACACGATATCTTCATTTTAGGAAGCGCGGACTACCGCCCCCTAAAAGTGATGTGATTCGTTAATGCCATATGTGGGACGTGTAAAGGATGGATTTAAAGTTATTATATATGATGTTATACTAGAATTATAATATACCTATATATATCATTATCATTTATTAAAGAAATGAAAGTAGCGTTCATGCGTACGTACGGACTACCGTCTCCATGAACGGTGCATTTCATTTCTTATCCCCAAATGTAATGTACTATTAAAAGTACATGTATATAATGGATATATATAATTAATGATATATCTAAATGATGAATATAATTCTGGAATTAAAATATACATAAGTCTCATTTAGTTTTAATTCCATTAATATGACAAAGAAATGAAAGTAGCGTTCATGCGTACGTACGGCTTACCGTCTCCATGAACGGTGCATTTCATTTCTTACCTCTAAATGATTATGTAATATTTTAAATACATGTATGTACTGGATATATATGACATATATGATATCTACATCATGAATAAAATTCTGGATATAATGAAACATTGACCAAATTAACAACATGTAAGTATAAGAAGTCTATTTTTGACTTAAGAACCAAATACCGACAAAATGAACATTATTAACATAAATGATTACATGATGTTAATAACATGGTATAAAAGGAATAATGAACTTGAAAAAGATTCATAAGAAAGTAGAGATTAACTTAAGTTTATTATTCAGGAGTTTAAAGAACGGTCGGGTCAAGTCGGATACGAGGTATGGGACTTCGTCTCAATCTCCTTTCGTTGAGGCATATTTTATTTTATACACAACTTTCTTTTATACGGTGTATAAACCACTTTGACTTTTAAGTTTATTCAAAAGGAATCTCTTTTATACGAAGCGTTTACTAAACGACAAAATGGAATGTTTTTGTCGTACGTATGCAGCGACAACGACTTCTCCGCCGTCGTGACCGTTATTTGAGTTTCGGCTTCCTCTACAAGCCATACCTTCTTTCTAAAAGAAAAATAAATACCATGTTTTACTTTTCTTTTATTTTTGTATTGAAAATGGTTTTCATAATGTTTTTATATCAATGTGTTGTATTGATGTCTCGTGATTGAAATGTGGAAATTTTATGTTTCCTTTATGCATGTTTTATGTGATATGATTATGTTATGGTCCTTGGGCATTATTATGAAGACGGGTGGTTCCGTGATAAACTAAGGGCGGGTGAGCCCGTTATAGCTCTCCAATGCATTGGGTAACGCGAAGGAGTGAAATGTTAAGGTTTCTCCGAAGAGATTTTA
This sequence comes from Viscum album, assembly GCA_963277665.1. NCBI lineage: Eukaryota > Viridiplantae > Streptophyta > Magnoliopsida > Santalales > Viscaceae > Viscum > Viscum album. The sequence continues at coordinate 842,025,400 of OY728128.1, forward strand.
GGGAATATACTGTGATGGGTATTCCAAACGTAACCAAGAGGGTTACTCCCCACGTAAGAATGTTATGAATGCCTCAAGTTACCTTTACATATTATGATTTCTATGATTTATTCATGATTTTATGAGGTATGTTAAAGTGCCTATGTTTTATGGGTAAAGTATGATTTCATTCTTATGTATATATGAACTCATGTTTCCTTTCCATGTTTTTTTTATAACCCATACTGAGTTTTTATGCTCATCCCAAGTTTTTGAAATGTTTTTCACAGGTCAAGGGAAAGGTACATGATAAGATGATAGAGTCAAGGATGTGTCAAGAATTAATCCATGTTTTTTTAAATGTGTGTTCCATTGATGGGAATGAAGAATACTATCTTTATGTAACCACTTTGTTTATATGTGGAATGTAATGCAAGTTTTATGATCTAATTCTCTAAAACTCTAAACCCGAAAAGATCCTCAATGTGTAATCTTGTAATAACTCAAGATTAAGTAAGGTTTAAGGCTGGGGCCTTATATTTATGTTCTAAATCAACATTAAAATAATTAATAATACATAGCCATAAAGTGAATCATTGTTTATTATTAGTGGAAATTAACCATTTATAAAATATCACCACTTTACAAAAGGTAAAATTCCATCGAAATTGAATTTTTAATCCTTTAATATAGAATTTATAAAAATTTTAAAAAAACTATTCCAATATTTAAGACTACTTCAAATACTATTGATTAATGGCCATTTCAATAAGGAAAAAAAAATTTATATACCCGAGAAAATGAAAATTTATCTTGTTAAATATAACTTTAACATAGAATAAAATATCCTCATTAACCCTAAAAACATTCAAAATAAAAAACACATAAAAAATTTGAAATTGTATTCCCAAATCATGAATACATTCATATAACCTTAATCAATGTTAACAACTTATTATTCAATGATTTTTAAAATGTGGATAAAAATTACCAAAATAACATTAAAAAATAACTATAAATTTAGATATCAGTAAAAAATAATTGATATACTATAAATTGATTCAATAAAATCACTAGAGATCATCATAAAAAATTTAGAAAATAATGAGAGAGGAAAGGAACCACTGGAGGAAAAATTATCAATGTTTTCTACCCATTTAATCTTTCTTTAAATAATATAGGCTACCAATAGATGGATGGTGGATGTGAAAGAACTTTAAATTATTGTAGTAATTTATTATATTTATAAACTATTATCATGAATTGGATCCAAAATTAATTTTTAATATATAAAACCCCCTAATGTATAACTTATAACATGAAATGAATATTGAGATGTTTAGAAGAAGTATTTTTTCAATTATTTAACCAAATATAATAATAAAATTTATTTTCTAAATCATCAATTTATATATGAATCCCATAATTTGATGAAGGGTGATAAAAATAGTAAATTGTGACATCGAACAAAAATATAACACATTATTTAACTATAGATCAATTTTGATAAAAATTTTAGGCTAATGTTATACTCAATAACATGACACTAAAGGGTATATTACCAAATAATTTGAAACAATAAGTTAAAAATATATTTATCAAATAGTGTCTAGACAGTAGAAATAATTATTTTCTAAGAAGTAGTATTTTAAGAATAATTATATAATAAAAATAAATGAAATTATACAATATAATATTTGATGAAAATCAGTAACAATAAAAAAAATCTAGCTTGTATTAGAATTAAAAAGGAATGAATTGGGATAAAATTATAATTTTATAAGGATTATATCAATAAACTGAAAAAGATATTTTTTAGTATTTGATGGGTGTCAAATTTTTAAGTTTATTGTCAATTCAATATTTATTATAAAATACCAAATTTTAGGGATTTGATTAATCATATAACTTTATTAAAATAAATATTTCATGTTATTTGGGGTTAAATAAATTAAATTTTAGTATTTAAATTTTTATTTATTCTTTATAATTCCATGATTTTTAATATATATTAATGTAAATTTTGATATGTTTTAAACATTTCTCATTCGATCACATAACACTAAATCCAAATTAAATCACAACATTAAAATAGATTTGTGAATTTGAATTTAAAATATTTTTTCATCAAGGAGATGAATTTATAATAACATTATAATACAATAATACTAGACCAGCCTAATGGCAGATGAAAATCAACTTTTCTATCAATGATTAACTATCTTCGATGGCTATTCTTTGATTCCAGATTATATGATTATTAAAAATGAATCGACAAAAATTTTATACTTAGTTAGAGGATGATATGTAATGTCCCATAATTGATTCCACTAATGTAGTTCCTTGAGCTTGTTCTCCACATAACTTCAAGTGAAACTCCTCATATACCAGATATTATAGACATACAATGAGAGTATAATGTGGGACATCGGGGAGACTATACCCCCATATCATAGTGATCAATTAGAAGTAAGTAACCAAACCTCAAACACATAATGTAACATCGAAAGAATAAATATATTGAAACAAAAAAAATAATTTAATAAATAAAAATATAGTGAAGACATGAATAGTGATTCCACACATTAAACATTGACTGCTTGTCGGGGTGATCAAACGTATAAAAAATTAACAATAAAACAAGTACATTCAGATCTATAGGAAACACCAATCCATGTCATAAGAACAATATTTAGGACTATATACCATCGAAGATAACATTCTCGATCATGCAACATTCAATAAAAGACTTGTCCAAAAACTATTAGTAAAATATACTTGTGAGAGCTTCTCGGTTACCCATGTGTAGTGGTGGCCTGAGTATGGTGTGAGTAATACTCATTAATCCAACACTAATAGTGTCAAAAGAAAATAATATTCATAAAAATAGTGTATTCAGTTAAAAAGTGGGATATATAGATATAATAAGAAAGGATATACATCAATATAAACCATTCACTAATTAATAAATCATTGGACCTCATTACCTATGGTGACTCCCTAGAAATTCCAAAAAACATCAACCTCGAGCTGTCATCCAAAATGTTACCTAGGAGGATAACTATTATTAATATCAATGAATGGGGTGTTCAATTTTCAATCATCTCGAGGAGGGATAAAACATACTTCCATGGTACCAATCTTTGTACTCATGCCATCAGTTCTCTAAAAGTCAATCAGGAATCTAGATAAAATATATACAAAAATCAATAATTAATGGAAACTATATACCACACCTAACTATATACAAAACTATTGGTACTAATTCTGGGAATCATTTCAAACCAACCCCTCATAAATTATAAAAATATTTCCCATAACCACGATCCGGTATCTAATAATAAATCACCATATTCAGTTCCAAGAACATCATTCTTGCCTATCCCTAAATATATAGAGCATAATTCCAACATCCAATACCACATGGTATTTAATGATTTCCTCGAGAATCAGTCTAGAACTTAAACCATGAAGTATATTATTAGTTTCCAAATCTGATGTCTACCACCTTATTAATGAATTATAATACCCATCATTGAGAATCAGTCTAAAATCTCAACCATTCCGTAAAACTACTTTCTCAGTTACCTTAGATCAACTACTTATCCTTATAAAACAATCAAAAATATTAATATTCATTTTTTAACAACTAAAATCAAATAATTTTCTTATGGGTATTCAATAATAAAGTATGGGAAATAATTTCATTCCATCAAATCATTAAACGATATATAAAGGCATCTCATAAAAATGAAAAACAAACACTCATTTCAAATAAACATTTGAAATCTATTTATAATCCCCTTTTTATTAACCACATATAGGAACACACCATATTTCATAAAAACGGTCATTTAAAAACATAGATTTCCCCATTTCACACAAAAAAAAAGTCAAAAACCAATGCAAACTGTTAAAATAATTTCAATTATCTCATATGTGTTATACAAAATTCATCCCCTAAAACAACATATTTTATCATATTGTACATCATGTCGAATTATTAGGAAGTTCCACTAATTATATCTCAATCCATTTAATTAATCCGTCTAATTAACTGAACTGAGTTAAACATATAACCCACCTAAATTACCCATAAACCCAAATATTCTATTTTTTGGGAACAACAGGACTCATATGAGAGAGTAGGTTCGAAATTATAAACACCAAACTATCAAAAGGGATCTGCGGAAGGTATAAGATACCAACTTAAATCCCACAAATATTAAATTAAACCAAGTAATAAGGCACCAAACCTGGTATTTAAGACACATATCACATACACATGATAATAAATTCACAAAATAAATGTTAAAGTTCATAGACCACGTATTGCATTTCTGAATCTTTTGAGTACATTTTTAATGCAATGTGGCATTTACAGTTCCCTTCAAATAATCATCTAAACCCCTCAAAAAATAACCAATGTCATATCCACAACATGGGCTCTAGTATCACACTAATAAACCATAATTAATTCATTATAAAAAATATAATTAATTATGAAATTAAACCCCAATGATTATTAATTCTAGAAAACACATTGGGTCGATCAAATCTCATTGAAACCCTAAGAAACATCTATAGGACGTCCAAAATGAACTATTATAACCTTAGATGGGAAAATACCTAAGAGTAAAACCTTTTTATCCAATTATTTAAATTAATACATTGGAAAAAACCTTGGAAAATTCATTACAAAAACATGACTTAATAAAATACCACACAACAACGTGTAGAATCCATCTTGGAATCTCCTCTACCTTAGTAGACCAAAATCACCACCATAATTTTATGATTACACTGTGATCTAGTGGAATAAAAATCAAATACAGAAACCCACTGATATGATATTTTGAATAACCATGAAAAAGGGAAAGGGAAGTTGGATGAAGACAAATCTAACCTTAAATGTTGTAGAAACACTATGATCGAACCCTAAATCGAAGGTTGGGTTATGGAAGAAGGTAGTTAAAACACACTGCTTTGTTCATGAAAAATGTGGTAGGAAAAGAGTGGAATGACTAAAAAACTAAAAGGGATATTTTGGTCATTTTTCTATTTATACTGAAATCTGGGAAGCCCCAAGGTTTCGCCACTTGGTTTCAAAAATCTTGTGCGAATCGTGAAACCCATCTATATACCACCAATCCTCCATAAGATTCAGACCAATGGTTTGAAAAAAAGTTTTCCAAACTTGATATCAACAATTCACCTCTTCTAAACTAAGGGGCACATTTCTTCTAAAACATTGTATAGCCCATCTTCTAAGCCTCTGACACTCTCTAACCTAAAACAGTTTTTCCATTTTCCAGACATGGTTTATCTGAAACAATTATTAAACCATGGAAGTCAACCCTGTTCATTTAAAAATTATTTTAAACCCTAATGAGCATCGTGGAGTCACATAGTTTCTCCGAAACCATGCCCAAATAATGGTGCACCTAGGAAAAACCTGTTGAAATATTCCAAAACATATTTTAAAGACTCCATGCCAGTATGGAGACATGGGAAACATTTTATGAATCACTACTCATCTGAAAACATTACTTTGAGGCATTCCACCTCTTAGAATCTCATCTAGAATCATGATCCAAAATTTCACCACTCGAGTATGTTAAAATCCAAAATTCTTTAGAATGTTTTGACCCGTCCAGACTTGAGATCTTATAGCCTCCCCACCATAACACCTATCATCCTTGAGAAGCCTCGATGGTCATCGACCTTTACCACCCAACCTACACCAGTCACCATATTTATTAAAAAACATCATTCATTTTTTGATATCCTTAAACACTTCTAATGAACAACCTCAAATTCAAGTCCCTCAACTGGAAAAAACCCAAAACTAACACCTATTTCCAAAAATAAAACAACTTCATTGTTCTTACCCATTCATATCTAAATGAAACATGTATCACAACATCACCCGATAAGCCATTGTGATAAGGTGCCTCTTGCCTTAATCTTTATCTTATTACCACTGACTTCTGATACATAACACCATTTACATCATGAAATCCAAAATGAATCCAAACTCACAAGCCCACAAATTTCATAGAATGGATCTTATAATATCACTCCAAAACACCCATGAGAAGTTCATCATCATCAATAACCACCCATGTCATAAAAAATTAACCAAAGTGGTTGCATAACTTCCATCCATGCAGGAACTAAGAATATACTGGATTTTCATTGAAATTACAATACATATCCCAAAACACACCAATCGACCCTAAAATGACAAACAAAATATAGCTAGATACCATATACCCCACATTTTGTATTAGCTACATTAGAAAAATACACAATAGACAAAACCAAAAATGGTTGGCTCCAACTGCATGTCTATCACTTTCTCACCTAGTCAAAATTTCTTCACACAGAGAGGCATTCCACTAAGACCCAAACATTACCACTAGATTCCTTTAATGAACTAATTTATAGAAACAAATTAAGCCCGAAGCCAACACATGGGCTTAATCATCTTCCATAATAGGTTACCTTTATCATTCCATATGAAATTTAAGAAAATAGCTCAATAATTTTTCATTGGCATTATGGTGCCACTACAAACACCCCTATGACCAATATGTCACTCCACACAATTTGAGGGTCATAATAATCACTTCACACTAGAGACTCTAACCACCATGGAAGATTCCCCATTAATTTATATATTAGGAATTGGACATGTCCACCTTTCCCTCACAAGATAAAATAATAAATGCCAATTATCACCCATTCTCATATCTCGAGTACGATGCCCACAATATTCATTGACATAAAAAACACAACAAGGATTTACTCATACAGTAATTTATGTTCCACTACACTATAAAACCCCACTTACACCGCTCCATGATCACCACCTCCTTAAAGGCACTTTATCATAACAAAAAATATATTTAGTTATCTATGCATAAATCTAATTATCTGGCAGTGTACCTAGGTCGATGTCAAAATATTAGTCATGATAGTCACTCACTATGATTATGATCAGATTTATTCCTTCAATAACATCCCAACTCTTCCATTTCTGATTTCAACTCTAAATTCAGGGACATGTCCTACCCATACAAAGGCCTTGAGCCTCCCTGCTCGCATGTGCCTCCTCAAAACCACGTATTTTCTCATATTAATCGTGGATTTGGTCCCAACTCAAACACCTTAGTTGTGTGATACCATAAGTATCCAAAAAAAATTACATAGAATTGCTCTGTGCACTAATTAACCAAATATCCCATTAATTCTTATATGTTACTTTCTCTTGCATAGAGAATCCACAAAACACATCTCTAACTCTAGCGAGACCCATTTCATGAAACCTCGTCTCCCAAGACCAATCCCGCGATCATGCCTCTTTTTCTCACAAATATCATATAATGTATAGAAACCTTGGTTCATCCCAAATATAATGAAAAATCACTAATCCAAAACTACATTCAAGTCTACTCATCTCCTAAGCAATTTCTGATTGTTTCATTATATTCATACATGCTTTCACCATGTTACTAGAGATGCGTCCAGAGATAACAAGGTTGGGATTATCACTATTCCAAACCTCAAAAACCACATACACTACTAAAAAACCAAAACTCTATGTTATTTACATATCAATAAAATCTGACACCACCATGTACCTCATACAAAAAAACATGCATGCACGATCACCGCCCAAAGATAACACACAAACAGAATACCACATTTACTCGATCACCTATTCTGCACTCAATATAATTCATAACCTTAAAGAACAACTCATTTTCACATCCATTACCTATGGTAGGAACATGAATGATTCTTCCCCTCAAAAAACCAACAACAAGGACAAGAAACTACAACTAAAGTTCTCATTCTCAAATTAAAACACATCCTATGTTTCAAACCCCATACTAGGTAGCACCCTTCTTGCACTATTGTCAATAGTCCAAAGCTTCCCCCCATGTCACTTTCACACAAAGGAAGGTTTAAATTAGTCGACCCCTCTCATGGGTCACCCTAAATGGTAACACTATACTAACTCCCTAAACTTGAGTCATGTTGAAAAGGTCATTATGATCTCCCTCCTAGCCCCACCAGTCAAGCCTCATGATATACTATATTTCCATCCACCTAGGTCTGCACCAGATCAATGAAATCTCTAACTCATAGGGAATCAATAATTAAAATTTTATAATGTCTCATGGCATTGACATGTCAAAACACTTGTATCTAAGGACTCATATACATATAAGTCATCACAAGATAAAACAATCACACATAACCTTAGATACCATCATATATTAGAATCTTCACATCATACCACTCCCTAGAGGACCTGGACATGAAACTAATCCCAATAAAAAATTCCCACAAGGGTCCCAATGGTCCTATAATTATGTCATACCGACCCACCATCATCACTGAAGCAACCATGAATGGGGACCACAATGGCACCCTCATCATCACACAACTCACCATAAAACCACATAACCATTAATCAAAAGTAAATCCATATAATCAAACACTATCATGTCAATAATATGTCGCAAATTTTTGCCTAATATAATTCATGAGGTTCCTCTTTTAGTTATAGTCCACGGGTTAAAACAAAATCATAGGCCTATTCTTTATGGGCTAAGAGCAAGAAATCCATCCCGAACAATCAAATTTAATGCAAATGTGTCTCTCCTAATTAAAAAATAATATACATCCATAACATTGCAAACCAAGAACATTAATCACATCCCTTTTAAAAAAGAATTTCAACTGGACTATGGGTTCATGACGCACCGACCTTGTATCCATCTCATGCTCTGGAAGATTCCAATATCTCCAGTCTACGAAAACACCAAGGGTAATATTATAGGAAATCAACGCCTATGATAACACATTGTAATGTCCTGAATATGATGCCCCTAAAATAATTCCTTGATCCTATCTTACACATGATCACAATTGAATATCCTTGTACTCCAGATGATACTGACCAACAATGGTTGTCGAAGGTAGAATTGTGAGAAGAATATACTCCCACATGACAGTTCTCAATATTAAGTAAATAAAAAAACATGATACACACTGGGGTATATAGAAACAATAAATAAACTATAATTCAAGAACTATGTAAAAATATTTAATACAATGAAGACCGAAACTGTCATATCACACATGAATCATTGATCTCCCATCAATAAAATCTCACATATAATAAATGAACTAAAAAATAAATTTGTCTCTATAGAAAACACTGGGCCATGTCATATAATCGATCTCCATCATAGTAATACTATATGAGCTAGCCTATCAAATTATGCAACATTCACCATGAGGATTATCCAATCATTTTCCTACATTAATATGTGATTGATCTCGGGTACCCATATACAGTTGCGACCCAAGTAAGGTGTGAGTAATATTTATTTGGCCAACACAAATGGTATCAAAAGAAAATACCAATCATATAAATAGTTTGTTTGGATAAATATTGGGATCTGTAAATATTAAAATAAAGGCTATACATCAAGAAAAACAAATAACTAATTTGGAGTGCATTCTCCCTCAGGTCATAAGGTGAACCCAAAACAAAACCAAACTATATCAACCTAGATAAGTCATCTAAAAAATTACATAGGAGGATACATACTATGAATGTCAATTAATGTGGTGTTTGTTTTTTCACAACTCAAGGTGGCATAAAACATACTTCTCTAGAACCTATCTCACGTACGAGTTCCATAAGTGATCATAATGTCAGTCTGGAAAATAAATTTAATAGTAAAAAAATCATAGATTAAACATATTCCAAGAACCTATCCATGTACACAACTATCAATACCAATACTATGAATCATGTTTAAACCACCAATCCTAAATTATAATAATAGTTCCCAGAACCTCAGTCATATATCTAAATGTTCATAAATATTTTTAGTGTTAATGCATCATTATGGACTAGCCCCAAAGATATCGAGCAACATTCCCTGATATTATTCCATATTGAACATAATAATTTTATATATAATCAGTGTGGAACATAAACCCTGAAGTGTGCTATTGGTTTCAAAAGCCTCACCTTAACATCGTCACAATGTAGCGTACTACCCAATCCTAGAGCATCAGTCTGAAATCTCAACCCTTCTATTAAACTTATTTCTTATCTACCAATGTTCATCACCGTAATATTTGAAAAATATTCAAAAAATCACAAAAATTATTTCTAAACCTCCAACATTTACTACAGTCCCTACATGCCTTCAGTACTAATGTAAGGAAATATTCATTTTTATAGAATCATTAATGGATCCCTCAAGGAAAATCCCAAAAATGGAAATATCCCACTTATTTGAAGTAAAAATTTAAAATCCATTTATAAACCCTTTTCTATAATAACTAGGAGTTCAGCGCCTCATTTCAAAACATGCTCTATTTCAAAACATAGATTTCACCCTTTGACAACTAAAACCAAGTTAAAAAACATCACACACAGTTAAAACCATTTCATGAGCTCAATATTAATTTCACAAAAGTCAATCCATAAAACACCACATTAAAACACCTTACAAGTCACAAACATTTATTATCATGTTCCACACAATAGCTCTCTATAAAATTTATTAATTCAACCAATGAGCATAACCAGTATAAACTCATATCCCACCTATATTTCCATTCAAAACCAAACATTCAATTTTCATTGCAGGTCATACCCCATAGATGGTCATATGATTGGTTTTATAAAAACCAACGAATCCAATGGGTTTCATGGAAGTTCTAATGTACCAACTTAAATCCAAAAACCATTAAATTAAACCAAGTATGTAAATATGAAACGTTGGATTTAAGACACATACCGCATAAATATGAAAATAAATTAATAGGACTATAGATTAAGATCATATATAACCTACCCAAATTAATAATCTTTCCCATAAGTTTTTAAAGATTGGAGGCCTTTCTAAATCCTTTACAAGCATCTTCCAAACACCTTGGTACATCTCACACCTTCACCCGGTATCTTAGAGTCACAATTATTTTTATTAATTTATTTACTTTTATTTATCTTCTGGTTTCTTAATGTTTTAAAATTTATTTAATTAAAATCAAAGTGAAATAAAATAAAATAAATAGAATTTTTTTTATTAATATAATTATTATGGTTAATGAAAATATTATTATTAAGATTATTATCATTATTTTTAATTTATTATTAATACTAATATTATTATTATTTATTAAATTATTATTTATCTTTTTTTATTTTATTTTATTCTTTAATTTCATTTTTTCTCTTTTTTTTCTCCTCGCCTTCCTCCCCCCTCCTTCTCCCCTCGCTTTGCGCTTCACCCTTCCCCCAGTTCACTTGCATTATGTATCTGCCCCTCCTGTCGGCCGCTCTCCCTCCCACAGACTCCATCCGGTAAGAAACTACCAGTGCCCCACTCTCTCTCTCTCTGAGACCCATACACCCCCTCCCCTTGGTCGATCTACTATCGCTCACCACCCTCCCTCTCGGATCTGTCATTCTCTGGAGAAATTTTTGGGTTTCCTCCGATTTTGTAGTCAGTCTGTCATAGTAATCCCTCATATCCTCTCTTAAATTATTTTTGTTTTGACTTTCTTCTCCATATTGCACCTCCTAGGTTCTTCTAAACCCTAGGGTCCCATTGGGTTTGATTTTTAATTCTTTCTTCTTATTTATGGTTTGAAATAGGTTATTTGGGTTCCCTTCCATCCTGATTCAACAACTACCACCGAAGGTGAAGTCCTCTACATCAATTCAGTCCTCTTGTCAATGATTTCAGGTAAGGTTTTCATCTGTTCTCCTTTGTTTTTTAGTTTTTATTAGGGTTTTTGTGATTTATGATTCTTTGGTGTTTATTTTAAGGTGAAATTGATGGTTCTGTGTTGTTTTGGTTTGTTTTAATCTGTCATTCACCTGTCTAGTTGAGGTTTCTCTTATCACCTTGTTTGATTTGGTTTTAATTAGAGAATTTTGTAGTGTTTTATAAACTTTTTTTGTTGTTTTATTATATTGTGTAAGGGTTGTGAATTCAATTTTGTCATGTTATTGGTGTGTGTTTGTACCAAGAGTTGGTTTTTGTGTAGGAATTTGCGTTCAAAGTTCAGTAATACTACTTGGGGTTGTTTCATAAAATTTTTAACTATTTAATTAGTCATATGAAGGTTGTCAAACATCTTGGATATTATTTTTTTGTGCATATATTTTCATAAGTGGGTTTCAGTATGAAAATGGGTGTATTTTTGTGTGAGTTCCTTATTGTGAAAATAGTTGGATGTGTTCAATTAATTGTTTAAGTGTTGTACTATATGTTTTTGTAGGTACATGAGGTGCTAATGTTTGGAAAAAGGATCTTTTATATAAAATATACCACTTTGGGTATGTTTTACTTATTGTGTATTTGTCAATATGTTTTTAAAATTCTTTTAAAAGATGAAAAGTATGTTTTTATGTCACATTGGGTTACTTTTGGTATTAAATTTGCTTTTCCTACTTGTAGTTGAGTGTGTTCTTACTAAAAACCCTCTATGTGTCAATTTCAAAAGTTTTATAGATAGTTTAAATTTTTAATTTTTTTTATTAAATTATAGGTGTTGTCTGTTGGACCTCGCTATGATGGTTTTGGGTTGCGGGTGTTGAGGTATCCTACATGTACATGCATAGGGTGAGGAATATAAATATATATATTCCTTCTTGGTACATATTCCATCATGGCACAGGGAATATGTGCAATGCAGTTATAAGTGTATATATATATATGTATAAATTCATGTGCGTGTATGCACCTTGTGTCGGTTTGAGTTGTCATCGACAAATAGAGAATGCTTGAGGTAGGTCCCCTAAGCCTATGCCTTTAATTTGAATTTCATAATTGTTTTCCTGTTTAAAATTTTTTTTACATTTATTCTATATACACATGCTATGAAATTTGGTTTCAGTTTCTTGAAATGATTATACATGTGTCATGGAAATTGAAATGTATTTATAACACCATTGGTCATTAGTAAATTTTCTTGAAAATTAATTTCCTAAGTGGTTTTGAATTGGTAATTCATATTTCTTAAGGTGTTTGTACTTTTTTCTAGATAGTGGTAAAAATTATTCCCTTTATGTAATTGATCCCATTTGGCACCATAAGATTATTTTATGAAAAAGAAAGAGGGGGAATGCACTTAAGGAGGGAGAATAGTCTTGAGAGGTTGACTAGGTTTTATATAAAAAATGTGTTATGTACATATATGCTTCATTGATAAAGAAAACTCACCACCACTTGAAATAGAGCACAATGGGAAATCTAGGTATCTAGGTGGGTGCACTAGGACTGGTACGCTAGATGACACAGTAGGGGTTTTTCCTGATTCATCTAGCAGTATTTACCCAAAAACACTAACTAAACATATGAATTACTGAGGGTCGTGGTTTCTAAGCCACGTTTCACTGAGGTACATGTTCTCTAGGGTCCCACTTGTGCAAAGCTACTTATATGGATTACCCATAGTGCTCATTTTTCACATGATTCTTGCGATGTAATTTTTATTTCAGTTGTTGCATACTTGATTTCTTATTTTTGGAAAACATATTTTAATCTAAATTAGTTTTGTTTCATTTTTAAACGATAATGAATTCTCGGAACTTATTTTGATAATGTAGTGGGAGAGAAATACATTACATGAAAATAAAACTTGTTACTAGAATTTGAAAAGAATAAAAAACATTATTTTATTATGTCATATTCTTAAACTTGTATGTTTTGAATTTAATATAAAAGGCAAGGGAATATAGCAATATTGTATCTTGGCATTCCTACTGATAATCTCAGTGCTCATACCTACTTTAATTTTCAATTTCATGTTCCTCTAGTTTTGGATCGCTCTCAGAGTGAGTTTAGTTTATGTTTCATGGTGGCACATGAGGTCACTTGAGGTATGTCACGTTGCTTCGTTTATTACTTTTTCCATTGCCAATTTGTTTGGATTATTTTCCCTTATTTATCTTCTTGTTCACTTTTTGATTATTTATCTTTTTCAGGGGAAAATCATTCCCAACTGGTATATTTTGAAGCTCAGCACTAGTTGCTAGCCTGTGGGGATTATGAACACCCTTCAAGCCATATCGCAGACCAGCTCAGGTTACCAGTTGAGGGTCGACCTGGGTTGGTTCATGAAAAAATGGTATCAAAAGGAGGTTTTTATTTTTTTTATGTAGCTTAGTAATTAGTTGTGTTGGGAATCAAGAGGTATGTGAGAGAAGGACATAATGAACCCTTTCCCGTCCTAATACTCAAGTTGTCAGGGGTAGTCTGGGATTTGAGTTTTTCTTTTGCTTGTTCTGTGTAGATAAGGGCGGAAAAAGGAAGTGATATGGTGTTACGCGACAAGCTTACATGGAGTAGTGACCCATGTACAACCCATGTGCACGGTTCAGATACTTCATGTGGTGGATGGTCGCTCGGAGCATGGCCTTCTATGCCATTTCACTGGGTTGGAATAGCCACTAGTCCCTTATTTCTGAATGTTTTGATGTCATTTATGTTTGGGATTAGTTTTTACGGACTTGAGTGGTTTTAAAAAATTAAAATGGTTCATATAAAATGGGGGTTTTCAAAATGGAATGTGATTTTGGAGTGGAAAAGTTTTTTTAAAGTGGTAATTTTTTTCTTTTAATGGAATGTGTGGTTTCAAAAAGAAAAATGGGAGGTGTTTTGGAAGTTGTTTTGGGATCTGAGTAATGCTTTTTGGAATGTGAATTGGAAAATGTTTGGGAATTTGGAAATTTATATTATTAATGATAAGTGACATTTTCAAATTTGTTGAGAATTTTTTCTTTACGTTAAATGATTGGTTTTGAAAACGAGATTTGTTTTGAATTAATCCTTGAGGTTTCTATGTGGGATTACATATATATAGTTATTCATGTGGTGGCACATGGATAATTGGTGACATTAGTGGATGGGATAATGAGCTAGCTCAAGGGTATAAGTATATGTGACACTTCATGGGATACCAATGGTGTATATTTAAATCGTTTTTTTTCTTCTGAAAAATGGTTCTCAAAAGATAATTTAAATGTTTCGAAAAGTGAGTGAGAAATTGTTTTGTGTTTTTTTCATGTTTGGTATCCTTTTTCTTTGGTTATTGGTTTCGAGTAATTTAATTTTGGTTGGAATGAGGGTTTGATCTTGTTCTTTAGATTGTGATTGATGTGTGAAATTTTGACATATGATGAGTTCTGATTTCGATTCCCGCCGCTTTTTTTGAGTATGCTACCCAAAAAAGTCCCAGAGGTTTCTAGTGAGTCTTTTCATGTTTTTGGTTCTAACTAGACTCTTAGAGGAGTGGAAGAATTTAATTCTTTTCAGTTGTTTTCCATCATCCATTGTGATCATGATCTAATGATGGTAGCAGACTAGCATGATGAAATCATTGGTTTTTTCAGGTTATTGTAAACTCCCAAAGCAATGAGATCCTGTGTTGGTTTGGGTTCATTTGAAGGTTCAATATTGGATTGATCGGAGAAGATGATCCTAGCATCGTTCAATGATGGGATGTCTTGGAAGGTGTTTAAGATCACTCCCATCCGATGGTTAATAGTTGGGGAAATAAAGGCGAGAAAAGTGGTAGAGCTCGAGAGTGTCCAGAAAGGCCAACAGATTGTGATGGCTTTTTCCAAGCATTTTGAGGGGTTGATTCCCTTTTCTCCGGATGTAGAGTCATGGAATTAGTTAATGTTTCCCTTGTGTGGGGTATTCATCTAGGGTTTAAGGAAAATTTATTTTTGTTTTTTGGGATGGTTCCCCATTCGGTGAGAGAGAACCAGAGGAACCTGCCTCATATAAGTTTTCATGTCAATTCCATCTTCTATTAGTCAACCCACAGTCTTGTACAATTCTGGTGTGGCCGGTTTGGGTACTTTAAGTCGTAGATTGATCATCCTCTAAAGACTTTTTGTTAGTGTGGCTATTTGGGAAACATGGAGTTGTTCCACTAGTGACATCTTCAGAAGGAGTCTCAACTGATGTCAGCTCCTGACTGTGGGGAAACAGATGCTTCAAGACATCTGAGCTCCATCCATAGGTCTTGGAGTGATGCTTTTCATGCTGTCAGGAATCGTGGGGTGTGGTTCACTTGTGTTTAAATTTTTTCTCCGGTGTTGAAATTGGGACAGTTTGTATTTCTATATCCATTATCCCTTGTCTATGAATGTTCTATTTCTCATTAAGTGGAATAGAGGTCTCTTTTTCCTCAATGTGGTCTTTGTTCCTTAAATACCCACTTTTTTTGTAATAATTCATGGTGATCTTGTTTTCTTGTAATTGTAGTAGTTTTTCCACATCAAATGTGAGCCTTGAATGTTTTATGTCTGTGGATGTGAGTCTTTACATGATTGTCTCTCTTGTGTGGATACCTACTTTGGTGACCCATTCGTGTTTTAGGACGTTTTGGTTTTGGAGAGACATGCATCCTTGGAAATAATGAATAGGGGTTTGGTCTTAGATTCAGTTTGGGGTCATTTCTCGGGGACCCCCTGTGGTGGGGGTCTAGTTTGTGTGAAGAGTTTGTGGGTTAGTTTGTGTTGGTATCATATCTGTCTATTCTGATTATCTTAAGTTGATCGATTCTTAGATGGTGGGGAGTCCCACCTTGAATATTGTCATTTCTTCTGATTCCTTCATTTAAAGTTGGTCTATGAAAGAGTTTAGGTCTATGTAAGAGTTTAGGTCTATGTTGTCGGTTTCATCTTTGGAACAAGTTACCTGTTCTAGAGTTAGTCCATGTTGAGAGTCTCAATGTGGGTTGTGCTAGTTGGGTTCTTGTGGTGGGAAGAACCCTCCGAATTTCCTGATGGCTCTTCTCAATGGAGTTCCCTATAGAGTCGGTTGGGTGGAGCACATGGAGTGAAAAGTAACATTGAGTTCGTGATTTTGTTATCCTTGTTCAGTTTCGAACTCGACTTTGATTCCTCGGATGGCTTGGTGACTTTTTAGGGGTAGAAAGTTTGTGTCATGGGGAAATGTGGTACACCCCGACATGGTATCTTACGATCCAAGTTATTTTTATTTATTTTTTTATTTTTTTTCTTTTTGTTTCTTAAATATTAAAATTTTATTAAATTTAATTGAAAATAAAAAAAAAGTAAATGGAATTTTTATTATTATTATTAATATTATTATTATGTATAATGATAATATTATTACTAAGTTTATTTTAATTATTATTAAGTTATTATGATTACTAATATTATTATTATTATTTAAATTATTTTTTATCGTTATTTTTTTTATTCCTTTATTTCATTTTTTTCTCTCTTTTTTTCACCTCTCCTTCTTCCCTACTTCTCCCCTCATGTCGCGCCTCACCCTCCCCCTGGTTCACCTGCATCGCGCTGCCGCCACTCCCTTCAGTTTCTCTTCCTCTCACAGCCTCCCTTCGATGAGACACCACCAATGCCCCACACTCCTTCTCTGAGACCCCCACCCACAGGTCTGAGTCCATATCGCTCATGTCCCTCCCTCTCATCTCTTACTTTTCCTGTTGATGCAATTGATTTTCCTCCGATTTTGAGGTTGGTCTGTCATGGTAAGCCCTACTCTCCTCTCTTCCTTCATTTTTAGTCATATTTTCTTCTCCCTGTCACCCTTGCAAGGTTCATCCGAACCCTAGGGTCCCATGGGGGCTATTTTTTAATGCTTTCTTTTTTGTTAGGGTATGTAATTGGTTCTTCGGGTTCCCTTCCTTCACGATTCGGCAACCACCATGGAAGGCGAAGTGGTTCGCATCAATTCAGACCTTCTTCTAATGATTTTAGGTATGTTTTCCTTCTATTTTCTTTTTTTGCTATGTTTTTATTTGGGGTTTTTTAATTTATGAGTCTTTAGTGTTTATTTTAAGGATTTTTTGATGGATCTGTGTTGTTTTAGTTCGTTTAAATCTATTAGTCGTTGGTCTAGCTGTGGTTTATCTTATTTCCTTGTTTGATTTGGTTTCAATTGGAGCCTTTCATTGTGTTTTGTAAACTTTTTTGTTGGTTTATTATGTCATGGAAGGGTTGTGAATTCTGTTTTATCATGTTATTGGTGTGTGTTTGGCCGTAGAGTTGGTTTTTTCATTGGTGTTTCCATTCAATGATTAATAATATTTCTTGGGGTTGTTTCATAAAATTTTTAAGTGGATTATTAAATCTTACAATGTGAGTGAAGCATGTTTGGATATTTTTTTGTTGTTAGTATATTTTCAAATGTGGGTTTGAGTATGCAAATGGGGGTATATTTTTGTGTGTTACTTTTTGTGAAAATCATTGGACTTATTCAATCATTTGTTTAAGCAGTGCGTCATGTGTTTTTGTGGGTACATGAGGTGCATATGTGTGGGAAAATGATCTTTTATGGGAAATATACCACTTTGAGCTTGTTTTACTTGTTTTGAGTTTGTCAATATGTTTTTTAAATTCATTCAAAGGATGGAAAGTATGTTTTAAGGTCACTTTGGTGTACATTTGGTTTTAATGTGTCTTTTCCTACTTGAATTTGAGTGTTTTATTAGTGAAAAACGTTGATGTTTTATTTTAAAATGTTTTGTAGATTTTTTAAGTGTTTAGTTGTTTTACTAAATTATATGTGCAGTGTGTTGGACCTCGCTATGATGGTTTTGGGCCACGGGTGTCGAGGTATCCTACATGTACATGCATAGGGCAAGGAATATATATATATTCCTTCTTTTTACATATTCCCTCATGTGCATGTATGCGCTAAGTGTTAGTTTCAGTGGTTATTGAAAAATAAAAACATGTTTATGGTAGGTCCCCTATGCATATGCCTTTAATTTGAATTTCATAATTCTTATCTTTTTAAAAATAAGTTTTAAATCTATGATAAATACACATGCTATGAAAATTAGATTGGTTGCTTGAAATGTTTATGCATGTGTCTTGGAAATTGAAATGTATTTATAATGCCATTTGTCTTAAGTGAGTTTTATTAAAAATTTATTTCCTAAGTGGTTTTGAATTGGTAATGAGTATTTGTAAGGTTTTTGGTATTTTGTCCAGTTAGTTGTAAAAATAATTCCCTTTATGTAATTGAGCCCGTTTGGCACCATAAGAATGTTTTATGAAAAAGAAAAACCTCTCCTAAGGCACACCCCCTTGGTTTTAGAAAATTATTTTTATGTCGAATGTGTTATCCTGAGCCTAATTTGATGATTATGTATGGTGGGACTTGAAAGAGGGGGAATCTTCTTAAGTAGATATAATGGTGGTGAGAGGTTGAATGGGTTTTAGATAAGAAAGTGTTATGTACATATATTCTTGCTGGATAAAGAAAAATCACAACCACTTGAAATATTGCACAATGGGAAATATGGGTAACTTTGTGAGTGGTCCAGGACTAGTATGCTAGATGACACAGAATGGGTTTCTTCTTCTACGTTTAGCAGGATTGACACAACAACACTAACTAAACATATGAATTACTAAGGGTCATGGATTCTATGAAATGGTTACTGGGGGTCGTGGTTTCAATGCAACATTTTCTGAGGGTCATGGTTTCTGAGTGACATTTCACCAAGGTATGAGGTCTCTAGGGTCCCACTTGTGCTAGATACCTATAGGGATTACCCATGGTTCTCATTTTTTACATGATGTTTGCAATGTAATTTTCTTTTTAGTTGTTTCATACTTTATGTATTATTTTTGAAAACCAAATTTTAATCTAAGTTAGTTTCCTTTCATTTTGAAACATTAGTGCATGCTTGGAAGTTATTTAGAAAATGTAGTAGGAGAGAAATCCTTTACATGAAAATGAAAACTTGGTACTTGAATTTGAAAAAAAGAAAAACATTATTTTATTATGACCTTTTTTTAAAATAACATTTTTTGGATTTCATATAAAAGGAAAGGGTATATGGAGTTATTGTATCTTGGTATTCCTACTGAGAATCTTGGTCCTTATGCTGACTTTACTATTCAGTTTTAGGTTCCTCTAGTTTTGGATCGCTCTCGGAGTGGGTGTAGTTTATGTTCCATAATGGCCAATGAAGTCACTTGAGGTATGTCTCTATGCTTCATTTATTCCTTTTCTACTACCATGTTGTTCGGTTTATTTTCCTTTATTATAATCTAATTGTTTAGTTTATGATTATTTATATTTGTTATGGGCTAAATAATTTTCAACTAATTTATTTTGATGCACGACACTGGTTCCCAGCCTATGGGGATTGGGAACGGTCTTCGGGCCAAGTTGCGGACCGGCTCGGGTGACCGGTTCAGGTTCAACCTGGGTTGTTTCGTGACAACACCAATCCAAGCTCATCACCACAACCGAGGTGCAAGTATCACTTCAATCTGGGAATAATAATTTATTATAAAAACTAATAATTAATTAAGAAGTTAAAATCCATGGAAAAACATATATGAAATCTGAGTTGTTCGATTATCTGATATAAAAACTCAAAGAAACATCCATGGGAGGTCTACAACAGACTCTCAAAACCTATCCTTGGAAAATCTCTAAGAGGAGACACTAATTAAAAACTATATTAAATTAATCGATTTGTAAAAACAGATGAATATTCACAATGAACAAATACATTATTGAAGATTCATTCACCAACATACAAAATCAATCATGGGATCTCATCTACACAAGTAGACAAAACACCCAATCATTCAGGGACAATTCCACCATGACATGGTGAAATAGGAATCAAATCCCTAAACCTGCACAACCAAAATTAGGTAGAACCATGGAAAGGGCGTAAGTGAAGAAGGAAAAGATAAATATAAACATAAATACCAAATAAACAAAATGAAAATTGTATAAATTAAAGTGTTGAAGAAGAAATAATGGCATTAAAACCCCAAGGTTCGTCAACAACAAATAGGGTAGTAAGGGGGTGGAGTGGCTAAAAATCATGAGGGGGTATTTTGGTCATTTATTACTTTTTAATAAAATCTATGAAGCTGCATAGTTTTTCTGAAATGTTTTAAAAACCATTCCCCAACAGTGTGCCCCCTTTTTCCAAAACCCATTCCTCGCATGGTTAGGTAGAATGGTTTGAAAAATCATGTCCCAATAGTGTCGTCATCGCAACTTCCCTTTTACAACAATGCGCACAATTTTACTATACTTCTGTGCAACCCATGCTCTGCGACTTAAACACCCCTCAACCTCACATTGTTTCTCATTTTTCCCAAAAACCGTGATCTAACCACGAAAATCAATAATGAATAGTTTAAAAGGGAACTAATTAGCTTTTGAGCATCAATGTGTTGAAAGGTTTCTCATAAACCGTGCCCAAAAAACTATACAAATTTGAATAACATGTGGCTAAATCCTCAAACATAACCTAAACACTCTAAATAACATCTAAGAACATGGTCAACCTTCTATGAATCCTTCCTTGCCTAAAATAATTACTTTCTGGCATTATAACTCTTATAATCTCATTCTGAGACTTGATCCAAAATTAACCCCTCTAATAATAAAATATTAAAAATCCTTCATAAATTTGTTACCCATATGGATGCGAGATCTTACATGATTAGTCAAGAATAAAATAAGTTTTATTTACACTTTATCATATATATTCATTTCACCTAATATATATAATAATAATTGTGTAAAAAAGATTCAACTCTTAAAATTTATCAAAAAATCACTCAATGTGGTAAATTGTTTTAGTATCTACTTGATGATATTTCCATCTAATAAAAGGATTTTTAATAAGATAAGATAACCAGTTTTCCCATAAAAATTTACCCCTAAATTTACAAAAAAAAATATAAATATTGGTTTTATATGCCTCTATATCATCCCACCTTCTAAATTTCCCCTTAAGTAAATGATAAACAAAATTTGAAAATATACAAAAAATAATACATAACAAAAATAGAGAACAACATGGTTCCTAAAATGGATATTGTGGACCCTTGTATCCTCCACATTATAAAATATATTCAAGAAAAACATAAATAACTATAACAAGGGGTGCGAGATATAATGAAAATAGAGACCAGGTATATCAATAAAAAAATCCATAAAACTAGATTCACTGAAGTGATTCGCTATGAAAATTACTCATCATGGAATTAGAAATGTAATATTATTTTATATAACTTCTCATAAATGGGTTTCTAAAGAGACTTCATTCCATACAAAGGATTATAAAAAATAGATAATCACCATATTATAATAGTACTATAGATGAGCGCAAATATTTTCTAAATTTGGAACTGGATATCAATGAATATTTGAACCAAAATTGAGTTAAAACATATGAAATTAGTTCATATTTGTAACATTTGTGAATCTGGAATTTAATTTATAAGTTCATCAATTTTTTATTTTATGTTTTTTGTATTTTTTAAATAAATGGGAAATGATACATTTATTTTTGGGATGTTGTGTTTAAATTTTTTTAACATCTTATAATTCTTATTTTTATTGTTTAATTCATTTTTGAAATTTATTATGATAAATCCTACCCTGTGTAAATTATTTTCATTGGATACAAATTTGATGACGGAAAATAGTTAAATTTTAATGTCTTTGTAAGACTTTTTTAACTATGTGTAAGACTTTGTTTATCATTTTCTCACTCGAGAATTTTACTTCCTAATTGTAATTTAAAAAATTATTATTTTTCATGTGCCGAACATTGGTTTCCGAAAAATATGACATCTATATCATGTAATATTTACCTATATTTGTAATACTTTCTAACTAGGACATATATGAATTCCCCATAATTTTCTATGACTTTTTGGGGAACTTGTATGACTTTCAACCAAGTACAACTTATTCCCAGCTAATGAATATGACTTACATCATATTGTGTGACTTTCCCCCAAATTATAAGACATTGTTACTAGCATTTTATGACTTCACCACTCATAACATATCAAATTAATAATAAATGATCTTATGCTAATATATATGGATTTTTACTTTTCCAATTTAAGAATCTCAAGGAGAAAAATATGAAATTCCATATTTAAAAGGGATTATATGAACAATCCAAAATTGTTACCCTGAAATTCTAAAATTATGAAAGAATTCTATCAATATTCCACATATAACCCATTAAACAAATTGCGAAGGATATGATCCTGAAGAAAATCAATGTTTATAATTTTTGAGGTTACCAACTAATGAGTCGAAACCCTTGACCTCTACACATGGTAACCATAAATGAAAATAATGATTGGAATTAAAACTTATGGTGATTTTGATGAAATGTGAATAAAATGATAAAGAAGGGGTCTATGATACTCAAGTGGAAGGTGAAGATATTGAATCATGGAAAAAGATCCTAATAATTTCTAGGAATGTGGAAAATATTTTTGAGAGAAAATAGTCACTATAGTCCGGTCGATAGAGCTACTATGAATTCTATTATTTTATTCATTCTATTATCTACCGTAATCCTTTACCCATGATGGATCACTAGAACATTAGTTTTCAAGCTAGGGATAATCTCCTCTACCAATTTAATGTAATCAGATTTTTTTTAATTTTCTACTATGTTATTTTTGTGTAAGTGTTTTTTTATGGTTTCTAATGATCATTTCATTTACATTATTCTTTCCTTATTCACTAGTTCCCTCGCACAGGATATTGTGACATTCATCACTGCGTACTATTGTAAGTAGTGAATTTATTAGAGAGATAGTAAAGCTATATTATCACACACCAACTAAATATTGAAGAATCTAGTAATAGTATCAATATCTCATTAAAGTAGATATCTCCATGTGTGGATGATCAATTGAGGTTTTAATTGATAAAAGAGATAGAGGGCGGGTAAAACTAAATAATTATTTAATCAGTGAATGAGTGTATCATACAAGTTGATTCCAATATCATTAAAAATTTAAATTAATTACTTTTTCTTTTTCTTTTTAAAACACAAATACACACTTCTTCAATAGACAATGAACCAAAACATAAGAAAAACACACTCCTCTCATGAAATAGCATGAGTCTAACACTTCACTAGTTTTAATGTTGGTTTATATTTTTTATTGATAATACCCTTGTAATAATAAATTCATCAACTTGATGAATTTCCTTGTCAAGGAACTTCTCATCGATAATTTAAAAACAATAAAATCTAAAAAAACGTGGGAACCAGTTTGTCTCTGAATATGATGGTGTTTTTTGTGTCTTCTTCATATGTTGTGTGGGTTAAGTTTGAGATAAAAATATTTATTAACTATATTTGATAATTTAAATCAAATGATGTTTAATTTTCATTTCTAAAACATATTGTCTCACCATATATCATCTCCTAAAACACTTATAAAATATTTATTCCATTCGAATATCATTATATATCTCTCTCAAATTCGTTAAATCCTAATCTCATCTCCATCACCTAGTATATAAGGTGGATTGAAATTATGAAATCATTCTCCAATATTTTCTATATGAGTGATAAAATTACTCCAATAACCCATAAATCAAATAAATATTCAACATTATATAGTGTGATAAAGTCCAGATGTCCGATGTTTGTGGACCAATGAAGAAGGGAGTAAAATTTTTATTAAAAAAACTATTAGGAATATCCTAATAACTATGAAATTGAACACATATTTATAAATAATGTATAATTCATATAAAAAACATAATTTATAATAGGGGTTGGGAGAGTTTCCTTTCCCTAACTAGTAATGATCTAGTGTGTAGATACTAGATATTTATTTTAGTTTTAAAAAAATAATGAAAATAATAGCATCAACATCATCTTTATCAACCTATAAATGGTGAATCTATTATACTGTGAATAGATTCTTCTTTATAGAACATATTTGTATTTATTTTCAGGGTTCAATAGCTTTAAATTCCATGTGAGTAGTACATACTCCTTCTTCATCAATTATAGACCCTTTTGCTTTAAAAACCTCATGGTTTTTAGGGACCAACTTGTATTTCTTTGAATCTTTCTCAATTTTAGTATAGAAGGGAAAATCATTTTTTAAGGTCAAATAAAATTTTAGTAATGAATTTAATATATTTCTCCCAGGGATTCAAAAAATGCATATGAAAACATTTTTTCATACATAATAAAACTATTTTTATATATATTTTAAATATTACATGTGGTGGAAGTCATAAATTTTTTGGAGTTAAGTCATAAAAAATGAGGAAATATTTAAGGTATACTGGAAGTCATATTATTTAGATGATAAAAAAGTTTACATAGGTGAAAGTCATACATGATCCCTATAAATTCTTATGAAATGATATAAAATTTATACACTACCAAGGAACAGTTTATTGTGAATTCAAAGAAGTCAAATGTGATTTAGAATTGATATGTTAGGAGACCATTGTTTATTTCACGAACAATAGTAATTTTATTTTAAATGACTAGGATGTAATATGTTCATGCTATAGTTAGAGGAAATGCCTAATAATGTAATACGTGCATCATGAAATTACTTACAAAGACATTATTTTGTTATTTTTCATAGTAATATATGTGCATCCAACACACAACATTTAATCAGTATAGGCCTAATATAAATTAATATAAAAATAAATTTAAAAAATATAATTAAAATTAAATAAAAAAATTTAAACACAACATCTAGAAATCTATTTATGGTTTCATGTTTAATCCCCGCAAGAATAAGAAACATGAAATCAATTATTATGTTATATAGAATATAAATTCTAGATTAATGAAGTAACAAATATGAATGACTTCCATTTTATTTAAGGGAATAATTTCGATAATAATCATTTAAGGGTATTAAAATAGTTATAAATTTTTTTCTCTCATCACACCCATGTACTGAATATATTTTAATATTTGGAAATATAAATAATTAAACATTTGAAAAACACTTATCATATTTAAACACTCATGTATCAATAAAAATGATGATTTATCCTCATTTCAATTATCATACCTCCTCTATGAGTTTAACTCACTCCCACATTTCATTTTACTTAAATTTTTTCCCTTTAATTCCTTCTTAAGTCACTATAAGACCTATCTCACGAGAATGGTTTCCCAATTCACTCTATAAACATATGAAAATTTAAATTTTTTTATCTATAGAGTTAGTCTGATCCAACATAGATATACCAAGGACTAATGTTCTATACTAATATATTTTTTTGTACTACTCAAGAGTAATTCCAAAAGGTTGTTCATAGGTTAAGGGGCAGTAGGATTTGGAGTTCAAAAATTTCAGGTAAAAGGTATGGCTTTTATCACTTGAGTACAAATCATGTTTAAATTCATCATTTGTAAAAAAAATGTGTGTAACTCACATATCCCCAAATATAATGGATTACTTATAACTCACTCTATGAATTGTTACTTTTCCTGTGGGTCACAACTAAGAAGTTAATAAACTATTTTTTTCTCCAATATAACTTTTCTTATCAATTTTATATAAATGTTTTCTCCTTTTTTATACTTATTATTATTTTTTCAAATATACAGAACCCGTTTTTATAAATTATTATTTGGATATTATGATTGTGACTTGTTTAAAAAATTATGGGGGTTTTTAACTAAAAATCCTATAAATTGTTAAACACCCTTTCACTCATCCCAAATTATTACATATCTCTTATAATTCCAATTAAAAAACACTATCCATCACATTGACTAAAAATATAACAAAGAATTTATAAAATTGATGATTATGTATAGAAGAATTTAATATAAAATTATTCTTATATAATATATATTTCATGGTCTCTAAAGCTAAATAATGGTCAAATTTTATCATGTACCAAAATATAATTTAATTTTAAAAGGTGATTTTCATTATATGATGGAATCTATCATAAATATAGACCACAAGAATAATATTAAATAAAATAGAATCAAACCATTTTATTATTTCCCAGGATTACCCAGGACTATAAATAAATAGGTTATAAGTAATAAAATGAAATAAAGGGATTGGAATATATTTTGGGTATGTGATTTGGAAATTTTGGAAGTCCATTTTATCCCTTGATCCTTAATTTCTATTTTATAAACCTAAGTTCAAATCTATGAAATATTTGAAGAAACACACTCAAAATAAATTAAATCTTAGTAATTTCAATATAATTTAATTCCTTTTAACCATTTATGGTTTTTTCAATTTAAATAATGACACAAAATATAATTTCCTAACATAAAACACACAAAAAATTTAAAATGGAAAACACAACATGTACAATTTCAAAAAATATTTAAAAATTATATTTAAATCATATCCAACTTATCCTCTCTCAAAAACATATCTCATTCATAGACTCAAAATAATTTTATCACAAATTTACTATAGAATAACAAACCTACAAATAATTATCCAGAACACTTTTAAGGAATGAAACAATCATTGAATCTCTTTCAATGAGTACCATGGAGGCTTTTGGACACCTCCATTAGACCCTTCCAAACAACACAACATGACATCTTCAATTGTAGTCCATTAAATTACAAAGGTTGTTGTGATTATTCACCCTTTATCTAAACTATCCCAAATGTAAATGTATTATTAACATTAAATTGTCAAGTATATTTAGAATAAATATTAAAAAAATCATTTTCTATGATAAGAGAATTACAACACCTTTCCACCAATATGGTTTTCTTTTAATTGGAATAGTCTATGACAAAATGTTCTAGATTTATTATTTTATAGTAAGTATTTATCATATTATATTCATGTTACATAATTTAGATCTTCCCCTACTCTCTACCTATATTGAATTTTTGGTTTAACTTTATCAAAACCATGCATACTTTGTGTTTAGCTATTCCAGATGGTGAAATTTTCTCTCTATATATGATTCTTTTAGGGGATAGTACTAGGGGTTTTCTTAATATTTTTTTTATTCCCAAAGAGTGTTATCTAATATATTACCCCATTATTTACGGTTGTATGGATTCTTTCATTATATAATTCCCTTTATTTCTATTTTTGATACCTCATGTTTCCCATTTATTTTTCGGTGGTATGTAGTTGAGGTCTTCTCTTGAACTAAATATTTTTGAATGGGGTATTTTATTCTCTAGTTTAATAATTATGTTTATTCATCAATAGTTATATTCTAGGTGACTTAAATTCGATAAAAAAATTTATCATTTTTTCACAAATAAAAAATATTTTGTCATCGGTTTGGGTTACTTAATCATTAAAAATTTACGAAACATAGTCTATTGTAGGCTTGTTATGAAAAATATAAAAGGGATGGTAAATTTTACCCAAAAATATAGTATTTATAAAGAAAAATTATCAATAAAAAATAAAAGGGATTAGTGTTTTTCCTTCCATTTAATAATTATTCATATAAATTGAAATTTTTTACATGTTTTCCAAAAACAAATTATTTCCTTAACATTTATGGGAAAAAATATAATATTCAACACCAATTTTTTGTTCTCTATGGTAAAAAGTGGCCTTAATATTGAAGAGTAATTATAAAATAAAGAATATATTATACCTATTTTCTATGTATACACCTTCTTATAACATAATCACTATTAGCCTTCCATAGATAAGGATCCACTGAGAAAAATTATATTGATTTAGATTTCATCTATAGTGTATATAATTTAACATTAAATAAGTTACATTTTATGTGATCATTAATTTTACCACTTTAGCATACATGGGTACCTTAGTGACCACATACATATTCTCTCCAATGAGATAATAATTTAGGGAAAATGATGATGGGGTTTTGGGTTCATTAGTATTTCATTATGTTTTTATATAGTGTGCTAAAATAATTCAAATAGCCTTTATTTTCCATGATATCCACGTTAAATTTTTATATTTGAGGAATATATCTCACAAATCTATGATTCATATCAATATTCATTACAAAATATCTAAGGAATGCATGATCCTGAAACAAATAGATATATTTTTTAATAAAAAAATTATAGTAAAATTTCGCTAATGCAATAATAATGACCAAAATATCCTAATATATTGTTATATAATTGATCAAGGGAGTTCCTTGGGTTTATTAATCTCATTTTTTATTCACAATAAAATCTTGGATAATCGTTTCTCCCATTGTTTGATTTGAAGAATCACTAAGTCACTTCAAAATCTTCTTTAGAGTTTGGTGGAGAGATCATAATGTATTTTTAATGACTTTTCATGGCCTTTTCAAAAGATGAAAATAATAATTCATCAATCAAAAAATCAATTTCCTTCTTGAGTAGGTTAGTTAGGGGAAATAAAATTTTATAATTTCCCTAATAAAACCTCTATAAAATACACAATACTCTATAAATAATATAATATAAATTATCATGGTGATGTAATAATAAATGTTAATGATTTTATCCTTGAAATTATGTATTTAAATTATTTATTCAGATTTTATTTTTCCCTAAAAATAAATTTCCACACTATCGTGTGACAATTTTAAAAGTTAAAATGGTGTTTTTCGCAATGCATTTATTTAAATTTTTCCAATATTTTCATTAAATGTTTCAATGCATACTCCTTATATAGTATTTTCATTAAGAAATAAATCTATGATTATTTAATAAAGATTTAAAGAGATTTATACTATTCTACATTAAAATATACATTGGTAATTGAATAACCCAAATTAAATCCTTCGATAAGTAGTTTTACTTAAAAGACTAGGTAGTGTGGTTTTATCTTGGAATTATAGTGTTTTGAGAAACTTAAAATAACCAAAAAAACAATAACGAAAATAGTAATTTACTTTTTAAGGTATCATTTCTATAATTTTATTTATTAAAGGGATGAGGATATTTCCTTTTTAAGTAACATGAATTAATTTAGTATAATAGATGTAAACCTTTAACTATTCTAAATCATTATGGGCACTAACTTATTAATTTCCTTCTAAAAATGGTAAATCAAGTCTTATGGGGAAAATGTTTATGGGAATCACCCATTAGTATTATTATATGAGATAAATTGTTAAAGATCCCAATAATCCTTTAATTTATTTTTCACACATCTAAAAGGGTTGTATTTGTCATATTTATCGGTTTTTATAAGATTCTAAGGAATTTAATTAGATAATCCAGTGCACACATTTATTGGTACAATCCATAAGATGTCACTTAATGACCAACCTATGGCCCTATAATTTTGTATTAAAATATATGGAAATTGGCATTCTTTATTAGTTTCTAAAAATTGTAATATTATGGTAGATTATTTTTCATTTTCCTTCTGAAAAAATATTTTCAATTAGATGGGTAAAAATTAAATTTTAGATTAGGGGTTGTTCTAATTTTGAATTTAATATAGTTATATCCATTCTTACAGACCCAATATTCAATGAATAATTATATATAATAAATTTAAATATTTCAAACAAATATATTTTATATAACACCCCAAGCATGTAACTATGAAGATATGCCATTAGATTTATAACATTTTCACGTAAATTATTATTAGAAAAATTAGGAAACTCTACTATTTCACATATATTTATTATTTTTTCTAATATTTTAATTTATTCATTATAATAATAGGAATTTTTAATATGATACATTATAAAAATATATTTCTTGTCATAAGAGTATTTTATAAAATCTGAAATACTTATAATAAATGTTTCTTCTCCAAAATTAAATAAATGTATTCCTTTATGAACATTAATTATGTTTCTGGCAATATTAAAAATTTATAATATTAACTGATAAGGGAATGGGTTGTTCTTCTTTCTTCATCCATGTTTTAGATATAAAAATCCATAGTTAGGAGTTGTCCTTTCACTATTACTAGAATATATTTTAGAACTCATACTAGGTAAGAAGTGGATCAGTTCAATAGTTTTATAACATCTCTGGAGGGATTGAGTTCTCTTAACATTAGAGAATAATATATTAGGTAAGGCGTGTTATTAATTAGTCATAATAACCCATATAATGTATTTTTCAATGTAATATAATGTATACTATAGAGGATAGTTAATTTACATGTGTCTTGATTTTTTATTAGATGTTTTGTCCTTACTATAGATGAAAACATTATACCACAAATCCCTTTTACATCTCTTCAAAACATTCTTCTCTAGGTACACATCTCCCTAAGAAACATTGATTAACTTTGAATTTTTTAAATGATATCCAATAAAGGAATATTAACTTACACTTTATTGAATGCTTCAAATATTTATTATTATATGATTTATTCACTAGTATTCCTAGCAGGGTTTATTAATATATGTTTTTTTGGTTGGATTTGATGTTGGTCCAAAATATTAGTTATTCCCTATTCATGGTTCACTAGTTATATAATCTACAGATGCTCTATGATTTATTCCACAGAGGTTGGTTCATCCATACTGGGAATTCCACGTCATAAATTAGTCTCTACGGATGACTATACACTAATTCTAACCTTCTTCACCCTTTATAAATGAAAATAAAATTCATTAAACATTGAGTAATGAATTTATTTGGTATTTATATTTCAGATGAATTTATTTACCGTGTTATTAAAAGTGGAAATAATCTATTCAAAAAACACATTTTTGGTTCCTTTATTACTAATTTGGGATTTAGGGGTGGATTATTGGTTGTTTTGAGATTCCACAAGATGTCTCAATATGTCATTTATTGAGATTTCTTCATTCAATCCATTTCTGTAGAGGGTTTAGAGTTATTTCTCTGGAATAGAAGTGGATTATAAGACTACTGAAAACCTTTCTATCAATTTGGTCTTTGGGGATACTACTTTTGCACAATATATTGAGTAGTATAATTCCCATTATAACCATGATTTATAGTTTTATTCTCTATCAATATCTCAGAATAATTAAATTTAAATTCTTGGTTTTATGCACTCTAAGGATTCCATCCATGAAATGAACCATATAAATGAAAAGATGGATCATTATTAGAGTTGTAAGTGATGTTTATTAATCCATATTCAAGGATAATTATTTCCTAAGTTGTGTTAGTTATATTAATTTTTTTAAAATTAATGGAAATAATAGAATATATTGAGTTGTATAATTCCCTTTATAATCGTGATTTGTAGTTGTCTTCACTATCCATATCTCAGAAAAATTAAAATAAAATTCTTGGTTTTATGCACTCGATGGATTCCATCTGTGATATAAACCATATAATTGAAAATATGGATGATTATTAGAGGTGTAAGTGATGTTTATTAATATATATTTGAGGATACTGATTTCATATGTTATGTTAGTTATATTATTTTTGTTAAAATTAAATGAAATTAGAGAATATATTGAGTAGTATAATTCCCTTTATAACCATGATTTTAGTTATCTTCTCTATCCATATCTCAGAAAAATTAAATTAAAATTATTGGTTTTATGCACTCGAAGGATTTCATCTGTGAATTGGACCATATAATTGAAAATATGGATGATTATTAGAGGTGTAAGTGATGTTTATTAACCGATATTCAAGGATAAGTATTTGATAAGTTATGTTAGTTGTATTATTTTTGTTAAAATTAAAATAAATTAAAGAATAAATTGCATGGTATAATTCCCGTTATAACCATCATTTGTAGTTGTCTTCTCTATCCATATCTTAGAAAAATTAAATTAAAATTCTCAGTTTTATGCACTCGAAGGATTCCATCCGTGAAATGGACCATATAATTTAAAAGATGTATGAATATTATAGGTGTAAGTAGTGTTTATTAATCCATATTCAAGGATAATTATTTCATAAGTTATATTAGTTATATTAATTTTGTTAAAATTAATAGAAATTAGAGAATATATTGAGTAGTATAATTCCCTTTATAACCATGATTTATTCTTTCCTTCTTTATCCATATCTCAGAAAAATTAAATTAAAATTCTTGGTTTTATGCACTCGAAGGATTCCATCCGTGAAGTGGACCATATAATTGAAAAGATGGATGATTATTAGAGGTTTATGTGATGTTTATCAATCCATATTCAAGAATAATTATTTCATAAGTTATGTTAGTTATATTATTTTTGTTAAAATTAAAGGAAATTATAGAATATATTGAGTAGTATAATTCCCTTTATAACCAGGATTTAAGTTGTCTTCTCTATCCATATCTTAGAAAAATTAAATTAAAATTCTTGAATTTTTGCACTCGAAGGATTCCATCCACGAAATGAACCATATAATTGAAAATATTAATGATTATTATAGGTGTATGTGATGTTTATCAGTCCATATTCAAGGATAATTATTTCATAAGTTATTTTAGTTATATTATTTTTGTTAAAATTAATGGAAATTAGAGAATATATTGAGTAG
Source organism: Viscum album (assembly GCA_963277665.1). NCBI lineage: Eukaryota > Viridiplantae > Streptophyta > Magnoliopsida > Santalales > Viscaceae > Viscum > Viscum album. The sequence continues at coordinate 842,058,631 of OY728128.1, forward strand.
TATAATTCCCTTTATAACCATGATTTATAGTTGTTATCTCTATCTATATATCATAAAATTTAAATTTAAATTCTTGGTTATATGCACTCGAAGGATTCCATCCGTGAAATGGACCATATAATTGAAGAGATGGATGATTATTAGAGGTGTAAGTGATGTTTATTAATCCATATTCAAGGATAATTATTTCATAAGTTATGTTAGTTATATTATTTTTGTTAAAATTAAAGGAAATTATAGAATATATTGTGTAGTATAATTCCCTTTATAACCATGATTTTAGTTGTCTTATCAATCCATATCTCAGAAAATTTAAATTTAAATTCTTGATTTTATGCACTCGAAGGATTCTATTTGTGAAATGGACAAAATAATTGAAAATATAGATGATTATTAGAGGGGTAAGTGATGTTTATTAATCCATATTCAAGGATAATTATTTCATAAGTTATGTTAGTTATATGATTTTTGTTAAAATTAAAGGAAATTAGAGAATATATTGAGTAGTATAATTCCCTCTATAACCATGATTTATAATTGTCTTTTCTGTCCATATCTCAGAAAAATTAAATAAAATTCTTGGTTGTATGCACTCGAAGGATTCCATCTGTGAAATAAACCGTTTAATTGAAAATATGGATGATTATTATAGGTGCATGTGATGTTTATTAATCCATATTCAAGAATAATTATTTCATAAGTAATGTTAGTTATATTATTTTCGTTAAAATTAAAGGAAATTAGAATATATTTTCCTCATGTAATACTAATCGTAAGGATTATTTATCGAATATATAAGAGTATTGGGAGATCCTATCTGTTACCTCTCTAGATTCCATAGGTGACTTATCAATTATCCCCATTGAAAAAGAATCCAACAAATTCTAGTCATTTTCTAGTATTCCTTGGGAAAATATTATATATAAATGGAATATTATAAGGGGTTTATATAGACAAGTTGATTTTCGTCTATTAAAACACTCTTAAAAGATCATATATATTTTCTAAACAATATATATTAATTATTTTGATCACTCATTGGATATAAAATTAATGAAGCATTAAGGAGCCTCTGTTGAATCATGCTCGAGAGTTCATCCCAGTCGGTAACATCCCTAAGAACATTTCTACATATGTAACATTAAATAAAAATCCATTTAAATGATTGTTTGAAAATAAATAAAAAAATTAATATGTTCTTGATTAATTTAATTAAAACTAATATCACATTAATAATCATTAAATAAAAAACCATTTAATTTCACTAAATCAATACAAAAAATAGAATTAATTTCATAGAATATTACACATTTAGCAAATGCCAATTTTTATTCCACCTCTAATACCTTGAAACAAAAAATTTCAAGACACTCGTAAATACACTCTTTAAAAACTATTTAGAAACATTTAAGTAAAACATGTTTGATTAAATAATGATGAAAAAATTATTTTAATTCTCAAAATTAATAAAAAATCCACATGTGTAACCATTCAAAAAACATGCACCATGTGAGATCCCTAAGATATCAATTTTTAGTTGGCACCATAGGACCTCATATCAACTTGTGATATAACGTTCAATATAGGTTTGTACAAATACCAATAAGTTCATTTTTTCACCTTATGGTATAGTGTCTATGATTCAATGACGCCATGTACAATAACCAATTAAGGAGAAATTAAATAACCTACTGGTTCAATGATGATTATCTAATGATACTATTACCCATATATAAATTTTATTTGGTTAGAAATGTGTCTTGAACTAAAGAGATTCATAACATTTGTGAATGTGGTTTCAGATGTGTATTTTCCATTTCAATCATTTCACATTTCATTAATATAGTTACTTCCATCAACTTGTCACAAGATATTAGTTCATCTAATCCGTACAAGTCTCTTTAAAACATTTCATTTCTCAAACTATGGGAGAACATTGAAAACCCCCAAGAAACATATAAAAAATCATCAAAACTACAAAAATAGTGAATTATGTTGTTAAAAAAATAATTACAGAAAATAAATAATAATATAAATCCTTTCAACCAACCCTTTATGATTTACTTTACAAATCCATTGAAACATTATTGAAAAAACAAGTTTTTATTACTCAATTTAAAATTTTGAGATTTCCCTAAATTATAAGTAGACATATTTTCAAATGAATATACATTTCCATCATTTAAAAAATATACATGTTATTGTATGAAATTTTTAACACAAAATAATAAATTTATACCCGTGTATACATGTATTATCATAAATTATCTCAACTGAAAATTTCAATCCAAACATTTTTATTCAAAACCAACCCAGAATCACTTTATTTATAATTGGAATTTCACGTATAACATATTGTTCAATATAAAACATGAATCAAATTGATAATTTCACATTGAAGAATAAAATAATTTTTATAATATCCTAATTTTTTCTTAAGGTCAATTAATACAATCTTCCAAACACAAGGTGTTCAATTTTTAAAGAATGTAGATTTAAATAAATATCTAAAATATAAATACTCATTATTTTCATTAAAAAAAAGAAATCTATTTTTACCACTATAAATTATACATTCATTCATGATATTATAATTATATATTAAATATTTCAATTTTAATATCATGTAATAAAATTAATAAGTATTGAGGATTTCATCATGGGGGAAACTTGCCTTAAAGATATAAAGACGAATAATCCCCTAAAATCTAAAACTTAAAGACCCAAGGATATAGCTACATTCCATATAGACCAAAGAACTAAAATTTTAGAATCCAAAACAGTCTATAGATTGTCCTATTTGACACCGTTGTGAGGGAAAGGGAAGAAAACTGGATGAGAATGAAAAATAGAGGAATGGTACAAAATGAAAACTAATATATACTTAATTACACAAAATAATGATTATAGAGGATACCAGAGGTTGAGGGTCTTATAATTTGTGGCCCACAGACATTTTCATCAATATAATGAGTTGTGTTGGAATGAGGGCCACACAGAAAATGGGGATGGGAGACCAAAATATGGCTTTTTTATTAAGGAGGAAAAGGAAAAACAAACTTTTTAAAGGATTCATCAAAAAACACCACTTCTATATACCTACTGTGGAGATAATAGTGATATAGTTTGAAATATAAAAAAAGTACTAGAGCTCCATATTTCCCAAATATGAGTATCCTTGTTTAAATAGTTTGTGGGTGGGGACCATAGTTTATCAAGTCTCTATTTTCACATTATTTTCTCCCAGAATCACCAATACCTTCCAAAACACCCACTAAGAGTTTTTCTGGATGTCCATTTTTCAACGTTTCCACCCCATGGCCCCACAGAAGGATATAGGGAATTAATATGCCCATGTAGATCCAAAACTAACATTCTAGGGGCATTTAATAAGATATATTATGGTAAGTATCTAGGCATACTTAGATTCTGTTGATCATCCCAAAAATTCTTTTTTCCCAATACCAACACCCTAAAAACCAGGGATCAATGATAAAAATATTGAATATAATGAAACATAATTTCTTTATAAATTGGGTTCGGGGTGTGACAATTATCTCCACCATACTATTTTCTTCCTGTGCAAATTCGCTAAACAAAAAAGTTATACTTAGAAGATGTTTTATCAAAGGAGAATATATCCCACAATATGATCATCAAACCCCTAAAATACAAGATAAACAAACACTATTTGGGTGTCTCAAAAACTCCAAACATCATTGAATCCACTAGGAAACACCCATAGTATACCGATTATTGAAAAATGATCGGGGAATAGAGATCCATAGTGGACCATTTAGAAAACTCAGTAAAAATATTGTTTGAAAGGAAATGTTACTCTTAAAATAATTTCCAACCCAAAATGTAAAAACTCAAATAAAGAGACTAAAACTATAAATTTCAATATTCCACAAATTCATAATATCTTAAATAATCAATTTCCCCTCTAAATTAACACATGTTATGAGGAGATCTAGAAGAAAAAAAATTACCTTATAACAAATTAAAATAATAAATCTTGACAAGGACTATAAAGCCATTCATTGACACATTTCTAATTGATATATAAATTAAATATGGATAAAAAATGATCATATTCAATCATACCACAAGAATATAACTTTGAATCAAATAAAAATTAAACATAACTTAAGGACCTAATTCTTAGTACGTTGACCATGGTGGTCCCATAAATTTCAAACCAAAGCCAGTATGTTTGTATTATTAACTAATTTAACCTCTTTCCAAGCTTCCCCATAACAAAATTAATATTTACACTCTCTGAATCCAAAGAAAATATCATTGCTACCATATACACAAAAGACACATATAAGATTCCATCCCAACAATATAGAAAAACTAAAACCTAAAAGCACCACAAAACAAAAATAAATTGCGAAGTGACCTAAAGAAAAACTCATAAACAATCACACCATGATCTAATCTAATAGGAAGGAAAAAGGCGATGATCTCCTAGACCAATTATTATCAATATATTTTAGGAGACATACTTTAATTAATGTTCTAGATACGGTATTTAATCAATCACATAAAAAGGAAAAACAATTTCAACTAAAACACACCAAAATAAAAATTATAACAAAAATGAATGAATCAAAATCACCCTAATATAAAAAAAATCATCAAAAAAAATTAAAAACCATAGGTTTCACAATTAAAAAATATTTAACAATCTATATTCAAATTTTTTAATCTCAAATACTTTCTTCAAAACCATTTTAAAATTCCAAAAATTCTAAAAAAATAATTTATTCCCATTTAAATATTAAATACACTTTAAATTTTCCCATTTAAATTTCAATACCCAATATTTTATTTCATAACCATTTTTACAATACTATATACCCTTTTTCATTCCTAAAAATATCACATTTCCCTTGAAATCAGATTTTTATCATTAAACCCCCTTTTCCTGCATAAAATCTAAAACACATTTTTTTTTCTAAATTTCATCGAAATTATATATTTGAAATCCATAAAAATAATTTACAAATCACATTTAAAAATTCATGGTCTCATTATTAATTTCATATATGAATTATTTTCTTATTTTAAACAAAATCATGATAACCATAACTTAATCCAAATAATCACAAATCACTAAAACCTTCTTTATATCGGAAAAGTAGTTAAACATTTCTTAAACACATAGTTAATAATTACATGTGAGAATAATTAAAAAAAATATTGAATTTATATAAAACCATTCACTAATTCTCTACTTGGTTTTCTATTCCATATAATATCATCAGATGATGTGTGTTAAACTCCCATTATCATATATCAAAACAGAAAACTATTTTGAAAAATATATACCACATAAACCAAAAAAAAAATCAGGAATAAAATAATAAATCCTAATCAAAATATTTACATCCCAACTTAACATGGTTTTCATCTCGAGTATTGGTTATCAAGAACTGACTCATGTCTTACATCAAGAGGCCCAATAAATCTAATCTATTATGCCCAACATCCCAATTAAAAAAGTTTTATTAAACTTATTCCATATAAATAAACATGGATTTGATAAAAGTTTCCACAATCCAACCTCGAATTTATATATTTAGTATAATTGAGTCAACCCGTAACATACTCGAGGTGCATGGTCAGTCACCCCTAGATTATAACAAGCACCAAATGCATCACATAAAAGATCTTTGGAATATTTTTTCCATAAAATAGATTTAAATATTAGTATAATAATAGGAATTATTATTTTATATATTAGAGTTCAATGTTCCAATAAAATAGAATAAAATATAAAATTGGTCTTAATAGTTTAAAATAGAGCATAAAAAGTAATCCCTCAACTCACCCTCCAATACATTCCAAAAAACAGACCAATTCTCCCATGTAGAAACAATAAATATAGTTCATCCACCAATAACCATTTAATAATATAATAAATCTCTATTTACATGTTATGTTAATAAAAAATTAATATGTTAAATAACATCACAATCCTTTGTGTGAATCCATGAGTAACCATTCGATTCTTGAATAAAAAAAGCTCCAATAGAAATCATAAACATATCTAGATCATAAAACTAAGATATAATATAGGCATGAGGATAAAATTTCCTAGTTTTCCACCACCAACTATTACAAAAACATACCTATATATTAATGTTTCATTTATAATTTATTTTTAAAATAATATAGAATATAATAATTTCATTCATAATTTCATGGAAAAAAATATCACATAAATTATCATTTAAGAACGTCCATTTACTTTCATTCAACGAAAAAAATTAGAACATTTATTTTTCAAATCCTCTATTATCAAATACCCAGATTAATCCACCAATTGATACAAATATTGAAAACCAATTAAAAAAGAACCATAAATATTGGTTTCCTAACATCATTATAAATATTTTATCAAACCCACTAGATGAAAGAACAATAAAAACAAAAAAATTTATAATTTTAAGAGAAATATAAATTCCATAAAAGTAACCATTCTATAAAAAGACACTATAGTAGATCCATAATTATTCTATGGTTAGTGGGAACCTAATTTCCACATATCAACTTATGAGATAACAATCAATCCAATACTACACCCAAACTAATAAGAAGGTCTAAACTTAGCCCGAATCTACACTGCCACCTATCTAATGAAAATACCTTTAATCACCTAGTAAGGTGTGCACGCATTGGACTAGTAGTGTTATGTAACTTATATGATGACATATAAATTTATTATTGTTTATTTTTTTTATAAAAATGGTCCTAACTAGAGAGATAATATACACTATTCAACCTACAATGATAGTTGGGTTCCCATATTCATTTCTCATTTCAAACATTTTAGTTTATATCCAAAAATGGTCTTTCAAAATAATATCACAATATAGTAGTTAATCAATGAAATAAAATCATCTTTATACATTTTTATTTATCAAAGAAAAGAAAACCACTAATAATAACCAATATGTATTTCACAAATCATCAAAACTATCACAAAATAGAATTAGGTAGTCAAAATCATCCTTTATAAATCATAGAAAACAAAGTAAATCATACAATCTAGTAATTTCTAAACTAATAAAGAAATAAATTTACAACATTCATAAAAAACTATGTTTTTAGTACCAAATTAAAATTTTAAGATTTACCCCCATTATAACCATTTATATTTACACCTAAATATATTTATTTTCTTTCCCAATTTCTCAAATTCCCATATGAATTTATGACATATAGGTATACCCATGTATATGTTTATAACTATAAAATATATCAAAATACCTTTTCAAACAACACATTTTAATTCAAAACCATCATTGAAACACTTTTTTGACACATATAATTTCTTGATTTAATTGAAATGATAAGTAAAACATGGATGAAAATTTATAATTTCACATTGAAGACTAAAACACTATTTAGAATCACATATTTCATTAAAAAATGAATTTTATGGACTTTTTTCAAACACAAGGTGTCCAAAATTTAAATAAAACTTATTTAAATAAATTTAAAAAATGGAAATAATCATTAATTTAGTTTAAAACAAAATTTCATTTTAATTCTACGTTTCTAAATTCCATATACATTCACTATATTATTGTCAATTCAAGGGAATTTTGTTTTTGTTAAGAAATAAATGGTTTCAATATTAATGACTCAAGCATGATAATCCATTTAGAGAACTTATGTTAATGAAGAGAAACTTTCAATAATGCGGAAGGAATGTCTGATGAAGGAATCCACATTCCCAAAGAACTAAATATACAATATCTCATCTGGAAAAACCATCTAGGTTTTATCCATTATCACTCCACAACGAGGGAAAAGAATAAAAATGGGAGAATAATAAAGAAGACAACTACGATGGAGGGAAATGAAATATAGACAAGACCATACCGCTCTAAAATTATGATAGGAGAGGATACCTAATAATGATATTCACACACATGGGGGATCCTAGACATGTACATCTCAAGAGGGGTTAGTGTAGGAGGTAGGGGTCATGTGATAAGGTAAATGGGGAGTCCATAAAATACATTTATTCTTAATTTTGTTCAAAAAATGGAAATAATAGAAATATCCTTTTTAAAAGGATCCATCCAAACACCACCATGGACTGGTCTATGATATAGATCTTATGGTGATCTATACTAAAATTCTAGATGAAACACCTGAGACTCTATACTTTCTATACATTGGGAACCTAGGAAAAATTGATAATTGTAAGGGACCACAACAAATTAGTTCCCCATTTTTATCTCTGTTTCAAAATTCACTACCATGCACTTCAAAAAATTCAATGAATGGAATTTTGGGGATCCCTTTTAACAAATGGTCCATCCTATGGTACTGTGGTGGGATCTAGAGCATAGATCTCGCTATGGATAGTCAAAATGGATGGTCTATGTAGACCACATTGTAGGATGGGTTTTGGTAAACCTCCATAATATTTGGACTTCTTTTTAGTCTCTCAAACATTCTCCTTGGAATCCATAGACTACCAAAACCCCAATTAAAAGCAAAAATAATAATTTATGTTAAACAAAGCTACACAGGAATGAGTGGTTGGTGTGTAAAAGGCTTTTCAATTCGATAATAAAAGTAGTAGATGAACCTAGGTAAAATTTATAATGGGAAGGGACCCCAATATATTAATCCCCAAATTTTATCTTCATTTCAAACTTCACCACCATGCACTTCAAAAATTTCCAAGAATGGAATTTTGGGGATCCCTTTTAATAAATGGTTCATCCTATGGTACTGTGGTGGGATCTAGAGCATAGATCTCCCTATGGCTAGCCAAAATGTCTGGTCTTTGTAGACCACATTGTAGGATGGGTTTTAGTAAACCTCCAAGATCTATGGACTTCTCTTTAGTCTCTCAAACATTCTCCTTGGAAACCATAGACTACCAAAACCCCAATAAAATGGAAAAATAATAATTTATGTTAAACAATGCTAAAATGAATGAGTGGCTGGTGTGTAAAAGGCTTGTCACATCGATTATAAAAGTAGTAGATGAAGTTCCTATTATAGAGATCTTCTAAAATTAAATGTTTAATCCACATTAAAAGTAGTGAAATGAAGGACTTTGGTTGTCTATGAAAAATGGTGTGTTTTTAGTGTGTTCCTATTGTGTTGTATGTGTTATTTTTTTGATGAAAATACTGTCTAGTTCTCTTTGAGAATGTAATTTAAAAGATATCTGAATAATGTTTTTAAATAATTTTCTCTCATCTTAGATCATCCCATTACTCACCTATTAAATCCGGATTCACTTTAACCATTATTATATATATAATCTCTTAAAACCTAAACTAATATCTATCACATAGTGATTTGGGTTTAATGGTGTAGTTTTACTGTAAATGAATCTCCACTCATACCTAGTCGATTGATCAAATACCTCAATGAAATAGAGAATCAACTCAATATTGATTATCATAGGTATTGATAGAGTTCATCATGGATTATTCCTGTCAACATGTGGTGAAGTGAGGGATAATATGTATTCAATGATTAATTGAAAACTCTTTCAACATAAGAAATAAAACACTTTCTAATAATAAAATAAAATAGAATGAATGATTTAAATAAAAACTATTTAATTATAGTGCAGAGGGTCTCCTTTCATAGACCACTAAAGATCTAGTATTCTATCACTAGATAGATATTATATTTGTAATGTGATTAAAAAAATAAATATTGAAGATCCCCTATCAAATGATCAGTGAAACATCCCTACTAAATTGAACCATTTCCCTATTTATGGAAATTATTTTAATCTCCTTATTTACATTAGAAGCTTATATTCCCCAATTATTAGAACATACTCGTTCTATTTTTTGATTTTTAGATTTCCAAGCCTTCTGAATCTACTAGGTTTTTAGTTCCCAACTCTTGTTTCTTCAATGTTTTCCACATATACTACTCCATGATTTGTATTCTTTTATCAAATATCTCAAACATTATCATTTTATCTTGGATTAATAGTATTCTCCTTTCTGTTATTTTTGAGGGGTTCCATATATATGTTATAGGGTTCTCATATTTTATTTGAGTACACCAATGAAAAAAAAATTATTTTTGGTAAAAAACCATTTAAACAAATAATTTAAAATTTTATCTCCTAATATTCAAAAAATGGGCAAGTTAAATGTCATACACATAAAATAAAACTCACTTCACATGACTTTTAAGTCTTTGGAATGGTAGAAGAGATACATATCTTGGATAAATGATTAAATAAATGGGTAAATGTTATACATGATGTTTTAATTTATATGCATCGATTGAGAAGAATTAGAACATGAGTGAAAGCCTTATAGGTTATTAAGAAATTCATACAAAAGTATCAAGAAGTGATTCACTATAAAGGAACAATGACTAATGATTCCAAGGTATCCACACAATATATATAATGTAATAACCTAGACATTATTTTAAGATTTTTTCCAAGATACTACTTATATTATATAGTATTATACACATACAACACATTAATAAGCCAAAACAACATTATTTCATTAATGAAATTAATTATATTAGTCGGAAACTAATCCCATTAAAATAATAAAAATTATAATGGGACTAATAATATTCTATATGAAAATTATCCTTGTAAATTTTTATCATTCCAAACAACTAGAATAATCTATCTCATTAACAATACTATAGAAAAGAAAAAGAATATTAGTAAACCAACTGTATCTTAGAAAATGAAAATAAAGATCTATTGGATGAATTGTATTGAATTTATAATAAAATATTGAGAAGGTTTTTATAAGAGGTAATATGACCACTTAAATAGTAATATGGTCATATTAATGAAAATTTGAATGTTCAAATAGTAACCAGACAATTGGGAATAGTTACATGATAGTTGAGAATAGTGACCGAACCATTGGAATATAAAGGTTTCCGAAAAATAATACAATGTGATATATAAAATATTTATCATGAGTAATTTATGAAAATATAAATATTATAATTCTATAAAAGTTATATATGGAAAAAATATCTCAAGGAAATTATAAAAACATTTTTAGTAAACATTGTTTTAATTTATATATTTCAAATAATAAATCTTGTATTAAAATTTAAAATTAACTATTCTATAAAATAATTATGATAAATTTTAGTTCATATTTTTAATTATCACATTTAAATTCTATAAGGGTTAATACTTGTTTATTTTATGAAATACTTCATATTTACATGAATAGAAAAAATATTGTTATTCAAATACTACGTGTTTCATGACATAATGATGATGACATACGGAATTAATGAATATTTAACAGGTTATTTCATATAGAAATAAATTTAATTGGATAAATGGGTTATTAAAAATAATAATATTCTGAATTTCAAAAAACAAAACAAAAACCATTTTCCAATTTCTAAATTCAAAACATTATTTTCAAAAACAACGAATTTTCATTTTTTCCACATCTGTTTGGATTAAACAAATACATTAAAATTATAATGTCTTTTAAAAATTAAAAACATATTATTTAATTAAAATATTTTTCATTATGATAAAAATTTATTATTCAATGTTTTATCTTGAAATTATATTTTATCTAGTATTTTATCTTTAAAATACCAATCCTCTCAAGTATATATAAACCATATCCCTCTCCGTGGAAAACAAATCCTCCCTAAAATAAAAAATCCAAATATCTACTAAAATTACCACCCATAAAAACCTAATAATACATATAAAATACTATAGTTAAAAAACTCCACAAATCAAAGAAATTTCGTGCCGTAGAGAAGAAGTAACACGGAGAAGAGGGTTACCTCTCATCAATTCTTTCCCTCTTTCCCTTTTCTCTCCCTCATTTATATATACCTTTTAGACAAAAATATTTTAAGACTAATTAATTATTATGATTAAATTACAATATATATTTTAACATACTATAATTATTTAATTTATTAAATATTAAAATTCCACACTTATTTTTTCCCAATTTTTGAAAATTTTTCATCAACGATTGGTTAACTTGAAACCAAAATGGTTCCAACTCAATACGTATAGTAAATATTATAGATTATTATAATTAATTGATTACAATATAAATTTTTTAATTATAATTATATCTATACATATATATTTAATCACAATAATTTATAAATGGTTATTAAACAAGATCATTAAATTGATGAAATGTGGTGAATTTAAAGGGAAATTATCATATGAAAATATTTCACCTTTAAAAATAGAAATTATGAAATATAATACCATGATTAAAAATTATAAAATGATATAAAAATGGACATAAATTAATTTTTTCCATGTTTTAATAACACTGTGCCTATAATTCTGGAGGTGAAAAATAGAAGATATAAAGTGGTATTTAAGGTAATGGAAATATCTACCTCCGCTTTTCCATTCAGGTACTTCATTTGTGGAATTTTTTCAAAATTTTGTATTAAAATATTTTTATACCCTTTAATATTATCCAATAACTTCCAAAATATTTACTTATAAATGGAACACCATCATCCCCTCCCATTATTTCATTACCTTAATCCACATTTATACAGTTGTATAATTAAATTTAATTCATGAATTTCTAACTTTCACGTGGAAAATTATTATATTTTGAAAAACCAAACAATTTAACTATCAATTGGTATTCATTTATATTAAAATATAATTTATTGATTTGGGGATTTACATGTAAAAACCCACATTCTATTTTTTTGGCTAAAAATTATTTCATTTTCAAGTATTTAAAAACAAATATACTCAATTATTTCACCGGAAACACATTATAAATTTTTCAATTGTTATTCTTTAAATTTTTTATTATTATATTTGTGTCAAGAATGAATTAATTAATTTTAATAGTGTTCCATAACATCACTATAATTCATTGGAAAAAAATTAATCTCTAGATTTGAGAAGATTTATTATACCTTGGTGAATAACCATGGTAATTATGATTTATGACCCCTATTGGATAAAACTTGGTGATATCTTAATGAATGTATTAATTTTATGTTGTAGAAACATTTCCATGTCATGTATCATATACTTATGATTATTCTCTAACTTTATTCCATGTTTATTATCCCTATTGATATTTCATGTTCTATGGCCTTTGTTTATTACCTTACTAAGATTTATACTCACACATTTATTTTGATGTGTCTCCCAGGATATGAGATGAAGAGAATGTGATATAATTTAAATCTATGATGAAGCCTTCCAAGTGGATTACAATATATTTTATGTTATTAATATATTACATTTATAATTTTTAAGTAACTAACCCATAAAATATCATGTTTGTTGTTAAGTTTTATTCCATGTAATAAATATTTTATGTATCAAAATGTGGGATTTTTTTGTTCTTATTAGATCATGGTTTTGTTATTTGTGTAAATTATGATTATAATCCATTAGTTTGTACCCTATTGATAGTTATAAGTATTTAAAAATATCCTATAATTATTGTGATGATTTAAGAATGTGGGTTCCATGAAATAAAATCCATACCTGGAAAATACAAGTGGATGGGACTCTCATAGAGTAATACCTTGGGATAAAACCACTAAAAATGGAGCATTATGATTTGACTCGATCATCCCTTGGTACATGATAATGGGCCTTAAAAAACACATGGTATAACACTCCATGTGGATAAGCTTTCTTTATCAAATACCATTTTATTAACCATTATATAGGATATGTAGAAAATGTAAATGTTATTAGATGAGATTGATGAATAAATTATTTAAGATTTTTTTTGGACATAAACGCTATTTATAATTACATAATTACTAAAAATAACATTTTCCCCCTAAGGATTTTTTATTTTGTAAAAATGGTGAGAAATAGTAGGAACCACCTAAATGATGAATGAAATGGATTATGCAAAAGAGACCTTCCAAACATCATAGAATCTAGAATTGAAATCCTCACAAGGATGATGAATCAAATATCTTTGGTTATGAATAATAATTTAAATCATGTTAAGAATCTTGATTCCCCTCAAAGGGAATAACATGTCACTTAGTCCATCATGAATCAACGACCACCTTCCCTTAGTGGATCTATTGATCCATTAATTTATGAACTATGTATTTACATAATAGAAATGATATTTTCTATGAATCATTGTTTAGGGTTGGATAAAGTCACCATAGTATTATACCAAATAGAAGTAGAAGCTGATCAATGGTTGAAATAAGTTAATAAGATGAATCCAATATGGGAAATTGATATTATTCAATGGAAATTTTTAGGATAATAATTTTCAATAAATATTTTCCATTCATGAGGAGAATAAAAATTGAGATGGAATTCTTAGAGATAAAGAATAAGAAATATGATTGGGTTGGAATCTATGAAATGAAATTCTCAAGAATTTATCTATACACTTATATCTTTATAATGTATCCTAAGGGAATGGTTTATAGGTTATTTAATGGGATAATACCCCATCTATAAGAAAATTTTGAAAATAGAGAATATGATAGATATGAGGAGATAAAGTAAAATGATTTCTAGAATGAAATATTGTTTGTAGAGACACTGTGGTAACACCAGTTGAATGGGATGAAGAGTGTAATAGAGGCACACCTAATGAAGGATTTTGACCATGGTAAAGGAGGAATGAAATTCCATCCTCCAACCTACAAAAAAATTTGAAAAATAAAATGGGGGACTCCATTCATGGGAGTGGAAAGTGCTACATGTGAGGAATAGAGGTACATATTGTTCAGAATTTTAATAGTGAGTTGAATCCTCAACATCTCACTCAAAACAATAAGGGGGAGATGGTGAATGAACAAACTAATGATCAGTGATTCAGCTGTGGAAAATTCTTTCACATTTAAAGCCTATGTCTAAATTAAATGATAATGGATGGGAACCACCATCTATCTAATAATGGTCCATTAGAATAAGTTCATTATTTGGAAATCACAATGTATGAAGTAGAGGATCAAAAATTCATTTTATATTTGTGATTTGAGAGATAGGAAGTTCTTTGTTTTACACTTGTTATATGCATTCCTTCATTTCATTTGAGATTTCAAAGAATGTATAATCAAAACCAAAAACTGCATGTAGTAGATTTATTTGTTAAAACAACTAGACATATTATTTTAGCATCAAAGGTGTATAGAAAATATAGTATCTTCTTTATAAAGTATAATATAATAAAAAATGTAGTATTAATACCCATGGTGGAATTCATACATATACATGGGACAAACTAGATCAAAAAGTATAATTATAAGATCTCTACAAAAGAAGGGAAACATTAGTGGTCATAAAAAGTAAACCTATTATTATTTTCAATTGAAAGATATCACAGTCTAAATTCAATGAAGAATAACCTCTTATATCCTTATTTATGGAAATGATTGGTGAATATAAGGATGAAAGAAAACGCCTAAAGACTGAAAATGTCCTTATTATTTATGAATATATTAATGGATGAATTTCTTAAATATTTACATAGAAATCCCCCAAAAATATGACTATAGTTATCCATTGAAATCATATATATATATATCCATGCTAATGTTAAAGATCATGTATATAATGGAATATATAGATTTAGAAGAATTAAAGAAGAAACATCAATAAAATTTAGGGAATTGTTTTATTCAATCAAGTGTGACTCCATGGGGGGGACATGTTATCTTTTAAAGAATGATGGATCAATGTGGATATGTATTAATTATAGAGAACACAGTGGGATCACAATGAGGACTAAATATCCACTTCCAAGGATTGATGGGTTTTTTACCAGCTTTAGGAGGATCTGTTCTTTTATAATATTGTCCTCTGATCGAGGTATCATTAGTTAAGGGGGAATAAATAATTGATCCCAAATACTAAAAAATGAAAAATATATGGGAATTAAGTGTTTGTTGTTAATAAATTTAGCATTACTAATGATCCTACAATATTTTTGGATTTTATTAATAGATTATATTAAGATCACTTTGATAAATTTGAAGGGGTCTTTGTTGATGATATTATGATTTCATCCAAATGTTGCGTGGAATATGAGGTTCATCTAAAACCCACATTACTAACCCAATTAAAAGAGATTATTTTTTCAAAATTTAGGAAAATATGATTTCTACTTAGTGAAACATTCATTTTTAGGCACATCATGACCAGTGATGAAATCTCAGTTGATATTTCCATGATAAAGTCCAGAGAGGAGTATCCACATCCTACTAATGTAACTAATATTTATAGTTTCCTAGGTCTAAAAGGGTAATATATAAGATTTTTGAAAAAAAATCATGGATTTGTAATCCACTAAATATTTCATGTTTAAAAGTGGTTATGTTTTTCTGGATAAAATAGTATGAGGAAATTTTCCATGAACTAAATAAGAGGTTAGTTACTTTCCTATGATAACCTTAACCTCTAATGGGGAATGATTTTTCATTTATAATGATATATCCATAAAAACACATGGATGGGCACTCATGAAAAATGAAAATATGGTCTCTTATTTATTATGAATGTTAAATCCTAATGAACAGAATTATCTTACTCCTGGACTAAGGATTGTTTTAGTCATCAATGTTATGATGATATGAAGAAACAATATTTATTGTAACAAATGTTATATATACATAAAACTCTAATGTTTTAATTATATATTTATAGATAAAGAGATCAACATTATTTAGTGGATATTATAAGAGATAATCATAGACCATGATTTATCTACTCACTACTGTCATGGAAGAATGAATAATATAGTTGATTATCTTAGCTGAAAGGAACCTACTACTCTATCTATGATACATATTAAGAAAGACCCTATTATCTTGGATATGAAATTGGTGTACCAAGAAATAATAATAGAATTAAAAAAATTATACCTTTCCCAAATTATTTCTTAAGAATCTACTCAAAATATAATTAAGGAGGCCCAAAGGGATGATATAGAGCTTCAAAAGAGGCAGAAAGAAGTAATGAATGGGAAGATTCATGGATTTTGTAGCGATTAAGGTGGGGCAATTTAGTTTGGAACTTGGTTTTCATTACATCAAATCTTGAGATGAATAAATATTTATAGGATAATGTATATTTTGAAACGATTGGGTCCTCATGAAAGCATAGACACCCCACCTTTAACATGGTCGTCAAGTCCTGGCCTACTAGGTACCATTAGTTGTCACACAAACATGTGGTCCCCACCCCGTGGCCCACCCAAGTGTCTGAATGTGTCATCTGACTAATGGAAATACCCAAAATCGAACACATGTCCTTTCTATTATGATTTTTCTTCACTCACACACACCCTGAGAAACTTCCCAGAAAGTCACCCATCCTGACCATTAATCCAGGACAAGAACGCATAACTATGGTGTTATAATCATGTAGGATCCCAAAAAATTAGGTTCGCCTTATTAATATTAGTCATATCATTTAGTCATTTAACCCTTTATAATTCTGGGGCGTTACATTCACCCCCTAGAGCACAAAATCCTTGTTGTGCACCCTATATTTTAACCTAGGTAGTGCACTGCACTTAAGGTTGGGTTCCTCCTCGGATAAAAAATGTAATAACTAGGTCTTGATGATAGCACAAACACCCCACCTTTAACATGGTCATCGTGTCCTGGTCCGCCAGGTACCACTATTTGTCCTGCAGACACATAGTCCCCAGCCTAGGGTGACCCCACATGCTCGAACATGCCATATGACTAATCACAGTCTCCACAAGCCAACACATGTCCATTCGGTTGTTCTTTGTCCATACCTACTCACACCATGAGAAACTTCCCATAATTTCACCCATCCTGGTCACTATTCTAGGCCAAGCACGCTTAACTATGGAGTTTTAATCAAGAAGGCTCTCAAGAAGGAAGGTGCACCTTATTTACATCAGTCATATCATTTAGTCATTTAACCCTTTATCATTCTAGGGTGTAACACATATCGTACCTTTCTCCATCCATCTTGGAAGTACCATGATGTACTAGGATCATTGAGAACACTTCTGGTGGGACAACAATAAGAATGTTGTCTTTGAGTATACCACAATAGGATTGGTATGTCAGGATGATAAATTAGAGTGACTAATGTCTTTTTGGATTATAAGACCGCCACTTACAGACACATGGAAATGGGAGAAAATCAAAATGAACTTTTTCACTAGTCTCCTGAATACAACAAATAGAAATAATATGATATGATATGTGGTTGATCTACTCGCCATGATTTCCCACTTCATCACTATTCAATAAGATTTATATCTTAACAAAAATTCAAAATATATTTAAATGTAGTGGTGAGGAAACATGGAGTGCCACTTTCCATCATTTTTGACCTTGATCCAAGGGTTACTTCAACATTCAAGAGAAGTATTCAATATGCTCTGAAAAATGATTTGAATTTCAGTACGTCCTATCACCCTAAAATAGATATCCAATATGAAAATAATATTCAAACCCTTGAATACAAGATTATAGGGTGCTTTATGGATTTTAAAGGTCAATCTAATAAAAATATCACATTACTTGAGTTCTCATACAACGAATTCTTCTACTTGAGTATTCAAATTGATCCATATAAAGAACTATATGAGAAGCGATGTATAACTCATAATTGTTTGGATAAATTCATTGAATTAAATAAAATTGGAACTGATATTATGAAAGAGATTTAGGAAAAGGTTTAATTCATCCAACAAAATAAAAACTCTAATAATTTACAGAAGAAGAGCTATGATATAAACCGTAAATATGGCTTGGAGTTTCATATTGGATATTAGGTATCCTTGAATAACACCATTTATGAGATTTATGTGGTTTGTAAGGAAAGGAAAGCGTAGCCCCGGGTACATTGGACCCTTTGAGATCCTTGATCACATCAGAGAAATGGACTATCATCTAGTACTTTCACCAAACATGGCTTATGTTTATTACATGTTCCATGTATCTCTCCTAAAGAATTATATACAAGATCCCTCATATGGAATGAATCTAGAGGTTGTAAAAATGGAAAATCAATATCCTTATAAGGATTAAATAGTGAAGATACTAGATCATATAGACAATTTTAAATGAAACATGATAACTCACATTTTCAATGATTTCTGGAAAAAACATAAGTATAAAGAGGTGATTTGGAAACTAGATAAAATGATGAAACATAATTTTCCTTGTCTGTTCTCAATGGATAATATGAGATAAAATTTCAGTGATTAAATTTCTATATGGGGGAAGAATGAAACTACCAATATATTTTTATTTTTATTTTTTCCCAGAAAAATGATTCATATATTATATATTATTATACACAAACAATGCCTAAAGAAACCAACAAAACATTTTTGCTTTAAAGAAAATAATTAAATTAGTTGGAAGTTAATCTGATGAAAATTGTATACATTAAAATGGGGAAAAACATAAAAAATAAGGAAATTGTAATGGTTAAATTTTTATATATCTAATCTACTAGAATAATCTTCTCTATAAGCAATGCTATAGAGAAAAAGGGATTATTTTAAAACCAATCAGTATCTTAGAAAATGAAAATACTAAACATTTAGTGGAATTTTTTATAATATTTGATAAAATTATTAATATGTGTTTATATTATTTAATATAATCATTGTATTAGTAATATGACCATTATAATAATAATATGAATTTTGGAATAGTAACCTGACTGTTGGGAATAGTAACCTGACTGTTTGGGATAGTAACTTAGCTATTGGAATAGTAATTTGACCTCAAAACAATAACTTGTGATATAAATAATATTTATCATGAAAAATTTAAAAAAAAAATTATTAAAATTATATAAAATAAATATCAAGAAAAAATATCAAATATATTATTAGTACATTTTTTAAAACATTATTGTATTACATTTTAGAAAATAAAATAATTTTCATATTAAATATTAAATTTACCTAATTTAGAAAATTATTTTGATAAAATTATTTTCATTATTTTCAATCATCATGTCAAAATATTCCATGGATTTTTTGGTAATTGTTTGAATTATATTAATTTTTATATGAATACTAAAAATATAGTTTTTCCCATATCTCTTACTTTATTACATATGGATGATGAAATATTGAATTTATAGGTGTTTAATTTTTTATTCTATCCCAAAACACATTTAATAAAATAAATGGATCATTTATCAATACTAAACACCATTTCTAAATGAACAAAAAATTTCCATTGCATAAAATCATATGTATTTACCATAATTACAATTTATTGAATTTTCCACTTTCCTTTTAATTATACTAATAAATTCATATTATAATGTTTTTTAAAGTTTTAAAATCATATTATTTAATTCAAATATATTTCATGATGTAAGTGTTTTTACTCTTCAATGTTTTACCTTGGTATTATATTTTTATCAATATTTTATACAAAAAATACATATCTTCTAATGTATAAATAACCTCTCTCCCTCCCCATGAAAAAAACTCCTCCATCACATACCAAAGACAAATATCTATCCAAATTTTATCTATTAACCCACATAGAATACCTAGGGATGTTCTATGCTAAACTAACTCCAACAATCAGTTGAATTTATCACCATAGAGATGAGGACACCAAGGAGAGGGTTAGTTTTCATCAATTCTTTTTTTAATCATCCTCTTCTATTCATCTTTTTCTCTATCACATTAAACTCAAATATTTTATTGGTAATTAAGTATTATGATAGAATAAAATTAATTATTTTTTATTATAGTAATTATTTAATTTATAAATTATTTATATTACATACTTCTCTTTTCCATATTTTTTAGAATGTCCGATCAACGGTCGATCAACCACCCATGAATATTTTACTAACTCTATATATATCAAAAATATGATATAATTTTATAGTAAATTATTTATAATATAAATTGGATTAATATAATTTTTGTAATCTTCTGGATTTAATCTTAATAATTTGTAAATAAGAATTATGAAGGATAATTAATTGAAATAATGATAATAAGATTTATGGAAAATATCATATCATAACATTTCACCTTTAATGATGAAAATTAATAATTAACATCCAATTATTATAATTGATAAAAATGTTTAAAATTAATCATAGTTCACTTATGGTTCCATTTTTTAATAACCCAAATGATATTATTCTGGTTGTGGAAAAGAGATGATATAAAGGGGGATTTCAGAGAAGATAATTATCCCCTTCCACTTTTAAATTCATTTACATATTTTTTTTGAATAATTTCTAAATTTTGAATTAAAATATTTTCATACCATTTTATATTCTACCATTACTTAAAAAATATTTTTTTTATCAAGAATAAATGTTCTTCTATTCCCATTATGCCATTTTCTTAATCCAATTTTTATATCGTCAATATTCCAAAATGAATTATTGAATTTCCATATTCAAAATAAAAATTTATTATATTATGAATTCTCAAAATATTTCATTATACATGTATATTTACCTATATGTAAATAAAATTTAGTAATTCAGTTATTTAGATGTACAAAACACGTATTTCCTTTCGATGGGTTAAAAATGATGTAATGATCAAGTCTTTATAAAATTATATAAACCATGATTTTATGTGAAACGTGTTCTTTTATTCATGGGTTGGTGATGGAATGTTTTATTATTTGATTTTGGGAAAAATGAATTAAGACATATGATGTTTGTCCCCAAATAGTGATCTAATTCATTGGGTAAATAGTTAATCTCTAGATATGACAATTTTATGGTACATAGGTGAATAACCATGGTAATGTTTTATTTATTAAACATAAACCTTGGTGATATACTTTTAATGAATTAATTTTATGTTGTATCCACATTTACATGTTATATAACATGTAATTTTTATTATTATCTCAATTTATTCCATATTTGTTGTAACGTCCCGGTTCTGAGTGCCACTCAAAGGGGGCCCCGAACCTGGTTCGCCACGTTACCTCGAGAGCATTTACCCAAATGCCAGAGGCAACCGACTAGCAGCAAGGGCCCATGTCTGATAGTGGGAAACTATGCCCTCATTTTTCAAATTATAGCGCAACAGAATGAAATAAAACATACAGCAACAGCGGAAGCAGTAAACCATACTCAACTGAAATAAAAAACTGCAATAGATATAACCGACCAGTATATAAAATGGTGCAGCATGCATTAAATTCTAAAAAAGCATCCAGAACATGTTCGAGAACAATACAGTGAGGTACAAGTACAGAAAAGCAAAACAGGACAACACAGCCAGACGCATCGCGAGCCTAAGTGCAGTCCCATGATCCCCTACTCCTCACCAGAAATAAATTACCGGTAAAGGAACTCTTTCCCCTATCCACACTTACAGCAATATAATCTGTTTGGGCCAAAAAGCATGGCCCAAACAGGGCGTGAGAAATATATCTCAATAGGCACCCACCAAAGGCTCGTGCCCAACTGTGTGTAAACATGCAACAACAGTGTGAAAAAATAAATTAAATAAACATTGCAGTACTCAAAGTAACTAACATACTAGTTATATTGCCATTTTAATTACTCATTCACCCATTTAATATTAAGAAAACACCACAGTGAATTTTTAATTAAACAGTCAGCTTCCTCAGATAAGCAAAACCTCGCCCTCAGGTAATCAGAATCTCGCCCTCAAGCACAGAAGTCAAGCCCTCAGGCACGAAAGGTTTCCCTCAGGCCAAATAGAATGTCGCCCTCAGGATAATACAGTCACGACCTCAGGCTATAGTAAACACCACCCTCAGGCATAAGTAACTGGGCCATGCCCAACATATAATCATGTAATTCACACAAAATTCCTCTCAAGGAAAAAGTTAAGCATAATTAAACAAGGCATACCCTCAAGTATCCTGGCCAAACGGCTAAACAGAGGAATGCACCCCTCGGGATGGTCTTGGATCCAAGCAGCGATCCCAAACAGCATGTAATAATAAAAATTAATTACCTATTCAATCCTAGGTACTTAATTCAACAAGGAATCAGCCATACGACACCCCATTAATGGGCGCGTATCTAAAAATACACACAAACACACAACAGTTGGAATATAAAAACCATGCCACCTACCTTTAACGCCAACAAACGATATACACAAACGTCAATTCCAGAAATTCCCAAGAACGACGTAGATCTGACGTAAAAGAAAAATTGTTCAAACTTTAATAATTTCCATTAGAGGAAGGATTGGACAGAACTACATCAGGAGATGAGAGGGCTTACCCGCGCGGTTCCAACGAGATCGTCCAAGGCGGAAACAGATTCCTGATGTGTGCCTGGATGATCTCCAAAGATTTGGTTGTCCTCTCATGAGCCCTCTTCCCGTTCTAAGCCTTCTGTGATGACCAAAAATCTCAGGGTCCTTTCCTTTGCCAAAAATACAGAACCTAAAGGGGTAGCATCTCGGCATAAGGACGATCAGGGCGACCGATCAGGGAGACCGATAGGCATGACCGATCGACGAGACCGATCAGCGTGACTGATCGGTGAGACCGATTGGCGCGACCGATGGGCAAGACTGATCGGCGTGACCGATCGGTGAGACCGATCGGCGAGACTGACCATTCGGTGAGACCGATCGTCGTCACCCAGCCTTGTCAGGGTTTTTCCAGTCGCGATCCTTTTGTGAAAATTGGGTTTTAAACCCTATTTTGACCTGTTTTAAAGCCCAATAACGCCCATAAATGTTTTAATTAAATATTTAATGAATTAACGTGGTATGGGCATCCGTTTAACCCCCATTAATGACGTGTGGGGCCGCGTGGTCAAACCACGACCCCCACTCCTTATGCGGTTTCATGTTATTATCTCAACTTTCCCCGACCATTATAAACTAAAGGGTTAGTCATGATTTCTTCTTTTCTCAATCACTGCCAGTAGTACCCTTCGTTCATGCAACTTTTCGTTCGGATGACCCGCATCTCTGTCCGTGAAGTTCCACGCCTAGGCTTAGCGTCGATCGTTGATAACAAGTTGGGAATTTCTCCTTCATCTCTCCCTTTTTGTGTATCATGCGGGGTGGGAATGCTTTGGTTTAGGTATAATTGGTTAATCGCAATCATTAATGAAGATAATGGATAAATTCTAATGAAGGGGGAGGGATGTGATCGATTATGTTGCTATGTTTTATGATCTTCCATAATTATATGATTTCTGAATTGTATGGGATTGTGCCTACTAAAAATCATGACCGTTGGTTTTCTTTCTCTTTGTACTAATGAACCCCTTGTGATGTTTTAAATGGCTTGTTTTGTAGTTGTGAACTCCGGACGTGAAAAGTGAATCAGTTAATTACTTACATTCGCCTAAGAAAATTGAAATCACTATGATTAATTCTCATCTGTGATAACCCTGGTTAAAGCACACGGAAATTGGAATCATGGAGTGTGTTAAATCTTATAAATCTGAAAATACCGACACGGGCCTGCTTTTCTTGGTGGTAGTGGTTTGATTTTTCTTCCTTGACGGGATGTTTTTGCGTGATTTGGGTGGGGATGGGATCCCCTATTATTATACTATCGGTGGTTGTGGGAATTGGGGATGAGATCCCCTATGTTATGCTTTCAGTGGTTGTGAATTTTATGACCGGGTGGTTAACATGTTTATATCCAGAATTGGGGTGGGATCCTGTGTTTATGAGAAACCATCTGGGGGACATGGGGATGTGTCTTAGGGTTTTTCTTTGGTTCTAGTACTTTGAGGGATCTCACTTATCCCATTGTTGATATGAATTTACAAGATAACCGGGTGTGGATGTTGTAGTTGATGCTTGACGTTTGGCTGTATCTTTTTCACTTGGATTGTGCTTATGGTGTTAGTTGCCCAGTAGTTGCAGAAAACTATTTTAGGCATTATTACCGAACATGTAAACTAGGATGGGAGAATGGGTTTTGGTTTGGCGTGGGTTGTGACTTGGACATAGTGTTGTTTGTATTCTTTAGGCGGGCTGAAGAAATACCTAAACATTGGGTGAGTGCTTGTTACCGATACAAATACTTGTAGTATTGTGTTTCTTATTCGCGCCCCACCCAAGTTGAGCACTTAATGTCGAACACCCCCATTTCATGGGGGAGGGTGTTTTCCCAACACTTCTATTAGTGGCTGATTATTAGCTCCTCTTCTGCTCCCTTTCCTGGATAGCACAAGTATCTTCGGGCAGGCTGTGATAGCCTGAGGTCCATTATTATCCCAAGAACCTTCGGGCGGGGTTGTGTGGTGGTTATGGCCCAGGTGTGTGCGGGCAGGTAGTTTCCCAAGTATATTTGGGATGAGGCCCAGGTGTCTTCGGGCGTGGCAATGGATCTTCTATCCCAGGTGTCTTCAGGATTGGAGGTGGTTGTTTTGGCCTAGGTGTTTGCTGGCGTGGTTATATGTGACAGTTTTGGCCTAGGTGTGTACGGGCAGGGTTTTGCAGTGGGACTACATGATGTTGTGGCCCAGGTGTGTGCGGGCGGGTGTGGCAGTGGGACTGCAGTGAGAATGGCGGGATTTGTTCGATCCATAGGATGTCATCAATAACCAGTGGGAAAGAGGCATGGTGTAACCAAACATTGATGTGCTCTTATTATATATACTACTTGACTTGCGTTATTTGGGGAGTGTTCCTTGGTGAGGCTTGGGTGGATAGTTTACCTTTCTAGGTGTTTGGTCTACTCTTTTTCTCATGGGAATTTAGTACGTTCCCCCACTTGTGCACGAGATTCTTTGGTTTTCCATACTGAGTGTACTTGTATGCTCACCCTATGTATATAAAACTGCTTTTAGGTTTCCAGGAGGACATTGAGGATCACGCGGGACCGTACTAGCTCAGACATTTGGGGCAGTTGCAATTGCGGCTTTCCTTTCTTTGGGTACTTTACCTTTATAGTCACTTGTACTTTGTGGTATTTACTTTTGGAACATGCATATGGGAATGGTTGTTTTGGATTTACTTTTCCATTCATCTTTTTGTTTTGTTGGGATTTACCATTATATCTCCCGATACTATGAAAAGAAAAAGGGTAATGCCTTCCATTTAGTGTGTGATTCTATACCCATGGTGCTAGTTTCCACTCTCGGACCTATTGAAGGCGGGTTTCAGAGGTCATTATCTCTCCTTCAACTTGAAGAAGGAAGGGCCTGGCAGTCTGCTGACCCTTCCCTCCTTTTGGTGAA
This sequence comes from Viscum album, assembly GCA_963277665.1. Classification (NCBI taxonomy): domain Eukaryota; kingdom Viridiplantae; phylum Streptophyta; class Magnoliopsida; order Santalales; family Viscaceae; genus Viscum; species Viscum album. Next base: position 842,084,783 of record OY728128.1, read on the forward strand.
AGCGGGACGTGACAGAATGGTATCAGAGGTATGGTTGAGAGATAGGATGGCGTCTGGAGTTAGGCATAATGAGGATTGCATGGGATGGTAGGGGAACAGTGTTGGGTGACCTTGGTGTGTGAATTAGGCCAAGGAAGACCGGCTAGGACATGGGATTTTAGGGTCCCCCATGATCTGATGCGAGAACTCTGGACCTACAGAACGACCAAGTGAGGCCATGATGATTGCAGGGTAGAGACCCTAGGAAAGGTACATGCATCATAATGACTTGTGTTCTCATGTTTCTGGGGTGTCTAGTGAATTAAGAATGAATAAAAAGATTAAGATGTTTTATGAACAATATTCTGCACTACTTGGGCTTAGGAATCCCTTGTTTACCTTGCAGGTATGGAACATGGAAGGTGACCACATGTGGTGCAGGAGATCGAGGCCCAGAGACTACCTTGGCTGATCGGAAGAGAGCTGATTGAGAGGAGGAGGATGACTAGTGGCAGAAGATTCTTCAGGCTTTCCAACGACAGACCCTCAAGAAGTATGAGGGTAGCACCTCTGACAAGAAGATGGAGGGATGGCTATAGGAGCTAGTGATTGCCTTTGGCTTGATCCGGGATCCGATTGAGTACTGAGTTCCCATTGCTGTCAGCCAGATGTGGGGAGTAGCATGTCAGTGGTGGATGCTTTACCTGGGGGCGAGGAGGGAGGCTGAGGTGGCATGGACTGATTTCAAGAGGGAGTTCTGGGCGGAATTCCTCTCTTTGACGATGAAGGTGAAAAGAGATAGGAGCCACTCTCCCTCCATAAAGGGATTATGTCAGTGAGGGAGCTAGGAATCAAGTTCAAGGACCTCCTATGTTTTTCTCCGGACCTATTTCCCCACGAGGAGTATCGGGCAAGACATTTGGAGGAGGCACTCCGACCCTCCCTCCAGTATGTTGTTACCCCATTTACCCTGCCGACATACATGGAGGTCCAGAAGAAGGCCGAAGTGGTGGAGTGGATGCACGCTCTAGTAGATGTGTCACGAGAGGGGATCCAGCTAGGACCATCGAAGGGGAAGGCCGTCAGTACCAGGCCTCCAGCGTCAGGACCCTCCAGATTCTGACCAGCGGGGAACATGCCACAGAAGTTTCAGTTTCGATCCCCTATTCCTCGCCCTTTTCCTTTGGGCCCAGGACTGTGGTGCTTCGTCTGTAGGAGCTATGGACATCTCTAGAGTCAGTACCCGGATTGGGCATAGTACGGAGGTGGCAGACAGCCCCAGCACCCGCCCCAGTAGCAGCTTCCAGGTAGGCCATTCCAATAGCAGCAGTAGGGAGAGCGAGCTCTCGCACCTCTGAGGGAAGACGTAGGAGGAGGAGGCCGACCGCAGGGAGCTCCTCAGGGACCTCGACCGGGGTGTGGTCGGGGAGGTGGCTGATAGCTGAGGGGAAGAGGATCTGATCATTGAAATCTACAATCCGCAGCAGCAGCAGTTCAAACAGGGCCGGAGGTTGTTCGAGGTAAGATCAGTTTGTTCAGTACCCTTGCTTTTTCCTTGTTCGATACCGGAGCTTCGCACTCCTTTTTTGTACCGAGTATAGCCCATGCCTCGGGTCTAGATGCCGAGGGACTTCCAGTGCCCCTGGTGCTGAGCACACTAGTCGGAGGTCTGACCAATTTGTTATTTGTTTGTCGAGGATGCAGACTCATGATAGGGCCATATTAGTTGTTTAGGGATCTACTTATACTACAGATACAACCATACGATGTCATCCTAGGCATCGACTGGCTATTCTCTGTGTGTTTTGTCATCGATTGCTTCCGAGGAAGGGTTATGTTCTCAGACATGGGCGGTCGGTGTGTTACCTTCACTGGCGAGCGGAGCAGTCAGAATGGCAGTAGGTGAGAGGAACCCCTCTGCTCCTTGTTAGCTGAGCTGTCAGTGGAGTTAGTAAATGTTGAGATGGTGGAAGTGCTAGAGATTGTCTGTGAGTTTGTGTACATATTCCCTGATGAGGTGACGACTCTACCCTCTCGATGTGATATCGAGTTTGGGATAGACCTGCAGCCCGGTGCTCGTCCAATTTCGATGGCTTCTTATCTGATGGCACCTTCAGAGCTACTGGAGTTGCGAATTCAGATTGATGATTTGATGAAGAGGGGTTATGTTCGGCTGAGTGTGTCACGATGGGGTGCTCCAATCTTGTTCGCAAAGAAGGCAGAGGGTGGTCTCAGGTTGTTCATAGACTAAAGGAGGCTGAATGAGGTAATGATCAAGAATCTCTATCCTCTTCCTAGGATAGACGATCTTTTCGACCAGCTGAAAGGGGTCGGAAGGTTCTCGAAGATCGACATGCGGTCTGGGTACCACCAGCTGAGAGTGAAGGAGAGTGACATTTCGAATATGGCTTTCAGGTGAAGATATGGACACTTCGAGTTCTTGGTCATGCCATTTCGGTGTTACGAATTCCCCGACAGTGTTTATGGGGCTTCTGAACTCCATATTCCGGGAGTACCTGGATCGGTTCGTAGTTGTGTTCATCAACGAAATCCTGACCTATTCGAGATCAGAGAAGGATCATACAGAGCACCTGAGGACGGTTTTGGAGGTCCTCCGACAGAATCAGCTCTATGGGAAGTTGTCGAAATGCAATTTATGGACACGAGATGTGAACTTCCTTGGGAACGTGGTGTCCGAGAAGGGGGTAGCAGTGTACCCATCAAAGGTTAAGGCAGTTGTTTTTTGGGAAGCACCCAAGAATGTGGCAGAGGTCCGTAGTTTCCTCGGGCTGGCGGGTTACTATCGGAGGTTCGTACCCAACTTCTCCCGAGTAGCATCCCCTTTGACAGCCCTAACCAAGAAGAACCATGTGTTTGTGTGGAGTGAGCAGTGTGAGTCAGCCTTCAGCTCTCTGAAGGAGAATTTGGTTAGTTCCCTAGTGCTGAGATTACCAGAAGAAGGGGACACGTATGAGGTGTTATGTGATGCTTTAGGATAGGGCCTGGGATTTGTGTTGATGCAGCGACAAAGGGTGATCTCTTATGGGTCTAGGAAGCTACACTCTAATGAGAGTAATTATGGCACCCACGACCTGGAGCTTGCAGTGGTCATTTTTGTACTGAAGATATGGCGGTACTAACTCATTGGAAAACGCTTTTTGGTGTTCATAGATCACAAAATATTGAGGTATATCTTCTCCCAGTGGGACCCAAACTTGTGGCAGAGAATTTGGATGGAGTTTCTCCGGGATTATGACTTCGAGATCTACTACACTTTAGGGAAGGGGAATGTAGTTGTTGATTCCCTAAGCAGGAGATCATAGAATGATGCGGTCCGAGAGTTTCCAGACACCTGGAAGGCGATGGGGGAGTTAGCTTCCATACACCTGGATGTGAGGATGGATAGCGGTAGAGTTTTCTTGTATTAGATGACAGTGCAGTCTTCTTTGTTGCAGCAAGTGGAGGAGTCTCAGTGGGGAGACCCAGAGTGCGAAGTGATGTGTGATCGGGTTGACCAGAGGAATTATCTGGAAGGGTAGATAGAGGATGGTCAGAACCGGATGATTTTCCAGGGAAGGTTGTTTGTTCCAGAAGTGATGCACGGAAAGGTTCTTATTGAGTTCCACAACTCACCCCTGGCGGTACACCCGGGAGTTTCAAAAATGTACTATGGACTGAAGAGACAGTTTTGGTGGCCCGGAGTGAAGTGATTAGTGGCTGAGTTTGTGGAAAAGTGATTAGTGTGTCAGCAAGTGAAGGCTGAACAATGAGTTCCAGGCGGCCTACTACAGTCTCTAGATCACCCCAAGTGGAAGTGGGACGACATCTCAATGGATTTCGTCACGGGACTACCCAAGGTCCATGGGGGATACAATGCCTTCTTGGTGGTAGTGGACTGGTTGACGAAATTGGCTCACTTTCTGGAAATCAGGGAGTCGAGTTCAGTGGATTCTTTGGCACGAAAGTACGTGGATGAGGTCGTGCGATTGCATGGAGTTCTGAGGTCTATAGTCTCGGATAGGGATTCACGGTTTACCTCACGATTCTATAGAGGATTGCAGCATGCTTTTGGCACCCAGATGCATCTTAGCACTGCTTTCTATCCCCAGACAGATGGACAGACAGAGTGCACCATCCAGACCTTGGAGGATATGCTGCGGGCGTGTGTTCTAGACTCAGGAAGATCATGGGTGTGACACTTGCCTATGGTAGAGTTCACCTACAATAATAGTCATCACTATAACATTGGCATGGCCCCGTTTGAGGCCTTTTATGGGAGGCCATGCTGCTCACTTGTGTGTTGGACCGAAGTCGTAGAGGTGGGCATCCTTGGCCCAGAGGTGGTGCAGACCACAACGGAGAAGGTTCAGCTCATACGGAAAAGTATGAAGGCGTCCTAGGACCGACAGAAGTCGTATGCTGATACTAGGAGGAGGCCATTGGAGTTTGAGGTTGGGGAGCACGTGTTCTTGAAGGTATCCCCTCGGCATGGACAACGGAGGTTCGGAAAGGGGAGTAAGATTTCTCCTAGGTTCATCGGGCCCTTCCAAGTGTTGCGGCGGGTTAGCAAAGTGGATTATCATCTAGCGTTACCACCGCCACTACTGATGATACATGATTTATTCCATGTGTCCCAGATCTGTCGGTATCTGCACGACGATTCACACGTCCTCGGCTAGAGAGATCTAGACATCGAGGATGAAGTGACTTTTGTGGAGAGACCAGTGATGATCGAGGATCGCAAAGAGAAGGTTCTTCGTGGGAAAACCATTTCCTTGGTTCGTGTGTTATAAAGACACGGTGGGCTTGAGGAGAGTACGTGAGAGAGGGAAGCACATATGAGTGCCCAGTAGCCAGATTTGTTTTGAGTTTGTGATGTTCGGTTCGATTTATAGCTGTTTTGGTGGAACATTTTACCTTGTTGGCTATGAAATACTGGTTTTATTTCCTCAGTGTGTGAAAAGTCCTGGCTACGGAGAGGGGACGACCCGACCCCTAATCAAGGCGCATTAAGGTGGATGTGATTAAACCTGTGCAGGTGAGTCAGTGCCACCCAAAGTGGATAATATCTTGATAAGGGGAAGGAGACTACCCAACCCACATGGTTGGGCAGTCGACATGGTATGTTACTTGGGTCTTGACAGAAAGGCATCCTTATTTAACAATGAGGTCCACTCTTGAGAGTTATCTTTCGAGGTGGTTATTCGGACCTTCCCTTTCCTTCTGGGTTGTTTAAATTCTTGAGGGCGATAATGGTTTGAGAGGTATCTGATGTGATGACCCAGACTCTCAGGGTCCTTTCCTTTGCGACAAATACGGATCCTAAAGGGGTAGCGTCTCGGCATAAGGCCGATCGGTGCGACCGATCAGTGAGACCAATCCGGGTGACCGATCCGCGAGACCGATCGGCGCGACCGGTCAGTGAGACCGATCGACGTCACCCAGCATTGTCGGGGTTTTTCCAGTCACGCTCCTTTTGCGCAAATTGGGGTTTAAACCCTATTTTGACCTGTTTAAAATCCCAGTAACACCCATAAATGTTTGAAATAAATATTTAATGAATTAACCTGGTGTGTGCGTCCATTTAAACCCCTTTAATAATATGTGGGGCCACGTGGTCAATCCACAACCCCCACTCCTTACGCGGTTTCACGTTCTTATCTCAACCATCCCCAGCCCATATAAACTAAAAGGTTAACCATGGTTTCTTTTTTTTTCTCGATCACTGCTGGGAGTACCCTTTGTTCAAGCAGCTTTTTGTTCGGATGAGCCACATCGCTATCCATGAAGATCCACGCCCGGGCATAGCATCGATCGTTGATAACAAGTAGGAAATTTATCCTTCATCTCTCCCTTTTCGTGTATCATGTGGGGTGGGCATGCTTTTGTTTCTGTAGAATTGGATAAACCCAAACCTTAATGAAGATAATGAATGATCTCTAATGATGGGGGGAGGGTCGTGATCGATTATGCTGCTCTGTTTTATGATCTTCCCTAGTTATATGATTTCTGAATTGTGCGGGATTGCGCCTACTAAAAAACATGGTCGTTGGTGGTCTTTCTCTACGTACTAATGAACCCCTCATGATGTTTTAAATGGACAGTTTTGTAGTTGTGAACTCCTGCTGTGAAAAGTGAATCGGTTAATTACTTACATTCAGCAAAGAAAATTTAAAGCAATATGATCAATTCCCTTCTGTGATAACCCAGGTTAAAGCACACAGAAATTGGACTCATGGAGTGTGTTAAATCTTATAAATCTGAAAATACAGGTTTGGGCCTGCTTTTCTTGGTGGTAGTGGTCTGATTGTTCTTCTTTTATGGGCTGTTGCTGGGTTATGTGGGTGGGGATGGGATCCCCTATTATTATACTCTCAGTGGATGTGATAATTGGTGATGGGATCCCCTATGTTATGCTTTCAGTGGTTGTGAATTTTAAGACCGGGTGGTTACCTTATTTATATCACAATTTGGGGTGGGATCCTCTGTTGATGAGAAACCATATTGGGGGACACAGGGCAGTGTCTCGGGGTTTTTCTTTGGTTCTAGTACTTCGAGGGATCTCACTTATCCCATTGTTGATATGACTTTACCAGAGAACTGTGTGTGGATGTTGTAGTTGATGCTTGACGTTTGTCTAGATCATTTTCCCTTGGATTGTCCTTATGGTGTTAGTTGCCCAGTAGTTTCAGAAAACTATTTTAGGAATTATTACTAAACATGTAAACCAGGATGGGACAAATGGGTTTTGGTTTGGTGTGGGTTGTGACTTGGACGTAGTGTTGTTTGTTTTCTTTAGGCGGGATGAAGAAAAACCTATACTTTGGGTGAGTTCTTGTTACCTATACATATACTTGTAGTTTTGTGTTTTTTATTCACGCCCCACCCAAGTTGATCACTTAGTGCTGAATACCCCCATTTCATGGGGGAGGGTGTTTTTTTCCAACACTTCCATTAGTGGATGGTTATTAGCTCATTTCCTGCTCCATTTCCCGGATAGCCCAATTATCTTCAGGTAGGCTATGATGGCATGAGGTCCATTATTAGCCCAAGAACCTTCAGGAGGGGTTTTGTGGTGGTTATGGCCCAGGTTTGTGTGGGTAGGTAGTTTCCCAAGTATCTTCGGGATGAGGCCCAGCTTTCTTCGGGCATAGCAGTGGATCTTCTTGCCCATGTGTCTTCGAAAGTGGTGGTGGTTGTTCTGGACTAGGTGTTTACAAGCGTGGTTACGTGTGACAGTTGTGGCCCAGGTGTGTGCGGGTGGGGTTTGGCATTGGGACTGCGTGAGGTTGTGGCCAATGTGTGTGCGGGCGGGTGTGGAAGTTGGACTATGGTGAGAATGGGAGGATTGGATCGATGCGTATGATTTCTTCAATAACCAGTGGGAAAGAGGCACGGGGTACCCAAACATCAATGTTCTCTTATTATATATACTACTTGACTTGAGTTATTTGGGCAGTGTGCCTTGGTGAGGATTCAATGGATAGTTTACCTTTCTAGGTGTTTGGTTTACACTTTTTCTCACGGGACATTAGTATTTTCCCCCACTTGTGCACAAGAGTCTTTGGTTTTCCCTATTGAGTGTACTTGTATGCTCACCCTTTGTATATAAAACTTCTTTCAGGTTTCCAGGAGGACTTCGGGGATCACGTGGGACTGTACTAGCTCGGTCCTTTAGGGCAGTTACAGTTGCAGTTTTCCTTTATTTGGGTACTTTACCATTGTATTCACTTATACTCTGTGGTATTTACTTTTGGAACATGCATATGGGAATGGTTGTTTTGAATTTACTTTTACTTTCAGATTTTGGTGTTGTTGGGATTTAACATTCTATCTCTTGATCCTATTAAAAGAAAAAGGGTAATTCCTTCCATTTATTGTGTGATTATATACCCTTGGTGATGGTCGCCACTCCAGGACCTATTGAAGCCGGGTTTCGGGGGTCATTTTCTCTCCTTCAACATGAAGAAAGAATTTCCTGGTAGTCGGCTGACCCTTCCCTCCTTTTGGTAAAGGCGGGTCGTGAAACCTTCCATGTGAACATGGGAGGCTACTTCCCATTTTATGTGAAAAAAAACAAAGTACACGGTGTGTATTTCAATGTACATGGCGTTTACTTCCCATTTTTTAACTGTTACACTGGCGGCTTCCCGCCAGCGTGGCACTGTTCATCAACCGACATGAGTACACAGAGTGTCTTTTTGAGTACACGGCGTGTTCTATTGCACATCTAGCCACTGCCTTACTATTCACCTATCGACTAACTATACAGCGTGTAAGGGTCCACTACACGGCGTGTAGTCTTTCTTTACACCCTTCGTCGCCGACATGGCTACAATCCCTTTGTACTTATCCCACACGACCAAAAGTACACAACCTGTGGAAAAGTACGAGGCGTGTACTTCCATCTTTTGGAATTTTTTAACATTTTCCATATTTTCTCGAAAACACTTAAGGAAAATAGAAAAGGAGAAACCCGTACCTCAAAAGTAAGAACCTGTTTCTTACAAAATTCCTCCCTAAAAATAATTTGTCACCCAATTTCACTTCCAAGGGTGTCGAAGATAATGCTGTGAACAACTTTAGCCACTAAGCACGTACATCGGTCTCCCGCTCCTAGGTTTCATCCTGCACTCGGCCATGCTTCCATATCACCCGTACGAGAGGAACAGACTGACCTCGGAGAACCTTTATGCTCCAGTCAACGATACGGATTGGATGCTTTTGAATGGACGCATCTGCCTCGAGCTCACCCTCCTCAGGCTGAAAGATGTGAGATGGGTCTGAATGATAGCGGCGCAACTGAGATACATGGAATACATCGTGCATGGGCCGGTACCTTTGTGGTAACTGCAACCGATAAGCAACCGGCCCGACTCTCTCCAGAATCACAAATGTCCCCACATACCTTGGTGAAATTTCACCCTGTCTTCTGATCCACCTCTGTCCCAGCCTTGGAAAAACAAGCAAGAAAACCTGATCCCTGACCACGAACTCCAAGCGTTGTCTGTGGTGATATGCATAAGATTTTTGGCGAGACTGCGCGTTAGCCATCCGCTTCTGAATCAACTGGACCTGCTGAGAAGTCTCCTGCATGAGACGTGGTCCTAGTAAAGCTGCCTCACCTGCCTCTAACTAGCATAAGGGTGATCGGCATGACCTACCATATAAAGCCTTGTATTGTGTCATCTCGATAGTTTCTTGAAAACTATTGTTATAAGAAAACTCGACTAGGGGTATATGTTTCTCCCAAGAGCCACCAAAGTCTAGGACGCATGCATGCAGCATGTGCTCAAGCACCTGTATCGTATGCTCTGACAGTCCATTGGTCTCAGGGTGGTAAGCCGTGCTCAGAAGCACATATGTACCAAGTGACCTCTGAAAACACTACCAGAAACGAGATGTAAAACAGGAATACCTATCTGAAACGATATAACGAGGGACCCCATGAAGATGTATGATCTCTTGGATACACAACCTTCTAAGCTCGTCAACACTGAAGGTCTCCTTGATCGTCAAAAAGTGAGCTACCTTTGTGAGTCTATCTACAACAACCCACGTGTCATAATCGCCTCTAGGTGACCATGGCAACCCAGTCACGAAGTCCATCGTGGTGTCATCCCATTTCAACTCTGGGATGGGTAACTTCTGTAACAGTCTGGCTGGCCTCTGATGCTCCACCATCACCTGCTGACAGGTGGAACACCTCGTAACAAAACCAGCTACATCTTTCTTCATACCCGGCCACTAGTACTAACATCTCAAGTCACGGTACATCTTGGTAAATCTAGGATTAACTACCCAAGATGAAGCATGAAACTCCCACATCATATCCTCGCGTATATCCCCTGGAACCCACAATCTTCCATTGAAACGTAGTATTTCATCATCGCATATCGTCCAACCAGGAGGAGGGTCCTCACTTGCCACCGACTCCCATAAAATTTGTCCTTCTGAATCAGATACTTGTCTCATCCTCACTCTATCCAGGTGGGTAGAGGTCACAGCTAAAGAGGAAAGATAAGACATCCCCGGACTATCGTGCACCTCCAAATGCATCTTTGAGAACAAATCTATGAGCTTCCACTCGCCACTGGCCTCCTGCACATCCTGTATCTACGTTTTCCTGCTCAGTGCATCAGCTACTGCATTACCCTTACCAGGTGTATAGGCAAGCTCCAAGTCGAAGGACTGAAGGTATTCGACCCACCTTCGCTATCTCATGTTCAAGTCACACCGAGTAAAGATATACATGAGACTTTTGCGGTCGGTGAAAACCAAAAAATGCTCCCACAAAAGATAATGTCTCCAACAAAGAAACACATGAACAACTGCAGCCAACTCGAGGTCATGTGTCGGGTAATTCCTCTCATGTGGCTTCAACTGCCGAGACTTGTATGCAACAACTCGATCACCCTGCATCAACACTGCTCTCAGCCCAATTCCTGATGCATCATAGTAAACTGTGTAGCTCTTCCCCTGATCTGGGAGTGTCAGGATTGGTGCTGATGTCAACCTTCCCTTCAGGTCCTGGAAGGCTATCTCACAAGCTTCTGACCAAACGAACTTCACACCCTTCTTAGACAAGACAGTCAGCGGCGCTACCAAGCAGGATAAGTCCTATATAAAACGCAAGTAGTAACCATCCAGCCCCAAGAAACTCTGTATCTCAAATACATTCTTAGGTTGCTCCTAGGAAACTACTTCTCTCACCTTCTATGGGTCTACTTCAACTCCTACTTCTAAGATGATATGACCTAGGAAGTGAATCAGTTCCTTCCAAAAGTGGAACTTTGAGAGCTTAGTATATGGCTTGTGCTCTCTTAGTGCACTCAATACGATCTCAAGATGGGTGGCATGGTCGTGTCGAGTGTGATAGTAGACCAAGATATCATCCATGAATACAACCACGAAAGAATCCAGATACAGATGGAATACACGATTCATCAGAGACATAAAAATTGCTGGCACATTCATGAGTCCGAACAGCATAACCGTATACTCATATGGACCATACCTACACCTAAAAGTTGTGAGAGGTATATCAGATGGTCTAACACACAGTTTATGATATCCTGCTCTCATTTCAATCTTTGAGAACACTCGTGCTCCATGAATTTGATCAAAAATATTATCAATTATTGGGAAGGGATATCAGTTATTATTAGTCAACGAGTTCAACTTCCGATAATCCACATAGGGTCTGAGGGTACCGTCCACCTTCTTCGCAAAAAGGACCGGAGAACCCCACGTAGAAGTACTGGGTTAGATGAAAACTTTTGCCTTTAACTCCTCTAACTACCTCTTGAGCTCCTGCAACTCAGGCGTAGCCATCCTATACGGATGAATGGACACCCGTGCTGCCCCTGGCACAAGATAAATATAGAAATATATTTCACGCTCTGGAGGAAGACCTGAAAATTCATCTGGGAAGATATCCCTGAAACGATCAATCACAGGAGTGAAATCTTCTTGACAAGTCCCCTGGTCATCCAGATATAAGCTCGCAATCTGGGTTGTGATACCACCCCACCCATAATGCTCTGTTCCAGCTCAACTCACCTGAACATCCCACTCACCCTTTTATAGAAACTCTCTGCCCTCTGGTGATGTGAAACTCACCTTACGACAGTAGCAATCTACAAAGCCTCTGAAGGGAACCAACCAGTCCATCCCAAGAATGAAATCATATCTCGTCATCTCTAAGAAATAGAGGTCACAAAGAAAGTGCCACCACCAACCTCAAGGGGTAACTCCTTACACTGACGCACACCATCCGTTCTCATCCCCAATGGAGTGTCTAGCGTCATGATGTCAGAAGAAGTATAAACACAGATCCCAAGGCTCTCCACAAAAGGTATAGATATGAAAATATGTGTATCACTCGTATCAAAAAGTACTGAAGATAAAACCCAAGCTACTAGAATAGTACCTTTGACAGTAGATGGTTCGGGATCCTGCTTCTGCTGGGTCTGTTTCACTGCATATTCCTACCCAGTGTCGCGGCCCAGCGACATAGCATGACTACCTTGAGTCGTCCTGCCCTACTGCCTCTTAGATCCTGGTGTCTGGCTACCACGGACATGAACACCATCTCTGCCTGCACACCCTGATGTATTTCAGTTCCCTGACTGGTAAGAATCCATTGGTCATGCTCCAACACGCGGAGTCTGCGCAGAACCCCTCTCACTATCCAGTGGTAGAAACACCCTACAAAAGCACTACAGATGACCCACCTTTCCGCAAGCTCAGAAATCCACTGGGTCTCGTGGACTCTGTAGTCTCTTGTGCCCCTCCTTACCACAATGGTAGCACCTGATCGGGCCACCTGAAGAAACTACCTGGCTGGTACTGCCACCATGAGAGAAATCTATTTGTTTCTTCCTCTTAGTGGCAGAAATATTACCAGAAATGGGTGTCGAACCGCCCTGGCCTGCACCACTAGCTTCCCGCAGGTTCCTCTTTGTAATCAGTGCCTGATTCACAATATCATGTACAGTAGGCAACCTAAAAACAGTCACCAGTGCTCAGATTTCATATCGAAGACTATCCTCAAAACGCCCGGCTCTCAACATCTCATCACCCACTAGTACGGGTGCAAAACACTGAAGCTCGGTGAAACGAGCAGAATAGTCCATCACCGACATAGCGCCCTGCTGCAGATTCATGATCCATCAAGCTCTATCTTCCCTCAGTGTCTCTTGGAAGAAGAATTCATAGAAGACTTCCTGAAAATCATCCCATGCCATGTCTCTGTGATGCTCCAATTGGGTGGTAACATCCCACCACCTCTTGGCGGAACCACGCAACATGTATTTCGCGAGCTTGACCCTCCACCCTGGAGGCATCTCATGTAACGCGACGACCCCAGTTACCTAGATTTGGTGAATTATTTTAATACATTGGCTTTATTACAAGGAATCAAGTCCTAAATGACCGATTTGTTTAGCGGTCTTGGAAAATAGATTACATACCTGAATGTTACATTACACTTTAGAGCATACAAAACAACGTAAATAATCTTTATGAATGCCATTATTCCCATGGATTAACCCTTCATATCAATCACAATACTATTCATGGAATCCTAGGGAAAATAAAACATAGAAAGGGGTGAGATCAAACGATCAGTAAGGGTATGAAATATAAAGGAAACTTTCATAAATAAGCATAAACATTTAAGGCAATGTATAACTAAAACAAAATCCTTTTAAACATGAACTTCAGCATAATATGGAAAAAATAAAATAAAATTATTCCATTTACTTATTCACATGGATATTCTACGAGTCGAATAATGACATGCATTATCACTAACCACATTCATAATGATGGAATGCATAATACCAGATTATCATAACCATGTAGCCAAGGCCTCATGCCAATAATACAAATAAGATTCTTTCAAGGCCTCATGCCAAGACACTAGTTTGTCTCATGAGACCTACCGATGCATCGAGGAGATATAGTGGGCTCCACCTGTCACTTACAAAGTCCAATGCATTCCTTATATGAAACGGTCTAAACATAACATAAACATTCGTATTAAAACTATCATACAAAATGTAAATACTTTCTCCACAAACCATGAATTGTATAAAAATAACACATCCATAGTCAAACATATCACAAAATCTTCAACACAATATGAAATATTTGTATCATGATAAATCAACTTCAAAACATATTTAAAATCCATCGAAGGATTTTGACATAGATGAAAATGATGAGTAAAACTTTTTGAGAGAAATATCCTTTTTGTAAAATCATTTAAAAGTCACACATTTATAAAGGTATTAATTTAAAATATATTTTTGAATCAAAGTGTCCCATACCACTTTGAAACTTTTGAAAAGAATTATCATTTCAAAACATTCATGTCCTTATAAATAAATCCTTAAAATCATTTTGAAAACATAGACATTAATTAAAAAGAATTTGAAAGATAAATATTTAAAACATTTGAAATTATGATCTTGATAAAGAGTACCTTTCCTAATACTTAAAATCTTCATTTGGAAATAATTTTTATGAAAATGGACATAGATGATTAAAATGTCGCAGTAAATACTTACACATAAACAATCTCGGATAATAATGAGATTGAGGAATTAACCCTTACCAATTTGGTAACTTACGCAACATACAACCCCTGAATGAGGTTTCATACAATGAATATGTAAATACACATAAATTAATGTGTATTACAGAAAGAATACAATTATGGTCAGTACATACACCACAAAAAAGGTAATAGTGGCAATATGGAAAGAATCTCATTGGAATAAGGAACGAGATGAAAACCCCTTACCTTGCACTTTCCTTTAGTCGAAAGTACGTTTAACCTCATGTACGAAGATCATAGTATGTTATTAAATTATACCAGAACCATATTAATATTTATTATATCATACATGATTCATTTATGACTTTATACTAACCATTTAATAAAAATTCCCATGTTAAATTAACATTTCGGGTAATAATTGCTTTCTTTATCATAGGCGTTTTAACTTGTTACTCTTGATTGTGTCACTTAGATCATGATTTAAATACTTCCAGAATATAAAACATGATAAATATATCATATATATTTAGAATATAAATATGTATAATATACATATATATGAAATGTAAAACACCGTTTATAGATACGGTAGTCCGTACGTACGCATAAACGCTATTTCTGTTTTCATATAGTATTGAACGGAAGTAAGTGAATAAGATATATGTAAGTACATAAATACTTATATATATAAATATATATATCTCTCAATTAGCATTGTTATTTCATATATTACATACTTATTTGTAATATATATTTTTATAATCGTCGATGAATGGTGAACTTGGAAATGAATATCATCGCATCGTGGAGACGGTAATCCGCACATACGCACGAGAACAATATTATTCTTTTGATATTAAAATAATATATAATTGGATGGTATATAATATATACATAATACTAATAATTTTATATTTATTATTTAAATCAAATACACATCATTATTATTCCCATCCAAATAATAATGTATTGAATAATAATTACACCACGACGTGGAGATGGTAAGTCATACGTACGAACGTTTGGTGACATATCATTCAAAGGATGGATAGAATAATGAATATGGATATACCGTATTTATAATAACATCAGATTATATAGGAGATACTATATTTATTATTTTATAATATAAATAACAAGGAAAGAATAAGTTGAAGAAGAAAGGAACTTGAAAGAGGGTGGTGAAAACATTACCTCTTTTTCCGGTTCTTCCTTTTGATTTGATCAAAAGGGTTCCCTAGGTTGGATTTATGATCAAACTAATTCCTCTAGGGTGAATTGAGGGAATTTTACAAATCATTTGGGCAGAGGGTTTCCGAACCAAAAGGCTTTGATGGTGTGAATAATTGGTTAGAAGTTGGGTCCTTTTATAAGGGGGAGGAGGGGCTCTTTAGGATAAACTTAAAGTATTAATTTATAATAAATTAATATTCAGTCTCTAATGGCTCCAAATAGGATTGTTCAAATTATAAGTTGGGGATCGGTGGAAATAATTTCGACCAATAGATTTTATACAGGTTTGAGGCATTATATTAACCTTATCTTTTAGTTTTAACACTTGGTTAATTAGTTTAACACTTATCATGTCACTTTGTATTTTTATATTATATAGTTAATATAAATACTATATACATCCAAGAGACCCCAAAGTGATCCATTAATGATACACCAATAAAGATATATGTCCTTTGGAAAAACCTTAGATTTTTAGGAATAGAATATAAATTAATAATATAATATTTGATTTAAAAACTCATTTATGTCAATTTTGACACTACTCAATAATTGATTTTTCCTAAAGTTGTAAAAAAATTATGAATTAAAAAAAATTAATTTAGGAAAACCTAACATGTCATATTAACCAATAAAATTCTTTTATGTCATCAAAACGTTCAAATTATATTTATCTTAACATTTATAATACTAATTATTTGATTCTTTCATTAATAAGGAAAATATGGCATCATTATTATGTCATATATATTTTTACTTTTTAAATGTCTAAGAATTATAAATAAAATACCATTGTGTATGAAATATTTTTATATTTCTAATTAATATTTATAATAAATAATATAACATATATAACCCTATTTAATTATTGTTTCTCTAAAACATATAATCTTATGTCATTTTTGTATTTACTTTAACTTAATTAATATAAAGTGTCCCTATCACCTACAAGTGGCTCTATGGGTTTCAAAATCGACCCAAAGATGCCCATAGTTGGAAATGTATCCACCAATATGGTTAGGACACATTTTAGGGTAATTTATTATTATTATAATATTATTTTTTAACCCTTATTTACTGGATTTACCCTTTAACCATGGTAAATAAAATATTTACCGAAGTAATTATTCAAAATATCTAAAAATAAAAGTTATCTATTTACACAATTTGTACATCCTGATTCCAAATATGGAATCCATTTTTCAAAATTCAAAACACAGAAGTGGTATAAATTATTTTAAAATTAATTCCCGCTATCAAAACAAAAAGCATGTTTTTAAGATATAAGAACTATTGAAAGATTGATACTTGTTTATGTCCGGTTTAATTGTGAAATTATGTAAAATGAAAAAAAAATTATTAAATGGTAAAAATATATTCAAAATATAATTTAAAGCCACTCAAATTCATAATTTATCACTAGAAATTATTTTTATTAAAAAAGTTGTTTTTAATTAAAATTTAGTAATTTTCACTATTCATTAAAATATAAATGTTATCCGAAAAGTACCAAAATTTCACCCTAGGATAAATTTGATATTCCGAATCCAAAAATGAATTCCATTTTGAGAGGTCAAATTTATAAAATTTTAAAAAGTGGTTATTACTATTCATAAGAGCTACTTTGATTGGTTGTGGTATGTGTTAGAACTCGAAGTTGCGTACAACACACACTACTATATTATTCAAAGCGAAGCATACTGTGGAAGATTGGGGTGTCAAATTGTAAATTTTTGGTGTCCCCATTCTAAATAATAAATTTATTTAGTCAAATTAAATATATAAAAGTTTAAAATATTGGATTTAAAAAGGGTTCACTATTAAAAGTTGGTAAAAGTGAATTTTTGAAAAATACTTCTTTTATCTGAAAAAATGAATTTGTTCTTAAATTATGTCTAAGAAACTCATAATATGGGTTCTAAAATTATAAGTATTATATAATGTTCAAAATATAGTGAATACTATTCATAACCTCTTTTGAACGGCTTGGTTGGTAAGTCAGGGTGTGCTTGAACTCGGTATTGCGTGTAGTGCAAGTTATTGAATTATTTTGAAGAAGTTCATATTATGAAATATTAGGGTGTTACATTATTCCCTACTACAATAAATTGTGTCCTCACAATTTGATATTGTTCTTCAAAAATAAATGTTGAAAATAGAAAATATCTTTGTGGGAAAACCCACATCGAAAATTTGGTTAATTAAATTTTGTCTTAATAAGAGGAAAAGAAAAATGAAAGGGTCACCACCATATTATGATCCCGATTAAGAGAACATTGGTGGAAATTAGAGACATATAATTGGGGGAAAACGTAAATATTTATAGGTATTGATTGAGGTCATCAATCATAAACAAGTTTAAAATTGAGGTCCTTAAATTCATCAATCTATGATGATTTAAAATGCCATCGGTTCAAAAAAACATAAGGTATTAGGATAACACATTTTTTGTTTTAATATCCCTTCAATAAAGTATAAGAATTAATTTCTTCATAGAATAAGAGGAGACAAAAAATATATACTTGAAAAGTAGAGTTCCATCTTTTAACTAATTTCTACCACAAACTCATCTTTCACTTTAAAAGATAATAGATCTAATAAATATATTCTATTTATCCTATTTGTTTGGGGTTAAAAAAATTTATAATTCATCTACTATACCTTCTTAAGATAAACTACATTATTTAATCCAGGACATCTCATGGGCCACTGGTAGGTGATACACCCTTGTCGCCCTTCGGTTGCGAGTTCGAGTCTCGTGGCCTTGCCGGACGCGACGGGTTGCCGCCTGACCTCAGAGTTGTCCTTTTTACGGAAATCCAAAAATAATCTCAATATATACTTATCCAAAATAAGTGTTTCCAAACTCACAGTCCAAAATTTTTAAGGAAGGTAAACATAATAAAGATCTTTTTTTCCACGTAATAACATGTGAACACCTTCATCAAATATTCTTTTAAAACACCGCAACATCCTGAATTACCATAAAACCTTATTGATTACATTCATGATCCCTTATTATTTATAGAATAATGGATATACTCCTTCTATCCAAAAATGTTGTAAACTCCAACAATGATGGGAATAGAAATCATTAATCAGTTTCAAGGTTGTCAAGAATATCCAATATAATTTATTCAAATCAACCATCTCTTATTCCAAAATCACTACCTCATTATCAGAACCATATTATGTTTTATCTTTCTCTCAACCATATATTTTCCAGAAATTTAACCTGTTATTGAGCCACTTTTCATGGTTCTACACAATCTCAAGTCCTTAATGAAATAGTACTGCAGTACAATCCTTATATACTCTATAATTATTATAACCAGTACATTGTTGATACAACACTCAAATGAAATAATTCTCTAATAAAAACATAAGAACTCTAGTCATTCCTCCTCATCTGTGGTAGTATCATAACTTGAATATTATCCAATATCAATATTTGGGGCATTCTCTCATGACATGGACATTGGTTCGCGTAGGGCCCCAACTCCTTGAAGATGAAGCATTTTACATTTGAACCCTTTTTATTAACATTGCAGTCACATACATGGTGTCCTTTTTCTCCACACTTATAACAAACACCTATTCCTTTCAGGAAAGTTCCAGGGTGTTTCTTCCCACAGTTATCATATATGGGAAAATTCTTCCTTTCCCTCTTCACTTTATACATCTTTCTCTCTTCCATCCTTTTCTTATCTTGCATACCTTCAAATCCATTGGTCTCAATAAACTCTTTACTTATCTTATAAACACATGAAACTATTTATTCATATGATGATAATACATGGGAGACTATTTCCCTTCTAAATGATGGCTTAATACCATGAAATATATGATCCTTCTTATTCTTTGGATCATACATATTACTAGAGTTCACAATCCTTCTACTAGGTACCATTTCATTACAATAGTATAAACTAGGTCAGTTTATGAATTGTAGGGAATAATTCCAAACTTGTAAAATACCAAACGCAGGTTAAATAGTTTATGGATATAATCCATAATCATAAAAATGTTTTCTTTTAGTTAGTATAAACTCATGATCCCTTCATAATGGTTTGAAAAGAAAATGATAATTATTCTAAGCATATACCCCGGGAGTGTCGTAACCAAGAGTGCATCAAGGCTCGTTGTCGTGCACCAGTTCCCATTCAAGTCTAGCTCAAAGTGGTGTTTTCGGTCTTTACCCCTAGGTACATTTGTTCGAGAGCCTCCTCTACCTTCTTGTATCCAGACAGGGATGTATTTCTCGAAAAACTCACAAAATCTCTACAATACCAAAATTCTAGGAAGTTCTTCTATACTAATCCTCAAAGTGTATGTTAGGGATATGTGCTCTAATTAGATTTTATCTAAATCTAATTTCTAAGGTTATTGCTAAACTTCCTCTGATACCAACTGTAACACCCTGACCCCAGTTACCCAGAGTCGATGCATTATTTTAATACATTGGAATGATTACAAGTAATCATGTCCCGAAGGACCGATTAGTTTAGCAGTCTTGGAAAATATATTACATACATGAATGTTACATTGCACTTTAAGACATAAAAAACAACATTAATAATCATTATGAATGCCATTATTCCCTTGGATTAACCCTTCATATCAATCACAATACACTTCTTGGAATCTTGGGAAAAATAAAACATAGAAAGGGGTGAGCTCAAATGCTCATTAAGGGTAAGCAATACAGTGGAAACCTTCATAAATAAGAATAAAAAGTAAAGGCAATGTAAAACTAAAACAAATGCCTTTTAAACTTGATCTTAAGCATAATATGGACAAAATAAAATAAAATAATGAAATTTACTTATTCACATAGATATTATACTAGTCGAATAATCACATGCAATATCACTAACCACTTTCATAATGATGGAATGCATAATGCCAGATTATCATAACCACGTAGCCAAGGCCTCGTGCCAAGACTACAAATAATATTTTGTCAAGGCCTCGTTCCAAGACACTATTTTGTCTCATGAGACCTACCAATGCATCGAGGATCTATAGCGGGCTCCACCCTTCACTTACTAAGTCCAATTCATTCCTCGTATGAAAAGGTCTAAACATAACATAAACATTCGTATTAAAACTAGCATACGAAATTTAAATACTTTCTCCATAAACCATGAATGGTATAAAAATAACACATACACAGTCAAACATATCACAAAACCTTCAACACAATATGGAAGATTTGTATCATGATAAATCAACTTCAAAACAAGTTTAAAATCCATCAAACGATGTTGACATAGATGAAAATGATGAGTAAAATTTTTTGAGAGAAATTTTATTTTTGTAAAATCATTTAAAAGTCACACATTTATAAAGGAATTAATTTAAAAGATATTTTTGAATCAAAGTGTCCCATACCAATTTTTAACTTTTGAATGAAATTATCATTTCAAAACATTCATGTCCATATAAATAAATCCTTAAAATCATTTTGAAAACATGGACATTAATTAAAAATATTTGGAAAGATAGATCTTTAAAGAATTTGAAATTATGATCATGATAAAGAGTGCCTTTAAAAATCCTTAAAATATTCAATTTGAAATCATTTTTATGAAAATGGACATGGATGATTAAAATATCCCAGTAAATACGTACACATAAACAATCTCGGATAATAATGAGATTGAGGAATTAACCCTTACCAATTTGGTAACTTACGAAACATTCAACTCGTGAAAGATGTGTCATACAATGAATATGTAAATACAAATAAATTAAAGTGTATTACACATAGAATACAATTATGGGAAGTACATAGACCACACAAAAGGTAATAGTGGAAATATGGAATGAATCTCACAGGAATGAGGATTGAGATGAAAACCCCTTACCTTGCACTTTCCTTTAGTAGAGAGTACGTTTAACCTCCTGTACGAAGATCGTAGTATGTTATTAAATTATAACAGAAGCAATTTAATATTTATGATATCATACATGATTCATTTATGACTTTATACTACCCATTTAATAATAATTTCCATGTTAAATTAACATTTCGGGTAATAATCTCTTTCTTTATCGTACGTGTTTTAACTTCTTATACTTGATTGTATCACTTATATGATGATTTAAATACTTCCAGAATATAAACCATGATAAATATATAATATATATTTAGAATATAAATATGTATAATAGACATATATATGAAATGGAAAACACAGTTTATGGAGATGGTAGTCCGTACGTACGCATAAATGGTCTTTCTGTTTTCATATAGTATTGAACGGAAGTAAGTGAATAAGATATATGTAAGTACATAAATAATTATATATATAAATATATATGTATCTACAGTAGAATTTTTATGTCATATATTACATACTTATTAGTAATATATATTTTTATAATCGTCGATGAGTGGTGAACTTGGAAATGAATCTCATCCCGCCGTGGAGACGGTAATCCGTACGTACGCACAAGCGAAAATATTATTATTTTGATATTAAAATAATATATAATTCGATGGTATATCATATATACAGAATCCTTATAATTTTATATTTATTATTTACATCAAATACACATCATTATTATACCCATCTGAATAATAATGTATTGAATAACAATTACACCACGACGTGGAGACGGTAAGTCATACATACACACATATGGTGACATGTCATTCAAAGGATGGATAGAATAATGAATATGTATGTGCCATATTTATAATAACATCACAGTATATTGGAGATACTGTATTTATTATTTTATAATATAAATAATAAAGAAAGAAGAAGTTGAAGAAGAAAGGAACTTGAAAGAGGGTGGTGAAAACATTACCTATTCTTCGGGTTCTTCCTTTTGATTTGATAAAAAGGGCTCCCTAGGTTGGCTTTCTGATCAAACTAAGGACTATATGGTGAAGTGAGGGATGTTGAGAGAGAATTTGGGTAGAGGTTGGCCAAACCAAAAGACTTTGTAGGTGTGAATAATTGGTTAGAATTTGGGTGCTTTTATAAGTTGGAGGAGGGGATCTTTAGAAAAAACTTAAAGTATTAATTTATAATAAACTAATATTAAGTTTTTAATGGCTCCAAAGTGTATTATTAATATTATAAGGTGGGTATGAGTCAAAATAATTTCAACCAATATATTTTATTCAAGTTTGAGTCTTTATATTAACCTTATCTTTTAGTTTTAACTCTTGGTTAATTAGTTTAACACTTATCATGTCACTTTATATATTTATAATATATAGTTAATAAACATACTATATACATCCAAGTGACCTGAAATTGGTCCATTAATGATACAAAAATAATTATATAAGTCCTTTGGCTGAACCTTATATTTTTATAAATAGAATATAAAATAATAATAAAATATTTGTTTTAAAAACTCGTTTATGTCAATTTTGACACTACTCAATAATTTATTTTTTCTAAAGTATTAACAATTTTATTAATTCTAAATAAATACATTTAAGAAAACCTAACATGTCATATTATCCAATAAAATTCGTATATGTCATCAAAACTTTTAAATTATATTTATTTTAACATTTATAATACTAATTATTTGATTCTTTCATTAATAAGGAAAATACTTCATCATTATTGTGTCATATATTTTCTTAATTTTTAAATGTCTAAAAATTATAAATAAAATAACATTATGTATTAAATATTTTTTTCTTTCTAATTAAAATTTATAATAAAAAATATAACATATATAACCCTTTTAAAAATTGTTTTTCTAAAAGATATAAGCCTACGTCATTTTTGTATTTACTTTAACTTAATTAATATAAAGTGTCCTTATCACCTACAAGTGGCTCTATGGGGTCCCAAAATCGGCCCAAAGATTCCCATGGTCGGAAATGTATCCACCAATAAGGTTAGGACACGTTTTAGAATAATTTATTATTATTATAATATTATTTTTTAACACTTATTTACCGGATTTACCCTTTAACCATGGTAAATACAATATTTACCAAAGTAATTATTCAAAATGCATAAAAATAGAAGTTACCTATTTTCACATTTTGGAAAACCTGATTCCAAATATGGAATTCATTTTTCAAAATTCAAAACACAGAAGTGGCAGAAATTAATTTAAAATTAATTCCCGCTGTCAAAACAAAAAGCGTGTTTTTAAGATATAATAACTATCAAAAGATTGATACTTGTTTATATCTGTTTTAATTGTTAAATTATGTCCAATGACCATAATTTTATTAAATTGTAAAAATATATTCTAAATATACTTTAAAACCACTCAAATTCATAATTTATCACTACTAATTAATTTGATTAAAAAGTTGTTTTTAATTAAAATTTAGCAATTTTCATTATTCATCAAAATATAAAAGTTATCCGAAAAGTACCAAAATTTCACCCTAAGATAAAATAGATATTACGAATCCAAAAATAAAGTCCATTTTGAGAGGCAAAATTGATAAATTTTTTAAAAAGTGGGTATTACTATACATAACGGCTACTTTGATTGGTTGGGGTGTGTGTTAGAACTCGAAGTTGCGTACAACACACGCTACTGCATTATTCAAAGAGAAGAGTATTGTGGAAGCTTGGGGTGTTACATTGTAAATTTTTGATGTCCCCATTCTAAAGAATAAATTTATTTAGTCAAATTGAATATATAAAAGTTTAAAATATTGGATTTAAAAAGGGTTCACTATTAAAAGTTGATAAAAGTGCATTTTTGAAAAATACATCTTTTATCTGAAAAAAAATAAATTTGTTATTACATTATGTCTGAGAAACTCATAATATGGATTCTAAAATTATAAGGATTATATAAAGTTCAAAATTTAGTTAATACTATTCATAACCTCTTTTGAACGTCTTGTTTGCTAAGTCATGGTGGGCTTGAACTCGGTGTTGCGTGTAGTGAGAGTTATTGAATTGTTTTGAAGAAGTTCATAATATGAAATCTTTGGGTGTTACATCTCAAGATGTTCAAAAATAGTCTACATCGATCCTAGCCAAGATACCACAGCCTGTGGTCCACCATCCCCGAAAAAACATAGGCAGATGCTACTGCTGGAATATACAAGTCAGCTCAGCCATAGATGTGGCAGCCGACAGTGCTCCCTAAAAGGTCTACATGAACCGCAAAAAGCCTTCACGGAACTGTGCCTCTGTGCCTGTGTCCGGTATAATAGCTGGCACCAGATCTAGCTCTTTTGGAGGATCCACTGGTTTCCCATGGCCCACTATCTCTAGAGTATACTCATTCCCTCTCTCCTGTTGAACAACGTGCAATCGTCTCGGTGGCATGACTCTACAAGGTCAAAAACACGCCTTAGATTCAAGATTATCAACGACCGAAAACAAAGAAACCGAAAAGGGAACAGGAGGAAGAAGGCATTCAGAAGTTGCAAAACAAGACTACATGATGTGTATACTGACTACACGGCATGTACCTAACTCCTCTTCCCCTACCTGGGTCCTTCTACACGGCTAAGCCATAAGAATTCCATTTGAACAAAACTATACAGTGTGTAATCATCTACACGGCGTGTATGGTGTAATTTTCCAACTGTCAGTGTCACTTGTGACACAGCCGACTAATCGGTTTAACAGTACACAGTGTGTTACTCCCACACACGGCGTGTACACTTCCACGTTTCCCAGCCACATGGCTCACTCCACACGGTCTATCCTTGTAAAAGACTACATGGTGTGTGCCACAGGTACACGGCGTGTTCAAGGAGAGGTGACACCGACCCTTGTTGTTAGTTACACGGCCGAGTCGCCAGGTCGCACTACACGGCGTGTTCATCATTGACACGGCGTGTATATATTAAGGTCTCCTCCGTCTCTGTTGTTAGTTACATGGCGGACTTTGGGTCAACACTACACGGCGTGTACATCTGGTACACGGCATGTTCACCCCAAGCTCCTTTCTTCCCCATGTCGCCGCCCACACCGTTTGTGAAACGAGAAGAGACTACACGACGTGTACTTAAAAAGTTTATTTTTCTTCCCAAACAGAAGACCATACATGGCGTGTTGAAGGTACTACACGGTGTGTATAATGGAAATTCCAGACAGTATGCCTCAGAAACATCCCCGGATCCCATAAAACACTGAAAAACAACACCTAAGTGCCAAATTCCAATTTGCGAGGGCCCATACTCCCCAAGAATCAACGTTTGACACCTTATCTGTGTTATAACGAAATAAAAAGTCGATGATCCACCATATTCCGGTAAATGGGGGACCATACTCCCCAAATACCAAAGTTTGGGGTCAATTCTATTACCAGACTCGTTCAAAAATACCATATCACATAGAAGGTATTTATCAAGAAGTTATCACAACAACATGATTTACTAGCACAATAACTATCAAAATAGCTTGAAATTTCTAATGGACCTACATGGAATGGAGGTATGCATGGCATGGGATTTCTAGCAAGTTCCCAAATGATGCATGAGATGGCATACCCTCATCTCATTGGGTTTCAACTAAATAGAACCCAAGAATAAAATATAAATAGAACAATACAAGTTTGTCGCCCTTCGGTGAAAATCTATTCAACTGTAAATTGAAAAATCAGAAAAATTGCAATATGAGGTAAATTGGATTTTCCCTGTACACGGGTTAGCTACTCCCGGGAAAAACTTGTTACCAACTACGGGTCTCGTCCTATCCCTGACTAAGGCTCTAAATAGTAAGTCAAAGAAAAGAACCCCTTTGATACCACTTTGTAACATCCCGGTTCTGGGTGCCACTTAACGGGTGCCCTGAACCCGGTTCGGCACTTGACCTCATGATAATTTCTCTAAACGCCAGAGGCTACCGACTAGCAGCGAGGGTCCATGTCTGATAGTGGGAAAACTATGCCCTAATTTGTCAAAGTGTAGTGAAGTGGAATGAAATAAAACATACAACAACAGCGGAAGCAGTAAACCATACTAAACTGAAATAAACAACTAGAGTAGATATAACAAACTAGTATAAAAAATGGTGCAACATGCCTTAAATTCTAAGAAAGCAGCCAGAACATGTTAGACAACAATAAAGTGCAGTACAAGTACAGAAAATAAAAACAGAACAAAAAAGACAGTAGCATTGCGAGCCTAAGCCTGGTCCCATGCTCCCCTACTCCTCAGCAGCAATCAAGTACCTGTAAATGGACTCCTTCCCCTATCCGCACCTGCAACAATATAATATGTTTGGGCCAAAAAGCATGGCCCAAACAGGGTGTGAGAAATATATCCTAGTAGGCACCCACCAAAGGATCATGCCAAACTTTGTGTAAACATGCAACAAAAGTGTGCAAAAGTAAATGCAATAAACTAAGAAGTACTCAAAGTAACTTACTTACTAGTTATATTTCCATTTTAATTACTCATTAACAAATTTAATATTAAGAAAAAACCACAGTTAATTTCTAATTAAACAGTCAGCATCCTCAGACAAGAAAAACCTCACCATCAGGTAATCAAAATCTTGCCCTCAGGCATTTCCCTCAGTCATAACAGAATCTCACCCTCAGGAATACGAAGTGTCTCCCTCAGGCACAGAAGCCAAGCCCTCAGACATGAATGGTTTCCCTCAGGCGAAATAGAATGTCACCCTCAGGCTAATACAGTGACACCCTCATGCTATAGTAAACACCAATCTTAGGCATAAGTAACCTGGTCATGCCCAACATATAAACATGCAATCCACACACAATTCCTCGCAAGGAAAAAGTGAAGCATAATTAAACATGGCATACCCTCAGGTATACTGGCCAAATAGATAAACAGAGGAATGCAACCCTTAAGATGGTCCTAGATCCAAGCAGCGATCCCAAACAACATGTAATTATCACAATTAATTACCTATTCAATCCTAGGTACTTAATTCAACAAGGACTCAACCATACGACACCCCATTAATGGGCGTGTATCTCAAAATACACACAAATTCACAATAGTTGGTATATGAACACCAAGATACCTACCTTTAACGCCAACGGATGATATATGCGAACGTCGATTCCAGAAATGCCCAAGAACGATGTAGATCTGACTTAAAATAAAATGAATTCAAACTTAAATAACTTCCATTAGAGGAAGAATTGGAAAGAACTATTCCAGGAGATGAGAGTGCTTACCCGCGTAGTTCCAACGAGATCATCCGAGGCGGAAAAGGATTCCCGACGTGTGCCTGGTGTATTTACAAAGATGTGGTCGTCCTCTCCCGAGCCCTCTTCCTGTTCTAAGCCTTCCCTGTGAACAAGGGAGGCTACTTCCCATTTTAAGAGAAAAAACAATGTACATGGCGTGTATTTCCAAGTACACGGTTTGTAATTCTCATTTTTTAATTGTTCCTCTGGCAGCTTCCCGCCAGCGTGGCACTGTTCATCTACCGACATGACCACACGACTTGTCTTTTTGAGTACACGGCATGTTCTGTCACACAACTGGCCACCGCCTTACTATTCACCTGCCGACTGACTACATGGCGTGTAAGGGACCACTACACGGTGTGTAGTTGGTCTTTACACCCTTCATCGCTGACATGGATACACGCCCTGTGTACTTATCCCACACGACCAAAAGTACATGGCTTGTGGAAAAGTACAGGGCGTGTACTTCCAAATTTTTTAATTTTTTCCCATTTTCCATATTTTCTCAAAAACACTTAAGGATAAGGGAAAAGAAGAAACACGTACCTCAAAACTAAGAAACATGTTCTTACATTTATTATTCATGATCATCATTTTGGTTCGATAGTGTTTCTTTATATCATTAAAGGGCTTTATGCTCACCCATTTCTTTTGATTCATATCCCCAGCATATTAGATGTAGTAAAAGTAATATAGGATAAAACAATAAAGATTCATTTCAGGTGTATTAGATATTTTTTCAAATTTTATAATGTATTAAATTTCTAATGTACAAGAAACTAGACCTTAAAAGATCATGTTTGTTATTAAGTGTTGTACTATCTAATCAATGTGTTATTTATTAAAAGTAAGGATACCATATAGAATTCAAAATCAATGAAACCAAAGTATGGAACATATAAAATTAAAAATTCAAATGACTAGGAAGTGATATACTGGGGATAAATTCATAAATAATGATCAATAGACTTATGCACTACTATAAAATTATATAAAGCCATTCATTTCTCTTTTTTTTGTTCTTCCTAAAACTTTCCAACCATTCAAATAATATTCTTTATGTAGGAATTGACTGAATTTTACTAAAAAAGAATTTAATATTAAAAATTATAAATGAATTCCTAAAAATGATTTTTAAATAGCATCTATAAATCAATATTTAGTTTCATATTTAATTAAAAAAATAATTAAATAAAATAAAATCACAGATCAATCTATTTTGTAATAAAATTTTAGGTAAATATAAGTCAAAATTTTGAATGAATTTCTTATTCTTTATCACAAATATATGGTTAATTATAATTGATATTTAATTTAAAATTTAGAAATATTATCTCCCATTACATATAAATAAACCCACATCATTAACTTCCATCCATATGAAAATAGTTCACATTAGAGAAATGAATGAATTCTCAAATACTCTTTACAAATAAAATTGAAATAATTATTTATCAATTCCATATTGATTACTACAACTAAATATATATATTTTAAAACAAATACAGAATTCTAACAACCAAATACATAATAAATCATTTTTATAAAAAATACAACAATATGGCCAAAATATCAAATGAATACTATAGTTAATGTAATTGATCCCCACTATTGAAATTAAAAAAATACTGTTAGATAAGAAAAAATTCCACTATAAAAATTATGGAATTTTACACAATCCAAAATCACTAATAAAATATGTTAAACACTTAATAAACTAGATAAATAACAACAAAACCAAATAAAAAAAATAAAATATATATTTCAAGAAATAAAATCTCACCTTGATCAAACAACGACAATTGTTTTTTCAGGAACCACATTGAATGAATGAAATACAAGAGGAATGAACTATTTGTTTGCATAAGGGACTCAGTAACATTTTCCTCAAAAAATAATAATAATTTAATGAAATAAATATTCGAGTAAAATAATTTAGTACACTATTAGATATACATACACTCTTATATCCCTATGGAAGTGGAGAAATTAAATATCATCCTAAAATGGAATAATTGAGACAATGTGTATAAAAACAATTAAAAATTAAAAATATTAAAATCAATATAATTATAGTATCAACCTTGGTTTTTTGGAGAAAACATAAATTTTATTTCAAGTGTTAATAAATAACGAATTTAAATGTAAATTTTTCATGGATAGTTGAATAAGATATGATTATGATTCTTTATATTTTTTTGTTTGTAAATTCATAAAATTAACTTAAAAATTATGGAATTACAAATAATAAATTATTTAGAGAAGTAATAATTTTAGAAATAATTAAAAGGGGGGTTTATATGGTGTATTGTTAGTTATATTATTTTTAAACCATGAAAAAAAAATTTAGGTTGCTCTGGATAAATAAATATTTGTGAAAAAATTATCTATGTGGTTTTTGAGTAATAAAGAAAATAAACAGAACTCATAAAATCCCATGATTTGTATTTTATTTTAATAATATTTTCAACATTTTAACAACTTTTTCACTCTTTTAACCTCATATTTCTCTCAACTCATTCATGATATATCTGTTTATAATTATATATTAATTTTAATATTGACCAAAGGTAAGATCACCTACTCATCTTATCCATTTACATTTCATTCTTCATAATGATTGTTCTACATTTCTTGGGTTTTAACTCTTTCATTTCACCAAATCCTATGAAAATAATTCCAATTAAATTGTATTTCCAAGATTTTTTATAGAGATACTTTTCAATGAATTAAAAACTATTAATATTTGGATGAAAATTATTTTTTAGCGTAGTTAAATGTTTTTTTTGTGAATTTATTTTTGGTAATTATTTCGATATCTTGTTCATGTGATTTATTTGGGATTTAATATAAAAAATGATTATTTTTAGTATGCATTTAGATCTTATTTAATTAGTTTTTAGACAATATTAGGGGGTTGAGTTTACTATCTTCATTTTTGTTGTGAATTTTTTATGATTTGTATTTAAAATATGATATTTTATTATTTAATGATTATTTTTTCATTATAATTATTCTATTGTAGTATATATATGTTTTTTGATTCCTTGATTGATATATAGTATTATATAAAATGGATTTTTTCTTCATTGATGTTCATTGAGATTAATGGACTATATAACTAAGGTCAATTGGTATGTTCATGTGGGCGCCTAATTTTTCAAATATGGTTGGTCTTCTTCATTAGGTAATGTGATATTTTTAAACGACCTAGTATTTTATATTTTATAATGATTCTTTACAAATTTTAGTGGATAAGTAATTTATAATGATAAATAAAAATTAATCAATTTTATATTTTAAATTTCTGTTATGGTGTTTAAACTGATTTTATGGGAAATATACAACACCATTTAAATGTTATTTTAATTTTTCTTGTAAAATTTGAAATTTGATTTAAAATTATCTATTTTTTCTAATATAACATATGAATAATAAAAAATTATTTAGTAATATAATGTATTTTTAGGTTAGTTACATATGGTTTTATTTTTATCATTTATCATTTTCATTAATTTGAACTTATGGTTAAAGTAGTGTCTAGGACAAGTATTATTTTGGTTTTTATTTTTTCTCAAGTTTGATGTACTGAAGTAAGAATTTAATTTGATTCTAATGAGTCAATATTTGTTAGGTTATATAATGTGATATTTATTCGTGAAGAATTTTAATGGACTACGGATATGGTATGAAATTTCATGCTAGATAATTCATCCATGTTTGGACGTTTAGTGAACTACTATCATTCTAAAATGAAAAATGGGTTAGGATGATACAACTTATGTAACCACATTAGAGAGGTCCACTAAAATGTTTCAATACTTTTTTTATTACTGTTTCACTGATCTTAAAGATAAGGATATGTGTTTATAGTTGTTAAAATAGTCTCAACAAAAACATAGAAATTGTGATTAGAAATTGTTTTTCAAATTAGAAGATCAAATTAATTGAGATTACATGGTGGATGCTTGAAAAAATGTAGAAGATGACATAAAAGGGTTATTGTACATGGAAGATACTATATATAGTGTTTAAATGCATATGGATAATGGATTGAATGTGTTGATAATTAATTTAGTAAGTATAAGAATATTCTTGTATAAAATGAGAGAAAACTAAAGTGTACAAAAATGTATAAAGGTAACGCAGTGAGATAAGTAATGGAAAAAGAGATTATAACATTGAAAAAGGGTAACATAAATTTTACAATTTTTTTGTAAAGGTAGCTGAATATGAGATACCATAGACCTTTATACCCAATCCCAATGCTAAAAAAATACTCTTCACATACTCACATTAATATTAAGTGATATGAAAAATGATACATATATGATAAATTGAAAATGTAACATATGATAATATTCCCACAATTCCCAAAAACCAATATGATTAGATTCTCTTGATATTAAATAAATAATTTCATATTTTACAAAATTTATGAACATTACTTCATAACAACACTATACTAGTCATTTTTATAAACATCTCATAAGCTATTCTTATCCCCCTAACCTAGGGAAGGGAAAAATAAGAATGGTTTGATCTCAAATGCTTGGTAATGTAAAGAATTCAATGAATCATAAGGGTTATAGAATAAAAATTTTATATAACATAGATAAGGATAAAATATTTTATAAAATAAATATTGAAGTATAAGACCATGTTATGGCAATAAAATAGGTGTAACCACCATATAATATCTTTCAATAATATAGAAATTCAATTGAATGATGGTAACATGAAAATCATTTGGAAAATCCTAGAAAATTGAAAAAAACCTAATAATATGAAAATAAAATTACTTATTGGTGTTTGCGTCACAACTTGATTCCCATATCATAGTGGGCCTGGGATAACAACCCATTTACCATCTTTTATCATGGGATATAACCTACATACCTAATTAGGCATAGGGAATAAAATTTTTACCTCTGTTGTCTTCTGAAAACAACCTATAAACTGTTTTTTATTGGGTTATAATTCATTTATCTATCTGGGGTAGGGCTACAACCCATGTACCTATTTAAGCTTTGGATACAACATGTATACCTTAATGACCTCATGATATGTTAATCCTTAACATATTATTTGGATGGTTAAATAATACCTCAACCATTAACCATCCATATATATATGTACTCCACTTGAAATATATCATTCATTATATCATAAAAACACATTGAATGAAAAATGGGTTTCATAACATTTCTAGATGGTATCACAAAAATTATCCTTTAGGATAGAAATAATTGATACCGAAAATTATGTCCCAAAAAATAGTTCATCTTAAGAACATTTATAGGGTGTTATTAAAAAAATAATTCCCATCAAAAAGTTCATTTAGGATAAATATAAAAAATTATATTAAAAAAGTAAATATTTTTTAAAAAATGTTTTTATCATTTTCATAAAAGAAAAAGTTTTTAATCACATTCCAAATTTCTTTTTTAAAATATGAAGTGATGATAGTGGAAAAAAATTCTTTCAAAATTTTATTATAAAATATATACATTTTATACGTAAAATTTTTTTGTAGGAGATAATACATTGGATTATAAAAATTATAGAAAATGTTTTTAATATTTTTAAACACCTTTTTTGAAAAAACATATTTAAAAATATGAGTATTAAATTATTTATATAAAATGGTAAATGGAAATATGTTATTCAATAGATTTAATACATAATATGATCTCAAAATATGATATGATAATTTTATCGGGATGGATGGACAAGGATCAAAAAGAGATATCATCACTTATAGAGGATAATATTTTTTCAAATTATATTATAATTTTTAGAAAAAAGAATTCATTCAAGGATACATATTAATATTAAAATCATTTTGAATAGTGATATAAAATATATAGTATTATATTAATTTATAAATTCAAGATAATAGAGTAAATATAAGAATAATGTTCAATATAAACCTTATAACTCATTGTAGGAATATTGGGTTACCAAGATCCCTTATAGAAAAAATAAATCTTGAAGAAAGAATGTTTTAAAAATGAGTTTATCTGGTGATAATGTAAATAATCCTAAGAAAAAGTGATAATAACAAATTACATAATAATAGACTAGTATTTAAAAAATATATTTGGAATAAGTTCACAAAGAAAAATTATAACTCAATGAATGATAATTGAGATAATATAAACCCTAATGACATGAGGATAATTAAATTCAAAATATAATTGAAAGAGATATACTTATATTGAACATAAATTTACCTTAATAAAAGGTATAATGTCATATAATATCTCAAATAATTAATATATACACCACATAAATGAAATTAGGTGCTCAATAGAAAACATGTCTCGAATAGATGATTTTAAGATGAAGACCCTCACCATAATCCTGATTCATTTTTCACTTTCACCAAACATCATGATTAATTGAAATAATATTATTAAAATAAATATATATAAAACATATTCATAACTGTATCTATCTATAATCTTCATTTACAATCATTTAATACATTGATATATATTGTTAGTTATTACCTACTTTCAATATGTATTTTAAGTAATCATGGTCCTTTAGGTATAGTTTTCTAAGAGAGATGTCATTATTAATTATTCTTCAAAATATCATCATAACAACAATATTACAGTTTTTATAAGGGATTAATTATAGTGATTTATGAAGATACAATTTATTTTCATATGAGTTTCATTAGTTATCCTCAAATATTATATCGACAACAAGCATATTTACTTGATTTTCTAGACAATGGTGGTTTATTTATTAGTTAAGGAATTAAATATTTATATAACCCTTATTAGATAAAAAAATAATTATTTACATATTCATATCACATTAAAAATAATTTTTTTTCACATGATCATCAATGATATAAATTATTATCATTTTCAAAGTAGGTTGTTAAAAAACCAAAACGTGAACATAATACGATTAGTGAATGCTTATGAGTTGTTATGATTTTCCCAAAATTATAATATAATAATACTGATATTATTTGGTGTTAATTAGAGTTATATATTATAATTTATAATATTTATAATAATAATACAATATATATAAATATATTACGTTGAACAAAGATATTTTTTTCCTCTTTTAATGCTTGTTTTAAATGGTTGAATTTACAATAATTTTTTATTGAACATATCATAAATAATTTCTATCGTTTTTGAAAATAAAACAATAATAATTTTTTAAAAATCATATTTATCTTTTAAACCCAATATTATTACCCACCATGAATAGTTATAATGATAAGAAAAATAGAAATCGATCTTTTGATAGAGGTGTTAGTATACACATTGAGATGGATGATATTTTGTTTCCTATAAAATTTAGAAAATGTGTAAGATAGTTTATCATTTAATTAAATATAATATGTCATATATATCAAAATTACATATTAAATTACCTATTATGAACATTTATGTAGACTGGTGAAGTAAAATTAAACGTGTTACATTATGGAGGTGGTAGTATGCACAATGCGTGAGTGGCAGTTTCATTTTTCTTAATAGAAAAAGAAAAGGTGGTTAATGCTTATAAAATAATTATAATAACCTAACAGTATAATTATTATATTAATTTTATCATTTTAATATTATTTAATTTAATTTTAAGAATAATTAGTTCACATAAATTAATTTAAATGAGAAAGGAGAGGTATAAAATTTATACTTCACTTCTTAGATTATATCCTCTCCAAAAGGGGTTATTCCTTAGAGGGATAAACTTTTTAGTAGATGATAACATGAAATAAAATTATATTAATATTTAGAAGTTATTTGTGTATTTTTTTCTTAACTAAGTGGGTTGGGTTGTGGGGGGGATGTGATAAGATAAGTTCCCCTTTTGTAAGTGAAATTTGGTGTACTTTTTGTAAATACCGCAAATATTTTAATACTTTTAAGTCATTATCATGGAAATTGGCTACGAAAATGATAAATTATTAAGATGAAAAGTTATATACTGATAAAATTCACCAAAAACAAATTATTATACTTTTTTAAACATTTTTCAGTTTATTTTCTCTTATATTTTTCACTTTGAACATTTTAGCTTTAACATTGGTAATTGGTTTTTACCCAAGAAATTCATACTTTATTCCTAAAAATAAAATGTTCCTTTTTTACATAATTTGGAAATACTAATTTAATATTTTAAATTAATTTTATAAAATTAATTTAATAAAAATGGAAGATTTTGATCATACTATAATAAATGTATAATGTATTAAATCAATTTTCGAGAATATATTACATAAGTTCTAAAACCTAAAATTTAGGTTATTAAGTTAAAATAAATATTTTTTCAATTTAAAATTTCAACTATAAATAAAATATTGTGTTATTAAAATGATTTCACATATTTTTATCTCATAAATATATGCAAATAATCTCACATAAGGTGGAGTATTCGTAAATAGGATGTTTTCACTATTATCCTAAAAAAATATTTTTAGGAAAAAAATTATCTTATGCTTATATTATTATTCTTAATCCTAAAAAATGTTCACTTTTCCAAATTAAATTATGACAAATTTATACTTGAATATTTATAAAATTTCAAAACATGGTAAAAAACTATTTATATATGAAAATAAAATTGTAAAATGTTAACTATTAGTTATTATTAATTATTAGTTTTATATTAGAAATAAATTAATCATATTACTTATATATTTTATTATTATTTTATAATAAATAATTAGTTTCTTGAAATAAAATTCCACTTTTAGGAAAATTTATTTTATGTACTAAATGATCTTTTCTTATTTATTTTAGAAATACAAATTGAATTAAATTATTATTAATAGTAAAATTTATTTTATTTATAAAATATTTAATAATGTGGTTACTTATATTCATAACATCTATTTTAGTGACTATTTCTTAATTATAAAATTTGAGAGTTATATGTGTATATAAATGTATCGTTATTTTCATTTAAGATCAGCATTTCTTGTGGAGATAATTGTCATAAATATTATTTTTGTAAGAAAAATATATAGTAAAATATTGGGTTGTTAAATTATAAGTGCATAAAGTTCATTCTGATATTAAGTGAGCTATTAAAATTTAACTTTAGTCTAAGGATATGCAAAAGGGTATATTCTAACTACATTAATTTTACTGTATAAAGGATTTCTGTATCATATTACTTTATCTAATGTTGAAATTTCACAAAAGAATTAGTTTTTATAATCCATTAGATGTTTTTATGATTTTGAATTATTATATGACTTTATGAAGTTTTTTGTATACCTAAAACACTAACAAAAATTTTGAGGTTTCTATGATATATGAAAATATTGAGGATCTTCTCGTTTAATAACTAAGGAAGAAAGGATTATTTAGGTGTTTCTTGGTGATTTTTTAATCAAGGAATAAAGATTCAAAATCATGATAATAGATCATGGTCCTAGCTTATGAGTGTTAAAGACCAATAGAGATGAAGGATTTAGAACTTGAATTTGTTATGAACAAGTCATAATGCATTTATTATGGTCATTTTGAGATGTTTTCTCATCATATGAATTTAATATAAGATTTTGCATTTTTGAACATCATATGACATTACGAGAGTGTACAACTCATCGCTGAATGACTTTATCAGATGCTTTTAAATTCATTGTGAATGGAATATCTTAAATGGGGAGATAATTTATTTTCTATAGAATAAAAAATAGCCCATCATAAGGCATGGATTTGGGCATGAAGAAGTTTCAGCATCAGATAAGGGATATAGTTTATATTGAGAGGGGGAAAATAAACATTGGTTCTTCTAAATAACCAATTTATAAATTTTTCATTTTATCACTTATCTTTTACCTTTTTCACCAGATATAGGGAATTTAATCCCTTGTTCTATATAGCTATCACCTCAAGTTCTTTTTTTAATGAACAACCAAACACACACACACACTAGAGGACCAAATATTTACAAGGTTCATCTATTAGTTTGAGAGGACTAATCCTTCATGTGATCTAGTAAAACATTTGGTCACCCAACCCACTAGTAAAACATTATTACTAATAAACTATTGTCTCTCGATAGTGTATAGTGTGTATCCCACACACTGGTTTAGTTTATCCCTCAATAGGGTAAATAAAAAACAATTTTTAATTTAATATAGGTAAAATAATAAGATATTCAGACTCAAATGTATAATTTTTTATTATTATTGAATAAAAAATTACTCATTATTCCCATAAACAATATCAAGCCTCTTCTTCTATTTTTATTAAAATTAATATTAAAAACATCCTCTCCTTCTCATTATCAGACAAGACAGATATGATTCTTCTTCTTCATGTCGTTCTTCTCTGTAGGAAACAGTATAAAGATATCTTTTTATCTCTACAAATATCATAGGCAAATCATCCGATGCTTATAGTCCTCCTTCTACATATTCATGTGAAAATATATTTTCACAATTCACTCTTCTCTTCTCTATTCTTCTCCCTTTCTTATCTAGTACATAATATACCATATTTTATATCCTTATTATTAGATTCATTTGGATTTGTTAGAATGATAGGGGTCAAATATATCATATCTTCTTTAATACCATAAAATATTTATTTGAGAATTTATACTAGATAAAAATTAAATTCAAGGTATTTAATTCTTAAAAACATGAAATATTGAAGTATATGATAATAACAAGAATAACATTATTTTTAGTTTCTACATCACATGAACTTATCTTCCATATCTTCCCCTATGATTTCTTCTTCATATCAGCATGTAATTACAAGAAGTTATTCTTACATTTAATTTGATTATAATCAAACCCAAATCATATTATTATTAATTTTAGATATTATTTAGTTTATACTATTATGTAATAAATATTTAATAATACAGTATGAATCGTGATCCATATATCTTGGTTATCACCATTGGAGGATCATATTAGTTATTTTGTCATGATTATTTATTCCATAAATTCCACTTTTAAACAACCCCAGGATATAGAATTTCTTTATTATATTTCATCACACTATTTGTAATAATAGTAACATCTCCTAAGTCATTAAACTTATATGAACAAAATTTATTCCACATTGTAATTTTTCATTCATAAAACATTTTGATAGGTTGAATTTCCAACACAGACTAAATTAGCTACGTGACTCATTCATATACATGGTTTACCTACATGATTATTTCGATATAGGGATCACCTGTATGACCATTCAAATTTGTGGACTATTTTTTATATAGATATTCTATGTGTACATTCAACAATGTAGATCCACTATGTAACTATTCGGCTTTGCAGATCATCTACATGACCATTTAGCTATGTAATTCACCTACATGACCATTCAGTTATATGAAAAATGCAGCATGAGATCCAATAAATTTTATTTTAAGTATTTATACCTATATTTGATAAATATATAATACATGGCTGAATAACATTTAGTAAAATTTCACTTAACTTTGTTCGGTATCTTTTAACTAACATAGTAACTTCACTTTGTTTGTGTGGTAGATTCTACTTTACACAATCACTCAAATTTTATCATTATATCACTTATAGATCCCTTGGTCACATAAAGTTGTTCATATGGTAGCTTCCACTTCCCTCTCTCACTTTTCTTGGTTCTTACTATCATATTTTTTTCACATGGTCACTTTATGTTACATGTGTGGTAGCTTCTAATTAACACAATCACATCCATTTGTTTGTACGATCACTTATACTTCAATTTGTCACTTAAATTTTTTCATGCATTAACTGATATTTCACATGGAAACTTAATGTATTTTGTGTGGTCAAATTCATGTAATTTTTCTGGTCACATTCTCATCATAAAATTACCTACCATGTGTATCTGCATTTCATCATCTGGTCACTTTTTCATGGTCCTTTCACCCGATGTGTGTGTCTAAATTTTTTTATAAAACCCTTTGATCAAATTCAATTTATACCACATAATTATTTCAATTCTATATCTTCTTAAACCTTCATCTAACACCTTTATGGATCTCTTAAAAACTACCAAATTATCTTTTACCTTCAATAATAAGTGTCTCTATATTTCCAAAGGTTAGAGTGTTATCTATTCAAAACAGTGAACTTGTAATGTAAAAATCATGAATTTATGTTTTCTAATATATATAATGGTCTTCTATATAAATAAATCCTTATCATCCATGGATATTTGGATGTATCCTTTAATAAAATATATATAACTCCTTCAAATATAATCTTCCAAAAATACAGTATAAGCGTGAAAAAACTTATTGGGATCTATTCCCCTAAAATAATATTATTATACTTCTATAATATTCCTCATCATATTGTGTTTAACATATTTATATTGTTTTTAGGAAAATAATACATCCCCAAATTTGACTCAAAAAAATCTCCCTTTATATTTATTCGTTAATACACATGTTTAAATGTTATGCCTATATATGGTATATCTTATCTCGCTTCTCTTATCGACATTTCATTTCACATTAATCACCCCATTATTGACAATATATACAATTTATTTGGGTAAATTTATATCAATTCATGCATAAAATCATGGAATTAATCATTCCACTCTAATTCTACATGATCTATCCCTTTAGTAGAAAACATGACGATTTCATCTAGACAATAAATTTATACCATTTAAAAATAAAATGATATTAGACGAAATGAGAACTCCAAATCATATAAAATAAATTTCTAACTATATTATAGGATGAGGCATATGATTGATACCAACTAAAATAAAAAAAATATTATTACTGTTTCACCCAGATCATCAAAATGTTTCAAAACATTCAAGTAAAAAGAATGATATTTGAAAACTATCATGGAACTTATTTGTCATTCATTTTTTGTCATTTCATTCATAATTATAATTTTGTAATACGTTATTTATCAATATAATGTTCTTTATCAAGTATTGTAGAGTTAAGAAAAAATTCATTGTCAATTAATTTCACATTAATCACATTCTAGAATGACCAAACTTGTATAAGACAAATAATTATGAAAGCCGCTTCTCTTCTTGTCTCCCCCTCAAGTGAAAAACTCCTCAACATATTTGTAATGGTGAATACCATTAAGAATAAACTTCAATATGATATAATATATTTAATAAACCAAAATGATACTTCAACTTGTTATTGTCTTGATTTTAAAACCTCTAAAAATTTACCATGGATGATATTCTTCAACACGTGTTCTTTGTGATACAAAATATTAATCCAACCCAATATGACATCTTCTTCATCCATGAAATCAGAGAAATTACTGAACTCATTAAAAATTCATCAAATATGATTCTCCATAAAATTTATATTTAAAGAAAAATTTATAAATCATTCGAGGATGTTGGCTTATTCATCATTGTTTTTATGAATTAACAGTAGTCATCACATCTCTGGTTTTCCCCCCTGATAACTTATTTCACCTTCAATTCACTACATTTGAATTATAATAAAATCATATAAAAGTTATTATGGAATAATTTAGATCTCCTTTTTCTTCAATATGAATACAAAGGTTGATATTTCACAACCATGTTTCCCCATTTCCTCCAATATTAATGCTTCCATTTATGTTATTCATATCTAATTTGACCTTTCATTGCATAGATTTTATCATAAATTCCTATAATTTCTTTGACATAGTTATTCTCTCTTTTTCAATAATATAATATGAATCATATGATGTTTTATACATTTTATTCAAGGGGTATTCTTATGCTATAAATGTTGTTAAAATTTATTTGGAAATGTATGTAAATTTATTGTAAGGCCCAAGCCTTAAATATTACATTATCTTGAGATAAGTCAATAATTTGACTTTAATTAACATTGAGGATCTTTTTTGGTTTAGAAGATTTAAGGGATCTGGCCATATATTTTACATAAAATATTTAATATTATAAGTATAAACATCTACTC
This sequence comes from Viscum album, assembly GCA_963277665.1. Lineage (NCBI taxonomy): Eukaryota > Viridiplantae > Streptophyta > Magnoliopsida > Santalales > Viscaceae > Viscum > Viscum album. Next base: position 842,126,115 of record OY728128.1, read on the forward strand.
ACAATATAATTTTTTCATAAAACAAAAACTCATTAAAAATAAATATGACATCGCTTCATGTTTTAGCAGCATAACTTTTCCATGACCTCATCCTTGACTCTATTATTCTTTATATGTTGTAAATTTTTTTCTTCAAAACTTTAGATGAGTATAAAAAGATTATTAAGGGATAAATAATTAAAGAAAACTATTAGTCTTGGGATGACATTACAACAGGTAATACTTTATTATAAGTATTAATTTTCTCCTTTAAGAAGTATTAAATATACTTCACTTAATATAAGCTCTTTTCTTACCCTTTTTATGACCAAAATATTAACATAAAACCCATTGAAATCAGCATATATCATATAAATGTATATTGGTATATAAACATACATAAATTGAATAACCATACGGTCAAATTCTATACATATCTCTATGTTGAATAGCCATATATCTGAATTACATACCAAATTGCATTGGAGGATATAACATAACCATATGTTCATTGTTTATCACGAAACCACCCATCATTTGGTTTATCTAATAACCACCCATCATTGGTTTATCACATAACCTATAGGATCAAAATAATGAATTTAGATGCTCAATATAAAGGAGGGGGTTAATTGAATCCTTTACAAATTCCTTTGGAACCTTTAAATTTTGTAACAAAATTTAATTTTTATCCTTGAGAAAAACTATGTTTAACAGTTATAAATAATGTAAATTAACAATACCACTTAGTTCTACAAACTTTCTATGTTCCGGAAATATGGTTCTAGAAATGAAACATAAGAAAAGTTTATAATAAAAACGATTATAACTTAAAGTTTATAGAATCTTACAAATCATAGTATATAAGTACATGACAGTATAAGATAATTATAAATTCATTATTAATCAAAATTTAGTGAAAAATAAAATAGAAACAATACAAGTAACATGAATGAAATTTTTTAACCAAAAGAGTAGGGTATCCAACAACCTTGGATAAAGGTCCCTTGATTTATACTATCAAGAAATTCTTTCATACCCACACCAGGGTAAGCCCTCGTTAAGAATATCAGAGTCTGTCTTGTTATCGCCGCAATCCCTCGAACTTAAAGGTAGTCGGCACCTCTATCTTCCTTTTCAAGGAATTCCTAAAACTTTAATGTTCTCAGAACCTTTGTATTCCTATCCATGGAAGTCCTTTAAATTTAAGGTAGTTGTCACCTCTTTTTTCCAATCCTTGGAAGTCCTCAATTGTACACAGAAACAATCAGAGTTGCACGAGGTAATCTAAACAATATGTTTAGTACGCGCAAAGCATGAGAGTCTCTCTCTCTCTGGACATAAATTCAACAACATGTAATATGTATAGTAATAAATTCTATATTGATCTAGTTCCAATGAGATCCTATTTATAGACATTTCTCTAATGGTCAGCTCCCTCCTCCAATGGCCATATTATTCATAGAATCTCGGAGGGACCTGTACACGTGTCCTTCAAATAGAAGTTCATTAGAAACAAAATGTACGACATCATTTCATAACTAAAACAAGGGTTAGAAAAAAATTCTTTCTTTACTAAATCCATTTTTCAATGTCAATTGAAAAATAAAGTTCAAATTATATCCAAAAAAACACTTGGAGACTTTAAATCATAAATATATGATTTCTGTTTTTCAAGGAATTCAGAATCAAAAATCTATAGATGTTAGATTCTGGATTCCAATGGATTCAGAGTCTTAATTCTAAGGAATCCAGAACCTAAATTCGGAGTAATTTTGAATCGGAATTATGAGGAATTCAGATTCTAAGTTTTAGAGAATTTGGAGTCTGAATTTCAGAGAATTCAGAGGCTGAATTTTAGATAATTTGGAATCTAATTTCAGAGAAATATGAATCTGAATTCATAGGAATTTAGAGCTTGAATTCAAAGAATTCTGAATCTAAATTCTGAGGAATTAAGAATCTAAATTTCAGATAATTCAAAATCTAAATTCAGAGGAATTTGGAGTCTAAATTTAGAGAATTTGGAATTTGAATTCATAAGAATTCAGAATCTTAATTTCAGATAATTTGGAATATGAATTCCGAGGAATTCGAAGTTAAAATTAAAAGAATTTGGATTTTTAATTTAGAACATGAAAATAGGTTACTCTACATCTAAGTATCTATAGTATTCTGAGGTTTTTATATATGAAACTGAATTTTGCACTTCCAAATAACAAGATTTATATTTAGAGAAACTATGACATGAATAATGAAAATAGAGTTTTGGATAAAATTTTCTTGGTGAAGGAAAATTTCCTTATTAAAATAAATATATAGAGAAATAAAACTTGCCTTGAGATAATGTGTTTGTGATTTTCAAAACATAAAGGAATAGAAAAGTCATAAGGAAACCTTATTGATTAAGCAGTCTCCCCCATTTTGGAAAGCACAAACATCCTTACTAAAAAGAAACTAAGGACTTAGCAATTTTAGGTACTTGAAAATAAAAACATCTATATCTTTACTTATGGATCATAGTGAATAGGACTAACTCCCCCTTAGGCATTGAAATAACTATGGATTTTATTATTGATTTCCATAATAAGATTTTTGTTTTTCTTTCATTTTAAAAACATCATTGGTAAGAAATTTCTTTTAGATGAACTCCCCCTTACTCATGAACATCTATAATTTACTTTGTATTTTATTTATTATTCCTTCCCCCCCTTTGTGATTTTCAAAAAGGAATAAAGAGAATGGAAAAATTGGCACTTGAAACATTAGTAGTAAACAACTAGATATATGGAGAACAATAAAAATTTCATTAATGTTGAAATAATTTCTATAAGGAAAAGTAAAATGAATGTTCGAAATAGAAAGAAATTATACTTATTTCTCCTTCGACATCAGCTTCTTCATAATGGTATTTAGCTTCTTGAGCTCCTTGTGACCCTCTTCTGCATGCCTAATCAACTGATCCTGATCTTCAATTTTCTTCTCTAAGGCTTTAATTCTTTCTTCCTGAGCCTTAAGACATTATTCTTGAGATTTCAACAAATCTTCTTTCATAGAAATATTTTCTTCAATCTCAATTTTGAGATCCCTTTACGTCTTCAAATTCATAGACACAAAGTTAAGATTTCCATTAAAATACTTAACTTCCAACTTTTGAGTAGTATGTTCTAGGATTTACTTTTCCTCAAAACTATTTGAAAGATCCTTGGTCTTCCCATCTTTGGTGTCAAAAAAATAATTCACATTATCATGAAATTCATTAAAGATTCTCATTTCTTCAATTTTCTTCTTTGAACTACTTGTAATCTTCTTGAAAGATCTTTTATGAGCCTCATAACCAATGAGGAAGGTCTTGAAATCCTCCTCTAGTTGGAATATTTTTCCACAACCATGGAAACTGAATCTGATTTCTGATATATCTTATGATGAAGCATCTAGAATCTTGATTATATTCATGGGAATAAGTGAATAGTACCAACCAACTTTTTCAATTACTGAACAACAATATCATGTCCATGGGAACATTATTCTGAATTTGAGTGTTTTGTTGGTGAGGATTCCTTTTCTATGTCCTCATCTTTCCTCTTTGATGAAGCACTAACATCTTTCTTCTTCACCATAGATTTACTAGGTGTATCTACTGCCACCTACTTTCCCATATCATCTCTCAGAATAATATCTTCTGCCATGGGCGACACATGCTCACTGTCAAATAGATGAAAAAATTTGTCTTCCTTAAATTATTTATTCTCTGCATCAGCCACTTTATCATCCAGATGAATGATGTCCTGATTACTACATTCATCATTTTTTGGCTTATTTACTTCTTCCTTACCCTTCTCTTCATTCCCTTGTGTATCATGTTTTGAGGATTCAGCTTGGGAAGTCTAGTTCAATAATTTTACATAGGGGATTTCCTTCTCATGGTAATCTTCAAATTTCTTTATGATATCATCAGATTCATTCCCTTTTTCTTCCTCTTCTTCTTCTTCTATTTATGCTTACACATATTCCTTTTCAACGTTTTCTTCTTTATAGTGTGATTCTGGAATCACCACTATCTTTCCTGGATTCTGTGCTAAAGGATCTAATAAAAATGATTCATGTAACATCATTTATTCAGATTCTTTCTCAGTATCATTGAGAAGTGATTATACTGTCTCAGCCTCAGACATATTCTTTTTCTTATTCTCTTTCTGTTGCTTCTCAAGCTCTTCAGCAGCCATTATTCATAAGGATTTTCTCAGTTGGATCCAAGCCAAATTTAGGCTCCCCTTCCTCCATATTCTTCATATCCTCTATCTACTTATCCACTGCTTCATCAAGATATGATTTTTTCTTCTTCAGATTCGGTGGGGCTGACTAGATTTCCTTATCTATAGGGGTTTTTCTGTTCTCTTCCATTTCCATAGACTTTATCTTCCTTTTACCCTTTTTAGAGGTTTCAGCAACTTCTTTCTTCTTTGATAAAGATTCTACTTCTTATCCAGATAGATCATAAAATTATTTTGATTCAATAGAGAATCCAACCTTCATCCTTCTTAAGCTATCATCACTCAACAACATTACCCAGTAATTTCTCGGCATGGAACTGCATGGATTTATGAAAGTTTCTAAATAAAGAACTATAATCTTTGAGAGAATAACCGAATTCATAATGATTTGAGATTACAGATTTCCATTCTTGATATTCTCAATCATTACCAAGATATACTTAACTAAGTATATCTTCATGAGGTTCACCATGAAATACAATATATATACATCACTCTTGTTCAGAGTATCTTTATCTCATTTCCTTGGAATTATAAAGCCTTGAACCCACAATTCAAGAATCCATAAGTTCATAGACTGATGAAAAATATTCAGAGTGTTCACTCCTTTCAAACCAAGACACTCAATAACCTTTTACGTATCAAAATATTCTGAAACATTAGGTATTTTTTGAGTACTTAATTCTGTTTCTTCTTCATAAGGAATTCTAATCAGACTTTCTACCTTGTTGTAAGAAAGAGAGAAGGTCATTCTATAACACTTAAAAGAGAACTTGTCTCTGCCTTCTTCCTTGATGATTCTTGGTGTCTCATAGAACTAAATCAACAGGTCTGGATAGACTGGATCCTATTCTTTTGGTTTCGATACACAAACACTCTCCAAACCATTCAACTTGACATTATTAGATATGATAGAGTCATACATATCATAAAACTTCGGATCAACTAACCTTTATTTTTACATCTTCCACTCAGATATTTCCATAACATTCGACATTCCTTTCTGAGGAGAGGCTTTAACAGACATTTAGAACTGAAGAAACATTGGATATTCGGAATGAACTTAAGTACCAAGTCATAGCTTCAGCATGATAAATATTGAAAAATGATGTGGGACACCCAATTTAGGGGATTTATATAAGAAATTGAGGTTACGGTTCAACTTCATTAGTTGATCCAAAGGTTTTAAAACTTATGATCAAATCTAACGGTTGAGATGATAACAAAAGAAGGATTCTGATAGGTTCCGATCTTTTGATCTCTTTATAAAAAACATTAGGATTTAAGATAATGTAAATTTGAAAATTTTAAAACAAAATGAAATTACCAGCAAGTAAAAAATATGATTACGAAAACTTAGAAAAGGAAACATACCTTTCAGATTCCTTAAGGAAAATTATTCGTAATGAAGAAAATTCTTCTTGGAGGACTTTAGATTCCGTAAAAAGAATACGAATAATTCTAACAATGAAAATAAACTTAGATTATGAGAACATAAGATTATGAAAATTTTGATTACAAAAATTTAAACTATGAAAAAAAATTGACTATGAAAATTTAGACTAAGAAAAATTTTGGCTATGAAAATTTAGACTATGAAAAATTTTTACTACGAGAATTTAGACTACGAAAAATTTTGACTATGAAAATTTAGATTATGAAAAAATTTGACTAATAGGAAAATGTACCCCCCTATAAAAATAGTTTCTTAGTGTAAAGAGATAGGTTTCAACAAAAAGTTAATATGAAATATTACCTTACAATTATCATTATTAACTTCTATTTAATGTATTCAAATCTATCGGAGGGTAACGATTTTGTGAAAATATCATCATGTTGATCTTGCGTTCTGATAAATTGAAGAATGATATCAAATTTTGGTGTGTGATACCTAATAATGTGATGCCTAATGTCTATGTGTTTTTCACGAGAGTGATGTGTAAGGTTTTTTCTTAAGTTAATGGAACTTGTATTATCACACATTATTTGTGTTTTGGTAAAAATCATACCAAAGTATGTGACAATGTGTTGCATCCACAAGACTTGATCACAACAACTTCCAGCTGCTAAATATTTATCTTCAGTAGTGGAAAGTGCTACTGAGTGTTAATTTTAGCATGACCAAGAAACTAATGAATCTCCTAATAAATTACAAGTTCCAGATTTAATTTTTCTATCCATTCTACATCCACCAAAGTCAGCATCAAAAAAACTTTTTAAAACCAAATCATTTTCAAAAGAATAAAAGAGTCCTAAATCCATGGTTCCCTTTAAGTAGTGAAAAATTCTTTTTCACTACCTTCAAATGAGATTCCTTAGGATTGGATTAATATCTTTCACATAAGAATATTGAAAACATTAAGTCCGGACGACAAGCCTTCAAGTGAAGTAGACTTCTATCATACCTCTAAAAGATGTTTGATTTATGAGTTTCCCAGCTTCATCAAGATCAAGTGAATTTGAGGTAACAATGGGAGTACTTATACTCTTAGTGTTTTCATATACATACTCTTTAAGAATATCTTTAATATACTTATGTTGGTATATATAAATTATTTCTGGTTTATGAGAAATTTGAAAGCTAAGGAAAAATTTTTACTCACACATCATACTCATTTCAAACCCAAATTTCATTAGATCCACAAAGGAATCAGTTAAAGATTGATGAGTTGAGCCAAATATAATGTGATCAATATAAATTTGAACAATAAAAATATTTTTCTTATCATTAATTATAAAAAGGTTTGGATCAGCATTTCCCTTAATATAATTGTTTTGTAATAAAAATCTTATAAGTCTATCATACCAGGATCTAGGGGTTTTAAAGTCCATATAAAGATTTGGTAAGTTTGAAGACATGTTCAGGATTTTTTTTATCTTCAAAACTAGGAGTTGGTTCAAAAAACACTTCCTCTTGAACATAACCACTAAGGAAAGAACATTTAACATCCATTTGAAAATGTTTAAAGTTATAGAATACTGCAAATGCAAGTAAAATACAAATACATTAAAGTTTAGCTACTGGATAATAGGTTTCTTCATAGTCTATTCCTTCCTATTGATTATTTACATTAACAACTAATATAGCTTTATTTATTTCTATGATTCCATTTTCATCACACTTATTTTTGAATACCCATTTTACTCCAATAATAGAACTTTCCTTAGGTCTTTCGTCCAAGTTCCAGACTTTATTCCTCTTGAAATCATTTATCTCATCTTGCATAAATTTTATCCAATCATTATCAAATAAAGATTCATTAGTGCTTTTTGGTTCTAATTGGGAAAGGAATGATAGATGTGCTCCTTAATTTCTTAAATAACTTCTAGTCCATACGGGTTGATCTACATTACCAATGATACTATCACTGGGATGATTCTTTAAAAACTACTGATTTGGGTTTTGTAAAACCTTCTCATCAACATATCGTTTGAAATCATCTAGGGTAAATGCTTCAGAAATATTTTCTGGAACATTTTATTATCAGAAGGATCTTCTATCAAAGGTTGATAATCAGTTTTTGAAAACACATCAAAGAATATAGGTTGAGTTTGTTTAAAAAAAAGGATTAGTTTCATAAAATTTAACATATTCTATTTCTTCATAGCACAAGAGTTTTTATTAATGACCCAACAAGCCATAGAAGTTGTGGAGTATCCTAAGAAAATTCCTTCATCAGATTTGGGTGATAATTTATGTAAATTATCTTTAGTATTCAGAATGAATACTTTTTAACCAAATAACTGGAAGTAATAAAGTCTAGGATTTCTACCATTCCATAACTCATAAGGGGTTTTGTGAAGAAAAGGTCTAATCAATAACTTATATATAGTATAACAAGAAGTAGATACAACTTCAGCCCAAAAATGTTTAGCTATTGAATATTCACTCAACATGTATCTTGTTATGTCTTGGAAAATTCGATTTATTCTATCAACAACACCATTCTGTTAAGGATTTCGTGGTGCTAAAGAAGCTATGAGTAATGCATTTTCTACTACAAAAAGTTTCAAACTCAGAATTTTGAAATTCTCCACCATGATCACTATGAATAGTTATCAAAGGAATATTTTTCTCATTTTTAACATGGGCTTTAAAAATTTTGAAATAAGAAAAGGATTTATATTTCATTTCTATAAAATAGACCCGAGTAAATATAGTATAGTCATCAACTAAGAAAAATACATAATATTTTCATTCAATGCTTCAAATTTGTGTTGGACCAAAAATATCTATATACACCAACTGTAATGAATTAGTAGTTTAGACATCACTTACTGATTTAAAACTTGATTTATGTTGTTATATGTAACACCCCAAGTTTCTACGGTACGCTTCTATTTGAAAAATGTGATAGCATGTGTTGTACGCAACACCGCATTCTAACACACCATAACCAATCAAACTAGCCGTTATGAATAGTAATACCTAATTTTTGAAATTATATATATTTTATATTTAAAAATGGACTTCATTTTTGGATTTGGAATATCGAATTTATCCTAAGGTGAAATTTTGGTACTTTTCAGATAACTTTAATATTTTGATGAATAGTGAAAATTACTAAATTTTAATTAAAAACAACTTTTTTAATCGAAATAATTTATATTGATAAATTATGAATTTGAGTGGTTTTAAAGTATATATAGAATATATTTTTACAATTTATTATAATTTTGGTCATTGGACATTATTTTACAATTAAACCGGACATAAACAAGTGACAATCTTTTGATAGTTATTATCTCTTAAAAACACGTTTTTTGTTTTAACAACGGGAATTAATTTTAAATTAATTTCTGCCACTTATGTGTTTTGAATTTGGAAAAATGGATTCCATATTTGGAATCAGGATGTTAAAATTTTGTAAATATTTAACTTTTATTTTTAGACATTTTGAATAATTACTTCGGTAAATATTTTATTTACCATGGTTAAGGGAAAATCCGTTAAATAAATGTTAAAAAATAATATTATAATAATACTAAATTACCCTAAAACGTGTCATAGCCTTATTGGTTGATACATGTTTGACCCTAGGAATATTTGGGTCGATTTTGGGACCCCATGGAGCCACTTGTAGGTGATAGGGACACATTATTTTAATTAGGTTAAAATGAATACAAAAATGACACAAGCATATATCTTTTAGAATATTATTTTTTACATAGGGTTATATATGTTGGATTTTCGACTATAAATATTCATTAGAAATATAAGACGATTTAATACATAATGATATTTTATTTATAATTTTTAGAGATTACATATGTTAATTTATTTATGACACAATGATGATACAGTAATTACCATAATAGTGAAAATTTAAACTAATTGTTATTATAAATAACCAAATAAATATAATTTGAGCCTTTTAATGAATTAAAATAATTTCTTAGGATAATGTGACATATTAGGATTGATGTAATTAACTTTTTTCGAAGTAATAATTCTATTATGAGTTTCACAAAAATCAACTATTGAATAGTGTCAAAATTGACATAAAAGAGTTTTTTTAAAAAATATTATATTATTAATTGATATTAAATTCCTAAAAATCTAAGTTTCGGACAAGAGACTTATATCATGATATTTGTATCATTAATGGACCACTTGGGGGTCGCTTGGAAGTATATGGCAAGTTTATTAACCATATAATATAAAGATACAAAGAGACATTGTAAAAGTGAAACTAATAAACTTAGAGTTAATACTTAAATATAAGGTTAATATAGTAACCCAAACCTGTATAAATTCTATTGTTTAAGTTTTTTTAGACCCATAACCACCTTAAAATTTAAATAATCAACTTTGGAGCCATTAGAAACCGAATACAAATTTATTATAAATTAATATTTCTTGGTTTTCCAAAGGTGCCCCTCACCCCTCTTATAAAAGGGAACTCCTCCTTCTCATTTCCTCACACCTTCAAAGCCTTTTGGTTCGTCCAAACTCCATCCAAATACACTCCCAACATCCCTCACTACAACCTAGAGGACTTAGTTTGATCATAAAGCCAACCTACGGAGCCCTTTTGATCAAATCAAAAGGAAGAACCCGAAGAAGAGGTAATGATTTCACCACCCTTTTCCAAGTTTCTTTCTTCTTCCACTTCTTCTTCCTTTGTTTTTACCATTCTAAAATAATTACTCCAGTATCAATTATATACTGTGATGATATTATAAATATGGTACAACCATATTCAGTATTCTATCCATCCTTTGAATAACATGTCACCATACGTGCGTACGTACGGCTTATCGTCTCCACGTCGTGGTGTAATTGTTATTCAATAAATTATTATTTGGATGGGTATAATAATTATGTGTAATTCATGTAAATAATAAATTTAACATGATAATTATTATGTATATTTGATATTCCATCCAATTATATATTATTTTAATATCAAAAGAATGATATTGTCACTCGTGCGTACGTACGGACTACCGTCTCCACGAACGTGATGAGATTCATTCTCCATCATATCCATTCAAGTATAATTATAATTTTATGATTAATAATATTATCTAAGAAGTTGATATAATTCTGGATATGATTAAGATACAACCTATCCATGAAAAAAATGGCTTACATAACAAATCATATAAAATAAAATGAGTAAGTTAACACCCGAAACAATAATAATACTAAGATATTATTAACAAATCACTGTTAAAAGATCATATATGATATCATATTAATATATATGATTCTTGTATAATTTAATAACAATTATTTCACCATTATACATAAGGTTAACCTACCCTCAACCAAGGAAAATTTCAAGGTAAGGGTTATTTCACAATCTCTTCATTATCCGAGGTTGTTTATACGTAATAATCTACTAGGATCTCTTTATCATCCACATCCATGTTTCTTAAAAATGAATTTCAAAACATTTTTACTATTTACTAGAATATGGGTTAAAGTCATTTATACCCTTATTTTACTTTTTATAAGAGGTTTATAAAGGAATATTTCCATCCTTTTCCAAACAAGGTTCTTTTTAACCTTTTCGACAAAATTATGGTAAGAATGTTTTTTTAACTTATATGGCGGGTGCGGCTATTTTCCGCCGTTATAAAATCGTCGAAGCTTCCCTTACAAGATTAAAAGAATATTTTCAAAGAAAATGTTTTATTTTATAAATATATGACTCTTAAATTATTTCAAAATAGAATGAGATATTTCTCTAAAAAGAGATTTGATTTCATCTATGTCAACATCCTTTGATGGATTTTACGCATATTTGAAGTTGATTTATTATGATACAAAACTTCTATATTGTATTGCAGGTTTTTTGATATGTCTGACTGTGGATGTGTTATTTTTATACCATTCATGGTTTATGGATGAAGTATTTACATTTCTTATGCTATTTTTAATACGAATGTTTATGTTATGTTTAATCCTTTTCATATGGGAATGCATTGGACTTAATATGTGACGGGTGGAGCCCGCTATACCTCATCAATGCATCAGTAGGTCTCATGAGACAAACTAGTGTCTTGTCACAAGGCCTTGACAAAATCTTATTTGTAGTCTTGGCACGAGGCCTTCGCTATGTGGTTATGATAGTCTGGAATTATGCATTCCATCATTATGAAAGTGGTTATTGATATTGCATGTGATTATTCGATTAGTAAAATATAATGTGAATAAGTAAATAGAATTATTTCATTTTATTTTTGTCATACTATGTTTAAGTTCAAGTTTAAAAGGATTTTGTTTTAGTTATACATTTCCTTAAATGTTTATTCCTATTTATTAAAGTTTCCTCTATATTGTTATCATTACTGGGAATTTGAGCTCACCCCTTTTCTATGTTTTATTTTTCCCCAGGAAGTGAAGAAGTAACTTATGAATGACCTGCAGGGATAGTATGTGGGGATATGAGTGTGGAATATGAAGAAAATATGTTGTTGTAGTTTACATTTTTATGATGTAATGTAAAACTTTATGAATATATTTAGTGTTTCCCAGGCTACTAAACCAATCGTTATTTCGAGATTTGATCCTTCATGTGATCATGCCAATGTTATGTAATAATGCACCGACTCTAGGTAACTAGGGTCGGGGCGTTACAGTTGGTATCAAAGGATGTTTAGTACAAACCTTGGAATCTAGATTTAGATAAACTCTGTTTAGAGCACGTAGACCTAAGATGAACTTTGAGGATTAGTATAGAATAACTTCCTAGAATTTTGGCATTGTAGAGATTTTATGAGTTTTCCAAGCAAAACTTCTCTATCTGGATACGAGTTGGTAGAGGCGGCTTTGGCACAGATGTACCTAGGGGTAAAACTCGAAAACACCGCTTTGAGCTAGAATCGAACGGGAACTGGTGCATGACAATAGGCCTTGTTGCACTCTTGGTTACGACACTCCCGAGGGATATTCTTAGGATAACTCTCATTTTCTTTACAAATCATTATGAAGGGTTTATGAGTATATAATTTCTCAAAGAAAACATTTATATGATTATGGATTATATACATAAATAGTTCAATTTATGTTAAGTGTTTTATAAGTATGGGATTATGTATTTTTATTCATAAACTGATCTAGTTTATGCCATTGTTTTGAAATGGGGCCTAGTAGAAGAAATGGAAACCATATTAATGAACACACTCCATGTATGGATTTCCATCCTGCTCAAGTTAATTATAGTGGAGATGGTGATGCAACCGGTGCCGATCAGCTAATCACCATACTGGGACAACTCACTCAGGTTATGAATAATAACCTTACCTGTATAAAGCACCCTGATCCGAAGCGTGGAGGATCAATGTTAGATCTCGTCATGAGGCAACAACCACCAACATTAAATGGGAGTAAAAATCCCTTAGTAGCTGAGCAATGGATAAATTCCCTGGAGAAAATATTTCAGGCTTTGGGGAGTAGTGAAAGGTAAAAAGTTATCATGGAAGTTTACCACCTCACTGGAGATGCTGATAAATGGTGGTCATTGATTCAAAACATGAAGGAAGATGATGAAGTATCAAATATGGAATGGAGGGAGTTCAAAGATCTGTTTTTAGAAAAATACTTTCCTCGCGACCATCGAGGAGATATGGAAAGGCAATTTCTGAGTCTGAGACAGAAGGAGGATTAGAATGTCGCAATGTATGAGGCTAACAATACAATGTTATCAAGGTATGCTGGAGATTATATATGTAACCCAATAAGTAATATTGATCGTTTCTTTGATGAGTTAAAAACCATTTCTCCGTCGAGAATTAGCCTCACAATCCTTTTCATCGTACGAAGACATTGTCTCATGTGCTATCAAGACCGAAAAGGAATTATCTAAGTCTTATGACTTTAAAACAGACCAAGAGAAGAAGAGACCTGCTGATCAATCTGGGAATGGAAATAAGGGGAAGAAGGGAAAGATTGAATATCCATCCTGTGGTAAATGTGGTAAGAAACACCCCGGTACTTGCTTGAAGGGAACATGAGTCTGTTACAAATGTGGTGAAAAAGGCCACCAAGCTCGTGATTGCAAGGGGAATAAGGAAGCTACCAATATTCAGTGCTACAGTTGCAGGGAGATGGGGCATTTTGGAAATGAATGTCCTAAGCGTCAGGAGAACATACCACAGAAAAGGCCAAGGGATCAAGGCCAAGCTTATGCTATCACTACTGATGAGGTAGAAGCTCCGAAAGACGTGGTGGCAGGTAATTGAATGGTTTCCTCAATTTTAGCAAATGTATTATTTGATTTTGGATCATCACATTGTTTCATATCTTCCCAGTTTTCTAAGAAAATTAGATATTTCCAATTTGATTTAACAAGGGAGTTGTCAGTTAAAACTCCTAAGGGAAGTATCATTGCAACAAAGTTTTTTGAATCAGTCCCCATTAGAGCACATAAATGTTCTTTATCTGCTGATCTCGTCGTCATACCTATGATTGAGTTTGATATAATCCTTGAAATGGACTGGGTTTCGGACTATGATGTGAAGATTTATTGTAAGAATAAAGAGGTTATGATTCTTGATGATGATGGTAAGGAACACCTTACCTTTAGAGCAGAATCGTCACCACCTAATTCTTATCTAGATCCACCCCCAGTAGCTCAACTAAATTCAATTATTGGGGAGGAAGAGAATGAATTGACTATGGGTGAGGAAAGGAATGTTCAAATAGAGGATGTACTGGTTGTGAAAGAATATGTAGATGTATTTACGGAAGATTTACCTGGACATCCTCCAGAACGAGAAGTTGAGTTTTCCATTGATTTAATTCCTACATCAAGGCCTATATCGAAGGCCCCTTATAGAATGGCCACTGTAGAATTAGTTTAACTAAAGAAAAAACTAGATGAATTGAGTAATAAAGGATTTATTCACCCTAGTGTTTCTCCATGGGGAGCCCCTGTTCTTTTTGTTAAAAAGAAAGATGGTTCTATGAGGTTATTTATCGACTATAGGGAGATCAATGCTATAAAAATAAAGAAAAAGTATCCCCTACCACACATTGATGATTTATTTGACCAACTGCATGGAGCTCAATACTTTTCAAAGATTGACCTTCGATCTGGATACCATCAGTTGTGTGTAAAGACGGAAGACATTCCGAAGACAGCATTTCGAACCAGGTACGGGCATTACGAGTTTATTGTAATGCCTTTTGTATTGTGTAATGCATCCTCTGTATTCATAGATCTGATGAATAGAGTTTTCAAGGAGTATCTCGATGAATTTGTGGTGGTATTTATTGATGATATCTTGGTATACTCCAAAATCTACGAAGATCATGAAAATCACTTGCGCATTATCTTGAAGACTCTGAGAAGGCATGAATTATATGGGAAGTTTAGCAAGTGTGAATTCTGGCTTCATGAGATTTCATTTCTTGGCCAAATTGTCTCTAAAGATGGAATCTCTATTGATCCTTCTAAGACCAAGGCAATCCTAGAATGGCCAGCACCTACGAGTATAACTGAGGTACATAGTTTTATTGGTCTAGCAGGTTATTATCGACGTTTCGTCCAGAATTTTTCCCGATTGGCTAACCCATTAACGAAGCTCACATGTAAAGGGGTTAAATTTGTTTGGACAAAAGAGTGTGAAGAATGTTTCGAAGAACTGAAGAGAATATTAGTCAATGCTCCTATATTGACTCTACCATCGGGGAATGATGGGTTCGTTATTTATAGTGATGCATCGAAGAAAGGACTTGATTGTGTCCTTATGCAGAATGATAGGGTTATTGTCTATGCATCGCGATAGTTGAAAATTCATGAACAAAACTATACTACACATGATCTCGAGTTAGCAGATGTGATCTTTTCTTTGAAGATATGGAGGCACTACCTCTATGGTGAAAAATGTGAGATTTATACTGATCACAAGACTTTGAAGTATATTTTCTCACTAAAAGAACTCAACATGAGGCAAAGGAGATGGCTTGAATTACTCAAGGATTATGATTGTACGATACACTACCACCCAGGGAAAGCAAACAAGGTGGCATATTCTTTGAGTAGAAAAGAACATGGAGTTTTGAACATGATGAGAATCGAAAGGGATCCAATTTTCATGTATCTAGTGAAGATGGACATGGGAATAACTAGGGAAGGTGAAACATCAATGATTTTTCAAATGGTTTCCAAACCATCAATACTATAAAAGATTAAGAGTTCTCAGACCGATGATGAAGAATTTCAAAAGAAGATTAAAGCTGTGAATGATGGGAGATTTAGAGACATTGGGTATGAAGATGGAATTTTGAAATTCGGGAAGAGACCTTGTGTTCCCGATATACCTGATCTAAAAATGGAATTGCTGGATGATGCTCATAGTTCTAATTTCTCTATACACCCTGGGAGCACCAAAATGTATAGAGATTTGAAGGAACATTTTTGGTGGGAAAATATGAAGAGGGAGATTGTTGATTTTGTGTCAAGATGTATGGTTTTTCAACAAGTGAAAGCTGGGAGGCAACACCCTGGAGGAGTCATGAAACCTCTTCCCATACCGGAGTGGAAATGGGACAATATTACGATGGACTTTGTCATGGGGCTACCAAAGACTCCTAGAAAGAACAATGCATTATGGGTTATTATTGATTGTCTTACCAAGTCAGCACATTTTCTTGATATAAGAGAAGATCTACCACTGGAACGTCTAGCGAGACTATATATTAATGAAGTTGTGAGACTTCATGGAGTACCCCTATCGATTGTTTCTGATCGTGATCCCCATTTTACTTCACATTTCTGGAAAAGTCTTCAGAAATCCCTGGATAATGAACATCATTTGAGCACTGCTTAACACCCTCAAACAGATGAAAAATCAGAACGAACTATTCAAACCTTAGAAGACATGTTGAGATCTTGCTCACTTGACTTTCAGGGTATGTGGGATCAATATTTACCTATGGTAGACTTTTCCTATAACAATAGCTTCAATTCGAGTATTCAGATGGCACCATATGAAGCGTTATATGAAAAGATAAGTCGTACACCAACCTGTTGGGATGACGTTGGTGAAAGAAAAATTATAGGCCCAGAACTGGTGGAGGAAACGATGGAAAAGGTGAAGGTAATCCAAAGTCACATCAAAGCAGCTCAAAGTATGTAGAAGAGCTATGCCGATAATCGAAGGAAGGATTTGGAATTTCAAGTCGGTGATCATGTTTTCCTGAAGGTATATCCATGGAATGGAGTCATACATTTTGGTATAAAAGGTAAATTGAGTCCCAGGTACATTGGACCTTTCGAAATTCTAGAACGAATTGGGGATGTAGATTACCGATTGGCAATGCTGCCAAGTCTCTCCAAAGTTCACGATGTGTTCCACGTATCTCTATTGATGAAATACATGCCTGACCCAACGCATGTACTCACCAATGAGGAATTAGAACTGGAACCCAATCTGTCTTATTGCGAAGAGCCCGTCAGGATTCTGGATATGAGATAACAAGTACTAAGAAACCGGACGACGCGTTTGGTAAAAGTTTTGTGGAGAAACCATAAGATGGAAGATGCAACGTGGGAACCCGAGGAACTTATGATGAAGAACCACACGATTCTTTTCAAGCAATAATATTCTAGAAATTTCGAGGACGGAATTATTTGAAGGATGGGAGAATGTAACACCCCAAGTTTCTACAGTACACTTCTCTTTGAATAATGTGATAGCATGTGTTGTACGCAACACTAAGTTCTAGCACACCATAACCAATCAAACTAGCAATTATGAATAGTAATACATACTTTTTGAAATTATATATATTTTATATTTCAAAATGGACTTCATTATTGGATTCATAATATCGAATTTAGCCTAAGGTGAAATTTTGGTACTTTTTGGATAACTTTAATATTTTGATGAATAATGAAAATTACTAAATTTTAATTAAAAAAAACTTTTTTAATCGAATTAATTTATATTGATAAATTATGGATTTGAGTGGTTTTAAAGTATATTTAGAATATATTTTTACCATTTAATATAATTTTAGTCATTGTACATAATTTTACAATGAAACCGGACATAAACAAGTGTCAATCTTTTGATAGTTATTATCTCTTAAAAACACGCTTTTTGTTTTAACAACGGGAAATAATTTTAAATTAATTTCTGCCACTTATATGTTTTGAATTTTGAAAAATGGATTCCATATTTGAAATCATGATGTTCAAATTTTGTAAATAGGTAAATTTTATTTTTATACATTTTGAATAATTACTTCGGTAAATGTTTTATTTACCACGGTTAAGGGTAAATCCGTTAAATAAGGGTTAAAAAATAATATTATAATAATACTAAATTACCCTAAAACGTGTCTTATACATATTGGTTCTTACATTTTCGACCATAGGCATATTTGGGTCGATTTTGGGACCCCATGGAGCCACTTGTAGGTGATAGGGACACTTTATTTTAATTAAGTTAATATGAATACAAAAATGACACAAGCATATATCTTTTAGAAAAACAATTTTTACAGAGGGTTATATATGTTGGATTTTCGACTATAAATATTAATTAGAAAAATAAAAAGATTTCCTACATAATGATATTTTATTTATAATTTTTAGAGATTACATAATTTAATTTATTTATGACACAATGATGATGCAGTAATTACCATAATAGTGAAAAGTTAAAATAATTGATATTATAAATACCCAAATAAATATAATTTGAGACGTTAAATGAATTAAAATAATTTTCTGGGATAATATGACATATTAGGATTGATTTAATTAACTTTTTTCGAAGTAATAATTCTGTTATGAGTTTCACAAAAATTAACTATTGAATAGTGTCAAAATTGACATAAAAGAGTTTTTAAAACAAATTTTATATTATTAATTGATATTAAATTTCTAAAAATCTAAGGATCGGCCAAGAGACTTATATAATGATATTCGTATGATTAATGGACCACTTGGGGGTCGCTTGGATGTATATTGTATGTTTATTAACCATATAATATAAAAATACAAAGAGACATTGTAAAAGTGAAACTAATTAACTTAGAGTTAATACTTAAAGATAAGGTTGATATAGTAAACCAAACCTGTCTAAATTCTATTGGTTAAGTGGTTTTAGACCCATCACCTCCTTAAAATTTAAATAACAAACTTTTGAGACATTAGAAACCGAATATGAATTTATTATAAATTAATATTTCTAGCTTTTCCAAAGGTGCCCCTCCTCCCTCTTATAAAAGGGGACTCCTCCTTCTCAATTTTTCACACCTTCAAAGCCTTTTGGTTCGGCCAAACTCTGCCCAAATACTCTCCCAAATTCCCTTACTACAACCTAGCGGCCTTAGTTTGATCATAAAGCCAAACTAAGGATCCCTTTTGATCAAATCAAAAGTAAGAACCCGAAGAAGAGGTAATGATTTCACCACCCTTTTCCAAGTTCCTTTCTTCTTCCACTTCTTCTTCCTTTGTTGTTACCATTATAAAATAATAAATCCGGTATCATATATATATTGTGAATTTATTATAAATATGGTACAACCATATTCAGTATTCTATCTATCCTTTGAATAACATGTCACCATATGTGCGTACGTACGACTTACCGTCTCCACGTCGTGGTGTAATTGTTATTCAATAAATTATTATTTGGATGGGTATAATAATGATGTGTAATTCATGTAAATAATAAATTTAACATGATAATGATACTGTATATATGATATTCCATCCAATTATATATTATTTTAATATCAAACGAATGATATTGTCGCTCGTGCGTACGTACAGACTACCGTCTCCACGAACGTGATGAGATTAATTCTCCATCATATCCATTCAAATATAATTCTCATTTGATGATTAATAACAGTATCTAAGGACTTGATATCATTCTGCATATGATTAAGATACAACATATCCATGACAAACATGGCTTATGTAACAAAACATATAAAATAAAATGAGTAAGTTAACACCCGAAACAATAGTAATACTAAAATATTATTATAAATCATTGTTAAAAGATCATATATGATATCATATTAATATATATGATTCTTTTATAATTTAATAACAATTATTTCACCATTATACATGAGGTTAACCAACCCTCAACCAAGGAAAATTGCAAGGTAAGGGTTATTTCACAATCTCTTCATTATCCGAGGTTGTTTATATGTAATAATCTTCTGGGATCTCTTTATCATCCACATCCATGTTTCTTAAAAATGAATTTCAAAACATTTTTACTATTTACTATAATATGGGTTAAAGTCATTTATACCCATATTTGACTTTTTATAAGAGGTCTATAAAGTAATCTTTCTGTCGTTTTCCAAACAAGGTGCTTTTTAACCTTTTCAACAAAATTAAGGTAAGAATGTTGTTTTTAACTTATATGGCGGGTGTGGCTATTTTCCACCGTTATAAAATCGTCGAAGCTTCCCTTACAAGCTTATAAGAATATTTTTAAAGAAATTTTTTTATTTTATAAATATATGACACTTAAAATATTTCAAAATAGAAAGATATATTTCTCAAAAAAGAGTTTTGATTTCATCTATGTCAACATCCTTTGATGGATTTTACGCTTATTTAAAGTTGATTTAATATGATACAAAACTTATATATTGTATTGAAGGTTTTGGGATATGTTTGACTATGGATGTGTTATTTTTATGCCATTCATGGTTTATTGATGAAGTGTTTACATTTCGTATGCTAGTTTTAATACGAATGTTTATGTTATGTTTAATCCTTTTCATATGAGAATGCATTGGACTTAATATGTGACGGGTGGAGCCCGCTATAGATCCTCGATGCATCTGTAGGTCTCATGAGACAAACTAGTGTCTTGGCACAAGGCCTTGAAAAAATCTTATTTGTAGTCTTGGAATGAGGCCTTGGCTCTGTGGTTATGATAGTCTGGCATTATGCATTCCATCATTATGAAAGTGGTTATTGATATTGCATGTGATTATTAGATTAGTAGAATATCCATGTGAATAAGTAAATGGAATTATTTTATATTATTTTTTCCATACTATGTTTAAGTTAAAGTTTAAAAGGATTTTGTTTTAGTTATACATTGCCTTAAATGTTTATTCTTATTTATGAAAGTTTCCACTATATTGTTATCCTTACTGGGAATTTGAGCTCACCCCTTTTCTATATTTTATTTTTCCTGAGGAAGTGAAGAAGTAACTTATGAAAGACTTGCAGGGATAGTATGTGGGGATATGTGTGTAGAATATGAAGAAAAGTTGTTGTTGTAGTTTTCATTTTTATGATGTAATGTCAAAAAATTATGAATATATCTAGTGTTTCCAAGGCTAATAAACCAATCAGTCTTTCGAGATTTGATCCTTCTTGTGATCATGACAATGTTATGTAATAATGCACCGACTCTAGGTTACTGGGGTCGGGGCGTTACATTTTATATATTGAAAAGGATCACAAAATGTTGAAGAATCAAATCTGAGCTCTGATTGATCTTTAACTAGTCTTTTCTTAGTGATTTTTCATAGGTTCCTATGGTTACAATGTCTTAAAATTCTATGTCATAACCAAGAATGATCTTCCATTGCACTAAGATAAGGTAGGTCTTGGTTCCTCCGGTCTTATAAATTGAGTATGTATAAATTCTCTTGCCTATTGGTAGAAAGAATAAACTCTTCCTTATATTTGTGTACTAAAAATTTATCATTATTCAATTTTACCAGGTAATCTTTATCACATAACTAACTTATGCTAATAATTTTGTGCTTAAGACACTTAACTAATAAAACATTCAAAATAAATTTTTTTCCAAGAAGAACAATGTTACCTATACCAATAATTTCCCCCTTAGAATTATCTCCGAATGTTACTTTTACTCCTTTCTTCAGGATAATATTTTCAATGATTTTTTTTACAAGTAATGTTCCAAGAATATACACTATCCATGTACCATGTATTGTGGTCAGTACTATATTTACATTCCCAAAAATAAGAGTGTTAGACTTTCAGAACCCAAAAATTATAGGATCCAAATACATCAAAAAGAAAATTTTAGGAATCCACATTTTCTTATAGAAATATGATTTGGTAAAACCTAATGACTATGTTTTGTTTAAGGAATATTTTTTTGCCCAATTACCCCCACACTGACACATAGTGCAAAATAGATCACTTTGAGGAACAAAATAAATTTTACTAAAAACAGGTTTTGAATGAGTATAACCAAATCCGGAATTATTATTTATCGGTAGAATTTGGGAATACATATTATCAATGTTTTCCTAACCTAAGGTAATGTTTTACAAACACTTTCTCAAGAAACATATTTCTAACATTAGTTTAATAACTATGATTTTATCCTAAAAAACAATAGTTTTAGCATAAGAGTTTTTCTCTAAAATACTTTTCTTAGAAATTACTTTATCTAGATACTTAGAATGTTTATACTTCTCATAATTAGCTTCCTCAATGGTTTTTCAAATACTTTTAAAATCATAAATTTTCTTATAAATATCATTATAATGATATGATACTTCTTTAGTATGAATAGAAATTCTAGAATTTCCCTTATCAAACTTTTTCTTTACATTCGAATTTTCATTCTCAAGGAACTTAGCAAACCTAGAATCATCTTCATAGGTAGGTAAATTATTATCTTCATTAGAAGTAGATTCCTAATATGAGGTTTTATAATATTTATTATCTCTATAATTAGAATTTAAGGATATGTTTCTTATAGATTCAGAATTATGTACCTTGGCCTTTAGATAATGATTTTCAATAGGTAATCTGGATATTAAACCAATATTCTTCTAACCTAATGAATCATACACTGAGGATTCATCAGAAGAGTCCCTACCACTGGTACTCTAGGTTTCATTAGCTTTCAAAATGTTCTTAGCTTTATCTTTGTAGTACTTATTTCTATTCCTCTCAGAAAATTTTTCCTTTATATCCTTTTTCTTAGGCATAGGACAATCTAGCATATTATGCCCTGCTCTTTTGCATTCATAACAAGTCAATTCAGATTTTTTTCTTGTCTTTTCTATCTTTCTTCTTATATCTATACTGAAATTATTTCTTCTTAACTATCATGTTCATCCTTTGAGCAATATTAGCTACTTCATTCTCAGAAAGTTCATTTTCACTTGATTCATATAAAATAGATACTTTCCTTGACTTGGATCTTGTAACCCTTTCATATGTCTTGGACTTCATATTAGTAAAGGCTACACATCCATTACCATTCTTATTTTTATTCAATTCAACATCTCTTTTCATTATTTTCCCATGTTGAATAATATTTCCAAAAAGATCATCAAGATCAATCTGATATACTTTTCTTTTGTCATCAATATCTATCCTCTTAGATTCCGAGTCATTAGGAATGATATCTATAATCTTGTCCAAAAGTGCCTCATCATCTAATCCTTTCTCATCCATAAATTGTAAACTATTAACAATAGTCATAAACATTTGTTGTACCTTTCACACTGGTTCCCAATATGGAAATAGAAATCCACGATATTCTTCTCTAATCAAGGCTCTTTTAGTTTCTATAACTTTGGATGTACAAAAATGAATAACCTCCAATTTATTCCAAATATAATTTCCATCTTTACAAGAAGAAATATAACTATATATATTCCTAGTTATGGAACACAACAAAGTATTGCGTACCTTGTATTTTTGTTGAAATTCTGACTTTTCATGATTAGTAAAATTTATGACTTCCTTATCAAGAATCTTCTAATCTCCAATAAGCATAAAAAAGTTTTCCACTCAATTATTAATAACAAAAGTATTCAAATGATATCTACAATATTCATAACCATTCCCATAAAATATAGGTGGTCTAGTAGGATTAATATTTTCAATCTAACCAATATTCCTTCTTTCCATCTAAAAGAAAATACCTTTCCCCAAAAACATATTAATAATAAATGTTTTTAAACAAGGATAAAAATACTAAGTATGGAAAATATATACAGAACAATGAAAACATGAGAAAGAAAACTAATAGGTGAATATAAGTATTTTAGAGACCTCCTATGATACCAATTGTAGGTTAGAAATAATGAATATAGATTCTCAATATACAAGAGGGGGTGAATTTTATCCTTTAAAAATTCCTTTAGATCTTTTAAAGTTGGAATAAAACTTTCATTTTTAACCTTGAGGAAAACTATGATTAACAAAGTTAAATTAGAAAAATTTACAAGACCTCTTAGTTTTACAAACAATCTAGGTTCCGAAAATATGGTTCCAGAAATGAAACTTAAGAAAAGATTACAAGGAAAAAGATTCTATCTTAAATCATATAGAATCTTACAAATTGGAGTATACAAGTACATGAATGTATATGACAATTACACATTCCTTTAAAAAAATGTAGCAAAAAATAAAGTTGAAACAATACAAGTAACAAGTATGAAATATTTTAAGCCAAAGATTAGGGTATCTAACAACCTTGGATAAAGGTCCCTCGATTTATACTTTTAATAAATTCTGTCAAAACCACACCAGGGTAAGCCCTCGATAAGAACATCAATGTCTGTCTTGATATACCTTTAAGCCCTCGAACATCAAGGTAGTCACCATCTCTGTCTTCCTTATCAATTAAGTCCTCAAACATTAAGGTATTATCCACCTCTATCTTACTTTCCCTAAAAGTCCTCAAACATTATGGCAGTCAGCACCTCTGTCTTCCTATCCCCAAATTTCCTCGATTGTACACAACAACAATCAGAGTCACATGAATCAATCTGATCAATATTTTCAATACACAAAAAGAATGAGAGTATCCCTCTAGAAGTCACTTCAACATAATTTAATCTCTAGAGTAATCAAGTTAGTATTGAGCTCGTTTAAAGGAGCTCCTATTTATTGGAATTTCCCCAATGGTCGGCTCCCTCCTCCAATGGTCATTTTTTCCTTGAATCTCAGAGGGACCAGCACACATGTCACTCAAACAATGATTAATTTGAAACAGAAAGTATTAAATCATTTCATAACTAAAACAAGGGTAAGAAAAATATGGTTGCTTTACCAATCCCATTTATTTGAGTCTAAATAAATATAAATTTCAGATTCTATGTAAATAAACACTTGGAGACTATAAATCATTAATATATGGATTCTATTTTTCAAGGAATTCAGAATCCAAATTCTATATATTTATGAATCGGGATTCCAATGGATTCGTAGTCTTAATTATAAGGAATTATGAACCTGAATTTTGAGGAATTCGGAATCTAAATTCTATAGAATTTGGAGTCTGAATTTTTGAGAATTCGAAGTCTGAATTTCAGAGAATTCAAAATATGAATTTCACATAATTTAGAATTTGAATTTCAGAGAATTCAGAATATGAATTTTAAGGAATTTTATCTCTAAATTTAAGATAAATTAGAATATAAATTCAGAGAAATTCGATGTTTGAATTTAGATAATTCAGAATCTGAATTCAGAGGAATTCAGAGTCAGTATTCGGAGAACTCAGCGTCTGAATCCAGAACTTGAAAACAAAATAATATATATCTATGTATCTATAGGATTTCGGGGTTTTTATATATGAAACCAAATTTTACAAATTGAAATAACAAGTATTATATTTAGAGAAACTATGACATAATAAATGATAACAAAGGTAAGGAAAAAAGTTTCATAGGGAAGGAAAATTTTCTTATTATGATATATCTTTGGGGAAATAAAATTTTTCATTGAGATAATGTGTTTGGGATTTTCAGAACATAATGGAATGGAGATGTCATAAGTAAACCTTATTCATTAAACATGACCTCCCATAAAATTTTTCTCAACCATAACATAATAATAACAAATAAAACAACAATAAATGAAAAATTGCATTTCCTTATTGAAATCACAAGATATCATTTCAAGATATTGATATAATCTATTCATTTACAATATTCAAAAATAAGAGTTTTGTATCAATGTGTCACATACCAATCTAAAACATTTTAAAGAAATTTAAACTTTAAAATAATCATGTATATATAAATAAATCCTTAAAACATTTTTAAATTATGGACATTAATTAGAAATAATTAGAAGAATAAATCATTAAAACATTTAAAATGATGTTTTAGTTAAAGAGTCCCTTACCACATGAGAAAAAGATGAATAAAAATCATCAAAGAATAAAATCAAAAAGAACTTTAGATATCATGAGAATATACTAATTCATGATATATAGTCAAAAGGGATGAATATACACATTATAGGATAATAAGTGTGCATGATAAAAAGATATGCCTTAATGAAACGAGATTGAGAAAAAGTCCCTTATAACAATTATATCCATAGATTAAGGATAAGTAAATGAAATAATTATGTGTGAAAAATATAAATAAAGCCATTATAATTGTATATTTAGTATAAAACAACCATAATTAATTTACACATATTGATGTAAAAATAAAACCAATGACAGGGATATTTAACTTAATGAAATGAGATTGGGTTATGATTTCCCTTGAAATGTTTGTATAAATGATGTAAGAATTTATCAATGGGGTGATTATGTGTATCACAAGTATATAAAAAATATATTTTTAAATTAAAACTTAAATATATAAATAGTGATTACACACATAATCTTGGAAAAATATAATCAATGAAGTATGTGTAAAATCCAACGAGTAGAAATTAGGTTACGAAGTTCCCTTACCTTCAGTTTGATTCATATTGTATGTTGCTTGTTCTTCATAAATAATAAACATAAGTTAATTTATACTTGATTCGTAACATTTTAACTTTTATTATTCCTTTTATGTCACTTATTACCACATTAAAAAGTTATATAATTATTTAATCTAATATCTGTCATTTTGTCGATATTTGGTACATGAGTCGAAAATGAACTTATTTTAATATAAATTATACATGTTGCCTAAATTAAATCATATCCAGAAAAATATACATGATTTAAATATCATATATTTTCAATATATATGTATTTATAATAGTCTATGAAATTTTTAGATAAGAAATGAAATGTACCGTTCATGGAGACGGTAGGTCATACGTACGCTTAAACGCAACTTTCATTTCCTTTTCATACAAAAAGATTAATAATTTAATGTTATAAATGTATATTATAATATCCATATTATAATTATGTCTTGTATTTCTAATAGGTTTAATAAAACCATCTTCTATAAATTCCTTGTATAGCATGAACGAGTCATATCACTTTGAGGGGGCGGCACTCCACACTTCCTCAAATAAAATTATCATATTTACACATCATTGAGAAAATAAATGTATATTGTAAATAAAAATTTAATAATCATATAGAAAATAAAAATATAATATATATATCATATACAATAACATTTCCATCATAATGTAAACCATGAGAGGTGGAGGGGGAAATTCGAACAATCATCATTTTGTGAGGCAGCAGTTCATTATGTAGAGAAATAGTATGTTCGTATCCATTAGATGAAGGGTTGTGTAAGATTAGTTAGAATAATTATCTTAAAAAATACTAGTATATTTATGATAATATTTTTATTATGTAATCAATGAATAATAAGACTATAGAGAGTGGAGAAGGAAAATAAATTAATTGAACTTGATGGAAGACATTACCACTAAATTGGGTAACTTCTTTTGATTTGAGCCTAAACAATTTCTTGAATTACCTTCTGCCCAAGGTAAGGATTTTAAGAGGAAATTAGGGATGTTTTATGCTTATTTTATTATAATTTTTACTAGTCAAGGGGCTCGATGGGTGTCAGTAAGTGGGTATAGATGATGCCCTTTTATAAGAAGGAGGAGGGGCACTTTTGAAATATCTTGATATATTATTTTATTGTATATTGATTTTTGGTTTAAAATGGTACCAAGTAATTTATTTAAAATAAAAGATGATTTGGGGTCGAAAAACTCACAACCAATAGGGTTTATACTATTTTATGTCACAAATTTTACCTTATCATTTTGTTTTAACCCTTGGTAAAAAACATTAACTCCTACCATGGCTTCTTGCATTTTCATATTATATGGTAACTATTAACTACTATAAATTGAAAATACGGCCATAAGTGGATCATTAATTAAATTCTTTACATTATATAGGTCAGTTGAAAGAATGTTATATTTTTAAGCCTATTATATCATTTAATAAAAAAGTATTTCTTTTAAAAACTCAATTTTCTCAACCTTGACACTATAAAGTAATTTATTTTTTTTAAAAGTCGTAATACTTAATTCCTTTGAACAAAAGGAATCAAATAAAATATAATATGTCAATATCATCCAAAAAATTCATTTATGTAATCAAAATAACCAAATTAATTTTTTTTAATATTTATAATATCTTTTATTTTAATACATTATTAAAGGTATAATTATCGCATCATCATTGTGTAATAATTAAATTTATATATTTAATGTATAAAAAAATTAAAAAAAATATCATGATGTAGTAAATAGTTTTATCTTTATAATTACTATTTATAGTCTAATATATCATTTATATAACCCCATATAAAATTTGTAATATTAAAAGATACATTTTTATGTTAAATTTCTATTTTCTTTAAATTAATTTTTATAAAATGTCATTTTCACATCCAAGTGGCTTCATGGGGTCCCAAAATAGTCCCAAAGACTTCCATGGTAGGATATATATGATCCAATAATATTAGGATATGTGATAGGGTAGTTTAATATTATTATAAGATTATTTCTTATCTTTATTTACCAGATTTACCCTTTAACCATGTTAAATAAAATAATTACTAAAGTTACTATTCATAATGTACAAAAAAGGTACATATTCAAATAGTTTGGACCTTATAATTCCAAATATATAATCCATTTATCCAAATTTAAAACACAGAAGTTGCAGCAAATAATTTTAAATTATTTCCAATTGTCAATACCAAAAAGAAGGTTTTTAAGAAGTAATAACCATCAAAATATTGACATGTGTTTCTATCTAATTTCAAAGTGAAATTACTTCCAATTCCCGTAATTGGACTAAATAATTAAAATATAATCAATTTATACTTTAAAATAATTAAATAATATGATTTAACCACATAAATTATCTTGATGGAAAATGTTATTTTCAATTAAAATTTAGCGTATTTTTATTATTCATCAAAACATGATATTTATCAAAAAAATATAAAAAATTCAGCCAAATAAAATTTTGATGTCCTTATTTCAATGAATAAGTTTATTTTGACAAATATAACATATAATGGTGTCAAAAACGAAATTTAAAAATGGTTTTCCATCGAAAGGTGCTAAAACTACATCTTTAGAAAAATACTTCTTTAATCTGAAAATTTGAATTTGTTCTTGTATCATATCTAAAAAATATATAAGATGAATATAAAATACTAAATTGAATATATAACACATATTTTTCATTAAATAAGAAATACATAAAGAGTAAAATTATTTTGTAAATAGAATTATTCTCTTTTAAATAGGTTTTCATAAAAACACATCCTTTATATTCAATTGGTTTTTATTTCCATTTATAATAAATATGGTAACCAATGTATCATTATTTAAACATGTGTAATCCATATTTAAAAATTTAGTTGATACTATTAGTTATTTCCATTCCAAGATCTTGGCTTTAACAACCATTTAAAATAATAATAATAATAATAATGTATTATTTTTTAGTATAACTCAATGTTGTGTGCAACGTACAAATTCAGAGAAACCTGTTGTTGCATGTTGAGAACCCTATCAGAAAAATCATCCCCTTTAATGTAAAAGTAACCTATTATTAAAAATTAATAATATAAAAGAAATAGTATTATTCTATAAATATGTGGGTCATTACATAAATCCCCCCCCCCCTTTTGGAAATTGCGTCCTCATACTTTAAAAATTAAGCTTGGAAACTGCATGGAAAATCCCACATCAGAAAAAAGGAGTCAATAAAAATATCACTTTATGTGAAAGATAGATAATTAAAAATGTCACCCAAGATAACACATACTAGGATTCCATGTTGTAAAACATGGATATGGACGAAAAACTAACAATCAAGTTCTGATGGAGAGTGATAGAAAACATGATCCAAATAATGTTAACTACCAGAAAACCACAAACTTGTGATAGCTTAAATGGTTATTGATTTCTATGTAAGAAACGTAAATAGGAAACGTTTTTTAAAGTTATTTTTCTTAAATTTGAGTAATTATTTTACATTATAGAATAAGAACACAAGGAAACATAATTACTTGTCAAGTATAGTTTCATCCTTTAACAAATTTCTATCAAAAAATTATCTTTTCTCCAATTGATGAGTATTCAAGATGACTTGGTCACACCAGAAGCTCTAGAATCATTTTTTATAGAATCAAATAATAATAAAAAAATATGAAATATATATTTGCCTTGTCTTTAGGCATTAACCAAAACAAAAAATGGTCATTATAAGATCAGATAATCCCAAAAAGGATAATCCTTTTTAAAAAGAAATACTACTCTTGATCTATAAATTTCAACAAACTATACCCAAAGATAAACAAAGACCATTCAATTAAAAAAAATTCCTTAAAATTCATCCAAATAATTTAATCTATATTTGAAACCCAAATTTCATAAGGATGTGATCACATAGTCTACCGTGATAAATCATATCTTTTATCTCTAAAAAACATCAACTACTCTTAAATACTAACATTGAAATGTAATTAACATAATAACATATTATTTTTCATAGGTTACTCATTTCCATAAATAACCCAAATCTTAATATGTCCCAAATAGAAACTTATATTCTTATAAAATAAAATTCAAACATTAGTCCATATTAAAAATTATATAGTATTCTATTTTCCTAAGGCATATAGTGCTCCCAAAAGAGTGAACGTATTCCAAAATTACATTTATGAATTTATCACCAAATAATTTTCTTATACTAAATATATCCATTTGAAAAAATTAGGATCCAAAATAAACTTATTCATGATCTATAAAATCATTTAACTAAAAAGAAAAAGTTATAAAAACCATGTATATAGCGTAGACCAGTGGTAGGAGGTGCTCCCTTGTCGCCCTTTTATTGTGGGTTCGATTCCCACAGCATTACCGGACGTGACGGGGGTATTCACCCTTCATATGCAGTTTCCTTTTACTAAAACTATATAATTATTATAAAATTGTCAAAAATAAGATAATTTATTCAAAAATGACCATAAAATATTTAAACCTCAAAGTTTATCTCATACCTCGCATTTTCCATCCCAAAAAAGTAAGTACACATAATTTCTTCAAATTCTAGGATCATATAAACCCTAATGGTTCATTACAACATTATCCATTAAATAAATGATAATTCTTCATCAATAAAGCTTTTTATAAAAAAACCATTAAGGGATTCAAAAAACTATAAGCCTTCTTAATTATTCTCATCATTAATACAAATAAACATATCATCATCCTTAAATCCGACATAACACTTCAATCCTAAAATGTGGACATCTTAATCATCGAAATTTTTTCATGATCCTTTACCCATAATTTTGTATATTTTTCTTTATACTTTTTTCCTAAAAACAATATCATGCATAATATCTTAAGATTAAATAATGTAAAACATGAGATATGAAATTATCTATACCTTTCTTATATTAATTTGAGTTTTCTCATCTCTAATTTGAATAAAATTAGGTATTGGTAAACATATAATTGTATGGTCCAACTGATCTCATTCCCAAACCTTCTTCTTAATACATATATTTTTGTAATGACCATGAACACCACATTTACAACATTCAATTGATCACTCGGAATGAAATTCGTTCCCTTTCTTAGAGTCAATTGAATTATTCCTTTTCTATCGTAGTTTATTGCTTTATGACGTTCATTACCACATCTGTAAGATCTTCCTTTCCCACTGAAACATTTTCTTAGGTGTTTGTTATAACATCCTTGAAACATATGTTTTTTAATATACTTACCTTTATGATTATTGTCTGAACATCTATATGGATTCTTTTCTGGAATATATGATTCCTTAGAAATATCACCAAGGTTTGAGTGGTCAATCATGACTCATAATAGTTGGTTAAGAATAACCCCAAGAGTTCTCATTGAAGCTATGATTTCATTATGTTTATTATTCAGAAAAACACCATAGTTTCCTCAACATTTATTGTTAATTTGGTTCCAACTAGATCCATCCATTTAGTAAAACCAAAAACGTCAGTGTGAGTATATCAGTAAAATAATCATATACTATTTTATGAGGTGGGTAATCACTAATATATACTTATTCATGTTATCTTAAACTCATTAAATTTATCTAAAATAACTAACTCTTTTTAATATGCTAACAAGTATGGTTATGTCACTTATGCTTAAATAACACCCTAACCTCTAAAGGTATCTAAACTGATCTCTGATACCAACTGTAAATCCCCATACATAAACGTTACATAATCATGGTATAAGCCAATAATTTGACATTTATTCACATTGACTATATTTTTGGGAATAGAGATTTAGAAAATTAGGTCATTGCTTATACATAACATCTTTAATATTACATGTAAACACTTCGACTCACTATACATTTTTTCATTAAAAAATCATTAAAAAGTAACATGACATCGTTTCATGTTTTAACATCATGAATTTTCCTTGATCCCACCCTTGACTATATTCTTCTTTCTGACTGGGGAAAATCATTTCAAAACATGGTATGAGAATAAATATGTCAGTAATGGATACCTAATGAACGAGAACTGTGAGTCTTGGAATAAAATGAAAACGATGAATAATTTATCATAAGTAATACTTTTCTCCTTTAAGAAGTAGTAAATATACTTCACTAAATATAATCTCATTACTTACCCTTTTTGTAACAAAAAGTTTACTATAATTCCCATAGAAAGAAACAAATAGAATATAAAGGTAAATTGAGACATAAAAATACTAAAATGGAATAACCATACAGTCTACTTCAACACATTTCACTAAATAGAATATCCATATGGCCAAATTCTATACCCAATGCATTGGAGGTTATAATGTAACCACCAATCCTTGGTTAATCACATAATCACCCATCATTTGGTTTATCACGTAACCACCCTTCATTAGTTTGTCACATAACCACCCATAAACTTGCTAAGTATCATAACATAATAATAACATGTAAAATATTAATAAAGGGAAAATAAATAAATTTTCTACATTGAATTCACAGGATATCATTTCAATATATTGATATAATCAGTTTATTTAAAACATTCAGAAATAAGAGTTTTGAATAAAAATGTCTCATACCACTCTAAAACATTTTAAATTAATTTACACATTAAACCATTCATGTAAATATAAATACATCTTTACAACCATTCTGAAAATAAGGACCTTAATGAGAATGATTTAGAAAATTAAATCTTTAAAATATTTAAAACTGTGTTTTAGTTAAAGAGTCCCTTACCACTTGAGATACACTTAAAAAAATAATTAAAGAATGAAATAAAATATGACTTTATATATCATGAGATTATACATATTCATGATATAAATAGTCAAAAGGGTTGTATATACCTATTATTGGATAATAAGTTTCCATAAAAACAAGATATGCCTCAATGAAAGGAGATTGGGATGAAGTCCCTTACAACGACTGTATCCTTATATTAGTGATAAATAAATTACATAATTATGTGTGGAAAATATAAATACAACCAATAAAATTAGATATTTAGTGTGAAAAAATAATTGGACATTCACAATTTTTGATGGAAAAATAAAACCAATGACTTGAATATTTAACTCAATGAAATGAGATTGAGTTAAGATTTCCCTTACAATGTTCATATAAATGACATAAGAATTTATCAATGGGGTGATTATGTGTAGCAATAGTATATCCACACTAACAGAAGATTGAATTAAAACATAAATATATAATTATTGATTCCGCACATAATCTTTGGATAATATAATCAACAAAGTATGTGTAAAACCCAATGAGTGGAAATTGGGTTAAGAAGTTCCCTTACCTTGAGTTCGATTCATCACGTATGTTCCTTGTCCTTCCTGAATAATAACCTTAATTTAATTTATACACTCTTCAAAAAAAATTCAATTTAATTATTTCTCTTATATCACTTATTATTACGTTATAAGAATTACATAATTTTTTAAGTTAATATCAGTCGTTTTGTCGATATTTGATACTTGATTTGAAAATGACCATATTTTTATATAAATTGCACTTTTAGTCAAAATTAAATCAACTCTAGATTGATATTCATGATATAAATATCATATATATCCAATATATATGTCTTTAAAATTTTCTATTACATTTGGATATTATAAATAAAATTCACCGTTCATGGAGACGGTAGGTCGTACGTACGCATGACCACTACTTTCAGTTCTATTTCATACTAAAAGATTAATAATAAAATTGTATAAATGTATATTTTAAAACCAATATAATATTTATTTTATTAATGTATTATAGGTTTGACAAAACCATCCTTGATACATTTAATCTTAGCATGAAATACTCATATCACATTGAGGGGGCGGTAGTCCACACATCCTCGAATGAAATAATTGTATTTACATGTCATGGAAAGCATAAAGGTATGTCATGAATAATAATTAAATAATAATAGATAAATTATAAATATAATAAATAAATATATATATATCATGTAAAAATACACATCCATAATAATGGCCACCATGAGTGGTGGTAGGGAAAAATTAAACAATCATCGTTTTGCGAAGCAGTATTTCACCGTACATAGAAATAGTATGTTCCTATCCCTTAGATAGAGAATTTTTAAGGTTTAGTATGAATAATTATAATAAAAAATTCCTATTAAAATGAGGATAATTTTGTTATTATGTAATAAAATAATAAAAAGAGAATAGGGAGTGGATAAGAAAAAAAAGGAAAGGAACTTGAGAAAAGATGTTAACTCTAAATCGGGTAACTACTTTTGATTTGAGCCTAAAGGATTTCTTGAATTGCCTTTTGTAAAAGGTATGTATTCTATAAGAAATTTAGGTATGTTGGAAGTTTATTTTATACGATCATGTATGATCCATGGGTCTTGTGAGGTGTGATTATGTGGGTATAGGTGATTCCCTTTTATTAGAGAGAGGAGGGGAACTTTAGGGATATCTTGAAATATTATTTTATTATATATTGATTTTCGTTTTGAAATGGTAAAACATTAATTTATTTAAAATATTAAATTTTTTTTGGTCATAAACCTCTCAACCAATAGGTTTGGGTCAAGTTTAGGTCACCAATTTAACCTTATCGTTTTTCTTTAACCCTTACTTAAAAACATTAACTCTTTCTATATCTTCTCGTATTTTCATAATATATGGTAACTATATTTTCAATAAAATTCCAATAGAACCAAAAATTGATCTGTAATGACATTTTAAATATTATATATGTTATTTGGATGAATATTATATTTTTATGACTATTATATCGTTTCATAAAATAGTATTTATTTTAAAAACTCATTTATTTCAATATTGACACTATAATTTAATTTATTTTTTAATGTTATAACTACACATTTACTTCAAAAAAAATGCATTAAAACATATATAATATTTCAATATCATCCAGAATATTCGTGGATGGAATCAAAATAATCAAATTACATTTATTTTAATACATATAATATCATTTATTTGAATCCTTTATTAAAGAGGAAATCACTACATCACCGTTGTGTCATAATTTAATTTATTTATCTAATGTCTCAAAATTATAAATAAAATATCATGATATAGGAAATAGTTTTAAATTTATAATTAATATTTATATTCTAACATATCACTTATATTACCCCATATAAATATTGTTATATTACAATATACCTATTTATCTTATATTTCTCTTTACTTTAAATTAATTCTTATAAAATTTCATTTTCACATCCAAGTCACTCCATGGGGTACAAATATTTACCTATAGATTACCATGGTATAAAATATCTCATCCAATAGGATTAGTACATGTGTTATGGTTGTCTAATGTCATTAAAATAATATTTTTTACCCTTATTTACCAGATTTACCCCTTAACCATGGTAAAAAAAATAATTACTAATGAATATTCATAATGTAAAAAAATATTAGGTACTTATTTACATAATTTTAAACATATGATTCCAAACATGGAATCCATTTTTACAAATTCAAAACACAAAATTTGTAGTAGTTAATTTATAATTAATTTTCGTTGTCAAAACTAGAAAAGTGGGTTTTTGAGAAGTTATAACTTTCAAAATATTGATAAGTGTTTATGTCTAATTTCAAAGTGAAATTACATACAATGAACAAAATTAAAATAAATGATAAAAATATATTCCATTTATACTTTAAAATCATTAAATAATATGATTTAACCATATAAATTATCTCGATGGAATAAGTTGTTTTCAATAAAAATTTATTGTATTTCTATTATTCATCAAAACATGATATTTATGAGAAAAAATATCGAAAATTTAGCCAAAATAAAATTTGAGGTCTTGATTCCAAATTAGAATATTTTTTTGTCAAATAGAACATACAAAGTATCCAAAAAACTAAATTGAAAAATGGGTTTCCATCAAAAGGTGGTAAAATTGCATTTAAAAAAATACTTTTTTTTCTAAAAAATTGAATTTGTTCCTATATAATGTCTATAAAACCTATAAGATAAATTTAAGACATTAAATTTAATATATAACAGAAATTTTCCATTAAATAAAATATCCATAAAGAGTGATATGATTTTATATGCAATTGGTTTTTATTTCCATTTCAAATAAATTTTGTAACTAATGAATCATTATTTAAACATGTATAAACCATATTTAAAATTTTAGTTGATGATATTTATTCATGTAATTACAATGTCTAGTAATTAACTACCATTTAAAATAATGATAATAATATTTTTTTATTTTTTTAGTGTAACATAATGTTGTGTGCAATGTTAGATTTCGGAGAAACTTGTTGTTTCATG
The DNA here is from genome assembly GCA_963277665.1 of Viscum album. Taxonomy (NCBI): domain Eukaryota; kingdom Viridiplantae; phylum Streptophyta; class Magnoliopsida; order Santalales; family Viscaceae; genus Viscum; species Viscum album. The sequence continues at coordinate 842,162,843 of OY728128.1, forward strand.
TTGCGTACCCAATAGGATAAATCATCCCCTATAATGAAAAAGTAACATCTTATTCATAAATATTAATAAAAAATAAAAAGTAGTATTTTATAAATACCTAATTGATTACATTTATTACATATCTCACAAAGAACTACTCTAACACAAGTGTTTTCCTTTTTTGGAAACCTCACATGAAATTAATCTTCTTCATGTTGAATAAGATTTTTACTATTTCACTAAACTTTTATTTTACATAATACAACATTAATTATCTCTTAGAATCTACAATACATTCTAAAAACATGTCTCTGGTTACATTCATAGCTTTTATAGATATTCCACATTGACTTTTCTAAGTGTTTTTTACATCATATTTTTAATATGTGAAAATATTTTTTGACAATCTTTTGTCACCTATATTGATTATTCATTTCTTGTGATTTGTCTCTAAGTATGAATTCATCTATATCTTCTTAGGTGTAATATTTATTATAATGTTCTATATATAAATACTCAATGTTGATTCTAAAATATTTTATGGTATTATATTCTCATTTTTCTTTGATAAATGTTGAGATATAAATTCATTACTTCTGTTAGCACTACCATTTTTAACATCACATAAATCATTAACTATATCAAATTTGTTTGATGTTGAAATATTTTTCATAGGTTGTGATTTTTACATATTGACCAACTTTACCCCCTTGATATTTTCATTCCTTTAGTATTTAGTATTTGGGAGATTGTACCAAAAATCTAATGCACAGTATGTGATTCTATCACAACACCAATATTAACCCCAAGGGTATAATATGGATTTACCTTGTTCATGAATTCTCAAATTTAAAAACATCCTAAAAAAATTCATGTCTTTATTAACACCTATTAGGATTTTCATGGGGAAATATTTTTGACATTTCTTCTGCTAGCCATTATGGAAATTGTGGTTGGTTTATCATTATTTTTATTCATACAGTATTATGCATAATTTTTATTTAAACTTTCACTTTTTATAAAAATATATTTATATAAAATTTTAAATTTAGATATGGATGGTACTTATTTAATTACAAATACTTGAGTGAAATAATTAATTTATTTATTTTTTGTATTTCCATATAATGGGGATTCATTTTATAATAATCCCTTAAATAAAACTATATAGAAATAGCTACAAAATTACTTGATTGATAAGTCTCAATAAGAGTATTTTAAAATTTTCCACCATGATTTCTAATAGAAAACATCTCATACAGGGGGAAATTATGTTAACATTTAGTAAATTACATTCTATATCTATAGACTCGTCTCATGTTCTCAACAATCAGTTCATCAAATTTATACTTCTCTTATAACCAATATTCTTTCACATTGATCCTGTTGGATTTGAAAACCAAGGGATCATTATTGACATAAATTCTATTATTCATATTTTAATATAATGAATGGATCTTCTTATAAAACTCATTAGTGAAATCATCCTTTTCTCAGATTATGTTTTTCTTCTCATACATAAATTTAGAGCATCTCCCTTTAACCTCTATATACTCACATTCTTTGATAGTGACTTCTTTTGATATATTTTCACATGTTAGTAATATTTATATAAAATAATACCCTAAATTATATATATCACTTTAATTATAGTCATATCCTCAAATATGTTTTCAAAAATTCTATAAATAATCGAGACTAATTCTTTAGAAAAATAATTAATCACATCTTTTAATGATTTAATAGATAAATATATTTTTATATGATCACACTAAATTAATTATTCTTCATGAGGATAGTTTAAACCCGAATTTTTAAATACCTTGGGATAGAATAAACCATTATTGTTGAAATGTTCTCCATATATTTTTAATCTACTAAACTATAGGTTCATATCATTACAATATTGAATAAGAATCCTTTCATAGAGAACTTAAAATTTCATATACTTTTAATAAGATAAAATAATTCATCATCTTCTTCTTTAGAATAATTTTATTGTTCATTAACGTATTGGTAGATGCTAAATTTTGATCTGAAATAGAAATTGCTTCTCTACAATTGTACATAATAATCATTACTAGTAACAAATATAAAATCATCAAAACCAAATAACGTTATATGTGAATCCAAATGATGTGAACCTCACCTCTGTTACCACTTATGGGGTCCAATGAGGGTTATAACAAATATTGAGATGGGATGTGAATCATTATTTCTCTTTTTTAATGGTCAATTGATTCATTTATGCTTTTATCCCTTTTATATTACCACATTAACTACTTGTGGTGAATTTATTCCCTTATTATGTCTCTCCTCTTGTTCCATTCCTTAATGAACAAACAAAAAAACAAACATAACTGGAATAATGATTTATAAGCTTCACCTCTATGTTTGAGAAGTATAGTCCTTGGTTTGATCTAGAATTACCCACTATCACAAAACACACTAGCAAAATCCTCTAGTAATTACATTATAATATCTTGATAATATAGATTTTGTATCCCAAATGCTTTTTGGGTCATATTGAATTCATGTAAATCCCTTATATTTATAATTCTAGACAGGGGAAAAAATAAAATATTCTAACTTCAATGTATAATGTTGTATTATTGTTAGAAATATTCTTCATAATTCATCCCTTATATAGTTGAAAGCCCCGTCATCTATTTATATTCACAAAGTTCCACACAACTTATTCTTCTTATCATCACAGTGACAAAAAAATATTACACACCTTCTTAATATTCTTATTTGATGTATATATAAGTTCAAAAAAACCTTCTTCTCTCTATGAACTTCATGGCCAACTCAGCCAAATTTTCTCCCTCACCTAATTCTAATTCTGGTGAAAAGAGACTTCATGGGTCTTTTTTTTTTCTCTTTTATTTTCTATTTCTAATTTATTGAATGTTATACTTTACTTGATATCCTTATTCCTCCTTGACTCATTAGGATTTTTGAAAATGAACAGAGTTACCTATATATTTTGTTATTTGATGCTAGTAGATATATCCTTGAAAATCGGTATCAGATCAACTATAAAATATCACTAAAAAATTCATAAACAAACAATATTGTATATGTATATCATAATAATAATAATAATAATAATAATAATTTAACCATCAGTTTCTCCTTCCCATGATATTCTCCCAAATTTTTCATAATTTATTATTCTTTATAATTGCATATAACTCTAAGCAGTCATTCTTCCTTTTAATTCAGATATATTGAAACATGAATTATATTCTTATTAATCATGGATATTGTATTTTCAATAATATCTTATAATTAATCTTCATTAATGTGTCAGGAATCCAAATCTATACATAATGATTAACTTCATTAGAGAAATTCCACAGTTTCATTGTCAAAAATATTTATTCAACAACTTCCCCATTTAAATACCCTAAGGACTCGGGTATTCCTATATCTATTTATTTGTAGTTTTTTTAATATCCATAAAATTTAATTTTTTATTAACATTCCATGAACAAACTTAAACCAACATTTTTCTGTATTCATTCATCGAACATTAAAATATGTCAAATTGGTTATGTAGATGGAATCACCTATGTGTTCCATTTGGATATATAGATTTTCTCTATGAACATTTGACTATATGGAAATATTTCATAACCATCCAGATATATGTATCTCCAACATTACCATTCTGTTATTTCTATCACCTACATAACTATATGTTTATGTATCTCACCTACATGATGATTCAGCTATGTGGGTCATCTATGTAATAATCCTACTAGGTAATTCACCAACATTTCCATTTAGCTATGTGGATATAGAATCTATATCTCTTATAAATATTCATATAATTACTTAGAAGAAGCATTTATCATGAAATAACTTATAGTAAAACACTCTCCAATTCATGAAAACATCACTTTTTTCTTATATAAGATTTTATCTTACACAGTCGCATCACTTGGTTTATACAATAACCTTTAATTCATATGGTCACTTCACTTTGTTCATGTGTTCACTTCTACTTCACATTGTAACTTCACTTTGTTCATGTTGTAGATTCTACTTCACATGGTCACATTAAATTTTTCATGTGTTTACATCATCTTTACATGGCCACTTATCATTATACATGTAGTCGTTTCTACTTTACTCTATTATGTCACTATGTTTTTGGGGCCACTTATAAATCACATGGTCACTATGTATTCATTGTGGGGTATTTTCTACTTTTAATTATCATTTCACTTTTTTCAGGTGGTCACTTTAATTTTTTTCATCAGTTAATTTCCCATGGTCACTTTAAATACCATGCATGTCCAAATTATTATTGTGATAACTTGTTCATAATAACCTTACCTATTACGTGTATAATAATTTCTTCATACGATAACTTGATCATGGTCACATAAAATAAAATATATTTTTTAAAAAATATTCTTTCCTCATACTTCATCCAGGACCTAGAAAAAATCATAAAAATCATCAAATAATCTATTAACATCACCAATAAGTTTCTCCAAATATCTGAAGTTAAGATAACCATCTGTTCAATACATATAAAATTTTCATTTAAAAATTATGAATAAAAAAAATTGACACACTACCTTGTATCATGTTTTACTTAAAAACACCTATATTATCCATTCATATGTTTAAGTCTCATAAAAAACATGGATGGATACCCTTTAAAAATAATATTCAAAGAATATTTGAAATTCCAAAAATAACATATAATCAACTATTGTTTTTCAATAATATTTTTATCCTTAACTAATATTATTCATCATATGGACTTAAAAATATTGGAATTATTTCAAAAACGAATACAAATTCCAAATATTGGACTCAATAGAGGCTTTCTAATGAGTCTGAAGATGTAGATTTCATGGGAATTAATAATGATTTTTTATATCATGTGAAAAACATGGAAATATTTTATGTCCAAATTGATTTCATAATAACAAATGATCTCGGTATTTTGAATGAGAAATAAATTAGATATCTGATAAAAATTTTAAATCACAAGATCATGTCTACATTTGAAGAAAAAAGAGTTTCTATATTTCTAATATAGAATATGTTATTTACAATACTAGTTTATTAAATAATTATTGTATATGAAATGAAGATTAATTTATAAAATGTACTAAGGGAAGTCATAAGAACTGTGAGATAATATACTGGGACACCTGATACTTCAAAGTATTGAATAAAGAGAGATATATCAAAGATGGGATCCTATGAAGCAAAATCACACATGTGTTATTGATTATTTATTATTCTAGGAAGAACCAAATCACTCATGATATAAAGGGTCTCTTGGGACTACAATATTGTTTCAAGAAAATTTTGAAGATCTGGTTATAAATGAGAAAACATGATCCTATAGGATCATGGAGGAATAACATATCTTTTGTTTTATTGGAAATTAAGAGATATTGGGGAATTTATAACCTTACTATGAAAATTAAAGGTAAATTTTCTTAGTTGGGATATATTATAAATTAGGAATGATGATTTTGAATATTGGGGTATAACTAGACAAACCTAAATGAATAACTAATGGGGTGTATAACCATTTGTAGACAATTTTATGTGATTGGGTAGTATAAACAATAATGATCCCAAATGTCTCTTATACCCATAGAATTTTATAAAAATATTATTGTTGAAAACCTATAGGTTATATTTTCTTACTAACTATAGAATGATTATGCATTTATTCCAAAAATTTAAAATAATATGCACGTATCACTTTTATTATTTCTTTTCAAAAATTGGGGTTTTGAGTTTTTACTAGTTGTATTTTGAACCATGACAAGTTTAATAAGTTCGATTAAAAATGTTAATTGTTAAAAAAGAACCCAGGTTCATCGCTATGTTGGTAGTTCACCTAACCTGGGAACCATAAGTATTATTTGAGATAATCTAGGAGCCCTTTAAAAATATCTTAGATATCCTTATTTCTTTTAGTATATTTAATAATATAAGTGTTTTAAGAAATGTTTTGGCTACCTCATGTGGATAAATATAAAGACACTTCTAGTGGAATATATATAGATATTTTAGCCATGTATCATAAAAATTATGGGAAAGAGAAAAATTAGATATGGTAGAGTAAAAAAATAATTACTGATGAATTAATAAATAAAGTAACTATATTTGAATAATATTTAATAAGTGTTTCGATTACGATTATTCTGATAAATATTTTTTATGGTGTGATGATGATGTGTCAGTTGGAGATATTTATTCATAATTTATGGATATTTTATTGATTGTTCGGAAAGAATTAGATGAATGTATATTTGAGGTATTTAATGTAATTATTATATTAAATTAATATTTTAAATAAGAATTTGAAAAAAACGGTATACACTATATACGAAGTTCAAAAAAGTAACTACATTCACATTCCTAATGGAGGTTAGGGATAAATCTTTATCACATTCAAATATAATATGTCTCTTTATTAGAGAGTAATTTCAATAATTGTCTATGATAATGTTTTCTCTAAAATAATATTTATGAGAGCCTCCATGTACATGAAAATTTTCATAAAACAGATATGGATGATAAAAATTCTTAGTCGGTGGTTAATCCAAAAATAATTCAAAATAATGAAAAATCTACAATGAATTTAGTAAAATTGATGTAAAACAAATAAAAAAGAAAAAAATTGGATTAGGAATACAACTAATTATTAGTTTTGGAGGATAATAACTCCATCAACATTAACATCCTAGAGCATGATGTAAGCCTGAAAATTTTATTATTTAAGTAATCTAGACATTCCTTGGTTATATAAGATCCACATTATAAAATGATGTTTTCCATTGAGTAATATTTACATCAATATATGAATGATTTTAATGATGTTCTTGAATTTATTCCCTGAACATCATATAAAATCGATACCATCTATATCACAATATTTTTATTATAATAATTTTTAGGATACTGTACGATTTAAAGAAAAAAATATGTAGTTATAGATGATTAAAAATGATTATAAGACTACTTATAACACTCCAATATTTTGTGAAACTATTTTTTTCAAATTAATTCAGTTATTTTGATATTTTTTACATTAAAAATTGTGTTTAGATTGTATTACATACAACACCAAGTTTAAATGAAATGAGATATACTATTAAAATATTTTTATTTAATATGACAGTCATCAGCTATCCATTGGAATGGAATCTGTGAAAATAATTTACTATGTTATGAAAATATATGATTTATACATTTATATATATTGAATTATTTATTGATCAATTAATTAGAAATGATAATATAAATAATTTGATAATAAATTATTTAAAAAAACTATTTTTATGAAATAAAATTAATTTTACATGAATAAATTAAAAAAATGTTTTTTGAATTATTTTAATTAATTTTATATATTATATATTCAATAAAAGTTTTGACATTAATATTAATTTTTTCTTGATAAGAAATAAGAATAAATCAAATTTCATGCCTAAAATATTATTTTCCAAAAATTACATTGGTTACCTATTATAGAATAATTTTAAAACTATATTCCCCAATATTAAAAATATATATTTAAAAAAATATTTTTTTAAATAATCAGGTCAATATTTTTTTGGATGAGTTTTTTCTAATATTTCTAAGAAGATAAAATTTTCCATGAATAATGAAAATACTGGTCTTTTATTAAAAAAATCATTTCTTCTAAAGATTAAAAAAAATAGAAATTATTTTTAGATGGATTTAAAAGAAAAACTTGTTCATATCTATATATTCATAAAATTTAGGTCATTTTATTCATTTTTATAAAGAATTTTTATATAAAAACTTTTCAAACATTTGGATATTTTCTCTTAGAAAACCCACTTTCTCATCACATCTGTGGGATTAATGTTAAAATAAAATTTTCAATTTCTATTAATTTAATTTCAAAAATGGAATAAATATATGGAATCATAATAATTATTACTATCTAATAAATTCAACTTAATTTTTGACCATGATGAATTGGAAAAATAGTAAAAATTATTTACCATAGTTAATGTAAACAAAAAGGTTTATCAGTGGTTTAAAAATTGATAGGGGATAAAAATGAAAAATAACATTTAAAACACACATTATCTTGAAATTTTTATATTTTATATCGTCTATTATATAATATTTTTCATTGTGGAACCTTTTGACATGTAAAAAACTTGGGTACACCTTTCTCTTTTCAAAAATTACAAGTGTACCACTCACCTCACTTATAAAATTACACCTGATATCCATTCCCCTTTACACTTCAAAAAATATTATTTAGGCCAATAACAACCCAAATAAATCCATTTATTTCTTTATATCATACTAGAAGATTTATTTTGGTCATAAATCAAACCTAATAATCCTTTTGTTGAAAACGAAATGAATTTTTATGAAGAATAGGTGACGTCCATATTCAAGAATTTATATATAATGATGGATTTGTTGTTTTTATATGACATTTATGATATTATTAGTATTATTTAATCATGATATCAAATTTTCCTTCTTACCTTCCATTATTTTGGAATACGATAATTATGTTCATGTGTATGGTGGACTACCGTCTCATGAAGCAATGTGATTCATTCATACTTATTGAAGGTAATAAGTACGGATATAATGAAAATATATGATATATATATATATATATCATAAAATTCATTCTATGAAGGAAATATAGTATTTATGTTTATTTCTATCTTTTTATCAGGAAAATGTGAACAACATGAATGCATACATATTTACTGTCGTCTCCATAAACAGTCTATTTCAATTTCTAACTCTAACTTTTATTGATCACTGTAAAAAAATATACTGAATATATGTGATGTTTATATAAAGTTTTTATTTATTTATATGATTATATTTTGATAAAATTAAGATGAAAAATATATAAAATAAAAACATAATAAAAAAACAAAGAAGTTACTGCCCGAAACATGTCTTTACCACAAGAATTGTTAATAAATGGGTACCAAAAGGTCATAAATAAATCATATATGGTATGATATATATATATATATATTCTATAATATATTTATAATAAACTTATATTTTTATACATGATTTAGAAAGGTCTATGAAGTATGTCATGACTAATGGTTAGGGATTTCCGTCCCTCTTTTATTTTTATGTGTGACACATGTCTTATTCACCATGTGTTTCATTTATCTGGGGTATATACTGACTCGTAACATATTTTAAAAAGATAATACTTATATTTAAGGTTATTAAGATATCAGTTTCAATAAATTTCTATTATTTGGTTTCCAGTTCAATATCTTCCATAGTGGTAAGGGATTTTTTCTCTCAATTTTCCTTCTTCAAGACAAAAAATATGTTATGCACATAAATTATTCTATGAGGTGTATATAGTACCCTGCTGAAATTTTAATATCATGAATCTAATTATTTTAATGATATTCTATGTTTTATTTAATGTTATTATTGAAAATATATTTCGATTCAAATTTAACAAAGTGGTGAGAGTTATATGTTACAGGTTCATCAATTATCAGAATTGATTATGATTATACTTCCAATGATGAAATGTTATGATCTAACATTTAGGAAAGTCATGATTTTTAATATACAATGTTTATTTAATTATAGTACATTATTTACATTCATTTTCTTATATTAATGTAAACAAGAGTTCAAAATAATTTTATTTATAAAATATATCATAATATCTCTCTTTAGTGGAAGACCCATTTTCTTCAAAAATCATGTTATCTAAATATGATTTCAATTTTTTCAACATTATGAAAATTATTAATTAATTAATTTTTAACCCATTTTTGATTTTTTACAAAAAACAAATCAAAGTAATCTTCATGATTTTTTCCAAAAAATACATGATTGGATTTTACAAAAAATGTGAATGGAATATTTGATTTAACATATATGGCATGAACGACATATTTACTCATCATGACCAAATAATTGACTTAATGATTATTTTATAATTTTAAAAGTTTATTTTCAAATAAAAGTATTTCCAAAATGTTTTATGAATTTCTATTCATAATGAGTGATTTTAAAAATAAAAGCGATATTTTCCTCATGAAATGTTCTCAATGTTTTTTAAATCTTATTTTATAAGGTTTCAATGTTATATTTAGTGAAATTTTTAAAAAAATAAATTTTTGTAAAATATAGTTTTTCCAATTGGAATGGCTATATTCATCAAGAAATTATCCATGTGACCTTTTCAAAATATTTTCAATTTAATATGACATCTTTTAATGTTACTTATGCTTTATTGGGGATAATATAGAATGATAACTTACTTATTCATTTGTGTGATGTTTAATGATTATATTGATGAAATGTTTATAAAAACCAAATATTTTTCATTGGTTATTCTATGGTGAAATGATGAAATGATTATTAAATCCTTTTTCTTTACATGGTTTATGATATGATTATATGATGAATGTTTGATGATATTGTAGAACACATAGGCATTTTTTTAATTTTGAGATGGGTGGTACATATATCTCCCTACAATGAATTGGGTAGAGATTTTTATCCCATGAGAGAAAATTTTGAAATTAGTCGATGAACAAGATTTATTTTTCTAAATAGGTATATCCAGATCTACTATTAGATACAGGTGCATCCTGATTAATAATGGAAAACATGTGATATGTTATGATCTAATATACTGAAGGTATTGGTATTTAACCTTCACATAAGAAATGGTATTTGTATATTTATTATGGATCCACACCCATATAAAATGAGATTACGGATAATAATTTATTTATTATTACTTCCCACATGTATGGTCATTTCTTTTGAAATTATAATTCTTTATTCCATGTCTCATGTTTGTGATCAGTGTCAGGTTGGGTATTGACATGTTAAGTCAATATCATGGTAAAATGACCTTATTATTATCTTATGATTTCCTATGATCATAGATTGATATCTCTTATGATTTCCATTATAGAGAATCTAAGTTCACCCATTCATATGTTTCCTTCCCCATGTAATGATGAATGTTTTTAGTAGGGTATACCTAATATTAGTAATATATGTGATGAACATTATGGGATATGTAAAAGTCCTTTCAATAAAAAAATCATTTCTATTCTCCAAATTCACTAAACTGTTATGATCCTTTCGCACGTGTGTGTACAATTTAATGAATATTCATATAATAATATGTGATATATTTGAATGAAAATTCTAGGTCACTATAGTCTGTATCAGATGATATTTTTAGTTAAAAAATGGAATCTAGTATGTGAAAAAATTAGTGAGATCCCTAATGTTATCTCTTAGTATATGTCTCAGTATGCATCTAAGGATATGTGAAAGGATGATTCAAAGTGTTGTAAAATGTCAAATAATTTAGTTAAAGGATATAGAATGTCAGTTCCAAGATTATACACCTCTATTTATATACTATAAGTGGATGTGGATCAGGAACAGAGGTACTATGGGATAATAAATCTAAAAAGGGGGTATTAAGATGGTCTCGATCATCACTTGGTGCATAAAAACATCCCTTTATAGATACCTTGTTTGAAACTCCTAGTTTATATGGTTTTTAAATTCATAAACTCTTTATAAACCATCATGAAGGATTTAAATAATGATCATAAATAACATAGGATAATATTATGTTTTCATAGATTAAAAATAAATATTCATGATTTTGATATCATATAAGGGAATTTTATTGATTATGTGGTTCCCCACTGTGATTATTTTTACTCACACTATGTTTTTTTGTTTTAGGAAATATCAGGAACCAAAAGGAACTGGATCAATGTTTAATTTGATATATAATGTGTTATTGAGATAATAAATCGGATGACAACTGGAGTGAAGGATATTATGGTTATTCCTAATCTATTATCATAATATATGATTACTAACTTACACCATAACCAATACTCAGATTCAAAAAAAAAGAAGAGAGGTATGTAGTTCATGGAAATTTTATGTACTGGAGACCATATAGATAAGGCGATTGAGTTTCCTATTTGTTAATAATGTGGTAAGTATCATCTAATTGGATTTCAGAGTGGAATGGGATGAATTTTAGGTTATAGAAAAGAATAACCCCCAATAATTTAAATGTATATTAAATATGAAAATTATGGTAAATGCATTGGATGAGAATAAATTTATCCCTAAGATATTATTTATTGTTGAATGTTTCAAATATGTAAATAATTAGAATTATTAAAATAAATTCCCTAAGGTTAAAATTCATGAAGATAATTAGTAAGGTGGTATGAATAATGGTTATACTACTAATGATGGGGAGACTGAAAATTAAATATGAACGTAATGGGATGTTCGAATAGTATTGTTTGTGTTAAACATGAGGAGAATAATTATATTATGGTTAATGAATGTTAATACCTGATTAATATTTCATATTGTTTGAAAGTTGTATTAAGTAATAAGATGTTGAAGGCTGGATAATTGTTCGCGAAAGAAGTATAATGATTGAAATATTTTTAAATTGGAATTATTGAATTATGTTATATGAATCCTGAAATATATAAGGATTTTTATTATATTTTTTCCTTATGGATTTGAAAAACTATGGTGAATGGTGTGGATGACCTAGATAAGTGATTTAATGTTAAAGAGATATTTTTATTAACAGAGGATAACACTTATTATATTCCTTATATTGAGAAAATTGTGTTTAGTTTTGATAAATAAATGTTTGAAATAAATAAAGTAAATTGGAAAGTATTGATGTTCTTTGAACTAATTATTTATTTGTGGAAAAATTGTTTTACGTTATCATTGATATAGTTTACATAATTTTTGGATTTATAGAATATATTCAATAATCTATGGTTTTATTCAAGGAATATGTAATTCTATATGTTTTCTTTAATATCATATTGTAATTATTTTTATAAACAATGTTTATGAAAACATATGACTAAGGTATTTACAGATTTGATATATGACAATCAAGAGCTACTTTATTATATCTAGATGAATAATGTTAATTATATTTTGATAAAATTAGGGATATTATTTATAATTTTTTTATTTATGATGTTTATAAGGATAACCATTAATATAAAGGATTATGTTTTATTTTAGATGAGGTATTTGATATTAATGTATTATTTCAGCATATGAAGAGTTATACATAACTTGTGCTACCCATTATGTTTAAAAAAATAGAGATAGAAGGAATCAATTATCATTATCTTATGTATATTAATTCATGCTTCACACATGAAAAATTGATCCCATAGAGTAATATATGAAGTGGAAATTTGTCAACTGATAACCAAAGGATGAGATTGTGCTTATGAAATGTAATAAAATCACATGAGTATATATTCTTAATAAAATAATACAATGTTAGGAAATGGGTATTAAAATAAAATGTTATCCTATTATGAAATTTTTTATTAAATCAATCACCTTTTATACACCTCCTTTGTAATGGTTTTTTGGGTATTGAATTTTAATAAACTATGTTTTATATCACTCTCCATTGGTATTTGGGTGTTCGTTTTCTATTATATGTTCATGTTTTAACTTCCGACCTAAGTTATCCTTTTTTTGAAACATAGTATGTGTTATTACAGAATACCCTCACACATCCCTTTCTCTTTTTTCAAGAATAATTTTTATTAACCAATTATAAGATGCGGGTTTCTCAAAATGGGATTTTAAAATGATAAACCCTTTATTACCAAGAACTAGTTCATATTACAATGATGAATTTTATGTAAGGGGGTATAATATAACACCCTAATATTTTGTGAAATATTTTTTACAAATTAATTAAATAATTTGGATATTTTTCATTACACATGGAACTGATTCTATCTTGTGTTACATAAAACACTCTGTTTAATTGAAATGTGAAATACTATTAAAATATTTGTATTTTATATGATAATTATCAACTAGACATTAGAATTTATAGAATGAATATGATTATATAAATTATGAAAAAATATGGATTAAACATGTATATAAAATTATTTCTTTTGTTACAAATTAATTATATATGAAAATAAAAAAAATTGAAAATAAAAGAAATATTTTTCTGAAAAAACAATTTGTATAAAAGAATATGAATTTTACCTAACTAAATTAAAAAACCACTATTTTTTAATTAATTTAATGAAATATATATAATATATATAGAAAAACTTGTTTAACGTTCATCTTATGTTATTTCTAATTAATAGATAAGAATGAATCCAATAATGCATAAAATCATTTTAATTAGTTTTCACCTTTTTTGCACATATTTTAAAAGCAATATTGAAAATTTTATGTGAAAAAATAATGTAAAATTATGAAATAATCATGTAAAAACTATCATAAGTTTAAATTTTTTAGAATTTTTTATGAGGATAATGTTTTCAATTAATACTGAAAAATACTTTTTTATTAGAATTATAATTTATGTTAATGATTTTAAAAACATTCAAAATGTTTTAAAATGGTATAAAATAAAAATCATAGTTCAATTACATATCTATTTATCCAATTAAGTTAATTTTAATTATTTTTATAATGAATTTTGACATAAAATCTTTTAAAACTTTTGAACATTTTTTCTTTGAAAACCTAATTTCTCATCATGTATGTTGGATAAATATTAAATTAATTTTTTTCCAAATTATTTGAATGGAATTTGGAATAAATGAATCCATTTTTGGAATCATAAAAATTAATATTTTCTAATGAGTTAAATTTATTTTCTTACTATAATTAATAATAAAAACTATAAAAATTATTTGCTGTGATTGAGGTAAAAATGGGTTTACCATGGGTTAAACAAAAATGATAAGTGTTGAAAATGACCCAAAACATTTCCAAAACCCATTTTAGGGTTTTATTTAGATCATATATATTCTAGTATCTATAATAGTCTTTTTCGGATCTATATTTCATTTCACAAACATGGTTTCATATTTTTCTTTTTAAAAAATACCAGTGTTTCACAAAACTCACTAACAAAAGGACACCCCATCCCCCCTCCTATTCACACTTCCAAAACAAATTATTTTCTAATAGTACTTATAAATAACATCTTTAATTCCCTCATAATATTCAAGAGTACTTATTCTATTGACAAATTCTATCTAATATGTCTTTCAGTGCAACCAAAATAATTTTTCTAAAGAAGAGGCAGTATCCCTAATGAGTTATACCATATTATTTCTTCCTATACCACCTTAAATTATTATTAAATAAGTAAGATATAATAACATTTGTATCTTAAATATACATAGATTTTTTTTATTTTATTTTCATAATCTCAAAATTTTTCTCCTTCCATTAAATGGGTTATGAAATCATCATTCCCTTGTATGCAGGACTACCGCCATGCAAACCGATGTTGTTCGTCTTCCATAACGTCCTTTCATGGATGGATATATTGATAGATTTGTTGTTTATATATTATATATATTATATTATTATGTTTATTGAACAATTATATTAAATTTTTTTATTACCTTCCAGTATATGGGAATATGATAACATCTTTCTTGTGTATAGCAGACTAGCTACTCACGATACGATATGATTCATTCACACATTATATATATGGTAATAGGGATGGTTTTAATTAAAATATTTGATATTTATAACAAAAAAATTATTTCTTCATGTAAATATATTATTTATCTTTCATTCCATCTATCCTTTAAGAAAAGGTGAACAACATTCATTCATACATACGGTCTACCATCTCCATGAATGGTGGATTTCATTTTTTACCTCTAAATTTTATGGGTCACTATAAATTCAACTATACAAAATATATATTATATTTATATCATGGTTAATATTACAAATATTATATAACCATGATAAAATTAATTGGACCAAATATAAAAAATTATAACATACATGAAAACAAAATCTTTTATTACCTGAAATGTGACTTTATCACATAATTGTTAATAAACAGGAAATAAAAGTTCATAAGTAAATAATAAATGATATCATATATATTTTTTATTCTTAAATATATCTATAATGAAATTATATTTATTATAAAGGTGGTTATATGGTTTATTAAAAAAAATTAGATTTATGTTAAGGTATTACCATCTCGCATTTATTTTTCTATCAGAAAAATTCCATATTCATCATCTCCCTTTCATTAGGTTGACAGTTCAGAAGTAACCAAAAAAGTAAAGGATTTTGTGTCACAAATTTCCTTCTTTTGAAAATAAGTTATTTTATGCACATTTCTTCTTCTAAAAGTTATATATACTTCTAATTTTAAATGTTATATCATTAGTGGACTTAATTTCCTGATATTATAGGTTTCATTTTATGTTATTATTTAATGGGGGTTACATTTCAAAGTTTCCAATGTGGTAAGAGTTACATGTTATAATATCATCATTTATCAGGATTATTTGTTATTATCCTTCCAATGATAAAATTTTATGATCTACCTCTCATGAAACTCTTGCATTTTTTCTCATATGTCTATGTCATGAGAATAAACTTTTTTTCATTAATTTTACACTCTTTATTTATTTAAGGGTTTAAAAGATTTTTTTTAATAAAAAAGTATTTATATCTCTATCTGGTCTGAAACACTTTTAATTATAAAACTATGTTTTTGTAAAAAAATTTAAAAATGTTTTTCACGTTATTAAAATTATTTATTGAAGACAGTTACACCCATTGTTGAATTTTTTATAAAAATTTGAAAGGAATCTTCATTTAATTTTATAAAAAATCCTAATTTGGATTTTAACAAAAATGTGGAAGTAATATATATTTTAACATGTATGACATGAAAACTATTTTCTATTTTCATAATCAAATTAATTTTTTTTGAAATATTCTATTATAGGTTTCAAATTTCATTTGAAAATAATAGGATATACAAAATGTTTAATGAATTTTTAGTTTTAAAAAGTAATTTTCAAAATAAAAATTATATTTTCCAAAAGAAATGTTTTAAATGATTTTTATAGACTCCTTTAATATTTTAAATTTTATTTTTAAATAATTTTATTTTGAAAATATTTTATGTTTTAAATTTTTTTTTTCAAAGTGTAAATGCTATATTCATTGAGAAATGTTCCAAGTGATATTTTAAAATAATTTTTCCTCTAAGTTGAAATACATTGATGTTACTAATTCTCTACTAGAAATAAGAATAAATTATATGAACCTTATTATTTATCTATATAGTTTCTATTAATATTTATTAAAATTTAATGAAACACATTTATTTCATGGGTTATGTTATGGGTAATTGATGAAATTTTTATGAAACATATTTTCATTAAATGGATTATGATGAGATTGTATAATGAATGTTTTATGATATTTTTTAATATATAAGAATGGTTTTCATTATGAGAAGGTTGGGACCTATATCTCCCCCCTATTAATTGGGTAATAATTTATGTATCATGAGATAACAATCGGAAACAAGTTGATGGGATTAATCCACTATAGGGAAACTGGTGCAACCTAATCCACTATGGGAAATAGGTGCATCCTGATACCCAATGGGAAATATTTTATAGGAACTAATGCACTACATTAATGTTATCACTAGTTAACCTTAAAATATGAAATGTTTTTTTTATATTTAATATGGTACCAAAATTTTATGAAATAGATTATGGTTAATGATTTATTCTTGATAATTTCTCACACTTATGGTATATGCTCACTAAAATGATAAATTTTTATACGATGAGTCTTTTTTATGATCTATTATGATTTTCTTATGAACTTTCTATTTTAATTTTATGATTATCTACCCTTATTGTTATCTAGGGATTTTGTATGATCAGATATTCGTATCTCCTTTGTTTACCCTTAGTGAGAATCTAATATCACCCGTTATTATGTTTCCTTTCCCATGTTGTGAAGGAATGTTTCGATAGGTTATGATTAAAAAGAGTACTATGTGATAATATTCATTTTAAATATTTTAAATATCTTTCAAAGGATAAAAATTGTGTTTAGTCACTAAATTCAATAAGACATTATGATCCTTAGGCATGTTTTTGTGTAATGTAATGAATATTTATCTAATGTAATGTAATATATATGTATGAAAATATTTGGGAATTATAATACCATAATATAAATGGTGTATATTAGTGTTTTTATAAATTTATTTCCCCAAAATGAGCCCAAACATTTTTGAAGAGTTACCAAAAAATAAATTTGTTATGTTTGGAAAGTATATATTTCAAAGAAAAAGATCATGATTTTTATGGCATTATTATTATTGAAAGAGGTTTGGTCACAATGTATTATAATGTTTTAATAACATATAATTTCATGAAAATAATTATATTCCATAGCAAATGTGTGAAATATGATGAATGGGAAAAGCCTTGTGAGAAAAATAAGAAGCTAAAAATTAAGGAACATGAGTTTCCCTTTCAAAGAAACTTGGATAGAAGATTGACCAAAACTACTCCCAATAAGTAAAAAAAGTAGTAAGGTGATATTATCATTATATAAAAAAATCAATATGAATATGTGAAATTAAAACTTGATGGTTGATGGAGTATTGTTTGTATAGTTAAATATTCCATACCATTCAACTAAACAAATCTTGAAATAACCTCCTTGACTTTTGGAGGATTTTATGACTAAAATGAAAGCTCCTCAAGTTTCTTTTTCCCTAATAGCTAAAGTCAAAAATTTATTTTTAACCAAGAAAATAATGAAGTGGAGAAATATTTACTACACAAAAGAGATGCTCAAGGGAGGAAATATAGATAAAAAATATTGATACTCAAAAACAATATTCCAAAGATATTTTAACATACCATGTATAGAAGAAAATATAATCCATGGTTGAGAGAAATATATCGACCTTTGTGTTACCTATGATAAACTAATAGGTCACACCGTTTCCCAAAAACAATTATTTTATTGTGATAATATTTAATGAACTAAATGATATGATTTAATGTTATGACTATTAGACACTAAATAAAATTTTATTCATGGAATATCATAATTTCCTTAAGGAAATGGAAATTAGTGAATCCCAATAGCGAGAGAAAACATGATGTGGAACATTCAAGAATTCACAAGTTTTGTTAATATGTAAATTTTAGATAAATGTATAAAACCATAAAAAATGGTATTTAAATTTCATATTCAACCATTATATTTGTCTATATAAAACATTTTTTGATGGGGTTGATGATTGAGGAAATAAAGGAAAAAACGGGGAGTTGTGTGATTTAAAATTGAAATTTTTTTGGTGTATATTTAGATTTGTAAATTCTGAAATTTATTTTATAATGAATATTTTGGATAACACATGATAATCGGTTCTTATAATCATATATTATATATGGTTTTTTATGGAAAACATTTAAAATATTTGTAATATCCCTCTTATTTTATATACCATTCAAACCAAGGAAGACTTAGATTTCCATTAATAATACCTCTTTTCTAACTAAAATAATTTGGTCACATTCTTCCCTCATAAATGATTTTTTTAGGATAAAAATATTTCCTAAAAAATGTGAATAATATCTGATAAGATAACTCCAATATTTACCCTTCAATTTATTTAAATTTAGGGGAAGTTGTGTGAATCCATAGAGATACACATGGATACTTTTAAGGTTCTTGGTATTGAAAAAAAGTTAAAATAACGATATTGAAGCACCAAAGTATGATTTGAGTTTATTTTCAATGAATAAATATGTTTTTGGTGATGGAAAGTGCTGATAAAGCCTATAATATTGTAATAGATTCATGAGTTGGCATTGAGTTTCATTCTTGATAATGTATCCAATTATATAAGATTAATAAGATGTTGAAATTATCAAATGAAAAGAGATTATTGAAGACATATCTTGAATAAATCTTGTGGATAGTATCAATAAATGGTGGAAAACTATATGTGATTACTATTTCACCGATATTAAGGAAAAATACATGTTATTATGGGTGATGAGACACTATCTAAAATAAGTTTTATTAATTTAGTAAATATATGGTTGAATGAAAATATCAAAAGAATTGATATTTAATAATAGAGGGTAGATTGAAATTTAAAAAAGTCATGAATGGTTTTATGAACATGTAATTTATTTTATTTTTTTGTTTAAATGAAATTAGATGAATCCATTGATGTCTTGTGAAGTTCATGAATGGGTTTGAAAAGTTATATAAAGCAATGAGAGATTTTTTTATCACCCACATGAAGGTAACTTTTTTAGTTTCATAATGTTAAATCTAGTTTCTAATAATGCATAAGGAATAAATTGTTTCTACACATTTTTATAAAGGTATGTGGGTATCATCATGAGGGTCAAACTGAGAAGTGTTGATCTACAAACATGTATCTTTATTATAAGGATCTATGTTAAGGTACATGAAAACTAAATAAAGTTAATTAAATAATGGTTATTTAGATCATATGACATAATTTGAATAAGTAAATACATAAAGGAATGAAAACTTATATTGAAATAAATGATTGATTTAGAATTGATGTGTTTTATTACTTAAAAAAAAATTTATAGCATTAACACTTAGCAAAATTAATAATTTTTAAGTCATATAAAAATAGTGAGGATATTTCAATTTAATATCTGTCGAGAAAGAGATTAAGTAGAAGGATCATTGTTACATTTTCATTATAAAATGAATCATCAAAATCATGATAATTGATTGTAATCCAAGATCATGACTGTGAAGAACCAGTAGAGATGAAGGAGTTGGAATTGGAATTAATTATGATCACATTTTATTCTATTAATAGTGATCATTCTAGGAATTCTTATAATATTATGACTTTATGTGTAGAGTATGACATTGTAATCATAATTATACATTGAGGGAACATGTGCATGTTCATTTTCTGACATTATAATAAGACATTAAATACATTAGAATAAAAAATATTAAATATTGAGATAATTTTTGTGATATAGATGAAAAGGGTCATGTCATAGTTCATGTATTCATGAATGTAGAGGTTTTAAAAAAATAAAGATAAGTATTTTAAGGGAATTCAAGATATGATATTTTTAAATCAAAAAATTAGGATGGAAATTGTCCAAATCTTCTCAAAATTGAAAATAAATAATCAATTGGGGATTTTGAATGTTAAATAAATCAGATATCAGTTGAAAAATTAAAATGAGACATTCATACTTGCATCCAACATAATTTTGTTTCCATATTTCATATATATAATATATAATTCCTTGTTTTAATTTGTTGAAGAAAAATTATGCAAAAATGAAATATGAATGTGTCTAAAATATGGGTAGAGATCATAATAAGTGTGTGGGAAAATACTATGATACTAGATACTACATAATATCAAAGAGAGAGAAAGAGTTAAAATAATGGAGACATAAACGAAAAAAATAATAGTTATGTGATAAATTATTCATTTTTATAAAAACAAGATCAATCAAGGCATATAGAGATTTTGGTATCCAACATAAATTTTTCGTGAAGCTATTGAAGATATGAATGTTATACATGAGTAGAAAAGATTTCCTAGGCTAGTTGATAAAGACCATATTAATGAATTTTGAATAAATCATAAGATGTTGGATAAATTTCTACATTTTTGTCCAAATTAAAAAGGAATTTTCTTTTGTTAGGGTGTATAACTTATCATGAAATAAGATTTTGTGGCTTAGGGGGAATAACTAGACACAAATTGATGATTAAATACATGGGTGTATAACAAGTTACTTCTAAAGTTAGGAGATTAAGGGGTATAAAAAATAATTCTTTTTTATATATCTTGAGAATACAATAATTTATAATAAAATTAAAGTGGTGATACTATATGGTAATGTATGTAAACAACATTGTAAATGAGTCATATTTTGTGATAGAAATTGTAAATAATGTCCGTTAGTGTCTCTCCCTTATTATTTATATAGATGAGTGGAGAATATGAGTTTTAACAAAGTGTAAAATAACACCTCACAATTTCAAGATGCTGAATTAATAAGGTTAGTTTTGAAAAAGATATAACTGGTTCACCCCCCCCCCCCCACCCCGACATAGAGGTCAAACGAACATGAGAATCCAAAATTTATTTCTATTTTATAAGGTTTAGGTAGCCACATTTAGTCCAGGTAATGTGATGTATTTTATGAAATAATTATTATTTTACTATTATTCATATGGATGTTTTTCTATGGGTCATTAATAAGTTTTATGATCATTGGGAGTGTGGTATTGAGTGTGGTATTGAGTGTGAACCATATGATGTAACTTTATAAATTTGTGTTTTTTTTAGTTGGTTCATATTTTAATTAATGTGATTGAATAAGTATTTGATATAAATATTATAATTATTTATTACTCAGGGAATGGTGTGAGATGTTTGATTAGAAATGATTGAAAAACTAATTTTAAGAGTGTGTTAAATCTTTATTTTATTTTTTAGATTGTTATTTATATACAATGAAAGTTAGAATTATACAGTTTCATGGGAGGTAATATATAAATTATATTCATATATTATATGGGAGTGTTATTGAAGAAAAAATGAGTTTTCTTTTGTATTAGTTATTTTGGTATTTTTATGATTCATGCATGGAAAGTAATAAAGTCATTGTTTATTTATTTTATTATCATTGCTTCCCCCATATATGTATTCCAGACAAATAATAATGGGTCAAAAGTTCATATAGGATAATGGTTAAACTATTTTTTAATTTGTTATATATTTTATAAATTAATCAAATAATTCCTTATCATTAAAGGGATTAAATGGGTATGTCCATGGGAATTGATATTTTAGTAATTATACCAGTGATGTCATATAAATCAGAGAGTGTTTACTAGGACACATCCCATTAGGTGCTAATTGAAATCATATTGTAAATGAAAAATTTTAAGTTATTAATAATTATATTATATTATTATTTATTTTATTTATAGTTTTTCAGGGATTTAAATTAATCAAATTATGGAAATATCATTTTTAGATGGTTTGTTCCTCTTTTCATGCTATTATTTTCATTAATATAATTTTTTTTATTCTAAATATTTCAACATTGAACTATGGTAAGAGTTTTTTCACTAGTATGTTTACTTATAATATGGTTTATAGGGTGAAACTTATTGTTTTCTCATAATAAATATTTTAGGACAATTTGAGGGAGTCTTTGGGAGTTGATCTTTATAAAATGGTCATGAAAGTTTAGTTAGTTTAACATTTTATTCATTTGGTTTTGATGGGCTAATAATTGGTAATGTTATTACCATTTTATAATTCTATTATAAATTTAATTTTGAGTTTGGGTAAAGAGTGACTATAAAAATTAATACATACATACACTTTTGTAGTACCCCAATACTTAAACAATTTTTCCTTTTTGAATACACACAACACCCGATTTAAACAAAACAATATGTAATAACATTTTTCATTGTCAATTAAATTTTAACACTTTTGGATAGTTTATATGGAAACATTATATATTATATACCCAACAAAATATTATTACACACATCTAATATATTATATTTTCGCATAAGATAAGAACAAACTCTATTTCACACATACAAACCTATATTTTTATAAAGGAAATTTTACCACCTTTTAATAGAGAACTCATTTTAAATGTAATTCATGACACATTAATTTTTTTATATCTCAAAATAAACTTAATATTTTAAATTGAAAATTAATAATTAGGTTATGGTGAATTTTTAATGTTTTTATAAAACATTTCATTTTTAACGAATAGATAAAAATACAAAATTTTAGTTAAAAATAGCTTTTTCATCTGATTTATTTATATAGTTAAATTATGTTATATATATATTTTAAAGTTTAATTAGATAATTTTTTTATAAATTAATTAAATTTAGGTTATTATAATCAATTTCACTTGTAAATTTACTTTTAAAATGTAGAAAACTTTTATACATTTTTACCTTAAAATCCAACATTGGTATCCCATCTGTGGGATTAAATTTAAAATAATTTCAGCCACTTATGTGATTTTAATTTGTAAAAATGGGATCCATATTGGTAATCATAATAATTTATAATTTCTAAAAATTTCAACATAGTTTTTTACCAAAAATCTTAGTCAAAGTAATTATAATTAATTACAATTATTAAGGTAAAATTAAGCTTCATAAAGGAATAAACTTTTAACTTAGGTGCCCAAATTAGTGATCCACTTCTCCAAAACCCATTTATGGAAATATTATTTCAATGAACCTTACTTTATTCAGTTTTTTTGTTTTCTTAATACTTTTATTATGTAAAAACATTAGTACACCTAACTTCGTTATGAAAATACCAGGTGAGTCATTTTCCTCCCTTATAAAAGAGCACACCTTCTCCCCATTTTGTAAACCTCTCAAACCTCTTATTATCAGCTAGTATATTCCCATATATCTTCCAAAAATACCTCCTCTCATACTTTAATCCTCACATTGGGACTGAAATCCTTCCAAGGAATCGTTTCAGTACAAACCAAAAGAAGTTAACCAATTAAGAGGCAACGTCTTCTCTCAACCTCTCTAGTTTCATTTCAATTCATCACCCCATAAAATATCCTTATTTCATGATTATACTAAAAAATAAAATAACTATAAAATTATTTTTTTAAAGGTTTTTACCTTTATATACACACACATCCATATAATGGGTAACAACCACACTATTTCTTTGTATGGAAAACTAATTCCCCATGAAACAATGATTGTTCGTTTTCCTTTACCACTTATCACGATAGCCATTATGAAGGAAAATCTATTTAAATTTGTTATATATTGTATTTATTATTTATCAATACATATTTTAAACTTTTATAACACATACCTTTAATTCATAACCTTTTTTTATTAATGTGATATCATCGTTTGAAGAAGTGTGGACAACCAACCCCTCCGAGGTATTTGATTCATTCACGCTACACATGGAACATATTAAAGTTGATTTTATTAAACCTATGTAACATATATATCATAGATATGAAAATTTAATTATAACATACATATTTTTCATTTATTTTTCATTATTTTAATATGACAATGAAATGAATGTACTATTCATTCGTACGTACGACCTACAATTTACAAGAATGGTGCACTAAATTTATTATAACAAAATATTATGGAAAATAATAAATATAGATATAATGAATATATCATATAATTAATTATTGATTTAAATTTGGTAGATAATGAAATCATGATAAAGTAAATAGTATTAACAATTAACAAGTCACAATAAACTTGATAAAACTAGGAAATTAACATGTGAAATAGCTAAAATAATAAAAGACTGTTAACAGAATGGTAATAAAACTTAATAAGAATTTAATATATGATATTATAATCCTAACTGTGGTTATGTTATAAGTTATTGACATATTTTAATCCACTATAAAGTACTATAAAGACCACACTAAAAAAATAAAGTTAATGTAAGGGATATTTTCTCAATTTACATTCCATTGAGACTTATTTGTTATTATAAACCAATTCACTTTTATTTGGTGTATTTACTAAAAATTAATATTTTATATAATGAATATAATTACTATAATAATATTATAAGTTTCATTTAATATAAATCCTTTATGAGGTTTTTTATATAAATGTATCAATGTTGTATGGGACACATAGGAATATTTAAAATTCAATTTCCCTCAAGATTGTTTTATGATTAATCAATGGTATTTCCATTCATTAATGTCAAAATCCATTATTGTTACTTAGAATCCATTGGGTAATTATTGATAAATATATATTTTTATTCAATGTATAATGTTTGATAAGTAATATTGTTTATGAATATCAAAAATGCTTTGGACTACTATGACACAGGTGGCACACAGTTATAGATTTCCCCTTGATTCATTAGTACTATCATTAGATAAATAATTTGTAAAAACCATATTGGTTTTTAGATTATATGTTATAATCCATCTTGTGAAGGTTCATAATGGTAAAGTTACCATGTACTTTGGAAACATAACATACAATAATTTTTTATTTCTCTCATTTAAGTTTAGTTATTATTCATCCATGAGATTTTGCATAGACATATATATGGATACATTTCATTCTCAATATATTGATTTATATGGCATTAGTTTTTGTTTATTACCTTTCCATAATTATATTTCAGTATTTAGTTATTTTAAGGTCATATGTTATTGTTATTTACCTTTACATGTTATCTTATTCTCATTGATTCATTACCGTTTCTGCTTTACATAAATTTTTTGGTCATTTGAGCTCACCAATATTATGTTTCCTTTCCCAAGGATATGAAGAATAAATCTTTCAATAATCATTCAAGGATGAATTTAATTTCATTTTATTATGTATCATGTCCATATTATCTATTTCCAAGAGTATTATGGGTATCATGTATGTATTATGGCACTCTAAGACTGCTAAAATAATTAGTTCTCAAGATTTAATTCCATGTAATCATGCCAACTTAATAAAATAGTGCACCAGACCTGGGCTTCTAGGGTTAGTGAATTGTAATTAGTATCAGGTAATGTTTTGAAAAATCCTTTGAAACTAGATTTAGAAAACATATATTAGGTAGAACAACCCTAATATAGACATTTTAGATAATTATACAAGAACAACTAAGAATTTTCATAAAGAAGGGATTATGAGGGTATTCCTAGAATTAAATTCGTGTATGGATTCTAAAAGAGGCTATGGTTCTATAAAAGATGTACCTAGTTGTAAAAACTCCAACAAGGTGTTCTGGTCCAGACTTGGGGTATCTTGGTACATGACAGTGATCCTTACTATGCACCTAGTCTGACACTCCCAGGGGATACACTTATGATAATTAAAATTCTTTTTACCTACCATTATGAATGATTTAAATGTAAATATTCCCTCAAAGTAAAATATGTTATTATTTAAGATGAATTTATGTTGAGTGTTATACCATATTTGAAATTTATGATTTTGTGAGATAATCTAGTATATGAAATTATTTAGAAATGGTGTTTGGATATAAGAATGATATTAATACTCATGGAAAATGTATATATATCCCCACTGAAAAAACCAATACCACTAGTAATGGAATGGATAAAATTATGGAAATGCAAAGGCTGCCTTTTCAGGTTAGGAAAAATTACCTTTCTCATATGGAGAAACCTATTACACAGATAGAATCTTCTATGATAGATCACCTTATTCAATATAATCCTATATAATTTAGTGGGAATAATAATCTAATTAAATATCAGAAATGTATTATGTCTATTAAGAATATATTTATGGTCTTGGATTGAAGAAAAAATAAAATGTTACACTTGTGGTCTATTGTCTCTAAGGTGATGTAGATCAATAGTGGCCCGTGATGTAGAATACTGTAGAGGGATATGAAATTGAACTCAAGGAATGGTGAAATTTTAAGGATAAATTATTCAATAAATAATTTCCTCATGATTAATAAATTGAGATGAAGAGATATTTCCTTAGATTAATTCAAAAGGAATAAGAGAGTTTTTCAGATTAAGAGTATTTCATTATGTGGTTATCCAGGTATTCTATGGATTATGTACCCAACACGGATTGAAAATAAACCACTTATTTAAAAGTCTTACAAAAAATATTTTAAGAAAACTGGTTTCTCAGAATTCTTCATCATATGAAAAAATAGTTTTATGTGCCATCAAGATTGAAAAAAAAATTATCAGGCTCTTTGATTTCAAAGGAATCATAGATAAGATGAGGTTTTCTATGAAACAAAAAAATTGAAATTCATCAATCAAGAAGATAAAGATGAAAAAATTTCCTACATGTGATTACTATGGAATTAATAACTATGGTAAATGATTCAATATAATATGAGTTTGTTATATATTTTTAGAAAGAGTTCATCATATTAATGAATGTAATGGGAATATGGAAAACAAAAATATTTAGTTTTATAATTGCAAGGGGATAGGGAACTATGAAAATGAATACCCCAAAAATCAAGGGAATCCACCACATAAGAGGACATTGGGAGATGGTCAAGCATATGAAATCACTACAATGGAGGTGGAAGTACCAAATGATGTGGTAGAAGGTATAATAATCCTATATTTAAATATATCAAATGTGTTATTTTATTGTAGATATTCACACTCTTTTATATCTTCCATGTTTTATAAGAAATTTAGAATATTCCATTTTCATTTAATAATGGAGTTCTTAGTCAAAACTCCAAAGGGATGATTCATTGCAACTAAAATGTATCTATCAATCCCCAATATTACATATAATTTTGTCTTATGCAGTGACATTGTAATCATACCTATGGTTTATTTTAATATAATCCTCGAGATTGATGATCTATTAAGATATAATTAAAAATAGATATTGTAAGATGAAGGTAATTATAATTTTTGAGGAAGATGTAGAATCCCTCATCATTAGAGAATAATCTTCCTCTCCCACTTCTTATCTAAATTCTCTTACAATATCTCTATTTAATTAAATTCATGGAGAAGAAGAGTATAAAAAATCTAGTGTAAAAGGATGTAATCTTCAGATTGAGGATGTGCATATTGTGTAGGAAAAAATTAATTTAATTCCCCAAGATTTAATTGGAAATCCCCTATAGAATTATGTTTAATTTTCTATTGATTTAATCCCAAACTAAAGGAATATATCGAAGAATCCCTATAGAATGTCCACAAATGAATTAGTGGAATTGAAGAAACAATAAGAGGATTTGGGTAATAAGGGATTGATTCCCCCAAGTGTTTCACCATGGGGATCACCTGTTCTCTTTTTTAAAAATATTGATGCATCCAGGAGGTTTTTCATTGATTATAGGGAATTAAATTCTATTAAAATAGAGAAAAATTATTCTATACCATTCATTTCTGAAGTTTTTGACATACTTCCTAGAGCCCAATATTTTTCAAAGATTCATCAACATTATTGGTATCACCAATTGTGATAAAAGATGGTGTGCATTCCAAATAAATATTTTTAGATGTTGTATGGACATTAAGAGTTTATAGTAATTCAATTTAGGTTGACTAATGAACCATCTATTTTTATGGAATTAATAGACAGAGTACTCAAGGAATATCTTGATTTTTTTTGTGGTATTCATTGATGACATTGTTTTATATTCTAAAATATATGAGGACCATGAAAATCAATTTCATATCATTATTAAGACTCTTAAAAGAGAATAGTTATATGGTAAATTCAGTAATTTTGATTCATAGCTTCAATAAGGTTATTTTCTTGGCTATATTGTGTCCCTGGATGGAATATCTATTGATCTTGCTAAAAAAGGCATTCATAGAATGGAATATTACAACAAACTTAACTGAGGTATATAGTTTCACTAGTTTGTAAGGATTATATAAGTGATTCATTCATAAATTTTTTCAATTGGATAACCCATTAACCAATAAATCAAGTAATGGTGTTAACTTTTTCTAGACAAAGTAATGTGATGAATGATTTCGTGAACTAAAGAAAAAAATATTCAGTGGTCCAATCCTCACTCTACCATCTGGTAGGGAAGGGTTTTTCATATACATGTATGAATTGAAAAATGGGTTGGGTTGTTTCTTAATTAAAAATGATAGTTTTTTTGTTTATTAATCATGTAAATTAAAGACTCGTGAAAAAAACTATCCAACCCATGATATTGTGTTTGTTGTTGTAATCTTCGCTTTCAATATACGGAGATATTAACTCTATTGTGAAACATGTGAAATAAAAATTGATTATAAAATCCTGAAATACATCTTTTCATAGAAAAATCTCAATATAAAACAATGAATATGTCTTTATCTACTCAATTATTATGATTTATCAATACACTACCACCCAGGGAATGTGAATAAATTAATAAGTGCTTTGAGTAGGAAGAATTATGGAGTTCTAACCCAAATAAAGATTTAAAAAGATCCTTTGTTCTTAGATATTATAAAGATAGATATAGGAATTTATAATAAATGGGATACATCAATAATTTTTCAAATGATTTAGAACCCATATTTATTAGAGAGGATAAGGAATTTTCAATTAAATGATCAGGACACTGAAAAGAAAATTAAAGCTATGAATGATGGAAAGTTGGTAGATTTTTTTTGTAAAGATGGTGTTCTATTATTGGGAAAGTGTTTATGCATTTCATTTATAACTAAACTAAAAATGGAATTGTTGGATGATTCCCATAGCTCAAATTTCTCAATACAACCTAGAAGAAAAAAGATGTATATGGTATTTAATAGTCATTTTTAGTGGGATAACATGAACTGGGAAATTTGGGATTATGTTTCCTACTGTCTAATTTTTTAACAAGTGAAATCTATAAGGCCACATCCTAAATGAGTCTTGTAACCACTTCCTATTCCTATGTGGAAATTTGATGGAATTACTATTCTATTTGTCACAGGACTACCAAAGACGCCTAAAAGTAATGATAAAATATCAATTATTGTTGATCAGTTTCCAAAATCTGCATATTTTCTAACTATAATATATGAAATTATTTTTAACCACCGCACAATAATCTATATTAATTAATTTTTAAGGCTTCA
The DNA here is from genome assembly GCA_963277665.1 of Viscum album. Taxonomy (NCBI): domain Eukaryota; kingdom Viridiplantae; phylum Streptophyta; class Magnoliopsida; order Santalales; family Viscaceae; genus Viscum; species Viscum album. Next base: position 842,193,361 of record OY728128.1, read on the forward strand.
TGATACACCTCGGTAAATTTTCTCTGATCGAGACCCTCAGTTTACATCAAAATTCAAGATGGGTATTTAGAAGAATCATGACACCGAGCATCATTTGAGAATTTCCTACCATCCTAAAACTAATGTATAGTATGAAAAAATAATTAAAATAATTTATGACAAGTTGAGATCATTCTCACTCTAATTTCAAGGTATGTGGGATCAGTACTAACATTTAGTATAGTTTTAAAGTAATAATAGTTTCCACTCAAGTTATTCAAATGGAACCGTATGAAGTGTTATATGGAAAGAGTATTCATACTCCAAATTTTTGGGATAATGTTAGAGAGAGGAAAATCATAGGCCAAAAACTTTCTAAAGAGACAATGAAAAATATAATTTCCATTCAAGCTCATAGTAACTCGTCTCAATGTCTGAAATAGATTTATGCAGATAATCGAAGGAAATAATTACATTTCCAAGTGGGCGATCAGGTTTTAATGAAGGTATCTCCTTGGAAGGGTGTTATAAAGTTTGATAAGAATGTTAAATAGAGTCCAAGGTATATCAAATCCTTTGAAAATCTTAAAATAGTTGGAATATTTCCTTAGTGTTTGGTAATGCCACAAAATCTCTCATTGGAACATGATGTGTTTAATATATCTATTTTGAGAAAATACATCCCAAACCCAACACATGTTCTCACCTATGATGAGATATATATGAAACAAGACCTTTTCTACTGTTAATAATCCAACCAGATTCTTGATACTTGAGAGCAAAGCATTGAGGAATTAGACAAGTCACATGGTAATGGTTCTCTAGAGAAATAACAAAATAGAAGAAGAAATGTGAAAACTAGAGGATTATTTGAAGGAGAACTGTCCAAAAATATTTTAAGGTAATAAACCTAAAATTTAGAGGAAAAATTGTTTGTAGGAGGTAATAATTTATCCCCTAAAGACTTTACCGTATTATACTTTTAGAATACACACAACACCCGAATTAATGAAAACAACACATTGTCACATTTATTGTGGTAAATTAAATTATAAAAAATTTAAAGAGTTTATATCTTAAATTTTTATATTATGTACCTAACCAACAAATTGACTCATATAATATATTTTAAATAAGAATAAGAAAAGAAAATTATAAAATTTACACATAAAACCTATATTTTTATAAATGTAATTTTACTAACTTTTCATTGTGAACCATTATAAATATTATTTTTGACACTTTAATTGATTTAATATGTCATAATAAACTAATTATTTTAAATAGAAACATTATAATTTTTTTTAGTGAATTTTTGATGTTTCACTAAAACAATTTATTTTTTTAAAGAATATGTTAAAAATACATCATTTTATTTCAAAAAAAATTCATCTGATTTTTTAGGGATAAATTATGTTTAATATTTTTTTTCATGCTTATTTAGATAAATTTTTTATGATTTAATCCAATTTAGGTTATTAGAGTCAATTTCTCTTTGAAACTAACTATTAAAACATAACAAACTTTTGGATGTTTTTACCTTAAACCCCTGCATTGCCTTCCCATCCACGGGAATAAATTTAAATTATTTCATTCCATTTTTATGATTTGAGTTTGGAGAAATGGATTAAATATTTTTAATAGTCATAATTTATAATTTCAAATAAATTAACCATAGTAGTTTTACCAAAAATGTTAGATAACATAATAAAAATTAATCATAATCATTAATGTAAAATTAGGCTTGATAAAGGACTAAAACATTCTCTTAAGGCCCCAAATAATCTAAAAATTATCCAAAACCCATTATATTTCCATAATTCTTCTAGTAACCTTCTATTATTGAGTTTTATTGGTTTTTAATACATTTTATTAGTTAAAAACGTTGGTACTCTTAACTTATTTTAAAAAAATACCATGTTAGTCATGTTCCTCCTTTATAAAAGGTCACTACTTATCCTCATTAGTCACACTCTAAAACAACATTATTTTATCCAAGATATACCTATATAGCTTCTGATAATCCCACCCAATAACCTTGAATCAACAATTTGGGCATAAATATTTCCATGGAAGCCTTTTGGTACAATCCAAATGAAGTTACCTGATTAAGTGGAAACATATTCTCTCAATATATATTGTTTCATTTCCATTATCCACCCCAAAAATACATTTATTATATAGTTATATAAAAACAACTGTTTCCTAAATATACTAGGATGTTGTTATGTAATGTTTTATATCTACACTTACGCATACCTCAATCTAATGTGTAATGAACATATCGTTTCTATGTGTGGAGAACTACTGCCTTATAAAATGATGATTGCTCATTTTTCATTTACCACCTATAATGGTGGCCATTATGATGGAAACTATATTATTACATGATATATATTATATTAATTAATCATTTATACTTATTTAATACTGTTATAACACATACCTTTAATACTTTCTGCATTCCATTAACATTATTACACCATTTGAGGAAGCGTGGACTACAACCCCCTTAGAGCAATGTGATTCATTCACGTAATACATATAACATATTAAGGATTATTTTAATAAACATTTTTAATATATATAACATATATATGATATTATAATTGTAATATACATATTTCTTATTTATTTTCTATTATTTCAATACAATAAAGAAATGAATGTAGTGTTCATGTGTACGTATGGCCTATCGTATCCATGAATAGAGAACTTAATTTATTATCTCCAAATATTAAGAGCATTTATAAAGAAATATGTAAAAAGTATATAATATATATAATTTTTTAAAATTACTGTGATTATGAAATTATGATTTAGTACATAGAAACAACAAGTAACAAGTCAAATCATACATTTCAAAACTAGGCAATTAACATCTGGAATATCTTAAATAATGAAAGGGTTTTAACAAAAGGGTAATAAAATATTATAAGAAGTTATTATATGATATTATAAAGATTATTGTGGTTATGGTATATGTTAGAAACATATTTTAAACCACTTTATAAGATGATAATGACCACAAAACAAAAGGTAGGTTAAGGTAAGGCATTTCGTCCCAACTTATATTCCATTGAGACTTATTGGTTATTCTACACCAATTCCAATTTATTAGGTCTATTTTCATAACATAAACATTTTATATCATGAATATACATACTCTCATGATATTATATTTTTTGTTCATTATTTTTATTTCATGGGTTTTATGATTTAAGTGTTTCAATGTAGTATGGGCCACATTGAAATGTTTCAAAGTCATTTCCCTCAAGATTGTTTTTATGATCTTCCAATGGTATATCCATTCATTAATTTCAAAAACCCTAATTTTTAATTAACCTCCAATATATAATTATTGATAAATAATTATCTTTTATTCAATGTGGATATTTTTGTAAGGCACATTTTTCATGAATATGATGGATGCTTTGGACTGGCACGACACGGGTGGGGCCTAGTTATAGAAGTCCCTTAGATGCATTTGTAGTCTCATGAGATGAATCATTTTTTCAAATTAGTTGATTTTTTACCCTATATGTAGAAAAATTTCTTTTGAAATGTTTTTATTGTAATCGAACTTTTTACATAGGAAACATGACGTCCAATATTTAATATTTTCCTTCACTTAGATTCTGTTATTATTCTTCCACAAGATTTTTTTTGTTATATATATGGATACATTTCATTCTCATTTTATTAATCTATATGGAAAGGGTTTAAATTTATTACCTTCCCATATTGATATTTTATTATCTAGATATTTTAATGGAATGTGTTATCAGTTATTTACCTTTTCAGGATAATTTATTTTCATTGATTCATTATTGTTTCCACTTTACTTACACTTACTAATCATTTCAGATCACTATTATTATGTTTTCCTTCCACATGTTATGAAGAATTAAAATATTTGAATAAGAATTCGTGGATCTAGTTTATTTTTTATATATTATGAATCATGTATATAATCTGTTTTTCTAATAATTCAAAATTGACCGGTCCATCAGTAATATATTTCTGGTAATAATTATAATGTAATAAAATAATGCATCGTCTATGGTATTATAGGGTCAGGGAATTACAACTTTTATAAAATTAAGTCAAATGAGTTTTGGATAATTGGGGGAATATTATTGGATTAAAAATAAATCCTTATCCATAAAAGTTATATAGTTTTTCATATTTATAGTTTGATTTTGTGTTTGAATTCATGTTCATCTGATAACCTTGGGAGTATAATGGTCTATTTTTGTGAGTATATATTTAAATAAAGATGGATATCAATATGATATTTTATGTTGAGTGTGGGGTAAATGGTAATTTTATTAGAAATATCATCTTTTTGAAGCCTTATATTTATTTTTAATAGGATTATTTTCCTAAAGCTTTTTTACTACAGAGCACAGTTTCATGAATTTTTATATTGAGTTCTGTTTTTATTTTTTATTATTTAATTTAAATATTAAAATTATTGAACTTAGTATTTTTATAGGTTAGTATCCATGATATATTTAGTTTTTTTACTCTATTTTTTATAAATCTTTTTATATAACACTATTGGTTGGTTCAATATAGAATAATTTTACTTATATAATATAAAAACCTCTCATTTGGTTTTCAACCTCTAGTATACATAGTGAGGGATCATAGATCTATAGTACTATTGTCTCAAATCTTGGAATTCCATGTCATAAAATCACAAACAGTATATGTGTGAGTTTTTTATTTTGGGATTTGAATTAGTTATATGTTTTTTTCATGAAAAATCTTGGATATCCTAGTATATCGGTACCTGAGACAAATCTGACGTAATCCAAAGGGCATTACAGATCCCCATGGATTGGGAACTATCAACTTACATTTAAAATAAATCAAAGGGAATAATTCTTTTCAAAATGATATAATGAAATGACAATGATATATAAATATAGATTCGGTATTCCAAACAGTTATCAAAGATAAAGTACTCGATTCAATTAAATATATACCAAAGTAAAACAACATCTAAAAATATTACATCATTAATAAGACAATATCTCATAATCCATGTGCAATAAGTTTACCATATCTCCAATAATCATCACCCTAAATCAAGGTCTTATAATCTAGAACACCCACTAACTCCGTGTGGTGCATTCCCTTTTCCTAGACTTGACATAACAAAATAAAAAAATCATAAAGGTAAAAATGTAGTGTGTGAGGTAAACATACTAGTAGGGTCTCACCAATAATTCTATAAGTAGATCCGATATAAATAAAACATTAATTAATTAATTAATTAATAAAATTAAGGGATAATAATTTTTCATAATTTCAATCAAACATGAGTTCAATGAAAATAGGTGTTAGATATATTAAAAAATGGGTTTATTGAACATTTTCATAAATCAATGGAATTTTTTAAAGTAGTTATATAATAAATTAAATATAATAATCAAATAAAATCATGAAACATGTACATAATATCTAGGATTATTTAGTTCTAGTTTAAGGATTCTCATACAATACAGTCAATCATCATGGATCATTGTGTGTGAATGAATCATTAAGATCACACCATTAGGATAAAATCAGTCAAAATCTCATTGGGAGAAATCATACTAAATAGGGTGTAGTTATAGTTATCATCACCAATATATTACTATAGAGTAAAATTCATATATTTCATTGCATAATCACCCACCAACTACAAACACTCAAATGTGAATCAATAAATAAATCATTTAATCATAGAAAAATGAATCATTTCAATTCAATTTACCCATTGTTGTTATGAAGAAAATTTTCATGTCTAATCATGCCATTTCAATTTCAGAACTAAATTATACGTTTTCATCAAATTGATTCCTTTCTAAATCATGTTTCAATTAATGTAATTTCCTCAAGGATAAATCATCAAACCATATTTCAATTTAGGCCATCTTTCTCAAAAACCATTCAATTTCTCAGTGCCATTGAAAAAGGGGTATTCAATTCAAAAATACACACCTTTTGAAATAAAATATCATAACTAGTAAATTAATGTATTTATATTGATAATCAATTTCACATCAATAATTATATCATGATTTAAATTGTAAAAAATTCTTATAGAAGCACCAACCTTTACATCACATAGCCAAAAAATGATTCACCCCAAAAAGGAATAACTAATACAGAATTTAAAGCGAGAAATATCAATAATAAATACCTAACATAAATATTCATTAAATCAATGGTCAAAACCATCATCAACATGAGGAATAATCGCTCTCAAGGGAGTAGAAAATAAAAAAATGAATTCCAAATTGAGGAGAAATCACTTACTAAGGGGAGATCGAATGCATCCAACAGTACTTCCATTTGAGAATAATAGATATTAGATTACCCAAGTAATCTCTTGGGAGCCTACAAGAGACAAGTAATGATATTATGGATGATTAAAAGTGATTTAGGATTTATAATGAGGATTTCAAATTTTAATTAGATTTTTCCAGGGTTAAAAACATGTTTTTGTGGATTTTTGGGTTCTGTCGTATGGTTAGTACTAACAATGATCCTAACCATGCACCCACACTAGGATCTTATAACGGGTTAACATTTAGTCAAATAGTGTGAAAACTATATAAACCCCCAACTACATAAGTATGCATGGATTGGAAGGGTGGCTACACGTATTTGACATACTGTGCACCAACCATGTGCCACCCCCATGGACTATAAATAGAGTGAATGTTTTTATGGTCAAAACCATATGGGTTTTCCAAGACGTACAACAACAATGTATATCCACCAAGACTCAAAAAAGTACATGTTCTTAAAAAATACCTATAACAAGACCAAAATGAAGGATGATAAAAAAAAGGGGTCAAGAAATACCTGAAATAAACTAATATGACATTATAATCTCCCTATCATAATTTCCTTATGGCCATAGAAATACCATAAATCAGGATCAATGTTAATGAGATAGGGGCACTGATCTCTCATTGGTGTCGCACACTCCTATGTTTTATATGAATCAGTACCTTTGTCCCATAGAACACAACCCAAAGCGAGAGACTTTCCAAGAAGAACCTTCAAATTAGAATCAACAATCCAAATTGGATAATCAGTCAAGGATAAATTAGTTTCAACATCAAGGTCCTTACAACTCAAAAAATTATATTGGTTTAAGAGACTCTTTCAAAGTTTCCATACATGAATCATTTTATGAAACAACATCAACTCGGGCATAAATTCCAAGAAGTTTTCCACCTTTCCAATCTTCCCCACAACCTTAAAGAGTCTAATGTATATCATAGTGATTTTTAATTTTTTCTTAGTCTATTAAAGCACAAAAAAAAGTGAAAATAAAAACATAGATGGTTACCAACCTAAAAGTAAAAAGGTTGTCTACGAAAGTCAATATAGAATTTATAATAGCTATGGTCCACCACCATTCTATAATGAATCAATTTAATATTTATCATCACCATTTGGGCCATACTAGGCCCAATCAAGGATAATACAGTAATCTTTGAAAAAATAATATATATTTAAATGGGTATCTATATAATCCTCAAAGGGTTCTATAATGATGGATGATAAGTAACTATTTCTATAGGAAAACTCATCCAGTCCCAAGTTTCTATACTATGAACCACTGACATCAAGAATGTAATCATGCATAATATCTTTTGTTATATATAAATATCATTCAATATAGATATTCATATATGAATTATAAGATGTGATCTAACTCACCTAGGATCCCAACACCTCATATATTCCTCTCAAAAAATGAGAATTCAATTGGTGATACCTATCAAAAACTATGAATGATAGAACTCCATTTAATATAATAACATCTAGAATATGTAGTCTTATTATGTCCTCATATTTAGTTGTATTATTAATTGGGTTAAAGTGAGAAGATTAGGTAAGATAGTCAACAAATTCCCATATTAAATTACTCTTTTGTGGGGTATATGGACAACCAATCGTGAAATCCATATAAATCAATTCCAAAATCAAAATTGGGTAAGGAAGGGTGTAAAGAAATAAAAATAGTTTTTTGTAGATCTTTGACAATTTAGAAAGTATAACAATTATAAAAAAATTTATTGATGATTCATCTCATTCATGGAAACTCTAATAATCATTTCATATGATAGGACTTCTTCTTGACTCTATGGTGGAATTCCCACTTGGAATTATGGATGTTCCCGTTCATAACTTTTCCTCTATGAAAAAGTATGATATACTAGTTCTAAAAACATATTATACCATCAAAAGAGAATGAAAATATGATGATATTTCCCCATCAAGAAGAGATTCCCTAAGTCCCAGGAATACATCATCAAGCTATTTCTCTGAAATAATCATCTCATTAAGAGAGTTGGTAAACTAAATTCTTTCCAGAACAATCTCAGCCTCATCCTCCCAGAATCACATGAGAATGTGAGTTATTAACTATATTAAATTATAATCTTATGTCAAAACTTTCATATCCTGGGTTTAAAATTTACTTCTCAAGGAATCATCAATGACATTCGCCTTACCAGGTCTATATGAAATGTTGAAATAAAAATACTGCAGGTACTCCACCCAACAGCACTATTTGAGATTCAAATATTTTAACGATAATATTTAACTCATACTATTTTATTGAAATTTTTGGTAAAACATACCCTAAAAAGTTAATATCAATAAATCTTCATAGCATGAATATTGGATATTATTTTGACATCATCGGTTGGATAATTCTCTCATGTTTTCTAATCTGTTGAGAGCCATATGCCACCATGTGATCACAGTTCATGAGGATGTATCCCAAACCCAAAACCAGATGCATCAAAAAAGACTTTATAGCCTTACCTAGCCTTTAAAAGATTCATCAACAAATTAAAATTTAGTACACAATTAAACTCATAAAAATAATTCTAACACACTGAATCCTATAAAAATATAACTCTTTTTTGAGTGAGATAAATCATTTGAGCAGCCAACTTTGAGAAATCATTGATACAATGATGGAAATTCCTTGATAAAACCCATAATATTTGAATATAAAATGCCTTTTTTGTTTGTTCTCAAGTCTTAACTTCCCTAAACTATTTATGATAAATAGAGATACCATATTATGACACAACATTTACCAATAACATATATTCTCTAATATAAAAAATATATTTTAGTAGCTTCAAATAAAGGCAATGATATGTCCAGATTTTTATAACTAATCTTAAATGGAACCCATGATCCTCATCAGTTTTATATTAAACAAAAATTTCAGCCCCAAAGTTTATTAAAAATAAGATAAGGTACTCATTGTATTTTTTTAGTAATTCTTTCAAACTAGAGTATCATTGGTTAAACCAAAAGGAAAAACAGAGTGCTTATATTGGACATACAGAATTGCTATATAATTATTAGGGATTTAAGATTTTTTAATTATTAACTAGAGATAACCATATTAATGATTAATCTTTGAGGAACCCTTCCCCCTATTAAATTAATCAAACTAGTAATATATCTAACTCAAAAGATATTGGGTTTTTACTCTAAATCAATTGATTTTTCTATAATCATCCCAATGGACAAGTGACCCATCAACACTATTCACAAAAGAACCGTAACCTCACAAGGTGACACATTCATAATATAAATACTTTATCCAATATATTATTCAGTTGGGTTTTAAACTCTTTTAATTCAACTTATGACACACTATAAGAATAAATAGAGATGGGTTGGGTACCCCGTACCAAGCCAATAGAAAACTCAACATCCCTATCTAGTGGTAAACCAATAATGCTAGATGGAAACACATTCAGAAACTCAAAAACCACTATAGGAATATCAGTACTCATTGATTCATTACCAAAATAAAAACAAAACACCAAACCAATCTTCCTAACTTTGGAAAAGGGGGTCTCTCACTACTCTACATTTGGTCCCTTCAAATTGAAAACCATATCATTCCTTATAGGGGTAGTAATGGAGAACAATTACTGATAAAAATGAATCATAATTTTCTAGGTGATCAACCAATTTATCCCTAGAATGAAATCTAGTTGTTTCATGTTGAGAACCAAAAAAACTCCATGTGTGATCATTCACTATTAAATAAAAGAAACCAAATGGGAATCAGAGACCCTTCCCCATTTTTATTATAAAGGGTGTATAAATATACATCACATAATAAATAATCTCTATAGTATGATTCACTAGGTTTATAGAACAATTTGATATGAATGTATGAGATGCATCGGTATCAAATTATCCAATCACTAAAGATGAAGTAATAGTGATGGTATATATCACTATCACTAGAACTGAATCGGCTTCTCTAGAGACTCTTCCACTGTGGGTGAAATCCTTATTCATTATTCATGTATTTGTAAACCCTTGGTTCTTAAATAATCTAATTTAAAATCATTAAATTTATATATTTATGATCTCAAGACACTACATGGGGAAGAATATATATATATAAACTTTTATTGGAGAACTGAGTGACCACGTGAAACACAAATCATTATGGCCTCAATATAAAACCACCAAAATTACTGACCATTCCACAACAAAATAAATTTAACGGTCTTTCACCAAAACCTACAAAAGTTTTGGATTATGGTTGTTATAAAGATCCACCTTGATACATTCCATGATTCTTCATTCCTTTAAATTAACTAACAGAACTACTACTTGGACTAAAAGGAACTACCATCAATCCTAACTTACTGTTCAGGTCAATCTCAACCATCAACACTCTATCAATAACTTCTACATAATTAGTGATCCTCATAATTAAATATTATGATCAGATATCAAATCAAATATCCAAATTGAATCTTATTTACTTTGTTTTATCATTTATCAACACCCTTAAAAAACAGAGAAATTTCATCAAAATGGTCTTCATATTTAGTCATGGTCTAATCACTATGTTGGAGTTTGAGAAATGATAAATACATTTCCAAACCCATTGAATCTGAATCAATTTATTTATTAAAGAAGTTCATAAATATTTTCACTCCAAGTATTCAAGATCCATCATTGTAACTATAAATTTCCACCACCTTCTACTATTCCCTTTAATCTTGAAGGTAGCACACTTCACTTTTATCGAGTCAGGAATTTACAAAAGGTAAAAATGAATCTCAATCATTTTAAAATAGTACTTTTCATTTTTATGATCATTTAAGCCTTATCAGGATGGTTTATTCTATTAATGAAACTTAAAATTATGATTTCACGATTCAATTATTCAAGGATCCACTACTAGATACTAAATAGAAGGTGAGGTTGGTACATTTCCGAGAGCATGGAAAGAATGCACCACTATCTTAGTGATGGTTTAAACTACTAAAGGGTTTGAATTATTTGTTTCATTTGTATCTATCTCTTAAGGTCTATTCAAACATATTCATGGGGTCATGGTCCTAAACAATATCAACAAGAAACAAAAAAATAGTATGGATACATAGATTATCAAATCAATCGATATAAATAATAATATAAATTCAATAAATTAGATTAAAACTTTAGGTATTTCAAAATACAAAGATCATGTTTAGAAAAAGGATAGAATAAGCTAAAGTTATTCCTCAAATACATCTTTCACAACCACCCATGGTAACTTAAGACTCACTGTGATGAGTTATATCTAGTAACCCACTAGTAAATACACCAAAATTTCAAAAATTCATACCTCATGTATAATTGGACATCCCAAACTGTATACTAAATTCATTGAAGGACACTAAAACCAACCACTTTTGATACCATATTTTTCAGAAACATTCACAAATACCCTAGTATATTGAAACCCAAGATTAATCTAGCATATTTTGAGGGGTATTCATGATCCCCACAGGTTCGTGACCTTCACCTAGAATCAATAAGAAATTAAAGGGAATTATTTTTTCCAAAATTTCATGATGAAACAGTGGAACATAAATAAATGCACAGTTGTTATTTCAAACACTACTCAAGGGTGATGTACCATAAGAATACATATATATCCGAGAGAAAAACATTATCCAATATGTGTCACACTATTATCAAGACATGATCTTAGGAAACATATGAAACAATTAGACCATAGCTCCAAAAGTCACCACCATCACATATGTCCCATGCTCAAACACACTATACACCTCTAAATGGGAATTTCCCTTTTCGAAGAACTATAATGAAAAAAATATATATGCACCTAAATGAAAAGGTAGGGTTTGAGTTAAGAATCCCAATATAGTCTCACCAAGAATTCCATAAGTAGTTCATATTCAAAAAAACCATATACATTTTTATTAAACAAAAACAAGTAATGGAATTTTATTTTGAACAATTTAAATCATACATGATTTCAATGAAAATATATGGAAGGTTTATCAAAAATAGGATTTAAAGAACATTTCCATAAATCAAGGGTATGTATGTAACAGCCCGAGATTTTATGAAAAATATTCTTTTTAATTTTATTAATGTCTTGTGCTGTACGCTACAATAAAAGGATCTTGCACAACACACATCCTTGACTTGCCTTGCATTACACGCAATCGCAACCTTCCTCGATAGCGTGTGTAGTACGCAATACTGAGTTTCACGAAACAACGATACGCTATTAAAATATTATTAAAACTAGCCGTTATGAATAGTAATAACCACCTTTTAAATTTTAGAAATTTTAGCTCTCAAAATGGAATTCATTTTTGGATTCGGAGTTTCGAATTTAGCCTAAGGTGAAATTTTGGTACTTTTCGGATAACATTCATATTCTGATGAATAGTGAAAATTACTAAATTATAATTAAAAACAACTTTTTTAATCGAAATAATTAATAGTGATAAATCATTAATTTGAGTGGTTTTAAAGTATATTTAGATTATATTTTTACAATTTAATACAATGTTGGTCATTGGATGTAATTTCACATTTAAACCAGACATAATCAAGTGTCAATCTTTTGATAGATATTGTTTCTTAAAAACACGCTATTTGTTTTAACAGCGGGATTTAATTATAAAATTAATTAATTCAACTTTTATGTTATGAATTTGGTAAAATAGACTTCATTTTTCAATTCGGAATATGAAATATAGCTTAGGATGAAATTTTGGCATTGTTCTGAAAAACATCAATTTTTGATGAATAGTGAAACTACTAAGTGGTAGTTAAAAAACTGAATTTTTCATAAAACTTAATTTTACCGCTTCTGTGAATGGAATTTCAAAAATCCGAGAGACACGGTTGATGTCAGTAAGTAAAATGTGGTTCAATGAGATGAAAATAATTTTTGGTGAATAGTAACTTTTTACTTTTATTTACCACGGTTAAAATTAAATAGGGTAATTAAGGGTAAGAATGATATTAATATTACCCTAACACATGTCCTAATTCTATTGGACAAGTGTATCTCGACCAAAAACAACCTTAAGTGTAAAATATTATCATTTAGGCCCACTTGGATTAGATTAGGACATTTATTATTATTTAATTCAAAGAAGAGTTAAAAGAGTTAAAATCAAAGTTTATTTACTAAAACATTTTTAATATAGGGTTATACATAAGATAAATTCTATTGTAAATATTCATTATAAATCTAAAAATATTTCCCACATAATGGTATTTTATTTTTAATTTTTAGACATCAAATAATTTAATTTATTTATGACACAAAGATGATGCAGTAATTATCTTATTAATGAAATATTGACATTTTTGATGTTTTAAACACCAAAGTAAATATAATTTGAGACTTTTTATGAATTAAACTAATTTTCTAGGTTAATATGATATATTAGTGTTGATATAATCAACTTGGTTCGAACATATAATTCTGTTATGACTTTCACAAAAATCATATATCAAATAGTGTCAAAATTGACACAAAATAGTTTTTAAATAAAATATTATATTATTAATTGTTATTTTATTCATAAAAATCTAAGGTTCGGCCAAATGACTTAGATAAGGATATATATATTAATAATAATCAATTTGGGGTTCGTTTGGCATGTTATAGTAAGTGTATTAACCATATAGTGAAAGAAAACAAAAAGAAACGGTAAAAGTTAAATTATTTAACTTATAGTTAAATCTAATTGATAAGGTTAAAATAATACCCTAAACTTGTCTAAATCCTATTGGTTGATAGGATTTCGACCCATACCCACTTTATCTTCTAAATAATACCCTTTGGAACCATTATAAAACGATTTTGACTTTAATATAAAATAATATTTTGAGATATTCCTAAGGTGCCCCTCTCCTCCCTTATAAAAGGACACCTCCTCCCCCTCCTCCTCACACCAATTTGAGCACTCAAGCTCGGCCAACCCCTGCCAAAATCTCTACCCCACTTCCCTAGAAACATCCTAGAGGTTCTGGTCTTCCTCAAAGACCAATTTTAGTGCCCTAAGAGGAGGTCTCAAAGAGGCGCTTCAAAGAAGAGGTAATCACCGTTACCAATTCTTTCATCTTTATTTCTTCTTCCACTTCTACCTATTAGGTTGTTTCATTATGAAGTAATAACATCAGTATCACTCATATACTTATATGTTATTATAAGTATTAAACAACCCTATTTCACCATCTATCCATCCTACGGAAAAATAAATCACCGCGCGTGCGTACGTACGGAATATCGTCTCCACGCCGTGGTGTAATCTATTTTCCACCACCACCTTACATGGATGGGTATAATGGTGTAAAGAATAACTATACATAGTTATTAAAACATCATATTGATTCTGATATATTGTATAATCCACTCCAATTCAATTCAATATTTATGGAAATGATATCATCGCTCGTGCGTACGTAAGGACTACCGTCTCCACGACGCGATGAGATTCATTCTCCATGTTAACCATTTAAGAATGATTATAAAGTATATATAATATGTACTAATGAAATATATTACATAATAATGATACTGGATTTATTTATATATTTATATGTATGTCATGTACTTAATTCCATTCAATTCAATAAGGAAACGAAAACAGCGTCCATGCGTACGTACGGACTACCGTCTCCATGAACGGTGTATTTCTTTCCAATTAATGATTTATTATATATATGTATATCCTGAATATATATATATATATATATAAATCATGTTTTATGTTCTGGAATTAAGTAATCATGATCTAAGTAATCATATGAAGTCAAAACACGGACGATAAATGAAACAATTTTACCCAAAACGCTCTTTAACATGGAATTTACAAAAGAACGGGTAATATAAAGTCATAAGTGAACCATATATGATATCATAACAATTAATATGATTTTTTAATAAGTAAATGACATTATTTAAATCATTATACAGGAGGTCCGGACACTTACGAAGCAAATCGGACCTAAGGTAAGGGAAATATCACAATCTCATTTTTGTCCGAGATTGTTTATTCGTAAGTATTTACTTGGGTGTATTTTATCATCCACATACATGTTCCCTCAATATGTAATATTATTTCCATCCACTTACAATATTTTAAATCAAATTTTACCCTTCGGTGAGTTTTTTAGTAAAGAATATGAAAGGAATCTTTTGTCGTTTTTTTTCA
Source organism: Viscum album (assembly GCA_963277665.1). Classification (NCBI taxonomy): domain Eukaryota; kingdom Viridiplantae; phylum Streptophyta; class Magnoliopsida; order Santalales; family Viscaceae; genus Viscum; species Viscum album. Next base: position 842,208,888 of record OY728128.1, read on the forward strand.
TACGAGGTACTTTTTGACTTTTCCGACAAAAGTACGATGAATGTTTTTTTTAACTTATACGGCATGAATGGATTTTTAAAACATTATTTCCAAGAAGCTTACTTTACAAGTTTTCAAGTTTATTTTTAATCGACTTCTTTTATTTTAAATTCGTTTGACATGTTATGAAAGGAAAAAAAAATTTTAAGTAGAAAGGATATTTTCCTCAAGAATGAAGTTCAAGTATTTTATCATAATTATTTTCCATCTAAGATAATAAAAGGGTTCTGTTTTTATCCCTATTATTACATGGATTTGATTATGTTGTGATGGAAATATTTTTATTAATTCCTTTATCTTATATGAATTGTTTTATGATGTCATGTTGTTTAAGAATCCCATTTTTATTACATGGGTTAAGCTATGATGTATGGTTTATGATTATGTGGAACACATAAGAAAGGATTCATTATAAGATGGGTGGGACCTATATCTCCCTCCAATGCATTGGGTAAAGATTTTATATCTCATGAGATAGACATGGCTGAAATGGTAGGTTATACCGGTTCAGTGAAACAGGACTGAAACGAGGGTTACTCGATTCAGAAAGGGACTTTGTCCACTAAGATAGTCTTGGAAATGAGTCTTGACTAACAAGAAGTGATTCTCTATGATTATGTGTGTATGACACAAAGTTTCATGTTTTAAGTTAGGATTATTGGGATTTCATTTCACTACTATGATTTATCCCATGTTATGAAATTATGCTCTCTTTTGCAGGTTAAGATTTCCAAAAGTTATGTTCTTATGAATATGATGTGATTGATTTTTCTTTTGTTTACCCTTACTGAGCATTTGAGCTCACCCTTTTATGTTTTATTTTCCCCAGGATATAAAGAAAGGTTTTAGGTATAAAAAAAAGGAAGATCTTTATGGGAGATATTGAAGATATTTCACCACGATTAGAGGATTACGTTCCGAGTTTCCAAAGACACTAAACTATTACGATCCTTGGGTGTGTGTTTTTGTTATGTAATAAGTATTCCGCAAAAGTAATGTAAAGTCTATGTACGTCAGGCTTCGGGTCTCTACAGTTGGTATCAGAGGGAGGTTTATTCAACCTTTGGAAACTAGGATGTGAGAACTTTAGTGAGATCCCTAGAGATATTTATAAGGTATGTCTAGGGATGTCCTAAGGTTAAATATAGGTATAGGTTATAGTACTAGAATTACGCTAAAGATCATAGAATTAAACCTAAGATGTTAGATATTGAAGGTACTCCCCCTTTATTATGTTGTTTTCCCTATCATGATTTTTGCCTCTCACAAGATTCTTTTTGTGTTTTAGTTAATGGAGGGAACCAGAAGGAATTCGGTTAACATTGAATCCAATGGACAAATTGGTGACTATGAGCAACAAAATTGTGTAATTCTTATAGAGAAAGATCTTGTGATTATGCCAAATCAGTCATCGCGATATATGATTAACAAGGTAAAATTTAGTGGTATGCCTAATTCATCAAAGAAGAGGAAGATAAACTATTATGCATGTTCACAAGTTGAGGAGCATAAAGAAAAGAAGATTGAGATTTCTAAAGAAGGGAAGAAGAACCCTGAGGAATACCTCAAATAGAGGAACCGATGTTATCTATGTGGAGAAAAGGGTCATAGAGTGACAAACTGTTATGGAGTTCAATGCATTATTTGTGGAGAACATGGGCATTACCCAACTCAATGCCCTGACCTAAAAAGTTACTTCAAAATCAAGGAAGGACTTATTACAGGACAATAATTGAAGAGGATGGATTAAAGTGTTTATGTATTGGTATTCAAGAATAATGTTGTTGAGGTACTTTTATTGTTGTATTATTCTATTGTGGTTTTCAATAATTTTAAGGTACCGGTAACCATGAAAAGTGATTCAAATATTTTTGAAAGCAGATGATATGCGCATAATGAAGGGATAAGGAGAAAAGGAAATGTTTGACAGTATTAATGAGCTCATGATTGATATAAGGACTAAGTGATATCATGGTTTGAGTATATAGAATTTTGAGGATTTTGGTATGTGGAAAGTGTTAACTTTAAACTGCATTCATGTTTTCACTATGGTATTCAAGAGAATACATGATTAAGGAATTTGAATGTTTGGAATGTGACCAACAAAACATATATTATGATATATGGGGATCGACGATGGTGTTAAATCTCTGGTAATCATTTTCACTATGTTATGAGAGTGGACTGCAGTATTATGGATAAGCCTAAAGATTGGAATGGATTATGTTGGACATAAGTTAGTATTGTTTAAGGATAGAAGTTTTCTCGATATTATTGATGGGATGTTATAGTAATATAGTTTTAGAGAAAGGACAACCTGTAGGACGGGTGACAGCCCATCGCGTCGGACAAGGCTGTGGAAATCGAACCCACAACCGAAGTGCGACTGGCCTTTATCTCCTACCACTGGCCTACAGAATGTCCCTGTTTAGTAGAAACTAGTTTTATTATATTAAGATGTATGACATATGATGTATAAGTCCATTTTAGGAACTATATATGATTAATCTCACTATAGATCGACTTATGTATATAATTTTTTATTTTTTTTGCTCACCTTTTGTTTGAGACAGATGGAATGACCCGTCATTCTATCACATGATCTGCTAACACTTCACGAATAACAAATTCAAATTCATTTATTTAATAGATGAAGTGGAAATTGTTAAAGGCACGAACAACAGTGAGATTGTACCAAAATAAAGTAAGTATTTATTTTAATTCAAATTCTTTAACTTTAGGGAAACGATCTTGAAAACCAAAAATGTTGTCCTAGTGATCTTATACCTGATGAATTAGATGGTACCTTAGATCGTCACAAATTTATGGATTTGTGATTATTGGATTTTCCATAGCCATGTCCTCTACCACTCTCCATCAGAACAGGATGGTTAGATTTCTCTTCCATATCCATATTTTCCCCTATGTGGAAACCCATTGATTAGTTTGTTTGGGTAACTGTTACGTTTCTTACTTTTGTTTTTAAAGATTGGTTTTGATATTCCTTTTTACGATGTGGGTTTCTATTAAAGAAACTTTCGAATAGTAAACCATTTATAACCCCGACAAATTTTGAGGGCGAAATTCATTTTAAGGGGGGTAGAATGTAACATCCCGAGATTTTATGAAAAATATTCTTTTTAATTTTATTAATGTCTTGTGTTGTACGCTACACCAAAAGGATCTTGCACAACACGCATCCTTGACTTGCCTTGCATTACATGCAATCACAACCTTCCTCGATAGCGTGTGTAGTACGGAATACTGAGTTTCACGAAACAACGATATGCTATTAAAATATTATTAAAACTAGCCGTTATGAATAGTAATAACCACCTTTTAAATTTTAGAAATTTTAGCTCTCAAAATGGAATTCATTTTTGGATTCGGAGTTTCGAATTTAGCCTAAGGTGAAATTTTGGTACTTTTCGGATAACTTTCATATTCTGATGAATAGTGAAAATTACTAAATTATAATTAAAAACAACTTTTTTAATCAAAATAATTAATAGTGATAAATCATTAATTTGAGTGGTTTTAAAGTATATTTAGATTATATTTTTACAATTTAATACAATGTTGGTCATTGGATGTAATTTCACATTTAAACCAGACATAATCAAGTGTCAATCTTTTGATAGATATTGTTTCTTAAAAACACGCTATTTGTTTTAACAGTGGGATTTAATTATAAAATTAATTAATTCAACTTTTATGTTATGAATTTGGTAAAATAGACTTCATTTTTGAATTCGGAATATGAAATATAGCTTAGGATGAAATTTTGGCATTGTTCTGAAAAACATCAATTTTTGATGAATAGTGAAACTACTAAGTGGTAGTTAAAAAACTGAATTTTTCATAAAACTTAATTTTACCACTTCTGTGAATGGAATTTCAAAAATCCGAGAGACACGGTTGATGTCAGTAAGTAAAATGTGGTTCAATGAGATGAAAATAATTTTTGGTGAATAGTAACTTTTTACTTTTATTTACCACGGTTAAAAGTAAATAGGGTAATTAAGGGTAAGAATGATATTAATATTACCCTAACACATGTCCTAATTCTATTGGAAAAGTTTATCTCGACCAAAAACAACCTTAAGTGTAAAATATTATCATTTAGGCCCACTTGGATTAGATTAGGACATTTATTATTATTTAATTCAAAGAAGAGTTAAAAGAGTTAAAATCACAGTTTATTTACTAAAACATTTTTAATATAGGGTTATACATAAGATATATTCTAATGTAAATATTCATTAGAAAGCTAAAACTATTTCCCACATAATGGTATTTTATTTTTAATTTTTAGACATCAAATAATTTAATTTATTTATGACACAAAGATGATGCAGTAATTATCTTATTAATGAAATATTGACATAATTGATGTTTTAAACACCAAACTAAATATAATTTGAGACTTTTTATGAATTAGACTAATTTTATAGGTTAATATGATATATTAGTGTTGATGTAATCAACTTGGTTCGAACATATAATTCTGTTATGACTTTCACAAAAATCATATATCAAATAGTGTCAAAATTGACACAAAATAGTTTTTAAATCAAATATTATATTATTAATTGTTATTTTATTCCTAAAAATCTAAGGTTCGGCCAAATGACTTAGATAAGGATATATATATTAATAATAAACAATTTGGGGTTCGTTTGGCATGTTATAGTAAGTGTATTAACCATATAGTGAAAGAAAACAAAAAGACACGGTAAAAGTTAAATTATTTAACTTATAGTTAAATCTAATTGATAAGGTTAAAATAATACCCTAAACTTGTCTAAATCCTATTGGTTGATAGGATTTAGGCCCATCCCCACTTTAGCTTCGAAATAATACCCTTTGGAACCATTATAAAATGATTTTGACTTTAATATAAAATAATATTTTGAGATATTCCTAAGGTTCCCCTCTCCTCCCTTATAAAAGGACACCTCCTCCCCCTCCTCCTCACACCAATTTGAGCACTCAAGCTCGGCCAACCCCTGCCAAAATCTCTACTCCACTTCCCTAGCAACATCCTAGAGGTTCTGGTCTTCCTCAAAGACCAATTTTAGTGCCCTAAGAGGAGGTCTCAAAGAGGCGCTTCAAAGAAGAGGTAATCACCGTTACCAATTCTTTCATCTTTATTTCTTCTTCCACTTCTACTTATTAGGTTGTTTCATTATGAAGTAATAACATCAGTATCACTCATATACTGATATGTTATTATAAGTATTAAACAACCCAATTTCACCATCTATCCATCCTACGGAAAAATAAATCACCGCGCGTGCGTACGTACGGAATACCGTCTCCACGCCGTGGTGTAATCTATTTTCCACCACCACCTTACATGGATGGGTATAATGGTGTAAAGAATAACTATACATAGTTATTACAAAATGATATTGATTCTGATATATTGTATAATCCACTCCAATTCAATTCAATATTTATGGAAATGATATCATCGCTCGTGCGTACGTAAGGACTACCGTCTCCACGACGCGATGAGATTCATTCTCCATGTTAACCATTTAAGAATGATTATAAAGTATATATAATATGTAATAATGAAATATATTACATAATAATTATACTGGATTTATTTATATATTTATATGTATGTCATGTACTTAATTCCATTCAATTCAATAAGGAAACGAAAACAGCGTCCATGCGTACGTACGGACTACCGTCTCCATGAACGGTGTATTTCTTTCCATTTAATGATTTATTATATATATGTATATCCTGAATATATATATATATATAAATCATGTTTTATGTTCTGTAATTAAGTAATCATGATCTAAGTAATCATATGAAGTCAAAACACGGACGATAAATGAAACAATTTTACCCAAAACGCTCTTTAACATGGAATTTACAAAAGAACGGGTAATATAAAGTCATAAGTGAACCATATATGACATCATAACAATGAATATGATTTTGTAATAAGTAAATGACATTATTTAAATCATTATACAGGAGGTTCGGACACTTACGAAGCAAATCGGACCTAAGGTAAGGGAAATATCACAATCTCATTTTTGTCCGAGATTGTTTATTCGTAAGTATTTACTGGGGTGTATTTTATCATCCACATACATGTTCCCTCAATATGTAATATGATTTCCATCCACTTACAATATTTTAAATCAAATTTTACCCTTCGGTGAGTTTTTTAGTAAAGAATATGAAAGGAATCTTTTGTCGTTTTTTTTCATACGAGGTACTTTTTGACTTTTCCGACAAAAGTACGATGAATGTTTTTTTTAACTTATACGGCATGAATGGATTTTTAAAACATTATTTCCAAGAAGCTTACTTTACAAGTTTTCAAGTTTATTTTTAATCAACTTCTTTTATTTTAAAGTCGTTTGACATGTTATGAAAGGAAAAATGTTTTTTAAGTAGAAAAGATATTTTCCTCAAGAATGAAGTTCAAGTATTTTATCAAAATTATTTTCCATCTAAGATAATAAAAGGGTTCTATTTTTATCCCTATTATTACATGGATTTGATTATGTTGTGATGGAAATATTTTTATTAATTCCTTTATCTTATATGAATTGTTTTATGATGTCATGTTGTTTAAGAATCCCATTTTTATTACATGGGTTAAGCTATGATGTATGGTTTATGATTATGTGGCACACATAAGAAAGGATTCATTATAAGATGGGTGGGACCTATATATCCCTCCAATGAATTGGGTAAAGATTTTATATCTCATGAGATAGACATGGCTGAAATGGTAGGTTATACCGGTTCAGTGAAACAGGACTGAAACGAGGGTTATTCGATTCAGAAAGGGACTTTGTCCACTAAGATAGTCTTGGCAATGAGTCTTGACTAACAGGAAGTGATTCTCTATGATTATGTGTGTATGCCACAAAGTTTCATGTTTTAAGTTAGGATTATTGGGATTTCATTTCACTACTATGATTTATCCCATGTTATGAAATTATGCTCTCTTTTGCAGGTTAAGATTTCCAAAAGTTATGTTCTTATGAATATGATCTGATTGATTTTTCTTTTTTTTACCCTTACTGAGCATTTGAGCTCACCCTTTTATGTTTTCTTTTCCCCAGGATATAAACAAAGGTTTTAGGTAAAAACGGAAGATCTTTGTGGGAGATATTGAAGATCTTTCACCACGATTAGAGGATTACGTTCCGAGTTTCCAAAGACACTAAACTATTACGATCCTTGTGTGTGTGTTTTTGTTATGTAATAAGTATTCCTCAAAAGTAATGTAAAGTCTATGTACGTCCGGCTTCGGGTCTCTACAATGGATAAAAGTAGTTATATAATTAATGGCATGTAATAATCAAATAATAACTATGAAATATTTACATAATACCTATGGTTTTTTGGTTGGATACAAAGGATACCCAAACATCTTAGTTAATCATCATGGGTTAGTGTGTGTACACATGTCCCTTGGATCATAACATGAGGATAAAATCAATCAACACCCCATAAAAGGAAATCATTTTAAAGTTGGTTAACTTAAATTTATTTTTTTTCAATCCATTTATATGGGGATATATTCCTTATATTCTTCCCCTAGTAATCCACTAACTATACTATCATACATGTTCTTCAATCTGTAAATTAACCATGGGAATAAATTTCATTTAAATTCAATTTATCAATTATAGTATAAAATCCTAATTCCATGCCTCAATATGCCATTTCAATTTCAAAAACAGGTTGTAAGTTTTAATATAATTAATTACTTTCATGATCAACTCTCTTTTAAATCCATTTTCCTAAGGATCAATCATTAAGTAATTTTGTCAGATTGTTTCTTAGTTAATGCCATATTTCTCAGAATACAATCATTTTTACAGAGCCTTTGGAGGGGGGGGGGTTCAATTCAAAAATCCATACCTATTTAAATAAAACTTCAAATATAGTAAATTCAAGTATTTATATTGAATATTTATTTCAAACCAAAAAAGTAAGGGTTTCTATTAAAGAAATATATTTATTAGACCTCTTAAATTGAGGTCACATGGTCACACAATCAACCATAAAAATGGTAATCTCCAATGGAGAATCTAATATGAGGAAGATAAATAAGGAATTCATATAATCAAGGCCAATTAAATAAATTATCTAATCCACCAACAACATGAGGAATCATCGCTCTTAAATGGGTAGAAAAGATAGAATAAATGAATTCCAAATCCTGGAGAAATCACTTACCTAGGAGAGATCAAATTCATCAAACAGTGCATTAATCCAATAAGAAGGGAGGTTTGAGGATAAAATTTCCATCTTCAGTTACTCCAAGATCCATGGAATTTTATTAAGGTAGATTAAAGGTGATGTAAGATTTAAAACAATGGGGTTCGGATTTGAGTTTGAATTTTCAGTGTTTAAACACCAGTTTCCATGGATTGTGGGGTCGGGCTACATGGTTGGTACTAATTTTTTTTCCTAATATTGCACCACCCCTATAGGATTATATAATGGGTTCATGTTTTAGATACATAGTTCATGTTATATTTTACTAATCATGCAAACTCCCACTAGCCAAGTTCATATTATTTAGATGGGGGTTTACACGATTTATAATTATTATGTTCTACTATACACCACCCTTCAAAGCCTCTAAGTAGTATACATGGGTTCTTAGGCTAGATGGAATGTGTTTTTCTTAATTTGGGACAACTATATAAAGCACCAGAACCTCCAAATAAAATTAATAGTTTTCAAGAATGACCTGGAACTAGATCAAAACAAAGAATGATCAAAAAATGTTTATCAAATAGATAAAAGTGAGTAATGGGATGATACATGTTTAGATTGGATACTAGTATTTTTATGTTAAGTTTTATATATGTATTGGGACACAATGGATATGATGGAAATCAAATATATATTTAATATCTTAATTTGGTACTAACACTCCAGGTGAGTGAGGTATTTAAATAAAATATCAAATTTTTGGATGAATATTGACACAGGATTTAAGATAAGATAATATCTATGATAATTTTTAACATAATTTAATGCATTATAATTACTATAAAATTTTAGAATATTGATTTCATATTATTCATTAAAATATTTTTTTCTTATACAAAATTATTTTGTTATATTTAAAATTGATAGTCTTTGATTTTTCGAAAAGGGAATTTTGTAATGTGGTACAATTTACTTTTAAACATATTTTATAATTTTATTATCATTGAATATATTTGGAAATATATTTATATTTTTACATATGATTCCATTTATATTTTTTAATTTAATGTTAATATATTTGTGAAAAAATAAGAAATTCATAATTATGGGAAAAGTTTCTTAATTTTTATCAATTATGTAATACATATAAGGAATATTTTTGGACTCGAGATCATTAGTATAACATTATTCTTTTCAGAACCATTCTGTGTTTTCATTTTTTAGGTGAATAAATGACACAATAAATAGTGTTAAGAATATTGTTAATAATGGCATTAAATTGATGTTTCTTGGTTTTAAAAGATAGTTAATGTGGAAAAATTATTTTGGAATGATTTTTTAATTGTATCACATAATATATATTTCTAAATTAATTTTTCAATGTTCATTTTGCGCATGTTACTGGTAAAAAAATATGAGTAAAATAATTCCTTATGGTGGAAATAGAAAAAGACAGGCTAATTTATGATATATTATGTTATAGATATATGTCATGAGAAAATCCTAAGGATATGTGAATTTTATGGTGGGGTGTAGCTTGATCTATATCTGTTCTGTGATTGATAAAATCTCATTAGTAAGCATTTGGATTCGTAATTGGGATGAAATTGAGGATGTATGGGATGATTGGATTCTTTTATTTGGGTGAAATTTTTTAAATGGATAACATTGGTTATGGGTCAATTAAAATAACACATATTCATTGAATTAGTATTAGTTTTATTTTAATGTTGGGTTGAAATATATATATATATATATATATATATATATATATATTGTGGTATTTATTTGAATGGAATACGGATGTTCATTTTATATAATTTTATGTTTCTAATTCTTAAAATGAAATTAGGAAAATTGAATTTAGATAGATATATATGTTTAAACGAATTTAAGAGTCTATGGGAATTGAAAAGTGAGTATTTAGAAATTCCATAGATAGTTTCAAAGTTTTTATTATATAAAACTATTTAAAGGATGCAGTAGATACAAACTATTAATTTATTTAATTTAAAATCTATACAAGTAATTAATACTTAAAACTAAAATATCAATTTTTTACATCTATTCTTTACCTTCCATCCCCGTTTTCCATCATCCTCAATCGTTACACCATACACTTAACCCCAAATTATTATCCATCCATATGGGGCCTAGGGGTTCTCTGTTTTTCTCTATTATTTAATAAGATCAAAGATAAGATCAGATCCCCCTCCTCTTCTATTGTTATTGATATTAATAATATTATTATTATTTTTATTAGTTTTAAAAAACAAATGGTTTGGCATGAGGGTTTTATTGGATAATGATGTTACTAATAAATCATTTTTTTTGAGTCTGAGGTGATTTTTTGGATATTTAACCTCAGATAAGTGAATTAATATTTCATTTTATAACAAAGTGGGTTTTATTTAATCCAATGATGATTATTCTTTTATTTTATGTTTATTTATATTTTATAAAGGTTTTATAATATTTTGAAAGGTCAATTTTGAAAACTGGCATTAAATAAGTATTGATTTAATATATTCTATGCATAAATATCTTACATGATTGATAAACCATAGAAGGATGAATAAACAAGAAATATCACTCATTTTGTATTTCAAGGTTTGTAAACCAAACAAGAACATTATACGTATATTTATTTCTATTTTAGGTTTATATTATTTCAAAACTATTTTAAATGAGTTATATAACTATTTTATTATATTAGGGGACATTTAACGAAATCTAAAAATCCTAAGAACATAAAAAAGTTATCCAATGTGATCTAGATTAATAAGGGAGGCTTCAATTTGTATTTTTTATCTCACTCTTAAATATTTAAATTATTGGTGGATATTTTTCAATTTCATGTTTGTAAATTATTTCCTTTTTAGACTTGGTTATGAGGATTGGAATTTAGCCTAACAATTATGTTTTTATACTATTGTTTATTAGTGGGTTTTTTCTAGGTGATGTTTCATGATTGGTATGTTTTAATTTAAATATTTATTTGGTAAAGTTTCTTGTTGTTTCAATATATATGTGGTTACTATGAGACATTTTGCGACACAAGATACTATACACTTGGTGTTTAACACACATAAGACAAGTAATAAATTTGTTTCTACTGTTGATATGGTGTTTTACTCTCTAAGAGGTTCACCATGTAAGTCTATGTAATAAATAAAACTACATAAGGACCTCCAAACTCTAAATTAATATAAAAAATTGAGTTTTCCTCTAATTTCAAAATTTTAGTCACAAAAATCCATTTAAAATTATATATATTACCGAAATGTGAAAAAAAAAATATGTGGATCCATATTCAGAACAATCTATTTTTATTTTACTTTTTATGTGGATTACTTTAAATGGTCCTCAACCCACGTAACGCTAGTCGAAACCATTACTTATATATTAAATAATAAATTAAATTCATAAATAATGTGCCTTAGAGAATATTCATATTGAGTAAAGAATTTAGATTTATCAATATTTTCCTAAATAATCAAATAACTATCAAAGTAAACACTATATTTTAAAATTTTTATGGTGTATGAAATAACCATATCTATGATACATAATTTAGATATTTATGCGAAATTTAATGTTCAGTGGTCATTGCATAATGAATAACTCAATGGTAAGTTAATGAATAGAAAAATTATTCAAGGAAGTGAATTTTAATACCATACATGATCAAAATATTCATAATATTTCCAGCGAAAGAATAAGTATGGAATAAACACGATGTACACCCATTGGAGTATGAATAAAGGTTGTTGTCATTGATAAAATAAAAAATATTTTTTAAACATTTTTGAGGGAACTAAACTTTTCATTTTGGGAAAAAATTAGAATACTTTTCATTGAAAAGAACTATTAAAGAATTTATTTAAAAAACTAACTTCACAAACATGAAAATCAAGCTTCAAATAAATGATTGTAGTTAATTAATTACATGTCATACAAGGTAAAATAAAATCCCATTTGCATTGTAAAATGTATAGAAAAGTTCCATATTCATAAAATTATTAGAATATTCTTTTAAAAACATTTGATAAAAAATTAAAAATTTGTAATAAATTATATAATAAATAATCTCAAAATTTAAAAAAAATGAAAACAATATTAGAAAACATGGTCTTGAAGGAAAATGGTTATCTGGTCAAAGAAATAAATTATTTTAGGTTTTCTTAAAAACATTTAATGTATTAAATAATGAAAAAATGGTAATATTAGTTGAAAAATATCTTTAATATCCTTAGGAGAGTAAAATTAAAAGGATCATTGACCAATGATCCTATAATCTCTAGTTTTGTAAATTCAAGAATAATGAATCTCGATTAGAATGAGATTGTGAAATTAACCATTAAAATGGTCATAACATTGAAGTGATAATTAATCAATGAATAGATTATGTGTATCAATTGTAATCACACATAAAATATTTATAAATAAAAAAATAGATATTCAGAATAAATTATAAATACAGTCATATAATGTTAATGTAAATGAGGAAGTAATATAACCCAATGAAAAGGAATCGGGTTATTAAATTCCTTGCCAAATGGTAACATTAAATCCAAAACCCCATAGATTAAATATTTCAAATTGAAACATAAAATACCATTAATAATTAATAGTTCTTGATATTATAGGACAAAGGCATTATATACATTATATAAAAGTAATTTGGTGCATAACATTAAAATATACCTCAATTAAATGAAATTGAGATGAAATCCTTTTCTAAGTTATTTTCTTTTGGTTGTACTTGATTTAACCTCATGTATGGTGGTTTTATACATTTTATAAATTTTATAAGAACTATTTTTATATTTATGATATCACATATGAGTCTTTTATAACATCTTATCACCCAATTTTTATAATAATTCATTGTTTTCATCATCTTATGATTTAATTTCTGTTTTCGAGTATGTTTTGACATTTTATTTTTCATATTAATTAGATCATTATTTTGACATATCAATTTTGTAAAAAATAATGTAAATTTCATAAATATTAATTCAATATATATTTATATTAATCTATTAAATTTAGTAATTGTAAATGAAATGCACTGTTCATGTAGGCGATATGACATACGTATGCATGAATGATGTTTCAATTTTTTATCGTATTTAAAGAAATAAAATTATGTTATATATACATATTATTGTTAAATTATTGTTCTTATTTCATATATATCACTTATTTTTATGTAAAAAATCCTTAATACATTCTATGAAAAATTTGAATGGATCATATTTCTTCACAAGGTGGTAGTCTGTCGTACATACAAAAAACATTATCATATTCCAATCTAATGGAAATATTGTGGTTATGTGTGATATAATAAATAAAAAATACCAAATAACACCATAAATATCATATATAAACTATAAATGAATCATTATTTCTAACGTGTAAAGGTGTTAAAGGAAAAATAAATTACATTGGCAAGGGAGGCAATAGTTCATCGTAAACACGAATGATGATTTCGAACCCATTTTGTATAATTGTGTGAGTTTTTAGGTAATAACATTAATATAAAAACATCTGAATATATATAACATACATGTTTTATTATATTATAATTATGTAATAATAATTTATGTATTTTTATATAGAAATAAAACAAAAACAATTTTAAAAAAATTACCTCTTCTTTAGGTATCCTCCTTAGGTTTGAACTAATTCCTTCATAATTTATATTTATTGAAAAGATAAGAATTATAATATTAGTGGATATTTGTTTATATTTAATTTTGGTATCTCTTGGCTGAAAAATGTGTGTTTTAATGTGTCAATAGAGGTGGTTCCCTTTTATAAGTGGGGTTAGTGGAAAACTTGTTAGTTTTTTGAAGATTAAATTCCATATCTATTTTTTTAATGTCAGCTGAATTCAAAAATGCCCCAAAATAGATCCTAGAAGGTACAAATTCTGAATATTTCCACAAAATTGGATTTTTATAAGTCTATATGTCATTTCTACCCTTAAGGTTAAAGTTTAGTCTCTTCGTAAACTCGTTTTTCTCTTAATTATTGAAATAAATTTTTAATGAATTATCTAATTACATATGTTAAAAAATTAAGTTAGACTTATTTGAATTTATAAATTATTCTGATTCCAATTATTTAATAAAATTTTCTAAATTAAATTAATATAATTGGAAAAAAAAATCATATAAAAATAATCTCATAGATGTGATGACAATGTGGGGTTTTAAAGTGAAAATGTTAAAAAGTTTACTATGTTTTTACATCTAAATTAAATATAAAAACACTTAAAATCGAATAAATTGTATGAATATATTTATAAGATATATAATAATACTTTAAATCCATTTTAAAATATAATTTTACATTATAAATTATTTATATGAAAGGTAACATTTTAATTAAAAGTTAGTATTTTTAAAAATTCAACTAAAACTGAAACATCCCAAGGAAATACCAAAAACTCAACCTAAGATAGTTTTGAAATTTTTATTTAAAAATTATATTTATTTTATCAAAAAATATATCAAAAAATCAAACATTAGATTTAAAATAAGTTCTTCATTAAAAGACGGGAAAAATATCTTTAGAAAAGTACATCTTTTTATGCGTAATATTTGATTTTTTTAATATTATTTCAATAAAATATTATAGTTGAATTTAATAAAATTTATTCAATATATAATATATATATATAATTATTTAATATCATCCAATAATATTAATTAACATAATTTATTATGATAAAACACCATTGAAACATAAAAACACTGATTTTTATAAAAACATTTATTTTATATTCAGTTGGTTTTTATATTCATTCCAAATTAATTGGTTAGCAATGAATTAAACCATATATTTTCATAATTCATTTGATCAAATTTGTAACCACCAATTTAATAACTATGATATAATTTTCATTTTAAATGATTCTATTAATACTATTCAGTAAAACCCAATCTTGTCTATAACACAAGCTATCAAATAAATTTGTTATTGCATGTAAAAAAAGATAACTCAGTGTTTTGTACATTGAAATTTATAGAATATATTAAATTTATTTCAAATATTAAATATATTATAATTTCTAGTTATGTTATATTTTTTTCTATGTTTTGGGTTGCGTGTCATATATGCAATTGATTATTGTGCTCATATTTTAGTATTTCAAGGGGTTACATTCTCCCAGCATTAAATAAATTGCATCCTCACAATTTAGAAATGATATTGATAATATAGTGTTTACTATTTTAAATTTACTTTGTTGAAAACCCCATATAATTAGAAGGGTTCATAAAATATCCTCTTAGTAAGATAGAATGTGGAGAATAAATATCACATTGAATAACATACATATATGTTTATATATTGGATAACATCGGTGGAAAGTGAAGATATTGACAAGGTGGAAAATCATAAATGTTTATAAAGAGTGATTGAGTTAATTGATCATAAAAAAAGTGAATGATAAATGGATTTTTAGGGCCTCAAATACATAAATATGTAACGATTCAATAGACTACTGGTTCAATATTTGTGATGGTATTAAGAAATCATATTTGTTTCAAAATAATTTTTCTTATTATTGAGTAATTATTTTACTACCTAAGAATATAATTAAATATAATTACTTGATATATTTATATAAAAACAAATTCATCCATTGGATGTACTTTAATCTATTTTCAGTTCATCCCTTACTTCCTAAAATGAATATCCAAAAAATAATTATTCCTAAATAACTAAAATTCACTTTTAGTGATCATAAGATACATAAAAGGGTGAGAAATCATTCTATCTATATCAAACTATTTTCTAAAACCAATATGTCTAATACAAGTTATCCTATATTATAAATTGATCTCTAAACCTGAAAATTAACATCGATAGTTCATCATTTATATTTATTCATTAAATTATTTAATTAAAAATGATGACACTTTAAATGGGACATCACATAGGCTAGTGGTATGTATGAAAACCTTATTTCCCTTCAACAATGGGTTCAATCCCCCCCCCTCATTTATAAACGTGATGTGTTGTCACCCAAGTGTCATTTTTCTTAAAATATATTGATATAATTCATAAAAAATTCCCAAAATAAATAATATAGGTATCCATGAATTAAAAGTAATGACTAAATAAATTTTTTATTAATAATTCCAACATAATTTATTTTTCAAAACCTAATGATCGTTTTTGACCATTATTACAATGTAATTAATCATCATATTAACCCTAAAGGATATCAATACCTCTAAACTTATAACTATAAAATGTAATGGAATTATTCTTAAAATAAAATTTACACTAAAAAATATTATTTCTATAAATTTATCCCAAAATATCCAAAATCATGTGACAATACTATCACCAAAAAATTAAATAGAGGTCATCCATAATTTTAACAAATAATCAATTTTAAATTCATTAACCCATGATGGTATCCATAAATATTATGTCAATAAATAAAAAATTCCTTCTAAAATTTAATAGAATCCAAAGGAATTTCATGATTCCTATAACCAAAATATTATCAACAAAACAATTAATCAATTTATTTCTTGAATCTCAATAAATAATTACTTTTTCAATTCTACATCAAATTAGTTCCTTACATGATCAATGGGTTTCCCTTTAGAATATTTCATTTACTAAGTTAGTGAACAAGTTCCCCACATTTAAGGTAATGAACTACAAATATATCCTCGGTATGGGATTTATGTACTTCAATCATACACTTTATTCTTCCTCAGAAATTAATTTCGTTATACACTTAATTTCTAAAAAAATTGTATTCCTCCATTCAATTGAGACACTTTCCTGGGTGTCTCTTTCTCGTTTTTTTAAATGATGGAAATTGAACCTTCTTCTCTCTATGGTCTCCACCACTCAATCTCTTATGAAAACTTCATTATTCTTTTCTTTAGTGTGTATAAGAGTTTTTTAAGGTATATGTTGATAATAATACTTTAGTAAAACTAAAAAGTCATAGAAAATATATATTTCAATCCTATAAATATCCCATTTAGTATTTCACTATCACCATCATGTAATTAATTTTAAATTTTAACAAGATTCTATCAGGTTCTAACCAATGAATAAAAACAAAAATATAGTTTGATAAACAATTACCATAGTTAGAAAACGGTATAATCATTTATAGGATGTCTAAATCATTACACATTATCTTCAACAGAAAACACCTTAGGTTTAGCCTATGTGATTCACTATGGTAATCTATTCAACTTTTTCACAATGGTTTGTAAAGGAAATGTCAATTATCTAAGGAATATAAGTTAGTAGTATCAAACCAGGTGTGCATTAACGTCTGTTAGTGTATACTAGGGTTTTTTTGAGTAAATCCTAACAATCCATTTTCAATGTTATTGGCCATAGGTACATCTATTTTAGAACCACATCGACTTATAGTACCCACACATGAAACCCTGACCCTAGAAACCCAGAGTTAGTGTCTACTAGAATTACATTAGAATAAGATACAAGGAAAAATCCAAAAGGGAAAATCATTTTAGTAGTCTTGGTAAACCAGATATATGCATGAGCCTTACATTAAATTTAAATACAAAAAAGTAAAATGAATTATTTTTAAATAACAGTATTACATCAAGCGTATCTCAAAATATCTGTGATAGTAAACATTGTTGAATCCTAGGAAAAAGAAACAAAATAAGGATGGTAATGGTTAAATATAGTCAATGAAATAATGAATCAGTAAGAATAATCATTATATATAGGTAAATAATTAAACACATGTTCCATGTAATAAATAATTTGGGAAGGAAGTGCATAAATAAAATTTAAAGGTAAATAACAGAAAACATATGCCCTTTAAATAACTGTATAATGTATAATCAATATGGAAATGTAAATAACTGAAATCCATTCTATATAATAATTAAAATGATAATGAAGTTATTCCATAAATTTTTTCACATTGAAAATTTGATTGATAAAAATAATTGAATTTGAATAAAGGTGGTTCTTAAATGTTGAACATTATGTTTCCCATGTACATAGAATCTTTAAGGTAAACACCTTTCATAAGACGGTTTAAAACTGATGGGTAGAAATACATTTAAATGATTTTATCCAACCAATTATTCTCATGAGACCGTAGATTCATTGAGGTAATTACTTTAAATAGTCCCCAACCCATGTTATACCGGTTTTAATAATTCCTCATATATTAAATAATAAATTTAATTCAAAAATAATGTGCCTTATTAAATATTTGTATTGAGTAAAGAATATTGGTTTATCAATATTTCCCCCAATAATGAAATTAAACACAACTTGTAAAATTTGTATATGGTTCATGTAATTATCATATCCACGAAAAATAATGTGAATATTTAGTAGAAATTTAAATTTCAATGGTCAATTGAATGTGAATAACTAAAGGGGAAGTTAATGACTACAAAAATTATTCAAGAATGTGGATTTCAATACCATACTTAGAAAAAATAATCATAATATCTATAGAGGAATAAGAAGGATGGTATCAATATGAAATATACCCATTGGAGTAAGAATAAATGTTTTTTTCATTGATGAAATAAATGAGATATTTAAAATATTTATGAGGAAATTATCTTTTTCATTTTGAAAATAATTTAAAAAATCCTTTTCATTGAAAATCACTTTTAAAAAAATTATTATGAAAATATATCTTCAAAAACATTCAATGTAATCTTCAAAGAAATGGTGTTGGTTAAATGTGTATATTCCATACAAGTTAAAAATAACATTCCTTTTTCATTATAAAAAGGATAGAAAAGTTTCGTGTTTGTAAAATGACAATATTATTACTTTAAAAATAATTGGTAATAAAGAAAATGGGTTAAATTATTTTAATAAATCATTTGTAAAATTTTTGAAAAATATTGAACATATTTTTAGAAAACAATATTTTTGGAAGTAAGCAGTTTTTCACCTGAACAGATAAATGATGTTTGGTTTTCTAAAAAACATTATATAAAAAATTTAATGTAATAAAGACAAAAAAATAATATTATTACATTTATAATATCATGAATAATAATAGGATACTAAAATTAGATGTTTTTTAATCAATTATAATATAATTTCATTTAACTAAAATTTAATAATAAACAATCTCAATTAGAACGAGTTTTTAAAATAAACCCTTAAATGATAATAACAATGAATTGATAATTAATTAATGAATAAATTATTTGCATCATCTTTAAATAAAAATAAAAAATTTAAATTAAAAAATTGGTAATCAATATTAATTATACACATAGTCCTATAATATTAAAGATAATGATGATGTAATATAACCTAACTAAAAGGAATTGAGTTAATAAATTAGTTACAAGTTGGTAACTTTTATTTCAAATACCATTATATGAAATAATTAATATTTAAGATTAAAATACCACGAATAACTAAATTTTTATGATTTTAAATGTAAATGATTTTATATAAACCATATAAAAGTATTTTCATGTATAATATTACAATATTCCTAAATGAAATGAAATTGATACGAAATCCATTACCCCACGCTTTCCATTCGGATGAACTTACTTTAACCTCTTATATGGTGGTTTTAAATATGTTATTAAGTTATAAAATAACTATATTTATATTTATTATATCATATATGATTATTTTTTTATCATATTATCACTCTTTGGTTAACAATATTTGAATATTGTATTTGTTACTTCTGCTAATTTCTTTTTTTCAACTATATTTTGACTTGTTATTTTTTATTCCTATTAATTAGATCATTATTTAATAATATAAATAATGTAATACAGGATTTAAATATTATATATATTAATTATATATTTATTTAGAGTAATCCATTAAATTTAGTGATAGGAAACGAAATGCAGTATTCATGGAGAAGGTAGGAAGTACACATATATTTACGATATTTCCATGTTTTTCATACTTAAATATATAAAATTAAAACATATATATTATAAATTCAGTATCATTATTGTCTCATATTTATCATGTATTTTTATTAAAACCAACTATATTTAATTCCATGTAAAGTATGAATGAATCACATCACTTTGTTAGCCGGAATTCCTACATACACACGAGTAACATTATCATATTCCCACCAAATAGAAATCATGATGGTATGTGACATATAATAATTAATGAAGTTTAATAACATCATAAATATAATATATATAAAATATAAACTATAAATACATAATTATTACCATCCATGAAAGGTGGTAATGGAAAAATGAACAACATTGTTTCATGAGGCGGTAGTCTGCCATGCACACGAACAATGATTTCATAATCCATTTTATAGAAGCGTGTAAATTTGTAGAACTAAAACATTATATAAAAACATATATATATATATATATATATATATTTAAAATACTGAGGTTATTATATAATAATTATATAAGAAAAAATGAGTGATTTTGTAAGGTAAATAAATTTAAAACACTTTAAGAAAAACATTGCCTCTTCTTAGGGTATCCTCGTTATATTTAAATATTTCCTTTTTATGTGGGATTTATTCCAAATATAAGTATTATTGGATTATTCTAGTGAATTTTATAATTTATTTGGGTAGGTCTTAGTTGAAACAATTGTTTTTATTATGTGAAGAGAGGTGGAGGGTGTCCCCAATTATAAGTGGGTGAGTGGGAAATTTGTAAGTTATTTATAGAGTGAATTACAACCATATTTTATCCTATTTAAGAGGCTTCAAAAATAATACTAAATAGATAATATAATTTATATGGTTGAAATATATCCATTAAAGGGGTTTTTAATTGTTTTATAGGTAATTTTAGCCAATAATTTTGATTTTTTGTACCATGGTAAACTCATTTTTCTATTAATTGAGTTTTTTTTGGAATAATCTTGTCTAGAAGGATATTTCACAAGTCTAAATTCCCAACAATTTAGAACATGGGCACGTTAAATGGTTAAGTAATTAATTTTCACTAATAATTTCAACTACTTTCAATAATAATTTTGTTACAAAATTTATTTTGAATTATTATACACTAAAATTATTATTATTCCAAAAAAATGAATCTGTTTTTATAAAATAAATTCAATGATGTGGAAAATTTTATTTTAAAATTAATTCCTCATACGCGACGAGAAATCGGGTTTTTAATGTGAAAATGTCTAAAAGTTTACTATGTTTTTATATGTATATTCAATATAAAAAATATTAAAATGACCTAATTTTGATTAATTTATGTATATTTTGCTTAATTTTAATTTAATGAATTTTTTAAAAAATAAATAAACTTAAAAAAATTATTTACGAAAAACATTTCAATAAAAATTCTGTATTTTTCAATATTCCTAAAAAAACTAACTTCTTACAAAAATACCATAAAATATCCCTGAGATAATTTTGAAATTATTATTTCCAAAATAATGTTTCTTTTAATAATTATAAATTATTAAAGTTTCAAAATTTTGTTTTAAAACAAATCAGTTGGTAAGAGGTGCTACATTACCTTTATAAAAAAATACATATTTTTTGTGAAAAAATTAGTTTTTTATTATATTAAGCCAACAAAAATATATTAGATCAATGTAAAATAACTATTAATTATATAATATATAATTTTCATTAATATCATTCAATAATAATATTTATATTAATTTTTTTGGATACAACATCTTTGGCGCATAGAAATTGTTTCTTATAAACACATTTCCTTTGTATTCAATTAGTTTTGATATTCATTTCTAATTAATTGTTAATGAATGAATTAAACCAAATAACTTCATAAGTTATTTAATACTATTCATAAACACCTATTTAATGGATATGCAATAGTTTTCATTCTAGACAATGCTATTAATTGTATACAGTAAAAGTCAGTGTTGTGTGTAGCGCAATGTTTAGAAAAAAATCATTATTATGTGTAATACAAGCTAACATAGTGTTATATACATTGAAATGTTTTTAATAGATTTAATTTAGTTAAAATATTTAATAGATCATAATTTTTTGGGTTGTTATATTCCTTTATATGGTTGGTGTTACATGTCACATACTTAATTAATAATCATTTTCATATTTTAAAATATTAGGGAGTTGCAATCCCTAATTATTTAAATATTAAACGAAGGAATGATGGTATTAGAAAAATATTTTAACTCACAAGAAAAAAATAAAAATCATATTCTGGTCTGTCACAAAATGAGAAAAAAGTAACTCATCGTATAGAGAAAATATAAAGTATAAATTGTATATCATATCTTATCATTAAGTGAACACTAGATAACTACTCTATATAGTCCTAGATCTAGATAATAACACTAAGGTATCTACTAATGAGATGAGTGGAATTACCTCTAAATATAACCTTCCTATAAAAAACATGAAACATTATTCCCCATGATATTAATTATTATTCATAAGTCTAGTAATATAAATATATAATCACCAGTAATGAAATATGAATAATTCATAAATGGTACACATATATATAAAATAAAACATAATATAATTAAAAAATATAAAATATTATTAATAAACTCACTGAGGATACATTTGAAACGAAATAATACACATGATTGAGAATTAATTTGGTCAATATAATATATTCTCTAAGAAATATATCAAAATATCTCACTGTAGTCATCAATGTTTGAGAAAAAAACCTTATAGCACATTTTTGACTATGTTAAATGTTGTAGTTAAATAATACATTGTGCTTGTAAGGGTGAGTAATAATACTATTTATGGTCATACCATTTAGTATGTTGACCCCCATTAGCTAAAATTTTCTATGTGAACCACTAATATACATATTATAAGAAAATTCAATACTCTAAATTAGTAATATTAATGATTCATTTCAACTCAAGGACACCCCAAGCATGACATATACATAATAAAATATAACAATAATATATCATAAATATTGAGTTTAAAGAATATAATATCCTAATAAATACCCCCCATAAAATCTACACCATAACATTAGACACTAGAAAACAAAGTTATATAGCCATTCTTCAATCTATCCATTGATTACCAAGAGAGAGGTAATGATTAATACCCTTGGGAAATCTCATGATACATCAAATCGCTACCTCTACAATAAATGTTAGAATTATTATACTCCAATTATATATTTTATTCTTGTATCATATAATTATACAATTAATAATTATTAAATACCCCTATAAAAACATAATAGACACTACAGAAAATTAATAAATAACTATAAATAATGATATCGTATACAAAATCCACATAATAAATCATATATTGAATAAATAAATCAAGGTATACCACATTATTATATCAAATAATATCATCTTTGGATTGTCTTATTTTTACCAAGATTTATGGATGATAAAATAATACATACATAGAAAATCATCATCCACCTCACTCTAATGGTTATGAGAGACTGTAAACAAAAATTTCAATCATAGAATTCCCCATCCATAAAAAGTGTGTGAGAATGGGAATATATAAGTATGTTTGTCATAAATTAAACCTGAACTTGAGCTATTATGGATCACATTATGTTATTGGTCTATAATTATTTTGATTATTAAACATCATATTGAGTTTTATTGAGTTCATGTCGTAAAATTTAAAAAATTTCAAAAACAAAATCACAATGTTTACTGACCTGAAGGATTATAGGGATTATAAAATGTGACCATGTAAAGTAAAAATTTTGGGACAAGATATTTTTCTTGGTCTCTTATATAGTCTGGGTGATTATGCAGTTAATTAATGAATTATTCTAAATAAGTTATATTTTATTACTTTCAAATCCAATTATATTGAAATTTTTCCCATTTTTTATAAAGGAAACATTATAGGTATCTACGGGAATCCAATTTGATGATACAAATTAATTTACATATTTTATTGGTAATTTATCTTTAGTTGTTTTTTATTTGATGTCATGATATCAATGTTAGGGATTCATATTCCTTTTTCTACTATATTAATTTCCCATTCATGTTTTTTTCTTTGACCTTCCATGGTAGTGTTAAACCATAGTTATATTTGGTTTGAAAATTTGGTAATTTTTTATGTATAAGGTGGAAAAACTACCTTTGTATTTTTGATCTTATTCTTCTTGAAGTATTCAGAAAATTTATTCTGATTCTGGTATATTATTATTCATTTCTATTTTTTCTTAATTAGAGTGTAAATTCCCAAATTTAATATTCTATTTTATAATCCATATTACCTATTTATTATTGTATATTTTATATTATGTGAAATGATTTTCATAATTTTGTAAAATAAACCCATGTTTTCAAGTTTCTAAGATAAATAAAAAATAATTATAAGTTTCGATGAATATTTGATATAGTATAGTTATTTGTAAATAGAAATTTTATTTTATTCTAACATATTTGGAATCATTAATAGATTATATTATTAATTTTTTTTCAAATATTAATCTCATGGTTTTCAATTATATTGTTAGTGTTTTAAGGTTTTATTTTCCTAACATAGTTATGGTAAAATTATTTACACCATTTCCTTCACCCTTGATATAGTTTACCAAATTTTCTAAAAATATTTGTATATTGATTGGTATTAAAGTATAAAAGAGAACTTTATAGAGAGTATGTATGGAAATGGTAAGATAGTTTTTATTTATACTATTTTTTATTACATGATATTGATTTTTTAAAAATCATGAGAAAATATGTGTCACTAATTTTGTAATGAGTGTTGAGTACTATAATTTTATTACTTAACTCCCAAAATACACATAGTAATGAATAATCTTATAAACTGGTGTACCACCCTCACAATAAGGCTCTATAATTCTAGGGTAGGTGTTTTCTAAAAAACATCATTAATACACTAGCATGATGGTTCTATTAGAGTCTTTTATTTGGTTATCTCTCTATGGACATTAGAGTTTCCATTAATTCATGGTATTTTTTATTGATGATGATTATTATTCAATGGTTAATCATGTTATTTCTTAGTAAACTAGAAATTTTTATTGAAAGGATAAATTTTTTTATTTCTTTTAAATATAAACTCTTATGAAAATAAATGAATTGTCAAAGTTATATTCAAACTAACTAATATAATTTTTCTTATAAAAGATTATTTATTAAACCCTTAGAGTTATTCTATTGTTATTAATGTATAGTCTATATATAAAAACATTAGTATATCTATAAAATAGGTTTTATATGATTCAATTAAACTAAAATAATCTTCTTTTTTTAGCGTGTAACATAGATGCTTAGATGATAATATGGGATTAGTAATATATGAGAGGTAACCTTAGGTCTTATGGTGATTTACTTAGTTTCTTAGTTTGTGTTCACTCTTTTATTTTGGAAATTAATATATATATTTTTTACTTGATCATAGATAAATGACCATAAAATGTTTAGACTATATCATTTTTATCATTCCTAATAAGATTAAAAATTTAAAAAAACATAAATTGTAATCATAGATATTATATAACCACATATAATAAAAAAATGACAATATATAATAATTAAAACCCCGTAGTTAAGATAATAATAACCACATGAAATCAATAATATAAATACTAAGAATAAATAAACAAATATGGGCGGATATAAGGCAAAAATGTCAAAAATGTTATCTTGTCTCAGCCTTCATATCTATGTCTTAATCTCCCAGATTATCTACTACTCATTGTGTCTTTCCTCATCCTTGTATATTGAATAGTGAATTCTTCTCATACACCAAGGTGTATGTCTATGATGTGACTACAAAACTCAATAGGAAGCTACCAACATAACCACAACATGAATTCAATACTATATATGAGTGAATGTGTTGAATAATTAATAAATTTAAATAGTAAATACACCAATTTCTAGACACCATGTGTTAACCAATCTTCCATAAACCCAAACCATACTAGATATAGCCAATGTTTATAGAAGTATACATTATGCACTAATGAAATTTCATGAATATCAACTATAATGATAATATAAAAGCCATTTCTCAATCCCATGAACAATGTTTGTATTTGAATAATGATTATGGCATATCATATCCAATAACATGGGAAATAACCACACATATATCTTGATATGACAACCATGTTAACATTACTATGTAAAATATTGTTAATGGTCATGTGAAACATTATAATGGAAAAACATATTCAAACAATTAGTAATACAACCACACTGGTACAAATATTAATCTCATATAAATTCCATAAAATTTGTAGTAATAATAATATAATATAAATAAGTAAGGTGGTGTATCATAGTAAACATCTCAAGAACACACATACACACAAGCCAAAAAATTTATTCATCCATTATTAAGGAAATCCACTCATGTATGAAAAATTCGTATGCTACAATTGCAATGTATTTTGATCACCCATGGTATTTCTATCCAAATAAACCCACGCATGGATTGACCACCCATAGCATGGCCCATCATATCACCCTACCTTTGATTTAGGATTTCATTCTTATAGGATATGTTTTATTTATAACAACATATCTACCCAAGTAATTGTAATTATTTCTCAAGCCTCTCATTTATTACACATGAAAAAGTGTTTTCACTAATCCCGAAGTGCTAAAATAGGAACCAAAATAGAAATTCCTATTCTTAGACACCCCACATGGAGCCTAATTACATAAAATATAATCCCCCCTCTATAATTCCATAATCTACCACAATTTGGATGAAACCTCTACAAAGGTGTAATTCAAACTCCATAAAACTTGTACAAACATTATATAATTGTATATTGACTCACTCAAAATACTTTCATACCACACACACATGGATGTAAATGATCACACAAATATATATATATATATTAAATACCACAAATCATTAGCCTTAATGAAAAATATCATCATTTTAAATCATGTAATATAATATCAATAAATCTAAATCCTTAAACAATATATAAAACCACTAATTTACTAATTCAAGATATAAAAAAAATAATGTATCTAAAAAAAAATATGTTGAATCATATATGGGGTTATCCTTACCTCAAGGATCCAAACACACATGAATGTTTTCAAATATAAATTCAACATATTTTTAGGGAAATTAATGAAAGAATAAGTATTAAAAATATACATACGTGTAAAATATTATTTCAATTGATGTTAAAAGTGTAATTTAAATTTTATTTGTAGGTAAATAGAATAATTATATTATTGTATTCTGTTACATATATCACCTAGTACTTGGTGGACTTATAACGAGTTCTTAGTGGCTCACTTAATGTAATAAATAGATAAACAAGTTTGAAAGAGGATCCTAAGAATTTTTTACCTCATAGTAATTGTTATTGTGTACATGGTGGTCTTGTATTGGGTATTTTGTGTTGTCCTACACCCAAATGCCACAAAATAGCCCACCGAGCCTGTTTGGACACATGGACCGAAGCACATATCCTAGAAATCCAGAGGTTGTTGAATAGTTGTGAGGGACTTGGGTGTGTATGTGTGGAGATAATGCCTTCATTACTATATTAGAGCAGTGATACAATCACTAGATTAATAGAAAAATTAATATAATTTTGAATAAATTGTGGAAAAAGACACCAAAATGACAGGACGAGTAACCCGACATAGCATAAATAGAAATGGATAACTAAGAAATGAGTAAAAATAAAATGTAATAAACTAAATCATATACAATGGATGAAAATTTTATGTGTTTGTAAAAAATTAAAATAGGGATACAAGTAGAAGGAAATACAGGATTTACAAGATAAAAAGGTTCAAAAAGGCTAAAATTCAATCCAACCATCTCGATCTTTGTCCAATTCATCTTCTACCAATCTTCCATCATAAGTTTTTTTATGAAATCACACATATGTAATAGGAAGCTTCCCTTACTTTAACCTCCAAGCATATAGTTAGTCTGTGTACCATAGGTATCCTGGTTAGGGTGTGAGATAGATCTCTGTCTTCTACCACCGACAACATCTATAAATATCCACTATATGTATATAATAAGTAAGTGTGTAGATATAAAAAATTAAATAATAAATAATAGATGTAAATTGGTTGGATCTAGTTCTTTAAGGAAACTAGGCTAACACTACCAACTTTGTCTTATTCGAGAATATCTATGTAGAAGTATCATGGTATGTAATGCATGATATCACATTTATAAGTGATGTCATTCCCAACATCTTAGTAGAATAGGGGAATTCATGCCTAGTATAATAGTATTAAGCAAAACTATGCCAAGTGTCATGTATATGGATTCAATGCTCAGTATCATAGTAGGGGTCATCATGCCCTTATTTTATCACAAGGGATGTTATGCGTGTACTATATCACAAAAGAAGTCATACCTAAACAGTATCAGAAGGTACATTATGCATATATAATATCATATCTATATCATGCCCATATAGTATCACATTTTTATGAGGGTTTCTATGCTCGTATTTATACAACATGTTCAAGGGTCTTCATGACCATTTAGTTTAGTTATTAAGGGTCTTCATGAATTTTTTATATAAAGTATAGGGGACATCATTAACATTTACTATAAATAAAAATGTTCATCATATACATGCATCCTTAGTAATTATATTCAATTTCATTAATATTATTTGATCCATTATTTATAATTTGTTTACACTTAATAATGAAAGTGGAATAGTCATTTTCAAGTTTATGCATGTGACATAAGATCAACACTGAATTCAATTTAATTCATTAATCTTTTTAATGGATCAAGTCATGTTATTATACCTAATTGAATATAATGATATCACCATTGAGAATTTAATCCAAACACTTCAATTGGTTATTTGGATATATACTCATGGAAGCCAAAAATGCATGTAAGAGGGAACACCCGTGGGGATGTATCACAATGAGGTTCACAACTGAATATAAATTTTGGTTCAAACATGTCATTAGGCTCAAAGAAAGAAAACCAAATCAGGGAAGATATTATTTAGTGGAACTGAATTATGAAACTAGTGTGCAACACAAATCACATATTATAAAACAATAAGACATGAAGGGATTATTATTATACCACATGCCTCAAGCTCGTATAACTCTCCTTATCAAATATCATCCTTTTGTTTGTATTGGATTGAAATAAATATGAAGAACTGATGAACTCAATGAAAATATGGCATATGATCATGCACCTTGAAAACTCAGTAAAGAGAAAGAAAAATAGAGGACGACACAAAAGGAATAAAGATATAACTGTTTACTATCCAATGATATATGATGTGATTTAATCAAACATCATATAGATATTGAAGAAAATAGATTAGATGATTAGGGGAGAGTAATGGATGGAGAACCCACTACACACTAATAAATTTGAGAAATAAATATTTGGGAAAATTTTAATTCAATTTAAGGTTAATTTTTTCATTTTACCTAAAATATCTGAGTTTCATGGTGTGGTGGCATGGTTGGCCATAATGTGTGCCAATTGTGAGTCGTTCACTGTTTTAAGGAGCACATCGCTCAGATCATGTGCACAGTTTGACTAACTATGTGAAAACCAAGTGAAACGCCTCTGCTAAAAATTGCAGGTGCTCTCATATGGACATGTACCCCCTAATGCACAGATTCTTAAACTGTGCACCTCTGGAAAAATGCCTAAAACACTTCACATGGTTCTACAAAATTGTGTGTCTATGGTGGCATAGTGTCCACTAAATGTTTAGGTTATCTACATTTCTCCAAAATATGGGTTTCTGGCTTCGAACTATCCCCAGACACCAGTTGGAACATTCATGAAGTCATTGGGAATCTATATTTTGTCTTAAGAAAATGTGTAGACTAAAATTAGAAGGATATGTGCCTCAAATAAATATTGGGTCCTTACAGTCATCCCCCCTTAAAATAAATCATCCTAATGTTCACCATTTATGGGTGTCAAAACATAATAAGTGAAACATTTCACCTATTGAGAACATACATCAGCCTTCTCCTCCCAAGTATCATCCAATACCAAGATGTGCTTCCATAACACCCATACTAAAGGCATATACTGGCCTCAAAGACATATATTCTTTGATGAGTGATTTTTATAGGATAATCCCAAAAATAAGAATAAACATCTTGTTCCATATCTTCAGGATCAAATGTATGAGATAGTTCTACATGATATCAAAAAATATGTGAAACATCCAAGACTTTGTGCATGGAAAATACCTCTATAGTAATTGAAGCTGATAGGATACTGACCAGAATCTCTCCAGGATCTCAAAAAACCTAATAAATCATGGTTATAGCTTCCCTTTCTTTTTTATCCATCTATTCTGATGTCTATGTGATGCCAATAATAAAATACAATCACCAACCTCAAACTCTTGAGGTCATTAATGGAGATTGGAATAATATTTCTGTCTAGAATGAGTAGTGTACATCATCTTCTTGATCTAGTGAGCCAACACTAAAGTCTCCTGATTGAGCTGAGGACCTGATATCACTACCGCTCCTACCTCAAACCAGAACAGGGGTAAATGGAATTTCAAACTTTATAGGGCCTCGTAGGGATCCATCTGAATAATCTCAATGTAAGTGTTATCATATTAGAAATTGAAAATAGGGATATACTTCTCCAATGAAATTCCAATCTCAATGACACATACTTGGATCATATCCAATATAACCTATATAGTTTATTCTGTCTGAACATCAGTTTTATGGTGAAATGTTGTGCATAGAAGTACCAATGGACCCATAGCCTTTTGGAACCCCCACAAAACATAAATGTGAAATGATCATCCATATCAGAAATTTTAGTAAGAGGGATCTCATGTATTCATTTGATCTCACAAACATACAATATCTACATCTCATTAACTGGAAATGTCTCAAATATTACAATGAAGTGGGATACTTGTTTCAATCCCTCTGTAGCTAGCCAAACTAATTTATTAACTTCAGGTGACCTAAATAAACCAATGAAAAAAACCATCGCAACATCCTCACATTTACATTTTGGTATAGCTAATAGTTTTAGCAACCCATCAGGTCAGTGGTGTTCTTCCTTGACCTACTGACAGGTGGAACACCTAGTGATAAAACCTTTTATATGATGTTTCATCCCTAGACACCAATATTGTTGGTGCATATCATGATAAATCTTGTACATACCTGGATGAATAGGCCACTGAGAAACACGTGACTCACGCATCATCTCCTATATAATATTTCTTAGAATCCAAATACACCTATGTATATATAGGATGTCCTCATCATCAATATTCAATATGAAGGTGGGTCCTCTCCAGAAATACTCTCTGATAGGACCAATCCCTCGGGATCTGAAAACTACCTCATCTTCACAATCTATAGAATTATTGAGTTCACTGATTGTAATGAAAGTATAGATGATTCATGATAGTCTTGAGCCTCTATATTCATCTCATAAAATAGATCAATAAGTTTCTATTCGCAATAGGCCTTCTGAACCATCGGTATCTGAGTTCTCTTTCTCAGAGAGTCAACAACAATATTTCCCTTCGTAGGTGTATATAGGATTTCTCTACATCAAATGACTATAGATATTCAACCCATCTATAATACCTAAGATTCAAGTCTCATGATATAAAAATATACATGAGCCTCTTTTGTCTTATAAACACCAAAAAACACACTCTGAGTAGGTCATTCCCCCAAAAGTGCAGGGTGTGTACAATAGCTTCTAAAAAGAGATCATGCATTAGGAAATTCGGATCATGAGGCCTCAAATTTTATGAACCATTTGCAAAGACTCGATCTTATTATATTATAATTTCTCCTTTCCTGATACCTAATTTTTCACAATAGACTTTATATTTCCTACCAAACTCTGGATGTATCAGGATAAGTGTTGAATTTAATCTCCACATAAACTCTTAAAAGGTTGTCTCATAGGATTCAAACCACATTAACATAAAACCGTTTTATGTTAATCTCATGATAGGTGACTCTATGCATGTCAAGTCCAATATAAAACTCATATAGTAACATGATAGCCCCAATAAACTCTTTTTCCAAAGATGTTCATGAGATTCCCCCATGTACCTATATCCCTCACCTTCATTAAGTTAACAAAAACATTTTCCTCCGATATAATGTGACCTAATATGTTAACCTTGAAAATATAAAAATGACATATATTGAGCTTAGCATAAATCTTGTTCTCTCTCATTGTATTTAGAATGATCTCTGGATTAGTGGCATGGTCATTTCGAGTATGATAATATACCAATATATCATTTACAAATACCACAAAAAAGAAGTCAAGGTAGGTATAAAAAACCATATTCATGAAATCCATGAAGATGGAAGGTGTTTTCTTAATACATAAGGACATCACAAGATACTCATATAATCATTACCAGCTATAAAAATCCCTACATGGATTATATGAAGGACTTACTCAACCTTCATGATATCTTGACATTAGTTAGATCTTTGACAATACCCTTTCTCCTCTGATCTGGTAAAAAATATCACCAATATGTGGTAAATTACACCAGTTTTCCACTATAATATCATTAAAATTATGATAATCCATGCAAATAATAAGGGTTTCGTCTTCCTTATTGGTGAAAGAGAACGGTGAATCCTAGGGAGAAGTATAGGGTTATATAAAACCCATAGACTCTAAATCCTCTAAATACCTCTTGAACACCTCCAATTCAGTTGTATCCAATAAATAATGAGAAATGGATATTCGTGCATCTCCAAGAACTAACTCAATAGTAATATCTACCTCTATCTCAAGAGGTAGTCCTGAAAATCGTTGTAGAAGACATGCCTAAATTAATTGACAATAAGAATGAAATCAATAAGATGTATTCTCTAATCATTCTGTCGAATTATAATAATCTAGGCAATCACTCCACCTAACCCAATATGGGTAGTTCCATCTCTAATATGTTGGAAATCCCACTCACCCTTGTGAATATAAGTGCTTCTCTCTGGTGATGTCAATAAAACCCTCTAGTGATAACAATCGATATATGCATGATGGGGAACCAACCATTTCAATTTAAGAATGGCGTTGAAGCCTTTCATCTCAAGAACAATGATTTTCAATAAAAAAAATGATTGTTTCCTACATCAAAAGGACAATCCTTTCATGGGCATGAACTATCTAATCATATATCCAAAGGTGCATCTTGTGTCATAGCGCCACAAGATAACTCAAAATGAAGTCCAAGGCTCTCCAATAAAGGAATATATATGAAGGAATGTGATTTACCTATATAAAATAATGTAGAACTTATATTAGATGGTACTAGAAAAATACATCAAATAGTAGACAACCCAACCTCCTTCTCCTATAGTATAGGCTACACTGCATAGATTTAGATTGTTTCATGGCTCTGTGCTACAACATGACTGCCTAGAGAAATTATGCTTTTTTGATGCTATATGTCTCTTGTTTAGCTGCCAAATATATGACATCCTCATCTAGATACATGGTGAGTATTACTCCATCTTCCATCCTTGAAAGGTGGTACTGAACATGCTCCTGAAGATGGAGCTAGCATGAATCCTCTCACATTCATCCTAGATGGGAAGGTCTTACTGAATCACTATATATTCCTCAATCTTCCATATCCTTGGAACTTGATAGGGTATTTGGTAAATTAGGACTTCTTATGCCTAGGATTCCCACACTTGTGACATATTATATAACTATCTGTAAAAGTCATCTGGTTACCTATTTTAAAAAACTTAGTCAAAATGATCCAGTTATGACCAATTGTAGAACCACCAATGTGTCTGGGTTCTGAACCACTCTGTATCATAGTGTCTACTTATTTTAGGTTATGGTCTGTGATAAGGTTATGTTTCACTATTTTAGAAATGGTTGTCAACCAAAAAACATTTACCTGAGAAAAAATATGATGACTCTGACCACCCTAAAATCATCTCTATTTTGATGGATTATTCATAATGTGGATAGAAACAAGGTGTTAATGCTCTGTATAATTAGCTAAATAGTACATGATAATCATTGAATCCTAATGTAGGTTAATAAACTCCTTGGAATGATCACCCTCATGTTCTATAAAATGAATTATTCAAAGAATCTTGATTGGAAATCCATCTATGTTATTTCCTGATATTGATAAGACTACATTAAAATATCCCACCATCATTTAGCATATCCTCAATGCATATATGTAGAAATTTTCACTCTCCTCTAAGGATGTGTCTCCAGATGCGTTAATATGGAAAAGGATTTCTCTAGGAAGAACTCTAAATCATGTGGTCTTATAAATCCCAAAAAATGTGGGGAGATATTATTGTAGTAACTACAGAGTCAACTCTACCATAAAAGGGGAAGAGCACAGAGCTCCCTATAATGTCTGCATAAGATCTTGGAAATCTCCTTGAAAGATGGCATCATCCATGTTGGGAATAGGAATAGGTGCCACTACATTATTTATTTCGGGTGACTCAGGGCCCCCAACTCTGGGGAATTTTTATTGAAAAAATGAATTTTTGTTGAATATTTTATTGATAATAAATTACAAAATTTCCTCACATTGTGTTAAATATGTTTATTTATAAAATATTTTTGGATTAGATCATTCTTTTTAAAATTTGATGAAAATTCTAGTTTTAAACTTTAAAGTTCACTATAATTATTAATACATAAATATTTTTATTTAAGTTATTTGAACATAATGTTTTTTATGAATATTCTTAACTCCATGGGATGCAACTTTTATTTAAGACTATGGAGAAAAATCATGCATTTGGTTGTAGTAAAAGGGCTATGAAGTCAAAGATGGGATGAACTCTCCAGATTGGACATCAGTTATGTATTTGGTTTATAACATATTAATATGTGCATGGATTATGCATGAATTTTTAGAGGATCTCTAGGAATAATTTTCTCATAAATCAAACTTCTGTAATAATAGCTGATTCACGAACTTTTGGTATCAAAATAGGTGGTGGAAGTTGGATTAATTTATGTGGAAGAATTTCCCCATTTACACTTCAAAACTCTTTAAACCCATACTCCCCTCCACTCAATAAGTTGGTGTTTTTCACATTTTGAGGGGTTGGGACGTGCATTAGGTGATTTAAGGTAGAAGAGAATTAATTTCACTCAAATTCTCACACCATTATAAGAGGTGTTGCTCTTGACAGAAGGATCCCCTCATTGAAGCCTTATTCTTCTTCATCATGTTGTAATGTTTGAATTTTATTAATAAAGTTCTTAGTTACCCTTTTATTTATTCTATTTTCTTATATTTTTTTCCAATTATATTCTTCTCTACTCATCCTATTTGGTCTAGAATCAAGAGTAGAAACAATATTGGGTTATAACCATTCTAAACATTAGCACATGAAAAACAAGACTATGATGACTACACCGCCCATGGAAGAGTAGTTCTTTTTAGTAATTGATATACCTATTAAGTTATTCATAAATTTATTTTGAGTCATTATGATAAAATAATTCAAAAAATATGACCCATGAATTGAGTATTAAAATTAATATAAACTAAGCAAGCAATTGAACAATTGACACAAAAACAAGCGAGGTCTTGATTTTTGTAAATTGCGAGAGCGCAAACATAATCGTTAAAACAAAACCATGCAGGTTAAATTTGAAGAGTTTAAATATAATACCTAAAATAAATTTATCCTTCTAGAATGGATTTAAGCCCAATTTTACAGTTGAACATAATCTAGTATTATAATTTCTATCAAATCAGGGTGTTACGATTGCATGTTCTAAAGCTGGTATAGGGTTTAACTTTTTCATCATTGGTAATGTTAATTCTCTTAGGGTACTAAGTTTAAAAAATTAGGGGATTATAATTAATAGGATGTCAATTTAAATGATAATGATCTATAAGTATGTTAATAGTTATAGTTATATCTATTACAACTTGTAATTTTTTTTATAGTTTGGGTTTGGCATAGTGGTAAGCACCCCGTAATGCTTCATGACAAATGGGGGTTCAAAACCCATGGGGCGCAGGTACTATAGCATACATTAGCATTAGTAGGGACTGTTAAAATAGTGGGAACTATAGCAATGGTAGGTCATTTTAGCAGTGGCAGGGTACTGTAGAAGTGGTTGGTACTGTGTAGTACTGTAGCAGTGTGGGTATTGTAGCAGTACTATTCACTGAATGGGCCTTGGGCCAAAAAATTGAGCCTACAGGCCATGTAATGGGATAATTTCCCATTGGGCCTTTGGGATATGTAATGGGTCTCCCTATACCTAGTTAAAATAGTTTTTTGAATTGATTTAATAATAAATGAGGGTTCAGACCCAGCCTTTAAAAAAATATTTTTTAAAAAATATCTTCTTGTTGAGTCTTTTTAATCTAACTTCATTTCAAAAATAAAAACAAAAAAAATGAAATATTTTTCCAACAAACTTCTTCTAGTTTTATAAATGAAAAACAACCCCCAATAATTTAATGTATATTATTTATTTTATTTAATTATATTTTCAAAATACCATCAATATATTTTCATAAATTACTTTCTCCTTTGAGAGACGACTTTGGTCAGCCACACTACTGCATCTAAATAACACGAAACCGAACATCATTTGAAATCTCCCAGGATAGCGCCTTTCAAATTTTTTGTTGTTTCTAGGGAGCCATGTAATTATTTCAACCATGTAGAGGTATTTATTTTATTTTATTTTTTTATTTTCCTCTTCCCTTCTTTCTTCAGTCATTACCCAATATGAAATTTTCTTCTTCTTTTGTTTTCTTCTTCTTCTTCTTTTTGGACCATCAACTCAAATATCTCATTTTTATTTTCTTATGGTACACTTTTCTTCATAAATATTTTATTTTATTTGTGACATGAACTAATTCTAAGGATATCATAGATCATTAAACTAATATTGAACGCTGCCTTAGGGCTTGAATCAGACATCCCTGATTTATAATAAGTTTCAACATTCAACCAGTTGGAGACTTTTTCCATTACGAAATCAAAAAAATGGAAACACTTATAGATCAATCATAAAACATGAACCAATGGATGAAAATAATAATATTAAAATTAATATAACCATTCAATAATTGGATTCACTAGACATTTATTATCAACCAAATTTCACTGCATACCCAAATCTCGAATCAGAAATTGAAATGAAATATGTGTTAATTCACCTTCATCCAAATTTTCATGTCTTATCTGGTGAGGAACCAAACAAACCTTAAAATTTTTAATGTGGTTTTATCAACCCTAAAACCAAAAAATGTATCTGAATATCAAATTAAACAAAGAGCATTAATATTCTCAATTGATAGAGCATCGAATTATTACATTTATTATTTAAAACCTAAATATGTAAATTATTGGAACGATTTAGAATGTCTTTTCTTGAAGTGATTTTTTCCAGCATAAAAGACCACATCCAATCAAAAAAAGTTCTATATCATCAATAAATCACAAGGGGAGTCAATGTATGATTACTAGGAGTGATTCAATAAGTTCTGTGCAAGCTGCCCATATAACCAAATCAATGAGAAGTTACACATCCAGTACTTTTATGAAGGACTCGCACCTGTGGAGGGAATCATGGTGGATGTTGTAGATAGAGGGATTTTTTTTGACAAAATAGTATCAGTTTCATGTGATTTTATCAATAGGATGGAACAAAACTCCCAAAAAAATTCGATCTAGGTACACCACATGTTAGAGGAGTATATCAGGTAATTCCATCCTCTCCTAGAAATAATTTTATTAACACTATGTTATTAAAGTTTAAGACTACGGTGAGGTAAATTTATTTGGATCAAAAGACATATCAACCAACTATTATGAGGCCATGTGGCATTTTCACTAAAACAAACCACACAACTGACTGTTTCACCCAA
This sequence comes from Viscum album, assembly GCA_963277665.1. Classification (NCBI taxonomy): domain Eukaryota; kingdom Viridiplantae; phylum Streptophyta; class Magnoliopsida; order Santalales; family Viscaceae; genus Viscum; species Viscum album. The sequence continues at coordinate 842,246,978 of OY728128.1, forward strand.
TTACAAGAGTCATAGGATTTTCCAGCACTATTCCCTGGGATACATTTTCAGCAGAAACTATTGCCACATCCTAAAAAAAGTATGATTCCTTTTCACCAACATACAACCAAGGGTGGAAGGATCAATTAGACCTGAGGTATGGCTCTGGACAAAAACAAAATCCCGCTTTTCAATAAAACATTCAGAAGACTCTTCCTTACCAGAAGGGTTTCCAACAACCCCAAAGGAGATTTGATGCCCAAGCATTAACAAGACAATAACCAAGGACTTCTCAACCAAAGGTAGATTCTAATAATAATGATATTTTGAAAAAACTATTCTTAATCAATAAAAATGAGCTGAATAGTCAAGGTTCAAAGTTGATGGAATTGAAGACGCAAATGTGCTAGGTGGCAACTATCCTCCATGATCTAGTAAGTAAAGGCTCAAGAAATATTCCATCCCAACCAACTCAAAATCCAAAGGGAAAAATCATTTCCATAACATTTAGAAGTATGAAGAAAAAAATGGATACATATACTCCTTTCATTCTATAGGGATTCATATCAACTCCCATGAAGACCCATTACTTACAAACTGAAGAGATACCAAAGGATAAATACAATGGTAAGAAAAATATTGATTATGTTCCTCCTAAACCCCTTATCTTTCCTCAAAGGGTTTTATAAACCAAGGATATGGATGAGGAGGTAATGAAAAAAGTGGTTTTGGACACATTCAAGAATTTTGAGATCAACATCCCTATACTTGATGCCATAAAGAAAATCCAAAGGTATGATAAATTCATAAATGAACTTTATACCAATCGAAGGGGGGTCAAGGGAAATGAGAGGATAAATCGAGGAAGGAATATTTCAACACTCATTAAACCAACTCTAGAAATTCCAATAAAGTGAAAGGATCTTGGGATATTCACCATCCCATGATTCATAGGGGATTTAAACTTTTCTAATGCTTTATTTATTTTTGGATGTTTTAAAAATATGATACCTCGCTATTTATTCTCTTATTTATATGTTGGTGAGTAGAAGCCAGTGTGGGTATTGGTGCAATTGGTGAATACAGCTATACAATATCAAGTGGGAGTCATTGAGGATGTATTTGTTTAGGTAAGATACTTGGTATTTCTAGCATACTTATATGTGATTAACACAAATTATGATCATGTAAATTCTCGTGGTCCCATTATCTTAGGTAGGCCCTTCCTCAAAAAAAATACTATTATAAATTTTCATAATGTTACACTGTTGATGATGATTAGAGATGAAGTAATGGTATTCAATGTTATGGAATCCATTAAATACCCCTTAGAGGACAATTCTACTTTTTTAATCTCCCATTTTGAACCAGCAAATAAAAAACCCATGGAATTTTATTGCCCTATACATAGGGATATTATGATTATTGGTTATAGTTTGAGGTATAAAATCACATACACACATATTTCTAATGAACAAAAATCTCTTATATTTTATTTTTAAAGGGATTCATATTTTTTTTATCACGTTCACTCTCATTATGACTTGGATGATGAATATGTTGATGGATTTGATGAATTATTCTTCGATTTTGATGATGTTTATTCTGATATTGATGTTATTTGTGAACATATTTTATTTACTTTGTTGTCTCCATCCATACATCACCCCCTTTAATTGAAGCTCTAGCCATTTCCAAAAATCTCAAATACTCATAATTGTTAAGTAGAAGGAGATTACCTATTATAATTGCTTACTATATCCCTTTTGAACATAATGAATATTTTTTGAATCTTTTGATGGAGAAAATAAGGGAAATTGGGTGGACATTAACTGACATATCATGTATTAGTCCCTCCATTTGAATATATAAGATTCTTTTGGAGTATGGGGCCAAATTGGTTAGGAATCCACAAAGGAGACTAAATCCAACACTTCTGGAGGTTGTCAAAAATTTAGTTGAAAAATTGCTTGAGGCTGGTATAATTTATCCCATTTCAGATTCCCATTGGGTAAGTCATATTCAGGTTGTGCCTATGAAATTTTGTGTTACTATTGTCAAAAATGATAAAGAGGAGTTGGGTGAAAAATAGTTGGCATGTGTGTGTTGATTTTAGGAAACTAAATGAGAACCCTTACAAGGACCATTTCCCCTCCCATTTATTGATCAGATTCTTGAAAGACTAGCTGGGAAAAAACACTATTGTTTCATGGATGGATTTTCATAATATTTTCAGGTTCCAATTTCCTTGGAGGATTAAGAGAAGACAACAATCACTTTTCTATTTTGTATGTCTTCCAACCAGAGGATGCCATTTGGACTTTGAAATTCCCCAAGTACCCTCCAGATAAGCATGGTGATTATTTTTTCTAATTTTCTTGAGACCAACATGGAGGTATTTATGGATTATTTTATAGTGTATTGGTCTTCATTTGATGATTGTATCTCTAGTTTGGGAATGTTTTTGAATAATTCTATTGAGAAGAATATGGTCATGAACATTTAAAAGTATCATTTTATTATAGAGCATTCCATTTTTTAGGGAATGTGGGGTCAAAACATGGGGTAGAGGTTGATAGATCTAAGTTAGAAAATATTTTATCCTTACCATATCCTTCATGTGTGTGTGATGTTATAACTTTACTACGTTATGGATGATTTTATCAAAGTTTCAAAATAGATTTTAGTAATATTGATCTTCTTATGTCATGATTACTTCAAAAGGATTCTGAATTTGTGTTTGATTATTCTAAAATGACTTCCTTTGATGAGCTAAAGAGGTGTCTAACTACTCCACTGGTCATACAACCCCCAAAGCGGGAGATTCCTTTTGAGCTAATGTGTGACAACAAAAACTTTGTGGATGGAGATATCTGATATTAGAGGGTGGAGGGAAATTCACATGTGATTACATATGCATCGAGGAAACTGGATTCATCCCAATAAAATTGCACATCCATGGAAAATGAGTTTCTTTCCATCATATTTTCTTTAGATAAATTCTTTTCATATTTATTGGGCTCTAAAGTTGTTTTTTTATAACCAAGCATCTCCAAGGTAACTATTAGAGAATCTAGATGCAAATCCCATTCTTATTTAATGGATTCTCCTTCTCCAAGAATGAGATATTGAAAAAAAGAAAAAGAGGGGTTCAGAAAACCTTGTGGAAAACCACATGAGTCGGATTACTCACACACTATACGATGACACCTCAGACCACATACCACTTTAAAAGACATTCCCGAATGAGAATATTTATTCTATATAAATGGAGATCACATAAGAGTATATTTTAATAAGCTTTACATTAAATGGGAAATGTTTGAAGCAATTCATTAAGGGAATTTCTATGGATGTAGTGGATTTCACCACACTGCATAACCCCACCATCACTTGAGAATATCATGATGTTATTAACCCTTCATTTTTATATTATTTATCATATTTAAAATTAATTATTTCATGTTAAAATATCATCTCATTTCTCACATTGAGGACAATATAATATTTTAAGTGTGGGGGAGGGAACCTTTTCATTTTGTAATTTCAATTGTTGTTCTATTTTTCAAAAAACAATGTCTGTTGTTTTTCTTAATTTTTTTTGTTTTTCTAAAACTTTTGAGCTATTATGATTCTCATCAACATATTTAAATCCATATCAATAAGTGAATCAATTTAATCCATAAAAACTAGCTTAAATGAATGTTGAAAATGACTTTGTTTCAAGTTCAAATCATTAGTAATTTCATGAAAAGTACTCTGAATTTTGAATTTAATGCCACATCTCCCTATATTTATATTTGAAATAACTTTCATGTGAGGCTTATCAACCATTATTTTAATATTTTTTACTATTACATCACTTCTTGAGAGAACCAAATGATGCTTTATTTAACCATAATTTGATTTATTCCTGTCAAAACTTGAGGGTTTCAGTTAATTGGGTTCTAAATTATTGATGCATGTGTTTTGTATTATAGACCATATTTCAAAGAATCATTTTGATAATCTTCTACCATGAATATTTAATCCTTTTATACCTTAGAAAACATTAATATCTTATTAGGTTATCCACATTAAAAGCCAATTTTCGCTATCGAAACAACTCTTGATGTGAAATTGCATAATCTAGTTGAACTTAAGTTTGGGAGAAGTTGTATTTTTTTGTGGTACCACTTTTTGAGATACTTTGGGTGGAAAATTAAATTCCGAAGATATGTGATTGGTGGTGGAATAAAATATTATATGGAAATTTTTCCCTTTCTGGAGGTTTCATGATAAAAGAAGTTGTTCCTTTCTGGATCTTCCAATGAAAATAAAAATTAGTTCATATATGAAGATTTCATGAAAAAAAACTATGTTTGAGAAGATTAAAAATTTGGTGGTTAAAATGATGATTGGTGTAAATTTTCCAAGATTTTTCATGCTTTTAGAGCTCAATTTATACTAAGGGGAGTGAATAGAAGACCATACTTGAGGGAAAATTTGAATAATGCAATTTTTCTTCAAAATGAGTAAATCTCTCCTCATTCCGCCTAAGAATTTTTCACATCTAAATCATACTAACCGAAAACATCAGAACAACCACAAATGTTCCTCATGATAAAAATATTAAATTGACTCACATAGTGTAGAGATATAGAAATTTATCCAGACTATGGTGACCTTTGTATGAGTTAGGATAAGAAAGACATTGCAGAAAAATTGGCATTTGTGTGATAAGAGAAAATTCAAGCGAGGTGACTGGTTTGCATTCATGGTAGGAGGAATTAAGTGGAAAAATATTGAATTATGTAAATGGATAAATTGAAATAATGGTTTTTTATGTGGAATGATATCTTTTTTTTCATTTTTCGGAATTATTGGATATCAAGGATATGTGATTTAAAATTTGTTTGGGTTTGATATGGATGTTTATTTATCACAATTTTTTGGAATACATGATTTGATGTTTAGCCATGTATTGAAAAAGGGGAGTGTGGGGGAGTTCATAAAATTCATTTTTGTTGAATAATTTATCGATAATAAATGAAAACATTCTCTCAAATTATTTTAAATAGTCTTATTTATAAAATATTTTGAATTAAACCATTCTTTAGAAAATTTGATGAAAATTTCAGATTTATCATTTAAACTGCATTGTAGTAATTAGGACATAAATATTTTAATTTGAATTATTTGAACTTAAACATTTTTATACATATTCTTGACAAAATGGGATAGACCTTTTATTCAGTCTATGGAGCAAAATCATGCATTAGGATGGTGTAAAAGGGACATGAAATCAAATATGGGCTTGACTCGCCAAATTAGACATCAGTTCTGTATTTACGTCATAAACTCTTCATTATTGCTCGGATTAGGATAAAATTTGAGAGGAGTTAGAAGACTCATTTTATCATAAATCACCCTTCAAGAAGAATATATGATTCATGCAATTTGTGTCCAAACAGGCATTGAAAGGGGGATTATTTTATTTTGCCGAATTTCCCAGTTCACACTTGAAGCCTCTTTAAACCTATCTTCCCCTACACTCTATAAATTGGTGTTTTTATAATTTGGAGGGGTTGGGACGTCCATTAGTATATTTAATGAAGAGTATAATTGGTTTCACTAAAATTATCCAACCATTGTAAGAGGGGTACCTCTTGAAGACTGGATCCCCTTATCGAAGCATTCTTCTTCTTCTTCATGTTGTAATGTTTACATTAGTGTAATAAACATATCCATTCATATTTTATTTATTCTATTTTATTATTATTTTTTTAATTCAATTATTCTTTAATCATCCTATTTGGGTTGTAATCAAGAGTAGAAATGAGATTGTGTTATAATATTTTTAAACCATTGCACATGCAAAACGTTTCTAAGATGACTACACAACCCATGGAAGAGTTGTTATTTATAATAATCAGTCTACATCTTACATTATTCATTTATTTATTTTAAATAAGGAATCTACTTTAATTCACAAAATATGATCCATGAATTTAGTTTTAAATTTAATGAACCTTAGTAATCAATTGAAAAGTTGACACAAAAACATGTGAGGTCAAAATTTGTGTAAATTGTGTGAGTGAAAATTTAATTAGTAAAACCAACCCACATAGGATAAATTTGTATAGTTAAAATATAATCCCTAAAATAAATACTTCCTTATCTCCATAATGGATTTATTCCCTAATTTATCACTGACAATAATCTAGTCTTTGAACGATAATCAAAGTAGAGTGCTAAGATTGCATGTTCTGAAGATGATCTAGGGTTTAACTCTTTTCATCATGGTGGTAATGTTAATTATCATAGGGTACGGAGAATAAAATTTTAGGGGATTATAATTATGTGGATTTATATTTAAATGATAATGATAAATAATTAAGTGAATAGGTAGATTTATATCGATTACTCCATGTAAAATATTTTCTAAAAAAACATCTTCTGGGTTTTTCTTTTTAATCAAAAAACATTTCAAAAATAAAATAAAATAAAATTCAATATTCTTCCATCAAAATTCGTCTATTTTTATAAACGATAAACAACCTCCAATACTTTTGAGTAGTGTATTTGAGTTATTTAATCTTATTTTTAAAATATCTTCAATTGGTTGTCTTAAATTACTTCCTCATTTGAGAGACGACTATGGTCAGCCACTCTACTACAACTAAATAACCCAAAACTGAACATAATATGAATGTGCCCAAGAAAATTCCTTTCAGTCATCACCACCCTCCTGGTGTATGACTTGAGGGCATCATTTCATAATTTCTCTAAAATTTTGTAACACATAACTCAGATAATGTTTGATGACAAAATAAGACACATATATAGAAATTCAATAGGTACAGCGACTTTTTTTAGTAGTTTCACCCCTCCGTTAGATCAAAGATTCAGGTCTAGGTGACATGGAAAATTAAATAGAACAACAACGACACTACAAACTTCCCACCACTATGGTCTGGACTGGGTCAAGCTTTTTGTTTTATAGTTTTACGTTTTATTTAATTTTATTCTTATATTATCTTTCCCTTTAGATTTTTCAATTCAACAGTTCACAAATTATGATCCATAAGGTCTCATATAACATATGAAACAAAATTTGGAATCCATTTAACCCATACCATACCATGTTCTATCCCATAGAACTCATTTTCAAAGACTTAATGCACTATATTTGACTACTTAGGGTGTTAGTTATAGCCTAGTCAGGGAAACACTTCTTAGATTATGGAGAGCACTATAAGTATTAAATATGTTTTTCTAAGTTCGTTGTATAAATATTTTTCCAATAGTAATTCTATTTATAACAATCATTAAATCATGGAAACCACAGGTGATGTTACTAACATAATGCTCCAATATGGAATGGAAAAAGCATGGAATGTGAATTTCATATAACGTGCCTAATATGATTCATGAAAAATTATTTATTTCCATTATCTCATAAGTAAAAGAATAAATTATAATCCTTAATTAAATAAATAGTAATATCATAATTCAAGTGAATCACCCAATGGTGGATTCAGAATAGCTATAATAAGAAAAAGATGAAAATATCAATTTTTATTAAAGGAAATTAAGATTTACTTTATACATGGGTTTGCTACTACTAGGCACATATTATCACCAAATCCAAACTCCATCCTAGCATATTGATTATTTTTTAAAATTACTAATGTAATAAAATAAACCTTTGATACCCCATTCGGACATACAGGACCTAAATTCTTCTAAATGGTTCCCTGAGTTCATTTGGCCACATGGCCTCAAACACTTCTCTCACAATTCCATCATCCTTTTAATAGTTGTGAGGACATTATGTCTATCTATAGGGAGACTATTCCTTCATTACTAGAGCATCATAGTGGTACAATCAATATATTAATATAAAAAGTAGTGTTACATTGAATAATCAGTGGAAACATACATAAAAATGGCAGGACCTCTAACCCATCATAGAAAAAAATAGACTAGAATAACCAAGAATTGAATAATAATAAAATTTAGTATACTAAATCATATAAATGGATTATAATATCATGTTTTTAAAAATAGGAAAATATTGATACAAGAAATAGGTAATACATGTTGTACAGGATAATTTTTTTACAAAAAATTACTAAATTCTATCCAAGAAATGTGAGCTCCTACCCTGTCATCTGTTACAAATCATATATCCAATGTTAGTAAATATTTTATGCATCATTATGAGGATACCTCCCATTCTGTACACCAAAAAGAATAATAAATGTACATAGGTCATCATGGAACCATAGGTTTCCCACATAGGGTGTGATATAAATCTCAGTAGGCCACCACTAATGACATCTATAAATTTCCAGTCTATATATACCACATGGAAGTGTGTAGATATAGTAAAGTAAAGTATAAATAATAAATTTAAATGGGTCATCTTTGGTTCCTAAATTATTCCAAACTGTATCTACTTTCTCCAGTCTATGGAGGAATATCTCTATAAAAGTATCAAGGTATTTAATTCCCATTATCACATTTATAGGGATGTCATTCCTAGTATCATAGTAGTTTAGAGGATACCATACCCAATATCCTAGTAGTAATGGAATCCATTCTCAATATCACATATAGTGATTCCATAACCAGTATCATAGTATGGTTTGTCATTCCCATATATTTTAACAATGGACATCATGCCCGTATAGAATCACAAGGGATGTCATGCCCATATATTATCATAAGGGATGTCATTACCATATAGTATCAAAAGGTTTTCAATCCCATATAGAATCACATTTGGATATCTATACCTATATTGATATATCATGTTCAGAGAAGGCATCCAATTAAAGGAGTATATAATTTATAGGAAATTCATGGTGAAACTAGTGTGTCCCACATATCCCATATTATAAAACAATGATACTTGAATGGATAATTAGTATAACACCTACCTCATGATCTTATTACTCTGCTCATCTAGTATCAACATTTAGTTTGGCCTGGATTTCAATTAATTTTTTGAAAGTATGACCTCCCTAAAAATTGGTCATATGATCCAGAACCATGATAACTCCATTAAAAGAAAGGAAATGGAGAATGTTTTAAAAGGAATAATGATATTATCATTTCCTATCCAATGAGACTAATGATTCTTCAATCGTACTTCAGAAATTGAATTTTTTAAAGTAATAATATTAAAGGTTCAAGGGAGATCAATAGTATGAGAACCCAGTGAACACTAAACATTATAAGAAATAAATATATGGGATGAATTTAATTTTATTTAAGGGTAATTCAAAAAATTTTACCCAAAATAACTTGGTCAAATGGATTGGACATATAGTTGGCCAAACCATGATCTAATGATGCGCCATTCCCTATATCAAGGGGAACCTCGCATGGTTCATGAACATGATTTTAACTTAACATTAATAGAATATGTGATACACCTAGACAAAAAATTACAAGAGCTTGTGCATTGGTGTCTACCTCATAATTCATGGTTTCTCAAACCACGCACATTTGGAAAGAGGCATGAACCACCTCACATAGTTTTACCAAAGCATGCCACTTCTAGAAAATGGTTCTTAAAAACCACATGTCCTAGATTCCTATCTCTGAAATATTGGTTATAGCCTCTGAAGAATCCCCGAACACCACTTCAAAACATCCATGAATTCATCGGGTGTCCATATTATATCCAAAGAAAATGATTAGAACATAATTAAAGGGATTAATACCTTAAATATATATTGGGTTATTACATATTAAGTGGCATGTATTAGTCGAGTTCAACAATAGTTCCCCTACCAACTACCATTGATCAAAAATAAACAAATAATAAACTCATATGAAATTAGTCCTAATTAATTATAATAATAATAAAACATAAACAATATCATACCTCAATTTGTGGTGGTCTATAGATTTTCCCAACTATGCATATTGTCACCATTAATCTTATAAATTAATATTCATTAATAAATCATTATCACATGGATAAAATATCCTATAATCGCTCCCTTTATTTTTATTGAATCTTACAGTGTTACCTCATTACAAAAATTATAGGAATTATCCTTCCCAATAATACAATTTTTCACTGATCTACAACTCAGATTAGCCACTCATCAAAACATTATATTACCTCTATCTCAATATCCACACCAATAATAATGTATGATGGGTCCAAATAATTACATTAGATAAATTATATATATATATATATATATAATGCATGATACATATCATGATTTTTTAAGGGAAGCATTAGTCGGTATGCTATAATGCCTTTCTGTTATAAAATCTAAAAAATCCTCACAATCCAAGACATTGTATTACCTTGTACCCTTAGTTGATGATTATATATCCATGATAAAATTAATAAGAACAATTTTTACCCATTTTTTAACAACCCACATCTCACACATCTAATATTTAATCATTTTTATCTTAAAAGACAAACCTGAAAAATGGAGATATATATTATAAATAAGTTTAAAAATGTAATTTTAAAATTATGTAAATAATATCTCATCTCAATTTTCATTAATCACCTCTAGATATCAACATAATCCCATCACTCCATGGAATATCCTGGGAATATAAATAAATAATGGGTTTTCATAAAAACCCTATATAGTGTAATCAAAGTAAACATGTTGGTGAGATATCATTAATTATGGAATAACAAAATATATGGACCATAAGTATTTTCATGTAACAAAGTAATTGAAGAAATTTTTTCCTAATAACTTAGTAATAATAAGATGTATGATTTTGTGGCACAATAGAAAACCTGTCCTAAATATATTTCACAGTTTACTTCCAAAACATCATAATATAATGTCATAGGATAACTAACCATGCACTATACATGGTATCTCATGAGATGAACCATTACCCAATTCATTAGGTGAATATATAATTTTATACACACCCACTAAATCATAACAAATCTAGCTTATGTGTTTCTTATGAAACCATAAATAAATCATCAAGCATAAACCTGGAATAGTCCCATAAAAAGAAAATTGGTTTCAAGAAAGGTCTCATAAATCAAAATTATTTGACGAATTATAATTGTAAAGAAAAAAGGAGGAATAATTTCATATTATACATTTATATTAAAAATACACATTGATTATGGTATTTTATATCATGTATATATTGATACTTATTAATGAAACAAAAAATAATTATTTAGGAGGGGAAGAAATAAATTTAATGTGGTTCACATATGAAGTCAGAGTTTTTATTTTTATGAAAAAAAGGATAAGAAACATAATTAAACAAAATTACCTAATTCAGTGAGGATAAAATAAATTTATAAATTTATAAATTTTTTATATAAAAAGAATATGTGAGATAAATTCAATTTGGGAAATACAACATAAATGGGAATAGTGATTTGGAATGAACCATGGTTCTCATATTTGTTGTGCATCGAATGATTCCTCTAAATTATCCAGTAATAAAATTAAATTTATTAATGTAATTAACCTAGTGGAAATTAATGTTTAATTATATATTTTTATTCTTTATTATTTAAAATGTATTTATTTATTAGTTATTTGGTTTTTTAAAGATCATTGATATTTTTGATTCATGATATCATGTTTTCATTAGTAATATAATATCCATCATTTTTTTATCCCTTGGTTTCATTACTAAAAAGAGTTTCAATGTAATTTTCCATGATATATGAATAGTTTAATGTAAAAATAGTTACTTTTTCTACTAAAATAAATTCAAATGGTAAGTAAATGTAAAACCATGAGATTTGGTGAAATATTTTTTTTTCAAAATAATTTCATATTTCATATTTATTATTTCTAAAAATATTTTTATTTTTATATTAAAACAAAATGTATGGATTGAAATATACACAAAAACATGTTAATCGTGCCCTACATACATCGCTAACTTGGTGTATGTTACATGCAATACAAAGTTTCTAGGGAACATAATTTTATTTTTAGAATTGTTTAAATGCGATAATTTTAATCCTACCATTAAGCTGAGTAATATGCAAAGTAAAATATATTTTTAAAATATATTTTATAATGGGTGTATTTAAATTAAACACATTGATTATAAAAAATATAGTTTTTGGTAAAGTCATTATGTATTTAGAAATAATATTTTTTTAAATGAGATTATTTTCGTATCCTTTAGTGAAAAATAATAAAATTAAATTTAAACACATAATGAAATTTAATATGTTAAAACAAATTAAATTTTTTAATTTATAATTCCAAAATTATCTTGGGGTTATTTTTTGGGCATTTTTTTGAGAAATCTATTTTTTTTATGAGTAGTGAATAATACTGAATTTTATTTCAAAAATGCTTTTCCATATAATTTATTTATAAAGATAAATTATATTTTAAATTGGTTTAAAATCTGAATTATATCATATTTTTATAACATAATCCAATTTAGGTTATCAGAACTAATTTTACATTGAAATTGGGTATAAAAACAAAGAAATCTTTTGGAGGTTTTTATTTTAAACCCTCACATTATCGTCCTACCTGTATAATTAAATTTAAATTATTTTCTGACACTTTTGTTATTATAATTAGTATATATTGACTATATATTTAGATTCATAATTATTTATAATTTTTAATATGGTCAATATAGTTTTCACTAAAAATATTAGTGAATGTAATTAATATTAATTGCAATGATTAAAGTAAAATTAATCTTGATAAGGCACTAATCCTTAATCTTAAGGGAATAAATGACCTATAAACTCGTCCAAGAGTCATTTAATGACCATATTGAATCCATATATTCTATTATATCAATATTGGTCCACTATGGGTGCCAATTTCCACAGTAAATACATTGGTGGAATTCCCTTACCGAAAATTTACCAAAGTGTCACTCCTCTTCCACTATAAAAGTCTTTCTCTCCTCCCAATTACTTATGCCTCTCAAGACACATTGGATCAAACAAGACCTTCCAAATTACCTCCTAAATCCCCCTCCCCATATTCTATAATTATTAGCAAACCAAAATGACCTACCCGAATAAGATGTAACATTCTTCAACTAACTCATTAGTTTTATTTCCGTATCCACTCTTTCAATTATACTTATTCAATGATTATAAAAAATCACCAGTATACTGAATTTATTGAGATATCTATTTGATAAGGTTTAAACCTACACTAAAACACACTTCTATATAATGGGTAATGAACATACTATTTATTTTTATGGAAGGCTACCACCTCAAGAAATGATGATCGGTCATTTTTCCTTTACCACCATTCATGTTGAAAATAATAATTTACATGATGTTTATATATGAAATATATGATACGTATTATGTATTTAATATTATTTAATTCTTTTAAAACACATATATTTATGCTTTCCATTTTGGGTGAATGTGATAATTTTGTTTAAGGAAGTGTTGTCTAATGCACCCTCAAAGCTATGTGATTCATTAAAACAATACATGTAATGTATAGAGGATATGTTTAGTGAAATTATTTGACATATATTAAATAATAATTCTTTTATAAGTAAATTATATACTTATATTTCACTTTTTTTCTTTTCTTTCAATATGATTATAAAATAGAAACAATGTTCATGCGTATGTACGGCCTACCGTCTCCATGAAACTTGTTTTCCATTATATAATTATATATTATATAGATTATTATAGTACACATATAATTAATATATATGATATTTATATCATGGTGTACCTTTTTTTAATCATTATATTTTTTAACGACCAAATATATAACAAATTAAGGCAGATGTGAAAAACAAAGCAAATATTACCCAAAGCGTAACCTTAACATGAAATTATAAACAAGAGGGTAATATAAATCATAATAAATAAATATATGATATTATATATAATAATATGTTAATTTTATATATTTATAATTAAATTTTATTTATTATACACAATTTTTTAATGAGTACAACAAGAGTCAAGACACAAGGTAAGGGAATTTTGTCTCACATTTTATTTCCCTAAGATACAGGCCCTATTATCCTCTCACATCTTTTATGTGATTTATATACATCCTATGATTGTATTATATGACTATTATAATTAAATTAATGAGTATTTATAGATCCATTTTATGACAATTATTTTATGATGTTTGTCTTCCAAAATTTACCAAATCGGTAAAGTAATTGTTTCTCAATTTTCCTTCTTTATGACACATGACATGTTATAAATATACATTTTTCCATGAGGCATATATACTAACATTGAAATTTATATATCATAAATAAAATTATTTTAATTATATTTTAAGATTCGTGAAATTTATTTTTCATACATATATAGTATGATCCCAAGTTACCATGGGGTAAGATTTATTTGAAACAATCTCATCATTTATCAGAATTGTTTATTATTCTGATTCTATTGGTGAAATCATATGATCTATATCTCAAAAAAACTCGGGAAAATTCTTTTAATATATTTATTTTATATATCTCTATGTATTTGCATCATTTTTTCACTTATTAGTTGATAATATAGTTAATAAGTTTTTTTTGAGAAATCCCAATATTATCACTCTCTTAAGTTGAAAATCTATATTCCTTCAATACCATCCCTTATTATAATGCTTCCAAAAATATTATTCAATTACCAAATTATATTTATTACATATTTTTACATATGTTTTACCATTTAATTTTTTTTTAAAAATTATAATCTTTTTTTTATTTTACGGTCAAGGAACATTTATAAACATTATACTATGAAAAAGGAATGGTTTAATTATAAATATTTACCCACTGTCATTCCCCTAAAGCATCCATTAAAATATTAAAAAGTTGTTTTTTATGTAAATAATTTCATTATATTATTTAAATTAGTTTTTTTAATGTATTTTTCAATGAACTAGGTTTTCAAAAAAATTATGTTTAAAAAATGTGGTTAAAAAATTCAGAAGATTCATTATATGTTTTAGAAGTTTTGTTTTTAAAGAAAATGATTTCAATGATTAAAAATATTATTTTATAAGTATTACAATTATTTTCAATTTTAATTCTTATAAAATGTATTAAATAATATTTTATATTTTTTCATGTAATTTTTTTAAAGATGTTTTCATGCTTCTATTATAATTTTTCAAAGAGAATAACTTTCAAAATGATTTCAAAATTCTTTTACAAGTTTTCATGAAAAATGGTTTTCCAAATGTTTTCATTATTTATTTAAAAGTTTTCATTTTTATTTTCAATAAAATTTCTTTCAAAATTATTTAGGTTTCAAAAATAATTTTCCAAATAATAAAGGAATTTTTTTTCAATAAATGTTTTAGAATGATATTTCAAAATTATTTCTCATATAAGATGACATCCGTTTGTGTTACTCAGGATTTTCTGGGAAAATGTTTCATTATTACCATAAATATTATTTTTATAAATGGATTATATTATTATGTAATTATAATTATGAATTATTTTTTAATTTACGGGTTATATGTGTTTGAAACCCACCTATTTTTACAGGATTTTATTTTGATGAAATGATTACAAAACCTATATATATATTTTTAGGTTATGATATGATTACATGTTTATGAAACCCATTTCATTTCATGGGTTATGATATAATTTTGTTAGAATTTTTGGTTCATGTATTTATGATTTCATTATATGGTGGGTGGGACTTATATCTCCCTCCACTGCATTGGGTAAAGATCCATATCTCATGAGATGGACTAAGATAGTTTTGTGATTGAACCTTGATTACTAAAATGACAATGGAAGGGAACCATGACTACCAAGATGGTAGGGGGAGTTAACTCATACTACTAATATAGAAATGGGATTGAACCATTAATACAAATATTGTATGGTGAGTGAACCCATACTACGAATACGGACATGGATGCAATGTCATGACTATTATTGAAATAATCTTATAGGCTTATGTGTCTACCACAAATCCATTTCATATTACAATGTTATGAATTCGTGGATTATGTTCTTTATTTACTTATGATTCATGTCTTTTTAACTACCCTATTTTATACTCTGATTCATATTTATTATCTTTGACATGCATGGTATGATATTTTAATGTTATGATCATGTTTTCATACACCTATGCTCACGTTTATTCTTACATGTATCCCTTGTTTACCCTTTCTGATCATCTAAGATCACCACTTTTTATTTATCCTTCAATAGGTTATGAAGATATGTATTATTTATGATGTGTATAATAAGGGTTCTAGTCATAAAGAACCTAGTGGGGGACAATTTAGCTCACTTATGTACTAGTGTTTATATTTCCTCATTTCTAAAGTCACTAATCTAATATGGTCTTCGGTCTTCTGTTTGTTTAATGTTTTATGTAATTCACATAAGTGATGTAATGTTTATTTATTTAAAGACTATTTTTCTAATTTTGGTATCATATAAAAGGTTTACTTAACCTTTGGAACATAGGATGAGAAAACCATAGTGAGAACCCTTAGGGAATGTCTAAGGATAAGTCTAAGGATAAGGAAAATTATTCTAAAATTTCATGGAATTTGGTGAACGATAGAGTGAGTGGATTACTAGAAATAAATCTGTGTATGGATTCTAGAAGTGGATGTGACTCTAGAATAAATGTACCTCGGGGTAACAACTCTGACACGGTTTGATGGGCCTGACTCGGTGCAACCTAGTACACGCAAATTGGCCTTGTTTCACACCTAGTTTGACACTCCAAGGGGATATGCTTTGGGAATTTAGAAACTCTTCACAAACCATCATAAAGTATATAAAAATACATTTCCAATTAATAACATATGATATTCCTATGGATTAATAGATTTAAAAAGATGTCATAATTTAGACACCATATAAGTATTTCTGTTTTCATGATGATGTGGTTTTCTAATGTGATAAGTGTTGCTCACACTATTTTTTTGGTTTTATTAAAAGGTGGGAACCCAAATGCATGAGGGTAGCATTGATTGTGATGGGAAATTTATTGATGAAAATTGAAGTGTGATGGTCACTATATTGAAGGATTTTGTGACCATTCCTAGTCAGTTTTCATGGAAAATGATTAATAATGCGTACCATAACCAACTCTAAGACTCATTATGGAAGAGATGGAAGGAGTTCACTGATATTATATATAATAGATTCCATGGAGTAAAGATTATTTAGTTACCTTTATTTCAATAATGTGGAAATAATCTCCCTAGTTAATGTCCTAGAGTAAAAGGATGTTGTTTTGACTGTGGGAATAGAGAATATAAATAAATTAATTTCAAGGAAATAAAGAATGGTTTTGTAACTGAAATGGATAGGAATATTAAATTCTAAATTAAATAATCAAAATTCAAATTCCTTATGAGTGGGATGAATTTTCATTAAAAATATCAATGTCATATGTTGAAAGCTCCTGAAGAGAATCAGTAAGGTGGTATGAGTAATGGTCATATTGCTGATAAAGATGAGACTACATGTTGAATGTGAAAATAAATATGTGTTAAGTAATATAATTATGTACAATTCTTATATATCATATATTATGTTGAATATTAAATGTATTTATTTATTCGGATTTAATAAATATACTGAAATATACATGGATTTTTTAGTTTATGTTTATCCATGGATTTAAAAATTTATGTTGGGTGTTTTTGATGGACTAGGAAATTCATTTAATGGAAAGCTAACATTTTTGACTAAGTTAATATAAAAAATAATAGAGTCTTTATGTTAAGATAATTTTGTTTAGATAAAATATGTTAGATTTGAATAAGTAAATTGGATGGTACTGATTATCTTGGAACTAATTTAGGACAGATTGATAATTGGTTATGCTATAATTTATTAGGGTTTCAAAATTTATTTATTTAAAGAATATTTCTAATATAATTTGGAATAATGATACATTCATGTATTCATAAATGATCTATTATAATTGAAATCATTATATTGTTTCAAAAAAATACTTGATGAATGAATTCACATGTTTAGAATGTGACAACCTAAATCTACTTGGTGATATTTTGGGAAACAATGTTAAGCTGATTTCATGACTTTATTTCTAATGTTTTGGATTTCAATATTTTATAAGGGTTATAAGGTTAACCATTCAAGAAATTTTTAAGTTAAACTCATGATCAAGTATTTATGTATTTAGGTTGTATTGAAAAAATTAGGGAATGGTTATTTAGTGATTAACCTCAATTCAAGGATGTCCATCATATTTATTTTTGAAATTATATTATTGTGGTTTTAAAAACTTACATATTGTATATCGGGGGACAGCCAATCAAGTCCAGAAAGGTTGTGGTTCTTGAACCCATAACCGATGGATTATAAGTGTTTTATACCTACCACTGACCTACATGAAGTCCAGGTTATTTTGTAATTATCTTTTAACACTAATATTAATGATGAATTGGTATTTTTTATTTTTATGTTTAGAGAATAATGTATTAACCATATTTATTATTAAGAAGAGTTAGAGAATAATTGATATACTTTTCATTCTTTTATGGGCCTTAAGATCTTATATAAGTGTATTTTATGTCTATGGGAATCATAGTTAATTTCTGGAAATCTATTTATTAAAATAATAGATGAATTATAAATTCATAAAATCACAAAAATATGATTAAAATTTTTAAATAAATATATTTTGTAAGTATATTTCCTTATATTAATTGTCTATAAAAGAATTAATGACTAAAAATTAACTTTTTTGTTATAAAAAACATTTAAGGAAAATATAAGAAACCAAAGGATTCAAACATAAAAGGATATTACAAAGCCATTAAAAAATAACATAAGCCTACCAAAACCAATTTCTCTACATAATATCTTGGAGATATTGATAACTTAATTATTTTGATCATCCATTAATAATTCTTCAAATTCATACGCTATATTTTCCCAAGACTTCATCCACTCACCTTGATTAATCATGCCTTTATTGAATCCCCTTATCAATATAAGATCTTTCATGTCAATCCAAGTAATCTACTCATCATTGTTATTCACTCTTAAGGACCTTCCTATGACCCTGTCAGCTTCATCTATAGTATCATTAATCACCAGAAACGTTTCATCCATTTCCTCAATAAAATAATTACTCAGTTTTTGGAAAATGATCAAAAAATGTTATTCGAATAACTTAATTTATTTTAACTAATGTCCTTTTAAATCATCAAATATTTATGACTTTGATTAACTTAACTTTTAATTGATCATTCTCTTGTTTTTTATTGATGACCATAATCAATCCCTATTAATATTTATGATTTTCCTCCATGTCCATGTTTTCACTTTCCACCTATGTTCTACAATAAGGAAACCTTGTTGTATATTACTTTGGGTAACCATTATATTTCAAACATTCTTTTTAAAAAGGGAGTTTTAGTATTTATTTTAGGATTTGTGTTTCTATAAAAGGAACTTTCAAGTTTTAAACCTTGGATAACCCGGATGAATTTTGATGGTGAAATTCATTTGAATAGGGCAGAATTTAACAGCCCAAGATTTTCTGAAATATTTTATTTTTGAAATTAGTTAATCTTTTGATATTTTTCATTTTGATAAATAGTTCTCATTTTATATTAAAACAATATATTTGGACCGTGTTATATACAACACCCAGTTAATCATGCACTACACACAAAATTGACTTGGTGTACGGTACACACAATATAGAGTTTCTATAAAACAAAAATTTATTGTTAGAATTATTTAAATGATATAGTTATAACCTATCCATTAAACATTTTAATATGAAAAGTAATAAATAATTTTAAAATATTTTTTATAATGGTTTTAT
This sequence comes from Viscum album, assembly GCA_963277665.1. Taxonomy (NCBI): domain Eukaryota; kingdom Viridiplantae; phylum Streptophyta; class Magnoliopsida; order Santalales; family Viscaceae; genus Viscum; species Viscum album. The sequence continues at coordinate 842,266,743 of OY728128.1, forward strand.
ATAAACAAAACACATTGATAATAAAAATATAATTTATGGTATACTCCTTATACTTTTAAAAATACTATTTTCTCAAATGAACTTCGCTTCATGTCCTTCTATGAAAAACAATAAAATTAATTTTAGACTCATTAAATAAATTAAATTTAAAAAATATTTTTTTTAATTGTTAAAGTTAAAATTATCTTATGGATAATTTCGAGTATTCTTTTGAGAAACTTTGTTTTTGAATGAATTGTAAAAAATACAAATTTTAATTCAAAACTGATTTTTAATCTAAATTATTTATAAAGATAAATTATATTTTAAATTAGTTTAAAAGTTTAATTAGATTATTTTTCATCAATTATTCTAATATTGGTCATTATAAACAATATTACATTGATATTGGGAATAAAAATTTAGCAAATGTTTGGACATTTTTTATTAAAAACCTAAATTGTTGTAACATCTACAAGATTAAATTTAAATTAATTTCATACACTTCTGATATTATAAATTTTAAAAACTTATTAAAACTTTTTAATAATAATTAATTATAATTTATTAAAAGTTTTAGTTAGTTTTTAACAAAAATTATTTCTGAAGTTAATTAAAATTATTTATAATGATTAAGGTAAAATTTAGAAAAATAAGGGACAAAACCTTAATCTTAAGATCCCAAATGACCTTTAATCTTATCCAAGACCTATTTTGTGGCCATTATTAGAAAATATAACCCCTTTTAATTATTTTTTTCCATTATGGGAGCCACATTTCATGGGGAAAACGTTGGTGGAATTACGTTTCCCAAAGTTTACAATAGTGTCACTCTTCCTCCAGAATAAAAAGGCCTCCTTTCATCCCACTTTATCACACCACTAAATCCAATTGTTTTGGACCAAAATATAAAAAAGATATCTATTCAACATTCCTCCACAAATTATATATTTCTCCCCTTTTTCATAAATCCATCCAAGTAATCCGTTTGTTGCAAACTAAAATGAGTTACCTGAAAAAGAGGTAACATTTTTCATCAAACTCTTTTTTTTATTTATTTTTCCACTAATTAAATTATAATTATTATATGATTATAAAAAAAACCAACGACATAAATATACTAAGATTTTTTTTTCAAATGGTTATACCTGAACATACATGCACTTCCATCTAATGTGTAATGAACATTTTATTTTTTTTTATGGAGAACTACCGCATCACGAAACAATGATTGTTCGTTCTTACATTGTGGCCTTTCATGGTAGAGAATTATGATGGAATAAATGTTTATATATGAAATATATTATAAATATTTTGTCTTTAATATTATTTAATTATTTTACAACACATATCTTTCTACATTAATTTTTGTGAAAATACGTTAATTTCGTTTGAGGAAGTGTGGAATATTGCCCCTAAAAATATATGATTAATAAAAACACTATATAGTTTGTATAAATATGTTTTTTAGTGATATTATATGATATATATGAAATTATAAAGATAATTTAATGATATTATATTCATATATACATATAATTCATTTTATTTATTTCAATAAGACAATAAAATGGTAACAATGTTCACGCGTTTTCACGGCCTACCATCTCCATAAATGGTGTGCTCCATTTCAAAATTCTATATTCAATAGATTTATATAATACATATATACTGAATATAAATGATATTTATAACATTTTTTACCTTAAATAAGTATTTATATATGTATAATGTACAAATATATAAGAAATTAGACAAATAACAAAAATAGAGTGAATATTACCCGAAGCGTAGCCTTATTAAGAAATTGTTCACAATAGGGTAATATATAGTCATAATAAATCAAAATATGGTATAAGATATAATAATGTAGTTATGTGATATATTTATAATAAACTTTTATTTTATATAAAAACGTTTGAATGAGTACGATGAGACTCAAGGAACATTGTAAGATAATTTTATGTCATATTTTATTTCCATGAGATACATGCTCTATTTACCACTCACTTATTTTGTGTGGTGTATATACTACACATGAAAGTATTATATTTCACCTTAAATTAAATTTATGAGTATTTAAATATACATTTTATGATTTTTATTTCATGAGGGTTACTATTAAAAATTTACCAAATCATTAAAGTAGTTTTTTTCTTAATTTTCATTCTTTGGGAGAGATGTCATGATATGACCCTATATTTTTCCATGAGGTGTATATAATTCTTTTGAAATTTTATATCATGAATCTAATAATTTTAATTATGTTTTAAGATTAATTTAATTTCATTTTATTATATGGAGTGTACGATCCCATGTTACTATGTGGTTAGAGTATATTGAAACAATCTCATCATTTTCCAGCATTGTTAATGATTATTCTTCCATTGATGAAATATTATGATCCATATCTCTAGAACACTCATTATTTTTATAATCGTCTATTTATTTAATCCATAACCATGTATTTGTAATTTTTCCACTACATGTTACATAAGATAGTAAAGAAAGTGTTTTTATGATAGACTGAGTTTACCTATCTCTTTAATCAAATATGTGCATTCCTTCTAAACCATATTTTTGGAAAATGTTTCCAAAAATAATATAATATTATTTAATATTCTTTAATATAAATTTTTAACCATGTTTTATCTCTTAACAAATATTTTTTATAAAAAATGAACATTCTTTTTGTTTTTCAGTAGAGGAACTTTTCTAACTTTTTTATAGTTCAAATGAAATGTTCACCATGTATGGATTTACCCATTGTCGTACCCTTGAAGCATACTTTACAATATTACAATGTTCTTTATTTAAGATGTTATTTTCATAACAATATATAAAATTAATTTATTTAAACAGGGTTTCAATGAATAAGGTTTTTAAAAATGGTTTTTATTTAAAAAGAGTTTTAAATGGTTTTCAAAGTTTCATTTATATATTTTCAAATGGTTATTTTCAAAAGAAAATGATTTAAATGATTTAAAATATTTTTATAATTTTACAATGTATTTTCAATGATAATGGTTTTCAAAATGTATTCAAGCATCCTTTATAAATTTTTATGTAAAATGTTTTTCAATATTTTTCCAACCATCTTTTTTAGGTTTTCATGGATAATGGATTCCAAATGATTTTCAGGATTTTTTTAAAGGTTTTCATTTAAATGGTTTTCAAACTATTATCACAACTTATTTTTAGTTTTTTATGTTTATTTTAAAGAAAATTGTTTTCAAAAGGTTTTATTTTTTAAAACTTATTTTCTGAATATGAAAAGATACCTTCCACAAGAATGATTTTGAATGATCTTTTAAACTTATTTCTAACTTATGATGACATATGTTGGTGCTACTCAAACCTTTCTAGGAAATGATTCATTGTTTCCATTCATTTTTTTTCTAGAAATGGATTATGTTTTATGGATTCATGTTTATGAAACATGTTTCTATTTCATGGGTTATATCCTTTTGAAACCCACTTCATTTCACAAGATATGATTTTGATGAATTTATTATGAAAATTAATTATTTTTATATAGGTCATGATATGATTACATATTTATGATACCAATTTCACTTCATGGATTATAATATTATTTTTATTATTTTGTGGAAAATTTATGTATGATTTTATTACGAGATGGGTGGGACCTATATCTCCCTCAAATACATTAGTTAAACATTTATATCTCATGGGATAGACTAATATGGTCTTGGGTATGAATGATGAATACTAATATAGCCATGAGAGAGAAATATGACTTCCAAGATAGTACAAGGAGTGAAATCATAATACTAATAAGGCTATAGGAATGAACTATAACTACCAACAGTGTATGGGGAGTGAACTCGTACTACTAAGTTGGCATTGAAATTAATTCCTTGACTACTATAAAAATAATTTTATATACTTATATATCTTAAAAAATTACATATATTATTCATATGTTATGATTTAATGTCTTATGTTCTTTATTTCCTTATGATTCATGTCTTATGAACTACCATGATTTATTTCGTTATTCATGTTTTTGATATTTGATATAGAGGGTATAATATTATAATGTTATAATCACATTCTCATATCCATATATCGATGTTTATAATTTCATGTCTATATTGTTTACCCTTAATGAGAATCTGACCTCACCAGTCTTTATTTTTCCTTCCCCAGGTTATGAAGATATGTATTATGTATAATGTGTCTAAGAAGGGAAAAAGTCATTAATAACCTAGTGGATAAAATGTATCTCGCTTATGCACTAGTGTTTATGTTCCCATGTATCTAAAATAACTAAACTAATACAGTATATGGGCATATATTTGTGCAATTGTTTAATTATTCCCCAAAAGAGATGGAATGTATATGTATGTCAAGACTGTGTCTTTATAGTAAACTTCTCTTTTAAAGTAGTTAAATTGAATATGTAGTTGAATCTTTAATATTATTAACATCATTGTTCTTTCAAAGTTATGTAATATAAAAAATCACTTAATTTTATTATTATTTTTATAATTTTACTAAGAACCATTTTTGAAACCATAATATAAATTTAGTGATGAAAAAATCATTGCTCAAATAGGTGTCATCAACCCACGAGGATGTGATCGATGTTTTTTCACAATAACGTATATAAATAAAAAATAATTATGTATTTTTCATTTAGTATCATTATTTTATAATTATAATGTTGTAATAATATTATAAATTCTTTACCTTATTAATTATGAGGTGTAATAAGTGAATCCATAAAAAAAATAAGTGTGATGATAAAATTTACCTTCATTGCGGAAGCATCCTTCAACTACCTCATGTGGCTTCTTGGAGTTGTCATTTGAGAAGACTAGAACAAATAAAACATGGTAAGTGATTTTTAGGGATGGATTTTTTTAATATATTTATCATGTCAGAGTTATTTTATGTGATTATGAATGGATGTGGACTGTGTAATTTATTAGGTAGAGATTGAAATTTTTTAATACAATATTGTGTATTCTATTATCCTAGCATAAAATAAATAAATAATTTTGATCCCAATGAATAATAATATTTATTTATTATAAAATTATTTTTTTTAAACGTAATCACTTTTAAAATTTAATTTCATCAATGTAATATTTTATTTATTAAAGTTAATAAAAATAGTTGTTTATTAGAATAAAATATAATATAGTCTTTAAATTTTTAAATATAGGTTTAGAAATTAAAATTATAGTTTTTAAATGAATTATTTTACTTGTTAAATCAGTGTTAAGTAGTTTAAAATGTTTTATAAAATACTAAGGCATTTTGACATCATTATTATGTCATCAAACATACAATATTTTCTAAAACAGAAATTTTTTTATTCACTAATTAAATCAACATTATTAGAAAAAAAATCACCTTATGATAAGTTCAAAATGTTGTATATAAAAAATATCCATTTCATAAAAATAAATTTCTAAAATAGTTAATTATAAGATTAAAAAAATAATACAATAAATAATAATATATAAAAAAAGATTAAAAATTTTAAATTATTAATATTTTGTGTTATATAATATAAAAAAAATTATAGTCATAATAAAAATATATTACCAATTTTCTTTTTGTTAGATAATTTTTATTATATAAATTAAAATTCATAATGGATACTATAAATTCTAAATGGTTAGTTACAACTCTAACACTAGTTTTATATTCCAATGGTTATATTAGAATTCTAACTATCATATTGGTTTATTATCCTAATAAATTCCCCTCATTCTATTCATTTATCATTCACTCATATTACACTAAATTTAATCTAATTTTACTAAGTAAAATATCTTTATATTGTTATTTTTTTTGTTTTTATAGTGTTTTTTATAAGTACAATACATCTAAGAGACCATGACACCCTAAAAATTAAAATAATTATTATTTTGCTTACTTTAATTTAATTTCCCATTATACTATTTTGTATTTTATGGATTTTTTTCATACATATGTAATTTTATATTATTGATGAAATTTTTATATTTTTTATAGGGTGTATGTGTTTCATATTATATCTCATACTTAAATATTAAACAAATATGTATTAGGATGGTAAATTTCATTTTGAATAGTTTAGTTTATTACCTTATTCCCCTTTTTCTAAACATAAAAATATAATGTTCAACTCAAAATCTATTTGTAAAAAATAATATTGTGCCTTTGGATTATTACATCCTCGTCCTCTCATATTATTTTTATGAACATGATACATCACAATATTAATTTTTATTTAAATAAGTATTTTGTTCAATAAATTTTTTTATATTCACCTCTAAAATAAATTTAGACATGAACTAATTGATAAATACTATTAATAAAAAATATTGAATAAAAAATACATATTAAATTAGATGATTTTATTCCACTAAAAATGATTACGTTTATTGGATGAATAAAAATTATGATTGTTGTATCACAAATAATTTCTAAACATATTATATAAATCAAAACACAATACATTAAATGATAATATATTTTATCTCAATATATTAATTTATATAGTTTCATTCTATAAAATAAAAATTGATATGAAATAATACTAGGGCATTTAATGTGTAAAAAACTTATTTTTCAATAAATGTGCTTTTTTTTCTTTATATTTTACTTTAAAATCTAAATCATAAAATTTTACATCATAATTTTAATAAAATAAAAATATTATTTTAATTACTTATATTGATGTCTTCTTAGTATTATTTTTAGGGTTTTTTATGAAATAAGTGATTTTTAGAGGAATATTGAAGAATGTAGTTTCTTCCAAAATAATGACTTTTGTTACTATAAAAGTATATAAGAAAGGCCTATAATTATAAAAAACCTTTTAAAATATTAAAGTAAGAAATTTATTAATTTTTAATATATATATTTTTAAATTATAAATCCTATGATTAACCTTATAAAACAAATATATTATATTTAATTCTAATGAATTTTTTTTTTGGATTTTTTATTTGATTAAAATTTAGATTTTTAAAATTAAAGTTTTTATTAATTTTAAAACCACATGAAATTTAATTATTTTATAATAAACTAATTTATGTCTTTAAAATAAAAAACATTTGTAATTTTATCCTAGACATAAATTTTATGCTAAAAAACATACTTTTTTCTAAAAGAAATATTATTACGCATTATGTGCATTTATATTAAAATTAACATTACATAGTAATAAAAAATAATGAATTTATAAAAATAAATACCAATTTATTAATTATCTAAGTGGGAAACTTTTAATTTTTTTTCTAAAATTATTTGTGATGGTCGAAACATAATTACACCGATAAAAGTAAAAATAATGAAAATCGACTTACTATGAGTAAATTATAAAGAAAAATTAAAAAAAACATCTTAATGGATGGTTTAGTTTTATTATAAAAAATCACTTCATATTGTTATTGTCCCCACTTTTTTATCTTTTAACTTTTAATTGTAAATTACACTATTGGAAATGTAAATAGTGAAACTAAAACTTCTCTCCTCTACGCATATAAAAGGGGATCATTCCACCACTTTGGGTTACAAATTACCTTATAATTTATTTAATTTATACTCCTATAACCTTATACTCTTTCTTTAAGCCTCTAGTAAGCATTATTTTTCGTAATGCCTTTGTTTCCATGGAGATTTTCAAGATAGGACTTAAGCTCTCAACATAAGTACTACCTCATACTTAATAATTTATTCTCAATATAAATTTTCAAAAACCATTTCTAACCACCTTAATATAATTAAATAACTATAATAATGTACCATAATTTTATTATATTAATGTAATATAAATTATTTAGTAATTTTTTATCCACTACAAACACAAAGGAACATCGATAGTGTGTACATGCAGATTACTATCTCCATGAATCATTATCTTCCATTATTCATAACCAACACCCATAGTTTGTATTAAATATAGTATTAATGAATAAATATTATATATATAATATAATTAAGATTTATAAAAACAAATTTATTATAAATCTGTATCCCCACTCAATCTTTAAGAAATGATAGTGTTAATTATGTGTTTTGAGGACTACTACATCCAGAAAGTAACATTTTTCATTTTTCATCTATATTTTTTAACTAATTAAAAAAATATTATTTATATAATCAAAAAATTATAAATAATATAATTATTCTTATTTTATAATTTTTTTATTTCAAAATAAATAATTTCTTAATCATACTAACCAATCTAATTATTTTTTGTTCATCCTTGTGATTGTCTAACCACGAGCTAGAACAATGTTACACTACTCTATCGTTGATGAGTATGGGAAAATAAATACTAATATTTTTTTATGTTAATAATAAAATAATGATTTTTTATTTTTTGGAAGGGTTATATTATATATTTAAATTATTATTAAAATACCATCTTTGATGGCTAAAATTACAAAAATAGTCCAAAACTCATTCAATATGCATACAAACATGAGGAAAAAACTATATAATGAATATAATAAAAGATAAATTGTCCATATTAAATGAAAAATAGAATATTAATTTTTCTAATAAGTTGTTTTAAAAAAATTAATTATTTATTAAGTTATGTGTACGCGTATAATGAATTAGGAATAATGTAATGGTTTCATATCTCAATTTTACACCATCTGAGACATATTTCTTGTTATACAACCTATTTTTATGAACTAGTGTATTGAAATTCTTTTTAATATTTTATATCATGACTCTAATATATTTATTTCTATTCAAATTTCAATTCCATTTTCCTTCCCTCGTAAGGTTTTGAATCAAAAAGGTCAAAAGTTATTACGGTTTTTTTCAAAAATTCATTTATTTGAGACAACTTGTTATTAAAACCAAATTTCATTTATATGGTGTATGTGATACATTTTGATAGATTACACCCTTAAAATGTATCTCATTCATGTTATTATACATTTAATTTCAATCTCTCTCTCACAATCAAGGTGGATTCTATTAAAATGTTGCTAAGTCCATTATAATTTTCTTCACTCATGTTCTTCCAGCTTGAGTTATAAATCATTCACTTGATTATAATATTATATGCCACTTTTATCATTATAATTATGTTTAACAATATTATTTTATTTTTTTTCAGTAGTTAATTTATTTCTTTTCATTTCATATTCCTTGATGAAATCCATTCTCAAATAAATTTTTTATATTGTAAAAAATAATCCTCATTAATTTAAATACATTATATCCTCTAAGTCTATATTTTCTTTCCCACCAAAGTTATCATCATTTTTTAAATATAATATAAATTATTTCATATGATCCTACTAATTATCCTTATATATTTTTTAAGTAATCTATAATAATATTTTTATGATGTCTGTTTTCAATAAAGGTATTTCAAATATAAAAAAAGTGTTTTCATACTTTCTAAATCAAATTTATTATATTCCACAATAATGTTTCTCAAAAAAATATATCTATTTAATGATTCAATTGTTATATATGTATTAAAAATTAATTTTCTTATATACCTCATAATATTTCTTTATAACCCTTATGAATATGGAATTTCAAACAAAACAGGTGACTTTATACCTTAATATTTCTAAAATATTTTCACAAGAATGGATTTCCAATCATATTAAAACTTATTTCACATATTTAATGGTTTTCTCAATTTGCGTTATTTTTAAATAATTCTATGAGTTTTATTTAAAAAAAATTTCATTCAAAAAGAACTATTTTAATCATTCATTCAAATGTGACATTCTAATTTTATTTTAAAATTATTCTTTATCTATCAGTTTATTATTTACTAAAGTTTACAAAAATGAGTAATATTTAATCTCTATAAGATAAATTATCCATCACTACCATTTTATTTCTTAGTCATCTTCAATTTAAAACTATAATTATTATTCCATTTCTTTTACTCTGTGAATAACAGAATTTTTATTCCATTTAATGAAGGGTGTACACCTATATTTAATATATGGTTTGATTGGAAAAATAAATTATATGATGATATACCATTTATATATAATGTTTAAGTACTATATGATATATTATCTTTATTAAATTGTATTTATGAGGAATATTGCTTAATATCATAAAATATTTGTTTATTTTTCATGGTTATATCATGTTTTTCTTATTGATGTAATTTTAAATGTTTTTCATATGTGATTCAATTAGAAAATTACATGAACCCCTTTTTACATTTGTGGGGTCTTTATGAAATTTTATTTATTTATTTTATGTGTCATTAAAATATATGAATGAAGATTCTTGTGGTCCTATATCACCCTCAAATGTTTTTGTTTATGTCTCTTTCTCTTGAGATAGTAAAACATGGGCATGATGAGTTTTTTCACATAATCATGGGTATAATGAGTGTTCTCAAAAGGGTTATGTTATTTATAAAGTTATGATATATTTACATATTGGTTTCCATGTTATTTAATATTTTTATTCGTATCCTTATTCTTATGTTACTCTATCATAATAACTGATCATTGGTATATATCTTCACACCCTTTAGATTCATACCTTTTAATGTGATGAGCCTTATTCCATGACTCATGGCTATTGAAATATTATTTGAATTGTTTGATTTCATTATGTACATCAAATTTAATATTTTATGAACTTCTTCTCACTTATGGTCATTTATTATTATCATTTTCATTCACCCTTTTTGATCATTTGAACTCACACCTTTCTTATGTTTTAATTTTCCATGGTTAAGAAGGAATCAAACATATATGATGTGTACCAAAGAAAGGTTTTATAGAGAATTTTTGTAATATTTTAGGCATAGTTGTAGAATATATATTTTCACATATAGTATGAAAATTTTCCTTTTGATACAATGAACATGTGTTTTAATAGTTAAATATTTTTTCTAATTATATAGAACTATACTAATTAAAAAATATTTCACTAAAAGTTTATTATCTTGTAATTATAAATGTGTATAAAATATAATGTTTATAAATTTATGTTTTTATCACTATATATGACAGTGTGGTTGTATGGTGTCTCAATAACTCTTCTTAATTATGGTTTCTTCATAGTACTTGAATAAAGGGGTTTATATTATTGTGAAAAAAATCAGGTTCACTCTCTCCAAGTCTGCCATTGGTGTCGCCTTAAAGGGAGTACCAGGTCAGTAAGGGAAGTGGATGTCATCAGAGGTAGTGATTTTCCTCCCCGTCAGCTCCAATTCACAGAGTAGTGGGGGTGGAAGTGGAGGTTCCGGTAACTACTATTAATCTCACAGAGGCCACCTCAATGGAATTTTTTGTTCATCAATTACCAGATAGAGTATGGGTTAACATGACTATTGTCCCTTTAAATCTAAGGTGTCCTCCTACTGCCCAGGTATCAATGTCTACCTTTCTTCTTCGTAGCTTTTTTCATTTCTATAAGGAAACAATTCTACCGAGAGGGAAGGTTTTAGTGTCTCAGTATCCGGAGTCGTTGGCTCTAGTCCCCCAGGATGAGGGTGTAACGGTTAGTCTAGAGAACTAGGAGTGGGATTTGGTGTTGTTTTATTAGGATTCATGAGTGGTCTATGGAGGATCTTCCCCTCCTATTGTCACTTTCCCTCACTCATCCACAACCTCTTCCTCCCCATGTTTAGTGGGTACTAAGAAATAGGGATCTTATTCCACACCTAGTTACAGGAGGAATCATGGCTCGGGTTTGAAGGGAAGATCAGCTACTCTAAGTAGGGTGGTGCTCCAGGAGTCAGGTGTGTGTACTAGGTCCAAGGTCAAGATATTGCAGGGTAGGAAAACCTCTCATTTTGGAAATGATACATGCTCTAGAGACAGTCCCAAGGCACTTAGTTTTTAAATTATTCCCCTGATCATCTGGAATGCCTGAGGGATTGGTGCCAGGTTAAATCTGACTTCATGGCCTCATAAATAGACATTCCCCAAGCTGCTCTGGTGGCCATTCTTGAGCATAAACAGCAACCCTCCTAGATTGGGGAGTTCTCCAGAAATATGAAAATTAATTTTTACATGAAGGAGGAAAATGTTAACAAGTACATTTGGATTTTATGTAATAGGCGATGCGTGGTGGACTTGATTCAAGCAGGGGACCAGTGTATCACTATCAAAGTAACCCATGGTATCTCTTTATTTTATTCTTCTTTTGTGTATGGGAGCTGTGACTTTTATGCTCGTGAGACCTTGTGGAGGGACCTCAATGACTTCGACCCATGCCCTAACATGTGGATAGTTTGGAGGGATTTTTATGTGGTGGTGGACCTAGTTGAAAGGAAGGGTCGACGACAGTTTCCTAGGAAGTTAGATCATGCCTTTTCCCAATTCATGGCTACTTAGGGGCTCTCAGATCTAGGTTTTATGGGCGATAAATTTATGTGGTGTAATAATCAGTGGGACTACTATAGGTTGTGGGGGAGATTGGACCGCTACATGGCAAATATTCATGCCATATATTCCTTTTCAAGCACCAAGGTATAACATCTTGTTATAGGAATATGAGATCACTCTCATCTCCTTGTAATGATAATGTATTCTCAAGGCCCTCCTGAGTGGTATATGTATATCTGGAACTATGTGGATATCCTGGGATATCGTGAATTGGTTATCATGGAATGGGCATCCCCTAATCAAGGAAACAAGTGGACCATCTTGCACACTAAACTACAGAGGCTGAAAATTAAGCTCACTGAATTGTCTAAGGACCTTGTCCCTCCAGAAACGTCACTCAAAGAATTCATGAAGGAGGTTTAGCACCTGGAGAATAGTTTAGAAGAGGAATCAATGGATTGGGTGTAAAAATAGATTTCAACAAAGAAAGTTATCATGGCATAATTGAACCTAAAGAAAGATTGGTGGGCCAGGTAGGGGGCTCAGATCAAGTGTATTAGAGAGGAAGACAGAAATACAGCCTTCTTTCATGTATGCATTAAATAGAGGTTGAGATAGGTGAATATAAATATTCAGTTGGAGTATGGTTCGTACACAAATGACAAGGTTAAAGTGGGAGGCCTGGCCAACACATTATTTAATGATCTTTTGGTCGGGCCTTTGGAGAGTTTTCCCAATGTTTATCCTTCGGGATACCCATAGTTTATAGAGGTGGTTCCTAAAGTAGTGACGGGTCAGATCAATACTAACCTGGGAACTGTGCCCGATAAAAATGAGATTCAGCAGAACCTCATGAAGTTGAACACAGATTGCAGTGCACGGCCTAATCGTAGGTGTTCAGGACTTATTTCATGGTGGAAGCTTACCTTGGGTTGCTTCAGCCACCACCATGGTTCTACTTCCTAAGACCAATAGCCCAACTTCAATCTCGAATTACCACCCAGTGAGCAAGTGCAACATCCCATACAATGTCTTGGCAGTTATCATTAACTCCAGGCTTGTGTTTCACATCCCCGGGTGGGTCTCCTTGGAGCAACATGGGATTATTATGGGCTGTTCGATATAGGAATAAATCTCCATAGATCATTATATGATCAGAGATATTGGATTCAATAAATATGTATCCAACTTGTTCATTAAACTTAATATGAACAAAGAATATGATAGGGTCGAATATATCTTCCTTATCAGAGTCTTCTTAGGCTTTGGGTTCTCTTCCTGGAATATAGATATCATTTTTCACTGCTTCATATCCTCGTGGTTTTCTATAACGTTCATAGGAAAATCTTATGGTTTCTTCAAGGCCACTATAGGCCTATGACAAGGGGATCCCATACTGCCTTCTCTATTCATTATTATGAAGGTTTTTTTGAGTATTCTAATTAAGAGGAGCAATAATTAATGGGGAATACTTCAATACCATTGTTGGATGAAGACTCCGGCCATATCTCACCTAATGATTTTGGATGACTCCATTCTGTTCCTCAATGCTGAAAGTAGATCAATACACAGTCTTAATAGAGTTCTGGGTGAGTATTCTCGATGGAGCGGCCAGATTATTAACAAGTGAGAGAGTGAATTTTTCATTTCTAACAAGCATTCCTCAGTGAGGGAGGATACTATTAGTGGGCTTCTGGGTATGCAGAGGGGTGAATTCCCAATGACTTATGATGGAAAACCCATATCTTACAAGCAGCTTAGGATTAGAAGATTTGATTACCTTCTCTCTAGGATCACTGATAGGGTGCTTAACTAGAAGAAATAATTCATGTCTTTTGGTTGATGGATCTCCTTCGTTAATAGTGTCATGGCGGACTCTCTTATTCATGGTCTTTCATCCATCAGGGTTCTAAAATGAGTGATCATATCTATTGACAGGATGCTGGAAAACATTATGTGGGTTCTAGGTGTGGAGGACAGGAGGTACTAGGTTGTTTGTGGTAAAATATAGAAGCATGCGTGTGTGGGAGGAATTAATGTGTGGTACCTAAAAGATACCTCATATACATGCACACAATGCAGGATTGGAGTGTGCTGTAATGTCCTACGCTTTGGGGGATTACCATGCACAGGTATGCATCATGCCTTTGGGATCTTGAGTCGGGTCATCATTCCCCGATATGGTCGATGTTTGGCCCCATTATTTATATTCTATAGAATTTTTCCCAGTGGATTGTGGGGGAAGGCAAAGTCTCATTGTGGAACCGAAACTGGTGCAAATCATTGCTCGGGTTCCCAGAGTGTCCTGTCCTTGAGATCACCTTCAGGAAAGTGAACTTGTTCCCCACGTTTATCGACACGGTGTTGGATAAGAAGAATAAGGATATTTTCCATCTCATCATGGTTAATGAATAGGATGAGCACTATGCCTTCACTACTTCTTCCTTGTGTCATTTCTCGCCCAATGATTTTCATTACATTTTACAATTCCAGGTGCAGACTAGTCAATGGGACGAGATCATTTGGGTGAAAAATATCAGCAACAAGTATAACTTCCTCACATGTAGGATAAGTAACGAAACACTCCTAACTGACGAAAATATTCGTAGGTGTGGTATTCATCTGGTTTTTAGGTGTGTGTGTTATACTATTCATAGTGAGAAATCCATTGCACATCTATTTTTTGGTAGTGAATGGGCCAGTGAGGTTTGGAAGGTTCTTGGGGAATTCACAGAATTCATCACCATGGATGGGGATAGCCATCTCTTTGTTAACAAATGGTTCCAAGGCACAGGGGATGGGGGTCATGAGTGGGAGGCGCGATCGGTGGTGATGCATGCGGGGTGCTGGTGTCTTTGGTAGGTATGTAACGGGTCGAGGCCTAAGGGAGTGCCAGTTTCAACCCGGTCTATCATCACATGGGATGGGAATTTATTTATTGATTTTAATAATGTTGTTGGAGTCTGGAAGAATGTGCCTTCTGTGAACAGATTTCAGGCAGGTGGTAGAGAGGTCTCTACATCCAGTAATAGGAGGGGTGAATGGGTATGATGGTGGGTACCGTCTGAGGGTTTAATTATGAACATGGATGGTTCTTTCATGTTGGGGTATGCACAACGATGAGGGGTGGTGTGAGATAGTAGTGGGTCGGTCTACTTGGCATTCTCAGCTAGATTTGGTTCGGGGACCTCCCTTCAAGAGGAGGCAGTGGAGATGCATGTTGGTCATGAGTTATGTAGGAAAAAAGGGTTAGAACTTTCTGAAGAGGAGAAGGACTCTATGATTCTACATAATGCCTTGAATGGAGATAGAGTCGTTCCTTGGTTGATTTTTTACGTTATCAGAAAATGCAGAAAGTTACTTAATCACAATGTGCAAGTGTTTCATACCTGGAGGGAGGGGAACAAGGTTGCTGACTACTTGGCTTTAGTGGATGTTTCCAGCACGGTGGAAGTATTATTTCCCAATGTATCCAGAATCAAGGTCAAGGGAATCAAATATATTAAGGCAGATGCGCTTGGTATACATTATTTTAGGCCTCCCTATATGAGGTTGGTGATGATGGGGGAGAGGGGATGGGTCTCTCTTTCTTCTTTTGTGTTTTATTCTTTTTTTCTTACTATTAATAATAAAATAATATGATGATGATGATTATCCAAATCTACAACTTATCAATTTAGTATATGTGAATGATATTGTTTTTATTCCTTAATAAGGATATATTGAACACTTTATGAGCCTAATATAGGTATGGTTGTAATGCTAGTCAATTGGTAGTAACTCTTATACAATAAAAGATATCTAAGGGGTTGATATATAGTTAATATAAAATTATATTCCTCATAAAAATTATAAATCTAATATATTGAGGTATATAAAGGAAATATATATTTTAAACCTCAATCACCTAGTCTCATTGACAGTTGTTAGCATGTATCTTTTTCTAACTCTACAATTCACAAATTTGTTATAGAATGGATTTTACATTCTTTGTTATTTGTACTTCCAGTTTGGGTACCAATATATTATGAACTCTAATTTCATCCACACATATCGAAGTTGGAAACTTCATCCCATATAGTGATTTATATGATAAATCTAAATTCATGGGTGGAAACTATTTTTATATAAGAACGTGACTAGGGGAAGATATTGATCTCAATATTATTAAAATTCTATATATAATGATATCAAAATAACATAATGTTTTGAAATATTACTTCCATATGTCCATCAGTATAGGGTTGATAATTCACAAATATTATCAACTCTATGTTAATGACTTGTTAAAAACCCTTTCTGATCATTGTGGAAAACCATGGATATATGATGTTCCCAGCAGTTTATGTTAGTAATATTTTTTGTTAATGAGTATTTAAATATTTATGTCTTTGTGTATTTTTTTATAGATGGAGAATCCACTCAATGAAGATAATAAAAATGAAGATTTGTCCCATTACATTATGTATATTGTAGTATAGATCTCTTATCTATGAATAACAAGCTATATATATTCTAGATAGATAGAATATAAATAAATTGTTTATTGATATGGTGTCCATGGTATTCAATGAAAATTTATTGTTCCTTAGATAATCATTATCTACTATTGTTTTTTGTGGAGTTAGAAGTGGGAGATTCTATATAGATGATGAAGCTTTAATTAAACAAGATCAAATATTAGATGATATTTTGGGTGACCTTCCGTAGAGTTTTTAGCGTGAAGGATACTAAATATAGTTATTGACGTCTGTTTCATGAAGTTTTGATGAAGATGAAGTGATTTTATAAATAATAAGGTATTGATTTTTTAGTTAATTACTCTACGAAGAAATAATATTCTTCCAGTAGACAGTGCAATTACAATGATGTACTTTGGAAATATTATTATATTTTAATGATATAGTTGAATTAATTTGAGCCAATATAATGTGATTAAGAAAAAACAGAGATAATGTGATGTGATTTGTAACTTATTTAATGAATTATATAATTATGTTATTTTATTTGAAAAAAGTCATTAAATTCTAATAATAGTCATTTAAATACTGGATATACTAAAAATTGGAACATAAATGACTTTATAATGATCATGCCTGACATTGTATAGAATATCCAAGAATTCAAAAAGATCATCCTAAACTTTATAAGGGTCATTACTCATGTGTCTAAGGATAATTTATTGATATCATAAGGATGCCTCTACCATTCATAAGGATTATTAAAACATAATAATGGTCATTCAAGAGTACGTAATTGTCATCCCAGCTATGAAATGAGAAATTTTAAAAGGTATTAAAACTTTATAAGATTTATTTAAATAATCATAGGCATCATGAAATATTATAAAATAAAATTTGAAGTGAATATAAGAAAATTTATGGTACTTTAGCTAAATCCAATAGATTCAATCCATTACAATGAAGATCATTATAATTTGATAATAATAATTGATAAGGAAGAAAATTAGAAAAATATTGGATGTTATGTTAGTTATGTAAGAAACATTTTGATACTTTAAGGATTATGATGATAATATAAGGATCATTATAACATTACAATGATAAAAAAATTATATTGTCTTAATATTATTAATGATAATTTTAGAAATTAATATTCTAATGGAATAGAAGTCAAATGATATTGAAGTTGTTTTTCCTGATCACATTATCATGATTCCTTATTAATCCCTGATTTAAAAATATAATAGAAAACAATTATGTGATAAAATAATGAGTTGATCATTGCTATATTAATATGTGATTTTAATTATGGAAAATATAATGTTGATATTTTTGATCAAATCTAACTAAAATACTATAGTGTTAAATACTTCAGTTCTTGAACTAATTAATAAGGATTTATTTATCAGAAATGGTACTTCTTTTTCAAGAATAATTATTTCGAACATAATACAGACATTACAATGTAGAATATTAAGCAGGGATATAATCATAGAATTATATATATTTATTTTTATTTATTTATATTAAATCCTATAATTTTTTAATATTATATGATTCTACCACTATAAAGATATGATCCATGTTGTAACATATTAATGATTTAGGATTCTCATAAAATTTTAGAGATTGATTTTCTATGGGATATTCAAGGAATATATTGACAAGAATCCTCTTGAGTCTCTTTGTTTATTCAAGTAGATAATATTCATCTATGATAAAAATATTAAGAATATAGAAAATTGTATTCCAAGAAATTCAACATAGATAATAAGTTAAGGAAAAATTAATATCCATGGTCATGGCTATACCTATATTAATTTCTTTGGATAATGTCAGGAGATTGCAGTTCTTACTTTTAATGGACATATATTTTCAAAATATTGAAAACATATTCTATAATCCCAATATAATTTAATAGAATATGGGAGATAAAAATAAATCCATCATAGAATAATTTCTCAAAGTTAGTCTGAAAAAAGAAAATATGAGAGTGCTTTATGAGAAAAGAAGAGAACCCAATGCAAAACTAAAGAAAAAGAAACTTATTAGTATTAAAGAAATAGGAATAGAAAGATAACTTAAATATGACCATTTGACCCACTAATACTAAATAAAATGGTAATAAAAACTATAAATATTTTACATTGTATTATAAGAATTGAAAAAAGTGATACTAAAAGAAGAATAAAGAGGAAGATGATTTAAGGAAGGTAGATATGCCTAATTTTTCTATAAGTAATTATACTTAATAATTATATATTATAATGACATTATAATATCATTCTATTTATTAAATTCCAAAATATATTTTAGGTTTATAGTTTTATATAATTTAGTCATAAATCTTGCATAAAAAACATATCACAAAACACTTTTCAATAAAACAAGATTTATTTTTTAAGAAATTTTAAAAAAATTTATCTTGACCTTATAATTTTTCCAAATTTTCTATAAAACCTAAAAACATTTTAATATTATGTTATGATCACATAAATCTAAGTGAGGGAAATAAAAAGAATAAAACCATTACTCCATGAATAAATATAAGAAGGTTTCCTTTTAAAAAACATCGAACTCAAAATAAACATTTTGTTACCCATATAATCACACTCAATGCCCAAATATATTTATAAAAAAATTATTAATAAATATTAAAAGAAAAATAAATCTCATATGGGTTTATTTAAAATTAGTAAAACTCATAAAACGTTTTCCCAAAGTTATACATTTCAACCTTCAGATGTAGCATATACTTTCCATTAAATGTAGGCTCAATAATATACATTTTTAATACAATAAATTTAAATAAATACCCATATAAATAAAAATAATAATATAGGTAACTTGTTGAATTTATTTTTATTCATACATACACATGGAGTGACCATTGGTGTTCTAGATAATGGCTAACTGAAACTAAAGAGGGGGTGGATTGAGTTTCAAATTTTTTCTTTACAGAAAACATCCATGATCAAGGTATGTGAATTGAAATATTTTCATTTCTATTAATCATAAGTGGGGTTATAAAATATTAATGAAAACAGATTTTTTATAAGATATTTATATTGGTTTGTGGAACAGAAATCCTCTAATCTACTCCACTAAAATTCTACTCCATGAGTTTGATATTTTTCACGATAACATCTATTTTTTTGGGTTCTCTAAGATGAGTACAAGTATTTTTCACTAATTAAAAATGTCTAAGACCTTTAAACCAGTCTCTCCATTTATAATACCTATCTATATCCTTAAAACACACTCTTAAAATAAGTGGGAACAAACAAAAATAAAAAACATTCCATATAATATTGTAGCACACAGTTGCAAGCAACAATTGATAATAATTTAAGATATATCATTAAAATATGATAATCTATAAGATACAACATTATATTATCTTTAGTGTAATTGATACAATTTTAGGCACTGCATGATCATTTATATTTGATCTTTCCTTTGTAAAAGAGTTTTTTTTACATTATCAAATTATTTACAAGTGTATGTACATCATTGTAGGTCACTCTTTCATATATATCATGTTACTGATAACTATTCATTTTATATATCCTATTTTGATTTTTAACATAATAATATGATATAATTACAATAATTAAGTTTCTACTATATTAAAAAGTTTTATATGATTGGATATTAATAGCATGAATCCATTATTTCACAATATATAATAAGATTCTATAGAAGCACTGTCGGAGATCTTCTTTTTCAAATTTATCCACTCTTGAAAAATGAAACGTTGTAAAAATATATCATTCCTTAAATGGAAAAAAAGTATGATTTTTTATAAATTCATGAAATTAATTGTCAATATATTATTAACATAATCATTACATTCTTCATAGCATCAATTGCTTTTGAAGATATCTATCTGTTAGTACTGTTCTCATAATAAAAACTTATGAGAAACATTATAAGATAAAAAAGAACTTTGTATTCTTCAGAGAGTAATATTAATTAAATTAAATTATTTTTAGGATAGTTATTTAGTGTAATATAAATTTGTTTCTAAGATGTGATACTTATATTTCACAACTTCTACTAAGATTCGTTAGAAAATCTTTTATGAATATTATTTTCATAAAATAATTACTTTTCATAACCTCATTCAATCTTAAGTATCTAACTTTGAAAATATAGAAACTCAATAATTATTTTCAAAAGATTATTTATTATATAGCATGATAAACATTCAATATGGAGTTCTTTGATTCTGAGTAGATGGAAGATAAATGATCCTCTTATTATAAAATACTTTACCATGGAATTAATATTTTACATAGTGTAAGATAATCACATAGATTTATCCCAATATAAATTCCTTAGGTAAAACTATAATATAAGACACAAATTGTAAACTCAATATAAAACTAATATATATTTTTTAAGTCATCAATGAAAAAAAATGAGAAATTTTGGAACCACATATGTCTAAACAATAATCTCCCCCTTTTTGATGATTACAAAACTCATTGAATATAAATAAAAAATTTATAAAAGGAGAATTACAATAAATTTTTATGTTTTTTATTCATATCCCCTTAAAATACAACTTCTAAATTATTTTTTCTCTATGTTTATTCTCCCAATTTAAAATAAATTTAGATTTAATTTTTTCCTATTCCTTTTTTCCCAAAATAAAATTAAAAACATTAAATTGTTGGTATTCTGATAGTTTCATATCCAAAAATAAATTTCAGAAACTTTATATTTTTTATTATAATTTTTTATTCTCCCTTTTTTCGTTACATAAAAAATAATTAAAACAATGGAATACATTCAATATTACACATGAACAATGGTAAACAGTAAATAATACTGATTATGAATCGAATTGTTTATGAAATTATGTTAAAAATAATAAAGAAGTATAGATCATTGATTAATTAAATAAAAAAATACATATACCACGAATATAGAATAATTTCTATGATTAAAATAGAATAATATTGACCATATAAATAAAAAATCAACAAAATGGTATAATATAAAATAATTATAGAATGAAATCATATGATAATAATCCTGAATAAATAATAAAAATGAGAAAAAATTATATTGAAAACATATTTAGTAACTATTTGATATGAAATATAAAAATGCATTAAAACATGAAAAATAATCATGCATGCATTAAAATGTTTTTAAAATCAGTTCAACAAAACATGATTCAAGTTTTTATAAAAATCACATTGAACCGGGAAACCAAGAATGAAAATTTGAAAGATGTGTCAACTCTGGAATGTCAAACAACTCCTTAGAGGTGGTTTCTTAAAAGAAATTTGTTTCTTATGGGGTAAATAGGTTTAAAGAAGATGAGATTTAACCATTTATCCATGAACATCACCCAACATCAGAGAAGATAATCAAAATCCTTCTCAATCACTCTAAGTGATCCTGAAAGAAATGGATTGGATGTTCAGAATAGTTTGATGAGCCCTTGACATATCACAACTATCTTTAGATATAAAGTATAGTTTTTAACATGATTTGGGTATAGGAAAAGATAATTATTTAGAAATCATGATATTTTCCATTTGATAAATTTCAGTGGGCTCAAATATTTTCATTAGACTTTGACAAGAAGAAACATTGCGATCAATGATTAAATGTCCAGGAAAAAGGCTACCTCAAATCATAAATAGAACCTTAACACAAATTTTGATCATTTTAACCATTTCATTCTTATATTATTCCAAAATCATTGTAAATACATTCTACATCTACTATGATAAATTTCCAAATATTTTTTGTATATCTCCCTTCATAGTGAAATCGAATATTATCTTCTTTAACATTTCATATTCGATATCTAACATACCAACCAAATGATCAACTAAAAAATTATTTTTTCTCAGAGACACTTGTTATTACTAAGGCTCAAAAAATGAATTGGCCCCTTATTATTTATCTTCTCATGATTCCAAATTCAAATTTTATTCAACCTACTAATGTAAATCATTAAACATATTTTCCAACACATAAAAGTTATTTTCCAAGGATCTAGACCTATTTTTTAATACATTAAAAATAAATATTTTATATTTTATACTTGAGATGTAAGATGTTGAAATTATGGAACCTTTTCTTGTAATAGGTAGCTAATTTTCTTATTATATTAATGAATTTACATAAGGGATTCTGGTGAAAATACTATAAAACTTATAACTTCATTTATTATATACCATTGACGATCTTAAATCACTTCCTTGGATATAATTTTCCACTTCATTGAGGTGATTGGAGAAGTCACTATGTGTATCACCAAAGAAACTCCTTATAAACTTGAGAAAAATCCACATTATTTGAGGCTTTTATAGATGGTTCCTTTGAAAACATTTCAAAAACTTATTGAACTACATAATTAACTTCTTCAACATCATCTCTTGATAAGGTATGATCATGGAGATTCCCCATTTTATTTATGGTCTCTATTACTAAACTTATTGCAAATTTAACATTGAAATTAACTTTTTCATGATTTATCTAGCTCTATAATATTTTATATATAATTTATTAGTATGAATTTATACTTCTTTATGATGGGAATTATAGGAGAAAATTTTTTCTAACGTACTTTTGTTCTTTTAGATTCTTTAGTTTTTTCATTTATATCAATATTGGGTCTTTCCTCTTGTTATGGTTCTCTACAATCTGATCTTACTGTTCCTCTTTGAACCAACTAAGTTTCATTCCCATCTACTTTTTCATCTCCATCATTGGTTAAATTTTGAATAATAATATCAACATATTTATTTCGAAATTTTTCAATCCTCTCACTAGAATCATATATCTCAACTAAGGGAATTTCACCCAGCATCGTTGATATCCTTCCTTGACCAAAACATATTATTATCATGATATCTGAGACTGAATATTTTCTACCATAAGAAATTGCAATAACATTATTTACAAATGATTCAAAAGAAGGTTTGAACTAATTTTAGAATAATCCTCACCTTTATAATAAACAAAAACTCTTATTTATATTCTTCATTCCATAAGAGACTCGTTATTGAAAACATATAATATATCAATATATTGAACTAGAAATTCTACTTAAACATGAACAATTATATGAATTACCATATTAATGGAAAAAACCATCTAAGATGACTCTCCCTGAGTTAAAGAAGTGTCTACTCCAACTAATTCTTCTGTGAATAATGCCACCAACATATTTAAAGAATTATTTGAAAAAACCCCCACTTCTCCTTGAAATACTTGTGTACAAAATATTCAGTCCATGAAAATGGGTTTTAGTATTGTCATCCCGAAAAAACCAACTTATGAAAAACAAACATTAACATCCATCTATAAAGATATAAATTTTCTTAATTTTTAGGTACACGCCACGTGTATCTTATAACATATCATGCTAGATCTTCTATATTCTCAATTATAAAAAAATATAATAAAGTAGTATCTTGAAATAAAATAATTTTCAAACTCACCATTGTTTTGTGCGATGGTAAATTGGATGAGCTTTATATAAACATTTCTTTTTTCATACAGGACCTTCACTAAATTATTCTTGACATTTTCAGATCAAAACATGTACTTTGGGATTTCAAGAAAAATTACTTCATATATAACATGCAATGAAGTACTAAATTATTTTTATCCTCTATGTGAGAACTTTAATGATCCATCTATTAAGGTGTGTTTTATCCATTGTACTTGTGCACAAAAACGTCTTACTATTATATATCATAATTTAGCACTTGATAATTCTATAGAGTTATGTTTCTTACTTGACCAATATACTGGATATTTTCTTATAAAATGATAGGTTATAAAGGGTATTTTCCTATCTATTTTACATCTATCAAAATCAATATTTGAATAAGAAGTTAACATAAAATTAGATGTTTTTTGAAAAAAGGAGTGAAAGAGATACAATTCCTTTTAAATACTATAAAATTATTTTAGCATCATTTAAATGAGATTCTGGAGGATTGTATTGAAATATTACAGAAGAAAATATATAAAACAATATGTATAGTCTACATATTGTAATATATAAAAAACTTTTAATGATTCCACTATATAACTTTTTCTCAGTAGGCTTTCCAGTCTCATCCATATCATGTTTAATATTAGATATCATATGAGTTTAATAATTCATAATGATTTCAAGTAAAAACTTATTAATTAAATCAAGTATGTATTTTCTATAGTTTAAAACATTTACGAAATATTATGGTTGATTAGAAATCCGAATAATTAGTTTAAATCACCCATCAGACTCATTTAAAATTCATTTTTCATAAGAATTGAAAAATCTTTATATAATTTTTAATATGTTGATCCATAAAAACAAAATCAACATATATTTGTACTAAAAAATATACGAGGATGAATTTTTCTTAAATAATATACTATTTTTTATTTCTACTATAAAACAATTCGATAAATGAAAATAAATTAATCATTAATACCATGATCTTAGTTTTTATTGAAATCTATATAGTTCTTTGTCATGATTTAAACCGAATTTAGAAAACAAGGGTCTTAAAAATTGGGATGTTGTTCTACATAAACTTCCTTCCTTAAAAATTTACATAAAAATAATATTGAATATCTATATGATATAACATGAAATTTATATATGATTAATATTCTAAAATAATTTTAATTTCTTCTAGTCTAGATATAGGTGAAAAGGTTTCTATATATTCAATTCCTTTTTCCTAGTTATATCCCTTTTCAAATAGTGAAGAATTATTTCTTATGATTACACCCTAATTATTTTTATTGTTTCTAAATACCCATTTTTTTCTAATTACAAGATAGTCAGAGGTCCTATCAACTAATTACCAAAATATTTTCCTTTTAAACTAATTTAACTCTTCTTTAATAGCTAAAAACAAATTTCATCTGATAAATCCTCTTCTAAAGATTTAATTTCTAGATGGTATAAAAATTTAGAAAATTATACTAGGTTCCCTATATCTTCCCTAGTTCAAAAACCTTCATCTAAGCTTCATATAAAAATTTCTAAGGGATAGTCATTATGATTTATAGGAAATATTTGTAGTACACTTTTTGTTTCACTAGCATCAATCATTAATGTATTTGTTTAAAAATAATTAATTTCCAAATCGCCGTCTTTATTGTTGTTAAATAGAGATTCAGGTCTTAGGTTCTAATAAGAATCATTCAACACGTCTATTTCAATCATTTCTTTATCATAAGTATCACTTTAATCAAACATCAAATGATATGATTCTAAAAATATCCTTGAAATTTTTTAGAAAACTCTGTAAGATCTGGAAGTTGAATAATAACTTAGTAAAATACATTCATCTTCTTTTGGATCAAACATTCCAATATTATCCTTATTGTTTAAGATATAAACTTTGAATCCAAATACACGAATGTATCCTATGTTTGGTAATCTATTATTCTATAACTGATAGGGTTTTTTCATTAATAAATTTACTATTATAACTCTTTTAATGGACTTAAATGGTTTTTTAATAGCTTTAGACAAAAAATATGTAGGCTAGTTATATTCATATTACATGCTTATAAAAATTTATTGAAAATTCATATTCATCATTTCAATAACACCATTCTATTAGGGTCTCCTAGGGGTAGAAAAAGTATGTTTGATATCATGTTTTGATAAATATAAATTAAATTCATGATTTTTTAATTCACCCCCATGACCACTTCTTAAGGTCACAATTTGGACACCTTTTTCATTTTCCACATGATTACATAAATTAATGAAATTAGAACAAGTATAAATGTTCAGTATTAAAATTTTGAAAACATGTAAATAATAAAATATCATCAACCAAAATATAAACAAATGATTTAGAATTAAGTCTTTCAGTTATAGAAGGTCCAAATAGATATCTATGGATATGATTTAGAGGTATAAATGTAACAACCTCCATAATTGATTTAAAAGATGACTTTTGTTGCTTTCCAAATATACATGCATCACATAGTTTTGTCTTGTCCAATTTACGTTCAATCAATTAAAAAATATAATATTTCATAGCTGGATTTTTTAAGGAGTGAACCTTATAATGTCCAATCCTTCTATACTAAATTCATGATTCATCAATTTCAGCTTTGAAACAATTTACATATTTTCTACAGAAAAAATTGAGATCTAATGAATAAATATTATATGTTTTAGGTACTTTAAAAATGGGGGAAATATCATTGAAAACTAAATATTCATTGTTAGAAAAATAAAATAAATAAACATCATCACAAATTTGTGAAACACATATCATGTTGTTCATCAATACTGTTACATAAATAACTTTTATGATAAGTATTGATTTATTCTTTTGAACATATTCAAATCCAATAGTTTTTCTATTTTCATTGTCACCAATTGTGACTTACCATCCCTTGATCATGGATAGCGGTTGAATGTTTTAGAAATATCCACTCATAAGTCTTTAACCAAAACTATCTATAAACCATTTTACATTTTTTTCCATGTGGTTTTTACCTACATTTATAGATAAAAAATATGATTATTTGGTACCCATTATATTTTGGGTCTAGAAATGTAAGCTATAAGAGACTTAGGGATCCAAATATATTTTTCTTTTATAGGAAAAAATCAGTAGGAAATTTTGAGAATATTTTAGTAAAAAATAAATATTTGATTCCACAAAATTAATCATTTTTTCAGATTAAAGATGTTATCATAATATCTTATTCCTCGATAACGAAAAAAGGTAACTTGAAAAACGTTTTTGTTTTTTGCAACTAGGAAAAAATAGTTTTTATATAGTTTGGTCCTTAAACCATAAAATCTTATTTCAAATCATCCTTC
The DNA here is from genome assembly GCA_963277665.1 of Viscum album. Lineage (NCBI taxonomy): Eukaryota > Viridiplantae > Streptophyta > Magnoliopsida > Santalales > Viscaceae > Viscum > Viscum album. The sequence goes on from OY728128.1 coordinate 842,294,321, forward strand.
TTCGATTATATTCTGACAAATAATTTTGTTTAGATAATTTTACCCTTTATAGAATACATTTGCATCATCTTTAATTATTTGATCCTCCTTCTATAGGTTCTCTACTATCTTAACATGTTCAGTATATAAGGAATTACACATTTAAAATTGATTTTTTAAATATGAAATTTGTTCATCTAAGTATTCATATTCATTGAAAATTTTATTTTAAGAGTCCCGGAGAGATTTTTTTTCTTCCTTACATTTTCATAATTAGTTTCGAATATGGTACAATATTTGTTTTATTTTTCAAATGAGCAATTTTCATTTTCCAATTCATACTTATTATCATAATAATATTAATAATGTGCCTAATATAAATGTACTATAAATAATATGTTTTCCTCTTGATTAGGATATGAAGCTTCTTATATTGATTTTGTTCACTTCCTAGATTCTTCAAAATCACTCCATGGGGCTTTTACAGCTGTCATAGACTTATTCTTATAACAAAATTATTAAAGTATTTATTCAATAAATTTTTATCAACATTAATATGTAGACAATAAGATTGATCAATCCAAGATTTTATAACTCATAACATCTTAGTTATTTATATTTGTCAATATTATTTGTGTAGTTATTAAAAGATATTCTGAAACCTCTTCTCTCATTAAATATATTTTGAAATTTTGACCAAACTATGCATGTTCATCAGTTAATCCAAAATAGCATAAGGATTATTCTTATTCAGATGTTTCATATATTTTAATGTCATTGTTCTACTTGTTATCCTTATATGTAAAAAACTTCAAGGCCACTTTTTATACCATGGTCATTTAATATTCTCTAACCTCAATATCCACTTTATCCTAGTACATTATAAGTCTTCCAATGAGATATTTTATCATCGAATTATTCACTTCTGTTGGTTTCCTGATGGTATATGAGATTCAACTCCACATGGGTTATAAAACTCAAAGAAAATTTAATGATTTTTTGAGATCAGTGATAGGTGCTCCTCGAGAACCAACATTATTAATAATCATATTGAGTCCTCAATTCAACTGAGTAATAATTTCTCATTTATCCATTTTTTTAATGTTTAGAACTTATTTGGAAGTATCATATATATGATCTTTCTCACTATCTATACCTTCATAAGAAACTACTATAGTGGTCCAAATTTTAGGAGTTTTTTGACACTGAGAAACTCTATTGAACTTATCTGGTTGTAATACAGATATTATTGTATTCATAACATTTGTTTTTAGATCATATTCTTACAGGTTGATATCATCCGATGTTTCAAGTAATTAAATTTGTATTTAAGATGGTTTTACTATATTAATATATACTTCAAGGCAAATATTCTTCAAATATATGGTCATACAAGACTTCCAATAACCCTAATTTTCTCCATTATAGTAAGGATCTATAAACATTGGCGTAACTTCTCTATTGTAAGCTACAGAATTCATTTAAAAATACATATTTTTACTTTTAAACATTGACAGCTATGAACTCAAGATTCACGAGCTCTAATACCAATTGATGCCCCAAAATATGGCTTACTAAAAACTCGAGAGGGAGTGAATAGAGTTCTTAAATATTTTTATACATAAAACCTCCCTATTAAAGGTTTGGGAGTTAAAATCTTTCCAATAATATGAATTTATATTGGAAATATAAAAACATAAAGGAAATAGATTGAACATAAGATATTTTTAGTGTTTTTAGGAATAGAAATCCTGTAGTCAACTCCACAAACACTCTACTCCAAAAGTTTGGTGATTTTAACTATAACATCTCTTTTTCTAGGGACTCCAAGAAGAGTACAAGAATATGTCACTTATTAAAAAGTTTTAAGATCCATTTAACCATGATCTCGATTTACAAAACCTATTAAAAACCATAACACTCTCTAATAATGAGTGAAAGTAAAAACTAAAATGAATAAAACTTAGAAATTGTTTTGCAGTACATAGTTGAAAGAATCAACTAAAATTAATTGAGGATATATCCTATGAAGATGATAATATTCAAGTTTAATATCTTGATGATCTTCAGTTAAAATAATAAACATATAGGTTTTAGCCTCCTGTCCTAGGTTCCACGTGCCATTTCCCTGACTTGGTTCATCAAATGACCTCAAGTGTGGCTTCCCGTACACTAGAGGCTTCAAACTAGTAGTGAGGGTCTATTATCAATCATTGGGAGACTATACCCTCTTTAATAGAGTAAAAAACTACTTTAAATAAATAAAAAACCAAATTATTTTACCATAAGCATAATTTTACCATTATCACAAGATGTACAAACAATAAATAAAATAAAAAAACATAATAATATATCTTCCATTACAATGAATGTGTCACGAATCAACATGAAAAACCAAAAATAAAAAAGTACATGAAAAACTACCAAGATGGTACGGAATTAATTGTGGCTCCCTCATCAATGCTCAATCCCATATCATCCATCTAATATAGGTCCCTTTACCTTAACTTATCTGGTATCCATGAAATCTATTCGGGAACCGATCAGGTAGCCTGAGTAGGGTGTGAGTACAACTCAATAGGCTACCACCAATGGAATTTAAAAAAATATCCAATCAAAACAGTATATTATTTTTCTAAAAGGTTGGTGATGAAGCCTAATTTTATTATTAAATAAAACGAAATACCTCTTTTAATAGGGTAGAGGGAGACCCATTATATAGCCTGATGGCCCAGTGGGCATGTATCCCATTACATAGCCTGTACGCCCAAATTTTTGGCCCAAGGCCCATTCTGTGACTAGTACTACTACAGTACCCGCCACTACCATAATGCCCTACTACCTCTACAGTGTCATGCCACCGCTACAGTACTGGTCGTTACTATATTACCTCCACTGATATAGTACTGCTACAGTACATACACCCAATGGGTTTTCAACCCCCATTTTCATGTAGGATTATGTGGTTCTTACCACTAATCTAAACACCAACTACGGTCAAAATATTATATGCAATAGTATAATGAATAAATAAAATCATTAAGTTGACCATTTTACATTATTCAATAACTATTTATTTAACCACATAACCCTCAAGTTCTCAAGGACACCCTAACTCTCAATATCTTCTATGGCCTATGCCGGAGTCTGAACCATCCTCTAAGGATATCATATCTCAAATTTCCATTGTTACCATTCTTTATCTTAGTTCAAATCTGAGAATTCAATTTTTACCATTCTTTATAACAATTTATATCTCAGAGTGTCATTTTTACCATTCTTCATCTCAATTCACAAATTAATGTCATTTTTAGCACTCCTCATCTCAATTCACATCTAAATTCCACTATTACCATTAATTGTCTTCATACACATATGAATTTCATTGTTAACATTGATTTTATCATTTCACATATCAATTCCATTTTTACCATTAATTTTTTTAATTCATATATGAATTCCATGTTACAATTCAATATCTCAATTCACATATGAACATTATTGTTACTATTCATTGTCTCATTTAACATATATCATAAAAGAACCATTAATTAATTCTCCAATTATTTAATCAAATTCCATAATTAAATAATATATTCATCCCATTAATTAATTCAACAATTAATTTACCACATCAATTCAATTACTAATTCGACAATTATTTTATCACCTCAATTCCATTAATTAATTCAAAAATTAATTAATCATGTCAATTCCATTAATTAATTGAATAATTAATAGATCACATCAATTCCATTACTAATTCAACAACTAGTTTATTACATAAATTCCATTAATTAATTAAATAATTAATAAATCACATCAATTATATTACTAATTAAAAACTTTTTTATCACATCAATTTCATTAATTAATTCAAATATTAAATCATAACATAAATTCCATTAATTAGTTAAAAATAATTTATCACATAAATTCTATTAATTAATTTAATAATTAATTATCCACATCAATTATATTAACTAATTGAAAAATTAATTAATAAAAAACCACAATCTTAATATCCCCTTAATTAATTCAACAATTAATTTTTCCATTTTAAAAATATTAATAACTCTATTATTAATGTAATCCATCGATTAATTATTTAACCGAATAAATTAATTTAATCTAAGAACCTAAATTCCAAACCATCTAATATATATTCTAAAATTACAAACATTAAATTGAAATCAAGACTATGGTATTTTAATAATAGACCACAAACCTCAAAAATGTTGATGAACACTCAACAATGGATATACCCAATTTGAAGTATAATAACCATAATTATGACGAAGATCGAGATATTGATTCAAATATAGTATCCAAGATCAAATAAAACAATATCTATTAAACATATATCTAGTTATAAATCCAATAGGGAAATCTTTACTTAAATAGATGGGAGGGGAATTAAAAAGATATGAGAAAGCAATTAGGATGAGATTCAATTTCCAAGAGAGGAAAAGATATTCAATACAGGATTTCAATCATGAAGAATGAAGGTTAGAAGGTATTGGAATCCATTTTAGAACCCCTAAAATGTAGAGGAATCATTAGGGGTTGACTGGTAATCGATTTCGTGTTAATATCGGGGTTTAAAAAATTTAAAACAAATTTTCATGTTAATTAAAAAGGTGTGAATGGTTATTGAGTATGGGTACATAGTTTGAAAGACATGCCCCTAAACTGTGCACCTATTCTAGGGGGTGAATAGTTTCTCATAATATGTTTCATGGTTTGAGAAAACCATGTTGAAGCCATGCAATCTGTCTCTTCCAAGGGTTGCACGGGCTGTAGGACATGGTTGCATGGTTTGGTAAAACCATGCGCCAACCATGAACTTACTATCTCCTCTCCAAAATTCTCAAATTTCACCCACAAAAATTTCAAGTAATAATCCAAAAAAATACTCAAATGAAGGAAAAGGAGTACCTATAAACAATCCTAATACACCTCCATAAAAGGATGTGATCTCACAATCTAGCCATATTATAATAGCTCATCTTTGAGCCATACTCCCAAGCACCTATAAAATTCTATGTCAAAAATATCATTCCACTAAGCCCTCATAACTTCTTCTCTCTCTCTCATGTTTCATCCTACATACACCAATGTTACAAAAATACATGAACTTTTGGCATATTATTACCCCACAACACTTTCTCACATAAATAAAATACACATATTGGATGCTTCTCAATGGAGGCATATATCTCAAGCTCAACAAAATCCACATAAATCACATGAGAAGGTTTGGGATGATACTATTACAGTTATGATGATAGGAAAACATTGTGCATATCACTTTATCTCCATATAAGAGCCAATCATTAAACCACTGAACGGATTCTCTCCACAACCTCAAATGTTTCAATAATCCTGGGCACAAACATTAATTTTCTTTGTATCCTATGGTAACCTAACTTAGGTAACAATTGAAGGTATACAAAATCACGATCTGTAAACTCTATGGTTCATCAATGTCTATCAACCTATGAATTTTATCTACAATGTTTAATATCCATACATTTTTGAATCATCTGAACTTACTCTAATGTCTATTTCATGAGACTCAGTCTAAATAATTCTAACTCACCAGCCTCCATCCAGCATACATGTGATATGCATGACCTACCACAATGTGTCTCATATAGTTCCATTTTTATAGTTTCTTGGTCAATATTGTTACAAGATAAATCCTCCAATGATAGGTATTTCTCCCAAGGCCCAAATATGTCTAGGACACACACCTAATGAATATCCTCAACCACTACTATTGTATGCTCTGATTGTCTATATTTTTTGGGTGGAAAGTTGTACTCAAAAAGCCCTTGATACTATAATCCTTCTGAAATCCCTTCCCGGAGTGAAAAGTAAAATGTGAGTCATGGTCTAAAACCATAGTCTATGTCACCCCATGAAGATGGAATATCTCTTTGACATATAATTCTCCCATTTTCTCCAATAACAATGACTTATTTATAGGAAAGAAATGAGATACATTCATTAGTAGGTCCACAACAACTCAAATATCATCATTCCTCCAAGGAATCCTTTGGAGAATGACCATAATGTCCAAGGTAATTTCATCCAATTTATATTTTGGAATGTCAAAGGATGTAGTAAACCATCATTTCATTGATGCTCTGACTTCACCTATTTATAGGTGTAACATCTTGTGACGAGCCCTGTTGTCTCCTTTTTTATACCTAGACAACAAATCTATCATAACTGGTCACAATAAATTTTGGTTACACTTGGATGCACTACCTACTTTAATGAACGAAATTACTGCATTAGCTCTTCACGCATGCTTATAAGAACTACAACCACATTCATGGAATAGATGATATAATCCTCATCTATTCTCTAATTGGAAGGTGACTCCCCAAATTCATGTATTTCCCTCATGTCCAAACATTCCATATCCCCATACTTCATATCCCTAATCCAGATCAAAAGTGTAGACTTCAATAAATTGATATGACATTCATTTACTCCTGACTCTACTAAACCAAAAAATTCATCTCAACTACAAAAGTCATAATCTTTTACTCAACACTAGACTCTTGAAATTCATGATTCTGATTTTTCCTTCTTAAATCATTATACACACTATTTTTATTCTTTGGAATTTATGCTATCTCAACATCAAATGAATTCATATACACAATCCATATCCACTACAAATGATTAAAGTCTCAATGTGAACAGATATACTTAAAGTTGTTGTGATCCATATATATAGTAAAATTTTCCCCCAATAGATAGTGTCACCAAAACATAAAATCATAAAAAACTACTTCTATTTTGAGGTCATTTGTATAGTATTTGTGTTTATGTTTATTCAACTATGGAGTCACAAAAAGCTCATCTTGATCTCCCTACATCAAAACAGTTCTAAATTTAATTCCATAAGCATCACAATACACTATATAATTAAAACCTAGCACAAGTAGCATCAAGATTTGTGTCAATGTCAAATACTTCTTAAAATCTTGGAATGAATTATTTCATGCTTCCGACCATTAAATACTTATCCCCTTATTTGTAATGCCTAAAATAATAACTACTTGTCAAAAAAATTACTGAATGAATCTTTCATAATATCCCATTAACCCCATAAAAAAAAGATGTCGAAAATAATCTTGTGAGCCTCTTAATGAACTAATTTCTTAAACTTTCTATAAATCCACTAAAACACCTATATCTGAGATTATGTGACCCAAGAATTGTACTTTGTCAATACTAAATTGACACTTTTATAGCTTGGGGTGTATATAATGCTCCCTCAGTGTACTAGAAACAATTTCATGATTTGGGGAATGATTTTCATGATTCTTGGAGTACACCAAGATTTCATCCACAAAAGCAAAAACAAACTAATTCATAAATGGATGTATGATTCTATTCATCAAGGTCATAGACATTGCTAGTATCCCAAACTGCATTACGATGAACTCATATATTCCATACCTGCTTCTTAAAAGTAGTCCTTGGTATATTAGCAGGTCAAAATATCTACCAATGATACACTGATATCAATTCAGTCTTTGAGAATAATATTGTTCCCCTCAACTGGTCAAAAATATAATCGAAACGTTGAATATGATACTATTTCTTCACTATTAAATGATTCAACTTCTGGTAATCAACACACAAGCATAAAGTCATGTCATCCTTCTTTGAAAACAAAACTAGAGAACCCAAAGAGACCTGATCGGATGGATAAACCCCTTATAATCTAACCCCTCTAGGTGAGTCTTGAACTCTTGAAGGTCTATCGATTCCATTTTTTATGATGGAATAGAAACTGGTCCATCCACCAGCATGAACTCAATAGTAAATTCCACATCTCTTTCAAGTACAATCCTTGAGAAGTATTCAAAAAACACATCCTAAAACCTATCCAGTATGGGTATAAATACATCATGTTTCACACCCCCATCATTCAAAAATAGACTATAAACTTAGGAAGTAATCTTCCCCAGTTTCTAATGAACAAGACTTACATAGCCTTTATAGATATCCCATTACCTAGGGTGAATATACTTGTCACCCTTAAGAAGAGGTAAACATCACTCTACTATGGTAAAAAACTATGTGTGCTCAATATGATACTATCCAATCCATAGAAAAAATTAAATCGAAGCCTGATATATTGAGGATATAAAGATCCCAACTGAAAAGATACTCCCCTACAATGAGATAACACCCCTTGTACAAAAATTTGTCTCTTTACCATATTCCCATAGGTGTGTATATCATCAACACCGAACTCACAAACTCCACCACTGGACTCAAACCATTCAATGGTTATGTAGAAATAAAGGAATGAGAGGGACCAGTTTCAGATAAAGAACTAGATAATTTATAAGATACAATAATATTACCTCTAATTGTTAATGTTTTGGACTTGTTATCCACCAGTGTAGGTTGAACTGCATGTAGATATCCTTCCCTTATTCCCTGTGATAAATTCTAATCCACCTATGCTACATGACTCTAATAATATGTAATCTCTTTCCCAAAATCACCTAACCCACTGCATCTACTATCTAGACCAGTAGAACTCTCACTACCAGACCAATATCATGAAAAATATCCCCTTCCCACACTCTGGTTCTATCAAAATCCACCATCATTACTCATCTATAATGGGTTCCAGTAGAACTTCTCTATATGTCCAATCCTCTCAAAAAAAACAATCTACTGGTGGTCTGGGAAAATGTCTACAATAGTGGCCTTATCTTATGCACTGGTTTTAAAGAACATGGGTAGGATCCTAAGTAACTGATCCTTCCCCCAGGACACCCCTATTGATATCCCCATAGATAAAATTATCAAAGTAATATTTCATTCTCTCGAATAATGTTCTTACTAATCATCCTATATCAAATTTTTATCTTACACTAGGTGGATCCATCTGGTTCCCCTCATCTATGAGTGCCTGATCCACCACCTCATAATAATTATTTAATAGAAAGAGATTAACTTGGGACTTAATATCATATTTATTTCTATCTTGATAACCCCTTTTTAAAAAAATATTATCCCCTAACAATGTTTGAGTAAAGAAAATCAAATTTTTAAAGTATACAACATATTCTATCATATACATACTTCCCAAAGTCAACTGTATTAACTCACAATCCTCATCTTATCTCAACACCTCTAGATAGAAGTGCTCTAGGAACATCTCGCATAAGTCCTTCCATAACATACCATCAACTTGTCAAGTCCGATCCTGAATGTCCCACTAGTGCTTCACTGATCCTCGTAGATTGTATTTACCCAACATGACACTATTCTCAGAATGAGTCTCTAAATGTTCATGTATTATATGGTTGGACTCAATCCAAAACTTTTTTTCCTTGGGTCTACCCTCTCTAGTAAATTCTAGAGTGTTGCAGCTAACACTACCTCATTGGATCAAACATGCTTTTCACAACCCACCTTGGGTATCATTCTATGAATTGCATAAAATAATAAAATTTATCCCAAAATACTCTCTCATTTCCTCACCTGACACTATCAGTTCCCCAAGTTCCACTACTATAGAAGCATCTCCATCCTTTTCCTTCTACCATCCTCTTGATAAGCGTCAACATTGAGTAATCTCTTTAAATTTAAAAATACAACTCCTAAGATACATAACACATCATTAAATCCTTTACATAATTATAAGATCACAATAATCCAAAACAAGTATTTTCACCAAAACCTTTCCACATGGTCATAACATATGGGTTATCACTTCCATTAACCATACTATTCTTAGGTCATGGTTTACAAAGGGTAATATCATTCTAAAATTCAAGTCTGTTATTAGACACAAATATATTCAAAATTTTCATTATTTTTCAATTTCATATCAGAAACCATTTTTACTTTCACATAAGGAACCTTTTTTATTAAAATTTTAACAAAAAAGGAAACAAAGTTCAATTTTTAACAACTTATCCAAAATTTGTTTATAATGAAATCCTAAAATGATACATGTCACATAATAATACTAAGTACCAAGAGTGATGCATGCATACTCAATTCTCATTTCTTACTAGTCCATAAGTAAAATATTATCAAAACATTGAAACAATAATCACATCACACAACAAGTTCATCAACCATGGTTAAATAATATTCGAATGTAATAAAAAATAGTAATGACAACAATCCCATGTTAGGTACTTGGGTACTAACATGTACATGGGTTAGATACTCCCATGAACATGCTCAAATCTAGGGCATTAATATTTCTAGTATTATTTGTACCTTTCCCAAATAGTAAAACAAAAGAAAAGAAAAGAAAACTCTTATCATAACACTTTGTAGCATCCTTTCCCAAGTGCCACATGTTGGTGCCCTAAGTTGGTTCACCACATGACTTCAAGTGTGACTCCATTTATGCCAAAGGCTACCAACTAGTATCAAGGGTCTATTATCAATCATGGGGAGACTAAACCCTCTTCATCAGAGTAAAACACCATTGGAAATAAAAAAATAACCAAATGACGTAATCATAACCAGGATAGTATCAGTATCACAAGATAAACAAATAGAAAATACAATATCAAAACTGAATATTATATATTCCCTTCCTATGTACATGTAAAGTGTTAATATAAAAAATAAAAAATAAATATACATTGAAAACTCCATGTGGGCCCCGAATCAATTTTATTCCCTCATACAGGCTCTATACCTTATCATTCAACAAACATAGCACCATTTCACATAACCTATCCTATAACCAAGAAATAAATTAAAGTACCAGTCTATAATCTTGATTAGGGTGTTATTACAACACACTAGGACACCACCAATGGTGTTAAAAACAATATCCAGTCAAAATAGTTTAGGCAGTTGTATAATGAATAAATAAAAGAAATTGATTAAATAGATTACATTTATTCAATTACTATTTATTTAACCACATTACTCATGGGTTCTCTAGCACACCCATACCCTCAATACCTACTTTTTCCCATTCCAGAATTTGAACCACACCTAAGGGATATCATGTCTCATAATTCCATTATTCCCATTCTTTATCACAATTTTTATCTTATAATTCCATTGTTTCCATTATTCATCTTAGTTCATATCTCAAATTTCCATTGTTTCAATTCTTCATCTCAATTCACATATGAATTTACTTGTTATGATTATTAATCTCAATTCACATCAGAATTTCATTGTTACCATTCATTGTCTTAATTAACATTTGAATGAAATTGGTACCATTTATTGTCTCATTTTACATATGACTGTCGTTATTACCATTCATTGTCTCAATTCACATTTGAATTCCATTACTACCATTAATTTCCTTAATTCACATATGAATTCCAGTAATACCATTCACTATCTCATTTAACATAGATCAAAATAGTACAATAAATTAATTCACTAATTAATTAATCAAATTCACTAATTTTATATTCACATCATTGGATTAATTAATTCAAAAATTAATTAACCACAAAAATTCTATTATAATTAAACAATTAGTTTATCATATAAAATCCATTAATTAAATCAAAAAATTTTAATCACATCAATTCCATTAAAAATTTTAAAAATTAATTAATCACATCAATTCCATTACAAATTAAACAATAATTTTATCACATCAATTAAATTAAATAATTAAACAATTAATTAATCACATAAATTCTATTACTAAATATACAAGTTTTTAATCACATCAATTCCATTAATTTATTTGATAATTAATTAATAAAATCAATCCCATTAATTAATTCGACAATTAATTAATCACATTAATTCCATTAATTAATTCAATAATTAATTAATCACGTCAATTATATTAATTAATCCAAAAATTAATTATTCAAAATCCTAAATCTCAATATCTTTGTAATTAATTCAATAATTAATTATTCCATTTCAAAAATATTATTAACTCTATAATTAATTCAATCCCTCAATTAATGTATTCACCAAATTAATTAATTTAATCTAAGAAACTCAATTGGTAATGATATAATATAAATTCTATATTTTTGTGCATGTAATAGAAATAAAAAATTTTAAATTTGAATAATACACCACTTACCTCAAAAACATTGAAAAAATATCACCAATGGATATACACAATTTGACCTAAAATAACCCTAAACACTTCCAGGATTATGATCTTAATATAAATACTAGATCCAATATCAAATGAGAAAATATATATTAAAACGAGAACTTGATATAAATCCAAAAAGAAAAATGATCCCTTTAATGGATGGAAGTTGAATGGAAATGTTATTAGAAACCAATTGGGATGAGACTCACTTACTATGAGTGGTGTAGATCTTCAATATTGGCATTAAATTACGAATAACGGAGGTCATAAGGTCTTGGAAGTAATCTTAGAGCCTTTAAAATTAAAATGGCTCATTAAGGGTCTAGTAGGGGTCGATTTAAGGTTAATACAAGTGTTCGGAATATTTTAAAATAAATTTTTGGGTTAATTAAAAAGACATTTATAGTTTCCTATGCAGGGGCACACTGTTTCAAAAATTTCCCTCCTAAATTGGGTGCCTCTGGTAGGTGGTTCATGGTTTATCCTAATAGGGTGAGCAGTTTGAAAAACCATTCACCTTTAATGGAATCCCTTATTTCCAAAGGTTTCGTAGTTTTCTGGGCTAAGGCACACAGTTTGGGAAAACTGTGTGCCAAAAATGCATTACCCATCTCCTATAAACAATTCTCAACTTTCACCCAAAAACTCTCCAAGTAATAAACCAAAAAAAATTACTCAAAAAAGTCACAATCATACCTAAAATCAATCTCAATATATCCCTAGAAAAATTCAGGATCACACAGAGGCTTAACACGAGCATTTATGCTTTATCTTTCCAATGTACAGGAGTCCATTGTTAATGTCATTGGAGTATTTGTAAGTGTGTGTACATTATTTTAGGTCGCTATTTAATATATATCATGCAGTTTATAACTTTTCCTTTTATATCTCTTATTTCGATTTTGAACTTATCAATATGGGATATTAACAACTATCAAGTTGATAAACTATGGAAAACGCTGATACGAAAGGCTTTTAATTTCAAGCATCCATTCATTCCAGATTTTTAATAAGCTTATACAATAGCAATGCCAAAGATATTTTGATTTAATTTTTTCTAGTCCTAGATAAATGACTCTTTATAAAAATCAATCTTTCCTTAAATATAAAATCCATTTTTTATTTTCACATAATTCACGAAATTAATTTTCAAGATATTATAATCTTTGTCACTAAATTATACATGACAAATAATTATTGAATTGATATCAATCTTGTATTATTGTTCTTGTAAGATAAAAATATGAGATACTTCATAAGATAAAACAAATCTTTTTCTTCTTTGGGGTGTAAATAAACTGAATTAAATCATTACATTGGAAAATTGTTCATTATAAGATAAATATGTTACTAATTTGTGATATATAGCTTCCAAAACTTCATCTAACATTCGTAAGATAATTTTTTACAAATATTTTTCTTTTAAAAAGACTTCTCATAACATTACTAGGTCTAAAGTATATTAATTTGATCATACAACAACTCAATCATTCTTTTCCTAATTTTATATCTTATGTAGTAAGATAAACTCCCAACATGGAGTTATCTGATTATGAGTAGATATAATGTAATATTTTATTCTCAAAAGATAAAATACATTCTTGTATAATTAATACTTTAAATGGAGTTTTAAAATTACTTAGAGTCAACACAAGAAAATTTCCTTTGATAAAATTATAATCTGAAACACTTAAGTTAAACTAATTATAACAAAAATATGGATATCTTGAATTATCAAAACACAAAAAAAAAATATGATAGAAAAACATATTCCAATACAACAAATATCACTACTATAATTTTTCTAGGCCACATGATTACACATGGAATAACCCTCCTAGTTATACTTGGAGTAATCATTATAGTTAAACATGGAATCGTAATCATAGTCAACTTCTAACATTAATATACCCAACACAATGGGGGGATATAATGTACCCACCCTAAATTGGTTTATAATTAAACCACACATCATCATAAATAAATTTTAACAACCATATCATAATCATATTACATGAATGCTTTCATAAAAAAACATTCCTTGAGGAAAATAATTTATTTAAAAAAGAAATATTTGTTCGAAAAAAGGAATAAAAAATTTATTGAAAATAGCCATGTATGGTTCTAACGGAGTCTTAAAAGAAAACATTTTTAATGGATGGAAATTATTCTCATGTTTTATATATTAAAAACATTCCTTCTATATTTTTGTCGAAAATTTAAAAAAAATTCTTATTTAGAAAACAACAAATAATTCTTTTCAAATCATTTTGTAAAAAATAAAACATAGGTACAAATGAATTTCAACAATCATAGGTGAATATTAAAAAACATTTTTATAAAAAAAATTATAAAATATGTCAAAAGGAAGAAAAATTTAGTTTTAAGGGAAACATTAGAAGATAATTTTTAAAATAAATTCACATTCATTGTGTTCGACTCATCATGTACATTCTTTATCTCCCACTTCATTGGAAGACCTCCATTGGTTAATATCTTAAGCCTTATAAGGTTGGTTCTATTCCAAAACTAGGGAATATATAAATTGGAAAAGTATTTGAGTAAGGTATTTGGATAGGTTTTAGACAAACCAAATGGTTTTTTATTTTTGAGATGAGGAGTTTCCCGTTTATAAGAGATGTGAGGTACACTCATGGAATTTTCAAAATATTAAATTAATAAAAATTATTTTTTTATTTCCAAATGTCTCAAAAATAGATTTATTTCAATGATCGGCTGAATATGTGCTGAAATACTCTCACAAAATAATTTTTCGACATGTTTTGGACACATGTTTACACATATAATTTTTTTACCCTCACTGACCCTTTTAAAACATACCATGATAAAAAGGATTCTTTACTTTGTGAGGGTCAATATAATTATAATAAAATGAAAAGGCCCTATAAATGGAACATGGATGATATTATGAACCATATACTTATAACATGTCCAAATTTATGACTTTTTGGAATTTTATATATTTAATGAAATATTATTTATTATAAAATATTAATATTGTCAATTATTAAAACTATTCCTTACTTTGACATTAACAATATCAAGATAACACATATAATTAAAAATATATATACATTAAAATATCCTTAAAATGTCATGGTAATATATAAAATTCATGGATTACATTAATTATCTAAAATTATATTACTTTTAATATTTTTAATAAAATTTATTTTATTTTTAAATTAGTTGAATATTTATTGCATCAGTATTGGGCAAGAATTTAAGGTAATTATTTCATCAAAAAAATTTAAAAATAAATTTCCATGATGAAGATAAATCTTTTAGTCTTTAGAAAAATATATTTAGTTGATCGTATCCTTTTGATAATTCTATATTGAAAAATTTAGTTATTGAATACAAGAGTGTGACATGTTTGACTTTTCATGAAATAAAAAACTATAGAGGTCATAATATAATCAAAATGGAAAAAAAATCCATATAAATTAATATTGGATGATTATTTATTAAACATAATCATATAATAAAATTAAGTCAAGTGTTAGGGTCATTTTATAATTCTTAACATTTTATTTTTAACCTAAATTACCTGATTTACCAATATCATGGAAAAAATTATGATAGTTACTATTCATATTGACCAATCATAACGAGTTACAATTTAGAAAAATCTTACCTATGGATTCAATATATGGAATCAATTTTTAAAAATTTTAAAAATATAAGTTGAATAATATAATTTAAAATTAATCCCGCAAAATGCAACAAAAAAACTTTTTTCCTGAAAAATGTGTTTTTAAATCCAAAAATGTAATTCTAACAAAATAATGTGTTTGGATTATTAAAATTTAATTAATTATATTATATATAACTACATATAACTTAATTAACTTTTACATAATGTTAATATAATAAAAATCATTTTTTATAGGAATCTTTATTTTTCAGTATTCACTGAAAATTTAATCTTTTTGAAAAATTCTCAAAAATCACCCTAAGATAATTTTGAAATTCTAAATTCAAAAATGTATTTAATTTTCTGAAATAAATTTTCTAAATTTTATATAAATTTTTTAAATTAGGCACTCAAAACATTAAAAAACTACTTTTTTAAGAAATTGTTTTTTAAATAAAATGACTTTAATAGAGATTTGAGTTATTGTTTACAAAGAATTAATTAATAAATTAAAAATGATTTTTATTATATATTTCATAATTCAATAAATACTATTAATTACCACATATTTAACTGATTATTTTTAATTTTCATATTTAAATAATAATATTTCAATAATTGTTTTAGCTTAGTGTTGGGTATCTTGTATGTTATCAAATGTAGTCATTCATTTTTTGAATCTCAGTATGTTACTATCTCCTCCACATTAAGAAATTGCGTCCTTGATATTTTAAACATGGACTTAATAACTAGGGTTTGAATTTTAGAAATACCTTTATTTGAAACCCACATCGTAAAAGTGGTCAATAAAACATCCACTTGAAAAGAGAGAACGTTATGTATGAAGGTCACCTAGAATATCAAATTAATAGGTTTATAATTAATATAACTTTAGTCAAAATTGAAAACATTGATATTGAAGAGAAAAATAACTCCCAATTACTGATAGAGAGTGATAAATAGCATATTCTAAATAAAGATAACCATCACAATATTGTAAATATCTACTTTTTAAATGGACATTTATTTCTTAGTAAAAAATGTAAACAGATAATTTTTTTTGTTTTAATTAATTTTTAGAGTTGTGAAATTCCATTAAACCCAAGACTAAGAACATGATGAATGATTCTTACTTCATAATAATAACTTCTTCCATTAATCAATTCCCACCATAATGACACCTTTTTTCTCCAAATTATTACTATTTAAGATGAATTTTTCATGCCTAAAGCACTCAACTAAACATCTATAGATTAAAAAATTAAAAAAATAATAACAATATATTACTCTTATACCTAATCATTAACCAAAACAAAATTAGTTGGGAAATGATAGTATAATTCCCCAAAAAAAGTAAACATTCATACAAATAAAAACTACTTTAATATCCAAAATTCAATAGTAAAACCCAAAGTTCAACAGAGATCCTTAAACAAATTACTATCTTTAAAATTCCTCAAAAATATTACAAACAAACATTGAAACCCAAAAATCAGATTTATTTGATTATTAAGTCTTCCATGATTAATTTAAACATTTTTACACAATATAATATTAATAAATTTTAAAGTCTCATACCATAATTTCCACATCCGAAAAATGTATTCTCCATGAGAGGCTAACAATTTATATAAATAGCATGAATCTCCATAAATCCAAAATAAAATCACATGTGCTTCTAATATAAAATTCATCATGTATTCCTAAAATAATATCCCATAATTTTTTGTTTCCTTGAATCATATAAGGATCACAAAATAGAGTAAATATTATAAAATAACATTAATCTCCAAATCACCAAATCTATTTTCAATGTCATTGTTATCTTTATGATTAATTATTTTTTACAAAAAATTATAAACAGAACACACTAAAAAATATCACTTTTTAACCTCTAGGGTTTTCTATACAGCTCATTTTTCAAAAAAATCATCCATCACATAATAATCCAATAGATAATTTATCCATTTTTTATATTCCCTTAAATGGTTGTCTCCAAAATTATCACCATTTTCTACATCACTTTTAAAACATTTCATTTTCATCTGCTTATTTTTTCTAATTTTAAAAACAAGATCTATTTTAAACTATTTCAATTCATTCAACTCATTTCTTAAAGCCTTAAAAATAATTTTTCATCATATTAAAAGATAATAAATATTTCATTATGATTCTTCAATATCACTCAATCATTATTCATACTTAGATAATTTTAAATTTATTCATACCTTAAATCTAAACCTGATAGTCTTCCATTATGTTTTTAATGTCCCATTTATCTTCCATAATGTAGTCCATATCTTTAGAAAATAAAAATTTATTTTCTTAATGGTATTCCTCTTG
This sequence comes from Viscum album, assembly GCA_963277665.1. Classification (NCBI taxonomy): domain Eukaryota; kingdom Viridiplantae; phylum Streptophyta; class Magnoliopsida; order Santalales; family Viscaceae; genus Viscum; species Viscum album. Next base: position 842,312,407 of record OY728128.1, read on the forward strand.
TAAAATAAAGTGGTTTTTTGATTCTTTAAAATAAAAGAAGATAAAAATAATGATCCGTATAAGTTTTTAATTGACAAAAATGTATTACATAGATAAAATAGTTTCCTATGTTTAAATTTTTTTCTCAAAAGGCTTTCAAGACCATCAAATAAATATTTTCCCGTATGTTTTTGATTAAATCATCAGGAAGGGAAAATATGGTTTTGTGAGATCATTTTCTTTCCATCTTGGTAAACATTTCTTAATTTGAAGAGATTAACATTATTAAAACATGAAATACATGTTAAAATTAAAATGGTCCTTATAAATACAATACCAATTAAAGTTATATAATACTTTTAAATTCAAAAATATCCTTAAAAAATTCTTCTATAATTATTTTTAACATAAAAGGTTTTCTGTTTACATCCTAGACAATTAATATAATTCTTATCAAATAATAGTTCTCAATAAACCAAAGGGTTGCATATAATTAATCCCAATAAATTATCTCCCAATATCTCAATGTTAATATTTAAATATCATCACTTAAAACCTCAATATAGGGGTTTCTATTCCCATTAACATATAGTAAAACATAAATTATAAAACCATCATTTTATCTATAATTTTTAAGATAACTCCTTCTGAAAACATCTTAATCTCTAAAGTTGTCTAAACCATGCTTTGATAAAGACTATAATGAACTAGCCTTCAACATAACATATTCTCATGAATTTGGAGTAAAATTTTCATTCATTATTCGGAAAATATATTTTGGTTTTAGAGTTCTAGTTAATTAAGTCATAAATTTTACATAAAAACCCCAGAAAACAAAACACAATTAAAAAAACATGGTTTAATTTCATGAAAAATCATTACAATTTTCATCTTGACCTCATCCTTATCTCAACACTTAATTAAAACCTATGAAAAAAATTTTAAAAATTTGTTGTGATCACAAAAATATTATGAAAGGACATAAAAAATAATTAAACCATTTTTCAATGAATACTTATAAAAAATTCCATTTTTCAAGCGAAACTATGGGGGCATAATAAACTTTTTCTTACTCTATAAATCACCTTCTCTTCCCAAATATTATTATAATATATTTTATAAGAAATCATAGAGGAAACATAAAACCCATAAAATTTTCATTGAAAACCTGAAAAATACTATTAAATGTTTCACAAATTTATACATTTTATCCTTCTTAAGTAGTGTATAATATTATCTGAATTTGAGATCAATAATATACCTTATGAATACAATAAGTTTCTATAAATATATATATAAAGAAAAAATAAATCATATAAGTAACATGGGGAATAATTTTATAATAATACTTACACATTGAGTAATGATCAAGAATATAAATGGATTAACCTTTACTATTACACATGGAATAACCATCACGATTGACTTCTTACATAAACATATCAAATTTATTAGATAAATATCACAAAACCACCTTAATATGGTTTATAAAGGAACCACTAGTCATCATAAATTGTTATCAATAACCATAATATAATTATAAAACATGATCACTTTCATCACAAATACATTCTGTGAGAAATATCTCTTATTTAAAAAGAAAAATAAACACATCTAATGGAAAAAAAATCATTGAAAATAACTAAGTAATAATATAGAGGAAACTAAAAATAAAATATTATTCATAAAGGAATGAGAATTTTATTATGTTGTATAATTTGAAAAATACATTTCCTCTAAATTTTTGTCAAAAAAGACAAAAAATACATTTTTTAGAAAATAGTAAAAAAATTTCATTCAAAACATTTAGTAAAAAAATCAAACAAATGTAAAAATGAATTCAAAAATCATAGGATAATATATAAAAAACCTTTTTATAACACCTTTTTATAAAATATGGATATGGAATAAAAGTGAAGTTTTATATGAAACTAAAAAAAAGTAAATAAATACCTTTACCTATATTATGACTCATCATGTACGTTATTTTCCTTCATCTTCTATGTAAAACCACTTATGATTAACAACTTAAGCCTTATAAGGATGGTGCTCTTCCTATTCTATGTCCTCCATAATTAGGGGAGGGATTATAGGAAGGTATGTGGGTAGGTTTTGGGCAATTAATATTGGTTTTGAAGTGTGAATAATTTAGAATAAGATGTTTTCATTCATAAGAGAGGGGAGAGGCCCTCTTGGAATTTCCAAAAAATATCAAATTAATATACATTAATTTTAATTTCCAAATGGAACCAAACTGATTTATTTTAAAGATATTATTAGGATGGGTCAAAATCAACTCATCCGGTATTTTTTTACATGTTTAGTTCACATATCTACCTATATCATTTGGTTTTAAACCAAAATAACCCTTTTAGAACTTATCATTACAACAAGGGTTTTTACACTTTATGGTCAATATAATTAAAATAAATGAAAAAAGGCACACAGATGGACCATGGATGGTATTATAAACCAAATACTAATCACCTGGAAAAATAAAATATTGTTATTGATTTTATATCATTAAATAAAATATTATTTATTTTAAAGTATCAATAGAGTGAATTTTATGAACTATTCATTACTTTGACTATAATAATATAAAGATAACACTTAAAATTCAAAAAAAACATTATATTAAAACACCCCTAAAATGTTAAGGTGATCAATAAAATTCATTTATTTCATTAATTACCTCAAATAATATTATTTTTATTATTTTTAATATAATTTATTTAATTTTCCCATTAATTGAATAATTATTGCATCAGTACTGTGAATTCATTTAAGATAATTATTTATTCAATAAAATTTAAAATTAAATTAACATAATGAATATAAATAATTTAGATTTTAGTATACATTTTTTATTATACCATATCCTATGTATAATACCATGATAAAAATATTATAGTCATTAATAATAAGAGTGTGACATATTTGACCTTTATTGAAATAAAATACTATAAAAGTCATAATCTCATCAAAATGACCATAAAATTCCATATAACAAAATATTGTAGGAATATAGATGAACTGGATCATTAAATAAATGTAAATAATGTATTATGGTCATTTTATAATTTTTATTATTTTATTTTTAACTTAAATTACCAGATTTACCCTTACGATGGAAAAAATTACTATAGTTATTATTCATAATGAAAATACCTAAAAGGGAACTATTTTAAAAAGTAATACCCACTTATTCCAAATATGGAATTAATTCTTCAAAATTCAAAACATATATGTGGAAAAGTTTAATTTTAAATTAATCCTAAAAACTATATGAAAACCAGTTTTCTTTAAAAATGTGTTTTAAGCCCAAAAATGGACTTATACCAAAATAATATATAAGAACTATTAATATATAATTAAATATATTATATCAAACTAAATATTACATACATTACTTTGAGATAAAATTAAAAAAAATGTAATTTTTAATATAAATAAAATGACAGTTTAATAAAAATAAATCTTTTCACGATTCAGTGAAAATTTAATATTCTCCTAAAATTTTCAATAATCCATCCTAAAAAATTTTGACATGATGAATTCCAAATTGAAATTAATTTTTTTTAAAAATCACATATTTCTAGAAATAAATTATATCATTCACTCATAAAAAGAAAAAAATAATTTCTATAGAAAAATTATTTTTGAAGAATAAAATGACCACTAAAAATTCATTTTCATATTTCAAAATAATTAATTAATATATTAGAAATTATTATAACCATTATATATTTCATAATTTCATTAATACTATTTATTATATCCAATTTAATGGTAATTTTATAACGGACACATTTAGATAATAATATTTTATTATTCTTTTTTGTTCGGTGTTTCTTATATTATACACTATCAAGCATTGAATTTAATTTTTAAAATATCAGGGTGTTCTAATTTTATAGATTGATAATATAAAATTGAAATCCTTGTGTTTTGAGTTTATTTATGATTTATGAGGTATTCGTATTTGAATATCACAGTCTTTTCTAGTGAGAGATAATTCAACCATCAAATTTTGAAGAAGACCTCAGAGCATAACTATTTACATAGACTGAGTTTCATTACGGTATATAAGAACTCAAAGACTATATTGAGGTATAATATAAAAATAGTTTTATATGGTGATATTTTGATGATAATGGTGATCTAATTATAAATTTTGGAGAAAGATTTATAAGACAAGTTGTTAAGACTATGGACTGTGGGATGTAGTATAAATCTATTACGATATTGGGAATAAATGTTGGGTATTGTGTTTGTTTTAAATTCACTATATGAATAATTAAATACCTTCCCACATCACTTTCCATTGATTAAAATATTATAATATAGAATATGTGGCTTGGTGTGGAAAATATACTTAAAGAGAAGCATGTTTCTCTCACTTGGGACATATCCTTTAAAAATACTTTCTGATTCTCCACACATGAAATTTTCATTTCATGTGGTTTTTGTGTGTTAGGTAATATATAAACATATTAATTTATATAATAACTAGTAATAGAGGTACAAATACCAATGGGGATAAAATCATTTAAGAATATTTGGTATTTGGTAAAGGGTGGTGACACCTGATTCACTCCCTATCAGGTGTCAACACATTATTATAAGGGAATATAAAATGGTATCACATCATACTATTTACCCTAGTTGGATATAAATTCTAGAATTTTTTTTCTATCATATTTTTATAAATATGTGATTTTAAGAGTTTCTATAAGGTAATTATATAGAATATTTTTGTTTATATTCTTATTACTATTAATGTGGAGGGTTCAGCAAGACCTATAAAATTAAAATAAAGTAATTTATAAGTAGTTTAGAATTAATTAAAAAGTGTCGAAGGAGACCCCAGTACTTGAAAATAGTCAATTTGGTTATTTTTCTATATTTTTTTAAAATGATTTTCATTATAAATAAACTATAATTTGTAAATAATATATGTTTAATGGATCACTCAATGGTATTTATTCATATGTTATGAATTATTTAATGAATGTTCATATTGAATTTTCTCTCACATATTCTCATTTATTTTAAGATCATGGTTTTTCATATGTGATATAAATCCATTGTTTTTAATTAAAATGATTTTTTATGGCCTAATGTTATTGCCCAGTGTTATGATGGGTTTATTGGGGGTGTCTGAAGCTTTTTCAGAGTTCAAAACCCATATTTGTTGAAAAAAAAGAAATACATAGAGCTAATAGAAACCCTATGGGATAGGCCACATGGTTACCCCTAACCATGAGGGGATTGACTATGGGGTGATGGAGGTCACACAGATTGAGGAAACTATGAAACCTCAAGTGCACACCCATGTGGGTTGGTCGAAGCCACTATTAGGTGGTGCATTGTTTACGAAATCTATGAAACCTCAGGAACACATTCATGAAAAAACTATATACTTTTTAGTAGATTCAAATCACATGGTTTTCATATAGTTTGGAAAACCATGGGAGGTTCCGCTTAAAATATAGAAGGTTTCACATTTTTTGCATGGTTTTTCCACCCATTCATCCAAACAGTGTAGCCTAGTATTTTGAGGGAAAATTTATATTTTTAACATAAATTTTTTTAAAACCTAAACCTTTTCTTTTATTCATCTGTTGCACATCATCTTAATATTTGGATATCCTATTTCAAGCCAAAGTGTTTTCTTGGCTCATGTTTCTCCTTCTCAACTTATATTAGAACATTTCCATTATCATTGAATGTGTACCAGTATGTTCTTTGATCATATTTTATCACTCTTCATTTTACATTGTATTGAAAGATTTATTTAGGTGAAATATAATATTCCATATTTCTAGGAATATCCTTTTTTTATTTTCATTCCTTCTTATATATATCTTATAATAAGTTGATACTGAATGATTTCACTACTATCGACCTACAGTAGGTGGTTTATGCCTTTTCAACATGTTTTTGTACTTTATAGAACTAGTTTATATTATGTTTCATACCAAAAGTTTCACTGATTCCCCTAAATAAATTGAATAATTGAATTAAATGGAATGTAACCTATAAGGAATACCCACTAGTTCTTTTGAGTTTTTTGAGGTCTTTTACCTAGTCTAGGCCACCCATGGGGTGTTACCCTTTATTTTTCACTTTTTTATACCACTAATGGGGTGTGTGTGGGTGTTTTAATTCCTAGTTAGAATAATCCATTAATGAATTTAATTGAATTTCTTGAGATTATTAAGATATGGCTTGCCTAATTTTCCATGTTAAACTTGCTGTGAATTGTATGAATGTTTAATTGCGAATTGTTATAAGAGTCTCATGAACTCATAGAATAATATAGATTATGAATTGATGAATGAATGTAATGAATTGGATGGTAGTGGATGAATTGTTTTTAAACCTTGGATCATAATTCAATTATATGCCATGGATGGTTCTCCCATGGATCAAGATAGTAGTAGTGGATGCCATGGATGAGATTTCTCAGTGGGTCTTGATTATATGGGATTCATTGGGTCTTACTACCCCATAAATCTAGCATACTTTCACCTACATTATACATAGCCTGTTGAGATACTGCTTGGACGCCACCCAAGTATTATTTAGTTTCCATTAAGATGCTCCTAAAACTCGTTGAGGATTCCTTGGCATTATATACAATGGATTTGGCCTTCTGAGGTCTAACAGACATGATTACATGGTATGACCATTATGGATGAATTATTTATATGGAAAGGTAAGGATAATTTTTATACTTGATTATATGGCATGTATGTGGTAGTTCTTTACACTTGTTTGAATGTTAATGCTACGGTGGATATCTTGGAATTTTTTATAGGTATCATGGGTATGAGTATCAGATTATAGTTGTTAAACTAGATAGGGTGACTTGTTTATTTTTTTTACAATTTTCTTTTTATAGGAGCATGAATATATTTTGTAGGAATCCTTGTGTAGCTTAACATTAAAACTTATAGTTATTACTTTTTCCAAGTTAATAACACTTTTACTACTTTCATTCCTGTTATATTCTTCACACTACTTCAAATTGTATGGAACATCCTGGATTTGTTATAGACATTGTTGGTGGTGGAATACTATGTGTTATCTCGCACCTTATTTAGGTTGTTTTTGAGTACCCAAAAAGACTATATGGATATAGGTACGGTCTAGTTCAAGCACCCATATTATGTTGCTTGATTTGTTCCATGCTTAAGAATTAGAGATCACATGACCGAGTTAGGATCACAATTGTAGTCAAAGATAGTTCCTTTTTGGTATTTTTGGTATTTTGATACATTTAATGAACTGATAATTGTATAGATATTTTGGATTCTTTGTAGATACATGACATGTAATATCATTTTGTATATGATATTACTTCTAGGTTTATTTACATATTTATGTCTTGGATGATTATCTTATTCTTGATTATTTATCTTCATCCCATATTCATTTGTATGATTGATACAACTATTTTACACTCTGATTTGAGGGAATAATCACCCCACATACACCCCATATGATCTCACTTCTAGTCAACATCGTCTAGCATTACAGGATATCCACATAAGGCTATATAACCCACTATCTTGGGGTACTATTTAGTGGCATCCAGGTTGGGATGTTACATTTATCAAGGGAAAATATGATGAATATTTATAGTTAGAGTGGGAAGATTTTGAAATGTAAGATTAATTGGATAAAGTGGTAATAAAGATAATTAATCTCATAAAACATATTGAATCTAAGGAGAACTACAATCTAAAATGAAATAAATGATGATATCATGTGGAATAATAGTTGAAAAAAATTGTGACAAATTTGTGATTAAATAAGTGATTCATTCATTATAGAAAGTTTAGAAAAACCTCTACAAATATAAAAAATACACCGCTTGAGGTAAAGTTATATTGAATTAAAGAGTTGGATGATTCTCTACTAGAGAAAAGTAAAATTTAGGAGGATCATAGGAGAATTTTTTAAAAGGTTTAACTAACTTTAATACTAATATTATATTCCCAATATAAAATGTTTTGAGTGGGACGTGAAGTTAAAAAATATAAAAACAACCATGCGGAATCTTCATAATATATTAAAAGAAAGAGTTTTATGAAAAATATTTTTTTAATATTATTCCTACTATAACTACTCTATTTGGATGAAATAATGGCTTGATGTCTTTATAATATCCATATACTAAAAAAACATAGAGTAATGTAAACCATTATCTGGATAAATCTTTATTTGTACTAATGACGTTTTGTCTATAAGTGAAGGTTCAAAATTTTAATATGGATAGTTGTGGGTATATAAAAATGAAAACAAATATACTAAATTATTATATATAGATACATGAATCTTTAAGAATATCATATCCATAAAATAATCCCAAAATATTAGTGTATCTTTCCAAAAACATCAAGGTTTACCAGTATTTAAATCTATCCTAACTGTTAGTCAGTTTAAAAGTGGATATATTCGAACCTTTTTATTTTATTGAAGGTTCAAACATAAGGATAATGTATATTACGATATAGTTTCAACTTTTGTTAATAACGAAAAATCTATATTTAGGGGGAGTATGAAGAATCTAAAAGAAATCGTATAGTGTAGAAGAATATTGTATATTGCAAGAATAATCATTCCATAAATAATAGATCTTGATGCATGGAAGAATTTTGTGATTACTACAACAATGTTGGAAATGGATACGAAGTTTTCTGGTAAAATTTGACTCATGAAAATAAATATGTTTATTTTAAGTGAAGGATATAACATATAAAGAAGTTGGTTTAAAAACATGAAAAGTATTCTTCATTGAAGAAACAAAAGAATCCTATTGAATATAGGTAACCCATGAAGAATATTCAGAAGGATGTACAATCCATGATTATGTGATTATTTTAGGTTTAAAAAAACACATCATGGATTAATATAATTAATATATGAAATTGAATGTCGCATGAATAAATCTAAAACAAAAAATATAATTGATCCAAGAAATATATAGAAAAATTGTTTTAATTACTAACTTCATTGATAATGAACATGAGAGGTTTCCAAATAGTTTTGTATTGAAAGCTACTAATGAGATGTTTGGAGGGTGGAAACTTTGATAAAATTTAGAAAATAGTTGAATAAGATAATTTTTTATATAAGAATATTTATTAAATAACAAAGGTAAAGGACCACTAGATCTATAAACCACTCATACTTTTACTAATAACGAGTTTACAGAAAATAAAATGTTTAACAATGTTCTAGAAGAATATTTATAAAATTATCCTACCATGTTAGAATTGGATAAGAAGTTAGAGAAAGAACAATAGTGAAATTGCATTTTTTCAAAATTAAAGAAACATGTTTTAAAAATAATATAGAAGAAAAAATCAAGGTTAATAAAATATGAATAGTTTTGGAAAATTAAGTGTAATTATAGAATAAAGAGTTCTCAACACATTAGAGACAAAATTAAAATATTTCCTACGTTTATATCCATTTCCCATCCCTATTTTTCTCATTAATAGGATGATTAAAAAAATCATTATTTCCAATATTATCAATTTATGATACCTTATACAGGGTCTGGTATGTGAATAATGAAAAAAAAGAACTGATTAATGTTTTTTTTCTATAAAGAGATAGGTTCTATCCAAATTGGATAAATTTAACTTTTTCTTCCTTATCATGCATCATATGAAAATCTTCATTTATTATCAGTATTTAACTGTACTTATAAATTCCTATGATATATTCATGATGAAAAAAAGGTCATGATGAATATAATTGGACGGTATCCACTATGTATGATCGTATAAAATGAATTGGACCATGTTTTATTATGTCATGGTTAAATCTAGAATTATATGTAGAAATTTCAATAACTAATTTTTGATTTTTGATGATCATTTTTTCTATTATTTTTTTATTTATAATGATTCTTGTTACTAAGGGGTGATTATTAATCTAAAAATGGGAAATAAATCAATAAATATTAATTTTTAATTTTTTTTATAATTACTGAAGGTTATTAATCGCTTTAAAATTTTCCTAAACATCCCATAAAAAGTGAATCGCATTTTCTATAACAGTTTGGATATTTAATGAATATATATTTTTATCGAGATTAATCACTCTAGTTTTCTAAAATAAAAATTTCTTTTATATGCTTATATTTTATTATTTTATTTTTATTTCTATGTGATGTGTTATGTTTCCCTTCTCTCAAAAAAAATTCATTGTGTGTTTCAATGAAGTGATATCTCTCAGGAAAGGGATGAATAAAAAAAGGTTGAACAAAAGTGGGGAAGATGTTACCATGAAATAAGGGGGAGAATATTTTTTCCCTTATGACCAAATTTTTATTTATTATGATTAAGATATAAAATAACACAAATTATGGAAATGAAGAACATATTGACCTTACATCTTGTGAATTGGTTAATCTAATTGATAAAAAACATTGGATATTAAAGTAAACAATGGTTTTTTTGGTTATATTTTTCTCAATGCGTTTTTCAATATGTATATATTGGTTTCTTGGGTAATGAAGGAAGAATAATACCAATTAAGATAATGAATATTAAGATGTTATGCATACCTTTATTGGTAAATAAGAGTATAGATTCTATGTTCGAATAAATATCTAGAAATATTATAGATAAAAACTTTATAAATCATATTAATGTTTATATGGTATTCATGGTATTCCGTAAAGTGTGATGATACTTTTATGAGGTACTATCAAAAATATATAATGTGGATTTAAAAATTAAAGGTATTATATATATTCTGAATCTATAATTAAAGAAGGGTAAAAGAGTGTTTATGTTTTGAGAGACCATTTTTTGAGTGTTTATTATACAACACACTAAATATAACGAATAAAGTCTTTTATATGGAGGTTTAAATAATTTGAAGTGAATTTATATATATGAATATGGTAATGTATTATTGATATACTCAAAGAATTTTTTATATAAAAATAGAAGACTATGTAATGACATTGATGTAATTTATAATTATTTTTATATTTTTAAGAAAATTTAATTAATTTGAGTAGACATAAAGTGATTTAGAAGGCCCTGCGATAATGTGAAGTGACTTTAATATTATTTGAAGAATTCGATAATTCTTTTATTAAAAGTATAAAAAACGAACTTTACAGAAATTTCTATACAAGTCATTTTAGCATTGAAGATATCCAAAAATGATAAATGCATGAGTTAAATTAGGATCGTGTCTTGATTTTTAAGTATCATCCTAGAAATTTTATGAATCATCCGTAATGTAAATTTATGTTCCCATATAAGAATTTGGAGTGTGGTTGAAGGAATTAATTTTTTTTTAGTTGGAGGGTAAAAAAAAATTTGAGGTTCAAAAGAAGGTTCTAATGAAAGTAACACATCTACATAGGTATTTTAGTCATGGATGGAGACATGGAAGGTATCCCATAGGCTCAAAACAATCCAAGGATAGTTTATATAACTATTGTATCTAAATATCTTGTAAATCGATCGGATCACAAGTGATGTATGGTAGTTTTGTTTCTTCTTGTTGCATCCACTAAAAGATCGGTGAGCTTAAAATAGGGGAAAATGATGATTCAAACCCCTTAAACATAATAGGGTAAGCCTCTAATTTTCATTCTATATTATCTCATGTTGCTAGGTGTAATCTCCCCCCTCTTATCATTTTCCCCCACAGGTTTGGGGTTCCATACTAATGTGTTTACAAGGTGATTTGATGTATGCATGTTCCTCTACTAACCTTTATTTGTCTTCTACTCTATCATATGATTATTTCCCTTTCTCAAGTTAGGAAATTCTTTTATTATTACACTGAATTATGGGGTTATTATTCAATAATAATGTGCATTTCACTCTTCCTAGTATGCGAGTTATATTGGATATCATTTGAATGAGGTAGCTCATCATTTTGGTTGAGGTATATTTTACAATATAATTTTCATATGTTTTTTTATAATTCCATTTAAATTCCTATCAATTAATAAAATGATATTTTTTATTTTGTTTATTATTGGTTTGGGGATGTGAGATATACCATTTAGGTGTCGTGGGGTTTGGTTTTTATGCAAAAAACTATCATCATTGATAATTTTAAAATTATACCTTTTTCATAAATGATATGATATATTATAATATATTACAATTAATAATTTTTTGTGCCTTGTTGTGATGTAGGTGATGATAGCATGGTTGGTGACTTGTTCAGAAGATATGGCCTTATATGGGCCTTGGAAGATATTAAATGTCCTTGGAATGTAATCCCAAGCTATCAAAATTTTAGGTGTCCCTTATTCATTGCCATATATTGTTATAGATTCTCTTATATGTATGTTCCATGTATGAACCTAATACATTTGGAGGTGGGGCTCTAAATTTTTTTAATTTGTTAAATAAAAATTGAATTTAAGGAATGAATAACACGAGATGATGAGGGCCTAGTTGGGATCTAGAGTACCAGTTGAACATCTCAATCATCAATATCCAAGGAAATAAGTTGAAATGTGTATGGTATACTGTCCCCAGTTTCATGTGACTTAGTGATCCCTAGGTAAATAGGGGTTATGAAATAAGATGTGTGGCCATTGTGTTATCCTTGAGATATGAGGTGGAGTTTGCATGATCATTGAGATGACAATGGGTGAGTGTTCCTACCCTCACTATGACTTAACTACCTTTGTGGCTAGAACCTATTAGATAGATAGATAGGTCGAGTGTTTCATACAACCTAAGATACCTAGAAAATGGGATGTTCATAAGGCCATATCCATAGTGTTAATTTCTAAGGAGGCCTCGACAAGACCTAAGGGACCTTAATTTGTTACATAGTAACTTGTTATCCTAGCAAGATAGTAAAATTTAGAATGGGTACATATGGAAGGTAGGGTCACCATAAAACAAAAACTAATGAATTCATTATGAGAGGACTTGGATGACAAGGTTTGTATTAGGCTTTCAACATCCCCTAATATATTGTTTTTATGTTTTATATGGTGTGTGATTTCCTATTATGCTTGAGAATCAACTGTTTCGCCTTTCACTGACATCATTTACATTCGATGATCAGGAATTTCCTACTGATAAGGATGATTTGATTGTAGTAATTTATAGAGGAACCTGTTTCCAAATAGTTAAACCCCTTATGTGTTGTAATTATACTAGTTCAGTTATTTAATCTTCTTATGAAAAAATATAATTTAATTCCCATATATCTTGGAATGAAATTATTATTCATTGATCCTCATTTTGATGGTTCCTTAACCTGGATCATCAATGAAAATATTGTGTGGGATCATCCTAAGATTCCATATTATCTATGTAGTAGTCATGTATGTGGATACCCAGTAAGGATCGATTCCCTCATAGCCTATTACTTGGAACGTGATGTTTTATTTTTGGACCACTTATGGGTTGTTTTCATTCAGGTTTAGATTTTTAATGTGACCGTTAACAACCAAAGTTTGGTTTTCTCATATAGATGGTCTCTTCACTATACATAATATAAATATGTGATAATAGTTTGTTTATAACTGATGAATGTGGATTATATCGATATGTATATAAATATTGGATGATTAGGTTATGATTATTAAGGGATAATTCATGTGTATGGTTTCTCGGTGAGAATTGGTTACTTGGTGGGATATTGACTTACCATGAGGTTCTTTACATATGTATGTCAGATCCCAAAAATTGGGAATTGACACATGAATTTTGTGGTTTACTGAGATTGTAACATGAGGTTTCCCCTGAGTTCCGACCTGGTAGGATATGGTTTTTCATGGGGGATGACCTACAGACCCTTTTAATTGACTCAACGTTTTTATTAGTCTTTAGATACTATTATATTCCATGGTAACCCATTTGAGGGGTCATATTATGATTGAGATCACCCTATAAGTGGAAATTCCTAGGTATATTCCTTTAGATAGAGACAAATTCACATGAGGTTCTATTTAGTTTATGTAAAAGGCACGGTTATGCTTGGGGATTTTTTGAGGTAGAGCACCTTCAGTGCTGATTCTTTTTTGTTTAGGTTGGTTCCAAGGGAGGATCGTTCTTGGATATGAACCTATTAGTTTTGGGGTTAACATTAGCTATGTCATGAGTGTGTGGGTGGATTCACACAATAGAAACAGTGTGAGTTGGTGACTAAGAATGTGGTTAGCCTAACATCCTGACATGTCCTCGATCATGGTCAGTGGTTTTGGTGTGTCCACCTAATTTTATGATGTGAGACTCTAGGAAGAATTATTTGAGTGATATTATTGAGTTTTATAGGATTTAAAACCTATTATGTTGGATGAGAAGGGAATGGTATGTTCTAGTTACATCCCGTACCCATTAAAATTTTGAATCAATCAGTGATAAGGTGTGAGATGAGGACTGAATGGTGTTGATGGAATTCTTGGGGGTATGGAGGTCATGGTCCTTTTATGTAATAATATATGTCTATTGATAGGATCAGAGACATAAAAAGTGGGTCATGTGGGGTGGAATTACTAATATATATGAAACCCAAATCAGGCATTGACTGGATGGGAAGAGTCTGTCTCGGTATGAGAAACATCCATATGATAATTGATCATTGAGGTGAACTATAATAAGTGGTATAAGGTTAACCATATGGTGGGGAGACCACCATAGGTTATTTAGGGTGAGACCCCTATTTCTGGTGAATTTCAGTATGTTTTGAGGATAATATTTCTGGGATCCAATAGTAGATAACCGTGAATTATTTGTATTTTAGGCTCACGTATGAGAAGGATGGCCACACCATTTAATTATATCAGATAATAGATGTTTTGTGGTTTTTGTAAACCTAAACCATGTTCTATAAGGTTGATTAGTATAATGGAACCAGTATTTTTATATCCTTTATGGGATTTTGATTTTGATGGAATATGGTTTTGGATTCATCTAGAATTCTCAGTGAATACTAGGTGTACACTCATATGTGATATTATATATAGTTGGTGGATTGTAATTAGGATTGATATGGTTTTAATAAAATCTATGTGGGTGTTGGATAGGGGGTTTATCGACATGTATATCACGACATAATGATGTTTTTTTGTTGATTAAGAATCTATATATGGAATTACATAGGAATTTGGGGGTGAACATTGTTGGGTGAATTTGGATGATCAAGGGGTGTCTACTAGGGATGGGGCACTATGATTGGGTGTTCAAAACACATTAGTAGTTGAGGCATGGTGACTTCAACAAGGTTCAATCAAATGAGGCATGAACAACTTTTTTCTATGAAATGGAATGGGGTGATATATAAACTACATAAAGTATGTTTCATTAGGTGTAACTACTATGTTTTTTGAAATTGGATGTATCTTTTCAAGGAAAGGTTTCCATAAACTAGCTTATGAGTGTGGTCAGTTGGAATTTGACCTATATGGGTATGAATATAGAATTTTAAGTGGTTCTATCATGTTTGAATGGTTATACAGTTGGGAACTATCATATGAGTTTCATTATTATTCAAAAGGAATGATTATATAGGTAATTATGACAGTGGAAATATTTATGAAATGAAATTTCCCCTGTGAGTTGATTTCCAGGTAGGGAGGACCCTCAACTTGATGGATGAGTAAAAAATGTCAATTTTATATTATTTTTTTCATGGAGTATAGTAACAAAGACATTAATGTGTTGTTCAATGGTGTGATTATGTTTCAAATTATATTGGATAAGGTAAGGGTTGTCGTGATGTTTGTATAGTGGATGCATGTTTTAAATTAGGTGTTTGAGGACTCAAATTATATATGTTTTTTATAATGATGTAAGTGAATTGAACATTTAATTATGGAACATTATCAATGGAGTGTGTTTTGAAGAGAAACGTAGGTTGGGTTTTATGATTGGAGGTTCATTGAGACTTCTCTAGGATTATATGTAATATTTGACATAGATTGTGAAACCACGTGTCTGTATGGGTGTTTGAAGTGTGTTAAAATGTTTTAATTTTCAGTTATTGTGTTATTTATATTTTATTTTGAGATTTAAAATAGGGTTATATTAAATTTAATACCTCATAAAAGATATTTTTGAATGTATTGATGATCGGATAGAATCATGGGGTCTTATAAGAGCCTTGAGAGATGTTGGGTGGTAACTTCAGTTAAATATGAAATAGAGCCACAAACTCTTCAGTGGTGTCTAGAATTTATAGAGGTTACTTCATGTATCCATCAGCTGTATTGTGGTCTTGATATGGGGTATAATGATGATTCTTCCCCATATAACTTAAGTGTGTAAATCCTCCTATTCTCTTCCACTTTTGGGATTTCATGGATCATGGATAACTCCCCTCTTTCCTCCATTTCTCCTCCTTGGTTTGGGGTTCCAAATAAAGGTGTTTTACTAGATATTTGAGGTATGAATCCTCTATCCTTCATCATTTTTTGGTCTTATCCTCCCTCTTGTGCTAAATTTAATTTATATGGTTGGATATTTTTTTTGGATTCCAACATATAATATTTGAATCAACTAAGCATAGTGAGGATTTCACACTTACTAGGAGGAGGGGGAATTTAGACTCCATATGTTAGTAGTAGATTAGTTTTTGGTTGAGGTATGTTTCATCCCTAAATTTTGATATTTTTTCTTTATAATTAAATTGAAATGAATAATTATTTGGCATTGGATTTTTGGGTTATCGCTAAGCATTGGGCGAAGGATGGGAGATAGAACCTTGGGGTGTAATGGGGTGTTGTTTAGGAATGAAAATTATATACAATGTGAATTTGGGAAATTAGTGTTTTTGGAAAATGATATAATTAATTATAATTTATTATAATTAATAATTTTTTGTTCCTTGGTGTAAAGTAGGTACTTGGGAGTACGGGTGGTGAATTGTTGAGCTACGACAGTCTTTGATAGGCCTTATAAGCTACTACTGGTCCTTGGAATTTATTAATAATTCTTAAAAATAATGGTTATTCCTTGTGTATATAATATTTGTTATTATTTATTTTCTTATATGTCTGGGACGTGTATATCCCCAAAACTTTTAGTGGTGGGCCTCTTAAATTATTTATGTTTCTGAATACAAATGAAACCTATGAATAGATTTCATAAGGCGTTGACGGCCTTCCTGGATCCTTGAGTACTAGATAGACATATCTTACACATATGGATGAGGATATAAATTGGGATGGATATGGTATAGTGTCTCTAGTGGAATGAGTAATTGTGACTCCTAGGTAATGAGGGTTGACAACTCATGATGCATTTCAATGGGGTTATCAATGAGAGATACCCCAGAGCTAATTAGATCATTGAGATTAATTTGGGGTGAGAATTCCTCTAATCACTAGGATATGAGTTATTGAGTAGTTAGACACTGTGAGACATGAAGATGGGTTGAGTGTTCAAGATGACCTAGGATTCATGGGAAAGTTGATGTTCTTATAGCCATCTCCCTATTGTGACTTCCTTTGGTTTCCAAGAAGGCCTCAATGAGACCTTGGGGACCCTAGAATATTCCCCCATGACATATGACCCAAGAGAGGGGGTGCATATGGGAACATATAGAGAAAGAATCAAGTATCACATTTGAACCCATACTAATGATGTCATCCTGAGGGGATGTGGATGATGAGTTCGGGATCGGTCACCAAGACAACCTCTACTATGTTTTTATTTAATTTATTATATATTTTTTAATTACATTGGACACCAATGAATCATTCATTGGTCATCAGTAAAACATGATTGCCCCAAATTTCATAGATACACCTATTCATAAGGATGAGTACCAAAGATGCATGGTATGTTTGGGATTTGGTCTCATGTTATATAATAGTCATATTCATTGATTGGATAACATTCAGTGATTTTGATGATTCAAGAGTGGATTTTTAGAGGTGGTTCCTAGGATCCATCATCAGATCATGTAGGGGAACGAGTATAGTCATGATCATGGTGGAAGGGATTTCTTCATTATTGTGATACAATTAAGAATTATCATGTTTTGTGATACTAATGGAGATGCCATTAGACTATTTGTAATTACCATGATACCGTGGATTCAAATGTTGGTATGAGGTTCTCTGTGGGTCTATATCCTCGTGCATGGACATTGGAAATCCCATGGGTGACTGTTTAATCATCTAAATTGATTCCATTTATAACACCTATGATCAATTGGGTGCACTAGTTTTATATTTTTTAGGAGTCATGAAATTTTGGATTCCCTAGATTATGATTATGGGATCCAAGGGAGGTAATTCCATTTTATTTCTTGGTTTGACTACAAATTAGTCACACATGAAGGTATAGTATTTTCAAGGTCTTCACCTTCTATGAATCAATCATTGACCTGATATTGAGAAAACCTAGGTACTATCAAGGGGTTCATCCGAAGGGATTGAGGATGATGGATTCCTAATGAATCCAAATGGTCTGGTACCCATTAGTGGAGGTGGTATCTAGGGTTTCCTAGGAAATGGACTTCATTTCCCTGAGATTATTCTCATACTCATAGACATTATGGATGTTTTTGAGGTAGGTATAGTTGATTAGGATTGAAGAATGGATTATTGGTGGTGATTATGGGGATGGGCCCTATTTATTGGTTTGTTCCCATGGGGATGCTGGGATATAGGTTGGAATAGTTATTAGGACATTTCTAGATACATTCCAGCATCAAATTGTAGAATATATGGTTTGGGTTTTCCTCATTTATTTTTCTCTGTTATTTATTTATTTATTTCACATACAGATTCCATGTGAACATTAACTAAATTTACTAGTTATATACATGATTGTATTGGTGGATAGTTTCTAGGTTTTGTACTCATACCATATTCAGGCCACCATTTCACCGGGGTACCCATGAAGATTCTAACATGAATACATGAACAGGTTGAGATAAAGCTTGGTATTATATTTTTAAGCTAAAGTAGCTCAATTGGGATGTGGATATTGGGATGCATTATGGCTCAGAGTGGTCGGTGGTCCAGTTTCATTTTTTATTTCTTTCAATATGTATGTGTATGGTTATCCCAGTGGGTGAATATATATGTATGTATTCCTTGTTTGTTTGGGCCTTTACTTCATTTCATTTATTATCGATTTCATTTTTACTTATCACTTCATCAAATGTATATTTTTATTATGATTCTTTGATATTTATTCCAATACTATGCACTCTGATTCATGAAGTATAGTCTCTCCATTGTACCATATTAGACAACTTCTTTATGTCGACACTATCTAGCTTATGGAAAGGCATGTATGAGGGAATGTGGAAAACCATTCTAGTTACTATTTAGAGAGTGGCACTGTCTAGGGATTTACACTAGACATTATAATAACAATTATTTAAGTTCTTATGGATGATTTATAGACATCTTATGTATGAATAGAATGTTTTTAAGGATCATGTTGACTTCATAAGGGTAATTCCATGAGTGTAGAAGAGTCATCTCACCTATAAAATGAAAAATTTTGAAATGTCAGGATGACTTTGTAAAAGTCTTATAGATCTTCATAAGAGTTGTTTAGTCATATTAATTATAATTTTATATGCGAATTGGAAAATAGAGGGACTTTTAGAGAAATCCATAAGTTTTATTCAATAAGAATAATTGTCACTATGACTTATTATGAATAATTTTCAAGGTAAAAAACATTCAAAGTAATGGGTGTTACCTGGGATTCATACAAATAATTTTGATACTATAATAATCTTTATACTTATATAAGGGTAATTGTGTATTTTAAAGTATAAAAACCTAGTACATTTTTTATTTTTAATCATAAAAAATCATTTTATTTCCAAAATTAATATTATGAGGAAGTAAAAATAAGATAATGTTAATGACATTCTTTCCAGAAGACAATATTATGAGGCGTTTATTATACGTGGTACAGTCATTAATTTGAAGAAGTCTAATTGATATGGTAATGGGGAGATAAAATTTAAATTAATTTCATATTTTCACATATGAATATTTTAAAATCCATACAGCTGATCAATAATGCATGTAATATTTTTAAGAGTTAAATATGTTGATTCTTGAACTAATTTTAAGATAACTAAATATCAAAAATTTAAATTATGATTTAAAAAGAAATATTGAGAAAAATATCATCACATTAATAATAGTAACATTATTCTAAGATTCTATTTGAGAATTAGAAATACATTTTGAATCATGTAATGATATTTTAGAATCTCTCACGCCCTTAAAATATGAGCCATCATATTATATATTATTTTTGAATTGTTCTCATACAAATATAGAGATTTTTGTGTGTGTTATAAATAATTCAAGACTTTTTATTGAAATTTATTTATAATATAAATAAGGAAATCATTTAAAATTATAATAATTGTTATTTTAAGGAAATTAGAAAATAATAAACTCTTTTTCTATGTAAAAATGTATTTTATTAAACATTTATTTTTTATATTCAATTTTGTTATATTATATGAAACAAAATATAATATGGTAAAATGATGATATAGTAAATATTTAATATGAATAATATTTTAACAGTGTTTTAAGTTGTAATTTATGAGAAATTGGAACAAAAGCTACTAATATTTATAGTAGTAATTTTCATCTAAAAACTATTTTTTATTATAATTTTTGTTTCCATTTAAATGTAAAAATACATTTTTAGAATTTTATTTTGAAAAAAAATAAACTTAATTTTCCTAACTCACAATAAAATATTATATTAAGAAGAATTTTTTTGGATTTTATGAAAAATATTTATTCTTAGGTGAATTATAAAAAATTCATTTTTTTCCAAATAGTATGTCTTTTTTGTCACGATCATTATATAAATGTAACATAATTTTTTTTAAAAAAATCTTGATAAAATTTATCTTTATTGAGTGTTTTTATATATATAAAAATACTATTATAAATTTAGAATCCATGGTTTGACATTTTGGATCTAATGTTTTATTTTTTTATTCTCTACCTACTTTTTATACATTTAACATTTATTATTTAAAAATTATATTTTATCAATTTTAGAAATTTAATATTATAAAATGGTTTCCAAATTTTTAATGAACATGTAAAAATTATTTAATAAATATAATTTAATTTTAAGTCAAAAAATAATTTATCGAGCTTAAAAAATGGCATAGTGTGGTAAAAGTAAATTATAGTAAAATGATAAATAAAGGGGAAAGGGACTAAAATATCTCAAACAAAATCTATTATTTGTATGGATGAGAGAATGATAAATCAACACTCTTCCTTACTCCATTATGTTTCAGTTTTTATTCCAAATTACTTTGAAAGTGACATTCCTTTCACTTAAAGTAATAAATATTTACAAAATTGTCACCCCTCTCACTACTAAAAGGATTTTTTACCACCTAAATTCTACTCACAATCAATTTCTAATGTCTCAAAAAAACGCTACATAAATAACTCCATAACTCTATCTACCATGTTTGATAGTTGTGGGACTTATCATAATTCATTTCATAAGAAGGTTTAAGTAGTTTTACTATACGGTGAAGTAAAACTCATAATCACTCCTTTTTTATTTATATTCATTTATTTATTCTTCTAACACCAGAAAATATACCCTAAAGATAATAACATTTAAAAATTAGTATTATAATTATACTAAAATTTTATCATTTTTATGTGAAAATAATTTTAAGCCTTTTTCCCAAATGTTTGAAAAATGAAAATGTCCCTCATGTGCCCATGTAATCTACCACCTCCATGAATAGCATAACACATTTTCCCCCACAGCCTCACATGGTTGGTTATGATAATCTATTTAATTATTAAATAAGATATATATTACATAATTATTATTATTTAATGATAAATTATTATCAATCTTCCTTACAACCCATTAATTAAAAAATAAATATATAACTCATATAACGACCCATGATTCTCATACATAGACATTAAATCACATTTTTAGAATACTTAATACATTACACAAAACAACACCCAAATACCATATTATTGTAGTGCCTTTAGAATCTTGGACAACATTCTTCTAATTTGGGGAAAGATATTAAAAATATCCCATAAGGATCGACCCCCTTAAGTACCCCTAACTAAAACATTTCTTTATAACTTGAGGAAAAGAAACATAAGAAAAAGGGTGATCTTAGATACTTATTAAGGGTAAAAAAGGGGTATATGTAAACAAAATCATGATAATAAGGGTATAAGAACATGATTATGAAAATTGGTGTTCATACCCTATGTATCAATTATCCTAAATAGGAATCATTTCCTAAATATTTGAATTCCTATATTATGAATTATAGGGAAATAAAGAACATAATCCCTGAAATCATTACATGTGAATAAGACATGGAATTTGAGCCCGATAGATAAGAATATATTATCATTTTTATATTATTCAAGGAATCACTTAGAAGGTCATATTTGTAGTATGGTTTCAATCCCCATACCATCTTGGTAGTCATGGTTCACTCCCATAACCATATTTTTAGTCATGGTTCACTACCATAACCATCTGGGTAGTCATGGTTCACTCCCATAACTATATTAGTAGTCAAGGTTCACTCCTAAGACCATCTTACCAGAAAAGGTCCTTTATGGGTATATCATGAGATATAAATCATTACCAAATGTGTTGGAGGGAGTTATAGGTCCCACTCATCACCCAATGAAAACCATTCAAATGTTTTCCACAAGAACATAAATTATTCTTCATATTAGAACCCGTGGAATTAAATGGGTCTCATAAAAATAATGTAATCATAACATAACTCATAGATAATAAATGGGCTTCATAAATACCTTTACCACATAAAAATAAACCATTCATATAATGAATAAGAATGTAAAAATTGAAACATATATCCATTAAACCATAATTGTCATCAAAATATGTTATCTTTGGTAGAAAATAATTGCAAGATCTATTTAAAACAATTCTTGAGGGAAATATCATTTCTAATTTGAAGACATTTTTTTTACATGAATGCCATACAATTTAAAAAGAAAAAATTTTATTTGATAATAACCCTGTAAGGTTGTATGGGAATATTCAAGGAAATTTGTTTCAATGAAAGCATAAAATTGTTTTTCATGTAGTATAAGTTAAAAACATTTTTCTCATACTTTTTCAGAAATAGTCAAAAATTATCTCATTATGAAAATGAAAAAATGATTCCATTAATCCCATTTTGTTAAAATGTACACATAGGTAAAAATGAATTCAAAAAATTTTGGAATAATACTAAAAATATTTTTTTAAAAACATTATGAAACATGGTCATGAAATATAAATATACCTCTATAAATACTTACATATATACAATCTCATATAATAATGAGTTTGTAAAATTAACCCATATCTTAAGTCTGATTCCCTCGGTACATGTATGAAACTCATGTATAATGCTTTTGAACATGATATTAAAATATAACAGAATCATAATAATAATAATTATATCATATATGATTCATTTATGACTTTATATTACTCTTTTATTAACAATTCCATGTTAATGCAACGTTTCGTGTAATAACAGTATTATTTATCATACGTGTTTTGACTTGTTATTATTGATCCTATTACATAGATCGTGATTTATTTACTTACATAATGTAAAAAATGATTTATATATCATATCTATTTAGTATATAAATATATATATAAGATTGATATACTAAATGGAATGCACAATTCAATGAGATGGTACGTCGTACGTACGTATGATAACTATTTCTATTTTCGTATCATTTTGAATAGAAGAAGGTAAATGAAATATATGTATATATATTATTAAATTATCATTATTATGTAATATAATTAATTTTTATTCCTTATATGAATTTATATAATCATTTTTGAAATGGTTAAAATTGGAGATGAATCTCATTGCATCGTGTGGACATTAGTCCATATATACGCACGAGCGGTGATGTCATTCTCGTAATCATAAAAGTGTGAGGAATTAGGTGGTATATTAACTATAAAGAATAAATATAATGTCATATTAATTATTTATATCAATTATATCTACTATTATACCCATCCAAAATAAATTAGTGATGAAAATCAAATTACACCACGGTGTGGAGACGGTAAGTTGTATGTACTCACGTGTGGTGATTTCTTTTTTTAGGATGAATAAAAGGTGGAATTTTGTTTTTACATAGTCATAATAACATCTAATAATATGGGTGATATTAAATTTATTAGACTATAATTTAATCAACACATGAATTGTATGTATTAGAAGAAATAATTTTTAATGATTCGGTAAAGAGATTACCTCTTCTTCAACGATCTCCCTCTAGATCTCCTCTTAGGGACACTAGAGATGGTATTTTGAGAATATGATAACCTCTAAAAAGTTAATATAGAAGTTAATAAGTTAATTTTTTTGGTTGGGTCTATATTTAAGGCTCATATTAATTTGAGGAAGTGAGGGAGGAGGTGTCCTTTTATACTTGAGGTGGGGGGTACATTTCAAAATCGTTAGAATATTAAAAATAATAATGCTATTATAGATACAAAAACTAATAAATGATCTATAAATGGATGATTTGTGACATTTTCAACAATTTTCTATCCATTTGGTGTTTATTTACCATTTTTTGACTTTAATATAATTTAATAATATATTAATTCAACAATATATCATTATTTTCAAATTTGATACTATTCATTTAATTTGGTTTTAAATACATAAAGAAAAAATATAAATTTGAATATAATGGTTTCAAACAACTCTAATATATCTTATATGTCTAAAAAATTAATTATACATTTTAACTCATCCAAAATAAAACAAAATTAATATTATTAAAATCAATTTTTTTATTTTTCTCTTAATTAAATAAATATCATTTTAACATTAAAGAAGCATATAAGGTAATTATATAGTTTATAAAAATTAAAATTAAAATTATATAATGAAATTAATTTCATTACAATCAATATATTGATTTATATTCATTCATATATTGATTTTTTCACTACGTGGACACATAAAAGATATTAAATATAAGAGAGTGATATTTTGTAACTATCCTAGACTTCAATTAATATATAAGTTATTTTTAGAGAATAGTGTCCATTAAATAACAAAAATGATATATTATAGTGATAAGGGCCTAATAATATTAATATAGAAATCTTTGGAAGAGTTGTGGGTTTATATTAATCCATATCATATTGATTTACCCTTAATTAATCTATTGTAATTTTAATTATAGTGGAACCCTTTTAAATATCAATAGGTTACAAATTATTACTTATATGGGTTAAATTTTCTATAAATTGAACCTTTATGAAATGTTATTCATTATCATAATATATTTGTATTTTTAAAATTTTTTATGATTTTTAATTAATTTATTAATTTTTTTATAAAATATCATTATTTTCAGTTTTGAAACTACTAAAAACATTGTCATTAAATAAAATTTAAAAAAATAAGATAATTTAGACCCAAACAATTTATAACAATCCCAACATTTCATAGTCACCAATAAGGTCTTTCTGGTACCTCAATTAATTTAAATTATATTTATTTTAATATTTTTACTATTATGTATTTTATTATTTTATTAATTAAACTATTACTACATCATCATTGTGTCATCGTTTAAATTAATAATTTTACCACTAATATTTATTAATAAATTATAATGATGCATATAAACATTTTATATTTAAAATTACTAGTTATATTAAGATATATATTTTGTGTTACCTTATTTGAAAAATGTTATAGTTATTAAAAATATGAGTATGACATTTTTAACAAATATTTAAATAAAATACAATAAATGTCATATTCTTACCCGAGTGACTAATAAATGTTTTAATTTCATCCTAAGGTTTCTTTCATTAAAATATCACTTATCCAACAAAAGTATTATAATGGTTAGGATAATTTTATTATATTGTAATATTATTTTTACCTTTATTTATCCAATTAACCCTTAACAGTGGTAAATAAAAAATTGCTAAAGTTACTATTCATAATATCTAAAATATTAGGTCAATCCTATTAGACTCTAAATATAATACTTATTAAAATTATTTATGTCCATTTTTTAAATTTCAATTTATATAATCATAAATATTATGTTTAACACTAATCCCCCAGACATGGAAAGAAGGTGGGTAAAAAGAACATTCAAAAGATCAATAAATTTTTATATGTAATTTCAATATAAAAATAATTCCAATGATCTAAATTTGATCAATATACTTATAATAGAAATATTATTACTTTAAACCTAAATTTAAATTATAATTATTGTTTAAATGAAAATGGTGGTTTGAATCTATAATGCATTATTTTTTACTATTCTCAAAAAATAAAACATTCCAGAAATATAATGAAATTTTACACTATGTTAATTTTGACATTAAAATTTACAAAATTATGTTTATTTTATCAAATTTAATTTCTATTAGTTCCTAAAAATAATTTTATTAATTTTTATAAAAGGCGATAAAAAGTAGCTCCTTTAAGAAAATAGAATCTCTAAACATATAAAGACATTACCAAATAATTATATATTCCATTATAAATATGTTTTATTTTTGGGAAAAAAATATAAAATAGTTATTAATATTCATATTACTATGTTTAATGGCAATTTTATAGCTTTCTCATTCAAATATTTATTACAGTGAAGTGTTATTTTGCAAAAACTCAGTGTTGTGTGTACCAAAAGCCAAGTCGGTGTTGTGTGGAGTGCATTCTTAACATTGTGTTGTATATAACATAATCCAAACTTAGTGTTTTGATATTAAAAAATGTATATATTTAGTGTTGAGTAAATTTAAAAATACAAAAATTATTAAATTAATTTGAGAGAAATAAATTTTAAAAATCTTATGGTGTTACATTCTACCCCCTTAAAATGAATTTCACCCTTGAAATTCATCTAGGTTATCAATGGAAATCCACATTATAAAAAAATGATAAAAATTAATTTTAAAAAAGGATAGTTA
This sequence comes from Viscum album, assembly GCA_963277665.1. Lineage (NCBI taxonomy): Eukaryota > Viridiplantae > Streptophyta > Magnoliopsida > Santalales > Viscaceae > Viscum > Viscum album. The sequence continues at coordinate 842,339,373 of OY728128.1, forward strand.
GAAACAAAATGGTTACCCATAATAACTCAAAGCTATGTTTTTGCATCAGATAAAATAGGTGGAAAGTGAAAACATAGACTTGGAAAAGAAATGTAACTATAAATTTATGATTGAAAGTGATAGATAACATGGATAGGATTTTCATGACCCCCTCCCAACAAAGTGTACCCCTCCTAAGTCGACAATGTGAGAAGGGAGATAAGGACCCCCGAGTCCTGCCTCCAGAAGGCCCCGGGTTGGTAACTAGCACCGAGTGTATAGTAAACACAAAGATGAGAGGCATTGCCCTATAAGAGAACACATGTGGAAGAGAAAGATATGATATACACCCACCAACTCCAACTCAGAACTAAAATATAAAATAAAACCCAAGTGAACATATGTAATGTCATGAAAAAGTACTACAACTGGAAGGAAAAAACTCCAAGTACCTAAAAGAAAGAAAAAAAAAGAAGCAACCACAAGCCTGAACAGCTCCTGCAACCCCAAGCTAGTAGAAACCATCTTGAACTCCAACATGCTTGAAGTGACCTGAAAAACAGTATATCTATACATAGGGTGAGTATAACAGTATACCCAATAGGATCCTCCCCAAATCCTCTCTTGAAAAAGTAACGAAAGCATGCTAAAGCATAGTGAACAACAAGTGAAACTAACTCATCACCTAAACATGTATACTAAGAACCCAACCTCACCATGGCTACACTCACCAATTAATGCATACCAGAATATATCATACAATAATGAATATCAAGGGTACCCTGCTACTAATTCCCCACTAGTTTGTCGCTTTTCCCCAATGTTTCATGTCGTGAGAATCTCTCTCCAAAAAGTCATGCCTGCAGACACCTAGACTAAGCACCACAACATGCACCTCGTGCAACAAAACCACCATGTCTATGTAAGTAAAGTAACCAGGTAGTTTTTGGGATCCACTACAGCTCGCATAACGTGTATCATACATTGGGTATTGCACCTCCATCCAATACATCCCATACACCGAGTAAGGATCCCCAAGTCATCCCAACCTATACACGTTACACATATAGTAGTCCATAGAAAACTATATCCAGAATATATGTGTGTGAATAACCTCAATCCATTACAACCCTCTACACACACATATTGGGAAAACTATCCAATGTTCCTGCCAGTATAATTAACTACCAAGAGAAGAGAGAGAGGCCAAATGGGGTAGTCATCCATCTATCCTCCCACCAGAATATTGGGGAAAACACGCCCCTAGGGCTCGGAATCCCCAGGGTGTCAGTTGCCCTAACATACAGGGTGGAGTAGCATATAGAAACTCAAAAAGTACAGGATATACTATATCTCACAACCACACTATGAGCATAACCTAGTCTTAGACACAACTACAGCTAACCTCTCTTAGACTCCAGGCTGCAACTTCTAAGACTAGGTATCCTATAAGCACACAACCACTTAAAGAGATTTAATAAATTATTTCATTACATTTTTATTAGTTTTACTTTATGTTAATTAATTATTTTAACATTAATTAACCAATGATAATTCCACATTAAATTTCATTAGCATCACACCCAAAGTCCACTATACCTTTAAAATTACAACCTCATCATTATGTTCTAGCAATCTCAAACCAAATGGGTTAATAGAATTTATTCAAATATTCATTACAGAATTACATTACCATATTCCCAGGCATTCTAGAAAATCATTCTATGCTACTAAACACAAGGGGGCTCAACACGGTGAGTATATGGACTACTCGTAGAGTCTTTCTTGTCTATAGAAAGATTGTAGACCCATCCTCCCTTGAGAAGCTAAACATGGAATGCACGTGGCATACCCTGCACATATTCGCCTCTTTCGAAAGAAGGGTAATCAATACTAGTTGCCTTGAGCAGTGGGGAAAAGTAAAGCAGATAATCAACAAATAAAAATCAGCAAGAATCCAACCATCACTTCCAACCCATTCCATCATCCCTGGTGTCCTCCCTGACACCCATATTAATAAACTGATGCATCTCACCACTCTAGGCATCATCTTCTACCACAACCAAAAGGTCTACATGCACCCATATATCACAACAGCCCTCTATGCTCACATCACAACACAAGCAGCATGAAAACAAACATATTAACAATTGGGCTCCAATCCCTTTAACAATTAAGAGGGTAACTCAAAACCCTTCAAGGAATTATCAGACAATCAGTTCTTCAATCCATCTTAAATTAACTGATTCATTATTCATGTAACAGCCCAAGATTTTATGAAAAATATTCTTTTTAATTTCACTAATGTCTTGTGTTATACGCTACACCAAAAGGAGCTTGCACAACACGCATCCTTGACTTTCCTTGCATTACACGCAATCGCGACCTTCCTCGATAGCGTGTGTAATACGCAATACCGAGTTTCACTAAACAACGATGCGCTATTAAAATATTATTAAAACTAGCCGTTATGAATAGTAATAACCACTTTTTAAAAATTCTGTAAATCTTATTTTTCAAAATGAACTTCATTCTTGGATTCGGAGTATCGAATTTAGCCTAAGGTGAAATTTTGGTACTTTTCGGATAACTTTCATATTCTGATGAATAGTGAAAATTACTAAATTATAATTATAAACAACCTTTTTAATCGAAATAATTAATAGTGATAAATTATTAATTTGAGTGGTTTTAAAGTATATTTAGAATATATTTTTACAATTTAATACAATGTTGGTCATTGGTTGTAATTTCACATTTAAACCAGGCATAATCAAATGTCAATCTTTTGATAGATATTGTTTCTTAAAAACACGCTATTTGTTTTAACAGCGGGATTTAATTATAAAATTAATTAATGCAACTTATATGTTGGGAATTTTGTAAAATAGAAATCATTTTTGAATTCGGAATATCAATTACAGCTTAGGGTGAAATTTTGGCATTTTTCTGAAAAACTTCAATTTTTGATGAATAGTGAAACCACTAAGTGGTAGGTTAAAAACTGAATTTTGCATAAAACTTAATTTTACCGCTTCTGTGAATGGAATTTCGAAAATCTGAGAGACACGGTTAATATCAAGGACTAAAATGTGGTTCAATGAGATGAAAATAAATTTTTGGTGAATAGTAACTTTTTACTTTTTTAACCACAGTTAATAGTAAATAGGGTAACTAAGGGTAAATATGATATTAATATCACCCTAACACATGTCCTAATTCTATTGTACAAGTGTAATTCGACCAAAAACAAACTTAGTAATAAAATATGACCATTTAGGCCCACATGGATTAGATTAGGACATTTATTATTAATTTATTTAAAGATGGGTTAAAATTGTTAAAATCAAAGTTTAATAAGTAAATCATTTATAATATAGGGTTATACATAAGATAAATTCGATTGTAAATATTCATTAGAAATCTAAAAAGATTTCCTACATGAGGGTATTTTATTTGTAATTTTTAGACATCAAATAATTTAATTTATTTATGACACAAAGATGATGCAGTAATTATCTTATTAATGAAATATTGACATAATTGATGTTATAAACACCAAAATAAATGTAATTTGAGATTTTTTATGAATTCCACTAATTTTCTAGGTTACTATGATATATTAATGTTGATTTAATCAACTTGGTTCGAACATTTAATTCTGTTATGACTTTCACAAAAATCATATATCAAATAGTGTCAAAATTGACACAAAATAGTTTTTAAATCAAATATTATATTATTAATTGTTATTGTATTCCTAAAAATCTAAGGTTCGGCCAAATGACTTATATAAGGATATATATATTAATAATAAACAATTTGGGGTTCGTTTGGCATGTTATAGTAAGTTTATTAACCATATAGTGAAAGAAAACAAAAAGACATGGTAAAAGTTAAATTATTTAACTTAGAGGTAAATTTAATTGATAAGGTTAAAATAATATCCTAAACTTGTCTAAATTCTATTGGTTGATAGGATTTCGACCCCTCCCCACCTTAGCTTCGAAATAAGACCCTTTGGAACCATTATAAACCGATTTTGACTTTAATATAAAATAATATTTTGAGATATTCCTAAGGTGCCCCTCTCCTCCCTTATAAAAGGACACCTCCTCCCCCTCCTCCTCACACCAATTTGAGCACTCAAGCTCGGCCAACCCCTGCCATTTTTCTCCTCTCCACTTCCCTAGAATAATCCTAGAGGTCCTGGTCTTCTCCAAAGACCAATCTTAGTTCCTTAAGTGGAGGATTCAAAGAGGCGTTCCAAAGAAGAGGAGCTTCGGACACGAACAAAGCAAATCGGACCTAAGGTAAGGGAAATATCACAATCTCATTTTTATCCGAGATTGTTTATTCGTAAGTATTTACTGGGGTGTATTTTATCATCCACATCCATGTTTCATCAATATGTAATATTATTTCCATCCACCTACAATTGTTTAAATCCATTTTTACCCTTCGGTGAGTTTTTATTAATATGTATGAAAGGAATCTTTTGTCGTTTTTCGTACGAGGTACTTTTTGACTTTTCCGACAAAAGTACGAAGAATGTTTTTTTAACTTATACGGCATGAATGGATTCTTAAAACATTATTTCCAAGAAGCTTCCTTTACAAGTTTTCAATTTTATTTTTAATCAACTTATTTTATTTTAAAGTTGTATGACATGTTATGAAAAGAAAAGTGTTTTTAAAGAAGAAAGGATATTTTCCTCAAGAATGGAGTTCAAGTGTTTTATCAAAGTTATTTTCCATCTAAGATAATAAAGGGTTCTGTTTTTATCCCTATTATTACATGGATTTTATTATGTTGTGATGGAAATATGTTTATGAATTCCTTTATCTTATATGAATTGTTTTATGATGTCATGTTGTTTAAGAATCCCATTTTTATTACATGGGTTATGCTATGATGTATGGTTTATGATTTTGTGGCACACATAAGAATGGTATCATTAAGAGATGGGTGGGACCTATATCTCCCTCCAATGCATTGGGTAAAGAATTTATATCTCATGAGATAGACATGGCTGGAATGGTAGGTTATACCGGTTCAGTGAAACAGGACTGAAATGAGGATTACTCGATTCAGAAAGGGACTTTGTCCACTAAGATAGTCTCGGCAATGAGTCTTGACTAACAAGAAATTATTCTCTATGATTATGTGTGTATTCCAGAATGAGTAATGTTTTAAGTTATGATTTCATTTCACTACTATGATTTATCCCATGTTATGAAATTATGCTCTCTTTTGCAGGTTAAGATTTCCAAAAAATGTTATGTTCTTATGAAAATTATGTGATTGATATTTCTTTTGTTTACCCTTACTGAGCATTTGAGCTCACCCTTTTATGTTTTCTTTTCCCCAGGATATAAAGAAAGGTTTTAGGTAAAAAAAAGGAAGATCTTTAAGGGAGATGTTGAAGATCTTTCCCCACGATTAGAAGATTTTATTCCGAGTTTCCAAAGACACTAAACTATTACGATCCTTGTGTGTGTGTTTTTGTTATGTACTAAGTATTCCGCAAATGTAATGTAATGTCCTTGTACGTCAGGCTTTGGGTCTCTACATTTGGTATCAGAGGAAAGGTTTAGTCAACCTTTGGAAACTAGGATGCGAAAACGTTAGTGAGATCCCTAGAGATATTTCTAAGGTATGTCTAGGGATGTCCCTAGGGATAAGTATACGTATAGGTTATAGTAATAGAATTACGCTAACGATCATAGAATTAAACCTAAGATGTTGGATATTGAACGTACTCCCCCTTTATTATGTTGTTTTCCCTAGCATGATTTTTGCCTCTCACACTATTCTTTTTGGGTTTTAGATGATGGCTGGAACCCGAAGGAACCGTGTTGATCAATGCAATGGACAATGCAATGATTGCCCTCCTGAACAAACAAATGTTATGGGAGATGTAGTGCAAAATCTTATTGCTATACTTACACAAGCTATGAATCATTCTGGACTTCCAAATGAGCAGAGAAGGGAACAATATTCTATTGAGTCCTTCATGAGGCAACGTCCACCTTCTTTCAGTGGGTCTTCTGATCCACTTGTGGCTGAACAATGGATCAGTACTACTGAAAAGATATTTTCAGTTCTTCAATGTTCTGAACATGATAAAGTCATCTTAGCAGTATATCGTTTGGAAGGTGAAGCTGATCAATGGTGGAATCTTATCAAGAATACGAGGCCAAGAGATGAAATTGAGTCCATGGAATGGGACGAGTTCAAGAACTTGTTTTTCAGTAAGTACTTCCCTCGTATTCTTCGAACAAAGATGGAGAAAGAGTTTCTTGAACTGAAGCAAAGGGACGATGAATCTGTTGGTACCTATGAAGCAAATTTTACAAGACTTGCAAGGTATGCTTCTGGTATTATCATCCAACCTGAAATTAAAGTTGATCGATTTTTCAGTGGCTTAAAACCAAGTCTTCGAAGGGCATTAGCTATAAGAGACTTCAGTAGCTATGAAGAAATTGTGTGTTGTGCTATCAAGGTAGAAATGGAAGTTGGTGTTACATATCCATCTCATGGTTTTGACAAGAAACGAAATATGGATTTCAAGGAGAAATCTCAGAATAATGGTGAAAAGAAGATGAATGTTTCCTTATGCATAAAGTGTGGAAAGAAGCATGGTGGAGATTGTCTTAAAGGGACTAGAAAATGTTTTAAGTGTGGAAAAGAAGGTCATCGAGCAGCTGAGTGTCGAAGTAATGGAAAACGGGTTTCTAATGATGTGAATAAAGAAAACACTGCAGAGAACGCGCCACCAACACTTCAATGCTTCAAGTGCAAGGAAATGGGGCATTATGCTAATAATTGCCCTAATCTAAGGGTTAGTGATGATCAACATGAGCAACCACTGAAGGAAAAGGACAAATGGAAATCACATGCGATCACTATTGGCAATATTGAATATGACAACGATGTGGTGGAATGATTAAGTGTTTATGTAATGGGATTCCAAAATAATGTTGTATCATTGAGTATTGCAATATTTATTGATGTGGTATTCAAAGTGATTGAGATATTTTTTTGGAAATAAGATGATGTGCGCATAATGAAGACAAGAAAATGAAATGTTTAATAGTATTCATGAGCTCATGATTGATATAAGGACTAAGTGATATCATGGTTTGAGTATATAGAATTTTGAGGATTTTGGTATGTGGAAAGTGTTAACTTTTAACTGCACTCATGTTTTCACTAAGGTATTCAAGAGAATACACGATTAAGGACTTTGAATGTTTGGAATTTGACCAAAAAGACATATCTTATGATATGTGGGGATCAACGACAGTATTAAATCTCTGGTAATCGTTGTCACTATATTATGAGAGTGGACTGAAGTATTATGTATAAGCCTAAAGATTAGAATGGATTATGTTGGACATAAGTGTGTATAGTTTAAGGATAGAAGTTTTTTTTTATTCGATATTATGGGATGTTATAGTAATGTAGTTTTAGAAAAAGGACAACCTGCAGGACGGGCGACAGCCCATCGCTTCGGACAAGGCTGTAGGAATCGAACCCACAACCGAAGTGCGACTGGCCTTTATCGCCTACCACTGACCTACAGGAAGTCCCTGTTTAGTAGAAATTAGTTTTATTATATTAAGCAGTATGATATATGAAGTATAAGTCCATTTTAGGAACCAAATATGATTAATCTTACTATAGAATGACTTATGTATATTTAATAACTTTTGCTAACCTTTTGTTTGAAACAGATGGAATGACCCGTCATTCTATCACATGATCTGCTAACACTTCACGAATAACAAATTCAACTTCATTTATTTAAGAGATGAAGTGGAAATTGTTCAAGGCACGAACAACAGTGAGATTGTACCAAAATAAAGTAAGTATTTATTCTAATTCAAATTTTCAACTTTAGGGAAATGATCTTGAAAACCAAAAATGTTGTCCTAGTTCTCTTATACCTGATGAATCAGATGGTACCTTAGATCGTCACAAATTTATGGATTTGTGATTACTGGCTTTTCCATATCCATGTTCTCTACCACTCTCCATCAGAACATGATGGTTAGATTTCTCTTCCATATCCATATTTTCACCTATGTGGAAACCCAGTGATTAGTTTATTTGGGTAATCGTTACATTTCATACTTTAGTTTTTAAAGCCAAGTTTTGGTATTCCCTTTTACGATGTGGGTTTCTATTAAAGAAACTTTCGAATAGTAAACCATTTATAACCCCGACGAATTTCGAGGGCGAAATTCATTTTAAGGGGGGTAGAATGTAACAGCCCAAGATTTTATGAAAAATATTCTTTTTAATTTCACTAATGTCTTGTGTTATACGCTACACCAAAAGGAGCTTGCACAACACGCATCCTTGACTTGCCTTTCATTACACGCAATCGCGACCTTCCTCGATAGCGTGTGTAATACGCAATACCGAGTTTCACTAAACAACGATGCGCTATTAAAATATTATTAAAACTAGCCGTTATGAATAGTAATAACCACTTTTTAAAAATTCTGTAAATCTTATTTTTCAAAATGAACTTCATTCTTGGATTCGGAGTATCGAATTTAGCCTAAGGTGAAATTTTGGTACTTTTCGGATAACTTTCATATTCTGATGAATAGTGAAAATTACTAAATTATAATTAAAAAGAACCTTTTTAATAGAAATAATTAATAGTGATAAATTATTAATTTGAGTGGTTTTAAAGTATATTTAGAATATATTTTTACAATTTAATACAATGTTGGTCATTGGTTGTAATTTCACATTTAAACCAGACATAATCAAATGTCAATCTTTTGATAGATATTGTTTCTTAAAAACACGCTATTTGTTTTAACAGCGGGATTTAATTATAAAATTAATTAATGCAACTTATATGTTGGGAATTTTGTAAAATAGAAATCATTTTTGAATTCGGAATATCAATTACAGCTTAGGGTGAAATTTTGGCATTTTTCTGAAAAACTTCAATTTTTGATGAATAGTGAAACCACTAAGTGGTAGGTTAAAAACTGAATTTTGCATAAAACTTAATTTTACCGCTTCTGTGAATGGAATTTCGAAAATCCGAGAGACACGGTTAATATCAAGGACTAAAATGTGGTTCAATGAGATGAAAATAAATTTTTGGTGAATAGTAACTTTTACTTTTTTTACCACGGTTAATAGTAAATAGGGTAACTAAGGGTAAATATGATATTAATATTACCCTAACACATGTCCTAATTCTATTGGACAAGTGTAATTCGACCAAAAACAAACTTAGTGATAAAATATGACCATTTAGGCCCACTTGGATTAGATTAGGACATTTATTATTAATTTATTTAAAGAAGGGTTAAAATAGTTAAAATCAAAGTTTAATAAGTAAATCATTTATAATATAGGGTTATACATAAGATAAATTCGATTGTAAATATTCATTAGAAAGATAAAAAGATTTCCTACATTATGGTATTTTATTTGTAATTTTTAGACATCAAAAAATTTAATTTATTTATGACACAAAGATGATGCAGTAATTATCTTATTAATGAAATATTGACATAATTGATGTTATAAACACCAAAATAAATGTAATTTGAGAATTTTTATGAATTACACTAATTTTCTAGGTTACTATGATATATTAATGTTGATTTAATCAACTTGGTTTGAACATTTAATTCTGTTATGACTTTCACAAAAATCATATATCAAATAGTGTCAAAATTGACACAAAATAGTTTTTAAATCAAATATTATATTATTAATTGTTATTGTATTCCTAAAAATCTAAGGTTCGGCCAAATGACTTAGATAAGGATATATATATATTAATAATAAACAATTTGGGGTTCTTTTGGCATGTTATAGTAAGTTTATTAACCATATAGTGAAAGAAAACAAAAAGACATGGTAAAAGTTAAATTATTTAACTTAGAGTTAAATTTAATTGATAAGGTTAAAATAATATCCTAAACATGTATAAATTATATTGGTTGATAGGATTTCGACCCCTCCCCACCTTATCTTCGAAATAAGACCCTTTGGAACCATTATAAACCGATTTTGACTTTAATATAAAATAATATTTTGAGATATTTCTAAGGTGCCCCTCTCCTCCCTTATAAAAGGACACCTACTCCCCCTCCTCCTCACACTAATTTGAGCACTCAAGCTCGGCCAACCCCTGCCATTTTTCTCCTCTCCACTTCCCTAGAATAATCCTAGAGGTCCTGGTCTTCTCCAAAGACCAATCTTAGTTCCTTAAGTGGAGGATTCAAAGAGGTGTTCCAAAGAAGAGGAGCTTCGGACACGAACAAAGCAAATCGGACCTAAGGTAAGGGAAATATCACAATCTCATTTTTATCCGAGATTGTTTATTCGTAAGTATTTACTGGGGTGTATTTTATCATCCACATCCATGTTCCATCAATATGTAATATTATTTCCATCCACCTACAATTGTTTAAATCCATTTTTACCCTTCGGTGAGTTTTTATTAATATGTATGAAAGGAATCTTTTGTCGTTTTTCGTACGAGGTACTTTTTGACTTTTCCGACAAAAGTACGAAGAATGTTTTTTTAACTTATACGGCATGAATGGATTCTTAAAACATTATTTCCAAGAAGCTTCCTTTACATGTTTTCAATTTTATTTTTAATCAACTTTTTTTATTTTAAAGTTGTATGACATGTTATGAAAAGAAAAGTGTTTTTAAAGAAGAAAGGATATTTTCCTCAAGAATGGAGTTCAAGTGTTTTATCAAAGTTATTTTCCATCTAAGATAATAAAGGGTTCTGTTTTTATCCCTATTATTACATGGATTTTATTATGTTGTGATGGAAATATGTTTATGAATTCCTTTATCTTATATGAATTGTTTTATGATGTCATGTTGTTTAAGAATCCCATTTTTATTACATGGGTTATGCTATGATGTATGGTTTATGATTTTTGTGGCACACATAAGAATGGTATCATTAAGAGATGGGTGGGACCTATATCTCCCTCCAATGCATTGGGTAAAGATTTTATATCTCATGAGATAGACATGGCTGGAATGGTAGGTTATACCGGTTCAGTGAAACAGGACTGAAACGAGGATTACTCGATTCAGAAAGGGACTTTGTCCACTAAGATAGTCTTGGCAATGAGTCTTGACTAACAAGAAATGATTCTCTATGATTATGTGTGTATGCCACAATGAGTAATGTTTTAAGTTATGATTTCATTTCACTACTATGATTTATCCCATGTTATGAAATTATGCTCTCTTTTGCAGGTTAAGATTTCCAAAAAATGTTATGTTCTTATGAAAAATTATGTGATTGATATTTCTTTTGTTTACCCTTACTGAGCATTTGAGCTCACCCTTTTATGTTTTCTTTTCCCCAGGATATAAAGAAAGGTTTTAGGTATAAAAAAAAGGAAGATCTTTAAGGGAGATGTTGAAGATCTTTCCCCACGATTAGAAGATTTTATTCCGAGTTTCCAAAGACACTAAACTATTACGATCCTTGTGTGTGTGTTTTTGTTATGTACTAAGTATTCCGCAAATGTAATGTAATGTCCTTGTACGTCAGGCTTCGGGTCTCTACAATTCATAGGTTCCAAAATTTGGAATCCTAATCAGGAAGCTATCACAAATAATTAAATATTCTTAATGCACCAATTTGATTAACATAGAATCAAAACAAGAAGAACCAGATTAATTTACATACGTTTTTATCCATAACCAATAGTTATCAATTATTTCTGGTTTACGTACTTTTCCAATTTCCAAGAACTAATAACAAAACAAAACAAGCATGGATATCACACTATCTAGAAAACAAGGGGCAATAACATACAATCGATATCAATTTATATATCCAGTTCAATTATTTATTATGTTAATTCCATTGTGGTCCAGTGGGATAAAACATACTAATTTAAAAGAACAAAGAAGAAAATAATCCCCTAGCTCAAACAGTTATTGATGTTCTTTATAGGAGAACAGTCCATATAACGGGTCACGATCCTCCTCTCATGACAACTGCATCTACCTGAGGATTCCATGGTATGACCAAACCAACAAAAACCCACAAAAACTCCATCAGAAGCATGGAGATCACATGTTATAATATTGAAAGGAGAACTAGGAGAAGATGAACCCCAAAAGAATGATGATACACTACTAGAAATTAGATCTTTCCCAACGCTTCAATACCAACGGTTTGAAAAAACTGTTGGTATATGTCCCCTTTCCCAACGGTTTGGCCAAACCGTTGGAAAAAGGCCCCCAAATTTGCCACTTTTCCCAACGGTTTGGCCAAACTGTTGGGAAAGGTACACCTATCCCAACGGTTTGGCCAAACCATTGGGAAAGGCCCCCAAATTGGACGCTTTTCCCAACGGTTTGGACAAACCGTTGGGAAATGCCCCCAAATTGGCCACTTTTCCCAAAGGTTTGGAAAAACCGTTGGGAAAGGTGGACCTATCCCAACGGTTTGGCCAAACCGTTGGGAAAGGTCCCCAAATATGCCACTTTTCCCAACGGTTTGGCCAAATCGTTGGGAAAAGTGGGCCAAAATTCAACATCCTGCACAGAATGAAAATCACAACCAAATACCTATACCAATGGTTGTAAAAACCGTTGGTATAGGTCTATACCAACGGTTTTAACAACTGTTGGTATAGGTACTTTCATTTTTTATCGGACCTTCGTACCGAGAACATTATATAAATCAAAATATAAAATATTTATGATAATACATATATATATTTATGTAATTATGATCACAAAAGTCATGTTAGGTTAGTGGTTGAGTCGTTCAATTATAAACGAGGGGTCCTGGGATCAAATCCCAGCGGATATTTTATTTTTGGAATTTATATACCAACGGTTCCATTACCATTGGTATGGATTTCATATTACCTATACCAACGGTTTTTGGAAAACCATTGGTATAGACCTATCCCAACGGCTTACATGGCTACGGTTCTCCAAACCGTTGGTATATGCTATACCAAAGGTTTGGAGGCCTATACCGACGGTTCCAAACCATTGGTAAAGGTTAGTTTTCTAGTAGTTATAAAACGAAAATTATATCAAAGATATATCAATACATCTTGGCTGCATCAAGAAAGAGCGAAACCAATCTGAGGAGGAATGTTTTATTGTGCAACTACTATGAGAAGGAATGGGATGTTCGAGCATCTCAAACTCGAGAATAAGGAGGAAGAACAAGGGAGGAGTATATCTTGTCCCTTTTGAAGATTTAATGGAGTGGCGGTTTAAGATACTCTTAATGTCCCATTAAAAGCTGATCACATTAAACCATGTGTTTTAACCAAGTGAAAACATCCCGAGACTTCGGAATAATAAAAATTGGAGTTATGGACTTTGAATCGGCCTTAGAGTCCTTAAAACGAGGCCTTAAATGCATTTTATGTCAAAGGAAATTGCTAAATGGGTGAAACTATAGGAAGATAGAAACACTGTTCACGAACTCAAAATTTGGAAAAGGAAAAACATTATTCATGAACCTCGCCATTTGAAATTGTTCATGAACCTCACCGATAGACACTGTTCATGAACCTCACCATTAGACACTATTCATGAACCTCACCATTATACACTATTCATGAAACTCACCATTAGACACTGTTCAGGAATCTCACCGACAGACACTATTCCTTAACCTCACCATTAGACACTTTTCATGAACCTCACCATTAGAAACTATTCATGAACCTCACCATTATAAAATATTCATGAACCTCAACGATAGAAACTGTTCAAGAACCTCACCATTAGACAATGTTCATGAACCTCACTGATAGACAATGTTCATGAACTTCACCGTTCGACACTATTCATGAACCTCACTGTTAGACACTGTTCATGAACCTCGCTGATAGACATTGTTCATGAACCTCACCGTTAGAAAATTATTCATGAACCTCACCATTAGACACTATTCATGAACCCTACCATTCTAGAAAAACTATTTACAAAACTCAAAATTTGGTAAAGGAAAGAAAGTTTACTGTTAGAGGTTACCAATAGAACTGTTCACCGATGGAACTGTTCATATAATTGGAAGTTTCAAAATGGAAACAGAGGTTACCATTAGAGGTTACTGATAGAACTGTTCACCGATGGAACGGTTCATAGAATCATAAATTTGGAAAAGGAAAGAGGGGATACTGTTAGAGGTTACCAATAAAACTGGTCATCGATGGAACTGTTCATAGAATTAAAAATTTGGGAAAGGAAAGATAAGTTACCGTTAGATGTTACCGATGGAACTGTTCACCGATGAAACTATTCATAGAATTGGAAATTTGGAAAAGGAAATAGAGGTTACTGTTAGACGCTACTGATAGAACTGTTCACTGATGGAACTTTTCACAGAAGGTTACCGATGACACTATTCACCATGGGTCACTGATGACACTATTCAAAAAAGGTTACCGTTGCACTGTTCACAATTGTCTACCATTGGAACTGTTCACCACACTGGAAAATTGGAAAAGTGTTGGGGATAAGTCCCCTTGACCTCCTAAATCACCTCAAACACCATATTTTCACAAAGGAATTGCCCGGAGAGGTCCAAGCCATTACATGAAACCAAAATGCGATCTGAACAACCACCCATTGAGATACCTCTCAAAAAAGAGAAATCTACAAAAGCAACAAAGGGATCCATCTCATAAACATGAAAATTTCATAACCACATAAGCTACATTGATATATGAAAAGAGTTAAACATCAAACAATTGTGGGTAATGAGAACGTATCTATGACTCACATTCCCAAGTACTCTTCTCCATGACACCATGTCACCACAAGAGATGAACCAAGGGGATATAATGTATGCGCAACACCTTCTCCTTGTGGTCTTGAATCTCCACAAGTCTCTCCTCAACGGTTGCATCATCATCAACATCAATCTCTCCCCAATCAATGATGTGAGTGTAATTGTGAAGATAACGACAGAGCTATGATACATGGAAAACATCATGTATATGACTCATCTATAGGGGAAGTGCTACTAGATACGCCATAGATCCAACATAAGCTAACACCTCAAAAGGCCCAAAAACCTGGGAGAAAGCTTACTCCCATGACCAAACCTTCACTTCCCATTATGAGGAGTCACCTTAAAAAATACATGATCCCCAACATTAATCTCTAAGGGTCTCCATCTTTTATCAACCTAGGATTTCAAATGATCTTGTGCTGTCTTCATCCTCTAATGAATGACCTGAACCATCTCTGTTGTATTCTGCATTTGTTCCGGTCCATGAATTGTTGACTCTCAGAACCCTGTCATAAACAATGGAGAACGGAAAGGTCAGCCATACAAGTCTTTAAATGGCTCCATACCTATGGTGGAGTGAATACTATTATTGTAAGTGAACTCTACCAAGGGTTAGTGCCTTATCCATGAACATCTGAAATAAAGAACACAAGAGCGTAACATGTCTTCAAGAGTGTGGGTGGATCACTCTATCGGACCATCCATTTGAGGATGAAAACAGTGCTAAGGCATAGTTGAGAACCGAAAGCATGTTGGAGACCTCTCCACACCCTATAATTAAAGAGAGGATCTCGATCGTAAATGATCATCCTTGGGACTCCATGAGGTCTCACCACCTCCTCAAGATACTACCTCGACAATACTTCAACTGATCCTGACTCCTTGATCACTATGAAGTATGCTGATTTTGTTAAACGATTCACTACCACCCAAATAGCATCATGTCCTCTCACAGCTCGAGGTAAACTAGTAAAAAAGTCTATTGAGATGTACTCCCACTTCCATTGAGGAATCTCTAATGGCTGGAGTAGATCACCAGGGATATGGTGTTTGGTCTTCACCTTTTGGCAGATCAAACATCAAGACACAAACTCTATAACTGCACGCTTTAGCCCAGGACACCAAAAATGACTCTTCAAAGATCCTTACATCATTGTCACGCCAGGATGCACTACTGAAGGACAACAACAAAAATCTTTGAGAACTATCTTACGCATTTTCCAGGGAACAAAAATCCTTCCATGATACGACACTCAGTGTTGTTCATCCTCCAACCAACCATCAGGGGCCTCACTACAAACAACTCGGTCAGTCAACACCTACACCTCAAGATCACCTAACTAGGAATATTCCACTTGATTCACAAGAGATGACTGCACCATAATCTAAAAAAGACAACCTCTACCCCTAATTTCTCCCATATCAAGATGTATTGTTGACAGCTCTTCTATTACTCTCCAGGAATCACCGGATTCACGCACAGTAACACTACGTGGCTTTAGATTAAGTGCATAAGCTACATCTTTCCCTTTTCCAGGTGTATACGATATTTCAAAGTCATATTCCTAAAAGAACTCCATCCACTAATGCTGTTGTAAGTTCAATTCACACTGGGAGAAAACATACATCAAACTCTTATGATCAGTGAAAGCCAAAAAGCGCCCACCAATGAAGTAATGTCTCCAAAACTTTAGAGAAAACACCACAGCTTCCATCTCAAGATCATGGGTGGCATAGTTACATTCATGGGGGTGAAAATGCCCAGACCCATAAGAAACATCTGACCTCTGCTTCATGAGAACACAACCTAACCCCCGATGCGAAGCGTCACAGAAAACATAAAACTGAACTCTCTCAGCTGGAAGACAAAGAACTAAAGCACTTAATAACTTCTCCTTTAAGAAATTGAAAGCATACTGACACTGATCAGTCCATATGAATGTCTTATCATTCCTCATCAAAGATGTTAGAGGAGTCTAAACTCATTATAAATCGGCTACGAACCTCCTATAGTAGACTGTAAGACCAAGGAAACTTCTCACTTATGACACTATCTTGGGGGGAGCCCAAGACACGACTACTTCTATCCTTAATGGATCCACAAATAGTCCCTGTTGGGACACAACATTCCCCAATAAATGGACTTCTATACCCCAAAACTCACACTTTGAAAACTTACCAAATAGCCAATGTTGACGAAGAAATCTCAAAATAGCTTGTAGATTCTCTGTATGCTCCTCCTCATATGTGGATTACACAAGGATGCCATAAATAAAAACTACAATGAACTTGTCTCGGAACTTATGGAACCCAACATTCAGAGATCCCATGAACACAGCTAGATCATTCATCGCGTCTAACAACATTACAACAAACTCATAATTCCCATGATGACAACACAAATTAGTATTTTGGATATCATCATCCTTTACACACATCTGATGATATCATGACCGCAAGTCGATCTTTGAGAACCAACTTTCACCCTTCAATTGATCGAATAAATAATCAATCTAAAAAATAGGATAGCTATTCTTTGTTGTCACTTTGTTTAAGCGACGAAAATAGACACACAACCACAAAATGCCATTAGCCTTCTTCACGAATGAAACTGGTGTACCCCACGATGACACACTTAACCGAACTAAACTGCACTTTAACAGACCATCAAGCTGTATACACATCTCTCGTAACTCAAAAGGGGTTATCCTATATGGAGACATAGAGATACGAGACACTCCTGATTATAGCTTGATCCCAAACTCGATCTCTAATCGAGGGGTAATGCTATATCCTCTTCTGGAAAGACATCGGGGTACTATTCTACAACCCTAGGAAAAGCTAACTGCTGAACCTCTGATGAACTCAACATCATCTTAGCCATTATGGATGATAAGAACGGAACGCACCTATAACCCATCCGATGATCTCGTTCTCCAACAAACACCACTGGCTCTACATCAACATTGAAGAAATCGACATGCTTCCTAAAGAAATCCATGATAGCCTTCACTGAATACAACCAATACATGCTGAAGATGACATCATATGATTGTATTCATAAACATAGGAAATCTCCCCAAGAGCGGTGCTGCCCCAACACTAGCTAACAGTTTCTACATACTTCAAACAAAGTCAGATCGACCTCCAACTGGCATAGTCAATGCCAAGGGAACTAGAAGCCTCTCTACCTCATGTCCTAAAGAATGGACAAGGGTAGGTGATATGAAGGAGGGTTTCGCTTCTGAATAATATAAGTCATACACCAAGGTAGAAAACAAGCAAAGGGTACCTTGACGGATGTTTGGATCATGTAGAGCTGACACCACTAGAGAATAAAACTGACCAAGACCTCCTCCATGGCCTCTCTAACCCTGATGACGACCACCACCACAGTCGCGCTCTGCTCTCTAAGGATGGGGAGTGTCATGGGGGTGTCCTCTACCTGACCCATCTACCCTCTGCTGTTCTAAAGCTACTGCAACCTGCTGATGTTGCCTCGGCTGGAACTGCCACACCAGAGGAACCCTGAGCATAGCACCTGGTGCACGATGACCGCTCTGAAAGGTCAGGCACTCCCGCTACTAATGACCATGACCACCACAAGAAAAACAAGCGCCTGATCCCATGGCATAGGCTTGAGAGTTTCTGCCTCTGGAGAAATGAGATGTGAAGGGCTGGGACCTACCCCCGACTGAACGGAAACTCTTCTGCCCTGAAAACCGGGAACCCTAGACGACAGCTCTACTTCTTGAGGAATCATGACAATTCTCCTCTTGTGATGATCCAGTCCTGGACAAAGTCCTCGAAACAACCTCTTCCATTTACAGCACCTCAAGATATGTCTTCAGTATAAATGGGGTGACCTGGTGCTGGACCTTTGGATGCAAAGCCTCCCCAAAATGCCTCACATTGGCCTCCTTATCTGGTAATAGGTCCAAATCATATCGTAAAAGGTTCATGAAATGGATTCCAAACTCTTGAACACTGGAGCTACCCTATCGAAGGGTAAGAAGCTTCTAGCGACTAGACGCCTTCACAGTCGAAGAATGAAACTCGACTCTAAACGTGTCTTTGAACTCCACCCATGAGATCGCTGACTCCTTACAATCCCCATGGAATAAGAACCACCACTGCCTCACTGCTCCGCGCAGCATCGTCCCAACCAAGGAAACCCAGTGCTCCTTCTGAGCACGGATTGAACTGAAGCCTATCTCAACCTCCTCTAACCAGTCTTCCATGACTACAGTTATAACTGATCCCTCATACTTCTACAGAATATATCATTGAAACTCTCAGAGTGTCTTCCACCAAGTTTCTTCGTCGTCAACCTCTACCATGTGAAAATTTTATGGAACAGCCTACTGGACATTTATCATCCCAAACCTGATGAGGATGTTGACCTAGAGCCATACCTGTAAAATAACAAAACATTATAGCTCCTAAACCAGGAATATGGAAGACTCAACATTAATTAATTACTGGTTTTCTTTTATTCAATTTAGGTTAACCTATCTCAAGGTATACCCATTCAAACACAGGAACAAAGAAGAATGATGCATGATCCTTTCCTAGGTATCTACCTTTCGACTAGTATCACCTTGCTTAGTATCCACTGTAAACTTAAAGGTATGTACATCAGATCATAGGGGGCCATAAATGCCTATGTCTCAGCCAGTATCCAGGGTTTACATAACTTTATAAACATGAATAACACTATTTACCTACCAAACCATGAAACCTCACCTGTGTCTAACTCCAAACTCCATCATATCCCTCAACCATACCTCTGATACCACTCTGTCAAGACCCCCTCCCCACAAAGTGTACCCCTCCTATGCTGGCAATGTGAGAAGGGAGATAATGACCCCCAAGTCCCTCCTCTAGTAGGCCCCAGGTTGGAACTAGCACCGAGCGTATAATAAACACACAGATGAAAGGCATTGCCCTCTAAAAGAACACACACAGAAGATAGAGATAAGATAGACACCAACCAACTCCAACTTAGAACTTAAATATAAAAGAAAACTCAAGTTCACATATGTAATGTCCTGAAAAAGTACTACAACTGGAAGGGGAATAATTCAAGAACCCAAAAGAAAGTAAAAATAACAGCAACCACAAGCCCGAACAGCTCCTGTAACCCCAAGCTAGTAGAAACCATCTTTATCTCCATCTTGCTCCAAGTGACCTGAAAAACAGTTTATATATACATATGGTGATTATAATAGTATACCAAGTAGGATCCTCCCCGAATCCTCTCATGCAAAAGTAAAGAAAGCATGCTAAAGAATAGTGAACAACAAGTGAAACTAACTCGTCACCTAAATATGTATACTAAGTAGCCAACCTCACCATAAATACACTCACCAAGTAACACATACCAGAATATATCATATAAAAAAGAATATCAAAGATACCCTGCTACTACTTCCCCACTAGTTTGTCGCTTTTCCCCAACGTCGCACATCCTGAGCATCTCTCTCCAAAAAGGCTTTCCTGCAGACACCTAGGAGAAGCACCACAACATCCACCTCGTGCAACAAAACCACCACATCCACTTAAGTAAAGTAACCATGTATATTTTTGGATCCACTACAGCTCACATAACGTGTATCAAAAATTAGGTATTACACTTCAAGACATTGTATCCCATACACTGAGTAAAAATCCTCAATCCATCACAACCTATACACATTACACCTATAGTAGTCCATAGAAAACTATATCCAGTATATATGTGTGTGAATAGCCACAAGCCATTACAGCCCTCTACCTACATATATGGGTAAAACTAAACAATGTGCCTTCCAGCACAAGTAACTACCAAGATTAGATAGCGAGTCCAAAGGGGGAAGTCAAACATCCATCCTCCCACCAGAATGTTGGGGAAAACACCCCCCATGGCTAATAATCCACAAGGTGTCAGTTGAACTTACTCACGGGGTGGAGTAGCATATAGAAACACAAAAAGTACAGGATATTATATATCTCACAACCACACTATGGGTATAACCTAGTCTTAGACAAAACTGCAGCTAACGTCTCTCAGACTCATGGCTGCTTCTTCTAAGACTAGGTATCCTATAAGCACACAAACACTTAAAGAGATTTAATAAATTATTTCATTAAATTTTTATTAGTTTCAATTTATGTTAATTAATTCTTTAAACATTAATTAACCAATGAAAATTCCATATTAAATTTCATTAGCATCACTTCCAAATTCCATTGTCCATTTAAAATTTCAAACTCATCATTATGTTCTAGAAAACTCCAACCCCATGTGTTAACACCATTTATTCAAATATTTATTACATAATAAATTTCCCATATTCCCAAGAATTCTAGAAAAGAATTTTATGCTTCTAAACACAAGGGGGTCGAACACGGTGAGTAGATGTACTACCCATCGAGTCTTTTCCGCCTATAGCAAGAGCGTAGACCCATCCTCCCTTGAGAAGCTAAACACAGAAAACATGTGGCATACCCCGTGTGTCTTCGTCTCTTTTGGAAGAAGGGTAATCAAGAATAATTGCCTTGAGTAGTGGGGAAAAGTAAATCAGATAATCAACCAATAAGAATCAGCAAGTCCAACAATCACATCCATCCCATTCCAATATCCCTAGTGTCCTCCCCGACACCCACATGCATAAACTGATGCATCTCACCACTCTATGTGTCATTTGCTTCCACAACCAAAAGGCCTCTATGCCCCCACATATCACAAAATCCCTCCATGCTCACATCACAACACAAGCCACATGAATACAAACATCTTAATAATTGGTCTTTACGCCCTTTAAAAATCAAGAGGGTAACTCAGAACCCTTCAAGGAATTATCAAACGATCAGTTCTTTAATCCATGTCGAATTAACTGATTCATTATTCATAGTTTCCAAATTTGGGAAACCTAATCAGTAAGCTATCAAAAAAGAATAAACAAGCTTACTACACCAATTTGATTAACATAAAATCAAAACAAGAAGAACCAAATTCATTTACATGCCTTTTTATCCATATCCAACAGTTATCATTTCATTCTGGTTTACGTTCTTTACCAATTTTGAAGAACAAACAGCTAAATGAAGAGAGCATGGATATCACACTATCTAGAAATCAAGGGGAAATAACATACGATCTATATAAATTTATTTATCCAATTCAAATATTTATTATTTCAATTCCACTATGGTCCAGTTGGATAAACCATGAATGTAAAAGAACATAAATGAAATTAAGCCACTACCTCAAATAGTTATTGATGTTCTTTATATGAGAATAGTCCACACAACGGGACATGATCCTCCTCTCGTGACAATTGCATCCACCCAAGGATTCCATGGTATGACTACACCTACCAAAACCCACAAAAAATCCATTAGAAGCATGGAGATCACATGATATAATATGGAAAGGAGAAACAAGAGAAGATGAAACCCAAAAGAGCAATGATAAAACATTCCTTATATCGAAGATTGATTGATACAGCTTGGTTGAATCATGACAGAGCGGAACCAATTTGAGGAGAAATGTTTGATTGGGCAACTCTTATGTGAAGGAATGGGATGTTTGAGCATCTCACACCTGATAACAAGGAGGAAGAACAAAGTAGGAAGATATCTTGTCCCTTTTGAAGATTTAACAGAGCAACGGTTTAAGATACACTTAAATTCCCATTTAAAGAAGATCACATTAAACCACGCGGTTTGACAAAGTAAAAACATTCTGAGCCTTAGGAATAATTAATATAGTATTTATGGAATTTGAATCGGCCTTAGATTCCTTAAAACGAGGCCTTAAATGCATTTTACATCAAAGGAAAATGCTAAAAGGGAGAAATTTTATGAAGCAGGAAACACTTTTCACGAACTCAAAATTTGGAAAAGGAAAAACATTGTTCATGAACCTCACCGATACAAACTATTCATGAACCTCACTATTAGACATTGTTCATGAACCTCACCTTTAGACACTGTTCATGAACCTCACTGTTAGAAACTATTCATGAACCTCAGCGTTAGACACTATTCATGAACCTCACTGTTTGACACTATTTATGAACCACACCGATAGACATTGTTTCTGAACCTCACCATTAGAAAATGTTCATGGACCTCACCATTAGAAACTGTTCATGAACCTCACAATTAGACATTGTTCATGAACCTCACCATTAGAAATTGTCCATGAAACTCACCAATAGACACTATTTATGAACCTCACCGTTAGACACTATTCATAAACCTTCCCATTAGACATTGTTCAAGAACCTCACAGATGAAAACTATACATGAACCTCACCATTAGAACATTGTTCATGAACCTCACCATTAGAAACTTTTCATAAACCTCACAATTCTGGAAACACTGTTCACAAAACACAAAATTTGGAAAAGGAAAGAAAGGTTACCATTAGAGGTTACCAATAGAACTGTTCACCAATGGATCTATTCATAGAGTTGGAAATTTGGCAAAGGAAATAGAGATTACCATTAGAGGATACTGATAAAACTATTTAATGATGGAACTGTTCATAGAATTGGAAATTTGGAAATGGAAAGAGAGGTTACCATTAGTGGTTACCGATAGAACTGTTCACTGATGGAACTGTTCATAGATTGGAAATTTGGAAAAGGAAAGAGAGTTTTCCCATAGAGGTTACCGATAGATCTGTTCACCGATGGAACTGTTCATAGAATTACAAATTTGGCAAAGGAAAGAGAGGTTACCATTAGAGGTTACCGATAGAAATGTGCACCAATGGAACTGTTCATACAATTGAAAATTTGGAAAAGGGAAGTGAGGTTACCGATAGAACTGTTCACTGATGGAACTGTTCATAGAAGGATATTAATGACACTATTCACCAAGGGTCACCGATGAAACAGTTCATAGAAGGTTACCATTACACTGTTCACAACTCTCTACTGTTCGAACTGTTCAACGAGCTGGAAAATTGGAAAAGTGTTGGGGATAAGTCCCCTTGACCTCTTGAATCGCCTCAAACACCATATTTTTACAATGGAATGGTCCTGAGAGGTCTGGGCCTTTACAAGGACAAATTTAACAATCGCAAGGCCATAAATCTGTGATATTATAAGTGAATATTTGATCAATTAAAATAAAAGGTACTAGGGTAACATTTTTTTAATATCATTTCCCTAGAGTTGAATAATTTTCATGAGATGAAATACTTACTTGATTTTAGGAGATACTCCCCCATTGTTGTTCTTTGATCAATTTCCACATCATATCTTATTCTACGAAATAAAGTTTAATTTTTCATTCCTGAATTTTTAGATGATTTTGAGATCCATAAATATATTGATAGGTCATTCTATTTATCGTTATCACAACAAAAATGTTATCAAAAGTTAGAAAATATGGATAAATCCATCTATGGTGAGATAATAATTTAATGTCAAAAAAATCAACAAAAGTTTAACATAACCTTTTAAAAAATGTATAACCTTAAAATCCTTCTCAAAGATAAATGTATGAAAATTTATAAATGTGGTCACTAAACTTATCATTGATCCCCTATATATCATAAAGTAGTTTTTATTTTTCCTATACCAAACATGTGAAAACATTTATCAGGTATTCACTTGAAAAATAGTAATAACCTGAATCACCATACATCTATATTGATAATATACATGTTTACTTATTCCAATTCTTATTATACATATTCATTATGTCCAAAAAAGTTGTAAATATCATCAACAATAGTACAAAAAACATTCTCAACAAATCGTTATTCAGTCTGAGGATAATCAGTATCGTCCAACATATCTTTCTCTAAACATCATTATCTCAACATCCAGAATAAATTAAGGGTTACCATCCATTAATAAAATTATCATGTTTCGTGAATTAACCTTTCTAGTCTATTAGAACCATTCCATGTATTCTTGAAAATCATTAACAAAACATAAATTAGACAATCCTTATATAGTTCACCATTCAAAATTTTGGAATAAAAAAACATAAACTCTTTGATTATTCTGCTTTATTTTTAAGGCATCAATAAGGCAACCAAATCCTAATACCTAATACCTCCTTTCATTCAAATTTCATATGTAGTCTCATTATCTTCATAAATATATCGATTAATTATACCACCTTGATTATTGTTTTTAGGATCTTTCTTATTTGGACATTGGTTTGCATAATCCCTATTCATTCCACACATAAGACATTCTAATTTTTTTAATTCATTAGGGAGGACAATAGTTCCATCCAATTCATCAATTGAACATTTCATTTTCCCATTTCCATTACATTCTTTGTGTCCCTCTTTTCCATTGTAAAAACATCTTCATGTTCCTTTGAGACGTTCACTTGGGTGTTTCTATCCACATTCTCAACATATAAGAAACCAAATATTCTTTCCCCCATTACATTTATTACCATAAATCTCAGTGATCTCATTTGTTCAATTATTTAGTGATTCCAAGAGTGAGTTAAGGTACACATTGTTTACCATATTCCATGAAAACTAATTATTCATGACTATAACACCATTAATTCTAGTGATCATCCCATTTGACTTCTCTTTAGAAAATTTTCCATCACATTCAACATTAATTCAGTTCCTTATCATTCCCTCCATTTACTAAATCCAAAATCATAGTGTAAGAGACAATTATCCAAGTGAGGAACCACATAATAATGAAAAACAACTCATTGGTTGTCTAAATCATGACACCTTCTTTAATCTATGATACCTTATGTTTTTAATAGGTATTAATATCCAACATCTATTTAAATACTTCATTATTATTCATGGAGAGTTTTTAAATTTATAAATAATATACCTCAAGAGTGTCAAAATAGGTGTGTAGAAAAGTTCATGGTCATGTACCAGCCTATGCAAAGGCCAGGACCAACACACCTTTTCAGAGTTTTTACCCCAAGGTACATTCATTCCATAGATACATCCAATTTTAGTATCCGTACAGGGATTTAATGATAGGAAAATAACTCTCTCTATCCATTACCAAAATTACATGACATTTTGTTATACTTTTTTCATCCTTAGACTTATCCATAGATACATCCCTAGAGATATCCTTAGAAACTTCGATAGGGATCTTACTATGGTTTTCCCATCCTAGTTTCCAAAGGTTGAATAAACGTTTTACATTATACAAATAATAATTACCCATTATTTTTATACATAGGCACTGTATAACTTTTGAAAATTAATTAATACATTACACAAACACACACTAAAAACTATATTAGTTTAGTTCACTTAGACACATGGATCGCATTCTTTTAATCTCATGATGATCTTCAAGATCTCCCATAAAGATATTTCCATATAGTACCCTTAACTAAAACCTTTCTTAATAAAATAATGAAATTAAATCATAAGAAAAAGGGTGAGTTGAGATGCACAGTAAGGGAAAACAGGGTATATATGAAAACATAATCATGATCATAAAGGTATGAGAACATGATCATGAAAATTAAAAATCATTCCCTATAATTCAAGGATCAAAAATAGGAATCAAGAAATAAAGATTGAGAGTTCATAAAGTATATATCATAAGGAAATAAATATCCTAATTCATGAAATCATAACATAAGAAAAAGAAATTGAATTTGTGGCAGACATGTGAAAATATAAAATTATTTCCATTGTAGTCAAGGAATCCCAACCAACCCCATATTTTTAGTATGGGTTAACTCCACATACCATCTGTGAAGACATTTTTCACTCCCATAAGCATCTTGGTATCCAGGGTTCACTCCCATAACCATCTTGGCAGTCACGGTTCACTCCCATTACCATCTTAGTAGTCAAGGTTCTCTCTCACTATCATCTTAGAAGACAATTTTCATTATGTCCATATCATAAGATATAAATCTTTACCCAATGAATTGGATGGAGATACAGGTCCCACAGAAAAAAAAATATATGTGTTCCATAAGAACATAATTCATTTATTATATCAGAACACCTAAAATCAAATTGGTTTCATAAACATCATGCAATCATAATATAACCCACATAAAAGAAAAGGGTTTCATAAATACCAATCCATCATAAACATAACCCATTCATAGAAACAATAAGAAAGAAAACATTGAATCGTATTCCTAGTAAAACATAAGTAACACCAAACAATGTTATCTTATATAGAAAATTATTTTGAGGGTTCTCGTGAAAACAATTCTTGAGGTAAATATCCTTTCTCATTTGAAAACATTTCCTTACCTGAAATACCACACCATTGTAAAAGAAAACATTTTATTTAAAAATAAACTTGTAATATTGTAAGATAATATTCATGGAAATAATACATCATGAAATCATAATTTGTTTTCATGTCATGTAAGTTAAAAAAATTTCTTCTCATTATTTTTTCGAAAAAGTCAAAAAGTACCTTGTTATGAAAATGAAAAAAAAGATTCATTTCAAAAAAATTTGTAGAAATATTCACATGGGTATAAATGACTTTCAAAAATTGTGTAAGAAAATTACAAATATTTTGAAAAAAAAAATTATGAAAAATGTTTGTGGAATAAATATATACCCCAGTAAATATATATGGATAAATAATCTTGGGTAATAATGTTATTGTGATATTAACCCCTACCTTTTGTCTGATTCCCTCAGTGAATATTTGGAACTCATGTGTAATGGTTTTAAAAATATTATTAACATATACTAGAATCATAATAATATTTATGATATCATATATTACTCATTTTTGACTATATACTACTGGTTTATTAACAATTCCAAGATAAGGAAGCATTTCATGTAATAAACACTCTATTTATCATACATATTTTGACTTCTTATTATTTATCCTATTAATATGATCATGATTTAATTAAATTCAAAACGTAAAACCTGATTTAAATATAATATATATTCTTTATATAAATATATATAAAATATAGATATATTATATGGATACAGAATTCATGGAGAGGGTAAGTCCTACGTATGCATGAACGTTGTTTCCGTTTTTTGATCGTACTAAATGGAAGAAGATAAATGAAATATATGTCTGTAAATATATATTATAGTATCCTTATTAGGTCATATATATAATATATATTCATTATATAAATTTTTATAGTTATTTTTGAAATTGTAAATATGGAAGATGAATCTAATCACGTTCTAGAGACGATAGTGTGTGCGTACACAAAAAAATGATATCATTATATTAATGGTAAAATGGTGATGGATTAGATGATACATTAATTATAAATAATAAATATCAGGTCATATATATTATTTATATCCATTATATACATCATTTTACCCATCCAAATAAAATATTGATGAACAATATATTACACAAAAGTGTGGAGCTGATAAGTAGTACATACACACTTATGGTACATTCATTTTTCATAGTATGAATAAAATATGGAATTTTGTTGTTATATAATCATAATAGAATCTCATAATATAGTGGATACTATATTTATTACTTTAGAATAAAATCAAAACCTTAGTATGAAGTACAAGGAAAAATAATTTTTGACGAGTCAGTAGGGGAAATGCCACTTCTTTGAAGATCTCCCTTGAGATCTCCTCATAGGGACAATCGATTTGGAATTTTGAGAATACTAGAACCTGTATATTGTTACCAGGTAAGTTTATAAAGGAAATTGGCTATGTTTAGTGGAGATTTAAGGTTAAAATTGGTGTGAGGAAGTGAGGGATGATTTGTCCTTTTATAATTGAGGTGATAGTCTATTCTAGAAATCCTCAAAATATTAAAATATAATAAGGCTATTATAGATCCAAAAACATCAAAATGGGATATAAATGAGTTGGGTGTGAAAATTTATACCATATTCTATCCCATTTGTGATTATGTAACTTTTATGTGATCTTAATTAATTTTATAATATATTAATTTAATAAAATATCATTATTTTTAAATTTGATATTATTCATTTAATTTGGGGTTATATACATCAAGAAAAAGTGGGAATTTTAATATAATTATTTCACGCATCTATAATATATCTTATAAATCTACGAATTTTTTTCATATTTTAATTCATCAAAAATATATATCAAAATTAATATTACTAATATCAGTTATTTTATTTTTCTATTAAATAAATAAAAAAAATTAACACTAAAGAATCACATAAGGTAATTATATAATTTATAAAAATTTAAAATAAAATTAATTTCATTTTGATCCTAATAGATATTTAGGTTCATTCAAATCATAATTGCTTTCCCTATGTGGTCACATAAATTAAATTTAATATAAGAGAGTGATATTTTGTAACTATAACTGGATTTAAATAATATATAAGTTATTATTACATACTATATTCCATTAGAAAATCCAATTATATCTTACATTGATAAGGGTAGAATACACTCCATCCGATAAATTTTTAATGGTTTTTTTATTTTAAACCTGATCATTTTGATTTACCCATAATTAATATATTTAATTTTAATTGTGGTAAAAAAAATTTAAATATAAAGTGATTATAAATTATTACTTTTATGGGGTCAATTGTACAAAAATAAACACTTTAGGAAATTTTAGACTTTATAATAATCTCTTTGATTCTTAAAATATTTTTTTGATGTTTAATTAATTTAATAATATATTATTTTTATAAAATATCATTAGTTTCAATTTGGAATCTATTCAAAACTTTTTCATTAAATAAAATTAAAAAATATATATAATTTTGAACCAAACCATTTAATACAATCATAACATGTCATGGTCCCCAAAAAAATCATTTAGTACATTAATTAATGTAAATTATATTTATTTTAGTATTTTTAATATCATTTATGTGATAATTTTATTAATTAAAGAATTACTGCATCATCATTGTGTCACCATTTAATTAAAAAATCCTAAAATGTATAATTTATCTTATATATTTCCCAATATTAAAATTTTTATAGTTATTAAATATACTAGTATGACATTTTTAACTTATTTTTAAATAAAATATAATAAAGGTCATATTGATAACCAAGTTGCATAAAAATTTTATAAATTCATCCTATGTTTTATTTTAGTCAAAACGCACTTATCCAATGAAATTATGACAAGTGTTATGTTAATTTTATAATTTTATAATATTATTTTTAACTT
The DNA here is from genome assembly GCA_963277665.1 of Viscum album. Taxonomy (NCBI): domain Eukaryota; kingdom Viridiplantae; phylum Streptophyta; class Magnoliopsida; order Santalales; family Viscaceae; genus Viscum; species Viscum album. The sequence goes on from OY728128.1 coordinate 842,369,275, forward strand.
TAATTATCCAATTTACCATTAACCATAGTAAATAAAAAATTACTAAACATTAAATTCATAAAATCAAAAATATTAATTTGATCCTATTCTATTTTAAATATAATATTGATTACAACCATGCATTTCCATCTTTATAAATAAAATTCACATAAGTGAAAAAATTACGTGTAACACTAATCCCGTAAACGTGGCTGGAGGGAGGGTAAAAAAAGTTCCAAAGTTCAGTAAATTTTTATATATAATTTATATATACAAATGATTAAAATTAACTAATGTGGGTTAATATATGTATAATTTATCAATTTTTACTTTGGAAATAAAATTAAATTATAATAATTATTTAAACTAAAAATGTTATTTTTATCTATAATGCAGTATTTTTCACTATTTAACAAAGAATGAAACTTCTCAGAAAAATACTAAAATGTCAACCTAATTTAATTTCGAAATTAAAAATAAAAAAAGTACATTTTTATCAAATTTAATTTCTATGATATTATAAAATTATTTTTATTATTGTTCACAAAAAAACATAAAAAGCAGTTTCATTAAGAAAATTGTATTTCTAAATATATAAATAATTTACCAAAAATTATACATTACATTATTAATATGTTTTATTTAGTTAAAAATATTTAATAAATAGTTATTAATATTCTTATAACTATGTTTAATAGATAGGTTATAACTATCTATTTAAATAATTAAAATAGTAAATTGTTTTTTTGTTGAAACTCAGTGTCGCATGTAACACATGCTAAGTTTGTGTTGTGTATAGTAAAGGATTAACTTGGTGTGAGTAAAACATAATAAAAACTTATTATTATTATATAATAAAAAAACATATTAAGTGCTGCGTAAAGTGAAAAATATCAAAAAGATTAACTTTATCTGTGAAAAAAATCATAAAATCTTGGGGTTTTACGACTCTTTTGTATATGCGGACTACCCCCTCCATGAAAGAAAAGTTTCATTTTCATTAATTATATTAATGGATAGTTTTAAAATTTTTGTTAATTAATATATTAGATATTAATTATTAATATATTTCATGAGTATTTTTATTAAATTATGACTAAGAAAAATGATCATTATAATGTAATCTCTTGATATCGATAAAATTACACGAAATAGGCTTTCAGTAATTTCATCTAAAGAAATCATAAATAAATATCTCATGTAATGATATTAGAAATTTATAAAAAATTAAGTATCATCAATTATAGTATCTTTAATAATTAATAAATCATGAAGTTGTTATATAATAATAAAGATCCAAATCGTTTTTACAATTCCTGTAAAAATGAACAAAATTATTGACATCTGATAATGATAGTAAACTATAACTAACTATTATTAGTGTGTATAATAATTATAATGTATGTTTATAAAATTTAATAGCAAATAATAATATTTTTAAATAACTAATTAAGATGGTAATTTTTATTATATAGGTTTTTAGAGTGTTCCCAATAAAGAATGAATCTGTTGTAATGGTTTCTCATCTAAAAATATTCTTATTTGAGACATGATTCATAATATTCACTTGTTTTCTTTTATATGGTGTATAAACTATGTGTTTGACATATTATATCATGATTATACTTATTTTCATGGTATTTATATTTCCATTTTAGGTACTCTCTTTCAATAGAATCTAATCAAAATGTTACTTTATAAGGGTTTTGTAAAATGGAACGCCCCAAAATTCTTAACTAAGAATGTTGTATTTGGTAGCTTTTATGACCCAAAACACCATGAGTATAAGAGAATATAATATCAATATAATTAAAAATATAATTACTATTATAAATAAATTTAATATATCAAATCACTTGAAATGCATGAAACACTAGATTAGCTTGTACCGCACGAAACAATGATGTTCTTCTATCGCATACATTGCATTAAAGATTGAGTTTTATCGAACAACAGTATATTATTCAAATATTATTATTTAATATAATATTATATAAACTAGCCATTAAATTATATATTATGAATAGTATCTACTAACATATTAAAATATAAGGTTTGAAAAAATATAAAATGAATTAATTTGTTCATAGTTTATTATAAATGAATACAAAACCTGATTCTCGCTCAAATTTACCCAAAGGAAGAAGGTAGGACGGTCCTTGTAGTCTACTTCGGGTTGTCGAATCCATAGAGAACTAAGAAGTACCTACAGACACGTACATTCTATGAACGGTTTTGGGCTATGAAGTGGCCAAGTTGGGTTTATTTTAGATGTTTTTAAAGGATAACTAACAAATTTGAGTAAATTCAATTTAAAATAATGAGTTTATCCTAGGTTATCACTCCGGGTGGATTGGATGAATTCCTTTTTAATGATTTCAATTTATTATATTTGAGATGGGTTCATTTAAGGAGATAAAAAAACATCATCCCTTACTGGTTTAATGCCTAAACCCTTTAATACTAATCACCTATACATTTTAAGGATCAAAGTTTTGAGTACTTCAAAGTAAAGGTTCGTATTAGCACATGAAGTCTGTGGCCTTAAATTTAACAAGGACGATGGAGTTTAAAAATCATCAAATAAAAATATCAATTAAAGAAATGATCATACATTAATGGGGTGATAAATAAAATCCAACCCAAACCCTCTCTACTCCCTTGGATCAAACCATAAGCGGGTTATCCCTCCATTGATGATATGTCTTCAACGAAAGGGGGAAGTAGACTTATGAGGGTGGAATTGAAGAAATAATGAAAAACAACAACAACAATCGATCACTCCACCGTTGTGTGATAAATATCACAAAGTATGGTGTGAATAAATTCACACCATGAACCAACAATATCAATGTGATATGTAGAACAATATAATAAGAATTTAAGAAGAACTTTTATTAAGAAACTAGGATGAATTAAAACAACTTACATGTGGTAGACAAATTTGAGACAACAAATCCGCAACATAACATTACAATGAAATAAAGCTAAAATATGATAAACTCCTCCACCACCAGCTACTTAAATAGGAATTTTGGGAGCCTTGGGTCAAGCCTCCAATATTACAAAAGATCCCACTTGAGTATGGTAGGCCTAGGGTGGTGGAAAGTAAGGGAGAGGAGACTTTTCCACCCTTGACCCGAGGTGGCAGCCTGCTTGCTTCCACCGAACAGACGCGCTTGGATGACCTTCTATGTGGCCGAATCAGAGTGGTCCATAGAATAATAAAATTTATCCCCTGATGTCTCCTACCCTATTGTAAAATTTGGGCCCATTCGGATTTGTGTATTCTGAGATATGATTATATTAGTGGACTGTTTTTCTGGGCCACAGAATCTGGCATAGAATGTTATCTCTAACTTGGGCCGCCTAAATGGACATCATGGAGGACGAATTAGCATTGGATCATGAAGTTTGATTTGTTCCTATACATGTATTATAGAATCCCACGAAATTTGGGATTCATTTGGACTCTATGTTGGGACCTACAGTCTCATCAGTGGGCTGGTGTCCAATCTAACTTCTCCAGAATTGTTTCCTTTCATCACAAAATATCCCAATCTTCTTCAATGAATTCTCCACTGATCCCTGAATTAAACATGTTCATAATGAAATATAGATAAATTTCCAAAAATATAAAATTAAAATATTTATAATTATATTCCTTAAAATCAGATAAATCATTGGGTACATCAAATGATGTTCAAAAATGAACCACAAAATAGTGCATTTTAAGAAGGTATTACAATCATAATGTGAAATGATGTTCAAAGTGTAAAATGCACTAAAATTGTATTTATGAATAATAAATAACAAGAATATTATATATATTAACAATGAATATTAGGCTCATTTAGTGGCTGATCACACCCCCCAACTTGAGTTTTTCTAGTCCCGAGCAAAATATATCTCAACAATATGAAATTCGAATTCCCTTTTCCAAAAACATTTCAATACACAATGATCACCAGAAACTATTATACCAAACAATCATGAAACCCACCAAAATATTTTAATGCAAGATAGTTTCATAAGAAGATCCCAATCCCAAGCCCATTACTTTGTTCAAATTCATTGTCATATTTTATCCAATATCAATTAAGTATGAGGATGTATTGTGCATCACAATAGACATGGGGGTTCATTTTTATTCAAGGTGGAAATGATTGAAGTTCTAGGTGGAATCACATTTCAATTTTATGATGAGTATTCATTTTTTTTATTGTATTATTTTTTTTGTTTTTTTTTGTTGCAATTTTTTCATGGTAATTGAAGTTTCACTCAAAAGAGTCAACCCCTGTAGCGAGACTTTGCCGATGACTCCCAGGCTCAAAGACCTTAGGGCACCAAGTGAATCCCACATAATCACGCATCATATCGAGTTAACTTAGTCTAAAACAAATTCAAATAACAAAAAATAGAGATAAAATTACTAACTCTGGGCTAGGCAACTATGGAGTCACGATCCCCAAGTGCCAAAAGTTACGCATTAGGTCATTTCATTTCTCTATGCGCAAATTTAATGTTTTTTTTAATTTTTTTACTTTATTTGAATTCTCATATTAAAAATAAAATGATCACCAAACCTATGCAATTTATTTGGGGGACCCCATGAACTCAAACTAATACCCCACTACCCAAAGGATGTGAGTTGTGATTTTTTTTTATTTGGATCAAAATATAAGCAATGAAATATCACATTGGACAATCAAACTTTCCAAAATATATGCTCATGAAATTATACAAGGATTAAAATCATAATCAGGGAATGCTAAATTATTTGATATTCAGTTTAAAAGTGTGCAATGTGTATTACCATGTTCAAAGTTAAAGGAATGTTTCCTTTCATTTACACATTTGTTTTCAAATCATTAATTTTTTTTGGCACGAAAGCATTTTTTTATCCCCCCCCCAACTTAAAACAACAATGTCCCCAGTGTTTAAATAAAATAAAATTTAGAAGGGGGTAGAGGTAGATAATGAATATTAAAAAAGGAAATTTAAAATGAGGATCATGGAATGAAGTCACCTTGTGGTTGAAGTTTAAATTCATGTTGCTCCCTTTTACTCCTTTAATATCCATGTCACTTGTAGAGTTCTCTTGTATAAAAAAAAAGAAAAAAAAACAAAACAAAACAAAACAAAATATATATATATATATATATATATAATAAATTAAAATATAATCATATATATAAAAATTAAGAATAAGGAATCACAAAAAGCCATAGGTCAGTGGTAAGCGCACGCCCCTGTCTCCCTTCGGTCCCGGGTTCGAATCCCCACAGCATCGCCGGTTGTGACAGGGTTTGCCCCACGATCTACGATGTCTCCCCTTTATTATTATTATTATTATTATATTTTTATTTATTTTTTTGAATTTTTATTTTAACCTACAAAAACATTAAAATAAAAAAAACTGATGATACATTGTCTTCTTTTTAAATTTCTGGGTAAGACATTACTCAAGGATCACACCACGTGACACGGATGAATATGGTGCTCCCCTTTCATACCCATCCATACTCATAATGAAAGAATAGGTCAACAGTCTATTTTTTTAAATATAAAAATTATTAATTAAAATATAAATTTTATTAAAACAACAATATGATAGGAAACTTGAAAACCATGGGTTGCCTCCCATGTAGCGCTTTGTTTAACATCATTAGCTCAACATTTACACCCCAACTTATCCAATACCAATTTTTAACATTTTAAGGACCACATATTTCTCCATGTCCACTAGATTGAGATTGATTCTTTTTTTATAATTTTTGTTGTGTGAAAACCTATGTTCTAAAATGAGTGGTAAAATCCAAGGAATATCAAAATTGGTTGATCTAGTTTCCTCTGTAGTCTTTCCTAAGACATAAATGACCATTACAACTTTTTTTGCTTCAAGAGAAGAATGAGTTCCAGTTGAGAGGTCATTATTATACCTTATGAAGGTATTATTTAGTGAGGAGGGAAGTACAATAATTTTGGGCTCGGTTTGGATTGGACATTTAGACACAAGTTGATATTTTGAATCCAACTCAGTTTCATTTTCCAAATTTCTCAACAAAATTGGTTCCTTTTGAATAGAAGATTCAACCACAAAATTTGAAAGATCAGTGTTTTTAATGGATATGGACTCAAAGATTATGATTTATCCCAATGGTTCAATGGTTGGTGTTTTTGAAAATTCATCAATGGAGTTATACTTAGGAGACTCAATCCATGATGTCAAATTATCCTCTTTTGAATCCAAAAAGTTATTTTCCTCCTGATTTGAAGACCCTTCAAAAATTCCTTGATCCTCTTCATCTATCCCAAATCCAAATTTTGGTTCTTCAATAAATTCATGTGGGGTTTGTCTGAAACTAGACACTTCACTAAAGATTATGGAAGGAACAATTTGTGTAGGGATGGGTTCCTCACAAGTTTTAATGCTTTGTAGTTCTAACATCAATGATGAAACCTCAAAATTCATTATCTTCATTTTTTGACACAATTTTTCAAGTAATGTATGTGTATTAGGATGGTCATGGTGTTGGGACATATGGCTTATCCTAATAGGATAATTAAGTTGTTGGAATTCCACAGGAGGATGTTCTGATTGGCCTTGTTGGTATTGGAACTCATAATAGGTTGGAATGTATTGTGGATAATAGGTATAAAAAATTGTGGTTCATTAGGTTGTTGATGATCCAAAAATTTGGAATTAGGATGGTCATTGTATATCATACATGGGGTAGGGTGATCAAAGTAGTGATAGGTTTCCCATGTTTGGACTTGTTCAAAATTGACTTCCATAGGAGTGAGGAGTGAGAAAAGAGAAGTAGAATGAAAAAAATGAAGGTAGTGTCTAAGATAAATTACTTAGGTTCTCGGAAACGGTGCCAAAATTTTATTCTTGCTCAAATTTACCCAAAAAAAGAAGGTAGGACAGTCCTTGCAGTCTAGTTTGGGTTGTCGAATCCCCAGAGACCTAAGAAGTACCTACAGACATGTACATTCTATGGACTGTTTTTGGCTATGAAGGCCAAATTAGGATGATTTTAGATGTTTTTAAAGGATAACTAATAGATTTGAGTAAATTCAATTTAAAATAATTAGTTGATCCTAGGTTATCGCTCGGGGTGGATTTAATGAATTCCTTTTTAATGATTTAAATTTCTTATATTTGAGATGGGTTCATTTAAGGAGATAAAACAACATAATCACTTACTGGTTTAATTCCTACATCCTTTAATACAAATCACCTATACACTTGAAGGATCAAAGTTTTGGTCACTTCAATGTAAAGGTTCGTATTAGCACATGAAGCGTGTGGCCTTAAATTCAACAAGGACGATTGAGTTTAAAAATCATCAAATAAAAATCTCAATTAAAGAAGTGATTATACATTAATGGGTTGATAAATAACATCCAATCCAGCCCCTTGATACTCCCTTGGATCAACCCATAAGAGGTTTAGCCCTCCATTGATGACATGTCTTCAACGGAAGTGGGATGTAGACATACGAGGGTGGAATTAAAGAAGTAAATAAAAACAACAACAAAAATGGATCACTCCACCGTTGTGTGATAAATATCACAAATTATGGTGTGAATAAATTAACACCATGAACCAACAGTATCGACGTGATATGTAGAACAACATAATAAGAGTATAAGAAGAACTTTTATTAATAAACTAGGATGAATTAAAACAACTTACATGTGGAAGACAAATTTGAGACAACAAAACCGCAGCATAACATTACAATGAAAGAAATATAAAAGATGATAAACTCCTCCACCACCAGTTCCTTAAATATGCATTTTGGGAGCCTTGGGTCTAGCCTACAACATTACAAAATATCCCACTTGAGTATGGTAGGCCTAGGGTGGTGGAAAGTAAGGGAGAGGAGACTTTTCCACACTTGACCCGAGGTGGCATCCATCTTGCTTCTACCGAATAGATGCTATTGGATGACCTTATAGATGGCCTAATGAGAGTGGGACATACAAAACTAAAATGTATCCCATGATGTCTCCTACCCTCCTGTAAATTCGGGGCCCATTTGGAGCTTTGTATTCGGATATGTGATTAGATTAGTAGACTGTTTTTTTGGGCCGCAGAATCTGGCCCAGAATTTTATCTCTAACTTGCGACGCCTAAATGGACACCATGGAGGCCTAATTAGAATTGTATCATGAAGATTGATTTGTTACTATACATGTCTTCTAGAATCAAACGAAATTTGGTAATCATTGGGACTGTATGTTGGGCCCCAAAGTCTTATCAGTGGGTTGGTGTCCAATCTGACTTCTCCAGAATTGTTTCCTTTTATCACAAAATATCCCCATCTTCTTCCATGAATTCTCCATTGATCCCTGAATGAAACATGTTCATATTGAAATTTAGATTAATTTCAAAATATATCAAATTAAAATATGTATAATTTGAATCCGTAAAATCAGATGAATCATTGGGTACTTCAAATGATGTTAAAAAATGAACCCCAAAATAGTCCATTTTAAGAAGGTATTACAATCATAATGTGAAATGATGTTCAAAGTGTAAAATGCACTAAAATAGTGTTTATTAATAATAAATCACATGAATATTATATATATTAACAATAAATATTAGCCTCATTTAGTGGCTAATCAAAACCCAATTCAATAAAAAAGGAAATATTTTTGTGCTCACTAAGTAGTTTTATCTTAATAAATTTAATTAATTAATATTATTGAATTATATTAGTGAAATATTTATATTATATATTGAATCAAATATTTTTTATATTAATTAAGTTGGTTTTATAAGAATAAGATAAGAATAAATCCCGTTTTATGCTTAAAAATTATATATTTATAAAATCCAATTTTACCATATTTTAATGGAGAACTGATTTTTAATCCAATTTTGGAAATATTATAAATTTTATATGTAAAAATAAACTTAATTTTAAAATTCAGAACAAAAAAATTATCTTAGGGTGCATTTTTGTTATTTGTTTGAGAAGTTTCAATTTATAATGATTGGTGAAAAATTCAAAATTTTAATTCTAAACTTCTTTTTCGTATAATTTATTTAGAAAGTTAAATTATTATTTTTATTGTATTTAAATAATAATTATATAAACTATATATATATTAATTAAATTGATTACATTGGAATAAATTTTAATTTGAAATTGGATATAAAAACATCTCAAACATTGGAACATTTTTACCATAAAAACCCACTTTATCTTCCTGTATTCATGATTAAATTTAAATTATTTTTTTCTCCATCTGTTATTGTAATATTGAATAATTGATTCCATAATTTTAATAAGTATTATAAATAATTTATAATAATTTTTAATTAGTTTTTGACACAAATATATTAGTGAAAGTGATTAAAATTAATTAGAGTGATTATTAGAAAAATTGGCCTAACATGGGACTAAACCTTAATCATAAGGGACAAAATAACCTAGAAACATTTCCAAAATCCATTTTATATTCATATTTTGAACATATCCAATATTAAAAAAATGGCCCATTTTTTATCCACATGAAATGGAAGAAACATGGACGAAATACCCTTTTAAAAAATTTACAAGAATGTCACTCCTCCTTCTCTTTAAAAATGTATTAACCCCACCCTTTTATTTACACCTATCATGACCTTTTTATTGACCAAAATCTACCTAGATAATCTCAAAACATACCTCCCTTCATTATATAAGCATATCCCTTTGAATAAACAAAACCAATGAAGTCGTATTCTATAAACCATAAGGATTTAAACAAAAATAAGGTAATATCCTTCCTCGAGCACTTTTGGTATATTTTTCTTCTTCACCCATTAAAATATTACTATTCCACCCTTATATAAAATCTTTAGTTTAAAAAATATAATGATATGTTTTTATTCTAATGTTTTTACCTACACTTACACACACAACCATCTATTGGGTAACGAATTTACCATTTATTTATATGGTGAACTATTGCCTTGCAAAATGATGTATTTTGTTTTTTTTCTTTAATGCCTCTCATTGTTGGGAATAATGATGATAAAAAATTATATATTATATTTATGATATTCTTTATGTATTTATATTTTATTTTTATATAACTCATAACTTTATTCTTTCTATTTTATGTGAATACAATAACACTAGTTGTGGAAGTGTGGACTACCACCTCCTCAAAGCGATGTGATTCATTCACACTATACATCAAATTTATAAAGTAAAGTTTTATTTAAACTATGTGAATATATATGAAATAAATATTATAATTTAAATATGATAGAAATATAAATATATATCAATTAATTTTAATTCCTTTAAATATTTCAAAGAAATGAAAGTATCGTTCATGCATACGTACAACCTTCCGTCTATATGAACAATGTGTTCCTTTACGATCTCAAAATTTTATGATTTTTAACAATTACATATAAAATGAATATATATGATATCTGAATAATGTTTTAAATTCAGTATATTATTAAACCATGATAGTAACAACAACTAACATGTCAAAACATACTTGAGAAACAAGGCAATTAACACCCGAAATAGTGAAAATAATAAAATATTATTAAAAAATGGTTAATAAGATATTATAAGAAGTTAATATATGATAATATAAATAAAAATTTGGGTATGTTATAAATTAGAGACATTTTTTAAACCATTATACAAGAATTTAAGGGATGTTCACCCAAAAATGAAACACAATGTAAGGTATTCTTGTCTCACTTTTCTTTCCATGAGGGATACCCCATTAACACCGATTACTTATTTTTTGTGGTGTAACTACTTTTTATTTAGATTTATTTTATCATGAATTATTTTATCTTCATGGAATTATGAGTTTCAATTTTTATTATTTATTCTAAGCGTATTTGAATTAAAAGTTACAAACTGGAAAATAATTTTACAACCTGATTCCCTCTCCTTGGGTTATATTACTTTCCCATTTTCATTAATATTATAAGATTTTATGAGTGATAATTTTTTACTATATATTGTTGTATTTATATATATTTTATGTGGATTTAAATTCCACTCATATAATCTATTTGTTTATTGATTCTCACATCAATGTTATTTTATTTTCAAATGTTTACTTCACAATCTCATTCGGTTTTGAATTGTTTACATTTGAATTTAAATAAAAGGAAAATATTTGATCATTGAATAAAAAAAAACTTTATTTTTCATATTCTACAGTTATTTAAAAACATTTTCAAGTAATAACAACTTTTCTTTTTTTTTGTACTTAAAATGTTTTAGAAAATGTTTTCATAAAAACTAGACTTCATATCTCTCTTTAGTCAGATAACCTATTTTCTTCTAAAACACACATTTTCCAAAGAAGCATTCAAATATTTTTTAACATCTAAAAAAGTAATTTAAATGAATTTTTTATCATTTTTTTATTTTAAATTATTTTTAGAATATTCATCTTGTCACTTTCTTTATAGTAACATTTCTTACCTTTTTACCATTAAAAATAAATGTTCTTTTTACCTTGTTCAAAATTTATAAATTAACCCACAATAATTCCATCAATTTTCCTAATAAAATATTTGTATGGAGTAGAAGAAATGGATTTGACTATTTTTTTAAATTTATTTTAAAATAAAACGTTTTTCATAAGATTTTTTAAAAACTAAAGGATGTTTTAATTAAGAATAAATTTAATGTTATTATTCCATTTTATCAATTATAACTACCATTATTCTTACTATAATTGGTATATGTCATACTGATACCATCCTTAATTATCCTCAAGATGGTATTTTATTTATCTGGATAAGTATAGTACTAACATTAACTTCTTTGATACCTTTGGTATTCCCCTTGAAATATTTAGCTTAACATGATCATTTAACATTATGTTTCCCCTAAATACCCATATCATTTATCGTGGATATTATTACTACCTAAATTGTATTTCAATATTACATATAGTTTGTAATTGAAAATAATTTGATTAACTGGGGAAATATAGTCAAATCCATTTCTTCTACTCCATACAAATATTTCATTAGGAAAATTGTTAAATCAATTATTTAATATATGATAAATGCTTTTTAATGGTAATATGTGGTTGGGTCTTAGTTATAGATATCCCCATGATTCATCGGTAGTCTCATGGGATGAGTTAGTTTTCTATCCTTATATGGTTCTTTACCTGATATGTTAAACCATTTTGTTAATGTTCTTGATGGTAAAGGTAACATGTACCTAAAAAATATAGCATCCAATAATTAAGAATTTATATCATTCAAAAACCGTTAATTTTTATCTATAATATTTTTGTTGACCTATCTATAGATGCATTTTTATTATCAATTTATTGATTAAATAACATTTGTTTTCACTATCTTACCTCAAAATATTGATTATTCCTTAACCAGTTAATTTAAATGTTTTTTGTTTTCATTTATTTACATTTACATATTTTTTATCCAAATTATTATTATTTTTTTGATTATATGAAATGTGACTTTAGTTTTTAACTTTACATATTGATTGTTCTCATTGATTCATTATTTATCCCATTATACTTAACCCTTACTGGGAATTTTTTCTCACCATTATTTTATTTCCTTCCTCCATGAATCGATGAATTGTATACATATATATATTAAAGGATCTCATTCATGGAATAAAGTTATACTCGAAAGAATAAAAAAAATATTTTGTAATCAGTGTATTCATTTGTAATACAAGACTCATGTGTGTTTATTGTTTACTAAGAAAACTAAACTCTTTGACACTTCAAGATTTGATCCCTTTTAGTCATTCCAATGTAATGGTAGTAGACACCATCTCCAGAGTTCTAGGGTCGGGTCCCTATAATTGGTATCAAATTAAGTTTAGTGTCCACCTTGGAAACTAAATTTAGAAAACTTATATCGGATAATATAAACCTAAGGTATAATTTGCAGATACATTTAGAAGAACAACCTATAATTTTGGTAAGGTATATATTATGTGGGTCTTCCTTTAAATACATCCCTATCTAGATACTACAAGTTGACATGGTTCTAGAATAGATGTATATAGGGGTAGAAACTCTGAAAAAATGTGTCAAGCTTCACTCAGGCATAACTTAGTATATGACAACATGCCTTACTGTGCACCTAGTGTGACACTCCCAGGGGATATTCTTATGATATTTCACATTTTAATTAAAAACAATTATGAGATATTTGAATAAATAATGAAAATTAATGACCTAGGTTATGCTTTAAACCAAAGAAGGGCCAATGATGAAATAAAACATATGAATTATTAATATATTTGGGTTGTATTTAAAACTTATTTAAAATTATTTTTAGTGACTAAAATTATTTCAATAATTTAAATCATATTTATTTTATATATTTTATTAATTTAGTTTTTTAAAAGGAAAAAATGTATATAGGGTGAAAACCCATCAATTTTGATATTCTATGGGACATGAACCCATTACTGATGAATGATAAGGATTTAATGCCAACCACCGATCTACAAAATTTCCTGGTTAATATTTCATTGTTTTTAGATAAAACATTTATGAACAAATACTAATAATGAACCATTGGTGTTACTTTATTGGATTATATATTAATATATTAACCAAATATGTTTTTTAAAACAAATAGATAAAAATTTGAAGACTTGTTTTCTGGGACTTATTATCCCTTAAAGGTTTATTTCAGTGCTTCAAGTATAAAATGTTAATTTTGGAATATCCATTTGTTCAATTAATAGATGAATTGGAAATTGATTAAGACAAAACAGAAGGATGATATTATTTTAATAGAAATATATCGCATAAGTATATTTCCTTATATACTTATGTTGAAAAATAATTCTCTGATAATAGAAAAAAATCTTATAATTGAAATGTAATCATAATACATTAATTTTTTTTTGAACTGGTGACATTTTTAATCATCATAGATTTGTGGATTTTAGGCCCTTGACCTTCCACTGATCATTAAATTTTCTTTATTGATGAACTCAATAACTCCCTATAAATATTTTTGAATTACCACTTGGTACTAATCTCCACTTTTAACTATTGTTATCTTACATAGACACATATCTATATGTTAGTCCATGTGACCTTTATAATTACCATTCCTTCTTATCTAGAGGATGTTTTATGAACCCTTCTCACGATGTGGTATTTCAACATAGATAACAAAAAATAATTTATTACCAAGGTCGAGTTTAAGTTTTGAGGACAAATTTTATTTAAATTTTAGAGAATGTAACCCCTCAAAATTCTAAAATAAAACATTGTATTCGATATCATGTTTGACACGCAACACCTAGCGTGTAAGGGAATATAATATCCCAAGACTATAAAATATATTAACTATTTTAAGTAAATATAATATATTCTATATCATTAAATTAAATTAACATTAAGTTTACTTTTTTGCATGCAATAATGAATTTCTTTGATAGTTTACACTACTCGTAAGACTTAGTTTTACCGAACAACAATATATTATTCAAATATTATTATATAATATAATAATACGAGATATATTTATTAGATTAGTGGGTTTTAATAGTTTTAAATAACATATAAAATTATTTCTTTTACACAAATATAAAATGAATTTATTTTTTACCAAATAATTTGAATTGAATATGTAATCTAATTAAATATAGAGGAATGTTTTATGCTCAAAAAGGTATTTTATCCTAATAAATTGAATTAATTAATATTGGTGAACGATAATAATAAAATATATATTAAATATTTAATTAAATATTTATATATACTAATCCAATAGTTTATATAAGCATTAGATAAGAATAAATCTAGTTTTATGATTAAAAATAAAATTTTCTAAAAATGAATGTTTTCCACCTTTTAATGGAAAATATATTTTAAATCCATTTTTTAGAACTTATAAAAAATTTATGTAAAAATAAACTTCATTTTTGAACGTGTGACATAAAAATTATCTTAGGTTTATGTTTTAGTCATTTTCTAAGACGTTTCATTTTTTAATGTATAATAAAAAATAATGAATTTTAATTTAAAAACTACATTTTATTAATATTTATTAATAAAGAAAAAATATATTATCGATTAGTTTAAAAAAATAATTACATAAATTATTTATCAATTAATCTATGTTAGTTTGTTGTAATGAGTTTTACTTTTAAATTGAACATAAAAAACATCTCTTTCTTTTGAAAATTTTTATTTTAAAAACCCACTTTATTGTCTCATCTGTGGGATAAATTGAAATTAATTAATACCACTTATGTTATTTGAATTTGGAAAAATTGACTCTATATTTTTAATAATAAATTTTTTTAATTTTTAATAAGTTTAACTTTGTTTTTGAAAAAAATAATTACTGAAATTGGTTAATATTAATTAAAGTAATTAAGAGAAAAATTATCCAAACAAAGGACTAAACCTTAATCTAAAGGTCCAAAATGATCTATAAACTTATAAAAAGACATTTTATGTTCATATTTATACCATATAATACCTTTTATCTAATGTTTACCATTATTTTAGACACATGACATGGGAAAAAGATTGGAGGAATTCCATATTCAAACATTTACAAGAATACCACTCCTCAACTATAAAAAGAAACTCACCCCTACCATGTATTCACACATATAACTCCCTTTTTCAGGATAAAAATATTCCCAAATAATCTCCTAAAATTTATAACCTCATCCTTGAATCCTCAATTGGGATAGAAAACCAGCGAAGCAATCCTTTTTGTATAAACTAAAAGGAGTTGCCTGAAAATGAGGTAACATTCTTTATCAAGATCTTTTTCTTTATTTTAATTATCCACTCTCTCAAATATGAATATTAAATTCTTATATAATAACCTTAGTATCCTAAATATGATTATATTATATTATTATAAGGGTTCTATGAACTATTACACACATTTCAATCTAATATGTAATGAATCTACCATTTATGTGTACAATGAACTATTATCTCACTAAATGATGTCATTCATTTTTCTTTTACCACCTCTCATGGATGGGAATTATGATAGAAACATTGATTATATATGATACATATGATATTTATTATGTATTTATTCTTAATTAATTTTTATATAACAAATATCTTCATCCTTTATATTTTGTGGGAATACGATAACATCGTTTGTGGAAGTGTGGACTACCGTATCCTCAAAGTGATGTGATTCATTCACACTATAAATAGAACATATAAAGGCTATTATTATTAAACATATGTGATATATATGAAATAAATATGATACTTTAATTATAATATAAATATATATGTGTATCATTAAATTTTCATTCTTTTAAATAAGTAAAATAAATTAAAGTATCATTTATGCATACGTATGGTCTATCGTCTCCAGGGATGGTGAATTCAATTTCCTATCTCAAAATTTTATGATTTATTCTAAATATATATATAATAAATATATTTAAAATTTAAATCATTGTTTACATTTTCTGTATTATTTACCAATGATTGGAATAATAAGCAACAAGTCAAAACATACTTGAGAAACTACATAATTGACAGTCGGAATAATAAAAATAGTGAAAGATTATTAACAAATAGGTAATAAGATGTTACAATCAGTTAATATATGATATTATAAATATGATTTTGGTTCTTTTATAAATTATTAACATGTTTAGAACCATTATATATGAAGTTGAAGGAAGTTCACCCAAAATGCAGTCACATGGTAAGGGGTTATTATCTCACGTTTCTTTTTATGAGGCATACTCCATTAACACCACTTATTTATTTTTATTTGTATTATCTAATTCCACTATTGATATATTATATCATTAATTATTTAATATTCATGGTACTTTAATTTTCTATTTGATTTATTTTTTATAAGTGTATTTGTGTTTAAATTTACCATGTGGGAAATAATTTTACCACCAGATTCCTTTTAATTGGGTTATATTAATTTCTAATTATAGTTAACATTAAAATACAATGTGTGGAGTGAAATTTTAATATATATTATTTTATTTACACATATTTTATGTGTATTTAAATTTGAAACACATAATCTATTCATTAATTTATTCTCACGTCAACGTTATAGTATTTTCAAGGGTTTATATCACAGTCTTACTTTGTTAAGGATTGTTTACACTCTGATTTACATCAGAGGAAATTATTCAATCATTTCCTAATAAACCATTTCACTTTCTTCCCCTATGGTTATTCGTGACCTTTTTCAATTAATAGTACCATTTTTTAACTCTTTTTAGATTATAATTATTTAAGAAAGGTTTCTATGAAAACCTATCATTTTTTTCTCTTCAGTAGGAGAACCTTTTTTATTATAAAACCCCTATTTTCTAAAAAGGATTTAAGTTTTTTTAACCACTAAAAATGATTTACTAAATAAATTTTCATCATTTTTCATTAAACAAATGGTTTCAAAATAATCATTTTCTCTCTTTCCAAAAAATGAATTTTTCTAACATTTCTACCATGAAAAAGGAATGATATTTATTACCTAATATGGCATGTATGGATTTACCTATTGTCATTACATCGAACCATATTTTTCAATTTTACAAGGTTATCTTTAAAAAAATTAAAATCTATTTTCAAAAAAAATTATTTCTAAATATTTTTCAAAACAAAATTATATTTTCCTCAATAATCATTTTAATGTTTCTATTTTATTTCTTTAGTAACAAAAACCCTTATTATTACTCCAATTGGTATATTTCATATTGATACCATCGTTACTCTTCATATTGATGGTTTTTTATTGATTTATCCAGTGAAAGTATCAAAATTTACTTACTTGATTTCTTTTTTGTTCCCCTTTAATTATTCAATTTCTAGTGATCATTGAACATTATGTTTCCCTTAGATTTAAAAATAATCTATTGTCGATATTATTATTTCCTAAACCATAAATCTTTTTTACATACAGTTTATACTTGATAGTTATTTTATTAAATATATAAATATTGATAAATCATTATCTTCTACTCTTTATATATATTTTATAAGATAAAATTTTAAAAATATTATTAGATAAAAGAGGAATTATTTAAAAAAAGTATGACATGGGTGGGGCTCGGTTATCGATATATCCATGATGCATTTGTATTATCATGGGATGAGTCATTTGGATATCCTTAGATGTGTTTTTACCTAATATTCTAAACCATCTTGTGAAAGGCCTTTCCAGTATGTTACCATGTGTCTAGGAAACATGGCGTACAATAATTAATAATTTCCCTCATTCATAGATAATTACTATTTATCCATTAAATTTTTCTTGACATATCTATGGATTCAATACATTATAATTTTATTAATTAAATTTGATGTTCTTTTATTTTCTTACCTTTCGATATTGATTATTCCTTATCCAATGATTTTAAATGGAATGTGTTTTCATCTATTTAAATATCCAAATATTTATCCACTTCCTTCTCAATTTTTTGATTACATCGCATGTGTCTTCAGTTATAAACATTCCATATTTATTATTCTCATTGATTCATTATTTCATCCATTATACATAACCCTTACTAAGAATTTTATCTCACCGTTATTTTATTTCCCTTTCCCAATAATCCATGAAGTTTATTAAGAATGATATTCAAATATATTATAGACGGTATAAATATATCCTCAAAAGAAAAAAAATATGTTGTAATTAGTGTATTAATTTTTAAAACAAGAATAATGTATATAACTATTTACTAATACTGCTAAACTCTTAAATCCATCAGGATTTTGTTCCTTTTAATCATAACAATGTAACGGTAGTAGATATTGGCTTAGGTTTTTGAGGTCAGGTAGCTGCAGAAACTCTATTTAAGTTCGTTGAGGTATAATCATTCTTCTAAAAAATTATTCTTATAAGTTCTAGAAATTATAAATTATGAATCAATTATATTTTACATCATATTTTGATTTTTTAGAATTGAATTTATGTCTGATGAAATCATATTTGAAGAATTATTACATCAATTCTTCCTTAACTAGACTCTTGATTTTAAAAAAATGCAATGTTGTTAAGAATAATCCTTGTCATCTTTGATGGGTAATTCTCTTTCTGGTCGATTTCCATTATTTGCAAAAAATATTCTTATTTTGGGAATAAAAATATGTATTATATCATGTTATATTATTATTTATACATTAATTCTTCTCAAAATTAAAATTTTATAATCATTTTCCAATGTGGGTTTCATCAAATTTATTTTAAAATATTTAATATTTTTACTTACATTATCATATGTTTTATCTTCCACTCAAAATATCATCCAGAAAAAAAATAATGTGATTTTCAATTGTCTTTTATTTATATTAATTTATTTATATTTTTGGAAAAAATCATTACAACTATAGAAAAATAATATTTAAAAGTGACCCAGAACTTCTTCTTTTTTATGATAATGATAAAATGTTTAATGAAATCTCATTTCATTACTTTTCTTCGATATTCATCTTTATCTACAAAATATCTTTAACTTTTGCATTATTTTTTTATGAATATACCTATAAATGACCATTCTATGTAATCCTTATAGGTGATTTAATTCTCTTTATCATCCCATCTAATTCTTGAATAAATTTTATATTATTCCACTTAGAAATGTTATGATGACCATTTTTTCTCCATGATTTCTCCATGATATGATACATGATGGATTTTTTTATGTCACACATGCATGTGAATTTCATTATTGTTGGTCATAGTGGAATCTCAAGAGGGGGTGAATTTAGTTCCTACTTAAAATTTCTATTAAAAACATTATGTTAAAGATCCCCCAATTTTGAAATGACCTAGTTAATTAAGGTATTAGAGATATAAATTTTTAATTGGTCAACAGGTCTCTCAAAGGGTGATTAGTCCTTAGATGAATCATTGTAAAACACTTCTTCAAATTTTGAAGCCGGTTTCCTTAATTAAACATAAACACACATGAACCAAAACTGACTATCGGAGCCAATGTAAAACTGTTTCTGTTTTTGAAATTATAAGCAGTGGAAAATCAAAAGACAGAATATTAAAAAAACATAGAAAATAGGAGATTTAAACAATAGGTTATTTCTCAAGTTGAGACTTAATACTCTCCACTTAGTGATCACCTGCCACTTACCAATTTATATAAATAATAAACATGATATAAAAAATGTATCTGTCTTTATAATAATTTTCACCAACATTCTAGGGTGGAAACCCCCTACCACAGTTCTTCATGGAAAAAACCAACAATATCGACCACACACGGTCTCTTCCATAGTTATATGTGGGAGAAAAGGTATAAGAGAATATTATATGATGATTTCCAGTATTCTCCAGTTCAAGAATAGGATATAGTGTGTGTAACAAACAAACACACACTTATTACAAAGGTAAAATAAAATAACACAATAGTGATAATATTATAAGATTGATTTTAGAAGGATCTTTGTGTTTTCAGTTAATATCTTCACTCCTTGGAGTGAAGAAATTGCAGTTTGAGTCTTTCTCTTGAAGTTGTCCTCAAAATAGAGTGTCGCAACTCCATGTTCTGGCTTTCAGGAACTGAGATGTTTTTCTTCTTTGTCAGACAGAGAGTTAATGAAACATAGAAGGCCGCCTTGAATTATTTCTCCTAAAATGAACTTCTTGAGGCTCTTTGGTCCATATTGTATGTGTTTTATGGTTCTTCCTTGTTCTATTTGATCTAGAAAGTAATCTCTTTCTCATTAATTCCTCTGTATTTACACACTTCTCACAATATATCTTTTTCTTCCTCAGTCTTCTATTATATATTTGGGGTTTAACAACAGGAATAAGTAAACAACGTGCATTCCATCTCATACCTCATAATGTCCAAGATACAGTCTCTTGATATGTCTATAATCAGCATTAATTAATGTCAAAATCATTAAATTTGCCAAATATGGTCGTTAGAATAATCTTAAGAATTTGAAAAAGTATGGAGAAGAACAGTGAGCATCCATAGACTAGTAGTGGTAACTTTCTCAAAATAGGCTTCAACAGTAGGCTTCATTGGTAGACTACATTGGTAGCCTTCATTGGTAACATTATATTGGTGACCTTCCTTGGTAACCTTATATCAGTGACCCTCATCGGTGACCCTTCATTAGTGAATTTCATCGGTGACCTTTTATTAGTGACCATCATCGGTATCCTTTCATCGGTGACCTTTCTTCGGTGACCTTTCTTCGGTGACCTTTCATCGGTGAACTTTTATTGGTGACCTTCATCGGTGACCTTTCATCGGTGAACTTTCATCGGTGGACTACATCTATTACCTTTCATTGGTGACCTCAATCGGTGACCTTTCACTTAGAAAAATTTTGCACTGTAAACATAATCGATAGAACAGTGAGATTAAAGAGACATAGTTATCACTTGATATAAACTATAAATATTAAAGAAAAATGATTATATTATAATAGAAACATGATTATCACATAAATGAAATATGATTTGGATTGTCAAAATAGGTGAGTCCAATAATCTCCCCCTTTTTGATAATCATAAATTATGTTAGTGAAAATATATATTTAAGTATTATTGAATCACGGTTAAGCACATTTTCTAATATCTTCAGAGGTTTTTATAAGTAAAATTGAACCACATTTATTGTGGAAAATATATATAGTGGATATATGAAAGGACTCCAGTCAACTTAAAACTTATCCCCCTTTTTGATTAACAAAAATATTGAAAGATAAAAAGAGACAAAAGATGATTTCATTATTAATGATTAAAAAGTACAATATACAAATAGAGTACAAAGATCCTTATCAACTAAGACATCACAAATTCAATCCACATCAGAAATTCCCAAGGGAGAATTTTATTTGGAAGTTGAGGAGTCAGGTTCAAGAAGATGGAGGGATAGGCTAAGGTATGGTAGTGAGTCGTATAGGAGGAGCTTCTACAGAGGCATCAGTAGCCCTATAGTGAGTAGATCACTGAGAAATCAAGGGGTAAAGATTCTGATGGCCCCTGAAGGAGTCACCAAAGGAAAAAAAATGGTAGAGCCTTAGGAATCGAAGGAAAAAGGTAATGATGGAGGAACAATGATGGTAGTTTAGTCCACTTGGAGGAAGAGAAAAAGAAGATTTATGTAATCCATAATAATGCTTCCTCCTCTTTCCATAGCTGGGATAAAATCATCCTTATTCTCCATTAATTTCACTAACGTATGATTCAACTCTCTGAGCCTACTAACATGATATTTAAACGCCCGAGTGATAGGTGGGATTCTCATGTTTTCCAATAGCTTCTTAATGTGACCATCTATTTGATGCTTAGTGTACACCCTTTTGTAATAGAAATCAACTTTTTTTGGCATTCCGATCCTGATCATCTTCCCGTAAATAATCTCTTACAAGCTAATGAATTTCTTTTATAGTGGAGATGACATGAGTCATAGACTGAGGGTCTCAGGTACTAGAACAAGAGAACTTCTCCACTTATTCTCTAACAACCAATGTAAAAGCATCTAGATCAACAGGAGGAGAGGCTGAAGAGGAAGAAGATGCACACATAGGTGCCATAGTGAAATCCACTATCTCCTTAAAATATTTTGTCAGACCACTAATTAACTACTTCATGTCAATATCATGTCCACTCACATGTGTCTCTATAGATTTCTTGATTTCCTCAAACACAGTGACCTTCAACTGAACAACACTATTGACATATTTAAGGACTCTGTCCACTCGACCCCTTGAATAAATATAGGAGTCTAAATTTGAAATTGATTAGTTCATAGATACCATAGACTCTACCAAGTTTCTTATCTGATTCTTAAAATCCTACACTTCATGTAGCAGATTTGAGTGAGATTTAGAAATTACTTTTTCTAAGGAATATGCCACTACTTCTTGATTGAGATCCATTGTTCTCAATATCCTAACAAATCTCTCATAAAATTATCTCTTAAAATATGATTTTAATGATTCCAAATCATTATTCTTCACATAGTCTCAAGGAATATGCACTACTGGCTCTATAATTGTGGTTTATGAAACAGAAGGAATTGTAGAGCTCCTTTTAAGCTTGTCATCATCTAAGTCTCCATAGTCTAAGACCAAGACAACAAATCCAGTGTCTTCTGACCAGTCTTTTATTCCATGAGAAACACAACTGAACCTGTGGAAACAGGTTCCTCTCTCTCACATAGAGTATTATGCTCATTAATTACTTCTATCTCTTATATACCTCATTGATCTACTGCATCAATAGGAGAGTCCACTGCCACTTGTTCTACAAAATCTTCAACTACCACCATTTCAATTCTGTCTTCAACTGAATCAGCAACCTCTTAATATACACTTTATACCAATTCTGTATGTCCTATCAGAGGACTTAGTCTTAGAAATTCTTCTTCACATTCATTAGAACCTATCTTAAAATCATCATGACTAGATTCAATGTCATATTCCTCCTCAATGGTCCCTCTAATGTCTCTTAAGACAGTTTCTTCCCCTTCTTCATCACTTATTTACTCAGCATCATGGTCCCTTAGGACAATCTCTCTTCTAGGAAATATCTTTGGTGGGATAGGCATACCAAAGAATATAATATTAGTATGTGGACTTGAGGGATGGTCAGGATAACTCCTATCATCTATAAGATAATCCTCTCTTTCTTGCTTAACATTAGCATCTGGTTCATCATCTGAGTATGCAGACTCCAATTTGTCAGGCTTGAGACCTGGATCTCTCTTATTTTTGGCCTAGTAGGATGGGTGACTAGGTTTAATTATTCATACATCTTATCCTCATCATTCACGCATCTTATTTTCGAAGGGTTCCATCTAATATTCATAAACATACAGATCATCTTTGTAATGCAGAAGTTATCTGGTAGAAAAATTGTTTCCTCCTTATTTCCTAAAACTCCTTTTCCTTTCAACATCAGGGATATCAATCTTGCATGAAACAAAGAATTTGAATTGGAACTGGGATTTTCATGTCCTCTAATTGAATCATCAACCTCCTACACAGATTAGTCTTTTTTCCATGCTTCAAAAAATACAAAAGAAACATGTCCTGATATTTATAGGTAGTGAAGTCCCCTCCTTTTAGACTCAAAAAATTCTTAACAAACTTAAATAGAAACATGTATTCTCATTTAATTTTAGCAGCAATCACTTTCCTAGGGATTCCATTTTTTATCAGTTCCGCTAAGGCTTCTTCATAACAAAATATATCACTAGTGGGAGGAACCACTCCAAAGTCATAATAAAAAATCCCTTCACGTGGAACTCTTAAACAGTCTACCCATTCAACAAAGGAAAAAGCACAAACTTACTCCATTTACCTTTGAAGACATTCTATTCTCATTCTTAGACTGCTCGAATTTCATAGATTCATATAATTCCTCCACTAGCTTTTTTTAATAAGTCCCTTTGTTATTTGCAAAGCATTCGACCCAGTCTTGAGCTTCAAGTGCCTTCATCACTAGAGACTTTCTTGATATAAGCCATTCCGAACTTAATTTCTTCTCAACCATAATTTCCATATTCGAAAAATGTGTATTTATCATCTTTTCCACAACCTTTCTTCCACTAATAGACCCAACTCGAGGTCTCTTAGGATTTAGTGCATCTCCTTCATCACTGAACATCATTATCTTTAATATTTCCATGCGATCTAAAGTGGTTCGATGGTTTCAATAGAGGGTTAGGCTGAAAGGTTAGAGATCAAGAGGTTAGGGAGAGTTTTGAAGTGGATTGAAATGTGGAGTGTACATTTTTTATTATCATTTTCGGATCAAAAAACAAATCATGTAAAATAAGTAAGTAATACTAAAAATGTTTCAGATTCCGACAGAAAAACACAAAGTCCTAGAAAAGCCGACTATTAGTAAGGTTCCAATGGTGAGGTCCCAACTATGAGGTTCCTAATGGTGGGGTCTAAACATAACTGTTTATCATACCTAACTCATGTTTGATGTAATTAAACCTCTCAGAGCTCAAATGTTTTGTTAATATATCATCTAATTGGTGTTCAGTTCCAATGAATTCAAGAGTGATATCACCTCTTCAATAATGATCTCTTAAGAAGTAATGTCTCACATCAATGTTCTTTGTCCTAGAATGAGATACTGGATTTTTAGAGATGTTAATAGCACTTGTATTATCCCAATTTAAAGATACATGTTTGAATTGATATTTATAGTCGAGTAAAGTGTGTTTCATCCACAGAATTTGAGCACAACAACTACCAACAGCTATATATTTAGCTTTGGCAGTAGATAATGCAACAGAATTTTATTTCTTACTACACCATGATACTATTGACTTTCCCAAAATGTGACATGTTCCAAAGGTGCTCTTTATATCTAAAATTCAACCAGCAAAGTCAACATCTGATTAACTTATTAAATCAAATGATTGTCCTCTTGGATAAAATACTCCTACGTTTATATTATACTTGAGATATTTAAAAAATCATTTTAACAGAATATAATGTGACTATTTGGGATCAGCTTGAAAATGAGCACACATGCATACAGTAAACATAATATCAGGTCTGTTATTAGTTTGGTAGAGAAGACTCCCAATCATACCTCTGTAATTGGTTTGATCCACTGATTTACCAGTTTCATTAGCATCCAACTTACATGTGGTACTCATAGGTGTATAATTACCTTTATTTCCATCCAATCCAAAACTTTTCAAAAGATCCTTAGTATATTTACTCTGATTTAAAACAATTCAATTTTTATTTTGAAAAATTTGAAATCTAAGGAAAATTTTCTGTTTCCTCATTAAACTCATTTCAAATTCATCTTGCATAATATTTGAGAAATTAGTACTTAAAGAATTTTTAGAGGATCCAAAAATAATTCCATCTAACTAAAATTGTACTATTAAAACATCTATGGAAGTTATTTAGATATAAATAGTTGGATCATCTATTCCTTTAGTAAAATATTTTGAAATAAGAAAAGAACTAAGTCTACCATATAAAGCTCTTGGATCCTATTTTAAACCGTACAGGGCTTTCGAAATTCTAAAGACATGATTTGAAAAATGGGGATTTGTAAAACCTAGGGGTTGTTCAGCAAATACATACTCAGCTATGTACCCATTTAGAAATGCACTTTTGACATCCATTTGATATTGTTTGAAATTCAGATGAGACACATAATCAAGTAGTATCCTAATGGATTCTTGTATAGCTACAGGTGCAATAGTTTCCTCATAGTCTATTCCTTCTTCTTGACTATATCCTTGTATAACTATTCCATCCATGGTTTAAACTATGTTACTAGATTCATCAACATTATTTCTAAACACCCATTTAGTGAATATGGTCAATGATTATTTAGATCTTTCTACAAATTACCAGACTTTGTTTCCTTCAAACTGATTTAATTCTTCTTGCATATCTATCACCCAAAATTCATCATTGATAGAAACAACAATATTTTTATGTTAAAGCTATGAAGGAAAGGATTGATGTTCAACCTAGTACATTGAGAAGCTCTAGTTTTTGTTTCTCTATTTAGATCACCTACTACATCATATAAAGGATTATTCTTGAGGGTTATAATAAATCTATAAATATTTTAACTAGACTCCTCAGGTTTTCTAAAGGTTTTGATTCACCATGCTCAGATTCAGAAAAATTTCCAGAACTGGTTGTTTTCATTGAGGGTTCGCTATCTTTATCAATAAGGTCCATAATAGACATATCTTCCTTAAGATTTTAAACAGAGGTTTTGGGTTCATGTGGATCAGTTTCATCAAATTTTACATTAACTCATTCTTCCACATATTTATTTCTCTTGTTGAATACTTTGTAAACTTTACTAGAGACTGTGTAACCTAAGGAAATTCCTTCGTCACTCTTGGAAGCAAACATGTCAAGTTTATCCCTAGTGATAAGAATAAATACTTTGAAA
Source organism: Viscum album (assembly GCA_963277665.1). Classification (NCBI taxonomy): domain Eukaryota; kingdom Viridiplantae; phylum Streptophyta; class Magnoliopsida; order Santalales; family Viscaceae; genus Viscum; species Viscum album. The sequence goes on from OY728128.1 coordinate 842,396,159, forward strand.
CCAAAAAATATGACGTAAATAACCTTATAATTTTTATTATTCCATAGTTCATAATAGCTCTTCTTAAGAACATGTCTAATTAAGACTCTATTGATGACGTAACAAGCTGTATTGAAAACATCTACCAAAAAATAGATAGGTAGATTATACTCATTTAGAATTGTCTGGGTAATCTCTTGAAGTGTTATATTTGTTCTTTCAATAACTCCATTTTGTTGAGGTGTTCTAGGAGTATAGAAATTGTGATTATAGCCATTTTTTTGAGAAAAAAGATTCAAATTATTGATTTTCAAACTCATGGCCATGATAACTTCTCAATGCCTTAATTCTAAGTCCACTGATATTTTCTATAGACTTGGAATATCTAATGAAGTAATAACATGCTTCAATTTTGTGAGCTAGAAAGTATAATGATTTATATCTATAAAAATTATCTACAAGAACATAAACATAGTGCTTCCCATTTAAACATGAAACTCTATATGGTCCAAACAAATCCATGTAAACCAACATAAGTGGTTGAGAAGTGGAAACATATTTCTTTGGTTTGAATGAAACATTTTGTTGTTTTCCTTTTTGAGAAGGATTACAAACATTGTTAAGTGGGAATTCCATTATAGGTAAGTCTCTAACAAAACCTTTCCTAGTTAGTTTCCTAAGTGAGTGCACATTTCAATGTCCTAATCTTCTATTTCATTACCAGGATTCCTTATAAAAATAATTTAAACAAGAAACATTTTGCTTAGCTAAAGAATTTAAATCAACAGAATATATATTTTCATTTCCAAGAGCAGTGAATATTAAATCATTTTTATAATTAAAAACATTACATGCATCAATTTAAAATTTATCATTGAAACCATCATCACACAACTGAGAGATACTTAGTAAATTGTATTTTAACCCATAAACAAAAATTAATTTTGAAATTAATATAGTATTAGGGTTTCTAATCTGGCCTAATCTGGCAATCTTCCCTTTAGCATTATCCCCAAATTTGACATGTCCACCATCGACTTTAATTAGGCTCTTGAATCATGAATAGTCTCCTATCATATGTCTTGAACATACATTGTCTAAGTACCATAGAGTTTTACAAGATCTCTTTAAACAATTTCCCTACAAAATAGATTAAGAAAAGGGTATCTTTGGTACCCATATTTTTTTGGGTCCAGAGAGGTTAGAAAGTAAAGCTTTGGGAACCCATACTTGTCGCACATGTTTCCTATAATTAATAGATATGTTTTGAAACATGAACACTTTTTCAGGTCCTTTAGAAATCTTTTTTCAAAAGATGGTCCAGAAAATAAACTATCATCGAATTGTCCATATTTTGAAGCAAATTTATTTTTAATAATCATTCTCTGTCCTGGTTGATATCCTAGACTAGTTGTATATTTTAGAGCAATATGTTTCCCTCGTAACTGAGTCAAGGTATCTCTACCTGTAGTAAACTTCGTAAGATCCCTTTTTAGTTTCTCAATTGTTAATTTATTTTCATTATTTTATTTTAATATCAATGCACATATTTCTTTCTCAAAAACCAAATCAGAATTAGAATAATCATTTTAAGCATTTTGTCATTTAAGTAATTTATATTTATCCTTGAGTTCATTAACTATATCCTCAAGAATTCCATAGTATTCAAATAGGTCATCCTTATTCATATTCTCATCATTATTTGATTCACTTTCATTCCCAAAATAATAAGAATTAAGTATAAGATAATTGGGTATTACCTCATATGTTTCTTTCATGAAACACAGGTTTTCATGTGTGTTCTTTTAATTATCAGAAGTGTCAGATCCACTAGAGCAATCCTTTAAAGATATCCAAGTGGATTTTATAGCCTATTTATATCCATTGACCTTGCCTTCATATTTATTCTTAAATTTCTACTTGGGGAAATCACCCTTCACATGGAATTTTTGTTTACACTCATAACAGACTATCTCATTTGTTTTGTCATTCCATTTTATTTATGTTTTCCATTGTCCTTTAGAATCATACCTTTCTTTATAGTTTTATTTTCAAAATAAAACTTTCTTATGGTAAAACTTATTGAATATCCTAGAAAGATGGGCCATCTCATCATCATGGTTAGAGTCGAAGTCTTCACCGGTAGAAATTTCTATAGGTGCTTGAACTTTTTCTTTATATTTTCTCTTTGAGGTTGCAGTCTTAAATGCTACAGATTTCGTTCTTGGTTTTTCATCAGCTTCTTGATTTTCCTTAATCTATTCTTCTTAAGTCATAATTTTTCTCATTAGTTCCTTCATTGGTAGCTTTCCCATGTCACATGATTCTTATATACAAATAGAAGTTCCTCTCCATCTGTCAGGTAGGCATCGAAGCAACCTCATAATCTGATCGTTTTTATCATCTAGTTTCCTAAGAAGACTCATGGTATTTACTATTTCATTGAACCTGACATACATTTATGATATAAGTTCATCAGGATTCATTTTAAAATTATCATATTTAATAGTACAAGTATTTAATCTCATTTCTTTAACCTTGGTTGTTCTATCATAAGAAACAAAAACAGTGTCCCAAATTTCATAACCAGTTTTGTAGGAAAATATTCTATTGAATTCATCATCACCTAGAGAATAGAACAATGCATTCATTGATTTACAGTAATTTTTATATGTACCTTTAGATAACTGATACCATGTGTCCCTAGCAGTAAGAGGAAATGAATTTTGTTCTTCTATAGTGTTCTAGATTTTAGGACCCATGCTCTCTGGATACATTTTCTTTTTTAATTTCCATTAAGCATACTTGTTACTATTAAAGAAAGGTGTCATGTTAGTAGTATCACCCTCAACTCTTTTATCCATTGCTACTTTGAATTTTAAAGAACTGAAAATTTAGATATGAAAAAAAAATTAAGATCTTAAAGATATAACTAAAATCACAATTAAAAATAATTTTATAACATGTAGAACAATTTATATAGTAGCAATAAAGATTGAATTTTATGATACCAAATGTTGGTCAAAGTTGAATCTCAAGTGGGGGGTGAATTGAGTTCCTACTTAAAATTTTGGATAAAAACATTATGTTTAAGATACCACAATTTTAAAACGGACAAATTAATTAAGATAGTAGAGATATAAATTCTTAGTTGGTCAACAGGTTTCTCCAAGGGTGATTAGTCCTCATTTGAATCATTGTAAAACACTTCTTCAACTGTTGAAAATGGTTTTTTGAATTAAACACATACACACACTAACCAGAACTTACTATCAATGTCAATGTAATGCAGTTTTCTATTTTTGAAATTATAAGCAGCAGAAAATAGAAAAATAGAGTATTAAAAAATCATAGAACACAACAGAGTTAAACAAGAGGTTTAGTCTCAAGATGAGACTTAATCCTCTCCACTTGGTTATCACCTACCACCAAGAAGTTTATATAAATAATAAACGTGATACACAACCTGTATCAGGCATTACAACAGTTTTCACAAACTATCTAGGGTTCACATCCTCTACCACAGTTCTTCCTGGGAAGAAAAAATAATACAGACCACACATGGTCTCTTCCACAGTTATACATGGTAAACAAGGTGTAATATAAGTTTGATTTGAGGATTTTCAGTATCCTCCAGCTCAATCATTAGAGATAGTGTGTGTAACATAGAAACAAAAACTTCTCACAAAAGTAAAATAAAAGAACACAATAGAGATAATATTTTAAGATTGAGTTTAGAAGGATATATGTGTTTTCAGTTCATCTCTTCACTCCTTGGAGTGAAGAAATTATATTTTGATTCTTTTTATGGATTTTTTCCTCAAAACAGAGTGTTGAAACTCTAGGTTGTGGCTTTTGGGAACTGAGATGTTCTTCTTCTTGGTCAGACAGAGAGTTGATGAAGCACAGAAGGAATCCTTGAAATTTTTCTCCTAAAATGATCTTATTTATTCTATTGGGTTCACATTGTATGTGCTAGATGGTTCTTCCATGTCATATTTGAGCTAGCGAGTAAGCTCTTTCTCATTCATTCCTTTATCTTTAAACACTTCTCATGCTATATCTTTTTCTTCCTCAGTCATCTCGTTTATATTTGAGGTGTGATAATAAGAATAAGTAATCCATATGGGGTCCTCCTCTTGCCTCATATTGTCCCCAAATATTTTCTCTTGATATGTCTACAATTAGTAATAATTAATGTTAGAAGAATTAAATTTACCAAATACGATCGTTACAATAATCTTAAGAATTTGACAAAGTATGGAGTAGAAGAGTGAGCATTTCTAGACTAGTAGCGGTAGATTTTTCAATAGTAGGCTACAATACTAGGCTTCATTGGTAGACTACATCGTTAACCTTCAACGGTAACCTTCTTTCAGTGACCATCAAAGGTGACCTTCTATTTGTGACCTTCATTGGTGACCTTTCATCAGTGACCTTCATCGGTGACCTTTCAACGGTGACCATCAATAGTGACCTTTCATCGGTGACCTTTCATCAGTGACCTTTCATCGGTGACCATCATCGATGACCTTTCATCAGTGACCTTTCATTGGTGACCTTCATCTATGACCTTTCATCGGTGACCTTCATCAGTGACCTTCATCGGTGACCTTTTACTTAGGCAAATTTCATAATATGAACTTAATCAATAGAATAGTGAGATTAAATATACATATATTTTAGATGATAAAAACTATAAATATTAAAGAAACATGATTATATTATAATTAAAACATGATTATCACATAAATGAAACATTATTTGGGATTATCAAAATATGTGAGTCCAACAATAATGATAAATTTCAGTCATTTATATCCCTAAAATTTATTTTTATGGTATTATTTGTCATGAGACAGTGATGTTGATCATGGATAAAATGTGTATTTATATGTTCAAAAGATTGAACATGGAAATAACGCAATAAGTTGTATTAACAAGATTCAGTATTGATATGATGTAGCTTGATATATAAAAAATACTATGTGTGGTATTGATGTTGCTAGATATTCTCATAATATTGAGGATGTAAAGGATATGTCATCATATGTGCAAAATGTTTTGACATCCTATGATTATGTTTATTCCTAATTTCTATGATAAATGAATATGATGTGATACATGGATCAGGATTAATATCTCATGATTTAACATTCTTATTCCATGGTATATGTTTGATCAAATAATATTTTCTTTCCTTTTATTATTTCTTATGGAAAACTCTTATTGGTCTATACCATATTTAATAAGATATTTCTCCCAATCTCATGTTTTTTCACATGATTATGATCTTACACTTGATGAAATATTGATATAATTTCTTTTACAGAGATTTTTTCTCTCCCCATATTTTTTTCATTCCACTGGTTATAAAGACGAGTATAAGAAATAAAATGCATAAATTATTTCTATAATGAAGAGATTATGGAGAAATGTTCACAAATATGTATAGTAAATTTTTTTCACAAATATTCCAAGTCACTAGTCTAATAGGTTCTGAGACTGTGGGAATATTTTTTGTATTTAATTTTCTAATTATGGAATTAATATAAAATATATTAAACTTTTTTAGGGTCCTCTCATTTGGTATTTAAACTATAAATTTATGTATTTTTAGCATCAAATTTGTGGGGGCTGGTTTGGTATGACTCGGTAGGTATCAGGTTAGGGTTTACTTATTTTTAGATATTAGTTTAGTTATTGTTTTGGGGTATTATTACTAGAGAACAATTGTGAAAACACTATACATCAGAATAAATGATGTAAGATTTCCCAAAACTCTTGTAAAACCTAGGGAGTGTGGTTTCCTATCAGTGCCCCTTTTTCTAGATACACACAAGTGAATTAAGGATCTAACATGGATTCACCTAAGGGTAATAACCTTAAAAAACTTGTTTGGTATTAACATGATCTTAACTTAGTGAAAAAGTGTACATAACTAAACATGTGGTTTAATACATCTGGATGATATGCACTAGTGATTTACATTCCCTTTGTGACCTATTATATATAATTTAAATCAATGGTAATTGTTTATAATTAGACATGTTCAAAAACCTAATAGGTAAATAACTCTACATTATTATAGGTTTAAATGATGGTGTCAAAGGATTAGATATCTTATTCTTCATATCAAATATCAATATAATGGTTTACTATGATATTATGGGATACAATCATATTCTTTTATTTTTTAGTTGGAATCAATATCATCGAAATTAATTTGTGAATGTTATTTCTCTGAAAAACTCATATGCCTTATAATCCATCTAAGGAACCATATTTGGAAAAAAAATTGTTATGATAAATGAATATAAAGTCATATGAGTATGAATAGGTAAAAGATGAGTTACCTAATTTTACATAATATATTCATCTTGAAATCTAAATGAGAATTATATCATGAGTTATCCATATTTAATTAACACCCATGTCTATTTTACTTAGAATGAGATCATTCAAATATTGAAGACTCGATTTATTTAGTGGAAGAGAATTAAACATCCTATGACTTTGTATAAATTTTCCATTAAATAAATAATAGGTTTAATAGATTTCTTCAAAAATAACACCGAACAGAATTGAAATTCAATCCATTTTATTGGTAAACAAAATTATAAAAAAGGAATATGAAATAATTTAATACATACTATGGTTTCTTATATCCATTGAAATTAAATAAACTAAAAGTGGATAATACAGAAAAACAAATAATATCATTAAAACTCGGAGATCCCCTAGATCATCTTCACACCTTGTAATCACTAATTAAATACCAAAACCTGTAATGATAATGAAAATAAATAAAGAAGAAATAATTATAAAAAATCAATAAAAAATAATGATAAGTGTTACATAAAAAATAATGATAATATGAATAATTTTAGAAATATTATATATATATATATGTGTGTGCGTGTGTGTGAAAAGATTTGAACGTTTGACATATGATAATTAGAAATATGGATTTTACATATATAGTCAGTAGAAATATGGTTGTTGGTAATATGGTCATTACTGACTGAAAATTACTTTTTTATTACTAAAACACTTTTGAGGAAGAAAGTGAGAAACCACACAAACAGACTAAGCAATGCCAAAATAGCACAAGCAAATAAAGAGAGGAAAAAAACACCAAAGAAAACACCCAAACCTACCCCAACCTAGAAAATGAGTCATTATAGTAAGCCTTCACCAACACAGGACCCTTCGGCAAGAAGTCCCATGCAAAGTGTGCAGGCATAGTACCGATGTCGTAGCCATACCCTCTCAATCATCCTAATCCAAAAGTCCTCCATTGATGGAGACTTCGCACTCTGATCCCCATCCGGTGTAGGTCCAAATAAGATCTGAAAATAAGAACCAAAAATCAAAACGATGACAGCCAGTAGGAAAATACCATCAGGTTTCACATTTCTCACAACAATCCTCTCAAAGCAGCTGGCCAAAACCACTAACTTGGTCAGAGTCTTTAAGAAGAAATTTAGTATTACCCAAATCCCTCTCCCTTAAAAGTTTCCAGGATAAAGATAAAACATGTAAGTCAACAACCTCAAATATCCTCTTCTCAAGCTCAGAATCATGTTGATCCCACTTCTGAATGTACTCATCAATGCTGATTACCACAATATTAAAACCCCCTACCAGAATTGGGTCCTATCTGTCAATCTATGAAAATTGTTCCTCATTAAGGGACACCTCAAACGACCTCCCCATCATCCTATATGCCTCCTTCTCAGTTTCATTGATCATCAAGACCTGTTCCATCACTGCTTTTTCAGAATTTTAAAGGAGAACCAAGTCACCATCACCCTGTTCCCCTGGCCTCTGAAAGTTCCTTGCCTCATTTTCTATCTTCTTGTCCTTCATCTTCTTTGTAGAGAGAGTCCCTAAAGGAGGAGGCAATAAATAGTAGTCATTCTTCCCCTTCCTCTTTTTGACACCCCTATTACTCCTTAGGCTTGAATAATCCTCTGATGGTTGATCATGATCACTCCCTTTGAAAGACTGCACTCCAACCCTAACTCCCTCACCTAGTGTGATGGATTTAGAATTCACATTATCCTCTGGAATGACTTCAAACCTATTTCACAATGAAACTGAGGTATGAATTGGGTCCAAACCCCCTCTCACATTCACCATTTGATCTTCCCTTCCATTTATATCACCACTTCCACCCAAAGGAGTACGCTCCATACCCAAACCAGTCTCCCCATCCAGCGACATCCGATCAATAGTCTTGTTTTGACTGGTCTAAAAGAAGCCACGCCCCATGAACTGAGGCTGCTTGAAAGAATACTCTAAACCCACACCCTTTATAGAAAAAAATTTTTATACCTCAGGACGCTCCTCGTTGATTTCAGATTGAAATTCTCTTGCAAGTCTAGACTGACCATGTCTGGAAACTTCTTGACAATCAGGAAATGTGACTTCCCTGCTCACACTACTGAGGTCACCTATCAATCTGCTAAAAACATCTTGGACTTTTGGGTCAGGAACCAAATCCATTGGCTGCTACCGCCTCGAAATGTTGGCTAAACGAGATTTCAAAAGGCCCAATACAACTAATTTCTTGTTATCCACCTTGTCCTCATAGACAGGACAAGGATTGGGAGTTTGTATTCTATCACAAACTGATCCCTACCCTTCTAATTGATGTTGGGTGGCCTCCGAAGTAGAGGCAATATGATTTATATTGATCTTGGGATCATTCACTAATCCCTCTATCCAAAGTACAATTTCATTTACTTGTGAATTACAACCTTTTTCTTCATTTTCCACAACCCGCGCTGCTACTGTTTTACCCCTATCCTAGCTCCACAATTTTTCCCTAATCTGATTCGAGGCTCCCGACATTGAGAGTTCAACACCCTACCTTTCCAAAGCTTGGAACTGCACCATGCTAGCTACATCCATCCTCGCCAGCTCTACAGTCTTCCCCTGGTGTCCACCATGTCTACATGTGTCACTCACATGACCTAGCCGTCGGTAAGAAGAGCATAAATCAACCCCCTTCTCATAGACAACTAGTTGTTTACACCGGATTTGCTCACCGGCTTCTATCCACACATATTCAACCAGTGCTCTCGACATGTTGACCTCCACACACATATGAGGATTGATCGGATGACAAATAGCAGTCGTACATGGATCGACACAAAGAAATCGGCCCCCCCCCACATTCCCTAATATGCACATAATAGCAGGATTTGGAAATGGAAGAGGTATTTGAGGAAGACTTACCCAATTTGAAACCATATAAGAGTTGCGATTGAGATAGAAATTATAACTCCATCTAGCCAGATGTACAATATATTTTTTATAAATACTATAAATTTTATGACGTCGTCATGATATCAATGCGACTTCAAAACTTATGAAAAAAATTTCATGAAAAATTATATTATTAATTATTAATATTATAAATTTTTAAATATCATCTTTAATTTTGTAACCTATTTTTTACTTTTTATAAGCATATTTTTATTTTTTCTAAATTTTTTTTATGTCTTATATATTAATATTTTAAAATAAATTTTTTCACTATTAGGAATTAAATATTATTAAATGGTTTTAATATTTGAAATTACTATGTCCAAATAAAATAATAAGTGAAATTTAGTTTTTAATCACAAGATTCATTTTCCTGGGATAAAATAATGAGTTACTATAGTAAAAATAAATTATGGTTGAAAGGCATATTAAAGTGTAATGACCTAAATATTTCAAAACATATTCCTTATTTTGGTATATGAGAGTGGGATCTACCATGAATCAGCCCAATTCCATAATTTTCTTATTTTATAGCAACGTCTCTTTAAGAGTGTCATTCTTTTAACATAATGTTATGAATATCTAAATAAGTTCCACCCTTATCACTTGTAAAAATAACCATAACCACCCACTTCACCTCACATGAAATTCACTTTATTCTGAAAGAAAAATATTCACAAATCACTCTTCAACTCTCACTCATAATATTTATTGGTTCTAGTACAAATAAATGAGCATTCTATGAAGGACCATGTTTTTATAAAGGTTGCGGCCGAATCCACAATTATTATTTAAAGCAACAAAAAGTCCTCTTTTAACTGAATAGAGGAGTAATAATTTAAAAATAGTCACTCATTTTTCATTTTTATACCATTCTTTCAACTTTTTCATCATACAAATCCGTTCTAACCATGATAAAATAATAAAATTGGTATAATAATAATACTAAATTATTATTATATTTTTTGAATAATAATTTTATATATTTATCCCAATTGCTCAAAAAATGAAAACACAATTTGTGTGTCTGTGCGGACTAGCACATCCATGAATGGCATATTTTATTTTTCATCACTTCTTTGCATGGATGGTAAATGTAATTTATTTAATAAAAAAATATTATATTTATAAATAAATTAAGATTTATGATAGTTAAATCATTTTCTAAATTATTATCCTCACATTCATTAGAAAATGAATATATCATTCATGTGTACATGTAGTATACTACCTCCATCGACGTTGTATTTTGTATTCATAAAAACATTACATAGACGGTTCTAAAAAATTATTTAATTAATATAACTGATATTAAGTATTAATATATTCCACTAATATTTTTCATAAAGTGTTACACAAAAAATACGATCATTATAAATAGATTCATTAATATTTATAAAATTATCCAAAACAAGCTTTTCAATGATTTCAACTTCATGAAATGTAGATAAAACTATCATGGGATGATATTGGAACTGTATAAATCAGTACATAATTTCGATTATAGTACCTTGAATACTATCTTAATGATTATGTTTTTTTTAAATTAATGGTAAATATTCATTACAATACTCATGAGAAACCGACAAAATTATTCACAATCGATAATGAAATAAAAATTAACTAACTAATATACATTTTAAAAAGGGTTATAAATTATTTTCGTAAATTGACATAGATATTAACAAGTTTCATAAAAAAATATTATTATTTTTATATCAGAGGTTAGAGCATGTCCAACCAATCCAAAATCTATTGTAATGGTTTCTCACCTAAAAAATTACTTACTTGAGACATGTTTTGTATTGTACAACTAGTTTCTTATATATAGTGGATATACTACCTATTCGACATATTTTTTCATGATTCACATCATATTCATGGTATTTATAGTTCAATTTCATGTTTTATCATTAATAATCATTTGATTGAAAATTTACCAAAGTCTAAGGGTTTTTTCCAACTCAATCTTCATTCATTATGTTATGATATTCATTCATGAAATTTTCTCTTATATTTTGTTATAAATATACCTTATGACTTAATTAAATAAAATTAATCTTCAATTTATATGGATTTACATTTCTCTTAGAACAACTACATTTTGAATTATTATTACATCAATTATTTACTAATGAACTTCATCCATTATATAAGATGCAATGTTTTTAAGAATATTCATCATCCTCTTTGATAGATGATTCATTACCATGCTCAAATTCATTAATTAAACAAGTTTGTTCATTTATTATTTGATAAATCCAAATATTTATTATATAATGTAAACTGATTATTTTTTATGTTATTTTCATAAGAAAATTTCATTATATTTGTTATCATGTGGGTTTCAATAAATGTTTTTAAAAATATTAAATGTTTTTATCTTTAATGGATTTTTGTTTTATCTTCCACTCCATATTTCCTACAAAAAAACTATTTTTTATTTTTCAAGGCTCTATTATTGATATTCCTTTCTAAATAGTGTTTGAAAATGTTTTTCATTTCAACTTTTCAAATGAAACTTTTAAAAGTGAATTATAATATCATCATTTTAAGATAATGTTTAAAATGTTTTATTAAATATATTTTTATAGGGTCACTTCCATTTTACGCATTTTATAAAAAATATAAAATTATTTTTTAGTATTGTTCTTACTAATCACCCTCTAAATTCCCTTGTTAATTACTCTTTTTGGGTTATCAAATTTTGGGTATCAACTAAACTAACCCTTGTGTTTATTTTATATGATACTATTTAAAAATGTTACAAAATCCATTTTTTGTAAATGATTTCTTCCTGATATGATATATGTTGTATTTTTTATCATAAAAATGTATATAAACTGACATAATGTGATTAGTGAGGTCATATATATACCAATACAATTCATAGGTTAAGGATTTATATCTTAGGATACAATGATGTTGAGTGTGGGAATGATGTAGTTAGCTATGTTCAAAATATTGAGCATGAAAAATATATACTTAGATATTTTTACATGATTGATCATGTATATGATGTAGTTTTCTATGTTCATAATATTGGGCATTGTCACTATGTGCTTAGCTATGTCTATAAGATTAATAGGGGACATGATATAGTTATATTGTTTTAGAATGTATTAATTTCCAATGATTGTGCTTATACCACATTTTTTTGTCATATTTATAGGTTTTTATCTTTCAATTATAATTAAATTTTGATCATTCAATACACTTTTAACATCTTGATTCTTGCATTAAGTTATAATTCCTTATTTTATTTTTTTACTTCTTGATTTCTATGTCAATTATTGGTTATTATTTATTATATCGAGCTCTTGAAGGGGGAAAAGTGTGGTTTCAAAAAAATATATTTATAGAGGTGTGAAAGTGGTTGGAACAAGGGTAAATATGGACCTATATTGAGAAAATCTATAGGTATTCCAACAGCTCTCCTGTGAGACCCACAGTTCAACTATTTTCATGATGGATGTCGGGGTATCATACAAGATTCACACCAGCCTGTTAATAGTGTTTCTTGAAGCCCATGAATTCAACTTGGAACCACAGTCTACAGAGTGTCAGCCAATATCAAGATGATGACACTGATCTGGGTGAGTAAAATATGGTCAATATCATAATTTTATTTCCTTAAACTATCAGTTTTATTTTAAACTCCTCTCCTTTGAACTCGTTTCATCACCAGTAACCATGGAGTCTCTCTTGTGACAATTTTGGCCTACCCAACCATGAATAATCATGTATTTAAGTTCTTATTAAGGAATTTGATATCTTTTTGTAGGTGTATACTTGATTCAATTGTAAATTCATATTCCCTCATGTATCACCTTATTCGAGGGTTATAAAACCTGTTGTAATTGATGAATATAGAACTTAATTTTATATTTGTGTTCTTATGCTTTATTATTCATTAGTTATAGAACCTTTAATCTCCTATTGTGAACCACTTTTTTGGTGATTTATGATACCATGGTTTTAGATATATTGTTTCATAATTTAATTTGGATTGATTGAAAACATTTTTGAATGTTTGATTTCAAATGGACTTTAAATTGATTCACAATGCATGAATTGGGTCTCTTGAAAAAAATCAAATAGAATGGTGTGAGTTATGTAAACTATTTGGAAATGGATTTTAAAATAAAGTGTTGATTTTAAAAAATGTTTTTGAATTAAAATATATGGCTTAAATAATGTATTTTTTAATGATTATTTACAAATAAAGTAAAGATAAATTTTATGGATATTAAATTAAATGAATTACTTTTAAAGGAATGAGATTTTAGTAAAACAATTAGATATTGGTTTGAGAATGAAATGGAATTATTGAAACTTTAATTTGGGTTTCTTAAATTATGATTGATAAAAATGATTTGAGATGAATTATTTTTTCGTAGATTAATTTATTTAAAGATCATGGGAACATGGGTAATTTTTTAGGTAATCATGGATAAGAATGTCTGGGATTTATTAACCCCACATAAAATTGGATTTCTGAATAAAAAACTAAAAAAATATAATGTGAGGGGTTATTTATTTTGTGTGGAATACTATTCCCCCTAGGCCTAAGGTCCAAATAATTATGCCCACCAAAAGAGATACTTCACTAAGATGTGTAGAAGATGATATTAGTAATATTTGGTAATTTTCGTAAGAAGGATCCAACTTCCAATGATAAGGATGTGGAGGATCAAGGATTCTTGATCATGGACTAATAATCTTGTATGGAAACATGATCTGATAGGGAAATAATCATAGATTCAAAGATAGAATCAATTATTAGAGTTCTAATGGTTGGAGAAAAGGAACTAAATGATAGAGAGGATGTCTTGGACCTTCTCCTTCACTATAATGAAGATATATTAGAGGAATTATTCAAGATCAGTGTTAAAAAAGAGGAATCCCATAAAATATTTAAAATCCACTTCAAGTTTATTTGAATGAATAATAAGTTTCTTGAATCAATAAAAATAATCAAATTTTGATACTTGGATTCAATAAGTAGAAAACTATTTTATAGGAACATATACAGAAATGGGAAATGATGGTCTTCATCTTTAAGGATCTCATCAAGTACAATTGATAATTCAATGAAAACCCCATCCAATGGTGATTATATAATGTAAAGTATTCCAAATCTTTTAATTATTTTTAAAATGACTTGATTATCACACATATAGTTTTATGTTTCTTTTTTTATTGTGAATTTGTTTTTTTTTCACTTTCCATTAAAATTTATATGTCAAAATAATGATTTTTGTATTTATTACATTATTTTTAAATGATTTTTTCATTCCAATTTCATGGAAATTCATATTCAGACATATTTTATAATTTCCATTGAAATAATTTGAATAGAAATTTATTGTAAATTGTGAAAGAGATTAACATGAATTTTTTTTTAAAAAATTGATCAAATTTAGCTTATCTAATATGGAATAATTATAAAATATATTAGGTGGGGTCCTACTCGGTTAGTGTTTCTCACGCCCTATATATGCCTTTTAGTGCATGTAGACTTTATTTTTTCATGTCCATGAAATGATAAAGCACTTCTTGGAGATGATAGTTGAACATGATAACTAGAATTTGGTAGTTGGTGATAATATAAAAATAATTTGATCTATCTATTATAAGAAGATCTTGTATTATGTTATTTTTTGGAATTATATTCAAATTTTGAGATTTATACCTATTTTCCTTATGGTAATATTCTCTTGATAAGTATATTTGAATATCAATTTTTTTTTCATATTCACTTAAATTATATTTTTTGATAATTATTATGACCAAATCACTAACCTTTTTTCATTATTAATGCACAGGTGCTAGTCACTATCCTATAAAAATCGATAACACCCATTGGTTCATTCTAGGGAATATTTGGATAACATTTTAGTGGTTTATATGTGTTGGTTACAAAATAATAGGTTTAGAGGTAGGTTATGTATCTTATTGGATGTCATTATGAAGATTTATATGGCTTGATAGATAGGAGATAGGCTTATAATAACTTAAGGGGTAGGTTATGAGTGGGTGTCAACAAATCTACTATCATATAGAGCCTTGAGTTTCCATGAGCTATTAGGAAAAAGTATCTCTAACAAGTTTATTAATTTGATTCTAAACATTTCCAAAATTATAATTTTATATTTTTTCCCTTGTTGAGTTTTAACTAATAGATTTCATGTTATTATATTTTTTTAATATTTTTTCCTTGTTATATATTGATTTTATGTAGTATTATTCCCCCTATAATATATCTAATCTAGCATTAGAAGGTATTTTATAATGAAACAAAATATACAAACTCCTCAATTGGTAAAACCCGGATATAATTAGTAGTGTTCATGGTCTAATATATTTTTCAAGGATCCACACGTATCCCTACTTAGGATAGAGGTGTTTAAACTTTAATATAGGTAGTAGAGATCAAGATAAAGAGTTTCTTTTTCAATAACCACAATATTTCTAGGGAAAGAATGATCCTCTGCAGGAGGAGAAGTATTAGTTAGTAAAGGATGAATGACTCTTCGAGTTCCTAGAGATGTATGATTCAGTAAAGATGAGGTGGGTCGTCTTCAAGCTTGAGAAGCCTAGTAGGATATGGTGGGATCCTATAGTTCTATATAAATAAAATGACGGATTTGAGGGGTAATTTTTAAAGAAATTTTTTACAGAGAAATTTATCCTAGATAATGTGGTTTTGTCTGAGTGAATAGAGTATATTGTCCTTTGTTAAGATGACAGGATATTGACCTAGTATGCCAATCAGTTTAATTAATAGGATCCTTTTTTACTTTAGAAGGTATTAAATGAGAAGATGGAGTACCATAGGTTTTATATGGGTATTTTATTAGATATAATATCATAGGTATCTATGTTTAACCTTACCTCATATGTTTATTATTCATATGGGGCTATAATGGAAAGAATTTACCAGGATTTTAATTCATTATAGTATGGAGTTCAAGATACTTTTATTGGTAGCTTTAATGGTTACTTATGTTTTATATAAAGTGAAATCAACCTCAGTGTGGGTATAATGATGATGGTACTCAATAAAAAACTTCCCCCTAATCATTTTTAGTATCTAGTAAGGCCCACTAATTTGATTCTGATATGAAAAAATAGGGAATGGGAAATGGTTATACACTAAAGAACCGAATATTTGTACCTCATGTGGATGTCTTTGACAATTAAAAAGGGTTTTACATGTTTTTACTACCTCGTGTAGTGGTATGGGCTCATAAAAATATGTGGATCTATGATATGGTAAGAATACTTAAGAATAATGGGATTACAGTCACAAGCATCAAGAATGAATCTACATCACATAGTGCATTTATCTTTAAGAGAATAAAATATAGGTCATGTGATAGTGAGGGGTATCATTTATCTTTCTTATTACTCAGTGACTTATTTATATTATATCGGTTCCTCTTATTATTTTGTGTCAGTATACACTGTGGCCTTTTTGAATCATCCAATAGAGCTCATGTCATATGTAATATAGATCGTAACACCTATTATAACAATTGATCCTCAATTATAGTAAGTTGAAATTATAATTTTATAAAACTATAGAAAAATTTATATTTTAAATTTTCATGTAATAATAATTCAAATTTGTTAGAAATAATATTGATTTTAAACTTCCGTGGTTAAAAAAATCCTAGAATGAATTTTTGAAATTTTCCCTCATAAATAAGATTTTATGAATAATAAAAAATGAACTCTTTAACAATTACTAATTTTCTTTATGATAATTTTTTATAATGTGTACAATCGAAAAAGTATTGAATATAAATTTTTTATAAATAAAGATAATATCATTTTTGGGTAAAAAGTTTTTTTTTGAAAGTTTCTTTTTCATAAAACTATTTTTAATGGCATAATGTCTATCTATTAAAATTAATTTAATTAATACTTTCAACTAATTATTTAAATGAAATTTATAGATTATAAATATACATATATTAATTTAAGTATGTATAATAATCATTACAACTCGTATAGTTAGTGTAAGATCATATTATACTTAAAAATGTATTTCTTGATACGATTTTTTACACGTTTTGCGGGTTTGTTTCTAAGTTAAATTATACCACTTATATGATTTCTATTTATTAAAATGGATTTATAATTTGTAATCACCATAATTATTATTAGTTAATAAGTTTTGCCTAATTTTAGGTTATGATGAATTGTAAAAATGGTAAAAATTATTTATTGTGGTTATGGTTAAAAAGGGTTTACCATGGGTAAATCTATAATGATAAGGTTAAAAATGGTGTAAATAATTTATGAAACTGATTTTTTTATTCTATTTTGACCTTAAAATTAAAATATTATAATATTAACCATTTGGATCTAATTTTTTTTAAGAAAGTTACATGATATAATTGAAAATCATTGAAGATTGACACATGTTTCGCATTCCACTATTATAAAAGGGAACAACCCCCTCTCACATATTCACACCTCTCAAGCCATTTAACTTGACCAAACCCTACCCAAATCTCTACCCAATATCCTTATAAACATTCTAGATGTGATTTTATTCCCCAAATTCCATACATATGGTTCTGAATAAGAGATATAAAGGAGGTTCTTCTAAGCAATGGTAATTTCCTTCCCTAAGCACTTTCTTTTTACAATATCGTTTACCACCTTAAATTATGTCCTAACACATATAATATAACAACTCTATTATATATCATATATTAATATGTTATTATTTTTATGTTATAATATTTATCCACCTCCTTCTTTATGAAACAGAAACAAAACCAATGCTTGTGTGTATGATAGACTATTGGCTCATAAAACGATGTAATTTTTTTTCCATCGCCGACTCACATGGATAGTCATAATGATGCAACCAGTTAATATATTTGATACTTAGGAAATAATATTAATTTTAAAATTTTAATCTATCACCATGTTTCTTACCCTTTCTTCCATTAAGGAAGTGATAATGTTGACTGTGTGTGTGTACGGTCTTCCATCTCAATGAATAATATGATTAATTTTCCATGTTAAAATTTAAATAATGATTAAAAAAATATATTTAATGAATAAATGTTATATTAATAACATTAATAACATTTTGGATATTATGGAAGGGTATCCTAATATCAAGAACCAAAACATTCATGATAAAACATGCATGAGATAATAATGTAGTTAACACCTGAAACAATAATAATAATGAATGATTGTTAACGAATGGGAGAAAAGATGTTATAAAAGGATCATATACTAAATTATAAATATTATTATGGCTATTTAATAAATTAATAACATGTTTAAAACTATTATACAAGAGATTAAATAATGTCCGACTAAAGGGAATCATGAAGTTAGGGATTTCTACTCAATTTCCATTCCATTGCGGAATATTTGTTATATTGCACTGATTCACTTCAAAGTGGTGTATATACTACCCCATTATATGTTTAACATAAATAAATTTTTATTCATTATGATAAAAGTTTAAATTAAATTTTATTATCTCAAGGGGTTCACAATTTAAATGTTTCCAAATACGTAAAATGTTATTTTATAATCTCAATTTTATTTATGTTTTCTTTTACTTTAATTGAAACAATATTATCATTTATCCTTCATAAGATCCAATAATTTTCATATCATCAATATATATATATATTTAAAATTTTCCTCTATATTATCCCATATTTTGAAATTTAATCTGAAAATAAATTTTTAAAATAAAAAAAGTTGTTATTTCACTTTTAAATGGATTATATTTTTCTTCCACCTACAAATTTTGTATAAAAAATTTAAAAAATTATTATTTATTTATCAAGTGATTTATCAAGTACATTTTATGTAATAAATTAATTTAAAATTATATAGAATTAATCTTTCAATTTTTTTCTGAAAGGTTCACTACCTAACTTCATTAAAAATAGAAAAAGTAAACGTTTTTTTAATGTATATCATGTTATCATAATTCCATGTTTTCAAAACCATTTTTAGATATTTAAATTATTCTAAATTTTTTAAATTTTTTACGAACAAAAATATTTATTGAAAGATTATTTTAATATTTCACTTCTTTTTTATTTATTTTTCCAAAGGATGTGATTTTATTACAACACCTATATTTCTAAAAAATCATTTGTCATATCTTATCTCTTATTAATTTTATTTCCATTAAATTTATCTTCAAACCTTCAATTTCTAGAAATAATTTGTCATGTGAATTATATTAAATATAAATAATCTTTTTATCATGTATATGATTATTTCTTAAACTGTATACAATTTTTATATATGATTTTTTTCTATGAAATTTATTTGGTTGCACAGGGGAAATGTTGTTAAATATTTATTATTTACCCAATGTGGATATTTATTGATATGGAATATTGTTTATATATTTATTTTATCATTTAATATATGAGTAATGCATTGGAAATTGACCGTGTTGTCAAGCGCATCAAATTAGTTGATTAGTTTTTACTAGAATTTCTGTAGTATAGTAGCAACCTTAGGTCGTCTCACAACGGAGCCTCTGATCATTAGTTGAAAAGGAGGGTTTTCATTATGAATATAAGAGGGGATTTTGATTTAATAAAACATGGGGTTTGATGATTAAATATTACAATAGAAAAACTAAAGCGATAAAACAAGGTAGAAATGAACATTATTAATTAAACATGATCAACCCAGGGGAGTATCATTATGCTCATCCTTCATCACTTCAAGAGAAATGTTATAGATCTTTTAGTCCCTAGTTTTTAACACCTATTACCATAATGTTACAGAGTTTATATTAGGATACCTCATAGGTTTCAGTCAAAAACACACAATGATTCACCAGACACCACTGATGATTGGGTGATTTGTGTTCGACCTCGTAACCAAAACTCACCAAGGTAACACACGAAGAACTCAATGTGTTGTCGAGGTTTGTATGATATTTATTTGCGATACCATGACATAAACATATATATCCTTGATAGTGCATATGTGAGTTTAATTGACCAATATTAACTAGAAAAACACCACAATTGAATGAGGGAAGAAAAAGTGGTGAACAGTGTGTGAAACATCACATGAATTGGTACCCCCAAAAATGATCATATGAGTTGAGAATGACATACCAGTACATAAATCAATTAAAAAGAATATAATATTATGAAAAAGAATATAACTACCTGGAATAAAAAAGATCATTCAAATATTAGAAACATGACGCTTGGGATTTACATCACGTTCCTCCCCTGGTGATTACAAGGAGTTTATGAACCCATCAGAGGGGAGGAAGAAGAAGATGTTGAAATTGAACTTCCCATAGCCTACAAAAATTATAAGTATTTTGAGAAGACTCCTTGGGGACTCTAAAATGATATCACCTTTCCTCCTGTCTGATCTCCTAAATGAGGTGCCCAAGGTGTTCTTTTATAGGCAAACTGGAAGGTGGTTTTGAGCAAATAGATTGTGTAAAACCACTTGTCTCATAGTTTTCGGCCACTAGATAGTCTAATATTCCTTTGGAAAAAAACTATAAAGGTGTATCCCCAAATCATATCTATCTCTACCAAATGTTTGGAATCATTTGGACATGTGGATCTAGAGATATCGATAAAATACATAACATAAATTTTGACATGGGAATATTTGATTCCCTGGACAGATCATTTAGGATGGGAATTTTAGAGGCTTAATGGGGCTTGGGTTCCTTCTTATTAAATATAGATAATTAAATTTTGGACAATCAAACGAAATGTCAGCCATTTGGATGCACGGTATAGTAGAATCATGCGTATTAGTCCACTGGTGTCCTTGGATCATGTTCAGATTGGCCCATTTTTCTTGGACTTCACCATGGGTCCTTCAAATCACCTCCACCTACAATATAATTATCAACAAAAGTAACATTACCCATTTTAATAGTGTTAAACAAAAAATAATTGAATAAAAAATGGAATGAAATTTGTTATATACAAGTAATTTTCAATAAAACCCACTTTAATACATTTGTATAAGGGTAAAATAAAATAGTGAATCGTGGTACAATCACACCCCCACACCTAAACATTTTCACTCCTAGACAAAGTAAAATATCTATATCAAGTCCCATTATTATTAAAAGGTGTGAAAACATCCAAGATTATTTTGAAATTAAATTCATCATGTGTCATTTATGGAATCAATTTTCCTTTCATCTTTCCTTTCTCACATTCAAATTTGTTCAACTTCATTTGTTTACCCATACAATATGTCACATCCTACCTCACTTAGAAATTTTTCCACTTCAATTAAGGAATATATGAAAGTGGATTTATTTCTCTTTTCCCAGATTTTATGTGATATTACCATATACTTTCCAAGATTCTAAGTTCTCTACCAGTTGAAACTAGTGTTCTACTCAAGAGGACATTCAACAGGTTATTCTATGGTTAAAGGGTTGGTAGGATTTAATGATTAAAAATATGAGGCTAAATATGAGTATTTAATCTCTTATGTAAAAAAGTAAAAATTCAGCAAGTGTTCACAATGAATGTACACACTCAACCCCTCAAAAAGTGTATCACCTCCAACTCACTCTCCCTATTGTCTATTTTTTTGGGTCACAACTAATTAGTTATTAATAATGAGTAAACCTCCCCTTTTCTCCATTTTTTTCTTTTGTTATATTTTTATAATATAAAAAAATATTTTTTTAATGTATAGTTTTTTTGGAGATAAAGAAGGAAACATGTATAAAACAATGATGTAATATGGCTTGCGAACTCGTTGCCTAAGGAAAATGTAGGCACCCTTTATATCAACCCATAACAATGATTCTCTCCCCATAATTCCCATAGAAACACCCTCTCACCCACACTTGTTGAAAATATAACTTGAATATAAACAAGAGATGGGTATTTAGGGATATATTAGCTTGTAATGTGGCTACCTAACAGGCATTTCACAGTCTCTATGGCTTAAGAAGGATAAAATGTCAAGGTGGCCAAAAATAGAGGTTAATTGTACAAAGGTATTTTCAATGAACAATTTCCTTAATCATGAATGTTGCATACTTAAATATTATGGCTTCAAATAGAATCAAAAAAAGTTTTAGTTTCTCAACATGACCCAAGTCACTCAAGAAAGTGATTAAAAGGAAGAATATATAATAAATGGCTTATATTGTCTCTCGGGTAAGGGATTAAAATATTGGTTAGTGATAACGAGGCATGGGATCCAAAAATAAATTAAACACCTAACAATGATCTTAAAATACAATTTCTAGAAACATATTCCATATTAAAATTCACTTAAAAAATATTCTTCCAAAACCAAAGGAATTTTCCACAAAATTGCCTCATGCATGAAAAATGATTTCAGATATTATTTTTAAGGTCAATTTTTTTCTAAAAACCCAAAATAAAGAAATAAAAAAAAGACACATTTTTAATTATTATTATTTATTTAATCTTAACTATGGAATTTCACCCTCACCCACACCTAAAAGTTACATTGTCCTCAATAAAAGTATTTGAAATAAATATACAATAAATAAAGGTAGGGAGAAGGGACATCCTGTTAAGTGGTGTCATATGTGGAATCTATCAGTTGGATTTCCTCCACGAGATGATTTGTAAAATACTCATATAAATGTTTGAGACGCTTCCCATTGACGGTAATCCTTTTTACACTTTTCTCATGCTAATTCTGTATAGAACCAAAAGGGTAAACATCATTAATAGTATAAGGACCGAGTAATTGAGAACAAAGCTTACCTTGGTGGAGCTTTATCCTGGAATTATACATGAGAACCTTCTCACCAATATGAAACTTTCACTGATGGATCGTGTAATCATGGATATCCTTTGTCTTATATTTATAGATCTAGGAGTTCTCATATGCATCCTTTTGAATTTTTTCCAACTCTTGAATCTGCACCATTCTATGCTCACCTGTATCTGAGAGATTCATATTACATTGTTTAACATCCAAATTTTCATGGTGTTATACCTCCACCGAGAGATGAAAATCCTTTCCAAATATAATCCTATATGGTGACATTCTGATTGGGGTTTTAAAAGTTGTACGGTACGCCCAAATTGCATCATAAAAGTGCAAACTTCAATCTTTTCTGTTGGGTTGTACCATTTTTCCAAGATTCTCTTAACTTGTCGATTTGAGATTTCTACTTGTCCATTATTTTGGGGTTAATATGCCATAGATACATTAAGAATATCCCCATACTTACGATGAAAATTTTTCATGCTGTGATAGCAAAAATGTGAACCCTGATCACTAATGATGAATCTTAGTAAACCAAACCTACTGAAAATTTGGGACCTCACAAAATCAAAAACCACTCAAGAGTCATCGGTCCTGGTGGTATTTGCTTCCACCCATTTAGAAACATAGTCAACAACCAATAATATGTACTAAAATCCAAATGAATTTGGAAAAGTCCCCATGAAGTCAATACCCCATGCATCGAAGATCTCACAAAATAACATGGGTTGTTGTGGCATTTCAATCCTCTAAGTGATATTACCTGGGAATTGACAATGACTATATGACTTGAAAAATATATAGGAATCCCTATAGAATGTTGGACAACAAATCCCTGAGTCATGGACCTTTTTAGCTGTATGTTGAGATCCAAAGTGGTTCCCATAGGCCAAAGTGTGGTAGAAGGTCACAATAGAGGTAAACGCATGGTCAGGGACACACCGACGAACTACTTAGTCACCACAAATTCTCCACAAATATGGGTCATCCCAAATGTACCAATGATAATCATGCTTAAGACTCTGGGATTGTGAAATGATGAAATCAGTGGGGACTCAAGATGTTGCTACCAAATTTAGAATGTCTGTATACCAGTGGGTAAGGTCCACATCATGACATAGGTTCTCATAAGGGAATAATTTTGCAGTGGGGAGGGGTGAGTCAACATTATGGTACAACAATGGGGAAATCATACTAATGTGGTCAGTTACCACATTTTCCACTCCTATATTATCTTTAATCTCAAGTTCAAACTTCGGGAGGAGGAGCATCCACCGAATGAGGTGGGGCTTAGCTTCAGGTTTCTTTACTAGGAAACGAAGGGTGGGATGATCAGAAAAGACAATGATTTTTGACCCGATAAGATATGAATATAATTTTTTCAAGGAAAACACAATAGAAAGAAGTTATTTTTCAATGGTTTTGTAGTTTTCTTAGGAAATATCAAGGGTGTGATAGGCATACACAATGGCATGAGGAGATTTATCTACCCTTTGTGATAAAACTACCCGAACTGAAAAGTTAGAGGAATCACACATAAGCTCAAAGGGGAGATCCCACCTTGGTGGTTGGATGATGGTAGGTGATATGAGACTACTTTTTTAAAAAATTTACTGAATCCTCATAATTTTTATCAAATACAAACTCATAATCCTTTTTGTAATAACCGGGACAAGGGAAGTGTGATCTTACTAAAGTCTTTAATGAATCAGCAGTCAAAACAAGCATGACCCGAGAAAGATCACACCTCACGAACAATTTTAGGATTTGAAAGGGTTTAAATTAATTCAAATTTTGATTTATCCACTTGAATTCTCTATTTTGGAATAACATTCCCAAGAACTATCCCCAATTTAACCATGAAATGTCATTTCTCCTAATTTAATAAAAGGTCTTTTTCTATGGAAAGATGGAGGATAGAACCTAGGTGATCCAAACAGTCATCAAAGGAAGTTACATAAACTGTGAAATAATCTATAAAAACATCCATGCAATTCTCTAGGTACTCAGAATATATACTCAACGTACAACGCTAAAAATTACTAGGGGTATTAAAAATACCAAAAGGCATCCTTAGGTATGAAAATGAGCCAAATAGAGAGGTAAATGTTCTCTTTTTTTTGATCCTCAATAGCTATATGGATTTAAAAATAACCCAAATAGTCATCATGGAAACAATAATGGGACTTACTAGATAATCATTCGAGCATTTGGTCAATGAAAGGTAGAAGAAAGTGGTCCTTGCGCATGGATTTATTTAGTCGACGGTAGTCAATACAGACTCACCAACTATTTGGAACATATGTTGGAACCAATTAATTCCTTTCATTTGACACAACTATTATTTCTATTTTTTAAAAACAATTTTCACTGGGAAAACCCATTTACTATCAGATATATGATAAATAATCCCTACAGCATGTAATTTACTAACTTCTAATTTTACCACTTTAATGAGTGTGGGATTCAACCATTTTTTAGATTGTCTCATGGGCTTATCCTCATTATCCCAAAGTATATGGTGCATAAAAATAGACTGGCCAATCCTGGGAATATTAACCAATGTCCATCCTATTGCATTTTTACACTCTCTAAAAAGGAAGAGTACTTTTGATTCTTGTTGTTGAGAGAGGTTATTGGAAATAATGGCTATAAATTCGTCAATACCCTTAAGATAGGAATATTTTAAATTATATGGAAGTGGTTTTAATTCCAATGCAAAGGGTTTTTGGACTGAGGGAGGGAATTAGGGGGAGTGAGATCCATGACACTATCTATCTACTCATGTTTATTCTCAAAGGATAGAGAATCTATTGGAATGAGATTTGTAGAATCATTGACGGTCATGGGTACCTCATAATGAACACACTAATCAATTAAAGTAAAACAATTACACTTTTTTGAACCCACACAACACTCAAAACATGAATCAAAACTCAAATAATCTAAGGGTGAAGAAGAGGAAAATGAATAAGAGTATGGGTTGAGGAGAGAAGTGTGTGTGTGTGCATTGTTTGAGATAACTTCCTTCAAATAGACATGAAGATTGGAGTGCTCTTCAATGGGGTGTTTCATAGCCTTAAGGATGTTAACACATACCTTTTCTCCACCAAACTCCATGGATAGTGTACCATTGTGAACATTTATGATCGTATTTTCTATTTTAAGGAATGGACTCCCAACTATAAGAGGGGAATGACCCTGGGTTTGGGTATCTTCTATCTCAAGAAATTAGAAATCAGTGTGGAAGATGAGATTTTTCACTCTTATAAGGACAGACCCAATCACTATTGTTGGATGCGTAGTACTACAGTTGGAAAGTTGCATGATAATTCATGTTGGTTGAAGTTCTCCAACCTGTAGAGAAGTATATACGGAGTGAGGCATTTCATTAATGGAAGCACCTAAATCCATCAAAACATTAGAAAAGAAGTTCATCCCTATGGTACAAGGTATCATGAATGTTCTTTGATCCTTTAACTTAATTGGAATTACTTTTTTAATCAAGGGTGAAACATTTATTCCAAGGTTGACTCTTTTATTCCCCTTCAGTCTTCATCTATGGGTGTAGAGTTCTTTGAGAAATTTGGAACAATGAGTAATTTTCTTAACTGAATCCAACAATATAATATTAACTTTAACATTTTCAAATATATCCATTATTTCACTGTCAATATTGTTATCAAAGTTTTTCTTATATTTTTTGAGTCTTTGAGGGAAAGGAAGAGGAATGGATTGTTCATAGGAATCCATAATGATAATTTGATTACTCTTTTTTCTTGTTTTTCTTTTCTTGAATCATTTTAGGGTTAGAGAAGAGTGTTTTCAAGAGGGGGACAAACCTGTGGTATAAAATTAGTAGAATGAGAAAATTCTTTACAACTACGAATAATAACTTCACAAAAATTACATTTTTCCTTAGGATTTTCAATGGGTTGGGATGGTCATTATCCCGAACAATGCATATTAAGCTCATCGATGGTGTTGGACAATTATCCTACTTGAGTTCATAGGTCTTTAATTGGTGATTCTATGGTATGTTGGAACTGTAGGTTCTACGGTGCCATTTTTTTCACCATATCCTAGAGGCTTGGTTCATATTTGGGAGGATGAGGATGATTGTTTTGAGAAGTTTTAGGATAAAAAGGTTTCATACCTTGGCCTTGTTGATACCAATTCTATTTGGTGTAGCTTGAGTTTCTTCCTTGTCAGTATTGGGGTTGTACTTTCCACCCAAAGTTTGGATTTGTGTTGAATGGTTCTTTCAGTAAAGGGGGTGGTTTTTGGAATGTACACCCAAAGAACACAGCTGCACAAGACTCGGGTGAATCTTGAAGTTGTGGGCACTGGTCAGAAAAATGAGTATTTCCAGAACAAGTACCAAAATTTAATGGAACTGAAGAAGATTGTGAGTTACCTTTTTCTTGAGATAATTTCCTTAGAAGGGTATGGATCTCATAAATTTTTTATCTAATTTTTGTTCTAGGTCTAAATGACTTACCTCATGAACTCCTCGGGTTGGTGAAATTTATCATGTACCAAATTGTTGTGCATTTTGAGCCATGTTGGCTATTAAGCCACGAGCGGTGGAAGGAGTTTTATCAACAAGGGAACCACCAGCTGCAGAATCAATCATTCCATGATCCATGGGAATAAGTCCCTCATAGAAGTATTGAATTGTCAATTTTTCACTAATCTGGTGGTGGGGGCCACTTGAGCAAAGTATTTTGAATCTCTCCTAATATTCATGAAGGGTCTCTCTTTTTGATTGCCTAATTCCACAAATTTCTTTTCTAATTGATTTTGTTCGGGTGGTAGGGAATAACTTCACTAGAAAGAGATATTTAAGGTCATTCTAACCCCCAATTGTGGTAGGTAGATAGTATATCCAGTCTTTGGCTACACCATCAAGGGAGAAAGGATGGCTCTAAACTTAATTAGGTCCTCAGAAACATTTTGGGGTTCCATGGTTGAGCACAATATATGAAACTCTTGGAGATGTTTACGAGGGTCCTCATCAAGAAGACCATGTAATTTGAGAAGTAGGTGGATGAGGCCAGATCTCAGCTCCAATTTGGTTGCTTCCTCAATGATATTGGATGTACATAGTTTGGTAATCCACATCCGGGTGGTCAGTTCTTTTAAGGTTTTATTATTTACAGCCATCTTTTTTGGGGTTTTATTAGGTTAAATATGGGATTGGTTTCGTACCACTTGATGTTTCACAAGGGGTTCCTCAGTGTTACTCGATTTACCTTCTTTGAATTCCTTGATTTTTGTGTAAAGTGTCTTTTCAATTTTAGGTTCAAATTCAAGTAGTTTTCTTTTTCTGACCGGGTCATGAAAATAAGTTAACTAGTTTTTTTGTTTGTTTTTTTATAATTGAATATGTATAAAATCACTTAATAAGGTTGAATAAAGAATATAATTTTGTACTATAGACTTATAGAGAGAATGATAGAGAAGAAGAGAGAGAGACAAAGAGAGAGAGGGGAAGAACACCCAAAAACAAACAAAAATAGAAGAAAAAACAAAACAAAAACAATAATGTTGGGGTGGGGTGTGGAAAGGAGTAATAATTAAGATGTAAAATAAATAAATAAAATTAAATAGAGATGAAAAAAAGTGATCTTGTATCTTTGGATATGGCTCCAAAATTTGATCGCATTGTCGAGTGTGTCAAATTAGTTGTTTAGTTTTTACTTGAATTTCTAAAGTATAGCAGCAACACTAGGTCATCTATCGACAGAGCCTTAGATCATTAGATGAAAAATAGGGTTTTGATTATGAATATAGTAGGGTAATGGGATTTAATAAAACTTTGGTATTGATGATTAAACATCACAATAGAAAAACTAAAGTGATAACACAAGTTAGAAATGAACAAGATTATTTAAACGTGATCAACCCTGGGGAGTATCAAGATGTTCATCCTTCATCACTTTAAGAAAAGAGTATAGATATTTTAATACCTAGTTTTTAACACCTATTACCATAATTTTACTGAGTTTATACAAGTATACCTTTTAGGGTTTAGTCGATAACACATAATGATTCACCAGACACTATCGATGATTGTGAGATTTGTGTTCGACCTCATAACCAAAACTCACTAAGGCAACACTCGAAGAACTCGATGTGCTATCTAGGGTAGAATATTATTTCATTTTGATACCATGACATAAATTTACATATCTTTTATAGTGCGTATGTGAGTCAAATTGACCAATATGAACCACAAAATCACCACAATTGAATGAGGGAAGAAAAAGTGGTGACCGGTGTGTGAAACATCATATGAATGGGTACCCCCAAACATGATCATATGAGTTGAGCATGAAATACCAGTACAAAAATCAATAAAAAAATAATATAGGATGATGAAAAACAACATAAAAACCTGGAATTAAAAAAGATCATTCAAATATTATAAACTTGAAGCATGGGATTTACATCATGTTCCTCCCCAAGTGATCAGAAGGGGTTTAAAAACCCATACGAGGGGTGGAAGAAGAAGATGTTGAAATAGCACTTCCCATAACCTACAAAACTTATAGAGATGTTGAGAAGACTCCTTGGGGATTAAAAAATGGCAAAACCTTGCCTCCTATACAAACTCTTAAATGAGGTTCCCAAGGTGTTCTTTTATAGGCAAATTCCAAGGTGGTTTTGAGCACACAGATTGTGTAAAACCACATATCTCATAGTTTTCAGCCACTAGATAGTCGAATCTCCCTTTGAACAAAACTATAAAGTTGTATCACCACATCCTATATATCTACACTGAATGTTTGGAATCATATAGACAAGTGGATCTAGAGATATTGATAAAATACCGAACACCACTTTTGACTTCTACAGATTTAATTCCCCGGACAGATCAGTTCTAATGGTCATTTTAGAGGCCAAATGGGGCTTGGGTTTCTTCATATGAAATGTAGGACATTAACATTTGGACCCTCCCACGAACTTTGAGCCCATTTTGACGCACTTTTTAGTATAATAATGGGTTTTAGTCCACTTTTGTTCTTGGATCATGTGCAGATTGGCCCATTTTTCTTGGACTTTATCATGGGTCCTCAAAATCCAATCCACCTATAATATAATTATCAAAAAAAGTAACATTTCCCTTTTTAACAGTGTTAAAAAGATAATCGAATCAAACATTGAGTGATTTTTTTTATACATGTAATTTTCAATACAAAACCACTTTAATACATTTGTATAAGGGTGAAACAAAATAGTGATTCATTGTACCATCAGACATGCAGTGATAGGTGGTAATTAGTTATAGATAGCCCCTTTTTGAATCGATAGTTTCAAGAGATAAATCAGTTGGAAAAATTAAATGGGTTTTTGGTGTATATCGACCCATAGTTTTAAACTGTCTTGGTGCAAGGTATTGATGACAAAGATATCATGATGTTTGTTATCAAAGACTAAAATATTAATCATTTAGTTCATTGAGAATTCATTTATTATTATCCATGAGAATTTTTCTTTGATATTATCCATGGATGAATTTCATTATCATGTTGTTAATTAAATGGAATGTATTTTCATTTATTTAACTTTCTGTATTGATTATCCCTTATTCACTCATGAAAAAATGTATTGTATATAAACCTTAATGGGGATTTCATCTTACCCTTATTTTGTTTCATTTACCAATGATATAAAGATAAATTCTCTAAATGAGATTCAGGGATGAAGAATGTTCACTTTTGTTACGTTTTTTATTATATTCCCAATGTAAAATGGGTATCATATATATATATATATCTATCTAAGACTAATAAACATATCATTCGATTAGAATTATACTCCTTATATATATACTAATGTAATAAATAAAAAACCTTCACTGAGTTACTAGAGTTGGGGTTGTCATAGTTAGTATCATGGTATGTTTGGTAGTAACCATAAGAACTAGATTTATGAAAAAATATATTAGGGAACATAGCCCTATATATTGATTGATGACATGTAAAATTGTGGGATAACGTCATAAATTTTTGGTAAGGTATAGATTATGTGATTTATCCTAGTAACACATCCCTTTATGGATACTATAAGTGGGCCCTGTTTTGGAACATATTCATCTAGGGGTAATAACCTCAAAAATATTTGGTTTATGTATATCTTGGCCATAATTTTGTTGCATGATGATTTTTCTCTTATTACACATCTGGTCTATCACTCTTAGTGGATATAATTTGGTTAATTTAAATTTTACTTACAAACCATTATGAATGATTTGAATTTTTTTTGATTTAAATATATTCTCAATGAAATCATTTTTATGATTCCAATATTAACAATTGATAAATTTTACATTTAAGAAAAGTGTTACACCATATTTAGAATTATATATTTTGATTAAAAATTCATAATTTTATGAACAAATAAAATATATCCCATTATTTTTAAGTAGAACCTGGAAAAAATAATGGTATTATTACTCATAGTCATTGTAGAAATTTACATGTTGGTCAAACCAATAAAATTGGAATTGGAGTTGAGTAGATCAGGGCTATATTAAAGAAGTTATCCTATGTTAAAATAAATAAACATGTAAATATGGAGTAACATGAAGTTCTATGGCATTATAAACCTATATTGGATCATTTTTTGTGTAAAAATCCCCCATAATTTAGTGGGAATATTATTCTAGTTGTAGATTAATAGTGGATTAAGTCCCTTGAAATTATATTTTTGGACATGGTATGAAATGAAAATTAATATTTTATAATGGTAGTATGTCATCTCAAGGGATATGTGGAAAACCTTTTTCCTTTAATCCAGAATACTATGGTGGAAAATTAAATAGAACACATGGAATGGATAAAAATAAATGTTACATTATTCAATAAATATTTCCCTCATCCGAATCAAACAAAAATGAATAGAAAGTTCCTCAACATAAATAAATAAAATTAATAATGTATCATAGTGGATTTGTATGTCTTTATAATACAATCCAAATATTCTATAGATTACATATATAACACAAAATTCATGATTTTCCATTTATTATATGGTCTTATTACATGTTTTCGAAGAGAACTTGTTTCTATAACATTTTCATCATATAATGAAATAGTTTTATGTTCCATCAAAAAACAATTTCTAGATCCTATATATTTAAGGGAGATCAAGAGAATAAGAGTTACTATGAACACTAATAAAAATAGAACACAGTTAAGAAGAAGAATAAAATGAATAAATTTCCATCATGTAAAAATTATGGAATTAGATATTTGGAAAATTGTATTAAGGAAATTGGATTGTGTTACAGGTATGGTTATAAGGGTTATCTAGTTCTTTAATGAAACTAAAAATACAGACCAATGAAATATAGTGCTTAAACTATAATGAGATTCTAAAATATTCAAACAAATATCCCAAGATACAATAGAATCAACCACATAAGAGACCAAGAGGAGATTTCAAAGCTTTTGTTTTCTTAATAGTTGAAGTTTTTGTTCCCAATGATGCTGTGGAAGGTACTTTAATCATATCCTCAAATATAACTAATTCTTTATTTTATTATAGATCCACATAATTTTTCACATCTTTCATATTTTTAAATAAAATAATATATTTCTATAGAACCTTAATAAGGGAGTTGTTACTCAAAACTCTTACTAGAAATCACACTCAAAAAAGGATGTGTATGTGGCTCCCATTTTGACATATAAACCTTCCTTATTTGAGTGATTTATTATTATTTATGTGTTTTAATTTTCTATAATCCTTTCTGTGAACTCTATTTCAAAAATATTATTCAAAAATTTATTTCAAATAGAAGAAAATTGTGATTTATGATGAATATGTGGAATTCCTTATCTTTATGGTGGAGACTTCATCACCTATGCTTTGTCTAGATCCACCCCCAAAAGCATGTCTGAATGAGATTTTTCGGGAATAATAACAAACCCAATATATATCTGTAAAAGTAATCTACAAATTGATAATGTACATATTATATAGGAATACATTGATTTATATTCTTAAGGAATTACCTAGACACCCTTTAAAGCGTGAATTTGATTTTTCCATTGATTTAATCTCTGATTCGTTACAAATATCAAAGTCTCCCTATAGAATGGAAATTTTTGTATTAGTTGAGATTATGAAACAAATATATTAGTTGTGTGATAAGTGTTTTATACACCCTAGTGTTTCATATTTGAGAGCTCATGTTATTTCATTAAGAAGAAATATGTATCTCTAAGGATTTTCATTTATTATAAATTAAATAAAAATTACCGTATACCTCGTGTTGATAATGTATTCGATCAACATTATAGATCTAAATATTTTTCAATGATTAACCATCATTATTTGTAACATCTATTATGTGTAAATAAAGAAGACATTCTAATGATATCCTTTCAAACCTATTACGTAAATTATAAGTTTATAATAATTCTGTTTGACTAATAACACATTTATTAATATGGCTCTAATTAACATAGTATTCTAGTAATATGTTGATAATTTCATTGTGGTATTCATTTATGATATCTGGGTGTATTATAAAGTCTATGTGGACTTTGAGAATCACTTTGGGATCATTCTTGAGACTCTTATAGGAAAACAGTTATATGGAAAATTTAGAATGTATGAATTCTGGATTCATGAAGTTACATTTCATGGAAATATTGATTATGGAATCTCAAGTGATCCTGTAGAGAAAAAGGCATTCAAAAAATGTCCTACCCCAATGAACATAAATGAGGTACGTAGCTTCATTGGTTTGGAATGTTACTATTTGTGATGGTTCAAAAAAATTCTGAATTATCTAACATTTTAACCACGATTACACGTAAATTGTTAATTTCAAAGGGAATATGAAATCTGAATAATATTTTGATCAATTGAAGTGGGGATTAGTCAATTATTCAATTTTTAATATACCATCAAGAAATGATGGATTTTTTATATATATTTATGTATCAAAGATGGGATTTGTTGGTATAATTATATTGAAGGATAATGTTATTTCCTATGCATCAGGGTAGTGAAAGACTCATGAACATAACTATACAACTCATGATATTGATTTGGTGAACATAATATTTTCTTTGAAGATATGGATACTTTATCTCTATGGTGAAATATGTGAGATATACACAAACCATTAGATGATAAAATAAATTTTTCACTGAAATAGCTTAATATATGGAAAAGGTGGTGGATTTTATTACTCAATGATTAATACTTATCGATACAATGCCACCCAAATAAAGTAAATAATAGAGAAGTTAAATTGAGTATGAAGTATCATGGAGTTATGACTAAAATGTAGATTGATAGGGATATAATATCCATATATCTAGTAAATATGGATATGGTAATTATGATGGAAGGGGATACAACACTCCTTTTTCAAATGACTGACAAACCATCTTTATTGGAAAAGATAAAAAGTTCCCAATCTGATGATAAGAATTTTTAAAAGAAAATTAAAGTCACGAATGATGGGAAATTGGTAAACTTCAATTGTGAAGATGGAATTATAAAATTATGAAAGTGGCTATGTGTTATATTTATGCATGGGAAAAATAGAATAGTTGTATAATTCACATAGATTGAATTTATCTATACACTCTCATATCACCAATATGTACATGGATTTGAGGAATCATTTTTCGTGGCATAAAATGAAGTGGGAAGTTTCTTATTATGTATCAAGATGTTTGGTTTATCAAAAGGTTAAGGATAATAGTTATTAACCTAGAGGATTCATGAATCTTATTCCTATTACAATATGTAAATGGGATGAAATTAATATATGCATTGTCAATATATTGTTAAATACTCTTAAAAAATGATGCAATTTGGGTTTTTTGGATCGCCGAACTAAATATGGGCTTTTTCATGAAATAATGGAATATTAACCACTTGAGTTCCTTACATGATGAAATATTAATGAATTTTAAAGGCTTCATGGTGAACAACTTGAAATTGTATTTGATAATGATCTCTAATTTACATTTAATTTTTGGAAGAGAATTTAGAGGAATCATGACGCTAAATTGTACCTAAGCACTGCCTACCATTATTAGAATGATGGAAGGATTGAAATAACTATTAGTGTAAGAACCATAACTAAAACATTACATAATATTGAGTTACATCAATAATTTTCATTAATTCACATTGAGGATAATTTCTAGTTTATATTTTTATATAATTATGTCATAGCTATTACACAACTTCACAGATATTACAATGTGGACAAGTCTACACACTATCAATTTTTTCATAATCTAAAACATTTTAAAATGAAACATAAATTATTTTTATTGATAAAATTATTCATAACATTCATCTTTTCTTCTTCCATTATCATAACCATCATTATACTTAGTGGAAAAAAAATTAAAATCTTGGGATGAGCACAAAATTCTCATTAAGGAAAATAAATGAGGAATCAAACGTTTAGTCCATGAATATTTTAAACACATGAAAACATTTTTACAAAATCATTATTTTCACCCTTAAATAATATTTTCTTATAAATACTGCATGAAATCATAATATTATTGAAAAACATATTAGAAATCATAAACCATAAAGGTAACTTTTGGCATTTGTGCCATACTTACATTGTAGATTTCACAGCTACATAGGGAGTAACCTTCATAATTACGTTTGGAATACCCATCATAATATATTCCATAAATATATTAGGAAAAAAGTTATCATTTAACTTATACTTACTTACCTATGACGAGGAGATCTATCACAGGCTCACCCACCCTTTATTTATCACGAAACCACCTATATACAAAAACAATTCCTATGAGCCAAAATATAATCACAACACATAAATCATGCATAAAAGAAAAAATAACATTTCCACATTTCATTCACAAGATATAATTTCAATATATTGATATAATAAATACATTCTAAAACCCATTTTTAAATACCATAATAAATAAAAAGGTAATATTTTATTTATTTTTCTTTTAAAAACAATACGTCTTGTAGAGGAATATAAATATCAAATAATGGTCATAGTGGTGGAAAATTTGTTTTCACTGTATAAGTTAAAAAACATACTTTTTTTATTTAAAAAAACAATTCATATAAAAATATTCATTTTTAATGCCTTTTAATGATATTAAAAGTAAAAGGGGATGACTATACACTGTATAAAATGAAGGTGGTGTATAACATAAAAATATACCTCAATGAAAGTATAATGAGACAAAGTCCCTTACGATGAGTCTGAATCATCACATAAAATATTTATATTCCAAAATAACAAACATAGGTTAATTTATAATTTCTTCATATCCTTTTCCATGTTTATTTTTTCTTTATATCACTTATTACTATGTTATAAAAATTACATAATTATTTAAGTTCATGTCAAACATTTTGTTGATATTCGGTACTTGAGTCGAAAATGAACATGGTTTGATGTCACTGGTCCATGTGGTCATAAGTCCTTCATATCAAGAATAACATTCATGAAATTATTATAATTTTTACACATAAATTATACTTTTAATTAAATTCATTATGTATGGTTATGAAAAATGAATAACGTTATAATCATGGAGACAATAAGTTGTATGTACGCATGAGTAACATTTTCCATTTTTCATTGATCATTATGGAAAGAAGTTAAGTATTATTTTAACATTTTTTTATGATAATAACATCATTAATATCAATTTAATCATTTAAATATACTTATATATATCATACATGAGACATAAGGAATAAAAATGAGTCACATCACTCCGTGGGGGTGATAGTTCACACATACACATGAACAACGTTATCATTTTTATGTGCATGGAATGTAAGAAAATAATTGATATATTATCATATTATAATGATTAATATTTTATGAATATAAAAAATTAAATATAATTCCATTAATATAACCAGTCATGAGATACAGTAATGGAAAACGAATTTGATCAGTTCGTGGAGGTTATAGCTCCCAAGTATGCACGAATGATTAATTAATATCAGATTAAATGAAAGCTGAGACAGATTTAGGTCATGATATTAACATAATAAAATATAAGTATATTGAGGATAATATAGTTATTATTTAATCATGGATGAAGACTATTTGAATGAAATGAAAAAAAAATAAAATAAAAACACTTAAATAAAAACATCACCTTTCCTTTAGATGATCTCCTTTCTTAACACCTTAAAACCTATAACAACGGTTTTATGCCAACACTAAAGGCTCGATAATGTAGTGAGGGATTATATATATGGTTTTTGGAAGAGATTTGTTGAAAATAAAATGGTTTTTGGAGTGTGAGTAATAGAGAGGATTGGGTACCTTTTTATAAGAGATGGGAGGGGAACCCTTGGGATTATTAAAAGTATTAAATTAATTCAATTTAATTTTGATTTTAAATGGGTAAAAACTCATTTATTTAGAATATATTATTATTATGGGTATAAATATAATCATCCAATTAAATTTAGACAAGTTTAAGTATTTTTTTAAAACCATATATTTTTTCTTTTAATCCTTTTTAACACTTTCCATTTTATCCTGTTATTTACATTTATAGGGTTAAATTAACTACCAAATCATTCAAAAGACTAATAAATGACCCATTAATGACATTTTTAGAGTTATCTAATTTTTTTGGCCGAATCATAGATTTTGATAAATTTTATATCATTTAATTAAATATTTTATATTTTATAATATGAATTGTGTTAATTTTGACACTACACATTACATGAATTTGTAAAAATATAATAAAATTTTTATTTTTTTGAAAAAACAATATTAAATTAATTATAACATGTCATATTATTCAAAAACAATTGTGTACTGAATCAAATATTTCAAATTATTTTTATTTTTATATTATTAATATCATTTATTTGATTCATTCTTTAATAAATATATTATTACATCATCTTTATGTCACTATTTAATTTAATTATTTATTTCCTAACAATTATAAATAAATTACCACGATGAAGGTAATATGTCTATATTTCTATGTACTGTTAATAGTTGAATATATCACTTATATAATTATATATTTAAATTATTTAGTAAGAAGAGACATATTTATGATATATTAACCTTTACTTTAAATTAAATGTAATAAATGTCAAAATCACACTTTTGTCTTCCAAAGGTCGCAATTTTAGCCCAAGGATAGTCATTGTCGATAATAACTCATCAAATAAGATTAGTAAAAGTTTTATTGTAATTTTAGAAGATTATAATATTAATTTTACCTTTAATTACCTATTTACCATTAATCATGGTAAATAAAATACTAAAGTTACTAATCCCGAAAAATTATTTTGATCCAATCGGTCCACATTTTTTATAATGGTTACAACCATTTATTTTTATATTTGAAAATTAAATTCATTGAAGAGGTTAAATTATGTTTAACACTAATCTCATTGACAGATCGAGAAAACGATTTTTTTAAGTTAAATATCCAAAAGTTCACATAGTTGTTCTATTTAATTTTAATTTAAAAATTCATTTAATGAACTAAATTAGATTAGCTGGTAAAATCTTTATTTATTTATACCTTAAAACCATGTAAAATGATAATCTAAAAATACAAATAAATTATATG
Organism: Viscum album; assembly: GCA_963277665.1. Classification (NCBI taxonomy): domain Eukaryota; kingdom Viridiplantae; phylum Streptophyta; class Magnoliopsida; order Santalales; family Viscaceae; genus Viscum; species Viscum album. The sequence goes on from OY728128.1 coordinate 842,434,795, forward strand.
AAAAGGTCATTTGAATTAAAATGCAGTATTTTCACTATTCATTAAAATATAAATTTAATAAAAAAATACAAAAAATTAACAAAAATAAATTTTGATGTCCTGATTCTTAATAAAAAGTTTATTTTGTAAAATATAAAATATATTAGTGACATAAAATATATTTAAAAATGGTTCTCCATCAAAAGGCGGTAAAAATGCCTTTTTTGAAGAAAAAAAATTTTTTATTCATAAAATTGAATTTATTCTTATATAATGTCTAGAAAACATATAAAATGAATTTTAAACATCATATTTAATTTATATATCATTAATATAATCCATAAAAGAGAGATTTTATTATTTTATAAACAAAATTATTTTCACTAAAATAGAATTTCATAAAAACATATCCTTTATATTCAGTTGGTTTTTATTTTATTTTCTAATTAATTTTCTTACCAATGAATCATTATATAAACATGTGTAAACCCTATTTTCATAATTTAATTAATATCATTCATTAACATTATTATAAAGGCTATGAGATGACAACAACATAAACTAATAATATTAATAATATATTATTTTTTCAATATAATATTGTCTTGTGTGTAACGTATAATTTCAGAGAAACCCATTATTGCATGTCAGCTTTGCTATCAAACAGAGCATACATTAGAAATTAAAATTACTATCAATTTCATAATTATTAATAAATATGAAAAGTTTATAATTTTATAATTACATGGGATGTTATATCCTTCCCTCTTTTTTGAAATTACGTCCTCTCAATTTTAAATTTGGGCATGGTAACAAAGGTTTAACTTTTCAAACATACTTAACTGAAATTTCACATTGGAAAAAGAGTCAATAAAACATCCACATTAAAAGAAGAAATTTAAATAAAAGTTAACCTGAGATAAGAAATTCTATGATTCCATCATGGTTATGGAAGAAAAACTACCCATCATATTCTGGTGGAGAGTGATAGAAAACATAATCAGGAGAAAGTTAACAATCAGAAAACCATAAAATTGTGTTGTGTTAAATGGTCGTTGATTTCTTAGTAGAAAAATTAAACAGAAAATGCTTTTATTTTAAGGTCATTTTCATATAGTTGACGAATTATTTTATGACTTAGAATAAGAACATAAGGAAATATACTTAGATGAAAAGTAGATATTCATCCTTTAAGAAAATTATACCGTAATCTTAAATTTTTCTCCAATGATGAGTATCCAATATATTTTTTTACCTGAAGCACCAGAATCAACTACAATATGATCACATAATGCACAAATGATTAACTATCTATTTCTCCAGTCATGAAATATTAACAAAAAAAATTAGGATAAAATATTATAATTCTCAAAATATAATTAAATTTTAAATAAGAATGACTACTTTCAATATCCAAAATTCATAATTAATAATTACAATCCAACATAGCCCATTTCACAAATAAATTTCCTTGAAATTCCACAAATAATCCAAACTAATATTTAAACCCAACATTTAGTTGGATTTGATCACATAGTCTTCCAGGATATGTTTTAACAATTATCTCCAAATAAAATAATCCACTCTTAATGTATCATAATAAAAAGTAATTTCCTAATCACATACTATCCATGATAGGTTAATAATTTACATTAATAACTTAATTCTTTGTAAGTCCATAATTAAAAATCATAGATTCTTTCAAAATATAATTCAACCCTTATTCCTCAAATAAAATTTGAAAGTATTATATTTACCTTAATCATATAGGGTTCCAAAAATAGTGAACATATTACACAAAAAAATTCCCTTAATCACCAAATAATTTTCCAATTAAAGGATATCTATTTAATAAAACCTAATTTCTCAAAATCAACTTATTCTGATTCAATAAACTCATTTAAATAAAAATAAAAAATCATAATAACCAATGACTTCATGTAGGATAGTGGTAGGAGACAAAGTATTGATGCACTTCGATTGTGGGTTCAATTATTTTGGTTGTGTTCAGTGCAATAGGTTGTCACCCTTCTTATAGATTTCTCTTTTCATAAAATTAAATAATATTATAACATTACAAAAATTGAAATAAAATCCTCAATAATAACCATAATATATTTTAACCTCAAAATTTATCTCAGGCCTTTCATTTTTCTTCCCAAAATAAATAACCCATAATTACCTCAAAAATAACTGTCTCCAAAAATAACGTTAATCACCTAAAAAGATTGGAACATAATGCCTGAAAAGGGATTTATAAGACATTGAACTTATGATCAAACGTAAAATTATAAACCCGTAATGATATCCCTAACTCTTAAGTAGACATCCTAATATCCAAAGTTGTATCAACCATCCTCTAATACCAATTGTAAGGCCCCATACATAAATATTACATATGTCACAACCTGTCCTAGTGGGGCTCACGCCGCGACTCCCTAATCCCACCTCTAATAGGATATGGGCTGGTGACTAGCACATAGTAGGAATATCACTAACATGGGAGGCATTTCCTAAGGACCTTTACACATGAAAAAAATCCACATACCCACAATTTTTTAGATGTGAAAACCTCTATGAAACCAAATGAATGAATAAAAATAAACCTAACCAACATAGTGCATTTGAATTTAAAGTATGGAAAGTAATTCGGGATAAAATACAAGACCACCAAATGAAAGAGTCTAAAAACTACAAAGTCCAACATTTAAGCATAAAAAAGGTACTGGGATTGTTTCTCATAGCCATATGAACACCACATCCAGTAAGGAAGCTCACAAAGATGGGCCTGCTCCTGGTCTGCCCTGGACTCTATCAAAAGGCCGCTCTTCTGCATAAGACACAACACAAGTGGGAAAATCACATGTAGGGGTGAGTATTACAATACTTATTAGAGGAACCTAAAAACCACAAATAAATACACAATATAAAGGTACTGTCAGCTATATATAGTATATTTCTATAGAACATTTAACAAGAGAGAAATATCTAGATATACTTGAAACCCAAACCCATGGTCTAGAGGTAAGTCACAATGACCACATAACTACACTAGAGATTTAGTTCGAAAATTCCACAAAGCACTCATCTAGGAGAACTCACTCCATGAGTCTGATAGCTCTAATGAAGTTCATCTAAGATGTACATTATTCAGGAAGTGTCACAAGATAGGTTGACACACTGATATATTTGAAGAGAGATCAAATACACTAATTCTAATGGAACTCACTCATGAGTGGGGAAAGATCATGATACACGGACGAGGATCACTTCCAAGGACTTGTAGTATACCATGAATCATCTGAATTTACCTACTATGTATAGGATTGGTTTTTGTAGGATTGGTCACATCTATACTTGACTCTACATAGGTCTATGAATGGGTAGATGTTCTCACTTCGGGTCACACATAGGGATTCTGACTCTATCCATAAAGTTCTACTGAAAGGATCATACTCTTGTTGATGGAAATGATACCTAAACTTTAGGGGAATGAACAAAGGTGGAACTAACCCAAATGAAACTTTTCCAAGGTACAGTGGACTAGGAGATAAATCTTTGTTCCGAAAAGTACGTTATGTGTAAAAAGGTCACACGTCGTGTCCTTTGACCCTGATTACTGCCTGTGTAGAAAGGCTCATGTCGAAGAGAATTTCATGTTGAAAGAGATATAATCGGTGTGTAGAAGAGTAACACACCATGTCCTACTATCCAGGGGTCACTCCTGGTATTCTGGTAATGTGACTATTCACAACTTCAGCCCATGTACCAGTACGTGGGTAACCTGTGTAACATGTCTAGTGTGGCAGTGTAGTGGAGTACATGTCATGTACTCCACCTCGTGTCCGTGTATCATTCGAGATACATGTCGTGTCCTGCCTAAGGACACACACATTTTGTGATAGTTTCCACACTCCATGTCATTACTTCTTACATCGCAAAACCCTAGCCACCACTGATTCAACCACACAATCTGTGTTCTTTAGAGAACACACAGTGTCCATCGCATTTGTTTCTAGAAAACGGTGTTCTTTCTCCCGCACCTCATTTGATCTTCCAACCATCAATCCAGCCATATGTTCAGCTCAAAACACAGGATCCGACATCACCCCACCCTTGTAACACCAAATTTGTATGTTTTGAGTGTTCCATCATCCCTGAAAACCTATTTTTATTATCCATGAAAAAACACTTGAATGAATATTTCTCCTGAACCATGTAGATTCATCCACCTCCATCATCGTCGCACCTCTGCTGAGTCGTTATGATGTAAAATCTCCAATTTGGGATCGTTGTTTTGCAAAAAAGACATGCAATGAACTATTTTTCATAACCCCATGAAGAATGTGGGGACAGAAAGGGAGAAGAAATCAAAATACAATAAATGAGGAACAAAACCTGCCATTCATTCGTCACGGCATTGATCTACTTCTATTAGAAGGATCAAACAGAAAAAAATCAAATATGAATCAAATCATGTATAGATTAATTTCCCAAAATGAAATTGATAAAAGACCCTCCTGCAAGAACAAATTATTCACAGGTCAACCTATTCATGATTTTATCCGAGTTCATTGTTTAATCTAAGATCAGGGAAAAAATAAAAAAACCACCCCTACCTTGATCTTCAATTAAGAGGGAGAGTGGTCATCAGTCGGGATTCGATGTCACTTCACAAGAATCCACACGTTGCTTTTCATCATTGTTCATTGAGAATTCTCCTAGGGTGGAACCTCTTCAAAGCTCCAAATGATTCCAGGGACTTTTCCACAGTTATGATCCTAACCCTGATCTCCTTCTAATTTAAAACAAATTAATGTGTCACTGCATTATGGAAATGTTTAAAATAAAATAAATCATTAATTTATTTTATCTTCTTCAAAATGTCTACAAACTTACTTCTTCTGATGACCCATGCTAGTCAAGGTTAGGCCTTTTCTAACGTAAAGTTTCAACTTTTAATGCAATGGTTCCATCAGATTTATGATATGTGCACCTGTATAAATGTTATTCCCCTTTTTTTCAGAAAACTTCTCATGCCTACTATTTAAAGTTTATTTTATTTCAAAAATTTATTTCGGGAACTCCGAGCCCTGAAATTGCACTTCTTCCCAAATACTTATCTCATAATAATTCTATATAATATTTAAAAATAATACATGAAAAATCTGAGACATTACATTATCCCTACCTTAGGGATTTTATGACCCCGAAAAGTAAAAAAAGGCTACTCAAAAAAGTGGGTATTGTGGATAAATCTGAACCTCCTACTCCCACGTTCTCTCATAAAGGTTACATTTCTTCCACCAGACATGCACCAAGGGAATATTTCACCCATGAAGGATCATCTCTTATTGACCCTCTATCTTCATTGGGTACTCTATAAAGGTTACCCCATCCTTGATGTCTATCTCACTACAGTCGATGATATGTGATGGGTCCTGCACGTACCTCCTCATCTGTGACATGTGGAAGACATCATGTACCTAGTGAAATTACAGCGATAGATCTAGGGGCTACTCCACCTCATCTTCTCTATGCAGTATCTGAAAATGGCCAATGAACCTTAGGGAAAACTTACTGCCCCAATCAAATATTGGCAACCCTCAAAGAGGTGAGACCTGATGGAAGACATAATATCCCTCTTCAAACTCTAGAGGTCTGCATTGTAGTGGCCTAGACCTCTCCGGTCCATTATATTGTAAAAATTTGATGTCGTCAAACATGAAGCATGTTATAATAATGATTTTTTATAATAAAAATTGATAAGGGTGGCGTGAAAATATTTGTTGTTAATTAGATTAAATGGTTTTAATTTAATTATTGTGAAATAAAAGAAATAAAATTGAATGTATTTAATTCAATGAGGGGAGGTTCATGGTTTCTTTTTGATTTACATAAATTTTAATAAATACTAAATTATATGTGTAACGAGCATATAATGGGAGGCGCATGGAATAAATTATAAAGGAATAAATTATAATAAATGAGGCGCATGTAATAAATTATAAGGGAATGAAATGCATGGGGCACATGGGCGTGACCTTGTATAGGAGGTGTTGTGTGGTTCCCCAATATTAAAGTTGTAATTGTGTAAATAACATTAAAAGGGTATTATTATATAATAATTTATTATAATAATAATAACAAGAAGTGGTGCATAGAGGGGGGGGGGAGCAACCCCTTATGGGTGAATCCAACTTTTATTTTGGAAAATTAAAATAATTAAAATAATATTAATTTAATATATTATAAAAATAATAATAAAATGATAATAATGAATGGAAGGGGTTCCCAACCCGTGCGTGAATATCATGTGATTGGAGAGAGGGAGTGTTATCCTCACATTATAAGAATTTAATAATAATATATTTAATATAATGTTGATTTAATATATTATAATAGTAATAAAATGATAAAAGAGGAAAGGGAAGGTGCATGGAGGGTGGGTGTCAACCCCTCATGAGTGAAGTGTTTTGGATGATTAAATGAATATAAATATAATAATAATAATAATATAATATTGTTATTATTTTGGGTTATCAAATCTTAAGTAGTCCATAACTTCTTCAGATGATATCGGATTGACGAACCATCAGCGGTAGCGTAACCCTGAAATTATGACAGTCATTTTAAGACCAATGATGAATACCTTTTTATGTCTCATGTCTCATGTCAATAAAACGCCTATTAATAATTGAAGTTATTATTATCATTAAATGAATGGAAATCATGTGACATGTCATGTGTTGACCATTCAAACAGCGTAACAGTTGTACGGTCATGTCGTGTATTCAATAATACACGATGCATACCATTTTACCATTTCATTTCCTATATATGAGAGGGCCACGTGTTATTTATCGACCCCACTTCTTCTACGCAGGGCGACGCTCATGGATGACCCATAATCCTTCCTCCTATATTCTTCATCCGGACTCCGATCATCGATCTGTTGGTGGCTGCGGGATCATGTCAACAAGGAGAACATTGTGCACCTCATTCCTTTCCCTCTTCTCTGACTTCCTTTTCATAGTTTCCTACTGAGGAGATTTTTGATATTTGACGGGAATGATGCTCTTCGATGAACATCATCTTAATGGTACATTTTACCCCATTCTTATTCCTTACATGATCTCCTCTTTTTGTTCCTCCTTTACATGATATTACAAGTGACACCTTAAACCATAATAGAGTCTCTCTTGGTTGTTAGTGCAGTTGTGCCACAGCATCCATGGGAGGACATAGTTTTCAGGAGGAGTGATCGAAATCCTCGTGGTGGTCGTTTTCGCAGAAGGACATCAAAACCTATTCAAGTAGGGATCTTACCTTAGTCTCTCTCTCTCTCTTTTGTGCATCATGCGAGGTGGGTATCATCTTATTTTCATGAGATACAGTTGAACCAATATATAAAGATAATAACTTCTTAATGAACAGGTTTGGGGAAGTTTTTTTTGATATTTTTGTTTTATTTCCATCAATTCCTATCATTTGATTATGTTGGGAATTGAATAGGCTTATGCCTAATGAAAACCATGGTCGTTGAGGGCCTTTTCTTGTGCAATTAAATGTTTCCATGCTTTTCTGGATTTTTTTTGGATGAAATTTCATAAAATGTGGAAATTGGTTAATCATGTAAAGTTGGCTGATTAAATGAATACCTGGAACCCTTTTATGATCACCCCAGTTAAATGAAAGATTGGATTTTGTGGGTGATGGTTGGGGTTTAATTATGTGAAGGGGTGTTTCATGGGTTGTTGTGGAATGAGTGAGCTGCAGGTTTGCGGTTGGATTGGTTGTGGGTTGGCGGGTATTATATGGTTGTGATGGGAAGCGGAGCGGTGGTAAATGGTATCAAAGGAATGATGATGTGGTACGAGTATTGTTTCTGATGTGTTTGTGGTTATTGTGGTTGGCAGCAGGGCTTTAGGGATGGGTTGTGCATATTAATAAAAGTGGAAGAGTTAACTAATGAATTGTGGGGCATGATAGTTGATTAAATACAGAAAATCAATGGAATTTATTTGTTGATAAAAGAAAATGGTATTGTGTTGCTTGTGTTTTCCCTAACTTTATTTGTGGTTGGCAAGGATATGTTTTACAAACGATTGATCTGTTTTGGTTGTTGTTAGTTTCTCGGTAGTTAATGAACTAATAAACTAAAACTATTGAAACATGAAAAGCTTAAGGGGGTTTTGGGATATTTATTGTGTGCATTCTTTCGAGATAGTAGTGTCAAGGTATGTTATTAGATATTTTGTGTATAAGCCTTAGGATGGGTTGAGTGGTTGATATAATTATATAAATCTGTATGTTTTAGGTTTCTTTAGGCACCACACCCATGTTGAGCACTACGTACCAAACACCCATGGGATGGGGGGTGAGATTATCAAACATCTAAAGGATAGCTGGTTATTTTTCTTCCCTATGCTCCCTCTCCTAGGTTCTATAGCCCAATATCCTTCGGGAAGGTTACGATAGATGTTTCCAAATAGTCTTTGGGGTGAGGATTTGATATGTTCCCAGGTCTCTTCGGGATGATATGTGATGTGGTTCGCAGGTGTCTTCGGGGTGAGATGTGGTTATGGTCGAGGATTGAGTGTTGGCGGGATACTATGAGCTTCATATGGCCAGGTTGCGGCACTAGCTCAGGAAGAGGGGGAAACATCAGAGCATTAGGCATAAGGGCTTGAGCAGTATTCAGTGGGAAGGTGGTTCAGGGGTAACCATACTTTCATAATATTACTATATGACTCTATTGACTTGCGATATTTGGTGATTGTGGCTTGTAAGGTTGGGTGGATAGATTATTTTCTAGGATTTGGTTCCTTCTATTTTCTCAGAGGTCATTAGGATGTCTCCTCACCTGTACACGACAGCTTTAGGTTTTTCTACTGAGTATACATGAATGCTCACGCTACGTTTACTTTCAAGTTTTCAAGAGGCTTCAGGGACCATTCGGGACCTTGCTAGTTGGGCGTTGGAGTTTTTCTGGTTGCAGTTTTTTCTTTCTTTTTTTGGTATCATACTTTGGAGATTTTCTTGTACTTGTACTTTTGTTTTAGTATTGTATAAAACATGGATATGGGTTTGGTTTTTGGTTTATTTTCATTTACTTATTCCTTTTTCTTTTGGTGTTTGACTCATCCTATTTCATGATCTTAAAAAGTAAAAAGGGTAATTCCCCCCCCCCATATTTGTGAAAAATCATACCCTTGGTGCTATTCACCACTCTAGGGCCTACTAGAGGTAGGAATCTGGGGTCATTATCCCCCTTTCACCATTTCTAGCTTAGGAGGGGAATCTTTGGTGGGAGGGGGTCATGAAAGAATGGTATCAAAGGATGATGGTTGAGAGAGATGATGGAGTCTGGAGTTAGGCATAGTGAGGATTGCATGGGATGGTAGGGCAACAGTGTTGGTTGATCATAGTGCATGAAATAGGACAGGGAAGACCGGCTAGGACACGGGATTTTAGGGCCCCCCCATGATCTGATTCAAGGACTATGAGCTTACCGAACGACCAATTAAGACTATATTTATTGCAGGGTAGAGACCCTAGTAAAGTTACATGCATCATCATGATTTGTGTTTTACTTGATTTGGGTGTTCTGGGAAAGAAATCAAAATAAAATGATAAAATGAAACCTTGAGAAAATTTTCCTTGCAAAATGGGATTAGGTGTTCTTTGTTTACCGTATATCTATGGCACCTAGACGTTGTTCCCGGGTGACTCGGGTAGTCGAGGCCCAACAGATTCAGATGGTCGATTAGCTAAGGATTGACCGAGAGGAGGAATATTTCTTGTGGAAGCGCACGTTTAGTGATTTCCAGTGATAGATCTTGAAGAAGTATTAAGGTAGCACATTGGATATGGAATTCGAGAGTTAGTTGGAGGAACTTGAGATCACCTTTGGGATAATCAGGGCTCCATCAGAGTACTGGGTTCCTCTAGCTGTAAGCCAGCTGCGAGGAGCCGCACGTCAGTGGTGGATGATTTACCTTGGGGAGGGGAAGGAGACAGAAGTTCTTTGGGCTATCTTCGAGAAGGAGTTCCGCGAGGAATTTATTTCCTCGACAAAGAAGGCTGAGAAGAGGCAGGAGTTGTTGTCTCTCCAATAAGAAAGCATATCAGCGTGGGAACTAGGGGTCAAGTTCAAGGATCTCTACTGTTTTCCCCTGAATCTCTTTCTGGATGAGGATTCCTGAGCCATACATTTAGAGGAGGGACTTCACCCCTCTATTCGGTGAGTGGTGACCCCTTTAACCTTACCAACGTACCTAGAAGTATAGAATAAGGTGGAGATAATAGAGAGGATGAAATCACAAGTAGGTTCACCACGAGAGAGGAGTCACCCTAGTTCATCGAAGAAGGAGGCGGTCAGCAGTAGATCCCCAGCAACAAGACCTTCCATGTTTCGACCGGCAGGGAGCAGACTTCACCAGGTCCCATACCAATCTCACGATTTCCGCCTGTTTTCTATAGGCCAGGTACTGAAGTTCATTGCATGTGGTAATTGTGGGCATCTTGGCAGACATATCCCTTTTTCAGACTCATTATAGAGGGGCTGGTCATGTTCATCCCCAGCCCCAGAAGCAGTTCCTAGATAGAACCTTCCAGCAGCAATATGCTCCAATCCCTCCAAGGGGAGCTGGAGCAAGTGGTGGCCAACCATAGGGAGTTCCTCAAGGACTCCAACCAGGATTTTGTCGAGGAAGTGGACATCAACAGAGAGGCAGAGGAGTGGGTTGCGGACAGTTTCATGCAATAGAAGCGGCAACCCTAGCAAGTCCAAATATCGAGAGAGATGTTTTTGGTTTTACATAAATGCTCTCATTTATGTTTTGTTTAAATTCAAGAGAATCACACTCCTTTTTTGAAACTCATTCTTGCACATTCTTTGGGCCTGGACCTTGTTTTTCTTGAGTGTATAACGCTAAGTTGTGTCCCTCTTTCCTTTAAATGCGTGTGAAGATTCCTAACATGTGGGGATAGGAGAAACAGATCCCTAATCAAGATGCATTAATGTGGATTTGATTAATCCTGTGCCGGAGAGTTAGTGTCGCCCAAAGAAGATAGTATCATGACATGGGAGAAGGAATTCCCCAATCCATGTGTTGGGGAAGCGTGTGGCTTGTTTTGTGTAGTGTTGTGGGGGTGGGAGGACCTAATCCTTAATCGAGATGCATTAATGTGGATGCGATTAAACCGATGCAGGTGATTCAGTTCCACCTAAAGTGGATAATATCTCGACATGGGGGAAGGAATTCTCTAACTCATACAATTTGGATAGTGGTTGGATTCCTATTATAACGAGACCCCGGAGAGGTATCTTGCAGGGTGTTTGTTCGGACCTTTCACCTTTTTATGGGTTGGTTTTTAATTCTCAAGGATGAGAATGTTTTTAGAGGTATCTGATGTAATGGACCAGACCTCTTCAGTCTATTACTTTGTAAAAATTTGATGTGTTCAAACACGATGCATTTTATAATAATAATTTTTGATAATAATAATCGATAAGGTTGGCATGAAAATATTTTGTGATAATTAGATTAAATGGTTTAAATTTAATCATTGTGAAATAAAATAAATAAAATTGAATGTATTTAATTCAATGAGGGGAGGTGCATGGTTTCTTTTTTATTTATCTAAATTTTAATAAATAATAAATTATGTTTGTAATGGGTATATAATGGGAGGCGCATGGAATAAATTATAAAGGAATAAATTATAATAAATGAGCTGCATGTAATAAATTATAAAGGAATTAAATGCATGGGGCACATGGGTGTGACCTTGTATAGGATTCATTATGCGGTTCTCCACAGTTAATGTTGGAATTGTGTAAATAATATTAAAAGGGTATTATTATATAATAATTTGTTATAACAATAATAACATGAAGAGGAGCATGGAGGGTGGGGGCACAACCCCTTATGGGTGAATTCAACTTGTATTTTGGAATATTAAAATAATTATAATAATATTCATTTAATTGATTATAAAAAAATAATAAAACGATAATGATGAATGGAAGGGGTTCCCAACCAGTGCGTGAATATCATTTGATTGGAGAGAGGGAGTGTTATCCTCCCGTTATAATAATTTAATAATAATATATGTAATATAATGTTGATTTAATATATTATAATAGTAATAAAATGATAAAAGAGGAAAGGGAAGGCGCATAGAGGGGGGGTTCCAAACCCTCATGCATGAAGTGTTTTGGATTCTTAAAAGAATATAAATATAATAATAATAATATAATAATATTGCTATTCTTTTGGGTTATCAAATCTTAAGTAGTCCATAACTTCTTCAGATGATATCGGATTGACAAACCGTCAGCGGCAGCGTAACCCTGAAATTATGATGGTCATTCTAAGACCAATGATGAATACATTTTTATGACTCATGTCTCGGGTCAATAAAACACCTATTAATAATTGAAGTTATTGTTATCATTAAACGCATGGAAACCACGTGACGTGTTGTATGTTGACCAGTCAAACAGCGTAATAGTTGTACGGTCATGTTTTGTATTCATTAATACACAATGCATACTATTTAACCTATTTGTTGCCTATATAAGAGAGGGTCACGTGTTATTTATGGACCCCTCTTCTTCTCCGCATGGCGACACTCCCGGATGACCTAGAATCTTTCCTCTTATCTTCTTAATCCGGACTCTAATCATCGATCTGTCAGTGGCTGCAAGATCGTGTCGACGAGGTGAACATCGTGTACCTTGTTCCTTTCCCTCTTCTTTGACTTCCTCTTCATAGTTTCCTACTAAGGAGATTGCTGATATTTTACAGGAATGACGCTCTTCGACGAACGACATCTTTATGGTATGTTCTACCCCATTCTTATTCCTTCCTTGATCTCCGATTTCTGTTCATCGTTTCCATGCTATGACAAGTGACACCTTAAGACTTAATGGAGTCTCTCTTTGTTGTTAGTTATGTTGTGCTGCATCTTCCACAGGAGGACATAGTCGTCGGGAGGAGTGATCAAAATCCTCGTGGTGGTTGTTTTCATAGAAGGACATCAAAACATCTTTAGGTAGGGATATCAGCTTCATATCTCTCTCTTTTGTGCATCATGCGGGGTGGGTATCCTATTGTTTTCATGATATACAGTTGAACCAGTAAATAAAGATAATAATTTGTCAAAGAACAAGTTTGGGGATGTTTGTTGATATTGGGGTTTATTTCCATCAATGCTTATCCTTTGATTATTTTGTGAATTGAATAGGCTCATTCCTATTGAAAATAACTGTCATTGGGGGCCTTTTCTTGATCAATTAAATGTTGCCCTGTTTTTCTGGATTGTTTTGTGGATGAAATTTCATAGAATGTGTAAATTGGTTAATCATGTAAATTTGGACGATTAAATGAATACCTGGAACCCTTGTATGATCACCACAGTTAAACGAAATGAAAGAATTAATTTTTTGGGTGATGGTTGGGGTTTAATTATGTGAAGGGGTGTTTCGTGGGTTATTGTGGAACAGGTGATAAGAAGGGCTGCGGTTGTCTTGGTTGTGGGTTGGAGTGTATGATATGGTTGTGATGGGCAGTGGAGCTACGGTGAATGGTATCAAATGGATGATGATGTGGTATGGGTATTGTTTCCGATGTGTTTGTGGTTATGGTGGTTGGCAGCAGGGCTGCAGGGATGGGTTGTGCATATGAATAAAAGTGTAAGATTTAACTAATGAATTGTGGGGTATGATAGTTGATTAAATACAGAAAATCAATGGAATTGATTGGCTAATAAAAGAAAATGGTATTGTGTTTCATGTTTTTTCCTTAACATTATTTTTGGTTGGCAGGGATATTTTTTACGAATGATTGATCTGGTTTGGTTGTTGTTAGTTTCTCGGTATTTAAGGAACTGATAAACTAAAACTTTTGAAACATGAAAAGCTTAATGGGGTTTGGGGCTGTTTATTGTGTGCATACTTTCGAGGTAGTAGTTTTGAGGCATGTGCTTAGATATTTTTTGTATAATCCTTAGGATGGTCTGAGTGGTTGTTATAATTATATAAATTTGTACGTTTTATGTTTCTTTACGCACCCCACCCATGTTAATCACTACGTGCCGAACAACCGTGGGACGGGGGGTGAGATTCTCAAACATCTAAAGGATGGTTGGTTACTGTTCTTCCTTGTGCTCCCTCTTCCAGGTTCTATAGACCAATATCCATCAGGCAGTTTACGATAGATGTTTCCCAATAGTCTTTGGGATGAGGATTTTATATGTTCCCATGTGTCTTTGGGATGATATGTGATGTGGTTTCTAGGTGTCTTCGGAATGAGATGTGGTTATGGTCGAGGATTGAGTGATGGCGGGATACTATGAGCTTCATATGGCCAGGTTGTGGCACTAGCTCAAGAAGAGGGGTAAACATCAGAGTGTTAGGCATGAGGGCTTAAGCAGTATTCAGTGGGAAGTTGGTGTGGGGGTACCCATACTTTGATAATATTACTAAACTACTCTATTGACTTGTGATATTTCATGAGTGTGTCTTGTAAGGTTGGATGGATAGATTCCTTGCTAGGCTTTGGTTCCTTCTATTTTCTTAGAGGGAATTAGGATGTCTCCCCACCTTTACACGACAACTTTAGGTTTTCGTACTAAGTATACTTGTATGCTCATCCTATGTTTACTTTCATGTTTTCAGGAGGACTTCAGGGACCATGTGGGACCTTGTTAGTTGGACGTTGGAGTTTTTTTTGTTGCAGTTTTTGCTTTCTTTTTTTTGGTATTGTACTTTGGAGATTTTCTTGTACTTGTACTTTTGTTTCAGTATTGTATAAAACATGCATATGGGTTTGGTTTTGGTTTTATATTCATTTACTTGTTCCTTTTTCTTTTGGTATTTTACTCATCCTATTTCTTGATTTTAAATAGTAAAAACGGTAATGCACCCCATATTTGTGAAAAATTATACCCTTGGTGCTAGTCACCACTTCGGGGCCTACTGGAGGCAGGACTCGGGGGTCATTATCCCCCTTTCACCACTTCCAGCTCAAGAGGGGCATCTTTGGTGGGAGGGGTTCGTGACATCCATCGTCTATGATTATATGAATTCAATTGGATTTGTAAAGTCTTCATCCACTCCTATATGATCTTCACCTTCTCGATGGTAGCTCAAACCAACGTTGGACCCATGAGTGTTGACTCTATGAGGCTAGTATAGAAAAGCAGTGACCAAAAGGTTCACCCATATAAAGCCTCAAACAGTTCCATAAAAATGGTAGAGTGGTAGATTTTGTTGTATGAAAACTCTATTAGTGGTAGGCGGTCCTCTCAACTATGACTAAAATTCATTATACAGACCCACAACATATCCTCTAGAACCTGAAGGGTTCTCTCCATATGGTCATATGGATGGGGATGGAATGTTTTTCTCAAGAATTTCTATGTACCAAACACCTCCTGTAATCCCTTACCCAACTAGGATGTGAAATGAGAATCACAATCTTATACAATCTTTGAAGGTATTCCATGAATTCGAACTATCTTCTACAAGTAGAGGCATCCTAAGAACTCCATAGAATTGTTCTCCCTAATAGTTTGGAAGTGGGATGACTTGGTGAGTTAGTCAATGACCACTTGGATGGACCCTAGATTTTCATGGTACTCCTATCACAAAGTACATCAATATTCTACCCCACTTCCACTCCGGCACTTCTAGGGGTGAGATAACCCTACTGGCACCTGGTGCTCAACCTTCACCTACTTGCACATACGGCATCGAGAAACAAAATCATCTACTTCCTTCTTTATACATATCCACCAAAACTAATGTCAATGGTCTTGGTACATTTTCTCCACTTCATGATGTACTTCTAAAGGTGATACATGAAACTCCCTCAGAACCTCCTCCCACAACGCCACTGGCACAACTATGCATCCTCTAAAAAGGATGCAATGTTCCCCACTATGTGAATATCCATCAAGAGCATGTCATGTAGACAAATGAACACGTAATGTCTTGTAGTATACATCCCCCATATGTGCCTCCCTAACACTATGTAATAGTGGTGGGGTGAAAACCATCTACCGGATATAATCTGCATCATCTACATGCACAAATGATAATTGTAGTGTGGCCAACTACTCTGACGCCTCACTCAGGAGTTGTGAACTCGATATCCAACTAGGAGAATCATCTACTATGTTCCCCTTACCAATAGTATAATTGATATTGAATTCATAATCCTAGTGGAACTCTATCCATCACCTCTTTCATAGATTCAGGTCCTTTTGTGATAATTAGTACATAAGGATCATGTGTTCAGAGTAGACGATAAATTGTTCACCCATTGGGTAGTGTCGCCACATCTTCAAAAAGAATACTACCACTGCCAACACTCGATCATGAGTCGTGTAGTTCTTCTCATATGGCCTTACCTGGAATGAACCATAAAGAATCATTTCATTTCTCTACCTCATGACATATTTATTCTAGGTCCCTGATGTATTGCAGAAAACTGTGTACTCGACACTCTCTTCTGAAAGTCCCACGATCTGTCCACTCATTAAATTCTACCTTAACTTCATGAAATCCTACTTACATATATCTTTCCATATGAAAGGATGCACCTTCTGGGTCAAGGCTATCATTGGTTTTGATATCTGGGAGAAATTATGAATAACTAACTGGTATTATCTTGTTAGCCCAAGGAATATTCTCACTTCTATCACACACCAGGGTGGCGCCCATGATAACATTTCCTTGACCATGGCTAGGTCCAATGCTACTCCATTGGCTGAGATAACATGTCCTAAAATGTAGACTTCCTGTATCTTAAAATGTCACTTCGAGAGCCTCCCATAAATTCATTGATCTCTGTGTATATCTAGAACCATTTGCAGGTGTCTCGTGTGCTCCTCCTCTAATGCCGAGTACACAAGAATTTCATAGAGGAAGACCACTACAAACCAATATTGGTACATCTTGAAGATCTGGTTCATAAATACCATGAAAACCATAGGGGTGTTAGTCACGCAAAAAGGCATCACTAAGTAATCATAGTGACCATAACAGCATCTGAAATCTATCTTCGATAAATCCACTTCTCGTACTCATAACTGATGGTAACCCAATCGAAGGTAAACCTTAGAGAACCATCGTGCCCACTCCACTGATCAAAGAGATCTTCGATCCTCGAGAGTGGATACTTGTTCTTCACTATTACCTAGTTCAGGCGCTGATAATCCATGCATAGCCTCAAAATCCTATATTCCTTCTTGGAAAGTAATACTAGAGCCACCCTAGGTTAAAAACTGGGTCTTACTAAGACCTTACTTTGTAAATCCTTCAACTACACCCTTGCCTCATGAAGCTCTACGGGAGCCATCTGATACGCTAGGGAGGATATTGGTGTCATCCTAGGGTGTAAGTCATTGTATAAGTTGATCTACCAGTGGGGAGGTATTCCTTCAAAATCTTCTAGAAAGATTTCCTCATACTCTACCACCAGTTCATGAAATAGAAAGCTCACAACATCGGATGCTCCAAAGGTAAGACTACCCAACTCATGAGTGATCAGCTGCACCCTCCTATGCATGAGCCCATTCAATGTTGTATTGGTTTCCTTTTCACCAACAAAGGAAACCCTTTTTCCCTCACTATAGACACACCACACTCTTCTCCTAAATCAATCAATCTAGGCATGGACTGATGATAACCAATCCGTACCAAGAATAACGTCATAAGTTCTCGACTCTTCCACTAAGAGGTTCCAACTGAAACTCTCACCTACCAGGGTAAGATTTCACTACTAGAAAAGATGTGTGATAATTGAGTCTCATCCCGTAGGTGTCTTCAAGTGTAAGGGTTGATTCAATGGATCCACCGGGATCTCAAGGTTTTACACAAGACATCTGGCGAGGAAAGAATGGCCAACATGTCTGTATATAAGTATGGAAACTAATGTAGAAAAGACATATATTGTACCTCGAATCATCGCCGGAGTTCTGGTTCATATGTCTTGACCACATATAGTTACCCCCTCCCCTATCCTCCATCTCCATGAGCCTGGTGCATACCTCCTGGGGGTGGTGGTGGAAGTAGGTCAAAGGGTATGCCACCTTCTATAGCTCTCTATGCTCCTCTCCCACATCTTCTACCTGGAAGGTCTTTCTTCTCCACTATTTACCTCAACCTTGGTGGTCCATCCACCACCTCCCTATAATCATTTAAATGGGTTGGGAAATCTCTAATGAGGTTTCCCCTACTGTCGCACGATTAGCATCACCTCTTCCTAGGATGACTGGATCCAGCCTGAGATCTCTAGACCACAGATTCCATGTCTTGTGTCTTCCTATGACGTATCCCATGTCTCGATCTATATGCCAGATGTCAGGTCCCTAATGCTGAGGTGTCTGAACCTATTTGCCTATTTTTGGGTACCATTAGATGTATCGGCTCACCCATGAAGCTCTTGACCACCAAATATCTCTCGAGCACTCCTTCATAAGTTGAAATTCATATAGGCATGACACTAGCTCAGATGTCCCATCGTAGACCTCGCTTAATGGTCTGAGCTCTAAAGTAATAATCCCAAACCATATCCATCGAGTACTTGGAGTGGTTCGTAAACCTCAATTAATAGTCTTTCACTATTTAAATGCCTTACGGGAGTTGAATAAGCTCCTAGATACACACTGCTCTCAGGGTAACTGTAAATAAATTATCCCTAAAGAGTCACTCGAACTTCTTCCATGAAAGAGTCTCCTCATAGTGAATCTAAATGGTCAAACTCCACCATCATACTGCCAAACCGTGAAGAAGGATTTCTTCTAGGATCATTATTATGTACGCTGGTGTCCTCACCAGACAGAAAACTCGGTTCACCACCCCAATCCAGGCCTCATCCACCTGAGGTTCAGGCTCACCTCAGAACTTGAGGGGTCACTATATTTGAAACTCATAGAGAATGAACATCCTTCACTCCTATTCTACTGGTACTACAGGTACCATATGTTTCTCCACTGGTGGCGGTATAGTAGGTGCACTGCCTGGAAGTAACCCATGCGGAACCGGTCCCTGAATCTAGACTGCATCACTAATGGGGTCATCCTTGTGATCAAGCTGCCGAATCCTAGAGGGTATGCATTGGGGAGGAATCCTGTAAGAAAACAATATATACCATGGTTAATGAGTATATCTAGATAGCTGACAAAAAGGGACATGGAAAATACAACCCATTTCTATATTATGCATGTACCATTATTTTTTCCCCTCACAACTAGTGTTCTAATATACTAAGTCAAAAAAAGGTCATCAATGGTGAATGGATATGTCAGCTACCTTCACCAAAACTAGAGTCATTGGCCTAAAATCCCAACTCAAAATTCATAATACTTTTTCCCTGAACCAATCTCAAAGATGCTTGGTCCCATGGTAGAACTGACCACCTCTAATACCACTATGTCATGACCCTTCCCAGTGAGGTTTATGTCGTGACTCCCCATGCCCACCTCCAATAAGCCATAGGCTGGTGACTATCACCGAGTAGGCATATCACTAACATGAGAGGCATTTCTTAAGTAATTATATATATGCACGCAACTCCAATCCCATAAATGATGTTATGTAAAAACTACTCAGGAACAAAATACATGCATAGATCTAACCCCAACCAACAGAGTACAATAGAATTTAAAGTGCAGAATGTAAACATGGATAGAATACAATCCCAAAAAAAGAAAGAGTCTCCAAAATAAAAAGTCCAACCTATAAGTAATAAATAGGTACTGGGACTACTTCTTTTATCTGTAGGAACACCTCATCCTATAAGGAAGATCAAGAAATTCGGTCTGGTCCGAATCCACCCTAAACTCCATCAAAAGCCCTCTCATCTGCATAAGAGATTACATGTGCAGTCAAATCACCTGTAGGGGTGAGTATAACCAAACTCAGTAGAGGAACATGAAAATCACAAAGAAATACACAAAGTAAAGGTACAGTCAACTCTACATAGTATATGTATACATATCATATAACAATAGAAACATATCTAGATATACTCTAAACCTAGACTCATTGCCTAAATCTAGGTCACAATGACTGCATACCCAGGATAGGGATTCATTTCAAGGATTCCATGAAGATAGCATCTAGGAGAACTCAAGCCACGAGTCTGATAGCTCTGATGATGTCCATCTATGATTTTTTTTCATCGATAAGTGTCACGAGAGAGATAGAGGCCCTGATAGATCTAAAGATATAATGAATACACTCATTTCGGTAAAACTCACTCTTGAGTGGGGAAAGATCATGATAAACAGATGAGGATCACTGTCAGGGCCTTGGAATATACCACAAATCATCTGAATTCACCAGCTAAGTGGAGGATTGGCATCCTTTAGGATTGGTCACATTGATACCCAACTCTACTTAGGTCCATGAATGGGTAAATGATCTCACTCTGGGCCTCTCAGAGGGATTATGACTCAATCCAGAAAGTCCTACTAAAGGGATAAAACTCCAATGGATGGAAACAATAACCTAACTTCAAGAGAAGGATAAAATAAAGAACTAACCCAAACAAAACATGTCCAAGGTATGGTGGAAAAGGAGATCAATCCATGTATAGAAAAGTACACAATGTGTAGAAAGGTCGTTTGTCTTGTCCTAGGACCCCAGGTACTGCCTGTGTATAATGACATGTGTCAAAGATAGTGTTGTGTAGAAAGAGATATACACACCATGTCCTACTATCTGGTGGTTGTTCCATGTACACTGGTTGTGTTCCCTAACAAGGCTTCTACCCATTTCTGCTAACCTGTGTAACAATACATAGGGTAACCAGTGTAACTGGTCTTGTCTGGCCATGTGGTGGAGTATATATCATATACTCAACCCCATGTATGTGTATCATCCGAGATACATGTTGATTACCATGTAAGGACCCACATGTTGTGTGATAGTTGTCATATACCGTGTTATTGCTTCCTACATCACAAAACCCAAGCCACCACCGAGCTAACCCCACACACCTTACTCTTTAGAGAAGACATAGTGTTCATCACATTTTATCAGAAATCAAATTTCTTCCTCCCGCACCTCTTTTGATCTTCCAACCCCTGATCTAGTCATCCATTCACCTTGAAACTCTAGATTTGAGGCTGCCCCTCCATGGTAACAATGAATCTGTAAGTTTCAGGTGTTCTATCAGCCACAAAAACCTATTTCGATTATCCGCATGAAGAATGATTGAAGGAAGATTTATATCTAACCATATCAATTTATTTTCCTCCATCGTCACTGCACCTCTATTGGGTCGTCATTATGTCAGATCTCCAATTTTGGATCATTGCGTTGCAAAATGGACACACAATGATCCATTTTTTATAACCCCATGAACAATGAGAAGAACGCAGGGTCAAAAAGTGAGAATAAATCTTAATAGAAAAAATGAGGAACAAAACATAGCCTTCATTCATGACAAAATTGATCTGCTAATATTAAAAGGATCAAATGAAAAAAAAAATATGAATCAAATCAAGTGAAGATTAATTCCCCAAAATAAACCCAATAAATACCCTCCTGTAAGAATGAATGATTCACGGGTCAACTTGTTCTTGGGGTGACATGCGTTCATTGTTTAATCCAATAACAGGGAAAATGAAATCAAAACAACAACCCCTTACTCTATCATCTATGAAAAGGGAGAGTAGTCATTGGTGGATATTTGATCTTGATGTGCAATTATCCACTCACTGTCGTTCGTCATCATTCGTTGAGAATTATCCAACGGTCACTCCTCTCCAAATCTCTAGAGGATTCCAGTGATTTTTCCAGGGTTATGAGACTAACCCTAGGCTCCTGTTCATTTAAAAATAATAATTTTTCACTAAATTATGTAAATGTTTAAAATAAAATAATTTATTAATTTATGTTATTTTTTTAAAAACTTCCACTAACTATCTTCTGATTCCGACCCACACCAGTCGAGGTTAGGCCCCTCCTAAGGTAAAGTTTCTATTCTAAATGCAATGGTTCCCTCGTCTTTTTAATTTGTGAACCCATTTAAAAGTTATTCCACTCATTTAGTAAAACCACTCGTGCATTATATTAAATGTTTAATTTATTTCAATCATTTATTCTAGGTAATCCAGTCCCCAGAATCGCATGCCATCACAAATCCTGGTCTTGTAATAATTCTATAAAATATATTCAAATAATACATAGAAAATCCAAGAATTTACAACATAATATTGAGTTATGTTGTGAATTTACATTCATTCAAACTGATGATCTTTTCAGTTTTTGGGTTTTAAAAAATTAGGCCATAACTATTACATAACATCTCAAATATTACAAGGTTGACAAGTCTACACACTATCCATTTTTTCATAATCTAAAACATTTAAAAATAAAAAATGATTTATTTTTCTTGATAAAATTATTTATAACATCCATATTCTCTTATTCATTTATCTAAACCTTGTAACCTATGGAAAACATTTCAAAATTTGGTATCAACACAATAAGCTCAGTAATTAATATAAATGAGGAATGAAACTGTTAGTATAATAATATTTTAAACTCATGAAAACGTTATTAAAAAATCATAATTTTCACCCATAAAACATATGTTATTTTACATAACTCATGAAATTATAAGATTTCTAAAAAAAGTATCAATAATAAATCATAATGGTAACTTTTGGAATCTGTTTCATACTTACATTGTAGTGTTCACATCTACATATGGAGTAACCTTCATAGTTATGTTTGGAATACCCATCATATTATATTCCTTAAATATCTTAGGAGAAACCTTATCATTTAACTCCATATCATTACCCAATGCATTGGAGAGATATCAATGTATCACCCACCCTTTTTTATCATGTAACCATACTTATAGATAAACAATTCCTATGAACCAAAACATAAGCACAACACCTAAATTACACATAAAAGATAAATAACATTTCCAAATTTCATTTACAAGATATCATTTCAAGATATTGAAATAATCAATCCATTCTCAAAACCATTTTAAATACCAAAAAAATGAAAATGGAATATGGTATTTAATTTTCTTTTAAAAACATTAAAGCTTGTAGAGGAATCCTAATATCAAATAATGGTCACCGCGGTAGAAAAGGCATTGTCGCCATATACGCTAGAAAAACATTATTTTTATATGTAGTAGAAATATTTATATAAAAAGATTCATTTTTAATGAATTTAAATGAAACTAAAATTCAAATGGGTTTGATTATACAGCATATAAAATGAAGGTGGTGTATAACATTAAAATATGCCTCAATGAAAGGAGATTGAGACAAAGTCCCTTACCGTGAGTCCAACACAACATGTAAAATATTTATATTCCTAAATAATAATCATAGGTTAATTTATAATTTCCTTATAAATGTTTCTCATGTTTATTATTTATTTTATATCACTTATTAAAATGTTATAAAAATTACACAATTATTTAAGTTTGTATGGGATGTTTTGGTGGTATTCTGTAAATGAGTCGAAAATAAACATGGTTTGATGTCACCTATCCATGTGTTCATAATTTAATAATATTTAGAATAATATTCATGAAAGTATTATAATTTTTATAAATAAATTATACTTTTAAATAAATCCATTAATTATAGTTATTAATAATGAACAATGATATACTCATTGAGACGGTAAGTCGTACGTACGCATGAGTAGCATTTTCCATTTTTCATTGATCATTATGGAAAGATATTAAGTATTGTTTTATATTTATAGAATTATAATAACATCATTAATATCATATTAACCATTTTAATATACTTATATATATCATACAACTGATATAATGAATAAAAATGAGTCACATCGCTTTGTGGAGGTGATATTTCACAGGTACGCACAAACGACGTTACCATTTTTATGCGCATTGAAAATAAGAACATATAAGATATATTATTATCTTATAATGATTAATATTTAATTAATATCATATATGAAAATTAATTACATTATTATAAACAATCATAAGAGACGGTTTTGGAAAATGAATTAGATCGGTTCGTGGAGGTGATTGTTCACACGTACCCAAGAACAGTTAATTCATTTCTCATTAAATGTTATAGGAGATAGATTTAAGTTATGATATTAAAATAATAACATATAATTATATTGATGATACCAGAGTTATTATTTTATAATGGATGACCTGGATTTTGAGGAAATGGAAGAAGAAATAAAATAGAAACACTTAAATAAAAACATTACCTTTCCTTCGGATGATTAGCTTTCTTAACACCTTAACACCTTTAAGAAGAATTTTATGCCTATAATAATGAATAAATACAATATAGAGGGATTATATGAATGTATTTGGACAAATATTTCTTGATCCAAATGGTTTTTGAAGTATAATTAATAGAGATTAATGGGTGTCTTTTTATATGAGAGGGGAGGGGCACCCATGGAATTATTAAAAGTATTAAATTAATATAAATTCAATTTGGATTTAAAATGGTTAAAAACTCATTTAGTTAGAATATATTATGAATATGCGTATAAATATAATCATCCAATGAATATTATATATGTCTTATTATTTTTTAAATCCTTGTCATTTTGTTTTAACCCATTTTAACCGTTACTATTTAATAATGTAATTTACATTTAGGGGGTTAAAATATTTAAAAATCATGAAAAACGGAAAATGAATGAGTCACTAATGAAATTTTTTATAGTTATATAACATTTTTTCTGAATATAATATTTTTTAAAAAATTATATCATTTAATTAAACATTTTATATTTTAAAATATGAATTCTGTCAATGTTGATACTATTATTACATGACTTTTTAAAAATATCAAAAAAACTTGATTCCTTGGAAAAAACTATGTTAACTAAATAATAAAATGTCATATTTATCCATAAAATTATTTTATGGAATCAAATATTTCAAATTATATTTATTGTTATATTATTAATATAATTTATTTGATTCATTATTTAACATATCTATTACTGCATCATCTTTGTGTCACTTTTAAATTTAGTTATGTATTTCTTAAAAATTATAAATAAATTACAATGATGTAGGAAATATTTTAAAAAAATTTAAGGACTGTCCATAGTTGGAGATATCAGTTATGTGTGCTAATATTAAAATTTTTTTGTAAGAAGAGACATGTTTATGACATATTTAACTATACTTTAAATTAAATGTTTTAAATGTCATAATCACGCCTCATTGGATTCCAAATGTTAACATTTTATCCCAATGATTTCCATGGTATATATAAACTCATCTATTAATATTAGTAAAAGTTTTACGGTAATTTTATAAAATTATAATATTATTTTTACCTTTATTTACCCTATTTAGCTTTAACCGTGGTAAATAAAATACTAAAGTTACTTTTCAAAAAAAATATTTTGATCCTATTAGACCATATTTTTTATACTGAGTATAAAAGTTTATGTCTGTTTTTGAAATATTAATTCACATAAGTGGTTAAATTATTTTTCACGCTAATCCCATTGATAGATCAGAGAAAAATGTTTTTTAAGTAAAATTCTCAAAAGTTCACATAGTTTTTCTGTTTAATTTTAATTTAAAAAAGAACTAAATGAACAAAATTGGATTAAAGTATATAACTTCATATAATTATATCATAAAACCACATAAAAGGATAATCCAAAACCCAAAATAAATTAGTTGAAAAAGCAGTTTGAATTTAAATGCAGTATTTTTCACTATTCCATAAAATATGAATTTAATCAGAAAAATACCAAAATTTAACCAAAGTAAATTTTTATGTAATGCTTCCAAATAAATGGTTTAATTTTTTAAACATAACAAATATAAGTTATAGGAACTATATTTAAATAGGAATCTCCATCAAAAGGATGTAAAAATGTATTTTTTTTAAAAATACTCATTTTATTCATAAAATTTAGTTTCTTCTTATATCATGTCTAGAAAGAATATAAGATGAATTTTAAAAATCATATTTAATTTATATTTCATTAATATAATACAAAAAATGTTTATTTGATTATTTATAAACATAATTATTTGCACTTAAATAGTTTCTCATAACAACACGTCCTTTATATTCAATTGTTTTTCATTTCTAATTAATTTTATGACCAACGAATCATTATATAAACATTTTTAAACCCTATTTTCATAATTTAGTTAATATCATTAATTTCATCAATTATAATAGCTATGTTATAACTATAACTTAAAATATCAATATTAATAATATATTATTTTTTAGTATAATTTACTCTTGTGTGTAGCGTAAGATTTCAGAAAAACTCATTGTTGCGTGTCATGTATTCTATAAGACATAAAATCATTTTTAAAGTAAAATTATTTTATAATTCATAATTATTAATAAAAATTAAATTTAATTGTTCTATAATTAATTGTGGTGTTACATCCTTCCCCCATTTTTGGAAATTTCAACCTTGTATGTTTAAATTTTCGCTTGGTAACAAAGGTTTCACTTTTCAAAATTACTTCATTGAAATCCCACATCAAAAAGAGAGTAAATAAAACTTTCACTTTTAAAAAATAATGTGATGCAAAAGGCCACTCAAAATAAAACATACTAGGATTCTATCATGGATATGGATGAAAAAATACCCATCATGTTCTGATGGAGAGTGATAGAAAACATGATCAAGAGAAATTTAACAATCCGAAAATCACAAACCCCTAATGATATTACTAACACTTAAGAATTCATCCTAATCTACCAGGATTCATAAACTATCCTTTGAAACCATCAGAATGGCCCCATCCTTCAACATTACAAAATCTTTTTTTAAGTCAATCATTTACACTCATTCTCATTTAGGATATTTTTAGGTTTATATTTTTAGACAACTAGTCCATAACTAGTACATAACATCTCAAATATTACAGAGTAGACAAGCCTATAGGATATCCATTTTTTCATAATTTAAAAGATGAATTGTTTTTCTTGATTATATTCTTCATAACATTCATATTACCTTCTTCCTTTCCCTCAAACATCATTTTACTCTATGAAAAAACTTTTCAAAAACATGGGATAAGAACAAGAATCTCAATAAGGAAAATAAATAAATAATGAAACTGTTATTCCGTGAATATTGTACACTCGTGAAAATGTTTTCACAAAACCATATATTTCACCCAATAAAAATAAGTTTTTTAACATACCACATTAAATAATAAGATTACATAAAAACTTCATATCAATCATAAATCATAAATTTAACTTGTGGGATCCATGTCATACTTACATTATAGCTTTCATAGCTACATATGGAGTAAGCTTCATGGTTACGTTTGCAATACCCATCACAATATGTTCCCTAAATCTCTTCAGAGATAACTTATTGTTTATCTCTATCTCATTACCCAATGCATTGAATATCTATCACTAGATCACCCAAACTCAATTTATCATAGTACCACCTTATATACAAACAATTTCCAAGAACCAAAACATAAGCACAAACATAAGTCATACATAAAGTAAAACTAACATTTACACATTTCATTCAAAAGATATCATTTGAAGATATTTATAAAATCAATAAATTCTAAAAACCAATTTCAACACCAAAGTTCTTGAAAAGGTAATATGGTATTTATTTTTCCCTTAAAAACATTACAACTGGTATAGGAAGCCAAATATCAAATAATGGTCACGGCAGCGGAAAAGTCTTTGTCGTTGTATAAGGTAAAAACACATTCTTTTTTAATTTAGTGAAATGATTCATATAAAAAGATTCATTTGGAATAACTTTTAATTAAATAAAAATTAACGGGTGTTGATTACATACCGTATAAAATGAATGTGGTGTATAACATCAAAATATGCCTCCATAAAAGGATATTGAGACAAAGTTTCTTTCCGTGAGTCTTACTCATCATGTACAATATTTATATTACTGAAGAAAAAAACATAGGTTAATTTATACTTTATTGAGAATATTTTTTAACATTATTATTTCCTTTATATCCCTTATTATCATGTTATAAAAATTACATATTTATTTAAGATCATATATGAAATTTGGTCGATATTCGGTACTTGAGTCAACAATGAACATGGTTTGATTTCACTAGTTTCAGATTTCATAATTCCTTCTTCTCCAAAAAAATATTCCTGAAATTATTATCATTTTTATACATAAATTATACTTTTAAATAAATACATTTAGTATGTTAATGAAAATTAACAACATTATAATCATAGAGACGGTAAGTCGTATGTATGAATAAGTAACGTTTTCCATTTTTCATAGATCATTATGGAATGAAGTTAAGAAATATTTTACCTTTAAATACATATAATAACATCATTTATATCATATTAATAATTTACTTATACTTATATATATATATATATCATAAACATGATATAATGAGTAAAAATATGTCACATCACTTTAAGGAGGTGATAGTTCACACAGACACACGAACGACATTATAATATTTATGTGCATGGAAAGTAAGAACATAATTGATATATTATTATATTATAGTGATTAATATTTCATTAATATCACATATGAACATAAATTCAATTATTATAACCAGTCATGAGAGACGATTATGGAAAACAAATTAGATCGGTTTGTGGAGGGGATAGTTCACACATAAGCACGGACGATTAATTCCATTCCCATTAAATCGAATTGGAGATTGATTTTGGTGATAATATTAACATAATACCATATCAGTAGATTGAGGATACTATAGTTATTATTTATTAATGTATGATTTATATTTTAAGAAAATGGAAGAAGAAATAAAATAAAAACACTAAAATAAAAACATTACATTTCCTTCAGATGATAACATTTCTTAACACATTAACACATCTAAAAAGGTTATTCTACATATAATAAGACCAAAATACTATGTGGAGAGACTATATAAACGGTTTTGGGAAGATATTGGATGATCTAATTGGTTTTGGAACTGTGTGTAATAGAGAGGGATGGATACGTTTTCATATGAGAGGACGTGGGCACCCTTGGAATTATTAAAAGTGTTAAATTAATATAAATTAAATTTAGATTTGATATGAGTCCAAAATAATTTAGTAAGAATATAGGATGATAATTCATCGAGATATAATAATCCATTGAAATTTAGAAATGTTTTATTGTTTTTTAATCCTTAATGTTTTGTTTTAACTCTTTTTAACTCTTACCATTTTATCAAAAAATTTACACTTATAGGGTTAAAATAGTTACCAAATCATACCAAGCGATCAATTAGTGAGTAATTAATGACATTTTTATAGTTATATTATCTTTTTGGCATAATATTATATTTTTAGAGATTTTATATCATTTAATTAAAAATATCTATATTTTAAAATATGAATTATGTCCATTTTGACACTATTCATTACATGAATTTTTTAAAATATCATACCGACATGATTCATTAAAAAACTAAAATAAATCAATCATAGCATATAATATTCATCCATATTAATATTTTATGCAATCAAATATTTCAAATTATATTTATTGTTATATTATTAATTTCTTTTATTTGATTCATACTTTAATTGATCTATTACTCCATCATCTTTGTGTCACTATTTGTGTAACGCCCCAAACCAAGTTTACCGAAGTCGATTCATTATTACATAACATTGGAATGATCACAAGAGATTAATTCTCTAAAGACTAATTAATTTAGTATCTTGGGAAGTACTAGATACATACATAAGTTTTACCATACTACATAAAAAACAACAATAATATGTCCCCTTTGAACGCCCTAATATCCCTTAACCTATCCCTCCATGTCAAGAATAATATACATCTTCAAATCCTGGGAAAAAGAAAAGATAAGAGAGAGGTGAGCTCATATTCTTAGTAAGTATAACAATATAACAGAGACTATCATAAAAAATCATAAACATTTATGGCAATGTATAAGACTAAAACACAAGCCTTTTAAACTTAAACAGTAGCATAATATGGAAAAGATAAATTAAATAGTGCCATTTACATATTCAAATAGATATTATACTATTCTAATAATCACATGTCATATCAATAGATAATTTCATAATGATGGAATGCATAATGTCGGATATCATAACCACATATTCAAGGCCTTGTGCCAAGACTACAAATAAGATTTTGTCAAGACCTTGTACCAAGACACTAGTTTGTCTCATGAGACATACCGATGCATCAAAGATATATAGAGGGATCCACCCATAACTTACTATGTCCAATGCATTCCTCATATGAAAAAGTTTAAACATAACATAAACATTCCTATTAAAACTAGCATACGAAATGTTAATAAATTAACTATAAACCATGTATGGTATAAAAATAACACACCCACAGTCAAAAATAACTCATTCAATAAAGTATGGAATATTTTATAATAATAAATTAACCTCAATCAAGAAAAATGAAGGATATTTACATTGACGAAAATAATCATTACAACTATTTGAGATAAATATCCCCTTTTTCTTGAAAACATTTAAAAGTCACACTATTTATCAAGAAGTCGTTTAAAATAGATTTTTGAATCAAAGTATCCCATACCACATTGAATCTTTAAAAAGGAATTTTGATTTTAGAACATTCATGTACATGTAAATAAATCTTTAAAATCAATTTTAAGACATGGGCATTAATAGGAATGATTTAGAAGAATAAATCTTTAAAACATTTTAAATGTTATTTTAGTTAGAGTTCCTAACCAAATGAGGGATTCTTGAATACAAATAATTGAGGTAATAAGAAATTTATAATATCATGATAATAAAGGGATTCATGATATACTATGTCAAATTACAATAGATACACCATATAAAATTGAATTGGTGAATAACAACCAAGAAGTCTTAATGTAATGTAATTTGAGATGAAATCCATTATAAAGAAAGTATATTAATGTTAAGGATAAATAAATAACATAACTATGTGTGAAAAATAAAAATACACTCAATATGATTGGATATTTAGTTTATATCAATCAGAGTACATTCACACATATTCTTGTAAATACAACATTAATGACTTGGATGTTTAACTCAGAGAATGGAAATTCAGTAAAGATTACTCTTATAAAGTTCATATCGATGACTTAAGAATTTATAAATGGAGTGCTTATTTGTATATAATGTATATAAACGTAAATGGGAGTTTAAATTACTACATAAGTAAACAAATAGTGATTTCACACATAATCTTGGAGTAAAATAATCAATGAAGTTTATGTAAAACCCAGTGAGTGGAAATCGAAATTAGAAATTCCCTTAACAATTTGGTAACATTAGAAACATACACCCCATGAAATAATAATATAAAAAATCATATGTAAATACCCATAAATTAATGTATATTACACAAATAATTCAATCATGGGCAGTACATACACCATATAAAAGGAAATAATGGCAATATGGAATTAATCTCACCAGAATAAGAAGTGAGATGAAAACCCCTTACCTTGTACATTTCCTTAGTAGAGGGTAGTTTAACCTCCTATATAATGGTGAAATCATTTCTATTAAATTATACAATAACCACATACATAAATATGATATCATATATGATCTTCTAATATTTCATTGTTAATAATGTTTCAGTAGTATCATTGTTTCGGGTCTTAACTAATTCCTTTTATATTGTATATTTTGTAATTTAAGTCATATTTGATATATATAGGATGTATTTTATTGATATACATAATGATATTAAGTTCTTAAACCTTATTTTTAATCATAAAATTAAAATAATTTGTGAATGGTTACAATGGGGAATGAATCTCATCACGTTCGTGGAGAGAGTAATTTGTACGTACACATGAGCGACAATACCATTCTATTTATGGTGTAATATTATGTAATTGGATGGTATATCATATATAAAGAATAATTAAAATGTTATATTTGTTATTTACATCAATTATACTCATTATTATACCCATCCAACTGATGAAGTGCGTAATAACAAACTGCACCACGATGTGGAGACGGTAAGCTGTATATACGCATGTATAGTGAGTTTTTCATTCATAGGTTGGATAGAATAATGAATATGGTTGTACCATATTTAAAAAAAATCATATTATATATAAGGTACTGGATTTATTATTTTATATGTAAACAACAAAGGAGGAAGTGGGAGAAGAAAACAACATTGAAGGAGGTGATGAAATTATTACCTCTTCTTAGGGTTCTTCGTTTTGATTTGATGAAAAGGGACCCTTAGGTTGGATTCTGATCATAATAAGTACTCTAGATTGAATTTATGGTAGTTGGGAGGATATTGGACTAGGTTTTGGACGATCTAAATGGATTTTGAGGTGTGATTTTGAGAGAAGGGGAAGTAACCTTTTATAAGAGAGGTGATGATCACTTTAGAAAAAACTTGAAATATTATTTTATTATACATTCATATTCGGTTTATAATGGCACAAAAAGGATTTATTTCGAATATAAGGTGGTTATGAGTCTAATAACTCTAAAAAAATAGGTCTTATATAGGATTATGTCACTATATTAACCTTATCATTTAGATTTAAATCTTAGTTAAATAGTTTAACTTTTACCATGTATTCTTGTATTATTATAATAAATGGTTAAACTACATACTATAAAAAGAAAATAGAACCCCAAGTTGTTCATTTTTTATATATATAACATTATATAAGTCTTTTGGCTTACCCTTGGATTTTTAAGAATATTATATCAATTAATAATATAGTATTTTTTTTAAAACTCATTAATGCCAATTTTGACAATATTTAGTATTTGGTTTGTGTGAAAGGCTTAACAACTTTATCACTTTGAAAAAATATTATTTAATGCACCCTATAATTTTATATTTACATATAAAATTATTGGAATACATTAAAAGTCTCTATTTACAATTATATTAATACTTATAATATGAATTATTTTAATCTTTCAATAATAAGATAATTATAGCATCATCATTATGTCATAAATAAATATTATTATTTAATGTCAAAAAATTATGAATAAAATACCATTATGTATGAAATATTGTAATATTTATAATTAATACTTATAGTCATATTTATCTTATGTATAACCCTATATTAAAAATGGTTTAGTTATTAAACATTAAATTTAACACTTTTAACTCTTCTTTAAATAAAATTATAATAAATGTCATAATCTAATAAAAGTGGACCAAAAGGATCATATTTTGTTCCTAAGGTTAATTTTATTCGAAATAAACTTATCCAATAGAATTAGTACATGTGTTAGAGTAATTATAATAACATTGTTTCCTCTAATTACCCTATTTACTTTTAACCGTGGTAAATAAAATTCAAATGTTACTATTAAAAAAAATTATTTTCATCCTATTGAACCAAATTTTACTTACTGATTGCAACCATGTCTCTCAGATTTTTTAAATTCAATTAAATGATGCGGAAAAATTATATTTTATGCAAATTTTCAAATGTGCCTTGATTGTGAGTAAAAGACGGTAAAAAGTTTAATAAAATTTTATATATCTAATATAATTATTAAATTACATCAATAAATTACATTTGACTAATATAGGTATTAGTTATATATTTTGACTTTAAAATAAATTTAAAGTAAAAATTATTATTTAAATATAAATTCGGCTTTAAACAACAACCTAGTTTTTTTAACTATTCATCAAAAATTGAATGTTTTTAGAAAAATACCAAAAATTCACCCAAATATAATTTTTATATTCCAAATTAAAAAATGATGTCAATTTTACCAAATTAAAAATATATAAGTTGTATTAATTAATTGAAAATATATATTCTCATTGTCCAAACCATAAAGATGGGTTTTTAGAAGAAAAAACTATCAAAAGATTGATTTGTGTTTATATCCAATTTAAATGTAAAATTACGTTAAATGACCAACATTGGATTAAATGATAAAAATATAGTATAATTATATTTAAAAAAATTTAAATGTATAATTTTATACGGTAAATTATTTTGATTAAAAAATTTGTTTTCAATTAAAATTTAGTATTTTTTACTATTCATCAAAATATGAAAGTTATCAGAAATGCACTAAAAATTCATCCAAAATAAATTTTCATGTACCTATTGTAAATATAAATATTATATTGACAAATTTAATATATAAAAGTGTCAAGTATTGGATTTCAAAAGGGTTCTCCATTAAAATCCTGTAAAATTGCATTTTTTTGAACAATACGTCTTTTATCTGAAAATTTGAATTCGTTCTTATATTATGTATAAGAAACACATAATATGGATGTTAAAATTATATGGAGTACATAAAATTAAAAATTTGGTTATTACAATTCATAACTTCTTTTTGAACGGCTAGTTTGATAGGTCGTGGTGCGCTTGAACTCGGTGTTGCATACTTAAATCACCATCATATTATTCAAAGAGAAATGTACCATGGAAGCTTGGGGTATTAAATTATTCCCTCTATCAATAAATTGCATCCTCGCAATTTTAAATTTTTCTTTGGAAATAAAAGGTTAAAAAATAGAAGATACCTTTGTGGAAAACCCACAATAAAAATAGGGTTAATAAAATTTAGTCTTAATGAAAGGGAAAAGGGAAATGAAAAGGTCACCCCCAAATTAGGATTTCAAATAGGAGAACATTGGTGGAAATTATAATTGGAAAAAAAACATAAATATTTATTGGTAGTGATTGAGGTCATCAATAAAAAATAAGTGAATGGAAGATTGAGGGTCTCAAAGCCATAAATTTGCGATGATTTAAAATATCATGAGTTCAAAAAAACATAAGGTATTAGGATAACACATTTTTCGTTTTAAGATCCTTTACCTTAATATTAAGAATTATTTTATTCATAGAATAACAAAAAGAATAATAGACAATTATAGTTCCATCCATTAACTAATTTTTACCACAAACCCATCTTTCACTCCAAAAGATAAGTATTCAAGATGACTTGGTCACACCCGAAGCGTGAGAATCAACTTCAAGAGAATCACATAATCCAAAAAAGATGAACTATATATTTCCCTTTTCTTTAGATATTAACTAAAACCAAAATGGTTTGAACAAGATCAGATGATCCCTAAAAAGGATACTCCTTTATAGAAAGAAATACTACTCTTAATCTCCAAAATTAAACCAAAAATACCCAAATTTCAACAAAGACCATTCAAAAAAACAATTGTCCTTAAAATTATTCAAAATAATCCAAACTATGTTTGAAACCCAAAATTCGGAAGGATTTGATCACATAGTCTTCCACGATAAATCGTAACATTTATCTCCAAATAACATCAACTACTCTTAAAGTCACATACTTAAAATTAGTTAACCTAATCACATATTATCTATGATCGGTTAATTATTTTTCATAAATAACCCAAATATCTATAATTCTCCAAGACAACATACATTCTTCCAAAATAAAAATCCACCATTACTCCTCAAATTAAATCCCATTGTATGCTATTTTAATTAGGCATATAGTGTTCCCAAAATAGAGAACATCTTCCAAAATAACATCTATCACTTAATCACTAAATCATTTTCCTATAAAAAAGGATAAATAGTAAGTTCCCAAAATCAAAATATTCTTGATCTATAAAATCATTTAACTAAAAAGAATTAGTCTTATTAACCACGGACTTCACATAGTCCAGTGGTAGGCAATAAATACCAATCGCACTATGGTTGTGGGTTTGATTCTCATAGCTTTGTCTGACACAATGGGTAGTCACACGTTTTGTGTGTTGTTCTTTTTCAAAAACTCTATAATTTTATAACATTCCCAAAAATGAGGTAAATTCCTCAAAAATTACCATAACATATTTTAACCACAAATTTTATCTCATACCTTTCATTTTCTTACCAAAAAGTAATAACCTGTAATTGACTCAAATTCAAGGATCATATAAACCCAAATGGATATTTATAACTATATCGACAAAAGAAAAGATAATTCTTCCTCAAATAGAATTTTCACATAACAGACTACATGGTTACACATACAAGAGAAAATTATTCTAATGTAATCCCATAAACAAAGATAATTAATACTTTTAAACATTTTTCCATTTATTTATTTCCACATAGGTTCTTACTTAACTTAGTGGTTATCTTATAGAATAGTACATTTACTCGGGTAATGCCTAGGTCACCTACTTTTACAAAAAATGATTGTAATTGATTCTTAGGATCATTTTAATTTTCTTCCATAGTAATATTAATTTATCTTCAGCAATTCTTTACTTTATGTCCTTCTTTCCCACACATAAAGCATTTTTTTGTTCCATTGAGACACTTTTATGGGTGTCTCATTCCACATTTCCTGCATGATGGAAAATTATTTTTCTTTTCTCTATGGTCTCCGCTATTGGAGCTCTTATCAATCTCTACATTTCTCTTCTTTTCTGAGTTCGGGATTTGGTTAATGTATAAGTTGTTGATCATATTTTCGGAATATTGATTGGTCATGAATATGATATATTTTACACCTATCAACATTCCATTTCATTGATCATTTCCACCACTATTCACACATTGTACATCATGTCCAATGTTACTATGAATTCCTTGGAATCCAGCAATTTACTAAAACCAGAAAGCAGAGTCTGTGTAACAATAGTCATAAAATCATTTAGAGAATATCATGAATCCTTATTTTCAATCTAAAACACCATATGATTAATCAAGGATAATTATTTTGATCTTGTATTAAAATCATTCAATTCGGTTTATAAAGGAAATTTGATTTATCCTAAGAATATCCCTCAGTAGCTTCGTAACCAAGAGTGCATCAAAGCCCATTATCGTGTACTAGGATATCCATTGTCAATCCCAAAATTCCTTGTATTATATTTCATTCCTCGGTACATATGTTCTAGAGTTATCTCTACTTCTTCGTAACCAAATATGGATGCATTTCTTGGAAAATACACAAAATCTCTACGTTGCCAAAATTATAGGACGTTATTCTATATTATTCCTCAAATTATATCTTAGGGTAATGTTCTCTAATCATAGTTTTTTCTAAATATAGCTTCCAAGGTTTGTACTAAACTTCCTCTGATACCAACTATAACGCCCCAATCCTAGTTACCCAGAGTTGATGCAATATTAAATAACATTGGCATGATCATAAGAGATAAAGTCTTGAAAGACCAATTATTTTAGTAGCCCTATGAGTACTAGATACATACATAAGTTTTACATTACACCATAAAAATACAACAACAATATGTTCCATTTGAACACACTCATATCCATTAACCTTTCCCTGCAGGTCAAGCATAATATACTTCTTTACATCCTGGGAAAACCCATGAGAGAGGGGTGAGATCAGATGCTCAGTAAGGATAAAAATATAGCGAAAACAATCATAATAAAGCATAAACATTTAAGGCAATGTATATGACTAAAACACAAGTCTTTTAATCATAAACTTATGCATAATATGGAAAAGATAAATCAAATAGTTTCATTTACTTATTCACATGGATATTCTACTAGTTGAATAATCACATGTCATATGAATATCTAATTTCATAATGATGGAATGCATAATGCTGGAAAACTTAACCACATAGTCAAGGCCTCGTGCCAAGACTACAAATAAGATTTTGTCGAGGCCTTGTACCAAGACACTAGTTTGTCTCATGAGACCTATCAATGCATCTAGAAGCTATATCAGGATCCACCCATCACTTTCTAAGTCCAATTCATTCCTCATATGAAAATGTTGAAACATAACCTAAACAGTCATATTTAAACTAGCATACGAAATGTTAATACTTTAACCATAAAAATGAATGGTATAAAAATAACTCATCCATAGTCAAATATAACTCATTAAATACAATATGGAAGGTTGTATTATAATAAATAAACATCAATAAAGAATAATTAAGGATATTTACATAGATGAAAATAATCATTAAAACTATTTGAGATAAATATCCTCTTTTTCTTGAAAACATTTAAAAGTCTCACTATTTATCAAGAAGCCATTTAAAATAGATTTTTTAATCAAAGTGTCCCATACCACTTTGAAACTTTTAAAAATAATTTTATTTTTAAAACATTCATGTCTGTGTAAATAAATACTTAAAACCATTTTTAAGACAAGGACATTAATAAGAAATATTTAGAAGATTAAATCTTTAAAACATTTAAAATGATATTTTATTTATAATTCCTAACCAGATGAGAGACGCTTGAATACAAATAATTGTGGTAATAAAAATATTATAATATCCTGAGAATATAGGCATTCATGATATAATATGTTAAGGTGCAGTGTATATACCATATAAAAGTGAATTGGTTCATAATAACAAAGAAGTATCAATGGAATGTAATT
The DNA here is from genome assembly GCA_963277665.1 of Viscum album. Taxonomy (NCBI): domain Eukaryota; kingdom Viridiplantae; phylum Streptophyta; class Magnoliopsida; order Santalales; family Viscaceae; genus Viscum; species Viscum album. The sequence goes on from OY728128.1 coordinate 842,473,150, forward strand.
TGAGATGAAATCCCTTATAAAGACTATATCCTTAGGTTAAGGATAAATCAATTACATTACTATGTGTGAAAAATATAAATACACTCAATATGATTGGATATTTAGTGTAAATCAATCAGAGTACAATCACACATTCATATAACACCATAAATAATTATACCCCAATGAAATATTCATCCAAGTGGGAAGTAATTTATACAATCCATGTCATTCTAATATCATTGTATACACCCATGACAATGAGATATCCAATGCCTATAAGTGTCTCCAAACACTTATGTACCCAACTCACTCGTAACATGATGTTCATAATAAAAGTGGTAGATATGTCCTTTTATATTATACATTCCATGTTCTAATAATACTACATCTTTCTACCACCCCAACTCAAGGAATAGGCCAAGAACGAATTCCAAAACCAATACCAACAATCAATTCCAAAATATCAAACAACTATTCTCAATTGAAATCTAAGGACTGAGCAAACCGATACCACTTGTAACATCATGCCCCATATCAATTTCTTGAGAGGGAAGAGGAATGATAAATGGCCTTAAGCAATGTTCCCAAGATGCCAAATGATGGAAATAAATGTTTAGGGCTTCAAGAATAAAGTGGGGGAATGATTTTACCTTAAAAAACCAACCAAACCAACCGAAAACTATATGATGCATGTCAACAAAACAACCAAGCTCATACATTACCAAAAGAAATCCAACTAATAAATAAGGATCCCTCATGCCAAAAACAAACAAACACAATATTAGAGTACTGTGCATAAGACTAAACAAGAGACCCAAGATAAACCAAAACAAACTCCCCAACTCCACACCAAGCTCCATGATCCAAGAACCAACATGCCTCCCAAGCACCACCACAACCCACTAGCAATGAGATGCTTTACCTTTACCTATATTCTAGAATAGGACATATATAAAATCCCCAAAGTGCCAAAGCAGGGGGAGAGTACTAATACTCAATAAGTTTCCCTGAAATGACTTCCCTACACAAACCACTAGGATAAAACTGTTATCACATTTATATAAGTATTTTATATAAAACATTAAATAATGAAACAACTTACAACATGCCGAACATTTCTTATTAAGGCATTTCCACCAAAATTTCCATAACACATAGGAAAGGAAAACAAAAATTCCACAAGACAATTCACTATTCCCCATTAGCATAACAAATTGCATCTTTTCAAAACAACCCAAAACAGAGAAACCATTATGATAGGACTTCCTCCCATCTCGTTCACCTAATTCACAACTAGTGGTACTTCCCACTCACTTATCCATTGATAGTGGCTCCTCCATCCACTGTCAATCCCCTTTATAGTGGTACTTCATGACCACTTCCACATAATCGACACAAGACACAACACTTAATCAACCAATAAGAACTAATCCCCAAGTCCACACAAAAGCACACCATCATTCCAATCACATGCCAATTCACTTCAATAAATCACCCATTTATTGAAATCACCCTTTAACCAATTTTCCATGCCCAACCACATTTTAATAAACAACATATTTATTAAATACCACCTTTCACAAAACATTTTTCATAATAAATCACTAACCATTTTAAAATCAACATTTCTAAAATCACACAACAAAGCCCCTTTTTTCAACAACAATAATTTTTTTTCCAAAATCCACAAATCACTGCCGAATGGGTTTCCAAAAAGATTCACACATCATTATCACAATTAATTTAAACCCAAAAAAATTAATTGTAACCAATTGCACTAATTCTAACAAAGTGGAATCGAGAGAGAAGCCACCTACTGTTAGGGTTTCGGTGAAATCAACCCACAAGAAACCACACCCCAATCAGGGAAAACGCATCACCAAAACCACTATAGATCCCCTTCCGTAACAGCTACAAGCATTAAAATAAACACCCAAAGAAACTGTAACCCTAGATCTACATGAAACATATGTAGATCTAGAAAACCTAGAAGGGGGAATAGTATATATAGAGGAAAGAAAAGAAAAACAAGATAAGAGACTTACCTGGGAGAAACCACCTTCATACCACCTTCAAACCCATTCTATTTTCTTCCAAAGTGAGTTGGAGAGACCCTCCAACCCTTGAGAACCAAAAAACTCAAGTGAGGCTTGAGTGGGAGAGATTTTGGAGTGAAATGAGGCACCCATAAGGGAGCCCAGATTTAAAAACCCTATTTTTAAGTGGATTCACAATTAGTCCACAGGGTTTGGCAAACTGTTTGGTAACCATGTGCACACCACTATTTTGAGACAATGGATCCATACAGTTTCCTCACACGGTATGGAAAACTGTGCGCAGGTCGTCCGAAGCCTACTGTCTCCCCCTTCACAGTTTTCTCGAGAACTCGCAGGGTTCCCCCTCACCATGCACAATCCCTGAACCTTTATAATAGCCTCCAAACATATCCAAAATCATTCCTAACTCTCCCAATATCTTCCCAACTCATCCCATTCAATTTAAACACAAAAAGGTATAAACAATGGGTACATACCTCAAACCGGGTGTTCTATAATGTAGGTAATATTTATATCTTTCTAATGACTATTTATAGTCGAATTATATCTCTTATATAACCTCATATTAAAAATTAGTAATAATAGACATGTTTAGGACATATTTTCCTTTACTTTAAATTAAATGTTATAAATGTCATAATAACACACAAGTGACTTCCAAAAGTCACCATTTCATCCCAAGAATGTTCTTGTTTGATAATAACTCATCCAATAATATTATGATTGGTGTTTGGTTAAATTTATAATATTAGAATATTAATTTACCTTCAATTACTCTATTTACCTTTAACTGTAGTAAATGAAATACTAAAGTTACTATTCACAAAAAACTATTTTGATCCAATTGGACATCAATTTTAATACTATGTACAACCATGTATATAGTTTTTTAAATTCCAATTCTCATAAGTAGTTAAATTAGTTTTAACACTAATTTCATTGATGGATCAAGAAAATGAGTTTTTAAAGTAAAATGTTCAAAAGTTCACGTAGTTTTTCTATTTAATCTTAATTTGAAAAATAATCCAATGAACTTAATTGAATTATTGATAAAAACTTAATCTAATTATACCTTAAAACCATGTAATAGGATAACCTACCAATATGAATAAATTAGATTAAAATAAAGTTTAAATTAAAATGCAGTATTTTTCACTATTCATTAAAATATGAATTTAATCAGAAAAAAACAAAAATTCAATGAAAGTAAATTTTGAAGTCCATATTCTAAAGAGGAATTTTATTTTATCATATATAACATATATATGTGAGAAAAATAATATTTAAAAAGGGTTCTCCTTCAAAAGGTGATAAAAATGCCTTCTTTTGAAAAATACTTCTTTTATTCATAAAATTAAATTTTATTTTATATCATATCTATAAAATATATATGATGAATTTTAAACATCATATTTAATTTATATTTTATTAATATAATCAAACAAGTGTGATTTTGTTATTTTATAAACACAATTATTCACACTAAAATAGTTTTTCAAAGAACTACATCCTTTATATTCAATTAATTTTTATTTTCATTTATAATTACTTTTCTAAACAATGAATCATAATATAAACATGTTTATACCATATTTTCATTATTTAGTTAATATTATTCATCACCATCATTATAATGGTATTTTGATAACTACAACTTAAACTAATAATATTAGAAATATATTATTTTTCGTTATAACTCGGTCTTGTATGCAACATAAGCTTTCGGAGAAACCCATCGTTTCGTGTCGGGTAAATTATCTGACATAGCATCTTTTTTAAAGTAAAATTACTACCTAATTAATAATTATTAATAAATAAAAAAAAATTATTCTATAATTCCTTGGGATGTTACAATTAAAACATTATATTATATATTGAGATCATAGTCACTTGACTTTCATGGTATGTGGGATCACTACTTACCTTTAGTAGAGTTTTAATTTAATAATAGTTTCAATTCATAGATTCAAATTATTTTGTATGAATAATTACAAATAAAGAGATATCATACACCAACTTGTTGGTGTGAATTTGGTGAAAGGTAACTTATAGACCCAAAACATGTTAAGGAGACAATGATAAAGGTAAAAACTATTCAAACCTATATTAAATCAGCTCAAATCAGGAAAAAAATATTTATGTTGATAAACATAAGAGATATTGGGAATTTCAAGTGGTAGATCATGTTTTCATGAAAGTATCTCTAGAGAATGGTGTCATAAGTTTTAGTAAGATTGGGAAATTGTGCCCATATATGTTGTCCATTTTGATATACAGGATAGAATTGGAGTTTTGGATTACCATTTGGAAATTCCACCAATAATATCTAAATTAAAATATGTGTTCTAGATATAATTGTTATGTATGTAGATTCCAAACCCAATTTATGTGACCACTTTTGAAGAAATATAATTGGAACCTGGTTTATCTTACAATGAAGAGCCAATCCAAATTTTTGACACTAGAGAGAAATTATTGAAGAATTGAATGACTCGACTGGTAATGGTATTTTTAATAAATCATACGATGGTGGTAAAACACGGTAACCATAGGATATATTGAAGAATAACCGCTATCCTTTTTTTTAATAAATTAATATCCATGAATCTTTTGAGGATAAAATTTCAGATTGAGAGAATAATGTAACACCCAAGCCTCAATTATAGTAAGTGAACATTAAATTTTAACACAAATATAATAAAATTAACCATTTAGAATTTTATATCAACTAAATTTTCATTTTATAGTATGAATATTAATTTTAAAATTTCTTGTTAAAAATAATCCAACAATGAATGTTTGGAATTTTCATTTTGAAAAAATATATTTATGAAAAATAAAAAATGTAGTTTTTAAAAATTCATTTTTTATTAATAATAATTTTTTAAAATATATTTAATTAAAAGTTTGTTGAATATAAATTTTATATAAATTAACATAAGATCATTTGGAGGTAAGAGTGGTATTTTTTAGAAAATTTTCCTATAGCACCCTGAGATTTTATGAAAAATGTTCTTTTTAATTTCATTAATGTCTTGTGTTGTACGCTACACCAAAAGGATATTTAACAACACACATCCTTGACTTGCCTCGCATTACACGCAACTGCGGCCTTCCTCAATAGCTTGCGTCGTACGCAATACCGAGTTTCACTAAACAACGATATGCTATTAAAATATTATTAAAACTAGCCGTTATGAATAGTGATAACCACTTTTTGAAATTTTTTAAATTTTATTTTTCAAAATGGACTTCATTTTTGGATTCGGAATATCGAAATTAGCTTAGGGTGAAATTTTGGTACTTTTCGGATAACTTTCATATTCTGATGAATAGTGAAAATTACTAAATTTTAATTAAAAACAACTTTTTTAATCGAAATAATTAATAGTGATAAATTATTAATTTGAGTGGTTTTAAAGTATATTTAGAATATTTTTTTAAAATTTAATACAATGTTGTTCATTGGATGTAATTTTACATTTAAACCAGACATAAACAAGTGTCAATCTTTTGATAGTTATTATCTTTTAAAAACACGCTATTTGTTTTGACGACGGAAATTAATTTTTAAATTAGATAATGTAACTGATATGGTTTGAATTTGGTAAAATAAACATCATTTTTTAATTCATAATATCAAATATATCTTAGGCCTAATTTTTGATATTTTTCTCGAAACTTTCATTTTTTGATGAATAGTGAAACCACTAAGTGGTAGTTAAAAAAACTGAATTTTTCATAAAACTTAATTTTACCACTTCTGTGAGTAGAATTTCGAAAATCCGAGAGACACGGTTAATATAAAGGACTAAAATGTCGTTCAATGAGATGAAAATAATTTTTGGTGAATAGTGACTTTTTACTTTTTTTTATCACGGTTAAAAGTAAATAGGGTAGTTAAGGGTAAAAATGATATTATTATTACCCTAAAAATTGTCCTAATTCTATTTGATAAGTGTAATTCGACCAAAAACAACCTTAGGAATAAAATATGATCATTTAGGCCCACTTGGATTAGATTAGGACATTTATTATCAATTTATTTAAAGAAGGGTTAAAATAGTTAAAATCAATGTTGTATAACTAAACCATTTTTAATATAGGGTTATACATAAGATAAATTCGACTATAAATATTCCTCGTAAAGATAAAAATATTTCCTACATAATGGTATTTTATTTGTAATTTTTAGACGTTAAATAATTTAATTTATTTATGACACAATGATGATGCAGTAATTATCTTATTAATAAAATATTGACATAATTGATGTTATAAATACCGAAATAAATGTAATTTGAGACTTTATATGAATTAAACTAAATTTATAGGTTAATATGTCATGTTAGTATTGATTTAATTAACTTTTTTCGAATTAATCATTATTTTATGATCTTCACAAAAATCAATTACTAAAAAGTGTCAAAATTGACATAAAATAGTTTTTAAAAAAAATATTATATTATTAATTGTTATTTTATTCTTAAAAATATAAGGTTCGTCCAAATGACTTATGTAGGTTATATATATTAATAATAAACAACTTGGGTTTTTTTTTGGCTTGTTATAGTGAGTTTATTAACCTTATAGTGTAAGAACACAAAAAAACACGGTAAAAGTAAAATTATCTAACTTAAAGTTAAAACTAAATGATAAGGTTAAAATAGTAAACTAAACTTGTCAAAATTATATTGGATAAGATTATTTCGACCCATCCCCACCTTAGCTTAGAAATAACTCAATTTGAAGCTATTAATAACCGAATATGACTTTATAATAAAATAATATTTTTAGTTATTCCAAAGGTGCCCCTCTCCTCTCTTTTAAAAGGGCACCTCCTCCCTCTCTTCCTCACACAAATCTGAGCATTCAATATCGGCCAACCCCTGCCAAATTCTCTTCTCCACTTCACTAGAGACATCCTAGAGGTCCTGGTCTTCTTCAAAGACCAATTTTAGTGTCCTAAAAGGAGGTCTCAAAGAAGCGCTTCAAAGAAGAGGTAATGTCCGTTACCGATTCTTTCATCTTTATTTATTCTTCCACTTCTTCTTCATAGGTTGTTTCATTATGAAGTAATAACATAATTATCACTCATATACTTATATGTTATTATAGGTATGAAACAACCCTATTTCACCATCTATCCATCCTACGGAAAACGAAATCACCGCGCGTGCGTATGTACGGAATACCGTCTCCACACCGTGGTGTAATCTATTTTCCACCACCACCGTACTTGGATGGGTATAATGGTGTACATAATAATTATATGATTATTGTAAATTGATATTTATTCTTAAATAGTATACATACACTCCAATACAATTCCACGATCATGAGAATGATATCATCGCTCGTGCGTACGTATGGACTACCGTCTCCACGATGCGATGAGATTCATTCTCCATGTTAACCATTCATGAATTATTATAAAGTATATATAATAAGTAATCATGGAATATATGACATAATAATTATACTGGATTTATGTGTATATATATTTATGTCATCTACTTAATTCCATTCAACTCAATAAGGAAACAAAAACAGCATTCATGCGTACGTACGGCCTACCTTCTCCATGAACGGTGTATTTCTTTCCATTTACTGATCTATTATATATATGTATATTCTGAATATATATTATATATAAATCATGTTTTATATTCTGGAATTATGTAATCATGATCTAAGTAATCATATGAATAATTACAAGTCAAAACACGAACAACAAATGAAACGATTTTACCCAAAACGCTCTTTAACATGGAATTTACAAAAGAACGGGTAATATAAAGTCATAAGTGAACCATATATGATATCATAACAATGAGTATGATTCTGGAATAAGTCAATGACATTGTTTAAGTCATTATACAGGAGGTTCGGACACTTACAAAGCAAATTAGACCTAAGTTAAGGGAAATATCACAATCTCATTTTTATCCGAGATTGGTTATACTTTGGAATTTACTGGGGTGAATTTTATCATCCAAATACATGTTTCCTCAATATGTAATATTTACATCCTTCTACAATAGTTTATATCCAATTTTACCCTTCGGTGAGTTTTTAGTAAAATATATGAAAGGAATCTTTTGTTGTTTTTCATACGAGGTTCTTTTTGACTTTTCCGACAAAAGTACGAGAAGAATGTTTTTTTAACTTATACGGCATGAATAGATTTTTAAAACATCATTTCCAAGAATCTCATCTTACAATTTTTGAAGTTTATTTTTAATCAACTTCTTTTAGTTTAGAATTTTATGACATGTTAAGAAATGAAAAGTGTTTTTGAAGTAGAAAGGATATTTTCCTCAAGAATGGAGTTGAAGTGTTTTATCAAAATTATTTTCCATCTAAGATAATAAAGGTTTCTGTTTCTATCCCTATTATTACATTGATTTTATTATGTTGTGATGGAATTATTTTTATGAATTCCTTTATCTTATATGAATTGTTTTATGATGTCACGATGTTTAATATTCCCATTTTTATTACATGGGTTATGCTATGATCTATGGTTTATGATTTTTTTGGCACACATAAGAATGCTATAATTATGAGATGGGTGGGACCTATATCTCCCTCCAATGCATCAGGTAAATATTTTATATCTCATGAGATAGACATGGCTGGAACGGAAGGTTAAACCGATTCAGTAAAATGGGCTGAAACGAGGAGTGAACTCGGTTCAGAAATGGACATTGTCCACTAAGACAGTCTTGGAAATGAGTCGTGACAGATAAGAAATGATTCTCTATGATTATGTGTGTATTCCAAAAAGTTTCATGTTTTAAGTTATGATTATTGGGATTACTTTTCACTACTATGATTTAACCCATGTTATGATATTATGATCTCTTTTACAGGTTAATATTTCCAAAATGTTATATTCTTATGGATATAATGTGATTGATATTTCTTTTGTTTACCCTTACTGAGATTTTGAGCTCATCCTTTTTTGTTTTCTTTTCCCCATGATATAAAGAAAGGTTTTAGGTAAAAAAAGGAAGATCTTTATAGGAGATGTTGAAGATCTTTCACCACGATTAGAAGATTATATTCCGAGTTTCCAAAGACACTAAACTATTACGGTCCTTGTGTGTGTATTTTTGTTATGTACTAAGTATTCCACAAAAGTAATGTAATGTCCATGTACGTTAAGCTTCGGGTCTCTACAGTTGGTATCAGAGTAAAGGTTTAGTCAACCTTTGGAAACTGGGATGCGAAAACATTAGTGAGATCCCTAGAGTTATTTCTAAGGTATGTCTAGGGATGTCCCTAAGGTTAAGTGTAAGTATAGTTTATAGTCCTAGAATTTCACTAATGATCTTAGAATTAAACCTAAGATGTTAAATGTCGAAGGTACTTCCCCTTGATTATGTTATTTTCCTTGTATGATTTTTACCTCTCACAGAATTCATTTTGTGTTTTAGTCAGTGGAGGGAACCAGAAGGAATTCGGTTAACATTGAATCCAATGGAAAAATTGGTGACAATGAGAAAAAAAATTGCATAATGCCTAGAGAGAAAGATATTGTGATTATGCCAAACCAGTCCTTGCGATATATGATTAACAAGGTGAAATTTATTGGTATGCCTAATTAATCAAATAAGAGGAAGATAGACTTGTATACAAGTTTGCATGTTGAGGAGCATAAAGAAAGGAAGACTGAGATTTCTAAAGAAGGGAAGAATAACCTTGAGGAATACTTAAAATGGAGGGACATATGTTATCTGTGTGGAGAAAATGGTCATAGAGTGACAGACTGTTATGGAGTTCAATGTCTTATTTGGAATACCTAAAATGGAGGGACATATGTTATCTGTGTGGAGAAAATGGTCATAGAGTGACAGACTGTTATGGAGTTCAATGTCTTATTTGTGGAGAACATGGGCATTACCCAACTCGATGCCCTGACCTAAAAAGTTACTTCTAAATCAAGGAAGGACTTATTCTAGGAAAATCATTGAAGAGGATGGATTGAAGTGTTTATGTATTTGTATTCAAGAATAATGTTGTTGAGGTACTTTTATGGTGTATTAGAATATTTTTGTATTAGTCTATTGTGGTTTTCAATAATTTGATGGTACTGGTAACCATGAAAAGCGATTCAAATATTTTAGAAAGCAGATGGTATGCGCATAATGAAGGGATAAGAAGATAATGAGATGTTTGATTGTATTCATGAGCTCATGATTGATATAAGGACTAAGTGATATCATGGTTTTAGTATAAAGAATTTTGAGGATTTTGGTATGTGGAAAGTGTTTACTTTTAACTGCATTCATGTTTTCACTAAGGTTCAATGGGTATTCATTCTTCAAGAGAATACATGATTAAGGTATTCACATGTTTGTAATTTGACCAACAAGATTTATCTTATGATATATGGGGGGATAAATGATGGAATTCACGTGAATGTTATGTGACATTTCAAGTAATCATTTTCTTTATACTATGAGCTTGGACCGAAGTATTTTAGATAACCCTAAATATTGGAATGGATTATGTTGGACATAAGTTAGTATTGTTTAAGGATGGAACTTTTTTCGATATTATTGATGGTATGTTATAGTAATGTAGTTTTAGAAAAAGGACAATCTGCAGGATGGGTGACAACCCATCGCGTCAGACAAAGCTATGGGAATCGAACCCACAACCGAAGTGCGACTGGCCTTTATCGCCTACCACTGGCCTACAGGAAGTCCCTGGTTAGTAGAAACTAGTTTTATTTTATTACGCGGTATGATATATGAAGTATAAGTTCATTTTTGGAATCATATACGATCAAACTCATCATAGATGGACTTATGTATATTTGATAACTTTTTCTAACCTTTTGTTTGAAATAGATGGAATGACTCATCATTCTATCACATGTACTTCTAAAACTTCATAAATGAAAAATTCAACTTCATTTCTTTAAGAGATGAACTGTAAATTGTTCAAAGAACCAACAACAGTGAGATTGTACCAAAATCAAGCAAGTATTTCTTCTAATTCAAATTTTTCAACTTTAGGGAAATGATATTGAAAACCAAAAATGTTGTTCTAGTTCCCTTATATCCGATGAATCAGATGGTACCTTAGATCGTCACAAATTTATGGCTTTGTGATGGTTGGCTTTTCCATAGCCATGTTCTCTACCACTCTCCATCAGAACATGATGGTTGGATTTCTCTTCCATATCCATATTTTCACCTATGTGGAAACCCAGTGATTAGTTTATTTGGGTAACCGTTACGTTTCATACTTTTTTTTTAAAGATTGGTTTTGGTATTCCTTTTTATGATGTGGGTTTCTATTAAAGAAACTTTCCAGTAGTAAACCATTTATAACCCCGACGAATTTTGAAGGCGAAATTCTTTTTAAGGGGGGTAGAATGTAACACCTCGAGATTTTATGAAAAATATTCTTTTTAATTTCATTAATGTATTATGTTGTACGCTACACCAAAAGGATCTTGCACAACACACATACTTGACTTTCATTGCATTACACGCAACCGTAGCCTTCCTTAATAGCTTGCGTCGTACGCAATACCGGGTTTCACTAAACAACGATATGCGATTAAAATATTATTAAAACTAGCCGTTATGAATAGTGATAACCACTTTTTAAAATTTTGTAAATTTTTATTTTTCAAAATGGACTTCATTTTTGGATTTGGAATATCAAAATTATATTAGGGTGAAATTTTGGTACTTTTCGGATAACTTTCATATTCTGATTAATAGGGAAAATTACTAAATTTTAATTAAAAACAACTTTTTTAATCGAAATAATTAATAGTGATAAATTATTAATTTGAGTGGTTTAAAAGTATATTTAGAATATATTTTTACAATTTAATACAATTTTGTTCACTGGATTTAATTTCACATTTAAACCAGACATAAACAAGTGTCGATCTTTTGATAGTTATTATCTTTTAAAAACACGCTATTTGTTTTGACGATGGGAATTAATTTCTAAATTAGTTAATGTAACTGATATGTTTTGAATTTTTTAAAATAAACATCATTTTTGAATTCATAATATCAAATATAGCTTAGGCCTAATTTTTGGTATTTTTCTGGAAACTTTCATTTTTTGATGAATAGTGAACCCACTAAGTGGTAGTTAAAAAAACTGAATTTTTCATAAAACTTAATTTTACCATTTATGTGAGTATAATTCTGAAAATACGAGAGACACGGTTAATATCAAGGAATAAAATTTGGTTCAATGAGATGAAAATATTTTTTTGTGAATAGTAACTTTTTACTTTTTTTTACCACTATTAAAAGTAAATAGGGTAGTTAATGGTAAAAATGATATTATTATTACCATAACACATTTCCTAATTCTATTTTATAAGATTAATTTGACCAAAAACAACCTTAGGAATAAAAAATGACCTTTTAGGCCCACTTGGATTAGATTAGGACATTTATTATCAGTTTATTTAAAGAAGGGTTAAAATAGTTCAAATCAAAGTTTAATAACTCAAGCATTTTTAATATAGGGTTATACATAAGATAAATTCGCCTATGAATATTCATTAGAAAGATAAAAATATTTCATCCATAATTTTATTTTATTTGTAATTTTTACACATTAAATAATTTAATTTATTTATGACACAATAATGATGCAGTAATTATCTTATTAATAAAATATTGACATAATTGATGTTATAAATACCCAAATAAATGTAATTTTAGACTTTTTATTAATTCCACCAATTTTATAGGTTAATATGACATGTTAGTATTGATTTAATAAATTTCTTTTGAATTAATCATTCTGTTATGATTTTCACAAAAATCAATTACTAAACAGTGTCAAAATTGACATAAAATAGTTTTTAAAACAAATATTATATTATTAATTGTTATTTTATTCCTAAAAATATAAGGTTCTGCCAAATGACTTAGATAAGGTCAAATATATTAATAATATACAACTTGGGGTTCTTTTGGCTTGTTATAGTAAGTTTATTAACCTTATAGTGTAAGAACACAACAAGACACGGTAAAAGTAAAATTATCTAAATTAAAGTTAAAACTAAATGATAAGGTTAAAATAGTAAACTAAACTTGTCAAAATTATATTGGATGAGAGTATTTCGACCCATCCGCACCTTAGCTTATAAATAACTCAATTTGGAGCTATTAAAAACCGAATATGACTTTATAATAAAATAATATGTTTAGTTATTCCAAAGGTGACCCTCTCCTCCCTTATAAAAGGGCACCTCCTCCCTCTCTTCCTCACACAAATTTGAGCCCTCAAGCTCAAACAACCCCTGCCAAATTCTCTTCTCCACCTCCCTAGAGACATCCTAGAGGTCCTGGTCTTATTCAAAGAACAATTTTAGTGTCCTAAAAGGAGGTCTCAAAGAAGCGCTTCAAAGAAGAGGTAATGTCCGTTACCGATTCTTTCATCTTTATTTCTTCTTCCACTTATTCTTATTAGGTTGTTTCATTATGAAATAATAACATCAGTATAACTAAAATACTTATATGTTATTATAAGTATAAAACAACCTTATTTCACCATCTATCCATCCTATATAAAATGAAATCACCGTGCGTGCGTACGTACGGAATACCGTCTCCACGCCGTGGTGTAATCTATTTTCCACCACCACCTTACTTGGATGGGTATAATGGTGTAAATAATAAATATATATGATTATAGTAAAGTGATAATGATTCTGAAATAGTATACATACACTCTAATAAAATTCCACGATCATGAGAACAATATCATCGCTCGTGCGTACGTACGGACTACCGTCTCCACGACGCGATGAGATTCATTCTCCGCGTTAACCATTCATGAATGATTATAAAGTATATATAATAAGTAATCATGAAATATATTACATAATAGTGATACTGGATTTATGTGTATATATATGTATGTCATCTACTTAATTCCATTCAACTCAATAAGGAAACAAAAACAGTGTTCATGCGTACGTACGACCTACCGTCTCCATGAACGGTGTATTTATTTCCATTTACTGATCTATTATATATATGTATATTCTGAATATATATTATACATAAATCATGTTTTATATTCTGTAATTAATTAATCATGATTTATGTAATCATATGAATAATTACAAGTCAAAACACGATCGACAAATGAAACGATTTTACCCAAAATGCTCTTTAACATGGAATTTACAAAAGAACAGGTAATATAAAGTCATAAGTGAACCATATATGATATCATAACAATTAGTATGATTCCGTAATAAGTCAATGACATTATTTAAATCATTATACAGGAGGTTCGAACACTTACGAAGAAAATCGGACCTAAGGTAAGGGAAATATCACAATCTCATTTTTATCCGAGATTGTTTATACATTGGAATTTACTGGGGTGCATTTTATCATCCACATCCATGTTTCCTCAATATGTAATATTTGCATCCTTCTACAATAGTTTATATACAATTTTAACATTCAGTGAGTTCTTAGTAAAAGATATGAAAGGAATCTTTTGTTGATTTTCATACGAGGTACTTTTTGACTTTTCTAACAAAAGTACGAGAAGAATGTTTTCTTTTAACTTATACGGCATGAATGGATTTTTAAAAAATTATTTCCAAGAATCATCCCTTACAAGTTTTCAAGTTTATTTTTAATCAACTTCTTTTAGTTTAGAATTGTATGATATGTTAAGAAAGGAAAAGTGTTTTTGATGTAGAAAGGATATTTTCCTCATGAATGGAGTTCAAGTGTCTTATCAAAATTATTTTCCATCTAAGATAATAAAGGGTTCTATCCCTATTATTACATTGATTTGATTATGTTGTGATGGAATTATTTTTATGAATTCCTTTATCTTATATGAATTGTTTTATGATGTCACGATGTTTAAGATTCCCATTTTTATTACATGGGTTATGCTATGATGTATGGTTTATGATTTTGTGGCACACATAAGAATGGTATCATTATGATATGGGTGGGACCTATATCTCCCTCCAATGCATTGGGTAAATATTTTATATCTCATGAGATATACATGGCTGGAACGGCAGGTTAAACTGGTTCCGTAAAACAGGACTGAAACGAGGAGTGAACTCGGTTCAGAAATGGACATTGTGTACTAAGATAGTCTTGGCAATGAGTCTTGACTAATAAGAAATGATTCCCTATGATTATGTGTGTATTCCAAAAAGTTTCATGTTTTAAGTTATGATTATTTGGATTACATTTCACTACTATGATTTATCCCATGTGATGATATTATGATCTCTTTTGCAGGTTAAGATTTCCAAAATGTTATATTCTATGGATATGATGTGATTGATATTTCTTTTGTTTACCCTTACTGAGCATTTGGGCTCACCCTTTTAGGTTTTCTTTTCCCTAGGATATAAAGAAAGGTTTTAGGTAAAAAAAAGGAAGATCTTTATGAGAGATGTTGAAGATCTTTTACAACGATTAGAAGATTATATTCCGAGTTTCTAAAGACACTAAACTAGTACGGTCCTTGTGTGTGTGTTTTTGTTATGTACTAAGTATTCCGCAAAAGTAATGTAATGTCCATGTACTTTAAGCTTTGGGTATCTACATTTCCTTTCATAAAACTATTTTTGGGAATAATGTATACCCATTTTAAGTAATTAAAATAATATTTAATGGTGAATTATTTAAGATAAATGAATATAGTTTTTTTTAATATATTAATTTAAATCCATATTATTATTATTACTACTATAAATATTGTTAATGTAAGACCATCTTATTCATGAAAAATTCATTTCTTGAAAATCTGTTTTTTTTACAGGTTTTGTGGGTTTATTTGTTAATTAAATTATACCACTTATATGAATTAAATTTGATAAAATGGATTAAATATTTTTAATAATAATAATTAATATTAGGTAATATTGTTAAATTAATTTTTATTAACACCAAATAGTGAAATCATAAAAGATTAATTATCGCGGTTAAAGTTAAAATGGGTTTACAGAGGGTGAATCTGTAAATGTAATTGTCAAAATGACCTAAATACATATTTAAAACCCATTGGTTTGTTTTATTTGAACTGTTATATTATATCATTATAATTTGATCCATTTTTTATCCATATTTATAAGAAAGTGACCTTGTATTATTGAAAAACATTAAAAAATTACAAGTGTGTCACTCACCTCAATTATAAAAGGGAACCTCCTTCCTTCACTTAATCACACCTCTCAAGCTATTTAACTCAACAAAAACATTAAATAATTTCTTCAAAACATATTTTACCACTTTTTAGAGGTTTTATTCTTCCCAATATACTAACCATATCTTCCTAAATAAAATATCTAATAGAGGTTCTTCTAAGTAAATGTAATTGTATTCATCGAGATCATTTTTTCACTTAATTTTTTCCACTGTAAATTATGTATTAACACTTAAAATATTATAAATTTTTTATATATATTATAATTAGATGTTATTAAGTTCACTTAACAGTATTTATACAAATTATTCTCCATCAAATGAGAAATAAAATCACCGCTCATGTATACGGTAGACTGTTGTTTCGCAAAGCAAGGTAATTTGTTATCCATTACCTACTCACATGGATAGTAATAATGATGAAATAAATGAATATATATGATCATTATAATATATTATTTATTATTTAAATATAATATATCACTTATTTCTTTAACCTTTCACCTATTAAGTAAACAATAATGTCATTTGTGTGTGTGTGTTGCATGTCGTTTGCATGAAGAGTTGTGATTCATTTTCCATTTGTCAAATTTCAATAATGATTCTAAAAATATATATAATGAATAAATTTTATATTTATAACTTTAATATCACTCGATATATTATGTAACTATTTCCTATGATTAGGAATGTGAACATTTACAACAAAATATGCATGAGAAAACAAGGCAGTTAACACCCTAAAAATTGTAATAATGAATGATTGTTAACGAATGGGTGAAAATATGTCATAAAATGATAATATATAATATGGTAAATATTATTATAGTGACATAATAAATTAATATCATGTTTAAAACCATTATATAGGATATTAAATAATGTTCAATTAAAGTGAAAGTGAGGAATGGGATTTTGTCTCAATTTACATTCCATTGAAACATATTTGTTATTATATACCTATAAACATTCATGTAGTGTATATACTAACAATTTTATATATATAAAATGAACTCATATTTATTAATTATTATTAATGTTTCAATTCAGGTGTATTATTTCAAGTGGTTATAAGTTAAATGTTCTCAAAAATGTAAGAATTACTTTTTCAATCTCACTTTCTATTGGTACTGCTTTTATTTTCATTTAAGGGATATTATAATTTATCCTTCATAATCTCCATTAATTTTATTATCCTCAATATATTTATGTTTTTCCAAATTTATTCAAACTTTTACTCTCTTTGCAACATGAATCAAGCAATAAAATGTTTAAAAGAAAACCAGATGTTATTTCTCTTTTAATCGGATAAATTTTTCTTCCCTGTCTATATTTTTCAAAATTGTTTTAAAAAATTCATTTTTATAACTCAAATTATTTATTAAGAACTTTTAATGATATCATTTTTTAATATATAAAATTAAAAAATATAATATTTTTTGAAATGGTCACTTTCATACTTCTTTACAAAAATTCAAAAGGAGTGTCTTTTAATGTATACAGTGTTAACAAACTTCCCCACTGTCATAACCATTTTATGATATTTATCTTATTATACACATTTTATTTTTTTACAAGGAAAACACTAATGATTTATTTATTATTTCAATTAAGTTTTCTTTATTTTCATAAATTAAATCATTTTATTACAAAACCTATATTTCTGATGAACTGGTGGTCATCTCGTGTCTCTTGTAAATTTTTGGTTGTTAGCATTCTCTTGAAACATTCACTTTATTGGGATAATTGGTTATTAATATTATATTAAATATCCATATTCTTTCTATCATGTATATGATTATTTATTAAACCAAATATAATTTGAACATAAAGTGTTTTACTATTAATGTTATTTGATTGATTGGGGAAAATCTAGATAAATCCATATTCTTTATTCTTTATGGATATTTATTGATAATAAATATTATTTATAAATTTAATTGATCATTCAATGTAATAGGAATTCATTACAAATGTAGTGATGGGTGAGTCCTAGTTATATATCTCCCCCCGGTGCATCAATAATCCCATGAGACAAATCAATTGCATAAATTAAATGGGATCTTGGTATATACCTATAAATTGTTTTAAATTTTCTTATCAAAAGGTCTTAACATTTGAGATATCATGATGTTAGAGATCATGAAATAAAATATTATTAATTTCGTTTATTGATATTTCATTTTTTATTATCCATGATATATTTTCATTAATATCATCCATTGTAGTTTTTTCTCAATTTATTGATTAAATTTCATGTGGTTTCCACTATTTACCTTTCCATATTTTGTTTAAAGTTTCTGATGAAACCAATTATTATAATAATAAAATACCACTTTTCATAGTTGTTATAGGAAATCAGTTACCTTTCCCAAAGGCAAAAAAGAATGTTCCTTAAAGAAACCTGGCTTGAAGGCCCAAATCAGACCTACCCATGTCTATCCTTTCCTACCACTTGACTAGACTATCTACAAATTTGTTTCATTATACACATGGTGTTACACTACACCTAACATCACTTGAATTAATACCTTACATGTCCTCTAGAATCACCATCATTTTCTATGATTGATCTATCCCTCATCCAACCTTGCTTCCGAATTTTACATAGTTCCCATTTCACTAAAATCACTTGAGTTCATCCTTACACATTTCACCCATCAATGAATATTCCCACCTAGATCTGTAATTTCCCCACCCATGGCATTAAAATACCACTCATGCTTTGCGTGCATGGAAAATAAACCTTCCACCCAAATATTAGGGGGGGAAATATTTATTGGTTGGGGTCAAACTCTGACCCATTTCCTAATTAAGTGTCACAGATGTGTATAGATGCCAACTGAACTACACCCTAATAGAATTTAACTTTACATATTGATTATAAATTATTTACTCATGATATATTTGTTTTTATATAACCCATAATAACATTTTAATGTCACCCTTATTTTGTTTTCTTTCTTAGTTTTTCAAAATTAATTAATTTAATGAGTTTAAAGGATTAAAAAAATTCAATTTTTTTGTTTTATACAATATTCCCATTATTGAATGGGTATCATGAATGTATATAGATTTACAATACTAATAAACTTACCATTACATGAGGATTAAACACCTTGTATACATGCCATTGTAAAAAAGTAACCACTAGATCTAGGTTACTAGTGTTTCATTTGTTACACCTCTCAGGATGAAGATATAGTAGGGTACATGGTGTCACTCTTTTTCTTTCACTTTATTAGATATTGAGCTCATCTGGAACTCTTTGGGTCATGGAATAAAATATCTGGATGTTATTATTTGAATAGATGGGTTAGTTTCTCATATAGCGTGAATTAACAGTTATCATCAGTGTGTGTCCATTACTCCCCCTGATGGAGTGTTCTATGTTTTCTAAGGAGAGTGGGACCTGAGGGATAGTCGATCCAGATATCCTCTTATTAAGCTAGATATAATGATATATTTTTATTATGATGAATTAGACCACAAAACCACTTATGGTGAACAACCTCTAGTAGTTATTGAAGTTATAAAGGTATTTCCATTATAAATTTTTAGTCGACCACTATAATTGGATGTAGAGTTCTCTATTGATTTTTTACAAGAGAGAAATATAATATTTATTACCTCTTACCATATAGTACAAATTGATTTTATGGATCTAAATAATCAGTTTGATGACTTCATGTCTAAATTCATCATTCGACCCAGTGTGACTCCTTGGAAAATGCCAATACTTTTTAGCCAAAAAGACGATGGAATCAATCAATTGTGTATTGATTTAGGGATAATAAATTAGGTTATGGTCCAAAATAAGTATTTGTTTCTCATCATTGATTATTTGTTTGATCACTTGAAAAGATTTAAGTGGTTCTATATGATTGATCATTCTTCTCATTTCAATTACCTTAGGATCAAGGAGTTTGATATCCCAAAGGTCATACTAAGGAGTCTTTATGGCCACTATGAGTATCTTTTTATGACATTAGGCCTAACCAACACTCCTTCTATGTTAATATAGTCGATGAATAGTATTTTCATCCAATATATTGACTATTTAATTATGGTATTCATGTATGATATCTTAGTTAATTAAAAAATTGAGGAGGATACTAAAATTCATTTGAAAGCAGTTGAATATATATTGATGAATCAACTACTTTTTTCTAAGTTTTCAATATGAAAATTATGGATTACAAAGGTGAATTACTTCGAGTATGTGGTCTCAAAACATGGTATCATAGATGATCCTAACAATGTAAAAGATATCATGTCATGGTAGGAACTGTATAATGTCATTGAGTTTCAAGGATTATTTCTCGTAGTAGTGTATTATCACTAGTTCATGAAATATTTATTCAATATATCCTCTCCTTTGACTTATCTCACTCTGAATCAAGTGAATTTTGTTTTGGATTAAATTTTTCTGACTTCCTTTATTAAGTTGAGGCACCATTTGACTTAAAATATAGTGTTGACTCTTCATGTGGATAGATAGTGTTATATGGTATTTTTAAATGCTTCAAGTTTAAGGTTGGATTATGTTCTCATGTAGGGTGATTATATAGTGGCTTAGGATTATCATTAGCTTTCACTACATAAGATAAATTATCCTGCACAATATCTAAAACTCGCTACTATGACATATTCCATTGAGATTTTTTTGCATTATCTTTTCATAGAAAGGATTATTATTTACTCAAATCAAAATATCTGGAGTTATATCTATTCTATATATATTATAATCTTTATTAGAGTTTATGGGTGTAGTAGATAAAATGTTGATAATTTTACATCACATAAACCCCTAGAAGGGAGAACATTGTTACTTTTGATATTATTATGAATTTTTCATCCTAAGTTATTAGGGATTCATTAGTGGAGTGGAATATTATGTAACACATTACTCACATGTGTTTAGGAGCCCAGGACGATGAAAGTAGATTTGTTCTGGAAATTTTTTAGTTGACATCCTATCTTGTATAAATGATCATCTTAGACCATCATCTTGATGATGCTTTATAATGAAAAAAATTATATGGTGGGGAGACCATCAGTGAAACTTATATATCTCTATAGGGTATTCTTTATATTAGGAACCATTATTTCATTCTGTATCTAATGAGAAATGTCATGATGGGGTATTTTCTTCATTTATATTGGGAGGATTACCCTATAATGACTAAGATGTCTTATGATTTTAGGTATTTGTTATGGTGGCCCATATAAAATAGTACATCATTGATTTTGTTTCCATTTTTTATACCATTAAATAGATTAGGGCTTGGTATTTTAAGATTTATGGTCTCTTCCAACACCTATATGTGTTGTCTTGAAAATAGGATGAGATGTCAATAAATTTCATTATTGGGTTTCAGCATACTCTTGGAATAATGAATGTGATTTGGGAAGTGATAAAATGATTAATCAAATATTCTCACCTTATTACTATTTGTGATTCTAATGCATTTTAGGATTTAGGAAACCTGTATATACATATTATTGTTAAGTTTCATGAAGTTTTCTATGTTATTATTTCCAATGGGGATACCCAATTCACATATCAGTTTGGGAGAGGCGTCAAGAAGGTAATAGGATCCTAGGTCTAGTTGAGCACTATGTACTATCCCCATATGGAAGGTCAAATAGAACAATATATTAATATTCTTGAAGATAAAATTCATTGTTATATCTCTTCGTTTGGAGGACTGTGGGATTTCTATTTAGTTATATTTGAGTTTTACAATAATAATTTCTACCAATAAACCATTAAAATGGAACCATTTAGGACTTATAGATGGACTTGTAAATATATATAGTATTGGTTGGTGAATAGTGAATATTCTTAGTTGGGTCCTAGCTTGGTCTGGGAGATAATGATGAAGTTCAAAACGGTTCAGCAGTGGTTGATGACATATCAAACATGGTATAAATATTATTCATATCATCATAAAATCTATTAGAGTTATTATTTTTTGATCATGTATTCTTTAGAGTCTCACATTGAGTGGTTTACTGATGGCTTGGAAAATAATAGAAGTTGAAACTTAGATATGTGGAATTATTTTAGGGTATGGATTGCATTAGAAATTTGGTGTACCATTTTTTCTTTTCAAATCAGATCATGTTAATCGGTTATGTGTTTCAGAAGAGGTAGCTCATGAAATATCTTTCTGGATCATCTCATGTTATGAATTGGAAGTACCATGTTGCAGAACCAAATATTAATGTAACTGAGAATCCAATTTGGATTTCTAATTCTCAAGTGGAGATGTTATAGTATATTTATATAATTTTGGTTCAGGATCTATGAAAGATTGTTTTAGATGCCCATGACATGTGGGAGAATGTGTTGTTTGTGAAAGAGTAGTGGCATCAACTATTTATAAAACATACTTCTTGACAAGGATTTCTTAAGGATCATAATGGTCTGGATAATGATAACATCCCAACTCATTATTTCAGGTATGATCCATATCTTGTTTTTCTACTCTTGATTTTCATTCATGGTTGATCCTTATTTTTTCTTGATTATTAATGATTTGGAGTGTGGTTTGAACTATTTTTATCAATGGTTGGAATGTTTGTATGGGGTTAGCATAAGGGTGGATATAGTCATATAGCTATAAAATCTATGAGTTGCCCACCGACATAAAAATTAGACTCACTAGCCTTCCGGTGGAATAATGGAAGTATTTTATTTTTACATGAATCCAAATAACTAGAATTTAGTGTTTCTAGAAACCCATTAATTCTCTCTAGCACCACTGAATAACCATTGACATTCATTGGCTAGATGATAACACTGATCTAAACAAGTAAATGATGGTAAATATCACAATTTTGATTCTCAAAACTAATTTTTATATTCTAAACTAATATCCCTCAATCCCTATTTGACCCCTAAAACCTTTTACATTCTACAAAATAAATTTTTTCCCTTAAAAACATGAATCATTATTTATTGAAGTTCCAATTTAAGTGTCGAATTTCTTTTGTTAAGTGTAACATTAATTCTATTGTGAATTACTCTTCTCTTATTTCACTCTTTATTTGGGGGTTTTGGAACCCTGTATTGTTAATAGATCCAAATATTTATTTATTTATTTAGTTTCAAGGGTCTATTATCCATTCATTATATCCCTCTGTATCTCTATTATTAAATATTTTTTTGGTAAATTAACTATTCCGTGAATTGAGGTAGGTGTCTTCATAATAAAAATCCTAACAATTTAAATCTTTGTTTCCTTTTTGATTTAAAAAAATTAAATTTATTTTCAAATAATGAATTAAAACTCTTGGTAATATTTTACAACTAGCATGTTATGTGTGATGAAACCACTTTCACAGTGGATTTTGAAATAAATTATTGATTTCTAGAAAATTATTTTGAATTGAAATGGATTACATGATGAATTTATTTGGTGACCCATTCTTAACATACATGTATATTACATCTTTTTAGATGAATATTCATTAAATTAAAAAAATACATGTCAATGGACAATAATAATTTAGTGTCTTCGGAAACATGGAAACAAAATCTTCTATCCTAGTGAATGATCTTCAAAAAATCCCATAAATATCTCCACCTTTATTAATTATACCTAAAACCTTTCTTCATAACCTGGATAAAGAAAACAAAAGAAAGAGGTGAGCTCAGATGCTCTCTTATGGAAAACAAGGGAGACATAAAAGAATAAACATGAACAAGTAGTATGATAATGAAATTGTAACATGAGGAGATCATTCCCTGAATATAAAGTGTCATAAACATGTGTAATGGGAAAAATATTTTTAGTTCAAAAGACATGAATTATAAGGAAATAAACATCATGAGCCATGAAATAATAACTAAGGAATAAGACATAGGATTTCTAGCATACATATAAGAATATAAACTTTTATATCTGGGATACATACGAAGACCTTTATAACATGATAGGATTGGGATACGACCCGTGAACCTACTTTGGGATTGGTCTAGTAACCCTAGTTCCCACTCCCTTTTAGTCTTGGTCTACAACCCATATACCTTCTTGTTTGCGGTCTTGGGCTACAACCTGTGTACCTTGTTTCTTTTAGGCTTGGGTAATAACCCATGTACCTTATTGTTTTCAAGAATTGGATATTACCTGTCTACCCTATTTTAATTATTCTTGGGATAAATCCCATGTAACCTATTTAATATAGTCTTGGGATACAGCCCAAACACCATCTTTGTTTTTGGGCTTGGGTTACAACCCATATACCCTCATTCTTTTCAGACTTAGGAAACAACAAATACACCCTATTTATTTATGGGCTTGGGATATAACTAATATACCCTTTGATCTCATATAAAAAATTTCATTACCCAATGTGTTGGATATAGAAATAGCTCCCACTCATCTCACAGTAAAATCATTCACACATGTGTCACAGGATAATAAAACATTCATCATACCATGACCCATAAAAAGGTATGGGTCATATAAAAATCAAATCATAACCCATAAAATAAATTTGGAATCATTAACATTTTATAAAATAATAACCTATGGAAGATAAATATGTTTCATAACCATTTAATCTAATCATAACCCATGGAAGAGAAGCGGTTTTCATAAACATATAACCAATGAAATAGAAACAGATTATATAAGAACCATGGCATTAAGTGTGACCCATTCATATAAATGATATGAATGGATCCTTTAGTTAATTTCAAAAAACAAGTAATGAGTAACATAAATGTATGTCTCTGTATATGTAAAATAGTTTTTAAATATCTTTTGAAAATTTTTCTTAATGAAAATATCCTTTCTTCTTTGAAAAAAGGATTGTCAATACATAAAACCATTTAAAACCATTTTCTCATAAATTACCTTGAAAACATATAAAAAAGACTTGAACCCATTTTGAAAACCTTTTTCCTTGAAAATTACCTTTAAAACAATTCTTTAAAGATAAACATTTTAAAAATTAAATGGAATCTTCAATGTAATGCTGGTGGGTAAATCTATACATGTCATACGAAGTAAAAAAACCTTCCTTTTTCACGGTTAAAAGGCTGGAAGGAATGCTTTTTTTGATAAGAACCAAGAAGATTACGTTTAATAGATTGGTAAAGGAAATTAATGGTAAAAATGAATTAAAAATCTTATAGGATAACGGTATAATATTCTTGTAAACCCTTTTTAGAAAACATATATTTCTGACTAAAGAAAGGGTAAGGTAATGCTTTCCTAAAAATACTTTCTTAACTATCTTATGTAATAAAGAGTAGAATATGGTACCAATACATGAGTATAAAATGTAATAATAGATGATGAGAAAACACATGAATATTCTTGAGATATGGATCACAATATTTCATCAAGGGAATCAATAACATAAATGATATCAGAAAGCACTGAAATTGTCAAAATAAACTCTTATAACTTGATAATTTGGGATCATACTCTCCATGTAAAAAAATTAAATGATTCTTAATATATTGTTAAAATATGTATATTCATGGTATAACCTATAAAATGGAATTATATACAGATCAAATAATTTTTTAGGTTCATAACAAAACATTAATCTCAAATAAGGGACATTGAGACAAAATTGTTTTATCTATTTGGTAAATTTTGGAAGCTAAACCCCATGAAACAAGGTTAATAAAATTTTAATGTGAATACCCAAAATATTTACTAAAAATATACATATAATAAAATCTTTCTAATTACATACACCACACAAAATCGAAGAGTGGCGAACATAACATGCATCTCACTGAAATTAAAAGGGAGACAAGATCCCCTTACCTTTTGTCTTGACTCACTCTGTACTCATACATGCTTCTTGTATAATAAATTTATGTTTATTATAAATATTTTATATAAGAATATTATTATAAATAATACTATATATGATTCTATTATGACCTTATATTACTCGCTTGTTAACAATTCTATGTTAAAGTTTCACTTCGGGTAAAATTTACTTTTGTCCTTCGCACGTGTCTTAATTTGTTATATCTTTAGTCCTTATAATTATATCAAGATTAAAGAATGTAACCCATGATATAAATATAATTTATATTCAGTATATTTTTATTATAATAATCTATATAATATAGGAGTACAAAATGTAATGCACCATTCATGGAGATGGTAAGTTGTACGTACGCATGACTGTTGTTTCCATCTTTATTATCATATATAAAGGAAGTATGTAAATGACATATATGTTTTATATGTATTTATATATATATATATAATTATTCATTTATAATTAATATATCATATATATCATATAATATCATTAAACCCATCCTTAAAATATTCTATGTGGTGTGTGAACGAATCACAATACTTTGAGGGGGTGGTAATCCCACTTTTTCAAACAAGATTATCATATTTACACCAAATGGAGAGAAAAGAGATTATATTGTAGAAGGAATAAAGAAGCTTAAATATATAGTAAATTTAATATATGTAATATATTAAAATATTTTCCATCATAATGGACACCATGATTAGAGATAATGGAGAAATGAACAATCATTATTTCGTAAGGCAGTAGTTCATCGTACCTAGAAATGGTATGTTCAACATTCATTAGATGGTGGTGTGTGTAAGTGTTGGTCATAACCGTTGCATAAAAACATAATAGTATATTTATTATAATGGTTTTTTCAGAAAATAAGTTAATAAAAAGAGTTTAAGTGGTGAATAATGGAAATAAAGGAAAGGAGCTTGAGAGATGAAGTTGCCTCTAAATTGGTTAACTTTGTTTTGTTTGTGTCAAAAGGATTCCTTGAGAAGATTTCTGACAAAAGGGATGAATTGAGATAGAAGGGAGGATTTTTTGTAGGATACTTTGTCAGATCATTTATTAACATAAATGTTTTTATAGGAATGAGGAATGGGTAGAACCAGTGGCATTTTATAGGGAAGGAAAAGGACTCACTTGGAATTTCTAGAAACAAGTAAGGTGTTCACATGTTCTTACCAAAAATAAGTCTTACCAAACCAACTAAAGTCAATAATTTAAGTTTTATTGACTAAATATGGACATATAATGGGTTGGTACATGTTTATAGGTCGTTTGGTCCCTTCATTGTAAGGTTTAGTCCATAATTAAGTTTAATTTGGCATTAACTACTATGATTAATTTTAATCACTTTTACTAATCATTTTGTTCAAAAAAATAACATGGTCTTACTAGAATACAAATATTATACTGAATAAAATGTTTTATGTAGGAGTTTTTAAATTGAAATCATAGAAGTGGAAAAATTATGATTAGTGTTAATCCTATAGACAGGATGAAATTACGGGGTTTTAAATTTGGATAAAGATTACAAGTTTGTTAAGATTTTATATTCATTTTCGAAGTGAATTTGATTATAATGAATTAAAATTTATTTTTAGTGGTAATATATATCTAATTTTACCATATAAATTATTTATAATATAATTTACCATTAATAAATTATTAGACAAAATGTCATTTTTACCTAAAATGCAGTATTTTTCACAATTCATAAAAAAACGAAGTTTCTCATAAAAATCCCAAAAATTAACCCTTAGATAATTTCAACATTATTAATTAAAAAATAAATATTATTTTATCAAATTAAATTACTAAATTTTTCAAAAATTACTTTCATTATTATAAGATATTTATTCAAGAAAATAATGTTTTTAAATGTTGAAGGACTTTACCAAAAAATCAAATCATTCATTATCAATTTCTTTTATTTATATAAAGAAACAACAAAACTATTTGGAAATTAGTTATTAATATTCATACAACTATGTTTAAAATTTTTGTTATAATTATCTAATTTAATTAATTATATATGTATAAAATATGTTTCATATAAACTCAGTGTTGCATGAAACGTATGCCAAGTCGGTGTTTTTATAGTGCAAACCAAGTTGGTATTGCATGTAGTACAATCCAAGTTGTTATTACATGTTAAATAAATGTTTTACTTAGTTTTTTAATATATATATATAAATATATATATAACTATTTCCAATGTTATGGGAAATTAAAATTATTGAAAAGATAAGTTATTTCGGGAAAAAATAATTCCCAAAATACCAGGGTGTTACATTCTACCATCTTAAAATGAATTTAACCCCTAAAGTTTTTCTAGTTTATCAAAGGTTTAATACTAGAAATTTTCATTCATAAAAACCCACATTGTAAAAATGGATACTAAAACTTCCCTAAAAAGATAAATTTTAAAACATAATGGTTACCCAAAGAAACATATTATTGGGTTTCCACATAGGAGAACATAGGTTGGGTGGAAATATTGGACATGGAGGAAAAGTGTAAATATTTAACTTGAGTGATTGATGTCATCAATAAAAAATTTTAATCATCAGAGGAATGTTGAGGGCCTCAAATTTATAAATTTGTGTCGATTTAAAAGGCCACCAACTCAATGGAAATTAAGGTATTAGGAAAACAAAATTTTTTATCACATTATGGATGTTGATAATTATTGATAAATTAATATAAACAAAATTTCATTCTTGGGTTTTTAAAAAAACTATATTATATCTATTACCTTTTTGAATGAATGTTTAGAAATTAACCTTGATGAACAGAGCACTAAAATATGCTTTTAGCAGATCTTATGGCCTATAAAAGAATAAAAAGTCTAAGTATTTTTCTCTTAAAAAAACATGAATTAATATATCAAAATAAAAATTAACACTAATAGTTCATCATAAATATTAATTCTTTGTAAATAAATATAAATTAACCAATACATCGTGTAGGCCAGTGGTAGGCATGAAACACTTATCGTCCTTCGGTCATGGATTTAACACCCACAACCTTTCCAGACTTGATTGGTTGTCACTTGACATACATGATGTCCTTTTTTAAAACCATGATAATATAATATATAACATTTATATTCTTGAAATAAGTTTAATCATTGATTAGCCTTTTAACCAAGGTTTTCAACACAAACTCAGTGGACAAATAATTCCACCAAAGTTTTACTTATACTTTTCATGAATGACTAACCTTATAAACCTTATCAAAGATGAAAAATTAAAAACTTTTTAAATAGTGTCATGAAATTGGATTAACATTGATTCCCCTATATAACAAAAAGAATCTCTTGGTTTTCACATTCTAATCATGTGAATACCCTTGTTTTATATTCTCTTGGAAAATGGTAACAACTTAAATTACCATAAATCATTTTGGAAAACATGCATAATTCGTCATTTCAAAGTGTATTGGATCTATTATTTAAATCCAAATATGTTTTAAACATCATTTTTGGTAGCAAAGACGACATATATACAAGTCCTTACTTAGTTCCAAGGTAATCAATATTTTCCAAATTATTATTCATATCCCTTGTATCTTTATCCATACACCATTATCTTAAAATAATGAACATGTAAAGGGTTACCTTCCCTTAGTAAAAATGTCACATTTCATAAGATCACCTTTATATTCCACCATAAGTATTCAACATATTCTTGTAAATAATTAAAAAACATAAACGGAACAATCCATAAATAATTCACTATTCTTAATTCTGGAATCCAAATATATTAACAGTTAAATCCTTCAACTTTAATGTTTGTCATGGAAGTGGTCCTTACTTGGTTTTGAAGTAAATCCTTAGCTTGGGGAATTTTGTTAGGTAATTCCCATGTTCTCAACAGATAAGAAATTAAAATATATAACAATTCACTACTATATGGCCCTTTTTCCCACACAAATAGCATCTTCCTTTCCATTTGAGGTATTCCTCAAGCTTCTTAATCCCTTCTTCCTAACATGTAAAAATCCAAATTTTCTTTCCTCTATGTTCCATACCATAAAATTACATATTTTTCTTATTCGACCTATTATTAATATCAAGAAATATAGCATTTTCATCATATACTGTGATAGTTGATTTAGCATAATAACAATATCTTTTTCTCCACAGATCATACCATTTGACTTCTCATCAGAAAATCATCCATCAAATTAAGAATTAATCCAGTTCCTTCTAGTTCCCACCATTTACTAAAACCATAAGCATTGTTTTATCATTACTTATCATAGCAGAAAACAACATAGTCATGAAAACAGTTACTTATAAGATGTATAAATAATCACACCTTGCATAATATATGATGCCTTGAGTTTATCCTAGGTTATTAATATCTAACTTGTATCTAAATCCTTCATGATGGTGTTTTAAGAGTTTTGGAATTCCTAAATCATATCCTTTGAGTTTTAAACCAGGTGTGCAGTAAGGCCCATTGTTGTGTACCAGATTCCCCTGAGTCAATCCCCAAACATATTATCGGAGTTGCTACCCCTAGGCACATCTATAACAGATCCACATCCACTTATAGTTTCCATAAAAAGATGTATTTCTTTGAATCCACTCACTCTATACTTTACCAAAATTCAAGGACATTTTCCTAAATGTCAACTCGCCCTTATACTTATCCATAGAGACATCCCTACAAATATCCTTAGAAATAAACCTAGGGATCTCACTACGGTTTTCTCATCCTAGTTTAGAAAGTTTTAATAAACATTTACTTTGATACAAACTGTAGTGACACAGTCTTAACATACATGGATATTACATACTTTTAGATGAATATTCATTACATTACAAAAATACATGTCAGATGATTGTAATATTTTAGTGTCTTTGGAAACATGGAAACAAAGTATTATTTCCCGGTGAAAGATCTTCAACATCTCCCATAAAGATCTCTACCTTTAGTACATAAACCTGAAACCTTTTTTTATAATTGGTATAAATAAAACTTAAGAAAGGGGTGAGCTTAGATACTTAGAAAGCGTAAATAAGAGAGGCATGTGAGAATAAATAAGAACATATTAGTTTAATAATGCGATCGTAAAATTAGGAGATCATACCCTATATATCAAAGGTCATGAAAATGAGTTATGGGATAAATATTGGTAGTTCATAAGACATGAATCATAAGAAAATAAAAAACATGAGCCACAAAATCATAACTAATGAATAAGACATAGGATTTGTGGAATACATATAAGAATAGAAACTTTTATGTCAGGGATTCTTAACAAGACCTTTATAACATTTTTGGCTTGGGCTACGACATGTGTACCTACTTCATGCATAGGCTAGTAACCTGTGTACCCACATTCTTTTAGGCTTGGGCTACAAACCTTGTACCTTCTTATTTTCGGTCTTAGGATACAACCTGTGTACCCTATTTCTTTTAGTCTTGGGATACAACCCATGTACCTACTTCATTTAGGGCTTGGTCTAATACCCTTGTAGACTCTTTCATTTTTTCATGGGCTACAACCCATGTACCCTATTTCATTTAGTCTTGGGCTATAACCAATACACCCTCTTTCTTTTCGGGCTTGGGCTATAACCCATACACCCTCTTTCTTTTCGGATATGGGCTATAACCCATACAACCACTTTTTTTAGGCTTGGCGTACAACGCATATACACTTTTATCTCATATAAAAAATATAATTACCCAATTCGTTATAGGGAGAAATAGGTCCCACCCATCTCATAGTAAAATAATTCACACATGTGCCATAAGATAATAAAACCTACATCATATAATGACCTGTAAAAAGGTATAAGTCTTATAAAGAAAAATTCATAACCCATAAAATGAAATGGCTATCAATAAAATTTCATCAATTCATAATTTATGTGAAAGAGATAGGTTTTATAATAATTTAATTTAATTATAACCCGTGGAAGAGAAAAAAAATTCATAAACATATAACTCGTGAAAGATAAACATGTTTCATAAAGACCATAACATTAATTGTAACCCATTTATAGAAAGGATATGAATGAAAACATTAGAGAATTTCTAAAAATATAATGAGTAACATAAATGGATGTAATATTATTTGGAAAAAAGTTTTCAAATATCATTAAAAAAGTTTCTTGAGAAAATATCATTTATTCATTGAAAAAGTCTTGTTAATACATAAAACCTTTTAAAAATAAGTTTCACAAATAATACCTTGAAAACTTATAAGGAATACTTGAAAACATTTTGGAAACATTTTTCCTTGAAAATTAATTTTAAAAAAATTTCATAAATATTAACCTTTTAAAAATGAAAAAGGAATCTTCAAAGGAATTATGGTGGGTAATCAGTACATGTCGTACGAAGTAAAAAACATTCTTTTTAGATGGTAAAAAGTCTATAAGGAATAAATTGTTTAGAAAGAGAAAATAATATTCTATGAAGATATTGGTAAAATAAAAAAGGGGTAAAAATAAATTTAAAATCTTATAGGATAATGGTATGTTATTCTTGGAAACCCTTTTTAGGAAACAAAGATTTCCGACCAAAGAAAGGGTATAGTTGGGATTTCCTAAAAATAGTTTCTTAACTAAATTATGTACCAAAGAGTAAAATATGGTACTAAAAAATAATTATATCATGAAACAAATAAGATAATTAAATTCATGAATATTTTTGAGAGATGGATCATAATATTTCATCGAGGGAAGAAATAACATAAACAATCTCAAAAAGCACTGAGATTGTCTCAATAAACTCTTATAACTCGGTAACTTGGGATCATACTATCCATGTAAAAAATAGAAATTAAATTAAGCTTAAAATATCATGAAAAAAATTATATTCATGATATAACATGTAAAATGGAAGTATATGCACCTCAAATATTATTTTAGGTGTATAAAAAACATGAATCACAAATAAAGAAAATTGAGACAAAACTATTTTACTGATTTGGTAACTTTTAAAAGTTAAACCCCGTGAAAAAAGGATAATAAAATGGGCATGTGAATACCCAAAACATAAATTAAAATATAAATATAATAAAATAATTGTCACTATATACACCACATCAATGGAAAGACTGGCCAAAATTATATGTATCTCACAGAAATTGAAAGTGAGATGAAATTACCTTACCTTGTGTCTTGACTCTCTCCGTACTCATACAAGCTTCCTATATAATAAACAAAATTTTATTATAAAGAATTTTATAGAAGATTATTCTTATACATAATACCATATGTTGTTTTATTATTACTTTATATTACCCTCTTTTTAATGATCCTATGTCAATGTCCTACTTCAGGTAAAATTCACTTTGTTCTTCACACGAGTATTAATTTTTATATCTTTGGTCCTTATACTTATATCATGTTTATAGAATGTAAACCATTATATAAATATTATTTATATATATTATAATTTTATTATAATAATATATATAATACACGAGTATTAAATGTAATGCACTGTTTATATAGATGGTAAGTCGTACGTACACATGAATGTTGTTTTCGTCTTTATTTTCATATTGAAAGCAAGTATGTAAATGAAACATATATAAATATGTATGTATGTATGTGTATATATATATATATAACTATTCTAGTGGAATTAATATATCATATATATCATATAATTTCATTAAACCCAACCTTTATACATTCTATGTGGTGTGTGAACGAATCACATCGCTTTGAAGGGGGCGTAGTCCACACTTCCTAAAATAAGATTATCATATTACAACCAAATGTAAATAAAATATATGCGTGTTTTAAATGAAATAATGAAGAATAAATAAATATTAAATATATTATTTGACATATATAAAAAAAAATTTCCATCATAATGGCCACCATGATTGGTGGTAAAGGATAAATGAACGATCATCATTTCGTGTTCTAGAAGTTCACCGTTCACAAAAACAGTATGTTCAACATACATTAGATGGATGTATGAGTAAGTTTAGGTCATAAAAATTGTATAAAAACTTCCAAGTATATTTATGGTAATTTTTTTTCACAAAATAATTTAATTAAAATATTTTAAGGCGTGAAGAAGTGAAATAATGGAATGTAGATTGAGAGAAGATGTTACCTCTAAATTGAGTAACTTCACTGAGTTTATGTCAAAATGCCTCTTTGAGAAACATTATACCTATTGGAAGGCTTCAAGTTAGATGGGATTATTTCTGGGAGGTGACATATGAAGATATTTACCTATCCTAAAAGGTTGGAAAGGTTTTAGGAATGGGTAGATGTGGTGGCCTTTTAAAGGGAAGGAAAAGGAATCACATGGAATTTCTAGAAACAAGTAAAGCGTGCAACAATTTTTATCTAAAAAAGTCTTAAAAAACCAAAAATACTCAGTAATATAATTTTTATAGACAAAATATGGGAATAAAATGGTTTTTGAACATGTTTCAAGGTTCTTTGGGCCCTTAATTGAACGGTTTATTCTCTAGTTAAGCTTAATTTGGCCTTAACAACTGTGATTAATTTTATTCACTTTTACTAATCGTTTTGGTCAAAATATTAACATGGTCTTATTAGACTTTAAACATTAGACTGAATATAATGGAATATATTGGGTTTTCTAAATTCAAGTCACTAAATCGGAAAAATTAAGATTAGTGTTAATCCTGAAGATGGGATGAAACAAAGGGTTTTAAAGTAGGAAAATGTTCAAAACGTTTGTTACGATTTTATATTCATTTTCAAAGTGAAATTGAATATAATGAATTAAATTGTACTAATATATGTAATGTTTATCTAATTTTTCCTAAAAACATATTTCAAATATCATTTAGCATTAATAAAAAATTACACAAAAGGCGGTTTATAACCAAAAATCAATATTTTCACTATTCATAAAAAAAATAATGTTTCTCATAAAAATCCAAAAAAATCACCCTAGGACAATTTCGATGTTTAGAATTCAAAAAATTAATTTTATTTTTTCGAATTAAAATCAAAAAAATTCTAATATTAATTTCATTATTATAAGTGATTTATTTGAGAAAGTGATTTTTTTAAACATTAAAGGACTTTAGCAAAAATCATAGCTTTCATTATCAATATGATTTATTATTATAAAAAATTATAAAAAATATTTTAAAAGTAGTTATTAATATTAATATTAATATTTTTAATGGTTACGTTATAATTATCTGATTTAATTAATTATATATATATATAAATATGTTTCACAAAAACTCAATGGTGTGTGCATCGTATGCCAATTTGATGTTTCTTGTAGTGTAAACCAAGTTGGTTTTGCATGTAGCACAAGCCAATTTTGTATTTCTTGTGAATGGAATGCTTGACTTAGTATTTTAGTATATATATATATATATAACTATTTCTAGTTCCATGTTAAATGAAAAATATTGACAATTTAGGTTAATTAAAAAATAATAATTCACAAAATATGGGGGTGTTACAATTTCATTGTTAATTGTTCTTGTGAAATAATGGCGTAAAATGTTTTATTGATGTTGAATTAAATAAAATGTTTCGAAATTTATGAGTTTTGATTAAAATAATTTGATATTTGTTTTTAAATGAATTGGATTGTTTGAAACTTTATTTAGGACTGCTTGAATAATTATTGGTGAAACTAATTTGAGATGAATGATTTTCCCCTTGATTGATTTCTTTGAAGCATATGGGGGAATGGGTAGTTAGGTTAGTAATCCATGAAAATAATGCTAGTAATTTATTATTTCTTTCTAAAAAATTATTAGGATGAAAATTAAAAATAAACATTTATGTGGGTAAGAGTTTATTCTTTAGGGTGCACTTATATTCCCACTAGGTCTAAGATCTATGGAAGTGTGCACAACTAGAGTTATACTCCCATAAAATGTTTTAAGATCATTAATCCTTGATCTAATTAACCCCAAGGGTTATAAAAATGGTTTAGTGTTTGAAAATAAATTGCAAGACAATTCTTATGTAAATATTGTTTCATGCCTATTTGATAGAAATTCGTATACATGTCTTTTTTATAAATTTCATTGAAATGATTTGAAATGCATGCTTGTAACATCCTGAGATTCTAGAACCTTTAAAATAAGTTCTATGTTATATAACTTGTGCCACATGCTAAGCCCAATGTAAAAAAACCTAACATATTAAGAATACATTAACAGTAAATATATGATAAATACTAAGATGGTAAGACATTAATATTTATTTCTTTTACAAGATAAATAATTAATATGAGATAATATTGAAAAAAATAATTTCAATAAAATCCATTTTATATATATTATATATTTTCTTTTACAGATATATATTTACTAATTTTAGAATTTAAATTTTATAAAGTAATTTTTTTTCTAATCACTTGGAATAAAATAAACTTAGGATGATTTTTTGAGATTTTTCTAAAATAATATATTTTAAGGTGAATGGTGGAAATACAGATTAATTTCACTACCATTATGAAATTGTTTTACTATATAGATATATTGATATTTTTGGAAACATTTTTCAAAAACAATTATCTATTCTAATGGATAATAAATGATTTTAGAAAATATTTTGAATTCATAAACCCATACCCAACATTTTTATAACTTATATAGCGTTTTAATTAAAACTATTTTTCAACTGTATTTTATTATTAATTATTAGTAGGTGAAATAAATTATTGATTTTTTTTAAATAACTATTATTTAAATTATAATAAAAATTTATATTTATTTGAGTCAATAGAATTGATATTTCTATCTTAATAGTAATTCCTATTACTTAAAAATGTACTTTTTCAACAAAAATGGTTTGTTTACATCTTACACGTGATAATGTTACGATTAATCTCTCAAAACAAATAAAGTAAATTTGATAAAATATTTATTAAATTTAAGATTAAAATTTTCATATTATTTAATATTTCTTATTTAATTTTTAATTTAAAATTTTAAATTATTTTGATTAATGTTAATCACCATGATAATGACAAAACAATTATTTAAATATTATTTTTTATTAATAGTAAGGAATTTATATGAGATAATTAAATTGAGAATCATTATATAATTGAACTAATATGATTTATAAACACATAAATATATATATATATATAATAAAACTCAATTAGTTGTTAATCAACTAAATAATATTAAGTATTGATAATGGTCATAATGTTATTTTTATACTATGTTTTTCACACATCGCCTTTTCAGATTTAAAATTTAATTTTATAACATATTGAAATTGAATTATTTTAAATAGTGGTTAAATATAGTTCTATTACATCCAATTTAGGTTATATAGTTCATTTTATATGTTTAATAAAACATAAAATCACATAGTTATAAATTAGTTATTTTGTTCAAAATTAAAATGTAAGTACATAATGGTAAAAAATATTATCCATGTTTAAAAAATGAGTTTAAAAAAATATTTGTGCCATTAATGTTCCAAATACACCTCACACTTAGTAATTTTTAAAAATTGGATCCATTTACCTTGGAATAGTATCATGGAATTATTATGTTATAGAGGATGTTTCCAAAAGTTCCATTTCCTCCATTTTAAAAGGGGATCAATTAAACTATTTAAAAAACACATATATCATTTTAATTATTCATTTAAACCCAAATATTTTACTACAAATGTAACCCTATCCCACAAACATAATCCCCTAGACACCCATTGTTTACCTAATCCCTTGAGTTTCATGAGAACTTCCACAGGAAAAATCAAGTATCCAATATAAGTGTTATCTACTCTTAAGTTATTCTTATTAATAATAATCATCCAAATATCATATCACCCTAATAATATAATGAATTAATTATAATTATTGTACTGATTTTTTTATATTATTGTCACAAACCTTAATTATTCATTTTTCCCTACTTATAAAAACAATCGAACATCGTTAGTGCATTGCACAGAATACCGCCTCCATAAAGTGACATTAATTGTGTTTTATAACCACAATTAATTTGTGATAAAAATTAATTAATAGATGAATAAATATGATTTATTTATTTATTTATTATTATTATTAAATTTAAATTTACTATCCTTCTCCACCAACTCTCACGTATTGAGAAACAAGAATTCTAATCATCTGTGTGTGTGGATTACCTCCTCCGGGAGGAACCTTCGTTCATTTTTTTCATTTAAAATATTATATATTATCTAAAAATATTTATATCAATAAAAAAAATTTATTTTATTATAATAATTTTATGTCAAAAGAAACACCTTTTAAACAATACTCTCTAATTGAGTTAATGTGTGTTCAAGTTTGGGTCGGTGTAACCACCTACTTGAAAAATAATTTAAAATCCAATGATGGATGAATATGGAAAATGAAAAATAGTTTTATTATAATATATTTATAAAATTATTATTATTTTTTATTCTATAAATATTATATTCATTACTTATCATATAATTAAAGAAAGATTTTTGTTCTCTAAAATTACCAAAATAAGTTCTTATCAATTAGGTCTCTATATAACATAACAAAGACACATTTGATATGAAACAATAACATTTAAAATAAATAGATGTTATATATTATATAATATTTTATGATATATAAATAATTATCTTTCTATCAAATGATGGGTAATGATATCGAAATTATTAAACTTGTTAGAGTTGTTAAAGTTATTAACATGTGGTGGTTATAAGACACAAAAACTAATTAATGTACTCATGATTTGTAATTATAGTAATGATTATAAAAGGGTAATATTTTCAAGTAATTATATGAAATGTTTTATTATGTTTTCTATGCTTATTTACAAGAGTTTAGGGTTTCATCAACTAATCTATGAAGTAATAATAATGGTTTGTTGTCCCAGTTCACCTTCATTGAGGTATGATTACATGTTTTCCGCCTATTTATATTTGATGTGGTATAAATACTGACCAAATAAATTATATAATCATAAATAATCCATTTTTATTAGATATAAATTTTCACTTTACAAACTATTTTGTCTTATTTTTCAATCCATTTACTTCTCATGTTCTAAGGGTTTCGTCTCCAATTTTTCTCCTTGGGGGCAAAGTTTCTTTATGCACCAAATTTCATATAAATTTTATGTTTATTACTTATTTGTTTTCTAATA
This sequence comes from Viscum album, assembly GCA_963277665.1. NCBI lineage: Eukaryota > Viridiplantae > Streptophyta > Magnoliopsida > Santalales > Viscaceae > Viscum > Viscum album. Next base: position 842,512,289 of record OY728128.1, read on the forward strand.
TCATTAATTTCATTTATAATGTTATTTTAACTTCACTTTTAATCTATATCTCTTTAAATGGGTTTTCATAGGAATGATTCTTAATCCATAATGGTTTTTCATCTCAAATTCTCATCATTACGACATGGTATATTATTGTGCACCAATTCCTTGTTTCTGTGGTGTATATTATACCGTTGAATTGATTATATAATAATTCATGATTTAATTATTGGTATTTATAGAACCATATTATTTTTAATCATATAATTACTTTTTATTTAAAAATTATAAAGGCCATAAGTGGTTTTCATGACTCAAACCTCCTCTTGGGGTCATATTCACTCTTAAATTTCTATTATCCTTAAATATTGATATATTGTAACTTATGGTGAACTTATATTTTATATACACTATATTTTATTGTGAAATAATGTATAATACTAAATTATTATTCTTTGATAATTATATTGCTTCGTTAAAATGGATTTTATTAAGAATAATATCAATTACCTTTATAGTATTTGTCTTCTTTATTTCTGTTTTCTATTTTATTACAATGTTATACAATTAATAATAGAAATTCAATATATTTTTATCTTTAATTATTCATTTTTCACTTAATTTATTATAAATAAAATGTTTTATTATCCTTTCAACGATGTGGGTTTTCCAACAAGGGGTATTTCAAAATGTTCAAATGGTTTTCCCATCCTTTCAAAATAATGAGGTTTTATCACACACTCCACAATTTTTTTTTGATAACCTTTATGAATTTATCAATTTTCCATTATTGAATATTCTTTTTAAAATCTAATATTTTCAATTTATTTTCACTTATTTTATTGAAAACAATATTTCATTTTAATGTTTTCATTATTAATTATTTATTAAAACTAAATTTTTACAAAGTATTTTAACTTATTTTATTTCTATTTTAAGTTTTCATTATTACATATTATTTTTTAAAATTAAAATTTTACAAAGTATTTCCACTTATTTTTTGAAAAAATAATATTTTTCTATTATTAAATATCATTTTTAAGGTAAAAGTTATCAAATTTGTTTCACTTCATTTATTAAAAATATTATGTATTCTGGATGTTTAAACAATTTACTATTATTATAAAAGGAAAAAATTTAAAAGAAATTTCAATTATCTATTTTGAAATATTTAGGTCTTTTCATGTAATTTTTATTATGTACCATTTATAATAAGGATTTCAAGATTCTTCCCTTTCCCTTCCCAGATGAAAAATTAAATGTAAGTTGTACTTCAATGTTTTAGAAAAGTTTTTTTATATTATTTTCACTTGAATTAACCCTCCAAGGATTATTTTCCATGATATGATTTAATTATCACCGTTCATATGTTATTATGATATAATTTCATTGGTAAGATTATTGTTATGATATTCTATGATTTCTTATGGTTATATTTTATGATGTGTTTAAAGGTTTAATAAAACCCTTTTATTTACATGGGTTCCTTATAAAAATTTATTAATTTCCATTTTGGATGTTCTATGAAACCCAATTTATATCCATGTCTTCTTTATTTGATTATTTGAAAATATCATGAAACCCATTCTCTTTCTATTTATTATTTTTTGTGTGATAATTGTTTTATGTGGAACACAAATGTATGGATTATGATATGGGTTGGACTTATATCCCCACCCAATGAATTGGGTAAAGGCTTCTATCTCATGATATAGAAATTTTATAAGAACAATTTACAATTTTCTTGGTTTACAGAGGGTGACATTGATGTTTTCAATCTCTACAAAAAATTTTACATGTGATTAGTTTAGAAATCCACTAGGTTCAAAATGGGTGAATGTGATGACATTAAGATCTGGTCACAATTTTATATGTTAAAAGGTTATAAATTAATAACTTCCACAAAGGGTGAGTGTAGATGTGTTAATATCCACTAAAAATTTATGTGTGAATCGGTTGGCGAGTATCCAAGTTCATAAGAAGAATAAATAATATGTTCATTATTATTCCACCTTTTCAAGTTGTTTGTCGTGTTATTCTGATTTTTTGTGATTATTCCTTGTTTTTAAAGTATTCCAAACTTTTATATCACGCTCACATGTTTTATTAGTGTTTATATTGTTTTAGGCTATGAAATTTATTTTATGGTTCCATAATTATCTACTTATGAACTTATGTTTACCTATCAAGTTTCCATATTATTATCCACAATCTTTTTCGATTTTATTATGTTATTTATATCATTCTCATATTATTCTTCAGGTTTAGGATCTAATACTTTATGATATGTATTTTATCTTACTATGTGTTTGATGTCACCCATTTATTATAATTCTAGACATTATTTTATGAATATGATTATATCATGTGATATTTCTAGAAATAGTTAAGGGGAGCGTAGTTATAATGAATAGTTCACAATTATATTAAATTAAGATCTTTATATAGCTAATATCCAAGAAACAAAAACTTTTTCTCCTAGAATTGTGAAACTATATAAGATATGTATTATCTAAAAAATAATAATAATTTATTATTTTTATTAATTTCATATTGGGTCACTATAATGTTTATTATAAATTATGAAAGTGATTACCATGATATGTTTTATTTAAAATTGATCATATATTATTTATTTTATATGGACTACATATAAAATATCTTGGGAATGATCCTACTTGGATAATTATATTTAAGTCCTATATATTCCTTTAGGGTTATATATACATTCATTTTCCAAGCCTGGGAAGAGGTAAAGAACCTGGTGGAGATTGTGGTTGTTCTATGTATTTGAACTTTGGGAGTATGTGGTGAAACAAGGAGACTGGGATAAATTTGTTTTTATGAGATATTCATTTGTGTGATGTTATGATATTATTATTCCATCTCATGTTTTATATGTGTATACCTTGTGTTAATTTTCTACTGGTGAATCTATAGTAATACAAAAAATTCTATTTTATTATCAACTACTACCATATTATATAGTTATTTTTGTGGTGAAATCATGCTTCTTTGATCTTTATTCATGCTTAGGTGCTAGTTTCTAGCTCATGGGGATTATAAATTCCCTTTCAAGACATGCCACAACTTATTTTGGTACTATTTTAGTTGGGTATCTAGTTTTTTACATGAAAAATCTCATTCCATGGTATATGTTTGATCAATTTACACTGCATGCCCCTTTTTTATTCCTTATTGTAAAATATTGTTATTCAATTTTTTTTTAATAATATATTTATCTTATGGTCAAGTTTTATCAGATTATTATGATCTAACCATTGATTACATATTATTATATTTTTCCCTTATGGTGACTTTGAGATCACCCCTTCTTATGTTTTCACATTCCCCTGGTTATGAACATTATTTTAAAAAATGAGATGTCTAGAAGGAAGACTAGTATGGTGTGATTTTTGAGAAATGTTCACAATTATGTGACATAAAATTTTTATATAACTAATATTTAAGGAAAATAAACCTTTTTTAGATTGTGAAAATATTATTGGGATGTAATATAAAAATTATGGAATTAATGGGAACTATAGAAATGTTTATCTTGATTCAACTCACTTGGTATCTAAGCTAGAAATTATAATTTTTTTAAACACAATATGCAGAAGTTTTGGTCTATGGATCCTGCAAAAAAATGAAATTTAAACCATTCAATTAATTTGATGTCATCTATAGGATTATAATTATTGATCAGTGTCCACTACTAGTATTCTTTCCCCTCTTTGTGATATAAATCTAATATAACATTCTATTTCTCAATGAATTGGAGGACATAAAATATTTTATGAATAGAACTAATCCATTACTCTACGATCATTGGAACAAAATATATACCAAAATATGGAGTTCATTGAATAATTAACAATGAGACTATAACTTTTTCTCACTTATGATAAGTAGGTTGTTTCATATTCTTCATGTTGTTATTTATTACTTGAGGTAGTTTAACAAGTACCACCATAAGTTTCTCTACTCTCACTCCCTTCATATTTAATATTCCCATTTTTTAATCATTACATTTATAATTTCATTGGTTTTTTAAATGATTCCTCGTATTTTAAGACATATACTAAAACAAAATAAATTAATAGATGAGAATACTCCAATTTTAATCATATAAAAATAAAATATTGAACTCAGAAAGTGTAACTCAAAAATAACTTATATATAAAATCTTTTGAACTTATATATTTCAATATATATCATTTATGGTCTATTTAATACAATTTTATCTAACCTAATCAATATAAATAACTTGAAATTTTTCCGATACAAACTATAACATATTTCATCACATACACAGGATAATTTATCTTTTTTATCTTAAATTCCATAAGATACATCAAAAAAATTAGAGGTATAGTATATTTTTGATATTGAATACAACATTTTAAAAAAACTAAAAAATATTTAATTTTAATTATCAGTATTCACCCCTTGATGTTAATGTGTTTCTATCGATTTAAGGGATATTCAATGGATATCCATAAAGTAAGGATGAGCATAAAATGATGTAAGTGGTAATCAAAATAAACATGAGGGTGATATATTTTCAATAATGTATAAATAAAATAGTTGAATAATAAGTAGTAAAATTGGAGAAATTAAAAAAAAATTGTATCATTTGAATATGGTAATTATTAGATTCATGATAAAGTGTAACATTATAAAACATTTCAAAAACATAAGTCACAATTTACTGCCCAATCATTATAACATAATGTGTTATGCTAACTGTCGATACACCACACATGGTATATCATGAAATGAAGTGACTCATAATTGATTGGAGTAATATATAATACAAATAATACCCATCACATAATAACATATCTTACTATGTATTCCCCTTGGAAACATAAATCAATCATTAATCATAAACAAGAAATAAACCCATGAAATGAAAGAGGGCTACATAGTGGTTTTATAATTCATAATAACTTAATAAATCATATAGGTTGCTAATGTAATAGGTAATGTTTAAAATTTTACATTCAGAGTTATAGTAAATATGGATTAAAGGATCATGCATTATTGATAAAAATATAAATTTCAAATAAACGTGATAGAATAACTGTGGAGAGGAATGAAGAAATTTGATGTGTTTCATGTATAACATCAAAGGGTGTGTTTTTAACAAAAAAAGGATGGTAATAACAATTAAATGTATATACCATAAATAGTGATGCTAAAATATAGGTATAATGGATGAAATTTCTTATTTAATATGAATAGTGGGTAAAAAATCAATCATGGAAACAAATCAGGGACATGAACAAAGTCATGGAAATATCCCCTTTCATCAAATCTAATTAACATTGAACACTTACTATAACATAATGAATAAAAAATTTATGTTTATTAATTTATTTATTATGATCAACCATACTGTAAAATTTAATATTATTATTAAATTTTTGGAGGGATAACAGTCATGCATGAACATGATGGAGAAACATGGTAGGACCTCTCTTCTTTTGGCTCACTTGTCTAAAAGGGACCATGTTCAAAACTCCAAAAAGGCCTCTTCATTTCCAATATCATGAAGAGGGGTGCACTAATGTGTCTAAGTTTTGGATTTTTATTCATACATTCAATGTTTTCCCTCAATTTTCCTACCATGCAGTTAGGATTCTTGAGGTGCATGTGGGTTTGTATTCCCAGAGTCCTAAGGATTTCTGCCTAGGGGACAGTGTCAGGGAGTTCTCGGGCATAGATACTAGGGTTTGGACCATGTATTTCTATTGTCATATCTAATACTCATAGCCTCATGTTCCTATTATGAAGGGTGAGGATTATGCATACTTTTCCATACAACATGGAATTAGATCCTCCTCCCTCACTATAAGAAAAATTTTAAGTCATCCCTCCTGCATTAATACCCTAGTATTTCTTGTGGGAAGTTTCACTCATTCTCTTACATGCCTCCATGTCTACTGGTTCACTGAAGGAATGGGCACCAGAGCCCCCTCCTCTCTATATCCCTCATACTATCAGCCTCTTCCACCAGAAAAGGATGAGTAGTGTGGTTTTCCAGATATTCTACTTTCACTCTTTCCATCATGTTCATTCATGACTCATCCTGACTAGGGTAGACATATGGGACATCCATGATTTCATTATCCACACCATTGGTTTCATGTTTTGATTGGGTTCATCATTTTAATCTTTCTCCATCATTCCTTCAAAGTACCTCTATATGTGTGGGTCCTCAAGGTCATGTATCCAACATTAGGGAAAAGTAGATCATGTAGTTTCTTGAACTTTTGGTTTCCTCGTGTTTCTCACATAAATATGCATGGGTTATGATTCCTTTCAGAAATATACATAGGAAGATCATTAATGGGTCCAATACCAACATCAAAACAACTCTCGTCTCTCTAGATGACAACATACTTAAAACATCCTAACTATGTGTCTAGAAAACCATCAACATTATAATATAAACCAAAGGATATCTAATCTGCAAAAAAAGAGGATATTGTTGATAGAGATTCTCAGATACATACAGATACTTCCATTAATGAACAACCTTGGATATATAAAGATGATTCTAAATTCCATACATTTTAATAATTGATTATTAATTAAAGGGTGATCTATGTCATACTAGGGAATTAATGAAGGATTTATGAACATATCTCAAATCAATAAGAGTGTCTTGGAGTATAAAACAATTCCCCCTTAAAGGGTGTGATGATCCCGAACTCCCATCCTGTTGACTAATGTGAGTTACTAAGCATCATTGGTTAAACCTCCTAATAAGTACCTTCCTTTGGAAATTAGATCTCACGTGGATATAGAACCATTAGGTGTTTCTGGTTCCATAAATAAACCCATTAGAAACTGTATGGAAATAGTGAACCTGATGTGAATTATTGCACACAAATAAGACCCCTATATTCAATCATCAGGCACCTATTTCTTTTAGGGAAATAAAAAATGTTGAACCAGATGTGAATCCTTAACCAAGATGATGGTATCACCCACCAGTGACGTCCCATTTTCTCCCAAAATGAAAGAGGTACAAACAAGACAATCAATTATGCATGTGTTCATTCAAATGAAATTCTACTTTAATGGGTATTTCTTGTTTGTGTTTTTCAAATATTTAGGTGCTTTCTCTAAAAACTCTCTTTGATCTAATGGCTTTCATCTAGCTGCTATTGATATATGCCCTAGATACTACTCACACCAAGTCTTTTCCAAGAAAAGGAAATAATCATCAGCCCAACATCTTCATAATAGGTTCTCTAATAAACTAGTTTAGGAGTATCATCAAAATGGTACCATCTCGGCCCAGGAGGCTTCTTGACAAACACTCAAGCTCACCAAGCCCCATCGCTCGTCTGTTCAGCGATGACTGGTGGTCCAGAAGTAGACGTTGCCAACCACCATCTTCAATCATTTTGGGAGCTTATCCCTGTAACATGAAAATAAATCCCGCCCATATCTTAGGGATGTGGATCAAGAGTCCACATGATGCCTCATCCAGAAGAAATCATGGTCTTTCACAAGGGATCCATCCAGAAATTGCCACCAGCAATGTCATATAGTAGTAATCCCTCACAATGATGTGGGTTCCATCCTCTTCTGACTTTCCTAGGTCATCCAACCCCATATATTCTATAAGACCCTTAGAGGGTAGCGACCAGTCACTATGGAGTTAGTCCACACCCCTCTCCCCTATGGAGAAGCCCGATAGTCCAATTTAGTGACCAACTACAAGCAGGCACATAAATCTTCCCACCTTAATTCATCCAGCCAATAGAATTTTCTAACAGCATCCAAAGAATCTTTTCATTCAAATATTGTAGAACAAAGTGAGTAGGAACATACATGTGACTTTATCTATCGATACTATCAGAATACTCATCTAGTAGAACCTGAAGAAGCTTTCCAACCAAGTGTGGAGGTCATCCATAAGAAGAAACATACACCTACCTATATCTACCAAGCCTACTATAAAAATAATATAAAAGAACCCGAAGAATCCCACCAACCATGTGTAGAATCCAGTCGTAATTAGTCACACACACACCTACTTGAATTCAACAAGCCTACTAGTAGATTCATCTTTCAACACTCAGATAATTTAGTCAGAAACTCTTGGCAATGATCAGTGCGCAGACCTGAATCTTTGCTTCCACATATGAGTATTGTATGTATCCAAATATAGGAAAGGGGGAAAATGAGAAAGCACACACAAATACTCCAGATATATAATGTTCATATATCCCCTTTAAAATCATATAATTTACCAATAATTTCCCAAAAAGGGTGAAAGGGAATATGCAAATCCCTAGCCGAATCTTGCAGACCTTCCAGGACATCATTATAGAGGAAAAATAATGTCATAGGTACAGAAACAAAACTATATCCCCACAAATGGGGTGGCTCATTAGCATATCCCCCTAGAGTAGACACACACCTATGCTCCCATACTGGAGGATCATTGGGAAAACTCCCTTGTGATGTACAGAAAACCAGATCAGGGACATACACCCATTCCAATAAGAGGCAATCAACCTATCCCAACAGACACTCAGAGGTGGAAAAAAACCTCTATCAATGAAAAATGTAACACCCCAAGCTTTCACGATACGCTTCACTTTCAATAATGCAATATCTTGCATTGTACGCAAGTTCGAGATTCTAACACACCGCAACCAATCAAAGTAGCTGTTATGAATAGTAATACATACTTTTTGAAATTTTATAAATTTTATCTTTCAAAATGGAATTCATTTTTGGATTTGGAATATGGAATTTATCCTAGGGTGAAATATTGGAACTTTTCGGATAACTTTTATATTTTGATGAATAGTGAGAATTACTAAATTTTAATTAAAAACAACTTTCTTAATCAAAATAATTAATAGTGATAAAATATAATATTGAGTGGTTTTAAAGAATAATTAGAATATAATTTTACTATTTTATCCAATGGTGGTCATTAAAATTAATTTCACTTTGAAATTGGACATAAACAATTGTCAATCTTTTGATTGATATTGTTTCTTAAAAACACACTATTTATTTTGACAATGGGAATTAATTATAAAATTAATTAATACAACTTATATGTTTGTAATTTTGGGAAATAGACACCATTTTTGAATTCAGAATATCAATTATAGCTTAGGGTGAATTTTTGGTATTTTTCTGAAAAACGTCAATTTTTTATGAATAGTGAAACCACTAAGTGGTAGTTAAAAAACTAATTTTTCTTTTAAATGAAATTTTACCACCTCTGTGATTTTATTTTTAAAAATCCAACATACATGGTTGTCATTAGGAAGTAAAATTTGGTTCAATGGGATTAAAATAATTTTTGGTGAATAGTAACTTTTAAGTTTTATTAATCCCGATTAAAGGTAATTAGTGTAACTTAATGTAAATATAATGTTATAATAATATTAAATTACATTTACACTTGTCTTAACCTTATTCGGTGAGTCATGGTCGACCAAGAAAATCCATGGGTCAACTTTGGGACCCCCTGGAGCCACTTGGGTAAGAAAATGACATTAATAACTTTTTATTTAAAGTAAAAATAAAATTGTCACAAACATGTGTTGTTTTACTAAAAAACTTATTACATGGGGTTATATAAGTTAAATTTAGACTATAAATATTAATTGGAAAGCTAAAAATATTTCCTACATCATGGAATTTTTCTTATAATTTTTAGACATTAAATAAATTAAAATTTTTATGACACCATGATGATGCAGCGAGGACCTCATTAATTAATGATTTAAAAAAAATGAAATGATAATGTAAAATATAAGGCTTACACTTGTCAAAAACCTATTGTATGAGTATATTTTGAACCCTTATCACCTTATCCTAGAAATATATAATTTTGGGACCTTTGAAATCCGAAAAACACTTTATAATAATGTAACAATTCATGACTTTCCAAGAGTGCCCCTCCTCTCCTCTTATAAAAGGCCCCCACCTCTACCACCTTATTCACACCAACAAAGCCTTTTGGATTGGCAAACCTCTTACAAAATACTCTCTCAACTTCCCTATCATACTCTTAGAAGCCTCAATTTGGGCATAAGTCTTCCCAAGGAATCCTTTGGATCAAATCAAAAAGAGTTACCCGATTTTAAGGTAATGTCTTCTCTTATGTTCTTTTGTATTATTTTTCTTCTCCAACACCTTAAACTCTTTTTATTCCTTTATTTTGTAACAAAAAAAATGTATCTTATATATACTAGGATGTTGTTATGATAATGATTCGGGATACACTTACACAGACCTTCGTCTAATGGTTAAGGAACAAACTGTTTCCGTGGGTGGTGAATTACTGCCTCACGAAACGATGATTGTTCTATCTTCTCCTACCACCCCTCATGGTGGCCATTATGATGGAACTATATTTATTTATTTTATATATTATATTTATTTCCTCTCTATGATTAGTTATTTTAAATTTAAAACATACCTTTATGCTTTGCATGTTGTGAAAATGCGATAATTTCATTTGAGGAAGTGTGGACTATCGCCGCCTCAAGTGATGTGACTCGTTCATGCAATACATGGAATGTATAAAGAATGAAATTAATGAACTTATGTGACCTATATAACATATATATTATACTGTAATTATAATATATATATATATATATCTCATTTAGTTTTAATTCCATTAAATACAAAATAGAAATGAAAGTAGCGTTCATGCGTACGTTCGGCTTACCGTCTCCATGAACGGTGCATTTCATTTCTTACCTCTAAATGTTATGTAATATTATAAATGAATGTTTATTATGGATATATATTATATATATGATATCTACATAATTAATATAATTCTATATATAATTCATATTTTACCAGATGAGCAACTTGTAATTATAAGAAGTTTATTTTTGACTCAAGTACCAAAGATTGAAAAAACGACCGTTATTAACTTAAATAATTACATAATGTTCATAACATGGTAATAAGTTATATGAAATGAATAATGAACTTGAAAAATGTTCTTAATCAAGTATAAATTAACTCTAGTTTATTATTCATGATGTTAAAGAACGATCGAGCCAAGTCAGACACGAGGTAAGGGACTTCGTCTCAATCTTCTTTCATTGAGGCATATTTTGTTTTAATACAAGACTTTCTTTTATATGGTGTATAAAACCCTTTGACTTTTATGTTTATTAAAAAGTAATCTATTTTATATGAAGCGTTTTACTAAATGGAAAAAGGGAATTTTTTTTACGTACGCGGTGACAACGACTTCTCTACCGCCGTGACCATTATTTGAGTTTTGGCTTCCTCTACAAGCCATAACTTTTTTTAAATGAAAAATAAATACCATGTTTTACATTTATTTTATTTTGGTATTGAAAATTGATTTGATAATGTTTTTATTATATCAATTTTTTGTATTGATATCACTTTATTGAAATATGGAAATGTTATGTTTCCTTTATGCATGTTTTATGTGATACGATTATGTTATGGTTTATGATATGTTTAAACCTTTTCATATAAGGAATTAATTGGACTTAATAAGTAACGGTTGGATCCCGCTATAGCTCCTTGATTCCTCAGTAGGTCTCATGAGACAAACTAGTGTCTTGTCATGAGGCCTTGACAAAATCTTATTTGTAGTCTTGGCATGAGGACTTGGCTACATGGTTATGATAGTTTGGCATTATGCATTCCATCATTATGAAAGTAGTTATTGTTATTGCGTGTTATTATTCGACTAATAGAATATCCAGGTGAATAATTAAATGACATTATTTCATTTTACTCTTTCCATATTATGCTGAAGTTCATGTTTAAAAGGCTTCGTTTTTAGTTATACATTGCCTTAAATGTTTATGTTTATTTATGAATGTCTCCGCTGTATAATTATCCTTACTGAGAATCTAAGCTCACCCCTTTCTATGTTTTATTTTCCCAGGATGTGAAGAAATATTTTATGACTGACCTACAGGGATAGTCTGAAGTGGATATGAGTGTGGACTATAGAGATTATGTTATTGTGATTTTTCACTTTATGATGTAATGTAAGACTTATGAATGTATCTAGTGTTTTTAAGGCTACTAAACTAATCAGTCAATTGAGACTTGATCTTTTGTGATCATGTCAATGTTACTTAATAATGCACCGACTCTGGCTAGCTGGGGTCGGGGCGTTACAGTTGGTATTAGAGGTATTTTAGTACTAACCTTGGAAACTAGATTTTGAAAAACTCTGATTAGAGCACATAGCCATAAGATAGACTTTGAGGATTAGTATAGAAGAACTTCCTAGAATTTTGGTATTATAGAGATTTTGTGAGTTTTCCGAACAATACATCCCTTTCTAGATACGAGTAGGTAGAGGCAGATCTAGCACAGATGTGCCTAGAGGTAAAACCCGAAAACACCACTTTGAGCTAGACTCGAACGGGAACTAGTGCACGACAACGGGTCTTGCTGCACTCTTGGTTACAACACTCCTGGGGGATATGCTTAGGATAATTCTAATTTTCTTTACAAACCATTATGAAGGGTTTATGAGTATATAATTCCTCAAAGAAAACATTTTTCTGATTATGGATTATATCCATAAATAGTTCAATTTATGTTAAGGGGTTTTCAAGTTTGTTATTATGTATTTCGATTCATAAACTAATCTAGTCTATGAAATTGTTTAGAAATGGCGTCTAGTGGAAGGAATGGAAACTGTATCAATGCACGCACTCCATTTAGGGATTTCCCACCTGTTCAAGATAATTATAGTGGAGCTGGAGATACAACTGGTGCTGATCAACTTAACACCATACTGGGACAAATCACTCAGTTTATGAATAATATCCTTACTCGTATGGAGCACCCTGATCCACAACGTGGTGGATCAATGTTATACCACTTCATGAGGAACGAACCGCCAACATTTAATGGGGGTACAAATCCATTAATAGCTGAGCAATGGATAAACTTCTAAGAGAAAATATTCCATGCCTTGGGGAGTTGTGAAAGGGAGAAGGTTGTCATGATAGTTTACCGCCTCACTGGAGATGCCGATCAATGGTGGTCGCTGATTAAAAACACAAAGGAAGATGAAGGAAGTATCAATTATGGAATGGAGGGAGTTTAAGGAAATTTTCTTCGAAAAACACTTTCTACATGACCATCGAGAAGATATGGAAAGGCAATTTCTGAGTCTAAGAAAAAAAGAGGATGATAATGTCGCAAAGTATGAGGCTAACTTTACAAGGTTAGCGAGGCATTCTGCAGATTATATACGTAACACAAGATGTAATATTTATCGTTTCTTTGATGGGTTAAAACCATTTCTCCGTCGAGCCTTAGACTCACAATCTTTCTCATCGTACGAAGTTATTGTCTCATGTGCTATCAAGTCAGAAAAGGAATTATCTAAATCTTATGACAATAAAGTAAAGAAAGAGAAGTAGAGAACAGTGGAGAAAGAGACAGATAAAGGGAAAAAAGGAAAGAATGATTTTATATTATGCGATAATTGTGGGAAGAATCACCCCGGTACTTGCCTAAAAGGAATTGGAGTTTGTTACAAATGTGGAGAAAAAGGTCACCAGGCTCGTGATTGAAAGGGAAAGAAAGAGGCTATCAATGTTGAATGCTAAAATTGTAGAGAAATGGGGCATTATGAAAATGAATTTCCTAAGCGTCAGGGAAACTTAACTCAGAAAAGGCCAAGGGATCAAGGCCAAGCTAATGTTGTTACTACAGATGAAGTTGAATAATTATTGTATTGGTGGTTTTGGACTCAAGGATTATATTCTGGTTATAAGAATAATGTGATATATATAAGTATTGTACTGTAGTACTTGTTTTTTTCATTAGGGTTTTAATATGATGAAGGTAATCATATTTTTATTATGTGACAATAAGAGAAACTTTACATTGTTTAGGGAATCTGATGAATTGATTTTCAAATTTAGAGACCTTTTAGAGAGAGTCTGGACAGAGGTATTTTGGATAACTATAAAGGTTGGAATGGATTAAGTTGAACTTTGGATGGTATTTTTTAAGGTAAAAACATTTCTGAAGATTATTTTTGGAACATTATAATACTATGGTTTTAGAAAAAGGACAATCTACAGGTCGGGGGATAACCCGTCGCGTTGGACAAAGCTGCAGGAATCGAAACCACAACCACAGTACGATAGGCCTTTATTACCTACCACTAGCCTACAAGAAGTCCCTAGTTATTACAAAATATTTTTCTTAATCTAAATGGTATGTGTTAATATTTGGAACCTTGTACGATTAGGATAAATATAATATTTTTGAGTTCTATTATCTTTTTGAGTGAAAGATGGGTTTGTGGTAAAAATTTATAAAATAATGAAAGTCTACATGACAAGTATGTATATTTCCTTACGTTCTTTATAAATATCCTAAATAATTCCTCAACTTTATGAAGGGTAACTTAAAACAAAAACTTTGTCCGTTAACTTTTCCTACTGGGGAATCAATGATCGTTTAACCAATAACAAGTTTGTGATTTTCTTGTAGTTAAACTTTCTCTTAATCCTGTTTTCTACAACTATCCATCAGACCTTGATGGTTTGTTTCTCCTCCATAACAATATTTTCAAAGAATCCTAGTATGGGCTATCTCGGGTGTCCTTTCTACTTCTCTTTCTTTCTTTTAAAGTTATATTTTTATTAACCTTATTTCCAACGTGGGTTTTCCACAAAGGTATTTTCTATTTTCAACATTTTATTTTTGAAGAACATTTTCAAATTTCAAGGACGCAATTTATTAAAGGAGGGTAGAATGTAACACCCCAAGCTTTCACGATACACTTCTCTTTCAATAATGCAACAGCTTGCATTGTACGTAAGTTCGAGATTCTAACACACTGTGACCAATCAAAGTAGCTGTTATGAATAGTAATACCTACTTTTTGAAATTTTATAAATTTTATCTTTCAAAATGGACTTCATTTTTGTATTCGGAATAACAAATTTATCCTATGGTGAAATTTTAAAAAATTTTGGATAAATTTATATTTTGATGAATAGTGAAAATTACTAAATTTTAATTAAAAACAAATTTTTTAATCAAAATAATTAATAGTGGTAAATTAAACTATTGAGTGGTTTTAAAGTATAATTAGAATATAATTTTACCATTTTATCCAATGGTGGTCATTATAATTAATTTCACTTTGAAATTGGACATAAACAATTGTCAATCTTTTAATTGATATTGTTTCTTAAAAACACGCTATTTGTTTTGAAAAAGGTAATTAATTATAAACCTAATTAATGCAACTTATATGTTTGGAATTTTGTAAAATAGACACCATTTTTTAATTCAGAATATAAAATATAGCTTAGGGTGAATTTTTGGTATTTTTCTGAAAAACATCAATTTTTTATTAATAGTGAAACCACTAAGTGGTAGTTAAAAAACTAATTTTTCATTTAAATGAAATTTTACCACAACTGTGATTTGATTTTCAAAAATCCGACATACATTGTTCTCATTAGGAAGTAAAATGTTGTTCAATGGGATTAAAATATTTTTTTGGTGAATAGTAACTTTTAAATTTTATTAATCGCGATTAAAGGTAATTAGTGTAACTTAAGGTAAATATAATGTTATAATAATATGGAATTACATTTACACTTGTCCTAACCTTATTCGGTGATTCATGGACGACCAAGACAATCCATGGGTCAACTTGGGGACCCCATGGAGCCACTTGGGTAAGAAAATGACATTAATAACTTTTTATTTAAAGTAAAAATAAAATTGTCACAAACATGTGTTGTTTTACTAAAAAAATTATTACATGGGGTTATATAAATTAACTTTTTGACTATAAATATTAATTTGAAATCTAAAAAAATTTCCTACATCATGTTATTTTTTTATAATTTTTAGACATTAAATAAATTAAATTTTTTTATGACACCATGATGATGCAGCGATTACCTCATTAATTAACGATTTAAATAAAATGAAAAGATAATGTAAAATATAAGACATACACTTGTCAAAAACCTATTTTATGAGTATATTTCGAACCCTTATCACCTTATCCTAGAAATATATAATTTTGGGACCTTTGAAATCTGAAAAACACTTCATAATAATGTAACATTTCATGACTTTCCAAGAGTTCCCCTCCTCTCCTCTTATAAAAGGCCCCCACCTCTACCACATTATTTACACAACCAAACCCTTTTTTATTGGCCAACCTATTCCCAAATACTCTCTCAACTTCCCTATAATACTCCTAGAAGCCTCACTTTGGGCATAAGTCTTCCCAAGGAAGCCTTTGGCTCAAATCAAAAAGAGTTACCCCATTTTAAGGTAATGTCTTATCTTATGTTCTTTTGTATTATTTTTCTTCTCCAACCCCTTAAACTCTTTTTATTCCATTATTTTGTAAAAAAATAGTATCTTGAATATACTAGGATATTTGTATGATAAGGATTCGGGCTACACTTACACACACCTCCGTCTAATGGTTAAGGTACATACTGTTTCCGTGGATGGTGAATTACTGCCTCACGAAACGATGATTGTTCTATCTTCTCCTACCACCCCTCATGGTGGCCATTATGATGGTACTATATTTATTTAAGATATATATTATATTTATTTCCTCTATTATTCTTTATTTTACATTTAAAACATAACATTATGCTTTGTATGGTGTGAAAATGCGATAATTTCATTTGAGGAAGTGTGGACTATCGCCCCCTCATGTGATGTGACTCGTTCATGCAATACATGGAATGTATAAATAATGAAATTAATGAACTTATGTGACCTATATAACATATATATTATACTTTAATTATAATATATATATATATATCTCTAATTTTGTTTTAATTCCATTAAATACGAAATAGAAATTTAAGTAGCGTTCATGCGTACGTACGGCTTACCGTCTCCATGAACGGTGCATTTCATTTCTTACCTCTAAATGTTATGTAATATTATAAATGAATGTATATTCTAGATATATATGATATATATGATATCTACATCATGAATATAATTCTGGATATAATGGATAATTTACCACATGAACAACTTGTAATTATAAGAAGTTTATTTTTGACTCAAGTGCCAAAGATCGACAAAATGACCGTTATTAACTTAAATAATTACATAATGTTCATAACATGGTAATAAGTGATATAAAAGTAATAAGGAACTTTAAAAATGTTCTTAAGAAAGTATAAATTAACTCTAGTGTATTATTCAGGATGTTAAAGAATGATCGAGTCAAGTCAGACACGAGGTAAGGGACTTCGTCTCAATCTTCTTTCATTGAGGCATATTTTGTTTTAATACAAGACTTTCTTTTATACGGTGTATAAACCCCTTTGACTTTTATGTTTATTCAAAAGGAAACTTTTTTATATTAAGAGTTTTCCTAAATGACAAAATGGATTGTTTATTTTGTACGTATGCGGTGACAACGACTTCTCCGCCACCATGACCATTATTTGAATTTTGGCTTCCTCTACAAGACATAACTTTTTTTAAATGAAAAATAAATACCATGTTTTACATTTATTTTATTTTGGTATTGAAAATGGTTTTGATTATGTTTTTATTATATCAATTTTTTGTATTGATATCTTTTTATTGAAATGTAGAAATGTTATGTTTCCTTTATGCATGTTTTATGTGATACGATTATGTTATGGTTTATGATATGTTTAAAACTTTTCATATAAGGAATGAATTGGACTTAATAAGTGACGGGTGGAGCCCGCTATAGCTCCTCGATGCATCAGTAGGTCTCATGAGACAAACTAGTTTCTTGGAATGAGGCTTTGACAAAATCTTATTTGTAGTCTTGGCACGAGGCCTTGGCTACGTGGTTATGATAGTCTGGAGTTATGCATTCCATCATTATGAAAGTGGTTATTGATATTTCATGTGAGTATTCGACTAGTAGAATATCCATGTGAATAAGTAAATGGCATTATTTCATTTTACTTTTTCCATATTATGTTGAAGTTCATGTTTAAAAGGCTTTGTTTTTAGTTATACATTGCCTTAAATGTTTATGATTATTTATAAAATTTTCCGCTGTATTGTTATCCTTATTGAGAATCTGAGCTCACCCCTTTCTATGTTTTATTTTCCCAGGATGTGAAGAAATATTTTATGACTGACCTATAGGGATAGTCTGAAGGGGATATGAGTGTGGACTATGGAGATTATGTTATTGTGATTTTCCACTTTATAATGTAATGTAAGACTTATGAATGTATCTAGTGTTTCCAAGGCTACTAAACTAATCAGTCTTTCGAGACTTGATATTTTGTGATCATGCCAATTTTACATAATAATGTGCCGACTCTGGGTCGCCGGGGTCGGGGCATTACAAAAACCACATCCCCTAGTAAGTTTCCCTAGTCTCTTGTAAGAAGTCTTGTAAGAAGAATCCTCACCAAATACGATTGGAAGAAAAATAGACGATCTAATATCCTTCTCTACTTAACACTATATTTCATAAAGCCTTTGGAAAATTATATGTGGTAGATATAGATCGTACTCTCCCATTACCAAATTATGGGACCAATGGAAGTAATCCTTAAGGTCCTCTCTTGGAACTTCACTATGAATCCTTAATTTATGACCACAATATAATCGATATCAAGATCCCATCTTCTGATTAGAGTCATGAAATCCCTCTATCTGGCTATAAGATTGAGGATATAGAGGTTTCTACCCATTCTATAATCTATCATGGTGTTCCTCCCCATGACAGAGCTCATTGTGAAAGTTATCTCCATAATAGTATTTCACAGTTCCAAGTGAATCCTCCTATTAGTAATGTATTGATGATAAATCCCTCCTATCGTGAGGCACTTAATAAAACAAGGTCATTCATGTCTGATTTTTTATCATTGGAAGGTAAAATACTTTCTCAACCAAAATATATCCAAAGGTTATGGTCGTTATCTAAACCACTCTTGGGTCACCTACCTTATATCATAATAGAGGATGTCCCAACTTATCTTACTACATACGATAAAGTGGTAGGATAATGTCCACTCTAGTCAGATGTGATAGAGGAAGCTCTGGAGAAAGAAGAAGAAGATATGAAAAACATAAAGAAATATCTGGCTAAAGATGACAAACCGGTTATGTTCTTGACCTTATCCACCTCTCAATATAGCATTCCAGTGGTGTTGTTGTACTATTCTATAAAAGATATCTACATAAATATATGGAAAACTATTTATCTATTGAGATTGAAAGTATTAAACTATGATGAGTTTCAAATTCATTTTAAGGTAATAGAAGGGATGAAATTCCAAATTGACTAAGAATCCCTCCTAGATACATGATATCTAGAAGAACAACAAGGATCCCTTAAACATGAATTCCTCAACATGTTAAAAAGCTTATGAAAACTAGTTTCAGATGCCTCATCTGGTGTTCATATCAAAGGATGAGGTTCACATGGATCATGAAATTTTACCAAGATCCCTAAAAATAAATTCTCACCAAATGTGGTATCATGCCATAACATAGCCTCAAGCTAGATTTAGAAAATAGTGTATGTTTACAAAGGGAGATCTTCTTAACACAAATAGGCCCTAACCAACTCTCACCAACATTGGGCCAGAAGAGAGCATGATATTGATATACTATTGCATGAAACATTTTAAAAGATTAAGAAATCATCCTGCTTAGGATAAGTCTATCATCATATATCATAGATATCATAAATAGTGCAACTATCTTCAGAAATGGGTGATCCATGTAACGCCCCGACCCCAGTTACCCAAAGTCGGTGCATTATTACATTACATTGGCATGATCAGAAGAAAGATCAAATCTCGAAAGACCGATTGGTTTAGTAGCCTTGGAAACACTAGATATATTCATAAAGTATTACATCATAAAGTGAAAAACTACTACAACAACATAGTCTCCATATTCCACACTCATATCCCCACATACTATCCCTGCAGGTCATTCATAACTTACTTCTTCACATCCTGGGAAAAATAAAACATAGAAAAGGGGTGAGCTCAAATGCCCAGTAAAGATAACAATATAGCAGAAATGTTCAAAAATAAGCATAAACATTTAAGGCGATGTATAACTAAAACAAAATCCTTTTAAACTTGAACTTCAACATAGTATGGAAAAAGTAAAATGAAATAATGCCATTTACATATTAAAATGGATATTCTACTAATCGAATAATCACATGAAATATCAATAACCACTTTCATAATGATGGAATGCATAATGCCATACTATCATAACTACATAGCCAAGGCCTCGTGTCAAGACTACAAATAAGATTTTGCCAAGGCCTTGTGCCAAGACACTAGTTTGTCTCATGAGACCTACCTATGCATCGAGGAGCTATAGCGGGCTCCACCCGTCACATATTAAGTCTAATGCATTCCCATATGAAAAGGTTTAAAAATAACATAAACATTCGTATTAAAACTAGCATAAGAAATGTAAATACTTCATCCATAAACCATGAATGATATAAAAATAACAAATCCACAGTCAAACATATCACAAAATATTCAATACAATGTAGAAGTTTTGTATCATAATAAATCAACTTCAAATAAGCGTAAAATCCATCAAAGGATGTTGACATAGATGAAATCAAAACTCTTTTTAGAGAAATATAACTTTCTATTTTGAAATCATTTAAGAGTCATATATTTATAAAATAAAACATTTTCTTAAAAATATTCTTATAAGCTTGTAAGGGAAGCTTCGACGATTTTATAATGGCGGAAAATAACTGCACCCGCCGTATAAGTTAAAAAAACATTCTTACCTTAATTCTGTCGGAAAGGTTAAAACCCACCTTGTTTGGAAAACGACAGAAATATTCCTTTATAAAACTCTTATAAAAAGTAAAACAAGGGTATAAATGACTTTAACCCATATTCTTTTAAATAGTAAAAATGTTTTGAAATACATTTTTAAGAAACATGGATGTGGATGATAAAGAGATCCCAGTAGATTATTACGTATAAACAACCTCGGATAATGAAGAGATTGTGAAATAACCATTACCTTGCACTTTTCCTTGGTTTAGGGTTGGTTAACCTCCTATATAATGGTGAAATAATTTTTATTAAATTATACAAGAATCATATATATTAATATGATATCATATATGATCTTTTAACAGTGATTTGTTAATAATATCATAGTATTATTATTTTTTCGGGTGTTAACTTACTCATTTTCTTTTATATGTTTTGTTACATAAGCCATGTTTTTCATGGATAGGTTGTATCTTAATCATATCCAGAATGATATCAAGTCCTTAGATACTATTATTAATCATCAAATGATAATTATACTTGAATGGATATGATGGAGAATGAATCTCATCACGTTCGTGGAGACGGTAGTTCGTACGTACGCACGAGCGACAATATCATTATTTTGATATTAAAATAATATATAATCTGATGGAATATCATATATACAGAATCATTATCATGTTAAATTTATTATTTAAATGAATTACACATCATTATTATACCCATCCAAATAATAATTTATTGAATAACAATTACACCACGACGTCGAGACGGTAAGCCGTACGTACGCACGTATGGTGACATGTTATTCAAAGGATGGATAGAATAATGAATATGGTTGTACCATATTTATAATAAAATCACAGTATATATATGATAATGGAGTTATTATTTTATAATGGTAACAACAAAGTAAGAAGAAGTGGAAGAAGAAAGGAACTTGGAAAAGGGTGGTGAAATCATTACCTCTTCTTCGGGTTCTTCCTTTTGATTTGATCAAAAGGGCTCCTTAGGTTGGCTTTTTGATCAAAATAATTCCTCTAGATTGTATTGAGGGAATTTGGGAGAGTATTTGGGCAGATTTTGTCCGAACAAAAAGGCTTTGAAGGTGTGAAGAAATGAGAAGGAGGAGTTCCCTTTTATAAGATGGGTGAGGGGCACCTTTGGAAAAGCTAGAAATATTAATTTATAATAAATTAATATTCGGTTTCTAATGGATCCAAAGTTTATTATTTAAATTTTAAGGTGGGGATGGGTCGAAAAACACTTAACCAATAGAATTTAGAGAGGTTTGTGTTACTATATTAACCTTATCTTTAAGTATTAACTATAAGTTAATTAGATTCACTTTTACAATGTCTCTTTGTATTTTTATATTATATGGTTAATAAACTTACCATATAAATCCAAGAGACCCCCAAGTGGTCCATTAATGATACAACTATCACGATATAAGTCTCTTGGCATAACCTTAGATTTTTAAGAATTTAATATCAATTAATAATATAATATTTTTTAAAAAAACTCTTTGATGTCAATTTTGACACTATTCAATAGTTTATTTTTCTGAAACTCATAACAGAATGATTACTCCGAAAAAATTTACTTAAATCAATCCTAATATGTCATATTATCCTAGAAAATTATTTTAATTCATTAAAAGTCTCAAATTATATTTATATGCGTATTTATAATATCAATTATTTTAAATTTTCGCTATTATGGTAATTACTCCATCATCATTGTGTCATAAATAAATTAACTTATGTAATCTCTAAATATTATAAATAAAATATCATTATGTAGGAAATTGTTTTATATTTATAATGAATAATTATAGTCTAAAATTCAACATATATTACCCTATATAAAAATTGTTTTTCTAAAAGATATATGTTTGTGTCATTTTTGTATTCATTTTAACTTAATTAAAATAAAGTGTTCCTATCACCTACAAGTGGATCCATGGGGTCCCAAAATCGACCCAGATATGCCTGTGGTCTAACATGTATCAACCAATAAGTCTAGGACACGTTTTAGGGTAATTTAGTATTATTATAATATTATTTTTTAACCCTTATTTACCGAATTTACCCTTCACCGTGGTAAATAAAATATTTACCGAAGTAATTATTCAAAATTTCTAAAAATAAAAGTTACCTATTTACACAATTTGAACATACTAATTCCAAATATGGGATCCATTTTTCCAAATTCAAAACACAGAAGTGGCAGAAATTAATTTAAAATAAATTCTCGTTGTTAAAACAAAAAGCGTGTTTTTAAGAGACAATAACTATCAAAAGATTGACACTTGTTTATGTCCGGTTTAATTGTAAAATTATGTCCAATGACCAACATTATATTAAATGGTAAAACTATATTCTAAATATACTTTAAAACCACTAAAATTCATAATTTATGAATATAAATTATTTCCATTAAAAAAGTTTTTTTAATTAAAATTTAGTAATTTTCACTATTCATCAAAATATTAAAGTTATCTGAAAAGTACCAAAATTTCACCTTAGGCTAAATTCGATATTCCGAATCCAAAAATGAAGTCCATTTTGAAATATAAAATATATATAATTTCAAAAAGTAGGTATTACTATTCATAACAGCTAGTTTGATTGGTTATGGTGTGTTAGAACTCGGTGTTGTGCACAACACACGCTATCACATTATTCAAAGAGAAGCGTACCGTAGAAACTTGGGGTGTTACATTCTCCCCTCCTTCAAATAATTTCGTCCTCAAAATTTATAGAATATTATTACCTGAAAAGACTCGGGTGGTTCTTCATCATAAGTTCCTCGGGTTCCCACGTTGCCTCTTTCATCTTATGGTTTCTCCACAAAACTTTTACCAGATGCATCGTCCGGTTTCTCAGTACTTGTTCTCTCATATCCAGAATCCTGACGGGATCTTCACAATAAGACGGATCGGGTTCTAGTTCTAATTCCTCATAGGTGAGTACATGCATTGGGTCAGGCATGTATTTCCTCAATAGAGATACGTGGAACACATCGTGAACTTTGGAGAGACTTGGCGGCATTGCCAATCGGTAAGCTACAGCCCCAATTCGTTCTAGAATTTCGAAAGGTCCGATGTACCTGGGATTCAATTTACCTTTCTTACCAAAACGTATGACTACCTTCCATGAAGATACCTTCAGGAAAACATGATCACCGACTTGAAATTCTAAATCCTTCCTTCGATTATTGGCATAGCTCTTCTAACTAATTTAAGCTTCATTGATGTGACTTTGGATTACCTTCACCTTTTCCATCGTTTCCTCCACCAGTTCTGGGCCTACAAGTTTTCTTTCACCAACTTCATCCGAACAGGTTGGTGTACGACATCTCTTTCCGTATAACGCTTCATATGGTGCCATCTGAATACTTGAATGGAATCTATTGTTATAAGAAAATTCTACCATTGGTAAATATTGATCCCACATACCCTGAAAGTAATGTGAGCAAGATCTCAACATGTCTTCTAAGGTTTGAATAGTTCGTTATGATTTTCCATCCGTTTGAGGGTGGTAAACAATGCTCAAATGAATTTCAGTATCCAGGGATTTCTGAAGACTTTTCCAGAACCTTGAAGTAAAATGGGGATCAAGATCAGAAACAATCTATAGGGGTACTCCATGAAGTCTCACAACTTCATTAATATATAGTCTTGCTAGACGTTCCAGGGGTAGATCTTCTCTTATAGCAAGAAAATGTGCTGACTTGGTAGGACGATCAACAATAACCCATATTGCATCATTCCTTCTAGGAGTCTTTGGTAGTCCCATGACAAAGTCCATCGTAATATTGTCCCATTTCCACTCCAGTATGGGAATAGGTTGCATGACTCCTCCAGGTTGTTGCCTTCCAGATTTCACTTGTTGACAAACCATACATCTTGACACAAAATTAGCAATCTCCCTATTCATATTGTCCCACCAAAAATGTTCCTTAAAACCTCTACACATTTTGGTGCTCCCAGGGTGTATAGAGAAATTGGAACTATGAGAATCATCTAGCAATTCCCTTTTTAGATCAGGTATATAGGGAACACAAAGTCTCTTCCCGAATTTCAAAATTCCATCTTCATACACAAAGTCTCTCAATCTCCCATCATTCACAGCTTTAATCTTCTTTTGAAATTCTTCATCATCGGTCTGATAACTCTTAATCCTTTCTAGTAAAGATGGTTTGGTAACCATTTGAGAAAGCATTGATGTTTCACCTTCCCTGGTTATTCCCATGTCCATATTCACTAGATCCATGAAAATTGGATCCCTTTCGATTCTCATCACGTTCAAAACTCCATGGTCTTTTCTGGTCAAAGAATCTGCCACCTTGTTTGCTTTCCCCGGGTGGTAGTGTATCGTACAATCATAATCCTTGAGTAATTCAAGCCATCTTTTTTGCCTCATGTTGAGTTCTTTTTGTGAGAAAATATACTTCAAACTCTTGTGATCAGTATAAATCTCACATTTTTCACCATAGATGTAGTGCCTCTATATCTTCAAAGCAAAGATCACAGCTGCTAACTCAAGATCATGAGTAGGACAGTTTTGTTCATGAATTTTCAACTGTCATGATGTATAGTAAATAACTCTATCATTCTGCATAAGGACACAACCAAGTCCTTTCTTCGATGCATCACTATAAATAACAAACCCATCATTCCCCGATGGTAGAGTCAATATATGAGCATTGACTAATCTTCTCTTCAGTTCTTCAAAACATTCTTCACACTGTTTTTTCCAAACAAATTTAACCCCTCTATGTGTGAGCTTCGTTAATGGGTTAGCCAATCGGGCAAAATTCAGGACGAAACGTCGATAATAACCTACCAAACCAACAAAACTACGTACCTCAGTTATACTCGTAGGTGCTGGACATTCTTGGATTGCCTTGGTCTTAGAAGGATCAACAGAGATTCCATATTTAGAGACAATATGGCCAAGAAAAGAAATCTCCTGAAGCCAAAATTCACACTTGCTAAACTTCCAATATAATTCATGTCTTCTTAGAGTCTTCAAGATAATGCACAATTGATTTTCATGATCTTCGTAGCTTTTTGAGTATACCAAGATATCATCAATAAATACCACCACAAATTCATCGAGATAATCCTTGAAAACTCTATTCATCAGATCCATGAATATAGAGGGTGCATTAGTCAATACAAAAGGCATTACAGTAAACTCGTAATGCCCGTACCTGGTTCGAAATGCTGTCTTCGGAATGTCTTCCTTCTTCACACAAAACTAATGGTATCCAGATCGAAGGTCAATCTTTGAAAAGTATTGAGCTCCATGCAGTTGGTCAAATAAATCATCAATGCGAGGTAGGGGATACTTGTTCTTTATTGTTATAGCATTGATCTCCCTATAGTCGATACATAACCTCATAGATCCATCTTTCTTTTTAACAAAAAGAACAGGGTCTCCCCATGGAGAAACACTAGGTCGAATAAATCCCTTATTACTCAATTCCTCTAGTTGTTTCTTTAGTTCAACTAATTCTAAAGTGGCCATTCTATAAGGGGTCTTCGATATAGGCCTTGATCCAGGCATTAAATCAATGGAAAACTCAACTTCTAGTTCTGGGGGATGTCCAGGTAAATCTTCTGGAAATACATCTACATATTCTTTCACAATAGGTACATCCTATATTTGAACATTCCTTTCCTCACCCATAGTCATTTCATTCTCTTCCTCCCCAATAATTGAATTTAGTTGAGCTACTGGGGGTGGATCTAAATAAAAATTAGGTGGTGACGATTCTGCTCTAAAGATAAGGTGTTCCTTATCATCATCATCAAGAATCATAACCTCTTTCTTCTTACAATAAATCTTCATATCATAGTCCGAAATCCAGTCCATACCAAGGATTATATCAATCTAAATCATAGGTATGACGACGAGATCAGTAGATAAAGAACATTTATGTGCTCTAATTGGGACTGATTCACAAAACTTTGTTGCAATGATACTTCCCTTAAGAGTTTTAACTGACAACTCCCTTGTTAAATCAAATTGGAAATATCTAATTTTCTTAGAAAACTGGGAAGATATGAAACAATGCGATGATCCAAACTCAAATAATGCATTTTCTAAACTTGAGGAAACCATTAAATTACCTGCCACCACATCTTTCAGAGCTTCAACCTCAGCAGTAGTGATAGCATAAGCTTGGCCTTGATCCTTTGGCCTTTTCTGAGGTAAGTTCTCCTGACGCTTAGGGAGTTCATTTGCATAATGCCCCATCTCCCTACAATTGTAGCACTGAACATTTTTAGCTTCCTTCTTCCCCTTACAATCACGAGCTTGGTGGCCTTTTTCACCACACTTGTAACAGACTCTTGTTCCCTTCAAGCAAGTATCGGGGTGTTTCTTACAACATTTACCACAGGATGGATATTCAACCTTTCCATTCTTCCCCTCATTTCCATTCCCAGATTGATCAGTAGGTCTCTTCTTTTCTTGTTTTTCTTTAAATTCATAAGACTTAGATAATTCCTTTTCGGTCTTGATAGCACATAAGACAATGTCTTCGTACGATGAAAAGGATTGTGAGACTAATGCTCGACGGAGAAATGGTTTTAACCCATCAAAGAAATGATCAATCTTACTTCATGGGTTCCGTATAAAATCTCCAGCATACCTTTCTAACCTTGTAAAGTTAGCCTCATACTTTGTGACATTCTCATCCTCCTTTTGTCTCAGACTCAGAAACTACCTTTCCATATCTGCTCGATGGTCGCGAGGAAAGTATTTTTCTAAAAATAGATCTTTGAACTCCCTCCATTCCATATTTGATACTTCATCATCTTCCTTCATATTTTGAATCATTGACCACCATTGATCAGCATCTCCAGTGAGGCAGTAAACTACCATGATAACTTTTTCCCTTTCACTACTCCCCAAAGCCTGAAATATTTTCTCTAGGGAAAATATCCATTGCTCAGCTACTAAGGGATTTGTACTCCCATTGAACGTTGGTGGTTGTTGCCTCATTAATCGATCTATCATTGATCCTCCACACTGTGGATCAGGGTGCTCCATACAGGTAAGGTTATTATTCATAACCTGAGTGAGTTTTCCCAGTATGGTGATTAGATGATCGGCACCAGTTGCATCACCAGCTCCACTATAATTATCTTGAGCAGGAGGGCAATACCTATATGGAGTGCGTGCATTGATACGGTTTCCATTTCTTCCACTAGGTGCCATTTCTAAAAAATGGCCTAAATTAGATCAGTTTATGAATCAAAATACATAATCCCATACTTATAAAACACTTAACATAAATTGAACTATTTATGGATATAATCGATAATCATAAGAATGTTTTCTTTGAGTAAGTATATACTCATAAACCCTTCATAATGATTTGTAAAGAAAATGAGAGTTATCCTAAGCATATCCCCCGGGAGCGTCGTAACCAAGAGTGAAGCAAGGCCCATTTTCGTGCACCAGTTCCCGTTCGAGTCTAGCTCAAAGTGGTGTTTTCAGGTTTTACCCCTAGGTACATTTGTGCCAGAGCCACCTCTACCTGCTCGTATCCAGACAGTGATATATTCCTCGTAAAACTCACAAAATCTCTACAATACCAAAATTCTAAGAAGTTCTTCTATACTAATCCTCAAATTTCATCTTAGGTCTACGTGCTCTAATCAGAGTTTATCTAAATCTAGCTTCTAAGGTTTGTACTAAACTTCCTTTGATACCAACTGTAACGCCCCGACCCCAGTTACCCAGAGTCAGTGCATTATTACATTACATTGGCATGATCACAAGAAAGACTGAATCTCGAAAGACTGATTGGTTTAGTAGCCTTGGAAACACTAGATATATTCATAAAGTATTACATCATAAAGTGAAAAACTAATACAACAACATAGTCTCCATATTCCACACTCATATCCCCACATACTATCCCTACAGGTCATTCATAACTTACATCTTCACATCCTGGGAAAAATAAAACATAGAAAAGAGGTGAGCTCAAATGTCCAGTAAGGATAACAATATAGCGGAAACTCTCAAAAATAAGCATAAACATTTAAGGCAATGTATAACTAAAACAAAAGCCTTTTAAACTTGAACTTCAACATAGTATGGAAAAATTAAAATGAAATATTTCCATTTACTTATTCACATGGATGTTCTACTAATCAAATAATCACATGCAATATCAATAACCACTTTCATAATGATGGAATGCATAATGCCAGACTATCATAACCACATAGCCAAGGCCTCGTTCCAAGACTACAAATAAGATTCTGCCAAGGCCTTGTGCCAAGAAACTAGTTTGTCTCATGAGACCTACCTATGCATCAAGGAGCTATAGCGGGCTCCACCCATCACATATTATGTCTAATGCATTCCCATATGAAAACGTTTAAACATAACATAAACATTCATATTAAAACTAGCATACGAAATGTAAATACTTCATCTATAAACCATGAATGGTATAAAAATAACACATCCACAGTCAAACATATCACAAAACCTTCAATACAATATAGAAGTTTTGTATCATAATAAATCAACTTCAAATAAGCGTAAAATCCATCAAAGGATGTTGACATAGATGAAATCAAAACTCTTTTTAGAGAAATATCTCATTCTATTTTGAAATCATTTAAGAGTAATATATTTATAAAATAAAACATTTTCTTGAAAATATTCTTATAATCTTGTAAGGGAAGCTTCGATGATTTTATAACAGCGGAAAATAACTGCACCCGCCGTATAAGTTAAAAAAACATTCTTACCTTAATTCTGTCGAAAAGGTTAAAACCCACGTTGTTTGGAAAACGACGGAAGGATTCCTTTATAAAACTCTTATAAAAATTCAAACAAGGGTATAAATGACTTTAACCCATATTATTTTAAATAGTAAAAATGTTTTGAAATACATTTTTAAGAAACATGGATGTGGATGATAGAGATCCCAGTAGATTATTACGTATAAACAACCTCGTATAATGAAGAGATTGTGAAATAACCCTTACCTTGCACTTTTCCTTGGTTGAGGGTAGGTTAACCTCCTGTATAATGGTGAAATAATTGTTATTAAATTATATTAGAATCATATATATTAATATGATATCATATATGATCTTTTAACAATGATTTGTTAATAATATCTTAGTATTATTATTGTTTCGGGTGTTAACTTACTCCATTTCTTTTTTATGTTTTGTTATGTAAGACATGTTTTTCATTGTTAGGTTGTATCTAAATCATATCCATAATGATATCAAGTCCTTAGATACTATTATTAATCATCAAATGAGAATTATACTTGAATGGATATGATGGAGAATGAATCCCATCACGTTCGTGGAGATGGTAGTTCGTACGTACGCACGAGCGACAATATCATTATTTTGATATTAAAATAATATATAATTGGATGTAGTATCATATATATAGAATCATTATCATGTTACATTTATTATTTACATGAATTACATATCATTATTATACTCATCCAAATAATAATTTATTGAATAACAATTACTCCACGACGTGGAGACGGTAAGCCGTACGTACGCACGTATGGTGACATGTTATTCAAAGGATGGATAGAATACTAAATATGGTTGTACCATATTTATAATAACATCACAGTATATATATGATACTGGATTTATTATTTTATAATGGTAACAACAAAGGAAGAAGAAGTGGAAGAAGAAAGGAACTTGGAAAAGGGTGGTGAAATCATTACCTCTTCTTCGGGGTTCTTCCTTTTGATTTGATCAAAAGGGATCCTTAGGTTGGCTTTATGATCCAAATAAGGCCTATAGTTTGTATTGAGGGAAGTTGGGAGAGTATTTGGACAGAGTTTGGCCGAACCAAAAGGCTTTTATGGTGTTAATAAATGAGAAGGAGGAGTGCCCTTTTATAAGAGGGGTGAGGGGCACCTTTGGAAAATCTAGATATATTAATTTATTATAAATTTATATTCAGTTTATAATGGCTCCAAAGTTGATTATTTAAATGTTAAGGTGGGTATGGGTCTAAAACCACTAATCCAATAGAATTTAGACAGGTTTGGTTTACTATATTAACCTTATCTTTAAGTATTAACTCTAAGTTATTTAGTTTCACTTTTACAATGTCTCTTTGTATTTATATATTATATGGTTAATAAGCTTTCCATATACATCCAATAGACCCCCAAGTGGTCCATTAATGATACAAATATTATTATATAAGTCACCTGGCCGAACCTTAGATTTTTAGGAATTTAATATCAATTAATAATATAATATTAATTTTAGAAACTCTTTTATGTCAGTTTTGAAACTATTCAATAGTTGATTTTTTTGAAACACATAATAGAATGATTACTTCGAAAAAAGCTAATTAAATCAATACTAATCTGTCATGTTATCCTATAAAATTATTTTAATTCATTAAAAGTCTCAAATTATATTTATTTGGGTATTTATAATATCATTTAATTTAAATTTTCACTATTATGTTAATTATTGCATCATCATTGTGTCAAAAATAAATTAACTTATTTCATCTTTAAAAATATTAAATAAAATATCATTATGTATTAAATCTTATTATCTTTCTAATGAATATTTATAGTCGAAAATCCAACATATATAACCCTATGTAAAAATTGTTTTTCTAAAAGATATATGCTTGTGTCATTTTTGTATTCATTTTTACTTAATTAAAATAAAGTGTCCCTATCACCTACAAGTGGCTCAATGGGGTCCCAAAATCTACCCAGAGATGGCTATGGTCGAACATGTATCAACCAATTAGGCTAGGACACGTTTTAGGGTAATTTAGTATTATTATAATATTATTTTTTAACCCTTATTTACCGGATTTACCCTTAACCATGGTAAATAAATTATTTTCGGAAGTAATTATTCAAAATGTCTAAAAATAAAAGTAACCTATTTACACAATTTGAACATACTGATTCCAAATATGGAATCCATTTTTCCAAATTCAAAACACAGAAGTGGGAGAAATTAATTTAAATTTAATTCTCGTTGTTAAAACAAAAAGCGTGTTTTTAAGAGATAATAACTATCAAAAGATTGACACTTGTTTATGTCCAGATTAATTGTAAAATTATGTCCAATGACCAACATTATATTAAATGGTAAAAATATATTCTAAATATACTTTAAAACCACTCAAATTTATAATTTATCAATATAAATTATTTCGATTATAAAGTTATTTTTAATTAAAATTTAGTAATTTTCACTATTCATCAAAATATTAAAGTTATCCGAAAAGTACCAAAATTTCACCTTAGGCTAAATTCGATATTCCCAATCCAAAAATGAAGTCCATTTTGAAATATAAAATATATATAATCTAAAAAATTAGGTATTTCTATTCATAACGGCTAGTTTGATTGGTTATGGTGTGTTAGAACTCGGTGTTGCGTACAACACACGCTATCACATTATTCAAAGAGAAGCATACCGTAGAAACTTGGGGTGTTAAAATCCAAGTACATAATAAAGGATGCACAAAACCCATTTTCAAACAAAAAATATATAAAATCAAAAGGGAATTTGTGACAGTAATAGACAAAGAAGTTCAAGAGAAACCCCATTCTATAGGTCCGGGGAATTTTATAACCCAACATTCGAGGTTAGAAAACCAAATATGAAGATTGGAGAAAGTGTAATGGAAACAACACCAGTACTTAGGTTGGGAGATTTTTTACTTCAACATCCTCCTCCTCAGTGGATTTAATCCTAATCATAATTTGGAGAAACTTCATAGAATGAATCCTCCCATTTCATCCCATCATATGATCTAGTCCCCTCATTAGGGAAGTGCATGAAAATAGTAGCTGGATATTCCCTTTGAATCTGTTTCCACCAAAATTATCCTAGATAATCATCACACAAGAAGATATGGACTCGTGGAGGTAATAGAACTAGACATTCCCATAGATTAATTGATGAAATTATTTGGATACATTATGAATTAGTTACTTTCATTATTTCCTCACTTTTAGACTCTATAGAGCACAAGTTCAATTCAGAAGAAGATTCAGAGGAGAAATTTACAACTCATAATATGGTCCACACCAAAGAAATTGATGGATGTGTGCATACCTAGAACCAAAATCATTCCCTAAATTTGGTAATTTCCTCAAATAATCTATCCTTACATCCTCTAAAGACATCCAAAAAGTAAAATGTAAAGTGTTAGATTATACCTCACCTACCTCCTGGATAAGTTAATCCCCTATCTATGGAAAAAAAATTGATCGGAAAGAAGAATAAATGGAATAATTAAGGAGTATAAAATAAGAAAAACTCTGAGGAAACCATCTTATTATATTTATTATACAAGAAGATCCTCAAATCACCCCCCTAATTGGGGTACCTCAGTATAGAGGACTCATTGTAGAAACTAAATGGGATATAGAACACTAGATCAACATGATATACTAACCAACAATATACTTGGATCTCATAATAGTAGATCTAGAATTTCTTTTCTTAGGAGGACAACTAGAATAGGGTTAGGCACATCCTTACATGAATTCTCCTATGGGCTACCCATGGTACATACCAACTATAATACCACCCATATCCATACCATCTATTTCACCTGCTCAAGCTCTGTCTTAGAAAGACATCCCTCTAGGGCTCATTAACACTCTTGAGTTACTCACTGATCGATTAAAATTCACGTAGGAATGACGAGATCTGATGAAACTAGAAAAGAAGCCTTACCCTGAATGGGTATATCCGACTCTCCCCCTTCCAAACATTGGGAATCAAATATTTCCCATTTTTAATAGATCAGGAAAACTAAAGTAGAATTTTACACATATCATCTCTCGATGTGATCCCATGATGGGGACCCCTAAGCAATAGGAGGTAGTGAAGCTTAGGTGCTTCATACAATCAATTCAGGGTCTAGCCTTTGTATAGAAGATGATTTTATAGGCTCAGTCAATTACTGGGTGGGAAGATCTTCACCATAAGTTTCTCTTCCATTTTAGATCGGTGTTGCATAAGAAAATAGTATTTGATCTCAAAAATTGAAAACAACAAGAGAATTAAAGGGTATCATATTTCATTTCTCAATGAAAATGATTAACATAATCCTTAAACATACCCCTCCCTCAAAAGAAATCATTTTCCATCTATATAGAGAATCATTGGGACTACTTTTACACACCATTGATTCCTATGAAATATATAGGAGGGTTACATGACATTATTGAAATTTCCCAAAAGGTAGGTGAATCCATTTCAGAGACTAAGGAAAAGTCTTGAGTAATTCCATCGACTTAGGGTAGGAGAATATAAAAAGTAGATACTGCCACTACTACATGTAAGCAGTCCCTTGTACCTAATCCCACTCCAAAGTCTTCACTATATAATGTGGTTTCACCTAATAAGTGTTTCAAAAAAATACCACATCATCATGGTGACAAAAAAAGAGTAGAGGAAAAACTAGTTTGAGGAGATGAAAAACATGTTCTATTCTTTCCAAAATGACCATGTCCCGACTACATTATATCGGCATTGTAAAACAACATGATAAAGTTAAAAAATCCTAGAAAGCCTAAAAAATATGGTGAAGATGATATTCTAAATTATTTCCCCTTCCATTCAACACTGTGGAACAACATCCAAGAGTAGTTATTTTTTAAAGACCTTCTAAAAAATATGGTGGACTCTGGGAAAGTGAATCTAAAAAATTCATCTTCTCATGTAGTGTGTGTAATCGCTACCATGCCAGATAAAGGGAATGAATATAATTAATTCAATATAAATGGTATGTGGAATTTTGGAAACTAGATAGTCAATAAAATGATCAATTGAATTCATGTTATCCCCTAAGTACGGTTTTACTATCCAACTGTTCATTTAGATGCTTTTTCTGCATCACATCCAACTTCATCAATAGCTCAATCCTTAGAAATTTGTTCCTCTAAAAACTGGAATAGATATAAGGATAAGAATAAAAGAAAAAAAAGATGAGATAATATTAAGGATGAAACTATCGTTGATCATATTGGTCTTTTTTCTGATGGTCTCAAAGGAACAAGCACCACACCACCAAATGACACAACAAGGGTCCACCCACCAAATAGAATCTCTATCAGACAAAGAGTTGATATCGGGTTACATTAACTTTATTCACTTAATGGATCCATTTTAAAATTATGAGTATGATTATGAACATGAATTCACCACACTTCATTTTGGAACTGAGGAAATAGGTTGTTAGTGTCGAGGATATAGGGGAAGACGCAGTAGTTCTAGGAGTTACTACTTTAACGATGCCCCTGCTCGAAATGTCAACTCATCCAAAATTAATGGGGGATCTCCCTAATGAGATCAAAAACATCATGTATTTTCTCCTAGATAAGATATTTTTTGACCTAATATGGTCATCTAGAAGATCTATTAAACTATATGCCACCGCCTAATCATCCTTATCACGTAGGTATACCTAGCTTGACTAGTCCAATAAGTGAGAAATCACCTTATACTCATATTTCAAGGACTGATATTTCTACATCAAGGACATAAACTCCCAAAGAACCTATGAAATAACATAACCATACTAGTAAGCACTGAAATTTGGATAATAAATATGTTGTTTTCAAGAAATTATCCTTTGTACCATCCAATTTTTCAATCCTAGATTCCATAAGTTTATCAAAATATCTCCAAGAATCACTTATTGAGGCCTTTTCAAGACCACATGAATTTAAAATCAAGGTTAATTGTTATGAATTATATCATGTAGAGAATGATCCTAATGAATTTCATATGGTCATCTCTTTCATAGAATAGGATCGGGATTCCACCATACAAGGACACACCATAATCTTGTATATATCTGGATGAAGAAATGACACTGATATCCAATGATACTTCCATTAAAATGTCTTAGAAGTCAACCTTATCCCAATCCAAACACTTATTAAACTGGGTTTCAATGAATCTCACTTGTTCCCCTATACCCTAATGTTACAGAGTTATTAAAAAAATTAGTAAAATCCTCTTGGTGAAATGAAAATCAGAACTAAGTTCAGAGACCTTATGTCTGACTCAAAATGTATGGTTTTCAGATAAGATACAACCTTCAATGTTTTTTTGGGAAGATCTTACCTACATAATCATGTGTCTATCCTCTAATCGTTCCACCAATTCCTCAAGTACTATATCAATTGTCAAATTGGGACATATCATGGTGTTAAATCCTCATTCAATTCCTACAAGTCACAGTACACTAAAGAAGGATTATACCATAAATAATGAATCATTCCATGGCTGATAATTTCACTCGAATAAATGCTCTAAGTTGTTTGGAGAAGATTTTATCCAATACTTTAAAACATATGAATGAAATTTATTTGTTCCCCATAACTCAAATCAAATATGTGGGTCCAAATTCAATCACACTTCCAATGACATCCATGATATCAATTATGAAAACTAAGCCTAATAGCATTGGATAAGTTTTTAAATATCTAAGAAATAATGAAATCCTAGATGAAAAGGTTTTAATTCCATCCCCTAGGATCCATCAAAACCCCATTCCATCAGTGGGACTAGAAGAATTTTTTGTAAAAATGGGATAAAATGAAGAGGCCCATCCTCATTCCCTTATATCCCCTTTGGAGATCTAAGAAAGCTTCATATAGGAAAGAGATCCTAAAATGGTTGCCTCATATTTTCGATGTCTAGATAGTGACTCTACTTCTCCATCTCAGGAACTTCCTTCATCAACTAAATCCCATGAAGAGGTGAAAGTGGTAAATAATTTGGAAGAGGGAGAAGAGGAAGAACTTAGGGATTTCCCCCCATTATTTGATGAATTTCTATCCACCCTTTTCAATGATATGTAGAAGATAAATCTTGGTATATAAGAAGATCCATGACCTAATTTGATTAGTGTTACCATGACTCCCAAATAATAGGAGATGTATACTTCCTTCCTAAAACAACACTTGGACATGTTCACCTAGAATTACATATGTATGACATACCTTGACCCTGAGGTGGCCACCCATCACTAGGGGTTACCAGAATACCATCAGGGTTACAAGTAGGCAGCTAGAAGGACACAACTAACTCATTCCTATAAAATTGAGTATGAATTTGATAAATTGATCATGGAAGACTTCATCCTATAAGTATAATATCCAAAATGGTTAGAAAACATTATCCCCATGAATAATTAAAATGGTAAAATAAGATTTTTCATTGACTCTAGAGATCTCAACAGTCATTTTATGAAACATGACTTCCCATTTCCAATCATAGAACAACTAATTGATGCAATTAATGGTCACCAAGCCCTATTCTTTATGTATGGATATTCAGAAAACAACCAAATTCAGATGTCATCAAAATATGATGAATCTACAACCTTCGGATCCCAACATGGAGTATTCTTTTAGCAGATAATACCCTTTACATTGAAGAATGTTGTTACCACATACCAAAACACCATGCATTCCATCTTCAAAACCTTCTTAGGGATGTTTTTTGAATGTTCTTTTGATGATATACTGGTCAAATACCAAAAATGTGTTGACCACTTAGCTAAACTAGAGGCCATATTAAATAATCTATGACAGCATAGCCTAAAGATTAACCCATTAAAATGTTATTTTCGGGTAACCTTAGGGATGTTTCTCAACATTGTTATACTCCATCATAGCATCGAAGTTGAACCTATGAAAAAAAGGTCATCCTTAGCATCTCCCATCCTCAAAACCATAAATAGTTGCGAGGACTTCAAGGAAACATGGCATATATCCAGGACTTCATATCCAACCTTATAGAAAAGTGTTTTCCCCTAACCCGAATAATGAATAAGGGAGTCACATATCAATAGACCAGTAACTTCCAAGAGGCATTTGACACCTTTAAGAAATCCCTTTTCTGTCCTCTGGTGTTAATGAAACCTATTTATGGAATGCCACTTGTTTTATATGCGAAGACCATGGATCAATCACTGGGAACCTTCCTCACATGAAAGACCAATACTGGGAATGAAAACCTCATCAATTATGTCATTTTGGGCATGCATTGTGTTGAGAGTCATTATTCAGATATTGATATGAGTTTCTTAATGTTAATCTTTGCTGTTTAGAAATTGATGCATTACCTATAGCACCAGTATGTCCAATTGGTCTCTCGCAATAACCCCCTTAAATATATCCCCATCTACCATTATTTTGATAGGATATCTGCCATATTGGGTGGTTATTCTACAGCAATTATATATACAATTCGTGCTCAAAAAGTACTGAAAGATCGAACCATGGAACATTTTCTTGTGAAAAAACCCATTTGTAGAATAAATTTCATTAAATATTGTAATTTATTGTGAAGATATATTTTCTATTAAACGTGACACCCAAATGTGGGAAATTTATTTTAATGGTGCATCCAATATACCAATAGGGAAGAGAATGGAAGACCCTAATCTCAGCAAATTTGGGGCATGGATTATTCTTATCTTCCAAATGAAGGAAGTATTACCTTAATCATTCCTATTATCATAAGTTTGTACCAATAATTATTTGGAATATTATGACATAATAGCAGGCCTAGAATTATCACTCCAAATATAGTGAACCACCTAAATGTTAAAGACAACTTGGTGTTGGTAATAAAATAGATCGACGGGGATTATGCCATCAGAAAAGAATAGTTGATCCCCATACTTGATTGTGTATAAGGGTTAATGGTAGAATTACCCTCAGAACCTATACTGACTCATGTCTCATATTCATTGAATTCACATGATGATACATTGGAAAATGCTTCTAGAACTTCGATAGATCAAAATTAGGATGAAACAGTCATCAGTATTGCCCATCATTGCATGGTATCACATTTTTTTCAAGTTAGAATAGAGGAGTTCAATGATGTTAGCCCCATCCTTGAGCTATAAGGTCCTTCCATGGGATGGATGAATCCCATTATAGAATAACTCTAAGTCAGAGTACATCCACTAGATAAAAATGGGATGGATAAAATCTAGCGGTGAGCCGTCAATTTCAATCTTTATGATACCTCAAATCACCAGATGGTCCTCTACAAATAATGTTTTGATGGAGTCCTTATAAGATGTATCAATAGAGAAGAGACTAAGGATATCATGGAATAAGTACATATGGGAGCCTATGGTTCCCACTTATCAGGGTATAGGCTTTCTAATAAAATCCAAACAATTAGAAACATCTAGCCTTCGATGACATAGGATTGCATAGAATTCACCATGAAATGACATTCAATTAATGTGAATTCCAACTTCATCCATGAACCACTAGAGTTTCTACATATAGACAAAGGCTCCTGGCATTTCACCATATGGGAAATGGATTTTCTAGGGCCATACCCTCCAGCTACGACCAAGGAGTTTAAATATATATTAACTGCTACTGATATCTACTCTAAATGGTCTAAGATGACACCCCACAAAGAAGTAGGGGACAAAAGCATCATTGACTTCATAAAACCCAACATCATTACCAAATTTGGTGTCCCTCATACCATACATTCAGAAAATAGAATCCAATATAATGATACTGAGGTAGAGAATCTATATCAAGAGTATAATATCAAATCCAACTATTCATCCCGCTATCATGTGGTGGTTAATTAAAAAATAAAGGCCTTCTACAAGACATTGTCGATCATAATCTAAAATATTATGGATAAATAAAAAAATTCTAGGCCTAAAAATCTATTTAATATTTTATGTTCTTACTAGAATATGACCTATACACCTATACGGGTGACCCCATTCTTTATGGTATATAGGTAAGAAGTAGTCATACAAATTGAGGTTTAGTATCCCTGACTCCACATTTCCATTTGTGACCATATATCCATGGATGAGAAGTCCCTAAAATGACATGATGAACTGGAGGGGCTCAATGAGAAAATATTGGCCACCTTGCATCACCTTCAAGTTTATCAAAATTGGATATCACATGCCTTTAACAAGAAGGTATGTCTCTATTTATTCCTCCATGTATAACTAGTATAGGTACTTAGTACTCCAATGATACTTGGAAAAAAGCCTCTGAAACTCAAACTGGAGTGGGAGGGACCTTACTCTATACGCAAGTTCCACACCAAGGGATCTTATTCCTTGATCTAAATGGATTGATATATCATTACAGGCCCAAAAAATGAAAGGATTCTGAATAAATTATTCATATAATTACAAGAAGAACATCCCAATTACAACATGTTAAACTACATAGTTAGTCTTTATCGCATGACCATAAAAGTTGTGACATTAAGTCCAGGCCACACGATGTTAAACTGTGTGGCCTTATCATTGTTGTTTTAAAATGATAAATTTCAAGATATATGTTCCTAGTAGTATGAAATAAAACTATAAGAACCCATTTTTTCTTACCGTAAGACATTAAAATACATGTCTAACATCCCATTCATTTAATGTTATGAAGCCCCTAAAACACCACGAGTTGAGATGCTCCTCATAGTCCCTTGATTATGGTCCACTTTCTCATGTTTAAGTCTCACGCATATCCTTATAAACCCACCAGTGGGTCTAGTTGTCCTCTTGACCAGTAATGAAGAAGAAATGATGGGAAGATCCCACGCATAATCCCTTTTTATATCATCTCCACCCCACGGTGGAAATTGGGCCCCCATTATGGGAATAAGACTCAATACTATTGTTTTCTTATCGTATGACATTAAATTGACTGATCCTATACAAAATTATGTGTGGCTTGATTCTCATTCTAATGATATATGTAGTGATGCCCATACATTCCAGCCTCGTTCTAGTCATGATTAAGAAATAGAAACCCCCCTTTCTTTTACCTTTTTACGAGTCGCATATACACAGAGAACCTTTCTAGGTTATATGTCTTGATTTTCATTTCCAAAAAATGAATAATTATTCCTAAACCCTGTGTTTTAGTCCCAACTATTATCTTGGAAAATACTAAATCCCCATTTCCCAAGTCAAATCCTGGTTGATGTGGGGGAAAATTTTCTAAGAACTGTGTGTGGCATGATTCTTGGTATAGAAATATATGTAGTGACACACATATCATATATCCTAGTCCTAATTTAATATTTCTTTCATGAATGGTGACTCACGTCCTTACCATAATAAATTAAACTTTATGGTCAATGTCCTCGTGGAATGATGAAAACCCGCATGATCTTTTAAGAACTATTTGGGGCTTTATTCTCATTCCAATGAGAGATGTAGTGATGCTCGGATCTCCAATCATGGGCATAATTGAAAAAAAAAATAAGAAGAGATTCCCTCTCTCTATTAATGGGCCAAAATTGTATAGGGAATTCTTTTTTTAAGAACTATATGTGGCTTGATTCTCATTCCAATGAGATACATAGTGATGCCAAGATCTTCGGTCTCTGATTCAACTATAATAATAAAATATAATGCTCTGTGTGTACAGATCATACCTACACAGGAAACCTCCCAAGAACTATGTGTTTTCTGATTCTTGTTATGACAATAGACATAGTGATGCCTGAAACTTATACTCGGATCCATCCAAAATTCCCCTTTTCACGTCAGAAAGATCACGTCCTTGCATAATGACATTAAACTGCACGGTCCTTCAAGAACTATGTATGGATTGATTCTCATACTAATGACATATGTAGTGATTCATGGATCATATCTCCTACTCCAACCACTACATAATCTAAATTCCCCTATCATTCGCTTATATTTACTTTGTACGTAGAAAATAACCTTTTTTGCTCCTTTTTTCTCATACTGATCATAACAATCATGGGATTATGAGTTTTTGTAAAAGGATTCCCCAAATAAGTAATTCATATTAATTTATATTTGGGTTTCCAAGGTCCTACATACAAGACCATAAAAGGAACACTAAATATCCTCATAGAATTATAATAAAATGAATGATTTCTTCAAGAACTATGTGTGGATTTATTCTCATTTCAATGAGATGCATAGGGACATTCAGATCTCCAATCCTATTCCCAACCATAGCACAATATGGGAAATAATCTGAATCTCTCTTATATGAGTCAAATCTACATTAGAATACCCAATATGAGTTCTCATCCTATGCATAAACCTGTATTAACACAAAACCCCAAATTTCCACCACACATTAATTCAATCAGGATAGGGCCTTTATTTTTGAACTACATGTGGATTGATTATTATATCAACATGATAAAAATTGATGCTTGAGTCCTATTCCCTAGCACAACCTTAGAATTCCATCACACTTAACATCGAGACACCTTCATCCTTACTGCATGATGTTAAAATTCTTGGCTACTGTATTGACCACATCATATTAAACAGTATGGAACTTAAGAACTAAATGTGTCTTGATTCTCATTCCAATGAGGTACCTAGTTACTCTTAGTCCCTGTCACTACTAGAATTTAGTGTTATACCAATGCCCCTATCCCAACTGTTTCATAAAACCATTGGGCTAGGTCCTCTCTTCTATGGATTTTTGAAAACTGTTGGGAAAAGTCTATCTAACCTTGGTATTCCCAACCTTTTATGAAAATCATTGGGATACAATGGCCCTATGTAGATCTATCCCAGTGGTTCAAGGAAACTGTTGGGATAGTCTCCCATTTTCTTAGATTCCCCAATGGTTCTTTAAACTGTTGGGATACAATATATATCCCAATGAGATTTAAAAACTATTGGGAATTGTTTCCCATATATCCCATACTCGATTGTTTCCTTAAATCCAACCTCCATTTTCCACATCCAAACTTCTTACACTGATCCATCTTCAATCAATCAATTTTTCTCTTCTAAACTTAAAATCTATATGTGGTACCTTATTTATGTTGTTTTGAAACTGTATTTTTTTTTTCTGTTTTGATTTGGTCGAAAGAAGAGGTATGTGTTGTCATTATTCCATGAATAAATCAATGTAGGCATCATCAATTTAGGGAATAACCTATTAAATTTTGTTTTAAAATAGTTTCAAAGGCTGTGAAACATAAAGGTAATAATATTTGTATTTGATGGTGGAGTGATTTAGAAATATTGATTTCTGAGGGTGGGGGTGGGTTGTCCGGGGGGGCTGTTCGGGGGGGGGGGGTTGTCTGGGGGGTGGGAAGTTTATATCGGATTGTTGTCCATGGCCCCATAAATTTAAGAATGAATTAATTAATTTGTTTTCAAACAATCATTATACTTTAATTAGTGGTGTATGATTTAGAATAAATACTTTTTTTGATAAATTGAAACGTGCCTATGGAATAGAGATGTGATAACAGGATGTGATGTTTAATTAAAAAAATGAATTATTTTATGAACAATGTCATGATTACATAATAAAACACCTCTAATGAGGTGCGTTGACGTAGAATCTGAAAAATAATGATTATTTATTTAGATCATGATTGGTTTATGTCTTAGAGTTTTTTATGCCTTCATGTTATAGTTAAATATGTGACATGATATTCATGGTCTCTCTTGTTATTTTTAAATGAGGTTTCGCCTTTTTATATAAGTGATAAATGACCTGAGTCACCTCTTAAGTGATTGGACACGTTTTTAAATTGGAATTAAACATAT
The DNA here is from genome assembly GCA_963277665.1 of Viscum album. NCBI lineage: Eukaryota > Viridiplantae > Streptophyta > Magnoliopsida > Santalales > Viscaceae > Viscum > Viscum album. Next base: position 842,555,706 of record OY728128.1, read on the forward strand.
AGGAGACTCCCTTGTCCCCAATGAAATTTCATAAGGGAACCATAGAGCCTTATAAATTAAATTTGTCATGTTTTGATAAATTCAATGGGTTGTTTTAAATGAAATTGATAATGCATGATGGTTTTCCGTTCTTAATGAATAAAATTCTTTTAATTAAAATTAACCTAAGAGAGATACATGGGGAAGGGGGCTGTCCAGGGGGGCTTCTAGGTGGGGGTCGGTTGTCCATGGGGTAGGGGAAATAAGGTGGTAGGGGGATGCAGGGGGTAGGGGGCTACAAGGGTGTGGGGGAGGGGGTGTGTGCTGTCCAAGGAGGGGTGTGGGATGTCCAGGGGGTCGGGGTGGGTTGTCCAGTTGGGGGAGGGGGTTTGGTATATACAGGGAAGGGGGGGTTATCCAGGTGGGCGTGGAAGGGGGGGTGTCTAGGTGGGTTGGGGGTGTCTAAGTGGGGGTGGTGGGTGGGATATCAAGGTGGGGGTGGGGGTGGGTTGTTCAGGTGGGGTGGGGGATGTCTAGGTGGGGGTGGGGGACTGTCCAGATGGGGTGGGGGAGGACTTTCCTGGTGGGTGGGGGCTGTCCAGGTGGGGGTGGGGGCTATCCAGGTGGGGTGGGGGCTGTAAAGGTGGGGGGGCTATTCAGGGGGGCTGTAGAGGGTAGTGGGCTTCATGGGAGTGGGTTGTCTAGGGAGGGGTGGGATGTCCATGGAGGGGGTGAGGTGTCCAGGGGGGCTGCATTGGACTGTCCAGGTTGGGTGGGTGGGGTGTGGGTTGTCCAGGGGGGTGGGTTTTCCAAGGGGTGGGGGTGGTTGTCCAGGTGGGGGAGAGGGTGTGGTTTGTCTAGGGAGGATAGGTTGGGTTGTCCAAGTGGGGTGGGGGTTGTCCAGGTGGGGTGGGGGTTGTCCAGGTGGGGTGGGGGCTATCTAGGTGGGTGGGCTATCTAGGAGGGGTGTAGGGGTGTATGGGGTGTGGGTTGTCCAGGGAGGGGGGTGGTCTATCTACTCCAATACTCTACAAAAAATATGAACCACGTATAACCATTGTATAGTTTCTTTCACACATTAAGACGCTTCTTGATGTTCCATAAAAACACTCACTCTTACACTCCAAAGAATTGATCTCTACAAAGAAATATCACTCGGGTTCTTATCCACTATCCATATTGATCTCATACAAATTTATCATTTGTACAACTCTATATCACCTAATGATATAACAAGGATCATACTCCCATGAGTAGTGTCCCATCGAAACTTGGCTCATATACCTAAAAAACATACCTAGGAACATATTTTACACACACACAAACATATAAAATACTATATTTACACTTTTTATCATGACCCGGAATTATCTCTCAGATAACCTCTCAAGGAATCAACAGGCCACATACCTAGCTAAAAATTTGGTGGTGTGTTTACAATTAGGTGTGTTTTTTTAGAATTCATGTATGATATTTATAGTGGAAGATAAAATCCAATCTATGTATGATATTTGGAGGTGTTTTTACAGTTAGGTGTGTTTTGATTTATATGAATGATATTCATGGTTTACACCAATAGTCTTCTGAGTCATTTATTATATGTCACTACATCAACTAGAAACCCCTTCCTTTATGGATATCTAAAATGGGGATAGATTATCTCATTTGGAAAATAAATTTCAATCTCATCATTTGAAATCTCCATGTACATGGAATCATGATTTTTCCCCCTAGAAACTTCATATTATGACATCAACCTCTTCTTAGTCCCATTTAATCTTTCTTGGATCATGATCCACATATATGACTATGATGTTTCAATCCCTAAGGAAACGTTTTCCATCATTTTCAAATTATATTTCCAATTTATTCAGAATAGATATTATGAATATCACTCAAATAATCTACTAAAATAAAAAATTTCTTCAATCTAAAATTTACTCAACTCCTGATTAATTCTCCTCCACAAGTGTACATGATCTTGTACACTCATGTATAGTTTTTCAACAATATTTTGTTATAAATGTAGTACTTTTTTATATTATGATTCTCATATAGAGTAGTGTGTCAGTTATGGTTTCATATAAATTGAAAAATTATTCTTTACTAAAATATGTTTTTGATGAAACTTCAATCTTATTGAATTTATTTTTATGAAATGACTTATAACAATTTTTTAACAGAATGGATAAAAGTAGGATATATGAAACTGATCGAATCTCAAGATATTTTTAAAATAATTTGGAGAGATTTTTAGATTATTCATTTCACGATTCTTCAGATAGTGTTCACAAACAATGTCCCTATTATAATTGTGTTGAAAGACATTGGTTGAGACAGGATGAAGTCAGCTACCATGCAACCAAATATTTTTTTTCAAGAAAACTACTATGTGTGGTATCACAATGTGGAGAAAATGAAATCTCAAGTTGCTGATGATCTAAATGAGAGTATTGGATTGGTTAATTTTTTATATGACCGATTTCCATTTATTAATCATCATGAAAAAGAAAGGATTCTGACCTAAGAAGACTTCTATGTGAGAACACATGATGCATATAATGAAAATAATGATGTTTTCAAGGTGAAAAATTGAATGATGTTGGAATGAATCCAGTATATCAACAATGCGGTAAAAAGAAAAGGCTAGAATTTTTAATCTGATTGTTTCAAGGGAAAAATATGTATGGGATTTAGAATACTTCCATCGATTACATTCTTACCTTCTTAATGGACTTACATCCATATGTTGCAGATATTCCATCAAACCACTATATGGAATGGAATTTATTTGAGGAACATGGATTGTTAAGAAAAAAATTCATGCTTGCTCGAAATATTGCAGTTTATTATGGGATGAAACTACTGAATGAAATGATTGTATAAAATTTGGCACATCCCTCTAGAAGCTGAAAGCTGATGGAACACAATCTCATGTGCCACAAAAAGTAATGTGGCACCTTCCATTGATCCCCAGACTCCAAAATATTTTTATGTCTGATGAAATGTAGAGACCCGAAGCTTAACATACATGGACAATACATTACTTTTGCGGAATACTTAGTACATAACAAAAACACACACACAAGGACCGTAATAGTTTAGTGTCTTTGGAAACTCGGAATATAATCTTCTAATCGTGGTGAAAGATCTTCAAAATCTCCCATAAAGATCTTCCTTTTTTTACCTAAAACCTTTCTTTATATCCTGGGGAAAAGAAAACATAAAAGGTTGAGCTCAAATGCTCAGTAAGGGTAAACAAAATAAATATCAATCACATCAGATCCATAAGAATATAACATTTTGGAAATCATAACCTGTAAAAGAGATTATAATATCATAACATGGGATAAATCATAGTAGTGAAATGTAATCCCAATAATCATAACATAAAACATGATACTTTGTGGCATACACACATAGTCATATAGAATCATTTTTCATTAATCAAGACTCATTTCCAAGACTATCTTAGTGGAGAAAGTCCATTTCTGAACCGAGTTCACTCCTCATTTCAGTCCTGTTTTACTGAACCGGTTTAACCTGCCGTTCCAGCCATGTCTATCTCATGAGATATAAAATCTTTACCCAATGCATTGGAGGGAGATATAGGTCCCACCCATCTCATAATGATACCATTCTTATGTGTGCCACAAAATCATAAACCATACATCATAGCATAACCCATGTAATAAAAATTGGAATCTTAAACATCGTTACATCATAAAACAATTCATATAAGATAAAGGAATTCATAAAAATAATTCCATCACAAAATAATCAAATCAATGTAATAATGGGGATAGAAACAGAACCATTTATTATCTTAGATGGAAAATAATTTTGATAAAACACTTGAACTCCATTCTTGAGGAAAATATCCTTTCTACTTCAAATACACTTTCCCTTAATTAACATGTCATACAATTATAAACTAAAAGAATTTGATTAAAAATAAACTTGAAAACTTGTAAGGGAAGCTTCTTGGAAAAAAAATTTAAAAATCAATTCATGTCGTATAAGTTAAAAGAAAACATTCTTCTCGTACTTTTTTGGAAAAGTCAAAAAGTACCTCGTACGAAAAAAGAAATAAGATTCCTTTCATATCTTTTACTAAAAACTCTCCGAAAAGTAAAATTGGATATAAAATATTGTAGAAGGATGTAAATATTACATATTTAGGAAAAATGGATGTGGATGATAAAATTCACCCCAGTAAATTCCAAAGTATAAACAATCTCAAATAAAAATGAGATTGTGATATTTCCCTTACCTTAGGTCTGATTTGCTTCCTAAGTGTCCGAAACTCCTGTATAATGATTTAAATAATTTTATTGACTTATTCCATAATCATACTTATTTTTATGATATCATATATGGTCATATTCTTAGCTTCTTATTAGTAATATTTCATTACTACTTGTTATTCGGGTGTTTATTACTTTTTGTTCTTATGCATGTTTTGTCTAATAAATTATTATTCTTCTTTTTAGGTTATAGATACCTCATTTACATATTGGTATTAGTGTAATATATTCATTCATTCAATTCATTTATATAATAATTTTGCAATGAAGATCATGTAGAACGAGTCGCATCACATCGTGGAGACGGTATTCCGTACGTACGCACAAGCGATGATATCGTTCCCATGATCGTGAAATTGTAATGGAGTTTATATATACAATTTCAGAATAAACATCACTTTAAAATAATCATATATAGTTATTATTTATACCATTATACCCATCCAAGTAAGGTGGTGGTGGAAAATAGATTACACCACGGCGTGGAGACGGTATTCCGTACGTACGCACGCGTGGTGATTTCATTTTCTGTAGGATGGATAGATGGTGAAATAGGGTTGTTTCATACTTATAATAACATATCAGTATATGAGTGATACTGATGTTATTACTTAATAATGAAAAAACCTAAGAAGAATATGTGGAAGAAGAAATAAAGATGAAAGAATCGGTAACGGACATTACCACTTCTTTGAAGTGCTTCTTTGAGACCTCCTTTTAGGACACTAAAATTGGTCTTTGAAGAGAACCAGGACCTCTAGGATTTCTCTAGGGAATTTGAGAAGATAATTTGTCAGGGTTTGGCCGAGCTTGAAGGCTCAAAGTGGTGTGAAGAAGAGAGGGAGGAGGTGCCCTTTTATAAGGGAGGAGAGGGGCACCTTTGGAAAAATTAAAAATATTATTTTATTATAATGTCATATTTGGTTTTTAATAGCTCCAAATTAATTTATTTCGAAGCTAATGTGTGGATGGGTCGAAATCCTCTCATCCAATAGAATTTATACAAGTTTAGGTTTCTATTTTAACCTTATCATTTAGTTTTAACTTTAAGTTAGATAATTTTACTTTTACCGTGTCTTTTTGTGTTCTTACACTATAAGGTTAATAAACTTACTATAACAAGCCAAAATAACCCCAAGTTGTTTATTATTAATATATATATCCTTATATAAGTCATTTGGACGAACCTTATATTTTTAGGAATAAAATAACAAGTAATAATATAATATTTGTTTTAAAAACTATTTTATGTCAATTTTGACACTATTTAGTAATTGATTTTTGTGAAAATCATAAAAGAATTATTAATTAGAAAAAAGTTAATTAAATCAATACTAACATGTCATATTAACCTATAAAATTAGTTTAATTCATTAAAAGTTTCAAATTACATTTATTTGTGTATTTATAACATCAATTATATCAATATTCTATTAATAAGATAATAACTGCATCATCATTGTGTCATAAATAAATTAAATTATTTAATGTCTAAAAATTACAAATAAAATACCATTATGTAGGAAGTCTTTTTATATTTCTAAGGAATATTTATAGTCGAATTTATCTTATGTATAACCCTATATTAAAAATGATTTACTTATAAAACATTGATTTTAACTGTTTTAAGCCTTCTTTAAATAAATTAATAATAAATGTCCTAATCTAATCCAAGTGGACCTAAATGGTCATATTTTATTCCTAAGGTTGTTTTGGGTCTAATTAAACTTATCCAATAGAATTATGACATGTGTTAGGGTAATAATAATATCATTTTTATCCTTAATTACTCTATTTACTTTTAACCGTGGTAAAAAAAGTAAAAAACTACTATTCACCAAAAATTATTTTCATCTCATTGAACCAAATTTTATTCCTTGATATTAACCGTGTCTCTCGGATTTTTGGAATTCCACTCACAGAAGCGGTAAAATTAAGTTTTATGAAAAATTCAGTTTTTTAACTACCACTTGGTGGTTTCACTATTTATCAAAAAATGAAAGTTACTAGAAAAATACCAAAAATTAGGCCTAAGCTATATTTGATATTATGAATTCAAAAATGATGCCTATTTTACCAAATTCAAAACATATCATTTGAATTAATTAATTTAAAAATTAATTCCTATCGTCAAAACAAATAGCGTGTTTTTAAAAGATAATAACTATCAAAAGATTGACACTTATTTATGTCTGGTTTAAATGTGAAACTACATCCAATGAACAACATTATATTAAATTGTAAAAATATATTCTAGATATACTTTAAAACCACTCCAATTAATAATTTATCACTATTAATTATTTCTATTAAAAAAGTTATTTTTAATTAAAATTTAGTAATTTTCACTATTCATCAGAATATGAATGTTATCCGAAAAGTACCAAAATTTCACCCTAAGCTAATTTCGATATTCTGAATCCAAAAATTTAGTCCATTTTGAAAAATAAAATTTACAAAATTTCAAAAGGCGGTTATCACTATTCATAACGGCTAGTTTTAATAATATTTTAATAGCATATCGTTGTTTAGTGAAACTCGGTATTGCGTACGACGCAAGCTATTGAGGAAGGTCGTGGTTGCGTGTAAGGAAAGGCAAGTCAAGGATGTGTGTTGTGCAAGCTCCTTTTGGTGTAGCGTACAACACAAGACATTAATGAAATTAAAAATAATATTTTTCATAAAATCTCGGGGTGTTACATTCTACCCCCCTTAAAATGAATTTCGCCCTCAAAATTCGTCGGGGTTATAAATGGTTTAATACAAGAAAGTATCTTTAATAGAAACCCACATCGTGAAAATGAATACTAAAACCAATATTTAAAAACAAAAGTATGAAACGTAACGGTTACCCAAATAAACTAATCACCGGGTTTCCACATAGGTGAAAATATGGATATGGAAGAGAAATCTAACCATCATGTTCTGATGGAGAGTGGTATAGAACATGGCTATAGAAAAGCCAGCATTCACAAAGCCATAAATTTGTGACGATCTAAGTTACCATCTGATTCATCGGATATAAGGGCACTAGGACAACATTTTTGGTTTTCAATATCATTTCCTAAAGTTGAAAAATTTGAATCAGAAGAAATACTTGATTGATTTTGGTACAATCTCACTGTTTTTTGTGCTTTGAACAATTTCCACTTCATCTCTTAAAGAAATGAAGTTGAATTTTTCATTTCTGAAGTGTTAGCAGATCATGTGATAGAATGATGAGTAATTCCATCTATTTCAAACAAAATGTTAGAAAAAGTTATCAAATATACATAAGTCCATCTATGATGAGGTTAATCATATACGATTCCAAAAATGAACTTATACTTCATATATCATACCGCATAATAAAATAAAACTAGTTTCTACTAACCATGGACTTCCTGTTGGCCAGTGGTAGGCGATAAAGGCCAGTCGCACTTTGGTTGTGGGTTCGATTCCCATAGCTTTGTCCGACGCGATGGGCTGTCTCCCGTCCTGCAGGTTGTCCTTTTTCTAAAACTATATTACTATAACATCCCATCAATAATATCGAAAAAAGTTCTATCCTTAAACAATACTAACTTATGTCCAACATAATCCATTCCAATATTTAGGGTTATCTAAAATACTTTGGTCCAAGCTCATAGAATAAAGAAAATGATTACTTGAAATGTCACATAACAATCACGTGAATGCTATCATTTATCCCCCATATATCATAAGATATATCTTGTTGGTCAAATTACAAACACGTGAATACCTTAATCATGTATTCTCTTTAAGAATGAATACACATTGAACCTTAGTGAAAACATGAATGCAGTTAAAAATTAACACTTTCCACATACCAGAATCCTAGAAATTCTTTATACACAAACCATGTTATGACTTAGTCCTTATATCAATCATGAGCTCATGAATACAATCAAACATCTCATTATCTTCTTATCCATTCATTATGTGCATACCATCTTCTTTCCAAAATATTTGAATCACTTTTCATGGTTACCGGTACCATAAAATTATTGAAAGCCACAATAGAGTAATACAAAAATATTCTAATACACCATAAAAGTACCTCAACAACATTATTCTTGAATAAAAATACATAAACACATCAATACATCCTCTTCAATGATTGTCCTGGAATAAGTCCTTCCTTGATTTAGAAGTAACTTTTTAGGTCAGGGCATTGAGTTTGGTAATGCCCATGTTCTTCACAAATAAGACATTGAACTCCATAACAGTCTGTCACTCTATGACCCTTTTCTCCACACAGATAACATTTGTCCCTCCATTTTAGGTATTCCTCAAGGTTCTTCTTCCCTTCTTTAGAAATCTCAATCTTCTTTTCTTTATGCTCCTCCACTTGCGAACATGCATAAAACTATATCTTCCTCTTATTTGATGAATTAGGCATACCACTAAATTTCACCTTGTTAATCATATATCGCGATGACTGATTCGGCATAATCACAATATCTTTCTCTCTAGGCATTACACAATTTTGTTGCTCATAGTCACCAATTTGTCCATTGGATTCAATGTTAACTGAATTCCTTCTGGTTCCCTCGATTGACTAAAACACAAAAAGAATTCTGTGAGAGGCAAAAATCATACAAGGAAAATAACATAATCAAGGGGAAGTACCTTCGAAATCTAACATATTAGGTTTAATTCTAATATCGTTAGTGAAATTCTAGGACTATAACAAATACGTATACTTAACCTTAGGGACATCCCTAGACATACCTTAGAAATATCTCTAGGGATCTCACTAACGTTTTCGTATCCCCGTTTCCAATGGTTGACTAAACCTTTCCTCTGATACCAACTGTAGAGACCCGAATCTTAACATACATGGACATTACATTAATTTTTCGGAATACTTAGTACATAACAAAAACACACACGCAAGGACCGTAATAGTTTAGTGTCATTGGAAACTCGGAATATAATCTTCTAATCGTGGTGAAAGATCTTCAACATATCTCATAAAGATATTTCTTTTTTTTACCTTAAACCATTCTTTATATCCTGGGGAAAAGAAAACATAAAAGGGTGAGCTCAAATGATCAGTAAGGGTAAACAAAAGAAATATCAATCACATCATATCCATAAGAGTATAACATTTTGGAAATATTAACCTGTAAAAGAGATCATAATATCATAACATGGGATAAATCATAGTAGTGAAATGTAATCCCAATAACCATAACATAAATCATGAAACTTTGTGGCATACACACATAATCATAGAGAATCATTTATTATTAGTCAAGACTCATTGCCAAGACTATCTTAGTGGACAAAGTCCATTTCTGAACCGAGTTCACTCCTCGTTTCAGTCCAGTTTTACTGAACCGGTTTAACCTGCCGTTCCAGCCATGTCTATCTCATGAGATATAAAATCTTTACCCAATGCATTGGAGGGAGATATAGGTCCCACCCATCTCATAATGATACCATTCTTATGTGTTCCACAAAATCATAAACCATACATCATAGCATAACCCACGTAATAAAAATGGGAATCTTAAACATCGTGACATCATAAAACAATTCATATAAGATAAAGGAATTCATAAAAATAATTCCATCACAACATAATCAAATAAATGTAATAATAGGGATATAAACAGAACCCTTTATTATCTTAGATGGAAAATAATTTTGATAAAACACTTGAACTCCATTCTTGAGGAGAATATCCTTTCTATTTCAAAAACACTTTTCCTTTCACAACATGTCATACAATTCTAAACTAAAAGAAGTTGATTAAAAATAAACTTAAAAACTTGTAAGGGAATAATCTTGGAAATAATGTTTTAAAAATCCATTCATGTCGTATAAGTTAAAAGAAAACATTCTTCTCGTACTTTTGTCGGAAAAGTCAAAAAGTACCTCGTACGAAAAACGACAAAAGATTCCTTTCATATCTTTTACTAAAAACTCACCGAAGGGTAAAATTGGATATAAACTATTGTAGAAGGATGTAAATATTACATATTGAGGAAAGATGGATGTGGATGATAAAATTCACCCCAGTAAATTCCAAAGTATAAACAATCTCAGATAAAAATGAGATTGTGATATTTCCCTTACCTTAGGTATGATTTGCTTCGTAAGTGTCCAAACCTCCTGTATAATGATTTAAATAATGATATTGACTTATTCCAGAATCATACTTATTTTTATGATATTATATATGGTCATATTCTTAGCTTCTTATTAGTAATATTTCATTCATACTTGTTATTCGGGTGTTTATTACTTTTTGTTCTTATGCGTGTTTTGTCGAATAAATTCTTATTCTTATTTTTAGGTTATAGATACCTCATTTACATATTGGTATTAGTTTAATATATTCATTAATTCAATTCATTTATATAATCATTATGCAATGAATATCATGTAGAACGAGTCGCGTCACATCGTGGAGACAGTATTCCGTACGTACGCACGAGCGATGATATAGTTTCCATGATCGTGAAATTGTAATGGAGTTTATATATACAATTTAATAATAAATATCACTTTACATTAATAATATATAGTTATTATGTACACCATTATACCCATCCAAGTAAGGTGGTGGTGGAAAATACATTACACCACAGCGTGGAGACGGTATTTCGTACGTACGCACGTGCGGTGATTTCGTTTTCCGTAGGATGGATAGATGGTGAAATAGGGTTGTTTAATAATTATAATAACATATAAATATATGAGTGATACTTATGTTATCACTTCATAATGAAACAACCTAATAAGAAGAAGTGGAAGAAGAAATAAAGATGAAAGAATCAGTAACGGACATTACCTCTTCTTTGAAGCGCTTCTTTGAGACCTCCTTTTAGGACACTAAAATTGGTCTTTGAAGAAGACAAGGACCTCTAGGATGTCTCTAGGAAAGAGGAGAGGATAATTTTTCAGGTTTTGGCCGATCTTGAAGGCTCAAGGTGGTGTGAGGAAGAGAGGGAGGAGGTTCCCTTTTATAAGGGAGGAGAGGGGCACCTTTGGAAAAATTAAAAATATTATTTTATTATAAAGTCATATTCGGTTTCTAATAGCTCAAAATTAATTTATTTTGAAGATAATGTGAGTATGGTTCGAAATAATCTCATCCAATAGAATTTATACAAGTTTAGGTTTCTATTTTAACCTTATCATTTAGTTTTAACTTTAAAATATATAATTTTACTTTTACCGTGTCTTTTTGTGTTCTTACACTATAAGGTTAATAAACATACTATAACAAGACAAACGAACCCCAAGTTGTTTATTATTAATATATATATCCTTATCTAAGTCTTTTGGCCGAACCTTATATTTTTAGGAATAAAATAACAATTAATAATATAATATTTGTTTTAAAAACTATTTTATGTCAATTTTGACACTATTTAGTAATTGATTTTTGTGAAAATCATAACAGAATTATTAATTCAAAAAACGTTAATTAAATCAATACTAACATGTCATATTAACCTAGAAAATTAGTGTAATTCATAAAAAGTCTCAAATTACATTTATTCGGGTATTTATAACATCAAATATGTCAATATTTTATTAATAAGATAATTACTGCATCATCATTGTGTCATAAATAAATTAAATTATTTAATATCTAAAAATTACAAATAAAATACCATTATTTAGGAAATTTTTTTATATTTATAATGAATATTTATAGTCTAATTTATCTTTTGTATAACCCTATATAAAAAATGATTTACTTATAAAACTTTGATTTTAACTATTTTAACCCTTCTTTAAATAAATTAATAATAAATGTCCTAATCTAATCCAAGTGGACCTAAATGGTCATATTTTATTCATAAGGTTGTTTTGGGTCGAATTACACTTATAAAATAGAATTATGACATGTGTTAGGGTAATAATAATATCATTTTTACCCTTAATTACCCTATTTACTTTTAACCGTGATAAAAAAAAGTAAAAAGTTACTATTCACCAAAAATTATTTTCATCTCATTGAACCACATTTTAGTCCTTGATATTAACCATGTCTCTCGTATTTTCAAAATTCCACTCACAGAAGCGGTAAAATTATGTTTTATGAAAAATTGAGTTTTTTAACTACCACTTAGTGGTTTCAATATTATTCAAAAATGAAAGTTTCTAGAAAAATAACAAAAATTAGGCCTATGCTATATTTGATATTATGAATTAAAAAATGAAGTCTATTTTATCAAATTCAAAACATATCAGTAGCATTAATTAATTTAAAAATTAATTCCCGTCATCAAAACAAATAGCGTGTTTTTAAAAGATAATAACTATCAAAAGATTGACACTTGTTTATGTATGGTTTAAATGTGAAATTACATCCAATGAACAACATTGTATTAAATTGTAAAAATATATTCTAAATATACATTAAAACCACTCAAATTAATAATTTATCACTATTAATTATTTTGATTAAAAAGTTGTTTTTAATAAAAATTTAGTAATTTTCACTATTCATCAGAATATGAAAGTTATCCGAAAAGTACCAAAATTTCACCCTAAGCTAATTTCGATATTCCGAATCCAAAAATGAAGTCCATTTTGAAAAATAAAATTTACAAAATTTCAAAAAGTGGTTATCACTATTCATAACGACTAGTTTTAATAATATTTTAATAGCATATCGTTGTTTACTGAAACTCGATATTGCGTATGATGCAAGATATTGAGGAAGGCCGCGGTTGCGTGTAATGCAAGGCAAGTCAAGGATTTGTGTTGTGCAATCTCCTTTTGGTGTAGCGTACAACACAAGACATTAATGAAATTAAAAATAATATTGTTCATAAAATCTCGGGGTGTTACATGAAATATCAATAAAAATGAGATGACATGATATCGAGAGAAAGAATACTAATGATGAGTTGGTTCACCCTATAGATATATTTGCATGGAAGAGATTTGATGCTTGATATCCGGATTTTACAACTGATGTGCATAATGTGAGGATGGGTCTTTCATGTGACAGTTTTATTCTGTTTGGGAAAATGCTTACATCGCACAGCACATGGCTGGTTTTTATACACATTTATAACCTTACCCCATGGTTGTGTACGAAAAAACCATTCACTTTCATGATTATATTCATATCTGTCCCTTCTGATCCCTGCAATTATATAGACACATACATGCAACCTTTAATAAAATATTTGAAACATCTTTGGGATGTGGGTGTGCGCACATACCATGTATGTTCAAAAGACATATTTTAGATGTGTGTTGTGATAATGTGGACGATCATTGATTTTTATGCTTATGCAATGATGTTTGGATGTAGCACAAAGGGAAAAATATCATGTCTATTTTTTATGAATAATACACGATCCAGAAGACTAAAACATCATTGTAGTTTCAGTTTTATGGGACATCGATGATTCTTGTCGATGGACCATCCATAAAGAAATAATCATCGAAGATTTGACAATACCACATAGACTGATGATCCACCTCAGCATATGTCTTGAAATAATGTGCTTAGTGAATTTAAAGATTTCAATTTTTCATTCGGGAAGGGTCAAATGAAATCTATAAATAGAATGAATGTTTCTCCTGAAACCTATTACAATTGGAAGAAGAGAATTATATTCTTTGATTTTTCTTTATTGGTCAACCAATTTGTTACGTCATTTCTTAGAAGTAATGAACATTGAAAAAAATATAGGTGAAATGTTTCGTTTGATTCTTCTAAATGTTAAGGTAAAGACAAAAGATGATTTACGGTCTCGACATGACTTAGTGGATTGTGGCATCAGTCCAAAATGGCATCCTGTTTGTATCAGTGAAAATAAATCACAAGTTCCATGTTCTTCTTATGTGATGACACCTACGAAAAAAAAATCAATATCTTTATGTAATAGATACTCTTAATGTTCCTGGTGGAAATTCAAGAAACATATCTAAAGGGGTCGATAGAAGAGTGTTGAAGCTAAAATATTTAAAGACTTGTAATTATCACATCCTTATGCATGACTTGATTCTAATATCAATCTATAACCTTTTTTCCAATAATTTAAGGGTGGATGTTATTCAGTTCTGACATTTTTTTAGAGACCTTTGTGCTAAGAAGTTGTCCAATTCTTTCTTGAGAAAAATGCTTGCAGATGCCCATTAATTTTGTGTGAGTAAGAGAAAATATTTCCTCCATCTTTTTTCACATGCATGTTACATCTGACTATCCATATTACAACTAAAATACTTCTCAGAGGACCTATTTCTTTTCATTGGATGTGTCCAACTGAAAGATATATGTACACATTAAATTTTTATGTTTGAAATAGGAATTTTCCCAAAGGTTCTATCATAAATGGTTACATGGCTCAATAATGTATGGATTTTTGCTCTATGTATTTGTCTGGTCTTACTACAATAATGAACATACCAATGAGAAATAAAGAAGAACAGTATGAGAAAATTAAACATAGTTTCCCATCACTTACTCAAATAGAAGGAATTCCTAGATCATATACAATGACGACATTAAGCCTTGAAGAGTGGGATATAGCCCATTGCATAGTTCTGTTCAACTGTGATTTGTTCAATGACTACATCTTGTATTTAAATTGAATAGTTATATCTTATTTATATAACTGTTAAAATATTACTATTTCTATCTATAGGGAACATAAAGTAATGATAAATAGAAAGCATCTTTCTTTATCTTTGATAAAGAGGGAGACTTTACATAGAAAAGATTTTTATGGTTGGTTAAAATTGAATGGAATAATATTACTGTTTAACAAAATTAAAAAAATATTTAACTAAGTTTAATATTCATTTATATTTCAGGTATTGAGTTTTCCTGCTGACACTGTCTCTGAGAAAATAAGAGATTTGTCTTTTAGTCCTAATACTGTGGTTCCTGACTGTAAATCAATTGTTATCAGTGGTTACAGATTTATTATCACTGAATGAGAAAAGAACATGAGAACACAACAAGAT
This sequence comes from Viscum album, assembly GCA_963277665.1. Classification (NCBI taxonomy): domain Eukaryota; kingdom Viridiplantae; phylum Streptophyta; class Magnoliopsida; order Santalales; family Viscaceae; genus Viscum; species Viscum album. The sequence continues at coordinate 842,570,945 of OY728128.1, forward strand.
GGTGTTATGGTTACTACCACAACAGACTTTTATCCTAGTGCATCAGATAGTAGACCGTGATTTGAAAATGTTTGTTATTATGGAGTCATTGAAAAATTAATAATATTTGATTATTGCTCTCATGGATGAGTCTCGATGATGAAACGCTAGTGGTTTGATTCAATGATGAGGTAGGTCACATTTATTTATGATTTTGTATTTCAAGTAATTGATATGACTCTCACTCTAGATACTTATGAACCATATATATTTGAATCAATGGGAAAACAAGTTTATTTATGTCAAAGACCATCTTCGACCAAAATTTGGTATCATTATTGAAGTAATTTCAATACATATTTTTGATGATGGTGATGATGGAATTGACACCATCCACACTGCCATTGGAAATGATCCATTTATGACTTTTTATGACTCCAATAGCTCAATTGTCAGAGTTGACTGTGAACCTGAAATTGTGATTGGAAATATATAGAATCATCTTTCCATATTCTCAATTCTTTTGGTTTCACTCGAATTGGGTTGTTAAGGTTTGTACTATTCAAATTTATTTAATATTGATTACAAATTTGTTGTATCCAACTTTACTGTGATGTGATTTTTCAATGTTTATTGGTTGCAATTTTATTTGAATTGCATTTTATAATTTGTAATTGAACTGTATTCAACCCTATGAAACCAACATTTATAAATTGGTGAACATTCCAATGATTTACTAACCATGTAAAAAATTATTATAAATCTAAGACCGCCCTTTAAAATATCACTAGATAATGAACATGATGGTATGTCTTCTTCTAGAAAACATGTATAAATACTTCATCATCTACCTGGGCTAATGAAATTAAATTTTTCCTTAATTTCGACAAGTGTTTTACCCCTTATGAATCTGGTGGATATCTTATCCTTGTTCATATTATTATATCATCATTTCCAACTATCTTTAGGGTTTAATCATTCATCATATAGAGACTGATGACACTTAGTAAATAAGTATCATACTCAAAATTAATTTTTTTATTACATCTTGTACGATTTATTGAATTCATCATATATTCATTCAATCTCACATAAAATAATGGATAGTTAAATTATCCATGAATCCCCTTATCCCTCTCAAATATATTTTTTGGGTTACACATTAGTTATCCTTTTCTAATTATTTCAATATTAGTTTTCAAATGTTGGAAATGAAACCAATTTAAGAGAGGCGATAGAAAAGGATAATGGACATCAATCATCGCATGGCTGAGATAGAAATTCCACAACTAGTGCCTATAGTGAGTATTTTATTTCAAATATATATATTTAAATAATATATAATGTCATGTGATTTATTTTTTTTAAACATTTTTATAGGATCCACCTCTTAGATGACAATTATTTTATGGGAAGCCTAGTAGTAGTCCCAGTACTCAGGGTGTTCGTACGAGGGGGGTGGTACGATAGCTAGCTGATCTGGTCGGCGTACCCAATTAGAACATGCCCCTCCCACTAACATACCTTCTATCCCGCATGCATATTCTAGTGTGTCTTTAGGGACACATAGGATATTTAGGCCTCCCATGTTTTCACCACCCTTTACATATGAACCTCCTCAACCATATTTACCATATACGATGATGATTCTCACTCCCCATAAAGCATTCGGCTAGCGGTGGTCAAGAAGATGGAGAGGAGGAGGGTGTTGTGGAGGCTAAGGTGGAAGAGGAGGCTGAGGAGGAGGCTGAGGAGGAGGAGGAGGCTGAGGAGGAGGAGGATTCCTAGGTGGAGTATGAGGCTGAGGATAAGGGCGTTGAGGAGGGTGGGGATGATGATGTGGAAGATGATGATGATGGGGATAAAGCTGATGATGATGATTAGGATAGTGATGGTGATGAGGGATAGATGGATCTGTTACATTTTTTACTGATATTACTGACATTTGATGTTTGATGATTTGTTGTGCCTAAATTTATGTGTGATTAGGTAGGTCACATTATCTTTATTTCTATATCTATAAATAATAAAACTTGACTTGATGTTTTTCTATGAATGATTCACCCCTCCCCAGGACACCCCCACCCTCGACACCCCATGCCCCCTTGACAGCCCCACCCCCTTGGACAGCCCCCACACCCTCGTGGATAGCCCCCCGACCCCCCTGGACACCCCCACCCCCTGGACACCCTCTAACCCTTGGACACCCCCCTTGTACACCCCCTCCCACCCCCAGACAACCCTAACCCCTGGACCCCCCCCCCCTTGGACACCCCCACACCCATGGACATCCACCCCCACCACTTTGGATAGCCCCCCACCCCCTTTCCCCTTGGAAACCCCCCCCCCAACACCCTGGATAGACCCCACACCCCTAGACACCACCCTCACCCCATAGAAACCCCCACCCCCTGGACACCCCACCCCTTGGACAACCCCTCCCCCCACCCCACCCAGCCCTAGACACCCCAACTCCCTTGGACACCCCCCCCCCCACCCCCAACCCCCTGGACAGCCCCTCCACCCCCCTGGAAACCACCCCACCCCCTAGACACCCCCCAGACACCCCACCCCTATGGAAAATCCCCTCACCCCATGGACCCCCCCCCCCCGGACACCCCCTACACCCTTGTACACCCCCCCTCCCTAGACACCCCACCCCCCTGGACACCACCCCACCCCCTGGAACCCCCCCCCCCCCCTCCCCTGGACACCCCCACCAACCCTAGACAACCCCACTCCCCCTGGACACCCCCTACCCCCTTAGACAGCCCCCAACCCCTTGGACAACCCCCCACTCCCCCTAGACACCACCCCCCCCCCCCCCACCTAATGCCCCCAACCCCCTGGACAACCCCTCAATCCCCCTGAACACCATCCCACCACCTGGACACCCCCACCCCCATGGATAGCCCCCACCCCCACCCCCTGGACACCCCCAACCCCATTGACAGCCCCCTGGACACCACCCCACCCCGTGGAAACCCCACCCCCATGGACAAACCCCCACCCACTAGACACCCCTACCCCCTTCAATATCCCCACACCCCCATGGACAGCCCTCCCACCCCACCTAGATAACCCCACCCCCTGTACACCCCCCGACCTCCCTGGACAGTCCCCACCCCCTTGAACTGCCCCCCCCCCCCAATCCCCCCTGGACACCAACCCACCCCCTGAACACCCACCACCCCCACCCCCATGACCCCCACCCCTTCGACACCCCCAACCCACTGTACATCCCCTCCACCCCTCTTGGGAACCACCCAACCCCCTGGACACCCCCACCCCCATAGACATACCCCCACCCCCTAAACAACCCCCTACACCCCCCTGGACACCCCATACCCCTTTGGACACCCCCCACCCCCTAGATACCACCCCACCCCCTGAACCCCCCCCCCCACCCCCACCCAAATCACCCCTAGCCAACCCTACCCCCTGTACAACCCTCATCCCCCAGAGACACCACCCCACCCCTTGGACACCCCCACCCCCATGGACAACCCCCACCCCGTAGACACCCCCCAGACATCCCCCACACCCCCTGGACATGACCCCTCCCCCTGGACACCCCCACCCCCATGGACACCCCCAATTACCCTGGACAACCCCACCCCACCCCCTAGACACCCCCCCCCCCCAATACCCTCAGACAGCACCCCCACCACCATGGACAGCCCCCTAGAAACCCCTACCCCCTTAGATAGCCCCCAACCCCCTGGATAGCCCCCCAACCCCCTGGACAGCCCCCCACCCCAACCCCCATGGAAAACCCCCCACTCTCACCCCCATGGACACCCCAACCCCCCCCCCCCCCCCCACGCACCATGTCACATTACCCCTTACTACAACATGGCATGCCACATTATCCAAAAATTAAAATCTCATCTGAAATCACCCATGCCTATGAATTACAATTCCATATTCAAAACCTGAAACATGATTTTCTTATATAGGGGTTATTACATTTTGAATTATGAATTCAATTCTATATGTGTTATAGATAATTCAATATTGTATGTATTCAGATCTGAATTCTGTATTGTATAGGGTAATTGACTTTTGAATTTTGAATTGAATTCTATATGTGTTAATTGTTAATTAACTTATGAATTATGAATTCTGTATCTGTTAATTGTTAATTAACTAATTAATTATGAATTTTGTATGTGTATAATTAAATACAAAATTCGAGGTATTGAAAATTATGTGATGTATGAATTCTGTATGAATTCATAGATAATTATGTATATATTCTGTAGGTATTGAATTCTATATGAATTCTGCATAGGGGAAGGTAGACCTGCAGGTGGAAGTGTTGCAGGTGTATAAAGCCTATGCCAACGGTTGTAAACCATTGGCATATGATTATAAATAGGGCATATAACAATAGTTTCATGTAAACCATTGGAAAAAGTATATACTAACGGTTTACAAACCATTGGTGTAGAATATTTTACTTGAATTTTAACAATGGTTTGTGGGGAGCCATTGGTAAAAGTTTATACCAATAGTTCGTAAACCATTAGTATAAACCTAATGTTTGATATTTCCAATGATTTAAAACAGTTGGTAAAGATTTATACCAATGGTCAAATGAAAATGTTGGTATATAATCCATTTTCCAACCATATCCCAATGGTTCCCATTGAACCATTGGGATATATCTATCCCCACTGCTTCGCAACCAACTTTTTGGATAACTGTTGGTATAGTTTATACCAATGGTTGTCCATCCTTTACCAATGGTTTAAAACCATTGGTAAAGTATAACTTTCCAGTACTGTGTGTCCTAGTCCCAGCCATAGGTTAAAGAATAAAACCCCCTTCCCTAGGTGGAAACAATGATATATAAAGGATCTCTCAATTTGGGTCCCCTCATTAAAGGATCCATTGAAGAAATAAGGATTCCCCCCTTCTACATATGAGTCAGATCTATATAAGGGACTCTACATTTCATGGCCAATATCAGTCCAAACATTTCCTTTATTCTCATTCATATCCATTATGCTTGTTATAATCATAATCATTGACACTTTTTTATCTTCATAATCTTTCTATAGCTTCTGGTTATATAATGTATGATACCTGAGGACTTATTTACCTAACTATACAGTAACACTCCCCAAATGAAATTGCATAAATTAGACTAAAAAATGGGGTTTTCAGCAAAATTATGACATCGTTGACTATGTTTTATGTTCTCTAGTTGGTATTTCATAAAATATCTCTCTTAATGGTTTTCCCAATCAGCAGTAACATTTTCCTCGAGAGGAGCCTCTTTTTTCTCTGTCAAATTTGACGACATTATTTTAGAACCCAAGATTAAAGTACCATTTGTGGTCATCTCCCATATAATTGTCTCATATCCTTTATCTTAATCTCAAAACCTATAAGACAATAGTTTATGATTCCCTCTATCATATCCTAAGTTTGTCAGAACTTCCATTGTCTGAAAGGCCACGTGTCCTCTATTATATCCATGATGTTATGGTCCTAGCCATATGACCTAAAAATATATTCACCATATTCCCTTATCCAATATCATACCTACATATAAAACATATTACATGGATTCATTGGAAATTTTTAATTGAAATTCCCATTCCATATTCAGTTACTTTTCTCTAAAAAAACAAACATTGTGCCTATGGAAATCTGAATCTTTGTAAACCTTCATCGATTATTAGTGATAGTTTTTCATAATTTCTGAGTACTTATTTTCCTGACTATGGTGTAACACACACCACTTGACTATACATAAGTTTCACACCAATTTTAGGTAATTTCATAATGGAATGTCACTATTAAATATGTTTTAATAATCCCTATTATGTTACAGATAAAACATCCCACAAATGGGTTTGTTAATGTATGGTAAATTAATCCTCCATAGAGACCTCCTCTATGGCCATAAACCCTTTCCACATACCACTCTTCAGATCTGAGGATCCCCAAATCACATCTTATGATTTTCTTCTCTCACACCTGAATATGGTAGCAAATTTCTATACTAGTTACCCTGAATATGAGAATCATCAACCTTTTGGTCAAAGATAAGGACTTTAAATTATAGAACCCCATAATTTCCTTATTGTATGAATTTAAATATAAAAACATAAGTTCCATTCTTCATTAATTTAAACTTCACAACATAATTTCCTTATTACGTTACTTTAAAAAGCTAGATTTTTTGACCCTAGTCTTGAAGGGGAATTCCCCTTCTATAACATCGATCATCTAACAAAATGTTCCCTCTTTTGTGTGAGACAAATCTATTAAAGGGGTGGTTTTCCATTCATGGACTGTGCCAATACAGATTCTCTTTTCATTCTCAGATATCTTCCCTTAGTGGAACCATCTAGCATGGTCTTGAAAAATCCAAATCCTTATAAAACCACTTCACCCATGATCAATACAATGTCAGAATTCCTGAGAGCACATTTACATGACTATGTTGTAACATGCCTAAGTTGGATTTGCATAAGTCACCCACAAAATAGGTATGTGGGCATAAGGATTCCACTACATGGATATGCAGTATGTACCCTAGTTGGCCTTGCATAAAATATCCCCCACAATTGGTTTTTTGACTGTGGTAACTTCACTCTTGGGAGCGACCTCCACTATTCATGAATATCATCTTTTAGATTCAAAAACCACAAAATGGTATCACCATATTTTCATTGGTAGTATCTAAATAATTTTGGAATAGTCATGGACATCAATCGTTGTTCAAATTGTTAATTCAAAACATTATGGTCAAATCTGTTTTAACTAAAACCCTAGCCATATTAGTTGGACGTTCATGACATTAAACTTTCCATGAAAATATATGTTGTACTCACCATATTGGACTTCCATAATGGGTACTCTAGACAAAATTTGAGTCCCATCTTGCTAGATCTACACTCTATATGGTTTAAGAAAAAAATTAAGTAATGAACAAAAATATACATAAAACTTGTTGGGATGAAAATCCATAAAGGGTGGCCTAATAAAGTCACAGTCTCTCCCATTAAGTCTCCTTTATATTGATATTAGGAAACAATTAGGGAAATGAAATGAAAATATGGATAGTTTTGAAGTTTTCTATATGAATCTATTAATAGTTGAACTATTCTCTCTGAGCCTCATGTCCTAGGAAAAAATTACAGTATTTCCCCGTCATGTCACTATGGATACGACTTTCGAGGAAAAAATATTTTTCTATCAATATTTGTTTCAATGAAATTTCATGATCACGGGAGGATAATATATATTAGAACATATATGAAGGAATAAATTTTATTTTAATTTAAAGAGAAAAAAACTGGAGGAGAATCCACCAAATGGGGTCTCTCTTTCTTAATTTACAAGAGACCATCAATATGACTCTTCATTTTTTGAATGGCCTATTTATCCCCACCACCCACTTTTTTAATCCCATCCAAATGAATGGATTCGGTCTCTTTAGCTTGGTGACGTGATTTGATTGCAGTTGTAATTGCAGTTGACTCTTCAGTTTGGGCTTCTTCTAATGAATGGTGGAGTTTTAGAAGATCCCCTTGAGTGGAATCCAATTCCTACTAGAGGTGTGATACTTTTATACTTTTCTCATCAATTCATTATTTAAATTATTCCAGATTCCTAGTATAGTTGGCCATCGCCTAGGATAATACAATATAGAAATCATCAATGTTGATGATCACCTTTTCATTTATGAGTTTCTATTAAAGATCATGATCCCACTCCTATTTATGAATTATTCCCCTCATAGAAACATAAATCATGTGGTAGTCAAATCAACTGTATCTCAGCATACTGAAATTGAATTAAATTTGATATAATCATGAATTTAGGTCTTCAAGAGGTATCTCAAATATTATTTTTCATGTATCCCAACAAACTCCATGACCTATGATGTGAATACCATTATGAAGTTACAAATATAACTAAGATTTGTTGTTAGAGGGTGAAACATACTCTAGGATTAGTTAACTTACTAAGTCACTCTACACCACTCCCTATTAGTCAATAATTGATTCTCATTTGGGTACCTACTGCATTTCCATAGAGAATTTCCTTTATACCAAACCATAAAAGTTTATCGCACTAGACATAAGGGAAGACTCTTTGTTTTCTTCAAAAAGAATAACAGGTAAACAAAACAGGGGATTATTATGTGTTAGTGACACTCGCCTAGTAATGTTTCAAAAACTAAGGTGGATTCCTCCTTGGTATTCCGAACATCAGTAGTTTGAACTGGAACCTCATTCCAAGGAGCACTATCCTAGGTCTGATTAGGATTCTCTAAGGAGGGCTTAGAGAGATTTCCCTTTTCAAGATTCACCTAAGTCAGTTCCCCCTCAATGGTGGGATTTGTATGGACTTCGACATCTTATTAATGCAATTTCTGTAGGACATTTACTCATAAACTATCCCGGTGACATTTTCTACGGATGGAGCAGCACATTCCAATTAGTCATGATTAGATAATCATGCATTAAAATATTGGTTGTAGAAAAAAAATGACTCATATCCATTCAATTCCCAATTAAGAGCCTAAAATTCTACTAAAGTGATAGGAAATTTAACATGTTCCGGTATTTCATCAAAATTTATTCCATGATTTCTCATGAATCTATTAACATCCCAAGCCATGTCATAGTATCACCCATGGAGATTCTTTGAATATTTGCCTCAAGACTTGACACATTACCCTCATCTGATTACTTTTGTTCCTGAAAAACTTCATCGGTGATAGTCGTAGGGTCATATAGTGTATGAGATGAGCCTGAAATATCATAAGGATAAAATTAAAAAGTCAGCTTGTAAATTATTATAATATTCCATTAAAATTACTAGAATCCTCATACCTATCTCCAAAAAAAAGGATTGGCTGCAGGAGAAGTTGACATATCCTCCACCCTCAACACTTCTTCTATCAATGGATCCAAATCACTAGTAACGGATCCTTTGCTGGTCTAGAGCACCCTCCTATGTTCTTGGAGGATCATTCATAAGTCCCTTGAGAGAAGATAGAGAAGGATATTCTATAATCTAATGAGGTTTCAATATTTATTCTAGAAAAAGCAGAGATTAATAGTGCCATGATGACTTACCACTACTGATAGGGCTCTTAGCTGGTGATTTTATCCTCTGATGTTCATTATTTTCAACATAGGAGGGGTAGAATCATCATCTTCAAAGATAGGTATTAGTGGGGGAAATAAAGTTCCCCCAAACATCTCAACCTCCATTTTCTTTTGTCTCAGATATAACTCTCCCAATTCAAGAGATGATTCATTAATCCCGAATGGAATACTAGTTGGTCTATAATTTAGTGATGAATCTCAGTTGATTCCCCTTTGGCATGTTATAAATAAAAATTGTCATCCCTTCATAATTAGACATTTTTTTCCAAATAAAGTAAATTAAGAGAAAATGATGATATGATAAAACTCGGACTTACAACCTCAGGATTGGTATAATAAATCCATTACTCATAATATGAGTGATCGGTCCCTTCAGTTGTGCCATGTCTCATCGTTTTATCCACTCATATCATGGAAGGGATCTGGTTGTCAAGTTCATAAATGAGTATCTCCAGTTCCTAGATATAAATCCTCACCTCAATGGGATTATTCTCTAAGTGAAGATCAGGTTGGGCTCGAGCATCTCCTATCCAAAGAATCCACATCCCATCATGAATGACTTCCCATGTTATTTCAATATCATAGGACATGCTCTTCCAAAGTGGTACTACCTTTGGTCATACAAATTCATAGGTTGTATTAGAATTCCTTAAATAAGATTTGGAATCCTTGTATTTTATGGGCTTCCTAACCCTCTCTGTCACTGAATAAGAATAATAAAATGGAACATGATTCTCTTCTTGGTGATGAAGACTATACAGTATGGGTGAAATCTTAGTTAGTGAAGCCCTCTGGTTTTTGGATAGCATAATGATCCTTGAATGATGTCAATTAGGTGAAATCGATACCTCGTCATCAGTACAATCCAAAGGGGGTGAATCATCATCTAGGGAATAAGAAAAATCTTCTATAGGAGCAAAAGCCTTCATACCCTACCTTCCATGATTTTTTTTTCATGGTATTGATCCAAGAAACTTCTTTTGATAATACTCCATTGGGTTATGATGGAATACATGCATCAACATACTAGGAAGTTAAATCACTAGTTACATATACTAGAGGTGGTTTGATCCCCACTTGAGTCAACTCTATGGCTGTAAGAATCAATAGATTTCAAGATACCATCGGATGATTTTCCGATTGTACATAAACTATAGGTTATATACATATTTGTTGAAGACACTTGAATTGTCATGACACCCTATATAGAGCATAATCCTCACATATAAATTCACCATCAATATGAGTCACAAGTACACCCTCCCTAAAAACCATCATATATGATCTAAGCTCACTTCTAGCCTTATCATCATCAGTGAATCTTCTAGTAGGTGGTTCCGCATTTGGGAAGGTATTAAAATCCATGAATAGGCTTATCCTCAATAAAGTCTCATTAAGAATCATGAAAAAGGTGGAATACGAGAAATGGATTGAACATGCGGTCAAAACCGGATCTTGGGAATCTTGACCCCACTCAACACATAATAGGTTCTAATGTGGGCTTCAACCCATCCCAATAGTTTCTAGAATGGTATTTTAATGAAAAATGGGGCCTTCCCCACTTTCAAGTGCTTCTCGCTTTAGTAAATCATCCCTAAGATGAGGATTTCCAATCCCACATACTTCTTCACAGCTAGCTTCACCACCACGATGAATTTTCCTATCTTTATGCCCCCATTGAAATTTCAGACATGTAGTAGATAGATGCTTAGAAACATGGATTAAAATCCTATGAGATGCATATTTTTTGGAATACTTGTATGGTACTAGTACCCCCATTGGTCGTATAAACCATTATTTAATGTTGGGTAGAATGTATAGAAAGTAATCTAAGTCACTATCATGGGACACCTAGTTGGATGTTTGTAAGTGGGTATTCCCCTCTATGGCTCTAAGAAGGTACTCATCTACACTTTAGGATGGATATCCCCCTTTAGTAGGGGATCTACCTTTATATTATCCTTATCTAGTTTTAGAAACTCATTAAATAGAGGCTACATACTTTTAGCGTCATTCTATGTCACTTTTGGTGGGAAGAACTCATCCTACATATCTCCAAGGATTGGAGCACCAGACACAATCTGGACATCCTGAAAACTAATACTTACTTCTCCATGCATCATGCAGAAATAGCCTGTTTGTGAGCTCCATCGACTTAACATCTAAAGGGTGAACATAATGTTCTTATACACGTAGGTTTTCCTTGTCCATATAGCCTCATATATTTTTGATTTCTTACAAATCCTTCTGGAATTCTTTACAAGTATATAAGACTCAGTACACCCACATCCACTATGTCTTAACACCTCCTCCTGGGTGGAAGCCCCAGCCTTTGGTGGTGTGTGATTTCTGGTCCAACGGAGGCGTTGACGACCTCATGGGCTCAGCCATCTTGGAAAAGCACATTGTTTGTCAACATGTACTTGCCCTTTATCCTTTCTGGTTAAGTTTTCATTAGGTGGAGTGGTACAGATCCAGCGGTCGAGAGCCAGCCTCAGTGGTCGGAGGGTTGCTGCTTCATTTTTAGTCAGATTGGAGTGCGTGAGGTGGTTTTCTTTTGTCTTAACGGGAGGGTCTGATGGCGGTGATGGGATCTACAGATCCAACTTGCGGTAAGGTTTTCTTGGAATCTGACTGTCTTCGTGACTCCTGTATTTGATTTTTCAGTTCATTGGTGATGAATTTTTGATCTTGCAGAAAGTGGATTGATGTAGCTGGATTCACGAAGGGGTTCTTTTCACCTGTTTTTTGGTTTCTCACTTATTTCTGTTGATGTGGTTCATGGTAGTGTAAAGTCATGGAAATGGAGTGATTTTAGTTGTGGTGTGCTAGTGTGGATAATTATTTATGTGTTTCTTAATTTTTTTTGATGTTGGATTTGAATTATGAATGATGAAAATAGATTGCTGTTGGTTTTTGGTGATGTTTGTTGCTGAAATTAAGATTTGCAGGCGGTGGAGCTGCATCTTGGCGCTAGAGGTTCTATGGCCTTCTAGTTTTGTTTTGAGTGAGGATAGTTATGAGTTTTTTGTTTTTGGGGTGAGCTAGATTGACAGTGTTGGAAGATGGAAGGATTTGAAACTAGAATGGAATTCCTATGGTAACTGTGTGATATGACAGGATCAGTGTCATACCTCATGTGGATGGTACATCAAATGGATGGTGTCTAAAATAGTTGAGAAAGGTTTGTCTTTTTTTCATTTGATGGTTTAGTTTTTTGATGATGGTTTGGTCCATAATTTCTATATAAAATGATTCAGATGTGGATTCATAGCAAGTGGTTTTTACAATGCATGACTTTTCATATTCGGAAGATTGAGAGGGTATGGCCAAGCCCTCAATACCAGGATCGTTTATTTTTTTCATAGGATTCTAGCTGAGTAGTCTTTCTTTGATGGAGGATTCCATAAAAATGTTTATACTGGGAGGGGTATTTCTAGTAGTTTCATTTTGGCACTGATTCATATTATGTATTTATTTCATTGAATCCATGTGAGGGTTCCCACTTTATCCTTAAAAGGGGGTTTATCCAAAATTAATAAAAATTGAGGTCTTCGGCCCATTCAGTCAATAGTGTTTCTTCAATTTAGGTGTCTGTGGAATCTGATACAGATCACATTTTCTATGATTCCTAATGCATGCTATGGGGGATGTCACAAAATTAATATATAAACATATTCTTGAGACTTTAGCAGTAGTGAAGTTTCTATGATCTTGGAATCAATATAGGGGTGTATAATTCTTTGATGCCGGTATGTGGACCTCCTTCATATGATCATGGTCATATAGTGATAGATAATTACTATCGGGAAATTCAGGGTGACATTTCTTTAGATATCTTGCCAAATCGGGTAGAGTAGTGTTGCAAGCATCATAATAGTCATGACATATCATTTTCACCAAATCCTAGAGGTGATTCTTATCTTGTTCATAAAAAACTCTATTATTTTTTAGAATTCATTTAATAAACAAAACATTAACAAGATTTCATTGACAATAATATCTTTTCAAAAAAAATTATAGAAACAGGAAAATTTGGAAAAGGTATAAATTAACACAACATACTCACACAAGTTCCTCAAAGAAGTTCCTCACACAGGACCCTCACCCAGGGTCCTAGTGCTAGTCACTCATGTAGAAATACACATCACATAAATAGATTCATACCTTATCAATGTGAATGATTATTTTATCAAAAGAGCTTCAGTGAAGGGTTTGTGTGGGATACTAGCATTTTGAGACTTGAAGTGTCGAGTTTTGAGAGTGTGCCTTTAAAATAGGGGACCTATTTATTTGAAAGGATTCCACTCTATGTGACCTATGTACAATCCATACCTCCATGGAAAACCTATCCAAATGACTTGGTTGGATGACCTGTGTGGATGACCTCCACGATCCATCTACCCTATTCATCCATTTACCCCAAGATCAGGCCCTCTTCCTTCAATTTGATCCAATCCTGTTGGGGATTTTTTTTGACACTCTATATTTTCATATAGAAGAAAATATTTAAAAGGGAATATATTAAATTAATATTAGAAGATAAATTATGTAATCCAAGCATCACAACCCCCACCAAATGTGGTTCACCTTGGTACCCCCGAGCAGCGTCGGTGCGCAAGGTACATGTGCACCAGCCAGCTTGACCGGTAAGGGAAATAACCAGCATGGTGAACCTGAGCAGAAACCCTACATGACACAACTAAGAAAAATAATTCCTTCACCTAAAGTCAAATATTTTCTTATAAATAGGAAATTGGGGTCATCATTTTCACAAATAGAAATTCACAAATTCATCATGATGATCTAATCACCCTAGTTCTTTTCTCAATCCCTCTAAAACCTTCTTGGTACTCCTCTAATCCAAACGAAGAATGAATTGATGAGGGGTAGTGAAACTAAAGTACTCCTATGTTTTAAAATAAAAAACACTTTTTTGAGGAACCCTCTCCCCCATGGTTGACGAACACCAGCACAATGTTCCCTTCCTTAAGAAGGGACCCACGTGATCCAATTTCGGGAACACCTATCGGTACACTTGATGGCTTGATCAAGGTCTCTACCAAGTTTAGTTTCCTTGGTGGTCTATCTCCAAAGGTACCATAACCTCACCTAGGATTACCTGTATAAACCCCTTGGTTTTCCTTAACCGGAATGTAAAATCCTTCTTTAGCTCACCCTACAATCCATCTTACTCGAGCCACTATTTAGGGCCTCTTCAAATTCATCAAAGGAAGGTCATATATTCTTTTGGATCCCTTGTCTGAATGGAACCAAGTTGAAACCTATACCAAGGCCTCCAAATTTTCAATACCATGAAGTGTGGCTCACCAAAATGTCTCCCTTTTGGACTTTTATTCTTATAATTAGAGGTTCCACACACTGGTCTTACCATACAGTTAGGATACTTGGGGTGCCTGCGGATTTGTAATCCCATGGCCACGAGGACACTAAACCCATGGATGGTTTCAGGGAGTTCCCAATCTTAGATAATATAGTTAGGAACATGTCCTTCCATTATTATCTCTATGACCCAAAACCATTAGTTCCAAGAAGGTAGTGTGAGGATTATTCTTTCTTTTCCATTAAAAATGGAATTAGATCCTCCTACCTCACTACATAACCAATTTTAGGGCATCCATACTTGATTGATCCTCTGGCCTTTATTATGGGAGGTTTCACTCTTTCTCCTCCTTTCCCCCTTAGCTACTGGTTCTGAGAAGGGATGGGAACCGAATTCACCTCCTCTCTCTCACTTACCCTCAACACCTTCCACTAGTGGAGGAGTAGAATTTTGGTTTGTCCAATCTTCTGTTTCTTTCTTTTTCGTCTTGTTCAATCATGAATCATCCTGAATCATTTGTGCATAGAGGACATCAATGACCACAACATCCACACCATTGTTAGCATGTTTCTGTAGGATTTAATCCTTTGAATATTCATATCACCTTCCTTTAAAGTTCCTCTATAAGTGTGGGTCCTCAAGTACATGTATCCAACTTTAGGGAAAATCAGACCATGTGGTTTCCCATACATTCCACTTCTTATTTTTTCTCACACCGAGCATGAATCACATGGGATTTTAGGTTGATGGTGGTCATGACATCCACATGATCCCAAATATGGGGGATTATTTTTCAGAAGTAATCCCTAGTCATTTTATCTTATGGGTATCCTCTTCATGATTAAGCCCCAAAATCTCAACCATGGGAATCCTTTTCTAGATTAAGCCCCAATCATAATCCTATTCATTAGGGAATCCACTTCGGGTGTAAGACCGAAATTATTCCTATCAATGTTTCATTCCCCCTTGTGAGGTCAAACCTTTAGAGGGTCTCTATAAAAGTGGGCCCTCATAACCAAACTATATTGGTTTTGATTCCTTTACAAAAAGAGATATGTAGAAAGCCTCTCTAATGTTAAAACCCAACACCTCAAATAAACCATGTATTCTCAAGGCCACATTCCCAATAGGGTCTAATTCAATGTGGAAATTAATATTCCTTCCAGTTTCCTTCAGCTATTTCGGTATAAGTACCACACCAAACATTAATTAAGAACCTTTCGCTAATACTTCCTTGCCACATGATGTTAAACTATATGGTTAGGTCCACATCACATGACCTTAAAAGGTATGATTTTCCCCTTTAAGAGGCATAAAACTACATGGGTTCTAGTTCCATTAACATGGATACACAAGAATCCCATTCATTGGTCTGATCCTAACATCAAAATAACTCATCTCTCCCTGGTTGAAAACATACTCCATAGTACCTCACTATGTGACTAGAAAACCAGCATCATCATAATAACGACCAATGAATCTCTAATCAGTACATAAGAGGATATCATCCATGGATAATCTTGGATACATAAATATACTTCTATGAATGAAAAACATTGAATACATATAGACGATTCTAATTTTCATACAAGTTAATAATTGATTGTTAATTTATGGGTGATCCAAATCATACTTAGGAATTAATCAACAATTCATGAGTATATCTTAAATCTATAAGAGATTCCTAGGGTAGACAACAATTCCCCCCTAAAGGGTGTGATGATCCAAACCTCCCATCCACTCAGCCAATTTCATTTCTTAATCATCATTGGTTAAACCTCCCACCGAGAACCCACGTTTGGAAAGAAGGTCCCTCATGGATATAGAATTGATGGGTGTTTCTAGTTCCAGGAACAAACCCATTGGAAACCATTCAAAAATAGTGAACTCGACACAAATTATTTCACACAACTCTACCCATTGTAATCAATCATTGGTTGATTGATTATCTTAGGTAAGTAGTGACACACATATATATTAAGGAGTAAAAATCATTTAAAAAATTCTTGGTTATTACACATGGAAAAATTATTATAGCCATTTCATCTCTTTGACATATGATTTCTACCCACACTGATTACTGTGTAGCCTTTTTCAAAATTGTTGAATCCACTTTAGGGTCCCTTTCATAACTCTTCCAAATGATTTTTTATTCACCCAAGTAACAACCCTAACATTATTAACCTATAGTTAATGGTTATTTTTTCTGATAGTATAGATTAAATAATATCAAAAAACATAAGACCTGATATTTTAATACTTCTAAAATCCAAGATATATATATTAACATTACATTACAATGGAAACATTAAATATATAATAATAGTGCTTCAAACATAATTATTTCACCATTATTATCATTAGGTACAAATACTATTTGTTCTAGTTTTCAAAAGAATGTTGGAAATAATATAAATGGTGTTCATTGATTTTCAGTAATGGAGAACATGTAACTTATTTCAACATGAAATAAACAATACATAAAAGATTTTAAAATAATAAATGATCAAATGAGCCCAAATAATTAACAAAATTAGAATAATATATCTACAGATGAAAAAATAATGATATAAAATATCCATATAGATAATAATAAATGATCACATAGTGATGTAATGTAAAATTACAAAAAACATAACCATGTCTTCAAGTAATCACTCCAAGAAACTGTACCTAATAGGTTAGGTATACACCCAATACCCAAGAATATTTTTCTCATGAGTCCTACAAATGTATTAAAGGACTATAAAATTATTTTCCATATCCATCACATAATAATTTCAATGCATATACTATATTTAAATAGTATATAATAATAAATAAAATATTGTTCCCTAAGGAATCTGACATATAAACATGGATATGTAATCAATAGTTATGTATATCAGGATAATGGATATACTAATTTCCAAGGTTTCTTTAGACAATTGCATATTCTGAATATCTACATAAATATCCATCAATAAAATAAGAAACTATTGGATATGTATAATGAAATGGAAATTATCCATATAGAGGGAAATACAAGGGAATATTTAAACTAGGTAATTTCATTATTTCGGGATATTAATAAGGATTAATCGATGGTTAAAAAATTTCAAAATTATATTATTTCAAATTAATAAAAGAAAAATTATTTTTTAAAATAAGGTTTATGTGATAGAAAAATTAGATAATCATTATGAAGATAAAATTTCATTTCGGAGAAACTTCTATGTTAATATGATTTTATACTAAAGTTATACATGCGTTAAAAAAAAGTTTAATACACTATGGGACCAATAAGGGTTGAATCATGTATATCTCCATCATCCATCATTATAAAAATCCCCCACATTAAGAAATAAAACACCTATTATTCTAAAAATACTTGGCAGATAATGGGATTTACTTAATTAGGTTTATAGATATGAAAAAAACTATAATAATATATATATGAAATACTATTGGATAATTTTTAATCTCCCATTTTTATTATAGTGAGGTATTTATAATAGTGATACATAAAAAAATTTGAAACATAAATTAATTAAAATAATATAAAATATAAATGAAGAGAATATATTAAGAACCTTAACTTTAACATAATGATGGATTAAGAAAAGTCTATAATGAAATGAAATGATCAATAAATCATTAATGATATTCCTAGTGGATGATAATACCATGGAATTATAATCATTGAAGAATATTAAATCATAAATTAAAATATATCATAACAAATTAATCTCAAATAAAATAATTAAAAAAAATAATTAGTTTCTATTTTATTTATAGGTAGCTTTATATTACTTGAGAAAGAACAATAAAGAAACTTAAGATATTATTTAAATGAATAATTGGAGAGAAATGATTAAAATATCTATTATCAATGTTTTTTTAGTAATGATGAACAGGGGATAGTTGTTTATTTTAAAAAAATATAAGAGAATTGTCTAATAAATTTTTGGATTTATGCTTGAAAATATAGGTTGTGAAAATTCAGTAGAATTGGATTTTTCATGGTTTTTATAAAGCCTTATCCCCTGTCTTCAACCACTGAATAGTTCCCAAATTGGGGGAGTCTCTACTATATGTTATGTATAACCCCATACGTAAGCGGCTTCTGACTAGTTGTGGGGCTGTAGAGTACTAATGTGAGAATATTGTACATCAATATTAGAGTTTACAATATTAGGGAAAATAAACCAAACATAATACCAAATATTAAATAATCAGAATACCAATATGGAATAAACATATCCATAAATAAATAATAAATTAATTTCTAAGCATACAATTAGTCATAAAGACTCACTGATTTCTCACTAATCTAAATATATATATATATATATATTAGATATTTGGGGGTAAAATTACATAAAAACACACACATGACACACTCATAGGTCGAACGAGCATGTCATATCCCCACCTGAGGGATGACTCACCCTATCCATCCCTTATTATATAATCTATATAGACCTTTTTTATTATTATAAGTTCCCAAATGCCCTTCAATTTATGTCGTAATAACTGAAATGATCATATTTTAAGACCATATGTTCATCACAACAAACCCTTCAAATGCAACCCCCTACCTAACCAGCCTCCACCATCAATGAAATTTTCACTCATCATAACAATGGTGGACCTTAATCGCACAAAAATGCCCCTAAAAGGCTAGTACCAAAGGATAACAACAACATAGAAGCCTCTCAAATCCTGAGTAATGAACACCTGCCTAAGGTAACACTATTTCTTAGCCATTTCTGGCACCACTAGTCAACTCTATGCACCCCTTGTTGCAAGGTTTTTATGAACATCAATATCATCATTTTTTTCATATTCTTCATTAGAGCTTCCATCTCACCCCCCCCCTCCATATCACATCACTACATCACTGCCTTCCACCCATGTCGAAAACTATCACCCCCATCTAGTCACCCTCCCAGCATTCATATAATCATGTCATCATCAATTAACTAAACATCACACCTGAAGCATCTTTCTCAATTGTACCCATGTCACATCTCATCCTTGGATCCACCATTATATTTCCCCCCACATCACATCACTTCCATCCAGTGTTCTCACTATCATACAAGCTTCATCCAGCTAAACATGATCTATGTAGTTGCCATATCAGTCACCCCTACATCGCATCACCATCATCTATCATGTGTCTCCACCACCTCCCAATGTCCTCGCCATCACCTCTTCACCCACATGCCAATAGAAATACCATCCATCCTACAATGATCACATTGGCCCATATGTACCCACTAGTTTTGAGTACAATTCATCCCCATCATCACACTCACCCTACTATCAATAGGGTTCCCTATCACCAATAATTTTTTGGGTGGTATGCTATCATCAACCATCCACTGAGAAGAGCCTAAAATTCCCTCTATATGGAGGAATGTGGGATTAAAACCACCATTAATTTAGTCTAATGCGATTCCTTAACCACAATTCCAAACCCCATATGCTATTTCCATATATACAAAAAGAAACATAGATGAGAAATAAATATACAAGAGGTTTTGATACATTCATAGAAATTATGTCATCCAAATCACTAATCCTTTCCAAGATATCCTTCTCAATCAGGCTACCTTGATCCTCTATTTAAGATGAACCTATGAATAGTGATGTCTACTCAGGTATCCCAGAACCTTGAAAACCCAATCAAGTTGTGGGTACAACTCTATTGGGAACCACCACTGTTATCCCATAAATAAATAGTAAATTCAAGGTGTTAACATATTATATTATTATAATTGGTAAATTTAAAAACTAAGGAATAGTATATAAATGACCACCATTGATTATAGGGTTCTACTAAGGATCCATATTCAAACCAAACCTACTCCATAGAGTGGAAAATTTTATTTGATCATGTTGTATAATCATTCCAAAAAATATTATTATCAACAAACATATTATAGTGGGTATAAAATCTATAATATTGAATGAATCAAAAGGAATCCACATAGTATCAATCCTAATTATTGGATCTAAGGTGAATTTCTATGGTAGGACATGGTATTAGATTGCATGAAAATACCTAGGAGGTGGTCCTTGGAAATCATTATTCATTAGTGGTCATACACAACCTTGATAAGGTAATCCTAAGAAATCCAATAGTCATCATGTGCCAAGATGATCCTTTGAAGGTAATCATAGGCGATCAATATTCATCATGAATAATTATTGATCCCATAGAGGTAATCTTGATTATTCAATAATAATCAAAAACCGTCACTGATCCCTAGGGGTTCATCCAAGTTGATCAATAGTAATCATGAATAATCACCAAACTCCAAGGCATAATCATGGGCATTCCATAGTAGAAGAATCAAGGCCTGGTCCAATGAAAAATTCCATGGTGTCCCATAATCGAAGGAATTATCACTAATTCCTAGGGGTGGCCCTATATGATCTATCATATATGGAATAAATATATATTTTTAGGGGGTAACCCTAAAAAATAATCCATATTAGATTTAATGTCAAATTGGCGTCTAAGGTGAAACCCATATTCATTACTACCCGCTTTCCCAAATTCACCCTCTCAGTGGTTAAAAACCTACTAGAATAATAATATTTTAGTGATTTAAAAATTCCAATAATCATTCAAGGAAGGTTATAGATATGTTTATTGAGAAAATAGTAATATATTTTCTATTTTTAGAAATTTTTATTCAACCATAATGTGTCGTTTTAATAATGAATATACTTTTTCATTATGATTCAAGAACCATAGACATAGAATAATTTTCCCATTAATATCATGTCATACAATTACTAATGTCTTTTAAATGGCCCATCTTGAGAATAATGAATATATTATAAATTTGTTCATGTGGGTTGTTAAACAACCCAAAACCTGGAAATTTTATAATGAATAAATGTGAATGTATATATAATTCCATTATTTTAATATAGTTTTTACAAAAAAAAATGTTTTTAATAATATTTTTTGAACTGATAAAATCATTCTTAGAAATAAGTGGATGGGATGATAAATTGAAAAAATAACTTGTTACCCACATTGATGGAATAAATTCTTTTAAAAATAATCTTTTTTAATGATATATTTTAAAATTCATGTGTCTAGAGGCATAAAAATGGACGAATCTCATAAAGAAGGGAATATTTGTAGATATTAGAGTTCAAACCTAATAAGTGGTGTGGTTAATTTTTTATGGGGAAAGGTTTTTTATAAATA
Source organism: Viscum album (assembly GCA_963277665.1). Lineage (NCBI taxonomy): Eukaryota > Viridiplantae > Streptophyta > Magnoliopsida > Santalales > Viscaceae > Viscum > Viscum album. The sequence continues at coordinate 842,592,624 of OY728128.1, forward strand.
AGAATAAATTTCATATTTTTATATACACATCCCAAAATAGTTAAGGTGTGGAGTGGGAAGTTGAGTGAAAATGAAAAAAAAAGTATTTAGATCATGATTCCCTTGGTTTTGAAGATTTATATAGGTTTTTTATATATTTATTTACAATATAATGAATTTTAATTCATTTAAACTTTATGAACGCCTTTCACTACTCACCCAGACATAGTATTTTTTACCATAAAATAAAATTATCCCCATTATATAATTTGAACGTTATGATTACAAATATGTAATTTATTTATTTAAATTTATATTGTATTTATGAAAACTATATGTTTTGAATAAAAAACATAATACATTGAAAAATAATTTTTATATAATAAACACTTTTCTTTTTCATCAAATGAGAAAATATATATTACTATCACTCCATAATTATTTTAAGGATTTAAATTATTTAATGTACATATAAATTATTTTAGATGTGGTACATTAGTCACTTTGACATTGGTGTTGCATTCAAGTTATAATATTTCTTATATACCCATGTTCTATTTTTATACCCAATAAATATATATATATATATATATCTCTATTTTTCTGAAATAATAGATAATTATATCATTCCTATATGTCCGATCAAGTAATATGAGATACCAAAACATCAAAAAATAATATCTTTATAGATATTGACTACATGTGTTCACCTTAAAGGAATTTATGAGGATGAGATAAAAGGGAACTTTAACAAGAAAACACTTCCAGAAAATTTGTCTTAAAATTAGCACTTAAAAAGAAAATTACAATAGGCTCCACTACTATATATAAATATTTATGGAATATAACAATTTAGATATATAGTTATAGAAAACATTATTAAATTAATAATGATCTGTAACTATTGTGAACTAATGATAGAACCATAAATGGGAACACCAAAAACACCCTACAATTAAACCTAAAACATAGCATACTCAATGGTGGAAGGGTGGAAGAGAAACAACTTAAATAGAATATCTATATCTAGAGGAATAAAAACTCACCATAATAGGATACTTACCCTTTTAAAATGGATGGATGGGAAAAGAACACTGTGTAAAGGTGAAACAGAAATGGATTAATTCCATTATAAAGAATACCCTTTCAAACAATGGACCCTTTGATGACCTAGATATTATATGGATTGTGTAATTTATATGATCATATAGAGATGGAAATTACTGGGGTTTGATAATTTGATTTTATATATGGAACCAGTGATATCAAAATTTTCTAACCTAGTATAGGGATGAAGAGTGTGTAAGAAGACAAGATGTAAGTAATATAACTTATCATCAATTACCACATGCTAACTCATTGACAAAATCCTTAAGAGAGAAAAATAAAACTCAGTAAATATCAACCCCAATTCCAAATGGTATAATAAAGAAACTTTATCGAATGAATCAATCATTATATAAAATCTAAATCAATAGAGGAACCCAAAGAGTCATTTCAATATGTTTCATTTAAGGAAAAATTGTAGGGAAAAACATAAGGAAACCTAGAAAATATTCCAAAAACAATGAATACCAAAAACATTTGTGACATGAATTGATACTAATAGAGGAGAATACATTCTTAAAAAAATACCTTGGTTATAGGATCTTAAACTGGAGATATCTAAAAGAAATGAAATGGTTAAAAACATGATAAAAACCCTAGTCTATCAAAATATATCAATAATAAATATTTATATATTTCTAATGACTACATTTCTATATAAATACAATTTTATATTCCTATATTGAACCACATATACTTTTCTAAATATCATTAATGTTATTATATTAACAAAAATATCTATGATATTTTTATTTCTTTATGTTATTTTAATGGTTATATTTGGTTTAATGATATCCATAGGAGACCATAAGGAATAATACTTCATGATAGCTAACATCATCAAAAACACAAGGGCCGCATCTATAGTGATGGATTCATCATGTTTTTGACCCCATGACTACCCCAAATAGGCAAGGGTCAAATGAAAAGAACTGTGAATTCATAAAATAAATGTGAGTCCTTATCCTAATCAAAACATATAATTTCCATGCATTTCAATCAATGTAATATAATGAAAATTTTAATCTAGGTATACTATTTAATAAAAAAATGAATAAATGGAATATATATACTTCACCAATCAATTATGGATGATATATAAATATTCTATATAATATAAAAATATGAATCATAATGGAAACAAGGCTGCAAAAACTATTTCTAAAAAGTGATGTTGACCTCTTTCCATTGAATCTTATAATATGAACACCATAAATATCCCCCACTATCAAGAATTACAAATAATTTATTCAACCATCTCCACATACACCGTTATCAATATATAATAGTATATCATCAGTATAGAAACAATACTTGTTATTAAAAAGGACCATTATGGTTTGAGTATAAAAATACCCCTTTTATTTTCTTAAATAGAAAGGGAGGGTTAAAAACTACCCTACTCACACCCAGTATATATCTAGGTTGAGAAATAAATTGATTTGGTGAATATATGAATTCGCTAAAAAATTGCACTCATCCTATCTCTCACAATTGAGAGAGAAGCCCTAGAGTTGAATAACTCAACATAATTTCCTACCTTGAACAAGACCACATGCCTCAAGAAAAACAAGCCCACATTTCTCAATGATAATTCATGGAAAAAAAATATTTAACACTATTAATTTTATAAACTCTTAATACTATTCCTTGCTCATAGGGTAACTCATAGAGATAAACCACGAAGAATAAGTGTAACACCACAAGATTTCATAGTATGTACTTCTTCAAAATAATTCAATAACTTGCACTACACATAACACCGATTTCAAGCGCACCATGACTTACCAAAAAAGTCGTTCGAGTTCTAACACACACTACAACCAATCAAACTAGCCGTAATGAATAGTAATACCTACTTTTTAAAATTTTATAAATTTTATATCTCAAAATGGTCTTCATTTTTGGATTCAGAATATCGAATTTAGCCTAGGGTGAAATTTTGGTACTTTTCGGATAACTTTTATATTTTGATGAATAGTGAAAATTACTAAATTTTAATTAAAAACAACTTTTTTAATCAAAATAATTGGTAGTGATAAATTATGTATTTGAGTGGTTTTAAAGTATATTTAGAATATATTTTTACCATTTAATACAATGTTGGTCATTGGACAAAATTTCACAACTAAACCGGACATAAACAAGTGTCAATCTTTTGATAGTTATTATCTCTTAAAAACACACTTTATTTTAACAACGGGAATTAATTTTAAATTAATTTCTACCAATTATGTGTTTTGAATTTTTAAAAATGGATTCAATATTTGGAATCATTATGTTCAAATTTTTTAAATAAGTAACTTTTTTTTAGACATTTTGAATAATTACTTCGGTAAATATTTTATTTACCATGGTTAAAGGGTAAATCCGGTAAACAAGGGTTAAAAAATAATATTATAATAAGAAAAAATTACCCTAAAACGTGTCCTAACCTTATTGGTTGATACATTTCCGACCATGGGCATATTTGGGTCTATTTTGGGACCCCATGGAGCCACTTGTAAGTGATAGGGACACTTTATTTTAATTAAGTTAAAATGAATACAAAAATGACACAAGCATATATCTTTTAGAAAAACAATTTTTACATAGGGTTATATATGTTGGATTTTAGACTAAAAATATTAATTATAAAGATAAAATGATTTCATACATAATTGTAGTTTATTTATAATTTTTATACATTACATAATTTAATTTATTTATGACACAATGGTGATGTAGTAATTACCATAATAGTGAAAAATTAGAATAATTGATATTATAAATACCCAAATAAATTTAATTTGAGAATTTTTATAAATACCAATAATTTTCTAGGTTAATATGGAATGTTAGGATTTATTTAATTAACTTTTTTCTAAGTAATCATTCTGTTATAAGTTTTAAAAAAACTCAATTATTGAATAGTGTCAAAATTGACATAAAAGAGTTTTTTAAAAAAATATTATATTATCAATTGATATTAAATTCCTAAAAATATAAGGTTCGTCCAAGAGACTTGTATCAAGATATTTGTATCATTAATGGACCACTTGGGGGGTCTATTGGATGTATATAGTATGTTTATTAACCATATAATATAAAAATACAAAGAGACATTGTAAAAGTGAAACTAATTAACTAAGAGTAAATACTTAGAGATAAGGTTAATATAGTGACCCAAACCTTTCTAAATTATATTGGTTTAGTGGTTTTAGACCTACCCCCACCTTAAAATTTAAATAATCCACTTTGAAGACATTAGAAACCGAATACGAATTTATTATAAAATCATATTTCTAGCTTTTCCAAAGGTTCCCCTCACCCCTCTTATAAAAGGGCACTCCCCCTTCTCATTAATTCACATCTTCAAAGACTTTTGGTTCGGCCAAACCCTGCCCAAATACTCTCTTAACTTCCCACAATTCATCCTATATGCCTTAATTTAGTCATAAATCCAACCTACGGAGCATGTTTGATCAAATCAAAAGGAAGAACCCGAAGAAGAGGTAATGTTTTCACCACCCTCTTTCAAGTTCCTTTCTTCTTAAACTTCTTCTTTCTTTGTTATTACCATTCTAAAATAATAACTCCAGTATATTATATATAGTTTTATGTTATTATAAACATGGTACAACCATATTTCAGTATTCTATCCATCTTTTGAATGACATGTCACCATACGTGCGTACGTACGGCTTACCGTCTCCACGTCGTGGTGTAATTGTTATTCAATAAATTATTATTTGGATGGGTAAAATAATGATGTGTAATTCATGTAAATAATAAATATAACATGATAATTATTCTTTATATATGATATAACATCCGATTATATATTATTTTAATTTTGAAAGAATGATATTGTCGCTTGTACGTACGTACGGACTACCGTCTCCACGAACGTGATGAGATTCATTATCCATCGTATCCATTCAAGTATAATTTTCATTTGATGATTAAAAATAATATTTAAGGACTTGATATATTTCTAGATATGAATAAGATACAACCTATCCATGACAAACACGTCTTACGTAAAAAACATATAAAAGAAAACAAGTAAGTTAACACCCGGAATGACGATAATTCTAAAATATTATTAACAAAGTAATGTTAAAAGATCATATATGATATCATATTAATATATATTATTATTTTATAATTTAATAACAATTATTTCACCATTATACAGGAGGTTAACCTACCCTCAACCAAGGAAATGTACAAGGTAAGGGTTATTTCACAATCTCTTCATTATTCGAGGTTGTTTATACGTAATTATCTACTAGGACCTCTTTATCATCCACATCCATGTTTCTTGAAAGTGTATTTAAAAAAATTCATATTATTTTACAGAATATGGTTTAAAGTCATTTATACCCTTTTTTGACTTTTTATAAAAATTTTATAAAGGAATCTTTCCGTCATTTTCCAAAAAATGTCCTTTTTAACCTTTTCGACAGAATTAAGGTAAGAATGTTTTTTTAACTTATACGGTGGGTGAGGCTATTTTCCTCCATTATAAAATTTTCGAATCTTCCCTTACAAGATTATAAGGATATTTTGAAATGAAATGTTTTATTTTATAATTATGTGACTTGTAAATGATTTTAAAATGAATATTTTAAGAATTTCTGAAAGGTACTCTTTATCAAAATCATAATTTTAAATGTTTTAAAGATTTATCTTTCTAAATCTTATTAATTAATGTCCATGTTTTCAAAATGATTTTAAGGATTTATTTATATGGACATGAATGTTTTGAAATTATATTTCTTTTCAAAAGTTTCAATGTGGTATGGGACACTTTGATTCAAAAATCTCTTTTAAATTACTTCCTTTATAAATGTGTGACTTTTCAATGATTTTGAGAAAAGAGATATTTCTCTCAAATAGTTTTGATTTCATCTATGTCAACATCCTTTGATGGATTTTAAGATTATTTAAAGTTAATTTATTATGATACTAAACGTTTGTATTGTATTGAAGGTTTTTTGATATGTTTTACTGTGGATGTGTTATTTTTATACTATTCATTGTTTATGGAGAAAGTACTGACATTTCGTATGCTAGTTTTAATACGAATGTTTATGTTATGTTTAAACCTTTTCATATGGGAATGAATTGGACTTAGTAAGTGACGGGTGGAGTCTTCTATAGCTCCTCGATGCGTCGGTAGGTCTCATGAGACAAACTAGTGTCTTGGCACAAGGCCATGACAAAATCTTATTTGTAGTCTTGGCACGAGGCCTTGGATATGTGGTTATGATAGTTTGGCATTATGCATTCCATCATTATGAAAGTGGTTATTGATATTTCATATGATTATTTGATTAGTATAATATCCATGTGAATAAGTAAATGGCATTATTTCATTGTATTTTTTCCATACTATGTGGAAGTTTAAGTTTAAAAGGCTTTTGTTTTAGTTATACATTGCCTTAAATTTTTATGCTTATTTAGGAAAGTTTCTGCTGTATTGCTTACCCTTACGGAGCGTTTGAGCTCATCCCTTTCTATGTTTTATTTTTTTCCCCGGATTCCAAGAAGTATATAGTGATTTATATACAGGGTTAAGAAAGGGGAATAATGGCATTCATAAAGGATTATTTATGTTGTTTTGTATATTATGAAGTATAATGTAACATTCATGTATGTAATATATTTTCCAAGACTGCTAAACTAATCGGTCCTTTGGGACTTGATTCCTTGTAATCATGCCAATGTATTAAAATAATGCACCGACTCTGGGTAACTGGGGTCGGGGCATTACAATTGGTATCAGAGGAAGTTTAGCAATAAACATGGAAACTAGATTTAGATAAACTCTGATTAGAGCACATAGCCCTAAGATAGACTTTGAGGATTAGTATATAAGAACTCCCTAGAATTTTGGTATTGTAGAGATTTTGTGAGTTTTCCGAGCAATACATCCCCGTCTGGATACGAGAAGGTAGAGGTGGCTCAGGCACCTATGTACCTAGGGGTAAAACCCGAAAACACCGCTTTGAGCTAGACTCGAACGGGAACTGGTGCACGGCAACGGGCCTTGCTGCACTCTTGGTTACGACACTCCCAGGGGATATGCTTAGGATAATTCTCATTTTCTTTACAAACCATTATGAAGAGATCATGAGTATATACTTACTCAATGAAAACATTTTTATGATTATGGATTATATCCATAAACTGTTCAATTTGTGTTAGGTCTTTTACAAGTTTGGTAAATATTCATTGCAATTCATAAACCGAACTAGTTTATGTTATTCTATGGAAATGGAACCCAGTAGAAGGAATGTGAACTCCCGTAATACGTATGATCCAAAGAGTAAGAAGGATCATATCTTTCATGGTTCTAAGCCAAAATTTAGAAGGGAAATAGTTTCCTATGTATTATCATCATATGAAGAAATAGTATCATGTGTTGATAAGATGATTAAAGAAATCTCTGAGTCCTATGTATTTTAAGGGAAGAAAGAGAAGAAAAGGATGGAAGAGAGAAAAACGGATAAAGGGAAGAGGGAAAAGAAGAATTTTCCCATATGTGATAACTGTGGGAAGAAACACCCTGGAACTTGCCTGAAAGGAATGGGAGTTTGTTATAAGTGTGGAGGAAAAGGGCACAAAGTACGTGACTACAAGGGTAAGAAATTGGTTTCAAATATATAATGCTTCATTTGCAAGGAGTTTGGACACTACGCGAACCAATGTCCCAGTCATCAAACTATGCCGAAAATGATGCTATTGGATAATAATCAAGTTATGATACTACCACAGATGAAGAGGAATGACTAGTGTTATTATGTTGTTATTTTAGAATTATTTCATTTAAGTGTTGTATCAATGATGTTCAAGAAATAAATTAGGATTGTACTGCAGTGCTATTTAATTAAGGATTTGAGATTTTATGGTACTAAGAAAAGTGACTCTACAGTGAGTTAATTTTTTTTTGGAAATTACATGGTTGAAGGAAAGATAAACCTTAATATGGTCCTAATATTGAGGTACTTATTTTGGAATAAGATATGGTTGATTTTGGTAAATTATATTTGATATTCTTGACTGCCTTGAAACCGATTAAAGATTTGTATATTCCATAATTGTTGGATTTTACAACATTTTTTTATGGATGAAGTATATCCAGCATTCTATATGGAATAAGGGGGAATGAATGTAATCAAATAAGGATTATGGTAATTCAGGATGTTTCAGTATTTTAAAAGAATACATGATGAAGGTATTCATATGCTATTACGGGGTAAAAAGGATCTACATTATGTTTACCTTCCTTATAAATGTTGGACTGTGAGTTTGGACAGAAGTATTTTTGATAATTTTAGTATGAGATTAATTTTGGATTTCCATAAAAGGACAACTCGGAGGTCGTGCGGCAACCCTTCGCGACCGGAAAGGCCGTGAGACTTGACCCCGCAACCGAAGGGCGATAAGGGTGTATCACCTACCACTGGCCCACGAGATGTCCTGGATTAAATAATGTAGTTTATTTTAAGAAGGTCTAGTAGATGAATTATAAATTAATTTTTTTTAACCCCAAATGAATAGGATAAATAGAATATTTTTTTTAAGTTCTATTATCTTTTAGAGTGAAATATGAGTTTGTAGTAGAAATTAGTTAAAATATGGAACTCTACTTTTCAAGTACGTATTTTTCTTCTCCTCTTATTCTATGAAGAAATTAATTCTTATAATTTATTGAAGGGATCTTAAAACCAAAAATGTGTTATCCTAATACCTTATGTTTTGTTGAACCGATGGAATTTTAAATCCTCATAGATTACTGAATTTAAAGACCTCAATTTTAAACTTTTTTAAGATTGATGCCCTCAATCAACACCTATAAATATTTACGTTTTTCCTCCAATTATATGTCTCTAATTTCCACCAATGTTCTCCTAATAGAGATCATCATCTGGTGGTAACCCTTTCATTTCTATTTTCCTATTATTAAGACTAAATTTTATTAACCATATTTCTGATGTGGGTTTTCCCACAAAGATATTTTCTATTTTCAACCTTTATTTTCAAAGAAGAATATCAAATTGCGAGGACTCAATTTATTGAAGGAGGTAAGAATGTATCTCCCCAAGATTTCATAGTATGTACTTCTTCAAAATAATTCAATAACTTTCACTACACGTAACACTGATTTCAAGCGCACCATGACTTACCAAAAAAGTCGTTCAAAAGAGGTTATGAATAGTATTAAATAAATTTTGAACCATATATAATCCTTATAATTTTAGAATTCATATTATGAGTTTCTTAGACATAATTTAAGAACAAATTCCTTTTTTAAGATAAAAGAAGTATTTTTCAAAAATGCAATTTTACCAACTTTAATAGTAAACCTTTTTTAAATCCAATATTTTAAACTTTTATATATTCAATTTGACTAAATAAATTTATTCTTTAGAATGGGGACATAAAAAAAATTACAATGTAACACCCCAAGCTTCCACGGTACACTTCTCTTTGAATAATACAATAGCGTGTGTTGTACACAACTTCGAGTTCTAACACACACTACAACCAATCAAACTAGTCGTAATGAATAGTAATACCTACTTTTTAAAATTTTATAAATTTTATCTCTCAAAATGGACTTCATTATTGGATTTTGAATATCGAATCTATCCTAGGGTGAAATTTTGGTACTTTTCGGATAACTTTTATATTTTGATGAATAGTGAAAATTACTAAATTTTAATTAAAAACAAATTTTTTATTCAAAATAATTGTTGGTGATAAATTATGAATTTGAGTGGTTTTAAAGTATATTTAGAATATATGTTTACCTTTTAATACAATTTTGGTCATTGGACAAAATTTCACAATTAAACCGGACATAAACAAGTGTCAATCTTTTGATAGTTATTATCTCTTAAAAACATGCTTTATGTTTTAACAATGGGAATTAATTTTAAATTAATTTTTTCCACTTCTATATTTTGAATTTGGAAAAATGGATTCCATATTTGGAATCAGGATATTCAAATTGTTAAATAGGTAACTTTTATTTTTAGACATTTTCAATAATTACTTCGGTAAATATTTTATTTACCATGGTTAAAGGGTAAATCTGGTAAACAAGGGTTAAAAATAATATTATAATAATAAAAAATTACCCTAAAACGTGTCCTAACCTTATTGGTTGATACATGTCCGACCATGGGCATCTTTGGTTCGATTTTGGGACCCCATGGAGCCACTTGTAAGTGATAGGGACACTTTATTTCAATTAAGTTAAAATGAATACAAAAATGACACAAGCATATATCTTTTAGAAACCCAATTTTTACATAGGGTTATATATTCTGGATTATCGACTATATATATTAATTAGAAAGATAAAACTATTTCCTACATAATGGTATTTTATTTATAAGTTTTAGACATTAAACAATTTAATTTATTTATGACACAATGGTGATGTAGTAATTACCATAATAGTGAAAAATTGGAATAATTGATATTAAAAATACCCAAATAAATTTAATTTGAGACTTCTTATAAATACCAATAATTTTATAGGTTAATATGTAATGTTAGGATTCATTTAATTAACTTTTTTCTAAGTAATCATTATGTTATAAGTTTTTAAAAAAATCAATTATTGAATAGTTTCAAAATTGACATAAAAGTGTTTTTAAAACAATTATTATATTATCAATTGATATTAAATTCCTAAAAATATATGGTTCGGCCAAGAGACTTATATCTTGATAGGTGTATCATTACTAGACCACTTGGGGGTCGCATGCATGTATATATTAAGTTTATTAACCATATAATATAAAAATACAAAGAGACGTTGTAAAAGTGAAACTAATTAACTAAGAGTTAATACTTAAAGATAAGGTTAATATAGTGACCCAAACCTGTCTAAATTCTATTGGTTGAGTAGTTTTCGACCTATACCCACCTTAACCTTTAAATAATACTCTTCTGAGCCATTAGAAACCGAATATGAATTTATTATAAACTAATTTTTCTAGCTTTTCCAAAGGTGCCCCTCACCCCTCTTATTAAAGGGAACTCCCCCTTCTCATTAATTCACACCTTCAAAGACTTTTGGTTCGGCCAAACCCTGCCCAAATACTCTCTAAACTTCCCTAAATTCATCCTAGAGGCCTTCCTTTAGTCATAAAGCCAACCTAAGGAGCACGTTTGATCAAATCAAATTGAAGAACCCGAAGAAGAGGTAATGTTTTCACCACCCTCTTTCAAGTTCCTTTCTTCTTCAACTTCTTCTTTCTTTGTTATTAACATTATAAAATAATAAATCCAGTATATTATATATGATTTGATGTTATTATAAACATGGTACAGCCATATTTCAGTACTCTATCCATCCTTTGAATGACATGTCACCATACGTGCGTACGTACGGCTTACCGTCTCCACGTCGTGGTGTAATTGTTATTCAATAAATTATTAGTTGGATGGGTATAATAATGATGTGTAATTCATGTAAATAATAAATATAAAGTTATAATTATTATGTATATATGATATACCATCCAATTATATATTATTTTAATATCAAAAGAATGATATTGTCGCTCGTGCGTACGTACGGACTACCGTCTCCAAGAACGCGATGAGATTCATTCTCCATCATATCCATTCAAGTATAATTATCATTTGATGATTAAAAATAATATTTAAGGACTTGATATAATTCTGGATATGAATAAGATACAACCTATCCATGAAAAAAATGGCTTATGTAACAAAACATATAAAAGAAAACGAGTAAGTTAACACCCGAAACAACGATAATTCTAAAATATTATTAAAAAAGTAATGTTAAAAGATCATATATGATATCATATTAATATATATGATTCTTGTATAATTTAATAACAATTATTTCTCCATTATAAAGGAGGTTAACTTACCCTAAAACAAGGAAAAGTACAAGGTAAGGGTTATATCACAATCTCTTCATTATCCGAGGTTATTTATACATAATTATCTATTGGGACCTCTTTATCATCCACATCCATATTTCTTAAAAGTGTATTTAAAAACACTCTTACTATTTTATAGAATATGGGTTAAAGTCATTTATACCCTTGTTTGAATTTTTATAAGAATTTTATAAAGGAATCTTTCTGTCGTTTTCCAAACAAGGTCCTTTTTATCCTTTTCGACAGAATTAAGGTAAGAATGTTTTATTAACTTATATGACGGGTGCGGCTATTTTCCGCCATTATAAAATTTTCGAAGCTTCCATTACAAGATTATAAGGATATTTTTAAAGTAAATGTTTTATTTTATAATTATGTGACTTTTAAATGATTTAAAAATGAATATTTTAAGAATTTCTGAAAGGTACTCTTTATCAAAATCATAATTTTAAATGTTTTAAATATTTATCTTTCTAAATATTTTTAATTAATGTCCATGTTTTCAAAATGATTTTAAGGATTTATTTTTATGGGGATGAATCTTTTGAAATGATATTTCTTTTCAAAAGTTTCAATGTGGTATGGGCCACTTTGATTCAAAAATCTCTTTTAAATTACTTTCTTTATAAATGTGTGACTTTTCAATGATTTCGAGAAAAGAGATATTTCTCTCAAATAGTTTGATTTCATCTATGTCAACAGCCTTTGATGGATTTTATGCTTATTTGAAGTTGATTTATTATGATAAAAAACTTTTGTATTTTATTGAAGGTTTTGTGATATGTTTTACTGTGGATGTGTTATTTTTATACAATTCATGGTTTATGGAGAAAGTATTGACATTTCGTATGCTAGTTTTAATACGAATGTTTATGTTATGTTTAAACCTTTTCATATGGGAATGCATTGGACTTATTAAGTGATGGGTGGAGCCCGCTACAGCTCCTCGATGCATCGGTAGGTCTCAAGAGACAAACTAGTGTCTTGGCACAAGGCCTTGACAAAATCTTATTTGTAGTCTTGGCACGAGGCCTTGGATATGTGGTTATGATAGTCTGGCATTATGCATTCCATCATTATGAAAGTGGTTATTGATATTGCATTTGATTATTCGATTAGTAGAATATCCATGTGAATAAGTAAATGGCATTATTTAATTGTATTTTTTCTATACAATGTTGAAGTTTAAGTTTAAAATGCTTTTGTTTTAGTTATATATTTCCTTAAATGTTTATGCTTATTTATGAAAGTTTCCACTATATTGATTACCCTTACGGAGCATTTGAGATCACCCCTTTCTATGTTTTATTTTTTTCCCAGGATTCTAAGAAGTATATTGTGATTGATATGCAGGGTTAAGACAATGGAATAATGGCATTCATAAAGGATTATTTATGTTGTTTTGTATGTTATGAAGTGTAATGTAACATTCATGTATGTAATCTATTTTCCAAGACTGCTAAACTAATCAGTCCTTTGCAACTTGATTCCTTGTAATCATGCCAATGTATTAAAATAATGCACCGACTCTGGGTAACTAGGGTCGGGGTGTTACAATAATCTTACTGATCTATGAATAATTATATCCCCTATAGGAATAACTTTCATCTATAAACATAATGGTTTAGAAACAACAAAGAAATATTTTTCTCTAATAAATTAACTATGAATATATAACCCATTAGGAAACCCTTAATCAAAACTCTCACATCATATTCCTAAATGTATATGGGGAGTCAAACCTCCATATAATATATACCCTGGTTGAGGGGGATTTAAATCTATGTATAAGAGGCATAAAAAACTTAAAATTCATAGATAAATAAATTTCACATCACTTATTTTTAATCATATGCTAGGGCCCTTACATAACATTTGTTTTTTAGATGGTTGATGGGGTTCTGACCCCTTTTCATGGTGAAACTATTCTCTAACTTATGGAGTGGGGGGGTTACAAACTCTTCATGTTATAAGGGATAGTTTTCAATATGACAAGGATGTGTTGACTAATATAATAAATAATCCCATATTCAAATCACACTCCTCCACATGATAACCAAATTTGGGTATTTTGTTAAAGGATAACATTGATATAACTCTTATATGGAGGATTACTCTCTATATTTTTTTACAATTTGATGTGAATGAGAAATGGGAGTAATTGATTATTCTTCCACATCCTAAGATGGCCTCCATAATCAATTGTAATTAAATACACCAACTATTTTCCCCAAATCATCATTCCTAGATATTTAATATAAAAATCATCAATTAGAAGTATGGGGATACGTGAATCTAAAAAATCAAAATATTTCCCACTAAGTCTCCTCTATGTTCATTGAAACTATGAGGGTAATACAATAGGACAATTACTTGAGTTATTATATATATTAATATTTCACAAATCATTGTTGGAATATTATAAATAATTAAACATGTATATAATGTAGAACCTCAAACTTTAGAGGAATGAAGGCACTATCATTATTCTACAAAAGGAGCACTGACCCCATTTTTTCTCCAAAATTATTTCTTATAACTAATTTCTCACCATAGATATGAGATAATCAATCAGAATTAAATGCATTATAATTTGCGTAAGTTAAAAAAGATAAACCTATATTTTTTATCCATGTAGAAAAATCATAGAATAAAATATTTGTTTCACCTATTATAACCCTTAGGTGTGATGATAAAAAAATAAAAAGATATAGGAAGTAAATGATAAGTAATTTATCACACATGGCATGAATTCTATGAATTATAGTTGGGTGTGCATTGTTTCATCTCTTTTACATGATACATGATTTCTCATCCATCCTTGAAAGCCATGTGAAACATCCTATTATTTAATGTGAACTTCCAACACCTGGTTCATATTATCTTAACTTAAATGGTGTATCCATTATGTGAAATAATGTGTGAAACTGAGTAGATATCCCGGGATAGAACACTAATCCCATATCATTTCATGTAATCAGACATGGTGTTTTCTCCCATCAATATTACATGTATACTTGAATTTTTTACATAGGACATACTCCACTATAACTCTAGACAGTTTACCTTAGGTAAAACACAATATGTTATTGAACTACACACCATGTGATATTTAACTCTTCCTCATTTATTATATTCAAATAGAATAGTTTGAGATATAATTTTCACATTGATTTCAATATAATATGTTATTTTAAACTCAATTATAGGAACCCCTATTTTAATTTCCAATAAATTCTCCAATTTCACTAGAGATAGGTCACAGTCACTGCACATTCAACAAAAAATCCATAACCATTGTTCCACCCTTACCAAAAATGAGTTTCCCTCTCAGTTATTCTCCAAATCATGTATTTTTTCACTGCCAATAGAATTTGTTACATAGAGAGAAAATAACAGTTTTTTAAATCCTTGGAATTATGTCAATTATAGATTACATTAATGCCCTAAAACCAATATATTCTGGGACCTGATGGCCAAATAAGGATTAAATCTCCTTTATCTTTAAAAACTCATCTCATGAAAGACTTAATTGATTTACTTTATATTTTTTTCCTAATATGGGATATATTAACATTCACAAATACATTATGATAATTAATATATTAATTAAAAATTAAATATCCCAAAAAAACATGACTTGCATGGAATCTCTCCAAATTCCATCTAAAGTGTAGTCAATATATCTTGATATCAATCAAACCACCATAATATTTTTCTATTATGAATGTACCATTTTACCCTTTAATTGGAAAAAAGTATTTAAAAATCAAGAATGGGTTGTTGTTTTCTTATCGAAAAACCTAGGTCACTATATTCTCCCCACTATAATACGGTTTATTTTAAAAAAAATATAAACAAAGATAATGATAAAGAATCTCTTAAACGATAATAATTTGATAATATAATACTCCTCTATATGAGATTATCCCTCTTTATAAGGTCCAAAAAACTTTGAGGATCCTAATATAAAACAATACTAAGGAAACATATTCTCAATACATCACTTTTACTTATAGATTCCATTTATGTGACCACCACTTATTCCTGAGTGAAAATCTATTGAAGGACAATTGAATAGATTACCTAGAAAAATACAAAAACACACATATCATGAATCATATGAAGGTACTTCCCACAATGCATTCACTAACCAAAATACCCTAATATTCACTTGGAAAAGTGGATATATAAACCATCAACATAAAATTTAAATGCTTTGATAATAAGATATATACTACATGAGCATCTAGCTCTTGAAAATTTAATGAGGGAAATTAAATATTATCTCGTAAATATAATCAAATCATATCAATCAATGTCATTAGGTTTATGTTGAACCCACTTTGTGATTTTGTGGTATTTGTTAAAAATGTTCATGAATCTTATATGTATTATGTCAATATGTGGTGAATAATATCTTGGAAGAGATTTTGAGTACCCATATATATTTAAATGAATATTAATATTATCGATATAGTTTTTCTATATATAATGGCTTCAGCATATAAATCCTTATTTGCTGGTATTGAAATAGTTATCAAATATGATTCCATTATTTATGTAGTGAAAGAGATGAAAATTGTGATTTTTTCACTGGTATTTTTATTTCATATCTATTCATGTGTAAATTATGTTTTGAATGAGTAAAATATTATAATCTATATGGAGAATCTATTAAAGAATTATCTGAAAAAAAAATAAATTGGTTTATACTATCATTTATATTTAAAATAGATTATTTTTATACCATACTTAAATATGGACATTTGTATAATAATGATTTTCAAGGATGTTTGAGAAAATAATTATTCTTTTTTGAAGTTCAAGTACTGATTTCAAGTAAGAAGGTTTGAATAATGTTTTAATGATTTTAAGACTATGGAATTGTATTAATGTTGAAAATTATATCTTTGTGAAGCTATTTGTGAAGAAAAACTATTAATTTCCATACATTTAGTTGTAAATATTAAATAACTATACATCATATAAAATTATACATGTATTTTTCATAAATAATAGTGAGGTATGAAGAAATGTATTCCTATTATAATACTATATGATGTCTTTATTTCGTGAATTATCTTCTGAAGTCTCTTAGAGTTGATTTAAATTTATTCTCATGTGGTTTTAATTAATATTAATTGAGTTACTTCCTACGGATATGACTCTATAATTCTATGTTAAATGTGGATAAATGAAAAAGGAATGACCTTAATTTAATTCACTAACTAAAATCATAAGAGTCATTCATAATGTAGACCCTGAATTTTTGCAACATCCTAGAATGTAGGAGTTATTCATTAGATCATGAGAGACATTAAAAATGTTATAAGCTTCATTTTTTTGATTTTGACAGGTTAATCAGGAAAAACCATAAAGGTATTCATATGAATTTTAACAAATCATTACAGACACCCTTAGAATAATAAGGGTCTTTGACACAAACCATATGAGTTATTTGAAAATTTTGTATGATTTATTTACTCTTATGATATATTGTAGATAGAGAATTTGGAAATCTCCCAAACCATTAAAATCATTATTATAGTACACACTTATCCCTAACATTTCCATATTTATGAGGGTTCCTTATGTAAACTTGGAACTTCAAAAGATAAACAGATAGATTCATAAGTCTATTGATGAAAAAACCTAGTGATCTTTTTCTAGTCTTTTAATTTAAAGTATTATGATGGAAAATGTGATTATATATTATTTATGATTAAGTTATGATGGTGATAAATTATTAGGATGAATGAGTTTCAATAAAATGAGAGAA
Organism: Viscum album; assembly: GCA_963277665.1. Lineage (NCBI taxonomy): Eukaryota > Viridiplantae > Streptophyta > Magnoliopsida > Santalales > Viscaceae > Viscum > Viscum album. The sequence goes on from OY728128.1 coordinate 842,610,414, forward strand.
TCCATTTAACCATGACTACCAGACAACATATTTTCATAACGATGTATATTTAAAGAGAAATATTTTAATCATAATTTATTTATAAGTTACATAAATGATTAAGGAATATCATGTTGATTAAAAATTAATGATATTTAGAATAAAAAGTTTGAATTTTTTAATGATATTTTTTGTTACATAATAACTATATTGTAAATATAAACTTCCAAATATAAAGGATATAATTTTAACCCATTTTTTTCAATATTCGTTTACTAATTGTAGAAAAATTTCACTAGATAGGCTGAACTGAAAATCATGGAGTGATTTAGAGTTCCAAATATTGTGGAAATAATATTCACATATTTCTTTTAATATATTTTAAAAAAATAAAATAATATAAGAATGATCGATCAATTGTAGTGATATAAGATATTTTCTTTGAGTAAAATAGGAAGAAAAAAGATGTCTGATATGACAAATCGTTGAATAACGTTTTTATTTAATAGGGATATGAGAAAAAAATATGATCATTATATAAATTTTTATGTTATAGAATTTAATTTAACTAATGATATTATTATGGATTTATCAAGTTAATTGAATGAGAAAGATTATAATAGCAAGGTACTAGACCTCTACATGTTAATAATAATTCTATTTAAAAAATAAATTTAGGGATTGAAACTAATAATATCACTATATTATGTGGTATAAATAATATTTATGTAAGACCAATAGATTTTTTCATATCGAAGAAGAATATTAGACCCACTATGTCTAACAAATACATGAAACCTTTCATGATAATATAATTAAAGGTGATACAAGATAAACATTATATTTGAAGATTTTTAATTTAGTGCTTTCATTATACTATGTTTCATAAAAGAATATAGGTCCATGTATATACCCTTTCTTGAGCATCATCTTCATTATAAAATAAGAACTGTGTTTATGTGGGATAATACCCACTATACACTCAGGATATATTAGCCAAACTTCGAGGAGGACCTCATTAATAAACCTTGGTATAATTTTTTTCTTTCTTAATAACACTACTTTTTTCCCAATTTATTTTGAGTAAAATAATAAGTGATAAATTTTCCAAATAATTCCATAGGTATAAAAGGGGAAGTTTTAAATTTTTAATAATCCATACAACACTAACTCACCCACTATCACTATTGGTCTTATCATAAGTGATCCTAAAAAATTGTCTCTGAGCATAGGTTCTATCTGAGATTGGATTTTTAAGAATCTCAAGATTGAATGTCTTTTTTATTTTGTGAGTTTTTCTTTTCAAAGGATTTATTATGTGTAATTTTAATGAATTGTGTGATTTCCAAATCAAAGAAACCATTGATGAGATATCATCCATGACACTGGATAATGATATGAAAATAGATATAGATAAGTTGAGAAAGTCCTCATCAAATATGAAAGAGAAAAATGATTCCCTACTAATTGAAGGTAAACAATGTATATTGCATTATATTATATCATTTAAGAATTATTTTCCTAAATTATATTTTAATAATAAGGAATACCCATTTTATAATGTGGTGTAATTATTATTTTCCTTAGGTTATAATCCAAATTATGGTAAATATTGCATGGAAAAAAGATGGATTAATGGTTGAATCCACTAACATGATGTTGAACAGGATTTCAACCTCAAAAAGTTCAATGAATTCATGTTATAATAAATTAACTAAAATATCTTATAAAAATTTTCCTCTACAAGAACGAAACACAAGTGTTAAATATCATAATTATGATTTTTTATAAGAGAACCAACTGGTACATTATAGGATATCCTGTATAGTTTTCCCAAAGAAAGAGTCACCTAAACTTATGGCTCTCTTAAATGCATATTATTAGATATCAACTATCATGAATATTATTGTGACATTATAGATAATTATTTGTAAAAAAATTATTTTTATGTATAGATATATATAAAAAGTTTAGAACAATAAGCATAATTATTATAGATCTTGAACAAATATTCTCTAGATTTAGGGATGAATTGTTATGTACAATTTATGAAAGGGAGGAATCCAATAAGTTTCATGATGAAAATATCAATACATCAGATGATAAAATTCTTGTATTATGATCAAGGATCCGTAATTGGTGATCAAATAAAATGGGATTAAGAAAATTTATATTTCCATGAATGAAAAGAACAAAGTTTTTGAAGTTAAAATTAATAAAATTAGAAATTATTATGAATATAGATTGATGTCAGTATAGGATGATTAAAATATCCTCAACTTCAACTATCTTAAATTGGATTTCGAACACGCATGTATAGAAGTGAATCATGTTGTGTCCTCAAAACAAGTGAAGAGAAAGAGATATTTTCATACATACTTAAAAATAAGATCACTATGCTAAAAACCTCTATCCTATGGGAAATATATTTTGTGATCATTTAATGATATGTATCTATAAATTTAAAAGAAAAATGTACCATCCATTAAAAAATTATTTTTATTCTAATTATTCTTTCATATATAGTATAGGTTTCAAAACAAAATCAATAAAAACATATAAATAAAAATAAATAAGAACACACCATAATATCCATAGTGGATGAGAGAAAGTGAGAATAAAGATGTTCTCTAAAGTAAATCCAACTGATGATTAAAATACTATAAAATAATCAATAATTAAATTCCATAAATATTATAGATAAATAGAATAAATAATGGATTATTTCTACTGTTGGTGTTGTGATATGTTGAAACATAAGGCCATTGTTTTTTCTTATAATATAATGGAATCCTATATCAAGTAGGAGAAAGGTTGAGCTGAAGAAAACAATATTGAATAAGGATGGAAATATATTTGAATCAAATTGAATTCAAATTTTGGAATTTTGTTTTATAATAATCAGTGGAAGTGGTAATTTTGTAGATATACCCTTAGAGAGTTTAACTATTCAAATGTCTATAGTAATTGTTGGATTAAATCATGTAAGTTTTTGAAAGATGTTTTTTCCTTAGTAAATGAGTAGGAGAACTGATCTAAAGATAATATTCCCATGATGTTAGGGAATAATTTTGGTGACTCACTGTTGGATTATAACCAAAAGAATAATTCTATTCATAGTAAACCCAAGAAATAAAATTACTGGTCCACATTGAAAATAGTGAGATACTTCTACACTTTAAGAAAATGATGCAATATATACATTTTAGGCACTTCATAACTAGTTTTATTTATGGAAGAACACTAATGAAGAAAAATAAATCAATCCAATAAACAAATTTGAGGACTTTTCTTATGGTGGATATTCTTGAGATGACATACGAATGTTTTATGATGGCTATCCATGCTCTTAATGGGGGTATGATTATTTTTTATGCCAAATTACAAATGTAAATAAAGATGAAATATGTATAATAAAATACTCAAACAAAAGGTAAATAAGTTATTATACATGAATAAACCAAATATCATATGAGGTTTTCAAAAAAATGATAACATGGGATCCCATGATATGTTTCATATAAGGTTAATTAAACATAGTAATGTATCATAAGACACCATAATCATCCAACAAACTAAAGAGGAAATGAGAAAATATATATAGTAAACACCAAAAGTCTCATATGCCTTGATATTTAATGAGAAAAAAAATATTTCACTCAAATAAGTTTATAATAATATAAATAAATCTATTATTTCCAAATAGAACACTACTATGATTATTATAAAATAAATAATGAAGTTTTCGCCCATATATAGTGATAAAAAGAAATAAGTATCATGTTTGAGAAGTAAATCTCAACCCTTCACCCATCACTAAGGATAAAAGGAGTTCCACCATCTTTCCATACATTTTATATTTTTTCTTTATATTTTGTGAATTAATGGAGATGCATTTTCTCATGGAAGGAAATGAAGAAATTAAAAACATGGACTTAAAAATCAATAATTTATGGAAGTTTCCAACTTCAAATAATCAAAATATGTTATATTATGATAGTAATTTGGTGGTGTTATCAACCAGTATTAAGAGTATATAGATATCATCACTTTAGCGGGAGAATTTTGATAAACATCTGAAATCTATTATTTCATGAAAATATAATAAAATTAAAGTGTTATATAATATTTAATTGAAGAGTTAAATATGAATATTCTATTATCCTTATTTTTTTAGAATAAATATTAATGTGAAAATAGTGAAGTAGAATTGATTAAGGACATAGAAGTGAAACAAATTAGGGGATGATTTTTGAAGTAAAACCTTCTTGTGGTTTTTGAATGTTTTTAACCTTTTTGTTAAGATGATTGCAGAATTACATTTTATAATTTTCAAAAGAATATATTTTTTAATAGGTTTATCTTAAAAATGTATTAAAATATCCTTGAAAATATATATCAGATGGTACCATATTCTAAGTTAATAATGTATAGATTTTTTATTTAGATTAAACCCATTTTTCAACACTAAGCATTAATCATGTGGAATTAGAGTAAAATATTATATACCACATTACTATCAATAAATTTATACCATTTTCTATCATTTTTATTATATTTATAATCAATAAGAGAGGATAGAAGTAAATAAATATGCCATATTAACAAGTATTCTCTATATATATTGTAAAAGAATAAAAAAGTGGAAATTAATGAACCCACATTGTATTTTTATTATACATTTTTATCAAAAAACATGAATTATATATACATGATTTCAATATGTGATGAATAATATCTTGGATGGGATTTAGAGTACCCAAACATGTTGAAATGAAGACTGAATTTCCTAATACATGTTGCCAACACACACTATATTAATTAGATAATGAATTATTTCATGTTATAGTAAGAGGTAACTAATATGCTTCCATTATGGATAAATAAAATGAGATGCCACTTTTTCATTTTGTATTAGAGATCCATTCACATGGAAAAGTTGGTTGGATTTTTTTTGTATATTTTATGTAGATAAACTATTTAATAAGAATTTGAGTAATATTAAGTGGTTGTTTCCAAAAATAAATATATGGTAATGTGATTGTTTGGATATGAATATTACATTAATAAATTTTTTCTATTTATGATTGGAAATGAATTTTTTCAAAATGAAGAAGATACTTATTAGTTCTTGGATAAATTTTATATATTCATATTTAAATTAACGTGTAATATTTTATGTTCAATATAGTTGGAAGAAGTATTATAATTATATCTTATTAATGTATTTTTTCAGGAAATATGTGAAGTTACGTCATTGTGGTTGTCAATTTTAATGAATGATAATTATAAAAATGTATACATAGATAATGTTGAGGAAGAACTGAGGATGTAGTAGTGGAGGTCCATTGAAATACTATAACGATTAATTATTTACCGGATTATCTTTTGAATTATATTGGAGTTTATTATATAGTATTCCAAAGTGATTTTATTATTCTTGAGTTGAATTTTATCTAAAATAGATGAGTCTGATTCCCCATTTTAAAGGTTGATAAATAACAAAGGAATGTGTTCTATAAGAGTCACATACTAAAATTATAAGAGTCATTAAGAAGGTTTAGAAAGTGTTTTGGAAAATTCAAATAATGTTAGAGTCATTATAGAATCAGAAAAGTAATCAGAAATCTAATAAGTTTAATTTGGTGACTTCATAAGGATAATTGGAAAAAAATTATAAAGGTTATAACATGAATTTTTATAAAGGTCTGAAGACGTGTTGAGAATCATAAGGGTAACTGGGAAAACTATATAATCCATTTGAAAAATTTATAATTCATTTAATCATACAATAAGGTTCAGATAGTGAATTTAGAAATTTTTTAATCCATAAAAATAAACATTTGAGTGTTTACTTGTAATGGGATAAGCTGAATTTTTGAGGGTTTTATAATATAAATAAGAAATTTGGAAGTTAAAATTCTTAAAGAAGAACTCAAAAGAAAGAACAGAAAAATTTATGACACGTTATAATTTTGAGTATAAATATTGTGATATGAAATCTGACTATCTAGGTTTTAATCAATTATGATTTTCATAATTAATAATGAGTAATAATTAATTTCCAAACCAAGAGATAATCCTTTTTACTAAGACTATAATTTTATATTTCCATATAGTGGTAGGTTTAAGGTGCAGCTGTTTTTTGTTTGTCTAATTGTATATTCCCACCAATATTAAGGAAGATCATCTGGATTAAAATGACACTATTTTGTGAATTAAATATTGTAATTTGTTAATAGTATTGGTTATTATTCTATAACTGCAATTAAATTACAAAAGGTGGAATAGAAATGAGATATTAATAACCCATCTCGGTAATATTAATGAAATTATTTTGAAATAATTACACTAGATAGGTAATACATGAAATCATGAATTTATTTAGAGTTTTGAAATTATTTGATTAAGATACTCATAGTTATATGAATATATTTAGAGAAATTTTTCCTAAGAGAAGAAATAATGATCAATAGTTTCACTATGGTACATATTCTATTAGTCGAAGAGGAAGAAAACGAAATATGATACTTCATCCTCTTATAGACCATATGTTTCAATGTGGAAGAATATGACCAAATGTGTGACCATCCTACACATTATATGTGTTGAATAATTGAATTGAACCACTATTTTTGTGACATATTTCTCATGGGCATTGATGAAGTAGGGGACGAATGATGAGGAACAGAACTATAATTTATTGAATATCATTTATTTTGAAGAAGCCTAAGGATTGAAATCTATAATATCAATATATTTAAAGTTTTGAATAAAATTTTATGAAAATTAGAATATTCCTTCACATTTATTATGGAGATTAAATATATTTTTGTAAGAGTGACATAAAACCTTCCATGTTGATCAACATGGAGGTGATAAATTTAAAACATTGTATTTAAATATCACCATGTATACACTTGTTTTTTACCTGGTTGTTAATTGAAGTATGAGTTTAAGGATATAAACTTTCTTGAGATCTATCTTGATTAAAAATTAGGATCTATATTTTCAGGGGATAAAAACCATTGTACATCGGAGGAATATTCATCCATCATGGTGGTGAACCTTTTTAACAAACCTCTATATCCTTTATGGTTTTTCTTTCTGACTATCACTAATGCATACCAACTGATTATGATTAAAAGAGTGAGAGATTAATTAATTGAATTTTGTATAGGTAAAGAAATTATAAGGTTTAAATTGGTAATAGTTTATACAACAAGGATTCCCCCCATCTCAATGTTATCCATACCCAAAGTTATCATAAAATTCCATCAATGATAACTCTTCATCATCCATATAAGATCTAAATTTAATATGTTGCTTGAAATTTTTAATTACTTCCTTTTACATTTGAAAAAATAATATAAATCAACATCACTATCACACAACACAAGGTTATTAGCCAATTCCTCATTATACTTTTCCTATCACCATTGAAATTGAAAAAAAAATCACACACTTGATTCCAGTTAGGTTACTATATACCAATATAAAACTAATTATTATTGTTAAATTAAGGTAAATAATATGAAATATAAAAAGTTTTAAATTTAAATCAATAGATGACATATCATTTTTCACCCACTCTAAGTATTAAATGATTAGAATATATAAATTTTTATCAATTAGAGTAGTCAAAGTAAGAAAATTTGTAATCAAAAGGTAAGTTGAATAATTAGTTGTTTAAAAAACATAACTGATAAACAAATTTAACCAATGAAAATTTAAAAATTTAATTATTGAAGTAATTCACAAAGTATCATATGATAATGTGAATACCCACTTTGTAATATCATTACCAAGAACTTTTTTTCACATGATGTGTTCACTTTAAAACCAATCTGAAATGTAGGTATCTAAAATGAAACAAAGGTATCAATGACTTCCAAACATCAAGGATTATTAAACTAATCTAGTTAGTACCATAAAATTTGGTAATAGTAACTTCTTTGATTGAAGTATCAGAATAGTAAACTCTCTCTCTAAGATTCTCTTCGATCACATGATTAGTATAGTTTAACATCCAGACATGAATTAAACACACTGATGCCCCTAGATGGTTCACTACATGACCTCAATCACTCCTCCCCATACACCAGAGGGTTCCAACAAGCAGTGATTATCCAATATTGATCATGGGGAGATAATACCCTCTTTATCAAAGTAGCACAATAGTGGAAATAAATTAAAATAACAAAAATATACAATCATGACTAGAATAATACCAATATCCCATGATGAACAAAGAAGAAAATAAAATACCAAACTAAATAGTAGAAATTCCAGGACAATGTACATGTCAAGTGTCAATATGTAATACCCAAAATAAATAAAGTCACTGAAAACTATCAAGAAGGTCTTGAACCATTTCTGGCTCCCTCATCTATGCTCCATCCCAACTCATCCATCTAACATATGGACCTTGTATTTAAACTATCTAGAAACTATGAAATCTATTTTTTTTATGGCCCGAAGGCCTTCATTTTTTATTAATTTTTGATAACCCCCCTTTCAAGGGATGAGGGGGAACCCTTAAAAGGCCCATAGGCTTAGAGATTACATGGCCCATAGGCTTAGGAGATTACATGACCTGAATGTCTTAGGTAATTCAACCAGACTTTCTACAACGAACATCCCCTCCCTAGAATCTGCATCTTGATAGTAGCTCTCTACTTTTGTATGACTGTCTATCTAGGCTTCCCGTGAAAGCACAGGCTGGTACCGATGGCATAGCCATACCCTCTCATTCTGACAATCCATTTGGCTCTGCTCTGGTGAGTTCACCTACTCTGAGTCCTCTTCTAAGGATGCTCCTTTTATGTAGTGTGTCTGGGGCCTACATTTATGTGGCCCAAAGGCCATGGGGTGGCCCTAAGGCCATAAGGTGTCCTGAAGGCCTTGATAATCAACTGGACCGAAGGCCTTGGGTGTCCCGAAAGCCTTGCAGGACTCGAGGACCAAATCGATGGCCCGAAGGCCCAGATGGATGAATAGTTCCGGCTGCTACAGTACTGAACAGTGTCTGGTACAATACTTCTACATTATTGCTACATTACTGCTATAGTAACCCGGAAATATGCCTCCTCGTGGATTTGATCTCAAGTATCTTGGATGCACCTAGCAAGTCCTCACCAACCAGGCTGAGGCTCTTGTGCTCTGAAATCTATTTAGGTACGAATCAAGCATCTTGAATATGGTTTCAGTTCAACCTAGTTGGCCACCACCAACAGTGTATAAAACAATATCTAGTCAACAACAATGTATGAATTTGTATAAATAATACATAAAATCAAAAAAGTAAACTATTTAAATTTATTTAATTACACTTTATTTTACAACATAACCCCTCAGGTTCCCGAGGACACAAAATATATAAATACCTACTTCATCCTATATCGAAATCTTAACTATCTACAAGGGATATCATATATCTAAATTACATTGTTACCATTCATCATCTCAATTCATATCTAAATGACATTGTTATCATTAATCATCTCAATTCATATCATAATTACATTATTATCATTCATCATCTCAATTCATATCTAAATTCCATTGTTACCATACATAATATCAATTCATATTTGTATTCCACTATAACCATTCATCATATCAATTCATATCTGAATTCCTTTATTTCTATTCATCGTCTCAATTCATATCTAAATTCCATTGTTACCATTCATTATCTCAATTCATGATTTTAACAATATTTATCACTATGGGATTTCAATGATGTAAACCATATCCCACACATGATTATCACATATATCATGATATCACAATTTCAAATGTAACACAATATCACAATATATCACTAAAACAAATTAATTAATTCACCAATTAATTAATCCAATTTCATAATTACATATTCACGTCATTCTATGAATTAATTAAAAAATTAATTAATCACCCCATTTGCATTAATTAATTCAATAATTAATTAATCAAATTAGTTCTGTTAATTAATTAAATAATAAAATAATCTACTAAATTCCATTAAATAAATAAATAATAATTTCATCACATGAATTCCTTAAATTAGATTAAAAACTAATTAATCACTTCAATTCCATAAATAATTTAATAAGTAATTAATCACATAAATTCCATTAATTAATTCAAAAATTAATTAATAACTTCAATTGTATAAATTAATTAAAATATTAATTAATCACATCAATTCCATTATTTATTTAAATAATTAATTAATATAATTAAATAAATTACATAAACACAAAATTCTATATATATTAACTCAATAGTTAATTAATATAATTTTACGATCCCAATAACCCATAATTAATTAAATAATTAATTATTCAAATTTAATTAACTCAATTTCCCAATTTCACAACTCTATAATTAATTAATTTAACAAATTAATTAATTAAATATAAGAATCTCAATTGCTAAACATCCAATAGAAATTCTATAATTACATACACATAATTGAAATCAAGACCATATGATTTGAATAATAGACCACCTACCTCAATAAAAGTTGAAAACTCTCACCAATAGATATCATCAATTTGAATGGAATAACCATAATCACATCAAGGAAAGATATCCTGATTCGAATAATAGATCAAATATTAAATGAAAAAAGATCTATTAGACATAGATCTAGATCTAAATCCAACAGGGGGAAATCTATTCAAATAAATTAAGAATAATGGGAAATAGATAGAAACCAATTGGGATATGATTTAATTATTTGGATATTAGTATATCTTTAATTCATGCTTCGAATCATGAAGAATAGAGTTCTGGAGCCCTAAGAATTCATCCAGGAGCCTCCAAAAATGATGGCAATAAGTAATAATTGATTTGGGGTTCATTTCAGGTTAATATGGGGATTAAGTATTTTTTAAACAAATCTTTGTGCTAATTAAAAAATTTTGCACAGTTTTCTAGGTTGGGTGTATAGTTTTGCAAATCATGAACCTTATCCATGTGCCTCTACTAGGGGTGAATGATTTCTCTTAAGAGGTTTCATGGTTTGAAAAACCATACATTGACTATAATAATCCCATTTGTTTGGGTTTTCACAGTTTGCTGGTATGGGGTGCACGGTTTGGGAAAACCTTATGCCAATCGTGCACTTTCCCTCTTCCACCCAAACTTATCAATTTTCACACAAATTCACCCCAAGGTACAGCCCAAACAAAAATTAATCAAAAATATAAACAGAGTACCTATAAAAAACCCAAGGCATCACCAAAAAAGGTAGTATTCTTAAAATATCCCCACCTTATAATAGATCATCTTAGATATGTACTCCCAATCATCACTAAGATTCCATGTCAAAAAGATCATGTCATTGATCTCGGAAATCTTTTCTCTTTCCCATGTCTCCTCATATACATGAACATATTTTCACAATACAGAAAATAACAGCACATCCTTTCCCTAAAACACTTTCTCATTATGATCCAATACACTTATCACATTCTCCTCAAAGGCTCAACATCAACATCATCCACATCAATGACATTAGAAGGGTTGGGGTGATACTTCCGAAGTTTTGACACATGAAAAATTTCATGCATATACTTGTACCTCTATTGAAGATGAAATCAGTATGCCACTAACCTAATTCTCTTCATAACTTCAAATGGTCTAACAAACCTGGATAAAAACTTCCCTGTCTCTACATCCTGCAGTGAACCAATCTAGGTGACACCTGAAGGAATACACGATCACCCTCTAAAAACTGTAGGGGTCATTGATGTTTATCATCATATGACTTTTTTCTACTCTAATACATATTTATATGCTTCTAAATCATCTAAACCTACTATGATGTCTCCTATACTAGACATAGACCCAACTGTTCTAACTCACCTACCTTTATCCATCATATATGTGATCTTCGTGGCCTACCGTAAAGTTCATTGTATGGTTCCATATGAATATTTTCCTTATTACTATTGTTATACGTTAACTCCACCAAAGCTAAGTGATTCTCTCGAGACCCACTAAATTTTAGGGCACATGCTCATAGCATATCCTCAAGAACATGTATAGTACGTTCTGACTACACATCTATCTGTGGGTGTAAATATGAACTCGGTAAAACTTATATACCAAGTTACTTCTTGAATCCTTTACATAAGTGTGAAGTAAAGCATGATTCATGTTTTAAAACTATAGTTTGTGGCACCCCATGTAGAAGGACTATCTATCGGAAAAATAATTCCTAGAACTGTTCCACTGAGAAAGTCTCTCATACTAGTAATAAATGTGATACATTTTTCAAATGGTCCAAAATCACCCAAATTTCATCATTCTTCATAGGTTTCCTCAAGAGACCCTCCATAAAATCTATAGTACCAGCATCCCACTTCCATTCCAGAATGGGAAACAACTGTAGAAACCCCCCAGGTCATTGATGATCTGCCTTTACCTATTTATAGGTGTAACATCGTGTCATGAACCATACTTTCACTTTTTTCATGTTCGGTGACCAAAATTGTCATTGCAGGTTACGATAAACTTTGGTCACACCTGCATACACTACTTACTTTGAGGCATGAAATTCACATATAAGATCCTCATATATACTCAGAGGCATAACAACATGATTCCTGGTATAGATGATCACATACTCATCTATGGACCAATCTAAAGGTGTCTCCCCACCTTTAAGGCTTTACCTCAAGTCCAGACATTCCATATCATCATATTGTTTATCCCTGATCCATCTCAAAAATATAGACTGAACTAAAACTAACATGAGATGTATATGATCTTGACACTTCCAAACCACAACATGAAAATCATTTAGTAAATCCATCATCTTTCATTCAGAACTATACTTCTAAACTTCTTGAGTCTGAGTTTTCCTTCTTAAGGAGTCAACCACATTTTTTCCTTTCTCAGATATATATTCTAGCTCAAAATCAAATGACTGCATATAATCAAACCATATCCACTACTGGAGATTAAAATATTTCTATGAAAATATATACTTTACACTATTGTGATCAGTATACACTGTAAACTTCTCTCTCAATAGAAAATTTTGCAAAAAAATCAAGGTATAAACCACTACTACTAACTCGATGTCATATGTAGGATAGTTATGTTTATAAGGACTTTGTGTCTATGACCCATATTCCACAACTTGATCTCCCTGCATCAATAATACTACAAGATAAATCCTAGAAGCTTCAAAAAACCATATACTCCTCAACTATCTTAGGTGGGATCAATATTGTTGTCGATGTCAATATCTTCTTCAACTCTTGAAAATAATTCGTTCATGGTTTCATCCATTCAAACTTTATTTCATTTTTGGTCAAGCCATAAAACTATGCTTCTAAAAGGTAAAAGTCCTAAATTAACCTTTGGTAATATAAAACTAACCCTAGAAAGATATATATATATTGAAAAAATTATTAGGAAGCTCCAAAAAAACCACTACCTACGCCTTTTCTAGGTCCATAGACACACCTTCCTTTGAGATTATGTGTCCTAACACGTTTACCTGATCAATCAAAAACTAAAACTCAGATATATTATTGTATTACTGATGATCTATCAATATTCATGGTATGATGTCAAGATGTAGTGAATGATCACCATGAGTCTTGTAGTACACCAAGATGCCAACCACAAACACAATCAAAAACTAATCTGGGTATGGATGGAAGATTCTATTCATCAAGGCCATAAAACATGAATTTGTGTTCATCAGCCCAAATAGATTTGTGAATAACATATATAGTCTATACCTTCTTCTAAAAGAATTACTTAGTATATCATAAGGTAAAAATATCAAAAAATGATACCCTGATCTTAATTAAATCATTGAAAAAACAAAATCTCCCCTCAACAATTCAAAAAGATCATCGATATGCGGAAGATGATAATGTTCATTCAGTTAAATTTCATATAATCAACATATAAGAATATATTCTCATCAAACTTATTTTCAAGAAAGACAGTAGAACCCCAAGGTGATATACTTGGAAAGATAAACCCCTTTTATGTCAAATCTTCTAATTGAGTCTTGATTTCTGAAAGACCTTTCAGTTCCATTCAGTATGGTGGAATTCAAATTGGGTTAGTCCCAGGCATGACCTCAAATATAATTACACATATTTCTTCAGTGTAATCCCAAATAAGTCTTCACGAAATAAATCTTGAAACATATCCATTGTAGGTGGAAATATATCATAATTCAAACATATGTCATTTAGATATAAACTTGACAACTGGGTGGAAATATCCCTCAATTTCAGGTGAATTTTCCCTGCACATCCCGACTTTATATCTTATTCTTCATTGTGAATATATTTTTCACTCTCAAGAGACATAAAAGTCAATCTTCAGTGGTAACAATCGTTGTGATCTTGGTACGCTACCAAAAAGTCTATGCCCATAATTAGGTTGAATCCTGACATATCTAGAATATTGTGATCTAAAAGAAAATTAAACTCCCTAACTCAAAGATAACACCCTTTTTAGAAACATATGTCTCTATATATTACTCCGAAAGGTTTATTCATCATCAATACCCCACTTATGAACTCCACCACTAGGCTCAAACCATTCATATGTTGGGAAAAATAAATGTATAAGAGGCACCATTGTCAAATAATGAAGTAGATAATTTTAAATATATAAGAATATAACCTCTCACTATCTATGGTACATCATCATTATATGTAACACCCCAATTTTTTGGGGTACGCTTCGTCTTAATAATTCAATAGCTTATGCTGCACGCAACACTGAGTTTCATCGCACAATGACTAATCAATGTTTCCATTTAAAAGTGATGATGAATATTTTTAACAAAAAAATTTATTCTATATATATCCCATATAATTTTAACATTTATCTTAAGTTTGAATTTAATTTTTCAGATAAAATAAGTATTTTTCAAAAAAACAATTTTTCTTCCTTTTAAGGAAGACCCCTTTTAAAATATTAAATTTGACACTTTTATATATTCAATTTTATAAAATTTAATTCCTCTTTATAATCGGGACATAAAAATATATTTTGGTTGAATTTTTGGTAATTTTCTGATAACTTTCATATTTTGATGAATAGTAAAAATAATAAATTTTAATTGAAAACAACATTTTTAATCGAAATAATTTATAGTGTTAAATTCTAAATTTGAGTGTTTTAAAAGTATAATTAGATTATATCTCTCTTATTTAATGTAATATAGGTCATTGGATGTAATTTTACATTTAAATTGGATATAAACAATTGTCAATATTCTGATTGTTTTTACTTATTAAAAAACCCGCTTTCTAGTTTTGATAATAGAAATTAATTTTAAATTAATTTCAACCAATTATATGTTTTTAATTTGAAAAAATGGATACCATATTTGGAATCATAAAGTCCAAATTTTGTAAATAGGTTCCTTTTATTTTTGGACATTATGAATAGTAACTTTAGTAATTATTTTTATTTACCATGGTTAAAGGGTAAATCCGGTAAACAAGGGTAAAAATTATATAATAATAATATAAAACTACCCTAACATGTGTACTAATCCTATTTGATGAGATATGTTCGACCATGAGTATCCTTAGGCAGAGATGTCTACATTTGGGAGCCACTTGGGCGTGAAAATGACATTTTAGAATATTTAATTTAAAAGAAAGGGAAATATAGCATAAGCATGTATATTTTAATAAAACAATTTTAATAAAGGGTTATATAAATGATCTATATGATTATAAATAGTAATAAAAATATAAAAATATTTTCTACATCATGGTATTTTATTTATAATTTTTAGTCATTAAATAAATATATTTATTTATGATATAATGATAATGCAGTGATTACCGTATTAATGAGAGATTCAAATAAATAAATTTATAAATATTAAAATAAATATAATTTGGAAATTTTTATTCCGTAAAAAAAAATTTGGTATGCAATTTACATATAAGGTATTCATTAATGCCTTTTTTCTATGGAATCAAGTTGTTATGACTTTAACAAAAATCAATTACTAATTGTGTCAAAATTTACATAAAAGAGTTTTCAAAATAAATACTATTTTATTAAATGATATAAAAATCCTAAAAATATAATATTAGTCCAAATAACTTATATAATTATAAAATTTTAATTAATTATCCACTTTATATTCTTTTGAAATTTTATAGTAACTAAATTAAATCTATCATATAAAAATACAAGAAGACGCGAAAAGAGTGAAATTGTTTATCTAAGGGTTAATCCCAAAAGATAAGGTTAATTTTCGAAACTAAACTTGTATAAAAATACTTTTATGAGATTATTTCAACCCATACTCATTTATCCTCTAAATAAATTACTTTGAAGATATTATAAACTGAAAATCATTTTATAACAAATAAATTTTTCAATATTTTTCCTAAAGCCCCCTCACCTATATTATAAAAGGGAACCTCCATTTCTCTTTAACTCACACCTCTAAAGACTTTTTATTCGTCCAAAACCTTCCCATTTCTCATCCAAACCTCCCTCACTTCATCTTAGAGACTTAATTTTGGGCATAAATCCATCCCAAGAAGCCATTTTCTTTTCAAATCAAAAGGAAACACTCGAAGAAGTGGTAATTGTTTTATCAATCCTTTCAAAGTTCTTTTCTTCTTCTACTTCCTATTTCTCTATTGTTTACATTATAAAATAATAACTCTAGTACCTTCCACATGATGATATTTTGTTATAATTATGGTACAACCATATTCCTCCTTTTATCCATCCTATGAAAAAGAATATCATTATGCGTGTGTATGCAATGCTTATCATCTCCATATCATGGTGTAAATAGTTTTTCATGAACACTTTATTTCTATGGATATAACGATGAATATAATGGATTTAAATAATAAATATAACATGATATTATTTATTTAAAAATTCATATTCCATCCAATTTCATACTATTTAACCATTAATTAAATGATATCATTGCTCGTGTGTACGTATGACTTACTGTCTCCACGACGCAATGAGACTCATCTTCCACATTCACTATCCAATAATGATTATAAAACAAATATATTATTCATAATTATTCAATATATGACACAATAAGTCTACTATAATGATATATATGTATGTATATGTATTTACATATATTTTATTCAATTACTTCAATTCAATATGATAAGAAAACAAAAACAATATTCATGCATACCTACGGCCTATCGTCTCCATGAACGGTGTACTATATTTCATTTATCTATCTAATATATATATTTATATTATGAATATATATGATATAAAAATCATATTATACATTATGGAAGTAATTTAATCGTTATCTAAGTAATATGATCTAGAATAACAAGTCAAAACACATATAATAAACAAAGGGATTATTACCCAAAACGTTGCATTAACGTGGAATTGTCAATAAACGGGTAATATAGAATCATAAATAAATCATATATAATATCATACATATTATTATGATTATAATAGAAGTTAATAATATTTATAAAAACATTTTACAGGATTTTTGGACACGTACGGAGAGTATCAGACATGAGCTAAGAGTTAATTTCACAATTTTATTATTATTTGAGGTTGTTTATGTGTGTGTATCTACTGGGAATTTCTTATTATCCATGTCTATGTTTATAAAAATGTTTTCATAAAATAATTTACTATAATCCTATGGATGTTTAAAGAAATTTTTACCCATGTTTTAGTTTTTATAAAATGTATTGAAAGGAATATTTTGGTCATTTTCCAAATGAGGTACTTTATAACATTTTTGATAAATTAAGGAAATAATTTTTTTAACTTATATGGTGAGAGCAGAAAATTTTATACCATTATTCCAACTTATCATTTTTAATCATTCTTTATAAGTTTATTTTCAAAATAGTTTTTTATTTTAAAATTTTACAGCTTCTAAATGTTTTAAAGTAAAAGGGATATTTCCCTTAAAGAGTTTTAATGAATTTATTAAATTATTTTCTTCCATGTCAATATCTATTGTTGTATTTTTTTCTTTTTTGAAGTTGATTTATTATTATACAATCGTCCATATTTTATTGAATGTTTTTTGATATGTTTGATTGTGGATGTGCTATTTTTATACTATTCATGGTTTACGGGTAAAGTATTAAAAATTTTTATGCTATTTTAAATAAAAAAATTTAAGTTGTGTTTCAACCTATTCATATGAGGAATGTATTGGAAATTGTAAGTGATGAGAGGGGCCCACTATATCCCCTCAGAGCATCGGTAGGTCTCATGAGACAAACTAGTGTCTTGTCACAAGGCCTTGAGAGAATATTGATGTATGTTCTTGGCATGAGGCCTTGACATAGTGGTTATGATGTCTGGCATTATGAATTCTCTCGTTATGAGATTAGTTATTGATTTTATATGGGATTATTCGAATATTATAATATCCATGTTAATGTTTAAATAAAATTATTTTATTTATTATTTCTATATTATGCTGAAAATAATTTTTTAAAAGGCTTTTGTTTTAGTTTTATACCTTTCTTTAAAAGTTTATGCTAATTCTTGATAGCTTCTATTATATTGTTTATCCTTATTGAG
The DNA here is from genome assembly GCA_963277665.1 of Viscum album. NCBI lineage: Eukaryota > Viridiplantae > Streptophyta > Magnoliopsida > Santalales > Viscaceae > Viscum > Viscum album. The sequence goes on from OY728128.1 coordinate 842,628,954, forward strand.
CATCTGAGCTCACCCCTTTCTTATGTTTTATTTTCCCAAGATGTCAAGAAGTGTTTTATGGTAGATATGTAGTGTTAATCTATGGTAATAATGGTGTTCTAAAATGATTATCTATGTGGTAGTTTATGTTAGATATTATAATTTTAAGTTCATGTATGTAATATATTTTACATGACTGTTAAACTGATCCATCCTTTGGAACTTTATTCCTTGTAATCATTCCAATGTATTTAAATAATGCACCAGCTGTAGGAAACTGGGGCCAGGGCGTTATATTTGGTATTTGAGGAAGTTTATAAAAAAATTTGGAAATATATTTCGAAATCATATATTATGTTTCATAACCCTAAGATAGACTTTGATGATAAGTATAAAATAACCCCCTATAATTTTTCTAACCATCGTGGATAACCTAGGATTAAACATAAGATGTTATAGATTAAAAGTATCATCAATTGATTATGTGGTTTTCATCACTGATATTTGTTTCTCACCTAGTTCTTTTTGGTCTTAGTTAATGGAGGAAACTAGAAGGAATTTGATTAACATTGGGTTTGATAGAAAATCTGGTTATTTTGAGAAAAAAATTGGATAATGACTGGAGAGACAGATATTGTGATTATGCCGAATTAGTAATCATGAAATATGATTAACAATGTTATATTTGATGAATTTACAAACACATTGTGTAAGAGGAAGATGAATGATTATAAATGTTCAAATTTTAAGAATCATAGAGGAAATAAGATTCAGCTTCCAACATGTCAAGAGGAAGGGAAGAAGAACCTTGAGGAATACCTCAAATGGAGAGGAAGATGTTATATCTATGGGAAAAAAGGTCGTAAAGTGGCCAATTGTTATTTAGATCAATATCTTATTAGTGGAAATCATAGGCATTACCCAAATCAATGCTGAGACATAAGAATCTACCTCTAAACCATATAATGATTGAAGTATTTATGAATTTGGATCCAAGAATTATGAATAGTGAATTATATAAGGAGTATTCATTTTACGTTTTCACTAATTATTCACAATAATATGTTGAATAGTTATAATGGACAAGAAAATTGATTTAACGGTAATATTATTTGGATAACATATGATTAAGGTAAAGAAAAACCTTAAAATGTTCCTTATCTTAAGATAGTAATGTTTGGATAAAGATATGTTGGATTTGAATAATTAAATTGAATGATGCTAGTTTCTTGAGAACTAATTATGGATTTTTCAATAAGAGGTTTATTCTATCATGGATGAAGTATACAACTTTTGTGACTTAAGGAATAATCAACTATGTTTTGGAACAAGGAAACATGCATGTTTTAATAAGGATTTCTGATAACCAAGGTTTTTACCATGACTCAAGAGAATACATGGTAAAGGTGTTCACATTTTTGTAATGTGACAACCAAGAATTTCCCTATGAGATATGGGAGATAAATTCTAAGCCGATTTTGTTCACCTCTTTCAAAAATTTTAGATTTTTTGTTTTCAGAAGGATTTTAATGTTATCCATTTATGGATAGTATAATTTTTACTCCTATTAAAGTTTGTTAGATTAATGTATTATCTCACTATAGGTGCACTTATGCATATGTGATAAACCATGCTAACATTTTTTTTGAGACATATGGAATGAAATATCATTCTTTTTATGGATCACATGATCTTCCAACTCTTCAGAAATGAAAAATTACACTTCATTTCCTTGAATAAGAGATGAAGTGGAAATTGTTCAAGGAATGACCAATGGTGAGACTGTACTTAAAACAACTAAGTATTTCTTCTCATGTTCTTCAACTTTAGGTAAAGGATCTTGAAAACCAAAGAAAATTTCCTAGTACCTTTTTTTGCGATGAATCAAATGGTCCCTCAGATCATCATAGATTTATAGCTTTCAGATTGTTAACATTCTCCTAATAATATTCTATATCACTATCCATCAGAAGATGATAGTTATATTTTTATTTCAGGTCTATTTTTTCCTACATGGAACACTAGTATGTGTTAGTTCTGGCTACCATCACAATTACCTTTCTTTATTTTAAAATAGAGTTCTCATTAATCCATTTTTGAATGTGGGATCTCAACTAAGATATTTTTAAATATCAAAACTAAAGTTTTTAATCATATTTTTAAAGTGTGATGATACAATTTTTTGAAGGAGGGAATAATGTAACACCTCAAGCTTCCGTGGTACACTCTTCTTAATAATTCAATAGCTTGAGTTACATACAACACTGAGTTCGAGTGCACCATGACCTATAAAACTATCCATTTAAAAAGAGGTAATGAATATTATTAACCAAATTTTAATTTTATATATATATTTCAAAAATTTAACATTTATCTTATATTTTTATTAGACATAACATTAGGACAAATTCATTTTTTATATAAAAGATGTATTTTAAAAAAAAGATGTTTTTCTTCCTTTTAATTGTGAAGCCTTTTTAAATCCTATATTTTACCCTTTTATATATTCAATTTTAATGAATAAAATTCTTATTTATAATAGGGACATAAAAATTTATTTTTTATGAATTTAATGTACTTTTCTGATAAATCTCATAATTTGATGAATAATGAAAAATACTAAATTTTAATTGAAAAAAACTTTTTTAATCGAAATAATTTATAGTTTTAAATTATAAATTTGAGTGGTTTTTAAGTATAATTATATTAAATTTTTATAATTTAATATAATGTGTGTCATTGGAAGTAATTTCAAATTTAAATTGGATATAAACACATGTCAATATTTTGATAGTTTTTTACTTCTTAAAAACCCACTTTCTGGTTTTGACAACGGGAATTAATATTAAATTAATTTCATCCAATTATTTATATTGATTTTAGAAAAATAGATTCCATATTTTTAATAATACGGTCCAAATTTTTTAAATATGTACCTTTTATTTTTGGACAACATGAATACTAACTTCAGTAATTATTTATATTTACCATGGTTAAAGAGTAAAGCAGGTAAATAAGGGTAAAAAAATAAAATAATAATAATATAAAACGAACCTAAAATGTGTCTTAATCCTATTGGATGATTTATGTTAGACCATGACCATCCTTAGGTAAGAATTTTTTCATTTGGGATCCACTTGGGTGTGAAAATTACATTTTAGAATATTTAATTTAAAAAATATAAATATAACATAATAATGTATATTTTAATAAATTAATTTTAATATAGGGTTATATAAATGATATCTATTAATATAAATATTAATTATAAATTAAAAAAATTCTACATCATTGTATTTTATTTATAATTTTTATACATTAAATCAATTTATTTATTTACGATACAATGGTGATGAAGTGATTACCATATTAATGAATGATTAAAAAAATGAATATATAAATATTAAAATGAATTTAATTTGAACATTTGGATTTCATGAAATATTTTTTTTATGGTATTTACATATGAGGGATATTTTAATTCCTTTTGTTCAAAGTGATCATGTTTTTATGACTTTAAAAAATCAATTACTAAATAGTGTCAAAATTTACAGAAATGAGTTTATAAAACAAATAATATTTTATTAAATGATAAAAAAATCCTAAAAATATAATATTAGGAAAAATGACTTTGATAATGTTAAAAATGTAATTAATTATCTACTTGAGGTTCTTTTTTCATTTTATAGTAACTAAATTAACCCTATAGTATAAATATACAAGAAGACATGGTAAGAGTTAAACTATTTAACTAAGGGTTAATCCCAAAACATAAGGTTAATTTCATGTACTAAACTTGTCTGGAAATAATTGTATAAGAGTATTTAGACTTTTAATCATATTATCCTTGAAATAAATTACTTTTGATATATTAGAAACCTTAAATAATTTTATAATAAATTAATATTTCAATATTGTTTTTAAAGATCCCCACACATCTCTAATAAAAGGGTACCTCCCTTTCTCTTTAACTCACACCTCTAAATCCTTTTTGGTTCATCCAAACCCTACTAATTTCTTCTTAAAACCTCCCTCAATTTACCATAGATTCATAAAATTGGGTATAAATCCATCTTAATAATCCCTTTTGTTTAAATAAATAGGAAACACCTAAAGAAGAGGTAATTTTTTTATCAACCCTTTCAAAGTTATTTCCTTCTTCTACTTCTTATTTCTATATTTATCCATATTAAATAATTACTCCAATACCTTACACAGGCTGATATGTTATTATAATTATGGGAAAACCATATTACTCTTTTTACCCATCCTATGAAAAACAATATCACCATGCGTGCATATGTGTGAGTTACCGTCTCCACGTCGTGGTGTAAATTTTTTTTCATGAACACTTTATTTCTATGGGTATAACGATGAATATAATGGATGTAAATAATAAATATAACATTATATTGTTTCTTTAAAGTTAATATTCCAACCAATTTTATACCATTTAACCATTAATGAAATGTTTTCATCGCTTGTGCGTACGTACAACTTATCGTCTCCACAACGCGATGAGGCTCATCTTCCACGTTCACCATCCAAGAATAATTATAAAAAAAAATATATTATTTAAAATTATGAAATATATGACATAATAATTCTATTGTAATGATATATATATATATATATATATATTTACATCTATTTCATTCACCTACTTCCATTCAGTACTCTAGGAAAACGGAAACAACGTTCATGCGTACATACGACCTACCGTCTCCATTAACGATGTATTCTATTTCATATATCTATCTATTATATATATTTATATTATGAATATATATGATATAAAAATAATTTTATACATTTTGGAATTAATTAAATTTTAATCTGAGTAATATGATCAAGAATAAAAAGTCAAAACACGTACAATAAACAAAGCGATTATTACCTAAAACATTGAATTAACTTAGAATTGTTAATAAATGGGTAATATAAAATCATAAAATAATAATATATGATATAAAAAATATTATTTTTATTCTTATATAAGTTAATAATATTTTTAAAAACATTTTACTGGAGTTTCAGACATGTACGGAGAGTATCAGACCTAAGGTAAGGGTTAATTCCACAATCTCATTATTATTCGATGTTGTTAATACGTAAGTATCTACTATTAAATATTTATCCTCCATATAAATGTTTCAAAAAATGTTTTTATAAATTGTTTTAATATAATACTATGGATGTTTAAAGTTATTTCTACATATGTTTGAATTTTTATAAAAAAAATTGAAACGAATATTTCGGTGGTTTTCCAAACAAGGTACTTTATGATCTTTTTGACAAATTAAGGAAAGAATGTTGTTTTACCTTATATGGTGCAAGTGGATATTTTCTTCCATTTTTTCACCTTATTATTTTTAATATTCCCTTACAATATTATAATGTTATTTTCAAAAGAAATGTTTTATTTTAAAATTACACGGCTTTTAAATGTTTTAAATTAAAAAATGAATATTTCCCTCAAAGAGTGTTAAGGAATTTATTAAATTATTTTCATTAATGTTAACATCTATTATTGGATTTTATGATTGATTGAAGTTGACTTGTTATGATACAATCTTCCATATTGTATTTAAGGTATTGTGATATGTTTGAATATAGATGTAGTATGTTTATAATATTCATGGTTTATTTTTAAAGTATTGACATTTCATATGCTAGTTTTAATATGAATGTTTATTTTATGTTTCAACATTTTCATATGAGAAATTCATTGGACATATTAATTGACGGGTGGGACCACTATAGACACTTGGTGCATCGGTAGTTATTATTAGACAAACTAGTGTCTTGGAATAAGGCCTTGACAGAATTTTTTTGTATGGTCTTGGAACAAGTCCTTAACGTAGTGGTTATGATGCCCGGTATTATTTATTTCCTTCTTATGAGATTAGTTATTGATTTTACATATGTTTATTTGACTAGTATAATATCCATGAGAATGTTTGAATGGAATTATTTTACTTATTAATGTCATATTATGCAAGAATACAATGTTTTAAAAGGCTTCTATTTTAGTTTCACACCTTTCCTTAAAAATTTATGCTAATTTTTGATAGATTATACTATATTGTTTATCATTATTGAGCATCTAAGATCACCCATTTCTTATGTTTTATTATACCAGGATTCCAAGAAGTGTTTTATGATTGATATGTGGGGTTAATCTAAGAAAATAATGGCATTCTCAAATATATATCTATGTTGTAGTTTATGTTAACAATTATAATGTAAAGTTCTTATATGTAATATATTTTCCAAGATAGCTAATCTGATCAGTCCTTTGAGACTTGATTCCTTGTAAACATGCCAATGTATTAAAATAATGCATAGGATCTAGGAAACTGGGGTCGGGGATTTACATTATCCATAAGGGTAGGTTGAATAGCATGTAACTGTCTATCCCCTCTTCCTTATGATTTAGTTTGGGCTCCCTAAGCTGCACCCCTTTGCTGATACAGGCAGTCTTTCCAAAAAGTACCATGTCCATTACCACTACCTCCATGTCTATTAGAACTCCAACTAAGAGCCGTATATGGTGTATAAGATCTCTTTCCCACACACTTATTCTTCCTTGTTGCTCCATCATTACCCATATGTCATGGGTTTCTATAGAATTTCTATAGATGTACCATCCTACCCCAATATCGGTACTCTACCGGTGGTTAGAGATAGTGTCTATAATAGTGGCCCGACCTATTATAGTGGTGAAAAAAACTTTGGTATGAAATTGAGTAATTGATCCTTCCCCTTGGAGACTCTTCCTACTATCTCCCTGGCTAACACTCTCGTAGTGATTCTTTCTGCTCTTAGAATATGTTCCTTTTAAACATAATAAAGAAACCATCTGTCTTCTCTTGGAATCATCCTTTAGGTTCCCCTCTGTTATTAGAACCTCATCCACTACCTCAACAAACTTCTTTAACTATAATAGGTTATATTGGGACCTAATATCACATTTAAGCTCAACATGGAAATACAATTTCTTTAGTGTCTAATCCCCTAACATCACTGGAGAAAATCCTAAAAAATCTGTAAAGTGTCTAGCATAGTCTATCCTAGACATACTTACCTAATTCAACAACATGAACTCATCTTATTTCTTCTACCTCAGCGTCTCTAGATAAATATTCTCTAGGAACTTTTCTAAAAAGACCTTCCTTAACATGCCATCAATTTATCTAGCCCAAACCTAAATGTCCCACCAGTACTTCGCTGATCCTCGTAGCATATTAGCAGCCAACTTGGCCCTCTTCTCAACTAGGGTCTCAAAATGGTCAAGTATAGTCTATATGGACTCAATATATAACTTTTCTATGTTAGTCCCACCCTCTATGGTAAAATTAGTAGAGTTATATAACTGAATATCCAATTTAATATCAGACATGCTATTCATAATTCGACCTATTTATCTTTCCATGAATTGCATAAACTGAGAAACATTATCTCAGAACTTCTCTCTCACTTACTCACCAAGAAGTACTAGTGCCTCAAGTTCCACTACCAGAGGAGAATATCCAGCCACATCCTCCTATATTCCTCTCAAAAAGCTTAATCATGGATGAATATCTCAAAAACTCCAAACACATGGCTTATGGATCATACCACAACTTTAAAACATTTCACAAGTAGAATTTCACATTAATCCATAACAATTAATTCCTTAAACCTAGCCAGACGGTCAAAACCGAGGCTCTATCACTACCCTTAACCATCCTATGTCTAGGTCATCATCAAGAAAGGGTAAACTAATTCTCAAATTAAAGTTTCTCATTAGACGTTCATTTATTGAACTTTTTTGTAATTTATCAATTTCATATTACACACCATTTTCAATTTCATATTAGGATAATTTTCATCAATATTTACAAAATTAAGGAAAAATAGTTCCATTTCAACAACATATCCTGAAATCATTGTTCATGCATGCCAAAAATGATTCATGTAACAAAATAATACTGAGTGCATAGAATTATGAATTCATATTCAACCCTCATTTCATACCAGGACATGAGTCAAATCCCATAAAAATTTAAAAACAATAATCACATCACACAAAAAGTACATTACTCAAGGTGAAATAGGATCAACTGTAATAACACACATCAATAACAGTAGTCCCACCCAAGGTACTTGGCTTTTACCCTCATATATCGGTTAGCTACTCCCATGCATGACATCTTAACAAAGACATGACTCATCCTAATATACTTTCTACCGTTTCCAAATTTTAATAAAAAATAAAAATAAATAAAACCCATATGATGCCACATTGTAAGATCCCAACCTGGGTGCCACACACCAATGCCTAGAGACAGTTTTCTATATGAATATAATCACACCTCCTCATATGCCATAGGCTTTCAACTAGAAGTGAGGGTCTAATATTGATCATAGGGACACTATACCCTATTTATAAAAGTATCACAACAACATAAATAAATGAAAATAAAAAATATATATAATAATAACCAGAATGACACTAATATCACAAGACATCCAAATAGGAAAATACAATACAAAAATAAATAGTATATGTCCCATGCCAAAGTACATGTCAAGTGTTAATATGAAAAAACCTAAATAAATTAAGACACAAATAACTCCAAAGAGGGTCCCAAACCACATATTTTACCCTTATCCATGATCTATCCCGACTCTTCCATCTAACATAGGGACCTTTCCCTTAACATGTCATGTAACCATGAAATCTATTTGGGTACCGATCAGGCAGCCAGAGTAGGGTGTGATCATAACTCAGTAGGACACCACTACCAATGTCTAATACAATATCCAGTCAATAATAGTGTATGAAATTCTATAAATAATAAGTACAAGAAATAAAGTAAAATGTTTAAATTTATTCAATTAATCTTTATTTAACCACATAAAACCTCAGGTTCTTGAGGAAACCAGTTATCTCATTACCTACTTAAACCCATACTGAATTCAAAACTATCCCCAAGGTATATCATATATCTGAATTTCATTGTTACTATCCATTATCTCAATTCATATATGAATATCATTGGTATCATTCATCATCTCAATTAATATGTGAATGTCATTATTACCATTCATCACCTCAATTCATATTTTTAATTATTTTTTTACCTTTCATAATTTCAATTCATATCTCAATTTCATAGTTACCATTCATCATCTCAATTCATATCTTAATTCCATTTCTACCATTCCTCGTCTCAATTCATATCTAAATGCCATTATTACCACTCATCATCTCAATTCATCAATTTAACAATATTTATCATGATGGGATTTTGATATAGCAAACCATGTCCTATACATGATTATCACATATATAATGATACCAAAATTTCACATGTAGAAAAATAGAACAATATATCACAACAACCCCTTAATTAATTCATTAATTAATTAACCCAATTTAATACTCTCATATTCACATTATTCCACTAATTGATTCAATAATTAATCAATTACCACATTTAAATTAATTAGTTCTATAATTAATTAATCACATAAATTACATTATTTAATTCAACAATTAATTAATCACCTATATTCCATTAATTAATTAAAAATTTAATTATTCACAATAATTCCATTAATTAATTCAGTAATTAATTAATCAACTAAATTCCATAATTAATTCAATAATTAATTAATCACATCAAATTGCACTCATTAATTAAATAATAAATTAATTACTTAAATTACATTAATTAATTAAAAAATTAATTATTCACATAAATTCCATTAATTAATTCAATAATTAATTATTCCATTTTAATCAATTATATTAACATAAAATTATCCATTAATTAACTCAACAATTAATTGATCTAATTCCACAATCCCAATATCCCCATAATTAATTCAATAATTAGTTATTTTAATTCAATCAACTCAATATCCCAATTTAAAGGTCCCTTAATTAATTAATTTAGTAAATTAATTTATTTAATGTAAGAATCTCAACATAAAAACATCCAATATGAATTAAAAATTAAATACATGTAATTGAAATCAATAATTTTGTATTAGAATAATATACCACATACCTCAATAATGGTAACTAATTCTCACCAATAGTTATCCTCAATTTGAGTGGAATAACCCCAATCACGTTGATGATCGGAATCTTATTTCAAATCCTAGATCCAAAATAAAAAAGAAATAATCTCTTTGAAATCTACATATAGATATAGATATAAATACAATAGAGGAATATCCTTTCAATTAAAGGTATAATAATGATAATGATATGGGAAACTAATCGGTATTTGATTTACTTATCGAGAGAGGTGCAGATCTCCAATCTAGGCTTCGAATCATAAAGAACGGAGGTTAGGAGCCCTAGAAATACATCTGGGAGCATCCAAAAATGATAGGAATAGGTTATATTCTAGTTGGGGTTTATATTGGTTTAATATTTTGGTTTGGGTATTTTAAAATCAAATCATAGAGGTAATGAAAAATTCATGCACAGTTTCCTCGGCAGGGGTGTAGGGTTTGAAAAATAGTGTGCCTTAACCATGAACCACTTCTAGGGGATGCATGGTATATTCTAACATGGGGCATAGTTTGAAAAATCATGCACCACCCTTTTTAATCCACTATGTTTTGGTTCTTAGTGTTAGATGGGCTGGGGCACACAGTTTGGGAAAACTGTGCTCCAACCATGCACTTTCCCTCTTCCTACCGAAATTCTCATTTTTCACCCAAACGTTCCCCAAGGTAAAACCCAAAAAAGTTCTCAAAACTAAAAAAATATTATCTATAAACGAACCCAATGCATCTTAGGAAAATTTCATGCTCATATATAGAGATTTTTAGGACTATAGACTTAATTGAGTAACTATTCTAAAGAATAGGATTCCTATTTTAGAGTTTTATTGATCAAAGGTACCATAAGTAGTAGATTACACAATGTAATCTCATCGATCATGAAGATCCAAAAATAAGAACACAATATTAAAACTAAGAGGTTTTACAATGATACCTCACATAAAAAATGACATAGTAAGAACATTGAAAAAATACATTAAATCAATCAAAATTAGTGAAGTGATTCCCAAGAACTCAATTATAGGATTTATATTATGTTTTATTTGTGTTCTATCCCTCAAATACCTTGGTATAATGTAAATAAATTGATTTAAAAAACATTGAAGATAAAATTAATACTTCTTCATATTAAATTTAAATAACATCAAAATCACACATTATATTTTTATGAGTATTGTTAAGCACTTGCATTGTGTTTTGAAATTTAGGTGCATCGATTTTGTTAACTAGAATAAAAACATTTAGAAAATTAGAAAAAAAAATTAACACAAAAAATATCAAACAAAAAATAATCAAATTAAATCAAATTCATCATGAATGAATTTTGATATTGATTAAAAAAATATTAAAGTAGTTTTTTGACTCAATAATCTCCTACTTTTTGAAATCTAAAAAACATGAATAAAAAAGTTGTGTTTGATAGAAATAAAAATAATAATTCTTGTAAGTTATAATAAGAAATATCACTGAGTTTAACATCATTAGGATTTATATGTCTCCCCTTTAAAACACAACCTAAAAAATATATTAGAAAAAGAAAAATCGTCCCCTTAAAAATGAAAAACTCAATCACTCTATGATTTTGAAAAAAAATCCCAAAAAAAGAAAAGAATATTACAATAGGGTAAAAATTAAATAAAAAATATTCAAAATAAAAAATAAATTCAAATGAAATAAGGAAGAGAAAAAATTTCTATAACTTCTGTATAAAATACTTCCCCTGGAGATTTGAAGTGAATGTTTTAAATTTTTTCCATCTTGAATTTATACTTATATCCATTTGGGAATTCATTTTATTCATCATTAATAAATCAATAGAAAGGAAAAAAAGTGTGTCCCTATTATTATATTTTCAAAATATGATATAAAAAACTAATCAAAATAGTTAAGATCAAGTGGTAATGTCCATAAGTACCAATGAATCATCCATTTACAATGATGAAAATAATTGATGTATATCAACATCAATCAGATGTTTAAGGAGTAAGTAATGGTTTTAATGATGTTTGAGTTTAAATCTAAATGAATAGTACAAAATAAAAATTCATTCTTTTATGTGATATTTGGTGATCATTTTTTCATGTTTCAGCAATACCTTCTCTTTATCATCAATCTTTATATTTAATTCATCTATATTTTAACTTGTATAATCTATCATTAGATTCTATTAAATAATAAATTGATTCTACCAATATATTTTTTATGTTTTCTCTTTAATATTATAATTCTAATGTCACGAATAAATAATGACCTCATCCAATCACTTCCATAAAGAAACTATGTGATCTGTAAAACACTGAATATTGATGTTTTTAGTCTTCTCATACCTCACTATTTTATCAATATTCATAATATATTTCTCATATACTTACTTAATATTTTAAAAATATTATTTCATCTCTCTTCCTACCATTCAATAATCTTCTTTAATTTCTTAAATATAATTGAATATATACTTTTTTCTTAAAAAAGACTTAACCTTTCTTTCATTATAGTTAAAATTGTAATGAAAATATCCAATCTATACAGATGTTCTGACATCAAAGAATCATGATTCTCAATCAACTATGATATTTACCTAATTTTCAATTCCATACTATATATTTTGTATAATTAAATTCCAGTATTTTAGAACAATTTCTAGATGAGTATTCTATTTATGAGTAAAAAAAGAATATCTACAGTATCAACTAATTACACTTCTTTATTTTCAATATAAATTTTATATAAACATTTATCTTCTCTATAATTCAACTTCACCGAGTCTGGTGGATCTACGAACTTAGCATTTTCAAGAACTTCTTCCACAAATGACTTAATTGATTTCATAGATTTTTAATGAGTGGACTTATTCCTCCAGGTTTCATATGATGAATTCTCTAAAAAGCATATTTTGATGGTGATGATGATGAAATTTAAATTATTTTATAATTGAGGTTTTATATAGTGTAGAATCATTCAGGGTAGATTTTACAACAACATCTTTTGAAATTTCTACTAGAACATCCTCCAAATTACTTTTTACCAAAGTTTAATGTGGTAAAAATATTTAGAATAAGTTTTAACTTTATCTTCAAATGCATTCTATTTCCCCGTTCTTGTTTTTTATTATAAAAATATAACTTCTTTAGTGATATCATAAGATCTTATATCCCAAGTTATCTGATAAAAACTACTACTAGAGGAACATGATATATCTTTATTATCATAGGAAAATATCTCTTCTTTTATGATGTACTTTATAAAATCTATTCTTCCATATAATATGTATCAATTTATTTATAAAAAATTATGCAATACATTATTAGTTTTCACTCTTCTAATTTATTCTAAATTTATTCAGATCTATTTACCTAGTCATCCCTTGGTAGTCAAATAATTATATTGGCCTTTTCATCTTAGGTTTCATCCAATTTTGTCATCTTCAGAGAATGGGACCCAATAGTTGCTAGAAATTTTTTATATATCCTCCATTTCTAAGCCTTTATATCAAAATTCTTCTACTTAGGTGATTCTGTTATAGAAATCAGAAATCCTTCTATTATCTTTCTATTATGTTTCTTCTAATTTATTTCATCCACCATAACCTTACCTTCTATATTATAAATAAATTTATATTATTTGGGATTATATACTAGTTTTATACTATCTATAGTCTCATATTTAATATAAACTTTCTTCTTCCTTTCAAGATCTCCCATGTTATTAATTGTATCCTTTTCTATCATCATTGTAAGGATTTGAATTAAAATGCTCAAATAATGTCTCGATTTTATCTTGTACATACCAATGAAAATATAATTGATATTTTACTAAATTATTTTTATAATATTAAATATTTATATATTCTAAATGAAGTCTAACACATAGATAAATTGATCTTTAATCATGTATTTTACTCCTTTTCATAGAAGAAAGAATCATTTCTATAATGACACATACTTTTCATACATTGGTATTACTTATAAATACATAAATATTAATTACAAAACATTTTGATATATGCCTAAATAATATAGGTCTATTGTATTTGGAAATATGGAAACATAAAAAAATCGTTTATAAAATATCTAAATCATCTCCCAGTTATTTCTGTATAACATGAACCCTTTATAGACATGTCATTTTTAATACCTCTCTACATAACATGGGGAAAGGAAACATAGTAAAATGGTGATATCAGATTCTCGGTATAGGTAAACATGGGATATATCCATATATTATCATATGAAATTATAAGATAAGTGTATGAATATGATATCATGAACATAATTTAAAATTTTTGTACTTAATCTTCCATAGATCATAAACATGATTCACGGAATAGAAATTCATCATTTCAAAAGACCTGAATCATGAGACAAAAAAATAATTCTACATAAATAATGATTCATAATATCAAGTCATAAAATTGTGGTACCAACATACGTATAAAAAATATTTCATAATTTCATGTTTAATAACCAAGATCATCAAACCATAGTAGATCCAACATCACCACCAGTATCTCGTAGTATATTCCACTAATCGACTAACAGCCCACAGTAAATAACACACATTAACTTACATACCATAGATGTATAATAATATATAAAAAATTACCCAATTAATTGGAGGGAGATATAGGTCCCACCCATCAAATAATGAAAACTATACATATATTTTCCATGAGATCATAAACCATTCATTATATCTGAACCCATGAAAAGAAATGGGTTCCATAAATAACTTTTCATCATAAATATAAACCACCCAGAGAAATAGTAATGATCTTATACATGGATCATATGACCATTAAATATTAAATAACATAAAACGATATAAACTTATAGGGAAAATGATTTCAAAATAACACTTGTAATAAATATTTAGTAAAGTACCCTTTCCATTTAGAAATCACTTCTTAAAAACTCTATAATTATAAAGTAAAAAAATTATTTGAAATGAACCTTATAAAATTATAAAGTAAGATTAAAATAAAATATTATTCATGATGGTTGTAAAATTAATTTATGTTTCATAAGTTAAAAAACATTCCTTCCATATTTTTTCAGAAAAGTCTCAATGTGCCTCTTTTGGAAAATGACAAAAAGATTCCTTTTAAACTGTTCAGTGAAAAGTAAAACATTGATAAAAATGAATTTAATATCATTGTTTAATGTTGAAAACATAATTTAATATTTTTTATAAAACATGTATATTGAATAAAAATATTCCCTTCTGGATACTTAAAAATAAAAAATGACAAATATTGTTGAGATTGTGAAATAAAATCTATACCACTTGGGTATATTTTGAATTAAAAAAAACATGGAAAAATAACATAAAATGAATCATTAAATACCATGAAAAATTTTATTAGTAATATAATAAATAAAATGTGATATATATACACCCCGCAAAATAAATAAGTGGTGAATATGATATATATCTCACAAAATTAAAAGTGAGAAGAGAAACTCTTACCTCAAGTTTTCCTTGATTTTAAATCATTCTAACCTATTATATAATAAATTTGAATTATTATAATTTTATAAAAAAATTCATTTAAATACCCATAATATCATATATTATCATTTATAACATTTTAACACCCTTTTTATCAATAATTCCTTATTAAAATTGTTATTTATGGGTGTTAACTATTTTTTATCATGTTTATTTCTGTTCAGTGGTTCCATTACTTATACATTTATCTTGGTTCCATAACTAACAGATTTTAAATATGATATAAATATAATATATATTCCTTACATATGTATTTATAGTCCTAAAGAAAGATAGATATAGAAAAATAAATTGCATCGTTCATGCAGAAGGTAGGTCGTACCTACACTTGTACACTATTTTTATTTTTCATTGGATGAAATGAAAGAAATTTAAATATTAATTCACATTTATTGGATCGTTATTATATAATATATATAATATTTATTTAAAATATTTATCTTTATTACTATCCATTTAAAATATAAATAAACAATGAATCAAATAGCCTTGTGGAGGTGGTCGTCCACACATACACAAGAGCAATGTTATTGTTTCCCAAATGCTTTGATGGTAAGAAGATATATATTATATTATAATTAAAAAGTATAATTGTGTCATGAATATTATATATAAATATTAAACCCATCATAATAACCATTAATAAAATATGGTGATGAAAAGTGAATTTTATTGTTGCGTGGAAACGGTAATACATACGTACGCACGAGCGATACTTTTGTATCTCATTTGATAGGAAGGAGGGTATATAACAGTTGTTTAATTATTTTAAATTTTAATAATATTTAGTATAATTAATTTAATATTTTATGATAAATTATATATATTTATAGGAGATAAATAATATTAGAAAATGAATAGATCAGTTAAGGTGATTATCTCTTCTTAGAAACAACTCTTTTAGATCTCCTCTAAATGGATCTAGGTTGAGTATTTTAGTAAGACCAAAATAACTAATTGTATATAAAGAAGTTTAGAACATATATTTATAGATTCTTTTGATATATAAGGCTCAATGTAAAGAAAATAAGTGAGGGAGTAGGTGCCTTTGATAGTTGAGATGAGGAGTGCTTTTGGAATTTCTCAAAAAGTAAAATTATAATAGATTCATTATCAAGGAAAATACCTCTAAATAGAGATAGTTTGAAATATAAGGTTGTACATGGATGTAATAATATCAACCAAAATACTTTATAAAGGTATTAGTTCTATTTTAAATCTTATCAATTTGACTATCCCTTAATTAATGAATTTTAATTTTTAATATGGTAACAACTTTTTCATTATTAAAGGAATGTTATTTTTTTCTCATATGGTGAAAATTGTACCATAAATGGACAATTTATTAAATTGTAGACTATAAAATATATAAATTGTCTTATTTCACTATTATTAGTATTTTTAAATAATTTAATAAATTATTATTTTTATAAAATATCATTTTCAACAAATTTGATAATATTCATTTAATGTAAAATTAAATTCATCAATAAAAAGGTTGAATTGGAATATAATGATTTAAAAATTTGATAATATGTCATATTTATCTTTAAGATTTTGGGTTAAAATTAACAAATTAAAATTTTATCACTTTTAATATTTTTAAAATCATTTACTATATTTTTTTATTAAATTGTAAATACTGCATCAATGTTTCATAAAAGAGTAAGGTCATTATATAATTAGTGAAAATAACTTTATTAATCTTAATATAGAAACTTATATTAATTTATAACCTATGTTTTTTCTCTTTGGATACACAAGAGATATTAAAATCTAACATAATGACATTTTATTACTTTTATTGATTTAAATAATATTTTTCATTTTCATGGAAAAGGGTATATTAAAAAACTACATTTACAAAATAAGGTTTTACATGTTGAATTATCTCTATCCAATAAAAATTATGATAAAAAAACACGACTTTATCTCTTGTTTTTAATCCAGATTAACACGATTTACCCTTTACCCACGTGATAAATTTTACCACGGTTACTATTTATATTAACCAAAAATAAAAGCGTCTTATTTTCCAAATTTAAAAATTATTATTCAAAATATGTAATTAATTTCATATAATTAAATACCTATTAATTGTATAAAATAATTTTAATTTAAGTGTTCAAAATGTGACAAAACATTCTTTTTAGAAAAAAAAACATTTTTACGCATTAAATAGTATTTATTATCATCATATGCCTAAAAAATATTTTTTGAATGTTTAAAACATTTTATAAAATAAATAATAATTAAATATAATTAAAATAATTTTCCATTAGTGATTAATTTAATTTATTAATGAAAATACATTCTGTGAAAAAAAATTCAAAAAACATCTCTTTTATTTAGAATAGTTTTTTTTTCAATTCTAATCCTTTTCTTTTTATTAAATTAATTTTATAATTTTGTAGACCATATGTATTCATAATTTAGTTATTACTATTAATTCCATCTAATATAATAACTAGGAGATAATAGACACGTAATATTTTAATAATGTTATGTGGTTCTTCTAAAGTCAGTGATGTGTGTAGTGCAAGCTATCGATGAAATAAAATTATTTAAAAGAGATATCTTTTATAAAAAACATGTGCGGTTACACTTGAACCCATAAAAAATAAATATTTTCTTCTTCATTCAAATGATTGATATTATGAACCCTTCAACAAAAATAAGGTATCCATATGTGTTTCTTTAATGATAATTCTAAATGTTTCTTTAAGTTTATGAAAAATAAATAGTAATTATCCATCAGAATCCTAAAAAATATAATTTCAATATATTTTTTGGATGATGTTATAGTAAAATAATTGATGTTTTTATCTATTGAGTGTAACTTTTTCACATCCTCAAAAAATTAATCACTCTTTTTAGTAGAGTTAAATTTTAAAAACTAATGAGTATTGATAATTTTTTCCAGAATAATATCCCATAATGGATTGTCTTGAAAAGTTTACCATAGAAATAAAAAAGAAAAAAATATTATATTTTAAATATATTCTCAAAATTTTAAAAACATTTCATTAAGTTTGATGAACTTAACTCGGTCCTTCCACCTTTATATAGATGATTCTTTTTACCATATATTGGATCTTATATATCTGTTCAATTCCATGTCAGTGATTATTAATACCAAAACTCCTAAAAGATTGAATTTAAAATTTAATGAATTGAAAATTAGTTTCCTTATGATAATTAAAATTATTAATGAAATAACATTAATATATTGGTTATTTTAATATAAAATATTGGATACAACCAATTTATCATCAGTTTTTTAAGATAATAATAAAATTAATTAAACCTCCTAGAACATATCTTATGATTCTCATATAATCTTTTTTTGTATAAGATGGTTCCAAAAGTGATTCTAATATCATGTTTTTATGTTTAATAGAATCTGATGGAAGATAAAAATTGTCTACAAGAATGTTATCCTAACAAAAACATACTTCCCCCAACTAAGGATTAAATGTTCAATGAAAATAATTAAATGTAAAAATATATGTATGCAAGTAAAAAAATTTCATAAGAAATGAAAAACCATAAACAAATGTAAATATTTAAAAAAATTAAATAATTCCAAGTGAAAAATATTATATTTTAACTTCTATAAAATAAAAAAAAAACGCTGACTGGATATTAAAATCTTGGAATCCATATATGCTTAGATCTGGAGGTGTTCACAAATAATAAATTCGACACCCACATTATTCCAACTACTTATTATTCTAATGCCATGAGCTCTACGAATATATTAGTTGGTGAATTTATATAGACCAGATTCTATTAAATGAAAACGTATTCTTATAGATTACACCACTCTAAAACATAAAATAAATGGACTTCACTTTAAAAGAATATAATTTTACTAATAATGAGATCTTCTTGTGTGTTTACTTATAAGTCTATAATTTATCTTTTTTTAACATATTTTTATAAAAATTATCAATTTATTCTAATATTATGTAAATATGTCTATAAATTTCATGAAATTTTTAAAATTTAGCTTAAACCTCACAACCTCATTCATTTCATTCAATTAAATCACACAAAAAAGATTACATTTACTTTCAATTATTAATCTTGAAATTTCTTTCTTAGACTCATCATTCTCATATTTCATTTCATTATGTTCTTCCTTAAGATCTAAATATTTTATATAATGTTTCCAATAAATATCCCCAACTGTAGAAAGTTATCCCTTATCTTGATTCAATTAATTCACCAACCTATAATTTTGTTTCTTTTTTCTTGACATATATTTT
Organism: Viscum album; assembly: GCA_963277665.1. Taxonomy (NCBI): domain Eukaryota; kingdom Viridiplantae; phylum Streptophyta; class Magnoliopsida; order Santalales; family Viscaceae; genus Viscum; species Viscum album. The sequence continues at coordinate 842,648,780 of OY728128.1, forward strand.
TCCATCTCCTCAAGTGATGGCGTTTCATCCAAATTATCATAAAACACACCTTTTAAAAAATAATGGTGAGTATAGTATAATGATAAATTTTCCAAAACTCCAACTACCATCTTTCCCATAAAAATCATTTTGGGGACCCTTTTCATAGAAATCATTTATCTTTCAACTATCATCGTTATCAGATTGAATATTATCATCTAAATATGGATCATCAATTTTACTCATAGATTAATTTTTTGATTTAAAATAATTCCTACCTTCCGTATTAAATCATATATATTTATTATAATTTTTCATTAAAATTTTATTTTTCAGGTCTAATATAGCTAGGATTCTTACATTCTTAATAGATGACTTTTTTAGAACCATTAATTCCACACATTTACTTCCTTTTATTCTGATAAAATTTTTTATATTTTCTTCATTCCCACATATCTATTCATATATATAACAATTTTAGTGATCTTATTTTCTCTATTTTATAAGAAAATATTATCAGAATGTCATATGTAAATTGTTTAAGATGTACTCCACTTCCAAGTATGAGATCTAAATGTAAATTCTCCAGAAAATAATACAAACAAATCCCTTTTTTATTTTGGTCTTTATCAACATATCACTTAATCCAAAATTGATATTTTATGAGAATTCCAATTATATCATCTAATATAATCATTGTGATATGATCAGTATCATAAACTATAATTTTTAATGATTGTTATTCTTTTAGTAGAATGTTTTTTCTTATCAACTGATCAATAATCCTATAATTATCTCTATAAAATATATAGTAATCAATTAATAACCATCATAAATATATAATTATTTTGATAACTATATTCTCCATTTACAAAACCAAATGATAGATAATATACTCTAAGCATAGCTCTCGTAGTCTCCATATCCTTCAATGTTATTAAATGATTCACTTCAATTATATTTCATATACCACAATCAGTTCAACATAGGAAATCTTGATTATATATATTTTTAAAATAACACATTTCAGTGTATTCCTAAATTGGAATTTAAATTGAAACATTTATATTTCTTCATGATTGAAACTAAAAACTTATTTCTCTGGAATCATATAATTTCTAATTATAATTAGATAATTATTGATTCATATATCGATCAAATATGATTTCATGTAGTCTCACAATTATTAATAATTTGATCCATCAAAAACCATAAGTCAATTTGAAATTATATTTTCCCAAGTTCTCTCTAGAAATGATCCTTTAATAGTAAAAATAAAGGATTGAATCTATTTTTTATATCCCCAAAAGGAAACTAGTTTTTCATAATTTCCTAAATTAAATGTAAATAGTAGGATTTGATACCATATGTTTGTCCTATAAGGAAAATAATATAGAAGCTACGTGATGGGTGAATTTTAGTCCTTATCCCACTTATAGTTTTTTTTCCAAATATAAAATTTAAATGATTAGATTATATAATTGTTTTATCAATAAGCTTAATATAATAAAGAACACAGCAAGAACATATGAAATGGAATGATCATCAGTTAAAAAATAATTAACAAAAAAATTAAATCAACTAGAATTTAATAATTCAATTATAGAATTAATATGAAGACTTTCAAATGAAAATCAAAATAACCCTCAAAGTATATTATTACAAAACACTTACACTCAAATTATTTCTTAACTTTTAAACCAAAGTGGAAGGTGGTTCATTAATTTGGATCTAATGTATCTAAAAAATACAAAATCAATAACTTTTTTAACTAATCCAATTGATAGATGTAAGTTATGAACTAGGAAATTATTACACAGAAGTTTCTGAATCAAGATGATGTATCCCTAAGGAACACATCAATAACATGAGCTTGAAAAATTCCATATACCATAGAATTATTTATATAACAATTCTACTAAATAAGATTCCTGGCCCTGGATTCTTATATATAAAGGACATCAAAATCTTTATATTCCACACCAAACTCTCATGGAACACATATAGAAGAATATTTTAATATAATATAAAAACTAAGAAATGTTAAAATAAAACCACACACAATTTAATATCTAAGTAATAGCACTAAAATAAATATAATTAACAATTTTAAAAGCAATGAGAAGATGTACAATAAATCAATTTCAAAATTTCCATGAAATTATATAAAAATCATGTTTTATAAATATATTTTTCTAATTTATATAAATTGAAATAAAAAATCTGCAACAAAATAATTTTTAGTTCTTCGGGTTTAGTTATAACAGTATTATAAGCATGAACTATCATCCAATGAATGTAGTTATATGACTTCATAATTATATTGAATTTTTTATCAAACCAATTCACTATAATATAAACATTCAGACAATTGGAAGATATAACCTCTAAAAAAACATAAATAAGACAATTAAAGCTAAAAAAATTTCATCATGATTGTATTATTATTTTCAAAAAAAGAAATGAAAGTAGTATTTTCACTAAATATTTATTAATTAGTTGGGGACCCATTATACTGCTATCTAAAATTGACTATCCAAACCCAATTATAGTTACATGATTTTTCTACTCATTACCCTTACAGAAATTATAAAAACATTAATGAAAATGAAAAAATATTCAGGAACTCATCACCTCATTTACTTGTAAAAATATCATAAAATTTTACTTATATAACTACTTGACTTTGTAGCTACTATTTCCACATAATGGTGACAATTGATTATTTAATGAGTCATAATCCATCAAAATCTCATTCTCTCCTAATATTAACTCAATTTAAAATAGAAACTAATATATACCAACATTGACTATTAGAGAAATATCAATTTATAACATCTTCTTTAAACTGTCAACTCTTGATGAAAACCTCATAGATACACATTAGTCCACCCATAATGTGATATGAATCTATCATCCATGTTAATGGATATACTATTTAAATTTTATATGATTAAAACACTAAAGGGTATAACAATGAAAGGATAGATAGTTAAGAATGGTGTCTATAGTAAGTTTAGAAACCTCTATAGAAGTCCTATAAGGAAAAATGATCATCATCAAATTTTCAAATATATAAAAACTTCTCCTAGAATATCCTATATGATCATTATTATTCCATTAATATTAATTTATGAAATAAAATAAATCCTAATAATTGAATAAAAGTTTTTAAAACAATCATAATTCATTATCTTTCCATTAATCCCAAAAAAACTTGTTAAAAATGGATGTCTCGTGCATGAGGAGATAAAAAACATCTAATAAACCCTATATATCCAAGACTATTGTAAATAGAATCAATATTACTATATCTATAATTAAGTTAATGATAAATCCTGATACTATCATATTTTTTGGATTTTACCATTATCTACAAAGAAACAAAAATCTGTCACATGTGAAATAATCTTTCACTAATCAATAGGCTATGGTGAAATTCTTTCCCCTTTCTAAGAAAAATATGTTTCACTAAATGGGATAATAAACCTCAAATATAGAGATATTACACCTAGTTTCTTATGGGGTACCAAACTCAAGTAATATAGTACCTGAAACTCTATAATAATAGGGGTTTCCAACTATACTAAAAGAGGACTAACACACCTTCCATCATAGGGGGTTTAGTAAACCTGTTGATAGAGGAACCTAACTTTATTTAGGGAATTATTTTAGTCAAGGATTATCATATTTGTATTCCATATGAAGGTCCCACCCATTATTGGGATTAAGTGGTATAAAATCCTTATATTTAAAGAAATACCAATACCCTAGTTCGATAGGGTTATCAAATTTTTTAATGTGGGTGGGGAACCAATTACTTGAATCTAGAACATCTTGATGGTGGTACCAAACGTCATTCAATATATAGGGGACCCATTTCCTTAATAATAATTCATAGACCAAGGAGATAATTGACCTTATTGAATATATAGGACACCCATTTCTAGTTAATGAAGGATTAATAATGGGGTATCCAACCCAATTCATATAAAAAGAACTCATGGACACAATATTCCATGTTTTTCTACTAGGGAGATGTTAAGAAAATTTCTTAACCACCTATCTACTAGAATATCATGATAGACTTTACCCTAAAACCTCTTACTATTGTTATAATCCCTATCTCCCATATTATCCATGGATGGGACATTATATACCTATAATGAATACGTTATCATGAGGAAATCAAAATCCTCATCAAATTGTGACATAAAATTAAATAGGATTATGTATAATAAAAATAACAATACACAACCATTTTATAAATATGGGACTAATGTAATTTTACACTCTAAAGAATGGATTAATTAATTCATTTGTTAGGTAAATTATAAGACTCCTTATATCAGAATGTATTATCTGCTACTTCTTATTTGGGTTCCCTGATCTAACAAGTAAATTCAAGAACATTAGACATTTTTTATCAAACGTTACAAACCAAACTCAAAATACTACTAGCTCTAAACTATATCCATATAATAAACATGGATTTAATAATAATGTGGCATGAGCCTACACATGGAGACCCACTTAGGCTAGTTGATTGATATAGTGTGTGACTTCATTCTCACAAATAATAGGTCAAAGGCTAGGGATGATCACTAAGAAGGGATTACATACATGGGAGGCCTTATCAAAAAGAAAAACTTTAACACCCATATTCCTCAAATAATGAAATTTAATAATAACAATCAACATTTTATATGATGACATAATCAATGTGGAATAATGTGTGTATATATATAAGGAATTATTAATTATTAATGCCTAATATTGGAAAACTCTCTGTAATAGGGAAATATATCATATAAGGGGGAAAACATGTAAAATACACCACTAAGAATAGAATGAAACCTCTTTATCACTAAGAATAATTACATGAACACCATCATAAAATAACTATATTGAGATTCATAAATCACTTACAACACCATATATATCTCTTATAATATGTCTTCTAAACTATATGTCAACTTCATAGAAATAAAACATTTGGGTTGGGAATCACATCAATGGGTGAGTATACAAATATAAAGTTATATTCCAAAAGAATGGATGTATTAAAAACTAACCAACTCAACTTGGTATAAAAGTAAGTTTAAATAAAAAGAAATGATGTAAACATATGAAATCATTCTAAAATATCACTTGGTAAAATACTCTCAAGAATGAAATAAACATAAATATTTCTCACCTCATCATAATGAGTTCCCTATAACTAAACCATGTGCATCAATGGAATAATATTACCTTATTTCTCTATGATAATTATTGGAAATAAAATAGGTTAACTATGTGCCAAAAATATGACCTCAAAACTCCAACTCTCACTTAGGGTAACAAGTAAGTGTGAAACTTATGCACAATAGCTCAGTAATCTATAAGAAACAACATCTGTAGAAGGATTTACTTTATTAAATTAAATTAATGGTAAAAACATAACAACACATCATTTTTTCTGAATAATAACTTATGAAAGTATATCCCATTAAGAAAACTAATTTAATAACTCTAACATCAATGGAATGAATATAGTAGAGGTCTCACACCTTATTTGGAGATGTACCTTGGCTTAGGGAGTACCAACTCCACCAATGTGAGACTCACAACACTAAATCTACCCAACTACATGACTTCCCCATCACCACTCTATAATCATGGTGGGGGACCCGTACCTCACTAAATTAATAGTTCTAGAGGTGTTTTAGATGTATATGGTTGAAGAATCCAAGCCCCAAATCATGGGGGAAGGGTTACAAACTCCAAATATTTTATCCTCAAAATTATTGATCTAATAAAATTTATAAATTCAAAACCACTTCTCTATATTCATATTATATATTCCCCACTTCACTAAAGTAAATTTTATATCCTTAGGGTTTCTACACCATATATATGGAGGACTCGTGCCCAGAATCATAGTTGTGTGGGTGGGTAACAAAATCCGTCTATCTTGAGGAAGAGTCCATATCATGTGGATTATTCTATTACTATGGGAGTAACTAAAATTTATCTCACACTACTATCCACCACATTTGAATGAGAAAGAATGATTTTATGAAAATACAACATCAATAACTCCCCTATGAATAGTCTCACTTTCTATATCAAACGAAAATCCCACAGGCATGATGAATGGAAGAAAATTCCTAGTATTTTATGTCCCAAGTTTATTTAAAAAAATGCACTGAAATCTAATGGCCAATGTTACAGATCTATCCTTTTAGATATTACATTAAAACTAACATACAAGTGTTGTATGTGGATAAATTAAGCTATATAATCTCTATATAGACCTCTAAGTATCCACAAACTTCCTTTCCACTATAAGAGAAACCCCAAGGAAATACTCACATGTTTATGTATCTGTAAATATATTACCAACCATTGATTTATTCTAATATATCATCACAATACAATATAATTCTAAACCTTGAGCCTCAAAGGAATATAAATCTCAATCATACATGTAGGGGTCCCACACTCTATCATCAATAATCCAATAACCCCTTATCATCTTTGAACATCTCACATGAACCCAATCATTGTTTCGATAAATTTTAAAATTAAATATATATTTAACACCTTTAAATTTGACTCAATTTTCAATGAGATACTAACTATCACAATATACATGGACTATCACCGATAATATATTATTCTATTATAATATTCAAAAACCAATGTGATAAGATAAGTAATACTATATGAGTATGGAAGTAAATGGTTTTTACATCATTGTACATAGTGTATAAGCCTCGGGTATTAGCCTAAAATTTACATTTATAATATAGTATTGTCATTTACTAGATACATGGATTATATTCCTTCATGACATGAAATTTTAAACTTATGACCCAATTGTCATGAATTATCAACACATAGGTTATATTGTTCTAAACAACAGGTTGTTTTTATTATGTGACATATTGTGTGGAACATAAGAAATATCAAGGGTTATACTCTTGGATTGTTTCATGTCATATAGTCAAACATGGTTTATGATCCCAATGATATTCCATGTATTCTAAACACAGTGACCGAGCATGTAAAAAATGAAGCTTAGGCCATTTATCCAATATAAAAATATTGAATGTGTTTTTGATTTACATATAGTGTGATATTTAACTCAGCCTAAGAAACCTTATTTGTGTAATGGTATAGGATTGGGAATATTATTTGGTAGATAAACACAATATTATTAAAAACTAGATTCATAAAACCCTAGCTTCTATTTTCACTTCATTATCATATTTACCAATATATAATCATCATCACTTGTCATTTGGACATTTATCCACTCTACAATTCTAATATTTCTTAACATAAGGCGTAGCCTCACCTATATAATGAGTTATTGTGATATCCTTTATCAAAATTCATGCCTAATTCCACCCCTCTATGACATTTTCATGCCTAAATTTTCATATCCCTTACATAATTATCATCTAACCTATCACTCTGAACCATATATGTAAAACTATCATCTGTTATGAGGGATATTGGTGGTTTTATCATTCAGGGAAATGCATGATTATAGAACTCAAGAGAGATAGTGGAATATGATTGATGGAAGATGTAAATCCAACTATCAAAATTTTCATTCATAATGCATTCTTAAATAAATGAGTAAAATGAGAATTGAATGTGTGATAATCACAAGGGAAAAGCAATAAATTTATGAATAATTAATTTTAAAAAAATAAATATGAATCTAAATACACTACACAATGGTTGGGGCACAAAACTAACTATAAGAACTACCTCTATGGTGAATTTACCAATAATTCCCAAAAGACATTTATATATAATCTAATACCCACCCTCTAATAAAAATTCACCCTCTTGAACAGTATAGTTTTTTATCCTTATAATCTCATCTACATAGAGTGGCTTGAAGTGATATTTATAATTATTGAATAAGTTTAATCATGGATTACTTTAATAGATTGAATCTAGTCTAGTGTAGTGCCCAAATCTTGAAGGAATATTTTACCTCTTATAGAAAAAATGATTAATCCCATGTAATTACATAGTTAGGTATTTTACATATCATTATTTGGTTATAAGATATATAGGTTTTCAGATGGGTGATAAGAATTAAAATATTAATTAAATAATAAATATCCATGAAAAAAATGACTAGATAAGAATCATTTCAAATTCCAAAATAGGGGTAAAAATAATGGATCAAGGTTAAAAAAATATTAAGAAAAGTAAGGTCAATTACAATGATTATTTTACTACATTATGCCTTAAAATTAATTGGGACTTGGAAAATAAAGTATGAGTTCAGTCTTTCTTTAAGAAAACCTCTAGTATCCACCATTACAATTATTAATTCATACGAATTTATTATAATCATATAGTTTTCTTATATATATATATAACATATATATATATATCGTATAATAATATTAATTATTTCATTTCATAATTTAATATTTTATCTTAAAATAGTAATTTATTTTCAATTTACCATGATATTTCATATAGAAAAAAGTTATTTTAAACATTAAAGTTATTAAAGGAAAATTTTACAATAGAAATATGTGGTGTCATGATTTCACATTTACATAACCCTAGTATATACCTAACTCCAATTACAGGGATTTCCATCTCAATGAGTCCAATTTAGGATATGTTAATTGTGTTCTAATAGGATTACATCAACATTATAGTGTGTATAGTTTTTAAAAGTGAAGTCTTAGGGTGACTCTATATGATGTAAGCAGTTTTTGATGAGGATAAGTGATTGTTTATTCTTATTCTTACTATTTTTCTCTATCATGTTTAATAATATATTGATATTATAGAATTTTTTATTGAATGGATATAAGTTGTGATTTTTTCCATGTATACTTCTATCGAAAGAGAATTATATTCTTAGTTATTTTGAAATGATTGGGTACAGATTGTCATATAAAATGAATTTTATAAAATATTTTGATGTATTTTATGATGATTTAATCTCACTTAAAACATATATACATTAGTGTGTATGTTTTATTTTTTGTATAAGACATAGTTAAATTGAATTCATCTTTTTTAAGTGGTGTATTGTGGATGATTTTAAGGTACTATGAGAGAAGTGATACATGATGGGTGACCATAAGTCATATGGAGATTTTGTTTTTATTTCATTTTTTTTTAAGTATTATAATTATCCATAGTTTCCTTTATTACATTTATTTTTATATGTTCATTTGATCTAATGTATTATATGAATTTCTTTATTTATAGTGTTTTACATGTTGGATGATATTTTAATTGTAAATATTTTACCAGTTGTAATTTTTCTAATATATAATTTATTATTCCACATTTATATGATGTTTATTTTATAGTAATTTCTTTATTTATCATTTAAACTCCAATATATTAGAACTTCAAACCAAAATTTTTCAAGAAATTGGATATTTTGAATTGTGATTTTTTTTGGTAAAATCATCCCCTAAATAAAATAGTGGATATCATTGACACTTGTTCCAGACAATAGATATTTGGAATGTAATTTAGAGAGTATGGGATGCCTTCTCAACTGTTAGGATCAGTCTACCCATGATAGTATTTTATATATATGGGTAATAATAAAAATATTTATAAAAATATGCCATTATAATCAAAATTAGGTTCCCATATAATTCCATGAAAAGAAAATGGGAAATATAATATAGAGTACAAGCCATTTCATGATTAGTATATTAATTATATTAAAATTATATATAATTATTATGAGTTTTCATAGAATCCCCAAATATTCACATGCCTATATCAACATTTCATTAGGGTTCAATGTTATATTTAAACATAATATTTTTTTAAATTACAAAACTATAATATCAATAATATAAATATCATAAGATCATTTCAAAATTATTATTTTTTCAAAATAATAATCAATAGATTCATATATCATTAACATAGTTAATATAAAATATAATATTGTGAAATAAGTTTACCTTCATCACCAAAATTAAACATCTATCACAAGTATTTTATTCTTACAAGTGTAATTCAGGACACCCTTAGGTTATCAGGACATCTAAAATGTATCTATCACACCCGGTTTTTCTAGTTATGGCTTATGCTCCGATCCAATAGAATTTCTAGTCTTTTCTCTCAAGTTATGGGTTTGAAAGGATTTTGGTTTATAATTTATCCTTGTCTAATTATTTTCTACATGGTTTATCCTTGGTTTTTTTGGGAGTTTTTGGAGAGAAAACTCAAGAGTGTTTGGCCTTAGAAGACCCTGGTGCAGGGTTATTGCATGGTTAGTGGTAACCATGCATCCAGTCCAAGAAGCATGTGGTAAGTTATAGAACCTACCACATGGTCATGTGTTCAGTTTCAAGTACCATTGTGGTTTTATATCTATGGATTGTGGTTTTCGCATGGTAACCGTAGAGTTTGACAAATCGTATAGTTTAATCATGTGATTTTCGTAGTTTTTTATTTTTTGGGGTTTTCTAATAATACCATTTTCTAGATTTTAGCCCAAAACCCTCTATTCCTTCCCCAACTAGTTAGTGCGACCCTAGTTATACACATCCCTTCTTCCCTAATCTTCTTCTCTTTCCTTGGGTGTGTATCTATGTATTTCTTCAAGGGGTTTTCCATTTTATCAAGGAATTTATTCTCCTCTCTTCTCCATTTCCCTCTTCCTTCATTTTATTCTTGATTTTATCTTATCCACTGGTCATGTGTAACTAGGGTTTGTTTTTCCCCTGATTTATTTTGGAGGTTTTGTTATTTTAGGGTTCATATTGTTATATCTAGGGTTGTGTAATCCTCATGGAGCGTTTTTGGTGGTGTGTTGTCATTGCGGTCTGGATTTGAGGTTGGTTCTCTATTGCACCTGCATTTTTAATATAATAATAGCAGTATTCCTACTTTTTTCATCCTTTTTGTTATATAAATATGAATATATGATCCTTGGTTTAAATTTTTGGTGTGAAAATGGCATTTTTATGCCCTGTTTTGTGATATTAGGCTTGTTTTGTTAAGTAGCGCACACCAAGTGTTCGATGAAATGATCGGTTGGATTTTATGTGTAATATGTGGTATACAAAGCATGGTTTAACTATGTTAATAAATATGTAGCATGTGGAAATATGGGTTTGGTTTTCTTGAAATATTTTTTAGTGGTTTTAATATTAAAAGGAGTGTTGATTTATCATTTTAAATCAGTTTGACATAGGGTGGTGAATTGTGGCCCGGTTGGAATTTTCATAGAAAATAGTTTTGGATTCAATATGATATAGAAATGTTTTGAAGGAGTTTTATAAATGTCTTTATATATAAATGGAGTGTTTGACACCACTTCTTGAAAAATGTATTTAGTTTTTGTTTAAGTTTGTTTTGTGGAATCTTTAAGGACTCGTTTGGCTACTTTGTGAAAATTATAGAAACTGTTTACTATAAAAAAAACCCATTGGATGTTTCTTATGCATCATTTACATATAAAGGATGGGAGGTCTTGTTGTGGAATACTTGGGATCTATTTTTCAAGGTTCTTTAGTTGTAACTCTTTATGACCTATTTGTTTTAAAGCATGATATTAGTGTTGGAACCAGGTTCTTCAAAGCATGATTCGGTGTATGGTTTGTGTTTGTTGTCAATCCTCAGTGGAAGTTCAGGGTGTGTTCCAACAAAGTGATCATACCGTTCAAGCAGAAAACAGTAGTGAAGGTGGCGTTGTTTCCCAGTGTTTGCCAATTTTTTGGGCCTAAAAATCGGCCAATAAAGTGTTTTTGGCAATGGTACTTGCGCGCCGTACTCTTGGAGGATAAAAGACTTGCGCGCCATATGTTTTTGAGGATCAGAACATCAAAATTTTGCTAAGGAAAGAAGGTCGCGCAAGTGTTGGTTGGGTCGCGCAAGTGAGTTGCGCGACAGTGTTTATTGAAGACAAGACTTGCGCGCCGTCGAGGGACTTGCGCGCCGCCGCGCAGGGGGTTCAGTTTGCCTATAAATACTGGACCACCCCTCCTCATTTCTCACGGAGTTAAAGTACGAGAGATTGTTCGAGCTCTCATCACGCAGGTGGTAGTATTGTCGCGCAAGTAGAGCTTGCGCGCCGGTTTTTGGCTGTGCGCCCAAGGCGGTTTGGAAGATAAAGGAAGTGGACCGCGCAAGTTTGTAGTTGGGGAAGGAAGAGTTGAGCATGTGTGTTGATGACACTTGCGCGCCAGTTTGGACTTGCGCGCCGTAGTGGGACTTGCGCGACTGTCTTGGAGAAGCGCGCCTAGTTTTGCTGAAGCCCACTGGCCTGTTTGGAGCTGCACGAAAGCCGAGAGACTACTCAGTACATTCGAGGAAAAGTGATATTCTTCTTTTGGTGAGAATTGGACTTCAATTGAGCATCTAAATACAACAAAGGATGCACTCTTATGCAAATGAAGAAGAGACCTTCACGTCTATAAACTAAGTGGGACTTCACCAACGGCAGTGAGCCAGGGGGAGTCAACGGGAGTGACCCGAGGGAAGTAGTGAGCTATCCCTGAACCTTTGTTAAGGCAGTGAGCTTGGGACAGAGCGACTGTACCCGAACTTTTGTAATCTATAGCTAGTAAAGCATAGTGGATTTTGGTACGACCGAAAACCTGTCGGCGTATGCTCCTTGGACGTAGCCCTTAGTGGTGAACCAAGTAAAAATGGTTGTGTCTTCTCTGTGCTTGTGAATGTTTTCTTTCTGATCATAATCATCATACAGGTTCAACAAGTTCCTACCAACGTGGGAACAAGATCCATCACATTAAAAGAAAAAGTGGTCACCCTGATTCACCCCTCCCCTCTCAGGGTGTCTCGGGGTCCTTCAAGTGGTATCAGAGGGAGGTTGCTGGTGTTGAATCTGACCTTCTTCGTCATGGAAAATGTGATCAATGTCAGAGGAGTCCCTCACTTCGATGGAAGAAATTTCCAGATCTGGAAGAACAGAATGAGATCTCATCTAAGATCTCTTGGAATGGAAGTTCTTTTTTCTATTGTGCAAGGAATAAAAGTCACCGATCCAACAGGCCTTGCTATGACTGAAATAGACAGGAAACTTCTTGATGTAGATGCTAAAGCACAGAATGCACTCACTGCAGCCCTTTCTGATCAGATCTACCTAAAGGTGATGAATTGCACCTCAGCAAAATCCATGTGGGATAAACTTGAGAATATTTATGAAGGTGATAGCAAAGTGAAGGAGGCGAAACTACAAGTGCTGCACAATCGGTTTGATGATCTGAAGATGCATCCAGAAGAGAATGCAGACTCTTTCTTCAATCGAATTACCGAAGTGGTTGGAGCTATTCGGGGTCTAGGAGAAGAAATTAAAGACATTGATATTGTAAAGAAAATATTGAGAAGACTTCCACCTCTTTATAATGCGAAGGTGTCAGCCCTTGAGGAAAGAGATCTTTCCAAACTTTCTTTAGATGATCTAATGAGCAGTTTGGTAGCATATGAAATGAGAGTCAAACCTGAAGATGCTACGACTCGGGTGAGCAAGGAAATGGTATTCAAGGCCATGGATAAACTGAAAATATCAAAGGATAGTAGCGGTGAAGATGACGAAGAAAAAGAAATTCTTTCTCTCATTGCAATGAAGTTCCAGAAGGGGAAAGGGAAATTCAAAGGGAAGTTACCTCTCGCGTGTTTCCGTTGTGGAAAAGTTGGGCACATTGCTTCTCAGTGTTTAAAAATGATCAATGATGAAGATAGTGAGGATGAAAACTTAAGAACCCTCAGAGAAGGTTCTTCAAAAAGGGAGACTTCAAATCTGGTAAGAAAATGCAAAGGAAGAGTTTTGTCTGTGAAGAGGAAGAAGATGATAATGAATTCTGTGATGAAGAAGAACCAGAATTCAAAACTGGGAACCATGCTTCTATGATGGCCACTGTTGAAAATCCAGAAGATACTGAAGGAGAAAAACAACTGAGAACTTGTGTAGATCCTGAGATGCAACTTAAGGATGCGGTTAGTAAGCTTAAGATTAAATGTAAGAGCTGCAATAAGTGGAAATCAATTTTAGAAGAATCAACAGAATATGTTGATCAACTTGAAGATGAAATTGAACGACTGGAAGAATTTGTGAAGGTACAATCTAAAATAATTGAAAGCAATGACGATGTAGTAGATCTAAAGCTGAGAATTGAAGAGCAGGCAAAGGTCATCAATGACCTCACATCCAGACTGGATGAAAAATCCAAGACTGCTGAGGGTCTTGAGGAGGAAGTAGTTACTCTAAGGAGTAAACTGGAGACTGAATCAGTTCCAAAAGAATCAAGGAAGAAAATACAGTTTGGACGATTCTCAGATGCATAATTACTAGCAAGAGCCAAGTGTGGTTCAGATGGGTTTGGAAGAATCTTGAGTGATCAAAGACCCGCTTGCATGGGAAAGAGTGGAATTGGCTGTGAGGCTGAGTCATCAACTGCTGGAAGTGAAAAGATCCAAAAGAAAGATAAGATGAAAGTTGAACATGTTGAAATGTTACCTAGAGTGCTGAAAAAGGAACCCTCAATCCAAACTAAAAGGAGACCTGAAAATTATCCTCAAACTTTCAAAAATGTTAGACAGTATTACTATTCTCCCAAGGAAGAAGCTATAAAGAGAAATTCAAGTGAGAAGACATTTCTTCTCATGAAGTGTCAGTTCTGTGGCTATCTGGGCCATACCATGTCTTATTGTGAAGAGGCAAGAAGCTATCTGAATGGAGAAGATATAGATGCTCAACAAAGGAGAACAATTTCATATCCTAATTCTTATAGAAGAAATAATTTCTATGGATATTGTTTTCGTTGTTCTAACTTTGGTCATAAGGCCATTAATTGCAGGCAGAGAAGGGACATTGACACCTCATATAGAAGTTCCAGACAATTCAAGTCTTGTCAGCAAGACAATATTGTTCTTTCAAACAGGTTCTCACCTCTTAAAGAAGACTTTGACTATGAAGAACCTGGGCATGCGGAAGAGATAGTTGAAAGGACATCAGTTCTATATACTCAATCTAATGTCTCATGGAAGGAAAGAAGGAAGATTGAGAAATCAAACCTTACAGAGGTAGCCCTCAAAGCTACAAATAACAACAGTACCTGGATTCTAGATAGCGGTTGTTCATCTCATATGACAGGTAATGCCGGCCTACTAACAAATATCATAAAGAATGTTGATGGTACAATAAGATTTGGTAATGATGGGGCTCTAAAAATCAAAGGGAGTGGAAGTACCAAATTAGCTAATGGAGAACTAAAGAAGACTGAAGTCCTTTACGTAGATGGCCTACGTCATAATCTCCTCAGCATGAGTCAACTCTGTGACTCAGGACTTGTTGTTACTTTTAATCAGAAAGGCTGCACTATCAAGGGAAAAACAGGCAATTCTCTTATGAAGGGATGCAGAACAGAAGGAAACTTGTATCAGGTTGATAGTGAAGAAAATGTATGTTACATGACTGTTGATGAAGAAAACAATCTGTGGCATCGGAGATTGGGACACATCAATCAACAAGACATGGAGAAAATATCAAAATTGAGAATTGTCATGGACATTCCCAACCTGAAGCGTGAGCGTGAAAAATCGTGTGATGCTTGTATTCGTGGGAAGCTGGTCTGCAGTTCATATCGGCCAAAGAATAAAAGGGCATCTCACCTTCTTGATCTGATTCATACAGATGTTTGTGGTCCAATAAATGTTGCAAGAACACATGGAGAAAGGTACTTTGTCCTTTTCATTGATGATTACAGTAGAATGTGATGTGTGATGGTCATTCACAGGAAAAGACAATTCCTTGACTGCATGAAAACATATCGGCGAATCACCGAGAATGATACTGGACGAACAATCAAAGTGTTGTGATCTGACAATGGAGGAGAATACACGTCCATTGAATTTGAGAATTATCTAGAGAAGCATGGGATGCAGCATGAGGTAGCTGCTGTGAGAACTACACAACAAAATGGAGTTGTTGAACGTAGGAATCGACAGGTGAACAACATGGCACGAACTATGCTGATTGAGAGTCGTATTCCACGACATTACTGGAAAGAGGCTGTTCAAGTTGCAGTGTACATTCAGAATCAAACAGGACTTTATATGGGTGAGACGAAGACACCATATGAATTGTGGCATGGACAGAAGCCGTCTCTAAAATACTTTCGTGTATTTGGAAGTAAATGCTTCATCAGGAACAAAGAAGGAAATCAAGGGAAATATGGCGACAATGCAGATGAAGGAATTTTCCTTGGTTACTCAATGAACAGCAAAGCCTACAAATGTTTCAACAAGAGTTTGGGAAGAATTGTGGAAAGCAGTGATTTTAAGATAATTGAAGAGAAAACCACAAATGCTTCAAGGACGTCATATGCTGATGTGATAGAAAGTCAGGAAGAATGTGAACGTGAAGAAAATACAAGTGCAGAAATATATGAACTTGTTCAAAACACTCAGCAGTCACATCATGATGTTGACTCAGAAGAAGAATCTGAAGCAGAAACTATGGCTGAAGAGAATACTACTGAACCTTGCAGGAGAAATTGAAGAGCTGATATTGATCCATCCAACATAATTGGGGATAGGAGTGCACCCACTCAAACAAGAAGGATGAGGAATACCACTCAATCTGCATTTCTATCAGTTGTAGAGCCATCCTCATTCGAAGAAGCTGCAAAAGATATATCTTGGGTGAAAGCCATGAATGATGAATTAGATCAGATTGACAAGAATCAGACATGGGATCTTGTCCAGAGACCCGAAGGTCACAGTGTGATTGGTACCAAATGGATCTTCAAAAATATGTTTGATGAGCATGGAAGTGTCATCAGAAACAAGGCACGACTGGTATGTAAAGGATACTCTCAGATTGAAGGTATTGATATTGAAGAAACCTTTGCTCTAGTGGCTAGACTGGAGTCAATCAGGCTTTTCCTTCCCATGGCACTCCAAAGAGGATATAAAGTATATCAAATGGATGTCAAGACAGCATTCTGGAATGGTGTACTCGAAGAAGAAGTCTACATTGAACAACCAGTGGGCTTTGTCTTGGGTACCGATGAAACAAAGGTCTGCAAACTAAATAAAGCTCTATATGGTTTGAAGCAGGCACCACGGGCGTGGTACTCACAACTAGATTCATATCTCAAGAAGTTGGAATTCAAAAGATGAGGAGTTTATCACAATCTCTATGTGAAGAATTCTCCAAAAGATCAATTCATGGTTCTTGTCTACGTTGATGATATCATATTTGGTGGCAACAGGATGAAATCAGTGGATGAATTTTCCAACCACATGAAATCATAATTTGAAATGTCTATGATTGGGGAGATCACATATTTCTTGGGGCTGCAAGTGATTCAAAAGAAGGAATACACATTCATTTCTCATGAAAAATATGCAAGAGAGCTGCTGAAGAAGTTCAATATGCAAGACTCCAAACCAATGTCAACTCCGATTGCAGTTGGAACTAAACTTGGAAAGCATGAGGATGGGAACTCTGTTGATCCCACCATGTACAGGAGGATCATTGGAAGCCTATTGTACCTGACAGCGACAAGGCCAGATATTGTCTTTGCAACATGCCTTGCGGCCCACTTTCAGAGTAATCCAAAGGAGGAACATATGGCAGCGGTAAAAAGAATCATGAGGTACATTCAAGGTACACATAACTTCGGGTTATTTTTTGCTGCAGGCAGGGACAGTGAATTATCAGCATTTTCTGATGCTGACTGGGCTGGTGATGTTGTAGACAGAAAGTCCACTAGTGGTGGAGCTTTCTATATTGGGCAGAAATGTGTTGGCTGGTTGAGCAAGAAACAAGAAAGTACTTCTCTTAGTACTGCTGAAGCTGAATATATCTCTGCCACAAAAGCATGCACTAAACTTCTTTGGATGAAGCAGCAGCTAACAGATATTGGTGATAAGGTGCAGCAACCAATGGTGATTTATTGTGATAACAAAAGTGCAATTGATCTTACGAATAATCCGGTTCAGCATTCTCGTACAAAACACATTGAAATACGGTATCATTTTATCAAAGAAAAGGTTGAACAAGGCGTGATTAAAATGGATCATGTTGGAACTAATGAGAAAGTGGTTATATCCTAACCAAGACATTTTCCGCGGCTGTGTACGAGAAGCATCAGTTGAACCTCGGTGTTCGACCACCTCCTACTGCATAAGGAGGCTCCGGAAGTCCCCTCTCCCCGTTTGTTTTAACTGTTTTTATCTGCTTATGGCTGTGATGCAGGTTTATGGGGGAGATACTATCTAGGGGGAGTATGGCTTGAGCTGAACGTTGAACAAACTTTTCGGTCTTTGGTTTTACTGTCAATGGGGGAGAAAGGAATAAATTCAAGGCAAGAAATTCAAGGCAAGAAATTCACGGCAAGAAATTCTTCTGTGATGGAAGTGTAAGATTGTGATGAGAAGTTTAATAAGGATAACATCCGGCGTCATGGAGAATTTCAAAACACTAAGACCCAATTCAAGCTTCCTCTCTTGTTTTCTACACCGAGCATTGCTCACGCAGACTTAGAGTGTTGGCTGAGTTGATTCTTGCGTTTTGGATCTGCTCATGGTTGGAGATCTATTGAATTTATTCTGATTTCCAACAAACCCAAAGGGGGAGATTGTTGGAACCAGGTTCTTCAAAGCATGATTCGGTGTATGGTTTGTGTTTGTTTTCAATCCTCAGTGGAAGTTCAGGGTGTGTACCAACAAAGCGATCATACCGTTCAAGCAGAAAACAGTAGTGAAGGTGGCGTTGTTTCCCAGTGTTTGCCAATTTTTTGGGCCTAAAAATAGGCCAATAAAGTGTTTTTGGCAATGGTACTTGCGCGCCGTGCTCTTGGAGGATAAAATACTTGCGCGCCATATGTTTTTGAGGATCAGAACATCAAAATTTGGCTAAGGAAAGAAGGTCGCGCAAGTGTTGGTTGGGTCGCGCAAGTGAGTTGCGCGACAGTGTTTATTGAAGACAAGACTTGCGCGCCGTCGAGGGACTTGCGCGCCACCGTGCAGGGGGTCTATTTTGCCTATAAATACTGGACCACCCCTCCTCATTTCTCACGGAGTTAAAGTCCGAGAGATTGTTCGAGCTCTCGTCGCACAGGTGGTAGTATTGTCGCGCAAGTAGAGCTTGCGCGCCGGTTTTTGGCTGTGCGCCCAAGGAGGTTTGGAAGAGAAAGGAAGTGGACCGTGCAAGTTTGTAGTTGGGGAAGGAAGAGTCGCGCATGTGTGTTGATGACACTTTCGCGCCAGTTTGGACTTGCGCGCCGTAGTGGGACTTGAGAGACTGTCTTGGAGAAGCGCACCTGGTTTTGCTGAAGCCCACTGGCCTGTTTGGAGCTGCACGAAAGCCGAGAGACTACTCAGTACATTCGAGGAAAAGTGATATTCTTCTTCTGGTGAGAATTGGACTTCAATAGAGCATCTACATACAACAATGGATTCACTCTTATGCAAATGAAGAAGAGACCTTCACATCTATAAACTGAGTGGGACTTCACCAACGGCAGTGAGCCAGGGGGAGTCAACGGGAGTGACCCGAGGGAAGTAGTGAGCTATCCCTGAACCTTTGTTAAGGAAGTGAGCCTGGGACAGAGCGACTGTACCCGAACTTTTGTAATCTACAGCTAGTAAAGCATAGTGGATTTTGGTACGACCGACAACCTGTCGGCGTATGCTCCTTGGACGTAGACCTTAGTGGTGAACCAAGTAAAAATGGTTGTGTCTTCTCTGTGCTTGTGAATGTTTTCTTTCTGATCATAATCATCATACAGGTTCAACAAGTTCCTACCAACGTGGGAACAAGATCCATCACATTAAAAGAAAAAGTGGTCACCCTGATTCACCCCTCCCCTCTCAGGGTGTCCCGGGGTCCTTCAATTAGCCCTTGGGGAGACTCGAGGTGAGGGCTGTTGTGAATTATTATTATCTATATATTGTGATTGAATGATCACCTAGAATCAGTTGTCTCACTCCAATTATGAATATGATTCATAGAAACCAAGAATTTTGAGATTATTTGCTGATAATTATTATTTCACTGGTAGGTCACATACTATCCAGTGGCCTATAGTAGGTAGATATCCTAGATTTATTTCTATAGAATTTTTACTCGGCCTATCTTGAGAAAGGGTGACCAAGATTATTGAGCATTTTGATTTCATCGTGTGTGGTATACTACCAGGGATGCGATCTCACGTATGGTGTATTTTCGATTATCCTTGATCTTCTAGACTCACCTATGTATATTTTCTTTTATCTTATTATAATAATGATTGGGATACTTATGTAATTATTTCCATTACCCTTGTTGTATGATTATTATAGTGGCTTCTTGTGAAATGTTTTTCTTGGATAATGATGTGTTGGTTTTAAAAAGTTTTATGAAAACTATTCCCAAAGAAAAGAATTTTTTCCTCTTTGAGAAAGTTGAATATAAAAACATCACTTCATCCTTGAAAATGATATGGAAACTCTAATGAATCAAACTTGACTTTTAAAATGAATTAGGGAAATGATTTGTGCTTTGTTTTAAGTAAAACTTCTAGAAAAGCATACTTTGATATATTCTTGTTCAAACCTGAAAATTATTTTTTCATTTATTTTGAAGGAATTGTATTTGAAAATATATTATCAAGCTATCCTACTAAGTTTTAATGATCACTCCTATAGTTTTTTTTCAATTATTTCAATTGTGTAGGTTTCAACTTGAGTCCAGTCACCTTAGGAGATGGTTGATCTGGTGTTGGAGATCGACCCATGGGGTCACATGGAAATTGTTTTTTCTTCTCATCTAGTTGGTATTATTTTTTTATCTTTTTTGTATTTTTAGTTTATTGTATAAATGATGTTCAATTTGGAATCATTTATATATATTAAACTATTTGTACATCTTGAACTTTTTATTTTATTATTTATTTATTAGGAGAAATTGTTCCCTTGTGTACTATGTTGATTCCCAACACAAGTTTCTAGCTCGTGGTCATCGGGGATACCCTTCGGGCTATGTCACTGATCGGATTGGGTGACCAGTTTAGGTTTGACCCTGGTTGGTTCAGGAAAAAATGGTATTAGTGTAGGTTTTCTCTTTTGATGACCTTGCTTTTCATAGAACCCTTTGTTATTTAGGGATGTCACTGTAGAAAAAGTAAGATTTTTGGGACCTGATGGGTAGGTTCAGAAAGAAATTCACAAAATATTTCTTGTTCTGATCCTCAGGTTACCATGGGAAGCCCATTTTTTTAGTTTCTTGGTCATTGGTATGTTTTAGTGATTGGGATATGAAAAGAGATTTGGGATATTGGTATTCATGAGCTTGTAGGGTCTGGTAATCCATGTGGAGTTGGGGGCATCGTTCTAGAAGGCTCTATGTGTTAGTGGTGTGTTTAGACCATTTCCACCAACCATATGATCAATTCATCCACCGACACTAGTTCCCTTTTTGATTTGTTTTGGGTCACCTTTGAATTCTGATTGTTTTTTGAAAAAATGTTATGCTGGAATTGTGGAAATGGGATTTCCATAATTAACCTTGTGAAAGTCATAAGAATTTTTTTTTATAAAATGAACTTTTGAGGGTATAATTTGATTTGGTTTAATATAATTAGTCTTTATTAATCAAAACATGGGGTTTCAGGAAAGAGAATGTTTGTTTTTGAAGTTTCATTAAATGAAAAAGAGTGGTTTTTTAACCAAATGATTATTAATGAAATGGGATTTTTTAATTTCTAGATATGTTTTAAATGGAATAAATAGGATTTTATTTGTAATTTGAGGGGATTTATTTTTAATCATTTCAAGATGTTCTATTGTATAAAATTATGAAAATTATTTTTGACTTCGTGGGGAGGGTTCCTTTTAAAGGAACTTGATTTTGAAATGGCGAAAGTGGTTTGTTTTTGGAAAATTAAGTTTCTTTTTTATCCTTTGGTGTGTCTATAGGTGATAACATGCATGGTGGTATATGGATGTGTGGATGGGTACCTAGTATGGTACAAGGGATGGATGCCCGGGGGTACAAAAATATGTATGTGAGTGAGGCTCGATGAAACACCATTGGTGAGTGTGAAAGTCCACCAAGTTCACTTTTGAAATCGAAAATGTTTGCAAAAGGGTATTTATGATGTTGATACTGGATTTTTTTACTTATGTTTATAGTTCGTCACTTTTTTGGTGTTCAATATTGAGGGTTTTTTGTTAATTTTTCCTTGATATGATTCTTGGATTTTCTCTTTTTATTAGTTATCACCATGGAGCTTCGATGTGTGATCATATTGAGATTATGGTTAATTACCAATTTGCGAAACTTCTAGTTGATCAACCTAATGATTTTTTTTTTCAGTTTTCAGAAACAATATCCACCTCTCTTTTATGATCAATTAGATTATATCTCAGTGGAAGAGTGGATGTGAAAGATCGAAATGAAATTTATCCTCGTTGTGTTACCCAAGTGGTTGAAGGTTAATTTTTCAACCTTAATGCTAGAAGTTTCACCATTGAAGTGGTGGAAGTTGGTATCTTAGAACAAGGCTTGTAAAGATCTTACTTAGGAGTTCTTCAAGGATTATTTCATTCAAAAATATTTCTCTAAGAAAGTAAGTTTGAAGAATAGAATGGATATGGGATGATTTCACTAAGGTGATGGATCAGTTTAGGAGTATTTCCTTGGGTTTATGTACTTAATTTCGTACCTTCTAGAGTATGTTGAGAATGATTCTATAAAGGCTAAGTATTTTGAGATTGGTCTTCATTCTGATCTCTAGCTAACGGTGTAATAGTTAAACCTCACTTCATTGGTAGATGTGGTGAGGTAATCTTTTCATATTAAATCCATGCTGGATGGAGTGCTTGAGGGAGTCCTCTCTCCTTCAATCCCCTGGTTTAGTGGGTATGGTCCTAGTTATAAGATGAGGAAGTGGCTGGAAGTTTATGGAGAAGGTTTTGGAATCAGAGGTCCATGAGATATTTCATCAACTCCTTTTGGACATGAGGTCTTTATATGCTATCAGTGTGGAAATATGGTTCATAAGAGGATCTCATTACTAGTTGTTCCTAAGACTCCCCATGATTTTGGATGCTTGGGTCACTTGAAGCGATTCTATTAGGATGTTTCTAGATAGTGTCATGGAGGAAATCCTTAGAAGTGTTGTGTTGTTGGGGGATTATACCATGTTTCTCTTTGTAAGTTTCCTTCCAGTGTATGGATTATTTTTGTTGTGGCAGTTGTTCCAGTGGTGTCTTGGTTTTTGAAATGTAAGGAATGTTGTGGGTATTTTGGGGAAATCTTGTTTTAAATGAATATGTGGTTTCTATTATTAGAATTCAGGTTTCTCTTCTTTCTAAGGAAGTAAGGAATGATCCTTGTTGTGGTTTTATAATCCTGACTATGATGTATGAAGATGCTCCAACAATCAAAGCTCCTTCCTTAGGACTTGGAGTAAAGTCGGTGCATAGTTATAAGTCCTAGGATTGAGGGATGTTTGGCTAATCATGTACCTCTACCACTTGGTGATGTGGTTTCTATGTTTCTTTTGTGGTATTAAGGGTCAAATCATTGGGCCCCCTTCCCTCCCCTCCCTATGTGGTGGGGGTTTTTTTTATGCAGGGAGTTTGGGTCCAGATTTACCCCCTTCGTTTAAGAGTGGGTAGTTAAATGTTCTTAGTGTGTTCTTAATGGTCTGAGTTGATAGGTAGTTGTAAGAGAATTTTGTGTTTTCATGTGTGGAAAAGTTTAGGTTATTTGTTTGTGTTGAATTCCTATTTGTTCATTGATAATTAGTTCTTAATGGCAGGGAGACCCATCATGGGTCTCATTGGGTTTTCTTATAAAAACATGTCATATGTCAGTATTTTTATAATGGTGGGGGTTTTGTTCTGGCCTCCCCTCAAATTTTTTGACTTTTTGAGTGTTCTTTGGTTTGGGTGATCATTGGTATTATTGGAATAAGGACCAATAATCTGGTCCTTGGCTTGGATTTGGATGTAGTGTCTTGATTCTTCCATTGATTCTCAGAAAGTTGTTGTGGGTTGCTCTTTTGTTTTGGGAAAAAGGCTTAAGTTCCATTTATGGTTAGTGAGATGTTCATGGATTAAGAGGTTCTATCGTGTTGATGTAGAATTCATAGTCAATGATCAATTGACTAGAATTTTTTGTGCCTTTTTTGGGGTTGGAAAGCGTTAATGGTGGGGAGAATTGTCACACCCATTTTTTCTAGTTAAGGATTATGCTTCAGTCTGAGAGAATTTCTTGTCTTTATTCTCAATTTATGGGTGTGGTGGGTGTTGGGATTTGAATTTATCCTTATATAAGTCTTCCCCCCATGGTTTTTCCATAGTTCGATTGGGGTTTTCTAAATAAAAATTAGAATTTTTTCCTTGGGAGATCATGGTGCACGGTTACCACATGGTTAGTGCTAACCATGCCGCCAGTCCAGAAAGAATACAACAGGTTACAGAACCTATTATAAGGATACCAAATGGTCATGCGGTCAGTTCTAGGTACCTGTGAAGCTTTACATCCTTGGATAGTGGTTGTCACATTGTTACCACATGGTTTGATAAACTGTGCGGTAAAACCATGAGGCCTGTCCAATTTTTAATTTTTGGGGTTTTTTAATTAAACCCCTTTTGGGATTTAATTCCAAAACCCTCTATTCCTTCCCAACCTAGTTTTTGTGACCCTAGTAATACCCCTCCCTTATTCCCCAATATTCTCATCCTTCCTTGGGTCTTAATCTAAGGATTTATTCAAGGGTTTGGCCATTTTCTCAAGGTATTTCTTCTCCTCTCTTCTCTCTTTCCCTCTTCCTTCATTTTATTCTTGAGTTTCTCTTCTCCCATGGTCATGTAGACATAGGGTTTGGTTTTCCCTTGATTTATTTTTTTTTTGTTATTTTAGGGTTCATCTTGGTATATCTAGGGTTGTGTAACCCATGTGGAGCATTTTCAGTGGTGCATTGTTGTTGCGCCATGGATTTGAGGCAGGTTTTCCCATGCACTTGAATTTTTAATATAAGAATTATTAGTTTTTTTCTTTTATCTTACTATTTTTTATATAAATATGAATATTTGATACTTGTTTTAAGTTCTTGGTGTGAAAATGGTAGTTTTAAGACTTGTTTTGTGATAATTAGGCTTGTTTCGTTAAGTACCAAATACCAACTATTTGATGAAATGCTCGGTTGGATTTTATGAGTAATTTGTGATATGTAATGAATTGTTTAAAATTTTTAATAAATATATAGAATTTGGATAGATGGGTTTGTGTTTATTTAAATATTTACCAATGTTTTTAAGTTAATAAAGAGTGTGTGTTTGGATTTTGATGTCGGTTTGACATAGGATGTTGAATTGTGGACCGGTTTTCATTTTCCTAGAAAATGATTTTGGTTTGTAGGCGAGATGAAAATGTTTTGAAGGAGTTTTATACATTTATTTATATGTAAATGGTGTGTTTGACACCTCTTCTTGAAAAATTTATTGCATGTTTTATGATTGCTTTTTTGTGGAATGTTTAACGGCCCATTTGGCCACTTTGTGAAAATGATGGAAGTTGTTTATTATATAAAACCCATGTTGGATGTTTCTCATTCCTCATTTACATGTAATGGTTGGGAGTTCATTATTGTGGAATCCTCAGGTTCCGTTATCAGGGTTTATGGGTTAGAAACCTTTATGATATATTAAAGGCATGAGATTGGTCCTTGGGGAGACTTGGGGTGAGGCCTATTGTGAATTATTTTTATATATATTGTGATCGGATTATATGATTGAATCGATAGGCTCACCACCTTTATTAACATGGGACATAGGAACCTGTCATATTAAGAAATTTTTTTGAGAATGATTTCTGCATTGGTAGGTCACGTACTAACCAGTGGCCCAAATTAGGTGGATATAATAGGTTTATTTCTTTGGGATTTTTCTGCAGTGTATCTTGATAAAGGGTGACCGAGTGTATTGATCATTTTCATTTCATTGTGTGTATCATTCTACCGTGGATGGGGTGTCATGTAGGTTTCCTTCTGGATTATTCTTGATCTCCTGGGTTCACCTATGTCTATTATATTTTAGCTACTCATAATGATTATTGGGATACTTTTGTGAATATTTATATTTCCCTTGTTGTATGATTATTATAGTGCCTTATTTTGAAATATTTTTCTCGGAAATTTATGCATTTTTTTGAAAAGGTTTCTGAAAAATGTTCCCAAATAAAAAGTTTGTTTCCTCCTTGTGCAAGTTAATAATAAAGACATCTCTTTCCCCTTGAAAATTATATGGTCACTCTAATGAATTGAACCTATATTTTCAAATGAATAATGGAAATGAGTTATACTTTATTTAATGTAAAACTTATAGAAAAAAAACTTTGATATATTATAGTTCAAATATAAAAAGTAACGATTCTTTTTTTAAAGGAAGTGAATTGGAAAATATATTATCGGGATAGTATACGGAGTTTTAATAATTATGCCTATAATTATTTTCTATTTTAATCCCTTGTACAAGCTTCAGATTGAGTTCAGCCACCTTGGGAGATGATTGATCTTGTGTTGGAGAGTGACCTATGGGGTCACATCGAGATGGTTTTGTCTTCTTTTCAGGTTGGTTTTATTTTGTAACTTTGTTTTATTTTCTATTTATTGTATTAATGGTATTTATTTTGTGTTCATTTAAATATTGAACTCTTTGTAGATCTAATTATATTTATTTTCTTGTTTATTTATTGGGATAAATCATTCCCTTGTGTACCCCATTAATACCTGGTACTAGATGTTATCATGTGGGGATCAATAATGACATTCATTCCATTCCACTAATTGACTTGGGTGACCGGTTCAGGGTTGACCGAGGTTGGTTTATGACATAATCCATTTCATTAAGAGTATCCCAAGTCATTAAAATAAAAATTTATTAATGATTTAATATGTAATTTACTACTATTCCATCAATAAATAAATATGGACTTATGAATAAAAAGTGTCTTCCATTGAATAAGTAAAACTAAACACCAAAAAAAATAAATAAAACTAATAGAATAATTTCCTCAATAGTTTACATTCGAGTAGATCGATATGAAAACACATGTCCTCATGGATGTAAATTAGTCAAATTAGACTACTAAACTTAACCAATATGATGAAAACATTGTTCTACGAAAAAAATAGAGTCTGTAAAGAATAATATAAAATTACCACATGAATCTAAGAACCAAATGATTCTATTGATAATATGAGGCACCATAGATCACCCCCATATGCCTCCTATGAATGCACTAATAAATGATACATGGTCATCCATCCAATTATTTAATGGATAGTCCTAGTAAATATGTTCCACACCCTTGAGAAATTTTTATACCACTTTAACAATTATTTTCTAATATTATATTTAATTATTGACATTATAATAGGCCTCTCCAAATTCTCTTGACAACTACATGGATATGTAGCTGCACTGTAGTAGTTCAATTAGAAGATCAAATAGTCAAAAAATGCTTATTTTCAACATTTTATTTTCATGAATAGAAAAAAATGCATGAGGCATTTCTTTAGCTACTTAATTTTGGATCATATGAACTAGATGCCTCTTTAATGAAACAATAGGGACACTATTTCTATCTACTATTTAATAAAACCACTAATAAACCCCTAGAGTGATATGCTCTCTAATTGATTATAATTTTTTAAAAACCCATATTATCAAGAGGAGAATTGGATTGTAATTTTTATGTTTAAAATAATTAATTAAGGACATAAATTGATAAAGAGAATGTTTAATTCAATGAAACTTCTTACTTTAATAAATATCAATCCATATAATCGATCATTGTGTTATCATTCTAATTAGATTTATTTTTCCTTGGTTTAAAATGTGATATATGATTTGAAATAGGAGTTTTCAAGTATTAAAGTAATTACAACTTATAGTAAATTATATAAAATCATATTTATAAAAAATATATTAACCTATAATAAAAAAATTTCAAAATTTTTTATTATTTTTAGTGGTATATGGGATTATATGTTACCAAACTATAAATACACTCAAGAAACCTAGTGGGGTAGTCCTTATACCTCACCAAAAAGGAATTATAAATCACTTAATGGACTAATTTAATTAAAATGGATTGCCTAAAGGCACATTGGCTCAAATACATCATAAGGTTATTCCCTGATGAATAGTATTAATTAATTCATTAAGACCCTCAACTAAAATAAATTATATTCTTTGTGATCAACCCATGTGAAGAGGGGAACCCCCTATGCGCCTCACCCAATGCGTCTGTATTTTCCTAAACAAGTCAGATACCCAAAAGAACTAGCTTAAAGAAACCTTCACCATCAACCATTCATTAACCCACCTTTCACCAAATTATGATCACTTCCCATTATCACCCAAATACTTTTTATAGACACCATTCCACTAACCACTGACCTGACTCACCCGCCTCTCTATATTTGTTGATGGATCGATCCCATTACTCATGCTCTCCTGGATGAAAGCCATTGCCTCTATCTATATTTGATATCCAACTTAACTATATATTCCATCAGATCCTCCACGTATAATGTTATCACAATCACCCTTAGAAGAACAATGATCCCACATAAAATTTAATTGGGGGGAAATATAACCAGTCGACGATCGATTTCCCAACCTGAGGTAAATAAAATAGGACACATTCTAACCGAACAGGTGCTTATCTACTCAGAATTTTTTATTAATATAATCATATTGAGATATTTATTCATGAATTATATCTCTCACCTTCTAAATTTTATATTGAATCCTTCATGTACTAGAGGGAATTTTGAGAACATCTAACATTTATCTACGAATAACCTCAATCCATAGTTTGGATGCATGTTATAAAAAATCAATATTTTTACCACTTTTATAATATCGAATTTTGTATTAAGAATCATTTTATAGAAAATTATAACACATATTAGATAATAAATCCATTTTACTATGAAATATAATTCTTTTGAAAATCAAGTTAATTCTGGTCATTAATTTCTCCTAGTGATAAAATAAATATAGGTATTTGTTCAAGATATCCTCTAAAAAGATGTATTTTTATAGAAAAATAGGTTAAATGGTTACTAAATACATTTTAATTTAATTATTTTAACATTTACATTGACCAAACATTCTTAAAAATATAAAATCAACTCTAAAATATCACCTAAATATAAAATACATATTTTAGAATAAATAAAATCCTATGTTTCTCAATCAGACACTCTATTAAATAGGGAAATTACATTTTAATATATTTAATAAAAAATCCCCAAAAACCCATTTTTCATAATAAAACTGATATATTATCCCATTTATTAAATATTATTATCAATAAATCTAATGAAGTAAAAAATTGTATTCCAATAATTATCCTAAAATATGTTATTATTGAATATAATTTTTAATACTAATCTATAAAATAATCCTATGTTTGTAGGCTCATAATATTTTCTAATCTTCTATTAGTTCTTATTTCAACTAATGTATGAATTAATTTATAAAATATTTGATCAAATAATATAATAATGTTGAATCGGTAACTAAATTATGAGTATAATATAATTCATTATATGAAGAAACCCAAATTATGATATTATCCCCATCTGTAAAACTTTTCATTTGTGAATATAAAGTAAAACATGCATTAATATTTGATAAAATTCTAAATAATATAGTATAATTGTTAATTACCTAATCAAAAAATTATTTCTTCACACAATTGGAAATTATTTTTCTAGGAATAAATATCTATAACAAAACACAAGGTTACTAAAATAATTACCCATGATGGTTCCCCATTCCCATGAAATCAAGGAAACAAACGTTCATTTTTAAAATTATCCAACACCATTCCATAATGTATCACCACTAAAATGTGAAAATTTTAATCTATGGATGAAAATAATTAAATAATAGAAATCTAGGATATATGTTCATAGTATAATAAAAACCCACTACACAAGAATATAATAATTACTCAATAGATCCATGTATATATAATTAAAATCCTCCATTTATATATTGGAAAGTACATCAACTTACCCACCATTAAAAAAGAAACACAATATAATTCAACCAATAATAATTAATCTGGTAGAATCATTTCATCAAACATCTTCCAGTAGATCAAAACCTCACTTAATTAATAGGATAACATGGACCAAACTCAAAATATTGGCTACAATAAAACAAACCAAGAAAACTATTAACACAATTACAATGATAACCCAGGTGTATCTTTCTCGCATTCACATTATTTATAGAAAATATTTATTACATACATTACCATGACCATTTTAAGTTAATAGTTTTAGAGAATTCGGACACATCATTATTTAATATATCCCATATATTTCAATTAACATGGACCTTTTTACCACTGAATTAAGAATTGTTTCATCCATAAATTCTCCACACATGATATTCAACTTGACCTATATGGTGCAATACTTTTCTTCATAACCTAGGGAAATGTAAAAATAATAATAGTGATTTTAAATGCTCAGTAATGTAAAAAAATATTCCATAATCTATTAGAGAATAAAAAAGAAATGAATAATTTGGAAAGAATTAAATGATAATAAAATAATTCCATATAACTGATCACATGAGATTGAAATAAATAAATTTTTTGAATAAGAATGTAAATAATCCCATGGATAATAATAACTTTTTTCATAATGATTGAAGGAATAATACTAAACATGTTAGGGACTTTTTCCATGATATTACATACCTTAAATGAATTATTCTAATACATCTTTATTTTGTTAAGAATTAGGACTAGAAATCTAAATAAAGGGAATACATACACCAAATTCCCAAATTAGTTTCTCTCATAAGACCTAATGATGTATCTAGGGACTTTTATTGGGCCCACCCATCACTAATTTTTCTAATGAATTCATCATATGATTTAATGAATAAAATATAAAATATGTAACCAATACAAATTAGTAATCAATAATAATTCATATTGAAATGATAAGTACATATATTTATAATATTTTTCAAATCAATAAACGGAATATCCCTCTATGTAATTATCCCTAAAACTAACACCTATAGAGTAATGTTTATATTATTAAGTAAAAATATTCCCTTATCAATAAAAAAAGTATATGATCATAATCCATTAAGATAAATAAGGTGGATTGTATTTTTAAGGAATATACCAAGTGTAACATAGGAACATTGAAGAGTGTTGACATAGATAAACAACACCTTCCTAAGAAAAATTCATTAAAAGAAAGTGGAAGTCAAATATGATTGAATCATGTGGTAGACTATATGAAACTTTTAATGATATTATTAAATAAAAATTATCATTACTCAATGAATGGAAATTGAGATCACAAAAACACTTACGCCTTTATTATAACTAGGATCAAAAGGGTTTGATGGAGGTATTCAAGGAAATAATTATAAATACCATGGAATAAAAATTAATAATAAGAAATTAAACCAATGGTATGGTAGGTGCATCATATAAAATAATAATAGGTTCTTAACTTTAATACACGACTCAATGAATGGAAATTGATATAGAAACACTTACCTTAATTATCGACATCCACAAAATCACTTTAATGTCCTATATAATAAACATAAATAAAATAATAAATCATTTCATTATCTTACTCAAATTTATAACCCTTTATTACTCTTTTATTATAATAATTTATTATACATTTACTAGTAAATTATTTATTATTTTCACTATCAGGTGTTGTAAATCAGATAGTTTCAAATGTGTTTTGTAATAGAGAAGTCAGACATTATTATATTAATATAATTTAAACATTACCATATTTTACATATTATTGTAATAGATTATTAATTTAAATTTATAGTGTTATAAGTTCATCCCATGAAATTTTTTGTTATGACACGCAAAGATAAAATTTATAATAGCTTGTTTCCGTAATTTTTAACAAATGGGAGATTTTATATTAACAATGTATAAAATAGTAACATGACACCCCTATAAAATTCATAATGTTATGGATATCATATTTATTCATTAAATTTATTTTCATAATAATTCTTATAATGTGATGATTAAAAAAACCTCGTTTCATGGTGGTGATAGTCTGTACATACACACAAATGAAACGTTCTTTACCCATATAACGACAAGAAGGTAGAAGATGGTTTATATATTTTAAAAAATATTTAAAATATTATAAATAACATATATATTCTTTTTATATCCATTTTGAACTATCCATGTAATGTAGAAAAGGAAAACAAAACATATCACCTCGTGGAAGTAGTTGTCTATAAGTACACACGAATGGCGTTTCTATTTTTCTAAATGAAAATAGAAAAGGTGAAAAAAGATTATTCCCTAAACGTAGAATATATAAATATATAAATAATACTTATTTAATAATTTTTTTAATTTTTAAATTAGGTTTATATGAGAAATATATATAAGTATAAATATAATAGAGATATTAGAACTTACATTGATAATTTTATGTTTATCTTTAATTACTTCATTGAAATAAAGGAATGTGGACAACTTATTTTGACTAGTGGATTATAAAAGTGGAATATATTTCAAGTATAATAAATAAATAGTCAATAAAGAGTAAATATAATTTTTAGAGTGGACATTAAGGGGTTGTGTAATTTCCCTTATATAAGTGGAAGAGATTTCATTATTGAAATTATAAAAGCTAAATTTAATATTTAAAGGTTAATTATATCAAATAATAAACAATTATAGGGTATAAAATTTTATTAGGTAGAGAAATCCACAAACATAAATTTTTATACAAGTTTATAACATGTTTTTATGTATTTAACTCTTATATTTTTTACATTTTCATTTTTTGATTTTTAATAAGGTAATTATTTTTTACCTAAGTGACTTAATTTAAATAAATAAAAATAATGTGGTCCTTATTAAAAAAATTAAAACCAATGACTCCAAATATGAAATCCATTATTTCAAATAAAATTTTTATGTATAAGAAAAATTAATTTTAATATCAGTATAAAAAATCTCTATAAAATCAATGATGCTGTGTAGGATAACTTTATATGGAGACTTATCGATGTGAAGTTAGAGAATCATACTTTTCTAAGATCTATATTTTTAAATAGGATCAAAACTGGTAACTTAAATTATGTGTATTCCTCTTTCTGTCTTCCCTAAAAATTATTTTTCTTTAATTTTTGTTAATTCACACTCGCTGGTCAACTTCAACTCATCATTAAAATTTTTTGTCAAGTAACTATACAGGTACACCTCTTCTCAATAATCTTAGCTCTTTTGATAAATCTTTTTATAAAAAAATTATTGATCAAATTGAAATTGGAGAACTAATTACATGTGCTTCCTTCTAAAATCTAGTATTTGGTTCAGAATTATAATATTCTTAATGGAGGTGATACTCTGGTTTGGGAACCTACCTCAAATGGGATGATATCCCTTAATACCTTTTACTATGAGTTTTTAAGAGACATGTGGATAGTTGGGAAAAGGTTTTAAATAAGGGAAGTATTATTCATTCCATTTTATTCCTCACTTAGAGGATAATGTACAATAGGATACCCATTAATGATTCTTTTTAGGGTGTCAGAATTAATCTATGATCTCAAGGTGTACTTTGTAACCAACTCTGAGAGGACATATACTAACTGTTTTTATGATTTATTAATGCTACTTCCCTATTAAAATTACTTACAAATTTTTTTGAAATTTACATAACCTATACACCAAGAATTATATTGCATCTACTTACATATACTAATCTTACTCTTTCTAATAAATTTCTGAATAATTTTATGGAGGCATTCTTGGAAGACATCCATGCCTTAAGGAATAGTAGAAATAAATTTCTTCATTTAATGGATATATTTTCTCTTTAGTCAACTCTGGAGGGAGTTATTACTTATATGAAATAGGAAAATGAAATTCAAATGCTCATTGTGATAATTCAATTCCCAGTCTTACCCTGTTTAAGAATTTTTTCAATATAGGTAACTATTATCCTCCTTCTATATCCTTGGAAGTTATGTAGATCCAACCACCAATGGGATATATCAAATGAAACATGTATGGAGCCTCACGATTAATTAAAGGTCCCTCTGGATATGGTATGATTTTTTAAAAATGAAAAAAGTAAAGAAATGGGATACTTCTTTTGTCCTGGCGGTATGATTATATCCCTCAATGATAAAATGCTAGGTATTATAAATGTGGTGGAAATTGAAAATCAGTTAGGATACATTAATCTATGCCCTGAATTTTATTCCACCACTATTGTGAAATCTTTCATAAATGGATTTATTCACCTTTCATGGAATATGAGTTCTCTATGGAGAACATGTATGGAATCTCCCTCCTCAATGAACTACATAACCCCTCATGCATATCATTAAAAAAATTACTTAGTTTTTCAACATTCAAATAAAGAGATAAATGATCCTAATTTAACCTTGTTTGATGATGTACTTGATGATATATTATCTTATTTTCAAATGTACTACAATAAAAAAACCTTTTTTAGAACTCTCTAATGTTTTTATATAATAAAGGAGGCTTGTCCTTTTGGTCAAGATATCATTCTACCAAAAAACGTATTTCATAAAATATCATAAATTCATCCTATCATAATATTTTAATGAAAAATCAAAAAATTAAGTATATTTTTAAAATTCAAACTCTAAAGTTTAGGTATTTTCTATTTAAATAGAAATATAAAACATAATAAAAAACTATTTTTATAGAAAAATAAATTTTTCAAATTTTAACTGATCTTATTCTTATTTCCAAAAATTACTAACTAAAATTGGGTTAATATATTATTTATATAAAAATATATTATTTCCATGATATATTTATTTTCCAGGAATAAAGAACATAAAATTTAAAATTTATGATAAAATTAATTTTTAGTATAAAATGAACTTAATAATTATTTAGGTAAACTAATTGAATTTCAAAAATGAATTGGTATTAAAATTTTCCTTTATTGTATTTGATTGAATATTTCATAATGTGGATAACCATATTTCTAGAATATAATTCAATAGTTACATTATAATAGTTATATCATGTTCCATGGTTCGTTTTACATCAATGTTGCATGTAGAGGAAGCTATTAAACACAATAGGTTTTAATGAAACATATAATTCAAAATTTTACGGTGTTATATTTTATCCCCTTAAAGAAATTATGTCCAAAAAATTTCAATTATCCCTAGATAATGACAATATAAAAAGGTATATCTAAGATTAAAAAGACTTGGGATAAAATTTATAATTAGATACCAACCTTACAAACATGAGTACTACTAGAAAAGTTATTTTTCACCTCATAATAGACATATGTATAAACTATTATCTTCCATAAAAACCTTTCCAAATAAACATCAATAATTTCATCTATGATTTTATATCAACATACCAATCATAGTTTTAATTTCATGATTTTTTCTCATCCAAAAACTCAAACCAAAATGGTTCTGATAATAAATAAATTGCACATTAATATAAAAAATTGACCATAATTTTATTATCCTTTTATACCTTTAATTAAACCAAGAACATATTTGTTTCTACTAATTTAGTTCTTCTTAAGTTTCAACCCATTAATTTCGATAATATAATCCCTTTAAATAACTAAACATAATTTACCAAGGACTTATAATATTCCAAAACCAAAATCATGGAAACATATGCTCCCATAAATCACAATAACACGTGTCTTCCAAAAATGGTAAATCACGTATTAGTTAATTACACTTTATTTATAATTAAAACTAAAAATTATTAGTCTTCTACCAAAATGACCTAAACCACCTTCCCAAAAATTCAATTTCAACTCTTATATTTTATGTATTCTCAATTACATTTTTTCCCAAAAAATATTTACCAACTATCAAAACTATTAATAATTACCTAAATATATTATAATAGGTTATATATTTAAAAAATACATAAATAAAAATAATTATTTAACAACAACATGATTTTTCAATCAATAGTGAAAAAATCTAAATCTAGTGAAACACCTAACATAAATTTTAAATTTATGAAACACTCGATCCCCGAATCCTAAAGTTTTTTCTTTATTAATATCTAAAAATAATAATATTTTCAAAAATATATTAATATAAATATCCAAAATATTTTTTTCATTAATTCTAGCTAAGAGTCCATTGTTATTTGGTATTAAGACCCATATAATTGAATTTTATTCAAAGTAAAGTTTATAGTCATCATTTTAAGGATATAGTATCATAGATTGATATGAAATATAATTTTATAATTCTAAAAAATAATTTATCCTCTATATATAGTGGAACATTACATTTATAAAATCACATTAAATTAAAATAAAATTATAATAACAATATTTTTTCCAGGTAACATTCAATGAAACATCAATTTGGGGTAAAAAACATTATACAACTTGAAGATTTATCTTAATAAAAAATTAGTATGGTGGTGATTAAATTATTTTAGAAAAAAATCCTAGATATACTAGAGTTCCTTAAATCAAACTCCAACAATACATCCACACCACTATATTAGAGGGTAAGTGTACCCTAATTATCTTGATCCACTTCAACGGTAGTAATTTCACAAGATCTACCTTTGTTCTCAATGCCTATATGGTTGATGTGGTCTATTATACTTGTTATCCCATAGGTTATGTCATTTAATTATATAATTCCAATGTTCCCCACATTTAATTATTATAAGTAACTTAGTATGAACTTGATTTCCCTTCTTCGTGTTAGCTGAACTCTTTATTTTTCTTTGATAATTAGTTTCTCTATGTCCTCTATTACCACACATAAAACATCTTCCAATTCCTTGAATGTATTTCCCTGGGTATTTTTCCCATATTATTGACATTTATCAAATTGAATATTATTTCCTTCATCATCATTGTCTCCCAAATTTCCATGAAACTCCATACTTCCCTTGTTTGGTGTGTTTGGAAAATTAACTGTGTTCACATTATTAATCATTATTCGTGATGTATTTCTTAGAATAGTCAAAATATTCCTCATGAAATGAGTTGTCTCATTTAGTTTCCAATTAAAAAATCACCACACTTCCCATATCATTTATTGTTAACTTGGTTTCTCCTTCCTCAATCTATTTCATAAATAAAATAATATTTAGTTATTATAAAATTAAAAATATCATAACAAGAAAACTTTAAACATAGAATAAGTAATTCATAAATTTCATATATATCCTAACTTATGAATCTCTACGTTTCAGTCTAAGTTATCAATAGTCACTCCATATTTGGTTCTCTAAAAAAATAAATTAAAATCACAAATAATGGTTCTTAAATAGTGTAAAAATTTCCAAGCATATCGCTCTGGAGTCACTGTCAATGGTTTTAGTTTTAGGTCCAACCAGCATTCATCAAGCGAATATTAGCTATATACTCAGTCGGACTATTTTAGGATGATTAACCCTTGGTGCATCTGTGATATATCCACTTCCACTAACCAATATCTAGACATAGATATGGTTTTGTAGAACTCCACAATCTCAAATTTACTAGAATTTTAGGATGTTTTCCCACACATAGACTTATTCCTGAGGTTTGTACTAATGTCCTCTCTTCATGATTCCCAAACAACAAAAAATATTCCATATAACCTCACCTATAAAATATGATTATATATACCATTTAAATTATAATCCTACATAAATAATCAACCCTTTATGAGATTTATAACTCTTAAATTATCCTCAACCAACTGCATCCTAATGTATAATATTATCTAAACAATGATCAGATACTAACTATAATGACCTTGAAGAAATTTTCATATAAAACTACATGATTTATAGAAAATATTACATAATATTCATTCCCATAACCTTTTATATTTATAGTTTTAATGAATTACGACACATCCTTAACTAATATATCCCATGTATTTCTCATCAAATGGATATTTTTTAAACTACATTAGGAACTACTAAATTCATAATTAGTCTTCAAAAACTCCCACAAATTATTAAAAAAAATTATTCTTTTAAACATATAATGTGAAATAATTTTTTTCATAAGCTAAGGAAATGTAAACATAATATGGGTTAGAATAAATACTCAGTTAGTGAAAGCGTACACCTGAAGATATCTTATAATAAATGTGGCATGAATAATATTAAAGGAAGTAAATGATAATAAAATAATGTAATATAAATAATCACATTATCTATAAAAAAATCCATAGATGACATAAAAATATAATCAATCACGTTGATACAAAAACTTGTTTCATAATGATAGAATGAATAATGTTGGAATTTTCAATTCCTTATAATAAGACATTAAATACCATCAAGGAATTGTGCTTATACATATACTATTTTCAATATAGAATCTAATACATTTAAATAAATGGGTAGTGATATACCAAATTACTATAATAGTTTGTATCATGAGACCTAATGATGAAACTAAGGGCTACTACAAACCCCACCCGTCACTAATTAAGTATAATGAATTAATCATATTTAGGGATGAATATAATATAAAATACATAACCAACATGACTTAGTAATTAGTAAACATCAATATTTAAATTAAAATTATTTTTATTATTAATATTTTCCAAATAAATAAATGGAATAACTTTCTATGTAAGCATCCCATAAACTTACATTGTATATAGTAATGGGTATATTTTCAAGTTAATAATTTACCCAATCAGTAAAATGAAATATATAATTATAAGAAATAAAAAGATTGGATGGGGATGGTATTATTATGTATTATACCATGTGTAATATATGAACTTTTCAAGATTTTAACAATTAATAAAAACATATTTTTTATAATAACACTTTGAATGGTATCACGTAAGAAGTGATCAAGAATTATATTGTCTAATACTACAAGTTTAATCTTCAAAAATAAAATATTATGAAAAATTCAGTAAGTAATCCAAAAAACAATACTCTTATGTAGCTAAAAATACTTTATAATAAATAAAAAATGGAAATAAAATTTTAAAAGTATTTTCATAAAAAAATTAACAATTTTATAAAGATAATATATTAAAATTTATGTTAATAGGTTATTTTAAAAGGGGTAACATGGAAAAAAATCTTTTAAAATATTACTTTAAATTTAATTCAAATAATAGATCCTTGAAAATGAGATAATGGTTTCCCCTAGAAAATATGTAGTGGATAATACAAATATAAACATGAAAGGGAAGTACATTTTAATATTATGAAAATACCTATTTGAAGCCCCTATTGTAAAAAGGATAATAAACCTTCTATCTGAGAAGAGATGGAGACAAATAATAAGTACGCATGAGAAAATAAATATTTGGATTTCAAAAATATGAAAGATAAATATTTTTTGAAACAAATAATTTAGATATATAGGATAAATATATATTAAATATAATGAGTAATATTATCAACAATGTAGCATTTATGAATGAAGGAATCTATCCTAGGTAAAGGATTGATGTAACAATCTATCAAAAAAATAACATGAAAGAAATTTAAATCCATATAAATGAAGGTATAATTAAAATATGATTATATATTATTATATATTGTATGTGACATATATTACTATTTTTTAAGAAGAATGATTATAAATCAATGAATTAAAATTACGTTAGCCAAAAACATAGGAATTTATTATTACTCTAATAAAAAGGGATGGATGAAAGGATTCATGAAACATATTATAAATCCCACATATTAAATTTTAATAATATGAAAATAAACCAATTTTTAAGTAGGTAAACCATATAGGAATTGGTTCTTAACTTGAAAGTATGCCTTGTTGAATGGAAATTTTGACAGAAACCCTAACCTTAATTATCATCTACCATGATTTTTTTTAAAAAATAATGTATAATAAAAATACCACCATTAATATAAAAAACATAAAATTAATAATATGTTTAACCATTTTTTACTCGTTGGTTATATTCATTTATTATAAATTTATTACTTATTTTTCTCTTATTTTCATTATCAGATGTTGTAATTTCGATTGTTTTGCACAAGTTTTGAAATGGAGATTTCAAAATTTATTATTTTTATATAATTTAATCATTAATATATTATTCAAGGTACTATAATAGATATTTCATGATTGTTTTTGATGTTTTAAGTTCATCCTATCATATTTTTAGTTCTGACACATAAAAATAAAATTTCTAAAATCTTATTTCTGTAATTTTTAATAAAAAATATATTATACTAATAATTATTAAAATATTAATATAACACCTCCATAACCATAATAATTTTCTGAATATAAAATTTATTAATTAAATATAGTTTTATAACAATTATTATAATGTGATTATGAAAAAAAATGTTTTATGGAGGAGGTAATTGTCACATACAAATGAACAACACATTCATTTCCCACCACTACAAAAATAATTAGCTTTTTTCAATAGGGGTATATCTATTGGTAAAAATGCATTTTCTGTTGGTAAAACGTTTTACCAACAAAAATTGTCCTTTCACTAAACATTTGGTAAAAACTCTGTCGCTAAATTTTATTTCGACAGATAAAATAGTTATGTTACAATAATAATAATACCAGTAGATAATATATATGTTGGTTAAAGTGTTTAGCGACGAATTCATATGAAAAATATATATGCTGGTAATAATATTACCAACATATAATATAACTTTATAAATTAAATTTAAATAAATTTTATAAATTTTTATTACTAGTAAAATTTCATATTATATTTATTAATTTATTATATATAATAAATCTATTTTAATTATCAAACTGAAGATTTTCACACATGTTCAAACATAGAAAAATATTAATTATATTAATAATTGAATTTAATACAAAATAAATCCATACATAGTTGATGTTTATTGATACCTAAAAAAACCATAAAACCATAAACAAAAAAACCAAGGATCCATATATGCAGTTGTTGCCACCACTACACCCCCACCATCCATACCGTCTCTTGGTTGCAATCCTCCAGCACTATCATCTTTTGACTACAATCCCCCAACACCCATCATGGTAGAAAAATAATTACTTCCATAAAAGATCTTTCATTACCCCCAAGTAGGTCACTAGAAGAAACAAATGAAGTCAATTCTAGTACCATTGAGGAACCTCAAGTCGATTTTATGTTTACACCATTCATCTTCAAGATCAACACCACACACAATAAAAAAGAATACCCGAAAATTAGTGCAAAATATCTACATGAATTGAAACCAAAAAAACATTAAAGATTAAAAAAATGATCTATATAGAATAAGCGTTTTTCAATAAATAAAGTCATCTCCAATACTAGTGAGATGTATCATGTCACTATTATGTCACACTTTTCATCTCCAAGATCTACACCACACAACCAAAGAGAACACCCACAAATAAATAAAAATATAAAAAAAATAAATGAAAAATAGAAATAAATGAAAATATAAAAAAATGCATAGAATGGGCATTTTTCATTCATAATATATTTTGAAAACTCAAAAAAACAATTCAGCTCCAATACAGGAGTGGAGCATCAAGTCTCTACTATGACACACCCTCCAGCTGCAAGTTCCACACCACACACAACCAAAGAGAATACCCACAAATCTGTGCAAAATATCCACATGAATTGAAAAAATATATAAATAAATGAAAGTATAAAAAATAGGTGAAGGTGAATGATATAATAAAAATGAAAACATTATATAACATTTTGAGCTTCCAAATTGAAATTATTTGTCAATCTAGTGGATACACAGTACGGGAATGAAAATATAATTTTGAAAAAAAATCTAGTCAGTCTTTATTTTATTCATGTTGCAACCTATACTAAGTTTATTTATAATTACTTTTCATATCAAGGTTATAGATGTGAAATATATGATAATAGAACAAAAAATATGAATAAACATGAATAAAACCTCAACACCCAAAACAAAACATGAATGAAAAAAACAAAATATAGGACATACAGATCCAAAATCACTATTCAGATGCCCATTTTCTATAAGTTAACAAGATATCCAATTCTTGTTATATACTTATAAGTATTAACCCATGTTTCTTACCATAAGATGACCTACTATTATATGATTGTTGATAAATCATCAGTTAATTCATCTATACAATGTATAAACTTATATAAATGGTAACACAATTTTCTAAAATGATAACAAGATTTAGAAAATCATTGAAATCATGGAAACCAAAACTAAATAAGAAAAATATCATATGATTATGTTACCTTTATGATTTGAACCATTAGGAGAGACCCATATATAAAGATAATAAATCACAACTCTTTCCATTAAAAATTTTTCAATATAGGAACCTGGGGATAACAATGGGGATGAGTTAGTACAAATGAAATGAGAGAAAACAAAAATGTGACATCCCCCAGACCTCATCACAATAATAATACTATCATATTATTGGTGAGAAATCATAAGTTAATTCATCTACACATTATATCAACTTATGTTAATGGTAAAATAGTTTTCTAAAATGATAAACAGATCTGGATCTTGATCCATTAATACTTAAACCTAATCCAAAAATAGATTCATTTCAGAAATGATTTGAAATGAAAAACATGAATGAAACTAGACCTTAATCCATTGATACTTTAGTATTGGTATAACAAAACAACACCTAAATTGAGGAAGAAGTAAAATAATTCATCTTAGCATAGAATATTTCATAAATAAAGTAAAAGAATATCTTTGAAGAAAAAACTAGAATTTCCTAGATAGGATTTAAATAGAATACATGTTTGATATCACACATTAATATATTAGACAACAAATATTTAAATAACCAAATGATAGAATTAAGAATTGAATCAAGATATGAAGATATACCTATATAATTATTTAATCAATCAAATCTCCCTCAACCTTATGTTATGAGTTAGATCAGGAGCTCCTTCCATGTTATCCCATTATAAATCCTGGCCATGTTCACTCCTAATAAGTCTTAAATCCTCACTTTTATCTTTCCATCAACTCCCTTTAATACTCACTCTCCAGACACTATTTCAACAACTTGATTAATTATGTTTACAAATAAACATAACAAATCCAACCACCTACCATATTAGAAACTTAGAGACCCTTCCTTTAATTATTCCAGATCTTTACTAGATAATTTCTGTCCA
Organism: Viscum album; assembly: GCA_963277665.1. Classification (NCBI taxonomy): domain Eukaryota; kingdom Viridiplantae; phylum Streptophyta; class Magnoliopsida; order Santalales; family Viscaceae; genus Viscum; species Viscum album. The sequence goes on from OY728128.1 coordinate 842,691,938, forward strand.
ACTATGTCAGTCCTAGTTGAGGTTAGTATAACTGAAAAATTATTTAAAAAATTTAGAAGAAACTGAAACAGTACCTCATTTGGCTTTAGGTTAGCTCCAAACACCAACTTGGAATCCAAACCATAGAAAATAATAGTTTCAGTAGCTACCTCAACATAGATGAAGGGAACCATCTTCATTAGTCAAAAATATGCACAAGATTAAGCATTTAACATACCTAGAAAACAAGACTATCCTAAAATTTTTCAACAAGGTTTTCCTAAAATAGTAGTGAATATACCTGTATAACAAGGCCACACTTTAATTTCAAAAAACAACAGGATTGTCCTAAAATAGCATTATAATATTGCAGATCAGTTAATTGAGAATAAAAATTAATAATCATTCAACTCAAACAAAAAAAAACAGTTGAAAATTCAAAAGTAAATAGTAATAGAGAGAAAAAACATTATGGGTTAACTTTAAAAAATAAATGGCGCTAGAAAACTCACAGAGAGTGTGTGCGGAGAGTGTGTGCGGTAAGGGAAATCAGTTTCATTAAGGGAAATGGTACTTAATTAAGGGATAGTGTGTGCATTATTGTAATGAGAATGAGTGTTCCAATGCACATAGAGTGTGTGCGGAAAGGAAGAGTGTGTGAACAAAAACACCCCATGAGTGTTGTTCATGAAGAAAACACACTCTCTTTCTACACAAGCTCATGAAGATATAGTAGTGTCATGAATGAAACACAATAGTGTCATGGATAAAACTTCCAAAACAAAACAATGTGCAATGGTGTTAGAACACTCTTCATGGATAAAGCTTATTTATATTACTGAAACACATCATAAGTGTTCTAGTGAACACACTCTCCCCTATTTCACACACTCTCAATTGATGAAACTGATTTTCCTTACTGAAAAACAGCATGAGTGTTCTAGTGAAAACTCTCATTAGAGTGAATTGCTCATGTTACAGAATAAGTGTTCTAGTGCACATAATGTTTCATGAAGAACACACATGGATATTTCTATTGTTCTTATTCACTCTCCATGTATAAAAATGATTTCCCTTACTAAAACACATCAAGAGTTTTCTAGTGAACACACTCTGCCTTATTTCACACACTCTCACACACTGCACACACTACACCTACTTTTTTGCACCGTAATTAGGTGGGTTTATCCAAGAATTTAAGTTATTTTTACATAAATAGAACTAACACCACTTATTTTTTTAGCATGATCATTACAAGCGATAACTTCCCTAAGTAGACAAAGTTATGAATCATGTGAGTAGTTGAGGGAAGATGATCGATGACAAAAAAAATTAAATACATAAAAGTAGGCCTGAGTTCAAGTGACTAGGTTCAAGTAAACAAGATACAAGCCAGATTGCACAAAAATAGTTTTTACACAAACCTTCTCCCCAACAAGAGATAAATCAATGTCCTTGCACATTATTTCATCTTGAGTTCCAAGTAGCAAGTTCACATATCATAACATATTTGAGCCTATGAAGGATCGACAAGTGAATTGAATAACACGTACATATTATATTCAAAAAATATTTTTATTCATCAATGATATAAAAGTTCTCAAATTTAACTATTTATTTGATATAAAAATCATACATACATGTATGCATATTGAAATCATTTTCATGTTCATGTTTCTCAAAATTTAATTCTTTTTCTTTCCCATGGTGTTTGTTTAAATCTGTAAATCCATTGCATAATCTTCTCTCATGGAAAATTATTTTAACGTATGCAATACTAAAATCATGCATCCAATGGATTGCAAAATTACAATACAGTTTAATGGTATAAAGGAGAAAATGGTACACACCAATTAGAATCATATCACTATGTTGTATAATTTCATGTGTAAAAGATGGAATAAGGCTCATAGCATCACAGTAAGGGAAGTTGATACTTGGGAAGATGAGAAATGCATGCCGCGATAAAAAAGGGGATACTTGTAGTACATAAAGTAGTATAATAAAATCAATATATTTAAAAAAAATAATGTATAATCTATTGGGAAAAAGAAAGTAGTCTGAGTAAATAAATGTAATAAATAGTGAAATAAGGTACATAAGTAATTGTATGGTTTTCTTAGAATTATAAGGGATTGGTAATGGAAATGCAATTACATGAAATGCACGTAATATGTAGAAAATATGTAGTTATTGGCAGTACACTAATGATTATATATTAGAAAATTGTAATATCAATTTAATGGTGTTCTGGAAATAAAAATAGAAAACCAGTAAAGAAGATAAAAATGGAACAAACCTAAAAGCACAGGCGACAATGAAGATATATTACAGAAATCAAGAAATGTTTGAGAGAAAATTAAAACAGGGAATGAAATTTGGGCATGAAAATCAGTATTAATATACCGTGGAATAAAAAATAGAACCCTAAACTAAGGGGAAAATCATGTATCCTAATACATAAAATAAGAAGAGGAGATGAAAATTAGGGTTATGGAATTTAAGGTGTGCCAGTATGATATTAATGTAAGAAAAGCACAACACCAACCTTACTCTTGAACAACGATGATGGTAAGTCGAGAAGGAAAACCTACATCTGAGTTGTGGGGAAATGGATGGAAGGTTGGGAGATCATCGATTATTTTTGGTGAGGCATGATGGAGAGTCTTAAATAAGGTTGTCTTTGCGAGTGCGTCGATGTGGTCAAAGAGGGGCACAATTTGTAGAGGAATAGATGTATAATGAAAACAGTTTTAAATTTATATATTTATTGAATAAAAATTATATCATAAACATATAGTGAAATTATATATAATCATTTATCATTTATTTTATATGATATATATATATATATTAAATACCACAAACATAGAATTTTTGAATGAAAACATATGACTATTTTTTTATTAAAATAATTGTAATTTATAATATTTATTTAAAATAATATATATATATATATATGTTCTTTTTTTGATAAAATATTTTATGTTATTTAATAATTTATTACAAATTATTTTTATAATGGTAAAAAATTTGTTGGTAATAGAAATTAATAGTAATATATTTATTTGTTGGTAAAAAATGTTATTATTGTTATGATAAAGCAATAGATATAACTGTTGGTAAAATATTTTTTTTTGTGTTAAATTATCAGTATAAATAGATATATATATTGGTAAAAAAAATTTGTTACTTAAAATTAATACTAATACATTTTAATATCTGTTGGAATTTCTCATTTTTACCAATAGATAAATTATCATTCAAAATATTTCTGTTGGTATAAGTCATTTTTTGTAGTGCATAGAATGGGGAGAAGTTATGAGATAGTTCATATATTTTTTTAGAACCCTAATCATGTTATAAAAAAAATATTTATTCATTAATTATCCATTTTTAACCATCTATGTAAGGTAGAAAAAGAAAATATCACACATCACTTTATGGATGTGGTAATATGAATGAATGGAATTTTTTTATTGGAAAAGGGAAAAACTGAATAATGTTAATTAAATAAACATTATAACATAAAAATATATATATAATATTTATTTCATCATATTTTAATGGTTAAATTAGTTTTAGAGGATAAATATTAAGAAGGAGAAAGATTGGAGAGAGATTAGTACTTACATTTAGAATTTGAAGTTTCTCTTCATGTAATTCTTGGAGATGTAGGACTTAGGCCAACTTTATGTTACAAGAGGATTATAAAAGTGGGATGGGTTTATAGGAGATGTTAAAATAATAGGTATTCAAATGTTCATTTAATTTTTAGAGTTACCTTGAAGGTGTGGTGTAAGGTCCCTTCAAAAAGTATCATAAATGGAATTTTTAAAAATATAAAAAGTAAATTCTCTATTCAAGGAACAAGTGGATCCAATAAGGGAAATAATTTATTTTTGAAAGAGGGAATTTTAATAAATCATAAACATTATATTTTCACATATTGTTTTAGTACATTTACTATTATATTTTTCACTTTTACCACTTTTGGTTTTAACCATGGTGACTAATTCTCACCATAATAATTTAATTTTAATGCATAAAAATAAAATTTAACTTATTAAATAATTTTTAACTAATGAATCCAAATATTAAATCCATTATTTCAAATATAATTTCCATGTTTGAGAAAAATAAATTCTTATAACATCATACATTACATTCAAAAAACATTTTTTAGTAAAAATTTTATTTTAAAGTGTAAAAATATGTTTTGGATGAAATTATCAATGCGATTTATTTCAATGAAATTAATTGGTGTTATATTAACTAAGTAAGAATTATGTGGCATTAAAAGTAATCAAATTCTGTATTCTACCTTGTGTATACTTAATTACAAGAAATAGATTAAAAATAATTTTGATTAAAATAGATATTACCTAAGTTTTATAATGTTAAACATAGGTTTTTTTCATTTATCATAGTATTTTTAAATGAATTATTTTATCCCTTAAATTCATATTTTATTATAAAAAATTATAAGTTTTGAATTCATACTTAGTCTATGAAAATGTTATAAAATATAAAATATAGGTATAAATGTATTTTTCTCTATTCACCTAAAGATCAACTATTTCATAAAAATCACTAAATTTCATCCAAACCAAACATTTTTATTCTAGATCCAAAAAATTATGTTACATAATTTTAATTGTAACATTTAGGTATTTTTCTTTTAAATGGAAACATAAAACATAATGAAAAATAATTTTTATTAGAAAATAAATATTATTTGTTCTTATTATTTTTTCCATATATAATTATAATTATGGTGGGTAAATATATTTTTCATATAAAAGGTACATTTTATCCATGATATAATTATTTTATTAAAATAACACAAATAAAAATCCAATTTTTGATAAAATGAATTTTTTTATAAAAGGATATTATTAGAAATATAGATAAACTAATTGAATTTCATCAATCCATTAATATTAAAAAAGTATCATTAATTTATTTATACATATATTACATATTGTGGTTAACTCTATTTCTACCCACTAATTCAATAATTACATTTTAAAAGTTATATAATGTTTTATTGTTTTTTATGTGTTTATTATGAATAAATCTATTGAAAAATTAGGTTTTAAAGAAAATTTTAATTTAAAATATTGAGGTTTTATAATTATAAGAGAAATAATCTTCATATTTGTTTAGAAACACCAAAAATTGATGTCAATAATGTGTTAAAAATCATATATGTTATTCTTAAAAGCATTATTTAAAATACCACATCCTCTCCTATGAATCCCACTTCAACGTAGAGAATGTTAATGTGTCAAAAGGGATATCATATATCATGGTATTGCAACCAGTAAATCATTATTGGTTGAAAGTGTGTAAGATGGTCTCACTTATGATCGTTTATGGAAATAATTTTTGATGTGTACCTAAATTTAGTATAAGTATTTTCTTTGAAAATTAATCCTAAATAGAAATTTTTAATCATTTTATCATGACTAATATATCTTAATTTAAGGTACTAGTAATTTCAAGGATTATACCTCAAGTGAGTATTATAAATCCACTTAGCCTTCACCAAATTCAATAATGTCATCACCAAAACTAGTGTAATAACTTCCTTAAACATTTGGTTACTCTATTTTGGTTTTGAATTTTTTTCAAAAAAATACCTCTTTTAATTCATTAAATATTATCTTCATATGATAATAATTTTGGTATTTAACTCATTCACATTTTATATTCTAGGGTAATCTAATTAAAACATATTATATTCATTTATCTTATTTACTCAAAGGTTATAACATCAATGTCACCAACTCTCATTTAACTATTCAAAACATTATTCCTCATATCATTTTAATAATTTACTGAATACTTATACAACAAAAAATACTTAATATTATGATAATTTTTGTCATGATTTCATCACAATCCAAAATATGTTTTGACCATGTTATTTTCACTCTATTATTTAAGATACTCTCATGTATGTTTCATAACTTATAAGTATAATAAAACCTTTTTCTAACATTTTATAAAACTATTGATGTTTTATTAAGGACCCATACAACATTATTTTATGTTGAATATTACAAATAAATATAGAAAACCATTATATTTATGTCTAAAACCCTATAATGTCAAATATTAAATATAGAAAAGTACTATTTTGACTAAAATAGTAATGTATACCAATAATTTTAAAACAACATAATATACACACCTATTGCCTCAATAAGGATTTAGAATATGTAAAGTAATCACTAATCATACTCCATGTCAAGATACTATATATATTTGATATTGATATCCTATTATAGATTTAAGTTTAACATTTATTGTTGAAACTTATTATTTCACCCATGAAAACATAATCCCTACTCTAATATCATTCAACACTCTATTAAGATGATACATTTTAGGTTTCATATTTTATCTTGACAGTGTATAGTTAAATGGAAATATTTTATTTGATTTAGTTCCATTAAAATTTTATTTATGATGATGAGTAAATAAACTTATTGGCACTCATATTTTTATTAAAATCACAATGTTCCTCAACCTATTTTATATTTACCTTATAAAAAATTATGTCATCTCTAGAACATACTTTTTCTTAAGAGAACTATGAGAATATTTTATATGGTTCCACTCCTCTTTCGATCTAAATGAATCATTATATATCACCTATATACTAATTGTGATGTATTATAACTACATAAATAAATATCATGATGTTAAATTCCATAGGTAGGAAAATATGTTACTAAATTTTGTGAACCAAAACTCTACAACATATAACTTGGTAAACTCAGACATCTTTTTTGTATAAAATACTAAAACACACACATCTTCATATTTAAATGTGTACTCTCATCCTCTATAATGCGATAAATCTTTTGATTATTCATATATATGGGTTACTCGAACTAAATTACTTGAATAAAAAAACATAATATTTTTATCATTTGTTAATTTTATTGGTAAAGAGAGAGTATTCCAAGATATAAACATCATGAGAAAATAATTAAAATATCACACACACACATATATATATAAGAAATTAATAAGATAAATCAATTTAAATAGGTTACAAATAATAATTTTGAAGATATAATAACATTTTTATGACTATTAAAAATAAATCAATAATGTTAGGTATAAAATATCTATCGTTGACTTTATTCATGTATTCTTAAAAATCCAGACTCTAAAATAACATGATAGTGACATTCTAAAAAATATTATATATGTATTTAAACACTAGAATTTATATCAATGGTTATGATATATTATCCCAACCTCAATGAATACTATACACTATATCCTTGGTATGAACTCTTTCACATTAACCAAAAAAATATCTTAAAATTAATTTGATTTCAGATCATATCCAATTATGATGATATTAGTAACACTTTAATCTTTCTACCCAATCTAAAATATCCTAAAACTGTTAAACGAAGTACACACACAAAATCATTACTTAAATATATAATATTTTTTCTTAAACCTAATTATATTTTATAAACCATGTTCCATGTACTTGAGTTAGTTAGTAGAAAATCTAATTCCACACATATTAATTCATTAAATTCCACACCATGTTGTAAGGATCCCCATTGTAAGTAAATAAACAATAATAAATTTGAATTATTGCCTTATTTTTTATTTTCCCAACCAAAACCGTAGTTTTGCCTAATTCGTGACATGACTCGACCCACTGAGCCCCTCTTGAGAAGTGATTGGTCGAGTTCTCTATCTAAAGGACACCTATGATATGCCTACGGATAGTGATTAGAACTAATTTGGAATATCACTCATATGGACCATCTTATATTAATGTACTTGTATACAATATGTGCTTCCAAAAATGAAAAAATATATTTAGAGAAAACTAAATCATATAATAAATGTGAAAAATGCATACAAAAACCTTTAGTATCCATAGGTAAATAATAATACATAGTGCATAATGTAGAGGTAAAAAATACAAACCCAAAATAAGAGATCCCAAACCTACAAATTGAATGATAAATGGACCCTTCTCATTCTCCCACACTTTGGACACTATTAACCAACACAACCAATAATAACATCTAAGATCCACCAACTCCTAGTCTACCCTGATCTCTATTAAACTACCTATCATCTGCATAATAATTCAAAAGTGAAAGCAAGATTCCCATATAGGGGTGACTATTAAATACTCATTACGAATCCCCAAAAACCAAAAAGTAACATATGTTATCGATTATATCATATTAAAAATAAATATTGGGAAGATAATGATAAACCCATATATTCATGAAATAGAAGAACTTGAGATAAGTGAAGAGGTCTCAATCATCACAGAAAGACAAGAAGGATCAATACTCATCCCTAGAAATCAAACCAAACCCATAAATCCATGAGTCTCTTTGTAAACTCTAGTGGGGGATCTATATGTATTGTACAGATTTTCAGTAATACCAACTCCATTGAAGGATCCCATTTCTTACTAAGCACTTGGAAGGGAGGAACACTAATTATACTTATTGGGGATCCCCAACCTATGTGAGTGGTAATAACACTAACTCTATTTGATATGTAGGTGTAGAATCCTAACGCATCTATAGTTGGGTGGGAATAATGACCCTACCAATGGATGGTGAGAGGAACATGAGTTCTAAGACAACTTTTCTATTGTATAGGTAATTTTTACAATATAAAAGATTCCCCAAAAAATATTACTCAAGTACTATATAAGGACACAGAAATCCTAAGGGGTCAACTCATATTTCCATGTTCCAGACCTCTGATGTCAAATAATAAAGTCCATGGTCATATTTTATGTGGATAAATAACTTAGAAGGGGCTACCTGTAGGTACCAATCTTATGCATGTTTAATGAGATATGACATATATATGATTCATTCTAAATTAAAAAATATTTTCTCTATAGTAAACAATGTGTAACCCTAATATAGTGTTTATCCATGCACTATAACTCCATATGTAATGTAACACTACATGGAATATAAGGAAATGTGCAAAAATTGTAAGAATCAGAGAGGTACTTTTCATGTAACGTTGGGAACCCAAGTCATTTAGCACCAAATGTTACATGTTATATAGTCCTGGTCTATAACACATGTAGATCCAAATAGCTTGCTAGGTGTGTAATCCATATACATTACATGATCATCATATAGGGGTTACATGAAATTATCCTAAGGATTACACAACTTGGGATAATTAACTCTTCTAAAAACCTACATTCTATATCTTTTAAAGTAAATTATAGGATTTATTTTGAACAATATACCATGTAATTGGGAGAATTATATAAAATCATATATTTTCTTCACTGTTCATTTCATCAACAAATATTTCCACAAATCTGACTTGAATATTATTTGACTATTTTTTCATGTATATTCAACCATTATAGATCGATTCCCACCCACCTCTTGTTGTAAAATTCTCTTTCATCGCAACCATATCACCTCTACTTGTCACTACTCAGGAAGTAACTTGTATCATCCTCCTTCCATGTTTTTTTCATCATTTTTATCTTCCTTTATTAAATTATATTATTGTTACATCCAAAACAATTATCATGGACCAATTAGTAAATTTTGAATTGAATTGGGCCATGGATATTCGAACCATATGCCAAATTAAAGGATAGTGATGAACACATTATGAACGGTAGAGCGATAAAAAACTATAACTAATAACAATAAATAAATTTATAATTTCATTCTCAAGTTGATGAAACTGGAAAAAAAATCATTCAATATTACATAGAAAGTTATGAGAAATATATAGAATAAAAAATAATGATTTCTTATGTGTTGAAAATATTTATTATTAGTGAAGAATGAATCATATTTTAAATTAAATGTATATCTAGAAAATACATCATCGATCTAATGAATCTATTTTGATCCCCCCCCATAGATTCTGAAATGGTGGATCCTCCGAATTCTCACATGGTTATGTAGATAACCCTATAAATTTTCTTAATCATGATTTAAATAGAGGATTTAATTCGATAAAATGTTAATTAAATTATTTATATTTATTTTTCAACAAATATTACTCTAAAATATTTCCCCAAAATTGAAAAACCACAAGACTAAATGTAAAAAAAACTTATAGTTTCTTAAAGTATAACTCCTATCGTAGAGTGAACCATGGTCACCATTTTCCCACCTATGATTCAATTTGGTATGTGAAGAATGGTTATAGAATATTCACAATTTAATGCCCAAATAATAAATATTTTATTTAATATTTAATTATAAAGGACATACGACATTAGCATCCCCACATTGACACTATGACTTGACATAGATATTTAATTAGGAATATTCTATGTTTTCAACAATGAATAACCTGAATCTATACATCCACCATGCATTCAATAATTATTACTCTAAAAAGAATAGTCTTCTCAAAGATTTAAGGTTAATGTGCCTACATATTTCTCTTACACTCCCGTAGATATTTTGTAGTTTCCATTGTTTTCAAATAATACATGTAACGACCCGTGTTTTTTAACGAGATGAAAACTGAAGGAATTTAAACTTTTTCATTTAATGGATGGGATGTCTCTAAAACTGATATTTGGAACTTAATTTTGAGATTTGGAACACTTCAATGTGTTGTTTTTGGACTTGGATAAAGGCCCATGAGGTTCCTCGTGTATCTCATCAAGTTTTGGGAGCACTGAGTCCTAAAAATATATGTTTTGGGTGCTCTGAATACTGTTTATGGTTTTTATGAAATATTATGTCCCCCAACCGCAAACTGTGTGGCTAAAGAATAGGAGTATAAATTCCCTACATAATCTATGCATTTTTTTCAAACCATGAACATATCCTACATGTATAGTGACAAATAGGCAGTAACTAGACACTATTAATTGCATAGTTGGCACATGGTTAAGAATATTGTGGATCAAAAACGTGTGAAGTGGGTTTCTTAGGTAGAGGGTGCCATATTTTTGGCAATGGTTTGGCCAAATTGTGTGTCCAAACCATGAAACATGGTTTTGAGGGTGAAATTACCAATGTGCCCTTAATGGATTTATGTTTTATTTTCCTTTCTTCTTCCTCACCTGGAAGCCACATGAACCACCTCTCCGGGCTACTCCTCCTCTCTATCTAGGCATGGAGAAAACTCTCCCATTTGTTTTCTTATTCTTTTGTCATCAGTATTTATGGATCCAAATTGGAAATCTCTTGAATCCTCTGTAATCTATCTCAAGTTTCTCATTCCATCTACTGTGCTATTTTGGTGGGATCTAATTTTCCTAGTTTTTAGGACAATGATCCTTTTCTCATATCTCTTCCAAATAGGATCGATTGAGACCACAATATTAGACTAGTAGGTCATCCTAAGTATGATGTAGGTGGTCTATGAATTTTTCTCAAATATTTTTTGTTTTATGAATAGTTTTTTTTATGTTTCTTATCGTCCTTTACTGTGCATTACTTTTAATGGGTTTATTTATATTAAATTGAACCATGCGCTTTGTGTTACACCCATTGATCATTGTTGAGAAATCCGAAGTTTCCAAAATTCAATCATGGACACCCCATGGGAGTGTTGTCTTAGTTTTACATTTTAGTTCATTGTTTAAAATGACTGGAACTACTTTGAAGCATCAGGATTATTCTATAGATGGATTTTCCCCTTGTTGGTAAATGTAAAAGTGATGTTAGTAACTCTTAAGTTCCTTGTTAGACCTTGTAAATTAGTTGGTATTTGATTTATGTTTTATAAAATTCTTATTAAAATTGAATTGAGTTTTGATACTTATATTTGATTCTCAATTATGTTAAATGAATTGTTTATGAAAAATTTCATTTTTTCATAATAAACCCCCTCAATTGATGTGTGTTTTATTATAAACTAAAAAGTAATTATTTGTGACATGAATCATACATAACTTATTGAAAAAATTTTCATATATGATTTGGTTTTTGTTAGAATTATTTCATGTCTAGGACATTTCCCTTTTTTATGTTATTAAATGAAGTTTAATCCTATCAAAATGATCAATAAACCAAGATCCTTCTAAGGGATTGGCATTCTTAATAAATAGGAATAGCTATGTATGTATTTTTCCCAATTAATTATGCTACCTTATAAGTACCTATTGAATATTGTAAAAATAGTTTCCATGTTTTTTTAATTATATGGAATGTTTAAAATGGAAAGGCACTTGCATGATGGAATTATTTCCTTGGTGGTTTTAAATAGTATTAATGGAATAGATTAAATGTATTAAATGTTTTAAAGTGAAATGGAAATGTAAAGGGTGGTAAGACCACACCATTTAGCACATGATTAATTTTAATTGTTATGAATGTAATTCCCTTGATCATAACAGATTATTTAAATGCAAAGCATGATAGGTATTACCTCATGAATTTTATTAAAAATGAAAAGACTCCTTTATATGGGCTTAATAAATTTGAGGCATGGGTGGTATTTCCTCATGGACATTAAATATAAATATAATTATGCCTTTATTCCAAGTGGGTATGATGGTAAGGGGTGTTGATATAGGAGGTAAATCACACTCTCTTACATAAGGTTTTGTGCTTAATGTATCGTACTAGTGATATTATATGGGTGTTGGGTTGAGGTGCCACATACCAAGATTAACTATTCTCATGGAGCCTCACTCTCCATCCTGAGTGTTATTGCATGACATCTCTCACTCTATAGGGATTTAGGGAATTCACACTATTGGATGAGATTATAGGATCATTTAGACTGTTTATGGATGTCTGAGTTACCCCATAGTCCAGCCAGTAACTACTACTCTATGTATATGGTCATTAGACGTCCGCACACACTTGGATCATCTAGGTGGAAGAGATATAAAACTAAACTATATATATAATTATTTATATATATATATATAGTTACCGTTTATACATCTTATTCTGAATATGAGATAAAGTATTTATAGCCACCAGGTGTCCCTTAGGAACCTGGGTGGGTTGTGGTTATTTTTTTAGAACTACTTCTTTACCTTTCTTCTTATACCTACACAATTCTTTAGATTATGTTTTCAAGGTTTGGATTCAATTTTAGACACCGTGGGTGGGGAACCTATTAATATTACTATTTATGCCCTACTCGGGCCTCCTTTACATTGGGGTACCCGAGTAGACCATATATTTACTGGACCTTGGTTGATGTATTAGTCTATTTAGCTGGTACCTATGAGTTAGGAGCATAGGATAGAGTTGGATCTCAGAATGCTCGTAAAGATATCCCTTGGGTTTTTCTTTTAGTTATTTTTTATCTCTATTGTATTGTATATTGTTGTATGTTGTGTTTCTACTACATTAGTTTATGTATCATCATTAGGACATGCATATTTTTTATATTATCTTCATTAAAAATTAATATCCAATTGATTATTATTATTATTCCACTTTTTTTGTTCATTTATTTACTACATCTATTATTGTATGTTGTTTCATATTGATCATACTATTGTGCTACTCTGATAAGAGGGTATGGTCTCCCCACTATCACCTCTTGAAACCCTCACTACTAATCTGCATCCTCTAGAATATAGGGAGACACTCTTGAGGTCATGTCACTAACTAGTCTGGTTACCATATTAGTGGTCAGTCTGTTAGGTATGTTACAAAGTGGTATCATAGTTTTTTTATTTTCCATTATATTACTATTTTGGGATGGTAGATATGAGACTATAAATGTTTTAATTCTTGGTAAATAGCCATGTATGAGACTGATCATGCCACCCATGGGGAAATATCTAAGTAGACAGGGAAATGATTTATGTTCATATTATTTTCTATTATAGTTGAATTTGATTTCACCCTCAGTGAATGGTGTGCTTTCTGTTGGTTACTGATTTGTGAATTTATTGAATTTTACCCTTAGTCTAGTATGGAAAGGTTGAATAATTGCATAAATATTATAGGCACAAATAAAATTATCATTCCATGCATAATCCATGACATGTAGTTGCATTTTAGCTGGCAGGTTGTTTGGATTGTGTTCCTTGAGGGTATTTCATGCCTTGTATTCATTATAATTCTTGTTTTGGTATTTTAATAACAAGCTTACATTTTTACCTTATTAGGTAATTCTATATCTTGTCTACTTGTTTTACATGCTTAGGTGATTATATGATATGCTTCTTGTTTACTATCTTGCCTTGCCTATGTATCTTTATTTAATTCTTATTAGCATGCTATCTATTTTAACATATTATAATAACATGCTAGTTCTATTTTTATGTAATTGGTTTCATAGGATGAATTTATTGGTTGTGATTAAATTGGAACAAGTTTTCAGTTATAGGGTGTGGGGTAACCTTATAATTTGTAAAAGGTGACCTATATACCTTAACCATTTTTGAGCTTTATACATGTTTAGAAACTCTTGTTAAAAATGTAAAAAACATAAAAAGTTTAAATGTTAAGGTGGATATTTTTTGATAAGTGGGAGCTAAATGCAAAGTTATAAACTTTATAGGCGCTTTATGGATTGGTATATGTCAACCCATATGACTTAAGAATAAAATATGAGCATATTATATTATAAAATGGGATTGTTTAATATTAAATGGGAGCTCGGAATTTTTCTATAAAGTGTATAGGCACTTAATAAATTAGGGTGTTAGTAACCCATGTAATAGAACTTTTTTATATGACCCCTCTATATTATAAAATTTTTATAAATGTAAAAGTAGATTAATTTTAATCAATAATGATTTGGTTAACTTCCTAAATGCACAAATAGACCCAAGTAGTTCATTGGGGAATTTTTCTTATGTCATGGCCCATTTGGGTGCTTTCAAACTTCTATAAGTAATCAAATTATATTGTATTGCATTGTGATAAATCTAGGATTTCTTAATTGGACCCCTATAGTTTAGGTTATCAATTTAAAGAGTAATTTATGTATTAAATTTCCTAATAAGGAAGGGATGTCAATTAATTTTTAATGTTTAAAAAGGAAGTTTGATATAACTTGCCAATTTTTTCCTTGGGGCATTGGTTAAATCAAGTGACAAGTGCTTTTATTTTATAAGAGGTAAATGAAGTTTTGAATTAAATCTTTTAAATGTTTAAAGTTGAAATTAAAATAAATTTAATGGACATTAAATGGAACCCTATGTGGTGTCCTTTGTTTAGACCCTTGTGTAATGGTAGTTTATGTTTCTCTTTGAGTTTCCTTTGAACAAAAGTGTGAGTGTTTTCCATAGGCATTCTATTTCTTTCAATAATGGATTAAAATATAGGTTATTGACATGGTGAATTAAGATAGGTATGACCTGGTGATAGGGTCAATGTTTTTCTTTCATGATTGGCTAGTCTGTAGAAGGTATTACCCTTAGAGATTAAATGCCTTTATAGTACCATGAGTTTTAAAATGTTTGGTACCATTTGGGTGTCATCCTCCATAGCAGGATGCTTATTTTTTAATGACACCAATTTTCATATGGATGTTTATGTTTTCATGGCCTTTTTATTGGTGTTAACTTCAATAAATTCTCAATTCAGCGGGTTAGACATGCCTAGGGCATGGTCGGCCACTTCGTAGGTCTCATGAACCTATTTCCTTTTTATTGGTGACTTAAGAGTTCGTCAGTTGTTTTATTATCATATCGGTAATATTAATCAGGGATAAATATCTTGTATGGACCACCTGATACGTGGATGTATTGGGTGTAAAACCTATGGACGGTACAGAGGGTGTTTTATCTTTATTTTGAAGACTCAAGGTAGTATGTGTTCACATACGTGGTGCCAGTAAAGTTCAAATAACATAACAACCCAGTTGAGTTTGATTAAATCATTGAGTTGTGTGTTATTGACTGGGATCTTGGTTCATCTCTATGTAGAGTGACCTAGGAATTAATGAAATTGGCTTCATCCCAATTCTCAAGATGACTTTTAGAGACTCGGGTGTTTTGACACACGAGTCAGTTATGTTTTAGTTTTCAAGCCAGTTGCTTAAAAGTTTTCATTTATGGTAGTTCTGGCCTAGCATAATTTTGAAATCCTAGTCTATTTCTCTTCCTTCATTGGATAGGACACTCGTAAGGTTGGGATCATCACATAAATCATAGTAAATGTGTCCTTCCAGGTAGAAGGAACACAACTAGAGAGCATATTTTAGAAATGGCAAATTTTGTTCAAAATATTATGCGGTTGGTGAGGCTTGCATGTTTAAATCATGTCAGCGCATGCTCAGTAGTACATTGTTCAGATAGTTTTCAATGTATGAAACACATGAGAAACACCATTGGTTTTGGATTATCTTTGGTTGTAAAGCTTGAACGATCATAGAATTACTTAGTTGGAGAAGGTATTGTGGTTTTCTTAATAGAGGTGTGTCAGCAGGTGAAACCGAGTTTCTCTAAGAAGTTTTCTAATAGTTGTTCTACTATTCTTCCTCAAAAATATTTGATATCTTTTTAGTGTACTCTAGCTTAGAGATGATCATTTCCCCTATCGCAAAATCATCCATGATGCACAAATATAGTGTCGGTCTTACGCCACGCTAAATCTCTAAAAGTCATTGCTCTTGTTTTGGGTGGTTTTATTAGTGTTTCACATTGGTTACATGGTTTTCTTTAATGATTAGTTAGTTTGTATTAATACCAAGATTATTTAGTGGGAATTCTTTAGAAAGAATCTTGGAAACCATCCATTCCCTTAGACTTGATCAGTAGGTAGATGTCGCTCTGCGACTCCGTCAATGATCTAAAGTGGACATTTTGGCCTTGTACCAACGTCTCAATCATAATAATGGGATGTGGACTAACTTTGTTAGTTTCTATGATTATATTTTACTGAATCTGAGGTTACCCCAGACTTGTGGTCGGGCCCAGATCTGTTGTTTTAAAAGGGTTGTGATTCTAATGGGATGGATCTGGATTACACCCTTGTTCATGATCAGGCATGATAGTTCAAATGATCGAGTGGTGGTTTTATAAAGAAACTTCACCGAAAGTCATATATGGACTTCTTTGGGTGTGATTTTTGTAAACACGTGATGCCTTGAAAGAAGTCATCATATTTCGGTTTGTTTTACATCAGTCGTCTAATCCAGGCATCTTAGGAATGGTCAGCCAAAAGTGGCATGACTTTTTCCCTTTTTGTTAACTGGTTATGGTAAATGAGGAACCATTTTAAAGCATGTCTTCTGGTTAAGGAGGGTTTGATCACTACTAAAAAATAGGGTTTAACAACCCTGGTATTTATCAGAGCTAGAAAAAAGTGTTGATAAATTTAATGCTTTATGATCATCCTTTCTAGCACTAATAAACAGTCCCTCTATAATTGTTTTATTTTTAGCACTGATAAAGGTCCAAATTAATAAAATGAAGTAATTAAATAAATAAAAAATAAAAATTATTTTATTAAAAAAATATTAAAATTTTCATTAATTAAATTATTATTTATAAAAATAAATAAATTATTATACCATATATAAATTATAAATACTAATAAATAGTATCTATTGAATATATATATATATATGCAAAATGAAAATTAATCAAATTTTAATTAAAAATATGTTAATTGAGAAAAATATTAAACATTTTATTAATTATATGATTATTGATAATGTTATTAAATATTATATATTAATTATATAGATATATATTAATGTATATAAATATTATTTATGATTAACATTAAATTTTAATATATTTAGTGAATAATGGTTTATAATTTAAACTTAATATGAATTAAAAATACTTACTAATTACATCGAGTAATATAAATAATTGAATTTCATTTGATTTTTCAATTTATAACATAGATCAAATGTATTATATTGATTTCACATATACGTAATTAATACATTTTTATATACATACGCACACAAACAAGTATTTTTTTGTAATTTAATCAATTTATATTGTTTATTTTATATATTTTTATTTACTATGTTTTAATATTTTCAATATATATTTATCTTTATTTAAATTTATATCCAATTTTTAATGATTTATATTAATTAAACTTACCCAAATTTTTGATATTTTAATCATTTTTAAATAATAAATTTTATTCATATTTAACATACATGAACATAAGATTAAATATCCATTAACAATGTAAAAAATACATTTGTAAAAAATATTGATAAATAAATATATTTGTAAATATATATTTTCAGTTTTTATACATTTAAAATTATAAATAAATAAATAATATTTGTTTAAAAAGTGTTTACATAATTATAAATAAATAATTATAAAATTGTAATAAATTTATTTTAAATAACGAATATATTTACTATGTTTATATATATAATTATATAATGAAATATAATGATATAAATATTATTTTTTAAAAATTTATTTACATAATTATAGATAAATAATTATATATTCAAATAATTATAAAATTATTATTTTATAAAATATATTATTATAAGTATTATAATTATATATAATAATTATATTTTTCTAAAAAAAATATTTTATAAAAAAACGTATTATAAGTATTTATCAGAACTTTTTTGGCATTGATAAAAATAAAGATTTATTGGTGCTAAAAAGGTATTGATAGAATCAATCTTTATCAGCGCTAAAAAAATTGATGATAAAGATTCATTTTATCAGTACTTATTAATTTAGAACTAATAAATGTGTCACAGTCTATTTTAAGAACTCTACCCATCATGAACCAGTTCACGATATCTGAAGCTCTCTATGGAAGAGACCTACTAATGGCACTCCTCGTTGTCGAATCCAAACCCAAATATAGTCTATAATCAAGGATCCAACTATTCCAAGGCTCTAATTCAAGTCTTGAGTGATTCAAAGTTTGAACACAACAACAGATCAAATGAAATCTAGGTTTTTAGATATCTCTAATTTCCCTTAGTTATCCACTGAACCTTCTCATCCCGCAACCATGAATCCCAAAAAGTATAGTTGCACTATCCTATAATAATAAAACCCAAAATTCATTGTTTTTTAGATATATTTAAGTATAGTATTCCCCGATATCATGTGGGTCTCCTTGGAATAACATTGGTACTTTGCGATTAGAAATATATCAAACCCAATGTAAGTTAATATTTTTGTGAGGTATAATAAGATCCCAATACATATAATCCATGACATCTACCTCTTTTAAATCATCAAATTTTTTAAAAAAATCATCAATATAGTAGTCGATGTTGTCATTGGTTTAGAATATTACACTACAAATCACATGGATGATGAAATATCTTAAATCATTGGGGTCCTATATTATGTCATTCAACAATTGGCATTGAGAGGGTTGAGTGAGGAGGAACTGAAATATAGGGTTATCACCTTCTATTTGGAAGGTAATTCTATAAGTTGTTTCCAAAAAATGTATGATGAAAGATCTGACACATGATAACAACTATATAATGATTTTTTCATAAAAATTTTTCCTAGGATAATAAGAAATAAAATATGGTGTAGAATTAATGGATTTATTTAGGATGACTGTGAACAATTTCATGAGGCTTGGGATAGATTTAGTGGTCACTTATTAAACGTAACAATCAAATGATTCTGATGAATCATTAAAATTATATGATAAAAAATTATATATATTTTATTTTATGTCTTATTTTATTAATAAATTCTTGAAAAAATATAATGTTTTCATTTTTATTTTTAAAATATTTCGATTTGAATTTAAATATATAACTAAAATTATATAAAAAGAAAAATAATATAGGTTTACAGTTCTATAATCCTTAAACAATATTATAAAGGAAAAAATTATTTGATATAAAATTTAATTGATATTTTGATTTTTGTTATTGAAATATAGACAAAAAATAAAAAATTGGAATGAATCATTTTCTTGGAAAACCTTAGGATCGTGGTGTTTTAAGAAACAAAATATTGTTTCATAACATGGTACATAATAAGAGTACATTGTTGATTGAATTTACTTTCCTCAATCCATTAGGATTGATCAAATTTTTTTCTAAATTTGATATTTTATTTGAAAAGTAACTTATTTAACAAGAAAGGTTTTCTATTATTTAAATTTTAAATAATATTTTAAATCCTTAAAGAATAAATATTACACCACTATATTTAATTAATTTTGATAAAATAAAATATTAACATTGATTTATGTAAATTTAAAAATTAGTTTTAATAGAATCTTCTTTTGTTGATATAAAAATTATTTTACCATAAATAAATTCTTTATAAATTTATAATCCCTCTTCAAGTCAACTTTATTAGTTTGGATTTAATAATTTAATGACATTCTATATTTAGTGTGGATTCTTAATCCTATTGAATTTTATGGTTTACAAACATAAACTTGAATCCAATTTTTATGTCCTTCTTGTGGTAATATGATGCCCCATAGATGTGACCAACTCAATTAAATGACATAAAAAAATTTCATTATAATACATTACCATGATATTTTTTGTTAATAGTTTTATAGAATTAATAAAAAAATTAACTAAAAATATCATGTATTTTTTAACTAATGTACATTTTTTGGAACAATATGTACAACAACATGATCCCTAAGAACCCTCCATTGTTCTTATTCAGATCAAGCTCCTCATGTCACATTTTTCTAATTTGGATCAAGCTTCTCATGCTTATATTTGATCCAATTATCATCCTTGTTAGCCTCTAAAAATTATTTATACTCTACATGGGAAAAATAATGTTTTTGTATTATATTAATCCTTATATTTTTCATGGAAACTTTCTAATCACCAAAGAAATTTTAGTCATTTGTTTCATCATTAATTTTATTTCTTGCAATTGATAAAAATATAACCATATTTGAAATGATAACCCACTTATTAATACATCTTAAAAATCACTTCATTTATTTCATTATAATTCTAAGAAACACAATTTATTTTTTACTTTAATCCATCTAAAAACATATCATTCTTTAGCATTACCTGTTGGTTCCACCCTTAGAAATCTCTAATTACCATCTATGTAATTCTCACAAAATTGAGGCATTCACCTTTGATAATGAATATCTTATGTGTATTAATTTTTTATAGTAAAAAATTAATATCTTATGAAACCAATATAGTATAATTACTTTCTCTCGAACAATTCAAAGATTCAATACAATGTATAATATTTTATCTTCATCCTCCTCACTCATTGATTTACTGTTTGGTGAGATCTATTTGCATTTTTTATCATCATTCTTTCTTTCACATCAGTATATCCCTGTGGTCAAAACAATTTTCATAGTAAAATCAGTATACATAAAATTAATGAATTGTTTCATATATATGTTTATTTAATATATATGTTTAATTTATTTCTTTTCATTATTACTCGTATAATAATTTTTCCTTGTACAAGTGGATTCTTTTGTTTGATTTTGGGTGGTTTGTTTGAAGTTTCTCAATATCATGAGGGATTGAACTTTAAGCCTATAACATAGATTATGTCAATAAGGAAATGTGTCGAGAATGCATAAAACCTTTCAGAAAATGTGAATTCCTACTACTTATTTAATTAATTTATTCATCATTTTATTTGTTATTTGTAAGTTAATATCCTTATCATTTTTATCTAATACTTATTTATTTTGATTCACAAATATTTTGGGAAGTCATATTTTGATTTAAACTATTTGTAAAAATACAAAAAAGTGATAAAATTATTCTTTCTACCAATGTAACCATGTTTTACATATTCATTGTCTTTCGTTGTCGAACTACCAACACTGCATATTGATTTGATACTGTTAGATGAAAATTCTTTCTAATTTTTGAAATTCAGGAGAGTAGAGGAAGATAATGTTCCCATTGTGGTGTACTCTCATGATATAATGTACACTTGAGAATCTTATTCTCTTCTAACATTCAATGATAAAAAAATTGGATAAGAACATTGATTCAATATGAATTGTTGGTAGTTTAACTTTTAAATATAATTGAAAATGGTTACATTAGTAGTTAGGTGTTTTTTAGAATATGAGACATGTAAGAATCAATCGCACCTCAATTTGACACATGCTATGACCAATAAGACTCCAAGTGCTTCTTTTTATTTAAAATTAATATGAATTTTAATAAAAAGGACAACCGACATACTCAAAACTGAGAAAACAAACTTTAATTATTTATATGTTGTATGGAAATGATCCATAATTCATTTGGGACGTGTAGGAATCATCTGCAACTCAATTTTATACACAGTGTGACTTCTATGACTTAATGTGCATGTTATCAGTTTAAAAATGATTATTTAGATCAAATAAATGTCACTCATTGAAAAAAATGAAAACAAGCTCATATTTTCTTAATAATTTAGGACATCTGTTCTTATTCCATTTATGATGTGTAAGAATTGGTCTCATATAAAACCAATACATGATGTGATCAGTATAGGTCGATGTACATGTTTCGAGTTCAAAATGACATTTTAGTAAAAAAAAGTTGTAAAGACCTGTAAAATTCAAGGGAAATTTTTTTCTAAATTTTCTTTGAGATTTTACACGAATACAGTTTCTGACGGCGCCTGATTCCGAGTCCCGGTGTGCCAGGAATTAATTTCTGAAGTTTAGATCGGGTACGTTCAGTGAACGAGCGAGCGGGTTTTTCTATCTTTTGAACTGGTGCTCAGAATCGAAATCTGAAGGCATCGATGGAATCGCAGCGCCGGTAATTGCATAGAAACACCTTTTCTGGAGTTGTGTTTTCTCGGGTGTGGTTTTTAATTTTGGGGTTAAGTTATGGAATAAAATAAAAGTGGTGCAACTAATCTTTTATTTTATTTAAGCCGCTTAACCTATGTTAAGTGGATGAAGTGGGGTCCACAATATCCTACCCACTTGGAAGGATATTTTGTAAGGTGGGACCCACACGATCCACCGTTTATTTTCTTCTTAAGTAACACACCCGCACCCCCCCCCCTTTTAATGAAGTCAAACAATGCGTTTATTCTAGTTAAGAAACGCCTCATTAATTTGGGAGGTTAAATTGTTACAATTAATCATTGAATTGATTGTTTCTTTTTGAATTTCAAAGGTTTACTTGTGAGTAAATAAAATAAGAATGTTCTTATTTTATTTCGGTTGGAACTTGTTGCATGGAGAGGATTTGGAGGAAAGCATTCTTCTTAGACGAAGAACGCGAAGAACGCGAAGAACGCACCGATCTCCGACGAAGAACGTCAAATCCTCGGAAATCAACGACGCTCCTTCCGCGACGTTTCTTCCGCGACGATCCTTCTCTTCTGTGACGATCCTATTCTTCTGCGACGGTTAATTCTGTGACGAACTCTCGTTCGAAGACAACGTTGAGGTAGGGAATTATTTTGAGAACGATTTTAGTCCCTTGATTATTTCATTCTAAAGAAAACAAAGAATGCGGATCAACTTATTATCTAGTTGATCCGCGAACGTTTTCCTTGCGGGTTGGGAATAATTTGTTGCGGAAAGTTGTGGGGGTTTATTTTTTATTGTTGATTGTGATATCATATGTCGCCTTTCTTGGTTTCAATTGGGACGCCTGTTATTATTATAACGAGAGGAGGTCGGACTGCATGAACACGGCCGAACCTCCTCCCCCCCTTGTTTGTTTGAATTTGTTGCAGCACGTGAAAGGCAGTGCGGTGCCATTGCACCGCACGGAAACGATAAAGAACGCGGTGAAGAAGCGTGGCGCCGTCGCGCCGCGCCGTTGAGGCCGAACGAAACCGCGGGCGGAGTCGGGGCCGCAGAGGCGATTTGAAGACCCCGCAGATTGTTGTTGAAGTGCGGATCGACGGACGATGGTGAGGCGGTCCGTGAAGGCGTTTGAAGCCGCCACCGTAAATGTCGGGTCCTGGGAGGACCGTTGGCAAAAGTGGCGAGAAAAACGGACCACCGAAGTGTGTCCGGTGGTCCGTGGAAGACTCTGTCGGCGCGCCTCGCTGGCACGGCAGTGTCGGCGGCCGGAGGCGGCGGCCGGCACCGGCCGGCCGCCAGGAGACGGCGGCGCCCGGCGCACCGCCGGGAAGAGCCATCGCGGCTAAAGCCGCGTCGGCAGGCTTCTCGTCCCGTGACCGCGCGGGACCCGAGAGGCAGGATGTGGCGCTCGGCCGTGTCTGGTGGCAAGGGGTGGCCCCACGCGGGGCCGCGGTAAGCGAAGCAAGTGGGGGGCAGCGCCCCCCCCCCCCCCCCCCCCCCCGCTTCTCAACGCTCGCCCGGTTCGGCCGAGCCTACAGGCCGGTGCCCCAGCGCGCCGCGCAGCCAGACTGGACCGCCCGGGCCGCGCCGCGCCACGCCATCCGGGCTGGGCCGTGCCCTGAAGAGCCAGAATCGGACCCAGGCCGGGTCGACTCGGTTCCGGCCGACCCAGGGGGGTTGGGCCGGGCCGGGCCGGGCCCAGACCCCCCATTTCGGATTGTTTCCGTTCAAACACCCATAACATGGGCTACGGACCTCCGATCGATGCACCGTCAGTTGCAATGTGACCCTTGGATCGAGACGTTCGTTTAGGTATATTATACTCAAGGTTTCGGAATACTTTGGGTTCAGCCGAGTTGGTTCGGATATGAAACCAACCGGTCCCTCGGAGCGGAAACACTTATATCTTGAGTTCCGGATGTCCGATTGACGTACCGTCGACTTTGTTGAATTCCTCTTGATGAGACGGAACTTTTGTCTTACTCCGCTCGTGGTTTAGACGTCGTCGGAGTGTGGTCGGGTTGGTTCGCTCACGAAACCAACCGGGCCCCTAGAACGAAAAAGCCAATAACTCACAGATCGGGCGTCCGATTGACGCGCCGTCTGTCTCGTTGAATTCCTCTTGACGAGACGGACCTTTTGGAATACTTCGCCTGAGTTTTGGATGCAGCTGGAGTATGGCCGGGTTGGATTGTACCCGAAATCCAATCGGGCCCCTGGAACGAAAAAGCTGATAACTTTCAGACTGGACGTCCGTTTGACGAACTGTCAGCGGCGTTGGTGATCACGTGGAGAAGCGGTCCCTATGAGTATACCCTATGAGAGTTCGGGGTACAGTTGAGATACAGCCAGGTTGGTTCGCACACGAAACCAACCGGGCCCCGGGGACGAAAAGCCTAGTAACTCACAGACCGGGCGTTCGTTTGATGCGTCGTCTGTTGCGTTGAGACCCCTGTGACGAGGCGGTCCTTTGAGATACTTCTTCATGGAACTTTAATATGCTTGGAGTATCGACCTATAGCTCGTGGAGAGGACCCTCCCAAAGACAAGCGTGTGGAGTACGGAGACCGTGTAACCGACTGAGACCTGACGACTGCTTGACCGACTCAACTTGAGGTGAGTCGACTAGCCCAGTGGACAGAGCACTACTTTGTTTGGGTGCAGACCCATGGCGGACAGAGCACTGCCTGTGTGATAGTGCAGACCCGCGGTACTCGTCCATAGAGTACCTCTGCAGGCTATTAGGGGGTGTGCACTACTGTGTTTGGGTGGCATACCCTGGCGGGAAGCACTATTGTGTTTGGGTGGCTGGCCCGCGGTACTCGATAGGAGGAGTACCTCAGTAGTCTTAGGTTAGTGAGCAGTACCTCGGAGTCGTGACAAGACCACTGTACACTCCAGAGACGGGGCTCTTCAGAAGTTACTATTTCGATAATGAAAATCCTAGTTTGAGAAGAGTCTTTGACCTTTGTGTTTACCTCTTGATTGAGATGGGTCACTTGATAACTTAGGTATATGTATGGGCATATACCTGGGTAGTGGTTATCCGTTATTTTCATAATCTTTTTGTTTCCTCATGATTGAGATGGGTTACTTGATAACTTAGGTATATGTATGGGCATATACCTGAGTAGAGGTTATCTGTTGATATCTTCTTGTGGTTATCCATGTTGGTTTTAGTGAGACCTTGAGGGTCTCAGGGTCCCTCCTGAGTATCGTTATACTCACCCCTGCACGGTCTATTCCCGCACCTCGTTGTGTTGGTTGCAGATGACGGCTAGTGCTGACGGAGGCCGAGTGTTCGAGGACTAGACGGTACAAGGAGGTGGACCACACGACGAGTCAGTACCCGGAGGTGGACCACACGACGAGTCAGTATCTGGAAGTGGACTTCATAACGAGACGACACACGGAGGAGGTTGACGGGCGAGAGCATTGTGGACGATCCAGGAGCTGCGCTATCTGTACCTACCCTTCAGGTAGGATCCGAGGAGGAGGACCCAGGAGCTACTTCCTTTCTTCTAGCTGTTTGTCCTTTTCTGTTGTACTTTTGTTCAGTTGTAGCTGTACTTTCAGTTGGGTTTGTATTCTGGCCCATTTACTTTTCAGCACTTTCTTTTGTACTTAGTGTTTTACTTCCGCTTGTACTCTGTGGTGTTTGTTTGCTTTTATAAGGGCAATGTCTTCCCAGTTATCGGGATTTACGCCTTTGGTGCTAGTTGGCAGCCCCGGGCCTATGGAAGGCGGGCTTGGGGTAGTCATGACACGTGCCCCGAGGACGGGTCATGACAAAAGTGCTATACTCAAAACCAATAAAAAACATTTTTATTATTTATATACTTTATAAAAATGATCCATAAGTCCTTCAAGATGTGTAAGAATCAGTCATACCTCAATCTGACACACAGTGTGACCGGTATGGCTTTAAGTGCATCTTTTTTATCCAAAAATGACATCAATTTTAATAAAAAGTACAATTGACCAACTCAAAACCAATAAAATGAATTAATATTATTTTTATAATTTATTAAAATGATCCATAATTCATTTTTTATGTCTAGTAAACAGTCTTACCTCAATCTGACACATGGTGTGACCAGTATGACTCTAAGTACATCTTTTTATTTAAAAATGACATCAATTTTAATAAAAGGAAAAATGACCTTCTCGAAACCAAGAAAATGTATTCAAATTGTTTTGATACTTTAGGTAAACTATCCATAATTCATTTTTGATGTGAAGGATTTAGCCTCACCTTAATCTGATACACAATGTTTCTGATATGACTCAATGTTCTCGTCATCAATTCAAAATTGGCAATTCAGTTCAAAAAATGTAACTCACAAAAAATCAAGAAAACTCACTCATATTTTCTTAATAATTTATTAAATTGATTCATAAAATATTTATGACATGTATGAATCATTATCACATCAAACTGGTACAAGATATGATTGTTATGATTCAAAGTGTGTGTTTCCATTTTAAACTGATATTTTAGTAAAAAAGACATGTGACGTACTCAAAATTGAGTAAACGCTTTTGGATTGTTTTGATAATTTATGAAAATTATCCATAATCCATTTGAGACATGTAAGAATTATCCAATCCTCAATATGTTGCATGGTGTGACCTAAATGAGTATATGTGCACCTTTTTATTTAAAATTTACATTAATTTTAGTAAAAAGGAAAACTCACCAACTCATAACTAAGAAACTCATTGGGATTGTTTTTATACATTAGAAAATTTATCTGAAAGTAATTTTTTATGTGTAGGAATCAGTTACACATCAATTTAATACACAATGAGTTATGTATGACTCAATGTGTATGTTATCAGTTAAAAATAAACATTTTTATTCAAAAAATTGTCACACACTAAAAACTGAGAAAATTCACTCATATTTTCTTTATAATTTATTAAAATGATTCATAAGTAATTTTTAATTTCTAGGAATTAGTATCATGTCTAACCAACATACGATGTGATCGGTATGAGTCAAAGTGCATGTTTCCTATTCAAAATGACATTTTAGTAAAAAAGAAATGTGAAGTACTCCAAATTGAGAAAACACATTCAGGCTATTTTGATACATTAGGAAAATGATCCATAATTCATTTGAGATGTGTAAGAATCATCTACACCTCAATCCATCGCATGATGTGACTACAATGACTCTAAATTAATTTTTTCAATATATAAGTATCATTTTAGTTTAAAACGCACCTCATAACACCAAAACCAAGAAAACGAGCTTAGATTGTGTTCTCTTTATTTAAATTTTTATTCGTACTTTATTTTTCTAATTTCATGGTGTTTTTGGTGTTGTAGCATGCTATTATAGCACACTGCACTAGTGTTGCAATGTGATGTTATAACACACTATAGTATTCCCCTTTATCAACACTTTTAAAAGAGATAATAAAATAATCAGGATTTATTCTCGCTCGAGTAGTTAGCACTTATCTAGAACAGATAAAATCATTTTTTAGTGTTGTTAAATTCCCATTTTATAGTAGTGGGTGTCAAGGTCATCTATGTATTTCAAGAAAATATTGTGCGACCAGTTTCTGTTAGGTTGACCGAGTTTTGACTATTTCTTCACAATGAGGTCCCTATTATGACCTCAAAAGTATTCGGGTTCTTCTATTTGAACAAACCACGTTGGGAGAAACATTAGAACACTTAGAACATAATTTTTAAGGGAAATTCTGAGGTTGGAGGCATCGTAGGTCAAAATTGGCCCCTTTCTGATGTTAAATCCTAAGGTGGGGAGAAAATTTGACCAAATGTTTAAAAAGATGATTATTTGATTGTGTATCTAGCTAAATAGGATTGGATAAGCATTGTATCAGTGTCATGTTTGGAAAACGAGTGTCTGATCAAGCTTTAACTACTTAAGTGTTGTGTTCTTAAATGAATTATTGGAGGTTCGTTGGGCATTTGGAAACAAAATGTGGTTATTCGAATGATACTTCATGTCCCTTGTAGTTTGGGTGATATTGTCATTATTCTTGAAGGATTATCAGGTACAATTACTTCTAATGTGGGGATGTTGTAACAACACATGTTTTTGAACTGGAAAAAATACCAATGTAATTTGAACATTTGTGTTTACTGGATATGCCATTTTTTAAACCAATCTTTAAAATGTAATTCCATGAATTGAAACACTTTAATGTGTTGTTTTGGACTTGTGTGAAGGCCTGAGAGGTTATCCAAGTGCCTTGTCAAGTTTCAGGATTGTTGGGTCATAAAAAAAATGTTTTGGGTTCTCTAAAAATGTCACATGGTTTTCTTGAAACTGTACAACCCTTAGCAGCAAACTGTGTGACTATATAATTGGATCAAAAATCCCCCACACAGGCTATGCATAAATCACATGGGTATTACCAAATAGGCAGTACCTATAAACTATTCACCACATAGTTGGTTCATTGTTAGGAAAACCATGAGGTATAACAATGTGAGGTGGGTTTCTTACGTAGAGGATTCCACACAGTTGGTGCACGGTTTGGCCAACTCGTGCAGCCAAATTTTGAAACATGGGTTTTGGGTTGAAATTTCTAAGTTTCCCTTAATTACTTAATTTTTTTACCTTCTTCTTCCTCCCCTAGAAGCCACATGACTCTAATCTCCCTACATAGTGGGATCCTCCTCCTCTCCATCTAGGCTTGGCAACAACACTCTCATTCATCGTTTTATTTTATCATCATCAGTCTTTATGGATCTACATTGGTATGCTCTTGAATCCTTTCTAATATATCTCAGGTTCTTCATTCTGTTTATTGTGCTATTTTATTGTGAGCTCATTTTCCCTATTTTTAGGTCAATGGGATTTTTATCATATCTCTTCCAAACTATATGGAATTAACCCTTGATATTGGATGAGTATGTCATTCTATGTATGAGGTTGGTGGTATATAATGTTTTCTATAGTTTCTATCATTTTATGAATATAGCCATTATTCCATATCCCGACCATTCTAGCGTATTTATTTTAAATGGGTTTCTTTATATTAAATTGATCCATGCACCATGTGTTATGCCCGTTGAGCATTATTGAGAAATTAGAAGATTCCAAATTTGATCACAGAGACCCCATGGGTGTTTCAGCTTGGTTTCCCCTTTTATTTAGTTATTTAAAATTCCATAAATGCCTTCTAATCATTCTTCTTAGGTTATATATGGATCTTCCCCTTGTAGTTAAATGTCCAAGTGATGTTAGCACCTTCTAAGTTCTTTTTTGGACCTTTTGAATTAGTTAGTATTTGATTTTTGGTTTCTAAAATTCCTCTGTAAAGTGAATTGAGTTTTGATTCTTATATTTGATACTAAATTATGTTAAATGAATTGTTTATGAACAATTTCATGTTTTTATAATAAAACCCCTTGATAGAGGTGTGTTTTCTTCTAAATTAAAATTAATGATTTGTGATATAAATCATGCTTAGCCTATTGAAATTTTTTTTATTCTATGATTTGGTTATTGTTAAAATTATGGAATGTCTATGACATTACCCCTTTTGATATTATTAAATGGATTTTACTATTATCTAAATGACCAATGAACCAAGATATTTCTAATGGCTTGGTTTTCTTTATAAATGGGAATTCCCATGTAGGTATTTTACTAATTGACCGTGGTGCCTTCTAAGTACCTCTTGACCATTATAAAATGATTTTCTATGTTTTGTTTA
Organism: Viscum album; assembly: GCA_963277665.1. NCBI lineage: Eukaryota > Viridiplantae > Streptophyta > Magnoliopsida > Santalales > Viscaceae > Viscum > Viscum album. Next base: position 842,722,272 of record OY728128.1, read on the forward strand.
ATTTGATGGAGTGTTTAAAATGAAAGTCACATGCATGATGTAATTATTTCCTTGGTTGTTTTAAATAGTATTAATGAAATGGTTTGAATGTATTAAATAGTTTAAAGTTAAATGGAAATGTAAAGGGTGATAAGAAAACACCGTTTAGAAAATTATTAATTTTAATTATTATGATTTTAATACCCTTGATCATAATGGGTTATTTAAATGAAAAGAATGAAAGGAATTTCCCCATGGATTTTATTATATATGTAATGAAGCCTTTATATGGTCTTGATAAATGTAATGAACAAGGGCTATTGCCTCATTGATGTTAAATATAAATATTATTATGCCATTATTCAAGTTGTGTATGACGGTAAGGGGTGCTGATCTAGGAGGGAAATCACACTCCCTTACATCGGGTGTTTATCATGATGTCTCACACCAGTGATACTATATGGGCATTGGTCTGAGGTGCCATGTACCATGATAGAGTGTTTCCATGGTGGCTCACTCTCCATCCTGAGTTTTGTTGCATGACATCTCTCACTCTATAGGGATGTAGGGAATTTACCCTATTTCATGAGCATATATGATAATTTAGACAAGTTATTGACATTTGAGTTACTCCCTAGTGTAGCAAATAACCAATATTCTTGGTACATGGCCATTAAGAATCCACACACACTTGGTTCAAATAGTTCGATTCAATATAAAACTAATATATATACATAATTATTGATATATATATAGTTACAGGTTAGACATATTATTTCAACTATGAGCCTAATTAGGTATAGCCACCAGGTGTCCCTTAGGAACTTGGGAATGTTGTGGTTATTTATTTAGAACTTATTATTTACATTTCAATTTATACCTGTAAACTATTTTACATTATGTTTTTAGGGGATGGATTCAATTATAGAAACCATGTGTGGGAACCTACTTGGATTATTATCTCACACCCTGCTCTGGAACCCATTGAACTGGGTACCTGAGTAGACCTTACATTTTAAAAACCTTGGTTGATTTATAGATCTCTTTAGCTAGTACCTAGAAGTTTGGACTATAGGACCAAGCTCGAGCTTGGTATGCTCATGGATATTTCCTTGAGGTTTTTATTTTAGTTCTTTTCATTATATCTTTATTGTAATGTATATTGTTTTCTGTTTTATGTCCACTAATTTTGTTTATGTGTCATCATAAGGACATGCATCTATTGTATATTGGCTTTGGCCTACATTTTTATCCAGTTGATTATTATTATTATTCTACTAATTTTTGTTCATTTATTTATTGCTTCCTCTATTGTATGTTGTTTCATATTGATTGAACCATTGTGTTACTCTGATAAGAGGGTATGGTCTCCCCAATATCACCTCTAAATACCCTCACTATTATTTGGTAGCCTATGGAATATGGGGAGACTCCCTTATGTCCATGTGACCCACAAATCTGGATACCGTATTAGTGGTTATTCGGTCTGAGTTATTACAATATTCACTAGAGGAATCAATTTTCCATAAATGTTTCTCTCCTTTCGGTCCTCAATTTTGAGTGAGAATATTTAATAGGTGGCTTTATCCTTGATGACAATATTGTGCCAATCAATAACTTGCAACAAATAATACATTTAAATTCTCATCCAAATTACATGGAATACATCATACACTTGATCTAACTATAGGGGAACCACAATGAGATAAAAAACCTCACCAACCATTTGTAGTATCATGAATGGTCTGAGGAACCATAAGGATTTCATACCACCCTGATAAAACATACATAATCCATGATGAGGTGATACTTTGGATAACACACGGTCTCCCTCCTCAAACACCAATGGCCTATGTTGGTTGTTTTTGTATGACTAGTGATGGCTATAAGTATTCATCATCAGCTTATGGATCACATGGACAATCTCTTTCATCATATACACCAACTCCATCCCCATGAGTAATGTCTCAACTATCTTTATCCAACAACATGGTGACCTATATGGTCTCACGTACATGGAAAACATATAGTAGAGTGATAACTATTATTTTAAGTGAACTCCACCAAGGTTAAATAATCCTCCCAGTCATGGATAATGTATGACATACATGCATATGCATATAATAAATAACTTGAATGATTGTCTCTATTTTTAATCAATTTGATGGTGGAGATATACGATAATCTATAACTGAGTCTTGAAGGTCTCCTTTAATCCTCTAAAAACAAGGATATGAATTCAGAATCAAATTTATAGATAATCATCATTCAAATTCCATGCATTAGGATGTTTTATTTTATGTACAATGTACTAAATATCTCCATGGAACTCTTCTCTTTAATATAAAATAAGTTGTTATGCTTTTTTAGTTAGTAAATAATCTCTTAGATAAAGTTGTGACCTCTCATTAATTGAGAAAGGATATTATAAAATTATTTGATATACCATCCAACTTCCACTATGGAACTTTAGGGGGTTCGGAAAAACCTGATGGGACATAGTTCTTCTAATTCACTTTCTAACATGTGAGGCATCAAGAAATAAACTACGAACACTCCAATTCATTTCTACCCATGAAAATTGGTATTTATATTCCTGATACATCATTTCCACATTAAAATGTACAATCAATGAGAAATTATGAAACCACCCCATCCCCACCTATAACATCATTATTAGGAAAACCATCCATCCTTGAAATAATAGGATATTCTTATCACCTCTATATAATCAATTTGGTGTAATTTTTGAGAAAATATGATCATGCAATACCTCACATTCAAAATAATGATACTGAGAATCCCACATGTTTTATAGAATCTAAGAGTAATTAAAATAAATTAGAGGTATGATTCTTCTCCATTCTCAACCAAGGATAAATACAATAAGTACAATAGTACAGAAAGTTTTCGTACCAATAGAGAATGATACCTCCTACTAAGGTCATGATCCAACAAATTTCAATTTTCTAAAGTCCACACTATCTCCAAGTCATAATTCCACTAAAAATATAGCCATAGACATTTCTCATATTGATATATCTCTAAGGGAAGCTATTATATAGACTGAAGTGGTTCAATTATACTAAAAACCAATCACCATTAAGGTATTTTCTCAATGTTTTTACAGAAAACACTACTATTTTTTACTCCATGTCATGGGACGCATAGTGCTACCCATAGGGACTAAGATTCATAGCCGAAAAATTAATCACGATATTCCTATACATAAAAAAACTAATACCTACTATATAAGTCTCAATATAGGACCACTAGTCAATATCAACCTCAACTACTCAATGGACCCTTAATATTGTCCAGACCAAACAAATGGATTCCCAATTCAAGTCATGGTAGTAAATAAAATCTTGATCCAAGAAAATTATACCTTGAAAATTTATTAAAAATATTCTAACCCATGGAAACTCTACACCTAAGACACTATTGGATGGGCCCCAAGATAGAATGACCTTAATATTTATCAAATCCAAAACTACTCCTACCTTTAAGATAGAATTCCCAAAAAACTGAGTCATTATAATCCAAAACTCAAACATTGAGATATTTCTATAATAATGATTATTATGTAATAAATCTTTTATCATCCTAAAATACTCAATATGTATGTCCTGTTATGTTAAAAAACAAGGATTTAATTGATGAAGACTGTATGAACTAGTCACTAAAGGGCTGAAAAATCGAGTTCATGAGTCATATAAAAATATTCATGGTGTTTTTCATGCTAAAGGGCATCACAAAAAAACTTGTAATATATATAGATACACTAGAACTCAGTCTTTTGGAAATATATATCTTGAACCTATAACTGAGGATAGATATACCTATAATCAAACATCGACAATCACTTTTCACCCTTCAACTAGTTAAAGGGATCATTGATTCTGTGAAGAGGGTATCTATTCCTGACCGTAACCTAGTTTAGATGGTTATAGTCAACACAAAGACCTAAACTCCCATACTCCTTCAAGAATGACACACGAGATTCATAAGGGGAAATTATGGTCATAATAAAATGTTTTTCATGAAGTTTTCCAACTAAACTCTCATCACAAGGAGCTTTAAAGGGGACATTTGATATGTTATAGAATTTATTTTTGTGGCTCTATAGCATATATCGATACAAAATGTAGGATCCCAAGTATTTATAAAATAATAAATTTTTTATATTAATTAATATTTATGAATAATATATTAATTTTAGGTTAAATAGTACACTTTTTCTGATAGTGTACTTGATACACAATAACGGGTTTCTCCAAAATCTTATGTTGCACATAATAGTGAGTAATACTAAAAAATAATATTATGTTATTATTATATCAAATGGTAGTTAAAGCCTAGCCATTGTATTGGTAGGAATGAATATTACTAACTAAAATATGATTATACATATTTTAAAATGTTTTTACATTTATCCAATAAATTTTAGAGGCTTAAAATGAGAATAAATCCAATTTTAAGTATAAAATACTCTAATATTTTTAAAAGGTCGTTTTACAGCCTTTTGATGGAAAACCCTTTCTAAATATATTTTTTCACTTTTATATATTCTATTTGATAAAATGGAATTATTTTATATAATAATAAAATCCAAATTTACTTTAGTTAATTTTTTGGAAATTTTCTAATAAAGTTCATTTTTTAATGAATAGTGAAAATACTGCATTTTAATTCAAAACTGCATTTTCATATGATTTATTCGTACAGTAACATTATCATTTTAATTGGTTTTAAAGTGTAATTGGATTAAGTTTTTATCATTTAATCCAATATTTTTCATTTGATGTAAATTCACTATTAAATTGGACATAAAAAAATTTCAACCTTTTGATAGTTTTTATTTCTTAAAACCCCGCTTTTTGGTTCTGAAAACAGATATTAATTTTAATTTATTTCTGAAAATTTTTTATTTTAAATTAAAAACATTCCATATTTGAAATCATAAAGTCCAAATTTTTTAAATAAGTACCATTAATTTTTTGGAAAACATGAATAGTAACTTCAATAATTATTTTTATTTACCATGGTTAAAGGATAAATATGGTAAATAAGGGTAAAAATAATTTTATTATAATATTTAACTACCCTAAAACATGTAATAATTCTATTTTATGATATATTTATGACCATGGGAATACTTGGGTCAATTTTAGGACCCCATGGAGCCACTTGGGTGTGATAATGACATGTTATAAGAATTATTTTAAATTAAAGAGAAATATAACATAAACATGTATCTTTTACTAAAAAAATTAATATAGGGTTATATAAATAATATATTTGACTATAAATAGTAATTATAAATATATAAAAAATCTAAATCATGGTTTTTTATTTATACTTTTATACAATAAAAAATAAATTTAATTATTCCATAATGACGATGTAGTGATTGCATTATTAATGAACGATTCAAATAAATGATATTATAAATATTAAACTAAATGTAATTTGAAACGTTTTATGCCATACACAAATTTTTTGGATAAATATGACATATTAGATTTGATTCAATGCCTTTTGTTCTAATGAATCAAGTTTTTATGACTTAAACAAAAATCAATTACTAAAAGCATCAAAATTGACATAAATAAGTTTTTTAGAAAAATACTATTTTATTAAATGATATAATAGTCTTAAAAATATAAGATTTTGAAAAATGACTTAGATAATGTTAAAAATGTCATTAATTATACACTTTTAGTTCTATTTACTTTTTATAGTGACTATAGTAAACATATATTATGAAAATACAATAAGACATGGTAAGAGTTAGGCTTTTTAACTAAGGGTTAAAGCTAAAAGATAAGGTGAATTTTTGTGACCTAAACTTGTCTAAAACCAGTTTTTTGAGAATATTTTGATGTATTGTCATATTATCCTTGAAATATATCACTTTGGAACTATTTTAATTCGAATATCATTTTATAATAAAATAATATTTTAAAAACTATACTAAAATGTCTCTCCTCTCTCTTATAAAAGGACACCACCTCTACCCACTTACTCACACCTCAAAAGCCCCTTGGCTTGTACAAAATCTAATCAAATAATCTTCCAACATCCATACCTTCCTCATAGAAGCATTAACTTGGGAAAAAGGAAATTCAAGAAATTCTTTTGTCTCAAATCAAAATAAGTTACTCGATTTAGATGTAACGTCTTCTCCCAATTTCCATTATTTTATTTTCCTTCTTCACTCCCTATAGTCTTATTATTATATGCTTGCATAATAAAAAAAGTATCCTAACTATACTATTATGTTTTTATGATATGTATTTGAAATACACTTACACACACCTCCATCTAATAGATACAAACATATTGTTTCTATGTACGGTGAACAATTGCCTCACAAAATGATGATTGTTCAATTTTCTTCTACCACCTCTCATGGTGGACATTGTGATGAAACTGTTTTTATATATGATATATATTATAATTATATTTTCTCGATTCTTATATATTTTTTTATTTATATCATACCTTTATGCTTTCCATAATGTGTAAATATGATAATTTCATTTGAGGAAGTGTAGACTACCGCCCCATCAAAGTGATATGAATCATTCATGAAATACATAAAACGTATAAAGGATGTAATTTATGAACTTATTTAAAATATATAACATATATAATATACTATAATTATAACATAACTATGTATCATTTAGTTTTCATTCCTGTAAGATGAAAAAGAAATGAAAGTGGCGTTCATGTGTATGTACGGCCTACCGTCTCCATGAACGGTGCATTTAATTTCTTATATACAAAGGTTATGGACTATTATAAATACCTATATACTAGATATATTTTTTTTTTAATCATTAATATCATTATGGAGATGATGTAATTTTTATTACATGGACAATTTACAACAAAACAAGTTTATTTTCGACTCAAGTACCGAATATTGAAGAAACGAAAGATATGAACTTGAATAATTATGTGGTTATTATAACAAGGTAAAAAGTGATATAAAATGAATAATAAACTTGAAAAATGTTCTCAAACAAGTATAATTTAACTTAAGTTTATTTTTCAGGAAGAACAAGGAACATACGTGATGATTTGGACTCAAGGTAATTAATATAGTCTAAATCTCCTTTCATTGAGGCATATATTGATATGACATTATTTTATATGATATATAACATACCCCTTTGACTATTAATTTAATTCAATCATTTTCAAAAGGATTTGTTTTCTACAAATCATTTTACTAAATGTCAAAAAGGAATGTTTCTTTTTAATCTATGTGGTGATAATGACCTTTCCGCCGCTATGAGCATTATTTGATATCTGGATTCTCTACAAGCCTTAATGTTTTTAAAAAAGAAAATTAAATACCATATTCCTTTTCTAGGTTTTTTGGTACTAAAAATGGTTTTTTAATGTATTTATAATATCTCTATTTTGAAATGATGTCTTATGATTGCAATGTGGAAATGTTATTTTTTTTGTTTATTCTTGTTCATGTGTTATGATTATGTCACAGTTATTGGGAATTGATTATGTATATGGGTGGTTCCATGATAAACCAAGGGAGGGTGATCCTGTGACAGCTCTCCAATGAATTGGTTAATGTGATGGAATTGAACGTTCAGGTTTCTCCTAAGTGATTCAGGGAATATACTGTGATGGGTATTCCAAATGTAACCATGAAGGTTAATCCCTTTGTAGATGTAAAATAAACAAAGTATGTTATGGATGTCACAAGTTACATTTATGATTTATGATTTCATTTATTTTTTCCTAAATCTTATGATTTCATGAGGTATATTAATGAGCTTATTTTTTATGAGAGAAAAGTATGATTTCATTGATTTGTATGTATTCATAGACTAATGTTTTATTTCATTATTTTATAACCCTTACTGATATTTTTATGCTCATCCCAAGTTTTTGAAAAAAAATCACATGGTATAAGAAAGGGTAAGATAAAGGAAGAACTAAATAAGATTTTTATCAAGAAAAGAATTCTTGTTTTTTAAGGATTTTTATTGTATTGAAAAAATTTAATAGAGTAGAAGTGTCTACTTTGTATTATTTGAGATGTAATGTAATAGTTATGTTCTAATTATTTAAAAATATAAACCTAAATAAGATCCTCAGTGTGAAATTATTGATCTAAAATCAAAATTATGTAATGTTTAAGGCTGGGGCCTTATAGTTGGTATCAAAGTTCTGTTTAGATAACTTAAGGAGTTATCATATTTTTAAATGAATATCCATAAACTATTTTTACTTTATGGTAATATTGATATGGTATAGCATTTGAATATTACCATGTTTCTTTGTAAAAGATATGTCTATTTTTAGAATGTTTTCCTGCAAAGGAAACATGGAAGCTATTATGGGACAAAAACTATAGGAAAACAACCTACCAAATTAGAAACTATAAATGGTCAGAATCAGAACTGAATAGTTTTTTGCAGTGATGTAATAGTTGACTCAGACTATAAATATTGGCGGTATACATGCATGAGATCATCCAGATCAACCAAAAAATAACATGTTAGTACTGACGCATTTCATGAGGCAACATCCCCTATCATTCATAGGATCGTCTGACCATATGCTAGATGAAAGTTGGATTAAAGCACTAGAAAGTATTTTTGATGTCATGGGGTGTTCAGAACATAAAAAGTTAAGTCTTTTTGTTTACCGTTTTAAAGGTCAATCTGGTTAGTGGTGGTTGATGGTTAAATATATTTTGGATAATGAGGAGATTGATTCTCTTTATTGGGATGAATTCAAAGGTATATTCCTTGAGAAATATTTTCCTAAGGAAGTTTGACTTATGATAGAAAAATAATTATTATAATTGAGGTAGGCTGATGACTTAGTGGCTGCTTATGAAGAAAAATACACTCGACTGGAATGGTATGCTCCAAGTTTCATATAGTATGTTTATAGTAAAATCAATCATTTTTACTCAGTATTAAATCCAAATTATTTAAGGGAATTAGATTCTCATGTGTTCAAAAGTTAGAAAAAACTTAATTGATCTGCGGAGAAGGTAGAAATGGAGTTTTCTGATGATTAGGTGTTCTTTGAAAAACAATAAAATAAGAGGTCGAGGTGGCAAGTGAAAAGGAAGAACTCTTCAAAAAAGACTGATGGTAAGAAATTTAAGTTTATAGTTTGTGAAAATTATGTTAAAAAGAACACTAAAAAATGCATTTTTAATTATTTTAAGTGCTCCTCATGTGGTAAAATGGTACATAAGGCTCATAATTTCACTATAACTGATTAGGGTAGTGGTAAGACGAAATCTAATTTTTAGTTAGTAAAAAATTCTGAGGACAATGAAATGGGTCATTATGCAAATGAGTATCCAAAGAAGAACTCAAATGATGAAAACCATCTAGACTACAAGAAGAAAGGGTAGGTGAAATCCTTTGCAATAATTTCAGTATATGTTTGGCTATCAAATGAAGTAGAATCTGGTACATTATATGTTTATTCAAATTATTTCAATGTGTTGTTTGATTCTGGGTCTATACATTGTTTCATTTCTGAGAAATTTTCAATGAAATAGGGAATTCCATATCAAGATATAAATCCTGAAATTTTGGAAAAAACACCTAGGGGAAATATTTAGATAAAATGAAATTATAATAAATTTCTTGTCCTTGTGTGTAGAAAGAATCTTCCTAAAAACATTATTATTTTTCCTCTAATAGAGTTTGATTTTATTTTGGGTATGGATTGAATTTTCATTTATCATGATAATATTGACTATAGAGATAAAGAGGTTTCTTTTCAGAAATAATTTTAGTTTTTGTATAATAACGAACCCTTAATTTTGATTATATATTAGGAAGATGAGAAACTAGTAAAAGATGGAAATGAATGTTACCTTTCGCATATTATTGAAAACAAAGGAACTATTTAGATTAATGATGTTCTAGTGGTCAATGAGTATCTTGATGTTTTTCCTGATGAGTTTTCTGGTATAATACATAATCAGGATATTGAATTTACTTTTGCCTTGGTTCTGGAAGCTAATTCAATTTTAAAACCCCCTTATAGAATGGCTAAAATTGAACTTTTAGAGTTAAAGAAGCAATTGCGGGAGTTATTAGATAAAAGTTTCATTAGACCTAGCACATCACATTGGGGTGATACTATATTGTTTGTTAAAAAGAAAGATGTTTCAATGATACTTTACATTGATTATAGAGCCTTGAATAACATCAATATTAAGAACAAGTATCATTTTTCCTCATATTGATGATTTGTTAGATCAGTTCCAGGGAGCTCAGTATTTTTTGAAGATTGACTTGATGTCGGGGTACCATTAGTTGAAAGTAAATTAATTGTGCATTATGAAGACCACATTTTGTACTATATATGGCCATTATGATTTTTTACTTTGGCATTTTGGGTAAACCAGTGCAACTACTATATTCATGGATCTTATCAATTGAATTTTTTTTGATTTCTTGGATATGTTTTTGGTTGTATTTATTAATGATATTTTGGCATATTATAAAATTAAAGAGGGGAATGAAAGTAATTTAAGGGTTTTCTTGAAAAACTTAAAAGAAAATAAATTTTTTGGGAAATTCAGAAAGTGTGATTTTTGGTTATAAAAAATTTCATTCCTTCGTCACATTGTTTCTAAATATGGCATAACTGATGATCCTTCTAAAATAAAAGTTTTTGAATAATGGACAAGACCTAATAATTTATCCTAAATTCGTAGTTTTCTTGGTTTAGAAGTTTATTACTAGAGTTTTTTTGAACATTTTGCATGGTTATCTAGCCCACTAACTAAGTTAACTCAAAAATATGTTAAGTTCATCTGGACAAAAGAATGTGATGAATTTTTTTTGGAATGGAAAAGAAGATTGGTGAATGCTCTAGTTTTGGAACTAACTTCCAGAAATGGTTAATTTTTTATCTATATTGATTCTTCTTTGAAATGAATTGGTTGTGTCCTAATACATAATGACTAGGTAATTGATTATGATTCATGTTAGTTGAAAACTCATGAGTTAAATTACTCTACACATGATTTGGAATTAGTTTCTATTGTTTTTGCTTTAAAAATTTAGAGGTGTCATCTATACGGTGTAAAGAGTGAAATATATATATTGATCACAAAATTTTGAAGTATATATTCACTCAGAAAAAATTAAACATGAGACAGAGTAGATGGATAGAACTAATTAAGGATTATGATTGCACGATTCATTAACATCCAAGAAAGTAAAATAAAGTGGATGATGCTTTGAGTCGAAAGAGTAATTCTATATTAACCATGTTATATTTGGACCGATATCCATTGGTTTTAATTTGATGAATCTTGGATTAGAATTTGTTGGTACAGAAAATCCCTCTATTCTTTTTCAAGTGGTAATGAAATCAACTCTATCATACAGAATTAAGAAAGATCAGAAAAAAGATTGTGAGTTGCAGAAAAAGGTATAATTGATTCATAAGGGTATGTTACCTGAATTTAACATTGATAGAGACTTTATTTTTAGGATTATAAAGAGGTTATGTGTGTTGTGTGATTCATAGTTGGAGAAAGAGTTATTATGTGAAGCTCATAGTTCTCTATTTTCAGTTCATCCTAGAATTACTAAAATGGACAAAGATCTTTAGGAGTATTACTGGTGGAATGGAATGAAAAGAGATAATGTTAACTTTACCCTGAGATATTTTATTTTTCAACATGTTAAATTAGAGTGGTAGTTACCAAAAGGGGAGTTTTGTCCTTTTCCAGTTCCAGAGTTGAAATGGGAAAATGTGTCCATGGATTTCATATTGGGATTACCAAATACATCTTGAGGTAACAATGGAATCTGGGTTATTTATGATAGAATGACTAAATCTACTCATTTTATTTCTATTCGATATAATCTATCTCTATATCAACATTCTTGATTGTATATTTAATAGATATTCAGGTTATATAGAGTTCCCATATCTGTTGTATCTGATCGTGATCTCAGGTTCACTTCTAAATTTTGGAAGATCCTTTATTGGTTGTTAGGTATAGAATTAAATTTTAGTACATCTTTTCATCTTCAATAAGATGGGTAGTTAGAACAAACAATTCAGACATTTGAAGATATGCTACGTTCTTCTTAAATGTATTACTAGGGAAGTTGGGACCAACGTCTTTCATTGGTTGAGTTTTCTTATAATAAAAGTTTTTATTCTAGTATACAGAAGGCCTTATTTGAAACATTATAAGGAAAGAGGTGTTGAACTCCGGCTTTTTGGGATAAAGTATGTGAAAGTAAGTTTGTCACCAGAATTAGTAGAAGAGATGACAGAAAGAGTTTTTGTTGATTTAGAAGCACATCAGAATAGCTCAATGAAGGCAGAAAATTTATACGGATAACCAAAGGAAGGATCTTTCTTTCAAGGTTGGTGATCATGTCTTTCTCAAATTTTCCCCATGGAAAAGTGTGATGTGTTTTGGTGAGAAGGGAAATCTAGACCTAAGGTTCATTAGACCCTATGAAATCCTGGAGAATGTTGGATTAGTTTACAATAGAGTGGATTTACATCCATTTTTATCTTAGGTATATAATGTTTTTCATGTTTCAATGTTAATAATATATATTTTAGATTCATCTCATGTTTTGAGTCCAGAGGTGGTTCAGTTAGAAGAGAATCTTTCTTATGGGGAACATCGTGTTCAGATTCTTGACCATAGAGAGAAAGTTTTGAGGAATAAGGAAATTCATCGGGTAAAGGTTTTTTAGAAAACCCATATAGTTTAAGAGGCAATGTGGGAATCTAAAAATTATAAGAGGGATAAATATCCTCACTTATTTGATAAGTAAATAAAAATGTGGGGATGCAATTTCAAAAAGGTGGGAGTGATGTAGGATCCTAGGTATTTGAAGAATAATACTATTTTATATCTATAAATATTTTTGAATAAGATATTAATTTTACGTTAAATAGGAAACTTTTTCTGATAGCATACTTGATATGCAACAACAAGTTTCTCCAAAATCTTATGTTGCACACAATATTGAGTTATACTGAAAAATAATATAATATTATTATTATTTTAAATGGTAGTTAGAGCATATTCATTGTATTAGTGGGAATAAATATAACAAACTTTGAAATTATTATACATGTTTGTTAAATGTTTTTACTTGTATCCAATGAATTTTAGAGGCATAAAATGAAAATGAATCCAATTTTAAGCATAAAATACTCTAATATTTTTAAAATGTCATTTTACCTCTTTTTAAAGGTGAACCCATTTTAAATATAATTTTTTCACTTTTATATGATCTATTTGAAAAAATAGACTTCTTCTATAGAAGAAGGACATCCAAATTTACATTTGATAAATTCTTGGTAATTTTCTGATAAAGTTCATTTTTAAATGAATAGTGAAAATAATACTTTTTAATTAAAAACTACATTTTCATCTAATTTATTTATACAGTTAGATTATCATTTTAATTGGTTTTAAATTATAATTTTATTTTTTTATCATTTAATCCAATTTTGTTCATTGGAAGTAATTTTACTTTTAAGCTGGGCATAAACACATGTCAATCCTTTGATAGTTTTTACTTCTTAAAGACATTCTTTTTGGTTTTGACAACGGAAATTAATTTTAAATTATTTTATAAAAATTCTGTGTTTTGAATTTTGAAAAATAGATTCCATATTTTTAATTATTAGTTCCAAATATTGTAAATAAGAAACTTTAATTTTTGGATAATATGAATAGTGACTTCAGTAATTATTTTTATTTACCATGGTTGAAGGATAAATATGATAAGTAAAGGTAAAAAATAATATTATAATAATATTAAATTACTCTGACACATGTCCTAATCCTATTGGATGAGATATATCTGACCATGGTCATCCTTGGGTCGATTTTAGGACCCCATGGAGCCACTTAGGTGTGATAATGACATGTTATAAGAATTAATTTAAAGTAAATAGATATATAACATAAACATATATCTTTTACTAAAACAATATTAATATAGGGTTATATAACTGATATGTTTTACTATAAATATTCATTAAAAATATAAAAAAATTTATACATCATGGTATTTTATTTATATTTTTTATATATTATATAAATAAATTTATTTATGACACAATGATGATGCGGTGATTACCTTATTAAAGAAAGATTCAAATAAATAATATTATAAATATTAAAATAAATTTAGTATGAAAATTTTGATTCAATACATGTATTTTTTGTATCATTATAACATATTATATATGCTTTAACACCTTCTTTTCTATGTAATCAAGTTGTTAGGTATTTAACAAAAATCAATTACTAAATAGTTTCAAAATTGACATTAATGAGTTTTAAGAAAAATACTATTTTATTAAATGATATAATAGTTCTAATAATATAATATTCATCTAAATGACTTATATAATGTTACAAATTTCATTATGGATCCAATTTTTATTCTCTTGTCATTTTATAGTAACTATAATAACCATATATTATGAAAATACAAGAAGACATGGTAAGAGTTAATGTTTTTAAATAAGGGTTAAAGCTAAAATATATGGTCAATTTTTGTGACCTAAACTTTTATAAAACCTATTTTTTAAGATTATTTCCTACCATTATCATATTTTACTTGAAATATATCACTTTTTAACTGTTATAATTCGAAAATCATTTTATAATAAAATAATATTTCAAGAATTTCCTAAAGTGCCCCTCCTCCCTCTTGTAAAAGGACACCACCTCTACCCACTTCCTCACACCTATAAATCCTATTGTATCATAAAACTCTACAAAAATAATATCTCAACATACCTCCCTTCATCATAGAATCATTAAAAATGGAATAACGCAATTCAATAAAGTTGTTTGACTCAAATCAAAAGAAGTTACCCGATTTAGAGGTAATGTCTTCTCTCAAGTTCCTTTATTTTATTTTCATTCTTAACTCGATATGATCTTATTATTTTATTATTAAATAACAAAAACAGTATCCCCAATATACTATTATGTTTTTATGAGATTTATTCGAACTATACTTACACACACCTCTATCTAATGGAAACGAACATAATGTTTCTGTGTACGGCGAACTACTGCCTCACGAAATGATGATTGTTCAATTTTATCCTATCACCTATCATGGTGGACATTATTATGGAAATATGTTTATATATGATATATATTATATTTATATTTTCTATATTCCACTAAATTTTTTTATTTATATCATACCACTATCCTTCCCATAATTTGTAAATATGATAATTTCATTTGTGGAAGTGCGGACTGTTATCCCCTCAAAGTGATATGACTCATTCATTCGATACATGGAACATATAAATAATGGAATTAATGAAATTTTGTAACATATATAACATATATAATATACTATAATTATAACATACAAATGTATCATTTAGTTTTAATTTCATTAAGATGGAAAATAAATGAGTGTAGTGTTCATACGTACATATGGCCTACCGTCTCCATGAACGGTGCATTTCATTTATTATCTCAAAATGTTATGAACTATTATAAATACATATATACTGGATATATATGATATTTAAATCATTAATATCATTATTTAAATTATTTAATTTTGACAACATGGACAATTTACATCAAAACAAGTTCATTTTCAACTCAAGTACCGAATATCGACAAAAAGACCGATATGAACTTGAATAATTATGTGATTATTATAACAAGGTAATAAGTAATATAAAAGAAATAATAAACTTGAAAATGGTTCTCAAAAAATTAGAAATTAACTTAATATTATTATTCATGAAGAATAAAGAACATAACTTACGATTTGGACTCAAGGTAAGGGACATTGTCTCAATCTCCTTTTGTTGAGGCATAATTGGATATGACATTATTTTATATGGTATATTATCAACCCATTTGACTTTTTATTTCATTAAATAGTTTTCAAAAGGAATATTTTACTAGGAATAATTTTACAAAACTTCAAAAAGTAATGTTTCTTTTTAACATATGTGGCGACAATGATCTTTTTATCGTCATGAGCATCATTTGATATCTAGCTTCCTCTACAAGCTGTAATGTTTTTAAAAAGAAAAATAAATACCATATTCCTTTTTTATATATTTTGGTATTTAAAATGGTTTTGATAATGGATTGATTATTTCATTTTCTTTAAATGATGTCTTATGATTGCAATGTGGAAATGTTATTTTTACTTTATGCTTGTTCATATGTTATGATTATATTATGGTTCTTGGGAATTGCTTATGTATACAGGTGGTTCTGTGATAAACTGGTGGTGGGTAATCTCATGGTATCTCTCCAATGCATTAGGTAACATTATGTAGATAAAATTTGAGGTTTCTCTTAAGATATTTTGGGAATATACTATGATGGGTATTCCAAATGTAACCATGAAGGTTACTCCCTATGTAGTTGTGAAAGATACAAAGTAAGTATGTTATGGATACCACAAGTTTCCTTTATGATTTATGATTTCTATGATTTATTCAAAAATCTTATTATTTCATGAGGTATATTAAAGATATTATTTTTTATGAGTGAAAAGTATGATTTTATTGATTTGTATGTATTCATGGACTAATGTTTTCTTTATTTATTTTATAACCCTTACTGAGCTTTTTATACTCATTCCATGTTTTTTAAATGTTTTTATAGGGTATAATAAAGGGTAAGAGAAATAAATAATTCAAAAATATTTTTATCAAGAAAATAATTCTTTTTTTAGGAGTTTTATTATTGTGAAAAAATTGGATGGAGTAAAAGTGTCTACATTGTAATATTTGAGATGTAATGTAATAGTTTGGCCTAATTATCTAACACTATAAACTTGGAAAGATCCTCAATGTGAAATAAAGTAATTATTGATCAAAAATCAATATTATGCAATGTTTAATATTGGGGCCTTATACAAAATCTGAACTCCTAGTGAAGAGAAAATCCTAGTATATCTTCAGGGAAGATTTCCATAAACTCCTATACAATTTTGGGAAGCTTAATGTCTGAAACTCCTACTATAACAAGGGATAAACAAGATAACTATTGAGTGATAAACTATATCTTCCCATGAATGATCCCTACTAATCTTAGTTTAAAATTACCCTCACCCAGAGTGTAAAAACATGACATGTCCACTCAAAGGATCCTCACCACCCAAATTAAGTAAACTATCTTGTAATAAACTATATATATATAGACTATAAAAAGTATGAAATCATGTGTATTAATATAATTCATGAAGATATTCCATGAGAACCTATCTCCACTAATCATGAGATCAAAATTTCAGTAGAGGCGTATAATCATTGGATCACATCAGGTTGTAGTCTCTAATTTCAAGGGATATGTTAGATTCTCTATAGGAAGCTCAATCACTCGAGAAAGGGATAAGGGAATATAAAATTTTATTGCACTTATGTATATGAGTTCTGATTCAATGGTAGAAACTAAATAGATCATACTACTAATCATTTCATGTGTTGATGGATCATATACTTCAATCACATCTAGTTAACTATGACCCTAGACATCATCCCTCTAATTCATACATGATCTACTTGAGGTTTATGATGGATTAAGTGGATTATAAGTGACCCAATACTTTTAAATGTATTATTACATTATTTTTAACATAAAAATCCATTAATTACAACCCAAATATCCTGATTCCATGTGTCATTAGAAGACTATAATCATAATATATCAATGGAAACTAAAACCTGGAATCCCTATTATTTTCTATTCCTTAGTAAACTCATAAATCCATTTGATCTACCAAACTATATACGATAGTTGGGGGAATATATTAAGAAATGGGTGAGCTTAAATGCATAATAAGGAAACAAACATAATAAAGAAGCAAAACATGTGTGTAAAAGGTATAACATGATATCATAAAAGATATGAAACATGAGTAATTTTTAGAACCATAACATAAGAATCATGTTATCATAAGAGAATGGTATCTTAGGAAACGTTGTAACTTTATAAAACATGACATAAATATAAGTAAATGATAACTTCCAAGATACCATAACATGGTGGAAAAGTCTCATAAAGGATTAAGCTCACTCCCTAATACCATACATGACTTCCCATGAGACTAAAAAATTACCCAATGATTTCAAGGGATATATAGTTCTAGGGCCACCCTTCATATTCATTTGATTTAAATGTATATGTGTGCCACATAAGGATATCAGTCATAAGGAAGAAACATAATAATTTCACATGGAAAGAAATAGGTTGCATAATTTTGTCTCATAACTTAATCAAAATGGATTCCATAAAGAATAAATTTTATAAATGGTCATAAGGAATATATTACCCCTCAAAGGAAGAGATAATAAGCTAGGTATATACGAAAAAGAAATAAATATATATATATATATATATATATATATGTTTTATAATAAACCCATAACATCAAATGTTGTTATTGTTGATGAATAAAAATACCATAAAATGATCTTTAAAAACATTCTCGAGTAAAACAACCTTTTCTCTTTGAGTAGCATAAAATTATATCATATTATATGGAAAATTATTTTGAAATATCACTTGTAACATTTCTTGAGGAAAATATCCATTCTATTTTGAAAACACTTATTTAAAATAAAAAAAATTACATACTAAAGAAATCATTTTATTTGAAAAAAACGTTTGAAACTTAAAAAGTAATATTTTTAAAAAAAATTGTGTTCATGGTGGTGGAATGTTTTTTTCATATAGAGTATGTAAAAAATAAAGATTCATTTCAAATTTTTGTAAGAAAAGTAAAAAAGTAACTCGTTTGGAATACAAAAAAGAATAATCCTCTTTAAACCATTTTATAAAAATTCATACATGGTTAAAAATTAATTTAAACAATCATAGTAAAACATTTTGGAATAAAATTTTAGCAAACAATGTTTGGAAAAAAAAAGTGTTTTTGATCGAAGAGAGAAATGAAGCCAAATTTTATGAAAAACAATTTATCAATAATTTTAAGTACTTAAGAGAGGAAAATCATATTATTAATTTAAAATAACATGAATCAAAATAGTAAAATTAAATTAAATTTGTTTATTATAAAATTATAAAATAAATTACTTCAATAGAAATTCAATCATAAGAAATCCTGATTAAAATGAGATTCAAACATGAAACCTTACTACTTTGGAAAATTTTAAATCATAACTTCATATGAATGAAGTGGATTAATTTTAACTTAGAATATAATTAATTAGTAAGTATTATTGATAAATTATGTATAGGGGTTTTATATAAACCATTTAAAATAAATTATGTGTGTAAAAGAATGTGCATCTCAAAGAAGGAAGTTTTGATATGGAAACCCTTACAAAGTTCATATCATTATAGTGAGAGTTAATAAATATATTGATTGTGCGTAACTACTATATATCCAAAAAATAAACGTGGAAATACAACATAAATCAATAAAAGGAAATTCCACACATAATCTTGGCATAATATAATCAATGAAGTAGATTTATAACCTAATAAATGTAAATTGAGTTAAGAAACCCCTTACATTAATCCAAAATCATCATGTGTGTTCCTTATTTTCATGAACAATAAACATATGTTAATTATTTAATTTATCATGATCCTTTTTCAAGTTTATTCCATTTTTTATTTTATTTTTTACCATGACTAATTCAATTAATTAACAAATTAATTTCACGTCAAGTGTTTTAACGATAAACAAATCATATATCAAAAATAACATCGGTAAATTGACTAATGTCAAAGAGATTATTATTTAATAATATCAAGAATGGTAATAATGAATTCATTGTAATTTTTTTACATAATTTATACTTTTAAAACCAAACATGAAATATATTTATTAAAAATGAATTAAATTACAATTATGGAGATGATAGGTTGTATGTATGGAAGAGTAACATTTCCATTTTTCAATGATCATATTGGAAAGAAGAAATGTGTTATTTTATATTTATAGAGTGATAATTATATTATAAATATCATGTTACTTCTCTAAATACACTTAAATATGAAAAATATGTGATGCCGTAATTAAAATGAATTCTATAGCTTCACAAGTTGGTATGCTTCCATACACACGAATGATGCTATCATTTTTTCAATGGATGGTAGGGTAAGAAAGTATATGATATAATAATTTTCCATAATTTTTAATATGTAATTATTATCATATATAAAAATTAAATTAATCATTATAACCTTCCATGTAAAGTGCATGTCAAAAAATGAATCACGTCGCTTTGCTAGGTGGTAGTCCACTATACACATAACTAATTTTACTGTATTCTCTATGGAATGGAATATAAGAAGGATTGTGTGATATTATATTTCCAAAAAAATATAATTAGGTCATAAATATAATATATAAATATTAGATACATCATTATAGCCATTATTTAGAAGCGATGGTGAAAAATTAACTACATCGGTTCACGAGGTAGTAGTCCATCATACACATGATAAACATTTTTGTTTCTCATTTGAGGTATAAGGATAAGGTTGTAATTCATGCCCAAATAATAAAAAAATCTCACTATAAGTAAGATAATGAGGTTATTATATCATTATTATTTTAAAAAAAATTTTAGGATGTGGGAGAATAAATAAAATAAAACTCTTGGTTAAGGACATTACCTCTTCTTTAGAAAACATCATTATATTTGCACCAAAAAGCTTTACAAGGTTGAATTTATGATCAAACAAAAGATTATAGGATGGGGGAGTTAAATAAATAAGTTATTTTGGTAGTTATTTTCTGAACCAATGGATTTTAGATGTTTGGAAAGTATATGAGGGTTTCCTTTTTTAAGTGGGGGAGAGGACACACTTGGATTTTTTGAAAAGAAAGAATTACACCAATCTTTCTCTCAAGAAATAAGGCTTAAAATGGACTATTTTTAAACCATATAATAATTAATGTATAAATATGACCATAAAATATTAATTAGTCAAGTTTTTGGTCATATTTAAACTTTATCTTTTTAGTTTAACCTCGGGTAAACCCATTTTTACCTTAGCCTCGAAAAATAATTTTTTCACTATTCATTATGGTTAGAAATTAATTTTACGTTATTATATAATAATAAATATTTTGATTAAAAATATGGAATCTATTTTTAAAATTAAAATCACATAATTGGTAGAATTTAATTTAAAATTAACCCACAGACGTGCCAAAAAAAGGTTTTCTCAAAGAAAACATTTGAATGTTTAAAAAGTTTTTATATCGTCATTAAATATAAAATTGATTCCAATGACCTGAATTAGTTAAATTATAATATAATTGATCTAATTTTACTTGAAATAAAATATAAAATATGATTTATTTTTTGACTAATTTAAATGAAAAAATCAATTTTCTATAAAAAACAATATTTTTCACTATTTATCAAAAAATTAATATTTCCAAACAATTCTCAAAAATTTACCCAAAGATAAATTTTAAATATGAATTTAAAAAAGGATGATTTTTTATAGTAAATTTTATGAACATGGTAAAAATTAATATTAATTTATGTGACCAAAGTGATATTAAAACAGCTTTTATTAAACATATAGTTTTTCATACAACATTTATTTTTATTTCAAATGTTTATTATTTTATTCTTAATCAATAGATAACCATTGAATTTATTTTATACATGTTTGAACCATATAATTTTCATAATTTATTTAGTCTTACTCATACATTCCAACATAACAGCTAGGTTATAGCGGTCATGTTTAAAATAATAACTTTTAATAGTGTCGTGTTTCATTTAAAAATATTATTGTGTTTGTTTCAAGAAATTATAGAGATTTAATTTATTAAAATATAAATATAATATAATTTATTGTGGTTTTATATTCTACCCCCTTAAATAAATTACATCTCACAATTTAAACTTGTACTCAGTAATCAAGGGTTTGATATTAAAAAATATCTTTGAAGAAAACTCACATCACAAAAAGGGTTAATAAAACATACACTTAAAAGAGGGAAAGGTAAATATGAAGGTCATATGGAATAGCTCAAATATAGTGTTATAAGCTAGATAAAATTGGTTGGAATTGAAAACATGGACATGTAATAAAATCCTAAATAATTATGACGAGTGGTAGAGATCATTGATTCCAAAAAATTGAATGATCATTATAAAGACAAAAATAACAAAACAAAAAATATGTGATGAATTAAAAACCATTGATTTATCTGATATGAAGGTAAAATGATAACATTTATTATTTCAAATTTCTTTTCCTAGAGTTAAGGGATTCTTTTTCTATCAAAATAAATAACATTGTAAAATATAATTACTTAATATCACAATTTCATACTTTAATTATGCTTTAATCAATTTCCAATTTACCTATGACTCTAAGTAAGTGAATGTCCATTATAAATTTTTTATGCCTTGAGAGATAAGATTAAATTTTAACAAATCATAAGATTCATAAAAGAGTAAAAACATATTCCACCTATCTTTATTAAATCAAAAATTGTTAACACATGGTAAGATAATACCCAAAATGAATATAAATATATCAATCTCTAAAATCCAACAATGAAACTAAAGGATTTACATACATCATTCCTAAAATAAATAACCCTATATCCCAAAAAAATTTAATAAAATAAAATAAAAAGAAGTTTTTAAACTTGAATTTACATTATACCCTATCAACTTACATCTTAGAAAACATTATATAATTCCCCCCAAATAATCATTTAAATTAACTTGAGAGTTTATATATATATGTTAACCCAATAAAAAATTCCCCAAATTATCATTAATCACCTCAAAATACTAAAAATTCAAAAATATTTGATCCTTTAATATTTTTCCCAATATTAACTTAAAATTTAACCACCAAAACGTTTATACTAATACAATTTAAAAAAAACAATACATTATATAGTCCAATGTAAGGTGTTTCAACCTTATCACCCTATAGTTATGGGTTCAAACCATAAACCTTACCAGATATGATGTGTTGTCACCTGGGTTTAGATTTTTTCTTTTTTCTAAAATAATGGAAAACATATTTTATAATCATATTCATAATTATATTTGATCCTTTTTTAATAACTAAGGTCTTCTATATAGCTCATAAAATAATTTTAATTGTATATTATTACCTTAATATAAATGATAGTATAAACCCTAAAGGTCACAAATACCTTTCACCATATTTTCATAAAATATAAAGTCGTTCTTCCTCAAATAACTTTTTTTACTATAAACCATAATAAACCCAAGGGTTATATTACCCTAAATGTCTCCCAAAATACTCTTAATCATCATGTACCCCATAACTTAAAAATTATAAAGGGTATTTATTCCTTTAAAATTATGATAAACCATAGAATTATCAACCCATGACACTTTAGGTTTAACCTAGTTTATACATGATTATCATCTTCTCAAGTCATCCATGATAGTCTGTAAAGAGTTTTCCAAAACATATCCCCCAAGTGTGTCAAACCAAGTGCATAGTATGAGTCATTGTTGTGTACCATTTGAAGTCATACTTTCCTTTTTTAGATTTATTATACCTAAGTACATTTGTTTTAAGACCATATCAACTTGTAGTATCTAGATAAGGATCTAATTTCTCAAAAACCACTCACTCTATACATAACTAAGATTCCAAGATATTTTTATGAACCTGGACTTATCCATATACTTATCTCTAAGATTACCAATAAAATTTTCTCATCCTAGTTCCAAATTTTAACAAAACCTTTTCCCTAATACTAATTATAGAAACCCAAGAATTTTACATGTATCATGGCATTATTTTTAACATAAAAAACCTTTAATTATAACCCATAGATCCTAATACCTTGTGTATTTGGAGGACTAGGATCATAATACCTTAAAGAAAACTTAAATATGGAATCACTATTTTTTATTTTCCTTAGTGAGATCATAAATCCATTTTATATCATAAATTGTATTGGATAACCTGAGGAATAAATAAAGGGGTGAGCTCAAATGATCAGTAAGGAAATAAAATGATAAGGAATCATAACATGTGAGTCAAAGATATAACAAAATATCATAAAATAGAAGGCACATGAGTAATCACATGGGATAATAACATAAATATCATGTTAATATAATAACATGTAATCATAAGAAATTTGGAAACATCATAAAACATGACCTAAACATAACTCAAGGCTAACATCCAAGATAAATTAACATCGTGGATAGAGTCTTATAATTGATTAGGTTAACTCCTTGATCCTATAAATGACTTCTTCATGAGACTGAAACGTTTCCAAATTTATTGGAGGGCTATATTATTCTAGTAATACTCATCACATTCATATCATTTATATGAATATTCATGCCACATAATGATATAAATCATAAGGCATAAACATAATAATTACCCATGAAAAGAAATGGGTTACATAATCTTATCACATAACAAAATAAAAAGAGATTCATTAAAGAATACATTTTATAAATTGTTATAAGTAATGTATTATCCCATCAAATGAAGGCATAATAAGTTAGGTATATATGTGAGAGACATATATATGTAATTTAGAACCAATCAATAACATCAAAGGTAGTTTTAATTGATGAATAAAAATACCATAAAATGGTCTTTAAAAAAACATTCATGAGGAAAACAACCTTTTCACTTTGAGTGACATCAAAGTATGTCATCGTAGATGGAATGTTATTTTGAAAGATCACTTGGAACATTTCGTACATAAAATATTCTTTTTATTTTTGGAAACACATATTTAAAATATACATCTTCATAAAAAATTAAGGAAATGCATTTCTTTGAAAATAAACTTTGAAAATTAAAAATTAATCTTTAAAAGAATGAGTTTTCTTAATGGTGTAAGGTTCTGTTCAAACAGATTATGTTAAAAACAAATATTCCTTTCACATTTTTTTAAGAAATTTCAAAAAGTAACTTTTTTGGAAAATGGTAAGAATAATGATTTAAAAAAAATTAAATGTCACATAATTTTTAAAAAATACTTCAAAAAATCATAGTAAAATAATTTTGAAAACATTTTTACAAAACATATATATGAAACAAAAATGTTTTTCTCACGAATATATAAATAAAGTAAATTTTATTTTTAAAAAAAATCTCAATAATTTCAAGTACCAAAGAGAGTTAAAATGTAATATTACTTGAAAAAATCATGAATATATATAGAATAATAAAATAAAATAAATTATTATAAAATGATAAAATAATTTCCTTTAATGGATATTCAAGCATATGTAATCCTGATTAAAATGATTTCGAAACATATACCCTTACCACTTTGGTATCTTTTGATTTATAACTTCCCATGAATGATTTAGATGAATTTTAAAATAAAAATAATTATGTATTAATTATTAAAGATATATTATGTAAAGTCGTATTACATACACCATTTAAAATAATTTACTTGTATAAAATAACATGTGTCTCAAAGAATGAAATTTTGAGATAGAAACCCTTACAAGATCTTGAAACATTATGAGAGCTCAGAGTGGTACTCGGCTACTACAGAGGATGAAACCTATCTTGGATGTGGTGAAGGGTATGTCTTTTATGATTTTTAGTTATATTTATGCCTTGTAATGCTTGTTGTATGCTTTTATTTTATTTTAATAAATAATCAGTGGCTTAGCCTCTGACTGGACTTTTCTGGTAATTAATGAAGTGATTATGTGTAAAAATTTTATATTCAAGAAAATATAAGTCAAAATACAGCATGATGAAATAAAATTACATTTTATACATAATCATGGCATAATATAGTCAATGATGTAGATGTATAACCCAATGAATGGAAATTGAGCTTAGAAACCCCTTACCTCAAGCATAAATCATCATGTGTGTTCCTTATCATCCAAAATAATAAAATTATGTTAACTATTTACTTTATTAAAAAAAATTACTTAATTATTTATTTTATTTTATTTTTTACCATGACATATTCAATTACTTAACAAATTAATTTCATGTCGAACATTTTAACAATAAATAGCTTATATGTCTAAAATAACATTGGTATGTAAGGTTGAATAGATTATTATTCAATCATATAAAAAGTTTTAATAATGAAAAATTATCATTATTATATATAATTTAAACTTTTATAACCAACTATTAAATATGGTTAAGAAAAATGAACTATGTTACAATCTTGGAGATGGTAGGTCATACATACACACTAGTAACATTTCCATTTTTTGACGATCATGATGAAAATAAGGAAAGTGTTATTTTATATTTATATAATTAAAATTATATCATAAATATCATATTAAATCTCTAAATATACATACATCTACCATTGATTTTATTTTTAATAAAAATTATTCATATCACTCCACAAGGCGGTACTCTATCGTATACAAGAATGATGTTATCATTTATTCAATGGATGGTATGGTAAGAAATATTTTGATTTATTAATTTTAAAAATTGGTTAATATTTAATTATTATCATATATAAACATTAAATTATTCCTTATCACCATACATGTGAATCACAAGTGAAAAACTAATCACATCTCTTCGTGAGTCTGTAGTCTTTCATACACACGTGTGATGTTATCGAATTACCTATGGAATAGATATAAGAAATATGAAGTATTATAATTATAAAAGTATAATTATATTAAAAATATCATATATAACCATTATATATATCTTTATATCCATCCTTGATAATCAGTTATAGAAAATGAATTATGTTGGTTCCTGATGCGGTATTTAGTTGTACACACGATTAACAATTTTATTTCCCATTTAAGGGGTGAGTAGATGGTTTTAGGTATTTCCCTTAACATAATACTATCTCAGTAATTGTAATATAATGATTTTATAATATCATCATAGTTTAATAATATTTTAATTTGGTGGAATAATAAATAAAATAAAGTGATCAGTTAAGGATGTTACCTCTTCTTCAGAAAACTTCTTTAGGTTTACACCAAAATCCCTCTGAGATTAGATTCATTATCAAAACAAGGATTCTAAGATGAGGGGATGAGAGTAAAGAATTTATTCACGTATTTATTTTATGAAACAATTGGTTTTGGATGTGTGTAAATGATAGGAGAGTGGGTGGCCATTTATAAGTTGGGGAGAGGACATACTTGAAATTTTTAAAATAAATAATTAAAACCATTTTTTTCTCATGGAAAAAGGCTTTAAAATGAACCATTTTCAAACATTATAAGTTATATGATATAAATATGTTCATCCAATATAAATTATAAAAGTTTTTTATAATTTTTATCCTTTATATTTTTAGTTAAATATTTGGTAAACCTATTTTTACCTTAACCATGGTAAATAATTTTTACTACTTTTACTATTCATTATGGTAAAAAATTAAGTTAAACTTATTAAATAATATAAATTATTATAATTCCAAAAATGGAATCCACTTTTTCAAATTCAAATCACATAAGTTGTATTGACCTAGCCCTAGTAACCTAGCGTAGGTGTTTGTTTTATTAAATTGGAATAAGATGCAAGGATTCAAATCCTAAAGGGTCAATAGTTTAGTAGTCTCGGTAAACTATTTATATACTTGAGTATTGTATTATATTTGAAAAAACTGATTAAAAAATAATTTTTTCTAAGAATAACATTGTTTATTTTATCATAAACTATCATAAAAATCATAGTACACTTCATGGATTTTGAGGAAAGGAAAAAATTAGGGTGAGCTTAAATGATCATTAAGATTTAATTACAGTAGAGGATATCATGACTAAATGAAGCATAATCAATAAGGAACCAAAAATATGGAAAGGAAAATATATGAACACATATAATATTTAAATAATTGATAATAATAATAAATAGAAAGGTAAATTACTAAAAACACATGAAATTTAATCAATAACATGAGTATTATAACTTGATAAGGCATAATCAATATGGAAATGTAAATAACTAAAAATACATTCCATTTAATCAATAAACTGATAATGGAATGAATCTAAAGATAATATCATTGTAAAAATATAATGGGTAATAATAACTAAATTATTAATGAATAAAATTATTAATTATTGGATGTCATGATCAAAGGCATCATTAAATCTTATACTGTCAATATCAATCCAAAAAAAATGTTTAAAAGTTTTGGGTAGAATCCCATTTAAATATGGTTTTCCAACTGATTCATCTTCTAAGACTTATCGATGCATCAAGGGGACATCAATAACAGGTCCCCACCAATGTATGCATGTCCAAAAAATCTTCATATATTGAATAATAAATTTAATTCATGAATAATATGTCTTATCATCAAATTTTAATATTGAGTAAAGAATACTAATTTGTCAATATTTCCCCAGTAAATCAAATAACTTTCAAAGTAAAAATTGTATATAAAAATGGTATACGGTTTAGAAAATAATATTATCCATTATAAAATAATCTGTATATTTAATAGAAATATAATGTTTAATGAAAAATGATCATAAACAAAGTGATTATTTTAAGAGAAATTTAATTATAAAAAATGTGATATTGTACAATAACTTTTACCACTTGGTAATTTTCTAGTAAAATCCATTTGGATGAAATAATTCAAATTGAAATTTAAAATAAAATAAAGTAGGAATAAATCATGATATTATATATAAAATGGGTATTATATACACCATAGAAAATAAATTAGGTTTCTAAAATTAAAATATTCCTCAATGAAGGTAAATTCAGATGAAGTCCCTCAAAAATATCATATCATTGAAGTGGGAATTAATCAATGAATTGATTATATGTATAAAATGTAAATACTCATAAAAAATTTATATAAAATATAATATAATCCAATTTTATTACACACATAATCTTATAATGACATAATCAATGAAGTAAAAGTTTAACCTAATTAATAGAAATTGAGTTAAGAAATTCCTTACCACACACTTCCTCTTGGTTGAATGTACTTTAACCTCATGTATAGTTGTTTTAAACTTATTATTAAATTATAAAAGAACCATATTGATATTTATAATATCATATATTATCCTTTATAAAATCTTATCACCCATTTATTAAAAATATTCCATTGTTTTCATTGTTTCAGTGTTGATTGCTTTTTTTCTCATTTGTGCTCTATCATGAAAGTTTAGGTTCTTGTGAATATAATAAAGTTTTATCATATCCCTATTAATAATCATGATATTATTATAATATTTATATATCAATTATATTTTTAATACAAATAATGAAATATTTTTTTGATAAATTAAGTATGTTATGTTCATGGAGATGATAAGTCGTACATACGTATGAGTAACATTTCCATTTTTCAATGATCATTATGGAAAAAAGTTAAGTAATATTTTATATTTATAAAATTATAATAATATAATAAATATAATATAATTTCATTAAATATATTAATACATATCATCCATGTGGTGTGTTGATGAAAAAGAGTCACATCGCTTCAGGAAGCTGGTAGTCCGTACATACACGAACAATGTTATCTACTTTAAGTGAGTGTAAAGATAAGAAATAAAATGATATATTTTTTTTAAATGATAAATATTATATTAATATCATAATTATTTCATTTATATCACATATATTCATTAAAAGTTTCTTTATTAGCTTCCATGTAATGCATTCATTAAAAACAAATCATATTGCTTTGTGAGGCGGTAGTCCACCATATACATGAGAAACATTATTGTATCCACTATGAAATGGAAAGTAAAAAAATTTATATATGATATAATTTCCCAAAAGGTATAATAATTTTTATTAATATATTTTATATAATTTATATATATCATAATACCCAACCATGAAAGTTGGTAATGGAAAAATGAATGGCATCGGTTCGTGAGGTGGTAGTTTGATGTACACATGAATGGTGATTTTGTAACCCATTTGATGGAAGTGGAGAAAATTGTAGGTCATTTAATTAACATAAATCATCTAATTACATGAAATATAATGTTTTTATTCTATCATCATGGTTTAATATTAATTTTAAGAGGTGTAAGAAGAAGAAAATAGAAACACTCATTGAAAAAAGTTACCTCTTCTTCGGGTAACCTCCTTAGGTTTGCAACAAAATCCTTCCTAGGTTATCTTTCTGACCAAAATAAGGCTTCAAGAAATAGTTTATAAAATTTTGGGATTTATTTTTGTAGGTATTTGATGAAATAAAAAGTTTTCATTATTTAAATAGGGGAGTACATGGGTGGCCTTTTATAAGTCAGATAAGTGGTACACTTGTAATTTTTTAAAATAAAAAAGTATGCCCTCATTACATACATTCTAAAAGGGTAAAAATGGTTTATTATAGATAATTATACTTTATAAGGTCTAATTATGTCCATAAAATATATTTTAAACAATTTTTAGGTCATTTTTTCATTTATCATTTTAGTTTAACCCCAAGGAAATCCATTTTTACCATAACTACTGTAAATAATTTTTAATGTTTTCACTATTGATTTTGGTCAAAAGTTAAGTTAAATTATAATATAATATAAATTATTATGATTATAAATATTGAATCTATATTTATAAATTCTATTCATTTAACTACAAATTTTTAATTTAAAATTAGTCCTGTAGACATGATAGGAAAGCGGGTTTTCAAAGAGAATTTGTTTAAAAATTTACAAAGTTTTTATATGAAAATTCAATATTAAAATGATTCTAATGAAATAAATTGTGTTAATAGATATGTAATTTTACTTATTTTACTTTAAAACCAAAAAAATATATAAATTAACATTATAAATAATTTAAAAGAAAAAGTGGTTTTCAATTCAAATTCAGTATTTTTCACTATTCATTAAAAAATGAAACATTTTAAAAAAATAAACAAAATCACCAATAGATAATTTAGATATTATTATTTTAAAAATAAAGTTAATTTTATCAAATAAATTTTACAAAATTGGTAAAATATAATTTTAAAATTTGTGTTCAAAGCACCCCTCAACCTTATTTTTGGAAAAATGATGTTTTCTAGAAAACATTTCTTTTTTATTTAAATGATTTTTATTTTATTTAAAATAAATATCTTTCCATAATATTAATAATTTAGTTATTACTATTTATAATCATAAATTTAATTTCTTGTTTATAGTGTTACACTATATTACAGTTCATTTAGGCTCAGTGTTGCGTGTTTCACAAGCTATTGAAGAAATTTAATTTTAAGAAATATATTTTGGGGTTTGTTTAAAATTAGTGTTTCATGTCACATACGCTACCAAATATAATTTTTTTATTTTATAATTTTAGGTTATTACATTATCCCAAAATTAAATACATTTTCCTCAGAATTTAAACATGATCTTGTTAATCAATGTTTTGACATTTGGAAATACCTTTATTGAAAACCTCACATTATAATAAGAGTTAATAAAATATCCTCTTAATAAGAGAGATTATGAAGTAAAAATATCATATGTAATAACATATTACTAGGTTTATAATTAGAATAAAATTGGTGGAAATTATAATATGTTTATATGTATTAAAATAATAAATAATTATATAGAATTATGGAGTTCATTGATAATAAGAAATTTAGTGGTTAATGGAATGTTAAGGACCACGAAACCATAAATCTATTAATATTTAAAGACCATTTGATTCATTTGATATGAATGTATTAGGATAAAAAAATTATTTTAGGATCCTTTTCTTAAAGTTTATGAATTATTTTGATATCTAAGAATATAATGAAATATACTTACTTGATATGTTTATATTTCATAATCAAAATTTCATCCTTTGGTTGTGATTAAATCAATTTCCAATTCATCACTTACTGAAAGAAATGAATATCAAAAAATGGATTTAATATTCCTAAAGCACTAAAATTAAATTTTAATGGATCATAATATTGATAATAAAATTATAATTCATTCGTTTTATCTCTAATTATTATTATGAAAAACCAGTTAGCACATGTCATCCAATATGCATACATCTTCATATGGTGAAGTGATACATTATTCTATAAAAACTTATCTAAAGTTAAACATAGACCATCTCATAAATGGTTACCCTTATGAACATTATAAAATATTAATATCCAAAACATTAGAAATATGGTCACTGAATTTACAAAATTTACTTATCCTTAATTCTCCCAAATAACATGAAGTAGCTCTTAATCATCACATACCAATCTGTGAATACCTTCATCGTGTATCCTCTTGAAACACAATAATGACTTGAATTACCATAAAACCATATTGAAGACATGAATTATTCCTTATTCCTAAAAAAACATAGATTATTAGATAAGTTCATTAAATTCAAAAAAGTTGTTAACTCCACCAATGATTGAATACACCACTTTGTCAACAAATCATTAATCATTTCCAAGGTAGTGAGTAATATCCAATTTAATTATCGATATAAATCATCTCTTTATCATAGAATCATTATATAAACCTTAGGAACATATTAAGGGTTATATTTCCCTCAATCGTGTTTTTTCAAATATTTTCAGCATTCTACTAAATCATTTTTCTTGGTCATCAGTAGCATTCAACATACACTTTGAAATAATTAATGAAAAATACATAAATATAGTCCTTATAAATTTCATTATTCTTTTAACCAGGTTATAATTGATAAATTGTTCAAATGACATAATTATTGAATCCAAACACAAGAACATTAATCATTCCACTTTGTCTATGGTAATAGAATATGCTTCGCCATGATCTATTAGCTTCTTTTGAGACATATTCATTTGATGATTAGGAAGTTGTTTTCATAATTCCCCATATCCTAACAATTGAATAATTGAACATTAGAAACTTTTTTTATTTCCCTTTAAATCATGATAATAGTGGACTTTATCATTACACTTGTATGAAACTCTCATTCCTTTAAAAAAGTACCAGGGTGTTTCTTTCCACAATTATCACATCTGTTAAAATCCTTCTTTCCCATATTCTCTTTATACATCTATTCCTCTATCATCATATTATTCTCTTTCCTAACTGAAAATCCATACTATATAGAGGATTATTTCCCTATCTTTTTATCACATGATAATATGTTCATTCATGATGATAATGTTTAGGAGACTAGTTCACTTTGAAATATTGCCTTAGTCTTATCAAAGAAACAATCATTCTTACTCTTTGGATTATGTGCATTGATGAGGTACCCATTACATATTCTAGGAACCATTTATAAATGATGGAATACACTGAATTAGATCATATCATTATAAAACATAGTTTATAATACAAAAACTAGTGAAATATTTAATATAAATTGAAAATTTTATGCATAGATAATCTCATAATGATAAACATTATTTCCTTGGGGATATATTTATATTAAAATCCTTCATAATTATGTATTAATTCTCATTATTGTGTACCATGTGAAGATAAGGTTAAGCCCAATGCACCCTTTTTGGAGTTATTTCCCCTAGATACATCTATTCTAGAACCACATCAACTTATAGTATCTACACAGGGATGTATTTTAAGAAAAAACAACATAATATATACCTTAATAAAACATTAGTATTTTCTTCTATACATATCCTTAAATTCTTCTATAGAGTTATGATCCCTAATTTATTTTTCCCAAAATCTAGTTCTCAATGATTCTACTAAATATCATATAATAACAACTGCAGAAACCTGACCCCAGTAACCTAGATCCAATGTCTATTTTATTACATTGTCATTAGATGCAAGGAATCATGTCCAAAAGTAATAAATATTTTATTAGTATTGGTAAAATAGAAACAAAATTTATTCTTTAATTACATTTGAAAACAAAAATAACAACATAATATTTTTTTCAAGAATAATTTCATTCCCTCTAGAATATCATTTCATATCAATCATAGTACACTTCATGTATTCTTATTAAAGTAAATAAAAAAGGTGATCTCAAATTCTTAGTAAGTGTTCAGTACAGTAGAATAAATCATGAATAAATGAATCATAATCAAAAATGAATGAACAATACGAAAAGGTAAATATCTGAACACATATTCCATTTAAATGATTGACTAGAATAATAAATGGAAATGTAAATAACTGAAAATTAATTCCATTTAATCAATAACATGACTATAATAACTGGATATGAAAAGGTATATAAATGATAGAACATTCCATTTAATCAATTAAGTGATAATGAAATTCATCCAGAGATAATATCATTGTAAAAAAATAATAGATAATAATAAAATAATTATTAATGAAATAAATGATTAACATTTTGATTTAATGATCTCAGGAATAATGAAAATATATTCTGTCAATAACTATCCTCAAGAAAGATTAAAATTGATGGGTATAAATCCATTTAACTAAGGCTAGACAACTCATTCTTCTCATGATACTTGTCAATGCATCGAGGGGATATCTATAACTTGGAGCCACCCATTTTTTCATGTACAAATAATTCCTAATATATAGAATAATCGATTTAATTCATGAAATAAAATTTGTACCATCAAATATCCTTATTGATTAAATGATACATATTTATCAATATTTCCCTAGTTAATAAAATAAATGTTAGATTAAACACTATATTTAAAATGGTATATAGTTTAGGAAATAATCATATTTATTATAAAACAATATGTATATTTTAGTAAATTTTAATTTACAATGAAAAATGATCTCATGAAATTGATTGTTTTAATATAAAGCTAACAATCCCAAAAGAAAGTGAGATTGTATAATAAATTTTACCACATGGTAGTTTTCAAGTCAAATCACATTGGATGAAATAATTCAAATTGAAACTGAAAATACCATGAATCATGAATGAATCATGATATTACATTTCAAATGGGCCTTATGTACACTATATAAAATAAATTTTGTGCCTAATATTACAATATTATTAATGAATGAAAATTGAGATGAAGTCCATTATAAAGATCATATCCTTGATGTAGGGATTAATTAGTGAATTAAATATGTGTATCAAATTTAAATTCACATAAAACAACTGTAAATAAAACAATAAATAATCAAAGGTCATTACACACATAATTTTTTCATGTCATATTCAATTAAGTATAATTTTAACCCAATGAATGGAAATTTAATGAAGAAATATCTTACCTCTAGATTCTTTTTTTGTTGAATGTGCTTTAACCTCATTTATAGTGGTTTTAAACTTTTTATTAACTTATAAAAGAACCGTATTAATATTTATAATATTATATATGATCATTTATAATACCTTATAACCTGTTGGTTAATAATATTTCATTATTTTCATTATTTCAGGTGTTCATTGCCTTGTTTTCTCATCTGTTCTTTATCATGAACATTCTGATTATTGTGAATAATATATAGTTTTATCATATATAGAATAATTATCATGAAAGTATTGTCATATTTATAAATCAATTATAATTTTAATACCAATCATGAAATATGGTTTTGAGAAATGAAGTATATTATGATCATGGAGACGGTAGGTCATGTGTACACATGAGTAACGTTTCCATTTTTCAACGATCATTATCAAAAAAGATGTAAGTAATATTTTATCATTACATAATGATAATAATATCATAAATACCATATTTTTTCTTTAAATATACTTATATATATCTTCCAATTGGTGTGGTGATGAAAAGAGAGTCGCATCGCTTTGTGAAGGCGGTAGTCCTCACATACACGGATGATGTTTTCATCTTTAAGTGAGTGAAAAGTTAAGAAATAAAATGACATATTATATTTTAAAAATGAGTCGTGAATATATTTATTATTTAATGTATATAAAATATATTAATTAAATTTATCCTTATTAAATTTTATGTAAATATTTAGTGAAAAATGAATCATATCGCTTCCCAAGGTGGTAGTCCGCCATACACATGAGAAAAGTTATCATATCCATATAAAATGGAAAGTAAAAAAATGTATACATGATATAATTTATTAATAGGTATAATTATTTTATAAATATAATATATATATATATATATATAATTTATATCCATCATCATACCCAACCATGAAATGTGGTAAGGGAAAAACAAATGACAACGGTTCAGGAGGCGGTGGTCCTCTGTATACACTGTAGACGCCGAAAAACGTTCAAGTGCTGAAAAATATTTCAAAACGACAAAGAGAAGTCATATTCGGATCTAGGGACCCAGTTCGGGGGGCCTAGAGTAGTCACGCAAAAAAAATCATAAGTGCACAAAAAAATATTCCCTACACGAAAAGCTCCGGGATTCGTGAGAGTTCTTCAGCGTGGGCGTGGAAACATACACACCCATGCCCCACACGGTTGACATTTTACACCACCGCCATTTGCGTGAAATTATTTCACACTGACCTGTTTTTCACACCCCTGAATTCCTATAAATAGAAAGTGACCCCTTCGACTTCCAGGCTGAACAATCTGAACTGGCCCTCATGCGCGAAATTTGCCTTTTCATGCGCGCAAAGATGGATTTCAGGTATGGTTCTTTTCACTCCAATTCACCATGGGGTCTGCCTTCGCGTGAGATCCCCTTGGTTTAGACTGAATTCCAATCCCTTTGGGGTTTTCCCCCTATGCGAAATCCCTTCCACTTGCGCGCAGGCCGGCCAATCACATGCAATACCCTTCAATTGCACACACCCCAGTCATTGCATGCAATCCCCTTCAATTGTGCGCACCCCAGTCATTGCGTGCATCCTCTCCCGATTGTGCACAATTCACACTCCTTGCATGAAATAATTTCTAGTTTCATGCAATGCCTCGGCTCCACTTCCATGCCAAATCCTCACGGATTTCGCACCATCCCATTGTTTTTCGTGCAGGGCTACTTATTTCACGCACAAGCCTCAAAGGTTGTGTGCAACTCTCCGGGACCCCTCACCTCGGTGCTCCCTAGCTACCCCTTCGCTTTTGTTCCTCATTCTCCTTGGGTATACCTTTGGGCGAGTGCCTAATTCTCTTCTTATGGATTCTATTTGCGAGCATCTCTCACGCCCTGGGCATCCACATCATGCATCGTTTTCCCATATGACCTTCTAGGCTCGTACGAAGTAACTTCAATGTCCCTTAGGTTATTCTTCCCATTTCATTTCCTCGTCTCATGTTTCTTTGCATAGGAACACTAACGAATATTTCTTCTTCACATAGCCACGCTAACATAGACCCCTAGATGGTTCGCACTATCACACCCACTCGCTACGGTGTTGCCGATGCCTTCCCTTCCACAAGGAGCAGATGGTACCGGTTATGTAAGCCCTAGGGGTGCAGAGCAAACCCACCTCATCCGAGCTTTAGTACGTTAAACTTCCAAGCACCATCGTCCTTAGAATATGACGTTAAAATGTGACATGGACCCATGCCTCGCACGCAGGGTCCCCCGCCTTGGACATTCTCAACGCCCACTCGTCACCACGGGGATGGTATCACCCCTCATAGGGGATGATATCCTCTTTATCGAAGTGGCGTTTGTCCGTGTGGAAAGGGCAGACATCTCAGTGTAAGCCCCTATATTTTCTTTCAAGAGGCAGCATCCCTGCTCCTCCTTTCATCTTCGGTCCCCAGGGCCAACAAAGGGCATGATAGGGAACGGGGCTCTTCCTTTCTTCGGTCCCAAATCCCTCTCCCACTGCGCTTGGTCACCTTGGGCCTCCATATTGGAGTATGTAACAACCCATTTTGGTTTCTAACCACGCATATTCCCCTGTTACTTCTTGGGATGCTCCGCATGTAAGCCCCACTTCACTTCCCACGGACTCACCTTTCACGACGTGATCGTTAGGTCTCTACTATCTCATGTTTCTCACACCGAGCATGACTCACGTGGGTATAGAGTGATCACCAACCATAAAAAACACCTTGGGCCACCTCAGAGTGTAATCCCCAACCCATCCCCGAACTACGAGGACTTTGATCCATGTTAAGGCACGGTACGTAGGAAGCCTCCAAGAGGTTCAAGCCTACCACACGGTCATTCCGACCATCTTCATGTTAGTTCACCAACACCTCGGTCTGCCTCATAGTGTAAGCCCCAACCCAATCCCGAAATATAAGGACTTTGATCCATGTCAATTCATGGTACGTAAGAAGCCTCCATGAGGTTCAAGACCACCACCAACACCTTGGGCCGCCTCATAGTGTAAGCCCCAACCCATTCCCGAACTACGGGGACTTTTATCCATGTCAAGGCATGGTACGTAGGAAGCCTCCATGAGGCTCAAGCCCACCACCTGGCCGTTCCGACCATCTTCATGTCATTTCACCAACACCTTGGGCTGCCTCAGAGTGTAAGCTCTAACCCATTCCCAAACTATGAGTACTTTGACTCCCCATCATAGGGATACGTAGGAAGCCTCCATGAGGTTCGAACCCATCACTCCTGTCTCATCATGATCTCTCCCTTGAGCCTATGTGTGTCAGCAATCTCATGCCCCAACCTGGAGGTTCCACTTATTTGGGGTCATATCCATGCGTCCATTCTCACGGGTCACCTCCCCAGGTGTCCCATCGTCTCACCTAACTACACGGACTTTGATTCCCTGCCATAGGGATATGTAGGAAGCATCTTCGAGGCTCAAGCCCAACTTCACCATCACCCTTGCGATGGCCATATTTCATCCCCCTTCACTTTATCGCCCATCCTAATCCTCACCCAGGCCGCCACATACCAGTGGGATCATTCCACCCCACTCTCCATTCCATCAAACAACATTCGGGAAGTCGCCCACATGTTAGGCCCAATATCGGCGTTCCCTCCAGGGGGTTCCTCCATCTGATCCACTCTAATCAGTGTTCTGATCAGTCTGATCCATCTTCATTGGACATTAAACTTGCAGCATACCCTGTGTTAAACATGGGAATCTAATAAAAAACTCAGATACATGCCCATGGAATATGATTTCCTACATTTTATATGGGATTCATTAGGCTTTTCCACCCTCAAAAATCCCTATAATAAGGGACAGAAGACAGACACGCCAATCCCCCAGCGTCCAGACACACCAGTGATGCCCAATGTGACTACTCCCCTAACCGAAGGTTACTTCCCTAAATGGACCCCTTGGAATGTCCTGACAAAATCATTGTAATTAACTGGTGTCCATAAAGATATGGTTCTGGGAAGAGTTTCACGAACAACATCTTAAGTCTATAAGGGAGACCCGAACTAGGTGACGAGTTCCGAGGAGGAATCCATGGAAGGAAGAACCAATATCCCATCATCCTGTTTTGATCAAGGAGCAGATGTCCCTGAATAAGGATCGGATGTCTCCTGCCTTTGGAAATCAGTAATGTGGGGCAATAGTTGCGCGTCTTCCATAGATGGATGTGTGTGCCCTGGTGAAAGCATCATAAATAGAAATGGTGAACCCGATGTGAAGGTCTTCTCCTCAGTATAGAGACTAGTAGTGTTCGAGGAATCAGTGAATTAGTATTTCATCAAAACCCATCATCCGGCACCAGGTCCCATCAAGAAATTACCCGGCCTGACGTGAAACTCGCCAGAAGTTGGGGTAGTCAGGATGTTGAGCATTCTGTTATGTGACATTATTAGCGTGGATCCCTATTACCAGCCAAAAAATACGGAATGGTGATGGGGAACTGGTTGTCAATTTATTTTCCTATCAATATTAATTAGTTCATCTCCCTACTTTCAAAAACCAAGTTGTTGCATCCGGAACTCAGTCACCACCTTCCCACCGGCGCAGGGGCAGGGGCAATATCAATGCGGCCACCCCGCGCGGTTCTACCTCTTCCATGACGGACTCAACTGCCATGACTGCTGGGTGACCATGCTCCCTCTCTCCATCATAAATTATCCAGATAAGGGTAATTAATGACCTTGTACGTAGGTATGAGGAGGAGGGGATCATCCCCACTAGGGATATGGCCCACCTAGATCTCGAGGCAGCTACGCCTCGCCATCAACGCCACCCTCGAGGGCCACGCAGGGATCCACTGCTCCCCACCCCAACATTCAATCGTTTCAGGAGATTGTCCCTAGAACACCTTGATAACTCTCTGCCCTATGCGACAACGTAGGGGATATCTAGTTCAACCTAATCAGAGTTCCTCTCCAAGGGCTGCCGGTGAGGGCTCCCAGCAAGCTGCGTTAGCGCCGCTGCCCGGTTCCCTGAGCCAAGAAGCAGGTAAGCCACGCGCATGTATGACCGGCTCCAGTTCATCTGACCCGGCGCCAGTGTAAGGGTGCAAATAAAAGAGGACGCCCACCATGGGGCATCAATTCCAGGGACTACTGTGGCCTGATCCACCGCTGACTCATATCCCCAACTCCCTGCATATGTTGAGTAGGGGCAGTTATACGCCCAACCTGGATCGAGGCCACTACCACCCCACGACTAGGATGGGTTGACTCTCTCGGTCGCCGGAATAGGCGATGGATGTTGTGGACCAATCTGTAGCAATTCCACCTAGTGTGAAGACCCACACTTACCACCATTACGGAAGGTGCGGACCCTCCCTGGTTCTGACCTCGGCTAGGAGGACTACCCCATGGCACCTTCAACCCAAGTGAGGGTCTTCCCCATGACAAAAACACTTAGTATGGGGGTCTATCCCGCGCTCACTACACTGGGTACAGGGTCACTCCCCCTACCGCAGACCAAAAGTTTGGAGACATTGCATGTCCGGTCAGTTGCCAGCACGAAGGTCCTCCCTGTGTCCCTTTCGACATTTTCCCTTGTGCTTCTCACGCCGCGGTCCACCCCGGCAGGATATCTCTCCGTCCCAACACTAGTATGGCTGAGTCACACTAGAGGATGAGAGCAGGTAGTCACCACTGGAAAAGGAATTCCGGGGAGGGCCAGACAGGAATCAGACCAGTCCACTTCTCAGACTCCGAGGCAGAGTACAATTCAGCGCTGGAGCCCTCCCCTCGGTCCTCCGAGTCAAAGGTCGGGGTAGGAACATGGTGCATCAGCCTTGTACTCTAGGAATGTGATGCCCATAAGATCCATGTCTCCCTCCTAAGGTATATCCAGGAGGACGAGAACCTGGCATGTCCCCTAGGGACCGACCACGCAGTCTCCACCAACATCTCTGGAGGCACCCTCTGGCTTGGATAGAGACTACGGATAACTATTTTGGTGGTCAATGGTTGAAGAGTTGCAGAATAGACCACCCTCAGTAGACACTGATGTTGTTTCAGGAGCTTTGGTCTCCAGTCCATCCTATCATGATATTATGGCTAGGTCACTACAATCGTCAAAGGACTGCCTGAGAATCGGCAGCACGTCAGCCAGCTCATCGTATTCTCCGTCGGCCAGCCCACCGTCCCAACGGTTTGCCTCAGTACCACTGCCAACTCCTCAGCCCCCCCCCCCAGTTGACAAGTCGGGCAATCAAGGGCCAGACCCTGAATCTAAGAAGAGGAGATTTTGGACCATCCTCAGAGCAGACCACTTCCCTGAGAAGTTTTGGCCGGTCATAGGACCAAATTTTTGTGTGCCAGAATCTCTCACCTCGGAGGAGTTTGAATGTTTCCGCCAGACCCTCTGAGCGACTCAATTTTGTCTTCGCCACGAGTGAGTGTCTTATCCCAGGAGCCAAGTGCACCTTGAAGACATCGGCGAGCAATGCCATCTGGTTGATTTGGATGTGCTCCCTATGGTCCATCACCCCGAGTCACCTGGTCACCACAGGGTCCTCCAACAGCAATGCATTCAGAGTTTCCAAGTACTCCGCAAGGTTATTAAGGAGGCTACCCTCCACGTGAAAGTCTGTGGCTGGGGGTAGTACGCTACCCTCCTCTTTAGTGCTATTCACCGACTGCCTAACCCACTAGGTGACATTGAGGACATTCCCCCGAGAAGAGTTGCGGTCAAAATTACTAATCTGTCGGGAGGGGAGAGTGAGTTGGAACGTCTTGATGGTAACATCCTCACTGAGGATGTTCCACCAGTAATGGACCCATTGGGGAGAATTATTCATCAGCATAGGAACCTCCTAGGTCTCCCTCCTCCCACTGAGGCACTAGTTCTAATCTGGAATCTCGGTAAGGGAAAAGAGCACTTCGGAGCTGTCAAGCACTCCGACCAATCTGCTTCAGTGTAGAAAACAGAGGAGGACCCTGAGAAGGCCACATTGCGCCAGAAACTTGCTGAGTAGAAAAATTTACTCAACGAAATCCCGGTTGAACGCGTTGCAGAGCGACGACCCAACTACGGTGATCATAAGCCGAGGCAGTAGGGGCAAGAACAGCTTCCCCTTGGCAAGCTGCCCCCAGGTAACTTTGATCATGACGCTCTCGCTAGCAGGGTGGAAGTTGGAGCTCACGGAAAGAGAGTGCGGTATGTCTTGCCAAACCCTTCTTAATGGCGCAACAATCCAAGGAACCTTGCTCGGGATCCCCCAGCCGCCCCAAGGGTCGCTCCACCAGCCGATCCACGAGCCGCTGAGCTTGTCTACCGCATTGAAGAGCCTGGAAATGCGCTCATGGTTAGGGATCCCCATCAAGAAAGGGACCCCCATCTAGATTATCTAATGGAGGCACTCATCGCCCACATAGAGGCATTGGAAATGTGAATAGTGGCCATCTCACCT
This sequence comes from Viscum album, assembly GCA_963277665.1. Lineage (NCBI taxonomy): Eukaryota > Viridiplantae > Streptophyta > Magnoliopsida > Santalales > Viscaceae > Viscum > Viscum album. The sequence continues at coordinate 842,764,804 of OY728128.1, forward strand.
GATGGAAAGCCGTATCCGGCATGGGTGGATGATATGCCAGCACCTCTGGGTTTTAATAATCCCACCTTCTCCCCCTTTAATGGGACGGGGGACCCACCACAGCACCTGGACCACTTAAAATCAAGGTGTGGGCCTATGATAGGGACTCCAACACAGCAGGAGGTCTCCAAGCTCCGCTGTTTTGTTCAGACACTGGAGGGGCCGACATTCGTCTGGTACAGCCAGCTCCCCATCGAATCTGTGACCTATTGAGAGGACCTTCGTAGGAAATTCCTTTTCCAGTTAAACTCTACCACTTGTAAAACAAGCATCACAGACCTCTTCAAGTGCAAAAAAAATCCTTACGAGAGGGTCACAGACTTTATCGCTCGGTGGAAGGGGCTCACATACTCCCTTGACATGCCGCTGACTCAGGAGTAATTACTGACGATGTGTGTAGGGAACATCAAGACGGAGCTGGTTCCCTCTCTGATCACTCAGAACTATCCCAGAGGGTTCCAAGACTTCTCAGATAAGTCCCAGCACCTTGAATAAGCCCTGCAATAATCCAACCAGACATATCTGTTGCCCCCTATTATCCCAGCGAGGAGGGTTTCCAGATCCAAAATCGCCGCAGTGGCCCAAATAGAAGTTACCATGAAACTAGAATTGATACTAGTATAATCGTCCCCGCAGTCTCACAGAGGCCCTATACCTAAGGCACAACCTCCATCTCAGCAGCGTCCTTAGAATCAGCAAGTGCCTCCGCGTAATGCACCGCGACCACCTAAATGAGATAATCAATTTCTGCCTCCTCAGCAGGCTCCTCCAGCCCCTCGTTAGGGCCAGGCTCCTAGAGCCCCCTTTATAGATAGAATAAATTGGACCTAATAATTCAATGAGGCTCAGGTCCCGAGTTACTTCCGCATTGCCTTAGAGCAGGGAATTTGTACGCTTTCCTGAGTGCAGAAAACCAGAAGAGGCAAATCTCACCAATCGTCCCAACTACTGCCCTTATCACTGGATCCTAGGGCACACCCTCAAGAAATTATATGTGTTCAAGGACTGGATACAAGACCAGATTAACAACAACATAGTCAGGTTGGGTCTGGCCCCAGAACAAGCGGTGGGTGTCTTTGTGAGGTCAGATAGCAGTAGCGACAGCGAAGGCGAGTGGTAGCAGGTTTTTGATCGCGGGTCTCCAAATTATAATGACTGGATTGCCCGAAAAGTGGTCACATGCGCCCATGGAATTATCCATACATGCCTAAATCATCTGGAGCCTTCAGAATCTGCGGCCACCACTTTTGTATCATCATCTCATCACGCCTCTTCCAAGAAGAGCAAGCATCAGCGACGTAAGAAAAAGCAACATGCCCCACCAATGCCATCATCGTCCTGCACTCTCGGAGACTTCATGTCCCCTGAGATAGAGATTCCCCTAGAATCCTCTTGGTAGTGGATGATTCATCAATTGATAGTCAAGGGTATGCTTCAGTTAACACCGTTGAGTTGGTAAACCCCTATATGACTCCCGATGAGGGGGAGCGCTAGGCGAGCCTCCCCAACGTCCCCAACCGACGCCAACGTCGGTGGAGCCACGACCATATGGGTCATCGGGGAACATCAGTTGGCACCTCCAGCTAGGTTGTGCATGCCACTGAGACCAGACAGCAGGCCCAGCGCAGAACTCAGTATGTGCAACCTCTTCACCCAGTGTCGACAGGCCCACCTCCACCACCGTTTTCGATATTTGATCAGGAAGAACCACTTCAGTCATGCCGTGACTAGCATCATCCTGCAACAGGCTGATCTCATTCATCTGGTCCTCATCTGGTAGCTACTCTCTGGGATTCAACTAGTGAGCAGTGAGATAAACCCAGTACTAGTCAGTTTCGGGTCCATCCGGTAGATCTTGCCATGCCTTCTATCACAGAGTGTCTTCTTGCATGCAAAAGTTTTCTCCTAGCACAGAAGTATGATGTTCTAAATAAAATCACCATCATCCCATTGAGGATTTCCATCCTTGAAGCCCTTCTCCTATCACCAAATATGTGTGAGGCACTCACCGAGGCTTTAAGGAGTCCCCTCCAGTTCGAGATAGAGGTAGCAGTTGTAGAGGCTTTCCACGCTGAAGTGTTTGAGAATGTTGAATGTCGGGCCATAATTGTATTCTCTAGAGAGGATGAAGGATCCCCCATATAGTGGCACATCCTCCCACTATACATCACCGGCCAATTTAAAGGCGTGGAGGTTCACCACTATCTCATTGACACCGGCTCCGGGATTAACCTTATCCCGACACAGACACTACAAAAGATAGGGTTATCTGAAGATGACTTGACTCCCTCCGATTTAAGAATTTAGAGATTTGACAGGACAAATCAGACCCTTGTAGGTAAGATCCATTTGAAGACCCAGTTCAGTGGCCTAGTTACCAGCACTGAGTTTATGGTTGTCTCCCAGGACACCATGTATAATGCATTGATGGGCAGGCCATGACTCCACCTACACAAGGCGGTCCCCTCATCGTATCACCAATGCCTCAAGTACTCCCATAATGATCAAGTTGGAATGCTCCAAGGTGATGCATCTCTTTTCGCCTCTTGTGAATCCCGCTACCTGGATGTTGACTATTACAAGAGCAAGGATAAACAAGTCCAGGAAAGTGAAGTTGAGCCCGTCGCCATTATGACCAACCCTTGGGTAGGCCTGAATGACGCCTACATCTTCCTAATCCATCGGTTGGAGGCCACGACCCCCGATATGGGGAAATGTTTTTTCGTTTCTGGGACAAGAGGGAACCATGCTCCCAAATCTAGGTGGCATCGGAAGATAACTTTGTATTATTATACGAATCAGGCCTCAGTGATCCCAGAGACTCCCAATCCCATCAAGTATCAGGGTGTCCGGCTCATGGCAACAGAAGTATGTCATACTTGTCTATTTCATTGGGCTGGAATAAGATGGATCTGGATGACACGCCACCACTTATTTGATATTATCAAGCGTGGACCCTTGGGCTGGAGACCAGATGGGATCGGATTGACAGCCTCCATTGCTATGGTCTCAGCAGCGCTGGAGTTCCTCGATGCAATAACCACTACCGCTCAAGCTGGTACCAGCCTCCCATCGAGGTCTGGTGACTCAGAAGAAACTTCCCCCATAGAATATCCCTACATAAGTGGAGAAGAGGATATAGAGGATTCCCCCTGCCTTTGAGGAAGGCATCTCTCCCACGGTCGACGATTGGTACAGGTGAACCTCAGAAGTGAGGCAGATCTAAGACCCACATTGATCAGTGTCGTTATGCCCTCCAAGGAGCAGCATCGGTACATATGCTACCTTAAACAGAACTGTAATGTATTCTCCTAGAGTTACGATGAGATTCTAGGACTAGATCCTCGGGTAGATATCCACCGCCTCGGTCTTCCTGAAAATCATCATGGGTTCAAACAACCTTCTAGAAAGATGCATCTATCTCACTATGTCATGGTCGAGGACAAAGTTGACAAACTCATCAGGGAAAACATCATTAAGGAGGTACAGTACCCCAAATGGCTAGCCATCATTATACCAGTCAGGAAGAAGAATGGCCAGATCAGATTCTGTATCGACTTCCGCGATATCAACCACCATTGTCTGAAGGATTATTTTCCCCTTCTAGTGACAAAATTTTTGATTGACAGTACAGTTGGGTTCCAAGCCCTCTCCTTCATGTATAGTTACTCTGGATATAATCATATCCAGATGTCCCCCAAGGATGAAGATTCCACCACTTTTAGGGTTCCCCGAGATACTTTCTATTACCAGGTTATGCCCTTCGTCCTGAAGAATGCAGGTGCTACCTATCAGCGGTCCATGCATCGCATATTCAAGAAAATTCTTGGGACATTGGTGGAATGCTATGTGGACAATCTGGTGGTAAAATATCGCTAGTTCTAGGACTATCTCAAGAACCTTGAGAAAGTTTTTGGCTTCCTCCGTTCCTGCCACTTGAAGATGAACCCATCGAAGTGTGACTTTGGGGTCACCTCCGGGAAGTTTATTGTATTTGTTTTCAGGTAAGAGGGATTGATATTGAACCATAGAAGATCAAGGAAATCAGCCAGATGCCTCCCCCGAGAAATATTCGGAAGCTTCAAGGTTTTGAAGGACACTTATTCTACATATGCCGATTCATTGCGAATTTTGCTGGAAAATTCAAGCCCTTCTCTCGGCTCATGTAGAAGGGAACCGCTTGTGTGTGGAACGAGTAGTGCTAGACTGCCTTTGATAAATCATGTGGTACTTGATTCAACCTCTGTTCTTGATTCCACTCGTCTTCAAAAATCTGCTGGTCTTCTATGTCACCACCCTGGAATGGTCCCTCGATGCCCTTCTTTCCCAGAAGAACAATGAGGGGATAGAGAACAACCTCTACTACCTTAGCTACATGCTCCTTGATTCAGAGATTAGATACTACCCCATCGAGAATAGATGCCTTGCGCTCATGTTTTCCATACAGAAATTGCGACATTACCTGCAGCACCACGAGGTATAGCTGGTGTCCCATGTATAACCGTTGAAGTACATCCTAGTTCATCCCATGTTGACTGGCCTACTAGCATGGTGGGTGGTAATCCTCTAGCAGTTTGACATCAGGTTCGTGCCTAATAATGCTATTAAGGGAGAGGCGTTGGCCGATTTCCTTATAGCCCATCCAACTCCTACTGACTAGTCCTTGGACTTGGATTTTTATGATGAGTCAATCCTCTCAGTAGATCATGCCATCCTGTGTTTGTAGATGCACTTTGATTGTGCCTCCCGGAGCCCCACTGGTAGGAGGCTCAATGACCCTAGACTCAACAGAGTAGGCCTGGGTATCGTTTTTATTACCCCGGCGCAATCCAGTATACCATATTCATTCTTGTTGTCGGAAGGCTGTACCAATAATGAGGCAGAGTTTCAGGCCCTCATTACTGTCCTAGAGATAGACCTCAAGATCGACATGCCCTATTTGCATGTGAAAGGGGACTTCAAGCTAGTCATTAAGAAGATAAATGGTGACTATGTTGTCAGGAATCCAAAGCTTGTACCATTGTTGGGATGCACCCTCCAGCTAATGGCCCATTTCCCTTCTCGACCAGAGGTTACCCATGTCCCCCAGTCACAGAACGGTCGAGCGTATACTCTGGCCAACATAACTGCATCACTTGCAGAGCCCGAATAGGATGATCTAATTATCCACATGGCACATCAGAGAGTCATAGCTCATGTTACCCTAGATGGTGGTGACAGCCCACAGGTAATCCATATTACCGTCGGCGCCTCTACGTCAGGACCCCTGGGTCGTCGGGATGAAGTGATTGAAATTATTGCCGATTGGAGGATAACCTTGGTTGAATACCTCCAACACGGTAATCTCCCATCAGACCAAGCTGACAGCCAGCAAATCCGATGCCACGCGCTGCGGTTTACCCTCCAGAGTGGTCCCAGTATTGAGAAGATCCTCTATAAGTGCGGGTTTGATGGTGTTCTCCTCCATTGCATTCCGGGGGTTGAGATTACACACGACATTCAAGAGGTTCATACCAGTTCTTGTGGTGCCCATCAGTCTAGTCCAAAACTATCTCACCAGATCTGGAGATTATGTTATTTTTGTCTCTCCATGATCCACGGCTGCATCGAGTTCGCCAAGAGTTTCCATGTGTGCCAAGTTCATGCTAACTTTGTGCATCAGCCACTGGAGCCTCTCCACACTACCAAATACTCTTGGCCCTTTTCAGTCTGGGGATTAGATGTCATAGGACCATATCCACCAGCAACGGCTCGCTAATGTCGGTTCATCCTGACCGCTACTGATTTTTTTTCCAAGTGGGCAGAGGAAATTCCTCTCAAGGAAGTAAAAACCCATTATATCATTGACTTCATGAGTTCCACTATCATCCATTGGTTTGGGGTTCCTCACTCTATCCTCACCGATAATGGCACCAACTTCCGAGCAGTCGAGTTGAAAATTTTGTATACCAAGTACAACATCTATTCGAACCATACCTCCCACTATCACGTGCCGGAAAATGGGAAGATCGAGGCATTCAACAAAACCCCCTCTAACATTTTTCATAAAATGGTTGGTCAGAACAAGAAGAGTTGGCCAGATAAGCTCCCCAACTCCCTTTGGTATAATTGGATGATGACTCATAATTCCACCTAGGTAACCCTGTATTCCCTGGTATACGGAATTGAGGCTATCCTGCCCATCGAGATTTAGTTTCTCTCATTGTGCACAATGGTCTATGACCAGCAAGCGCCGGATAGAGTGGTTGAAATCCATCTAGCTGAATTGGAAGAACTTGAAGAGAATAGGGTTTGTTCCCTGCACAATCTAGAAAGGCATCAAAGCAGGATGGTTTGAGCCTTCAACAAGAAGTTTTGCCTCAACTCTTTCTTGCAAGGCGACTTGGTGCTAGCTCTGAGAATGCCAATGATCCCCAGTAGGAAACCACCCAAGTTAGAGTCCAAATGGTAAGGACCTTTCGTAGTCCACAGGGTTTACCCCAATGGAGGATACTCCCTAGTGACTATGGACGGTGAGCGTATAACTCCTCCCACCAATGTCAAGTTCCTCAAGAAATACTTTTCCAGAGCCTGAATGTTCATGCACGACCTTAAACTAAATTGTCATGCATGACCTTAAACTGAATGGTCCTGCACGACTTTAAAATAGATGGTCCTGCATGACCCTAAACTGCACGTCAGTCCAGCGTGACTTTAAACTGCACAGTCCAGCATGACTTTAAACTGCACAGTCCAGAATGACTTTTAACTATACCGTCTCACACGACGTTAATATTCACATTGTCCTGCATGACGTTAAACTGCACCTTCAAGAACTACGTGTGTCTTGACTCCCATCCTCATGAGATATGTAGGACCACCCGAACATTTCGATTTTAGTTCCAGCCTCATCTCTTAGAGATCTCCCTATCACCTAGGCCCCTTGGCCTATTCCCTTCCATGAGAGGTATATATAGGTGTGGTACAGGGTTACTCCCTCCTTCACATTGGGTTTTGGCACCATGCCCCCCATTTTCTCCCGATATTTCTCCGTCTCTTTGTTCTATACTCATCTGTGCAAATTGGATGCTCTCAAGTTGAGCCCCTTGACCCTTTATAGTGGTTCGCTGATGTGTCCAAGAGTACTCTAGTCTTGGGCTTGGAGTTTTAGATTCAACTTGGTCAAGTTTCCATTCACTTTTCAGGATTTGCGTTCTCCTTCATTTGGGCTTCCATTATCTTTCACAACCGAAGGGACCCCCAAAATGGCATGGATGCTAGGCCTAAGGGATCTCCTACCATTACGGGTCAGCATCCCTAAGGGTTTCAGACAAAAAATTGATACAAGTCCGGCATTGAGAATATGGTCAGTGGTCGATGCTCATTTGATTGTCCCCATTTCAGGGTAACACGGCATGGATGTTGTGTTACGAACATGGTCAGTAGTAATCCTCCGTCGCAAGCCAGCCCATTTAGGCCTTGAATGTTGGTTACATGATTCACATTATGTTCCAACCCATCATGTCCAGGTATAATTTCGACACTCTTGGCACTATCCCTCAATGCACCTCCACACGTCAGGGGAACAAAGCTGCAATACGGCATTTTTCAGGGCTCCCATTGTCCGAGATCTAATTCCATAAACTAAGATCTTCGCTAAGAGCTATGTGTGTCTTGATTATCATCCTCATGGGGTATGTTGGATCACCCGGACATTGCGTTTCTGGGTCCAACTCAACTGGGAGATAGATTCTCCCGCCCCTTATCCTCTGACCCTTACTGGCCTCTTGGACCGAGGATTTTTTCCTGGAGTTGTACACGGTGATGATGTGGATCTCGTCCTCATTCACGTTGGGTATGCTTTATCGCGTTGTGATAATTCCTTCATGTCCAATCCATATGAATTTAAATTGTGCTATCTGGTCCTATCACACGACCCTAAACTGTAATGATATCATCTCAGTCGCACGATGAAAAACGACATTGCATTGTGATTACCTCATCATAGGGGACATCAAGTTGGGTATCGGTCATCCACCGTACCATTTTTCAATGCCAGCATACGGATTGATTCCCTTAGCGATACTAGGATCCATAGGTCCTCGGATTATTGCTTCAAAAAAAATCTACCCAAAAGGAAAAACAAGATCTATCAAATGTCGCTCCTTTTTAGTATGAGGGAAAGACCTATAAGCCCCTTTCATCCTTTGCACTGGTACCTTACCATGCCACCCATTAGAACTATGTATGGCTTGATTCCCATCCTTATGGGATACGTAGGAACGTATGTGCACCCCGCTCCTGGGCCCATCCTAACTTTCATTTTCGGTCCCTCGACCTAAAACCTCCCTAGGGAACACATGATGATGTAGACCTCATCCTCATTCACATTGGGTTGTATGAGTTACATTTCCATGAGTCTCATAGATTTCCTACTATCCATGGTCTGAGTTATAATACCTTAAACTAATACCCTTTCCAGAACTACGTATGGCTTGATTTCCATCCTTATGGGATACGTAGGAATTCCCAGACATTTTGTCTCTGGTCCAGCTCTGGGAATCACAAATCCCATCCTTTCTCACTGTCACCCCTTGTCCTGACCCCTTGGGGAGTTGTGTAACTGCATAATTTTCCCTAAACAAGTTCGGGGTTCCCTACAATGACATTGGTAAGCGGCAGTTCCCTCACCAGAGAGGTCCTATCTCAAGGTAGGAATGATCCATGATCATATTAATATGACCACCTAATGTGCTTCTACCACGATGGTGTAATTTCAAGAGTCTTAGATTTTGTTCGAAAAAACCACCACTTCACCTTCCACACTTTTCATACCCTTTATTCGGACCCTCATCCTCTTTCACATTGGAAGGGACCCCCTAACAGTATGGATGCTCAGCTTATGGTATGCCTGTTGTCCTGGTCTAACATTCCGGAAGACTGATGGACGATATTTTGAGTTAGGTCCCGTGTTTCGAACATGGTCAGTGGTCGACCCTCATTTATTGTCCCCATTTTAGGCTAATGCAATAGGGATGATGTGTTTCAAACATGGTCAACAGTTGTATTTTATTTCCCCGCCCATCCAACAGTCTTCTAAATTTGGGGTAACGTGATTCACATTTTTCATTCCCCAAAGTTCGAACTGATTCTAATGCCCCCGTAATTTCCCCGCTCATGCGCTAGGGAACATTGAGAAGATGGTACATCAATTGGCCTGAGGTCCTCTTCCTTTGATTAGGCCTCCCTCTTCTCCTTGGAAATCTAGATTCAAATCTCAAATGTGTGAAGCTTGGTTGACGCTCCCACAATCAAACGAAGTGATATTACGGGCATCCCTTGTTTATCACATTGGGTACGACCCACGTGAGCTTAGGAATGGATTGTTATTTATTTAGGGATTCTGGTTGAGTGCGTTAAACCAAGGGAACAAGTACATAAATTTTTCCATACAAACAGTTCAAACTAAGAAGTAGTAAAGGAGAAATAATTTTATGGGTTCGGCCAAAATAGGTCCCTTAAGGGTCGAATTCCTGGATGGATCATTCCAACATTTCTAACTTTTGGATGGTGGCCTCCTGGACTACTTCCCACCCCCTGAAGACCATCTCTTCATCAGCGGCCACGAAGCACAGTTCGCTAACCATAGCCCATGCTCGCACCTCTTTAGATTGAAGTTCAGTCATCTGGTGACTCACTTCAACTAGTTGTTCTTGGGCGTCTGCCAGCTGGGCCCTCAACTATTCCACGAGCTTAGAACAGTTCACAATGAATATCTCATTTTCTTTGGATTATTCTTTGAGGTGTCAGACCTCCTGCTCCGCCTTCAGGAATGCTCGGGTACTCCCCGAGTCCTCCCTACACTGGGTGATGTCGGAGCACCGGCTTCTCTGATGCATCTTCTCGACCATGTAATCACAAATCGTCGAGTGAAAATGTTGAGAATCTTCCCCTCTAGCACACAGGAAACTTATCTAGGTGTGGAGTGATCCTATCCGCTTCAACCATTCTGTGTGAGGCTGACTGAGAAAACTCTTGTTGCACTTCCACCCTTTATGTCACATCATCCGGCTCTCCTCGACTGCTTCCGAGTCCGAATAATAAATTTCCTCGAGATCATCAGGCCGATAGACAAGAATAACAACAAACAGGATAGTAGTAGGGTATTCCTTGGATATTCATCCCAGGGGGTTGGGCTCTTCATCATCTGAGTGACCTTCCTCTCCCGCCTCGACCATGGTGGCACCTTCGTCAAATGTCGGCCCTTCCCCCACAACAGCACCACTGGTTTCCACCAATTTATGCTCACTAATTTCCAGGGCCAACTCGGTTTGGGAGGCATGTCCTGGATAGGGCGGTATGTTTTCCATCGACTCGCTCGATGGTCTAGGCTCAACAGCCCGATGAGTCTCCAATGTCGTGATCACTGTACAGACATGTAACACCCTATTCAATTGAGTCTTCTGATAGTAAGTATCGGTATTGAAACAAGGAACTTACAAGAACCCAAGGCACCATCCTCTAGTGTTCTGGCCACTACAGGAGCTGTCATAATGGGGGATCCCTCAGCGCTTGTCAGTTCAATAATGGGCGTCGGTGCCCCACCATGTTCTATTGGTGCTTCCCCAGCTCCTTTGACTAGAGACTCTTGATCAACACCAATATGCTCCTGAGTAAGATAAGGAGGGTGGATTAAGCATTGCAAAGAAGAGAAGATAAAGTAGGGGTATAGATAAGGGTTTAAGCATACCTCGAGTAGCTCAGTCACATCTATATCGGAGCCTACGATCTCTTCACTCTCTTGGAGACTCCCTTGGTGGGACGCCCCTTGAGACCCTTCACCTTCGGGCTCCTCTTCTCCTTCACCTTCTCCTTCTTCATCATCCTCTTCTTTCTCACCACCCTCTAGCTCATCATTGCTGTCATTATCATCCGACGACATCTTTTCCAGATCATTCTCCTGGTCGAGCATCACTTTCACCAAGAAATATGGCTCCTCACATCGACCCTGTTGGCACACGTACTTGTCCATGGCTGTCAGATACGCATGCTGACGATGAAATTTCACTCTATCGACAATTTGAACAAGCCTGATTTCTGGCAGTTGGAACCTCTCTCGCACTATCTTCTGCCGGAGGGATTAAATACTCACCGACTGTCGCAGGGTTAGCTAGGCCGACCATAGCGTCAGGAAAATTGCTTCATGAGAAGGTTGAAGCAGATATCTTATTTGATTTTTGGGAAGTTCTCTGGTCACTCCATGGGACCCTCCTCTTCTAGGCGATGAGGACGTGGCCACACCATGCGATGACCCCACTGCTGAGGTCCCGGCCTGTGCGGGCCCCATTTTCTGATGTGATTCTAGTCTTCCCCCTCTAACGGCACTCTGTCTTCTCTCTCGCCGCTCGGGTTCCACACTGGAAACCTTGAGTTTCCAAACATTCTTTTGTAAAATCCTGTCAGGGTATGCTATTGCCCAATGTTTGGTATAATCGGTTGAGAGGACAGCATCAACTCTGGTGTGAGGAAAGGTGATGAAGTCTCCAGAGCCATAGGTAGTGGACATCAGCCACATTTGGAAAATAACGCATGGATTCTTTTCTTCCTGGACATATGTGTATACTTTTTTTTGGCATCCGTTGGAGGCACCCAAACTGTCTGGTGAACCTGGACGACACGTAAGGCTCACAGAAGATCTTCCCATCAATCTGGGACACAAGCACCCCACCTCTAATGCTCTAGAAGTACTCCCTCTACTCTAGTGAGCCTTTCCCATTGTCTATCATCTTGCCAGTCGAGGTGGGGAATGGGCTGACAGCGAAGTTGGCATTATTACCAATTCTAATCCTTACACCCTCCTCATTGGGAATCATCGGCATGACCCTGTAAATGTTCAGTAGGGAAGGTCTCAAGCCATTACCTAGAGGACGGATGTCATTTGAGAAGGTATATCTACCACAATGAGCCACAACCCAGCCATAGATGATCTGGAAGGGGCCACAAATTCTCCTAGGTGACCCCCACTCTCGAGATGCATCCCAAAATGGCGTAAAGATGAGCTAGCACAGGGACCCCCAGATTGAATCTTTTATTAGCAGCCATGATGTTAGCCATCACTAAGGTCGCTGGAAGGACTCCCATTCTTGCATCCCTCACCGGTAAGAGCTACTCGCTCAGGAATGTGGTGAGGAATCCAGTGTACCAAACATTTGGGTCCTGACTCTCATTTATGTTGCAGCCCCGTGACTGGTAGTTCCCCGCCTCCAGGATCCTTCAGTATGATCCTCTCTTTCTTCTCTGTGTCGCAGTTGGACACCATCCCCCTAGCCCGGGCATCTTGACTTCTGGATCCCTTTCTAGGAACAGGCTAAACCAGTCCGTGTAAGATATGTCCTTCAAAAGATCCTTAACCGACATCCTCTTCTTAACCAGCTCTAATAAGTTCCATGTTATCAAGGGGGTTCTTGATCCATCTCCCCAGGTGCTCATTAGCGGAAGGAATTCATCATATCGGTGGCCTTCCAAAGGGATGCCCCTGATGCAGTGAATGTCCCAAAGACTGATACCAACTTCCCCATGATGAAGATGAAAGGTATTGGTATCGGGGGACCACCAATTGAATAGCTCTGGCCCGAGATCATGCTGGCCGTAGAAGTGAAATTGCGACGTCCACACCGCTTAGAACAATCCAACATGTCGCAGATCGGACCCAAATTGGTCACATGTATGGCGAACCCAGTACGCCTAGGCCCATTCACTGGTAAAGTTGCCTCCAGACCACATGTCCCAGTCCGGAAGCCAACCTTTAGCCTTGTTAGTGACACTCTGACGGAAGGTGCTTGCATAGAGGGTTGGGGAACTCTCCGGGATGGGGTCACTTCTTGAAATGGTCCTAGTCCTAGGATTCAAGACATAAACATCCATATGCCTAGTTTCTCTGGAATCATGACCATTTTTGGTGATGTTGTATCAAGGTAGATCATCCTCGTAGGTCACCCATGACTGCGGTGTATCAACCTCAAAACCCAGCAAAGGGACCTCCTCCAAAATACTGAAGTCCTATAGTGGTAGATTTTTGGACAGGGTGTACATCTTTTGGGCAGGGGTTAGCATATTGAAAATGGTATGGTTATTGGAGAAAATCCTTTGGTCACCATAAACCATTGGGTTGGTGACCATTTCAACCCTTTGAGCAGTGTCTTCTCCCTCATCATCTTGGTTTGCGGAAATATTCTTCTGACAAGTGTTCGAGTAGCTGGTGCGGAATATGACAGGGTGGCGCGTAAAATCAGCGGCCATCACGAAATATCATAATTTGGCACGAAAAACCCCGAGTTTTCACGTAAAAAGATTCCTAATCTCGGTGGAATTGTATACAGTCGGAGCGGTTTTTTGTGAAGGGCCAGAGAAATTTTCGCGCACAAGAGCTCTGAGCTTGTCGTGTGAGAAAATTTGTACGGACAATGGGACCTGCAGTGGCTTTTTATAAAATGAGTTTGGTTTACATGTGTGTGTGAAAAGAGGATTCCATTCCCCTTGGGTTTTGCACACCATTCCAGGTTTTTATCACGCATGGACCCCATAGTGTTTGGTATTTCGGCATTTCCCTCGGAATCTGGCCGTTACGGCCCCTCATCGATCTGATTCCGAGGGGGGAATTTGTAGACGCTGAAAAACGTTCAAGTTCTGAAAATGTTTCAAAATGACAAAGAGAAGTCATATTCAGATCTGGGGAGCCACTCTGGGGGGCCCAGAGGAGTCACGTGAAAAAAATATTCCCTGCCCAGAAAGATCCAGGATTCACGAGATTTCTTCGGCGTGGGTGCATAAAATTACATGCCCATGCCTCATGTGGTTGAAATTTCGCACCACCACCATTGGCATGCAATTATTTTATGCTGACATATTTTCCACACCCTCGAACGCCTATAAATAGAAGGCGACCCCTTAGACTTCCAGGCTAAAGAATCTGAACCAGCTCTCGTGCATGAAATTCACCTTTCGTGCGTGCAAAGATGGATTTCGAGTATGTTTCTTTTCACGCCAAGTCACCCTAGGTTATACCTTTGTGCGAGATCCCCTTGGTTTAGATTGAATTCCAATCCCTTCGAGGTATTACCCCTATGCACAATCCCTTCCACTTTTATGCAGGCTGGCCAATAGTGAGAAATCCTCTTCAATTGCACGCACCCCAGTCATTGCGTGCAATCCCCTTCAATTTCACACACCCTGGTAATTGCGTATAGCCTCTCCCGATTGCGCGCAATTTGTACTCCTTGCGTGCAATCCTTTCTAATTGCACGCAAAGCCTCGGCTCCACTTCCGCGCAAAATCCTCACTGATTTCATGCCAGCCCGGTGTTTTTCACGTAGGGATACTTATTTCACGCGCAAGTCTCAAAGGTTGCACGCAACTCTCCAGGACCCCTCAACTTGGTGCTCCCCATCTACCCCTTTACTTGCATTCCCCGTACTCCTTGGGTGTACCTTTCCACGAGTTCCCAATTCTCTTCTTATGGATGCCATTTTCAGGCGTCTCCCACGCCTTGGGAATCCACATCATGCACCATTTTTCCGTACGACCTTCTAGGATCATACGAAGTAACTTCAAAGTCCCTTGGGTGAATCATCCCATTAAGTTGCTTCGCCTCATGCTTCTTTTCATAGGCACGCTAACTGATATTGATTCTTAGCATAGCCATGATAATGTGGACCCCTAGATGGTTCGATATATCACACCCCCTCGCTACGGCATTTCTGATGCCTTCCCTTCCACAAGGAGCAGAGGGTACTGATTATTTATGTCCTAGTGGTGCGGAGAAAACCCACATCATCTGAGCTGTAGGACATTAACCAAACAAGCACCATCGTCCCCAGCACATGACGTTAAACTGTGACCCGGCCCCATGCCTCGCACGTAGGGTCCCCCACCTTGGACATTCTTCACACCCACTCATCTCCACAGGGATGGGATCACCCCTCACAGGGGATGATATCCTCTTTATCGGAGTGGTGTTTATTTGCAGGGAAAGGGAGACCATCTTGGTGTAAGACCCTAGATTTTCTTGTAGGAGGCAGCATCCCTTCTCCTCCATTCATCTTCAGTCCCCAGGGCTAGCAAAGGGAATGATAGGGAATGGGGATCCTCCTTTCTTTAGTCCCAAATCACTCTCCCGCTACACTTTGTCGCCTCGAACCTCCATCCTGGAGTAAGTCCCAACCCCTTTGGGATGCTAACCACGCATAATCCCCTGTTACTTCTTGGTATGCTCCGCACGTAATCCCCACTTCACTTCCCACAGTCGCACCTTTCATGACGTGATCGTCAGGTCTCCACTATCTCTTGTTTCTCACACTGAGCATGACTCACGTGGGCTTAGAGTGAGCACTGACCATGAAAAACACCTTGGTCCGCCTCAAAGTGTAAGCCCCAACCCATCCCTAAACCAAAAACACTTTGATCCATGTCAAGGCATGGTACGTAGGAAGCCTCTAAGAGGTTCAATCTCACCACCTGGTCGTTCCGACCATCTTCATGTCAGTTCACCAACACCTTGGTCCACCTCAGAGTGTAATCCCCAACACATTCTCGAACTATGAGGACTTTGATCCATGTCAATGCATGGTACATAGGAAGCCTCCACGTGGTTCAATCCCACCACCAACACCTTGGTCCACCTCAGAGTGTGAGCCCCAACCCATTCCTGAACTACGAGGACTTTGACCCATGTCAAGGCATGGTACGTAGGAAGCCTCCACGAGGTTCAAGCCCACCACCCGGTCATTCTGACCATCTTCACGTCAGTTCACCAACACCTTGGGCCGCCTTAGAGTGTAATCCCCAACCTATTCCTGGACTATGAGGAGTTTGATTCTCCACCACGGGGGTACGTAGTAAGCCTCCATGGGGTTTCAGCCCATCACTCACGTCTCATCCTGATCTCTCCCTCAAGCCTATGTGTCTTGAGAAGCTCATGCCCCAACCCGGAGGTTCCACTTCTTCTGGGTCCCATCCAAGCCTCCATTCTCACAGGTCGCCTCCCCAGGTGTCCCATCATCTCACCGAACTACACGGACTTTGATTCCCTGCCACGGGGATACGTAGGAAGCCTCTTCGAGGCTCAATACCAACTTCACCGGCGCCCTTACGATGACCATATTTCATCCCCCTTCACTTTATCACTCATCCTGATCCTCACCCGGGCTGCCACATCCTGGTGGGATCATGCCACCCCACTCTTCATTTCATCAAATAGCATTCCTGAAGCCACCCATGTGTTAGCCCCAATATCGGCGTTCCCTCTAGGGGGTTCCTCCATCTTATCCACTCTAATCAGTGTTCTGATCAGTCTGATCTGTCTCCGCTAGACGTTAAACTTGCGGCATACCCTGTGTTAAACATGGGATGCTGAGGAAAACCTCATATACATGCCCATGACATATGATTCCCCACGTTCGATGTGGGATGACTCGGGTTTCCGTGCCCTCAAGAAGCCCTATAATAAGGGAAATAAGTCAGACATGCCAACCCCCCAGCGTCCAGACACGCCAGTGATACCCAACATGACTACTCCCCTATCTGAAGGATGTTGCCCTGACCGGACCCCTTGGAATTTCTTGACAGAAGCAGTGTAATTAACTGGTGTCCATGAAGATATGGTGTTGGGAAGAGTTTCACGAACAACATCTTAAGTCTATAAGGGATACCCGGACTAAGTGATGAGTTCTGAGGAGGAATCCACGGAAGGAAGAACCGAAATCCCATCATCCGTTTTTATCAAAGAGCAAATAGCCCTAAATAAGGAGCGGATGTCGCCCGCCTTTGGAATGCGGGAATGCAAGGAAATAGTTGTGCGTCCTCCATAGACGGATGTGTGCGCCCCGGTGAAAGCGTCATAAACATACACGAATGATGACTTCATAATCCATTTGATAGAAGTAGAGATGGTTTTATATCATGAAAATAACATAAAAAGTGTATCATTATATATAATATACTGATTTTATTATATCAACATGTTTTAATAATAATTTATGGAATTAGAGAAAGAAATAAAATAATAATTCTCATTGAATAATTTTGCCTCTTCTTCAGGTAACCACCTTTGGTTTTCACATAAATCATTACTCGGTTGTCTTTCTACCCAAAATAATTCTTATTGGATGAGGTTAAAGAGGTTATTGAGTGATTTTTCTGTGTATTGTATGAAAAAAAAGTGTGTGAATGTGTGAAGAGGATCGGAGAGGGGTGTCCTTTTATAAGTGAGGTGAGTGGCACAATTTTAATTTTTGAAAATAAAAAGATGTACCCATGCTTTTAACATGAAAAAATAGTTTAAAATAGAGAATTATTGATCCTTATACATTATAGGGTCTAAATATGTTTATAAAATAGATTTTATACATGTTTTTATGTCATTTTAATCCTTATATTTTTAGTTAAACACCATAGTAAATCATTTTTTTCCTTAACCGTGACAAATATTTTTTACTGTTTCATTATTCATTACAGTAAAAAAATTAATTTGAGACTATTAGATAATATAATTTATTCTGATTAAAAAAATGTATTCTATTTTTCCAAATTTCAATCACATAAGTGGAAATTTTTAATTTAAAATTACTCCCACGGGTGTTATGAGAAAGTGGGATTTCAATAAAAAATGTTCAAAAGTTTATAAAGTTTTAATATCAAAATTCAACATTAAAATGAATCCAATTCAATAAATTGTATTAATATATATATATATATATATATAATTGAATTAATTTTTCTTTAAAACCAATTGAAAATATAATTTCACATTATAAATAATTTATAAGAAAAGGTAGTTTTAAATTAAAACTTAGTATTTTTCAGAATTCATAAAAAAATGAAACATTTTATAAAAAAAATCCAAATAATCACCCTAAGATAATTTGGATGTTATGATCTCAAATTGAAGGTAATTTTATCAAATAAATTTTCTAAGTGTGATAAAAATTAATTTTAAATTATTTGCGCAATGTGATTCTAAACCATCTTTTAGAAAAAAAATATAGTTCTTTCATAAAAAATTTATTATTATTTTTAATGATTTTTATGTTATTTATAATAATTAGATAACAATAATATTAATAATTTAGTTACTAATATTCATACCCACCAATTTCAAGTCTAATTTAAAATGTTACACTATATTTTGGTACATTTATGCTTGAGGTTGCATGTTCTGTAAGATATCGAATAGTTTAAATTTAAATAAATATATTTTGTGGGTTTTTTAATATTTTTGTTGTATTTTAGATATTCCACTCTATAAATTTTTTTTTTAATTTTTAATATCAGGGAATTACAAAAATTCTAGAGTTTAATTTAAAATTAAACTTATAGACATGTCGAAAAAAATGGTTTTTCTAAAGAAAACTTTAAAACATTTAAAAAAAATTATATCAAAATTTAATATTAAATTCATTACAATGACCTAAATTAGTTAAATTTTAATATAATTTTTCTAATGTTACTTTTAAACTAATTTATAATATAATTTAATTTTTAAAATTATTTAAAAGAAAGTACAGTTTTTTATAAAAATCAATACATTTCACTATTCCTCGAAAATTTAATCTTTTCAAAAAATTATCAAATATTCACCCAAAGATAATTTTTACATTTATATTTCCAAAATGAAGGTTTTTTTAAAAATTAATTTTATAAAATTGTTATAATTAATTTTAAACTATTTGAGTAAAGCACAACTAAACCACCTTTTAGAAAATATACATTTTTTCAGAAAACATTTATTTTTCTTTCAAAAGGTTATAATTTTATTTATAATAAATATATAACCATTTAATTTATTTTATAAATGTGTAAACCATATAATTTTTATAATTTATTTAGTCATATTCATACCCAAAAACATAACAGATATGTTATAATGATCATGTTTAAATGATAATAATATTTTAATGGAGTGTCATATTTTTTTAACCAAATGTTTCATGGGTTACAAGTTATAAAATAGAATGAATTTATTTAAATATTTTTATATTCTAAATTATTGGGATATTGAATTGATTATAATTTGATTCTCCTCTAACTCCTCCTTTAAGGGCTCCACTGGCTTCCCTTCTAAAACCAAATCCTTGAAGTCTACCCTTCCGAACTTTGGGAGTCCCTTATTTATGCCACTAGTAGTAGTTTTGGTTTATATTGATTGTCTTGACACCCTAATCTATAATATTGGTCATTTACTTACATTTTATAGGACCCCAACCCTCATAAGAAATGTACCACCTTTCTATTGGTAGTATGGATCCCTAATAGTATCCCTACACTACTAATATTTGTGAATGAGAATGTGAACACGGATACTTCGGGTGTCATGAACCCAAAGCTCAATAATGAATAACTTATACTATAAAATCATCCCCATGATGAATAATCCCTAAAAAATCCACCTACTATTTTTTCTAGGAAACTCTCAATGATCAGGACTTACTCCCACACCCCAATATCAATGGGAATTCATACAGGGATCACAGCTTCTCAGATGTCCCTATGATGTCCTTGATTGAATATACATTCCCTAAAAACTCATAATTAACCATATCATGATAGTATCATGTGATATCCATGATTATTAATTTTTACTCAACAATATTCATGTTTCTATATTGTAAATATATAATCTCTATGATACACACCAAGAAATGAATCCATAGATTAAATTCCTCACAAAAGAGGTGCTAAAATTTTACCTATGGGAGGGTTTCGTCATTGTGATTTTTAGTGGAAAAGATCAATCATCATCCTACAGTACCATTAATAAGGATATCCATAATCACTACCATCTGGTATAAAGGGATATTAATGAGAAATAACACTCAATCCATTGACTCTAGTCGGTCATTAGCTGCCTATATGTTAGGATTACATCAAAAACTAGTCAACCTTTACCTCTAAAACTCCTAAAATATGCTCAACTTATGTGCATCCTCACCATGAGAATCAATAATAATCATCTATTAGACATGGAGAAAAACATTTTTTAGTACTATGGTATGTTGTTCTACTCATCACTCAATAGGCGGTGGACCCATTGTCTTCCTACCATGGGGAAACACCTCATAGAGTATCCCTATAACAAAATACTCATTAGTAAATAGGTAGTCATCATGACCTTATATTAGAATCTTGGATGGTAATTTATATGGTAGTCTTTAAATTTTACAAGATAAACAATGTCTAAAAAGAAAACATCTAGGAATATCACTCTATAAGGACATGTAAAATCTATAAACCATTCTTATATGATGGATATACCATTGTTTCCCACAACCATTGTCTCAGTACACTGATTCAACTAACAGTGTAATAGAATAATTGTTAATAGTTGCATCGTTCTCCACACCATAATTGTTTTCCCTATACTAAATGTATAATACGAAATAACTTAACATTATTTCCTTAAATTCATAAACCAAATCCTCGTAATACTACTATCTGTAAACTCTGGCCCTTATAAAACCCACTCTGATGCCACTCTAACACAAACTCGAACCACCATTCCCCTCCTTGCTAGTGATAAGCCATGTTTTCAACCCCAATATTTCCTCCAATTGGTTAGAGGTCAGTGACTAGAATTTTGTATGAATAGAACTCATATGGGAGGCCTTAGCCTAAAGAACCTCCACAAAACACACACCTCTAAACATGCCAAAATAATATGAGGAAATAAATCAACAATATAATAAATGTTAAAAATGCATGTAATGACGTCGAGGACCCAAAGTGAACATTATACTCATAGAATAGATTAAAGGGTATAAACAAACATTGTACAGAAAATAATACTAACCTAAACACTAAAAGAATAATATCCTATACTCAAGCTCCCAAGAATTGGGAACCATCATCCAACACCACCACTAATTACCACTAAGCTCTATTGACATGTTTTCTAACTAGATCTCCACTAAAATTTTTTCTTATGCTTAAAAATTTTACATCTTGTCAGGATTTCATTTTATGTGTGATTATTTATACATCCAATAGGATGATCCAAAATCCAAAAATCAAAAACAAAGGATCTATAAGTCCATATATTAATTCATAATAAAGAATGGATTTAAAAAAACTTGATATTATTGATGAAGAAGAATCCAAAATAATGAAATAGGTCTCAATATTTATAGCTAACTAATAAGGATTAGGAATCATCCCCAAAATTCAAACCAAACTATACAATACATACATCCCTACATAAATTGTAGTGGGGGATCCAACAACCCTATATAACTTGGTGGGAAAAAATAATCTTTTTTAGGATCCCAAGCCTAATTAATCTCTTGAATTAATTGAAAACTACCTCCAAATATAAAGGATCTTGGTACCCCAAATTACCATTTTCTTGATTATTTTTTAGGTTAATTTCTCTTATGAGTTAAAGGTGTTTAGAGGAGAAATTTTTATTTTTTTGGAACTTTTCTAGGGCCACATGGTTTGGTGCGTGGTTTGGGAAACCATGTTATAGAAACGTTGTGCCACCTATAGGCTTTAACAGTAGAGATCACATGTTCACTACACTATTTGGTAAATCGTGTGACATGGGTAAGTGGGGATATGATAACCAAAATATAAGTGTAAAGTGATGAATTTTTTTAAAATACCAAAAACTTCTCAATAATGGGAATTCGATCTAAAGGAAAGCGGATAAAAAATTCCAAATAATGGATAGTGAAACATATAAGGTTTATTCACACCTCAAAAACTCAATATAAAAATATTAACATTTTTCAATCCCTTTACCCCTTGAATTATTACTTTTTTCTATTTTATATTTTATTGTGGTAACTATATATTATATTAAGTGTTTGGGGGTAAAATTACAATCAAACACACACACCGCACACACACAAGCTATAAAATACATGTCATAGCCTCCCCAGTTATAACTCACTGAAAAAACACATATTTAGATTATATTATTATTATTATTAATCCATAAATGATGTTTATTTTATCAAATTAACTTTATAAAATTTGATAGTTAAATATATAAAGAAAATCAAAAACTATTGTGAAAACTATTCATATTGAAAAAAATGTTAACTATTATTTATTCTTATTTTCTACAAATTAATAAATGATTTATTAGAAATATATTGTTCATATTATAAGTTTTATTTTTTTATTTAATCATAATATACATAGTTTCTTGAAAAAAAACACCAATTTTAGGGAAAAAAATTTAATCAACAAATTATTTTCTTAGTTGTTTTAGACATAAAATTGAATTTAATTAGTATTAAAATGGAATTTATTTTCATAATACCTAGATTTTAAAATTTGGTAACTAATATTCATACCCTCTAATTCAATGACAATGCTTTAAATGGTTATAGTTAATATTTAAAATATATCAAGGATTATTATTTTAGTTAGGTATGGTCTGTGAAACAAACTTTTTAATAAATTATTTATTTAACGATAATATGTAGTGAAATTTGGTGTTGTTACATTCTTCCCTTTTAAATAAATTATGTACTCACAATTTTAATTCTTACTCATTATATAAATTTGGTGGTGTGAATATTTACATTTTAATTATTCGGGATATGATTTCCAATATAATATCAAACTTACTCTCTTTGGTTATACCAAGTTACATATTATTCTTCAAAAAACATTAATCGTTTATACAATTATGTACCTCAGTATTTATATAAACTAATCATATATTTTCCATAACATACCCCTCAAAAAACCATTTGAATCTCCAAGACATTAAAACATTGTGATATTATATATTACTTTATAAATTAACTTTATTTTTAACCCTTAAATGTATGAATCGCTAGTTTATAACATAAAAAACTTTTCAATATATATATATATATATCATAATACTAAAAATTTGAAAATAATAACCCAAAAAATCATTGATTATAATAAATAATAAATTCCAATACTATCTAATTCACTTTTATCAAAATCAAAAAACATTTATTATCTCAACATCAGCTGTATATTAATCCTAAGATTTATCTATAACTTAATCATATATTCTTCAATAATTATCCCCAAAAATATAACATTGTTATAAAATTACATTTCATGGTTATTGATTCCATTTAATATATGTTTCAATACCTTTAATGTTGAACTTATGAAGAACAATCCTTAGATGTTCCACATAACCCCGCATAACTTTTAGAATATACCAAAATATATTAGATAAATATCACTCACTAATGAAAATGTCAATCATTATCATGAATTGATTTATATTATGGTATTAACCAAACTATATTATGAAATACTAGGAAACTCACCTTTTTAATCATGAAAATAAACTGATAATATTATCAACTCTTTATGTATACTTTCCTATTTAATTATAAGACATTGTTCTTTTTGGATACAAACCTTTCTCATATTCATCTTCAGAATCCTATTTCAACCAAATACTAAAACAAATATAGTTATAATAATATTCAAAATAATTAGAGTATATGAATATAAAATCTCAATCCTAATTTGTCTTCTTTAATTTCACCTTCATTTCTACCTATGATACTTTCATTTCAATTATTTCATACATAGTTAGTCCTATAACCCTCATGGTTCTACCTAGGATACCTTAAGTAGTGTTCTCTCATACATTAAAACATAATCCCTTAAATTAAATGGGAAATATATTCTTCATAATAGTTCATAAAGGGCACTAGATATAAAAAAGAATATTCCTTGGGAGTGTCTATCTGGGTGTGTAATTATGCCTCTTTATTATGAACCAGGTCTTAGTTTAGTTAATTCCCAACATTCCCTCTTCATGGTTATTACCCCTAGGTACAACTATACTAGATCCTATATCCAATTTCTCATATCCATACATGGATGCATTTTCTTTTAAATCCACAAAATATATTCTTTACAAAAAAATTTAGGATGTTATCTTATACTCAAACATATCCATTGGAATTATCACTAGGTTTTTCACAAAAAATGGTTTTATCCTACTCTAAAAAATATTCAACATTGATTCATCTAACCTAAAGGTTCATCTTTTCCATCGGAATTATGATCAACTTTAACTTATCTACCCATAAATTATCCTAAAAAATATCCTAATCTCTAAAGTTTTATAAACCATGGTTTGATACCAACTATGACAGAACATATGTAATCATATAGTAATAACATGTATTAAGTAAAATAGTTCATTATAATAAATTCCCAATACCTATTAAGTTTATAGTTTTGTATAATTTTGATGAAAAATTAACTGAAATAGCTATATATTTTTCAACTAAGGGACATTTTTTCAATTATATTAGAAACTACTTAATCTATAACAATTCATCAACTTATACAAATAATTTTTCATATAAGATATTCTTATATACATTTAATACCTTCTTATATTCATTTACTAAGAAAATAAACAAAATAATGGGTGAGCTAAGATGCTCGGTAAGGGTAAACATAAGTGATAAAAATTGAAGATCATATGTGAGAATAAAATAAGAATATGGGTATAATAAAGATATATAAAAATCATACCCAATAGAGAAATATCATAATACTATCATAAATCTTGATATAAAATAAAAAATTAATCATAATAATGAGATAATAAACATGATCCATTAGATTATAACATAGTTAAGAGAATAATCATAAAATTTTGAAACATCCTTCAAATATGGGAAATACATTATTATATGGAACATAACATTCCTGAGCCATACCATTGGTATCTGTTCTTACGAGAAACTAAAATTTACTTGTAAATACCCATCTCAAGATATATAATCTCTTAACCAACGCATTGGAGGGTGATATAGGACCCCACCCATCATCATCCATAAATATGAGTTCCATAAGAAAATAAATCATTCATTATATCATACAGATCCCATATAAAGGTAATTGGTTTTATATTCTTTTTAATTTATTCACATAATGAAATCATTCATAATTCCATCAAAAATCATTACATGATAAACCAATGGAAAATAAATGGGCATCTAATGACATCAAAAAAAATTTGAGGTAAATAAAATTCAATAAGGATAATAAAGAATAAGGTATTTATGCTATATAGGTAAAGAATATAGGTTTATGAAATAATTATCCTAAATTAATCAGTGTATGAAATCTAGGTGAACACCCTTCAATCAAAGGAATAAATAATAGGTTATTTATATAGGAAATTTATTGGAAGAAAAATTAGGGTTATACAAAAAAAATATTACTCACAAAAAAGGTGATAAAGGATAATTTCTCTAAAATATAAGGAAATTAAAAAATTCATCCAGAGAAATAATGTGGATGGTTACTTTTAAAAAACATCCTCGATCTAGAATAATATATTCCAAAGGACAATGGATTAGATAAAAAATACTTTTAAAGAGTTTTAAAAAAATTAAATATAGAATATCATTGATATTTTGAAATCATTTTAAAATATATATATTGTAAATCTAAGAGAAAATATAGATGAATTTTATAAACAATGAAAATTTAGACAGGTATTTTCAAATAAAATGAAAAAGGTGGAGGAAATATGTGTTCCCTTGGAAAATGATAAATGATATCATTTTCAATACATTCATAAATTGATCAAGTTATAGTTTAATTTAGAAAAAAATGAAAATGGTGAAGTGAAATCTTTTGAAAGAATTTAACTTTAAAAATAAAATTCAATAAATGACTCCATGAAAAATCCAAAATATTATCTAAAGAAATGTGGGGGGGAAATATTCTGAAATCGTTTTGTTTGAAAACCAACATAATAAAAAGAGTATTTAGTTTTACATTTAAAAGGGGGTAAATATAATTATTATAATCATAGAAAATAAACCTTGTTAGCTTCCCCAACAAGAAAGGAGAACAGTGGTGGGAAGTAAAATATATACATAGAG
The DNA here is from genome assembly GCA_963277665.1 of Viscum album. Lineage (NCBI taxonomy): Eukaryota > Viridiplantae > Streptophyta > Magnoliopsida > Santalales > Viscaceae > Viscum > Viscum album. The sequence continues at coordinate 842,790,735 of OY728128.1, forward strand.
GAAAAGATATATTATAAAGAATGAGAGTTATTCTTTCCAACATCAAACTATTATTTTAGAAACTATTTCATCAAGGAATATGATACTAATGAAAATAGGTAGAATCCACATAAAATTTTTAAATATAATATACCACTATCAAAGGTTATATAAGATAAACCTTGAAAGGTTTTAGATAAAGAGGACTGATAATTACCCAAGTATTTGAATCACAAAATCCGCTTAAAAACTTTGTAACTTTTGAATAAAAATATCATGATTGGCAGAGCTTTAAATAAAGAATAGAAAATAATGAAATATAATATAATCATGATATAAATGAAAATGGGTAATTATTTTCATTATGAAAAATTAAACAAGGTGTATTACATAAAAATTTCTCAATAAATTCAAATTTGAAGAAAAGAACCCCTTACGGCTTGAGTAACATTTTAATAACAACCCATAGAAAGAGAGTTGTTGTAATTGAACATAAAATATCACGATTAAAATATAATTCATGATATGATATATCAAATAGGAAATATATACACCACATAAATTAAATTAGGGCCATGCAACTAAACATGTCTCAAGGAGAGGAATTTGAGATAAAAAAAACCCTTACATTGATCCTAATTTGTTCTGGACTTTCACAAAACATCATAAATAATTAATTTATGTTCATTAATTACATAACCAATAACCATATTTATAACTACTACTATGTATACATATCATTTATAATAATCCCATATATATATATATATTGGTTAGTTTTTACCAATTTTCCCATATCAGGTATTAGTAGTTTTAACGGTTTATACTAGTTTCATAAGAAGGGTGTTACTATTTTTTATTTTTACCAAGTTAATATTTACATAATAATTAATGTTAATAAAATATATGATTTATAATTATTTATTATGTTTAAATTACATTTTATGGGTACTTAATCTTTACCCTAAAAGATTAAATCGATAATGAACATTTTTCATTGATTTTTAACCTATGAAGGTTTTTTTCTTAATTAATGGGTTAAATATTCACATATCCTTTGTTTAAAAAAATGATTTATTTACATGTTTATATAATATTATATTGTTAATTAATTTTTCATAATCATTCATGATATAACTTTATAGAGTTCCACAAGTCGGTAGTTAAACCGACCCAAACATAAACATACTATGATTAATTAATGATTATAAGGTTGTTAAGTTACAATATCATTATAATAGTAGAATATTGATATCATTTATCTCTTATTATTGTGATATATTATAATTATAAATAATTAAAAGAAACATGATAGATATGAAATAATTTTATAATACGAATAAATTGTTTTCCTCTACTAGTTTAAGATGACTAATTTTAAAATTCTTGGTTACCATTAATATCATAATGATGATATTAAATTTGTATTATAAAAACATTATTCATATAATAAAATTAATATTTATACTTTAAAACCATTCTCATGATCATCCTTATAAGGTAGGGATTAAATGAAAATTAGAAATAAATTTTTCTGTGGAGGCGATAGTCTACGCATTAAAATGGATAATGATATGTTTTTCACTGAATGAAGAAAAGTATTAATATATTTTATAATTTAAAAATATTAAATATTTCAAAAATATAATAATTATATATTAAATTTTATATTAGTACTATCCTTGTAACAGCCCAAGATTTTATAAAAAATATTCTTTTTAATTTTATTAATGTCTTGTGTTGTACGCTACACCAAAAGGAGCTTGCACAACACGCATCCTTGACTTGCCTTGCATTAAACGCAATCACGACCTTCCTCGATAGCGTGTGTAATACGCAATACCGAGTTTCACTAAACAACGATATGCTATTAAAATATTATTAAAACTAGCCGTTATGAATAGTAATAACCACTTTTTAAAACTCTGTAAATCTTATTTTTCAAAATGAACTTCATTTTTGGATTCGGAGTATCGAATTTAGCCTAAGGTGAAATTTTGGTACTTTTCGGATAACTTTCATATTCTGATGAATAGTGAAAATTACTAAATTATAATTAAAAACAACTTTTTTAATCGAAATAATTAATAGTGATAAATTATTAATTTGAGTGGTTTTAAAGTATATTTAGAATATATTTTTACAATTTAATACAATGTTGGTCATTGGATGTAATTTCACATTTAAACCAGACATAATCAAGTGTCAATCTTTTGATAGATATTGTTTCTTAAAAACACGCTATTTGTTTTAACAGCGGGATTTAATTATAAAATTAATTAATTCAAATTCTATGATATGAATTTGGTAAAATAGACTTCATTTTTGAATTCGGAATATGAAATATAGCTTGGGATGAAATTTTGGCATTGTTCTGAAAAACATCAACTTTTGATGAATAGTGAAACTACTAAGTGGTAGGTTAAAAACATGAATTTTGCATAAAACTTAATTTTATCGCTTCTGTGAATGGAATTTCGAAAATCCGAGAGACACGGTTAATATCAAGGACTAAAATGTGGTTCAATGAGATGAAAATAATTTTTTGGTGAATAGTAACTTTTTACTTTTTTTACCACGGTTAATAGTAAATAGGGTAACTAAGGGTAAATATGATATTAATATTACCCTAACACATGTCCTAATTCTATTGGAAAAGTGTAATTCGACCAAAAACAAACTTAGGAATAAAATATGACCATTTAGGCCCACTTGGATTAGATTTGGACATTTATTATTAATTTATTTAAAGAAGGGTTAAAATAGTTAAAATCAAAGTTTAATAAGTAAATCATTTTTAATATGGGGTTATACATAAGATAAATTCGACTATAAATATTCATTAGAAAGATAAAAAGATTTCCTAAATGATGGTATTTTATTTGTAATTTTTAGACATCAAATAATATAATTTATTTATGACACAAAGATGATGCAGTAATTATCTTATTAATGAAATATTGACATAATTGATAATATAAATACCAAAATAAATGTAATTTAAGACTTTTTATGAATTCCACTAATTTTCTAGGATACTATGATATATTAATGTTGATTTAATCAACTTGTTTCGAACATATAATTCTGTTATGACTTTCAAAAAAATCATATATCAAATAGTGTCAAAATTGACACAAAATAGTTTTTAAATCAAATATTATATTATTAATTGTTATTTTATTCCTAAAAATCTAAGGTTCGGCCAAATGACTTAGATAAGGATATATGTATTAATAATATACAATTTGGGGTTCGTTTGGTATGTTATAGTAAGTTTATTAACCATATAGTGAAAGAAAACAAAAAGACACGGTAAAAGTTAAATTATTTAACTTAGAGTTAAATCTAATTGATAAGGTTAAACATAATACCCTAAACTTGTCTAAATCCTATTGGTTGATAGGATTTCGACTCATCCCCACTTTAGCTTCGAAATAAGACCCTTTGGAACCGTTATAAACCGATTTTGACGTTAATATAAAATAATATTTTGAGATATTCCTAAGGTGCCCCTCTCCTCCCTTATAAAAGGACACCTCCTCCCCCTCCTCCTCACACCAATTTGAGCACTCAAGCTCGGCCAACCCCTGCCCAAATCCCTTCTCCACTTCCCTAGAAACATCCTAGAGGTTCTGGTCTTCCTCAAAGACCAATTCTAGTGCCCTAAGAGGAGGTCTCAAAGAGGCGCTTCAAAGAAGAGGTAATTACCGTTACCAATTCTTTCATCTTTATTTCTTCTTTCACTTCTTCTTCTTAGGTTGTTTCATTACGAAGTAATAACATCAGTATCACTCATATACTGATATGTTATTATAAGTATGAAACAACCCTATTTCACCATCTATCCATCCTACAGAAAAAGAAATCACCACGCGTGCGTACGTACGGAATACCGTCTCCACGCCGTGGTGTAATCTATTTTCCACCACCACCTTACATGGATGGGTATAATGGTGTAAAGAATAACTATACATAGTTATTACAACATCATATTGATTCTGATATATTGTATAATCCACTCCAATTCAATTCAGTATTTATGGAAATGATATCGTCGCTCGTGCGTACGTACGGACTACCGTCTCCACGACGCGATGAGATTCATTCTCCATGTTAACCATTTAAGAATGATTAAAAAGTATATATAAGAAATAATAAAGCTACTGGATTTATGTATATATATATATATGTATGTCATCTACTTACTTCCATTCAAGACAATAAGGAAAAGAAAACAGCGTTCATGCGTACGTACGGACTACCGTCTCCATGAACGGTGTTTTTCATTTCATTTATCTATCTATTATATATATATTTATACTGAATATATATTATATATAAATCATATTTTATATTCTGGAAGTAAGTAAATCATGATATAAGTAATAATAATGTCAAGAACAACAAGTCAAAACACCTACGATAAATGAAACGATTTTACCCAAAACGCTTCTTTAACATGAAATTTACAAAAGAACGGGTAATATAAAGTCATAAGTGAACCATATATGATATCATAACAATGAATATGATTCTGTAATAAGTCAATGACATTATTTAAATCATTATACAGGAGGTTCGGACACATACGAAGCAAATCGGACCTAAGGTAAGGGAAATATCACAATCTCATTTTTATCCGAGATTGTTTATTCATAAGTATTTACTGGGGTGTATTTTATCATCCACATCCATGTTTTATCAATATGTAATATTATTTCCATCCACCTAAAAATTTTTAAATCCATTTTTACCCTTCGGTGAGTTTTTAGTAATACGTATGAAAGGAATCTTTTGTCGTTTTTCGTACGAGGTACTTTTTGACTTTTCCGACAAAAGTACGAAGAATGTTTTTTTTAACTTATACGGCACGAACGGATTTCTACTGTTTTATAAAGCCTTATTTTCATGAAGCTTACTCTAAAATATTTCATGACTATTTTCAATAAAATCTCTTTCTTTTAAAATTGCATGATGTTTTGTGAAAAGAAATTGATTTTGAAGAAGAAAGGATATTTTCCTCAAGAATTCAATTCAAGTGTTTTATCAAAATTATTTTCCATCTAAGATAATAAAGAGTTCTGTTTCTATCCATATTTTTACATTGATTTGACTATGTTGTGATGGAATTATGTTTATGAATTCCTTTATCTTATATGAATTGATTTATGATGTCATGATGTTTCAAGAATCCCATTTTTGTTACATGTGTTATGCGATGATGTATGTTTTATGATTATGTGGCACACATAAGAAAGGATTCATTATAAGATGGGTGGGACCTATATCTCCCTCCAATGCATTGGGTAAAGATTTTATATCTCATGAGATAGACATGGCTGGAACGGAAGGTTATTTCGGTTCAGTGATACAGGACTGAAACGAGGAGTGAACTCGGTTCAGAAAGGGACTTTGTCCACTAAGATAGTCTTGGAAATGAGTCATGACTAACAAGAAATGATTTTCCATGATTATGTGTGTATGCCACAAAGTTTCAAGTTTTATGTTATGATTATGGGGATCTCATTTTCACTTCTATGATTTATCCCATGTTATGATATTATGAGCTCTTTTGCAGGTTAAGATTTCCAAAAGCTATGTTCTTATGTATATGATGTGATTGATATTTCTTTTGTTTACCCTTACTGAGCATTTGAGCTCACCCTTTTATGTTTTCTTTTCCCCAGGATATAAAGAAAGGTTTTAGGTATAAAAAAAAGAAGATCTTTATGGGAGGAGTTGAAGATCTTTCACCAGGATTAGAAGATTACGTTCCGAGTTTCCAAAGACACTAAACTATTACGATCCTTGTGTCTGTGTGTTTTGTTATGTACTAAGTAATCCGCAAAAGTAATGTAATGTCAATGTACGTCAAGCTTCGGGTATCTACAGTTGGTATCAGAGGAAAGGTTTAGTCAACCTTTGGAAACTAGGATGCGAGAACTTTAGTGAGATCCCTAGAGATATTTCTAAGGTATGTCTAGGGATGTCCCTAGGGATAAGTATACGTATAGGTTATAGTAATAGAATTACGCTAACGATCATAGAATTAAACCTAAGATGTTGGATATTGAAGGTACTCCCCCTTTATTATGTTGTTTTCCCTAGCATGATTTTTTCCTCTCACACTATTCTTTTTGGGTTTTAGACGATGGCTGGAACCCGAAGGAACCGTGTTGATCAATGCAATGGACAATGCAATGATTTCCCTCCTGAACAAACAAATGTTATGGGAGATGGAGTGCAAAATCTTATTTCTATACTTACACAAGCTATGAATCATTCTGGACTTCCAAATGAGCAGAGAAGGGAACAATATTCTATTGAGTCCTTCATGAGGCAACGTCCACCTTCTTTCAGTGGGTCTACTGATCCATTAGTTTCTGAACAATGGATTAGTACTACTGAAAAGATATTTTCAGTTCTTCAATGTTCTGAACATGATAAAGTCATCTTAGTAGTATATCGTTTGTGAAGATGATCAATGGTGGAATCTTATCAAGAATACGAGGCCAAGAGATGAAATTGAGTCCATGGAATGGGACGAGTTCAAGAACTTGTTTTTCAGTAAGTACTTCCCTCGTATTCTTCGAACAAAGATGGAGAAAGAGTTTCTTGAACTGAAGCAAAGGGACGATGAATCTGTTGGTACCTATGAAGCAAATTTTACAAGACTTGCAAGGTATGCTTCTGGAATTATCATCCAACCTGAAAGTAAAGTTGATCGATTTTTCAGTGGCTTAAAACCAAGTCTTCGAAGGGCATTAGCTATAAGAGACTTCAGTAGCTATGAAGAAATTGTGCGTTGTGCTATCAAGGTAGAAATGGAAGTTGGTGTTACATATCCATCTCATGGTTTTGACAAGAAACGAAAGATGGAGTTCAAGGAGAAATCTCAGAATAATGATGAAAAGAAGATGAATGTTTCCTTATGCACAAAGTGTGGGAAGAAGCATGGTGGAGATTGTCTTAAAGGGACTAGAAAATGTTTTAAGTGTGGAAAAGAAGGTCATCGAGCAGCTGAGTGTCGAAGTAATGGAAAAAGGGTTTCTAATGATGTGAATAAATCAAACACTGCAGAGAACGCACCGCAAACACTTCAATGCTTCAAGTGCAAGGAAATGGGGCATTATGCTAATAATTGCCCTAATCCAAGGGTTAGTGATGATCAACATGAGCAACCACTGAAGGAAAAGGACAAAGGGAAATCACATGCGATCACTATTGGCAATGTTGAATATGACAACGATGTGGTGGAATGATTAAGTTTTTATGTAATGGGATTCCAAAATAATGTTGTATCATTAAGTATTGCAATATTTATTGATGTGGTATTCAAAGTGATTGAGATATTTTTTTTGGAAATAAGATGATATGCGCATAATGAAGACAAGAAAATGAAATGTTTAATAGTATTCATGAGCTCATGATTGATATAAGGACTAAGTGATATCATGGTTTGAGTATATAGAATTTTGAGGATTTTGGTATGTGGAAAGTGTTAACTTTTAACTGCACTCATGTTTTCACTAAGGTATTCAAGAGAATATACGATTAAGGACTTTGAATGTTTGGAATGTGACCAACAAGACATATCTTATGATATGTGGGGATCAACGACAGTATTAAATCTCTGGTACTCATTGTCACTAAATTATGAGAGTGGACTGCAGTATTATGTATAATCCTAAAGATTAGACTGGATTATGTTGGACATAAGTTAGTATTGTTTAAGGATAGAAGATTTTCGATATTATTGATGGGATGTTATAGTAACGTAGTTTTAGAAAAAGGACAACCTGCAGGACGGGCGACAGCCCATCGCTTCGGACAAGGCTGTAGGAATCGAACCCACAACCGAAGTGCGACTGGCCTTTATCGCCTACCACTGGCCTACAGGAAGTCCCTGTTTAGTATAAACTAGTTTTATTATATTAAGCAGTATGATATATGAAGTATAAGTCCATTTTAGGAACCATATATGATTAATCTCACTATAGATCGACTTATGCATATAATTTTTGCTAACCTTTTGTTTGAGACAGATGGAATGACCCGTCATTCTATCACATGATCTGCTAACACTTCATGAATAACAAATTCAACTTCATTTATTTAAGAGATGAAGTGGAAATTGTTCAAGGCACGAACAACAGTGAGATTGTACCAAAATAAAGTAAGTATTTATTCTAATTCAAATTTTCATCTTTAGGGAAATGATCTTGAAAACCAAAAATGTTGTCCTAGTGATCTTATACCTGATGAATCAGATGGTACCTTATATCATCACAAATCTATGGATTTGTGATTACTGGCTTTTCCATAGCCATGTTCTCTACCACTCTCCATCAGAACATGATGGTTAGATTTCTCTTCCATATCCATATTTTCACCTATGTGGAAACCCAATGATTAGTTTATTTGGGTAACCATTACGTTTCATACTTTTGTTTTTAAAGATTGGTTTTGATATTCTTTTTTTACGATGTGGGTTTCTATTAAAGAAACTTTCGAATAGTAAACCATTTATAACCCCGACGAATTTCGAGGGCGAAATTCATTTTAAGGGGGGTAGAATGTAACAGCCCAAGATTTTATAAAAAATATTCTTTTTAATTTTATTAATGTCTTGTGTTGTACGCTACACCAAAAGGATCTTGCACAACACGCATCCTTGACTTGCCTTTCATTACACGCAATCACGACCTTCCTCGATAGCGTGTGTAATACGCAATACCGAGTTTCACTAAACAACGATATGCTATTAAAATATTATTAAAACTAGCCGTTATGAATAGTAATAACCACTTTTTAAAACTATGTAAATCTTATTTTTCAAAATGAACTTCATTTTTGGATTCGGAGTATCGAATTTAGCCTAAGGTGAAATTTTGGTACTTTTCGGATAACTTTCATATTCTGATGAATAGTGAAAATTACTAAATTATAATTAAAAACAACTTTTTTAATCGAAATAATTAATAGTGATAAATTATAAATTTGAGTGGTTTTAAAGTATATTTAGAATATATTTTTACAATTTAATACAATGTTGGTCATTGGATGTAATTTCACATTTAAACCAGACATAATCAAGTGTCAATCTTTTGATAGATATTGTTTCTTAAAAACATGCTATTTGTTTTAACAGCGGGATTTAATTATAAAATTAATTAATGCAAATTCTATGATATGAATTTGGTAAAATAAACTTCATTTTTGAATTCGGAATATGAAATATAGATTGGGATGAAATTTTGGCATTGTTCTGAAAAACATCAATTTTTGATGAATAGTGAAACTACTAAGTGGTAGGTTAAAAACTGAATTTTGCATAAAACTTAATTTTACCGCTTCTGTGAATGGAATTTCGAAAATCCGAGAGACACGGTTAATATCAAGGACTAAAATGTGGTTCAATGAGATGAAAATAATTTTTTGGTGAATAGTAACTTTTTACTTTTTTTACCACGGTTAATAGTAAATAGGGTAACTAAGGGTAAATATGATATTAATATTACCCTAACACATGTCCTAATTCTATTGGACAAGTGTAATTCGACCAAAAACAAACTTAGGAATAAAATATGACCATTTAGGCCCACTTGGATTAGATTTGGACATTTATTATTAATTTATTTAAAGAAGGGTTAAAATAGTTAAAATCAAAGTTTAATAAGTAAATCATTTTTAATATGGGGTTATACATAAGATAAATTCGACTATAAATATTAATTAGAAAGCTAAAAAGATTTCCTACATGATGGTATTTTATTTGTAATTTTTAGACATCAAATAATATAATTTATTTATGACACAAAGATGATGCAGTAATTATCTTATTAATGAAATATTGACATAATTGATAATATAAATACCAAAATAAATGTAATTTAAGACTTTTTATGAATTCCACTAATTTTCTAGGTTACTATGATATATTAGTGTTGATTTAATCAACTTGGTTCGAACATATAATTCTGTTATGACTTTCAAAAAAATCATATATCAAATAGTGTCAAAATTGACACAAAATAGTTTTTAAATCAAATATTATATTATTAATTGTTATTTTATTCCTAAAAATCTAAGGTTCGTCCAAATGACTTAGATAAGGATATATGTATTAATAATATACAATTTGGGGTTCTTTTGGCATGTTATAGTAAGTTTATTAACCATATAGTGAAAGAAAACAAAAAGACACGGTAAAAGTTAAATTATTTAACTTAGAGTTAAATCTAATTGATAAGGTTAAACATAATACCCTAAACTTGTCTAAATCCTATTTGTTGATAGGATTTCGACCCATCCCCACTTTAGCTTCGAAATAAGACCCTTTGGAACCATTATAAACCGATTTTGACTTTAATATAAAATAATATTTTGAGATATTCCTAAGGTGCCCCTCTCCTCCCTTATAAAAGGACACCTCCTCCCCCTCCTCCTCACACCAATTTGAGCACTCAAGCTCGGCCAACCCCTGCCAAAATCCCTTCTCCACTTCCCTAGCAACATCCTAGAGGTTCTGGTCTTCCTCAAAGACCAATTCTAGTGCCCTAAGAGGAGGTCTCAAAGAGGCGCTTCAAAGAAGAGGTAATTACCGTTACCAATTCTTTCATCTTTATTTCTTCTTTCACTTCTTCTTCTTAGGTTGTTTCATTACGAAGTAATAACATCAGTATCACTAATATACTGATATGTTATTATAAGTATGAAACAACCCTATTTCACCATCTATCCATCCTACGGAAAAAGAAATCACCGCGCGTGCGTACGTACGGAATACCGTCTCCACGCCGTGGTGTAATCTATTTTCCACCACCACCTTACATGGATGGGTATAATGGTGTAAAGAATAACTATACATAGTTATTACAACATCATATTGATTCTGATATATTGTATAATCCACTCCAATTCAATTCAGTATTTATGGAAATGATATCGTCGCTCGTGCGTACGTACGGACTACCGTCTCCACGACGCGATTAGATTCATTCTCCATGTTAACCATTTAAGAATGATTAAAAAGTATATATAAGAAATAATAAAGCTACTGGATTTATGTATATATATATATATATATATGTATATCATCTACTTACTTCCATTCAAGACAATAAGGAAAAGAAAACAGCGTTCATGCGTACGTACGGACTACCGTCTCCATGAACGGTGTTTTTCATTTCATTTATCTATCTATTATATATATATTTATACTGAATATATATTATATATAAATAATATTTTATATTCTGGAAGTAATTAAATCATGATATAAGTAATAATAATGTCAAGAACAACAAGTCAAAACACCTACGATAAATGAAACGATTTTACCCAAAACGCTTCTTTAACATGAAATTTACAAAAGAACGGGTAATATAAAGTCATAAGTGAACCATATATGATATCATAACAATGAATATGATTCTGTAATAAGTCAATGACATTATTTAAATCATTATACAGGAGGTTCGGACACATACGAAGCAAATCGGACCTAAGGTAAGGGAAATATCACAATCTCATTTTTATCCGAGATTGTTTATTCGTAAGTATTTACTAGGGTGTATTTTATCATCCACATCCATGTTTTATCAATATGTAATATTATTTCCATCCACCTAAAATTGTTTAAATCCATTTTTACCCTTCGGTGAGTTTTTAGTAATACGTATGAAAGGAATCTTTTGTCGTTTTTCGTACGAGGTACTTTTTGACTTTTCCGACAAAAGTACGAAGAATGTTTTTTTTTAACTTATACGGAACGAACGGATTTCTACTGTTTTATAAAGCCTTATTTTCATGAAGCTTCCTCTAAAAGATTTCATGACTATTTTCAATAAAATCTCTTTCTTTTAAAATTGCATGATGTTTTGTGAAAAGAAATTGATTTTGAAGAAGAAAGGATATTTTCCTCAAGAATTCAATTCAAGTGTTTTATCAAAATTATTTTCCATCTAAGATAATAAAGAGTTCTGTTTCTATCCATATTTTTACATTGATTTGACTATGTTGTGATGGAATTATGTTTATGAATTCCTTTATCTTATATGAATTGATTTATGATGTCATGATGTTTCAAGAATCCCATTTTTGTTACATGTGTTATGCGATGATGTATGTTTTATGATTATGTGGCACACATAAGAAAGGATTCATTATAAGATGGGTGGGACCTATATCTCCCTCCAATGCATTGGGTAAAGATTTTATATCTCCTGAGATAGACATGGCTGGAACGGAAGGTTATTTCGGTTCAGTGATACAGGAATGAAACGAGGAGTGAACTCGGTTCAGAAAGGGACTTTGTCCACTAAGATAGTCTTGGCAATGAGTCATGACTAACAAGAAATGATTTTCCATGATTGTGTGTGCATGCCACAAAGTTTCAAGTTTTATTTTATGATTATGGGGATCTCATTTTCACTTCTATGATTTATCCCATGTTATGATATTATGAGCTCTTTTGCAGGTTAAGATTTCCAAAAGCTATGTTCTTATGTATATGATGTGATTGATATTTCTTTTGTTTACCCTTACTGAGCATTTGAGCTCACCCTTTTATGTTTTCTTTTCCCCAGGATATAAAGAAAGGTTTTAGGTATAAAAAAAAGAAGATCTTTATGGGAGGAGTTGAAGATCTTTCACCAGGATTAGAAGATTACGTTCCGAGTTTCCAAAGACACTAAACTATTACGATCCTTGTGTCTGTGTGTTTTGTTATGTACTAAGTATTCCGCAAAAGTAATGTAATGTCAATGTACGTCAAGCTTAGGGTCTCTACAATCCTTTTAAGGTAGTAAAGGAAAACGAAACACATTGTGTCGTGGAGGCGGTAGTCTGCACAACACACATTTTACTTTTTTATTTTTTGTAATAGAAAAGGGAAGGATAGTTAATTATAGTACCATAATTTTAATATAATAATACTATAATAATTATACTAATTTCATCATTACAATATTGTGAAAATAAATTTAAGGTATAATATATAGGCATTAAGAAATTTGAACGAGGGAGGAGCGGTTAGAAATCTGTACCTTACTACTTGAATTATATTATTTTTGAATGAGATTAAACCTTAGAGGGGTGGTATTTTGAAAATAACAAAACATAATTAAGGTTTATAAGATTGTTTAAGATATTTTTGGGTATATTTTATATCAAAATAATTGGGTTTTGGAGTGACTGAAAGTGATAAGATGAGAGGACCCTTTATAAGTGAAAAGGGGTGACATTTTTGTAAGTATCAAAAAAAATTAAACAATAGGAAGTAACACTCTATGAAATTGGATATAAAATTGACTAAAAGTTAATTTTTTATTTTAAAATGAAAAACTTACAAGATCCCAAAGATGGGGGACACTCGCAAAGGACTACGAAGGTCTAAAGTGATGCAGGCCAAGCGTATCACCCAGAATAATATGGTTGGAACTCTTTGGGAAGGAACCAATGAAACAATAAACAATAAGATCATTCTCTACTCTTCTCTCCAATGCTAAGAGGTAAACTTAATGGTTACCTTCACTCAATGTATGCTTGAGAGACTTTCCTTTCTTGATTTTTCTTTTGTAATGACAAACTAGATAACAAAGGTCCTAGGGGGGGTCAGCCCTTCCTTGTAGAAATTGGACAAAAATTGTTGAATCTAACTCAAGATCCTCCACCTTTAGATTAAAGTTCTCACAAAAGTCATGTCTGGTGTGAATGGCTTGAATCTTAAAACCTAAGAATGTTCCCCTACCAAAGAAGGCACTAAATCCGAGAGTGACCGACCCATAGGAGTTGCAAACCAAGACACCACCTCTCATCTCCACATCAATAAGAGATCTGTCAACATTAAGTTTCAGTGCACTTTGAAGAGGAGACCACATCACACACTTTCTGTGGCTTCTAGGTTGCGGAACATGTGGAGGGTGTGCTCTAGGTGAAAGCGAGCAAAACATGGATGAACTGGAACTTCCGCGTATGAGATGCCGAGCTCCGCCACCAACGCTCGTGTGCGAGCATGTAGGGGTATGGAAGAGGGTGTCACACCTTCTCTTTCTTTGTTATGGTCCTCCTAGAGAATCCAATAAATAGTAGCCGATGTGATAGTGCGTCCCATACTTTCCAAATTTCCAGACCCATAGTCCTGAAACCAGCTATCGAGCACCTCCTGGAATGAGTCCCCTCTACAGTCGATGTTCAAGAGCACCCCCATTGTCCCTCAGGGTTTCATTGCCCAATATCTATGAACAAAGACATGCTCTGTTGTCTCCACCTGAGGGAAAATATAGCAACAGCAGCAGGACACCATACTCACCCCTCTTCTTTGTATATTTTCATCTATCAGGAGAGTGTGATGTCGGATACTCAAAATGAGGAAGAAGAGTTTCATCAAAATCACATTGCACCAAAGAGTCACAACCATATCATCCCTCACACCATGGACACCGAAAATATCTCTATAGTTGTTGTAGGATAACCTTCTGGAGGGCATGCCAGGGAATCAGCAATAATCTGGCTCATCATTGAGTATAATACTGGAGAAAATGTTCATCTTCCCATCATTTAGGACAATGTTAATATTTTAAAATTATTTTCCTAAAATTTTAGAATTCAATATCTTAATAAGATACCAAAATATAGTATAAAATATTTCATATTGGAAAAAAACTTTTAAAAATTTTATGTATTATTTATTCTTATTTCCTATAAAATACTAATAATTTTATTAGTAATATATTATTCATATTATCATTATATTTTATTGTTATTTAATAATATTATAAGTATTTTCTTGAAATTAAACACCCATTTTATGTAGATTTATTTTAATGAATAAAATGATTTTCTTAATTTTTTTAACTATACAAATTGAATTTCATTAGTGTTAAATAAAGACTTTGTTTTTATTATACTAATATTTCATAATTTGGTTACTTATATTTATTACAAATAATTAAAAGAATTTTTTTTAATGGTTATATTTAATATTCAAAATATATCAAAGTTTTTTTAGTTGGTTATAGTGTGTGAAACAAACTTTTTAATATATTATTTCTTTAAGGAGAATATATAGTAAAATATCAGTTTTTTGAAATCAAACTTATGGTGCACTGAATATTATTCTCTAAAATTAAAAAAAATCCCTATGTATTTAATATAAGTTAATCATTTAGGTATATCTGTCATGGGTCTAACCTTTAGTGAATCTATGATGACATATGGTGTCATTAGAACATGGAAACATCTAGTTATTTTATAAAAACAATTTTGACTTAAATAGTTGGCTTCTTTAATTAAAATTCTAATTAAACCATGATTCTATGCATAAATAGGATCACATAATTGAAGAGAATCTTTCAACTTTTGATTATTAGCTCATATCATCATCCCATAGTTTGAATCCAAAGTCTTCATTCTCACTGCCTATGAGGAAAAAAATTTATAATCTGCCTCCATCTTGTATCTATTCATTACATCAATAGTATCATAGGATAAACTTATATGTACATTAAAATTTCCAAAAATTAGATAAGTTATTGAAACATAGCTCTTTTGATAGACTATATCCCATTGTAGAGGTTTGACTTCTGTTGACCAGATATGCACTAATGTTGGTTAATTCTATCCAAATTTACTTGGAAGTTCCAAAGTTCACAGACATGTATCTATCCTTACTAGTCAAATTTTAGTTCATTACATTTGATATATAATTTTTTCCTGGTTTCATAGATATTATCCTTTTCATTTGATCCCTTTATTCCAGAAAAAATAATTGAATTTTCTTCCATTGTACTCTCCACAATTATTTAATCTGAAGCACTTTAACTTCTGACCCATTTCCCTTTCCATCATAGATTTCTAATATATAAAGGCACTAAAAATATAAAATTTATTTTTAATAAAATAAACCCATACCTTCTCATGGTATCATTGATGAATCTTCTGAATTAAAAATACCCTCCTTGAGATCTAACTAGAGAAGGAACCTATACATCTGAATGAACTAATTTCAGCTTCTAGGATCTAGGTTTTCATCCTCTCAAATTGAAAGAAACTTGATTTTTTATCCTAGAAAAAAATCACAAATTATGATTCTTGTGTGATTGAGATTCAGTATATAATTCTCTACTAGAAACTTTATTTTCTTTTCATAGAAGTGACTGAACTTGAAATTTCAATCCTTTGGATCTTCTGAGGTTGTTGTTTTGACCAAATAAATTCCTTATGAATTTATGTTCAAGTAGATCTTAACACCCTTTAATCCTCACACCACTACCATGTATACATGATTCACCTTCTGAGCTACATTATAAACATAGTGATGTACCCAATTTCATACAATTATCCCATATATATGATATTCTTCCAGAGATGTGGAATGTGTCTAACTTACTTCAGTCACAGGAAACATACATTCTTCTTCCAATATTTACATCTCCCTTTCCAACAACCTACAAATCTTAATAATTTATGATATGACCTTTTTAAAAAGTTTCCAAATATATATTTGATCATTCAGCTGCATTCTCCCATTCAATGGAAAGTTACATAGGATTCATCCACCAATGACTCCACGAGAACATTAATGTTTTTTAAAGAGTTTTCACCTCCCAAGGTTGTGTTAATGGAATTTGAACTTCATAAATATATACTTTCCTTGACTTAATTATGATTTTTTTCAATCCCTATAGATATTTTAACACTTCACATGATTCCATAAATTATGTTTAGGACCAGATGAATTTCCTCAACTCCTCTCCCTTAATTTATCTTTTAGTCACCATTGATTAATTCTATAATGTGAGAATCACTTTCCCTTATAATTTAGTTCATTTTTGAATGGTACTTGTAACTCCCTTCTCTAAATTTCATCATTGAGGATTAAATTTCATACATCCTCAAAATCCATATCTGTAACCCCTAAGATTCAATTATAGTAATCTTTTCTTTCTAGAGAAATAATAGCATAATGCAGAAAGCATTATTCAATAATATGATCAAAACCTAAATTCTAAATTTTTATAAATTTAATTTTATGAAATTAATTTCATTTTTTGAATTCATCATGTAAAAATTAGTATAGGGTTAATTTTTAGTTTTTCCAGAAATAACTGATTTTTTGTGAATAGTGAAAAATACTAATTTTACAAAAAAGACTATCACATTTATGATATTATAATAATATAAGGATAAATTGAGATATTATTAAACCTTTTTATATAGAAAATATATGTTAATTAATTAATATAATTAATATAAAATATAATTTTGAACTCAAAAATATGTTCTTAAAATTTTAGAAATCTAAGTAATGTTTTTGTCCAATTAAAAATTATTTTTCATAATTTTCTATTACTCAAGTATTTTTATGGTTCATTTAATTTTTTTTTTAAAATAAATATAAGTATCCTATTATTTAATATAATCTAATTAATTAAATTTGGACCAACATTATACTTTTTTTTTGTAAAATTATTTTTATGCTTAAAAGAAATTTTTTTATAAAAATTGTTTTTATTCTCTTTTGTGAACTTATATTAAAAAAAATTATTCCACTTAGAAAAATAAAAGATTATAAAAAATTAGATATTTTTAATCATAATAATTAATATGAGGTAATAATTTCAACTTAATTTTTTCATATTGAATAGAAAAAATAATAAAAATTTGTTACCACATTTAGGGTTAAAAAGAGTTTATCGAGGGTTAAACTAAGAGATAACTATAAATATTAAGCTTAAACTTATATAAACATAATTGGTCAGATGTATTTAGACCTTAAAATTATCACATTATAATATATTATAATATTTATCCACTATAAAAAAAATTAATTTATATTATTAAAATATTTTAAGTAACTCCAAGTGTGTATTTTCCCTCATTTATAAAAAGTACTCAATTATCCTTTATTATTCATACATACTGAAAACATTATCTCAACCAATGCCTAAAAAATGCCTTAAAACATTCCCATAATTACCTAGAGGCTCTATACCCATCAAAGGTCCAACCTATAAGGATTAAGGTGTAATCTGAAGGTGGTTTTCTGAAGAAGATGTATAACTCGTAATCAAGTATTTTCATTTAATTTACTCTTATAACACATTCTGATATTATATAACCATTATAATATAAAAAATAATAATATTACATATACTGAAATTTTATTATTATAGTTTCACATCCCTTATTTTTCTCCTTTCTATCCTATATAAAATGAATACATCGCTCATTCATACGTATATCCTATCGTCTCCACATAGTAGTGTAATTCATTTTGCATCACCAATTTACTTAGATGGTAATAAAGATGTCAATAATTAATATATATGATATTTATGAACTAATTATGATTATTTAAATATAATATATCACTTAAATTCTCACCCTTCCACCCATTATAAAAATATAATATCGCTCGTGTGTACATGTGGTCTACCATCTTCACGAAGTGATGTGATTTATTTTTCATGTCCACCATTCAAGTATAATTAAAAATATGTATATATTGAATATATATGATATTTAAATCATTATTAGAATTTTTTCTATGATGTAACCATGATAAATATACAAATATGAAAACTAATGAACTGAAACTTATATGAAAAATGAAACAATTAACACTCTTAAACGGTGATTTCAATAAATAACTGTTAATAAACGAGTGTTGAAATATTATAAGTGGATAATATATGATATTATAAGTATTTATATGATTACCATATATAATTATAATAAATTTAACTTTATTATACATGAGGAAAAAATAAATTACAAAGTAATTTGGTCCTAAGATAAGGGCTTATTTCACAATATTATCTTTATTCGAGAATGTGTATGTTTAAGTTTCCTTTGGGTGAATTATATTATCTTGTTATCTTAAAACCAATATATTTTCTTATTATTTTGTTTTTTATGGAAATTAAAATTTTTTCTTTCATTTTCCTCTCTCTAAGTACTCAAAATTCTAAAATATTTCTTTTTAGGAAAACTATCTTTGTTTTTCTATTTGGGTAGGAATATTTTTCTTCCATGTACATATTTTCTTTAAAATGTTTTCAATAATGTTTTTAATGTTATATAATGATTTATTATGGTCATTGTTTACCCAATATTTGCTTTCTATAAAAAAATTAAAAGGAAACTTTTTTTCATTTTGAGAATGAGTAACTTTTTACTGAATTTGTCAATAGAATATTTGTTTTAACATAAACCACATAAATGAATTTTATAGTAATCATGAATAATATTTTTTTAATGTTAATTTCATTTTTCCATGGTTCTTTCCAATTGAAGTTTATTTCCAAAATATTTTGAAAATTTTTATATTTTAAATAAGTGATTTCAAAATTAAAATGGTATTTTTCTCAATGAATGTTCTATTGGTCTTTTTAAATAATTTTCATATATGTCAAGATACATTTTTGAATATTATACTTTAAAAAGGATATAATATAATGATACAATCCTATATATTTATTTGGATGTCTTATAATCATTTTGATTGGGGAATGTATTGAAATTTTGTATGTTAGTTCTTCAAATACATATATTTATTGATTATTAAGGCATATTGATTAAGTTTTATTATTTATTGATTATGTTTTATTATATTATAGGTGTATCCTAGAAATAAATATCCTTTTAATGCATCATTTGATCTCATGAAAAAAAATTGTGTATTTGGCCTATTTTTAACCCTTTTATGTATGATTTCTTGTAATAAGGACCCAATAGTATGTTTAAGATTTCATACATTTTTTATTCCATAATTATGAAATAATTTATTGTTTTCCAACTGATTATTAAAATGGTTATGTTATCCATGTTTAATTTTCAAGATCATGTGATTATTTTTATGAAATTATTTAATCATCATTTATTCCTACCATATTATTCATTTCTTATATATTATTTGGTAGCTTTGATGTACACATTCCCTTACTGAGCATCAAATATAACCCTTTTATTTTATTTCCTTTCCCCATAATTCTAGGGTGTGTGCTATGATTTATATTCAAGGATATACTAAATTGAATTATAATTTTCTCAAATAAAATACTATGTTTTATTTTATGTTTTCAAATGTAATGTAAGATTCAAGAATGTATCTAGATTTCCTTAACTACCAAACTATTCAATCCCTTAGGATGAAATTGATGGTATTTAATGCTAATGTAAAAAAATTATCTCCTTCTCTAGGATACTTGAGTCAGGTTTGTTATAGTTGGTATCAAAAAAAAGTTTAGTATAAACCTTGGGAACTAGATTTAGGAAAACATATATTAGAGAAAATAATCATATGACAGACTCTAGGGATAAGTATAAGTATGATATAATATCATGAAATTTTGGTAATGTAGAGAATATATAGTTTCATATAAAAAATATCCATATCTAGATACTGAAAAGTGGATAAGGTTTTAGTGTAGATGTACCTAGGGTTAATAACTCTAAAAGAGATAGATTGGGTATTAAATCTATATTCATTAATGAATGAAGAGTGGGCTTGATACTTCACACATGGCTAGAAACTCTCGATGGATATGATTTTTTTTATTCAAAATCTGTTTATAAGCCGTTATGAAATATTCTAAAATATTTTTATCATTTTAAGATATTCCCAATGATATTAAGCTTTTAATTTTAAGATTCTATATGCATAAATTTTCAATTTATGTTATGTGTTTCACCGATTTAATAATTATACATTATGTTTTAAAATTTATATTGTTATGATTTGATCTAGTGTATTCCATTATTTAGAAATAGAACCTATAAAAATGAATGTAAATTGAATAAATACACATAATAAATATTGGGATTTCCCTATTGGAAAAGGAAATGAAGCTTGAGCTAGATCTAGAGCTGGAGATGAACAAATTATAACTATACTAGGACATCTTACTCATGTTTTGACTAATATACTTACTTGTATGAATTATCCTTATAATCCATAATGTGGTGTGATAATTTTAAACCACATAATGTGACAAAAGACTATTTCATACAATGGAACAAAAAATCCATTACTATATGAGCAATGGATAAGTTCCTTAGAAAATATATTTCCTAATGTGAGAACTAGTGAAAGGGAGAAGGTTTTCCTAGAATTTTATCATCTCATGGGGGTGAGGATAAATGTTTGTCATTGATTCAAAACACTAAGGTTTTTTAGGAAATATTTATCATAGAGTGAAATGATTTTAAGGTACTTTTCGTTGAGAAATATCTTCTTTGTGAGAAATGATTGGATATGAAGATAAAATTAATAATTTAAAAAAAAGAAGAATAAAATGTTTCTATGTATGAATCCAACATTACATGGTTTTCCATTCATGTTACAGACTATGTATGTAATCCAAATATTAAGATTAACCACTTATTTTATGGGTGAAATCTAATACTTTTAACTATACTAGTCACCTAAAAATTCTCACCATATGAGGATATGATATCAAATTCTATTAGGAGAGAAAAAAATTTATCTAAGTATTATGAAATCAAAGGAAATTATGGGAAGAATAGGACTTTTGAGCACCTCATGAAGAAATAAAATAGATAAGGTGAAGAATATTAGGGAGAATTTCCAACATGTTATACTTGTGGAAATAAACACTCCAGTACATGCTTGAAGGGAATGGTGGTTTGCTTTAAGTTTAGTGAGGGAGGACATAATTCCTCAAAATGTTAGGGTAAGGGATAAGCCATCAAATTATAGTTCTCTAACTATAAAGATGTGGGCCACTATGCCAACCAATTCTGAAAAAATTAAGGAAAATTACAACAGAAGAGTCCAAGGGGATAATGTTAAACTTATACAATTACTACAGTTGAAGTTGAAGTTTCTAGTGATGTGGTGGAAGGTACTTTGATTATAAATTCAAATTTAGTTAATTATTTAGTTGATTTTGGATCCTCACACTCTTTTATATCTTGTATTTTTTCTAAGAAAATTAAATATTTCACAATCACACTAATAATGAAGTTATCAATCATGACACCTGGAAGAAATATTATTACAACAAATATATGTCAGTAAATCTAAATTATGATACATGGACATAACCTATTAAAAAAATTTATTATTATTTATATATTATACATTTATATAATCCTTGTTATGGATTTTTTTCAAATTATAATTAAAAAATTATTTCTAATAGAAAAAGATCATGATTTGTAGTGAGGATTTGGAATTTATTATCTTTATAATAGAGAATTCATCATATAAATCATGCATGGATCCACCACTAATAGCTCTCCTAAATAAAATTCTATGAGAATAAGATAAGATACAACCTATGGTTATGAAAGGTAACACTAGGATCAAATATTTTCTTATTGTACGAGAATAAATTAATGTGTTTCTTGAAGAACTACTGAGACATCCACATGATCATGATGTTAAATTTCTAATAAACACATACCTAATTTTAAACCTATATCTAATACCCCCAACAGAATTTCCATAGTGGTGTTAGTGGAATTAAATAAAAAACTATAGGAGTTATGTGATAAGGGATTTATACACCCAATTATTTCTCCTTGGGGATATCATATCCTGTTTGTGAAAATAGAAGGATGGTAATATGAGGCATTGCATAAATTATAGGGAAATAAATTCCATTTTCATGAAGAAAAAGTATCATCTGCCTCATATTAATGAACTGTTTGATCAACTTCAAGGAGATCAATATTTTTCAAATATTGATCTTCATTATGGGTATCATTAAGTTTGATAAAGGAAGGAAGATATTCCCAATAATTTTTTTCACAAAAGTAATGGATCATAATATTTAGAAATATATATTTTCCCATAAATAGATTAATATGATGTATAAATATCTAAAGATTCATAACGATTATGATTTCTCAATATACTACCACCCCTGGAATGATTATATGTTACTTATGCATTATGTTGGAAACATCATGGAATTATGACTATTATGAGGATTGAAAAACATTTTATATTTAAGGAATAATAAAGTTATATATGTTAATTATTATGGAATGGGAAACATCTCTTTTATTATAAATGATTTCCCAACCATCCTTATTGGAATAGATAAAAATTTCATATCTATATGATAATAGTTTACAAAATAAAATGAAAACTATTAATAATGGGAAACTGGTGGATTTTTTTATGAAGACATTGTGATAAAATTTTGAAAGAGGTTATGTGTTTTATCCATACCTAATATGAAGAGTGAATTATTAGATGAATCTCATAGTTGAAATTTCTTTATATACCTAGGTAGAAATAAAATGTAACAAGATTTGATATAAATTTTTTTGGGATAATATTAAAAGGGAAATTAGAGGATATATATCAAGATAATTGGTTTTAAAATAAGTAAAGGAATAAAAAACATCATAAAGGAGTCATTAAACCTATACCTATTCTTGTGTGGAAGTAGGATGATATTACTATGGAATATTTTTTTAGATTTCCAAATACTCCAAGAAATAATGATTCCATATGTGTTATTATTGATCTCATTACCAATTTTTCCCATTTCCTAAATATAAGGGAATATCCACAACTTGAGTGACTTATGTAGCTCTATATTAATGAAGTTTTGATACTTCATGGTGCACCTATTTTGACTATATTAAATTATTATTTGTGGTTTATATTTAAATTTTGGAAGAGTATTTATAATTCTCTTGACATCAATCTATGTTTTAGAACTACTTTTCATCCTTAAACTAATGGGTAGTAAAAAAATAATATTTAGACATTATAAGATATGTTAAAGTTATTATATACTGACATTGAAGGTATGTGGTGTCATTATTTAACTTTGGTGAAATTATAATATAATAACAGATTCTATTCAAGAAATAAAATGATACCATATGAAGCATTGCACGGGAATAAATTTTATACTCCAACTTGTTGGGATGAAGTGGGTGAAAGGAATATTGTATGACTATATCTTATTGAGGAGACAATGGTGAAAGTGAAGACTATTTAGAATCATATTAAGGAATCTCAAAGTATAAAAAAAGTTATACCAATAACCAAAGGAAGGATTTATAATTTCAATTGGGTGTTTATGTTTTATCGAAATTATCTCCATGAAAGGGTGTTATAAGGTTTGGTAAGAAAGGGAAACTAAGTCCTATGTATGTTAGTACTTTGAAAATTCTAGAAATAATTGGATTTGAGGATTACAATTTGGAAATTCCACCTAGCCTCTATAAATCTCATGATGTGTTTCATATATCTTTATTGGATAAGTACATTATATACCGAATGCAATTTATCACCTTTAATAAAATAAAATTGGTACATGATTTATCTTACTATGAGAAGATTATCCATATTATTGACACTAGATAACAAGTGTTAAGGAATTGAATGACTCAACAGGTAAAGGTTCTTTAGAGAAATCATAATATAGTAGAGGAATAATGGGAACATAAATAAGTTATGATAGATAACTAACCACATTTTTTCATGATTTTAAAATTTATAAATTTTTAGTATTAAATTTTTGGAGGGAAGAATTTAACACTCAAGCCTATAGTAATCTTTTCTTTCTATGGAAACAACATTAAAATGCACATTGATTTATTTAAGAATATAACTAAAACCTAAATTATTGATTTTAAAAAATTTCATTTTATATAATTAATTTCATTTTTAATACATTGTGTCAAAATTATCTTATGGTTAATCTTTTATATTTTTCACAGATAGTTAATTTTTGGGTGACTAGTGAAAAATATTGATTTTACAAAAAGTGTAAATTTTATGACATTATAATGATATAATAATAACTTAAAATATCAAGAAATTTTTTTATATAACACATATATATTTAATAAGTTATATAATTTATATAAAAATATAATGTTTAACTTAGAAATATATTATTAACATTTTATAAATCTAATTAATATTTTTGTCCAAATAAAAACAATTTTTCATTTTTTAATTTTAATCAGGTATTTACATAGTTTTTTTTTATTTTTTGTTTGGTTTTAAAGAAAAATAATTCTAATTTTGTTAAAAATAATCCAATTAATTCCCTTTGTATCAATATTATTCTTTATTTTTCTGTAAAATCATTTTTTTGTTTAAAAAACATTTTTCTTAAAATGGTTTTTGTTGAGTTTTGTGAATTTATATTAAAATTGATTACTGAAAATTATTTAAATTGATTCTTTTAAAATTTATTCCATATTTTTATTCATGAAAATTAATATTATTTAATAATTTCAACGTATTTTTGTTAAAAATGAATAGTAATAGCTGTAAAAATTTGTTACCATGGTTAGGGTTAAAACGGGTTTACTAATGGATTAAACCGAGTGATAAGTGTATAAATGATAGTTAAACCTTTATAAACCGAATTATATGTATTTATTTAGACCTTAAATTTATCATATTATAATATATGACAATTTGGATCCACTTTAATAAGAAAATGAATTTATATTATTAAAATATTTTAAGTAATTCCATGTGTGTCCTTTCCCCCACTTATAAAAGTGCACCACTTCTCTTATCTTCTTAACTCTTATTGAGCCTATTAGATCAACCAATACCAAAAAAACCCCCATAAAAACCTCCCTACCCATTACCTATATTATCAGGTATTATCAAAGGACTAACCTAGATAGCTTAAGGTGTAAGCCAAAGGTGGTTTTTTGAATAAGTGGTATAACTTTTAACCAAGAATTTTAATTTTATTTCCTATTATACCAGCTTAAAATATTTTTTAACCATTATCATATAATAAAATAATTATCTTACATATGATGAAATGTTATTATGATGGTGTAACATCCCTTATTCATCTCATTTACATCCTATGGAAAATGAAAACATACCTCATGTATATGTACAACCTACCGTCTCCATGTAGCAGTGTAATTTTATTTTTATCATTGCTTTACTTGGATGGTTATAAAGATGAAATATATATATATATATATATATATATATTATCTTTATTAAAAAATTATCATTATGTAAATATAATAAATCATTTTCATTTTTACCATTCTACCCGTTAAAAATTATAACGTCGCTTATAAGTATGTGTGGACTACCACTTGCACGAAGCGATGTAATTAATTTTTCATATCCAAATTTTAAGGATGATTATAAATATGTATAGAATGAATATATATGATATTTATATCATGATTAAAAAAATTGATTATGGAACATTCATAAATATTCAAGTAATGAAACTACTGAACCAAAACGTATATGAAAATTCAAATAGTTAATAGTTGAAAACCAAAATTTTAATATAGAATTGATAATAAATGAGTGTTGAAATTTTATAATTGGATCATATATGTTATTAGAATTATGTATATGGTTATAGTAAATAATTATTGTATCATCTAGTCTTGAACCACTGGGTATAAGCTATAAGGTCGCATGACCTCATACATGTCTCCCCATACGCAAGTGGTTGACGACTGAGAAGTGAGGGTCTAAATTAAAAAATGGGGAGACTATATCATTAGTATCATATAATATGATCTAAAAGAAAAATAAATTATACAATAAATCATTATATTAAACATGTGGAAATTAAATAAATTGAATACATATAAAAATAGATCCCAAGTTGTTAAGCCTATCTAAAGTATAATCAATAGATAAATAAATAAAAATCAATGGGATCATATAAAGTCTATCCCAATCCTCTCTAACTCCTTGATCCATTTCTCAACCATAAACTATAGGTCTCTTTCCCTTCACTAGATTTTAAACCATTAAATCTATAACCATACCAAATTTTTTTACTAGTTTGTGAGTATAAGACGTGACAGGACGCTGCTAATGTGTTCTTTACCTAGTCTGCTCAAGTAAATAAGTGTATTCCATAAATAATACTAATTTTTCATGAAATATAAATCCAAAACTAAGTTATTATATGCTAAACAATCCTCCATGAGACTTTACTGCACCTGCATTATCTATGTGTCGGATTGAAAGACAAGTATTAAAAGTAACCACAACTATCCACATGTTAAGTAAATATGTCACCAAACATCCTCTGAGAATCAAGTAAGTTAATTCCTTAGCATACACTGGGAATTGAGTGATCATCATACTTGGAATACACTAATAATTTATTGGCATACCCCTTAGTATCTACTATTATTCATTCTATGTGGCATAATGTTCATGTACTAATCAGCATCTAATTGGTATCACATAATTCATTTCCTCAGTATCCACTAGGAATCGAGTATAGTGTTACGCGAAATCCACTAGGCCTCAAGTGACATACTCTGTGGAATATGATAGGCCTTGTTTGTAACACATGTCATCTATGATGAATCATCATATCCCTACCCTATGCATCAGTCCATTATCACCATCATTGAAAATTTTGTGCACTCCCTCTATAAGGGGTAAACAAGTCACAACTATCCCTCTATTTTGGAACCAAGAAAAATACCACTAAAATTACACATTGAATAATAAAGAATACAAGAAATCATAGTATATCATCATGAGTAAAGTTTGAAAAATAAAATAAATATGATCATCATAAAACATTAATAACAATATATGATCGTACACATGGAATCAAGTAACACATAAGTTTCTCATGGGATAGACACGCACACCCACATGCGGTCATAATAATGAACAGAAATAAAAACTGTTATAACATGGGAATAAGTGTAAACAGAATCCTAAAAGGTAAGTAACCCCCTACTGCAAGGTATCTATATTGATGTAATGGTTTTCTAAGGGTTTCTTCACTGAATACCTACTTTCAAACCAAACGAATGCATCACAGGACAAGTAACCCTAGAACTCATTCCAAAAAATATGACCTAGGTTATTAAGAAATGAAGAAAATAAAAGTTCAAGATGTTAGTACAAATTTTTACTTTCTTCAAATTAAGAAATTTATCTTGAAACTAGAATGATCTATGGAATAAGGAAGAGTGTTGCGGTGAAAACGAGTACTCAAGAGAATGCCACTATAGAGTAAGAAGGCCTCTATGAAGTAGGTGTTCACTTAGAAGGGAAACACTATAGTAGAGGACTATAATTTTGTTGGGGAACCACCATGCAGAGAACAAATATGGTTTTGGAAATTCATTTCAACATGTGGAGGGTTCCAGAACTTTATTTTAATGGTGCAAAGGGAGGGTCTATGACATATAATTGGGCTGAGTCTCACTCCTCAATGGAAAAAATAGATGTATTATGGAATTTATTTTCTTAAACAGACCTTTGTTTCTCCTATAATCCTATTGAATAGAGAGGTCTGATGGGTATTTTTAAGCTCATTATGTGAGGAAATCCTTTATTTAATGCATCTTAAATTGCCTTTTAAATTAAAAAATTACTTCCCTAATTAAATTCCAAAATAGCCACTTAAATTCAAAAACATATAAAGACTAGACATATCATAATCTAATTGTAACTATCAAGTAAAGAGGCATTGTTTCATGGACTATGCCACCATGACACATCCTTCATCAAATAGCCTCTCACGGTGAAAGCTACGATGAAATACCTAAGTAATAGAACCACCATTTTATATCCCTTATAATTGTATCATGGCCTCAACTCCATATCACTTACTATGTTTAAACCACTGCACCATGATGTATCCTCTCCTTTATATCATGGTCTTAAGTGTTATAGTGCAATGACCCCTGTTTTGATAGTAAAATTTCCAAAAACTCACTTAAGCCTCCTTGAGATACTTAGGGACCTATTTTATTTACCCAAATGCAGCTCAACACAAAACAAGGAGGAGAATAAGAGAAATAGTGAATCCATTATGGAAAAAAAATCAAGGATTTATAATTCTCCCCCTCTAAAGACTTTTCATCCTCAAAAGGTGGCATTGGAGTTCCTATTATAATTACTTAGACCACTAAGCTCGAACATCATACTTCCACTCCTAATTATCCTCCTAGATATATCCATGCTACCATTGAATTTTTAAAAGTGGTATTGTATTCCCTTGGAGGAATTTCTCACTCTTTCCTATAATCTAGGTTGAGCACTCCTCATTAGATGCATCTGATTCCAAATCATTGTTCTCACAATCTATAACAAGCGCAATATTTGGTGTATACCTCTAAAGATAAGAAACGTAAAACACATAATGAATTCCTAAATAATATGGAAGAAGTTATATATGGTACACAACTATCTATACCCACTCAGTGATCTCAATATTTCTCATAAAAAATAGTTTTAGCTTTTCTTACACTCTTAGATGTCGGTGACCTAGACAAGAAGTCAATATCACGAAAATATGATCACCCCTAGAAAACTCCAAAGGTTTCTTATTGCAATCTTTATATGATAGATTCCTACTATGAGTAATAATAAACCTTTTATGAATCATCTACACTCTCATAAATTTCTCCTAAACCATACCGATCCCCAAAACTACTGCCTCACCCACCTCAAGATAATAGAGTAGTAAACGACAATGCCACCCATATAGAGCCTCATAAAGTGACATCTGATTCAAATCCAATTAAATTTTGTTTAATGAGAAATCAAACATGTATATATGATAATCCTATCCTCCAAAAAAATCTATAACACAAGATCAAATAATATGCTTAAATAGGTTTATAGTCCTCCCTGACTGTCTCTCTACCTGTGGATGGTACATAGTGCTCAATCTCAGCTAATTACCTAGAGGCCTCTATAATCCCTTATAAAACCATGATATAAAATTTACATCTCAGTCTAATATATTTTTCAATGTAAATCCATGTAAGTGTATGATCCCTTGTATATATGTAAATCTTTTCCATATTGATTACTATGTGAGCCTCATAGATCATTAAGAAGTGAACAACCTTCATCGGCCAATAGAAAATCACCCAAACAATGTCACAAATACCCAGGGCCCTGGTAACCCTATCACAAATTCAATCATGACATCCTTCCACCTATTGATATGTATGTACCCTCATCATTATCTCACTGATGGGATCATAGACTACTACTCTCATATACTAAGGTTTCAAATCCATCACTCAACAATGTATTATGGAAATTAAATTAAGGAAGAAAAAACTTGACTGGTATGTCAAGTTTAAACATATATAATGATAATATAGAAGGAATATAACACTCTTATTAAAAAAATCATAAGATATAATATACATGTTCAGGTTCATACCTCATACAATAACAAGTTCTTTATGACCATCTGTCGGGGTTTGATCCACTGTATAAATATGGTCTACCTCCACTCTATGAAGTTTTTTGTGACTTTATTAAGTCCTCGTCATATGGGCCTACTATTAGAGACCCTATCCAAATCACTAGTACCCTTATTGTGTTTGTATTGACCCTCTATATAAACATATCTTCATAAATTAGGAGAAAACTGCAAAAGATTCCCCCATCTTGTTACATTTCTGACAGAGGCTATGAGGTACTAAGTTGTCTCTACGATAATGATTGAACTCCCCATAGTATAAACATTGTAGTACTACTCCTAAGGGAACTAAATAATAGGAATAATTATTTATTATAATATCATTTCCCTACTATACATTCTAATACATACTCTTACAATTACCAGAAGGAACTCCCATAGTTGTAAGAGAAGCCTCAGACTCAGGCCCTTCATGGGTCAGAAGTAAGCATGATTCCCTATCCTCCTCTAGAAACTTCTTAAAAGTGAGGTCCTTGAAAATTAATTAAGAGTATTTTCTATTTAAAATACCATAACCTAAAATCTAAGATCTTTTCAATAGCCTATTTCAAGCATTCAAGCCTTTTTTTGCTCATTCCCAGCTAAAAAATGAGCTCAGAAGAGTAATCATAGATAGTCATAGAACCCTATCATAACTTCATAAACTCTTGGGCATGGTCTGGCTTCATAGTTTCAAGAAATTACTACTCAAGAAATGACTCCTTTATGGTCACCCAAGATATACCTTCTCATATAGCAACCTAACACATGGTAGTCTACCATCTCCTACCAGGTCCATGGAATATAAATGTTATCATAATAACTCACCCTTATTCAGAGGTTTAGACAATCTTGAAAATGTGATCTATAAATTATAGTCATTCATTTGCATTAGGTAGGTGACTAATACCCTATAATTCCTAAGGATGTTGGATCTATAAATTCCAAGCATGTTTTTTCATGTTCCTATTAGTAGCTCCACCTTTTAAAGATACTAATTGAATGATTAATTCATAAACGTTCTCTGCATCCTCGATCACCTATTCCAATATTGGAGAATGCTATGATACATACTTATTCACCATAGGTGGTGTTATGGAAACATTATTGTCTATTTCAGCTAAAATTTCCATCAAATTTATACAAGGAGAAATCTATGCAACATGAAGAATATTAGGAACATAAACTAGTCCTAAATAGTCTAAGGGATCACACAATGTTTTACTAAGAGTCTACCCTCATCCTAAGGTAAAACCCTCCTAGAACTAACCTTTGTCTCTATCCTTGAATGTTAGTGATATTCATCATATATATATATATATATATATATTAAAAGAAAATCATGCTCATTTCACTTAATTAATTCCAGTAATGATATATCACACAATATAGTAACAGAGATATATCACACAATAGAAACTATCATGAACAAATAGTACAAGTTAAGTAATTTAATTAAAGAACTACAATACAGCATGACAACAAGTATATATATGGTATGTAGACCTACATTCTTAGTCATGGTTCATGAATGCACCTAAAATATCATAAATCACATATTAAAATCATATACATCACCCAAGGTGAATTTAATCAATGGTAACAGAAAAAAATAATTACCCCACTTTATGTTAACTTGGAGGTCTGTTATACATTGCTGGTCGGGCACTGTCATAGTTCCCTTGTATGAGTCTCAACCAGAATATCTCCCATCTATCATGTCCCACATCAAGGTAAAGATAAAATGATAGTTAATGATTCTAATTCTCTAATAAAATTTCGAAACATCCTAACCAGAACTGTTAGGTCTGAGTTAGAAGGGAACAAAACCTCATGTACGCCTCCCCATATGTAAGAGGATGTTGACTAAGTAGTGAGGGTCTAAGTCTATCAGTGGGGTGACTATGTTGAGATGGTATGTGAGAGTATGATATACTCTATAATACCAAATGTAGGATCAAAATAATAGAGATACAGAATAAAGTATCTAATGAAGCTCAATATACAAGAGGGGGTGAATTGTACACTTTAAAAAATTCCTTTGGAAATTTTAAAGATAGTTATGTTTAACAAGGTTAAACAAGGTAATTAATAAAAACCTCTGAGTTCTATACGCTTTCTAGATTCTAGAAATATGATTTCGAGAAACTGAATCCGGAAATATGGTTCTGTAAAATGAAAATTAATGAAAGTTTACTATGAGAAAGATTCTACCTTAAAGCGTATAGAATCTTGCTATATCAGAGTACACGTATAAGGAAGTATAAGATAGTTATACTTTCCTTAACAAATAAAAATCAGTGGAAAACTTGTAACAAAACAAGTAAAAAGTTGTAAATCTTTTAAATCAAAGAGAAGGGTATCCAACACCCTTTCATAAAATTCCGTTTATTTTTTCTTTCAAGAAAGTATGTCTTACCCACACTAGGGTAAGCCCTCGATATGAAGATCAGAGTCTGTCTTGTTATCCCCTCAAGACCTAAACTTTAAGGTAGTCGACACCTCTGTATTCCTCAGCAAGGAAGCCCTCAACTTCAAGGTATTTGGCACCTCTATTTTCATATCCCCAGAAGCCCTCAATTGTACATAGCAACAATCGAAGTTGCATAAAGAAAATATGAACAAGAATTTTAGTATGAACAAATAAATAAATACTCTATCTCTAGAAATCACTTCAGAAGCATGTAATCCTTAGATTTATCAACTTGTTCATCAAATTTTTGATCTCTTTCAAATTATCTCCTATTTATATGCACAACTCCAATCGTCGGCTCCCTCCTTCAACGGTCATATTTTTCCATGAATTTTGGAGGGACCTATACACATGTCACTCAAACAACTGTTAGTTAGTAACTGAATGCATGACATCATTTTATAAGAAAAATAAGTGTAAGAAAAAATATGGTTACTTAACCAAACTCAAATATTCGGAATGTAAGAAAATAAAAGTTCAGAGTCTAACCAAAAACTCATTTGGTGCCTATAATACAAGGATATTAGGATTCTATTTTCTATGGAATTCGGAACCTGAACTCTATAGAATTATGGAGTCTAAATTTCAAAGAAATTCAGAATCTAGATTCACAAGAATTCAGAACCTGAACTTACAAAGTTCAGAGTCAGATTTCATGAGAATTCGGAATCAGAACATAAAATGTTCGGAGTCAAAGTTCATGATAATTCGGAGTCAGAACTCATAACAGTTCAGAGTCAGAGTTCATGAGAATTCAAAGTCGGAACTCATAAGAGTTCTAAGTCTAAATTCAGAGAACTTGGAGTCAGAACTCAGAAGTGTTTGGAGTCTAAATTCAAAGAACTCAGAGTCAGAACTCAGAAGAGTTCGGAGTCTGAATTCAGAGAACTCGGAATCTAAATTCAGAGTCTAAAAATAGAATGCTCTTAATCTAAGTATAATATGATTCTGAGGTTTTAGATATGAAACCAAATTTTACACTTAGACAAGATAATGAACAATGAAAAACATGGTAAGGATAAATTTCCTTGGGGTAGAAAAATTTTCCTTATAGAAGTAAAAGACAGGGTAAGATAAGATTTTCCTTGAGATAAGGTGTTTGTGAATTTCAAAACAAGAATTAATGGTAAAGTCATAAGGAAACCTTATTGACTCAATAGTCTCCCCCAAGTATGAAGGAATGGAAAATTCATAAGGAAAACCTTATTGACTCAACGAATATCCTCCTTTTTGGAAAGCACAAACACCCTTATGAAAAAGAATAAAATGACATAGAAAACATTTTTCTAGAATTTGAAATTAAAACTTATTTCCATTTACACATGAACAATGATGAATACAACTAAATCCCCCTTAGGATTTGGAACTATAAGGATTGTATTCTAGATTTCCAGAATGATATTTTTCTTAATCTTTAATATGGAAATCTTCGTAATGAAAACTTCCCCTTAGATAAACTCCCCCATACTTAGGGATATTTCTTCTTTACTTAGTATTATTTTTCCTTTCTCCCCCTTTGTGATTTTCAAAAAGAATTTGAGGGAATGGAAAAGAAATTAGAGTATCTAAAATATTAGTACAAAGTATCCAAAAAAAGAGCAACCAGAATTTCATTAAGGTAGGAAGAATTTGTACAAGGAAAGAATACGACAAAAGATCATATTGGATCTGTTTTCCTTCCTTATCCTTGGGTATCAATTTCATCACTATGGTTTTCAGCTTTTTGAGTTCCTTGTGGTCTTCCTATTCTTACTTTAGAAGTTGATCCTGATCCTCATATTTCTTCTCTAAGGCCTTGATTCTTTCATCCTGATCCTTAAGAACCTCTGTCTGATCCTTTAAGACTTCTTCCTGCTTATAAATCTTTTCTTCAATCTCAATCCGAAGTTCTCTTTCTCCCTTCCAGCTTTGAGCAATAGAATATAGCTTCCCATTTAGATCCTTTACCTCTTGAATCTGAGTATCCATCTCAAGAGTTAGCTTTTCCTCAAAGCTAGTCATGAGATTATTGATTTTACTATCTTCATTATCAAAATCTTCCTTAACATCAAGTTAAAACCCATCAAGCTCTCTCAAATCTTCAACTATTTTCTACGACCATCTAATCACTTTCTTACAAGATTTTTTGTGGGCATCATAGTTAATGAAGAACATTTTGAAATCAGCCTCAATTTTTACACACTTATCCATCACCAATGATATTGAATCTGATTTTTTATTCAAGTTGTGTTGGAGCATCAGACATATCAAGTTAATGCTGGGAAATATTGGAATGGTTTCAAAAAGATTCTTCAGTTATTGAATGATGAAATCATGTCCTAGGGAAGATGATTTTGAATCTAAGACTTTTCTTGGTGAGGGCTCTTTCTCTAGCTCGACAAGCTTCCTCTTCGAAGATCCATCATATTCTTTTTTCTTTAAAATAACTTTAATATGTGTATCCACAATCACTTGTTTCCCCTTATCAGTTCTGGGAATATCTTCCTCATCTAGAGACTCATGTTCTCTATCAGACAGCTGGACAATTCTATCTTCATCAATCTTGTCCTTCTCAAATCCTGCCTCAGCATCTTCAGGGTGAATGAAATGATGATTATAACTTTATTCCTCAGACATCTTGTTCACTTCATCTTCATCTTTGTCATCTAACCTAGGAGTAGCAAGATTCGAAGATTCGTCTTGTGAAGTTCGGATTGACAATTTTATGGATGGGCTTTTCTTATCATGAAATTCCTCCACTTGCTTAATCAAATCTTCTATATCACCACTGTGATTACATCTGATGGTTGAAATAATAGCCACAAGGAAAATTTTATTGAATCTGATCTTTTGTGGTTTTTAAGAAAATCATTCGGATTTAAAGAAACTAGAATCCAAAAAATTTAGAAACACAAAAAAAATACCATCAAGTAAATGATGATTAAGAAAACTTAAGAAAGAATACATACCTTTTTAATTGATAGGACAATTATTCATATTGAGGAAAAATTATTCTTGAATAAATTTAGATTTCAAAAATTTTGATTATGAAAAAAATGAAAACGAAAAAACTCCATTACGAAAATATTTATTACGAAAATTTCAAGTAGGAAAATCTTCATTACAAAAATCTTCACTATGAAAATTTTGAGTACGAAAATTTTAGACTACAAAAATTTTCATTACAAAATATTTGAAAAATATGAAGACGAAATTTTTTAAAAACTTCATTACTAAAAACTTGAAAAACTTCATTATAAAAAACGTTGAAAAACTTCATTACAAAAAAATAAAAAAAACATTACGAAAAATTTGAAAAACTTCATTATGAAAAACTTGAAAAACATCATTACAAAAAACATGAAAAACTTCTTTATGAAAAACTTGAAAAACTTCATTACAAAAAACTTGAAAAAACTAACTACGAATTTTTTTTTGAAAAACTAACAAACAAATGTACTCCCCCTATGAAAAGAAGTCTATTACTATAAAGAGATTGGTTCAACAGAAAGTTAACAAGTAATATTACCTTACGGTTATCATTCATAACTTCTGTTTTATGTATTCAAATCTATCGAAGGCTAAAGATTTTATGAAAATATTAGCAAGTTGATCTTGCGTTCTGATAAATTGAAGAATGATATCTTCTTTTAGTGTGTGATCCCTAAGAAAGTGATGTCTAATATCTATGTGTTTTGAACAAGAGTGATATGCAAGGTTTTTACTATGGGTAATGGAACTTGTATTATCACACAAAATTTGTGTTTTGGTAAAACTCATTCCATAGTCTGCGAGTGTGGGTTGCATCCACAACACTTGAGCACAACAACTTCCAGCTGCTACATATTCATCTTTAGCATGGG
Source organism: Viscum album (assembly GCA_963277665.1). Lineage (NCBI taxonomy): Eukaryota > Viridiplantae > Streptophyta > Magnoliopsida > Santalales > Viscaceae > Viscum > Viscum album. The sequence goes on from OY728128.1 coordinate 842,827,220, forward strand.
AAAGTGCTACTGAGTGTTGCTTCTTGAAAGAACAAGAAACTAATGAATCTCCTAAGAAATGAAATGTTCCGGATATACTCTTTCTATACATTCTACATCCACCAATGTCAGCATCTGAAAAACTTTTCAAAACAAAATCATTTCCATAAGTATAGAAGAGTCATAAATCCATGGTTCCCTTTAAGTAGAGAAAAATTCTTTTCACTGCCTTTAAATGAGATTCCTTAGGATTGGATTGATATCTTTAACATAAGAATACTAAAAAAATTAAGTTTGGACGACTAGTTGTCAAGTAAAGTAAACTTCCTATCATACCTCTAAAATATGTTTGATCTACTGGTTTCCCAGCTTCATCAAGATCCAGTGTGTTTTAGGTACCAATGGGAGTACTAGTACTCTTAGTGTTGTCATATCCATAATTTTTAAGAAGATATTTAATATACTTATGTTGGGATATATATATATTCTTTCTGGTTTTTTAGAAATTTGAAAACCAAGGAAAAATGTTAACTCACCCATCATACTCATTTCAAACTCAAGTTTCATTAGATCCACAGAGGAATCAGTTAAAGATTGCTGAGTTGAACCAAAAATAATTTTATCAACATAAATTTATATAATCAAAACATTTTTCTTATCTTTATTTATAAAAAGGGTTGGATCTGTATTTCCCTTGACATAGTTATTTTGAAGCAAAAATCATGTAAGTCTATCATACCAGGATCGAGGGTCTTTCTTAAGTCCATAAAAAGATTTGGTAAGTCTAAAAACATGATCAGAATGTTTTGTATCTTCAAAACCAGGAGGTTGTTCAACAAAAACTTCCTATTGAACATAACCATTAAAAAAGCACATTTCACATCCATTTTAAAAAGTTTGAAATTGAAGAATGCTGTAAAGGAAAGTAAGATACGAATAGATTCAAGTCTAGCTACTGGAGCATAGGTTTATTCATAGTCTATTCCTTTTTGTTGATTATAGCATTTAGCAAATAATCTAGGTTTATTTCTTACTATGATTCCATTTTCATCACACTTATTTCTGAAAACCTATTTTACTCCAATAATGGAAGTTTCCTTAGGTCTTTCAACCAAGGTCTAGACTTTATTCCTTTCGAATTCATTTAGTTCAACTTACATAGCTTTTATCCAATCAACATCACCTAAAGCTTCATCAATGATTTTTGGTTCTAATTGGGATAGAAATTCTAGATGTTCTACTTCATTTCTAAAGGAACTTCTAATCCTTACAGTTTGATTCACGTCATCAATGATACTATCACTAGGATGATTCTTTAGAAAGAACTGATTTGGGTTTTGTAAAACATGTTCATCAACATATGGTAGGAAATCTTCTAGAGTAAATGATTTAGAAACATTTTCTTGGGCATTTTCTTTATCAGAAAGATCTTCTAATAAAGGTTGATAATAATTTTTTGAAAACGCATCAAAAGATGTAGTTTGGGATTGTTTGAAAACAAAGGGATCAATTTCATCAAATTTCACATGTACTATCTCTTCAATAGTACAAGTTTTTTTATTGAAAACTCTATATGCCTTAGAGGTAGTGGAGTAGCCTAAGAAAATTCCTTCATTATATTTTGGTGTGAATTTTTGTAGATTATCTTTATTATTTAGAATGAATACCTTGCAACCAAAAACCTTGAATTAAGAAAGTCTAGGTTTTCTACCATTCTATAACTCATATGGTGTTTTATTTAGAAAATGTCTAATTAAAACTCAATTTATAGTATAACAAGAAGTACTTACAGCTTCAACCCAAAAATGTCTTGTTATAGAATATTCACTCAACATGGTTCTAGTTATATTTTGAAGAATTCTATTTCTTCTTTCAACAACACCATTATGTTGAGGAGTTCTCGGTGTTGAGAAACTGTGAGTAATGCCTTTTCTACTACAAAAAGCTTCAAAATCATAATTTTGAAATTCTTCACCATGATCACTATGAATAGTTTTCAATGGAATATTTTTCTCGTTTTTAACATGGGATCCAAAACTTTTAAAATACGAGAGGACTTCAGACTTCTTTGTTAGAAAATAGAACCACGTAAATCTAGTGTAATCATCTACTAACACAAATACATAATACTTTCCTCCAGTGCTACTAGTTTGTGTAGGACCAAAGAGATACATATGCACTAACTATAATTCATTAGTAGTTGAGACTTCACTTATTGATTTAAAACTTGATTTATGTTTCTTTCTATATTGACAAGGGTCAAAAACTTTTGAATAATCAAATATAAGCTCTGGAAGATCCTTAAATAATCTTTTCATAGAAATCTTTCACAGGTTCTTAAGGTTACAGTGACCTAAAATTCTATTGCATAATGAAGAATGATCTTCCATTGCACTAAGGTAAGGTAGATCTTAGCTCCTAAGGTCTTCTAATTTTAGTGTGTATACATTCTCTTTCCTATGGGTAGAAAGAATAAACTCTTCCTTGGAATTGTGTGCGAAGCACTTGTCATTCCTAAAATTCACAAGGTAACATTCATCTTATAATTATATTATTCTAATGAGATTGTGTTTAAGACCCTTAACAAATAAAACATTTGAAATCAAAGTTTTTCCAAGAAGAACGATGTTACCTATACCAATAATTTATCCCTGAGCATTATCTCTGAAAGTTACTTTCCCTCCTTTCGTCTTGATAATCTTTTCAAAATAGTTTTTGTTACCAGTAATATTTCAGGAACATCCACTATCCATGTACCAAGTATTTTTGTTGGTACTCTCTCTAATTTCCTGAAAACAAAATAGTTAGACTTTCAGAATCCAAACTTTCTTAGATCTGGAAATTTCAGAAAGCAAAATCTTAGGCACCCACATTTTCTTAGAAAAATAGGCTTTATGAAATCCTAAAGACTGGTTTTTGTTTAAGGAACAATTTTTTATCAATTCCCACCGCACTGACACTTAGTAAAGAATGGAGCACTTTGAGTAAAAAAGTAATTGTTACTAAAAATTGGTTTATAACTAGTATAACCAAATCCAAAATTATTCCTTAGAGGTCGGATTTGAGAATACATCTTATCAAAATTTTCCTTACCTAAGGTAAAGTTTGAAAAACACTTCCTCAAGGAAAAAATCTCATATTTCAGTTTGATAACCAAGTTCTTATCTTCTAAAGAATTTTATTTGGAACTAGAGTTAGTCTCAAAAACATTTTTCTTAGAAATTATGTTTTCTAGTTCCTTAAAAAGTTTATTCTTCTTAGAATTTACTTCCTCAAGATTTTCTGATATACTTTCAAAATCTAAAATTCCCTTATCAAGATATTTAGAAAGATGTAATATTTCCTTAGTAAGACTAGCATTCCTAGAATTTTTCTTATCATGATTTTTCATGAGTTTTGAATTCTCAATCTCAAGGAGTTTATAAAAGCTAGAAACTTCTTCATAGGTAGGTAAAGTATTATCTTCATCAGAAGAATATTCTTCATATGAAGAGTTTTAGTATTTATCATTACTATAATTTTCATTTAAAGAAACATTGGTCATTGATTCATCATTGTGTACCTTATCCATAAAACAATGATTTTCAATAGGTAGTCTGTCTATTAGACCAAGATTCTTATATCTAGAAGATTTGTAATTTGATCTTTCATCTGAAGAGTCACCACCAATGGCACTTCAGGTGTCATTAGCTTTCAAGACTTTCTTATCTTTAGATTTATAGTAATTCTTCCTGGTTCTCTTAGAATTATTTTCCTTTCTTTCTTCTCTTTTAATCATAGGACAATCAGGCCTTATATGTTCAGCTCTCTTACATTCATAACATATAACTTCTGAATCTTTCTTGTCTTTTCTTTCCTTCTTCTTATATCTGGATTGAAAGTTCTTCTATCCTGCAATCTTGTTCATCCTTTGAGTAATATTTGCTAACTCTTTTTCTGAAGATTCACTTCCACTAGATTTGGATTGAATAACAATCTTCTTAGATTTGGATCTAGTAACTCTCTCAGGATTCTTGGATTTCATTTGATTTGACGTTTCAGTAAAAGAAACACTACCATTCCCATTCTTCTTATTTACATTATCAACATCTCTCTTCATTCTGGTCTCATGTTGAAGAAGAGTTCCAAAGAGTTCATCAAAAGAAATCTAAGTAACCTTTATGTTCTAATCAATGGCAGTTCTCTTGGATTCCTACTCATTTGGAATGATGTCTATGATCTTATCTACAAGGGCCTCATCATCAAAACCTTTTTCTCCCATTGACTGTAAGTTATTAACAATTGTCATAAACCTTTTCTAAACTTTTCTTATAGGTTCTCCATAAGGAATGTTAAATCCATGGTATTCATCTCTCAACATATATCTTCTTGTCTCTATAACTTTAGAAGTACCAAAATGTGTAACTTCAAGTTTCTTCTAGATACTATTTTCAGCTTTACATGAAGATATTTGACTATAGATGTTCCTAGTCATAGAACATAGCAATGTATTGTGTACCTTATAATTTAGTTGATACTCATGCTTTTCTTGATTGGTGAAGGTACTAACTTCCTTGTCAGGGATTTTATATCCTCCAATAAGAATAACAAAATTATCAACTCCAATATTGATAATAAATGTCTTCATGTGATCTCTCCAATATTCGTAATCATTCCCATCAAAAATAGGTGGTCTTGTTGGATTGAGATTTTCAATGGAACCAGTATTGATTCCTGCCATATTAAAGAAAAAAATATTCCAAACAGACTTTTTAATAGAAAAAGTTTGTAAACAAGGAAAATATTCCTCATCAAGGAAAATAAAACTAGAGTGTTTCTAAGAAAAATATGAATCCGAAAAATATGAAGAAGAAGAATTTTCTTCTAAATATAATCGTGAAATTAATTCAAATTGAACCAATGCTCTAATACCAATTGTTGATATGGTAAGTGAGAGTATGATATACTCTATAATACCAAATGTAGGATCAAAATAATAGAGATACTAAATAAAGTATCTAATGATGCTTAATATACAAGAGGGGGTGAATTGTACACTTTATAAAATTCCTTTGGAACTTTTAAATATGTTTATGTTTAATAAGGTTAAACAAGATAATTCAAAAAAACCTCTGAGTTCTATACACTTGCTAGATTATGGAAATATGATTCTCAGAAAGTGAATCTGGAAAGATGGTTCCGAAAAATGAAACTTAATAAAAGTTTACTACGACAAATATTTTACCATAAAGCATATAGAATCTTACAATATCAGAGTATAAGTATAAGGAAGTATAAGATAGTTATACTTTCCTCAAATAATAAAATGCAGCGGAAAACTTGTAACAAAACATGTAACAAGTAGTAAATATTTTAACCCAAAGAGAAGGGTATCCAACAACCTTGGATAAAGGTCCCTTGATTTATACTTTCAAGAAATTATATCTTAATCACACTAGGGTAAGCCCTCAATATGAAGATAGGAGTTTGTCTTTCTATCCCCGCAATCCCTCAACTTCAAGGTAGTCGTCACCTATGTATTCCTCTGAAAGGAATCCCTCAACTTCATGGTATTCGGAACCTCTGTCTTCATATCCCTGGAATCCCCTGATTGTACACAGCAACAATCGGAGTCACACAAAGAAAATCTGAACAATAAGTTCAGTACGCACAAAGAAATAAATCCTCTCTCTCTCTAGAAATCACTTCAGCATCATGTAATCTCTAGATTGATCAATTTGTTCATCAAAGTTGTGATCTATTTCAAATTATCTCCTATTTATAGGCATAGCTCCAACGGCCAGCTCCCTCCTCCAACGGTCATATTTTTTCATGAATTTCGGAGGGACCTGTACAAATGTCACTCAAACAACGTTAAGTTAGTAACTGAATTCACGACATCATTTTATAACAAAAATAAGTGTAAGAAAAAATATGGTTACTTAACTAAAATCAAATTTTTGGAATTTAATAAAATAAAAGTTCAGAGTCTAACGAAAAACTCATTTGGTGTCTATAATACAAGGATATTCAGATTTTGTTTTCTAAGAAATTCAGAACCTGAACTCTATAGAATTCTGGAGTCTGAATTTCAAAGAAATTCAGAATCTAGATTCACAAGAATTTGGAACTCGAACTTACAAATTTCGGAGTCAGAGTTCATGAGAATTCGAAGTCAGAACATAAAAAGTTCGGAGTCATAGTTCATGAGAATTAGAAGTCAGAAATCATAAGAGTTCAGAGTCAGAGTTCATGAGAATTTGGAGTCAGAACTCATAAGAGTTCTGAATCTTAATTCAGAGAACTCAGAGTCTGAACTTAGAAGAGTTCAGAGTCTGAATTCAGAGAACTCGGAGTTAGAACTCAGAAGAGTTCGGAGTCTGAATTCAGAGAACTCGGGGTCTGAATTCAGAGAACTCGGAGTCTGAATTCAGAGTCTAAAAACAGAATGCTCTTAATCTAAGTATTATATGGTTCTGAGCTTTTAGATATGAAACCAAATTTTACACTTAGACAAGATAATTAACAATGAAAAACATGGTAAGGATAAATTTCCTTGGGGAAGGAAAATTTTCCTTATAGAAGTAAAACACAGGGTAAAATGAGATTTTTCTTGAGATAAGGTGTTTGTGATTTTTAAAACAAGAATGATTGGTAAAGTCATAAGGAAACCTTATTGACTCAACAATCTCTCCCAATTATGAAGGAATGGAAAAGTCATAAGGAAAACATTATTCACTCAACAGACTATACCCTCAGTATCATTTCATAGGATCAATAATAATAAAAATAATTAATCATATAATTAATCATCATAGTAAACAAGCAGAAACTAAATAAATTTAATATATATAAAAATATTTCCCAAGGTGGTAAGCTTGTCTAGGTTTTAAGAAGAAGATAAATAAATAAACATCTATGGGGTCTTCCAAAGTATGTACGGCTCCACTCTAGCTATGTGCTTCACTACTCAACCATCCACCATAGGGCCTTTTCCCTTCTCTGTATATCTGGTCATGAAATCTGAAAGAATGCTGAAATACCTGAGTAGGGTGTGATTACAAGAATCGATAGGGAAGCACCAATGTGTCCTTAACCTAATTTGATCATATAAATAATTGTATTCCATAAATAATAATAAATTTTAAAGTAACAAGAATCCAAAACCAGTCGATAATGTGTTATCCAAGCCACCACAAGGCCTAGTTGTACCTATTTCATCTCTATGCCAAATAGAAATTCAAGATATCATAAGTAACCTCAACTGGCCACAAAGGCTAGTAGTCATTCTACCAACATCCTCTAAACATCAAGATAGGCATGTCCTTAGAATCCACTAGACATTGAGTGATCTTTCTACTCAGTATGCACTGGGCCTCAAGTGACATACCATTTGGTATCCACTAGAATTCATGCTACTCATCATCATCTATAGGTACCACTCAAAATCTATAAGGCATCAAATAATTCTTTTCCTAAACATATACTATGAATTAAGTACAATGATACTCAGCATTCACTAGTCCTTGAGTGGAATACTCCTTGGAATTCTCTAGACCTTGAGTATAGCACACGACATCTATGAGGCGTCACTGTACCCCTACCCTGTGTTTCGGTCGATCTTTTCCTTCATCGAAAATCGTGTGCACTCCCCTCTAAGGGATAAAAATGTGACAACATTACACCTAATTTTGGATTCATGAATAATACCTCTAAAAATACACATAACATGGTAGATCATGTAAGGGAGAATATAATATCATCATGAGTAAAGGTATAAGTATACAATACAAGCTATAATCATCAAATTTGAATAAAAATATATGATTATACACATAAAATCAAGTAACACACAAGGTTCTCATGGGATACACACACCCATATGTAATCACAATCAATAGTATAAATAAAAAGTGGTATATCAGGGTAACAAGTGTAAATGAGATCCCCAAAAGGTAATGAACCTCCTACCATAAGGTATTAATGTCAATGTTGAGGTTATACAAGGGTGTCATCATGGAATACCTGCATGAACACCAAAAAATGGCTTGCAAGCCACAAAATCCTAGAATTGGTTTCAAAAAAATGAAATAGGTTATATAAAAAGGAAAAAAAGACAATCCCATGAAGCTATAACTAATTCTTACTCAAGTCAAATAAATAAAATCCTCTAGGGAATTGGAATTCTCTACAGTTTAAGGTAGGGTGCTATAGTGAAAAGTTGAACTCAAGAGAAGGCCATTATGTCATAAGAATACCACCACAAAGTAGGGAGACACTCATAGGTAAAAACTATCATGAAATATTACAGTTGTGTCATGAAACCATCATGTAGAGAACCACTATAGTTCAGGATAGGTTTTGTGACGTTTGGAGGGTGCTGGAACTCGACTTCCATGGTGTAAATATAGAACATGTGGCGTAGAACTGGGTTGAGTCACAATTTTATATAGTGTATGGAGATGTACTATAGTATGTAGTTCATTTTTCATCCCTTCATATCTCCTAGAATTATGTCGAATAGAGAGTGAGGATGGGTATCTTCAGACTTGAACTATGGGAATATTCTTCGTTTGATGCCTCTTGAATTCCATTCTTTAATTATAAAACACCTTCCCAAATTCAATTCAAATATATAAACTTAAAGTCCAAAACATTTAAAGACTATATTATCATAAAACCAACTATAAATGACATGTAAAGAGGGATTGTGGTGTTTCCAAATTCACCATGATACATCCTTCCTCAAACAACCTCCCTCAACAAAGGCTATAGAATAATCACTAAGCAGTAGCACCACTATTGTGTTGATTATGTCACTACGGTGTGGCATCAACTCCATAACACTTACTATAGTGAATCCACCACATCACAATATAGCATCTCTGTAACACCCGAGACTTTTATGAGAAATATTTTGTTTTTATGTTATATAAATCATCAAAGGAATCTTTCACTACACACAACACTAGCTTGTCTTGCTTGTCTTTCTTTACACGCAACCGCGGCATTCCTCGATAGCTTGCGTCGTACGCAATACCGAGTTTCACTAAACAACAATATGCTATTAAAATATTATTAAAACTATCCGTTATGAATAGTAATAACCACTTTTTGAAATTTTGTAAATTTTATTTTTCAAAATGGACTTCATTTTTGGATTCAGAATATCAAAATTAGCTTAGGGTGAAATTTTGGTACTTTTCCGATAACTTTCATATTCTGATGAATAGTGAAAATTATTAAATTTTAATTAAACACAACTTTTTTAATCAAAATAATTAATAGTGATAAATTATTAATTTGAGTGGTTCTAAAGTATATTTAGAGTATATTTTTACAATTTAATACAATTTTGTTCATTAGATGTAATTTCACATTTAAACCAGACATAAACAAGTGTCAATCTTTTGATAGTTATTATCTTTTAAAAAACACGCTATTTGTTTTAACGACGGGAATTAATTTTTAAATTATTTAATGTAACTGATATGTTTTGAATTTGGTAAAATAAACATCATTTTTGAATTCATAATATCAAATATAGCTTAGGCCTAATTTTTGGTATTTTTCTGGAAACATTCATTTTTTGATGAATAGTGAAACCACTAAGTGGTAGTTAAAAAAACTAAATTTTTCATAAATCTTAATTTTACCGCTTCTGTGAGTAGAATTTCAAAAATCCGAGAGACACGGTTAATATCAAGGACAAAAATGTGGTTCAATGAGATGAAAATAATTTTTGGTGAATAGTAACTTTTTACTTTTTTTTACCACGGTTAAAAGTAAATAGGGTCATTAAGGGTAAAAATGATATTATTATTATCCTAACACATGTCCTAATTCTATTACCTAAGTGTAATTCGACCAAAAACAACCTTATGAATAAAATATGACCATTTAGGCCCACTTGGATTAGATTAGGACAATTATTATTAATTTATTTAAAGAAGGGTTAAAATAGTTAAAATCAAAGTTTAATAACTAAATCATTTTTAATATACGGTCATACATAAGATAAATTCAACTATAAATATTCATTAGAAAGGTAAACAGATTTCCAACATAATGGTATTTTATTTAAAAATTTTAGACATTAAATAATTTAATTTATTTATGACACAATGATGATATAGTAATTATCTTATTAATGAAATATTGACATAATTGATGTTATAAATACCCAAATAAACGTAATTTGAGACTTTTTATGAATTAAAATAATTTTATATGTTAATATTACATGTTAGTATTGATTTAATTAAATTTTTTCGAACTAATCATTCTGTTATAATTTTCACAAAAATCAATTACCAAATAGTGTCAAAATTGACAAAAAATAGTTTTTAAAACAAATACTATATTATTAATTGTAATTTTATTCCTAAAAATCTAAGGTTCGTCCAAATGACTTAGATAAGGTTATATATATTAATAATAAACAACTTGGGGTTCTTTTGGCTTGATATAGTAAGTGTATTAACCTTATAGTGTAAGAAAACAAGAAGACGCGGTAAAAGTTAAATTATCTAACTTAAAGTTAAATCTAAATGATAAGGTTACAATTGATACCTAAACTTGTCTAAATTCTATTGGATGAGAGGATTTCGACCCATCCCCACCTTAGCTTCAAAATATATCAATTTAGATCTATTAAAAACCTAATTTGACTTTATAATAATATAATATTTTTGGTTATTCCAAAGGTGCCCCTCTCCTCCCTTATAAAAAGGCACCTCCTCCCTCTCTTACTCACACCACTTTGAGCCTTCAAGCTCGGACAACCCCTGCCAATATCTCCTGTAAACTTTCCTAGAAACACCCTAGAGGTTCTGGTATTCTTCAAAGACCAATTTTAGTGCCCTAAGAGGAGGTCTCAAAGAGGTGCTTCAAAGAAGAGGTAATGCCCATTACCTATTCTTTCATCTTTATTTCTTCCTCCACTTCTTCTTCTTTAGTTGTTTCATTATGAAGTAATAACATCAGTATCACTCATATACTGATATGTTATTATAAGTATGAAACAACCCTATTTCACCATCTATCCATCCTACGGAAAACGAAATCACCACGTGTGCGTACGAAAGGAATACCGTCTCCACGCCGTGGTGTAATCTATTTTCCACCACCACCTTACTCGGATGGGTATAATGGTGTAAATAATAACTATATATGATTATTGTAAAGTGATATTGATTCTGAAATAGTATACATACACTCCAATACAATTCCACGTTCATGGGAACGATATCATCGCTCGTGCGTACGTACGGAATACCGTCTCCACGATGTGATGCGACTCGTTATACATGATCTTCATTGAATAGTGATTATATAAATTAATTGAGTGAATTAATATGATATATATTACACTAATACTATTCTGGAAATGAGGTATCTATAACCTAAAAAGAAAAATAAGAATTTATTCGACAAAACACGCATAAGAACAAAAAGTAATAAACACACAAATAACAAGTAGTAATGAAATATTACTAATAAGAAGCTAAGAATATGACCATATATGATATCATAAAAATGAATATGATTCTGTAATAAGTCAATGAAATTATTTAAATCATTATACAGGAGGTTCGTACACGTACAAAGCATATCGGACCTAAGGTAAGGGAAATATCACAATATCATTTTTTATCCGAGATTGTTTATACTTTGAAATTTACTGGGGTGTATTTTATCATCCACATCCATGTTTCCTCAATATTTAATATTATTTCCATCCACCTACAATTGTTTAAATCCAATTTTACCCTTCGATGAGTTTTTATTAAAAGATATGAAAGGAATATTTTTTCGTTTTTCGTACGAGATACTTTTTGACTTTTCTGACAAAAGTACGAGAAGAATGTTTTTTAACTTATACGGCATGAAAGGATTTTTAAAACATTATTTCCAAGAATATTACTTTACAAGTTTATTTTTAATCAACTTCTTTTAGTTTAAAATTGTATGACATGTTAAGAAAGGAAAATGTTTTTGAAAGGATATTTTCCTCAAGAATGGAGTTCAAGTGTTTTATCAAAATTATTTTCCATCTAAGATAATATAGGGTTCTGTTTCTATCCCTATTATTATTACATTGATTTTATTATGTTGTTATGGAATTATTTTTATGAATTCCTTTATCTTATATGAATTGTTTTATGATTTCATGTTGTTTAAGAATCCCATTTTTATTACATGGGTTATGCTATGATGTATGGTTTATGATTTTGTGGCACACATAAGAATGGTATCATTATGAGATGGGTGGGACCTATATCTCCCTCCAATGCATTGGGTAAAGATTTTATATCTCATGAGATAGACATGGCTGGAATGGCAGGTTAAACCGGTTCAGTGAAACAGGACTGAAACGAGGAGTGAACACGGTTTAGAAATTTTCTTTGTCCACTAAGATAGTCTTTGCAATGAGTATTGACTAATAAGAAATGATTCTCTATGATTATGTGTGTATTCCACAAAGTTTAATGTTTTAAGTTATGATTATTGGGATTACATTTCACTACTATGATTTATCCCATGTTATGAAATTATGAACTCTTTTGCAGGTTAAGATTTCCAAAAGTTATGTTCTTATGTATCTGATGTGATTGATATTTCTTTTGTTTACCCTTACTGAGCATTTGAGCTCACCCTTTTGTATGTTTTTTTTTCAGGTCAGGAAGAAGGTTATTAACTAGGATATGCCAAAAGGGACTCTAGATATTATGAAATAAATGGGAGGCAAAGTAGATGCTTTATGAACCAGTTGTTTATGTTTCCCAGTTTCTAAAGACTCTATACCTATACGGTCCTTTCCTGGTTTTGTTATATGTTGTAATAAGTATGCTTCAATTTTTAAGTAAAAACAATTTATGTAAATTATGGGTCATTATAGTTGGTATCAAAGGAACTGTATAGTCAACCTTTGGAAACTAGGATGTGAAATCTTTAGTAAGAACCCTAAGGATAATTCTAAGCATAGAACACAATATTAGTGTTTTAGAAATGACCATGAATAACCTAGGATAAGAACTTAAGTGTGAAATTTTATTCTTGATTATGTGGTTTTCCTATTATAATTAGTGTTGCTCACACTATTCTTCTTGGTTTTAGTCAATGGCTGGAACCCGAAAGAACCGTGTTAATGCGGAACGCGACGGGCAATGCAATGATTATCCCCCTGAGCAACCAAATGTTATAGGAGCTGGAATGAAAAATCTTGTAGTCATTATCACACAACTTTCTCAAGCTATGAATCATGCAGGACTTCCAAATGAGCAAAGGAAGGAGCAACATCTTGTTGAATCCTTCATGAGGCAGCGTCCACCTTCTTTCAGCGGGTCTACTGATCCATTAGTTGTTGAACAATGGATTAGTACTACTGAAAAGATATTTTCAGTTCTTCAATGTTCTGAACATGATAAAGTCATCCCAGCAGTGTATCGTTTGGAAGGAGATGCTGATCAATGGTGTAATCTTATTAAGAATACGAGGAAAAGGGATGAAATTGAGTCCATGGAATGGGACAAGTTTAAGAACTTATTTTTCAATAAGTACTTCCCTCATATTCTCCGAACAAAGATGGAGAAAGAGTTTCTTGAATTGGAGCAAAAGGATGATGAATCGGTTGGTACCTATGAAGAAAATTTTACAAGACTTGCAAGGTACGCTTCTGGTATTATTATCCAACCTAAGAGTAAGATCAATCGATTCTTTAGTGGCTTAAAACCAAGTCTTCGAAGGGCCTTATCCATAAGGGACATCAATAGCTACGAGGAAATCGTTCGATGTGCTCTCAAAGTTAAGATGGAGATTGGAGTAACCCATCAGTTTTATGGGTTTGATAAGAAGAGGAAAATGGAATTCAAAGGAAAATCTAAAGATCCCACTGAAAAGAATATGAGCTTTCCCTTATGCTCAAAGTGTGGAAAGAAACATGGAGGGAGTTTTCTTAAAGGAACAAGTAAATGTTTCAAATGTGGAAAGTAAGGTCATCGGGCATTTGAATGCCGCAATGATGGGAATAATATGTCTAATGATGCAAACAAAGGAAGGGATACACATAATGAACCTACTACACTTCAATGTTTCAAGTGAAAGGTGATGGGGAATTATGCCAATAAATGCCCTAATCCAAGGGTTGATGATGATGGTCGACGTCAAAAAACTCTTAAGGCTAAAGACAATGGAAAGTCACATGAAATTTCTATCAGCGATGTGGAGTACAATAACGATGTGGTGAAAGGTACACTTACCATCCACTCTAAATTAGGAAATGTTTTATTTTATTCTGGATCCACCCACTCTTTTATTTCTGTAGAATTTTCTAAGAGTATCACCGTATTACCTCAACAATTAGTTGTTGAGTTAGTTGTGAAAACACCTAATGGCACAACAATCGCGTCAAAAGTTTATAATTCTTCCCAGATTGAAGTTTGTGGGAAATTACTTCCTGCAAATCTTGTGATCCTTCCTATAGTGGAATTTGATGTGATTCTTGGCATGGATTGGCTTTCTTTATATGGAGATCATATCAATTTCCAAAGTAGGGAAGTCACATTTCATATTCCAGATCAATCTATGATCGTCTATGGATGCAAGGATGAATATAACCTTCCAGTGGAAATTTCTTCCATCTTATGGGTATTTATTCCACTAAATGAGGGTTATTTATCTCAAATGGCTGGAGAGAAACTCACGATTAAGAATATTCCCATTGTACGGGAGTTTGATGATTTCTTTCCAGAGGAATTGTCAGTTCTTCCACCAAATCTTAAAGTTGAGTTTTCAATAGAACTCGTACCGGGTGCTTTGCCTATTTCAAATACACCTTATAGAATGGCCCCAATTGAGTTGCAGGAATTGAAGAAGCAACTCCAAGAGAATCTTGATAAGGGATTCATACGCCCTAGTGCATCACCTTGGGGAGAACTTGTTCTGTTTGTTAAGAATAAAGACGGATCAATGAGACTCGGCATTCATTATCGAGAACTTAACAATATCACTACCAAGAAAAAATATCCTCTCTCGCGCATTGATGACTTATTTGACCAACTACGAGGATCTCAATACTTTTCCAAGATTGATCTTCGTTCAGGGTATCATCAATTAAGGGTCAAAAGGGAGGATATACCAAAGACATCTTTCCGTACAAGGTATGGACACTATGAATTTATAGTGATGCCATTTGGTCTTACTAATTCCCCTTCTATCTTCATGGATCTGATGAATAGAGTCTTTAGAGACTATCTTGATCAGTTTGTGGTAGTCTTTATAGAAGATATTCTTGTCTATTCAAAGAGCAAGGAAGAAGATGAAGATCACTTGAGAATTATATTGAAGACCCTGAGAAAGGAGAAGCTTTATAACAAATTTACCAAGTGTGAATTTTGGCTTCAAAAAGTTTCATTTTTGGGTCACATAATCTCAAAAGAGGGGATATCTGTGGATCCAGCAAAAACAGAGGTTATCGAAAGATGGTCGAGACCAACAACAGTAATCGAGATCCGAAGTTTTCTTGGTTTGTCTGGATATTATCGACGTTTTGTGAAATATTTTTCACAATTATCTAATCCACTCACCAGGTTGACTCGGAAAGGAGTTAAGTTTGTTTGGATGGAGGAATGTGAACTGAATTTCAAGGAATTGAAAAGAAGGTTATCTAGTGCACCTGTGCTCACACTGCCTTATAGTGGAGAAAGGTTTGTGATCTACAGTGATTCATCCAAGAAGGGGTTGGGTTGTGTTCTTATGCAAAATGATATGGTGATATCTTATGCCTCACGACAGTTGAAAATCCATGAGAAAAATTACCCAACTCATGATTTGGTGTTAGCTGCGGTAATCTTTGCATTAAAGATTTGGAGGCATTATCTTTATGGAGAAAGGTGTGACATTTATACTGATCATAAAAGTTTAAAGTATATTTTCACACAAAAGGAGCTGAATATGCACCAAAGAATATGGTTGGAACTGATTAAGGATTACGACTTCTCAATTCATTACCACCTTGGGAAAGCAAACAAGGTGGCAGATGCATTAAGTCAACAAGACCATGCCAGTTTATCCATGATGAGGATCACAAAAGATCCAATATTTATGGATTTACAAAGGATGGATCTTGGAATTATAATGGAAGGGGGAAAATTGTATCTTTCTCAAATGAATGTTCAACCATCTATACATGTGAAGATTAAATAGGTGCAGAAAGAAGATGTAGAGTTACAAACGAAGGTGCGAAATGTTCCTGAATTCAACCTTGATTATGATGGGATAATAAAGTTCAGGAATCGGGTTTGTGTTCCTCCCATCCCAGAATTAAAGAAGGAGCTACTGGATGAGGCTCATAGTTCTTCATTCTCTATTCATCCTGGAAGCACGAAGATGTATAGGGACCTGAAAGAGTACTTCTGGTGGGATGGCATGAATTGAGATGTTGCTGAATATGTCTCTCGATGCTTGGTTTGTCAGCAAGTTAAAGATGAGAGACAAAAGTCTAAGGGGATGTTACAACCATTACCCATACCCGAATGGAAATGGGAAAACATCACTATGGACTTTGTCACAGGACTTACTAAAAAATCCAAAGGCAATAATGCTATCTGGGTCATAGTTGATCATCTTACAAAGTCTGCGCACTTCATTGCTATTAGAGAGGATTTCTCTCTTGATCAGCTTGCCAGGATATATGTAAAGGAAGTGGTAAGATTTCATGGAGTACCACTTTCAATTATATATGATCGGGATTCGAGATTTTCCTCGATGTTCTGGCGAAGTCTTCAGTATACTCTGGATACAGAGTTGAGTTTCAGCACTTCTTATCATCCTCAGACAGACGGTCAGTCTGAGAGAAAAATTCAAACTCTAGAAGATATGTTGAGAGCTTGCTCTATGGATTTAAAAGGTGGTTGGGATCAACACCTACCTTTGGTGGAATTTTCTTATAATAATAGCTTTCACTCCAGTATTCAGATGGATTCTTATGAAGCTCTCTGTGGAAAGAAATGCAGGACTCCAACTTGCTGGGATGAAGATGGGGAAAGAAATCTATTAGGACCTGATCTTGTTGATGGGATGGCAGAAAAGGTCCGATCTATTCAACAACACATAAGATAATCTCAGAGTCGACAGAAAAGTTATGCCGATAACCGAAAAAAAGACCTAGAGTTTGAAGTGGGTGATAAAGTGTTCTTAGGAATATCTCCCTGGAAGAGGGTCATGAGATTTGGAAAGACGGGGAAGTTGAGCCCTAGATATATCGGTCCTTTCAAAATACTGGATCGTGTTTGAAAGGTAGCTTACCGATTGGCGCTTCCACCGAATCTTTCTCAAGTTCACAATGTGTTCCATGTATCTCTCCTGAGAAAGTATATACCTGATCCTTCACATGTACTCAGCTCAGAAGTTGTACCGCTGGAGCAAGATCTTTCTTACGAAAAACAGCCGATAGAGATTCTAGATCGTAGTGAAAAAGTCCTACGGAACAAGACCACTCTCTTGGTGAAAGTTTTATGGAGGAACCACCAATTATAAGAAGCTACATGGGAGCTTTAGGATATGATGAGGGAGAGGTATCCTCATCTTTTTGTTACAAAGTGACAAATTTCGATGGCGAAATTCATTTTAAGGGGGGTAGAATGTAACAACCGAGACTTTTATGAGAAATTTTTTGTTTTTATGTTATATAAATCATCAAAGGAATATTTCACTACACACAACAATAGCTTTTCTTGCTTTACACGCAACCACATCCTTCCTCGATAGCTTGCGTCGTACGCAGTACCGAGTTTCACTAAACAACGATATGCTATTAAAATATTATTAAAACTAGCCGTTATGAATAGTAATAACCACTTTTTAAAATTTTGTAAATTTTATTTTTCAAAATGGACTTCATTTTTGGATTTGGAATATCAAAATTAGCTTAGGTTGAAATTTTGGTACATTTCGGATAACTTTCATATTCTGATGAATAGTGAAAATTATTAAATTTTAATTAAAAACAACATTTTTAATCGAAATAATTAATAGTGATAAATTATTGATTTGAGTGATTTTAAAGTATATTTATAGTATATTTTTAAAATTTAATATAATGTTGTTCATTGGATGTAATTTCACATTTAAACCAGACATAAACAAGTGTCAATCTTTTGATAGTTATTATCTTTTAAAAAACATGCTATTTGTTTTGACGACAGGAATTAATTTTTAAATTATTTAATGTAACTAATATGTTATGAATTTGGTAAAATAAAAATCATTTTTTAATTCATAATATCAAATATATCTTAGGCCTAATTTTTGGTATTTTTCTGGAAACTTTGATTTTTTGATGAATAGTGAAACCACTAAGTGGTAGTTAAAAAAACTGAATTTTTCATAAAACTTAATTTTACCGCTTCTGTGAGTAGAATTTCGAAAATCAGAGAGACACGGTTAATATCAAGGACTAAAATGTGGTTTAATGAGATGAAAATAATTTTTGGTGAATAGTAACTTTTTACTTTTTTTTACCACGGTTAAAAGTAAATAGGGTCATTAAGGGTAAAAATGATATTATTATTACCCTAACACATGTCCTAATTCTATTAGATAAGTTTAATTCGACCAAAAACAACCTTATGAATAAAATATGACCATTTAGACCCACTTGTATTAGATTAGGACATTTATTATTAATTTATTTAAAGAAGGGTTAAAATAGTTAAAATCAAAGTTTAATAACTAAATCATTTTTAATATAGGGTTATACATAAGATAAATTCGACTATAAATATTCATTAGAAAGGAAAAAAGATTTCCAACATAATGATATTTTATTTATAATTTTTATACATTAAATAATTTAATTTATTTATGACACAATGATGATGCAACAATTATCTTATTAATGAAATATTGACATAATTGATGTTATAAATACCCAAATAAATGTAATTTGAGACTTTTTATGAATTAAAATAATTTTATATGTTAATATGACATGTTATTATTGATTTAATTAAATTTTTTCGAACTAATCATTCTGTTATAATTTTCACAAAAATCAATTACCAAATAGTGTCAAAATTGACATAAAATAGTTTTTAAGAAAAATACTATATTATTAATTGTAATTTTATTCCTAAAAATATAATGTTCGGCCAAATGACTTATATAAGGTTATATATATTAATAATAAACAACTTCAGGTTCGTTTGGCTTGATATAGTAAGTTTATTAACCTTATAGTGTAAGAAAACAAGAAGACACAGTAAAAGTTAAATTATCTAACTTAAAGTTAAATCTAAATGATAAGGTTACAATTGATACCTAAACTTGTCCAAATTCTATTGTATGAGAGGATATAGACCCATACCCACCTTAACTTTAAAATATATCAATTTGGAGCTATTAAAAATCGTATTTGACTTTATAATAAAATAATATTTTTAGTTATTCCAAAGGTGCCCCTCTCCTCCCTTATAAAAAGGTACCTCCTCCCTCTCTTCCTCACACCACTTTGAGCCTTAAATCTCGTCCAACCCCTGCCAATATCTCCTCTCCACTTCCCTAGAAACACCCTAGAGGTCCTGGTATTCTTCAAAGACAAATTTTAGTGCCCTAAGAGGAGGTCTCAAAGAGGCGCTTCAAAGAAGAGGTAATGCCCGTTACCGATTCTTTCATCTTTATTTCTTCTTCCACTTCTTCTTATTTATTTGTTTCATTATGAAGTAATAACATCAGTATCACTCATATACTGATATGTTATTATAATTATGAAACAACCCTATTTCACCATCTATCCATCCTACGGAAAACAAAATCACCACGCGTGCGTACATACGGAATACCGTCTCCACGCCGTGGTGTAATCTATTTTCCACCACCACCTTACTCGGATGGGTATAATGGTGTAAATAATAACTATATATGAGTATTTTAAATTGATATTGATTCTGAAATAGTATACACACACTCCAATACAATTTCACGATCATGGGAACGATATCGTAGCTCGTGCGTACGTACAGAATACCGTCTCCACGATGTGATGCGACTCATTATACATGATCTTCATTGCATAATGATTATATAAATGAATTTAGTGAATTAATAAGATATATATTACACTAATACCATTCTGGAAATGAGGTATCTATAACCTAAAAAGAAAAATAAGATTTTATTCGACAAAACACGCATAAGAACAAAAAGTAATAAACACATGAATAACTATTAGTAATGAAATATTACTAATAAGAAGCTAAGAATATGACCATATATGATATCATAAAAATGAATATGATTCTTTAATAATTCAATGACATTATTGAAATCATTATACAGGAGGTTCGGACACGTACAAAGCATATTGGACCTAAGGTAAGGGAAATATCACAATCTCATTTTTTATCCGATATTGTTTATACTTTGAAATTTACTGGGGTGTATTTTATCATCCACATCCATGTTTCCTCAATATGTAATATTATTTCCATCCACCTACAATTGTTTAAATCCAATTTTACCCTTCTATGAGTTTTTAGTAAAAGATATGAAAGGAATCTTTTTTCGTTTTTCGTACGAGGTACTTTTTGACTTTTCCGACAAAAGTACGAGAAGAATGTTGTTTTTAACTTATACGGCATGAATGGATTTTTAAAACATTATTTCCAAGAAGCTTAATTTACAAGTTTTCAAGTTTATTTTTAATCAACTTCTTTTAGTTTAAAATTTTATGACATGTTAAGAAAGGAAAATGTTTTTGAAAGGATATTTTCCTTAAGAATGGAGTTCAAGTGTTTTATCAAAATTATTTTCCATCTAAGATAATATAGGGTTCTGTTTCTATCTCTATTATTATTAAATTGATTTGATTATGTTGTGATGGAATTATTTTTATGAATTCCTTTATCTTATATGAATTGTTTTATGATGTCATGTTGTTTAAGAATCCCATTTTTATTACATGGTTTATGCTATGATGTATGGTTTATGATTTTGTGGCACACATAAGAATGGTATCATTATGAGATGCGTGGGACCTATATCTCCCTCCAATGCATTGGGTAAAGATTTTATATCTCATGAGATGGAAATGGCTGGAACGGCAGGTTAAACTGGTTCAGTGAAACAGGACTGAAACGAGGAGTGAACTCGGTTCAGAAATTGACATTGTCCACTAAGATAGTCTTGGCAATGAGTCTTGACTAATAAGAAATTATTCTCTATGATTATGTGTGTATACCACAAAGTTTAATATTTTAAGTTATGATTATTGGGATTACATTTCACTACTATGATTTATCCCATGTTATGAAATTATGATCTCTTTTGCAGGTTAAGATTTCCAAAAGTTATGTTCTTATGTATCTGATGTGATTGATATTTCTTTTGTTTACCCTTACTGAGAATTTGAGCTCACCCTTTTGTATGTTTTATTTCCCCAGGTCAGGAAGAAGGTTATTAAGTAGGATATGCCAAAAGGGACTCTAGAAATTATGAAATAAATGGGAGGCAAAGTCGATGCTTTATGAACCAGTTGTTTAGGTTTCCCAGTTTCTAAAGACTCTATACCTATACGGTCCTTTCCTGGTTTTGTTATATGTTGTAATAATTATGCTTCAATTTTTAAGTAATAACAATTTATGTAAAGTATGGGTCATTATAATCTCCTCTATGGTGTGGTCTTAAGTGTTGTGATGTAATGACCCTTGTTTTGGTAGTAAACTTTAAAAAACACACTTATGCCTCCTTAAGTTCTACAAGGACCTTTTTCCTTTACCCAAACATGGCCCAACAATAAACAATGTGGATAAGAAGAGGAATAGGTATTAAGTTAGGGAGAACAAAATTTCAAATCATTACAATTATAATAAACTTAAATTTATTAAACTTAATGTTAAATAACTTACAAATAAATTTAGACCTGAGGTAATATTTTATTTTGTAATCTAAACCTTATTTGTGATTATTTACAAATAAGTTTTAGTTGGGTAAATTATATGATATTTTTTCCTTAAACCCAATATATTTTCTTTTTATCTTCTTATTTATAGAAATTACAAGTCTTTATTTCATCTTCCTCTCTCTAAATACTTATAAGTTTGAAAGAATGCTTTTTTTTAAATGACTTTGTTTTTATATTCAGTAAAAAAAATCTTCCATGTCCATATTTTCTTTAAAATGTTTTTAATCATATTTTTAATATTCTCCATTGATTTATTAAAGACATATCTACCCATGTTTTATTTTTTATAGAATGGTTTAAAAGGAATATTCTTGTCTTTTATTGAATGAGGAACTTTTTACCAAATCTGTGAATAGAATATTTGTTTTAACATGCACCAAATGAAATTATTTTCCCACCATCATGACTATTATTTACTTTAAATATTCCTTTATAATTTTCCAAGGTTATTTTCAAAGAAAATTGTTTTCATGTTATTTTGTAAATTTTTATATTTTAAATAAGTGATTTCAAAATGAAAAGGGAATTTTTATTAAGAAATGTTTTGGTGATATTTTAAATTATTTTTATATATGTCAACTTCCTTTATTGAATCTCAAACTTTTTTTTGGATATACTAAATTGATATCATCAACTATATTTCTTTGGATGAATTATAATGATTTTGATAGAGGAAAGTATTAATATCGATATGATAGTTCTTATAATATGGATAGTTATTGATTATTAAGGAATGCTGACTAATTTGTTTTGTTTATTCAAATAATGAATAAATTATAATTATTAAGTGATGGGGAGGTCCTAGAATTCATAGTCCCTCTATGCATTGATAGGTTTCATGAGACAAAACATGTTTGGAATGTTTCATATTCCTTACCCACTTATATATGATGTCTTAGCATGAGGCCTTGATGGTAAGTTTAAGATGTATGGCATTATGAATTCCATTATTATGAAATTAGTTATTCATTTCCAAGTGATTATTCAAAGAGTCATGTTAACCATGGATAAGTTTAAGATATCTGAAATTGTCGATTCCCTTAATATGCTTCTAAGCTCACCATTTTATTTTGTTTCATTTCCCCAGGGTGCTAGGAGTTGTATTATAATTGATATTTAGGTATATTATATAAGTAATAATAATGTTCTAAAATAAAATACTATGTTTAATTTTATTTTTTCAAATTTAATGTGACATTCAAGAATATAACTAGTTTTCTAAGAAAACTTAACTATTTGATCCCTTAGAATGATATTTCTTGTATCTATTTCCAATGAAATAAAGTAACCACCAGCTCTAGGATATTAGAATCATGGTTGTTACAAGATCAGTATTTCCATAAGAATTTCAGACCCCCATATAAATTTCATCCCATGATTCTAGTAAATATGATAGTGAAATAATTTTCCAAAAATCATCTATGAAAGTAACATTTATTTCTTCAAGATGACTCTAAAACATTTTGAAATCATTCACATGATTTGTCTCCAACCTTCCACCCATCATAATTTTAAGAAACATGCATCAAATCAAGAACACTTCATTTAATTCCATTTCTTTCTCATAAATTTCTATTAGGGATTCCATCAGTTCAACTCCCATCTTCTTCTCCCATATGTTGAAGGCTATATTTCATGTCAAAAACATCATCACCAATACAAGTACTCTTTTATCCAACTTTTCCAATTGACCCTTATCCACTTTTTCATGCATGAATCTATCCAATGGAATTTACAGATCCAATTGGTTGAGATAATATTCTATTTTCACCCTCTAGAATACATAATTGGTTCTATTAAATTGAACAATTCAAACCATTACTTCTCTAGTTTTCATATTTTTTTAGGAATGTAATCTATGTTGAAATCAATATAACATTACGGAAAGTGTGAAAGTTACCTGAATTGTTGATTTTCAAAAACAAAATCTTTGAACCAAGATTTTATACCACTAATTTGGAAGGGTACATCCTTACATTCATAGGATAATAGAATGAGAGTTCATAAGAATATTAAACAAAATAGTGGTCCTTTATAATGAAAATCAAACCACTGAAACTTCCCACATATTAGGGAACTAGAATTAAAAAGTTTGTTTCACCCTAATCACCACCACTAAGTCACACTTCTCACACACACAAAATCAAACATGAAAAACAATATATGAGGACATATAAATGTTATTTGGATTATACTTTCATCTAAAATATGTGGGTGAACACTGTCAAATATTTTATTTTATGAGAAATTAAATTATTAAAATCATTGAAGTAAAAATATATAGTGATTATACTTAATCATAATTAGAAAACCTTTTCTATAGTTACTCAAAAGTAAACATCCTCAAATGTTCCAACCTCTATTTTATAAAATTCCTTACTTGGTTGGACAAGTTGCACCACCATATAAGATTTTTTATTATCCCTACATTCAAAGAGTTCAACCTATGATCTCCTATAGCTAGAACTACCTCAATTCATATACTAATTAAACTCATTCCAATATGAAAAACCCATCTGAAAATCACCAACTTTTGGAAAACTTTCCCATATATTGAAATCATCAGCTTCGACTAGCTTGATGAGTTTGATGGGTTTACTAGAGTTCCTCATTACAGTAAATTGAATCAGATTTCTTAAAGAGGATTAACAATCCCAATACTCTGAATTTTATGAATCTCTCAACACTCAATAAATATCTCCCTAAAATCCATGGTTTTATATAACCTTTTTTTAATGGATAGAGAGAAATGGGAGCTCTATTATTTTTTATTGGAGATATTCTAACCATATTATCATTATTCATGAGGATCAAACTATCAAATATAGGAATCCAAGAACTCCAACATTCAGCCTATATTAATTCATATGTTTTATAAACATTTCATACATTTCAACTCATTGAATCATTTTACTTCAATATATATAATTTTAGAATTTAAAATAATATTAAGAAGCCTAAAATCCTAAAATACTTCATAATATGATAAATAAAATTGATGTATGATAACATGAGTGAAATAATTCTACAAATTAAAGTGTTATAACATAGAGAATGAAACACCATGCTCTGTACTATGTCATGGTGACACACAACACATCATGTTTTATCCTAGGGTATACCACAACATGGTCTAAACCACCATGTCATGGTGGTGACTTTATTGCACAATTCCATCAGTACAGATAGTGATTGAGTTAGGGATCTTACAAATTTGGCTACCTTTTGTACCATACTTTCTCTTTTACAATTTTTTTGGTTTCTTATGATTTCAACTCATTGAATGAAATGATTTTCATGTACTATTTTCATGTGATTAATTTAGGTTTTATTTAAATATTATAATTAAATATTTACTGTAGATGTTGAACACAAATCATTGGTTTTATAGAAGTTATACATTAATATTATTAAAACATATTAATGTTAATGAAAAACATAAAATTAATAAATTAAATTATTATAAGTATTTATAATTATATGGAATGATTGAGATGAAATGTACATGTGTTAATCCAACAAGGTTTTTTACTGAGAGATACACTAATAGTGGAGATGAATCGTGCTATGAATATACATTCCAAAATAAACCACTCAATCCATAAAGTCTCACTATCCTAAACTATATTGACCTCATTATTTGTATACCAACGTTTATTATTCCATTATAATGATAATATTATTTATATAACCATTATATTTCCCTTAATTTAGTTTATCCAGTATTTACTTTACCCACATGTGAATTTATACCTTGATGAGAATATATAAAGCAAGCACAAAATACATAGAAATTTACTTGGCTCAGTCACATTGGGTGATACAAAAGGATAATACAACTATAATATATTGATGCACCAAAATATAATAAATCACTTTCAGTTATTCTTTTATGAAATGTCACTCCAAACCAAGGCTCATTCTCATTACAAAGGTGTAGGGATAAAGCACTATTTCCTAGGGAAACTGTCACGAACCAAATCTGGTCACCACTAAAACCGGTACCAAACTCGGCCTGAGACATGGCCCTAAGAGAGTTCTTGATCTCCATGGGCTGGCACAAGTGCCCGGGTATCATAAAATGATAATTGGGAATGATTTACCTGAGTTTATAAACTTAAAACAACAAATAAATCCAATAAAACAAAATCTGGATTTTTCAAACCAAACAATCTTTTACAAAAATTCAGAACTGAATTAAATAGTTTAAAATAACTCACAAAGACTATAAAAAAGGTAAAAAACCAAAAATAAACATCCAAAGAACCCTCATGGTAAGGGGCACCTCCCTCAATCCATCTCCACAAAACTTCACGATCAAGGACCTACTAGAAACCCGAACCACTGGCACTAAAAACTGTACCCAACCAGCGACAAAAAAAATAAGCAAGTATACTTACACCCAAGGGTGTATGTAGGGTGTGATAAAATTCCCATTAGGATACCACCACTAATATATTCCATGTGATAAACATTCAAAGATGAAAATCTTTCAATTTTTCATAAATAGGAAATGGTAGTTACAATTTTTAAAAGATGCAACTTAAAAATTAAAGCAGTTTTCAAATGGGATATCATTAAGAATCAACACTTTTAAAAATAATTTCAACACTACTTAATTTTCCATCCAACCATACCATATGTCAATGGTAACCACAATGTAACTAATGAGAACAAGAAATAGGAAATAACCCCTAGGCACTAGCTCGTTCTGGGTCCCAGGTACCTCTTATCTCGGTTAGAGTAACCATCACAATATATGCTCTCATGCACGATCCAGTAGTAGAGAACATACCAATAACCTAGTGGTACCCAATAATCACCATCATTGTATATTTAGTGTTGTAATCATCAATCTTTCTATGTGAAACTGAGGCCAAACCCCACAGATTCACTAGCATACTAGTACATGTCCACCCTCCTAGATACTTGGGTTTCCCTCTTGTGCTCAAACAAGTTCAAAAGGACAAGAAATATATTTTTCACATGTAAATATCACTTTCACATCACACATTCACCAAAAATCCCACATGTACATCACACAAGTCAAAAAATCCATTTTTTCATTCAAATTAATTTTGAAATCAAACTCACATCAAAATAGCCCACAACACATTTTTCACATCTTTCACAATTCAACAAATCCATTAAAAATTTTATAAAATATTTACCAAGATGATAAAAATCACATAACATCTAACTTACATGTTACATATTACCATTTTGATAACCGAATTCCATGTTTCACATCACACTCACAAAAAACAGCCTGAAAACATGTTTCACACCCACATCACAATTTCATAAATCACCTCGAAAAATTACAAAACATTACCAAAACATTTGACATAAAAAAAATGACCACTTTATCTTCCAAAAACTCATTTTAAGAACACACTACCACCAAAACAGTACATAATAAACCATTTCAGACTTTGTGAAACTCATTAAATCATTTACAATTTTCCTAAAACCAACCAAAGGGGTATCACTATGTTTTTCCCACAAAAACCAATTCCAAATACTCTTTCAAAGACAAAATCACACTAATACCAATAAAAATCAGAATTGTAATCCCTATAAATGTTTATTTAACCACTCTAAAGTATAATAAAATCAACTCAAATAATACCACAAAATATGCACATAAAAACACACATTTTCATAAAACACTTTCAAGAGGCATTGCATGGTTTCACACATAAAAACCATTAAAAGACCCTATTTTAAACCCAAAGGCACACTAAGACCCTACCCAAGTATAATTGGTAGCCCAACAAGATTTATTACACCAATTTCACATATTATAAAACACACCCAAACAATACCCCAAGGGTTACACATGAAAAACACCCAATTTCAAACTAAAATGCAACAATAAAATTAAATGTTTAACCAAATCCATCATAAAACGTTTTCTCACCCCACATAGAATATGAGGAACATGAAAAATAAGTAATTCAATCAATATAACTCATCTAGAAATTATTACACATGGAATCACCTACCGAAAGTGTCTAAACCCTAAAATATTGGCGCGAAACATCAACCACACCACCGTCACACCTCAAGGAAGTGAAAAGAAACCAAAAACCTCAATATTTCACTCAAAATACATGAGTTAGACCATATTAAAGAACCCAAACTTTTGAAAATTTTAGAAATCAAAAAAGGGTGAAAGAAACCCTAAGGAAAGAGAATAAATCAAAGAGATAAAGACTTACTTGTACAAATCTTGAAGAGATTTCCCTAAATCGACCAAAATCTTAATCTCCAAGTAACCAAAACTAGTATGGAGGCACGAAGAAGTAATATTAAGTCATGTGGGTACTAAAATGGGGGCAAAGAATAAAAAATGAATGTATTATGAAAGAATCATTTACCTCTTCAAATCTGGTCGATTTGAGAAAGATTAAGAAAGATCGCCCTAATTCGCGGTCAAATGAGCTCCAAAAATGAGAAACCAATAATGGGGGAGCTTCTAGGAATATTTTCTTCGAGAGGGAGGTATAATCACCAAAAAAAAAATATATGTTAAAGGATTAAAACAAAATTTAAAGTAGAAAATGGGCTTACGGTCAGGTCTAATACCTTAAATAAAAACCCAAATACACCATGATTATGGATTTATAAAGGCTCCAAATTGACATGGTGGTGTTAATAGGTCAGGGGAGGCCATTTATAAATTTTAATGGATGAAAAGTGTTGAAAAATGAAGGAGTTGTATATGAAACAAATTTGGCTTTTAAATCTGGAAATGGGATCACGGTTTGGCCCAAATTTTCAAAACCCACCATTTCCATCAAAATTCATTGGAAAGCCCCAAAACACATCAATAATGAAAATTAAATGAAAAATTCCTTCTAAATAAGTCAAGGATGTGACAGAAACTCCCTAAATCCTCCCTTTACCCTCATTGCTCAAGAAAAGAAAAGAAATTATCATGAAATAAGGTATAGGGATATAAAATTATCACCTTTTTTATTGTACAAAGTGTATATGGGTACTCCTTGATCTCCCCGTTCTCTCCTCCTTCACAAAAAAATTTTGAACATCACCATGAAAACAACTCTTCTTTATTTATAATTCCCCGACCCCAGTTACCCAGAGTCGGTGCATTATTTTAATACATTTGCGTGATTACAAGGAATCAAGACCCGAAAGACCTATCAGTTTAACAGTATTAAAAAATATATTACATACATGAACATTACATTACACCTTAGAAAATAAAACACAACATAAATGTTATTTTCATAATGCCATTAATCTCCTAGCTTAACCATGCTTATAAATCATAATACACTTCTTGGAATCCTAGGAAAATAAAATATAAGAAATGGGTGAGCTCAAATGATCAGTAAGGGTAAGAAATACAGCAGAAGATAACATAAATATTAGGTATGGTGGATAACTCAAAACCCATGCCTTTACAAATAATAAACATGAACACTTTATGGAAGGAATATGAGATGAGTAAATAAGCCATAATAAAACATATTCATGGTTATTCTACTAGTTTAATAACCACATGAACCATGAATAATATTTTCATAATGAGGGAATGTATAATGTGGGACATTCTAAAACATTTTGTCAAGGCCTCAACCAAGATGTCTAAAAATGATTAAGGTCTCGGCCAAAACCATATATCAAATTGGGAAAGGCCTCAGCCAATTCCTTGTATAATTGTCTCATGAGACCTACCGATGCACCAAGGAGCTATAGAGGGCTCCACCCATCACTTACTAAGTCCAATACATTCCTCATATGAAAAGGTTAAAACATAACATAAACATTTTTAATAAAACTAGCATACGAAATGTCAATAATATAACCCTAAAACATGAATGGTATAAAAAAAACACATCCATGGTCAAATATATCACAAAACCTTCAATACAATAGGGAATATTTTTATCATAATAAATCAACCTCAATCAAGAATAATATCCCTAAAGGATGTTGACATATTTTAAAATGATCAGTAAAAATCGTTGAGAGAAATATACTTTTTTTATGAAATCATTTAAAAGTCAGATAATTTATAAAGGAATTCATTTAAAATATGGTTTTGAATTAAAGTGTCACATGCCAATTTGAATATTTTTAAAGGAATTAACATTTTAAAACATTCATGTCCATATAAATAAATTCTTAAAACCATTTTGAAAACATGGACATTAATGAAAAAAATTTAGAAGAATGGATCTTTAAAAAATTTAAAATGATGTTTTAGTAAAAATTCACTTATAAATAATCCCTTTGAAAACTATTTTATGAAACATGGACATGGATAATAAATATGTCCCAGTAGATACTTAGGTAAAAATAACCTCGGATAATAAAGAGATTGCGAAATTAACCCTTACCTTGCACTTTCCTTTGGTCGAGGGTACGTTTAACCTCATGTATAATGACCATAGTATGTTATAAAAATATTCTAGAACTATATTAATATTTATTATATCATACATGATTCATTTATGACATTATACTACCCATTTAATAATTATTTCCATGTAAAATCAACATTTTGGGTAATAATCGCTTTCTTTATCGTACGTGTTTTAACATGTTATTCTTGATCATATCATTTAGATCATGATTTACATACTTCCAAAATATAACATGTGAATTATATATCATATATATTTAGAATATAAATATGTATAATATTTAGATGTATGAAATGGAAAAACCCGTTTATGGAGATGGTAGGTCGTACATACGCATAAACCATGTTTCCATTTTCATATCATATTGAATAGAAGTAAGTGAATAAGATATATGTAAGTAAATACATACACACACATATATATATATATATTAAGTATCATTATTATGTAATATATTACATATTTTTTAATATATATATTTTTATTTTCATCATTGGATGGTGAATGTGGAAATGAATCCCATCGCTTCATGGAGATGGTAATCTGTATGTACGCGCGAGCGACCATATCATTATATTGATGGTGAAATCATATGTAATTGGATGGTATATCATATATAAAGAATCATTAACATGTTATATTTATTATTTACATCATTTATAATCATTATTATACCCATAAAAATAATTAAGTGTTTGAATAACACACTACACCACGACATGGTGATGGTAAGTTGTACGTACACACGTAAGGAAACAACAAATAAATAGGAAGTAGAAGAAGAAAATAACTTGAAAGAGGGTGGTGAAATTATTACCTCTTCTTTGGGTTTTTCCTTTTGAATTGATCAAAAGGGCTCCTTAAGGTGGCTTTATGATAAAATTAAGGACTATAGGTTT
The DNA here is from genome assembly GCA_963277665.1 of Viscum album. NCBI lineage: Eukaryota > Viridiplantae > Streptophyta > Magnoliopsida > Santalales > Viscaceae > Viscum > Viscum album. The sequence continues at coordinate 842,858,437 of OY728128.1, forward strand.
ATGTGAGGAAAGTTGGGAGGATATTTGGGAATGTTTGGACCGAGTCAAATGGCTTTGGATGTGTGATTTTGAGAGAAGGGGAATTACCCTTTTATAAGAGAGGTGAAAGTCACTTTAGTAAAAGTTTGAAATATTATTTTATAATAAAATCATTTTCGGTTTATAATGGATCAAAAATGATTTATTTATAGAATAAGGTGTGTATGGGTCGAAAACCACTCAACCAATAGGTTTTAGATAGGTTTAGTTCACCATATTAACCTTATCTTTTAGATTTAACTCATAGTTAAATAGTTTAACTTTTACCATGTCTTCTTGTATTCTTACACTATATGGTTAATAAAAATACTCTAAACTTACAAGAGAACCTAAAGTGGTTAAATAATGACATATATAATATTATTTAAGCCCTTTTTCCAAACCTTAGATTTTTAGAAATATTATATAATTTAATAATATAATATTTCTTTTAAAAACTCATTTATGTCAATTTTGACACTATTTAGTATTTGGTTTTTTTGAAAGTCATCACAACTTGATTAGTTCGAACAAGATACATTTCATAAATACTAACATGTCATATTCACTTATAAAATTCCTGGATGTTATAAAAACTTTGAAATTATATTTATTTTAATATTTATAATACCATTTATTTGATTCTTTCATTAATTAGGTAATTACTACATCATCATTGTGTCACAAATAAATTTAATTATTTAATGTATAAAAATTATAATTAAAATACCATGATGTATGAAATCATTTTATCTTTATAATTAATATTTATAGTCAAATTTATCTTATGTATAACCCTATATTAAAAATGGTTTAGTTATTAAACTTTGAATTTAACACTTTTAACTCTTCTTTAAATAAAATAATAATAAATGTCATATTCTAATCCAAGTGGACCAAAGAGGATCATATTTTATTCCTAAGTATATTTTTGGTCGAATTTCACTTATCCAATAGAATTTGGACTTGTGTTAGGGTAATTATAATATAATATTTACCCTTAATTACCCTATTTACTTTTAACCGTGGTAAATAAAAGTCAAAAGTTACGATTCACCAAAAATTATTTTCATATTATTAAACCACATTTTAATTACCAATTTAAACCATGTCTCTCATTTTTTTAAAATTAAACTCAAAAAAGTGGTAAAATTAAGTATTATGCAAATTTGCAAGTTCTCCTAGAAGGTGGGTAAAAGACGGTAAAAAGTTCAACAAAAATTTATACATATAATTTTACTATAAAATGACTCCAATGAATTAAATTGAACTTATATTGGTAATATATATCTATTTTGGCTTAAAATAAATTGAAATAAAATAAATAATTATTTAAATAAAAAGTCGGTTTTAAACAATAACGTAGTGTTTTCACTATTCATCAAAAATGGGATGTTTTCAGAAAAATACCAAAAATTATCCATAAGCTAATTTTGATATTCAAAATTAAAAAATGAATTATATTTTACCAAATTCAAAACATATAAGTTTCATTAATTAATTTAAAATTAATTCATGTTGTCAAAACCAAAAAAGAGGGTTTTTTAAAAGTAAAAACTATCAAAAGATTGACATGTGTTTATGTCAAATTTAAATGTGAAATTACTTATAATAACCTAAATTGTGTTAAATTATAAAAATATAATCTAATTATACTTCTAAACAATTCAAATTCATAATTTATCACTATAAATTATTTCGATTAAAAAGGTTTTTTTCAATTAAAATTTAGTATTTTTCATTATTCATCAAAATATGAAAGTTTTCAGAAAAGTACCAAAAAGTTATCCAGACTAAATTTTTATGTCTAGATTCTAAAGAAGAACTTAATTTATTTAAATTGAATATATAAAACTGTCAAATATTGGTTTTAAATAGGGTTTTCCATTAAAAGGTGGTAAAATTGCATTTTTTGAAAAAATGAATTTGTTCTCGTATTATGTCTAAGAAACACATAATATGGGTGTTAAAATTATATAGAGTATATAAGATTAAAAATGAAGTAAATACTATTCATAACCACTTTTTGAATGGATAATTTGGTAAGTTTTGGTGCGCTCGAACTCAGTGTTGCATGTAGCGCAAGTTATTGAATTACTTTAATGAGATAATGTACTATGAAATCTTGGGGTGTTACATTCTTTGTGTAGATGTTCAATGAATTTCTAGGGAACAACTACCACTTATTTGGAAATATCTTCAATTTATTCTAATACTCTCCAACGTTTTCTTTCCCAATATCTATCAATTTTATAATTCTTTTATCTATCTATATTTTTTTATAGTAGAAAAATCCTTTATTTACATATATTGAAATCTCTATATAAATAGGATGTCCCCTTTCTAGATTTTCTTTTTCTTTTAATATAAGATAAGTTCTTATAGTTTCTTTTTATTTAAGGATTGTGTTTATTTGAATATATTGGGAAAATAAATTCATAAACACCTTTAAAATAAGATTCAAACTCAATGAATTATGATCGCTTCTAACTCCCTGAAAGATAGGAAGTTTTAAAATGGGGTAATATTTTTGACTCAACATTATCATTGTGTAACAACCATTATTAAGGTGAAATGTACATACTATTATGAAAATCATGGATCATACTAATTATTTAATATTTTTTTAATATACCTTTAATTAAAATATCACATTTTAATTCATTCTCCATGACATTACGTCCACCATATAGTAGAAAACTATAATTTTAAGGCATCTAAGTTACATCACAGGTACCATATTTATGTTGTGAACTCAAGTGTAGTTCCTTGGATTTATTACTTCACATAAAATAATTTATCCAACCTAAGATCAATTTATTTATATGAAAAAAAAATTATGACATGACCAAACATCTAGTGATATGATTCCTCCATGATTATTCTTACCTATCAAAGTTTTAATATTCTGCAAGACCTTTGTGGCATAGTATTATTTCATAAAAATTTTAAACTCTATATAATAAAACCCTTAAAAACATATTTTCATGAAAATATTATTACTTAAAATTTTTAAATATTCAATTAAAATATCTACTATGACATATAACTTTTAATGGAATTCCACCCACTAAGACTTCAAATTATTCTTACCTGAGCTTTGGACCTTTGGATTTAAAATTATGTGTGCTATTTAATGAAATAAATTACACCTATAAATCCACTTTAAAAAAATTATGACCTCTTTATAAACAAATTGTGGGTTTCTGATTACTCATATGTTCCTAAATGATTCTCTAGGTTAACCTTACGCATCATTCAGAAATCTATAATCAATATTATATTGATTTATAAATTCCAAGTTTCTCATAAATTGATTCCTTTATTCATTTCTTATTCTTATACATTAAATGTAACACCTGTGTTATTTTCACATAGGATTTGGGAATTCTAATTCAATCATATATGGATCCATAATTTATTCATATAGAAGGACCAAACATATCCACCTTCTCCAAAACTTGTTTATTAATATTTCATTATCAATATCCCTCTCAATTAAGATACACTGGAAGTATTTTAGCAATAAAACTCTTTTATAAAAGAAAAAAATATTCATTTGGAAAATCTAACTTAATTATTTTCCAATTATTTGACTATTATAACACCATATACTTTCTACTACAGCTTTAGTATAATGAATCCAACTCTATAATCATGTAGACTATCACCAATGGTTGACAACTCTAAAATTTTTCAACAATAAATCCAACATCATGTATAATTAATTTATTATTGGATGATAATAGTCTTACCCTTAGGTTTTTTATAAACACTCATTCTAAATCCAATACTATCCAATACTACAATTATTCCATTGAAAAACCTGGATTCATGATACTTACTTTTTTCTATTTTATAATAAATCTAAATAAAATCCAATAATGATAATCCTTTAAAAATGTTTACCTAGAGAGACAATGGATTCAAATTCATCTCTGATGTTGATATCATTCTCCCCTAGCCTTCTTAATTTCAAATCTTAAACACTTTGATACCAGTTGCTTTGTAGTAGGTAATATTAGCTGATACCAATGTATATAAACTTAAATAATCAATAATGGGTTCATTTTATATCAATTTCTCTATGACTGAAATTTTGATAAAACTATTTCAATGAAAATATAACCCTTTATCATTGAAATGCATAGGGGTTCCATAAATAGATCATCTTCCCCTTTGTTAATAAAATACTTGTACTGGATTTAGAGAGACTAAGCTCCCCCTTTGAAATAAATTCAACTATATCCTTTCACCACTTGTTGGTCCTTTTGAGCTCTTTCCCACTTATTGAGCTCTATCCTATACTCCTAAACATTTATCTATGATTTATACTATAAATAATATTATTAAGAATTCCAAAAAAATTATTAATATTTTTATAACATAACTTGTTCAAAAATATCTATATTTTTATTTCAATATCAAAAAACCCTTACAACTATAACTTTACTCTCAAATATTTTTCAGTGAGAGAAATTACCACTTAGAAAATAGTCATCGACAAATCCTTTAATCCCACAAGGTCGGAACATAGTGTATAAAATCATAGATTAAGTTAATAACACCAATGTTGGCCAATGAACTCACTTACTTACACTAATTTCATATAACCATATAATGTAGCTTATATCAAGGAAACCCATTGTGATCTCAATCACATTTTAACAAAATAATTATTTAATAACCATGAAACACTAAATATGTGAGCCATTTAAGTTTTAATTTATGGAATAACTATTAAGACCATTTTAATAAAAATGATTTCTTCTTTTGATTGGATCTTTTTCCTTAGTTAATAGGTATAACATTTTCCTGATATCTAGATTAAAATCCCATGAGTGTATCAAATATTTTTAGAAGTTATATAATTTATAATAATCATGAGATTAATTCATTTTATATAGTTTTGATATCCTAAAGAAGTTTTTATGATATCAAATATTAGAATAAAACAAATAAATCATAGATTTCATTCTTATTTCCACATCTCTATCAAGGTTTCATATTATCTATTAAAGGTTTAATACCAATCACTATTTCTATCACATAAGTTATTTCTTTCATATCATTTTAATTTCTAATTTATAATGTCTTCCTTTAAATCTTCCATAAAAATCATATCTCCCATAAAAACCTATAACACTTCAACATTGATTATGAAATTTAAATAAATATGGAGATGGGATACATCAGGTTTCCTCAAGTCAAGGATGGTGGTGTGTCAATATGGATCACCAATTTTCCTTTATCCTTCATTTTGGAATCCATATTGTGATAAAATAGTCTTTATAGAATAAAATTCCTCATCATTCTCCTTGGGATTCACCCATTCTTCATAGCCTAATTCATTAGTGTTTCCTCCTTAGTTTTTCTTTCCATTAATGATTCTCAACTAAACAAAAATTGTTATTTTATTTTATAAACCATATTTCTTCATTGATTATCCATAAAAGAACCATTATATTTCAAAACTCATACCTTGATCTATGATAATTATTCCCATAAGGTTTATTTTCTTCATTAGAATATGAACTTATTTTATTTTTCTAAATCCTCTTATTTTTATTCCAAGAAATATTTCATTCAATAATGTATTTAGAAATCATATTCAGACCTATTTCATAATTTTGATCTTCTTCATCCAACCCATGAATTATATTTCTCAAAATAATATATTTACCACTAAATGTGTGATAATTTTTTATTCATTCCAATTGAATATATATTTTTATCTCTATTAAAAATAGAATTAGCATGATAATAATTATTAGAATAAAATATATACCTCCTTTGTTATAGTTGGGGCCTTGATTTTATGAAATTTATCTTATCTTTATATTAATAAATATATTTTAATGTTTTATAGAAAAAGATATAAATTTTTCCATGTATTCAAAGATAAAATCACATATCACCATACCTTTTATTTATGGAACTCATTCTTTAATCCTTACACTTGTAGATATTTTTTCATGTTTTACAATACTTTAATTATTTTCATATGTCATTAATGAGAACCCTATTTTATTTTCCTCAAAACCACTAAAGGATTTTTTTTCACAATATTTAGTTAGGAACTATAACACACCAAGATTTTTATGAAATATTTCTCTTTAAATATTTTTATTTCTTCAATTTCTTTGGTTTCAAGAAATAGTGAGTTTAAACAAAAGGTATGACATTATTAAAATATTATGTGACTGTTGTAACCTAGACGTTAAATTAAAGGGTATGAATAGTATTATCAAAATTATAAAATACATATATAAATTACATAATTAATAAAAACTTATTGATTAATGCTTATGAAATAAGTACTCAATTTTAAATAATGTTATTTTATTCTTCAAAAGTATGTTTTCTTCAAAAAAAAATTTATCATGAAAATAATTTTATTTTTTTAAAATGGGTGAGGGCCAAGCCCCCTTTATTGAAATTAAAAAAAATATTGAACCTATTTTATCATTGGTAAATATTAAACCACTTACAATAAGGGAAAATGACTAAAAAATAAAATAAACAAAGGTCAATAAGATCCTACAAATTTAACTATTTTTATTGAAAACTATATTTTATTTTCACCCATTTAAAAATTCTCCTTTTATTTTAAAATTTTTTCAAAGTAAAATTAATAATATTATATTATTAAAAACCCAATTATGTTCATTTTAATTAATTTAATTTTTTAATTTGGGATAATAACATTTTTATACATAAAATGGATTTTTTATGAAAACTTGTTTTTCGTTGTGTTTTTCTGGTTTAATTTTATATTAAATTCTTACACTTATATGTTTTGAATTTTGAACAAAGAATTTCATATTTGGATTCCAAAGGACCAGATTTGTTAACTAGGTTAGTAAACTCTATAATTTTTGTCATCGTGAAAAATGGTAAATCGGGTAATTAGAGGTTAAATATAAAATTAAAAGAATTATTAAATGGCCCAAACACTTACCTAAATATCATTGTATAAGTATATCTATACCATTATCATCCAAGCATATAATTGATGACATTTTTAGCCACTCTGATAAGATTGTGACATTTTTAATATTTTATTTAATGAAAAGTCAAACATGTCATACTCTTATTTTTAATAAGTGTAAAATTTTAAATATGTTGTTATCCAGATGATATGTTAAACTATAAATATAATGTGGAAATATAAAAGATTTATATTCATCATTGTAATTTATTTTTAATTTTTAGTGAATAAATAATTACCTTAAATTCTTTCACAACATTGATTCAATAATTATTTAATTAATTAAAAAATTAAATAAATGATATTAAAAAAAATAAAAGTATTATAATTTGATATAATTAAGGTATAAACGAATTTTTTATATTACCATGAAATTTATGAGATGTGTAAAAAATAATTTGTTCAAATTCTAAGTGTTTTATTGATTTTATTAAATTCAACATAATGAATAGTGTCAAAATTGACACTAATGATATTTTATGAGAATAATATTTTATTAAATTATTTAAAAATATGAAAAATATTAAATAAGAATAAATAGGATAATATATGGGCTAAAATATCATTCACTATCCATTTATGAGTCAATATTTACCTTATATATAAAATTATAACTATTATAGAATGAAAAATATATTACGAGGGTTAATGTTAAAATAGGTTAATAAAGGTGTTAAACTAAAATATAAAGCTTAAAATAGAAATTAAACCTGCAAAAAAATTTATTATATGATGATATGTAAATTATATTCTGAATTAGTATTGAATTCATTAACATTTTAAATTATTTGAAGATAGAAGAGTATAATTTTATTTTATTTTTTTAGAAAATTCCAAAAGTGCCCCTCACCTCAATTATAAAAGGATACCTCCTCCCTCACATATTTACACCACTTTGGCCCTTCAATATCTAACATAATCTAAAACATTATCATATAAAATTATATATCCACATTATATTGGTTTTTTTTCTTCCTAAAGGACCAACCTTAGATCCAATTAGTAGAGATCTAAAGGAGTCATTTCGAAGAAGAGGTAATAACTCTAATAGATCACTGTATTTTTCTAATCTTCTATACCTGTAATAAATATGTCATATATATAATAAAATATTAAATTCAGTATCCTAAATTTTCTTAAATTTTATTATGATTATTAAATCACCATTATGAACCATCTTTCCTATCAAATAAGAATTAAAAGTATCGCTCGTGTGTTTGTATGACTTTTTTGTCTCCATGTAGCGATATAATTCATTCTTCATAACCATATTTTATGGATGGGTATTATGATGGATTTAATGTTTATATATGATATTTTTTACATAATTATACTTCTATAATGATAATATCATGTCTACATTCTTATCATCCAATATTTTGGGGTATGATAAAGTCGTTCATGCGTACGTATGGACTACCAACTCCACTATGGTATGTGATTTATTTTTAATTTATATGTTTCATAGATGGTAATAATGATGAAATTTATTAATATATATGATCTATTTTATATAATAATAATTCTTTAAATTTGAATTATTATTTATCTTTCTTTCATTCCATCAATCGAAAAATGGAAACATCATTCATGTGTACGTACAGTCTACCATCTCCATGAAAAGTCTAATTAATTTTTATATTTCTAATTTTTATGAATAATTATAAATATATATAATGAATATATATAATTTTTATACTATTATTATCATTCTATAAATTATGGGACCATGATTAAAGTATAATGACCAGGACTGTTGAACTGAAACATGCTTGGAAAATGAAGCAGTTATTACCTAGAATAGGTATTTTAATAACAAATTATTAATAAATGGGTGATAAGGTGTTATAAATAAATTATACATGGTATGATAGACATATTTTTATATAATACACATATAATAAATCCATATTTATTATACATGAGGTTTGAACATGAACATGGGAGAGACTTGAGGTAAGGTATTTTCATCTCACTTTTATTTATATGGGACACATATTATATTCAACACTTGTTTCTTTTATGTGGTTCATATACTACTCATGAATATATTTTATGATAATTAATGATAATTTTTTTGGGATTTAAATATCAATTTATTATTCTTTCTTTCATGGGTCTTCTGATTTAATTGTTTCCAAAGCGGTAAGGGTTTAATTTAAAATCACATATTTATTCAGAATTCTTTATGTTTAAATATTCATTAGGGAATATTTCTCTTCCATTTCCATGTTTTCTAGAAATATTTTCCAAAAGTTTTTCACAATTTTTTAAAAACATTTTTACCTATTTTTTACTTTTTACAAAATAATTTGAAAAAAAATATTTTTATAATTTTCTAAATGAGATTCTTTGTGACTTTTTCCACAAAAAAATATGGAAGGAATGGATTTTTATCTTTTATGGAATTAGGGTATTTTCCTTCTATCATAAAGCCTTAATTATTTGAATCTTATTTAAATTATTACAAAGTTATTTTCAAAGAAAACAATTTTCATTTATAGTTACATAACTTTTTAAAAAATGATTTCAAAATGGAAAAGATATCTCCCTAAAGAATTATATCAATTGATATTTAAAAAAATTTCCCATCTAATATAATATTATTTGATGTTAATAATTCTTTAATGGGGATAAGATCTAAGAATATCATCCTTATTCTTTCTATGAATGGGTTATTTTTATGATGGCATAATGTTTATAAATCCCTATTTTTCATGAGTTATGTTATGATGAAATTTTTAAGAAACTCACTTCTTTTTATGGGTTCTGATATGATAAATGATTTATGATCCTAGGGAACACATATATATAGTTTTCATTATTTTAGGGGTGGTAACTATATATCCCTCCAATTAATTTGGTAATGAATTTAATCTCATGATACAGTTAAGGGAAAAAAGTCAACATGCTTGATCTATTATGGGAAAAAAGTGAATGTGCTTGATCAATTATATGAAACAAGTCTATGTTCTTGATCTGTTATGGGAAACAAGTGTTGATTCTTGATATGATGGTATTTTTAGTTAAAATTAACATATAAAATGGTTTATATACTTATGATTATGCCACACAATTTTATTACATGGGATTATGGTTCTTGATTGATTTATGATGAATTCTCATTCTGATGATTCATGTATTTTGAAATGTTAATTTTTTATACCATGACTTGTGTTTATGATCTATTTAATGTCTAGTATAAAAAATTTATGTTATATCCATGATCACATACCCTTATTATTTTCTTATTCATTCATATGATCATAGATTGATATATCCTATGTTTACCCTTACTGAGAATATGAGAACACCCTTCTTATGTTTTATTTTCCCTGAGTTATGAGGAAAGATGTTAAAATAATTATATCTAGAAGGATTTATCATGGATGATATTGATGACCTTTTGTGAAATAAGAAAATTTGGGTATGGTGGGAGATGATAGTGATCTTTATGAACTAGTTTTTTAAGAACCCAAGTTGTTAATATTTTTTCCTAATTCTCTAAAAATATAAACCTAAAAGGTTTTTTGGGTGTGTAAGTGATCCAATATTTCCTTTTTAAATTATATGTTTTTATGGGAAAAAATTATTAAAATTTATCAGTATCAAATCCAAAAAATGTAACATTTTGTTTTTTTTATCGAATCCATAATTGTGGGTTTTGAGGCTGTTACAGTTGGTATTACAGCTAGGTTTAGACAACATTAGATATTAGGATGTTTTATTTAGAAGTTATTTTAAAAGTTATGGATACCATCAGGGGTATATAATTTTGAGGTTGAAAATAATATTAGAGTCTTATACACACCTTTTAGGGTTTTAAGTGATGGAAAATTAAGTATGGTAATGATATTTTGGGATTGGTATATTTAAATTTTAATTTTAACATAAATAATTATTTGAGGAGGAATGAATTTATATTTTGTGGACATAATTTTTAAATTTATGTATAATATTTAGGTTTTTTATGATCTTTCATTTTGAGTTAATTTTGGGTTATTACATTTTGGGATGAAAAATGGAAGGTATGAGATAACCTTTGAGTTTAAAACATTTCCTTAATGATGAATATATTAAAGTTATTTTTTAAGAATTTTATCACATTTATAGGAATGTTGTAATAATTATATTAATATTGTATTATAAAAAAGTACAACTTGTGGAATGGGTGACAACTTTTCACGTCCAGAAATTCTATATCGATTGAACCCACAACTAAAGGGAAATAAGCGTGAAATGCCTAACACTGGCCTATATGATGACCTGGTTAGTATGACATTATTTTTATTTATTTAAATTAACTATAAGATAGAATATAAATTAATTTTGGCGACATATATTTTATCATATAGATGACCATGGGATTAGAAATTGATTTGGTGTTAAGTGATTAATGTTCTATTTGAATACATTCACTATTTTGGTAACCCTATATGATTAAGGTAAATAGAATATTATGGAATTTTATTTGAGGAAGAAAATTTGAATTGTATTTTGGAGGCATATATGAATTTATTATATATTTATGGTGATTCCGGTTATTTATAATAATGGTAATCATATCTTGAATATTATATGTTTAGGGAATGTATATTTTGGGAGAGAGACACAAAATTTATCTTGGGAATACTATGTGATAAAATCCTTATAATTTTTGGGTTTTTATATTAGTATGGAATATTTTGAGGAATTTTAAAGATATTTATTTATTAAATGATATAAGTTGAACATTGGGTATTACTATTTATTTTTTTATATTAATTTATTTTTATTTATATGAAGATTTATTCTTTTAAGAATCATATTATCTTGTGCTCACAATTTTAGTTTTTTTTAATGCATAAATATAGGATGATTATATTTTTATAATTTTTTGGATTATGAGATATATTAGAGGTTTATTCTATTTCTTCATACATAAAAAATTCATCTTCAATACTCATCATTTGGAGAAAATATGATATTGTGGTGGAAATTGATTAAATGATTAAAATATACTTTCCAAGTAAGTATATTTCCACATGTTCATATATTATGAATTAAATTAATTAATCAACTATAGGAAAAGGATAATAATAATAAAATGGTATCTTATAACCTTCAATTATGATTAATTGATGGGATTTTTCCCATTGGTGGTTTATGATTTTGTGATTGTTAACTTTCTCAAGATCATTCCCATTCTTATGATAAATGATCAATGGATATTATTTTTCATCCATGTCTATATATTCAAACCCAACTAATTTTATTGTATTCGTAATCATAGTTTTTTGGGGACCTTCACATTTCCCTTTCTCTCTTTTCAAGAGAAAGTTTTATTAGCCCTTATTGCGATGTGGGTTTCCATAAAGAAATTTTCAAATGAAACAACCTATGATAACCAAGAAACAATTGTGAGGAAACAATTTTTTAAAGGAAGGAGAATGTAAAAACTTGATATTTTTATGAAATATTTATCTTTAAATATTTTTATTTCTTTGATAGATTGTGTTTCAAGCAACATCAAGTTTAAACAAACCGCATAACATTCTTAAAAAATGAGTGAGCATTATAACCTATCCAATAAATTGTTTGGTGTGAATAGTATTAACTGAATTGTGGAATATATATATATATATATAAAAGGACTTAATCATTACAAATTTATTGATTAATGATTATTAAATATGTACTCAATTTTCTATACTGTTATTTTATGCCTCAAAAATATTTTTTCTTTAAAAATGTTTTTTATTGAGAAAATATCAAAATTAAAATATTTGATGTATATAAATTTTATTTTATAAAAATAATATCATTTTTTATATTATAATATCAAAATTAACTTTCGAAAAAATTTGGATTTTCATAAAAATATATATTTTCCAGTGAATACTAAAAGATACTTATTTTATTGAAAATTGTATTTTCGTTTCAACCATTTGAAAAGTTACATTTTACTTTAAAATGGTTTAAAACTAAAATTATTTATATTATATTATTAAAAACTATTTATGTTAATTTTAGTCAATTTAATATTTTAATTTTTTATAAAAACATTTTTATACATAAAAGGTGATTTTTTTGAAAAACTACTTTCTATTGTATTTTTATAGTTTAATTTTAAATTAAATTATTAAAATTATTTGTATTGAATTTTGAAAAATGGATTTCATATTTGGATTAACATGGTCCAAATTTACTAAATAGATCCCCCTTTATTTTTGTACAATATCAATAGTAAACTTAGTATTTTTGGTTACCTCAGTAAAGAATAAATCGAGTACTTAAAGGTTAAAAGTAAAATGATAAGAACTATTAAATGACCCAAAAACAAAACTAAATATTATTATATAAGTATATCTAAACCATTATTATTCAACGTGATATTTTTTAGACACCTGGATAATATTATGACATTTATAATATTTTATTTAAAAAACAGTAAAATGTGTCACACTCTTATTTTTAATAAATGTAATATTTTTAATATATATTTATCCAGAGGATGTCTTCGAATATAACTATTATTTTGAAATATAAATTATTTATATTCATCGTGGTAATTATTTTTAATTTTTAGTGAAGAAATAATTTCCGTAAATTCATAAACAATATTGGTGCAAAAAAATATTTAATTAACTTAAAAACCAAATAAATGATATTAAAAATATTATAATTTGGGATAATTAAGATCATCCAAGAATTTTATAGATGAAAATTTCTTGTTTTGTATTTTTTAAAAAAAAAATTATTTATAATTGTTTTATTGATTTTATTAAAGTCAAAGTAATGAATAGTGTCAAAATTGGCACTAATGGTATTTTTTGAAAGTAATATTTTATTAAATTATTTGAAAATCAAAAAAAATATTAAATAAGGAAAAATGGGATAGTATATGCTCTAAATTATCTAATATTATCCATTTATGAGTCAATTGTTTCCTTGTATGTATAATTTTAACCTTTTAAGTGGAGGGATGGTGAATGAAGGGGAGTCAAGTGAAAACCCTAACAAACAAGGAATCTGTAGAAAGAACATTCCTAATGAAATATTCCAGGATGATTGGTAGTTGATTTAATCTAAACATCTTGGTCATAAGGATATCTTCACATAGGTGACTAAAAATCCAATACCATTCTCATCTAATGATGTCAAGCCAAATAGAAACTTTGCTGAAGTTGGGAAGTTTGCATCAGGAATTTTCTTCTCTAATTTTGATACACCTCCTCCCTAATGTGTAGTTAATAAAGGTAGAATTTACAATGTTTTGGAGAACCAGGAGGCTGTTGAATAAATAATTATCCTTTTCAGATACTCAATCATTGCTCGAGTCCTAGTCCCAAAAGGTGAAAATCTATGGAATTTCAATGATCTTACCAAGAAAATTATAGAGGTGTGGGGTTTTGAAGATTGAAGAATAATAGAAATGGAGAGGGGATACTACCATGTTGTTTTTTCCTCTGATTAATTCAATAGAAATGCATGGATCATGGGATTTATCTCTCTCTGTCCTGGATTCTTAAGCATACAGAAATGGGATATAAACTTTGACCCCTACAATTTTTGACTCACACATGCATAGGTATGGATTTGTATTTGGAATCTGAATTGGGTTTACTAGCATCCTAGGATACTATGGGATATTGCATCATCTATAGGAAACCCAATATGTATGGATAAATAGACTAAAAATACCCTATTTGAGATTTTTTTCTCACGTTCTTGTAGAGTTAGATATGTCCAGTACTTTGGTTGAAATAGTTTTTCCTTACCACGATGGATGAAAGTATGAGGCTTGAGATTCAATATGAGAGAAATCCAAAATAATGCTTAAATTTCATATATTTTGTCCATACAAGTATTGAATTTAATATTGATAAATAATGTAGCTTTTCTAAAGTTAAAGTGAATGGTGATTCCTCATGTTGAAGGAAGAAAGGGAAGGAAAAGCTAATTCCATATAAGGATCAAATTGTTCAAATTGTTGAAACCTATAAAATTGAAGAAGGAGGACACCTGATTGCACATGTGGACCATACATTAAGTGTTTATAAAGAGATGATCCTTGAAATTATTTTAAATAAAAAATGATAAGGAATCACCTGAGAATACTACTTCTCAAATAGAACTTAGTCTAATTATTCCCACTGTTCAAGTTGCGACAAATAGTGGTGATGTTGCAGCTGATTTTCAGGAGTAGCAAGGAAAAAAAGTTGTAGGGGATGAAGCCCCTACTTTCACCCATTCAAACCAAACTGTTGATGTTACACCCCATTCGAATGAGGTTAGTAGGGGAGAAATTGAGAAAATTTCTTAAGGTACTTTCCTATAATAAACTTGTATTTCTAGACCTATCCAGGGTGGGATGGGTCTCAAGGTTGATGAAGGGAATAAAGCCCCTATATGTGTAAAGAATGCATCTGATCTGATTGTATTTGTGAAAATTCCTAAAGAAAAAAACCCTTATGGATCTGACTTGGATGTAAGATTTATACAAGACCATCCTTCTAAGGCTACTAGGAGGAAAGTACAAATGGAAGGTGTCCCTAGTTACTTTCAATATGGGAATAAATTTACACCATTAAGTAGAATTGTGTGGTCTGATAAATTTGATGACTCACAAACTAGTGAACAATATGTCTCCTTGGAGCATCCTACTAATACTGTGATAGGGGACCCTAATGATAAAATCACTGACTATGAGCAGGTTAGCTCCAAAGGTGTCATATGTGTGGGTACAACTCCCAAGCTAAGGAAGGGGAAGATAAAAGTTAAGAAAAAAAATGGTACTACCATCATGGAAAAAGAGTGAATGCCCCTAACTAGGATCCAAAACCTACCTCAATGAATATCATTTACTAGAACAATCAATTTATTGGGAACTATCCCATGGACAATTCTCTTAGACATCGTCTTTTGGCCTACAAACCCGATTTAATTGGAATTTATGAGCCCAAAATGACTTTTGAAAAATGGAGAGCCTTCATGTGCAAATTGATCAGGTATAAATTTGTTTCTAAAAATCTAAATGACTATACCATTTATCACATTTGGGTTCTTAATCATGAGAGTATCTAGGTTACCTCCTACCTTAAAAATGCATAGTAGATCTCAATTTCTTGCACTGGCCATGGAATCATCATTGAGATATATTTTTTTTATGCTTCCACCTTCCACCTCCTATATCAAAATAAGGGATCTTTGGAATGTGTTTGAGGCTTTTTGGGTTTATTAATTATAAATTAATGATAATGGTTGATTTTAATACCATCTTACAACCTGAGGAGAAAACTATGGTGAATTTCAATAGAATAGCATATGTGGAATTATCCTCATTTATTGATAAATGTCAGTTATCTGAAGTCACAATAGTAGGTGATGATTTTAAGTGGAATGGGTATACCTTGAATTGGAGGCAGTCAAGTAAGCTTGAAAGATGATTTATTCAAATGGGGGATGAAATATAATTATTTAAAATTTATGGGCACACTCTCCCAAAGCACCATTTAGATCACAATTCTATTTTAATAGATCTTTTTTCTCAAATAACTAGGTATGATCCTATTCCTTTTTGTTTTAACAATAAATGGATTTTTTCTCCTAGTTATAGAGAAGTTATTGTGGAGGCTTGGATGACAAATATTCATGGAATCTTGTTGTATGTATTTGCTAAAAATTTGAAAAAGTATAAAGAACTATTAAGTGACTAGAGAAATAGTTCATTCTATAATATTAATGTTGACATTGAAGCTACTGAGGAAAATCTTGAAAGCTCCCAAACCAGAAATCAGCACTTAGATAACCCCTCTAGAGAAGAAATTCAAAATGTCTAGAGGATGGATAATCTTCTTATTATCAAGGGAATACTATACAATATTTCCTTACATATTAAATGTCTAGTTTATGAAGAAGGTAACTCCAAATTATCCCATAGGATGCATACAGATAAAAATTTCAAGGCAGAAAAAAAAGGCCATCAACATTGATGGATTCCTCTACACCTAATAATCCGAGATCATTAGTGTGGTAGTGAATTACTTCACTGATATTTACTCTTGTGATTGTATGGAAATAAGCCACGAGTTAATTAATAACATATCCCATTATATTACTAAACAACAAAATGAGGATCTTAGAATGACTCCTTCTAGGGAGGAAATCAAGAAATATCTATTCTCTCTTAACATTGAAAGTATGGATGGTCCAGACGGATTCACTGAAAAAAAATTCATGTTTTACTGGTATATCCTAAAGGAGGAAATAATCAATGCAGTTGTCGATTTATTTGCCCACAATAACATTACTTATGGGGTTAACTTGAACTTTATTTCCTTAATCCCAAAGAAGAAGAATTTTTTTTACACTAAATACTTTATACCAGTGGCTATTGGAAACACCATCCCTAGAATCATCAGCAAGATTTTGATGACCAGATTGGGAAGTCTCATTAGTGAACATATTTCCTTGAATCAGTTTGGTTTTTTACTTGGTATATGTATTCATAATTGTCTCTTCACACCCTTATAGAGTATTAATCATATGAAAATATAGTCCAAGAAAGGTAACTTTTCCCTTAAAATTAACATATCAAAGGATTTTGATACTTTGAAGTATAGCTTCCTTATTTATGTGATCAAAAGGTTTGTATACAAAAAATGGTTTATCAAGCTTCTAAATTGTATTCTTGGCTCTATAAGTCTATACATATTAATTAATGGGGCTCTTATAGGTTACTTTTAGTGCACTATAGGAGTTTGACAAGGATATCCTCTCTTGGGGATTTTTTTTTCTATTGCTGAGGAATACTTGAGTAGATGTTTTAATGCTTTATCCCAAATTGATATCTATAAGAAGATTAAAGTTTTAGGGGACCTTTTTATCCCTTCTCACCTATTGTATGATGATGAAATTCTCCTCTTTTTGAAAGATTCAAAGGCTATTGTCTCTGTGATTAAATATTTCTTTCAACATTATGAGTCTGTTGTTGTTCAGTCCATCAATTGGAATAAATCAATCTTGATTTTTAGACATGGATTAAAAATTGGAAAAAAGAATAGAATCATGATGTTTCTTGGAATTAGGAAGGGTTATCTACCCTTTTTCTACCTTGGATTCCCCTTATTCTATGGCAAGGTCTGGAGGAAATATCTTGAAGGTGTATGCTCTGGAATTATTAATTAGTCATCAAGATGGAAATGAAAGGAAATGTATTATGTTGGGAGTTTGTGTCTCGTTAATTTAGTTATTACATCAAATCTTGTGTATTCCTTCTCCCTATTCACGTGTCCAAGAGTCCTTCTTAATGAAATTCAATGTATGATGAGAATATTTATTTGGATCGTATCTGTGAATGAAGGAAAGTTGATCACATTTTCTTGGAAGGATTGCATCAAACCAATTGAGCATAGGGGACTTAGCATCAAGGGCCTTATAATATTTAATGGATAACATATTAACAAGTTCACATGGAATCTTCTCACCTTAAAGGATTCTTTTATGGACTTATTATCATGGAGGTTCATGATGAAGCTTCTTAATGGGTATTCTAAATATCTTTCCTCATTTTTGTGGCCCTCTCTCAAGAACTCTTTTAATGATATTATGAAAAAATATAAATGGTTAATTAGTAGGCAATCCACCCTTAATTGTTGAAACTCCCCTGGCCTAGAAATAACTCTTAGCACTGGCCATATACCTTCCAGTATGGTTGATATGACTATTTCTAAGATTTTTCATCATAATAGAGATCTTTATGATATTATCACCTATCAGGATATCCTGTAATTACAAATCTACTCTTTCATGGACCATGAAACTTATATTTTGAAGCTAAATGGTAATGGGAACTACAATACTAGGGATCACAATAAACATCATTTTGCTGGATATACTCAAATGCCAACATGTCTTATCATATTTAGGGCTCCTTTCATTCCCCCAACAAGTTTCCTTCTCTTGTAGAAAATATAGAAGAATCACTTACCAAACCATGTTCAAGTGAGGAATATTGGAAAATTCATTATATAGTATTTTCATCTTTTTATTAAGTATTATGAAAATCTGTAGCATGTTTTCCTACAATTCACCTTTTCATACCACCTCTGGAGACACAATGGTTGAATTTTTAATGTTGATTTATGATTCCATAGAAGCATTAATGAGTTGTTGATTTATGTTACTAGGAGTTACCAATGAGAGAAACTCCAAAAACTATTATTATAAGATATTATAATTGTATTTCATGATATATGGATGGCCATAAATGTTTAAATGGTTAATGGAAGTTGAAAATTATTTTCATAATGTGATCTTATAGGTACATAGGGAGGCTCATGTTGTTGCAGTAGTATAGGTGGAAACTATGGATAATTTCGTGGATGGTCTGAGATCCCTACACATTCTGAGGATCCCAAGGAGGCCAAAAATCCCCTTATGGTTAAGATAATTCATTATATCTCACCTGACCCAAATTATGTGAAAATCAAAGTTGATGGAGAATCTCTTGGCACACTAGGATTGGCAAGATGCGGTGGTGTCTTTCACACACATCATGGATTTGTCAAAGAATTATTCAACCACATTATTAGGAAAGGTATTTCTTACGAATCTATGATATGGGATATTATTTATGCTCTTAAACATGCTATCAATAATAATTGGATAGTTGTGTGGATCGAATCTTATTTCTAACTTACTGTGAATTACCTCAAGATGAGAACTAGGAATGTACCGTGGAGGATAAAACCTCATTGGATTGCGAGTCTCAATAAGGTGATTTATCTTAACCTTATTGTGACACATTTTTATAGGAATTAAAATAAATTTTCTGATTCATTTTCAAAGAGATCAATAATTGAGATGAGCACTATGTGGTCCTTCAAGATACCTAACCACTATGCATAGTTGGTGGGACGATGAAAGGGGGGAGTGGTGCACTCTCTATTTTCTAAAAAATCCATGTAATTACTTATTTGTACTTGTATTTTTATTTCAATTTATAGGTCCAGAATTCCTGGACCCTAGACTTTCCTAGTATATAACCATTTAAGAGTAAAAAATATGTTATCAGGGTTAATGTTAAAATAAGTTAACTAAGGGGTTAAAGTAAAATATAAGGTTTAAAATTTCACTTAAACCAATCCAAATTTTATTTTTTGAGGAAATTTTAAACCATATACTACTTTAGGTTTGGATTAATTACCATTTTAAATTATTTAGATTTAGAATAGTCTTATTATATTTTATTTTTTTAATGAAATTCTAAAAGTTCCCCTCATATCAATTATAAAAAGTCACATTCTACCTCACCTTTTTACACCACTTATAGACTTAAATATTTTACATACTCTTCCAAATTATTCTCTAAAATTCACTAGACACATTCTAAATGTGATGGTATTCCAGAAATTCCAACGCTGGAGCCCTTTAGAGATTATCTAAAGGAGTAGTTTTAAGGAAGAGGTAATCGCTCTAACTGGTTTCTTTATTTCTATACTCTCCTATAACTCCTCTAAATATATGATATCTATCATAAAATAATAACTTCAGTATCCTAAATATTATAAAATATTATTATGATTATGAAAACACCATTATACACCCTCTTCCCTGTCAAATAAATATTGAGTGTATTGCTCATACGTATGTATGGATTACAGTCTCCACACAATGATACAATTAATTTTTTATAACCATATTTTATGAATGGATATTATGATGGGTTTAATGTTTATATATTATATTTATCACATATGCTTAAATAAATTTAATATAATTTCTACCTTTTTATCATATAATCTTTTAGAAAATAATAACGTTTCTTCTACATATGTATGGACTACCATCTCCACGATGTGATGTGATTAATTTTAAATTTATATTTCACATGTATGGTAATAAGGAAGATTTTATTAATATATATTATCTATATAATGTATTAATAATTCTAGAAATGTGATTTATAATTTACCTTTCTTTCATTCCATCAGTCAAAAAATGGAAAAAGCGCTCATGTGTACGTACAACATATCATCTCTATAAACGATGTAATTAATTTTTATTTTTATACATATTATGAATATTTAAGAATATGTATATAATGAATATAATTTATTTTATACCATGATTAAAAATCTGTAAATTATGGGACTATGATCAAATAATAAGGATCGGGACTGCTAAACTGAAATATGCTTGGAAAACAAAGTAGTTATGACCCAAAACAGTGAATTAAAAAAAATTATTAATAAATAGGTTATAAGATGTTATACATAAAATATAAATGTTATTATAGATACATTTTTATTCTATAAATGTATAATATATCCATATTTATTATGTAGGATGATTGAAATTGAACAAATAAATGTGGGACTTGACGTAATGGATTTTTGTCTCACTTTTATTTTTGTAGGACACATTCCATATTCACCACTTGTTTCTTTTATGTGGTGTATATAATAATCATGAATTTATTTTATAATACTTATTTTAAATTTTATGGGTATTTAAATATCCATTTAACTTTATTTCTTTCATGGTTCTTATAGTTCAAATGTTACTAAAGAGGTAAGGGTTTAATTCACAATCTCAAAATTATTAAAAAATATTTATATATAAGTCCACTCTAGAGAATATTTCTCTTACATGTCCATGTTTTCTAAAAAATAATTCAAAAATAATTACAAAAATTTTAAAAATATTTTTTACTTGTGTTTTAATTTTTACAAAGAAAATTCAAAAATATATTTTTTCGGTTTTCTAAACAAGGTTCTCTGTGACTTTTCTAAAAAAATATTGAAGGAATATTTTTTTTGATCATAAAATATGAGCATATTTTCCCACTATCATGGTAAATTAATGATTTGGATCTTAATTTACAATATTACAAGGTTATTTTTAAGGAAAATGTTTTCCTTTATAATTTCATGTCTTTTAAAAAAATGAATTCAAAATGGAAAGGATATTTTTCTCAAGAATTATTTCATGGGATCTTCCAAAATATTTTTCCATATAAGATAATGTTATTTGGTGTTAATACTATTTTATTGATTATATTATCTAAGAATACCATCGTTATTATTTCTTTGAATGTTTTATCTTTATGAAGGCATGATGTTTAAGAATCTTGTTTTTTTCCATGAGTTATGTTATGATGAAATGATTATGAAACCTATTTCTTTTTATGGGTTCTAATATGATGAATTATTTATGATCCTATATCACACATATATATAGTTTTCATTATTTTATGGGTGGGACCAATATCTCCCTTAAATCCATTGGGTAATTAATTATATCTTATGATATATTTAAGGGAAATAAGTTTATATGCTTGATCTGTTATGGGAAACCAATCAATGTGCCTTATCTGTTATGGGAAACAAGTCAATATGCTTGATCCATTATGGGATAAAGGATTTGATTCTTGATTTTATGGTCTTGGTAGTTAAAATTAACATATTAAAGGTTTTCTATACTTATGATTATGCCACACACTTTTATGACATGATATTATGGTTCACAAATTATGTATGATGAATTATCATTATTATGATTCATTTATTTTGAAATGTTAATGTTTTATTCTATGAATCATGTTTATGATATATGAAATTTTGGGTATGAACATTGTAATTTATTTTCATGATCACATACCTTTATTCTTATCTTATGCTTTGATATTATCGTATATCGATATCTCTTATGTTACCCTTACTGAGCTTATGTTCTCACCATTATTATGTTTTTTTCCCCATTTTATGAGGAAATATGTTAAATTAATTATGTCTAGAAGTATTTCACATGTATTATGTTGATGACCTATTGTGAAATGAGAAAATCTAGTTATAGTGGTATATGATGTTGATATTTATGAACCAATTGTTTATGAACCCAATTTATTAATATATTTTACTAATTATCTAAAAATATAAATCTAAAAGGTACATGGGTATATATGTGATCCAATATTTACATTTTAAAATGAATGTTTTTTATAGAAAAAAATAGGACACATTTATTAGTATCAAATTTAGAAATGTAACATTATCTTTTTAGCATCAAGTCTGAAAGTGTAGGTTCTCAGGATGTTATAGGAACTATCCTAACAAATATTAATTTCTACCATAGATTATGGATTTTTAATCATTAAACACTTATCATGATTATATTTTATATTTATTATACTTTTCATATCTAATTATGTCCTACTGATGGATAAAAAAATAATAAATATAATTCATATTTTATTATAAACCTACACTTGAATTTTGGTTGCTCCACCTTCATCTTAACCAAAATTAGTTCCTCTTTGAGTTTTTGTTTCTTTATATTCCTTACTTCAAGTTAAGAATTTAATTTACCTTTGAACATTTTTCCCTTAAAAAATTCATCCACTAACTCATTGGAAATATCATCCAGTGTATCACCTTTTTCCTTCAACTTGGGGTTAATACAAGAAATGGAATCTTTCAAGATATGTTTATCTTGTTTCATCCTTTTATTTTCCTCAACCAATTATTCTATGTGTATAGAAAAAACATCTCTCTACGATTTCAAGTTTAAAATATATTTTGATATATTTCCCTTCTTTATAGAACCTACGTTGAATTTTTTTCAAATTTGTATATATTCCCTCTAATTCCTTATCTTGAATAGAATTATTCTCTTAAATATTATTAGTTATTTATATTAATATTTTTTCAATATTCTTAACTTTTTAAGTCAATATTTAGACCTGATATTTGAAATTCAAATGGCTCATTATCCTTCCATTGATTCATGAATACTTATTATAATCTTGGATCTTTCTCCTATTATAATTGGATGGATTCCACCTCTATATTTATCAATACCTCTTCATCATCAGTAAATCCAATGTCATCTGAAAAAATCAAGCTCCCCTGATAATCCTATAGAATAATTCAATGAATCAATATATTTATAATCAAATAATTAATACCTTTCACTCTATGATTTTTGTAATCATTTATCATAAGATCAATGTCTCTATAAACTTTTCCTACATATGGAATCTTCTTTAAGTTTTTCTTCTTTTTAAAATTATTTCCCTTCCCTATGTCTCCAAATTTTTTTAGGGTAATATCTCAATAGATAAAAACTTAAATCTAATAATTAATCAGGTAAATTCAATGTATAAAAATATAATATGATAAGATAATTCTTTGATACCATTTTTTTATGTCCACAAGGGTATTTAGTGATATATTATTTCCTAGGAAGTATTTCATAAATACTATAAGGGGAGGTAGGGAAGAATTGTAATTTATAATAATTAAACTTAAAACTTCCCAACAACTTATTGTAATAAATTATATCATATAAAATTTAATTTTGATGTAATTTATAACTTTAGAGTAAGAAAAAAGTAAAAACTATAGAGTATGAACTTTATATAATATGCATAGTATGAATATAAATAACTTTGTATTAATAAATGACATAATAAAAACATACATAGCCACCACTACGTGAGGTCTTCACATTCTTCCAAAGTGATAAGGAATTATGTAGACCCAAATTTAGGTATCCTCGATTTTCAACCTATTGGAAGTTATATCTTACAAACCTTAGAAACCCTCAATCAGCCTGATTAGACAAAACTCTATCTCCCTATCCCTAGGATCTCATTATCTCCCTAGAACTATGAGTCCTCAATTAGCTTTATAAAACAACAAAAAATAAAATGAAAAAACTTAGATACTCAACAATTTAATTATCACACAATGTATTCTCTAATATAAGCTATCTAAATATTAAAAATTTAAGCACACTCAGTAATGAGATTTGGAAAATCTTCAAAAGTAAACTTTAGATTCTATGTAGTTGATTCACTTATTCTCCTCAATGTTTCAGTACAATTTATACACATTGGATTAATAAACTTGAAACATTATAATTACACACTTATTAGGATCAGTTTCAATAACATAAAGAATCATCTTCATCTTTCGATGGAATCAGCACATCAACACTTTTTCTAATGGTCTTCAGGTTTATCACTATCACAATTCTTGGTAAAAAGTTCCATTTGTTAAAAATAATATATCTCTATATGGTAAAATTTCTAAGTCTGTATCTGATATAAATTGTATATGTTCATCCAATATACTTTTTATATGTATTTTTGATATACTTTTTATATTTTCATTCGATATACTTTGGATATATCTAGTAAATTAGAAAGTATCTATCCATTAGAATTGAATTTCTCTATTTAGTAGAACTAAAATACTTTCCACACAACCATATACTTTGGAAGAAATAATTCTTAGAAATATAAAAATTTAATGATTGAATTCATTTTTTGAACATTATCATTAACAAGAAATTGATACTTATTTACAAGAGGTCTTATAAAAGAACCTACTTGATTAGGAAGTTTGTAAGTAACAAATGTAGCGTCTCCTTCAAGAGGAAAACTGACCAATTAAACCATTATCTTAATGTTCCTGATATTAGTTTTACTAACCAATCTGAAGGAAAAATTATTGATACCATAAAATTCATTGAAAAATGAATTGATGTGAAATTATCTATCAAATCTAGGATAATGTAAATCATAGTCATCTCTTGTAATGAAAACATTTTCCCACATTTGGAAAAGAATTTATGATCTCAGAAGAGATTCATATCTCTCAAAATATCCTTTTTAATACAATTCTTTCCTTAATGATCACTGTGGTAGAAAAATATCCACATGAATCCATGTAATATATCAGAAGAACTCAAAATATTATTAGATAAACTGAGAAGAATTGTATATAGAAGAATCAAAGTGGATAGAACTCTTTACATTAACAATTGGTGAGTAAAAATAGGACTCACTACTATAATATATAGGAAGAAAGAGTGATTCTTGAAATTCCAAAAAGATTTGATGGCTAGGATTCTATCCCAAAAGGGATGATCTTAAAATATTTTAATAAATTATTTATTTTTTGAACTTTTAATTATTGAAATATGATTTTTTTATAAAGTTTTAGGTTTCCACAAAAAAATTTATTCTAGTAGAAATTCAAAAAATTAATAAGTATTTTATATAATTTCTTCTATAGAAGATATACCGAGAATATAATGTGTAACTTTTAGATAACTTATAAACTTAATTTCTTAATAAATTTTATCTTCTAGCTTTATAACTTGTGTGATTAAAAAGATCGAGGAATATAGAGTCTTTTTTATGAAACTTTAGACAAACATAATTCCAATTAAACTTTGGAAAAAAATTATTCTAAGGAATCATTGAAAAATATTAATTTCTATAGAACTAATAAAATTTCATAAAATAAATGTTTGCTTATTTTTAACAACAAAGTAGGAAAATTAAAAAAAATAAAAGAAAAATGTTTCCTCCACCTTTCTCTAAGAGTTTTTCACTATAATGATATGGGTAAAACAAGAAGTAGATTAAGGATTGATTTATATTGATTACACCAAGATTATATTTAATATATTAAAATCTATTAAAATTGAGAGTTTTTTAAAAAACATCTGCATGTTGGTCTATCATTTTCATGAATTTTATAATACTATCTTCTTTTAGTTTGTGATCCTAAATAAATTGAGTATTATATCTATGAGATTTTCATTAGAGTGGTGTGATTGGTTTTTTATAACATGGTACAACTTATTTTATTACACAAAATTATATTTTTAGTAAAACTCATGCAAAAAATAATTAGTGTTTGTTATATCCACAACACTTTAGAAAAAAACTTCTAGCTACTACTTATTCATCTTCAATATTAGAAAGTGTTACCAAGTATTGTTCCTTGCATAACCAAGAAACTAAATATTCTCTTAAGAAGTTAAATATTCTATATGTACTTTTTATCCATTTTACATCCACAAAATTTATCATTAAAGGAACTATTAATTTAAAATTCTCTTCTAAAATAATTAAACATACCAAGATCTGAATTTCCTTTGAAATAATGAAAAATTCATTAAAAATATTTAACTTGAAATTATTTTTAATTTTCATGAAATATCACACACAATCATCAGAAAAATATGAAATATGGTTGACTATCTATGAGATTTAGTAAACTTACAATAATCCCAAAAAAATATTCGATCAAATGGTTTCTTAGATTCATTAAGATCAAAATTTATAAACGTTATAATAGAAGTACTTATGAAAATTCCATTGTTAAAATAAAATCTTTTCAGAAAATCTTAAGTGTACTCTATTTTAGAAAATTAATTTCCTTTTAGTTTTTTGAGAAATTTCAAAACTAAGGAAAAAATACAGTTCAACCATCATGCTCATCTGAAACTTTAATTTCATATATTTCGAAAAATAATGGGAATGATATTTTTACTTGATACAAAAATAATGTCATCAATAAAAATTTGAACAATGATGGTATCTATTAAAATTATATATATAAAAAGAGTTATCTCAACAGCTCCCTTAAAAAATTGAAATAAAAATCTAGAAATTTTATCATACCAAGCTCATAGATATTTCTTAAGTCCATAAAGTTATTTAGTAAGTTTGAAAATATGTTTTGAGAATTTTTTATTTTCAAAACCAGGTGGTTGTTTTACAAAAAACACCCTCCTAAACATATCCATCAAGGAAAGAAAATTTTACATCCATTTTATAAAGAGTAAAATTTAGATATGATCTGAAGGATAAAAGTATATGGATAGATTCGAGTCTTGATAATGGTGAAACGTTTTTGTCATGATTTATTCCTTCTTGTTCATTATAACCCTAAAGAAAAGCCCTAATTTATTTCTAAAAATGATTCCATTTTCATCACATTTATTTAGGAAAACCCATTTTACTCCAACCATAGGAAGATATTTAGGTCAATCTACCATGGTCCAAATTTTATTCCATTCAAATTTATTGATTTCATCCTATATTTACCTTATATAATTTTTATCACCTAAAGCCTCATCAAGTGTTTCAGGTTTAAACTAAGATAATAATTCACAATTTTCACATTAATTTCTTAAGGATCTATGACTTTTGACTATTTTATCTACATATCTAATGATATTTTCACTGTGATGATTCCTTAAGACCAAAATATTTCTTAAATAAGTATAATGATATTCTTCAAAAACAGGTTGAAATTATTCCAAAGGTGTAACTTAGGAAATTATTTTTTCTATTGATATTCTATTTGAAAAATTTTCTAACATGGGTTGAAAATTAGTTTTAAAAACATCATCTGAAGATATAGCTTATGAATATTTAAAAACAAAAGGAATAGTTTTATCAAAATTAACATCAACCATTTCCTCAAAAGTGTTTGTATATTTTTTAAAAATATAATATGACTTGTTGTATAATAGAAATTAAATTTCAATTCATCATATTTTGGATCAAATTTATATATATTATATTTTTATTCATAATGAATGCTTTACATCTAAAAACTCTGAACTATTAAATTTTTAGATTTCTTCTAGTCTAAAATCATTAGGAATTTCATTAAGAAAAGGTCGGAGTAAATCATGATTTATAGTATAAAATGTTATACTAATAGATTTATCCCAATAATGTTTAGTAATTAAGTATTAACTTAATATTTTTCTAGTAATTTTCTAAATAATTATATTTCTTCCTGTATTATACCATTTTTCTAATGAGTTATAGGATATGAGAACTTGTGTATATTTAATTTCTTTCAAAAATAAGTCCCAAAATTTAATTTTTAAACTCACTGTCATGATCAATTTAAATAGTAACCAAAGTTTGTTTTATCTCATTCTTAACATGATCTAAAAACTTTTAAATAAAATAATAGATTCCAACTTTTTTGATAAAAAATAGACCCAGGTATATCTAGTATAATCATAAACCAGGAAATACACATAGTATTTTCCTTAAATACTTCCATTTTTTGTTGGAAAAAATAAATCTATATTCAGTAACTATAAATCATCATAATTTAATATTTCACTAATAAATATAAATCTTGACTTATTTTACTTACCATTTTGACAAGGATCATAGACTTTTGAAGAATTAAACCTATCATCTAGTAGATATCTTACAATTCCTTTATTATGATGTTTAGTTAATGTTCTAAAATTTGAGTGTCCTAAACTTCTATGTCACAAAAATTATAGATCTTTCATTTTACTTAAAAAGGTATATCTTTGTTTTTAAGTTCTTTTAGGTTTAAGGTGTAAACATTATCATGCTCTCAGTAAAAAAATTAACATACCTTCTATGATTTTAATAGTAAAATTATCATTCTAAAGGATCACAAGGTAACCTTCAGCGCATAATTGGATCATGCTGAAGAGATTTTTATTAATCCCTAAAATATATAAAATATTATAAATTAAATATTTACTCAAATATTCAACATCAACAATTCCAAATATTTCTCCTTGATCATTTTCACCAAAAATTTACTTCTCTTCATTTCATATTATGAATTATATTGAAGAACTTTTTGATTCCAATCATATGTCTTGAACATCTGCTATCCATGAACCATATATTTGGGATACTAGTACGCATAATTTCTTCCTAAAATAAGAATATTAATTTTTTTGTACCCAAACTTGCTTTGGTCCAAAATTATTAGAAAATAAAACTTCTGGAATCCTCATTTATCTAACTTTCTTATATTGTAAAGATTCTGATTCTTATGAATTATCGGATTTATGAAAACCAAATGATTGAACATGATTTGAAGAAATTTTTTTTCCCAATTTCACCATCTTTAAAATTTAACAAAAAATGTGCATCTTTTAGAAAAAAATAATAATTTTAATGATAATGTAATTTTATAGAGGTAAAATCACTTTCCAAATTTTTTATGTTTTGTATCAACTATCTGTATATATTATCAAAATTTTCCTTCCCAAAATTAAAATTCAATTGAAGTTTTCTCAATCTTAGAATTTCATAATTAAGTATTACAACCAAATTCTTATTATCACAAGTTAAGCTAGACTTATATTTATTATCTAAATCTGATGTACGTTTTGAAATTTCAGAATTAAGTTTTTAAATTATAGTATTGTTTTTATCAATATTTACCTTAGCACAATAATAGAATTTTATAATATTAGAATTATTTTTCTCTAGTAAAGTTATATATATATAGTCATTTCTTCATAAGATGGTGAAAAAAATTTATCTTCCAATGTATCAATTGTTTCTACTTCTAAACAATCTGAAATAAATTAATCATCAAAATTATCATGTTCATTTTCATTTAAAGTTAATTTTATAAGGAATTCAAAATATACCTTATCACTATATTATAGGATGGTATTTGGAATTATATTATAAAATATGATAAATGTCTAAATCCTTCAAACATTTCTTCTATTTATCTTTATAATATTTTTTAAACTTTTATATTTTATACTTAATCATGGATAATAAATTCTAATATTCTATGGTTTCTTACATTCATTACATATCAACTCAGTAATATATTTATTCTCACTTCTTCCCTTCTAATTCTTTTTAAAATTATAATAGAAATATTTTTTTGACAAATATATTATTCATCCTATTCAAAAAAAGACCAATTTCACTTTCAATTTCCTATAAAGAACTATAATATAATTTAACTTTAACATTCCTATTAGACTTTATAGATTTTGATACATTCCCACAAGGCGTAGCCTTCTTATATATAACTATTCCAAAAGTTGAAGATAAATATACACTATTTTTATTCTTTTATTTCTATATATCTCAATGAAATCTACTCTCATATTTCATAAGAGTTATAATAAGATCATATTTTTATTAATGTTTTGTATCATCTATTATTGTTATATTAAATTCCCACTCTTTAGAAAAAATGTTAATAATATTTTCAAATAATTTTTTTATCAGACAACTCCTTTTCTCCATGATATTAGAAGTTATTTAAAATAGTCATAAACATTTTATAAATCTGTACAACTAATTTACCAAGTACAAAATCAAATTCCTGATAATATATATGTAGCATAGCTCTTCCAATTTCCAAAATATTATAAGTTCCAAAATTATTTACTTTAATCTTTATCTAAATGTTATTATTTATCTCATAAGAAGATATATTAATATATATATTTATTTTCATTAAACATAGAAAAGTATTTCAAAATCCATAATTCAGTTTATATTCATGCTTTACTTCTCTATTAAATGATTTCACTTGATTTTTAATAATCTTATAATTACTAGTAATCATAAGAAATCAATACTAGTATTTACCATAAAGTTCCTCATCCAATCTCTCTAATACTCATAATTTGCACCATCAAAGATTGGTGGTATGCTAGGATTTAGATTCTCTAAAGTTATAATTGATAAACCTTCCATAAAAAAATAATTTTCTCTACCAACATGGTTGTTGTAAGAAAATATACATAAACACCGACCCTGATAAAAAATATTCCCTATTATATATGGAAAATATACTATATGGGTGATGTGAATTTTAGTTTTTAAAAACTCAACTTTTAAATTCATAATACCTTGATTTTAATAAATTCTATTAGACAGACAATCATTCAGATATATTTAATAACTTAAAATTCAAAAACAAGTATATACTATACATTTTAAATTTGTATAAAATTCCCATTAGAAATATAAAAAACTTTATATTAATAATTTAAATAATAAAAACAAACATAACCTCCACTAAGTGAGTTCTTAACTTTCACCCAAAGTGATAAAGAAAATTATATCTAAATTTAGATATACTTGATTTTTAATGTATTGAAAGTCCAATATTACAAACCTTGAAATACCTGAACTATCTTGATTAGAAAAAGATCATTCTTCTTATCCTTGAGATCCCTCAATCAAAATGATCAGAAAAACCATAGTCTCTCTATCCCATGGATCCCTCAATCAATATGATTGGACACACAACAAATAAAATAGATAAACTTATATAATTTTCAATAGAAACCATAAAAAATGTATTATCTAAGAAAATATCCCTAAATATTACATATTCAAGAGCACTCAAGAATGAGACATTGAAAATATTCAAAATAAAACATCAGAATGCGGGAAGTTGATTCACTTCTTCTACTTAAGGTTATTATCCAATTTATAGACATTAGTGTGGAAAATATGCAATAGTCAAATTTCATACTTATCAAGACCAGTTGAAATGGAATCATACATAACATATTTATATATTTATCGAATTAACACAACAAGAAATTTGTTGTTGTTCTTCAGGTTAATCTCAATTATAGTTCTTTATAAAATGTTTTTTCTAGTAAAAATTATATGTTTTTATATAGTGGACATTGTAAGTATCCATATGATATACTTTGTATATGTATGTCAAATATAATTTTTATATGTTCTTATGATATACTTTGTATATGTCCATCTGATATACTCTTTATATATCCATTAAAGTAGGAACTCTACTTACATTAGAAATGAATTTCTATATCCAATAGAACTGAATACTTTATGAACAACCTTAAACTTTGGTAGAAATAATTTTTAGAAATATAAAAATTTTGAAAGAGAATTTCTCTTTCAAAAAAATTTCATTGACAATAAAAAAAATTTCTACAAGAGTTCCTTCAAAATAACCTTCTTTATTAAGAAGTTTGTGAGTAACAAAAGTAAATTATCATTTAAGAGGAAAACCGACCAATTCATCTATTCTCTTAATGTTTGTGTTATGATTTTTACTAAAAAATATAATGGAAACATTCTTTAGACCATAAAATTCCATGAAATCTGAACTGATGTAAAATTATCTAATAATACTAAGATAATACAGACCATGATTATCTCTTGTAACACAAACATCTTCCCACCCTTGAAAAAAAATTATTTAAATAGAGGTTCATACCATTAAAACCATGTGCTATCTATAAGTTTTCCTTAGCTATCCCTTGAATATAAAATTTCCAATAGGGAGCCATGGAAGATATTAGAAAAACTCAAAAGATTATCAGAAAAAACATTGAGAAAAATTGGATGGATAATAATTGAGGTGGTGATATCTCTTAACATAAACAACTAATTAAGTAAAAAACAATCCATTAATACTATATGTAAGTAGAAAGAGTGACTTGTGAAATTTCAAAAAGATCTGACAATTGGGATTTTATCTCAAAAGTGATGGCGTCAAAATATTTAATGAAATTAGTTATTTTTTGGAATTTTGATTACCATAATAATATTATTTAGAAAGTTTGAGGTTTAAAAAAACATTCTGGTAGAATATAAAAAAATTCAAAAATATTTTATAATGTTTTTTTATAAAAGATATAATAAAAATATAAATTGTACCTTATTGAAAACTTATAAACTTATTTTCTTATGAAAGTATGTCCAATAGTTTTATAACATGGATGCATAAAAATATGGTGAAATATAGATTCATTCTGATGAATCTTCAAACAAAATTCATTCTGATAGAACTAAAAAATTTCTTAAAATCTTTTTATGGATATGTTGAACAATAAAGAGGTAAAAAATGAAAAAAAACTCATGGATCCAACATGGCCATTAAGATTTTCATGAACAAGGTGTATAATCGGATTAAATAGATCTTCATAAACATGGTCTTGATAGGTAGGGGGTTCTCTCCCTGGTCTATGGATCTTTTCTTCAGGTGTTTTAGTTCCTCATGGATTTTGGTATCCTACATGGGTAAAATTCATGGTTTATTCAAGGCCTCCCATGGACTAAGATAGGGGTACCCCTTGTCCCTAAGCCTCTTCATCCTAGTTTAGGATGTTTTGAGTCGACTCATCAATAGGAGTGTGTCAAATGGTGAGATATTTACCTACCGAAAGAGATTGATCTCTCTTTATATTACTCACCTTATGTTTTTGGATGACACCATGGTATTCAAGAATTACAACAGAAGATTGGTTAGAGTTTTTACCAATGATTTGGACACCTACTTCCAGTGGAGTGGCCAGATTTTCAATACTGCTAAGAGAAACCTTTTTATCTCCAAAAAGTGTCCCGCAGGGGTGCCTTATATCTGTGAAATTCCTTTGGAAAGAAGAGAGGAAATTTTTTGATGGACTACCTGGGAGATCTTATTTCCTCAGGTAGGATTCGGATATGGACCATGTGTTGATTAGAATTGTGGATAGAGTGCTCAATTGGAAGAACTGGTTCCTTTTCTTTTAGAGGATAGATTTCTTTGGTGAATAGCATGTTGTTGGCCACCCCTGTTCATGTGCTATATTTAGTTCATATGCCCAAGGGAGTTATTTCCAGGACTTGTGGTATTTTATAAAACTTTATTAGGGACACTCTCTAGGAGGAAAAAAGGCATTGGGCCTCATGGGACAAAATGACCCGTCCTATCTAGCAGGTCGGTGTCAATGTTAGGAGCCTTGGTGATACTATTTGTTTCATGCCTCCTAAATTTTCCTAGGAGGTCCTTGAGTAGCATTATCTTTGGGTGAAATCCATTAAAGGTTGATGGAAATAGGGTTTGGCTCATCATGATCACCATGTAACCCCCTTCTGGTCTAATATTCTCTCTCTTATTCCATTCATTCAGCCCTTTACCAGATGGATTGTGGGGAATTGAAACGTATTGTTCTGGAACCAGAACTAGGTTGTGGTTTCCATTGGATTTTAGGGGTGTCTTATTCCTAATATTACATTCAAGGAAGTTTTCATGCATACGTAATTAATTTCAGATGTTCCTGATAAGAACAATAAGGTTCTTTTTTATCTCATTGTTGTCACTGAAGTGGCGAACAGGTGTGTCTTCACTCTGTCCTACTCAGGAAACTTGTCTCTAGGGACTTTCGATGACTCTCGACTACACAATCTTCATTAGATGTATGTAATGATACCCTATGGTGAAAGAGTATACCAAATAAGTATAACTTCCTTCTATATAAGATTATAAACAATGCACTACCCTCGGAGGACAATATCAAACGATGTGGCATCATATTGGCCTCCAGGTGCTGCTGTTGTAGGAATCACCGGGAAGAGATGGTGGCTTGTATATTTTTTAGGGTGCTTGGGAACATGAGTACTAGCTTCATTTTGGTTAGTTTACTACTTTCTCAACTTCGTCTCTGTCTTTGTCCTCTTTTCTGAAGATATGGTTCAGTGTCTCGGGTGTCTCTAGTGCAGAGAAGACAGACTGCATTTTGGTGTTCCACTTAGCCTGATGGTGTCTCTAGCAGGCTCAAAATAAGCTAAAATTTGAGGGAGTCCAATCCTCTAGTAGATCTATCATTGTGCATATTAGTAACTTTCTTCTATATATGGTTAATATCTTTGATGAATGGTGGGAGGCTCTTTCCTTGCAGTGCCTGCTTCTTAATGTCCCAGTTTCCCATATGCCCAGTAATGTCCCAAGACCCCTCTAGGTGAAATGAACTCCTCTTACTTGCAGTCTGAAACTTAATAATGATGTTTCATATCACTTGGGAACCATCCGTGATGGTGGGGTTGTTTGTGACTCCAAAGGTTTGGTTATTATGGCCTTCTCTACTTATCTGAGTAGTGGGTATTCTATCCAGGCAGAAGCCAAGGCCACTCTTACTAGACTCACCATTTTCCAACAGGCCAATATCATTCTCTCTGAGGTGGAGACAGACTCCCTGATTCTACATAATTCCATTAAGGGAGTTTGTTCTATCCCATGGTCAATATCCTATACCATTAAAAAGTTTTTGTGTATGCTTCCCAATAACAATATCAAAGTGCTTCACACATAGAGTGAAGGGAACAATGTGGTGGACCACCTTTCCTCTGATCCCTACTATAACATCTACTCTGTCTTGAATGTGAACCTCTTGAAACCAGAGGGTGTGGATCTCATAAGGTGGGATACCCTTGGGTTAAATTACATCAAACCTCCTTAGGCTTGTGCCTGTTTCTACCTTGTCCCTATAGGTATTTGTTCTTTTTTATCCTTCCCCCTCTATTATTTATAAATAAATAAATTATGATGATGATGATGATCAATTTATATTTATCATACAAATATTTTGTTTAATATATTAAAATCTATCATAATGAATTTGTTTTTTAAAAATATCATCAAGTTAGTCTTGTATTACGATGAATTATATAATAATATCTCTTTTCTGTGTGTTATCCCAAAGCAAATGGTGTCTTATATCTATTTTATTCTATAGTGAGTTTTGTGCTGGTTTTTTAGAAAGTGAAATGGTGATTGTGTTGTCACAAAAAAAATTGAGCTTTATTAAATATCATACCAAAATTACTGAGTGTGTGGTGCGTCCAAAAAACTTGAGCACAAAAACTTCTAGCTACTACATAATTAGCTTTATCATAGAAAGTGCTACTAAGATTTGTTTCATTCATGACCAATACACAAAATTTTTCCCTAAGAAGTGACAAGTTATATATACACTTTTCTATTCAATTAGCATTCACCAAATTTTGTATCTAAAAAAATTAGGTTCAAAATCACTTTCGAAATAATAAAATATTCCATAATCTAAAGTTCCTTTATGATAACAAAAAATTTTGTTTAAAAAATATAAGATGATATTGTTTGAAATTTTCCTGAAATCTCACACACAAGTATAAAAGATTATTAAATTTTTTTCAACTAGATGTGATATATTATAAACATACGATTATCTCTAGAAAAAATATTTATATTAACTAGTTTCCTAGATTCATCAAGATCAATAGTTTCAGAAGTTCTTATAAGAGTACTTATACACTTGGGATTTTCAAAATCAAATATTGGGAGTAAATATTTAGTGTATTTTTTCTTGATATATGAAATTTCTTTCTCATTTTTCAGAAATTTGAAAATCAAGGGAAAAACATAGTTCACCCATAAGGCTCATATAAAACTAGTATTTCACAAGTTTTAAAAAAGAATCAAAAATATATTTTTTTATTTGAGGAAAAAATAACTTCATCGACATAAATTTTATCAAAGATGTTATATTTAAAAAACATATTTATAAAAATAGTTGGACCAGCTAGACCATTAACAAAAAAAATTGAAGTAAAAAATCTTGTAAGTCAATCATATAAGGCTCTTGGAGATTTTTTAAGTTTGTAAATTTCCTTAGTAAGTTTGAAAAATTATTTGGTAAATTTTTTATTTTTAAAACCATGAGGTTGTTATAAAAAAACATCCTCCTAGACATATGCATTAAGAAAAGAACACTTTACATCCATTTGATAAATAGTAAATTCTAGATAAGATGCAAATTCTAGAAGTATAAGAATAGATTCAAGTCTTGATAATGGTGTAAAATTTTCTTCATAATTTTTCAATAAATTTTAAATTATATCTCTTATAAAAAATAATTTCTTTATTTCTAATAATGATTCCATTTTCATCATTTTTATTTGGGAAAACAAATTTTAGACCAATCATAGGAAGATATTTAGGTCATTCTACCAAGTTTTAAACTCGATTTTGTTCAAATTCATTAAGTTAATCATACATTGAAATTATCTAATATTCATCAGATAAATCCTCATAAAAAAATTTAGGTTCAAAATGAGATAATAATGCAAAATTTTCACTTTCTTTTCTTAATGAAATATGAGTCTTGACTGGTTTATCTACATCTCCAATGATACTTTCAATGGGATGATTCCTTAAAAAATATATTTCTTGGATAATTAAAATATTTTTTTTCAATAAAAAGATTAAATTCATCATAGGTAATAACGTCTAAAATTATTTATTACATTGATATTTTGTGTGAAGAATATTCCAACATGGGTTAAATTGTTTTTTTAAAAACGTCATCTAAAAATATAGCTACCAGATGTTTAAAAACAAAAGGATCAGTTTCATCAAACTTAACATGAACTATGTCATCAAAATTGTTTCTTCATTCATTAAAAAAATTATATGACTTACTTTTTATGGAATCTCCAAAAATATTCCATTATAATATTTGGATTACATTTATATATTTTTTTTATTTAGAATGACCACTTAACATCCAAAAGCATTGAAGTAATAAGTTTTTTGGAAATATTTCAATCCAGAACTCATAAGTATTTTTATTAATAAAAGTTCAAAGTAAAAAAATCAATTTATAGTATAGAAATCACTACTTATAGATTCACACCAAATAAAATTATCAATTGATTATTCACTCAATATGGTTCTAGTAATATCCTAAATAATTCTATTTATTTCAACTGCACTATTTTTTGATGATTTATAGGGGTTGAGAAGTTGTGTGTAATTTCTTCTTACTACAAAAAGTTTTGAAATCATAATTTTCATACTCACCATCATGATCACTTCGAATAGTATCCAAAGGTATATTTTTCTCATTTTAAACACAAACTAGAAAACTTTTAAAACAAAAATATCTTCCTAATTTTTTGATAGAAAATATACACAAGTTTATCTAATGTAATCATCAACCAAGACATAAACATATATGGATGTTTTAATAATATATTTGAATCTTGGATTATGTTTATTACCATATTGAAAAGGATCATAGACTTTTTAATAATTAAACCTAAACTCCATTAGATCTCTCACAAGTCCTTTACTTGAAAGTTTAGCTAAAGTGCTGAAATTATAATATATTAACCTTCAATGAAACAAAAAATATTGATCTTTCATTACACTTAAACAGGTTAGATCTTGGTTTCTAAGGTCTTATAGGTTTAAGGTGTAAACATTCCCATGCCTATCAGAAGAGAGAATGAACTTAGCTTCTGAACTTTGAATAATACATTTATCATTCCTAAAGTTCACAAGGTAACCTTTATCACATAATTGGAATATAATGATGAGATTTTTTTAATTCCTACAATTTATAAAGCATTATAAATTAAATATTTACCTAAAAATTTGTAATCAAAAATTCCAATGATTTATCCTTGAGAATTACCCCCAAAAGGTACTTTTACAAATTTTATCTTATAAATTCTTCAAAATAACTTTTTCTTTCCAGTCATATTCCTCAAATATAAGCTATACATGTACCATATATTTTTTATTTTGGTACTCATCCATTCTTCCTAAAATAAAAAGATTAAATTTTTTGTAGCCAAATTTTCTTAGGTCTAGAAGTATTACCAAGTAAAACATTTCTAATACATATCTTTTTCACTTTATTATGTTTAAAAGTTACTAACTATTTAAAATTTTATGATTTATAAAAACTAAATGACTGAACATGATTTAAAGAACATTTTTTCTAATTTCCTCCTCTTTGATATTTTTTCAATAAGATTCATCTTTTGGGATCAAAATATTTGACTTATAATGTGAATTTTATAAGGTAAAACATTTTCCATGAGTTTTTTTGTTTGGTATCAACTATATATATATATATATATTATCAATATTTTCCTTACCAAAGTAAAATTTAATAGAATTTTTCTTAGTCTAATAATTTGATAATTAATTTTTATAAACAAATTCATGTCATAATATTTTATAACTTTAGAATTATTTTTCTCTATATTAGTTTCATATTTAATTATTTTATAAAAATATGGTAAAAATCCTCATATTTTAATGTATAAACTTTTTCTTCTTCTGAATTTGTTGAACTAAATTCATCCTCAGAAGTATCAGGGAGATTTTCACTTAAATATAAGTTTTTAAGGGATTTAGAAAATTTCATATCCATATATCGTTGGTTGGTATTTGGAATTCTAGTATTAAATCTAACAACCTTATAACTATCACTTCTTCCATCAGAAGAAATTTATGATGAATTTTCTATAACACTTTTACTCTAAGTTTCTAGATCCATCATATTTTTCATCCCTTTTCCCTTATAATATTTATTTTAACTTTTCTAATTTATCTTAAAACTTATATAATTAGTCCTAATATGTCATGATTTCTTACATCAATAACATATTAACTTAGAAGTATCTTTCTTCTCACTTCTATACTTATAATTATTCTTGTACTTATAATGAAAATATTTCCTGACAAAAATATTATTCATCCTATTTGAAAGATGATTATGTTTATTTTCACTTTAAAATGAATAATTACAATTAGATTCAACTTTAACTTTCCTATTATAATTTTAATATTTTGATAAATTCTCATAAGTTTTATCCTTCTTAGTCAAAACTTCCCCAAAAGTTAAATAAAATGATACACTATTATTATTGATTTCCATTTCCATGTATCGTTTCAATATAATCTCATATTGAATAAGAGTTCTAATAAGATCATATAAACTCATATTTATTAGATTTTTTGTATCATCTATTTTTGTTCTCTTGGATTAACACTCTTTATGGGAATTCTTAAAAAACTTTTCAACAAGTTATTCATAAGAAAATTAATTTTCTCCAATTGATTGTATGTTTTTTACAATATTCATAAAACTTTTATGCATCTGTGAAACTTTTCACCATGTAATAAATTAAAATCCTAATAATATGCATGAATTATAGCTCTTCTAGTTTCAAAAACATTATATGTTCTAAAAAAATTACATCAATATTTTGTTAAACATTATTTTTTTCATAATAAGATATCTCACTATAGATATTTCTTTTCATTGAACAAAATAAAGTTTTTTGAACTCTACAATTCAGATGATATTCAAACTTCTCTTCTCTAGTAAATGTTTTCACTACCTTATTAGAAATATTAAAGTTATCATTCATCATGAAAATAATTTCAACACCAATATTTGTCACAAATGTCTTCATGTGATCTCTCTAATACACATAATCAACACCATCAAATATTGGTGTTCTTCTAGGATTTAGATTATCTAAGATTCCAATTGATAAATCTTCCATCACAAAAATAATTTTCTCTACCAACATAGTTAGTGTAAGGAAATATATTTAGAAACTTGATCTGATAAAAAAATCCCTAGGAAGTATGCTAGAAATACTAAAACCGGTGGTGAATTATAGTTTATAAAAATTAAACTTAAAACTTCTCAATTCCTTGATTATAAGAAATTCTATCTGATGAAAAATCATTTTGATATAATTTATAACTTCAAAGTAAGAAACAGTTAAATATTACATAGTATAAAATTTGTATAAAATTTAGAGTAAAATATAAATAAATTTTTATTAACAATGGATACAAAAAAAGTTATTGAATATATATTAACTAAGGTCTTCACTTTTACCCAATGTAATAAGGAAGTATGTAGACATAACATTGAGTATCACTTATTTTTAACCTATCAAAAGGAATATCATCCAAGATTTGGAATCCCTCAATCAACTTGATCAGTCAAATCATTTTCTACCTATCCTTAGGATACCTTGACCAACATTATCTGAAAAACATCTTCTTCCCTATCCTTGGGATCCCTCGATCAACATGATCCAAAAATCATTGAATACAATAGAAAAATATGGTGTATTTATTATAAAAAACTCACACAATGTATTATCTAATACAATCTCTCTAAATATTTAAAATTAAAGCGCACTCGGTAATGATACATAGCTAAACTTACAAGTAAAACTTCATATTTCATATAGTGTATTCAATTAGTCCCCTTGAGGTTGTGGTCCTGTTTATAAACTTCACTATAAAAAACATTCAATGATCGTATTTTTCACTACTCGAGATCAGTTGTAATGGAATCAAACACAACATCTTTATCTTTCAATGGAATCAACACAAAAACACTTTTTTTGATAGTCTTAAGGTTCAAGACCATCATAATGATTTGCAAAAAAGTTATGTCCAGTAGAAATTGTATATGTCCATCTAGTAGACTTTGTAATTCTCTATCTAATATACTTTCTTTATTTTAGTCTAATATACATTTTATATGTTCATCTCATATGATTTCTATGTGTTCACCCATTATAATTCGTTTTTTTCTTGTAAAGTATAAATTCTATGTCTGTTGGAATTTAATTTCTTTATCTGGTAGAACTAAATACTTTCTGCATAACCATATACCTTGTAGGAAATAAAATTTATAAATATAAAACTTGTAAAAGATAATTCTGATTTTTAAAAGTAAGAGTAAAAAGAGATTTCTTTACTCAATATAGATACCCTGAGAGGGAGTGAATTAGGATATGAAATCTCATTAAAAAATACACACCTCATTCCTTAAAAAAATTTACCTAAAATATCTTGACTTTATGATTAGTGGGGTCATGTTTATGCTTCACATATAATGATGATCTGATTAATATACCCTTTATAATTATCTTTATTTAGTTTATCAAATGTTTATTTAACCTATAAATGAATTTATTCCCTATTGAGAATATGTAAAGCATGCACATAAGAGATAAAAATTTACTTGGTTCACTAGAAATTGTCTATTTCCAAGGATAATACAAGTACAATGTTCTAAATTACCATAATCCACTAAATCAATTTTAGTAGTGGGTTCAGAAAAATTCACTCCAATACAAGG
Organism: Viscum album; assembly: GCA_963277665.1. NCBI lineage: Eukaryota > Viridiplantae > Streptophyta > Magnoliopsida > Santalales > Viscaceae > Viscum > Viscum album. The sequence goes on from OY728128.1 coordinate 842,900,765, forward strand.
GTAACTCCTTTTTAAATGGTTTATGGATACTGAAATACATCCCAAGAGTCACTCCCAAACACCTCCCTTTATACTCACTAATCAAGAATAGATAACAAGACATGAAATACAATACAAGGATTTAACAATATCACCATTTTAATCACTTAACCAAGTATATATGGGTTCTCCTTGATATCCTCATGCCAATCATCCACAAACAATGTGTAAAAATCACTATGACATAAACTTATCCTACTATATATGAATCTTCATTACATCTTCATGACACAACTTCTTTGGAAAGATGTTCAATGTGTGTAAATACTCTCCTCCTATTTATTTCAAACTCTATCTCTATTAAAAATTATTCTCTATCTATATTTTTAACAATAAAAAACTTCTTTATTTATAAAGATAGATAACACTAGGATTTCTTCTTTCCATAATTTCACTTTCTCTTAATCTATGAGAAATTTTCTAAGCTTCCCTTCATTTAATTCATCAAATTTCTTTGAATATCATAGTCAAATACATCCATCAACATCTTCAAAATATGAATCAAATTCATTAAATTCATATCACATCAAACCACCCAAAAGATAGGAACTTTGAGTATTAGTTAAATTATCTAACTTGATATCATCACAATGTGGCAACCATCATCATAGAAAAATGTTCTCCCACTTATAAAAAACATAGATTCGACTCTACATTTCATGTAATTTTGAATATACCTTCAATTAACACATCATGGAATAATCCACACTCTATGGTACAATGTAAACCATCCTATGGAACACCAAAAATTTTGAAGCCTCCATGTCATGGTGTAGGTACATTCTTCTTAATATGACCTCTAGAGATGAGACATGTCTTTCTTACTTCACAATGAAATACTTCATCCAGCCTTACATCTATTTATTCATATGTAATATCCATTATAGTGTGACCAAACATCTTTAATTATTATTCCTCTATAAATATTCGTATATAAAAAATTTTATTCGTATATAATACCTTTGTGGTGTGGTATTCTTTAATCAAACCTTTAACTCTACAAAACACAGACTTCAAATCATCTTATCCTGCATATATAATTTTTTACATATTTCCAAAATTTAATTAAAATAACTACTACTGTATTTATATTATCATAGAATTTTTATGACTAAGTCATCATGTTATTCTTACATGATCTATGGAGCTTTATATATAATCTTACATGATCCAATTAAAAATGTAGAGTACTCTTACATAGCCACTTAAAACTTTTTTAGTTTTTTTCAGAAAAATTATGTTATTTCTGAATTACTCATACATGCCCAGTTTATTCTCCAAGTTAATTTTACATATCCTTCATAAATTCCCTATCAATATTACACAGATTTAGAAATTCAGAGTTACTTTGTAATAGTTTCTTTTGTATACTTATTATTCTTATATAGACTATATAACTCTTGATTTTTCTAGACATGGCTATTGATAATTCCAAGTTAATCATACTCAAATCCATACATTATTCTTATGTGAGGCCATATCATCTTGAATTTCTCTAAAACTCATCTAAAACCCATTTAATACCCTTTCATTATCAATATCCCTCTAAATTAAGATACTTTTGTACTCTTTCACCAATAACTTCCTCTTCAACAAGAAACAACTTTTCATATAGAAACTCCAACTTAAACATTTACCAATGTTTTGACAATAAAAACACCATATAGTTTTCACTTTTACTTCATCATCATGACACTTACTCTATCATCATGTAGACTACCACTGATGGCTGAGAAGTATCACTATAATAAATATGAAATTTATGCACTTTTTTTCATTTTCAGCATTTTAAAACATAGTCAATGTCATCACCTATGTTTTCTAAAAACATAGGGAAACTTGATATCGCTAATTAGTCACGTTTATAAATGTTTCTAATTTAACTGGGTTTATAAACATTTATAAACTTTACTAATTTAGTTGTGTTTATAAACATAGTTGATTTAGGCACACATATTATTTACTTACATTTTTATAAACATGGGTAAATAAGTTATTTATTAACAACATTTTCTATAAACGTGGGTAATTTTTTTATAATTTTTGATATAAATTTACATGTTTAATTATTTTTATAAAATATTTGACATATATATATATATATATTATATGCTCTCAAACCCCTATTCCTGAGAACCCACCTCCCTACCTTTAATAAATATGTTAATATATTTCAATATAAATAAATATTAAAATATATTATAAATAAATATATAATCTTCAATATTAATATATATATATATATATATATTATGAATATAAATTAGATTAAATATAATTATAAGCTAATAAATATATAAATATTAATTATTGTAATTATATATATATATATTATTGTATTTATAATTATAAATTATAAATTTATATATATATATAATTTTAATTATAAGTTTATATATTATATTTATAAATTTATATATATATATATATATTAGTTTAATTTATTAGTTCCATTATATTATATTAGTTTAATTATAAATTTATATTATATTTGTAGATTTACTTATATTATATTGGTGAAATTATAAATTTATATTATATTAGTGTAGTTATAAATTTGTATTATATATTATTTTAGTAAAATTATTAATTTATATTATATTGGTGTAATTATAAATTTATATATTATATTAGTATAATTATAATTTTATATTAGTGTAATTATAATTTTATATATAATATTTTTTAAAAAATTTGGGATGAAACAACTGTTTTATTGAAGCAAAGGACCGCTTTTTTGTGTAGGAGACCCATTACATGAAATGTAGGCTTATTGGGCATTAAAGACAATTACAAGGCCTTGAAGGCCCATATTTTTTTCTGAAAGGCTCTCTGATGAATAGTAGTACTACAGTACCTAGACTGCTATAGAACTATCGCCACTATAGTTCCTACTACAGTGCCCGTCACCCTTATAGTGTCACTGATGCTACAGTTCTACCACTAGTATAGTTCTGATACAGTATTATAATAGTGCTTCTATAGTAGCCTTCACCCAATGGGTTTCGAACCCCCATCCATGATATAGTATTATAGGATGCTTACCACTAAATCAAACCCCAACTACAAAATTTATATATTATATTAGTTTAATTATAAATTTTTACATATATTATGTTATACTTATAAATTTATATATATATATATATAAACACACATTATATTTTAAATTAGTGTAATTACAAATTTATATATCATTGTAATTATAAATTTATAAATTATATATATACTTTATATTTATAAATTAATCTATATATATTATATTCATAAATTTATCTATTAAATTAGTGTCATTATGAATTTATAAATTTATATATATATTATATTAGTGTAATTATAAATTTATATATGTAATACACCAGCCTAAATCACCAGGTCCAAGCCAGAATGTCACATGACCTCATGCATGCCTCCCCATATGAAAGAGGTTGACTACTAGTGGTGAGGGACAAGAGGGACATCATGGGAAGACTATGCCATCAGTATTAGATAATCATCAAAGTATATAATGGAAGCGATAATAATAGAATCAAAAAATAATGAATAAATAAATAAATCATCAGAGTAATGACATATACATAATATACCAACCCATGGAATAATAGTATGGAATGCCAGATCACATAATCTAATATAATGAAAAGGATCCCCATATGTGGTGGATCAATGTACAAGATAAATTAACTAATCATGGTTTCAGTAGACATGTATCCCAAATCCCATCCTGAAACGTCCACGTCCTCCTATTAAACCTGCTTAACCACACATCTCAGGGCCCTTTCCCTTCACCGGTTCCCTGGTCATGAAATATAGATGTACCCTAAGATGCCTGAGTAGGGTGTGATCATGAAACCCAAAAGGACACCACCTATGATACCTTAAAATAATGATATAAGATATTCTAGTGAATTCCATGAAAGTAAATAGAATAATGATAAGTAACAATTATATCACACAAGAAAAATATATATGTTGAGTTATTAGATTCTAGATCTACCTATTTTTTATCAATGCTAGAAGGAAATTAATTTTCCACCTAACACATCTCCCTTGATGGGATAGTCCAAAACATGTCTAACACATCCCCTTAAATGGATATTCATGTCACATGTTGACCACGCATCTAACACATCCCCTTCGGGGGATAGTCTATATAGATCAACATGTATGCTCAACTATAAAACAAAAAATAAAGAACACATGAATTACATGATACAAATTACATACCAAACATCCTGTCATGTCAAGAAATATTCATTACAATCACAATCCACATGTGAGAAAATATCAAGTGTGGGTCTCATAGGGTTATACATGCACAACACATGTGATCAAGAATCAAAGAGAGGTCTCATGAGGCTGTAGACATACACCTCATATGATCAATCATCAAACATAGGTCTCACAAGGCTACACACACATGCATACAATCATTCCAACGACCCATAAAATCATTCAATAATATTAAGGACTTACTACCTTAGGTGAAATGATGTTTTGATGAAAAGTGTTGAAGTCCAAGTCTAATTACACCATACTATAAACCTAGAACCATCCCTGGTCTACTACAATTAGAATTATAAGATTCATATTGTTGAGAATACATTCCCAAAAGGTATGAAAATATCACACATACCCAAGAAGATTCATTTTTTATGATGGTTTAGGTCCAAATGATGCATAGATTCCAATTCTCGAAATCTGGGTGCCTATTCTATCAAAGACCAATAATAACCTTGTTAGACCATGCCAAAAACCTTAAATTCATTCAATAAATTAAAAATATAAACGGTTTTGTCCAATTATAAAAATATAGGATTGATCTATATCAATATAGAACTTACTTGATTGGAGTGAAGGATCAAATTGATGTTCATGCATCAAAGGTAGGAGATGAAAGTATAGAAGAGTGCCCAAAAATGTTTAGAGAGATACTAGGGGTAGGGTATAGAGAAGTAGTAAAATAAAAAAATGATCATTGGGCCATTTAATCTACTATAAAATACTCCATTCATAGTGGGAATTATGGATTCACATCGTCAATTATCAGGTTGGTTGATATAATTAAAATCACATCACCTCATCTTAAAATCCCAAAAAAACCCCATTCACATTGTAAATATAATTTCACATCATGTATTGTGCTTAATATCTTTAAATAGAAATCATGGCTTCTTATTAGAATAAATTCACATCATGAATATTCATTCATGGTGTGAACCTTCTCCCATTGATAGTTTCCATATTTTGATTCATTTCCTTTTACAAACACCACTAACATGCCTTAAATCATTTAATTTCACATTTATGATGTCAAAAAAATTAAATTAGAAATATGTTGAAATTAAGGGTGTTACAAATCTTCCCCTATAATTAATTTTCATCCTCAAAAGTATATACAGAGGCCTTCTCAAATAACTTGGGCCACTGATGTAGAGACCCAATCTTGACGTACATGAACATTACATTTCTTTTTCAGAATAATTAATACATGACACAAACAGACGCACAAAGATCATATTAGTTTATTGTCTTTGGAAACTCATAACATTATCTTCTAATCATGGTGAAAGATCTTCAACGTCTCTTATAAACATCTTACCATTTTGTTTTCCTACCTAAAACCTTTCTTTATATCTTGGGAAAAAGAAAACATAGAAATGGTTAGATCAAATTCCCAGTAAGGGTAAACATGGAGAACATAAAACAAACCATAAACATTTGAACATAAAAAACATGAATATAAATTCTAAACATAAAAATCTTGAACAATGACATAAATCTTGGAAGTATGTAAGGTAAATATTATAAAAGAACATTAATAGTGATAAAATATAATTGGAATAAAACATGTAATTGTGGAAAACTATTAAGCACATATTATGATTTCCATAGTAGCCAAGTAATTGCTACCAAGACCGTCATAGTAAACAAAGTCCATTATTGAACCGGGTTTACTTGTAGTTCCAACTATGTATTACTGAACCAGATTTACTTATCATTCCAATCATGTATATCTCATGAGATATAAATATTTACCCAATGCATTTGAGGGAGATATAGGTCCCACCCATCTCATAATAAAATCATTCTTACTTTTTCCATAAAACATTAAAACAATCACCATAGCATAACCCATTAAATAAAATGGGTTTCTTAAACATCATTTCATCATAACATAATACATATAAGATAAATAAATTTCATAAAATTAATTCCATCATAAAAACAATCAAATAAAATTAATAATAGGTATAGAAACATAACCCTATATCATATTATATGGAAAATAATTTTGATAAAACATGTGAACTTAATTCCTGAGGAAAATATCCTTTTTTCTTCAAAAACGTTTTCTTTTCTAAAAATGTCAGGAAATTTAAAAAGAAATGAAATTAATAGAAAAATGACATTAAATATTATAAATTAATATTCATGTAAATAATCCATTAGGAATATGTAAAAATTCTTTCATACCATATAAGTTAAAAAAACATTTTTCTCATACTTTTGTCGAAAAAGTCAAAAAGTACCAAATATGGTAAACGTAAGAAAGATTCCTTCCAAACCATGTATTAAAAGTAAAAGTGGTTAAAATGACTTTAAAAAAACATAGAATAATATTAAACATTTCATGAAAACATTTTTAGAAAATATGGTCATGGATGATAAATATATCCCCAATAAATACTTGTGAATAAACAATCTTAGATAAAAATGAGATTGGAAAAGTTGTCACTTACCTTAGGTCCAATTTATTCCATACATATCTGAAACTCATGTATAGTGAGTGTAAAAATATTATTAATTTGTAACATAACCATAATAATATTTATGATATCATATATGATTCACTTATGACTTTATATTACCCATTCATTTGTCAATTCCATGTTAAAGCAACGTTTTGGGTAATAATTGTTTTATTTATCGTACGTGTTTGGACTTTTTATTCTTGATATTATTACATATATCATGTTTTAATTAATTATAGAATGTAAAACATTATTTATATATCATATATACTCAGTATATAAATATATGTAATAGATAGATAAATTGAATGGAATACATCGTTCATGGAGACGGTAGGTCGTACGTACGCATGAACACTATTTTTTCTTCATTATTAAATTGAATTGAAGTAAGTAAATGATATATATATTTATATACATAAATAAAGTATCATTATTATGTCATAAATTTCATGATTATTTATTATATATACTTTATAATCATTCTTTAATGGTTAACATGGAGAATGAATCTCATCGCGTCGTGGATACGGTAAGTCATACATAAGCACAAGAGACGATATCGTTCTCATAGTTATTGAAATGTATTGAATTGGATGGTGTATAATATCTCAGAATTAGTATCATGTTATAACAATAATATATAGTTATTATTTCCACCATTATACCCATCCAAGTAAGGTGGTGGTGAAAACTGATTACACCACGGTGTGGAGACAGTAATCTGTACATACGCACGCGCAGTGATTTCATTTTTTATAGGATGGATAGAAGGTGAAATAGATTTTTTTAATATTTATAATAACATATCAGTATATTATTGATACTAATGTTATTGCTTTATAATGAAACAACTATATAAGAGTAATTATAAGAAGAAATAAATTTTAAAGAATTGGTAGAATAGACTACCTCTTCCTCGACGTGCCTCCTTTAAATTTCCTCTTAGGGAACTATATTTGGTTTTTAAAGAATACTAGAACCTCTAGAATGTAAATGGGAAAGTGGATAAGAGAAATGGGAAGGTTTTGTCCGATCTTGAAGGCTCAAAATGGAGTGAAGAGGAGAGGGAGGAGGTGCCCTTTTATAAGAAAGGAGAGGGTCACTTTAGGAAACTCTCAAAATATTAATTTATTATAAATTAAATTTCTATTTAAAATGGTCAAAAACTTATTTAATTTAAATATAATATGATTTTTGTTCTAATACACATCATTCAATAATTTTTCGACAAGTTTTGAATATTTTTTTATCCTTATTGTTTTCGTTTTACCCTTATTTTAACCTTTTTAATCTTAGTGTGATATCATGTTTTTTAAACATTGTGGGTGAATGTAATTACCATATCATTTAAAACGACCAAAAATAGTCATTTATGACAAATTTGGATTAATCCTAAATTTTTAGTAATTTAATATCATTTAATAAACTATTTTACATTTTAAGTTATGAATTGTATCAATTTTAGACACTGTTCATAATTGACTTTTTTTAAAAAATATAACAGTCTAATTACTTTAAAACTAAGGCATTAAATCAAATATAATATTTAAATATCATCTAGAAATTCGTGTATGAGATCAAATTAACCAAATTACATTTTTTAATATTTATAAATTCATTTATTTTAATTTTACCTAAATAAGGTAATCACTACATCGTAATTGTGTCATAAATAAATATATTTATCTAATGTATAAAAATTATAAATAAAATACCATGATATATGAAATATTTTTATCTTTATAATGAATATATATATACATATATATCAGTTATATAACCATATATTAAAATCTATTTAGTAAAAGATATATGTTTAGGTTATAATTATCAATACTTTAACTTAATTCTTATAAAATGTAATTTTCACATCCATATGAATCCAGGGAGCCCCAAAATAGACCCAAGGTTGCCCATTGTCGGAATTATTTCACCCAATAGGATTAGGACATGTTTTATGGTAGGTTTATATTATTAAATTATTTTTTTTACCCTTATTTACCAGATTTACCTTTAACCATGGTAAATAAAATAATTACTGAAGTTACTATTCATAATGTCTAAAAATAAAGGTATACTATTAAAATAATTTAGAACTATTGATTCAAAATATGGAATCCAATTTTAAAAATTCAAAACACAGAATTTTCAGTAATTAATTTAAAATTAATCTCGTTGTTGAGAAAACGAGTTTTAAAAGTTAAAACATTACAAAAGTTTGAAATGTTTTTACCTATGAATTCAATGTAAAATTACGGATAATGGGATAAATTATATTAAATTGAAAAAAAAATATTCTATTTATACTTTAAAATCATTCAATATTATAATTTAACAATATATATTATCTTGATGAAAAAATTTGTTTTTAATTAAAATTTAGCATATTTTTACTATTCATCAAAATATGAAAGTTATCAGAAAAATATCAAAAATTCATCCAAAGTAAATTTTTATATCCTGATTCAAAATCAGAAGTTTATTTTTTCAAAATTGAACTTATAAATGTGTCAAAAACTATATTTAAAATGGGTTCACCATCAAAAGGCAGTAAAACTGCATTTTTTGAAAAATACTCTTTTATCCAAAAAATTGATATTTTTTCTCATATAATGTTCTAGAAAATTTGTAAGATGAATTTTAATGTTATATAATATTTAACATTTGGTTAATACTATTCATAATGGCTATTTATATAACATTTTAATAATATATTGTTGTTTAGTGAAACTTGGTATATCGTACAACGCAAGCTATCAATGAAGGTTGATCTTGTGTGTAACACAAGACAAGTTAGTGTTGAGTATAGTGAAAAATTAATTTGGGGTTGTGTATAACATAATACAAAGTTATTTCATTTATAAATTGAACAAAATTTATACTCAGTGTTGTGTGAAATGAATTCTATCAAAGGAACTTGAAATTGTGTACAACACAAGCCAAGAATAGTGTTGCATATACTGCAAGCTAATATGGTGTTTCATATAGCACAATCTAATATTGGTATAATGTACAAAACAAGATATCAAATAAATTAAAAATAATCTATCTCATATAATCTCATGGTGTCACATTCTACCCCACTTAAACTGAATTTCACCCTCAAAATTCGTCGGGGTTATAAATTGTTTACTACTTGAAAGTTTCTTTCATAGAAACCCAAATCATAAAAAGGAATACTAAAACTTAATTTTAAAAAGGAATATTAGAAACATAAAGGTTACCCAAAGTAACTGATCACTGGGTTTCCATATAGGATAACATAGGTGGGAAGTGAAAACATGGATATGGAATAGAAATTTAACTATCAAGTTCTAATGGATAGTGATAGAGAATAAGGTTTGGAGAAAGTTAACTACTAGAAATACATAAATCTATGATGATTTAAGGGACCATATGATTCATCAGATAAAAAGGTACGAGGATAACATTTTTTATATCAATATCCTTTTTCTATAGTTAATGAATTGTTTTCATGAGAAGAAATAATTATTTCATTTCAATACAATCTCATCATTGATTTCTCCCTGAACAATTTCCACTTCATCTCTTATTTAAACAAATGAAGTCAAATTTTCTATTCTTGAAGTGTTAGCAGATCATGCAATATAATTATAGTTCATTCCATATATCCCTATCACAAAAATATTATTACAAGTTATCAAATATATATAAGTCCATCTATGGTGAGATTAATCATATATGGTTCCAAAAAATAGACTTATACATCATCTATCATACAGATTAAATAAAATAAAACTAATTTATACTAACCAGGGACTTCCCATAGTCCATTGGTAGGCGATAAAGTCATGTCTCACTTCGGTTTTGGGTTCAATTCCTGCAGCCTTGTTTGACGCGACGGGTTGTCGCTCGTCTTACGGGTTGTCATTTTTCTAAAACTATACTATTATAAAATTCCATAAATAATATAAAACAATTATCCATAAAAATATTATCTGATTTACAACTTAATCCATTCCAACCTTTAGGATTATCCAAAATTATTTTGTCCCATAAGAAAGTTCATATAACAAGCATGTGAATACCATCATTATAACAACCCTACTTTTTATTACACACTTAAACATGATTTATTACATAAAATCTTCACTTGTACAACATAGAATATCGAGAGGTCTAGTGTATTTGGGGATTAGGATCATTACATAATGACTTAAAACATGAAAATACAACATTTTTATTTAAAACTTCCTTTACATGAACCCTACAATCCCTCGTACTTAGCATTGCATGGGATAACATGAGGACATGAATAAGAAAAGGGTGAGCTATAAAGCCCGGTAAGAGAGTAAACAAGGCATAAAATGAAGAGTAAAATACATGTTAGTTAATAGTCATATCAATGTGGCATAAGAGAAACATGAACATAAATAAATGATATAGCATGGTTATCATAACATGGAAATGTGGTAACAACACTTAACATGGTATTATCATAAGCCAAGGTTCATTGCACATGGAGCATGTGTAAACCCTCATAGAACTTGAATTATCATGATTAAATACTCATTTTACTTGAATTATCATGTGTAAACTCTCATTGCACTTCACATATTATGATACTAATCTTTACCCAATTCATTGGAGCGCTATCAAGGTGCACCCTTCATAAACATTTCATTTCATGCATAAGTGTGCCACATGGATCATAAAAAATGGAATCATTAATCATAATTTATTCCAAGATAAAGGGATATGGAATACATACAAGAAGATTTATAATCAATAATTAAATGTTCATAAATGTTAATACCCTTGAAGGAGAAATGGGCATGGTAATCACTACACAATGACATTAGCTAGAAAAAATTCTCGGTGCAATTTTTGGCAGCGTAACGACATGACATAAGAATTCATAAAAATGGTTGATGGGAGAGAAAGGTGTGTCTCATCATATTTACATGAAATAGATAGTAAGGGGGTAACATAGATACAAGTCCCAACATATTTAATGGAATTTATATTCATAATAAAAATAATTTGATGAATGTAAATGAGGAGAGAGAAATTCCATATGGAATTTATGCATAGTAACGGGTGTACATGGGAGGAATTAATGAGAGAGAAAGGGGTATCTCATCATTAAAACATGAATAGTAAAGTATGGAGGAGGTGATAAATCATACCTCAATATTTATAAATGAAAATAAAAGGGAATAACAATATTAAAAAACATGGATAAAATGAGAAAGGAAGGAATCCCTTACTTGGAAGTGTGATCCCAAAGGCTTGGGAGAGTCTTGAGAGAGGCTTCTTGGGAGCTTGGGTCACCTTGGAAGGATTATAGAGAGAAGAGGTAATATTTTGGTCTAGATACAAAGGCATTGAGTGAATAGGAAGTGGGATCTTGGGTGGGTTTATAAAGGAAAAGAGAGGGAATTATTTATTATTTAGGTTTGGGACACCACACATTAAACTAATCAAAAAAACGAAATACCATGGTTTTTGACCATGGGTTTTGCCAAAGGGTATTGGAAAAAATTATTTTATAAGTCCAATGTCCGAACTTCTTAAAATATTTGTCTTGATTATGTGAAGGTGGGTCACACTCTCAGGGAAATCAATTTAAAAAGTTAAAATGTTTTATAACTCTTAGAGGGTCCACTAAAGTTTTTTAAAATAAATAAAACAAAAAAAATAAAATTATTTTAATGGTAAAAAATATATTGGCCGAACATAATGTTTATATTATTTTATTACATCACTATTGGGTCATTATGATGTCATAAAGCACATTATATATTTAAATGGTACTTAATTTTTACCCAAAAATTCGACTATCTTAGAAAATTATGAAAAAATCACCATTGGATAATTTTGATATTCTAATTCCAAAAATAATATTCATTTATTCTAGATAATTTTATAAATATGTGAATTTTTACTTTTAAAATAAAAACTGACATTTATCGAAAAATCATGGGTTTTGAAAAAAATAGCTTTCAAACCATAATAAAAATTGAAATTGTATTCATGATCATTTATATTTAATAAAATGTAATTTAGTGATAATTTTTTGTTAAAATATTATTTAATTCAAAAATCCATTATTTCATTAAAATAGATTTCATAATTTAATATTAACTAAAAATACTATTTTTTCTTTAAAAATTATTTACAAAGTAACAATAATAAAATGAATGGATATTCTCTATAAAACAAATAATGTACATAATCATGGTTCTAAGGGTCTTGTTACATAACCCCTTATAACACCCTTATAAGATCGAAGGGTAAGGTTTGCGATGGTGACAGATTCTTGGGGTGGCTTGGATAACATCGCTCGGGTGGTAATCTCTATCAACTTTAACTTCTACCGTAGGCAGTTTTGCTCAAGCTTAACATGTTTAAGCTTGGCTTGGGATTGGTCAAGAGTTATGCCCAATGACACCACATACTTTCTAATATCCGATAAATGGGCTTTGTATAGAGAAATTCTATTGGATGAGGCCATCGCTTCGTTTGTATGGGTAAATTGGATTTTTCAAAGCCCTGTATTTATACTAATCATGTGATCATTGTTTAATGAATATATTAGAAATGGTCACAATTCCTAACGGTATTTTAAAATCCAAAAATATAAAACCAAGGAAGTGAATAAGTTTTTATATATCCATAATAAGGAATTTAATTTTATCCAGATGAATTTTCATTAATGAATGTTTGGGTCATTATAAGTTTCCCCCCTTAAGTAATTTCACCCTTGAAATTTCCTTTTACATTATAAGCCACAAACAGGTGCAGATACTTTTCCTTTATTTCCTCCTTCAGTTCCCATGTTTCCTCTTCGTACTTATGGTTTTTCCATAGTACCTTAACAAAGTGGATAGTCTTGTTATGTAGAACTTTATATCTAAAATCCAAGATCATCACTATTTTCTCCTCATAAGAAAGACCATATTATAATTGTACTACCTCTGAAGAGATTAAATGTGAAGGATCTAGTATGTACTTCCTTTAGAGGGATATATGAAAGACATCATGTACTTTGGCCATGGTAGGTGGAAGTGCTAGTCGATAGGCCACAGCCCTGACACGATCAAGAATCTCGAAGGGGAAAATGTACCTAGGACATAACTTACCTTTATTTCCAAACCTCATGAACTTCTTACATGGAGATATGTATAGAAATACCATGTATCCAACTTTGAACTCAAGGTCTCATCGACGGTTATCTTCATAACTCTCTTGTCAACTTTGGGATGCCTTAATATGCAGTTGAATTGTTTTCAATTTCTCCACCATTTCTTTTTCCATTTTAGGTCCTAGCAGCTTACGCTCACTGACTTCATCCTAACACACCAGTGTTCTACACCTTTTCCCAAAAAGGGCTTTATATAGTGACATTTGAATGCTCGAGTGGAAACTGTTATTGTAGGAGAATTAAACCAGTGGAAGATATTGGTCCCATCTTTATTTAAATTCCATAGAACATGGTCTTAACATATCTTCCAGTGTCTGAATAGTTCACTCATATTTTCCATCTGTTTGAGGATTATAGGCCGTACTGAAGTTTAGTTCAGTGCTTAAAGCATGTTGGATACTTTTCCAGAACTTTGAGGTTAATCTTATATCATGATCGGATACAATAGATGGTGGTACTCCATACAGCCTTACCACTTCTTTGATGTAAATTCATGCAAGTTGATCTAATTAGAAGTCCTCTCTAATCACGATAAAGTGATTTGCCTTCATAAAACAATCCACAACGACCCATACAGCATTGTTTCCTCTGGATGTCCTTGAAAGTCCAGTGACAAAGTCCATGGTAATATTCTCTCACTTCCATGTTGGTATGGGTAGTGGTTGCATCATCCCCTTAGACATTTTCCTCTCAGCCTTCACCTGCTGACATACTAGGTTCTTTGATGTATATTCAGCAATCTCCCTTTTCATATTATCCCACTAAAAGTTTTTTCAGATATTTCGATACATCTTTGTGCTCCATGGGGGAATAGAGAAGGTTGTGCTATGTGTGTCATTCATAAGATCCTTCTTTATCTCTGGATCGGATGGTACATATAATTGTGACCCGAATCTCACAATTACATCCTTGTCAACCATAAATTCCATGGATTTCCCATCTCTAATTGCTTCCACCATTTTCAAAATTTATACATCCTTTCTTTGAGCATCCTTTATTTTCACCATGAAGGATGGTTGAGAAATCATTTGAGAAAGGATTGATGATGTTCCTTCCTTAATGATTCACATGTCCATCCTCTACAAATCTAAGAATATTGGATCCTTTTTAATTCTCATCATTGATAAAGATGCAGGATCCATTCTACTTAGAGCATCTTCCACCTTGTTTTCCTTACCGGGATGGTAGTGGATTGACCATTCATAATCCATGATGAGATCCATCCATCTTTGTCGGTGCATATTAATCTCTTTCTGTGTGAATATATATTTGAGGCTCTTGTGATCAGTATATATCTCACACTTCTCCCCATAGAGATAATGCCGCCAGATTTTCAACGCAAAGATCACATCCACCAACTCCAGATCATGTGTGGGATAGTTTTTCTCATTGATTTTTAGCTTCATTGAGGCATAGGATATCACTTTATCATTTTTTTATTGGCACATATCCTAAACCCCTATTTGAAGCATCATTGTACACCACAAAGAGTTCTCCACTTATTAGTAGTGTGAGTACTGGTGTAGTGATAAGCCTCCTTTTTAACTCGTTGAAGCTCTCTTCGCATTCATCACTCCAAGAAAACTTTACTCCCTTATGAGTTAGCTTGGTAAGAGGGTTGGACAATCATGTTAAATTTATTACAAATTAGTAATAATATCCATCTAACCCTGGGAAGCTATGGATATCTGTTACCAATGTTGGCCTCGTCCATCCCTCAATTGTAGATGTCTTGGAGGGATCCACAGATATCTCATTACTTGTGATGGTATGACCTAATAATGAGACTTCCTTCAACCAAAAGTCACACTTGTTGTACATTTCATAGAGCTTATCCTTTCGTAAGGCCTCTAGTAAAGTTCTTAGATACTCCTCATGCTCCTTCTTGGTTTTGTAATATATTAGAATATCATCTATAAAGACTACCACAAATTTGTTGAGGTAATCTCTAAAGACTCTATTCATCAATTCTATGAAGATTGATGGAGCATTAGTGAGTCCAAAAGGAATTTAAATGAATTCATAGTGCTTGTACCTTGTATAAAAATCATTCTTGGGGATATCCTCCTTCTTCACCCTTACTTGATAATAGCCCAACTGCAAATCTACCTTGGAGAAGTATTGTGCTCCATGTATCTGATCGAACAAGTCATCAATTTGGGGTAGAGGATTCTTGATCTTTGTCATGATTTTTTTGAGATCATGATAATTAATTAAAAGGTGCATTGACCCATCCTTCTTCTTGATGAAGAGGACTAGTGAACCCCATGGTGAATCACTTGGGAGTATAAACCCTTTATCTGGATTCTCTTGTAGTTTTTTCTTCAGCTCCCAAAGCTCCACAACATCCATTCTATATGGATTCTTGGATATTGGAAACACCCTGGGTATAAGGTCAATTGATAATTCAACATATCTTCTAGGAGGAAGACCAGACAATTCCTCAAGAAACGCATCAGATAATTACCTTACAATAGGCATGTATTCATGGATGGTTGTTTCCTTAGACTCAATTATCTAAGCTAGATACGCGTTCCCATAGGTCAGTAATATCCACTCTTGAGATGATGGTTCTAAAGAAGATTCATCTTCCTCCTTGCACTTGTATAGAATCGGGGGTCAATTCTCTATTTGGATATTCATTTCCCTCTCATGACAATTTATGTTGACTCTATATAAGGAAAGACAATCCATGTGAATAATTGCATAAAATTCTACTAGAGGGAGTATGAAAAGGTTCATCAGGAAGTTTAATCCACAAATTATGATAGGGGAGGAGTTATATTCCTAGGATGTAATGATTGCCACATTTTTTGTACTCACCGAAAACTTTTCTTCCATGATTTGTGGTGGTATTGGGATTTTTCTACTAAAAGTTTAGGATATAAAAGAATGAGTAGAACCAGAATCAGAAAGTATGTTTTCTATTCTTGAATGAATAACTAGAGTACATGTCACCACTTTGTTTTCAGGGTTCACTTAGGTGGTGGTGATGGAAAAAACTCTCCCTTACTGCCTTGGAGGTTTTTGGTTGCCTCCAAAAACCCTTGGATTAGGGCTCTAATTTGAAAGGTGCCATAGTTCTTTGTAGTTGAAGAAATGAAAAACATGTTGAGGGTTGAATGGATTGTTCCTCTCCTCTGTCGCATCTGTGGGTTTTTCTTGTCAGCAGTTCACAGCTTGGTGCCCTTCCCTTCCACACCTAAATCATTTCCTCATCCCCTTCATGCAATTTCTGGGGTGATTCTTTCCACACCTTTGGCAAGTGGGGTGTTGGGTTTTCTTAACACCATTGGATTTATGCATCAGAAAACCAGAATTGAAGTCCACCTTACGCTTCTTATCCCCATGATACCCCTGAGATTCATCGATCTCCATCTCAACTTTGAGGGCACATCTAATAATTTACTCATAGTTGTCAAAGTCACAGATTTCTAGGGATTTCTGTAGGCTAGGTTTTAGCCCACCAAAGAAGCAGTCAACCTTGCATTCAGGGGTAACGAAAAATCCAGTGGTGTATCATGCAAGCCTTATGAAGTTTTCCTTGTACGCTCTGATTGATTCATCATCTTTTTGCTTTAGGGAAAGGAAGTCTCTTTCGATCTTAAGTCAGAGGGTATGAGGAAAATATTTATCGAAAAACATTTTTCGGAAATCCTTCCATTCCAACGCCTTGATCTCCTCCTAAGGCTTCTTATTTTTGATCAATGTCCACAATTGATCAGTTTCACCCTCCATATGATAAGCAGCCATAAGAACCTTCTCTTGTTCAAAAAATTTAAGTATGGAGAATATATTATCAATGGAATTGATCCATTGTTCGGTGATTGGGGGATCAGACGACTGAAAATTGTTTTTTATTATTATGAAAACACTTTTATGGAAAAAGTGAGAAACTATATAGGACCGCACCACATCACAAATTCACCACTTCACCACAAAAAAACAAACAAAAGCACAATGGATGAAATCCATTCAAGCATTAAAACTAAAAAATAACCACAGCTGAAGCCAAAGTCCCCATGAAAGGGTTCAGGTACCACAAACCAGGGAAAACGAACATCAAGAAAGCTGGACAAGACTCAAAATTGGTCTCCTCAAACACCCACTAATGCAACCATCGACACCAGCCCAAATCCACAAACCTGTCGGCGGACTCCAGTCGGAATCTACCCAACCCTCCAATGAAGTGATATGGGACCTAAAAAGAGCACATCCACAAATGGAAATGAAGATACCAGAGCGAGGAATACCAGGCTATTCGGATGTTGCACCCTACTTTGTAGGCAACCGCAATGCAACCTCAGACCAAACGCCACTCTGCTGACCCCTTTCCAGCATCTATAAAGCAGTGAAAACCCAAATCCAAGAGATCGAAGCAGATCAAAATCATTCCAAAAAAAACCTCAAACCATCCACAACTGCTCCCAAACTCGATTAATTGAACCGAACCAAAAACACTTCACCCATCAATCCTACCCAAGGAGAACCCACATTCCCTCCCATGCCTCGCAGTAGGTTTCGACTGTTGGACCTTCATTGTGTTTCCAAGGGGACTAAGCACATGAAAAAACGTTGAATCACAACCTCAATTTCATAGGAAGAACACACCCAAACCCTCCACCACAGAACACCCTCAAGCTCCTGGACTCCACAGAGTAAGAAGAGCGGAGCATTGCCACCTAGGGCTGGAAGCACCACCACCAAACCCCAAGAAGACCTTCACGGATGACCCCTAAAATGACCCAACAAGAAATCAGCCATTGTGGTCTTGCTAACAAGAAAAAAAAGAAACATAGAAACAAAGGAGGATGGAACTCGAAAGAACGGTAGGGTAGTAAAGGATGGAAACCTAAACCAAGATGCGAGGAGAGGATGCAGCGAGAAGATCTGAACCCTTAAAGCCACCAGAGACCACATGTCGAGCTTGCAGGGAGGAAACAAAAGAGCGGGAGGGATACAGAGCACCTGATCCAAGGATAGGATGGTGGCGGTAGGGGGAAACCTTAGCTAAAGCTCTAGATTGTGACTTGTTCTTTCTTAGGGGCGTGAAAGTTTCTCTTGACACGTGTTTCAATTAAAATATTGAGTTAACTGAGATATTATCATGACAAAGTTCATGATTCCCACTCCCATTGGATTGGGCATCTCGTTATAACAATCATCACATTGATCTTCGCATCGGTTGTTAGCATGAGTCTTCTTATTACCATCTATTGGCTGGAATAAAAGGAAAGTTAGGGGTAAAACATAAAGTTTAATCCAAATAAAAAAAATAGATGACCTATAAATACCTTTTATTTCCTTAAATTATGAATCTGTAGGCTTCAATCTATGTTATCCATGATCTACTTCCCAACATTTATTCTTCGGGGTATTTTTTTATTCCCTTAACAATGGTTCATACTAAGATTCTGAATTTACCAAAGCATATCCCCCAAAAGTGTCATAACCAAGAGTCTAGAAAGGCATTTTGTCATGTACTAGGAAACCCCGACTCAAGCTTGAAACTCCTTGTTAGAGTTTTCACTCCTAGGTACATCTGTACTAGAGCTGCCTCTACTTTCTCCTATCCAGATAGGGATGTATTTTCATGATAAACCACTAACTCAATACTCACCAAAATTTAGGGATGTTTTTATTATACTTATTATTATCTCTAAGGCTTCACTAAGGTTTTATAATCTAAATCCAAAAAAATAACTAAACCTATCCTCTGATACCAACTATAACAATCATGCTTTTTATTACACACTTAAATATGATTTATTACATAAAATATTCACTTGATACAACATAGAAGATCGATAGGTCAAGTGTCTTTGGGGCTTAAGAAAATTACATAATGACTTAAAACATGAAAACATAACATCTTTATTGAAAACTTCCTTTACATTACCACTACATTCCCTTGTACTTAGCATTGCATGGTATAACCTGAGGATATGCATAAGAAAAGGGTGAGCTATAAAGCCCAGTAAGGTAGTAAAAAGGTATAACATGAAGAGTAAAATACATGTTAGAAAATAGGAAATCAATGGATAATAAGAGAAACATGAACATAAAGGCATGATATATCATGATTATCATAACATGGAAATGTGGCAACAACACTAAAATGGTATTATCATGAGCCAGGGATCATTGAACATGGAGAATGAGAAAACCCTCATTTCACTTGAATTAGAATGATTAAATACACATTAAACTTCAATTATCATGAGTAAACCCTCATTTCACTTGACATATCCTGATACTAATCTTTACCCAATTCATTGGAGCGTGATCAAGGCACACCCTTCATAAACATTTCATTTCATGCATAAGTGTGTCATGTGGATAATATGACATGGAATCATTCATCATCATTTATTACATGATAAAGGCATGTGGAATACATACATGAAGATTTATAATCAATAATTAAATTTTCATAAAGGTGAATACCCTTGATAGATAAAAGGAAATGGTATTTACTACACAATGTCATTAGCTTGAAAAAACACAGTGCAATTTTGGCAGCGTAATGGTGTGACATAATAATTCATAAAAATTGTCGATGAGAAAGAAAGGGGTGTATCATCATATTTACATGAAATGGAAAGTAAGGGGGTCATATAGATACATTTCCCAACATATGTAATTTAATTTAGATTCATAATACAAAATAATTTATTGAATGTAAATGAGGAGAGAGAAATTCCTTATGGAATTTCAACATAGAAACGGGTGTACATGGGAGGCATTAATGGGAGATAAAGGGGTCTCTAATCATTAAAACATGAATATGGTAGTATTGGGGAGGTGATAAATCACACCTAAACATGTTTAATTGAAAGTAAAATGGAATAAAAATATTAAGAAACTTGGATAAAATGATAAAGGAATGAATCCCTTACTTAGAAGTGTGGTCCCAAAGGCTTGGGAGAGGCTTGAGAGAGGCTTCTTGGGAGATTGGGGTGCCTTTGGATGATTATATAGAGAAGAGGGAAGAGGTTTGTCGAGCTCTAATTACTTTTAGTGAAGAGGAAGTGGGAGCTTGGGTGGGTTTAAATTGGAAAAGAGAGGGAATGCTTTCTTATTTAGGTTTGGGACACCAGACATTAAACTAATCATAACCACAAACCAGCCCATGGTTTTTGCCCATGGTTTTTTTCAAAGGGGATTGTAAAAAATAATTTTATAATTCCAATGGAATAACTTTTTAAAATATTAGGCTTTCTTATGTAGAGGTGAGACACACTCTCAAGGAAGTCAATTTAAAAAGTTAAAATGTTTTATAACTCTTGGAGGGTCCACTAAAGTTTTGTAAAATAAATCAAACAAACCCAAAATCACATTATTTTAATGTTAAAACATATATTGTCCGAATATAATGTTTATAGTATTTTATTAAATCACTATTGGGTCATTATGATGTCATAAAACACATTATATTTTTAAATGGTACTTAATTTTTACCCAAAAATTCAATTGTCTCAGAAAATTATGACAAATTCACCATTTTATAATTTCAATGCCCTGATTCCAAAAATAATATTCATTTTATCTAAATAATTTTCTAAATTTGTGAATTTTTACTTGTAAAATAAAAACCTACATTTATCGAAAATTCACAGGTTTTGACAAAAACAGCTTTCAAACCATAATAAAAATTACAATTGTATTCATGATCATTTATATTTAATTAAAATTAATTTAGTAATAATATTTTTTTAACTATTATTTAATTAAAAAATCCATTAATTCATCAAAATAGATTTCTTAATTGAATATTAACTAAAAATACTATTTTTTCTTTAAAAACTATTTATAAAGTAACAATAATAAAATGAATGTATATTCTCTATACAAAAATAATTTACATAATCATAGTTCTAGGGTCTTATTACATAACCCCTTATAATACTTGTATAAGGCCGAAGGGTAAGGTGTGAGATTTTGAAAAATTATTAGGGTGTCTCGGATAACATCGCTCGGGTGGTAATCTCTATCAACTTCCACTTCTCATGTGTGCGATTTCACTCAAGCTTAACGGGTTGAATCTAGGCTTGGGATTGGGAAAGAGTGAAGCCCAATGATGACACCTCCTTTCTGAGATCTAACAAATGGTCTTCGTATGGGGAAATTCTACTGTATGAGGCCATCACTTCCCTTTTTTGAGTAAATTGAATTTGTTAAAGCCCTATATTTATATTAATCATGTGATCACTATTTAACGACTATATTAGCAACAGTCGCAATGCCTAACCGTAATTTAAAATCCAAAAACATAAAACCAAGGAAGTGCATAAGTTTTTATATATCCATAATATGACATTTAATTTGATCAATATGAATTTTTATTAATGAATTTTTGGGTCGTTACAATCATTTATCCCCCATATATTATAATATATATCTTATTGTTCGCATTCCAAACATTTAAATGACTTCATCATGAATTCTCTTGATTCATGTTAATAACCTAAATTATTTTATATCCTTATTAAAAACATTCATGTTTCCTTATTTCAAAACTTATTGTATATATTACTTAAGTCCCAAAAAGTTGTATACTTCATCCATGATATCATAACCCTCTTTTCAACAACTCTACAGTTAGTTCCCAAGAAACTATCATCATCCAATTTATTTATTCATATCCAACATATCTTTTTCCAAAAATAATTATCTTAACATATAGGATATATTAAGGGTTATCTTTCCCTTAATCATTTTTTCTTCATGTATATCACCATACCCTTAAATCACTTTTTGGCTCCGTAGAAATATTCAACATATCCTTTCAAATCCTTAATGAAAAACTTATACTGAAAACACATATATATTTCATGATTTATATAACATAATTTTTGAATTCCGAACATATACACCTCAATCATCCATATTTACTCTTAAACCATTACTTAGGATCGATCATCTTCATTTTTCCTATAATATGAATCATGTATTAAGGTTTCTCAACCTCAATATTCTTAGGTTTAATGTAAACAATACTTGAATAACATCACATACCTTTCACATATCGTTTACAATCTCTTTATCCTTAGTAGTATGACCAATACTCGTGCCATCATCATGATTCTCTTCATGAAATTTCCACATAGGAAATTGATCTTCATAATTATTATAATTTCCACATCTGAAACATTCAATTGTTAACTATACTCTATGTTGTTTTGGATATTGACTAAGATCAGAAAGTAAAGTGTAGAAAATACATATCAGAGATTAGAGACACATAAGTAAGGTAAATTAATTATAATATTTCAATCTATGATATCGTCACTTTAACCATAGGTTAGTCACGATTATCACAAAAAACCTAGGTTTTTAAACTATACTTTACTTACCCTTAGTACATCCCTAGACATATCCTTAGAAATATCTCTAGGGATCTCACTAAAGTTTTTTCATCCTAGTTTCCAAAGGTTGACTAAACCTTCACTCTAATACCAACTATAGAGACCCAATTTTCATGTACATGAACATTAAATTTCTTTTTAGTAATACTTAATACATGACACAAAAATATGCCCAAAGATCTTATTAGTTTAGTATCTTTGGAAACTCAAAACATAGTCTTCTAATCATGGTGAAAGATCTTCAACATCGCCCATAAAGATATTACCCTTTTTTCCTACCTAAAACATTTATTTATATTATGAGGAAAAGAAAACATAGAAAGGGTGATCTCAAATTCTTATTAAGGTTAAAAATAGTGAACATAAAATAAACCATAAACATTTGAACTTAAAAAAATGAATATAAAGTTTAAACATCAAAATCATGAGCAATGACATAAATCTTGGTAGTATGTAAGGTATAGATTATAAAAAACATTAACCATGGTAGAATATCATTGACATAAAAAATGTAATTATGGAAAAATAATAAGTACATATTATGATTTTCATAGTATCCAATGCATTTCTTCCAAGACCATCATAGTATACAAAGTTCATTACTGAACCGGGTTTACTTATCGTCCCAGCCATGTATTACTGAACCATATTTACTTTTCATTCCATTCATGTATATCTTATGAGATATAAATATTTACCCAATTAATTGGAGGGATATATAGGTCCCACCCATCTCATAATGAAACCATTCTTACTTGTGCCAAAAAATTAAAAAAAACATTCACCATAGCATAACCCATTAAATAAAATGGGTTTCTTAGACATTATTTCATCATAACATAATCCATATAAGATAAATGGATTTTATAAAAATAATTCCATCATAAAAAATTAAAATAAAAGTAATAATATGGATATAAATATAACCCTATGTCATCTTATATGGAAAATAATTTTGATAAAACACATGAACTTAATTCTTGGGGAAAATATCCTTTCTTCTTCAAAAACATTTTCTTTTCTCAACATTTCATGAAATTTTAAAAGAAAAAAAATTAATTAAAAATATACTTGAAATATTATAAAGTAATATTCATTTAAATAATTCATTAGGAATATGTAAAAATATATTCATTTCGTATAAGTTAAAAAACATTCTTCTTGTACTTTTTTTGAAAAAGTCAAAAAGTACCTCGTATGGTAAACGTAAGAAATATTTATTCCAAACCATGTAGTAAAAGTAAAAATGGTTAAAAATGAGTTTCAAAATACATATAATAATATTAATCATTTTATGAAAACATTTTTAGAAAACATGGTCAGGGATGATAAATATATCCCCAGTAAATACTTACAAATAAACAATCTCGGATAAAAATGAGATTGGCAAAGTTATCCCTTACCTTAGGTCCAATTTATTCTGTACATGTCTGAAACTCTTATATAGTGGGTTTAAAAATATTATTAACTTGTATCAGAACCATAATAATATTTATGATATCATATATGATTCACTTATGACTTTATATTACCCATTCATTTGTCAATTTCATGTTAAAGCAACATTTTGGGTAATAATTGTTTTATTTATCGTATGTGTTTGGACTTTTTATTCTTGATATTATTACATATATCATGATTTAATTAATTAAATAATGTAAAACATTATTTATAAATCATATATATTCAGTATATAAATATATATTATAGATATATAAATTCAATGGAATACACCGTTCAAGGAGACGATAGACTGTACGTACGCATGAACGCTGTTTTCATTTCCTTATTAAATTGAATGGAAGTAAGTAAATGACATATATATATAAATAAATATAGTATAATTATTATTTAATATATTTCAATATTATTTATTATATATACTTTATAATTATTCTTGAATGGTTAACATGGAGAATGAATCTCATCGCCTCATGGAGACGGTAAGTCGTGCATACGCACGAGCGACAATATTGTTCCCATAGTTGTTGAATGGTATGGAATTTTATGTTGTATAATATCTCAAAATTAGTATCATGTTATAATAATAGTATATAGTTATTATTCCCACCATTATACCCATCTAAGTAAGGTGGTGGTGAAAAATAGATTACACCACGATGTGGAGACGGTAATCTGTACGTACGTAGGCACGATGATTTTTTTTCGTAGGATGGATTGAATGAGAAATAGGGTTGTTTAATATTTATAATAATATATCAATATATTATTGATACTTATTTTATTAATTTATTATTAAATAACTAAATAATAGGAAGTATAAGAAGAAATAAATTTGAAAGAATCGGTAGAAGAGATTACCTCATCCTCGACGTGCCTCCTTTAAATTTCCTCTTAGGGAACTAGAGTTGGTCTTTTTAGAAGATAATAACCTCTATAATGTAACTAGGGAGGTGGATAATAGAAATGGGCATGGGTTGGACGAGCTTGAAGTCTCAAAATGGAGTGAAGATGAGAGGGAGGAGGTGCCCTTTTATAAGGAAGGATAGGGGCACTTTAGGAAACTATCAAAATATTAATTTATTATAAATTAAATTTCAATTAAAATGGTCCAATACTTATTTAATTAGAATATAAGATTATTTTGGTTCTAATACCCATTATCTAATAATTTTTTGACAAGTTTTGAATTTTTTTATCCTTGTCTTTTTGGTTTTACCCTTATTTTACATTTTTTAATCTTACTGTGATATCATGTTATTTAAACATTGTGGGTTAATGTAATTACCTAATCCTGTAAAATGACCCACAAAAAGCTATTTATGACATATTTGGACTTATATTAACCATTTAGTATAATCCTATATTTTTAGGAATTTCATATCATTTAATAAACTATTTTATGTTTTATGTTATGAATTTGTCAATTTTAGACACTATTCATAATTAACTTCTTAAAAAAATATAACAACATGATTCCTTTGAAAATAAAGAATTAAATCAAATATAATATTTCGATATCATCCAGGAAATTTCTAGATGAAATCAAATTAACCAAATTATATTTGTTTTAAAATTTATAAATTCATTTATTTGAATTTTTCCTTAATGAGGTAATCATTGCATCATAATTGTGTCATAAATAAATATATTTATCTAATGTCTAAAAATTATAAATAAAATACCATGATGTATGAAATATTTTTATTTTTATAATAACTATTTATATACATAGATATCAATTATATAACCCTATATTAAAATCTATTTAGTAAAAGATATATGTTTAGGTTTTAATTATCTTTACTTTAACTTAATTCTTATAAAATTTCATTTTCAAATCCATGTGAATACATTGGGTCCCAAAATAAACCCAAGTATTCAAATGGTCAGAATTAGTTCATCTAACAGGATTAGTACATCTTTTATGGTAGTTTTATATTATTAAATTATTATTTTTTACCCTTATTTACCAAATTTACCCTTTTACCATGGTAAATAAAATAATTACTGAAGTTACTATTCATAATGTCAAAAAATAAAAGTATCCTATTAATATAATTTGTAACTATTGATTCCAAATATTGAATCCATTTTTCAAAATTCAAAACACAGAAGTTTTAGTAATTAATTTAAAATTAATCTCGTTGTTGAGAAAATGGGTTTTAAAAGTTAAAACATTAAAAAAGATTGAAATGTTCTTAAATATTAATTCAATGTAAAATTAATGATAATGACATAAATTATATTAAATTGTAAAAATATATTCTATTTATACATTAAAACCATTCAATATTATAATTTAACCATATAAATTATTTTGATGAAAAAAGTTGTTTTTAATTAAAATGTAGCGTATTTTTATTATTCATCAAAATATGAAAGTTATCAGAAAAATATCAAAAATATATTCAAAGTAAATTTTTATATCTTTTTTCAAAATAAGAAGTTTATTTTTTCAAATTTAACTTATAAACATGTAAAAAACTAGATTTAAAATGGGTGTGCCATCAAAAGGCGCTAAAACTGCATTTTTTTGGAAAAATACCTCTTTTATCCGAAAAAATGATTTTTTTCTCATATCATGTTCTAAAATTTTTTTAAGATGAATTTTAATGTTATATAAAATTTAAAATGTGGTTAATACTATTCATAATGTCTAATTATATAATATTTTAATAATATTTTGTTGTTTAGTGAAACTTGGTATATCGTACAACGCAAGCTATCAAGGATGGTCTCTCTTGCATGTAACACAATCCAAGTCAGTGTTTCATGTAGTGAAAGCTTCCTTTATTGTCGAATATATAATAATCCATACTTATTTGATTTATACATTGAACAAAATCTATACTCAGTGTTGTGTGTGTTGGAACCACTTTGTGTATAAGGTTGTATTTGTTGTCAATAGTTGTCAATGCAGATCAAAATGAAGGAGATCATGAAGTACTCCGATGAAGTAGAGGAGTGGTGATTCAGACGATTGTTGTATTGATCGGAAGTTCAAAGAACATGTGTCAAAGGTGATACATTGTTTACAACAATGCAGAATGTGAGGTATAAGCCATCCAAGGATGATCAAAGAAGAATGAGGTTTTTGGATGAAGTTCATGCAATTACTCATGATCGCATGAGAACCATGCAAGAGACTTCCTGATGAATTGAATCGGTTTGCATGAAGTACATCATACCGGTTGATGAAGAAGACAATGTGCAATGATTGGACTTCTGAGATAGTCATGAACATCACATTGTCATAGAAGATGATGATGCTAAAGTTGTTCCTTCAAAGACTACATATCACAATAGTGGAGGTTGTGATAAAAGCAGAAGAGTTGTTGAAGTATACAGATCACCAAGATGAAGCGTTGTTGAGGTGATCGTCCTTGTCGACAAAGCAAACAAACGACATACAAATTTGTTGGCAAAAGAGTTTCTATGGAGGCAGGTCGAGTTCGAGGACTGTGGAATAATGATCCATGTTTTTATTCAAGGAACGTCGACAAAGGAATGGATGATCTGGAGGCGGACTAAAAGAGCAGATACAAGGTGGCGTCGTTTTCCAGTGTTTGCCAAATTTTTGGGCCTCAAAATCGGAAAATGAAGACATGGATTGTCTGCAAAAGGAGGTTCGCACAAAAAGGAAGTGGTGCGCGAAATATAAGAGGCTTGCGCAAAATACTTAAGTTAGGCGCGAAAAACAGCGGGATGCGTGAAATAGTTTTTCGCGCAAACAGTGTTTCGAAATCAGAGAGGTGAAAAATGGCAAAGGCATGGGCTGCGCGGAAAATCAGGGATGTGCGCGAAATACTTAAGTTGGGCGCGGAAAACAGCGGGATGCGCGAAATAGTTTTTCGCGCAAATGATGTTTCAGAATCAGAACGTTGAAAAATGGTAAAGGCATGGGCTGCGCGAAAAACCAGAGCAGTGCGCGGAAAAATGGGAAGGTGCGCGTAATTCAAAGAACTGAGAGACAGTTTTACGCGCAAGAAAGAGGGTTTTACGCGCAGGATAAAAATCGTCTATAAATATGAGGTGAACCCCTCTCATTCGGCGAGGCTCGACACTTAGACAAATCCTGAGCTCCGGCGCGCGGAAAAATTAAGGTACAGAGGGTTGCGCGAAAAAGAAGGCGTTGCGCGAAAAAGTGAAGTTTTGCGCGAAAAAGAAGAGTAGCGCGAAAAGCCTTTTACGCGACAAAAGTTATTTTTACGCGCAAGGTTTGAATTTTACGCGCAAGCCCCCGGGAAGGGTGCGCGGAAAATTTGGGGGTCCCGCAGGCCTTTTGACAGGTGCTTAGCACTCTCAAATCTTCTTTGCGAAGAGAAGAAGAACGATCGTGCAACCAAAATCTGATCTGCACAGAGAGAGAAATATATCGATACACTCAGGTGTTAGAATTGGGAATAGAAGGAAGAGAAGGAGACTTAGTGCATTCAGGTATTGCACTGAAGTAGGAGATTGATTTCAAAAGAGCATAAACTCAGGACTCTGATGCAAGCAAAGTCTCATGCTGAACAGGAGACAAAGACTTTAATGCCTATCTATTGAAGAGACCTTCACGTCTATAAACTGAGTGAGACTTCACCACCGGCAGTGAGCCAGGGGGAGTCAATGGGAGTGACCCGAGGGACGCAGTGAGCTATCCCTGAACAATTGTAAAGGCAGTGAGCCTGGGACAGAGTGTCTGTACCCGAACATTTGTATCCGCAGCTAGTGAAGCATAGTGGATTTAGGTACGACCGGCAACCTGTCGGCGTATACTCCTTGGATGTAGCCCTCAGTGGTGAACCAAGTAAAAATAGCTGTGTCATATGTCTCTGCATGTGAATGTTTAATTGCTGATCATATCCATCATACAGGTTTAAGTAGTTACTACCAACGTGGGAACAAGATCCACAACTTTAAGAAGAAAAAGTTGCCACCCTGATTCACCCCTCCCCTCTCAGGGTGTCCCGGGGTCCTACAAGTGGTATCAAAGGGAGGTTAACGTATGTTGGATATTCTCCAGTAATTCTATTGAGAAGAGGATTTGAGTTTCTTTCCTAAGAGTCAACAATGAAGAGCAGTCTTGATAATGACGCAGTCATTTCTAAGCAGAAATCTATATCCACCAAGACTTTGACAAATAGGAAAAAGAAAGAGAAGAAGATGATGAAGAAGTCCCCCACATCCAAAGAAGATGGAGTGTCCTGTTCTCCATGCCATTCCAATAATGAAGAAACATTAGGCATGGAAAGTATCAAGCAGGTGGCTCAGAACTCATCCAGAGGAAAGGATGATACCCCGAGTTCAAGCTTTCAGGAAAAACTCAGAACATATCTGCATGATATTCCAGAAGAAAGGGTTGCTATTATTTGTAGCCTATTCCAATCTATGCAGGTTGAGATAAATCGATTAGAAAGGGAAGCTGACAATATGGAAGAGGGGTTGGAAAGAAAAGTTATGGAAAACATGAAGCTCAGCAAATAGGTGAAAGTCTTTGAAGAAAACGAGGCAGTCAATAAGACTCTAAGAGAAAGGGTCCATGCACTTGAAGTTGAGCTGAACAAGAGCAATGAAGTCAAGAATTTTTGTTTGGAAGAAAATTCCATTAAATTCAGGGAACTTGACTCTTTGTTACAAAACAAAGTTAAGATGCATGAAGATGAGGTTGAAAGGTTGAAGAAGACTTGTGAAGAGGAGATGATCACGATTGAAGATCAGAAGATCATCCTCAATATTGTGGGTCAAAAATTGGAAGCTCAATTGACCAAGATTGAGAACACACATATTGAGACTTCACAAAATAATGAAATGAGTGATGCTTGCACTCAATGTTCGTTGGAGGCTACTAAAGCTGAAGTACTTCCAACATGTGACAAGAAAGAATCAGTTGCTGCTGGTACACAATGCTCACTGGAGGACTCTATTGTCAAAACACCTCCAACATGTGATAAGAAGATCATGACTTCACTCATTGATCTATCACAAGCAGCTAAGAAAGTGAAGGTACCGTCCATACAGATCTGTACTGTCGTTTCGAAATATGCTCCTTCATCAAGTGCAGGTTAAAAGAAAAGCTCTAAACAGGTATGGATGAGGATAGGTGAGAATAAGAAACCTCCCACCATGACTAGGGTGGATGAGAAGAAAAAGGAGGAAGCTGGCTCCTCAAACAGAGCACAAAAGATTAAGAAGATGGCCCAAAAACTTAATACAGAAGATGAAAAGAAGAAAAGATTTGTGGGTCAGTGTTGGTGCTGCAACAGATTTGGGCACTGTGCACTGGATTGTTTTTATAATCCCTTTCATGGAAAAGTACAGGGAAAGCCTATATCAAAGGGGAGGAAGGCAGAGAAGAAAAAGAAACATCCACAGGTCCAGAAGCATCTATTTACAGCAAACAGATTTGGAATGCTTGATAACATCTGTGATGTATGCAACGGCAGTGGTCATAAGAATGGTGCATGCCTAGGTCAACAGATATCCAGAGCTGATAAGAACAGAAGATCACACAATCCATCTAAGTATGAAGAAAGTACCTTGGGAAGAAATCAAAAGAATTTGGAGAACACATCACTCCCCAAGAAGATATCAAGTAGGAAAGCTGAGAAGACCCAGGATTTTAGATCCATGAAATTGAAGGGTCATTCATCCAAAAGAAACACTAAGTGGGATGAATCTCGGATGAACCCATGTGGAAGACCTAAACCAGCTGCAAAAGTTTCACATGACATATTGGTCATCTGGCCAGAAGATTTGAAAAGAATAAGGAAATTTGAAGATGAGAAGGCCAAGGCTGGTGACAAAGAAAAAGGAAAACTTTCACATGATGAAGACACAGTGCAGGAGAGATTGCAAACAAAGAGAAACACACGTGTCAAAGAAGTTCTGTGTGAGAGATGCAAGAAATCTGGTCACATTGCAAAAGGTTGCCTAACCTTAATACCAGAGCAAGAAGCAGTCCTTAAGAGGAGTAAGAATGTATCATTCATGATGGCTGCTAAGCAAAACAACTCTCCACACAAAGCAGAAGAGAATGTGAATAGAGCCATGCCACACCGACAGATGTCAGAACACATGTTCAAATGTGCAGGCATGAAGACTGGAGTAAACAGAGGAACTTGGTTGAGAAAAGAACCTCAACCAAGCAAGTCTTCTTGATGAAGCAAGAAGGAACCACCTTATTCCCGTAATCATTTGTGTATTGTATTTGTGCTAATAATGCAGGGATTTGAAGGTGAAGCATGCTCTCAGGGGGAGAACCTGAGAAGTAGTGAATGTTGTCAACTCTTGATAGCCAAGCTGAAGAAGTTTCCATCCTTAGTAGATTCTTCAATTGATATTCAAATATTATGATGATGAAGGATCACTCTTGATGAAGATGATGAGGAGTGTTTCCCTTGCGGGGGAGAAGAATGAAGAAGCTTCCATAATCACTGTTTCAATCAATATCAACTCCAGCTGGACTCAAAAGTAGTTACTCTGTGAATTTCTTGAAGGACACGCCAATGGAGAAGGTATGTCATTTTTCAATCACTATCCCTTGGTTACTCAGATCAAATATTATTTTACAAAGGGGGAGTAACTGAATTGATCAGTGACATAAAGAGAATGGAAGTTCCCCAAGGTCACTTTTCCTGTCGATTGCACTTGAATGTTTTTGATCTATTTGCTGAAGTGAGTGCAGGAGTTTCAGGTTGATTATTATCTATCATAGTTGATCTTCTTCTACCTGGAATTAAAGTGGTAAACCCTTGAAGACAAGATAAATGAGTTATCATCTCATGTTGGTATCATGATCTGTGGATAATGGACAGCCTTGTTGACTTAATCAAATCCTCTTGTTTTCTACATCGAGCATTGCTCAAGTAGACTTAGAGTGAAATGATTAATGAAACATTGCTTAAGTGTGGATTGATACCCTCCCTACCATGTGCTTTGTATTTCTTGTCAATAAGGGGGAGAGAAAGGGAAATGCAGAAGATTCTCATTTTGACATTGATGGATTCATTTCAGAAGATGTTTAAGGTATTGACAACAAAATACAAAGGGGGAGATTGTTGGAACCACTTTGTGTATAAGGTTGTATTTGTTGTCAATAGTTGTCAATGCAGATCAAAATGAAGGAGATCATGAAGTACTCCGATGAAGTAGAGGAGTGGTGATTCAGACGATTGTTGTATTGATCGGAAGTTCAAAGAACATGTGTCAAAGGTGATACATTGTTTACAACAATGCAGAATGTGAGGTATAAGCCATCCAAGGATGATCAAAGAAGAATGAGGTTTTTGGATGAAGTTCATGCAATTACTCATGATCGCATGAGAACCATGCAAGAGACTTCCTGACGAATTGAATCGGTTTGCATGAAGTACATCATACCGGTTGATGAAGAAGACAATGTGCAATGATTGGACTTCTGAGATAGTCATGAACATCACATTGTCATAGAAGATGATGATTCTAAAGTTGTTCCTTCAAAGACTACATATCACAATAGTGGAGGTTGTGATAAAAGCAGAAGAGTTGTTGAAGTATACAGATCACCAAGATGAAGCGATGTTGAGGTGATCGTCCTTGTCGACAAAGCAAACAAACGACATACAAATTTGTTGGCAAAAGAGTTTCTATGGAGGCAGGTCGAGTTCGAGGACTGTGGAATAATGATCCATGTTTTTATTCAAGGAACGTCGACAAAGGAATGGATGATCTGGAGGCGGACTAAAAGAGCAGATACAAGGTGGCGCTGTTTTCCAGTGTTTGCCAAATTTTTGGGCCTCAAAATCGGAAAATGAAGACATGGATTGTCTGCAAAAGGAGGTTCGCACAAAAAGGAAGTGGTGCGCGAAATATAAGAGGCTTGCGCGAAATACTTAAGTTAGGCGCGAAAAACAGCGGGATGCGCGAAATAGTTTTTCGCGCAAACAGTGTTTCGAAATCAGATAGGTGAAAAATGGCAAAGGCATGGGCTGCGCGGAAAATCAGGGATGTGCGCGAAATACTTAAGTTGGGCGCGGAAAACAGCGGGATGCGCGAAATAGTTTTTCGCGCAAATGATGTTTCAGAATCAGAACGTTGAAAAATGGTAAAGGCATGGGCTGCGCGAAAAACCAGAGCTGTGCGCGGAAAAATGGGAAGGTGCGCGTAATTCAAAGAACTGAGAGACAGTTTTACGCGCAAGAAAGAGGGTTTTACGCGCAGGATAAAAATCGTCTATAAATATGAGGTGAACCCCTCTCATTCGGCGAGGCTCGACACTTAGACAAATCCTGAGCTCCGGCGCGCGGAAAAATTAAGGTACAGAGGGTTGCGCGAAAAAGAAGGCGTTGCGCAAAAAAGTGAAGTTTTGCGCGAAAAAGAAGAGTAGCGCGAAAAGCCTTTTACGCGACAAAAGTTATTTTTACGCGCAAGGTTTGAATTTTACGCGCAAGCCCCCGGGAAGGGTGCGCGGAAAATTTGGGGGTCCCGCAGGCCTTTTGACAGGTGCTTAGCACTCTCAAATCTGCTTTGCGAAGAGAAGAAGAACGATCGTGCAACCAAAATCTGATCTGCACAGAGAGAGAAATATATCGATACACTCAGGTTTTAGAATTGGGAATAGAAGGAAGAGAAGGAGACTTAGTGCATTCAGGTATTGCACTGAAGTAGGAGATTGATTTCAAAAGAGCATCAACTCAGGACTCTGATGCAAGCAAAGTCTCATGCTGAACAGGAGACAAAGACTTCAATGCCTATCTATTGAAGAGACCTTCACGTCTATAAACTGAGTGAGACTTCACCACCGGCAGTGAGCCAGGGGGAGTCAACGGGAGTGACCCGAGGGACGCAGTGAGCTATCCCTGAACAATTGTAAAGGCAGTGAGCCTGGGACAGAGTGTCTGTACCCGAACATTTGTATCCGCAGCTAGTGAAACATAGTGGATTTAGGTACGACCGGCAACCTGTCGGCGTATACTCCTTGGATGTAGCCCTCAGTGGTGAACCAAGTAAAAATAGTTGTGTCATCTGTCTCTGCATGTGAATGTTTAATTGCTGATCATATCCATCATACAGGTTTAAGTAGTTCCTACCAACGTGGGAACAAGATCCACAACTTTAAGAAGAAAAAGTTGCCACCCTGATTCACCCCTCCCCTCTCAGGGTGTCCCGGGGTCCTACAGTGTGAAATTAATTCTATCAAAGTAACTTCAAATTGTGTGTAACACAAGCTAATAATAGTGTTGCGTATATTGTAAGATAATACGGTGTTTTGTATAGAGAAATATAATCTTGGTGTAGTGTAAAACACAAGACATCAAAGAAATTAAAAAAATCTATCTCATATAATCTCAGGGTGTCACAGCTATGGTCGAATGTATTTCTCCTGCATCCATATCTCTTATTGAATACGCTCATGTTTCCATTGAACCTAAATAGGAGAAATAGTATTACCTCATAGCACCTTCTCACTTTAGTGAACAATATGAATTGTAATATCTAAAAAATATTCATCTAGTTCTAACTCAACATACTCACAGTCGATCACATGCGCAGGATAAGGCTCATGCCTTCCAAGTTCAAATGCATGGAACACATTATGCATGCCTTGATACCATGGAGGAATATCTATTTGATAGGACATTATTCTAATTCATTCTATGATATCAAATTAACCAACATAAAGTGGCTAAAACATCCCTTATTTCCTCAAATGTCAATTCTCTAATCGAGGGGACACCCACATAAACACTCTATAGCCCACAGTGAACTCCAAGGGCCAAATATTCTAGTCAACATATGATCATTGTATTTTCTAATCCATAAACAGCCACTTTTAAATCAACTAAACCAACTCTAAGGTATCCTAAACCATACTAGGGTCCAAAAATAAACATTCACTTGCCTCATGCTGGTATAGTAATGAATGAAATGTCCACCCATAGAGTGCCTCAAACGAATCCGTCTGAATAGAAGAATGAAATATATTGTTCTAAGTGAAATATACTAGACAAGTGATCATCCCTAATTCCTATGAAATCCAGAACACATTCTCAAAGCATATCCTCTAAATTTTGGATCATTCTCTTTGACTTCCCATAATTATGAGGATAAAAATTCATACTCAACATCAATTAAGTCCCCATATCCTTCTGAAATACTTTTGAAAACCTCGATGTAAACTAAACATCTCTATCAAATACCGTGCTTAAAGGAACTCTGTACAGCTGCACAATCTCCCAAACATAGAGCTTTCCTAGATCATCTAGTAATTTGGTCTATCGAATCAACAATAAGTTATAAACCTTGTTCAACTGATCCACTATATCCCAAACAATATCTTAAACTCTTAGGCTCCTAGTCAACCCTATCACAAATTCCATCATTTTTTCATCCCACTTCCACATAGGCATTATAATTGGATGTAGAAACCCTCTAGGTATCTAATTCTCAACCCTAATCCCCTGACAAGTTAATCAATGGGAGACAAAACCTTCAAGGTCCCTTTTCATGTAAAACCACCGTAATTGTCATCCGACATCATAATACATTTTAGTTGAACCTGGGTGAACTACCCACTATGAAGCATGAAATTATTTCATCGGTTATTCTCTCAAATAGGAAGGAACCATCACCCTACCATGAACTAGAAGAACGCCGCATTCATCTAATATCTAACCTAAAATAGAACCATTTTTTACTAACCTCTTATTCACCACAAAAACTCTAGATTATACTCTTGAATATCCTTCACTCATTCAACCAATGGTGTTGTGATCACTAAGGTTGCACAATTCACTACCCCCAATCCTCAGTTATGCCCATCTTCCAGTCTAAAAATAAATCTATTATCTTCCAACCTACTTCCAATGTCTTCTTTCCAACTTTATATGTCTTCTTTATAAGATCATATGTAACAATATTACCTTACTAGGAGAACAATCCATATCAAAGTTTAATGTTTTACATTATTCTACCCAACACATATAATAGAGATTCAAGTCACACTATGGAAAAATATACTAAATACTATTATGGTCCCGTATATGGAAAAAAATCCCAACAAAGAGGTAGTGTTTCTAATATTTCAATACATGAACCATGACTTCCAAATATAAGTCATGAGTAAGGTATCTACACTCATAAGTTCATATTTGATGATAATTTTAAGTAACTACATTATCACTCTATATTAGACCACCTCCCAAGCCAATGCTGGATTCATCACAGTACGTTGTATACCCAACTCTAGGATAGGGAATAATTAGAATTAGAGTCGATGTTAATCTCTTATTCAACTCTAATAAGGTATCCTCTCACTAGTTTACCCATTCAAACTTGAATCCCTTCATTTAAAGTGTAATCATAAGCTCATTCAAGAGACAAAAGTTCAAAATGAATGTCTTGTAGTACCTAACAAAACAATGGAATCTATAAATCTAAAACACATTCCTTATTTATTCCCAATAGAAAATTTGATATAAATTTTTTGGATCAACTGGTATTCCATCTTTAGAAACAATATTTCTATGAAATCACACCCCCTATATCCAAAAGTGAAACTTTGGTAACTTGGCATAAAGATAATGTGATCAAATCATGCTTAATATGATCTTAATGTTTCTTACATGTGATTCCAATATCTTGGAATATATCAAGATTACATCAAAAAACATAATGAAAAAATGAGTCAAACAAAGAAATGGATGGTGAGGTCATTGAACATTTCCCAAGCCATCCCTTCACATCTACTAGCCTGAAGCATAACTTCCCACCACTATCCAGCAGTTAACTGAATCATGAAGGTCACAAGAACTACCTTCTGATCCTATGGGGCCTCCACCAGATCAAAAATCATCTCAAGGACTCGTATCCATTCCTTTGTATCATGGATACTCTAGTTCCCTAAAAGGATGGGAGATACTAGATCTGGAACTCATGATTGTAGTTGAAAATCATCAGCCTGCCCCTATGGGACACTCCACCCTTAACATATACTATCCATAATAGTCTCGTATGGATAAAATATATAGCTTGATAAGCTAGAGAAACTATGGGATAATGCTCAGTTGTAACCTCCTACACAATATATGGTACAACTGGGACTTCTTCCACTATGGAATCATTCTGATCAGTTATCCTAACCTACTTGAAAAGGTGTTTCTAAGGAGTAATTTCCTTAAATTCCAAAACAAACCTAAATAAATCCAATATCTAAATGAAGAAGAATGAAATAGATTATAGGCACACACAATGGTTTATAAAAAGGTTCAACCTAAGATTTTACCCACAAAAACAAGACATAACCACCTAAGCACTACCCATAACCCAAGTCAAGCCTCTAATACTTGCACGTTAGTAAAAAAAACATATATATAAACTCAATCATAGAATACTTAGGATCAAACAATTGAATTCAATAAATAATGCACTAAAATCACATATCATAATTTCAAGGGGCATTTAAATTATTTTGGTTCTATTTACTATTAGAAAAAGGAATATGTAATGTGATTGTATGTGCCTAAACATAATTCATGGAAATGTACAAAAAATCCAAAAATCAGTATACCAACATTATGTGCATCACCCATGGTGAATTGAATCAAAGGTAACACTGAAGAAAAAAAGAAATAATTCTAATTTTTTTGTAAACATTGAGGTCTAATATGTAGTGTTTTCTAAGAACTGACACAACTCTCTTACCTAAGTCCCAACCATCAAATCTCCAATATACACTATCCAAAATCAAGGAAAGGAAGGAAAAAAGTAAGTGAACCTAGGCTCTGATACCATTTTTTAACACCCATACCCAAACTACCAGACCTGATCTATAATTCCGAATGACAGCATATGCGCCTCCATATACGGAAGAGTTTGTCGACTAGTAGTAAGGGCCAATAGGTTCATCATGGAGAGACTATTCCATCAATACCAGATAATCATCAAAATGTATAATTTAAGGTATAAAAATAGAATAAAAAAATAAGAAATAAATAAACAAATCATCAAATTTATGACAAACACATAAATTAATAACCCATGCAATAGCATTATGGAATGTTAGATTACATAATATACAAAAAGGAAAGGATGTCCATAAGTGGTGGATCAATGTATGAGATAAAGTAACTAAGAAAAAGTAGCATCATACATCTATCACAAATTCCATCCAACAATACATGTATCCTCCTGTTAAACCTGCTCAACCACCCACCACAAGGCCCTTTCCCATCACAAGATCTCTGGTCATGAAATCTATATGTGCACTAAGATGCCTAAGTTGGGTGTGAGTTTGAAACTCAATAGGAAACCACCAAAAATATCTTAACATAACTGCATAATATATATTGGTACATTCCCTGAAAGTTAATAGAACTCATATAAGAAACAAGTATATCACACAAGAACAAAATATATATTGGGTCCTTAGAGACCATCTCTACATATTTTTGTCTCCATTATGAAATTAAATCAACCAACTGACTAACACATCCCCCTTAATGGGATATTCTAAAAACATGTGTGACACATCACCCATGAAGTGATATCCCATGCACATATTGACCAAGCATTTGATACATACCCCTTGCAGGATAGTACATATAGATGAACTTTAATGCTCAGCTATAAAATATAGGTGTAAAACATGTAATAAAAGATACAAATGATAGATAAAACATCATATCATGTCAAGTAAGAGTAATAACCATCAAAATAAACATGCGATAAAACATCAATCACTGCTCTCATAGGGATACACACGAAAACCTAAAGTGATCAAATGTCAAACATAGGTCTCACAAGGCTGCACATGCACACCTCATGTGATCAAGAATCAGTCATAGGTTTTATAGGGCTATACATGCATTCCAAAATTCATGAAAATAATTTGTATAAATATTCACTAATTATAAAGGCTTCTTAACTTAGGTGAAAATACATTTCAATGATAATGGTTGAATTCTGAGTCTAATTTCACCACATTAGAAACCTAAAATCATCCCTGGTGTGCCATGATTCGAATTATAGGATTAAAATTTAGAGAAATCTACACCCAAAAGGTAGGTAAAGATCACACATACCTAAGAAGAACTATTTCTGAAAATTATAATGGTCAAAATGATGTGCAAATACCATTTCTCATAATCGGGGTACCGATTCTATCAAGGGCCAAAAATTCCCTTGTTATACTATTCCAAAATCCTTATATCTGATCAATACATCAAGAATATAAGTGGTTTTGACTAAGGATAAAAGGTGATGATTAATCTATATCAAGATATAACTTACCGTATTGGAGTGTTGGATCAAACTGATCTCTCGGCATCGAAGGGATGAAACTGAAGGAGAGAGTGAGCCCAAAAACACTTAGAGAGAGATTAGGGTTTGGAGTAGCAAGAAGGAGGACAATTATAAAATAAATGAGTGTTGTATCATTTAATCTACATGAATATAATCCATTCACATAATGAATTATAGATTAACATCGTGAATTCTCGAGATGGATGATACACTGAAAAACATGTCACCTTATCTTAAAATCTCAAAAAAACCCATTTATTTTGTGAATATCATTTTACATCATGAATGATATTTTAATACCTAAAATTAAAATCTTGTATTCTACCTAAAATTTATTCATGTTGTGAATATTTGTTCATGGCATGAATTGGGTCTGATATCTAGTTTCTAGATTTTGAGTCATTTCCTTATCTAAACACCCCTAACATACCTCAAATCATTTAATTACACCCTTTTAAGATGAGAAAATACTTAAAATGAGGCATACCTTGAAATTGAGGATGTTATAATATATTATATATAAATCTATATTAGTGTAATT
The DNA here is from genome assembly GCA_963277665.1 of Viscum album. Taxonomy (NCBI): domain Eukaryota; kingdom Viridiplantae; phylum Streptophyta; class Magnoliopsida; order Santalales; family Viscaceae; genus Viscum; species Viscum album. The sequence goes on from OY728128.1 coordinate 842,941,367, forward strand.
TTTAAATTTATAAATTTATATGAGTTTATTTTATAATATTGTAATTTATAATTTTATAAATTTATTTAAGTGTAATTTATATTATATTAGTGTAATTTATATTAATGTAATTGTTAAATTTATAAATTTATATTATTGTAATTTATATTTATATTGATGTAATTTATAATTTTATAAAATTATATATATGTTATCATATGTTATTATATATTAATATTTATGTTATATATTATTATATATAAATTAATATATTTATTATTATTATATATATATATATTAATATATAAGTTAATATACATATATATAACTTTCTATAAATTTACATATATGTTAATAATCATTTATTCAATTATTATTAATTTATTATAATTATATTTTGGTTTTTTTTGTATATTTATATGTATGTATGTATGTATGTGTATATCAATTTTATATAAATAATATTTATTTTTATTGATATATAATACAAATATATGTGTAATATTACTAATATATATATACTTAGAAATTTTTGTATTCATATATAGAATAATATATAACTTAATATATGTATATATGTTTGTGTATGTGTGTCTCTGTGTTATAAATAACAATCATTTATATAGTTATTTTTTATTTTTTATTTATAATTTAATATATTATTTTATATATTAAAATATTAATATGTGTGTGTGTAATTAAAAAAGAGGCACTCACCCACATTGATTTTCCAATATGGGATGGCTGCAATACATATTAATAAATATACATATATATATGCATATAAATATATATATGTTTATATATATGTGTGTGTGTTTATATGTGTATATATATATATGTGTGTGTGTTTGTGTGTGTGTGTGTGTTTATTTATTTATTTATTACTATTTGAGGGTATTAAAAAACCAAAACTAACTCACACACCCAGACACCGCAGGGATTAGGACTTATCACTCCCTACTAGGATTGATAAGCACCCTTAGACCTATTTTTTTACTTTTTTATGATATTTAAATATATGTTAATGTATTTTTATATAAAAATAAATTTGTATATATAATTATAATTATAAAAAAAAATTCATATATATTTAAATTAATAGAATTATACTAATATGTATATATATTATTAGTCATGATTCAAAATGTAGGTAAAAACATCACTAAAATAGCCACATTTTTTGAAAAATATGGCTAAATTATCCATGTTTTCTTAAAAGCATAGCTAAATATACACTTAGCCACATTTTTAAACTTAGATAACAAAACATCACTAAATTACCCATGTTTTTTTAAATGGTTAAATTAGAAATATTTTTTCTTAAAACATGGATAAATTTAAAATTACCTGTGATTTAAAACTTGACTAAAAACACCACTAAATTAGACACATTTTTTGAAAAACGTGGCTACAAACGTCACTAAATTCCAATTTTTTATAGTGTATCAATGTGGTTAACAAAAAATCCAACACTATGTAGAATCAAATTCTTATTGGATGCAAATAACATGGGATGTATAGATAAATTTGATGATGATATCTTTAAACCCCTTAAAATATCAACAGTTGGATTTTTTCTAAAGCAGTCACTCATTAATACCTAAATTATCCAACACAATTAGGTTGTGTTAAGAAAAGTACCCAAGAATTATATTATGTTAGGCATTCAAAGTAATGTTTATAGGTTGAGAAATTATATTAACTGAGTTAAATTATGATTTAGTTTTTAGGATAAAAACTTTAGCTTAAGTTTAGATAAGTGTCCCTATTCATTAGGTGCATAGAGTAGTGAAGATATGATGATTCATTAAATAAATCAGGACATGTTTTTTTTCACCTAACTATTGAATAGTTATATATGATATGATGGAAATGATGGTTTTCATAAATAGTCATGAATTATGAGAGGATAATAGTTGAGTTATGTCATGATGAAATATAGATTTTGTCCTAATAATGTCTATGATGTAGGGGTTAAAATTTTATTCATAGTATATTCAATAAAATTCCTTATTAAATACTTATAAAATATAATACTCTCATGAAAAATCTATTTCTATTATATTGTTTTAAAATACAAACTATAAATTGATCTATCTTTAATAAGTATAAATTTAATGTAAATTGATTCCTACATTGGTTTTATGACTTGATAAGTGATCTCAGTAATGATGATAAACATAAAGAAATGTATTTTAAAAAAATCGAACTCTCTATTTATGACACATGGGTGTGATATCTCAATTCAATATCACATGTTTGGATGGATACATGGGGACTCAAAAATAAAATATAAGTGATTAATGTAGATGTAAATCTCTATGTTTGAAATAAAGAAAAGGTTTGATTAATTAAAGGTGGGTAAATATGATCTATAAAAACATAGTTGATTATTTATTTAATTTAAATTTTTTATTATATAACATCTATAAGTAAAAATTATTATATATGTTTTTTAATACAAGAAGGAATTTTATTTCAGGGTTAATAACATGAGTTATTATTTATGATTGAATGAAATAGTTTATGGAATATATAATATGATTAATAGTGTGTACATTTAATATCCATACAATAAAATTTATAACATTTAGATTAATAAGGTTAAGGTAGTTAAATATAAAACCAATAAATTTACTTATAATAAAAAATAGATAGTTCAAGTCACTATAGTAATTATAGTAGATTATGGTGGTTTTTTAGCAGTAGTTTCCAAAAAACTCTGCTAAATCTTTGAATAACATTTCAATCATTTTTTATAGTGGAACTTTTGGAAAGCATCACCCACAATGATATTTAGCGGAAGTTTTTATTAAACCTATGCTATATGTGATATTTAGAGGTGTTTTTTATTAAATTTTCTCTATTTGTTTTAAAAAAATACAATCAGACTTGACCTACTCTTATCCTTGAACCACTATGCTTCTCAATACTGGACCCCCTCGACTCAGACACCCTATCCCCCTAAAAACTACCCCCTCAATACCGATATCATCTTCCCCTTTATGCCACCTAATGCTAGACCCCCCTCATTGATACTATTGATGCTGCCCAACACTAGACCCCATTGTCGATTCCCTCTCCCCATTATTAATATCTTGGTTTTTCTATCAGGTTCATTTCTGAAAGTTATTTTTCATATAATGTTTCGATCAAAATTATTCATGTTATTTATTCCATAGGGTGATATTAAATAAAATATAATGGATTTATTAAATGTTCTTAGTAAAATCATTAAAAAAATTGTTTTTGGATTTATTAAATTTCATTTTTAATGTATGTTATGTCCTTGAGAATATTGCCCCATTTTATTATGAAATTAATATATGTTAAGTTATTTAATGTGTCATTGAATGATCAATTTAGTGTGGTTATTTTATTAATCAGTGTTTAGAGGTTTGTTGTGTGCTTATTTCATGTGAATTGTTTTAAATTACTATACTATATTGATAATAAATCTATTGGGAATACATAGATAACATAAGGTGGGTAATCTAGTGACAGAAATACTACTAGGTTATGATTCCCAAATTGTATACCTTATTTTCTACCTAGTAGTTATTTCATAAAATTAAGAATATTATATATTAGGATTCATCATTGGATAGTTTCATTTTAGTATTTCATTCTATACTATTTTAGTATGTCACTCTAACTATTTATTACTAGGTACTTTAGAAATATACTTTTACAAGTGGATTGTATACTGATGAATGAAATTTTTAATGTTGGGATCCTTGAGCTTCGATCTATCATATGCTAGGTACTCTCCCATGATTACTTAAAATAGACTAAATTATAAATATATTTTTATATATGATTTGACTTACATATTTATATATTAGTTTAAATTTATATAACATATTGAACATTAAATGAATGATATAAATATGTAGTTAAATTTTATAATATTTTCATAATTTTGGAATAGTACTTTTACAATAATTTTAAGTTTGTATAGAATTGTCTATTTTATAATTTAATAAATTGGGATTATTATATAATGTTACTTCATATATTCACTTAAATAATTCATAAACAATCCTTGGGAATTTAGTCTTGGTTTCATTAATTCATGTAATAGTAAGGCACTATATTTTGATGAAAAATACATGATTGTTTTTATTTTGATTTTTAGGAGTTGATTAGTGGTTTGTGAAACATTTGACATTGAGATGGATAACACTTGGTTATTTTGGTCACAATTTCAATTATATAATTTTTTTATCATTATGTATTCATCCTCTTCTACTTCACACCCCCTTATTCCTCATTATTAGACTCACGTTATATTTATATATTGTAGATGTTTGTATGTAGTAATTATTCATTATTTTCAATTTTTATGTATTTATGGTTTAAGTTTCATTAATTATTCTATGTTTTTAATGTATCACATTAGGAAAGATTCATTTTCAAAATTTATTATATCCATATGGAATCTATAATATAGTTATTAGTCATGTTAGAATGTAATTTTAAAAAGAGTTTCATTATGATAAATATTTATTAAAATTGATTTTATAAAAATATGGCATGGATTGATTAATTTAACCTATTTTTACATGTTGACATACTAAGATTTATATATTTGTTCATGCTTCATGTTCCATAATTTTTAAAATATTTCCTTCACTTAAAGGTGTTTTTATTTTTTATATATAATAATATAATTATTGTTTATATTTGATAGTGTAGGAAGTTAAGTACATATGGATAAAAGTTGGATTAACTTACCTCGAAATACATCTCAGTATGTTATGGGTTTGAATATGTGTAACACATCAAGACTTTAAAATATATTTCTTTTATAATAAATTTAATTACATTGAAAGTTTGTGATGCACGCAACATCAGGTCTAAACAAAACATGATACACTATTAAAATATTATTTAAACATGACCATTATAACCTAGCCTTAAAAATTGGAAGGTATGAATATGAATAAATAAATTATAAAATATATATATTGCTTTCACATGTAATTTTTTTATCTATCTATTATAAATAAAAATAATAATCATTTATAAGAAAAACAAATGTTTTTTGAAAAACTGTATTTTTTTCTAAAAGACGGTTTAGTCGTACTTCGGACATATAAATTAAAATTACTTTTTACCAATTTTAAAAAAATTATTTCATAAAATGAAATTAATTTTTTAAATCATAATATCAAAATTACCTTAGGGTGAATTTTTGAGATTTTTCTGAAATACTTCATTTTTTAATGAATAGTGAAAAATACTGAATTTTAATTGAATAATGACTTTTCATTTAAATTATTTATAAATTTAAATTATTTTTTAATTAAAATTAGTTAAATTATATATCTATTAATCTAATTTAGATTATTGGAGTCATTTTCATATTTAATTTTTATATAAAAACTTTTTAAACTTTTAAACATTTTCTCTTTAAAAACTTGCTTTCATGTCGCGTCTATTCGACTAATTTTAAATTAAATTCTATAACTTCTAAGAATTTAATTTAGAAAAATGGATTCCATATTTTTAATCACAATATTTTATATTATATAATAATATTAAATTAAATTTTTACCATAAATAATTATAAAAATAGTAAAAAGTATTTATCGTGGTTATGGTAAAAATTGGTTTATCAGAGGGTTAAACAAAAAATATAAGGGTTACAATGACCTTAAAACATGTCTAAAATATATTTTATAGAAAAATTTCAACCCTATAATTTATAAGGCTCTATAATACTATATTTTTACCCTTTTTTAATGTGTAAAACGTGGTTACACCTTTTTCCTTTCAAAAAGTTACAAGTGTTCCACTCACTTCACTTATAAAAGGCTCGTCACTCTCCTCTCTTCTTCACACCTTCAAACCATTTTGGTTCAGACAATACCTACCCAAATCACTTCCCAAATTCTATACCTTATTCTTATAATCCTTATTTTAGGCATAAATCCAACCAATTAAGTATTTTGGTTCAAACCTAAAGAGGTGGCTCGAAGAAGAGGTAATGTTCTTCAATGATCATTTTTATTTTATTTATTCCCCCACCTAATTAAATTATTATTAAACCATGATGATATAATAAAATAAGTATATTCCATACAATGATATTTTTTTATGTTTATGACCTACAAACATCCCCAATTTTATCAAATGAGTTATGAAATCATCATTTGTGTGTACGATAGACTACTGCCTCGTGAACCGATGTCATTCATTTTTCCATTACCACCTCTCACGGTTGGGTATGATGATGGATATAAAGTATATATATAATATTTATAACATTAATATACATTTAGATTAATTATATCATATATATATATATATATATATGTTTGTATGTATATTTAATTTCCATTCCTTAGGTGATATGATAATGTCGCTTGTGTGTACGGTGGACTACTGCCTCACGAAGCGATGTGATTCATTTTTCAATAATTCTTTACATGGAAGATAATAAGGATAAATTTAATGAATATATATGATATACATGGCATAAGTATTATATTAATTCCATATTTATCATTATTTAAAGATAACATATCATTTTATTACTTACTTTTCACACACTTAAAGATGATAACATCGTTTGTGTACATGTGGACTACCGCCTTCATGAAGCAATGTAACTATATTTTCATCACCTCAACACATGGATGATATATATAAGTATATTTAAAGAAATAATATGATATTTATGATATCAATATAATTATCTAAAAATAAAATATTTCATACCTCATTTCCATAATGATTGTGGAAAATTTGAAATGTTACCCATGCTTACGCACAACTTATCATCTCCATGATCATAACGTACTTCATTTTTCAAAACCATAATTAATGATTGGTATTAAAAGTATAATTGATTTTTAAATATGATAATTATTTCATGATTATTATTATGTAGATTATGGAACTATATAATATTCACAATAACTGAAACTTTCATGACAAAGCATGAATGAGAAAACAAAACAATTAACACCCAAAACAATGAAAATAATGAAAGATTATTAACAAATGGGTGATATAATGTTATAAAAGGATCATATATGGAATTATAAATATTTCTATGGTTATTTTATAAGTTAATAAAAAGTTTAAAACCATTAAACATTAGGTTAAAACATGTTCAACTAAAAGGAAGCGTGAGGTAAGGGACTTCATCTCAATTTCCCTTCATAGAGGCATATTGTAATGTTGTGCGCATAATTTATTTTATATTGTGTATATAATTACCTTTTGAAATATAATATATTGATTACTTAATAATTCATTGTATTTTAAGTTTCAATTTTAATTATTTCATTAAAGCCTATTTGACTTAAAATTTTCCAAGTGATAAAGAATTTAATAACTCAATTTATTTTCATTGGGTTATATTATTTCTTTGTTGTCTTTGATATTCTAATATTATGAATTTAATTAATTATGATTATTTTATGTTTTATTTCCACTTGTTTTATGTGTATTTACATTTTTTACACATAAGCGATTCATTTATTAATTCTCACTTCAATGTTATGATCTTTGTAAGAGTTTATTTCATAATCTCATTTTAATCAGGATTGTTTATACTTGAATTACCATTAAAGAAAATTATTTAATAATTTTTTAATAGAATTTTTAATTTTATTATCCTATGGTTATTAATGAACTTTTTCAATTAATAGTACCATTTTTTGACTCTTTGGTACTTAAAATTATTGAGAAAATGTTTTAATAAAATCTGACTTCATTTCTCTCTTCAATCGGAAATTCGTTCTCTTAAAATGCCATTTTTTCTAAAAATAATTCAAAAATGTTTTTAACCTTTTAAAAATTATTTATTAAAGGAATTTTTACCCATTTTTTTCTTTTTAAATTTTTTTTGAAAGAAATATTCATGTGGTTTTCAAAAGAGGGCACGTTTGGATTTTTCTGAAAATGTGAAAGGAATCTTTGTTTTAATATACTCAGCATATATAGAATTTCCTATCCTCATGGTCACTAAATATTTTAAAAATTATTATATAAGTTTCAAAGGTTATTTTTAAATTAAATTATTTTCAAACTTTTTTGTGAACTTTTTGTTTTAAAATTATTTTCAAAATAAAAAGGATATGTTCCTCATGAGTGTTTTTTAAATACCTTTTAATGGTATTTCTATTCATTAATGAAAAAACCCATTTATTATTAATATAATTGATATATGTTATATTTATATGATTATTATTCTTTATATGGACAGTTTATGACCATTTTCACCAAGGAAAGTATTAAAATTCCTTTTTTTGATTCATTTTTGTAGTCATTAACTTTATCTTGAAATAATCACATATATGTGATCATGGGACGTTAAATTTCCCCTAAATATACATATTATTTATCATGGATATTTTTATTTATTAAAACATATATTATTTATATATATTATTCTCTCTATTGAAAGTTATTTTTTTATCTGATAAATATTTATAAATTTTAATTCTTTACTCAATATGGATATTTGATGATAAAGCATATTGTTCTTGAATTAAATCGATTATTCTATATATGAGTAATTATTTAGACATGCAGTTATGGGTAGATCTTGAAATTATATATCCCTTCGATGCATTTATAGTCTCGTGATTTGAATCAATAATCTAGCATTAAACAGGTTTATACCTATAGTTTTAAACTGTCTTTTGAAAGGTCTTTATGGTAAATGTATCATGATTCCTAAGATTTATGCATCCAATAATTAAGAATTTACTTCATTAATAATTATGTTATTATTATCCATGGGATTTTCACAATGATATTATCTCTATATGAATTTCATTTTAAGTTTATTGATTAAATGGAATGTTTTTCAGTTATTTATCTTACCATATTGATTATTCCTTATCTAATTATGATACCCAAGTTACTAATTAAATGGAATATGTGTTAATTTATTTATATTTACATGTTGATTATGCTTATTGATTCATGATATATTTCATTGCACTTAACCCTTACTAATCATTTGATCTCACCCTTATTTTTTTACTTTCTCTAGGATGTGAAGAATAATTCTTGGAATGAGTTTTCAAGGATGTAGTTCATTTGATTTTGTAGTGTATTATGATTTATTTTCTCTTCCTAATGAAAAATGGGTATCAACTATATATCTCGTTCTCAAAAACTTATAAATTGATCATTCCTTTAGGATTTGACCCTTTGTATATATATCAATGTAATGAAGTAAGACACCAGCTCTGGGTTACTGGGATCGGGGTCATTATAATATGTTTTTTGTATTTTACAATTTAAAATTGATCCGTGGATGGAAGAATCAATTGTCCATGTCCAAAATGAAAATTCAAAAAATGGTTGAAGAGAGATAAAGTATTTTGGTACTTCATATTGAAATAATGTACTCCTCATTATGTGCATTGGATTTGGCATGGTGAATCAAATGTTATAGAAAAATTGAGTAGTTTTGCATACAATAAAAATGAACAAGTTAATTCTCCAATAGTGCATAATGAAATTTGAAACGTGATAATTGATTATTTTATCATAGTAGGGAAAATTCATCAATAATGTAACACATTAGTTGATTTAATTATTGATGTTTTAGATATTAATGTTTCTCTCCTAACTATAGGATAGTATGATCAGGATGATAACATATTAATGAATGATGATAAGGAGACTAATACAAGAGAAAAGTTGACCAAGAAAATAACTAAGTTTTATAAATTAGTTGTAGATGGAAATCAAGAATTGTATGAAGGGTGTACCAAATATTCAAAATTTAATTTTCTACTGAAGTTGTACCACATCAATTTTTTATATGGAATTACAAATAATGTATATGATATTGAAATTTTTGTGTGATGCATGTGCTGAAGCTAAGATCCATGCATCATTTTATGAGATAAATAATATTATTATCAATATTAGACTCAATTATATGAAGATAAATGCATGTCCTAATGCTTATATTCTTTATTGAAAAGAATATTAGAATAGAGAAAAGAGAAAACGATTTTGTCCTTTTATTTATAAATTAATAAATAATGATGTTAGTTTGAAAATGTGTACCACCATAAAGAAAAAGGGTAAATTTTATTATGAATGTTTTATATTAATTTAAATTAAAACCATGTTTTAAAAGATTGTTTATGTCATCTAAAACCACTGAACATATGAAGCGGGATTCTTTTCATCATAATAATGATGAGCTCATACAACATACAAGTGATTCAAAAGTATGGAATACCTTGGATTCATTACATAAATATTTATCTTCTAATCCTAGAAATGTACACTTGGGATTGACATATGATTCATTTAATCATTTCGGGACTTTAAGTAGTAGTTACAGAATTTGGCTAGTTTTTTTATCCCTTATAATCTACCTCCCTAAATGTCTATAAAATCGTTATCATTCATCATATTTATGATTTTTCATTGAAATGGAATTTATTTTTACCTTCAACCACTTATTCATGAATTATAGGAGTTATAGAATGATGGTATAGAAATATATGATTCAACTACCATGAAAATGTTCAAAAATTCATGTTCCCCTTATGTGGATCATTTATGAATTTCCTAGAATGGGAATTTTTCTGGATGGAATATACACATTGTTTTGGATTTTCCAGTTTGTAACTTTGATTTTGAGTCTAAATGGATACCTTATAGTTAAAAGTATTGTTTTATGTTTCATCATCAAATCCTTGGTATATCACATAGATTTCATTTTAACAAGTCATGTTTCAATAGAAAAACCGATTTAAGGCTTCCACCAAAATTATTATTGGGATCACAGATCTTAACACAATTATCAAATGTTGGTATAGAGTTTTTAAAAATATTCTCATCTAAATGAATTTGTAAAAAGAGTTTTAAAACCATTAGTTAAAATTAGAGAACAAAAATGGAATAAAATTTTCATATTTTCTAAACTTCCATGTTGGTAATTTAATTTTTTATGTCATAATCTTGAAGTTAGTAACTTTGAAAAGAATTCATGTAATAATATGATGTTTACATTTCTTAATGAGTATGTAAAATCAAATAATTATTTAAATTCTTATAAGGACCTAGAATAAATTGATATCAAACGTGATCTAAGGACAAATGAGAATAAGAAGTATATGGAAGCTTTTTTCATAATGAAAAATCATCATAAAGATGTTTTCCTTCAACGATTAAAAAAATTGAAAGTGACTAATGAATATTCTCATAATATTTCAATATGTGTTGATTTGAATCACTGCAAGATACATGGATTAAAAATTCAAAACTCACGTGTATTGATAGAAAATTTTATACATTTATTGATTTCAAATTTTTTACCTGGAAAAATAATCCCTATTGTAATATAATTTTGTACATTCTTTAGTCATATTTTTTAGAATAAATTAAAACCAAATGAATTAGATAGAATTCATAAAATAATTCTATGGATTATATTTCATTTTGAGATGTTTTCCCCCCATCATTTTTCACTCTGATGGTTCATTTGATGGTTCATTTTTTCAATGAAGCTAAAATTGGAGGGCATATACATTATTGATCGATATATCCCATAGAGTAGTATTTTATTTTAATATTTTTTCCATTAAAAATACTAATTTTCTTAGTCAATATTTAAAAACATTATTTATTAATTTCTAACCTTTTATCATTAGGTATATTGGTCATTTGGAGTCTTATGTGAAAAATAAATCCCATTCAAAAGGTTATATTGTAGGAATCTTCCTTGTCAAAGATTTTATAACCTTTTGTTCAAAAAAATTGGATTCTATAAAGACAATATTAAATTGATTGGGGAATTTTGATGATAATTCAATTCAATTTAGGAATAATAACAAGTCATCAATGTTCCCAACTTTAGGTTGAGAAGGTAAGAAAGTCTCTTCATTTTCCTTGAAATATATAAATTTAATACAATCAATCAAACATGTTCTACTAAATAATAATATTTTTGATCCCTGTGTAAAATAATTAAGGAAACAAATGAAAATATTCCTTATGAGTCTAACTCAGAATGAGATAAACATAAAAAAATGTTACCAAAGAAATTATTGAATAATTTACATGTCATGTAAGTTTATAATCTAACACATGGTTTTAATATGTTAAAAATTATCTAAATTATGTAAAAAAATTATATAATCTTATATAGAAAATTAATGATGATAATTAAGCTAAATTTTTTGACTATTTGAAGTTTTTAGCTCGAGTTCCTTCAAATAATGATAGGACATTCGATGCTTATAATATTATCAGTTTTAATTTTTGTACTTTTGATCATATGGAAGGTTTATAAACAAACCAAAGTGATATATTCAAAGTTGAAGATCAAGGTTAATATGGGAAGTTGGGTGATATTATCGAGTTATATTATCATGGGAATTTTAAAATTTATTTATTTAATTATAACTCGGTCAATATTAATAGGGGTATAAAGAAGGATTCCTTACAATTTACTTATGTTAATTTATCTTGATTGATCAATACTGGTTAATGGGAATAAGATGATCTTAATATTATGGATTATCAATAAAAAATGTTATGTTATATTAATAATATAGTGGATGGTGCATGGAGTGTTGTTTTTCACCTAAAACCGAGAGACATGTATGATATGGGTGATGAAGGTGAAGTAATTTGTGATGGTGAAACCCATCAACAACAACTGGAAGAATTTTTTTTACTTAAATATGTTGAAAATTTTAGTCTTATGAGGGAGAGTGAAGAAAAATTATAATTAATAGAAGAATAAGAAAAAGTTTTAACACTGGAACCAGATAAAAACATGAGCAACCAGGAATAGAATTTGTAAGTTGTTTTTTTTATATTAATAAATGCAAGGAATGTTTTTTTATATCAATAAATGAAAGGAATATTTTTTATATCAATAAATGAAATGAATTTTTTTTAAGATATGCCTTACCATAATAGTTTTAGTGATAATGCCTACTCTACATCATAGGATTAACATTCTCCCACTATGAGACAAGGTACACTTCATCACATACCTTTTACACTTTTTTGATACCTTTTCATATTATCTTAATACTCTAACTTCTTATGGTATGAATTCTACAAATGATTTTGATCAATCAGACTAGACAACTACGAATTATCCATCTGGTAATTCGATAGTCATTCAGTTCCATCTAGAGGTTATTGGTGGGTTACAATCATCAGTATACAATTCAATGTGATAACATTAATTTCTTAAATATTGGTACTAATTTTTTAATTTATATATTAAACAATAATACTAATAATAATATAATGGATACAACTATAAATATTAAATATATTTTAAATTTCACCAATGTAAAGTTAGTTGTTCCTTTCAATGGATATGGTGTTCCCACTTCAGATGTAGTAGGAATTTTTGAGAAACTCCTAGGGTATTTAGAATGTGAAGTGATATCCCTCCCTATTAATTATTTAGATTGGGGAAATATTCCATTATCCTATAAAAATGTGTTGTTTGATTCTCAAATAAAGGTATTATCATTATTATGTATTTATATATTATTAAATTAATTATTATTACTTAATGTGTTAATAATTTAATGAATTTAATATATTTATTTTTATATTATATTCCATTATAACATGTATAATTATATTTCACTTCCATGAAACTTAAAAAAGTTTAAGAAAAAATTGAAATATTTCAAGTGGAGATTATGGATTGAATTCAATGACACATATCAATAATTATCATAGATGTATGTGAAGGTCCTAAAAGGTGTTCCTAGGGACTAGTGGAAAATATTTAATGACCATTATCTTCCTGAATATCATAACTTCTTTTATTAAATGTTATTATATTAATTAAAATGTTTTAATCACATTTCAAGTATTATTGATATATAATTTTATTATCTGGTTTGTATGAGAAACTTTATCAATCAAGAGAAGCAACTGATTCCCCAGACTTATGGATCAATGGTCTTCTATAGGATACGACAAGGAAATGTTCCATTCAATTTATAACAATATATATATATATAACTTCAATTAATTTAGTATTTTTGAAATATTAGTTATTTTCCTTTTTGAAATAGGCTAAGGAGGTTGGTAATTTTTTTGGATGGATAGACTTATTGTTTAATGTCCCAAAAATGGTAGTTATATCAAAAACCCTATAAAAAACATAGGTGTAAACAATTTTAATTATAAGTTAGTTTTACAAAATTTCTTTATAATATATTATTTAATTTATAGTTTAAACTAAAAGAAGCATGGTATGATATCCCTTACTTTTTAGTTTCAGTATCCTCAGAGGACACAAAGGGTCAAGTTCTTAGAAAATATCATTCTAGTCACGTCACGATGATGGGTTGTGGTCCATCTCTATCGAGGTTGTTTAGTAGTGTATATACATATTCATGGATGATGTCAGTAGGATGGGGGTTATAGGTTTCGGTGATCTTGAATATCAGGAATCACTTATTAATACACAGAATGATCGAGTTTCAATATAACAGAGTGTGTTCGATATTATGTTTCATAAGATGATTTGAAGTATTATTGAAGAAATAAAAACACACATCGAGGGTGAAAGAGTGGTAAAATTCATAAATTTACACTTATATTCTACATTTTAGTAGTTTTTTTTGTTTAGTAAATATTGAAAAATATTCTTAATGCATAACTCTAATGTTCACAATAATAGGGTTTTAATGGTTTTCTCAAATCCTTTATTATTTATAATTTAATATTCAATTATGGTATTAAAATGAAAATATATAAATTTAATTTCATTAAATATATTCATGTATGTAAATATAGTTCATTATTTTCTTAATATAATGGAAGTTCACCATGGGATGGTGAACTTATCTCATTTGAATTTTAGAGTCTCTCATTGAGAGGATCTTATAGTAAGGATGGTCCTAGTTATGGTTGAGTATGTATTTAGTGTTGAAATATTGAGTATGGTATAAAATAATTCAAGAGACAACTATTATATCATTGAGATGGGTTGAATTGGGTAGTGAGTCTCATGTATCATATAGTGTCTCATCATATTTTCTAGGCATGCGCATGGAAACAAATTATTCATTATAGTAAAATTACCTAAACTGGATTTAGATAAAATAATATATCATTTCAATTGGACTTAATTTATTATTCATTGAATATTATCATTATTTATGTGCAGTTATCTATTTTAAATTTTGTAACCAAAGGCAATAAGTTGGGAAGGATCTTATGGTAAGTAGCATGACCGAGTAATGCAGGGTGAGGGGCATGCATCTCAAAAGAGTTTTCATGACACATGTGTGTGTTTACATTTGGTGAAACATGAAATTTTTTACATTATGAAGCAATTTAATGTTTTACCATATGTAATGTAAATTTTATTGATGTATGAATGTTATTATTTTTATTATACTGTATTAGATTCCTGGTTTTTTCAAATATTTATTATGTATTGGTTTTTTGTGGATCATATAGACATGAATATTGTCCTTTCTAAAAATTCATCAATAGCTACAATTTTAACCACCTCTAGTAAATTAGTGGCAGTTTTAACTATCATGAATAAAATAGTTTTGGTTAAAACCACTATAAAATATGGTATATTTATAGATTTAGTGTAAATTTAAACCACTCCTAAACATTTTTATCCTAAATAATCACCACTATCAAAAAAATCACTACTATATTTTTTCACTTGGAAAACCACTACTAATAAAAAATCATTCACTAAAAATAATTTTTATCAAAAAATATTGAAAGCCTCATGAAAAATAAGAAAATTTTCATTCAATATTCAATGATATACCAATTCATGACAGTTTTAATAAAACCACCAATAAACACACAGAAACTATCACTATATGATGTTTTTTCTATTCTGAGTGAGTTATTAAACATAATACATGATGATGTGTATAATCCATTAAAAACAAAATTGTATGGTGCTTATATTTGTAATTATCTAAAATTTCAAATGTATTTAAAATGAGATATAAAACATATATGGTAATATTATTAATATTATTCAATTAGATAAAGGTAGGAATACTTATGGTAAAAGTTTACTTATTTTTTAATAGTAAAGAATAATTTAAAAGTTTTATTAATAACACCTTCATATGATTTTTAAAAAAATTATATTCTATTAAAATAAATATAAAAGTCACCATATAATATATGGATTAGGAATACCACAATTTTTATTTTACGAATATTTTTTTATGAATCCAATATATGATTTTATAAAAAATCCTTAAATTGGATAAATGATTATTTTTTGGTTATTCAAAAGGTATAATAGATTAATTTTGAATAATTTGTTAAAACACTAAGTATTTTTTTATTTATTTAGGATGTTCCTCAAGAATGAATATTTTTTAATCTAAAAATGTATCTAAAAAGGATCGAGGAGGAACAACACCCAGATAATTAGTAAATGGGATATTAATGTACCACGTGATATCTCACACCCCAAGGGTGGATTCCCTTAAAAAATAATTGTTCGATATGATGATTTGGTTGTGAGAACATCTTATCAGTAATTGGCCTTGTAATTCATTAATTACTGATGAAAATGGTATCAACAATAAAAACCCCCATTTTTATAGTCTTCTAGGAACTTTGTGTCCTTTAAAAACACTTGATTGTGGGAGAAACTAGTATCCAATAGCAAATTTATCTTAAAATTCTTCCATTTTAATGGTCATACATCCCAAATGGACTTATAGATCAAAATTTATGGTCATTAAAAATTGGACTTCTATAAAGAATCATTTTAAAGCAAAGGAAAATATATCATGCAATATAGAGTTGCACGAGTCTATATGAAAATGTGTCACGCAAGTCTATAGTTGTGAAAAAATGTAATAATTTTCTGAGATACACCTTCTATGAGCCTTTGGCTTAAAAATACTCCCTAATATCTCTTTTTCAAGGGTTTGGTATTTGGGATTCTAAAATCGAAGCTCTCAACTCAAGTAACTTATACTTTCATGTATTTTTGTAACCCAAAACTACCATGGACTCAAATAAGTGAGAATATTATTTGAATTACCTCACTTAAGTACATCAAATTTTTATCTTGTTCTTTATGTTTCTTCAGGAAACTCTCTTCCATAAAAAACATAATTTGTGTTAGATTCACATGTCTTGTGAAACTCATGTTTTTTACAGAACCCAACTTATGTGAAACCTATTCCATAAAACCCCATTTGACGCCTCATTTCACCAGTCATAGTTTCATGAAATTTGATATCTCATGGGACCCATAGAATCCCACACTATCCCTTGTTCTCACATCTTTAATGAAATAATTATCCTTACTTCATGATGTTAAATTTTATGCATTGGCCTTATTATACAACCTTAAACTTTTTAACTCTAACTACATAGGTTTTTATTTCTATCACAACAAAATATATAGGATACCTCTCTAAGGACTCCCCATTAGGAAGTAAAATATCTAAATCCTAGTCATCTTCCTAAAGTGTATAAAACCTCCCAAATATCCCCACTGGACATTAAACCATGAAAAACCATCCTCATAGTACATTAAACCATGACCAACCTTACATGACCAACATAAGTGGATCATCATTGCAACTAGATGTTAACATGTTCTTGGAATTATGTTATGAACATAAGTGGATCACTATCCCAGCTTTATGTTATCCCATGTTTTCCCTTCTATGGAAATCATAAGTGGATCACCATCCTCATGGGACATTAAACCATTACCACTCTTACATGTTGAGAATAAGTGCAATACCATCCTTACTGGAAGTTAACCTGTGTCTTCCTATATGTGATGATTATATATATATCAAATTCTGGCCTTCTGAGATTTAAACTTTTATCCATCCCAATATGATGATCATAGTTTATCTTCTCTTATAAGGAGAGAATAAGAAACCCATGTAATGAGTATGAGACCCCCCCCCCCAACCCTTAGGTTGTGATCCAGAGGTGATTGTGATCCTTATTCTTATGTGATAAGTATATGAGGTCATGTATGTTAATATCGAGAAACCTTGTGTGATTAGAATGGGACACCTCATGTGATGAGAAATAGATTCCTTATATATAAAGTACCTGATACCCATGTTATGGGAATGATATCTCTTCATTATTCTCTTCGGTGAAGAGCATAATATTCTCCTTCTCATATGTGATGAGCATAGGATCCCTTATTTAATAAGCATAGTATGCCTCTTGTGATGATCTAGATATGGATTAAGTGATGAGACTAAGTTTCCTTGTGTAATGATCATGGGATTCCCTAGGTGATAAGCTTAAGATTACTTATGTGATGAGCATAATATTCCCTCAAAAACTAATATTATAACAACATATACAGTAATCAACCCATAATTATGATTTGAATAGAAATATTGAATTTTATTACTCTCTCATGATCTTTTAGGTTTAGAGTTTTATATAATTAAGAAAAAAATCTTACATATCAAAACCTTATAATACAAAGTGGACACTTCAACTTAATATCCATTTTTCCCATAAAAATAGGATTCTTAAATTTAAATTCTTATTTCATTAAAAACACATTCCCTTATTTTAAGATGAATCCCCATAATAGAAAAATAAACCTTTATATAGTTCTTACTCATCTTTAATATCTATGAAAAATATTTAAAAACATGTGATAAACACAAAAAGCTCGGTAAGAGATAAAAAATAAAGAAACACATTAATCTATTCTGAGAGTCATGAAATATTATATAAAATTTACCTTTCATATAATTAAACTTGATATTAAAATAATCATTTACTTTCTCATTAAATCAACTTCACTTCCCAAATATTTTCATAAAACATCTCATAATAAATCTTTAATGGAAAATCATAATCCTGAGGGTTTCTTTTAAAACCAAAGTAATCACAAAAACATTTTCTTTAAAAATATACATTTTACCCTTAAAATGGGTATAAAATTTCCTTCATACGTAATCTCATTAACTTAACTTATGAAATACAAATATTTATTTAAAAACTTTTCAATCATAGAAAAGTTATGTAGTTACCTTGGGTCATCATCTTCATATCACTCATACAATCATTCATACAAACACTCTTACAAATAGAATAACCTACTTGGTTAATTATAACATATATTACTCAAAGAAAAAAATCATTAAAAATGCATTGGAGAGTTTTATCAGCCTCATCCTTCATCATAAAAAATTTTCACAGACTAAAGTATACATAAAACACTTAGAAACTTTCACTTCTATCATAAAATATGAAAAAAATCATTTTGAAGGCATGTTTAGAAGAAATTTAAAGATTCATTTAAAACTTAAGAGAAGTATATTTTTACTTTTAAAACTCTTTAAAATTAAAAATTACTAAAATAATAATAAATAAAATATTCTTTGAAAACCCATGAAAACTTATAGAGGAAGCTTCTTACAAAATAACAGTCATAATGGTGGGAAATTCCATTCATGCCAAATACGTTAAAAAAGATCCATTTCACACTCTTTAAAAAATAACCCATATATAAAAAATGAAATGATACATTTTTAAACCAATTTAAGGAAAGACAAATATAGTTTTAAAATGAATTTAAAACACCATTGTAAAAACATTTTAAATATGGTTTTAAATAAAATCCCTTACCTTGAGTCTGAAATTCCATGTATATTATTTATCTCCAATATATTTAACTTATATTAATTATTTAATTATTTAAGAACCTTTTTTATGTTTATTACCATATCATAATCACTTTTATTTCATTTATTATTGTAAGATCGTGGCCTTTTCTAGTGTTGAATCAGGCTTGAATTCAGGTACTCTTTTGTCCTCATTTGAGTAATTTTTTTTGGGTTGTACATTGGAGTGTTTTTGGGTGAAAATTAAGAAAAATGGAAGAAAAGGGGATGTGAACGGTTAGTGAGTGGTTAGAGAAAACCATGCACCCCAGCCCAGAAAACTGTACAACCCTAAACTATAGGAATTCACGTGGTTGGCACATGGTTTTTCAAACCGTGAACCCTAAAAAAAGAAACTATGCACCCCTAAAATAATAGGCTCATGGTTGGAACATGGTTAGAGAAAACCATGCACCACTACCTAGGAAACAGTGCACAATATTTTTAAATGCCTAAAAATTGGTTTTAAATCCACCAGATTACCTGAGACTTCTCCCATTCAACCCAAACTCATACCCCTATAATTTTGGATGATTTTAGAGCTCCTCGGAGGGATTCCAAGGCCATTTGATCTTCTTTATTCATGATTCAAATCCTGAATCAAATATCTTATTCTCTCTAGGAAAGTGGATCCTATTTCGTTGCTTCCTCATTTATCCTCCTTCCTTACCTTATTCTTTTGGCAGAATTTGTCTTCTATTTTGCTGGATCTAGATATAGATTTAGTGAATCTAGATCTACACTCGCGGATCTAGATATAGTTTGGTGAGATCATTATTTTGTTAATCTTGATTTAGGGTTCTGAGATATGGATCTAAATCTACATCATTTTGCTGCTCAATTTTGGGGATTTTGATTGGGCGATCTTCATTAATGAATCGAGGTGGGTGGTCTAAAATTTAAATCCCATAGACATGATTTTGATGACATATATTTTAGATTTATAATTTCTATATTTTTTTAGAAATTGAAATCTATAATTGAATTAATTAATGTGGAAAATTAATTAATTGAGATATTTGTGAAATTGTGAGATTTTTTATTATTTAAAAAGATAATTAATTAGATAATTAATTATGAGATTTTGGGGATTTGTGAGTTTGATATTTAATTGTGGGAATTAATTATGATGGAATTGAGATAATTGAATTGAGTTATTAATTATGGAATTAATTATGAGTTATGGATGTTATAAATTGATGTCATTAATTATAGAATTAATTATGAGGTTTTGGAATTGTGTGTTTGAATAATTAATTGGTGAATTAATTATTATTATTTTGATATTTTGAAAAGATTAGTTAATTTTTTGAATTAATTAATGGACCTGGATTAATTAATTTATGAATTAATTAATGGAATTTGTGATGGTTAATTATGATTAAAAGATTAATTTGTTTAATCTTGGTTGACATGGTAATGTTAAAACATGTGATAATGAGATACATGTGGAGTTGTGATAAAAAATGATGCATGTGAATAGTTGATAAAAGGGGTGCTAGACATGGAGATATACATCATTGATATACATGCATATTTATTGAATGGGGTGATAGACAAGATGATCTATGCTAATGATAGATCTGTCTGTATGGTTGATAAATGGGGTGATAGACATTAAGATCTACACTAATGATATATGCATATGATTGAGAATTGGTGTGTTATATATGATGATCTACACCAATGATATATATGAATGATTGAGAATTTGGGTGATAAATAAGAATTTCTATGCCCATGATATATATATATACATGTTTGATAAACGGGGTACTATACATGGATTTCTACACCCAAAACATTGGCATTGGAGTATGGTTCCAAGTGGTCGTAATATTGAAATTGAAATGAAATAGATAATGAAATCCCATTTGTTTAAATGATTTTTGAATTCATAATATGAAATGGCTTAGACTCTGGCATGGAATGAAGTAGGTATTGAGGTTTGGGTTTCCTTGGGGACCCAGTGGTTCATGTGGTTAAATAAATATTTATTGATAATTTGATAACTATTTACTTATGCATTGTAATTATTTATTTATACAACTAAATACAATTTTTATTGATTATATTTGTTTTAAAAATCATTGGTGGTGGCCTACTAAGTTATACTCACACCCTAATTGGATTTTCTTATTAGTACCTGAATAGATTTTATGGATTCAATACAGGTTAAGGGAAAGGGATCCATGTTAGATGGCTGAGTCGAGATGGAGCATGTTTGGGGGAACTGGACGTGGTTCGAGGCCCACTTGGAAGTTATTAGTGTCTTTATTTTCAATTTTTCCTTTTAGTCACTTGACAAACACATTAGACTCTCATTTTTTTCTTTAGTTGGATATTGTATTTCCTATATTAGTTATCTTGAGATATTGGTATTGTTTATGGTTATATAAGATTTTTCTTTTGTTTATTTATTTCCACTAGTGTATTAATCTGATAAAATAGGTAATATTATCACTATGGTCAACTTATCATACCCTCACTACTAGTCATCATCCTCTACCATATGGGGAGGCATGTTTGAGTTCATGTGACTGACCAGCTCAGGGCACTGGCATGTGTCACTTGGGCAGGGTCATTACAAAGTGGTATCATAGGCCAGTTTTATTTTCTTATTCTTTTGTCTTCTATTTTGTAGATGTAGATAATATACTAAGAATATTTGGGGCTTGGATATGAGATTATTCATGGTAGTAGCTACCCTATTTACATGGGAGAACCCAAGTGCCTAGGGTGGTATTGTTGTTATTATTGTTTACTATTACAGTTGAATGTTATTTCACCTTGGGTGACACACTTGTTGTGTGATGTGATTATTACTTCAAATATTTGTTGATAATCAACTCGTGGTACAATATTTCATGATAGTGGTGTCTATATGCATCATTCTAGGCACTCCGTATTATTTTGTGACATGCATCATTTTAGGCACACATGGGAAAACAGGTTTTTGGTAAATTGTTGAACTTAAACTATTTTAATGTATTATGAAATTGTAAGGGGTAAAAATGATGCAATAATGTGAATAAATGGGTATTTAAATTAGAAACATGAACTTTGGTAATTTTTTTACCCTTTTTAATGAATACCTAGGTGTAGGATGGTTAAGGGTAGTGATAGCACCTCAGTTTTGACAGCATAGAAAGGTTTGGGGAAAGGACTTGTTGTGATTATTCCACTTATGTAAATTTGATAAAGTTGTGTTATGAGTCTTAAGAAGTGTGGTTGGAATTATATAGATATTACTCCATGATGAAACCTGTTGAGAGGATGATGGGAGTATATGGCTAGAGATGCACTACATAGTGGAACCTAAGGCGCTGATAGTGTCGGTTGAGGAAGCAGGGGAGAAATTATGATAAAACTTTGCTCACTTTATACAATTCATGTAAAGATACCTAAGGTGAGTTTTAAAGATAATGTATGAAATGATGAGGGAGTTTTAGTTGTATCACCCTCTGACCTTTACTGGATAGGGTGGACTTGAGGGATCTAAGTTTTGGGTTGAGTCAATTGAGATGATACTTGACCATTTTAATAATTCTACTGAGAAGATGGTCAAGTTTGATGTGTATATTCTATGAGAGTAAATTAATAATTTGTGGGATGCCCAGGCTTGTACTGGACAAACTGATGATATACTATAGAATGACTTCTTGGAAAAGTTCTTAGAGAACTTCTACCCAGAGATGTTGAGATAAGAGATATCAGCTGAGTTCATGCAGCTAACTTAGGGGAGCATGTACGTGATGAACTATGTTGTAATCTTTATAGATATAAAACAATTTTCTTTAGAATTGGTGTAAGATGAGGCTACTTTAGCAGAATGATTTCAGGATTGACTTAAGTGTGAGATTAAGTCCCATTTGAATATCTTTAGGCTAAGTAAGTTTTCAAAAGTGGTGAATCATGCTCTCATCTCGAGAGGAACTTGAAGGAGGATTCCAGTGGTAGATAGGTGGTTTATTTTGGATGATATAGATGTACATATTCCAATAGTAGGAAGCATCATTACAAGAACTTTATCCAAAGTAGTGGGAAGTAGAGTGGCCAATCAGGTGGTTCATTAACTCTGGATCTTATCCAAGTACTTTTCCACCAGTGTGGTGATCTGGGACACTTTCATAAACATTATCCCCGACCACTAGTGGAATGTGGAGCTTGCATAAATATGGGACATCTATAGAGGTTATATAAGAACACGAGGTGTAAAGTTAGTAATGGAGGATCTAGATAGAATCATGGTGTGGGGAGGGGATCTTCCATACCATATCAGTTTGGCAACTGGAGTTCTACTAGTAGAGGCGGTAGAGGTAGTGGACATGGTTTTTCTGGGTAAGAGCTCCTATATCAGCAAAGTGGTGAAACTCATGGGAGTCAGACAGCATCATAAGTAAGAGGGGTAGGACAGTTGCATATAGTTAAGCCTACACTTGTGGATAGTGAGGTTAATACATTGATAGTAAGAGGAACTATTCTTGTGGATTCCACTTTAGCTAGTTCCTTATTTGATATTGGTTCTTCTAATTCCATTATATCTGCAAAAATTGTTAATGTTTTGAACCTGGTGGTGGTGTCTGTGAGTGGGGTAATGATGATAGATACACTATTGGGGGTATAATCTACAGACAATTGTTTGTGCAAGGGATATTCTCTTGAATTTATCAATTATATTTTTTTGTTGGATGACTACATCATAGATATGTGAAGATTTAACCTAATTATGGGTATGATCTAGCTATTCATATACTACAATCACATTGATTGTTACCAGAGGAGAGTGAATTTCACATCTCCTAAGGGTGACTATTGTATTCTTCATAGAGAATGGGATATCCAGGTAGGCTGAGTAGATCCAATTACTCAGCAATTGGGAGAGCTCATAACCTATTTTTCTAGCCTTTACTGGATAATGATGGTGTGAAGTAGAATATCTTTCCACCAGTGGTGGAACAGTTTCATGATGTTTTTACTGAATACTTCTTAGGGCCACCGCCTGAGAGGGATTTGGAATTCACTATAGATCTTATGCCTGGGGCTGATCCAGTTTCTATTCCACTATATAGAATTTCACCATCAGACCTTCAAGAGATCAAGACCTGGATGGAGGATTGGGTGGATAAGGGGTTTATCTTTCCAAGTACGTCACCTTGGGGATCACCGATGTTGTTTGGAAAGAAGGTGGATGGGATTTTGTGCTTGTGTGTTAATAAATGTAAGTTTCACTGAATGAATATAAAGAATCTATCTCCTCTTCCACATATTGATGATATCTTTGACCAGTTAAGAAGAGATTGTGTGTTCTCAAAGATTGAATTGACATCAGGGTATCATCAACTGATATTTCAGACTTTTAATATATCAAGGACTGATTTTAGAAGCAGGTATGGCCTTTATGAGTTCTTCATAATTTAATTTGGGTTAATAAATGCATAAAAAGTTTTTATTGCCTTAATGAACATAATCTTCCATCCGTACCTAGATCAGTTTTTGGTGGAGTTTATGGATGACATCTTGGTGTAATCCAATACCCATGACGATCATTACCAACATCTTGACATCATCCTGAGTACACTAAGAGATCATTGTCTATACACCAAGCTATCTAAGTAACAATTTTGGATTTATTAGGTACACTTCTTAGGACACATCGTCTCGGAGAAAGGTGTGTCAGTGGACCCATAGAAGGTTCAGGTAGTGGTATCTTGGGAACATCCCAAGAACATATTTGATATCCATAGAATTATAGGGTTATCTGTATATTATTGGATATTCATCTAATACTTTTCTTGTTTGGAAGGGCCTCTTTAAGGATTAACAAAAAATGGGATAAAGTTTTATTGGTCCAAATCTTGTGAGGAGGATTTACAGGACTTGTAGAATTATTTGACATCAGCATCAATCTTGATCCTACCTGATCCTAGTGAGGTGTATACAGTGTATTTTTATGATTTTAGGATAGGATTTTGATATGTGTTGATATAAGGACATCTATTTGTGGTGTATGGGTCTTGGAATTTGATCATGAACAGAACTACCCTATGCATGACATTGAATTGGTGGTTGTGGTTTATTCTTTAAAGTGTATGTGGAAATATATATTGGGTGATAAGTTTACAGTGTTTACTGATCACAATAACTTAAGGTACATCTTATCATAGAAATATTTAAATCTTTGGTAGTGAATATGGGTTGAGTATATACAGTCATTTTATTTTAATCTAGCATATACACCTAGGAAAGGAAAAAATTGTGGATGAAACTTTGAGCAGGAAAACTCAGACGCAGGAGGTTTATGATTCTAGTGTTGAGTGGAAGATGATGTCTTTACTGGCTAATATTCATACTATGGTTCATAAGATTCAGGGGTAGATGACTCTGGTATTGGTTTTAGTAAAGTCTACACTTTTGATATGGATCTGAGATATGTAGTATGAGGATCCAGATTTTCTGACCTAGAGGGAAATCCTTGAAGGTGGGGAGTCACCTTCATATTGGATCATAGATGAGGATGAGATCATCTATGTCAAGAATTGGGTTGTTGTTCCTACAAGTATACGAGGGAAGATAATGTGGGAATTTCATGCCTCGAAGTGGGCGGTACATCCGAGTGTGACCAAAATGTATTGTGACCTATGATGATAGTTTCAGTGGTTAGTAATGAAGAAGAAAATAGCATGGTTTTTTAAATAATGTTACTCCTGTTAATAGGTGAATGCAGAGCATCAACGACCTAGAGGTTTTTTGTGGTCATTTTTCTTTCTAGAATGGAAGTGGTATGACATGACCATAGACTTTATGGTGGGTCTTCCAAATACACCAATAAAGAATGAAACTTTTTGGTTTATTGTTGATCAAGTGATAAAAGTAGCACATTTCTTTCCTATACAGTGATAATTTCTTAGTGGAATAGCTGGGATACTTGTATGTTTGGGAGATAGTGCATCAACATGGGGTTATATGGACTATAGTTTCATATAATGACTCACATTTTACTTCACGCTTCTCGAAAGGCTTGAAAAAATTTCTTGGTACACGGGTTTTATTGAGTATGGATTTTCACCCATAGATAGATGGGAATTCAGAACGTATTATACAGGTGCTTGAGGATATGTTGTGGGGGGTTTTTCTTAACTTCAGTGGGTCTTAGTAGAAGCACCTAGATTTGGTGTAGTTTTCATATAACAACAATTATCAAGAACCTATTCAGATGGAACCATGACAATATCTTAATGGTAGATCATAAATATTAATGTTATGATGTATGGAGGCAGTTGAGTTAGGTTTGTTGGGATATAGTCTTGTGCAGGAGACATCAAAGAAGGTATAGTTGATTCAGAAAGGTATGTTTATAGCTCAAAGTAGGAATAATTTGTATGTTAATAGATGAATATGACCACTAGATTTTACATAGGTTGATCTTTTATTCCTTTAGGTGTCCCCTAGGTTGGGTTGTCGTAGGATATAGAGATAGGGTAAGTTAGAACCCAGTTTTGTTAGACTATTTGAGGTTATGGAGAGAATCAGGCTGGTGGAAAACCGTTTGTCTCTTCCATAGAAATACATCACTATGCATGATATTTTCCATGTATCATAGCTATGGTGGTATCACCCTGACCCTTATCATGTGATCGATGTGGATTAGGTTGACATTTTTATAGATGTATACTTTGAGGAGCATCTGATATGTGTGTTGGATTGTAGTGAGAAAGTGTTATGGGGAAATATTGTGATAATAGTTCATGTATTGTGGTAACATGGGTGTGCACAGAAGGAAAAATTTGAAACAGAAGAATATATGTGGGCTTAGTGGCCCCATATTTTTGGATCAGAATCATAGATAAGCTTGGGGGTGAAACTTGAGGAAGAGTTATTATAAGGTGGGGAGATTGTAAGATCCCAACCTATTCCATAATTGACTTGGTCTTTAATTCTGGTACCCTTTTGTTCTTATTTGAGTACTTTTTGTTTGTATTGTGCTTTGGGGTGTGTTTGGGTGAAAATTAAGAAAAATGGAGGGGAAAGGAGGTGGTGTAGGGTTAGCATACAGTTAGATAAAATTGTGCATCGCAGCCTAGAAAATCATGCAACTTTGGATAGTGGGGAATCGCATGATTTTCACATGGTTTTTCAAGCCGTTCACCCTAAAAAGAGAATTCATGAACCCCTAAAACAATAGGCACATTGTTGTCACATGGTTGAGAAAACCATGCGCCCCTACCTAGGAAACCATGTGTGGTATTTTTAATTGCCTAAAAATTGGTTTTAAATCCACTCAAACCCTTAAAACATCCCCTATTCGACCAAAACTCAAACCCTTATGATTTTGGATAATTTTATAGGTTGCTGAATGGATTACAAGGACTTCTGACCTTTGTTATACATGATTCATATCCTGAATTGAATATATTATCCTCTCTCAGTAAATGGATCCTATCACATTGTTTTTCCATTCATCCTCATTCCTTTTCTTATTCTTTTAGTGGAATTTATCTTCTATTTTTCTAGATCTAGATCTAGATTTGGTTAATCTAGATCAAGGATTATGGATCTAGATATATTTTTTAAAAATATTTATTTCCTTAATCTTTATTTAGGGTTTTGAGATACGGGTCTAAATCTAAGTCATTGTGCTACTCAATTTTGGGGTTTTTTATTGGGAGATCTTCATCAATGAATCGAGGTAGGTGGTATAAAATTCAAGTCCCATAGTCATGATTTTGATTATGTATATACAAGTTTTATAATTGATAGATTATTTTATAAATTTAAATCTATAATTGAATTAATTTATTTTTTAACTTAATTAATTGAGGTATTTGTGAAATTGTGAGATTTTGGATCATTAAACGAGATAATTAATAGGATAATTAATTATGAGATTTTTGGATTTGTGAATTTGATAATTAATTTTTGGAATTAATTATGAGGGAATTGTGGTGATTGAATTGAGTAATTAATTGTGGAATTAATTACGGGATACAGATGTTATAAATTGAGATAATTAATTGGAGAATTAATTATGAGGTTTTTGAATTGTATGTTTGAATAATTAATTTTTGAATTAATTATTTGTTGTTGATATTTTAAAAATATTAGTTAATTGTAAAATTAATTAATGGACTTGGATTAATTAATTTATTAATTAATTAACAGAAGTTAGGATGGTTAATTGTGATAAAAATATTAACGTGTTTAATCTTGGTTGATGTGGAAATGTGAAAACATGTGATAATGAGATACATGTGAAGTTTTTATAAGAAATGATGCATATGCATAGTTGATAAATGGGGTGCTAGACATGATGATCTACACCAGTGATATATAGGCATAGTGGTTAAATGGGGTACTAGACGTGACGATCTACACTAATGATAGATTTATCTATATGGTTGATAAATGGGGTGTTATACATGATGATATACACCAATGATATATGGTAATGATTGAGAATCAGGGTGCTAGACATGAAGATCTACACCAATGATATAAATTCATGATTGAAATAGGGGTGTTAAACATGACGTTTTATTCCCATGAAATATATATATGCATATTTGATAAATGGGGTACTAGACATGGTGTTCTACACCCAAAACATAATTATTGGATTATGGTTCCAAGTGGCCATAATAATGAAATTGAAATGAAATGGATAGTGAAATCCCATTTGTTTAAATGAATTTTGAATTGGTAATGTGAAATGGCTCAGAATATGACACGGACCGAAGTAGGTATTGAGGTATGGGTGTCCCTAGGGACCTAGTGGTTCATGTGGTTAAATAAAGATTTATTGATAATGTGATAATTGTTTACTTATGCATTTTAATTATTTATTTCTACAACTACATACACTTTTTATTTACTGGATTTGATTTTGTCTTCATTGGTGGTGGCCTACTGAGTTGTACTCACAGCCTACTTAGGATGTTTGATCAATACCTGAATAGATTTCATGGAATTATGACAGGTTATGGGAAAGGACCCCGTGTTAGATGGATGAGTTGGGATGGAGCATGGTTGGGGGAACTGGATGCGGTTAGGGACCCACTTAAGAGTTATCAGTGTCTTTATTTTCAATTTTCCTTTTAGACACTTGACACACACATTAGCCTAGAATGTTTCTACTTAAGTTGGATACTATATTTTCTATATTTATTATCTTGATATATTGGTATTTTTTATGGTTATATAGGATTACTCTTTTGTTTATTTATTTTTTTTTTTGGTTTATAACTCTAATAAAAGAGGGTATAGTCTCCCCATGATCAACTTAGCATACCCTCATTTCTAGTCATCAGCCTCTAACGTATGGGGAGGCGCACTTGAGGTTGTGTGACTGGCCGAATCAGAGAACCGACATATGGTAACCATTCTGGGATGTTACAATTATTATGTATTATATATTTAATAAAATTATTAAGTTCATGTTGAATTGTTTTAGGACATTTGATTCAAAAATCCAAACAACTTCAGAGGTTGATTGTGGTCAAAGGGGTTATGGTTACATCAAATATATAATATTAATCATGAAATAATTATAATTTTTATAAATTTAATTCAATTTTAAATCCATCCATTAAAGTAAAAAATGAAAAATTAATCACATCGTATCATGAAAATGGTATCTCACACGTACGCACGAGCAACATTGTCATTTTCTAACAGATGGAAGGGTAAAAAGGTATATAATACATCATCTTTAAAAATCATAATTATTCCATATATATCATATATATTCATTAAATTAATTATAATAATCATCCATTTTATGCATTGATGAAAAAAACATATCACTTTATGGTTGTGGTGGTCCACACATATGCACGAGCAATGTTTTAATTTTCCATAGGATGG
Organism: Viscum album; assembly: GCA_963277665.1. Lineage (NCBI taxonomy): Eukaryota > Viridiplantae > Streptophyta > Magnoliopsida > Santalales > Viscaceae > Viscum > Viscum album. The sequence goes on from OY728128.1 coordinate 842,971,852, forward strand.
AAAAGAGATTAAAATGGGTGTAATATAAAAATAATAAAATTTTATTGTATTTGATATGTATATGTTATTATATTATCATTATTATTATAGTTTTTATGGAGGTATAATAATAAATAAACATGAAAGGACTAGGTTAAGAGTTATACCTCTTATTTGGAAAATATCCTTTGGCCTAAACATTAAGTATTTCAGGATTGTATTTTGGTGATATCAAAAACTCTATTATATATAGAGAATATTTGGTAATGGATTTAGGTATGGATTTACTAAACTAGAGTGCTCAAAGTTTTAGAATAAGTTATGATAGGAGTTATCCTTTTTTAAGTGACTCAAGTGACACTCTTTTAATTATTGTTAACTTTTAAATATTATAAATGTATTACTCATGGACAAGTGGAACTAAATATATAAGATTTTGAATATAATGTGGTATTTTTAAAAATAATATCATATAATAATAATTAAAATTAGATCCATTAACCTTATCATAAAGTTTTAACCCTAATTTACATGTTTTACCCTTTACTTAAGTCAAAATAATTTACTTTGATTGCTATTAATTATGATACTAAATGTAAACCCATTATTTTTTTAAACTCTTGATTAAAACTATGAAATAGATTATTAAAATTTAAATTTTTATAATTGGATGAAATTAATTTAAATATAAGCCTCCAAAACCCAACAAAAACAGTTTTTTTAAATTAATTTTTAATCCTAAAAATAAATTTATACCAAAATTAAGTATAATTCAGATTGATAAGATATTAATTATATCATTTTTAATAAAATTCTAATAATTAAAATTTAATCCTAATCCAAAATATAATGGGACTTTAAAATACTTTAAAAGAAATGATAGTTTTTATAAAAAATGATATTTTTCACCATTCACCCAAAAATGAATCTTTTTATAAAAATCCAAAAAAAACACCTTAAACTATATTTTATATGAATATATTAAAAAATAATTCCATTATATCAAATAAAATTTAAAAAAAATTAATTTTACTTTTAAATAAAACCATAAATACATTGAAAACACTTTAGTTAGAATAAAACTATTTATTTTTCGATTTAAAAATTCATATTATATTATTATTATTAATGTTTTTTTGACTGAGAATTAATTTTTTTTATTAGTATAAACCCCCTTTTGAGGGAAAGGGGGAACCCAAAATTACTTCAGTGACTAAAACATTCAAACAAGTCCTCACAGTCCAAGAGCAACCAAATTAAATACAAAGATAACTCCTCCCCAGCTTCAATCACGTTAAGACCAGATTTCACCATCACAACACCACTTAGATAACTTCCCATGTAGGACTGCATGAGCCTACTACCGATGACAATTGTTATACCCTCTCAAACTTTTAAATCCGAATAGCAATGGATAATGAAAACTCCCTGCCCTGAACCTCTTCTAGAGTATCCATGTATGTGAACCGGTTGCCTTGCCCCAATAACCACAGATCACAGAGCCACAACGCAAAACCTCTAAAAATTCAATCCACACAAACAAAAGAATCAATGACCAAACTGAAAAACCTTCATAGAAGAAACCAATCAACAACTTGAAGGATTTAATACACCATTTTTAGATTCACAAAACCATTGTGATGGAAACCAATGTCGCTGGTGAAAACCTAGGGGTGTCCATGGGTCGGGTTGGATCAGGCTGAGGGCTATTTTGGACCCGACCAAAGAAAAATAGGTCGATTTGGGTTGGGTCAGGTCAGAGATGTTTTTGTATTCAGACCCAACCCAACCCAACCCGTCTCAAATTAGGTTGGGTTAGGTCAGGTTGATCGGGTTCAGGGAAAAAAAAATTGGTATTTTTTTATGATCCCAACCCACAGGTTGACCGGGTTACAACAAAAAAAAATTGTTCAGTTCTTTTTTTGCCTATCGCCCCATGGGTTGATTGAGTTACATATTCCTCTAATTAATATTCTTTGCCACACTAAGGAACACCCGCATCCTCTACCCTGTAATAAATCGATGCAAAAAAACATCAGTCTGCGACTCGATGGTGTGATGTGATTAGCTAGTCTGTAAGTAGTTATCAAGGTTTGATGAGGTTCAAGGTGAGGTCAAGAGGGTGATGAGAATGGGGTAGTGCCTGACACCAATCGATAGATTTGGCACCACACATAGTTGTAATGGATATGGAGGTGGTGGTAGAGGAAGGGGGTACATGCAGGTGTGGCGCGGTGGATACACTAGACTGGTGAGGGTGAGGAAGATGTTCAATGATCGTTTTCTTAGTTGATCCTCCACCGTCAGATCTTCGAATCATTAAAATTGTTCTATCTTCCTTTGGTTTTTTTATTGTTCTTTAGTTTTCGTAGAAATATCAAATGAAATCTAGTTATCTTCATGTTTTTTTTGTTGATCGGGCATTGTTTTTTAGCATATTTCACATGTCTCGATTCCTTTGAATTTATTTTATGTTTGTCTTAGAAATGTCATGGAAGATTCAATCATCTATGCGATTAATATAGTATTCATGTAATGGTGGGAGATGACATGGACTCAATGGATGGTGTAGGAAAAGAGAAAGATAGCGGCGTGGGGCAAGGGTGAGGGGGAATTGGGTCGAGTGGCAGGGGGAGAGGGTGAAGTCTGAAGAGGCGACTCATAGTAGTCGGGTTGGTTGGGTCGGGTTGGGTCAATTTTTTCCCAATCCGTGACCCAACCCAACCCGACCATGATATAACCCAACCCGACCCAACCCATGGTATAAATTTTTTAACCCGACCCAACCTGATCGGGTCGAGTCGGGTTGGTCGGGTTGGGTCGGGTCTGGACACCCCTATGAAAAACCATGTCGTCGCCGCAATACCGGAGCAGACCAACCACAAATCACAAACCTAGATCCAGACCACAAAGTTATCCAAAACACCAACCAAAATCAAAAAACTCGGACAAAAAATATACAATAAGAACCTTCACCAAAAACAGTACTGGAACAAGATCCACCACAGACCTAAGACGCAAATCTCGTCGCCACTGTCATGACCCGTCCCCCGGGGGCCATGTCGTAACTACCCCAACCACGCCTTTCATATTCGAGGGGTCGGATACTAACACCAAAGGTATATATCCCTAAAATGGGAAGGCACTGCCTTTATAACTATAAACAAACACATCAGAGTACACAACTGGAAGCAATACACTAGGTAAAAACTGTATACAAAAAGCGTGTTGGAAAGTAAAAGGGGCCAGAAATACAAGCCCAACTGTAAAGTACAAGTACAACTGAAAAAGGGACAAATAGCTGAAAGGTAAAGAGCAGCTCCTGGATCATCCTCCGGGGTACCTACCTAAAGGGTAGGTATAGATGGCCACCTAAGTACTCCACGTCCGTCAGACTCCTCTGTGTACCGACTCGTCATAAGTTCCACCTCCGGGTACCGTCCAGCACTAGCGCTCTCGGCCTCCATCAGCACTGTCTGTCATCTGCATCCAATACAACGAGGTGCGAGCATATACCGTGTAGGGGTGAGTATAAAGATACTCAGTAGGGACCCCGAGACCCTCAAGGTCTCACAAAAATCCAACAAGGATAAATCAAAAAGTATGAAATCAACAGATAACCATTACTTAGGTATATGTCCATACATATAACTAAGATATCTAGTAACCCATCTCAATCATGAGGAAAACACAAAAGTCATTTAATCAGCTCAAACCAGTATTTTTATTATCAAAACCATGGCTAGTGGCATACTCCTCCTCTATCGAGTACAGTGGGTCTACCGCGTCACATAGAGGCGCTTCCCACTATCCTTGGACTACTGAGGCACTCCTCCTGTCGAGTGTCGTGGGTCTGCTGCGTCACACAAAGGCACTCCCCACCGTTGGTCTGCCACGTCAGACAGAGGCGCTCCCCCTAATAGCCTACAGAGGTACTCCCTCTATCAAATATTGTGGGTCTTTCATGCTCACACAGAGGCGTTCCTCCTCCATGGGTCTTCCGTGTCACACAGAGGCACTCCCAACTGGGCTAGTTGAGTCACTCCGAGTCAAATCGGTCAAGCAGTCACCAGGTCTCAGCCAGCTACTAGGTCTTCGTACTCTGTCTGCTCGTCACCGGAAGGATCCGCTCCACAAGCTACTGGTTGATACTCCAAGTGTTGCGAAGTCTCACATAGAAGTATCTCAAAGAACCATCACGTCATAGGGGTCTCAATGCAATAGACGGCGCGTCAATCGGACGTCCGGTCTATGAGTTATTAGCCTTTTAGTCCCAGGGGCCCGGTTGGATTCGTGTATGAACCAACCTGACCATATCTCAACTATACCCCGAACTCCAGTGGGGTATACTCATAGAGTCTGTCTCTCATTGAGATTACCAGTTCCACTGACAACTTTTCAAACGAACGTATGGTGCCACAGATATGGCCAAAGTAAGTAAAGGTTCGGTAGTGGGCCCGAGTCCGGTCCGACCCGGTCTGGGTCAACCCAGTCAGACTCGATGGGTCAGACCCATCCTGTTAGGCGGGTCAGCCCGCTATGTTAGGCCAGGTCCGCTGAGCCCAGCCTAGCGGACTGTGAGGGCAATTCAGCCCGGATGCCGCCAAGCAGGTGACTCGGCCCGAAGGCCGGGGCCGATTCAACCAGCGCCGCGAGGGATGAGGCTCAGGAGGTCAGCGGCTGGGAGACCAGCGAGCAGGCAGCGTGGGGTGCGGGCAGGCCGGCTAGTCGTCGGGAAAGCCGCGGTGGCGCGAGGGCAGCATGCGGGGGCGCCGGGCAGGGCATGGGGGCACCGGGTAGGCCGCCGGTAAGTCTAGGCAGGCTGTAGTGGCACGCGAACAGTGCGCGGGGGCGCCTGGCAGGGCACCGGTGGAGCCGGGCAGTGCGCGGGGCACGCGGGCAGGCGGTGTGGGGCGCGGCGGTGCGCGGTCCGGCGGCACGGGGCGCGGCAGCGCGCGGGCAAGCAGCGCACGAGCAGGCATCGCGGGGCAGGCCGGAGCACGCTGGCAGGCCGGTGTGGGGCGCAACGGCATTTAGCTAGAAGTATAGGTGATCTGTGGGGGCGGTGCGATTTTTGGAGGTCGCGGGTAGCGCGGCCTTTGTCGTTGCCTCCTTCATTGTCGTCACCTCATCGCCAAGCCGAAGAATCATTACGAAAGAACAGTGGAGGGATTCGGTCCATGTTAGTTTCACCCACACCCTCCTCGTTTATAGATGATATCATTTGGCTCATCATAATAAATCTCAACAATTAATTACAACACTTTGTATCAATTTTTCATTCAATGATGAGAGGAAGAAAAGGGAAGCATCAACATGCAATAACCCCCTGCCTTATTATTTGACGTACATTGTTCGTTAACGTTTGAAGTTGCGAGAAGAAGAAGAAATAATTCTTCATTCGTTGTGTCCTCCATGCTCTCTGAATCCCGATTTGCGTCGACTGCGGAAGGCGCTCCACGTCGGTAGGATTCGAGGAAAGAAATCGAAGAATAAATCTGGCATTCTTCGCATTCTTCATTGGGAGGAGTGTTCTTTGTTGGGAGTACTTTTCTCCCAAGCTCCTCTCAATTCCCACAAAAGAGAAATGACAACTAAATAATATTATATTAGTCATCTAATATTATGTTGTCACAGAAAATCAAAAAAATAATTAAAAACCCAACTCCACCAAATTAAATGCATGAGTGTTGTCTCATTAATTTGGAGTATGACAAGAGGCTCTCCTTAATAAAACACATGCGTTGGCGCAATTAATTGTGCAGGGAGGTCAAGATGCCCTCCCTCATTAATGAGGGTGATTGGGGAGGTTTCATCCTCCACCATCAATAGGGGTCTAGTGGTCCCCACCCCTATCATTAATAGGGAGGTTATGCTGCCCAGGTGGTACCCACCTCAATTATCCTCCCACGAGAGGTTGTGCTCAGGTGGGTCCCACTACCATAACCTCTCATGGGAGGTTAGGATGTGGCGATCCCACCACCAACTCCCAAGGGGAGGTTTTAACCAACACACTCAACACATGGCAGATTAAAAATAAAATAAAGTGTTGAACTTTACTTTTTTATTTTTTATAAAAAGCCAAAAACTAACTTTTATTCCAGATCATCTGTCGTTGAGGTGAGAGTCTTCTTAATATAATACTGGTGTTGCGAGTTCAAAGGTGCCCTCGGATTTCAGTTCCGAGCACCGGTTCAAAAGTTATAAAAACCCACTCATACGTTTACTGGACGTACCCAAAAAAAAACATCAAAAATTGATTCCGGGCACAACGGGCCTTGGAATCAAGCGCTGAAAATTTTTGCGGACTCTTAAAAATCCCATGAATTTAAGAGAAAAAAATTCCACAGAATTTTTGGGTCTTTACATTCTTCCCACCTCAGGGATTTATGTCCCCATAAACTACAACTCGAACTAAGGGAAAAAATGGAGATACTAAGCACACATCTATCCCTCTCGCTCCCATGTGCTCTCCTGGAGGTTCCTGTGCTTCCAACGAACGCGCATCAGAGGTATTGACCGTCCACGTAGGACCCGCTCATGTCGATCCTTAATCTCCACTGGAACCTTCTTGAAAGTCGCAATATAACAACTGGGCCCTAGTGACAGCACAACTACCCCACCTTAACATGGTCGTCAGGTCTTGGCCCACCATATACCACCAGTTTCCCCAGAGACATGTGGTCCCCACCCTGGGGCTCACCCACGTGCCCGAACGGGTCATCTGACTAATGATTGTCCCCACAGGCCAACACTTGTCCTTTCCTGTGTGTTTTGTCCTCACTCACACACACCCTAGGAAACTTCCCAGAAGGTCACCCATCCTAATCACTACTACAGGCCAAGCACGCTTAACTGTGGAGTTCTAATCAGAGAGGCTTCCGAAAATAAAGGTGCACCTTATTGACATGAGTCGTTTCATTTAGTTATTTAACCCTTTATCATTTTGGGGTGTTACAATCACCCCCCCCCCATTAGAGCACAACATCCTCGTTGTGGGCCCTACATCTCAACCCAGGTAGTGCACCACACTTAAGGCTGGGTACCACCTTTGATACCAATTTGTCATGACCCGTCCCCCGGGGCCTGTGTCGTAACTACCCCAAGCCTGCCTTTCATAGGCCAGGGGATGACGACTAGCACCAAAGGCGTATATCCCTAAACTGGGAAGGCATTGCCTTTATAACTGTAAACAAACACATCATAGTACACAACTGGAAGCAATACACTAGGTAAATACTGTATACAAAAAGTGTGTTGGAAAGTAAAAGGGACCGGAAATACAAGTACAACTGTAAAGTAAAAGTACAACTGAAAAAGGGACAAACAACTGAAAGGTAAAGAGCAGAACCTAGATTATCCTCCAAGGTTCCTACCTAAAGGGTAGGTATATATGGACACCTAAGCACTCCACATCTGTCAGACTCCTCTGTGTACTGAATCATCGTAAGGTCCACCTCTAGGTACCATCCAGTCCTGGCGCTCTCAGCCTCCATCAGCGCTGTCTGTCGTCTGTATCCAGCACAATGAGGTGCAGGGATAAACCGTGTAGGGGTGAGTATAACCATACTTAGTAGGGACCCCGAGACCCTCAAGGTCTCACAAAAACCCAACAAGTATAAATCAAAAAGTACGAAATCAACGGATAAGCATTACTTAGGTATATTACCATACATATACCTAAGTTATCTAGTAACCCATCTCAATCATGAGAAAAACACAAAAGTCATTGACTCAGCTCAAATCAGGATTTTTATTATTGAAACCATGGCCAGTAGCATACTCCTCCTCTATTGAGTACAGTGGGTCTACCACGTCACACAGAGGCGCTTCCCACTATCCTTGGACTACAGAGGCACTCCTCCTGTCGAGTGTCGTGGGTCTACTACGTCACACAGAGGCACTCCCCACCATGGGTCTGCCGCGTCACATAGAGGTGCTCCCCCTAATAGCCAACAGAGGTACTCCTCCTGTCGAGTACCATCGTTTTTCCGTGCTCACATAGAGGTGCTCCACTGCCATGGGTCTGTCGTGTCACACAGAGGTTCTCCCCACTGGTCTAGTCGAGTCACTCCGAGTCGAATCGGTCAAGCAGCCGTCAGGTCTCAGTCAGCTACTAGGTCTCTGTACTCTGTCTACTCGTCACTAGAAGGATCTGCTCCACAAGCTACTGTTCGATACTCTAACTTTCCCAAAGTCTCATGTATAAGTATCTCAAAGAACCGCCATATCATAGGGGTCTCAACGCAACAGACAGCGCGTCAATCGGACGCCCGGTCTGTGAGTTATTGGCCTTTTAGTCTAGGGGGTTGGTTGGATTCGTGTACGAACCAACCTGACCATATCTCAACTATACCCTAAACTCCAGTGGGGTATACTCAAAGGGACCGTCTCTCATCGAGATTACCAGTTCCGCTAATGGCTCGTAAAATGAATGTCTGGTGCCACAGATATAGCCAAAGTAAGCAAAGGGTCGGTAGTGGGCTCGGGTCTGGTCCGACCCGGTCGGACCGACTCGGCCCAACCCAGTCTAGGCCGACCCGGTCTGGGTCAACCCGGATAGATCTGATGGGTCTGGACTAGCCCGTTAGGCGGTTCAGCCCGCTAAGTTAGGCCTGGTCCGCTGGGCCAGGCCCAGCGGACTGCGAGGGCGGTTCGGCCCGGATGCCGCCACACAAGCGACTCGGCCCGAAGGCCGGGGCCAGTCCGGCCAGCACCCCAAGGGGCGCAGCTCAGAAGGTCGGCGGCCGGGAGGCCAGCGGGTAGGCCGCGCGGGGTGTGGACATGCCAGCTGGTCATCGGGCAGGCCGCGGGTGTGCCAGGCAGGCCGTGGTGGCGCGCGGGCAGCGCGTGAGGATACCAGGCAGCGCACGGGGGCGCTGGGCAGGCCACCGGCAGGGGTGGTCAGGTCGCGGTGGCGCGTAGGAAGCGCGTGGGGGCACCGTGCAGGGCGTCGGTGGAGCCGGGCAGTGCGTGGGGCGAGCCGGTAGGCAGTGCGGGGCGCGGCGGCACGCGGGCAGGCGGCGCGGGGCGCGGCGGCGCGCGGGCAGGCGTCGCGCGGGCGCGGCGGCGCGCGGGCAGGTGGCGCGGGGCGCGGCGGCGCGCGGGGAGGCGGCATCGGGCAGGCCGGAACACACAGGCAGGCCGGCACGGGGTGCGGCTGCGCGCCAGCAGGTGACGCGGGGTGCGCCGGTGCGCCGGCCAGCGGCGCGGGGCACGGCGGTGCGCCAACAGGTGGTGCGGGGCGCTCCGGTGTTCGGTCGGAAGTATAGGTGCACCGCAGGGTGGTGCGATTCACGGAGGCCGTGGGTAGCGCTACCTTTGTCGTTTCCACCTTCATTGTCGTCGCCTCATCGCCAAGCCGAATAATCATTACGAAAGAATGGCGGAGGGAGTCGGGCCATGTTAGTTTGGCCCACACCCTCCGCGTTTAGAGATGATATTATTTGGCTCATCAGAATGAAGCTCAATAATTAATTATAACACTTTGTATCAATATTTCATTCAATGATGAGAGGAAGAAAATGGAAGCATCAACATGGAATAACCCCCTACCTTATTATTATCCATTCGTTGTTCGTTGATGTTTGAAGTCATGGAAAGAAGACGAAATAATTCATCATTCATCGCGTCCGCCACACTCTCCGAATCCCGAGTTGCATCGACCGCGGAAGGCGCTCCATGTTGGTAGGATTTGAGGAAAGAAGTCAAAGAAGAAATCTGGTGTTCTTCGCATTCTTTGTTAGGAGGAGCGTTCTTCGTTGGGAGTACTTTTCTCCCAAGCTCCTATGAATTCCCACAAAAGATAAATGCTAACGAAATAATATTATATTAGTCATCTAATATTATGTTGGCACACCAAATCAAAAAAAGAATTAAAAACTTGGCTCCACCAAATTAAATGCACGAGTGTTGTCTCATTAATTTGGAGGATGCCAAGAGGCTCTCCTTAATAAAACACGTGGGTTGGCGCAATTAATTGCGCATGGAGGTCAAGAGGCTCTCCCTAATTAATGAGGGGTAGTGGGGAGGTTTCATCCTCCACCATCAATAGGGGTCGGTTGGTCCCCACCCCTATCATTAATAGGGAGGTTATGCGGCTCGGGTGGTCCCCACCTCAATTATCCTCCCATGGGAGGTTGTGCTCAGCTGAGCCCCACTACCATAACCTCTCATGGGAGGTTAGGGTGTGACGGTCCCACCACCAACTCCCAAGTGGAGGTTTTAACCAACACACTCAACACATGGTAGCTTAAAAATAAAATAAAGTGTTGTACTTTATTTTATTATTTTTTTATAAAAATACAAAAACTAACTTTTATTCTCAATCATCTACCGTCAAGGTGAAAGTCTTTTTAAGAAAATATTGGCGCTGCGAGTTCAACGGTGCCCTCGGATTTTAGTTCCAAGCACCAGCTCAAAAGTTATAAAAACTCGCTCGTACGTTTACTGGACGTACCTGAAAAAAACATCAAAAATTGATTCTAGGCACACAGGGCCTTGGAATCAAGCGCCGTAAATTTTCGCAGACTCTTGAAAATCCCATGAATTTAAGAAGAAAAAAATCCATGGAATTTCTGGGTCTTTACAGCCACCTTCAACACACACAGAGACCAGATCCTCTAGTTATTTGCCTAAATTTTCTTCCTACTTTGTGCTACCCTTATATGGTGAACAATGATATTTACCTTTTCGACAATGTCTCCTACCAATTATAGTCTCAATAACTTTCTTTCACTGACTTCATACCAACATTATAGAGTCCAACACCACTTTCCATATAATTACTCATAAGGATCCATTTGTATACAAGATTTTAAACTATTATTATGATAAAATTAAACTAATGAAATATATTGATCCCAATATCTCTAGAAATCCAATGAGAAATATTGAATCATATCTTCCAAACTTTAAACCATTCACTCCAATTGTCTATCATATTGAGGATGAAAAGTTGTGATGAAACTTAACTCAATACCTTTCGACTTCTAAAGTACCTTCCATAAATTTGATGTAAATATGGTATCATGGTTGGATTCAATAGAGATATTAACTCTATGTAACCTTTCTATCTCTTTAAGATATAGTCATGATTGTTGATCCAAATACACTTTATCATGAATAGGAAGAAAATGTGTAGATTTATTCAATCAATTAATAATACCCAAAACCGCATTATTACCTTGATATTTATTTAGTAATACCATCATGAAATACATGTATATATTCTCTCATTTCCATTCAAGCATTGGAAAAGGTTCAAGCATCCCATTTGGTATTTTTCATTCATCTTTAAACTATTGAAAAGACAAATATTTCATTCTCAAATCCACAATATCCTTTTTCATTATTTCCCATCAATAATATTCTTATAGGCCTTTATACATCTTACTGTTTGTAAGATGAATATAAAAATAGATATTTGTGAGCCTCACTCAACAATTCCTTCTTCAAATGAAAAAAACTTAGAAAACAAAATTTCTTTCCAATTCTTATAATATATTCATTGTCAAAATTACATTTATGAAACTTACTCTCATTAACTAGTTTCGCGCTTTCTTGAAAACCAAGATATTATTTCTAAGACTTATTAATTATTTTTAAAAAGGATGATATCACTTATACCTGAGTCAAATGAGAGGGAGTTCATGCATGTAAAATTTCTAGGCCAATATTTATTAAATCATAAACCAAAGGATCATGTTCCAAACATATCATAGTAAATATGAATTATCTTTTTGACCAGATGAATCTACTACATTGTTAACTTTTTCTAGATTATAGTGAATCATGAAATCATAATCCTTTATTAGTTATAAACATCTTCTCAACCTCATGTTCACCTATAATTTAGTTAATATATACTTTAAACTTTTATTCTTGGTATAGATTCCACATTTTACCCCATATAAAATATTTCTCTCTGTTTTAAAATTAAAAACTACTTCATTAAGTTCAAGATCATGTGTAGGGTAATTTTTCTCATGGTGTTTCAATTATTATGAAGGATATTTAATTTCCTGATAATATTGAATCAAGACACAACCAAGTACCTACAAATAAGCATCACTATAAATAATAAACTCATCATTTCTATATGTCAAGTAAAATACTATAGAATTAACCAATCTTCTTTCCAATTCCTAAAAAAATCATCACATTCCTTTATACGTATGAATTTTACTTTTTTTAGAGTTAACTTAGTTAGTGTATGAGATAAAAGAGTAAAGTTTTAAACAAACCAATATTAGTAACTTTCTAATCCAAGAAAAATTCAAATATCAATGAAAATTATAGGTATTGACCACTATTACACCATGTTAGTTTTAATAGGATCAAAAATTAATATATCTTTAGAAACAATATTCTCAATGAAATAAATCTATTATAACCAAAATTAATTTTTTCTAAATTTTCCATGAAACTTATTCTATTTTAAAGTCTATAGAAAAATAATTAAATAGTAATCATGTTCCTTATAACTTTTAGAATAAATCATAATTTCATTAATAAACACAACCATAAATTTTTGAAAATACTCATGAAAAAATTATTCATAATATCCATAAACATAATAGGTTCATTAGTTAACCTGAAATACATAACCAAAAATTCATAATTCTCATACCTAGTGAAAAACACCATCTTTGGGATTTATTCCTCCTTCACTTTCATCTAATAATATTTAGATTTATGATCAATCATTGAAAAATATTGTGCTCCCTAAATCTAATTAAACAAGTCGTCTATATGAGGCAATGGATACTTGTTCTTCATAGTGATGTTATTGAGTTATCTATAATAAATTAAAATCCTCATAGAACCATCCTTTTTTTAATAAACAAAGTAGGTTCTCTCTAAGGTGAAGTTATATGATGAATAAAACACTTATCAAGAAACTCGTATGATATATTTTTAATTATAATAACTATAATTGAGATATTAGATAGGGTATTTTTGAAATTGTATTATATTCTAGAACTACTTAAATAATAAATTCAAACTCTTAATCATGAATAACACCAGACAAATCATCAGGAAATGCATCACTATATTCTTTTACTATTGGAGCATCACTAATCTGAACCACTTCCCTATTTTCAAAAATATGAGAAAGATAAAATTCACTATCATATTTAATCAGTTTATTAGCTTCTCGATATGTTATAATAGGTATTAAATCATTATTATATATAAATTAAAAATAACTCTAAAAATTTAATATAACTTCCTTATCTCTTCAATCTATATTAGCATGATAAATTGAAATCCAATACATATCGAAAATAACATCAAACTCAACTATGAGAATAAAAACAATATTTACAAGAAAAAAATATTCCATATATGATCATATGAATATTACTATAAATCATTTTTTTCTTATACTTACATAATGAATTTTTAATAAAAATTCTTTATACATTTCTTAAGGTAATATTTCAATTTTAATATAAAATTTCCTAGAAATAAAATAATATATAGATCGTGAATCAAACAAGAATTTGGTATAATTTGTGTAGAAAATTAATATACATGTCACCAATTCATTTAATGATATTTCATTTCTCAAGGTAGTCTCAAATTACTTTTCCACACCCTTATACTTAAAGTTTTGATTATTTACATCATTCATTCTTTTCTTTATACATGCATCAACATAATGGACCATCTCATTGTATTTAGAATATCACACTCCCTTATTATAATAATTGGTATAAATATTACCATGATTATTTTATTTTCAATCACAATCCAAATTTACCATCATAGAACATTGATAAAACTTTACAGATTTCATAAGACCCTACCCAATATTCTTCTTACTACACTTATCATAAGAGGGAAATTTAAAACTCTTACCTTTAGATTTATTCAATGGATTCTTTCCCATTACTTTCCACCCAGATCTCTTCTTATCTTTGTTATTATAAAGTAAACAAAATCCATATCAACCTTATCATCACTCCATACAACTTTCTCATAGCTTTTAAATTCAAAACAGGCCTAATCTCTTCATTAACTTGGTTTCAGTCCTAATTAAAACCATTAAATTTTATTATCATGGTCTAGAATAAAATTTAATAAATATCTAGAAAATATAGTAATGGTATATTCTTACGTGGAAATAGAGTCCTCATCCTTTTTCTTCACTTCAAAAAATTACTATTCTATAATAATTCAAATAACCTTAGGAAAATAATTCTCAAGGTAAAGAACCTTAAATACCATCCACTCAATAGCATAAATCTCATCTCTTTTCCTTGGTATTACTAACCAATGACCACCACTAAACATATTATCCTTTAAAGTTATAAATATAAAGAATTGCCTTTTTATGTTCAAAAAAACATAAAACATTGAATGTATTTTATATATCATTGATCAATCCTTTAACTACCACTAGGTATGAGGTTACACTCAATGTAGGAGGGTGTTATTTCATGAAATGATATACTATAGACAAGTTTATCTATAGAGAGTTCAATAACTATTTGGTATGGGTACCACCATAAATATCATATTTCAACTTAGTTAACAAATCTATAGGCTACTATATTCTAATTCCAACCATTCCATGTTACTAATTCAGAAGGATATTTACATTCTGATGTCTTTCCACATCATTCACCTTATTTCATATGTGGAAAACAATTTTGAAATAGAAATAGATTAGATGAAGTAACATGGAAGCCCTTAAAGTTTTCTCATGATAATATAATCCATAGATTAACCTTCCTTAAATTTATTTTATTAACAACATTATAACCTCTAAAGTTATATAAACCTTTATTTGATGCCAACTATAACAACACTTGCCTTAATCAACCCATAATAATGAGTTTAATAGAAAATAAAAAAATTATTACATTACCATGATCTTTTAGGTTTATAGTTTTATGTAATTAGGTAAAAACATTACATACCAAACCCTTAGAATAAAAATTGGACACTTACACTAAATGTCCATTTTTCAATAAAAACAGGATTCTTTAATTTAAATTCTTATTTTATTCAAAACATGTTCACTTCTTTTAGGATGAATCCTCATAGAGAAAAGATAAACATTTACATATTTCCCACTCATACTTAATACCTGTGAAAAATATTTTAAAATATGTCATGAGCACAAAAATATTAGTAAGGGATACAAAAATAAATAAACCTATTATGGCATTTTGAAATTTATGAAATCCCATAGAAAATTTTTCTTTAATATAATTAACCTTAAGATCATAATTATTATTTAATTACTCAAGAAATCAGATTCACTTCCCAAATATTTTCATGAAACATTTCATAACCAATCATAATGGAAAATTCATAAACATGATGGTTTCTTGTAAAACATGAGTAAACAAGAAAACATTTTCTTGAAAAACATATTTTCACCCTTCAAGGGGGCATAAATTTTCTTTTAAACATAACCTCATTATCTTACCATATAAAATAAAAATTATTCCACATAAACTAATTTCCAATAATAAAAAATTCATTTAAGTACCTTATGAAACCATCTTCAATCACTCTTACAATTTCTCTTATAGTAACTCGCATAAATGGATTAAACTACTCAATTAATTCCAACATATATTCTCTATAGAAAAAAATCATTAGCCAATGAATTACATATCTATATTGGGATCATTAGTTATCATGAATAATTTAAAAGGATTAAAACATAAATAAAACACATATAATCATACATTTTTATCATAAAAACTCATAAATTATCCTTTTGAACACATATGCAGAAGTGATTTTTGACTTCACATACAAATTTGGAGAAATGTCATTTTCCTTCAAAAACTCTTAAAAATGAAAAATTACTAAAATAAAAGGAAATAAAATAATATTTGAAAAACAACTTATAGAGGAATATTATTAAGGAATTACATTCATAATTATGGAAATTTATACTCATTCTATATACATTAAAAAATATTCCTTCCACACTTTAAAAAAATAACTCGTATAAAAAGCATTAAAAAGATAGCATTTTAAAAAACTATAAGGAAAGTTAAATATAGTTTTAAAATTAATTTAAAAACCCATTTTATTATAATAATAGAATTATAATTTTTTTTAAGAAACATGGATGTGAAGAAAAAAATTGGAAAGAAAACTTTAAAAAAAATTAAACAGGGTTTTAAAGAAAATCTATTACCTCAAGTCTGAATCACCACGTACAATTTTTAACTCTTATATAATAAGAATACATTAATTTTTTTCTATTTAAGAACATATTTTAGGTTTATTTTTATATAATAATCCATTTTATTTAATTTATTACTATGTCTTATATTATTACTAAATTGATTGAGTTAATATCGAATGTTTTGAGGAAATTTGGTTCATAAACCCAAAAAAAAAATTTAGATTGACCATGGTAAATGGGGACATGATTAAATATTATCCAAAATATTAATTAATAAATTATTATTATTATTTTACATTTAATACAATTTTTGAACCATCCATTAATTTTGGACCTGAAAAATGAATCATGTGGCTTCATTGAGGTGTTATTCCATATATACACATGAGAAACGTTATCATTTTACAATGGTTTTAATCGTAAGAAGGTGAGTAATATATTATCTTTAAAAATCATAATTATATCATAAATATTATATATATTCATTAAATTCATCATAATAACCATCCATGTGAGGTAGTTATAAAAAATTAAACACACCGCTTTATGGAGGTGGTAGTCCACATGTACACACGGGTGACGCTTTCATTTACCATGGGATGTAAAAAAGATGAAAAATGGGTGTACCATAAAAATAATAACATTTCAGTATATTAAATATACTTTTTTTATTATATCATCATGTTTATAATAGGTTTTAAGGAGGTGGAAGAATAAATAAACCAGAAATAACTCTGTTAAGAGTTATACCTCTTTTTGGATAACCTCATTTGAATTACACATTAACCATTCTAGGATGGTATTTTGGTGTGAACAAAACCTATAAGACATTGTTATAAGATTAATAAATTTATTTGGGTAAATATTATCTAATCTATAGTTCTCAATGTTTGTGAATAAGTGAGGCGAGGAGGTTTCCTTTTATAAGTGATGGTAGTGGAACTCCTGTAATTATTAATGAATTTCAATTATTATAAATTTATTAATCATGTTCAAGTGGTAATAAATCTATAAAGTTTTAAATATAATATTATATGGTTAAAAATAATCTCATATAACAAAAATTAAAATGAGATTTTATGACCTTATCATAAATTTTTATCCCTAATCAACATGTTTAACCCTTTACCGAGGTGATAAAAATTTACCATGGTTATTATTCATTAAGAAAAAAATTTAAATTTCCCTAATTAATAAATTTTAACCTCATAATTCAAAACATAAAATCCATTTTTCAATATTAAATTTTAATATAAGCATGAAAAACACATCAAAAAACAATTTTTTTAGAAAAATATTTTTAAACCTAAAAATGAAATTATATCAAAATAAAGTTTAATTATGATTATTATGGTATTAATTGTATTATTTTTAATAAAATTTGACTAATTTTACTTTAATACCTGTCCAAAATATAATTTGTATTTTTAAATACTTGAATTGAAATGACAGTTTTTATAAAAATTTGTATTTTCACTATTCACCCAAAAAAATAAACCTTTTTAGAAAATCTCAAAAATTCACCCTAAAATATATTTGATATGATGATATAAATAATAAATTCTACTTTAAAAATAAAATTTAGAAAATTTAGAAATTAACTTTTAAATTAAACCATATAATGCCTGGAAAATACTTTAGTTAGAATAAAACTATTTCTTTTTCGATTTGAAAAATAATATAAAATTATTGTAATGAATTTGAATTCATAAAAAATAATTAATAATATTAATAATATATTAAATTGATTTATTATTAACATTACCTATACTTTCACAAATAAGAGGAAGATATTTTCATTTTCCCAATGCTCAAATGCTCATTGTACCTGAATATCTCATTATTAACGACCACAAGGTTGTTGCCTTGTCAAGTTAGAAATAAGCATAAATTAATTATTCACACATGTATATGGTATTGAGAAATGGTTCATAGATATATATTAAATATATAATAGTGACCCATACTTGTAAATGAACTCCATGAAGGATTCCATGGAGGAAAGTGAAGACATATCATCACCCCATTCTGATCAAGGAGTCGTCATCATCAACCCTAGTGGTAGAAGTACACCTACTTTAGGAAATTAAGCATGTGGAAGCTAGATATAAAATATCCTAGAACATGTCCCAACATGAAATTATTCCCAGATAAAGTGTTATAAAAAATATATGTTTAGAGAAACTGATGGGAGGAATTTGAACTTATGAAGTTCAACTCTAAAAAATAAGAAATGTTCTTAACATAGAAGATAAGTTAGTTTCAAAAGATATTCTGAAAACTAAGTTGAATCATGATGCACAAATTTTTGTATATACATGTGGGGTTAGAGGTAGGTGGTTTTATTTTTAGTTTTTTATGTTAATGACATATTTTGTATAAGAGAATACATAAGGTGAATAGTTATTAGTGCAGTTGGGCGAACATTAAAGTGGTGGTCCTTGTGAACCTACATCCAAAAGACCCCAGATCAAATCTAGATAGGAAATTATTTCCGAGTTATTATTGAAATATTTTAGTATTACTGTAGTGGTACTGTATTAGTGGAACTATTTACCAGAATTGGAATTTTGGGACATTGAATTTAGTCTTCAGATTGCAAGGCCTCCAGGTCATCAAAGGCCTAAGTGCCACAAGGCCTCTAATCCATGTGGTAAAGTCCTATAGGCCATAGGGTATTTAGTCCATCACTGGTGGGGCTTGGGGATTCATTTTGATGTAGTTATATATAGGTGGAGAGTATATAGATGAAAATTTAGTCTCTGATTATTAGTCTAACATGGGTGTACATTCATGGAATGGATGGTGAATACCTATTAAAGTCCCTAACTTGGGAGGAAGTAATTTCAAGCCATGGATGTGAAATTCAAGACATCAAAAATCTAGATTGGATGGATATAGGAAGATGAGAAGGTGTTGTTCTAAGGTGGAGTCTTAGACTTAGTCCTTCATGCATGTAATTGACTATGTCCTACTGGGCATTTGGTCCATGTAATCTAAGGGTCTTCAAGTCATGTAAATTTTCCCTCACAACCCAGATAAAAATGGTATTATCCAAAAAATTAAAATATAAATTTCAATTTAGTTAATATTTATTTATTAGAATACATGGTTTTTAAGGTGTGTTTCTTGATTTGATTCTTGCAGAAGCTCAAAATACTGGTCAAATTTTTGTGAGTTCCTTATATCATCTTCAAGAATATACTTATATACTTGTGAATAATTAAATTTGTATTCTTGAAATAGAAAATATATCTTATCAGATTATCCCATATTAATTCTCTTTTTGTTGGGTTGTGATAATATGTTATGATTATTATGCCTAGGATCACTTGTGTGGAGATACAACTAATCCCTCATGGGATTCAAGTTGGTGAACTTATATCCATATTTACTCACTTAAAATCATATTTCATGGATATTAAAATGTTTAATCAATGTTACTCAAGTGAACATTGATTATGTATCCTTTGACTAGAGGTTAACAAAAGGTTCCCTACATGGGAGGTTTTATACTTTAATACCTATCTAAATTTATTTGAGATTTTTTTTTTGAAATAATGTTATTTATGAACCCATACCTACAAAGGTACACCTACTATGATACAAATGAATGAATAGAGATAATGACCCCCAAATCTAACCTCCCGTAATCCTTGGATTGGTGACTAGAACCGAAGGTATAAAAATCTTACATATGGAAGGCATTATGCTCAAAGATAATGAGGATAAAGATATATGATAAATCAAACGAAAATAAACTCCATAAAATAATTTAAAATTAAACAAAAATCATCCCAAAATATATAAACAATGTCAACGTATAAAAATAAAAGTCTCTAAATAAATATCAAAAGATATGTCCTAGGCCAGTGACTCAAAAACCTCTCTCAAATCCAAGAAAGTAATGTCCATATAGGTACTTAAAATCCTTCTATAAACATATAAAATGGTTTATATATGTTTGGGGTGATCATAACATGTATAATTAGTATTATTATACCCAAGTTCTCTCATACACATGTTAAAAGATCATACATGTTCACCATTGAATAAACAGTCGAACCAACATGCACCCAAACTGGTCACTAACCAATCTTAACCTTACTATGGAATTCTCACCAAATAACAAATCCAATATATTAACATAGTATCAAAAGAACACTAACAAAGTAACCTTTAAACCACTTCCCCGTTTATTTATTGTTCTCATAGCCTAACATTAAATTTCAAGGGCTCCCATCACTTCTATGAATATCTCATCACATATTTATCCATATCTAAAGTGAGTAGGGAAACATCGCTACCTATCCCAAACTCCCACAAGGTCTAGTCTCTGATGCTATCATTATTCATCATTACACATCACATACTCATCACATAAAACCCTTATCCACATGAGCATATCTCAAGTCTATGGAATTGGGTTATCATGAACATGAAGGACATCAACCTTGTTCCCTCCCACCATAGACAACCCCCACCACATATCATATTCTCAATATCACCGGGTGATCTTGGACACCAACCCTCCATCACTAGGAGATCTCTAACACAAATATGTATTAATGGGTGATCTATAGAACTAACTTGTGTCAATACTAGGTGATCTCCAACACCAACCCATGTCACCATCACTTTTGGTGAAGGAATAGTGGGTATATATGTAACGACCTGGACCCAAACAGCCACCCGAACAATTCTAAATGGGTCGGGTGCTACTACCTTAGGAACACCTCCCTGAATGCCAAAGGCTGCCGACTAGCAGTGAGGGTCTTATAGGTATTGTGGGGAGGCTATACCCTCTTGTAGGATAATAATAATTGTACTGGTCTAAGAAGAATAATAAAGATGCAGTGGAATAAATGACTCAGCAGACTCGAACCAGACCCGGTGAGCGGAAGCACAATCAGTATCAATAAACAGCAGAATTAATAAATATAAACAACAGCAGCAGAAAAAAACACAACAGTATGATGATCACTTGTAACTACCACTGAATAATAAAGCATGCATTCAATCAGGTCATACATATCGGAATATAAAAATGGATCCAATGGCTAACCATCTGTAGCTACAAAAAAACATGATGATACAGGAAAGTACTCAAAACATAATAAACTCCTACTATGAAAGACCTCAAGGTCCATACCATCTCCATGAAAAAACTAATACAACCCAGCTCCAGAAGTTGGCCTCTTTCCTTTACACAAATCCATAAAGTCTGCACGCATCCCGAAGGGCCAGTGCAGGGTGTGAGATGAAGCTCACTAGGATACCACCCAACGATGTGTACCTAATATATGTGTTTAAGCAGGCATGTATTTATAAGTAAAGCAATAAACAGAATGATGTACAAAAAAACACAAACTCCACTGGTGCTCAGCAGCCACCATGGAGTGTCACCTACTTCGGCCAACGCCGGAATCTCTGTCATGTGACTCGGCACCATGTGCCCCCCTGACACTACGTGTCTCAAGTACCGACGTCCCGAAGGCACACCCGAGAAACAGTAACCTGGAGGAATAGCGATGTCTATCCTCAAATAAGTACAGGAGGGATAGTGATGTCTTCCCTCAAAAATTGTAACTAGAGGGACAGCGATGTATTCCCTCAAATAAAGTACCCGGAGGGACTGTGATGTTTTCCCTCAAATAACGGCAAGCCTCTACCCCCAACCCGATAGCCTCAATTCTATCCCCTAAAGGATCCTCACTTCCCATGTGGCTTCCTACGGCAAGCACCCCCAAACCAATAGTACCTAATCTGCAACTAACGGGGGCCTCTACCCACATGAATGGTCAAAACCACCTCATCAAGAAGTCTTGGTGTGCACACTGCTCAAAGTTTCTGGTTGAGCGGTAATCACCAAAATAGTACCCAAGACACAACACCTCTGACACCTCATGTCCCTACAACCATGACGCTCAATTCTGATGGCCTTTCTATCGCAATAAACTGGGCCATGCCCAACCTTACAGTCATCATGCCTCAAACTGACGCCCATTATTCCCAATCTCATGGTCAGAACCACCCAACGTAACCCAGGCCAAGCCCAACCTGTGATCAGCATCACTCAATAATATCTAGGCCATGCCCAACACAACCCAAAGGGTCTAGCGTATTCAACTCAGCAATTACATATATAACATATTTAGATAGAACACATACACAGGCAAAACAATCTAACAGTTGAATTTCACTAAGCAAGCATTGTCACATACCAGCACAGAGGTCTTTAATGCCTATAACAATTTATATCAGGGTTTAATAACTAAATTCAACAGTTTAAAACAATATAATTCAAATATAACCATTTTGGCATCCCCCGGAAAAAATTCCATGATGAGCAACGACCCCTCACCCGGCCCCACTGAAGCAAAACTGGTAACAGGGCATACCCAAAGGCATCCCATAGGTCAATAATCAATTCAAAATGTAATATCAGAAAAAATGGGTCCCTCTCAAATACCTGAAAATGAGTTGAAGGCCACATCACCCAAATGACCACGAAAACACAAAAAGTGGTATGCACCACCTACCTGAGACTCGTACGATGCTACTCCTCCAATAAAAGCCTCCAATTAGGTCTAAAATGTAGTATATCTACAAAAGAATAAAAACATATAAAACCCCTATAACTCGTTCTAGAATAGAAATCAAGCAAAATAACTCAAGAGGAATCAAGGCCTTACCAAGGGGGTTCCAACGGATCAATCAGCATTCGAATCGAGTCTCAGATGAAGTAATGGGGGAAAAATGAGTTCCGGCCAGTTCTCCCCACTCAACTCTACAAAACAAAGAGGTTCTACCTCAAAAATGAGGCTACTGTCTGTTTTAGAAAAAACAAGTAAGTACACAACGTGTAATTAATGACTACACACCATGTATATCATTTAACTATTCATATGGCGGTTGGAATTCTGCCGACTTACTTTCCAGAATCTGCCAACATGGGTACACGGCGTGTACCTAAGGGTACACGGTGTGTACTTAGTTTTTCTTCTCTTCCTCTTTACCCACACGCCATCTATTTCTCTCATACACAGCTAGACTACACAGCGTGTCCAGAAAGGACACGGCGTGTACTTGGTAAAATGATTCTACCTGGCCAATAGGCCCACACATGATGTATATCCCTCATACACGGCTAGACTACATGGTGTGTCAAAGGAGGACACGACGTGTACTTGGTTAAATGATTCTACCTGGACAACAGGCCTACACGCCATGTATGGCCTCCACATGGTCACAGGTACATGTCATGTTGAAAACTACACGCCTTGTAGTAAGAAATTCCTACATGGTCATCACACAACATGTACTTGGCGAGCACATGGTTTTTCACTCGCCTAACATATACACAGTGTGTAATTAAATTACATGGCGTGTAGTCTGGAAATTTCCAGAAACTACCCAATTTTTCCAGCTTTCTCAAGGAAAAGTCAAAAATTCAAATAGGGTCAAGTTTTTGAC
This sequence comes from Viscum album, assembly GCA_963277665.1. Classification (NCBI taxonomy): domain Eukaryota; kingdom Viridiplantae; phylum Streptophyta; class Magnoliopsida; order Santalales; family Viscaceae; genus Viscum; species Viscum album. Next base: position 842,995,469 of record OY728128.1, read on the forward strand.
CCATTCTAAAATCTCGGGTTCTTATAATCTCCCCACCTTAATATAGCTCGTCCCCGAGCTATCAAACGAAACTGGGAGATGGCACTGAACATACCACCCCGATCAAAGTAACCCGAACATCCCCAGTCTCAAAGGTTCTAGCTAAATTTTTTAAGGGGATCCCCAGCTTAGGAATCGCCTAACTCAGTCTCAACATGACAAAACTCAAAGTAAACAAGGTTCACTAACCTGTTTTCCGGATGCATAGTCCTTCTGTGATGCATCGTCACCCCTGCGCCTCATTGGTGCTCCTGTGTCGTTCCTAACACCCAACGTATCCCACACTGCATCGGTGTCTGCCTCCATGAGGTCCTAGTGCCTAGAACCTCAATTAACCCACATCCTCGATGCCCGGATGCCCAAGGCACCTCAAGTAACTCGTATACTTGATGCCCTGATGCCCACAGCACCTCAAGTAACCCGCATACTCGATGCCCCTGATGCTACTCATCTCATACATACATACATACATACATACATACATACATACATATATATATATATATATATCACGCACCCAATATCATTCCAATACCACTGACTAGCATCTAGTCGGTCCACATAGATCTTGTACATCACGTGCACTCAAACGGACATGCCTCTACAGGTCATGCCAAAAAGGAAACATGGAAATCACGGCCACACCCATGGTGTACCTCTAACTGTCGTCGGCTCACCAGCCTACTCAGTATCTGGCAACTCGACAGCATGCACCTAGACTAAAGTACGGTTGCCGGATGCCTAACCTCCCTACAGTGTTGCTCCATCCACTAGCCACTAACCCCTCAGTTGGATCCCGTTGTCTCTATCATGTCCTCCACATGCAGCTGAATCTCGACTACCCTCTCCCGGTACCGAACCTGAACCAACTCCAGATTCCACTGTTTGTCCTAGTCCCTACCTGATTGTTGTCTGAGAAGGATTCCTGCAAAACCTATCCAGATGCCCGACCTATCCACATACCCAGCACTCCTTTGGAGGCCTATCACACTGAGTCCGAACATGCCCTGGCTATCCACACTTAAATCAAACCACAGAAGAACTTCTAAGAGGTGGTCTAGATGAGTCCTTGGCCTGACTGCTCTGTTCTAACTTATCTCATCCTCGCTTCCTACTGTCTGAACCCTCACCTGAAGCCATCGTCCGGCCAACCTGAGGCCTATCCCGCTGGTTGTCCTCCGCTATGAGCGCCCGATTCACCTCCTCTAAAAAAGAACCCAGGATGAAAATATTCACCTAGACCCAAATGGCGCGTCATAATCCATCCTCGAAGTGCCTCACCCTAGCCGCGTCATCACTTACCATACCAGGTGCAAAGAGAGACAGCTCCGTGAAAGTACATGCATATTCCATGACGAACATGTCTCCCTACTGAAGACTCAAGAACTCCCAAGCTCTCTCTGATCTCAGTGTCTCTAGGTAAAAGTAATCAAAGAACCTGTCCTCAAGGTCCTTCCATGCCAGTCCCTCGTGCCTATGATCCTGAACCTGCACATCCCTCCAACGCTTTTTCGGTCCCCACAGTATGTATGTCGCAAGCTTGACCCTCCACCCTGGAGGCGTCTCAAGCTACTCAAAGATTATATGCATGCTCTCTATCCAGTTCTCAGATACCGGTGGACCACCATCACCCTGAAAAAATGGTAGGTGTTTCGACTGGAACTCCCACGTCAGATATTCCATAGATGTCTCTGTACCCTGTGTGCCTCTGTTGATCCCCTGGAAGACACACACTAGGCTAGCTCGGAGCTGCTCTTTGAGCCATGGTCTGAACGCTTCCAAACCTGGTTGTTGCCCTACCATCACTGGATCCCGAACCTGATCTTGCACCTACGGCACTGTACCATCTCCCATCTCACACTCCTTCTGAGTTGCCTAAAAAGGAACTCGTTGAATACCATAAATAGTCAGACAACCCATATATATATGTATAACAATATATATTCAACGCAAATAAGAAAGAAGTAAAAGGCGGCACACAACTACTACCCTTACTCTCCCCCCCTTAAACCATGCCCCACGGTATCTCGGCCTCATGGCCTCCTTACCTGCCCCTAATATAGCCAAGTATCAAAAGTACCTCAGGCCATGCCCATCCTGAAAAGTAACATTTCCTCAAACTGACAATCGAGTCGCCCAATCCTAGTGATCAAAATCACCTCAACCAATAGTACATGATTTCCCGTACAAGAGCCAGACTGAAATACCCTATCACATGCAATTCTACAAACATAAATCATGGCATACACATTGTAACAACAAGAAATTCTATCAATAATTTCACCTATTCACATTTCACAAATAAAAAGTATGGAAATTGATATCATTCACATGGAATTATCACTTCACAAAGCATACGTGCAGTTATGAAATAGAAATACCCTAAAAATGTGCCTATAAAAAGCCAAGCAAACAAGCCTTGACATACTAGGCCAAGGTTCAATTCTCCCTTACCGAACTGGGTCAAGGGTTACATATCACAATCATTAACATCACACACCAAGTGAGCCACCGAGGTGAAAATCATATAAACTGTAATCTGAGAAAAAATCAAACAGAAATTCACACCCAAGGTAACTTGGTGCATCCCTCGTACCTGGGGTTGTAGGCACCCAAGCACAAGCTAGAAACCCAATTTCCAGTAACAACCTATCTCCAGTCTACCATATCCCAAATAGTAAAACCAGTAGAAATAAAAGAGAAGTATCAATCTCATTAGTAGACATTAAAACACTACTACTAAACCCCTATCAAGAACTCCTCTGATACCACTTTGTAACGACTCAGACCTGAACAGCCACTTGAACCATGCTAAATGGTTCGGGTGCTACTAACTTAGTAACACCTCCCCGAAATCCAAAGGCTGCCGACTAGCAGCGAGGGTCTTATAGGTATAGTGGGGGAGGTTATACCCTCTTGGAGGATAATAATAATAATACCGGTCCAAGTAGAATAATAAAGATGCAGTGGAATAAAAGACTCAGCAGACTCAAACCAGACCCACAAATTGGAAGCACAATCAGTATCAATAAACAACATAAGCAATAAATATAAACAACAGCAACGGAAATAAACACAACAGCATGTTGATCACTTGTAACTATCACTGAACAATAAAACATGCATCCAAGCAGGTCATACATATTTGAATATAAAAAGGGTGTCAATGTCTAACCATCTGTAGCTGCAAAAAAACACATTGATACAGGAAAGTACACAAAACATAGTAAACTCCAACTAGGAAAAAACTCAAGGTCCATATCATCTCCATGCAACAACTAATATAGCCCAACTCCTGAAGTTGACCTCTTTCCTGCACGCAAATCCATAAAGTTTGCACACATCCCTAAGGGACCATGTAGGGTGTGAGATGAAGCTTAGTAGGATACCACCCAATGGTGCATACCTAATATATGTGTTTAAGAAGGCATGAATTTATAAGGAAAGTAGTAAAAATAATGATGTGCAAAAAAACACAAACTCCACTAGTGCTCAGAAGCCACCATGTAGTGTCACCTGCTTTGGCCAACGCTGTAATCTCTGTCATATAACCTGGCACCATGTGCCCCCCTGACACCACATTTCTCAAGTACCGACGTCACAAAGGTACACCCGAGAAACAGTAACCCAGAGAAACAGCGATGTCTATCCTCAAATAAGTACCATAGGCACAGCTATGTCTTCCCTCAAATAAAGTACCCTGAGGGACAGTGATGTCTTCCCTCAAATAATGGAGAGTCTCTTCCCCCAACCTGATAGCCTCAATGCTATCCCATGAAGGCTCCTCACCTCCCATGTGGCTTCCTAAGACAAGCACCTGAAAACCAATAGTACCTAAACTGCAACTAAAGGGGGTCTCTACCCAATTGAGTGGTCAAAAACACCTCATCATGGAGTCTCTATGTGTGCACACTACTCAAAGTTTCTGGGTGAGCGGTAATCACCAAAATAGTACCCAAGCCACAACACATTTGACACCTCATGTCCCCACGACCATGCCGCTCAAGTCTGATGGCCTTTCCATCCCAATAATTCGGGCCATGCCCAACCTGACAGTCATACTGGCTCAAACCGATGCCCATGATGCCCAATCTCATGGTCAGAGCCACCCAATGTAACCCAGGCCAAGCCCAACATGTGATCAGCATCACTCAACAATATACGGGCCATGCCCAACACAATCCAAAGGGTCCAGCATATCCAACTCAGAAATTACATATATAAAATATTTAAACAGAACACATACATAGGCAAAATAATCTAACAGTTGAATTGCACTAAGTAAGCAGTGTCATATACTAGCACAGAGGTCTTTAAGGCCTCTAACAATTTATATCAAGGTTTAATAACTAAACTGAACAATTTAAAACAATATAATTCAAATATAACCATTTTGGAATCCCTGGACCAAAATTCCCTGATGATAAATGGCCCCTCGCCTGGCCCCGCTCAAGAAAAACTAGTAACATGGCATACCCAAAGGCATCTCATAGGTAAATAATCAATTCAAAATGTAATAGAAGATAAAATGAGTCTCGCTCAAATACCCAAAAACTCGTCGAAGGCCACGTCACCCAAATGACCATGAAAACACAAAAAGAGGTATGCACCACCAACTTGAGACTCGTACAATGATACTCCTCTGATAATAGCCTCCAATTAGGTCTAAAATACAGTAGATCTAAAAAAGAATAAAAAGTGATCAAACCACTATAACTCATTCTAGAACAGAAATCAAGAAAAACGGATCAAGAGGGATCGAGGCCTTACTGAGGGGGTTCCAACGGATCAATCAGCATTCGAATAGGGTCTCGGATGAAGGAACGGGAGAAAAAATGAGCTCCAACTGGCTCTTCCCACTCAACTCGATGAAACAAAGAGGTTCTGCCTCAAAAACAAGGCTACTGCCCATTTTAGCGGGGGAAAAAAGGACACTGCATGTACTTCATGACTATACCCCGTGTATATCATTTAACTGTTCATATGGTGGCTAGAATTCTGCCGACTTACTTTCCAGAATCTGCCGACATGAGTACATGGCATGTGCCTAGGGTTACACAGTGTGTACTTAGTTTTTCTTCTCTTCCTCACTGACTTACCCACACACCATGTATTTCTCTCATACACAGCCAGACTACATGGCATGTCCAAGAAGGACACAGCATGTACTTGGTTAAATGATTCTACCCAGCCAATAGGCCCACATGCCACAGACTCATTAAAAGCACATCTACACACAACACCACATTTCATATTCCAAATTTTTACAATAACTTTATATTCAAGGTCTTCCACATAACATCCCTTCTTCATTATCAAGGGTATTATCACAAAAATTCAAAATTTCCAGGGGCAGCCAATTCATTATCCATATATAAGTGATTATCTATTTTATTGAGGGTCAGTTTAAATAAACATTAAAATAATGGATTCACAGTTATCACAACTACAACACAACCAAGGCTCCCAATAGCTATGATTTTCACCAATGGAAACAAGTATGTATAATCACATAGGAAAAATCATAAAGGTAATAAAAACATGATAGTAATACCCATTCCCATTCAATTTTAGATTTATGAAATTAATTCCCCCTATAAGATAGCCTATACTATCCACCCAAAGGAAGAAAAAATCATGAAATGCCTACATATTCACTTAAATTGGGAGAGAACAATGATCCCCTACCTCAATTAATTTTTCTAAAATCATTATGTAAGGATGGAAAGAAGAACAGACATCCTCATGGACAATATAACACTAAGGATGGATCATAAACCTAGATAATAACACCCTCTATTGGTATCCATCCACCACATATATTAAACCATCCATCTTCCCTAATATAACATACTTCAAAACAAGTAACAAGTGAAAATAAAGAAAGAAGAGGTAAGAATCACCTTATAATTGCTATTTATTGATCTCTGAATATGAAAGATCAAATACCACTTGGAGAGGGTGAGAGGCCTCCTAAAATCTATTAGGAGTTTCCCAAATGTCAAGAGAAAAAAATATAGGAAGATAGGGTTTAGAGGGTCTCGAGAATTTATAAGAAAACTAGGAAATAAAAGAACGTGATTCAACACCCCCACTATGATTCTAGGGTGTATTCATAGGATAAAACTATGGGGTAAATTATTGGATCACGCCATAGTGGGTCTAGATAAAACCATGTCTGAGAAAAAAGGAAAAATATATACCATGTATCCTATAAACTATTAGACAGACCACAGTTTAAGAGAAACCACCATGATACATAATTCAACCACCATGAAGAAGACCACACTACAGCCCTTCTCTATGACATAGCTACCCTGAAATCAGCAGAACCACAAGAATCCATCCTCCAAGACTTCACACTTCTTCTTATCTCTCAAAGCCATAGTTATTCTAAAATTTAATATCCGTCAAAATTCTATATATATGGCTCTACACTGCAACCGATATCTCTAGACCATAGACACCACCTTTATGGTGTAGTATAATCCTCTACACTTCAAAATCCTTCCCCAGTTAAAATTTTAGCTATAACTCCACCATCCAATCCTTAACTCCCTCAGAACTTCACCTAAACACATCCCTCACCTGAATTCCTATGATGTAATGATATGGGAAGTCAAAAATGTTACAAGGTGATTGGGAATGATATTAATCTTGTGGAGTTATTTAATTAACTGAGATAGGATATTTCCACTCATATAATATATTAACCTCAATTGAGTTTTGGCCATGTGCATAGTCTTACAAAGATAATTACATGGGATGTAATTATATATATTTTAGTTAACCTAAGATTTGATAAAAATGGAAAATTTAAATGGGGTTGAAATTTTCCATGTCCCATGCTTAATCTTGATATTGGGATAAAGGAATATTTTTAATAGACATGTAGTGAATTATAACAGACCAAACCCCTTTATAATTTCGAAAGTTTTGATGTTTTGTAAGATACCTCTTTTATCTTATGAATATGAATGAGATTTATAATCATTTCTAAATCTAAAAAGGGACCTTTGGATTGTATATAAGATTATGAAAATTAGAATTATCTAGATCAATGTGATTAATTTATATATTAATTTTTTTATTTATCATAAACACAAATGAGATTTGTGTTTAGTGAATTTGAAATATTTAATTTAATAATAGTTATTTAATTAAACTGATAATGAGGAAATATAATATAAATAATGAGTTATTTTTATTATTAATTCATAAAAATGATGAAATAATGAAAATCAGTTTCTTCCCATAGGATCAAAAAATTTAGGCACATAAATGAAATAAAATGATTAAGGTTTCCTCTAAAGAAATAAATAACCACTGATGTGGTACTACAATCTCTATAGAGTTTGTTTAATCTACTAATATTTAATTTTAATATGAACAAGATTTAGTGTACCCTTTTTTAGCTTCTCAATTTGTTAAGAAAAAATAAATAATATATAAAAGGTTTGTTCCATATCATCAGATGAATAAGGGAAATCATAAATACATGGAAAATAATAATTAAAATATTAAAAAAATTAAATGTTTAATATAAACACTAAAACCTGAAGGTAGTATATTAAAGGAAGGATAATGTTTCTTTTCCAAACAATATGGGAATTAGAAGAGGAATTTACCTCAGTGCTCAGAGATTCTTAATAAGTAGCATAGTAATGGTTTGACTACATTAAAATTTTATGTTATGTAAATAAATTTATTTATCTCTAAATCATAGGTACTAGAAATCAAATTTGCATCATATATTTTTTAAAATGTGAAACATTTATAGAATAGATGGAGTCTGTTAAGGGTGTGGTGGACCAACAAGTAAGGAATTAAGAATGCATTGTTGCATTATTCATCGGGATGGTGAATCTTATTTTCCAAGTGTATTATCATTATCATTTGAAATTTTTTTATCATTTACCATCAATAATGAAAATTGTGACTTACGTATCTTTCTTAGATAGGGAAATAATAAAGGATTCTTTTCTTTTTGGACAATTCCTCATTCCTATTAGATAGGAAAATCTTTTCATTTATAATAAAGATAAAGAGTTATTCCATTTATTTATGAATAAAATGTTTTATGTATGTGATAAAAATTTTAATGGTTTGTATATATTGAATCTTGACAATCACATTTATAATATAAATAATAAGAATATAAAAATAATTTATTTTAATTCCAATTATCTTCGGAATTATCTCTTAGTAAATATTAATATAAATCAAATCCATTAAATCCACAGTGATTTATTGTTGGATTCATATGATTATGAATCATTTGATGAATGTAAATATTGTTTATTGGGTAGACGATACTTTTTTAAACACAAACATACTGATATATGTGGTCTTATAAGTAAAGTAACTCAATGTGTATTTTAGTACTTCATTACCTTTACTAATGATTTCAATAGTTATGGGTGTGTATATCTAATGAAACAAAAGTATGAATCCTTTAAAATTCAATAAATATTCAAAAATGTACAAACTAAACTTATAAAATATAATGAGATAACTTGATTTGATCAGTGTGGGGAATACTTCAGCCAATAATTTCACAAATATATAAGAGATTGTGGTATAGTATCACAACTCACTTCACCAGGTACACTATAGTAGAATCATGTATCTAAAAGATGTAATTGAATATTATTAGACTTGGTTGGGTCTATAATGAGTCCTGAAAATTTTCCAAACTCCTTTTAAGTTTATGATCTGGATACTATTTCATTTACACTAAATCATATTCCATATATATCTATTTAAAAGACACCAAATGATATGTGGACCAGGAAACATCCCAATTTTTCCATTATAAAGATTTAGGGTTATGAGACATATGTATGATGTATTTCCTCAAGTAAACTTGAATCCAAACCAAATAAATTTCCATTTATTGGTCATATTAAAGAGAATTGAGCTATTATTCCTATAATTTATTAGATTAAAAAGTGTTTGTAGCTCGATATTGTAATTCTCTACTCTGTAATCCACTGAACTGGTTCTCTGTGCTAAAGAAACACATGGTAATAAGCATGTATCACCTTATTCCAAAGGCTTCTAACTAGCAGTGAGGTCTTGTGAGGTTACCATGGGGAGACTATTCCCTTTTAATTAGAGTGTGCAATATATAAGTAAATAAAAGTTATATCATCAAACTAGATATAACTAAATAATTCAATCCATAAATTAAGTAATAGATAAAAATATATCCCATTCTATAATAAAATTCATTGTACACCCATCAGTGAGTCATACATAAAAGTACTAAAATAAATAAAATAATAAAATAGGTAAAGACTCTCAAAACCCAAAATAGGTACAAGTATTAACTTAGTCCTCATCTCCAAGATCCATCCTAGCTAGATCAATCATATTTTATAGTGTCTTTTCCCTTATCTAATTTTTCATCCATGAAGTCTTCCTAGGTACTAACTGGTGGCCTGAGAAGGGTGTGATTATGACTCAGTAGTCCACCACCAACATTGTCTAAAAGAATATCTAGTTGATCCAAAATAGTACATGTTGGTTTATGTCATAAAGTAAAAAATATAAATTAATTAAATAAATAAAATAAAACAACCTCGATCATCAGGTTCTGTGATGACACTCGGGTCAAACATACCTTCTTTGGCCATTTTTGGATGTCTCTGATCACATCTCAATGATCATGCAAACCGTAATCACCACATAGAATCCAAGTTCTCATCCTAAAATTAAAAATATTATATATCATGTAAAATCTAATTACCCATCCCATTATTCCCAATCATTTGGTATCATGTGGAATCTATAGATCTCATTCTAAAATTTCTAAATCATATACCGAACGAAATCTAAGGAGATCATCCTTAAATTACTATTAATTTAACACAATATGTCATTGAGAGTCTAATAAGCTCATCTTATCATTATCATTCATTTATCATCAATCATATATAATATAATCCATATATCTCATCTTGAAATTCACATTTATTCAGTGAATCCACTACATAACCATGTATCCCATTTTAATACATTTAGTTCCAAGGAAAAATTCCAGAAAAAATAAGTTAATTTACATTATAAAAATTCCATTTTATTTTCAATTAACAAGGTTACATCCATAGTCCATTATTAATTCTAAGACACCCCTGGTATGTCTATTTGTATGTAAAATAAATAACAAAATTCCAATATCAACATAAAGGAGTAGACAAGGTACCAATTTAAATTTACCAATGTTTTTTTCATAGTCTTTAAGTGAATATAAACTCTTACTACATAAAAAATTAATTGAATTTCAGTTATAGTTCAAATTCATGAGAAATCGGCATGAGGACATACACGGAAAATACTATTAAAATGGTGAAACCATGAGGGATAACATGAAGTCCACCTACCTTAGGTAAGTGGAGTTATACCCATAAAGTATTGACCTTTTTTTAGTGTAAATTTAAGAACAATAGAAACCCAAAAAAATCTTGGAAATAGGGAATATTATACTTAAGAGACAAGAATGCATACGATAATAGATTTAAATAAGAAAGGAGGGAGGAATAATCTTATACTTAACTTGGGGATTCAATCACCTTATATGGAACTCAAATAGAAGGAGAAACTAAGGAGATATATCATGCATGAAGGAGTGGAAGATGAGATATCAACAGAGGGTTGTTGTTGAAATAAATATAAAGAAAACTGAGTGATATGTAAGGGATAAAAAAGGGGAATGAATTTTTCCCCTCTAAAAACATTACCTAGACCCACCAACTGGACGGTGGGATTCCAGTAGCTTTTATAGACTATAATAATCCAATTGTCTAGCTATTGGCCTCTTATTGTCCATCTAATGGAAGAACGGGCTTAAGGTTACATGTCATGACCTTCTCTTGAGCCTCCCAAATTCCTATAAGGCCCCGTGAACCCCCTTGGTTATATATTTAAAGAAAAAAAATAGTGGTTTAACAAAAATAAAAAGATTTTGTACCTTGAATAAGGTTTTGGGTCTTAAAATATCCACACCATAAGATAAAATATCTTTTATTTGGACCATCACATGCCCATGGTCTCTTAGATGAACATCTGTAACTATTGAGCCCACATATCTGAATATTGGTCCCACATTTCCATCTGAACATGTTTGTGTTTCCACAAAACAAATACTAGAGGGAAAAAAATTCACGGATCACCTTCTCACTATAGTATAAAATATGAAATTAATTCTCCTCAAATGATGCATCATCCTTTAGATCAATATCATCATCATTAATCGAATGAGATAAATTAGAAAAGTACCATTGTAGATGAGATACTTGAAACATGTCATTCATGGAACTAAACTACTATGGAAGGGCCAGTCGATATGCCACTAGACCAACCCTTTCCACAAACTCAAATGACCCCATGTAATTGAGTTTTAGTTTCCCATACCTTCATAAGTGAAGAAATCCCAATATTGGAAACACATGTAAGAATACCTTCTCACCTATATCAAAGTTGAGAGGTCAGCAATTCCATTATACATAACAGTTCTACCAACTTTTTTCTATCTTCATCCATTTATGAATTAGTTGGATATTCTCTATTATCTTCTACATGAAACTCGGTCCAATAATTATCTCCTCACCTATCCCTATCTAGAAGAGGGTAAACATCATGGTATCCAATATAAAGCCTCATAAGGAGCCATATTAATAGTATCCTAGTGGTTTTTATTGTAGAAAAAATATACCAAGTCCATTTTATTCTCTTAATATCTCCTAAATTCAATAATGCATACCCTCAGCATGTCCTCTAGGATCTGTATAGTCCACTATATCTTCCCGTTAGTCTGGGGGTGGTAGGAAGTGCTCAAAATCAATTTTGTAACTGGTTCTTTATGTAACCCTTGAAAAAAATGATATTTTAAATAGGTATATAAATCTGATACTATGGATTAAATAATCCAATGTAACTATATAACCTCATGAAAATAAAGTTTCCCCATATCATCCACTAATAAATTCACCCACATATGCAATAAATGGGAGACCTTGGTCAATAAATCCACAACTAACCACACAATGACAATAACTCGAAGAATACTTGTCATCCCATTCACAAAATTCATTGTAACATCATACCACTTCCACTCAGGAGTAGAAAATGACTATAGGATACCCGAATTCCATTTATTCTCATCCTTCACCTACCAATAGGTGGAGTACCCCATGAATAAACCCATTATCTCCTTCCTCATTCCTAACCATTGGTATTATCATTATAGATCCCGACACATTTTGGTTATCCTAGGGTAAACATGACACTTAAAATCAGGAGACTCCCTCATTATCTCTTCTTTCATGTATATAAGAACCAAGACACACCCATGAACATAAAGGATGTCATAATCACCAAGAAACCAGTTAGGTGTAATCTACCCACCATAAATTATATCCCTCAAAGCCAAGAACTATGGATCATATAAATATATCCTCCTAATCTAATTCAGAATTTAAGGCACAACATATAATAAGGTGAGTTCATATTTACCCTTATATTCATGTACCCCCAAATATATCTCGAATAATAGATATATAAACATTCATTCACTACTTGACTCTCAAACAACCTGATCTTGATTTTTCCTTCTTAAAGAATATGAAACTGTGTTTCCCTTTAGGGGGTATAGTCCATCTTGAAATCAAAATATTGTAGGTATTTCATCCACATTTTTTGTCAAAGGTTCAAATACTACTACAAGAATATATATTTCAATATTTTATGGTCCCCATAAACTATGAAACTCTCACTCATCAAATAATTTCACCAGTATCTTAGATAATTCACTACTACTATCAGATCAAGTTTATGTTTCAAATAGTTTTGTTCATATTATCTCAATTTTTTAGACCCATAATCCACAATAAAACCTCTCTACATTGTAAATCCTCTAAGATCAATCCCCAATGAATCAAAATACACTATATACTCCATAATGTGCATGAGTAGGGTCAAGATCAGTGTTTTGGTTAGTCTCTTCTTCAACTCTTAAAATGAATCCTCACATTAGTCAGACCATAAAAACTCTATCTCATTTCTGTTTAAGCTCGTCAGATGCACTTTCAAGTGGGAGAAGTCCTGATAAACTTATGGTGGTATCCCAATCTTAGGAAGATATGTGTTTCAAACATGTTCTTATGTTTCTCCTAAGATACCATAAATCTAACCTTCTCTGGGTCAATAAATACACCATCCTTAAAGATAGTATTCCCCATAAAATGAGCCTGGTCCATCTATAAATGACACTTAGAGATCTTGGAATAAATTCGATGCTCCCCCAACATTCTTAACATAACCTCCAAATTATGAGTGTGTTCCTATGTATACATGGAGTATACAAAAATATATTCAAAAAAAATAGATACACAAAAATATTAAAATGGTTGAAATACAAGATTCATGATGTCTATAAAAATAGAAGGAATGTTCATTATTTTGAATGACATAACTAGTTACTCATATAAACCATATCTACTTCTAAAATTTATAATAGGTATGTATGATGGTCTCGCCCTAGAATGGTGATAGCCTGACCAAAGATCTACTTTGAAAAACAACTAAGATCTTCTCATATGGTCAAACAATTCATCGATCATAGGAATCAGGTACTATTTTTTCACCAAAATTTGGTTTAAATTCTTGTAATTAACACATAAACATATGGAATAATAAACCTTTTTATAAAAAGTAATGTGAATCCCCAAGGGGAGGTACTCATCCAGATGAACCCCATGGATTCCAAGTCATCTATCTATATCTCAAGTTCTTGTAGATTTTTTCGGATCCATCCTATAAATTGTAATAGAAATAGGATCCAATCCCTACGTAATCTCAATAATGAACTCAGTTCCCCTATCGGGTGTTATAACTAATCCACTGTGGGTGGAAATACATCCTTCTAAATTACTCTATCATCTAACACCATACCAGTGACTTGGGTGGTCACCATGCCTAGTGGCTAGAAATCTAGTCATGTGCGACCTACATGTAAGTCCCATTCCACAATATGTATATTATTATGACCATTAGGAAATATGAACATCATCTGCCTATGTTATAAGTCAATACAATCTTAGTATGGAACCATCCAGTCTATACCAAGAATCAGGTCAAATCTGTTCATCTCTAAAACAAAGATATCCCACAAGAACTGATAACCTCTGATCTCCAAGGCATTCTTCTGAAAATGGAGAATACCCTATAACCATGACCCCAATGGAGTTTTTATGAACATAAACTGATATAGGTAATTCACATGTAATCCCAAACCTTATAAAACTAAGATGATATAAAGGAGTGAGAAACCCCTATATCAAAAAAATAATGGGCTAAAGTAGAGGCTATCAAAATAATATCTTAGACTATAGATGGCCTGACATCCTAATCCAGTGGAGTAGTTTGAACTTCATGAAACTAGCCTAAACCATAGCCCTAAGATCTACCCTTAATCCTTTTCCCAACATTTCAATACAAGAACTACTTCCCCTGACTATGCGCTCTATGGCCTCTAACTCACCCTAATCGACCTGTAGATCTCCAACTACCCACATGCCACGACGTATCCAAACCAACCCTGAAACCTTGCACTAGTCTAGATCCTCATTCACTTAGAGCCTTCTATATCATTCTGTAAAAACTATAAAGGTGACCCATCTTCCCACACACTCGACACTCCACTGGTGCCTGATCACTATAAGGTTGAATATGTCCCTATTTACCATACTAGTGAAACTATGGTAAACTACCACCCTAGCTTCCTTTACCACTCCTGACCTAGTGAGTCCCCCATAATAGTGCTTTCAGCTACTAGATGGGCCACTACTGGTCCCTGTAGAAGTCATCTACCCTAGGCCCTTTCCCTGTCTCAGGTTCCATTTAGAGATAGGTTCCCAATTCACTATTGTAGAAAATGTGATAAGTTGGAAGACATTCACCAAAAAAATCACATACCTCAACCCATCCTTGAACTACCTCATTAGAGCTTTCTAATCCTCTTATATCATTGGGATTAAGTGGTGTAATTATGTATAACAGTCAATGTACTCTATAAATAAAATACTTCACTTCTTAAGGCATATAAACTCCATGGCCATGTCACTCCTTGGGGTCTCTAAGTAGAAGTGATCAAATAAGTAGGTATCAAAATCATTCTAGAAAATTATCATGTACTTCTCAGCCCAAAATAAGTTTATCCACCACCTTCTCACTAATATTGGTAGCATATAAACTTATAGCTACACCATCTAGTTTTAATGGGTCTTAATATGCTTCAATATAGTCCAAAAAACTCGATTTAGAACTCTACTGCATGGGGGGCCACTCTCTTCCATAAACATTAGTGGATGTTGGAGCTTAACCTCCCTAATAAGATCTAACATAAAAGGAATAGTGTGATGAGATTCCCTCTCCATCCCATGTACTACTAACTATAGACTAGATTTAAGTTGGTCGTCTACAAAAACACTCAGTACCATAAGAGGACCTATCCTGGCACCCTCAAGGTCATTCTCATTTTCACCCTCCTAGATCTCAACCAGGGGATGACGTAGAGGCATTCCAATACAATTCCAAAAACACATCTCAGGTCAAAAAATTATAACATCACTTAATATTAAAGTTTAAGGAAAGTAGTGAGAGGTATAATAATCTATTATATTTTACATCACAACATAATTTTTTATAACCTAACTCTTTTCCTAGCCCCATATACCCACACTAGGCTCAATTTATAAGTAGTAGGATTCATTTTTTTGTCTATTTAAGTCTTTCACTATTTCCAATTTTAATTTAATAGTTTTAGAAGTTTCCCAACCAAGCCATAGTTATATAGAGTGTCAACCATAAGTTATGAAGGAAACACTTTATAATTTTTGATTTGAACCCCATTTAACTATCACCAATAATTATTTAAATCATTTAAGTACTTCAACTAAAAATTTAACCATTTAAAGGATTATCTAAATAACCAATCTTGGTACCATTATAATGTAAATATTTTAAAACAATGATTTTGTTTTCATGACTTCCTATGTTTCTGAATGAAACATGAACACATGCCTCTTTCCATAATAGGCCAAGAGTTAGGACCTAGTAATCAATAACATCATGACCTGGCACACCACTTGAGGAGGAAATAAATCAAATGTAAAAGTGAAAATCAAGAATGAAAAGTCCATCTCTAGTAAATTACATTTTTTCTTGTACATGGGTTACTTATTCCCAAGAACAAGCTCATTACCAAGCCCAGAAACATCCTATTATTCTATCTACCAACACTAAATAGTGAGTCAAAGAAAAGGAAATATCTAATATCACATTGTAACACCCCACCCTAGATTCCAATGAACTGGTGCTCTAGACCATATCACCATATGTCCTCAAGAGTGCCTCTCTATACACCATAGGCTGCTAACTAGAAGTGAGGGCCTATGAGGTTATCGTGGGGAGACTATGACCTTTTAATCAGAGTGTGAAACATAGAATTAAATAAAGGATATATAATACATCTATAAATAACTAAATAAGTAAAGGAATAAATATGGTAATAGATAAATAGATAATCCATGATATGAAAAAATGTGTTGTATGCCCATCGGTGAGTCATAAATGTCAAATTCATACATGAAAGTACCAAAATAACCAAAAGATCAAAATAGGAAAAAACTATCAAAATCAAAAAAAATTCAAGTACTATCTTAGTTCATGTCTCCATGACTCATCCTAGCCAGTTCAATCATTTATTATTGGGTTCATTCCCTTATCCAATTATATCTCAATAAAGTTGGTTTGCGTACCAATCGGCAACCCAAAAAGGGTGTGAGTACAAATCAGTAGGCCATCACTAATGGCGTCTAAATTCATGTCTAGTTAATCCAAAATAGTTCATATTGATGTATTTCATAAAGTAAGTAGATAAAGAAATTAAATCAATAAAATAAAGCAACGTTATTCCTTGGGCTCCATGATGAAACTCGGGTCAAACATACCTACTTCAACTAGTGTCTAATATATATGAGCACGTCCTGATGATCGTTCCAACCATAATTACCACATAGAATACAAGTGTTCATCCAGATATTCTGAATATTATATATCATGAAAAATCCAATTACCCATCCTATCATTCTTAACCATCAAGTATCATTTGGAATTAATAGAGCTCATCCTGATATTCTTAAATCATGTATCGAATGAAATATAAGGATCTCATCTCTGAATTCCCATGTAAATAGAATCATATTTCATCTAGAATCTAAGTATCTCATCCTTTCATTCCCATTCATTTCACACCATATGTCATTGTTAATCCAAGGATCCCATTCCAATATTCTCATTCATTTAGAATCACTTGCATCCAATAGAATCCAAGGAGCTCATCCAGACATTCTAATTTATTCATTCAAGCCAATGCATAACCATGTATCCCATTTTAATACATTTATTCCCAATTCCAATGTTAAGAAAATATCCATTAATTCCCATTATAAAAATATAATTTGATTTTAAATTAACAATGTTAATCCCATGGTCTATTCCCAAGTCTAAGACACCCCTTGGATGTCTTTTTTTATGTAAAAATAAAAATAAAATTCCAATCTCACCCTAAAGGGGTGGCCAAGGTCCAAATTTAAATTTATCCAAGGTTGTTTCATAGTCCTTAATGGAATATAGAATCTTTATATGAAATAAATTAATAGAATTTAGGTTCTATGTAAAATGCATAGAAAACTAGCATGATGATATATACTACATGTACTATTAAAATGGTGAAACCATTAGGGATAGCTCAAAGACCATCTACCTTAGGTTAGTAGATTTATACCTATCAATTATTAGACTTTGGTTTGAGAAGAAATGGATGAAAAATAGAAAATGGAAAAAGACATGAAAATATGGTATATTAGCCTTAAGAAATGAGAAAACATATGACATCATATTTAAAGAAGAAAGGAGGAAGGAATACTCTTAGAATTACCTTTGGTATTTAATAGCCTCAGACGGATCTCAATTAGGAATATAAACCAAGGAGTTTCACCAAACTTAAAGGAGAGGGAGATAGGATCTCAAAAGAGGGTTTTCGTAGAAATGAAGAGAAATAAAATCAAGTGAACCTTAAGGGTTAAAAATAGAGTAAAATTATTTTCTTCCCCTTAAAAAACATTCCCTAGACACAATGATAGTAGCTCATCCAACCTATGGAATCCCACTAGCTAGCCAATGGCCACTTACCAGCTATCCGGTGGAATTACATTCGTAAGGTTGCATGCCCAGGATTCCTCTCAAGTCTCAAAAACACCTCTAATACCCCCAAACCCCATTGGTTATTTATTTAAATAAAAAATATAGGTTTTTTAATGAAAATAAAAATATTTTTTACCTTGATGAAGGGGTGGGGTATTTCATATATACTATCTTTCTAGTAAGATAATTTATTGTAAAAAATAATTAGTGTGAGTGAATTTAAACTTAGAGAAGTGTAAAATAATTAAGAATATGTTATTCTAAATATGGATGATTCAAAAACATAAAAGAGTTTTTGAAAATGAACTGAATCAGTATGAATAATAAATATGAAGGTTTGGTAGATTTCATCATGAACCTAAGTGATGTGCATTTATCCTTTATGATGAAGGTTCTATTATAGTCATGGTAAATGATTTACAATTTTAACAAGGGTCTTTAGGAATTCTTACTCAAAAAATAGTTAAAAGAAATGGAATCAATTTACACTAATCAATTTTGGAACTTAGTATATCCACTTGAAGGGGTGAAACTCATCTAGTGAAAGTGGTTATTTTTTAAAAAGATAGATATGGACAGTAAAGTGTATATATACAAATTTTTCTTAACTGATAAATTTTTTAAACAAATTAGTGGTATTAACTATGAATAAATTTTTTTTCCTTGGAGCTATGATCAAATCCAATCAAATTATTTTATCCATAATGATATATTATGATTATGAGATAGATATATCAAATGGATATCAAAAACAAATTCCTTTATGATAATTTATTTTAAGATATATATATGATACAACTTAAAGGTTTTAAAGATCCATGAAATACTGTTAAGATTTGTAAGATGTATCGATCCATTTATGGATTTAATTAGACTTCTCAATGTTAGATTATTAATTTGGGTGAAGTTATAAAATTGAATGAATTTATAAAAAACAAGTATAAATATTGTGTATACAAACTAGTTAGTAGAAACATAATTATATTTTAGGTGTTGTATATGGATGACATAATTATCATTGAGAATTATATCCCAACTTAACAATCAATGAAATATTGGTTGGGAAATGTTTTCTCTACAAATGATCTTGGTGAAGAAACTCACATAATAGGTATTTATATCAATAAATATATATCTAAATGAATATTTTTTCTTGGTTAAAACACATATATTATTTAATTTGTTAAAAATATTTGACATGAAAATCTATAAAAAGGGTTATTTACCAATGATGCATGAAAATTCTCTCAAATACATAGTATCCTTCAACACTTGAAGTGAAATAATGCATGAGTAAGATTCCATGTGATTGAACTATTGGATCGATCATGTATGTTGTGTTGTGTACTCATCCTGATATATATTATGTTTCAAGTATGATAAGTAAATAACAATAAAATTTTAGTAATAGTCACTGGTAGCTATAATGAATATCCTATGTAATTGAGAATAACTGAGGATGTATTTTTGGCATTTGGTGTTGAGGAAGATATTTTTGTAAAGAGTTACATTGATACTAATTTTCAAATAAAAAAACAACTTTAGATCACAGTCAAGATTTATGTTTTTCTTGAATGAAGGAGTGGTAAGAAGAAAAAGTTCCAAGAAACTAATTTCTGTTAATTTTATAAAAAAAGTTGAATATATCATAGTTACCTATGTGTATAAATAATTTTTTTCGATAAAGAAGTTTGTTACTCAATAAGGGGTGATCTTAAGCATCATGCATCCAATTAAAATCATTGTGATAATAGTGGAGTGTTTTCACAAGCTAAAGAATCATGTCTCATTAGAGATTCAAACATTTTCTTTACTAATTTGATCTCATTTGATATATTATGAACAATGGTGATTCATGATTTGTTGAGTTCCTATAGAAGATAATATTATGGATCCCTTAACAAATCCCCTTATGTAATAAAAGTATTAAATCCACATTATCTCCTTAAATATTTTCTAATTATTATTAATTGCTAATTATTTTTATATGTATATATATACATATAAATACATACACCTTAACTAATATATTTTATTTTTATTTTTATATAATTATACTTAATTATATATATATATATATATGTATTTATAAATATTTATGTAAATATATTTATATTTGTATTTATATGTATTTATATGTATTTATGTATATTTATGAATTCTTATATATATTTATCTATATTTTGATATATTTTGATATATTTTGATATATTTTGATATATTTTGATATATTATGTGGCTATATATATATAATTATATAATTATATATTTATTTATTTATTTATTTATTTATATTTATATGTGTTTATATATATATAATTATATTAAATTATGGGTGTGTGTGTGTATTTATATATATTTATGTAAATTTACTTATAGTTATATATATTTACAAATATGCGTATGCATTTTTATGTATTTATGTATATTTATGTATATTTATGTATATTTATGTATATTTATGTATATTTATGTATATTTATGTATATTATGTGGGTGTGTGCATATATATATATATATATATATATATATATCCATCTGTGTGTGTGCGTGTGTATTTATGTATCTTTATGTGTGTTTTTATATATATATTTATTTATATTTATATATAATTTCCTTTAATAATATATATATATATGTATTTATGTAGTTTTACCATAAATGGCGTGAACCATGGATTAAAATCCATAGTCTCAAAAATTTATTATTTAAAAAAAGTACAAAAGAAAATAAAGTGAAAGGGTTGCAATATTAAAATGTGGCACAGACAACACCACCAAAAGCAAATGAACACTAAGTCACCTTCTGTTATATGGATTTATATATATATATATATATTATATGGATATATATATTTAATTATATTTAATTATATATATTTGTATATATATTTATGTAAATATTTTTATATTTATATTTATATATAGATATTAAAATTTATTTGTGTATATTTATATAGATTTATATTTATTTATATTTATTTATATTTATTTATATATATATTCATTTAAATACATTTATATATATTGTTCCAGTATATGTATATATATTTATATTTAATTATATTTGTATACGTATGCATTTATAAATTATGAATAAGTATATGTATATATATATGTATTTACATGCATTTATATGTGTGTGTGTGTTGAAGTTTGTTTAGTTACCACATGAAGGGATTGGTGGAGTGGTAAAAGCATTACAGAATAACCAAGAGGTAAGTGGTTCAAATCTCACTCTACACATATATATGCTTGATTTCACATCGTGGGTTTGGGTGGTCCAGAGCATGGTGGGATCAAGATAATAAATATGTAGAAATTAAAACATAAATGATAAATAATAAATAATAAATAATGATAAATAACCATTTTAAAAAAAATTAAAAACCACCACTAAATAAAAAAATATTGCGACAAGATTCCAGACATAAAAATTCGTGACATTTTTGTAGAAAGCATCGTAAATCTTTTAGTGGTGGTTTAAACTGGTGTCTAACCCCCCCCCCCCCCCCCCCGCTAAATACAATTTTTCTTATAGTGATGATTGACTGGATTCAGTGTATGTTAGATATTATTAGTGTTTATTCCCTAATATCACTCAAGTATTGTTTTCTTAGGATCATTATGTATTATGTATTATATATTAATGACAATAATTTATCTTTTGATTATGTTTATTGCATTAAACATGGAAGATGATATGATAATAATCCCTTGGAATATATATATATTACAAGACTATCCTTGATTTATGATCATTATACTAGATTACGCTGATATTTTATGATTCATATGAGTAATATCACTTGTATTGGGATACAATCGATCATTAGTGGGATATAAGTTGGAAAACTTGTATCTGGATTGACCCGCTTAAAATTACTTCACATGGATCACTATATGTATCATTAGTGTTACTCAAATGGACTTTGATAATGAACCCTTTGACTTTAGGTTTTCAAATGGTTCCCTACTTGTGATTTTTCACACTTATATACTTATATATATTTATTCGATAATGTAAGTAAAAATAAGGTGATTGGGTATGATACTAATCAAGAAGAGGGATTTGATTAACCAAGATTTGATGTGTCTTCCCATATGACACGTTAATGATATCATGACACTCAGTTGATTTTTTGACTATGTAAGCTCATAGTCATGCTAAGATAATTGAATGTGGTGTAATTATATATATATTATCCAGCTCATAAATTGAGAAATGTGGATAAGTTATACATGGTTGATATTATCCACATTTCATAATTAATATTGAGTAGATATGATGTTTTTCTAGTTACCACTCTTAACATGTGAGTATAAATGATATTCATAATCATTGTCAACTTTGAAAAGGGTCCTTTGAGTCACACATAAGATAATGCCAATTGGAATTATTCAGGAAAATGATATTGAACTATATATTAAAATGTTATTATTTATCGCAAATATGAATGAGATTTTTGTTTAGAACATCTAAAATATTTAATTAAATAATAGTTATTTTATTAATAAATTAATGTGGTATTACAGTAAAAATGTGGAGTTATTTGTATTATTAAAGTGTAAACATGAGGAAATAATAAATCCCAAGTGTGATTTAGGTTTTGGTGTGATGTGATAGGTTTCCAAGGCCTGATATATGATATAGTTTCATAGTTCTATTTCATGAGTTCAATTAAGCACCTCATTTACTAGTATAAACAAATTTAGAAGTTCATTAATGAACCTCTTAAGGTGGTTTAGCACCATATCCACTTTATAGGCCACTTAAAGCTCTAAATGACCTTTTGGAGGTTCATTATTACTTCTCATTTGGTTTGTTAGAATTTTATATTCTTTTAGAGGCTATTTAATACCCAGCTTGCAATAAATAACAAATAGAAGCAATGAATAATTTATTTAATTATGAGAAAACAAAGGTGGTTCCTATAATTATCTATTTTTACTCACCCAATAGTGTTATAAAAAGAACCTTTTAGGTATTTTGTGGTTGTGTTTTTTGAAAAAGGTTGAGTGTAATCCTATAAAAACATAGTTTAACATTATATACTCATCATATGAATTGATGGGAATTTTTTCAAAAGTCTTTAATTCCAATAATAAGGTTGTATGTTGTATTTTCTTAAAATATTTGTTGAAGTAGTATAATAGATTATAGTATGAGTTGCATGGATGTATTAACAAGTGAATAAAGGAGTCAATGGTTACCATATAAATGGAATCCTCTTTTGATATTTGTGAATAATTTATACATGACATATGAGGTTAAGAATGATTTTAAAGTAAGTTATAGTTTCTCAAAAATCAAGTGCCTGAAAGTGGTTCTTAGGTGTACTAAAGGTGGAAGAATTGGAGTATGTTCTGGAAAATGTTCTCAATTTCCCAGAAGTTATAAATCATTCCGCGTAAGAATTAAAAGACATGAGAATCATGGGGTGTACATTAAATGGTATGAAAGTTATGGTTGTAACTCAATGGTTTATTTTTATATAGTATGTAATTTAGAAGGTATAAAAAGTAAATATAGAAGTTCTAAGATGTATTCCAGCTTTATAAGAATACTAGATGATTAATTCTAAGAAAATGTCATAAAAATTTTGTTTTTTAAGAGTAAAAAAATTCCAACCCTAAGTTTTCCAACCAGATCAAGGCCAACACTAGGTGAAAATAATATCTATGGTCAAGTACAGCCTGAAGAGGTATGGAAACATAGACATTGTAGGTCAATGGTGGGCTAGTCAGAGTAATGGTGGTATGGGGAAGCATTGTGGGTAATATTGGTCATAGTGTGGGACATCACCATAGGAGGAAAATGATTCAAGGATACAAAATTTTGCCTTATTAATAAATGAATATAAAAAAGAAACTTTGAAGATGGATTCGGTGGATGTGAATCATTATTTAAAATGTGAAGCATGTGGAGATAAGAAAAATGAATCATCATATGCATCATATTCCATAGTAAGTGTTTTCATGCATGAGTGCCTAAAACATCAATGTATTTTTAAGATTGGAAACACCCATAGTAATGTGATGTCACATCCAAGGAAGACTACAGTGGTTGATCTTAGACCACGATGTGAGATGCATGTTACGCCATAGAGGAATTTTGAGGAAATGTTGGTGGTTCTTGAAGTTTGATTATTTTTATGTCATGGAAGATAGTTATTTCATGAAGTATCATAAGGTTGTAGAATCCTTGGTTGAGGATGAATAATTTCAGTGAAAATGGAAAAGTAACTAATTTTATAAAGTTGAACTGAATCTCATATGGTTGATCAGTAATTATCATATGGTTGGTAAGTGATAATCATAATATTTCACTACGTAAAGTTGATTGAGTGATTTATTAATGGTTTTTTAGTTTCATAATATTGTTCAAGTGCCTTCATAAGTTTTATCACTCAACCTAATAAGGTTTAGTGGAATAGTTTGTATGGTTTACCAGTGAAACTTCATAAGGTTCACTACCTTGATGAATATTGGAAACCATCGTGTTTCATGCCATGATAGGTAAGAAGGATGAGAAGTTTTGGAAATATCATTCCATGGTATTTAGATACTTAAAGGATAATTTTAAGCTAGATTATATGGATTTATTATTTGACCAACATCAGGACAAAGTTAATCTTTTTTACTTTTAAAACTATAACATGAAGAAAATAAAGGAAATATTTTTTTTGAAAGTATAGATTGTTGAGAAATAAATAGAATAATTATTATAATTATAGAGGTATATTTAACCGAATTAAAATTTTGTGGGATAATTGGATAGATATTTTATAATACTGGAACAAGTTTTTAGCCTCTCTATTTATGGAATAGAGTGTATTCATCTGTGTTTACAAATACAACTTGTAATAGTTCTAAGAAAAAATAAAGGCACATAATTGAAATATCAAAATTCAAAAAAAGAGATGGAAAAGAGAGGAGTTATTACATATTTAAAGATATGAAATTTTAAGAATAAAAAAATTATTGATATATTTGATTTGGTGTAAGAGAAATATCTTGAGAAAAAGATGGAGTATCATTACTACAGTTAGTTGTAGAAGAAAGAGTGTAAAAATGGATAATTCCATTTTTTTAATTATCATCATATAAAGAGGAGTTTTTTTGTGATTCAAGGAAGACATAGACTCAACCATCACTATTGAGAAGTTTTTTCCATCCAGCATGTGGAAAGAGAAATCAACAGACTTGGAATACCAACCGTACATCTATTTGGATTTTAAGATACACAAATTTAGGCAGTTTTTTATTATCATAGAGAGACTCGCATGTCTATAAACTATTAAATATCTTCCCAAATCAGTGTGTGAAGGGGAGGAGAAGGCAATGAGCCATGGGTGTGGTGTGACCAAACCTAAAACCTTATAAGATAGTGAGCCTTAGAACATAGTAACTATGAACAAAATTATATCCACCAAACTAGTGAATATTAGTGGATTTTGGAACATTGGAACATTATCGATGTGTGCTTCTTTGATGTATACTAGATTAGGTAAACCAAGTAGAATTCTCATATATTAAACATTCTTTATTTATCTTCTCACTTGATTGATCATCGACAGGGTTGTGAGTGAAAGGGATTAAGTAATAGGTTGAACATAGTTCCTATCAATATAGTAACAATATCCTAAAGGGAGATAAGAATAAACAAATCGATTAAAGAGAAAAAATATTAAAATACCCAAAATCACAATTCACCCCATACCCATTTCAGTTTGTTTCTAGTTGTAACAAGTTGTATACATTCCCATAGGTTATGTTATTAATTCAACTTGACCTATCGGGTTTTTATAGATTTTAAGATTATGAAAGACATGACACCAATGGTGAAGGATATTGTATTTAATAGTAATCATTTTTCTAATTTGATGAAATAATTATGTTATATTTTGAAATGCATGTTTAAATACCTTGTTATATCTTGTTATATGGGATTATATGAATAAGTATTCATAGAATAGTGTTTGATATAAATAAAAGAAATTTAGAGGTTGATGCTTCTACTAAGAAGACCTTAAAAGATGATCTAGAAGAAGATGTATTTAAGAATATCACTTGTTGAAATGTTTCTAAGGATATGTGGATTAAATTTTAAGAGTTTTATAGTGAATAATATATATTAAAATATAAAAACAAGGTTTCACTTATCAAAATTGAATATGAATCAATTAAATATTTGGGTATGAAATTTTTTGTAGAATAATGTCATTTGTCTATAAGTAAGAAGAATGTGGCCAAGAATTTTATTATTTCTAAGGAGGTGAATAAAATAGATTCTCTATATAAACCTAGATATAGGGGTAGGGAAAGAAATCCAAAATGAACCAAACTTCAAACCAAAACAAACTAAAATAACATTTTTGTTTCTTACGGTTCATTTTTTGGTGCAGATTGAATAGACCCTTGTGGTTTACAATTTGATTTAGGTTCCAAAGTAAATTAAACATGTTAAACCAAATCTAATTTGATTAAAAAAATATATTTTTTAATTTTATCTCATCCCATATCCCCTTATATCTAGTCTAGTATTCCCCAATCTCCTTTTTGATCCCTCCCCTCCCCACTCCATATCTTCCTTTATTTGATTCCCCTCTCTATTCTGATCCCTCCCCATTTTAATATAATTCCCTATACCTTCTCAATCCTCTCATTATTCCCACAGTTCCATATTTTTGGTCCCCTAACTCTCCCCCATAAGTTCCAATCATTGATCAATCCCTCCCTCCCACTTGATTTCTTTGAAAAAAAATATCACATCCACACACAAGTGAATTGAGCCTCTAACCAAAGTACCTATCTACTCCAACTCCACAAAAGAGGTACCTACTATTCAAAACCAAAATCCCCAAACCTAATTGTGGTATACCACATATTCAAATTATAATTAATGTTGAATGATACTTTTTGGTACTGAATCTAAAAATTTTATATCATCTTTTACATTATTTATGTATGAAGGAAGTTAGAGATGATTCTGATGACATAAAATTAAATTAGCTTCTATATTTCTTTTTATATCTATCATGTATAGTTCTTTTATTACATCAGTCTATGTCATGGATTGTTGTTCCTTCTTGGTTTGTGGTGTTTTATCTTTCTTGTTTCCACTACTGATGGGAATCCTTCTATTAATCTCAATGTTTTTATTTCGGTGTGAGCGAACAGAATGCCTAGAGTGATCAAAATTAGGTCTAAAAGACTCATGATAGATTGAATTCTTATAATGTTTGTATTGATATTGTAAATTAATATGGATGTTTTATTTTCATTTCGTTTGTGAATTTAGGTTTTTTTCTATTGGATGCATTGTTAGGTACTTTATAAGGGGAATGTCATGGATTTGATCCAAGGCCCTTTTTGGTTGCCTCCTTTCCAAGGTAGGAATGAAGGGAATGGGAATTTTTTTATTGATTATAATAAATTTTATATTATTATAGTATTGTTTAAATAATATTGTATTTCTTTCCATTTTAAATCAAACATCATCATTAATTTTTTTCTTTCTATTACACTGTTTTTTTAATCAATTTACTTTCAATCTGCTAAACTGGGCCTGAGAGATTTGTAATCTTCCTTGTTTTAGTTTTTTTCCTAGACCCATATAACACTAATTATTTTATTATTTCCACAACTTATATTTTTAGGGAATGATATATACTACCAAAAAGTAGGAATATGAAAATAAAAGTGAGAATAAGATACTTACTTTAATAGATGTATATTCTTACTAGATTCTTTTCTTGTATTGAAATAATATTATAGCTTAGTCACTACTTGATTTAGATTTCAAAAAAGCTTAAATTTTTTCATTAATTTTCAAAAAATTGAAAACATTAAAAAAATTCTTTCAGAATTTTATTTTACATTTCCCTCATTAACCTATATAAACAAAGGTAGAATAATAAATATTCTATAAAAAAAACTTCCAACTTTTCTAAATTATAAAACATTAAATTTTCAAAATACTAAACCATAAATTTAGTCATTGAAACCTTAAATAATAGATATAATATCTAAAACCTTGAACCATAAATTATTAACTTTGACTTTATTAAATTCAAAATCATGAAATTTTACACATGAAACCTCAATCCATTATTCACAATCATAAATAATGATATGTTAAACCTAAAATTCTACGATTAAATATATTTCAACTATTTAAACTTAAACAATTATTCGAAAAACCTTATTTCTTAAACCATAAAACTTACATGTGATTTGTTGGTCCATTATTCACAATCATGTGTTTTTTTTGGGGGGGGGCCTTTTTCTTAGTTCATGTTCACCTTTAGTTGGGTTATCTTTAATCAATCATGTTTGTACTTAAAAAAATCTCAATCCACAATCCAAACCAAAAATTAACAACTTTGAAATTTTCTAATTGAAACCAAATTGTTATTAAATAACCTAGTTTTTATTATAAAAACTAAATTTTAAATTTTATTTTCGTTTCGTTGTTAAGAAAAAGTGAGCCAAACCAATCTATGCCCACCCTTACTTGAATCTAACTCCCATTAAGGTTTTTTTTATAAATCTGAAGATGGAGGTTACATATCACCTAAATGGTTAGAATATGAGAAAACAATATCATGTGAAAATATAGATATTTCTAGTGTAACAAATAAAATAATATTCAAGCATTGATAAATTAAGTGAAATTCTTGAAAGATAAATGGGAAAATAATTATTAATTCATAACATATTTGAAGAAATAAAATAATAATTTGATGAAGGAAGTAATGGATTTATAAGATTCCATGATAAGGATAAACATGAAAAATAAAGAAATATAGTGATATAATTGATTAAATTGTTCTTGAGATGAATATAAGCATGGAAAAGTAGAAACTCCATGAAGCATAATTGATTGACATTAAAGAGTGGTATAAAGATCAAGTAAAGACTGCTGATAATTCAAAAAAATTCTATATTTTTCAACCATCACATATAATATTTTAAATTATTATTAAATTAAATTATTGGATATTAACATCATTTACACTTATCATGTTTTAAATTTTCTTAAATAAAATATTCGATAAGAAGTACAATTTCACTTGTTTTGATATTTCCATAGTAGATAGTGGTGATGAGGGAATCTTGAGAGTAATTTAGAGAAAAATATAAAAGTAAAAACTACATAAAAAATTTCACATCATGTAAAAGTACACCCCATATGGAATGAAACTATGCACCGTGTAAAAAGTAAATATTATGTAAAAAATTACATGTCGTATAGTTTTGTAGAAAACTCATAATAGATTCTAGGAGTTAAACAACTATATTCAAGCCAAATTTGTATGTCTTTTCATAATGATTAAACATTGTGTAAGCATGCATCCGAGTGTTTAGTCGATGAAAAGGATAGTACATGTTTTGTTTCCAACAAAAAACATATCGTGTACCCCACAAACTGATAGTTGGCTATAAAAAATCAATGATTCAGTGGACTTTTATGCCAACTGCATATAAAAATTCAAAAAATAGGCATACACACTGTGTACTTTTGAAAATAAATAAATAAGAAGGTTGGGATGAGGTTTGGGAGGTTTGTTTCAGGGTCAAGGTGATACCCATTTTCTATTTAACCAAGTTTAATTTCACAATTTTTTCTCATTTCTCCATTTTCATTAGTTTTAAGTTATTTTAGTTATAATTTTATATTTTTGAAATGTACTCTTTTGTTTTTAATTCAAATTCCATTTTATTTGATGTTTAATATTTTATAATTCCATTTCTTTTTTCCTTATTTCTTAAAAAAATCTTCCATTATTCCATCCATTTATTCTGTTATAATGAAGACCAAGTAAATCCACCTCTTGGGGTGGTGTTGAGATTAAGGATGGAACTATGATAGAGAGTGATTTATCTTTATTATTTTTTTATCGACGTTATATTTCATTTATCAAGTATTCCATGGATTATTGTAATATTAAATAGAATTAAGGGGATCTGTAACGACCCAATGTTTTTCAATGTAAATTCCCTTCTTATAAAAATGTCATAAAATCACATGAAAACACAACATAATGAACTAATAATTTCTAAGTGACCTTTAAACATAAGATTTTCACTTTTGTATTTGTAATTTTAAAAATCCTACATACACGGTTGCAAACAGTATGTTATTTGTTAAGAAAAACTTAATTTTTTGTGAATAGTAACATACCCTTATGAATAGAAACATACCCTTATGAATACTGATATACCCTAATGAATAGTAACCTTACCTATGATATTATATAAATATTATTCAAGTTGAAAGTATGATATACCTATATTTTAGAATGAGTAAATGAATGTTTTAAAACTGGTTTTGATAATAAATTTGAATTTTAATTAAATATTAAAATAATCATATTTAGAAAAATATTTTTTAAAAATGGACTTCATTTTTGGATTCTACAGGTTAAAAAATGGTTAGGGTGAATTTTTGAAATTTTTTTGAAATACTTGAATTTTTTATGAATAGTAAAGATACGATAATTTACAATAAATGCTAAATAATGGATTTATTGAGTAATTGATGATGTTCTACTGATGTAAGACCAATTGGTTCAGTATAACATAATAAAATTACTATTCTTGGTCAAGGAAGACTCATTATTCCTTGTCTTGTGTGGAAATAATAAATTAATGAATTTTATATTGAGAAATCCCCTCTCTCATCCACTATAAAAACCCCCCTTCACTCCCTCTTCTCTTCACTTCTCTCAAGCCTTTTTTCTTGCCAATATTCTACCCAAATCTCTTCCCAAGGTCCTCCCCCACGTCCAAAAGCTCCCAGCCTCTTCAAAATACAAAAACCTCCCCCCTTAAGATGTTCTCAAAGGAGGAAGTCTCAAGAGGTAAATTCCTCTTTCCAATTCCTTCATTTCTTTTAAGTTCTTTTCTTTTTGTTTCTCTCCTCACCTCCCTTAACCCAAATAGTATGATAAATCCAGTAACATAAATGTACTATAATTTTTTCATACTAATGGGATATTTCATTATCTTCTCTCTTTTCCCCACCTTTTTTTGAGAGAAATGAAATCACCGTTTGAGATGTGCTAATTTAGCACATTCAAGGACAATAGTTTATCAATTTCTATTATAATATTTAATTTTAGTCATGAAACCATTTGTGTTGTGGTTGAACCAGATTATTATATATTTAATATATCCTATTTTTATTTTTGTAATCCTTTTTTACAAATGGTATTAAATTATAAAGCAAAACATGTTCTTTGTAATCAAACCCACTGATTAACAAAAACAGTTGTCACTATGGTTTTATATAATAGTTTGACTTAAATCTAAGTCACCAAATTAAATTTAAAACCATTTAATCTCCTGGATGTTCACTAATAGCATATAACTTCATTTCTGGACAACCACTTCCATCTTTCATGTTTATCTGAACTTGAATATAAGTGAACATATCTTTTAAAACCAAGTAAACAAACGAGCTCGAACAATGAAATTGAACCTTATAACTAATCAAGAAAGACTTGAATGAACTAAAAAGGGTTATAATAAATAAATTACATATATAATAGGTTCTAGAATTATTAATTAATAAGCCTAATTTTTTTATTCAGTTCTTTAATAACAAGTGGAGAACACCAATGGATTTAAGGTAAGGGATCCTCTCTATTTCTCTCTTTAATCAATATTGTCCTCTATGCTATGCCATTTTATGTGTAATCCCTAATGATGGGGTATGTTTACACACCTCCCCCATACTTCCCTCTTTATTTATAATTGATTAGAAACCCCTTTTCTCTCTCATCAATCCCTCTTAGTTACACCTGATACCATGATGATAAACTGTAATGAATTCTACTCGAACTTCCTTTATTCCTTCAGGTTGCTCTATATTTCTTTTTACCAAAATATAGTTGTATTTTCTTTTTATTTAAAACTTATAAATTCTGTTTATATGCTCCAACTCATATTTCAAGATCCATCTCTCATTCTCTTTCGGGGATATACATGCTTTTAAGTGAATCCCTCCTTGATACTTCACAATAAGCACACACGTTTTAAAGGAACTTCCTGAATTTTTGCCCAATTTCAAGTTCACTCTATACTGTGTTTTATGACACCATTGCCTTTATAAAATAATTATATTTATTGTGAAAACCTTATTTTTTCAATTCTGGTTTTATATAAAATATTTACCTCTTTTCTATTTTAAAATCTCTATAGTATTTTCCTTAAAACCGCACAAAAATGTTTTAATGCTAATGTTTCTCAAATGCATTCCTTATATGTTTCCACTTCTGTTTGACATCACATACCATGTTATAATCCTATTTTACCCTATTAAAATCCATGTATGTTCTAATACTTTTCTTTCATGAACACTTTTATGATACGCTCATTGGTTATGATTTATGTCATGATTGTGGTACCTAATTCGTTCCATGGGTATCCTTATGTTTATGTATGGTTGATTATGTATGATTATTTATGTGGAAATATTATTTATGTGGTAATAATATTCATGGAAATTTTGAGATGGGTGCGATCAAATAGCACTCCAATGCATTGGGTAAGGTTATGTCTCATGAGATGAGATGTGAAATGGGGTTGGTGGTTATCCTTAACCCGTACTAAAATGGGAAATGGGATTGGCGGTTAGCCTTGACCCGTACCAAATAAATGTTTTATGATTCTAACACATTTATATGATTCCATTTTTATATGAACCCATGCTTATATGATATGATTTCATATTTTCCATGCTTTGGATATCTTTATGTCATGCGTCCTAACTCATGTGCTTAAGATGTATCCTTATGTTCATTCCCTTACTGGGCTTTTCAGCTCACCCCTTTGTTCATGTGTTCCCTAGGATACCCTATGAATATGTAAGGGCTTAAAGTAAGTTAGGATCTCTTTATGGATATTAAATAAAGAATTTTTTTTAGCCCCATGTTTTATGTTATAAGTACCTAGTCTTCCAAGACACTAGACTTAACAATCCTTGGCTTGTACTGTGATGTATAATTATGCTTAAAATTAGGCAATGTTATATGTAAAAGGCTTGGGTTGCTATAGGATCCATGGATTATTAGATTACTTAGACATATAATTTTCCATGGGTTATTGGACCTTTAATTTTCTATATATAGTCTTGGATAAAAACATGGGCTATGAATTCTCCAGTTCACAATGAAAATATAAAGCAACCTATATTGTATAAAAAATATTGGTTTAAAATGATATATATTTATGATATATGATATTTATTTTTGGTTTCCTTTTCTTTAACATCACTCTAATTCATAAAATATAAACTCATTTTAAATTCAGTATATATTCCTCTCATGTATTTTAAAATTATAAAAAAATCCACCTTTTTTATTTTCATTTTTATTCAACTTATGATAATATTCAATTTTATCCCTAATCCATCGATTCTTGAGAAACAAACTATAGTTAATTATATTTCAAAATAAATATTCAATTTTTTTACCCCATGAAAACTTGCATCATCCGTACAAAACAAATATAATTTTCACTGTGCGTTTTTAAAAGGCTGGCTAAAGGATAAAAACTTAAGGATTAAGGAACTTGAGGAAGAGCTTCAAGATATGAGTAAGAAGTAAAATAATAAGGGTTCCTACATTAATACTTTAGTAGGTAGCAAGAAGATAACTAATTTGGATTAAATAGGTAATGAGAATAGTACTACTAAAATTGGGGGTCATAGTTCTCAAAGAATAATAGAACCACATTGATATTTTTATGGTATAGTTAGACACGCTATGAGTGTTCATATTGAATCTAGAATCTTCAGTAGATAAGGTTGGTCTAATACAATCTTATTCCAATTTATAAAACACCATAAATTGTATTATTTTATTGGTAGATATTATATTTTTCTAACCTTGATCATATGACAAGGTATTATGGAAAAAATAAGAAGAAGAAGGTTCCAAAAGTGCCCCTAATGGCTTTTTTGTGGTAGAAATTATGGAAAGAAAAAAATATTATAAATAAATCTATTGAAGTGGAGAAAAAATTAATTGTTTTGAAATATTTTATAGAATAAATACAACCTAAGGTGTATCAAGAACCAAGTTTGGTATGCATACAACAACCCTCTTGGAAAGTGATTAAGTAGGTATGGAGAGAAAAGAATAAATAATAGGTTTATTTCCTGAAAATAATATAAGACAAACAAGATACATTCATAAGTAGTTTTATTCATACCACTATAAAGTAAGAGAAAAAAGTTGGTCGAGTAGCTCTTACATGGATAAAGGATCTTAGAAAAGAATATACATATGATGCATTGAATGTGGAAACTTATACTACTGAGATGATTATCACTAAGTAAATGAATACAAAGTCATGTAAAAAAGCAGTGTTCAAACATTCAAGAATGTTTTTTACAATTTTTGTCATTTAGTTAAAGACTTGGAAGTATATTAGAAGAAAAGGGATGTCTTATCAAGGAAAAATTCATTCCTATACTTGAATATGAATGCATGTACCCCTCTCCCTATGTAATTACATGTTTTAAACTGTTGATTGGAAGTGGTGTAAAATTTAAGGGGGGATACGATTCATGAGATGATTATGATGAAATAGAACATGTGATTAAGAAGAAATAAATTTAAAT
Source organism: Viscum album (assembly GCA_963277665.1). Classification (NCBI taxonomy): domain Eukaryota; kingdom Viridiplantae; phylum Streptophyta; class Magnoliopsida; order Santalales; family Viscaceae; genus Viscum; species Viscum album. The sequence goes on from OY728128.1 coordinate 843,030,410, forward strand.
ACAACAAGAATTATTAGGCCACAATAAAAAAATAATAAATTACTATATGGATTTGATCAGTCTTAGAAAGTGGAGTTAGGAAACCACATTGTGATTTTCTACTAAATCTAGAACTACATGAATAAGGTCCAACATTGGGATAAAGGATGGTTTAAAAGACTTATCTGATATATCTAGTGGTATCAAGAAAAATTTGGTGATCAAATAGTGTTTAATACATGTATTTAGTGGTATCAAATCACTAATGAGAAGAAAACTACTTGACAAGAATAAGCAACAACATTCATATTTGTCATGTCTATTTTTTATCAACTAACTATTTTTAGGATACCAAGAAACTGGTAGAAAATAAGGTTTATTTACCAAATAGTGGTGTTATTTAAATAAATATCAACACCACTTTGGTACTAACAAGTTGTATCATGAAGATATAGGAATTCAAGAGGAGTTTGTGGCATGTACTTAAATGTTGTTAAGACTCATCTTCAAAGGATAGAGTTTTATAGATAAAGGAGTAACACAAGTAACAAAGTAGCATCACAAGTTTTTCATTAATAAGTGCTAGAAATTAAGATAAAAAATGTTTTGTATCACACTTTTGGTATTAAATTTATTATTTATTGATGGATTATTTTTTAATATTATTAAGTTCACAGGAAGAGTTAAAGTTGAGAAAACTCAATCTGAATATGCCTGTGAGAGTAGGTGAGTGGCATACCTATTTTTAATTTGGTTGAGAGGGAACCCTTATATAAACCAAAATCTCTAGAATATAATGTCTTAAGGAAAAAATACATAAAGGCCTTGAGAGTATCCCAAAGTCCCTAAGTTCCATTATTTCCACCCACATTAACTTGTTACTAATAATTCTTGTCTATAATTTGTTATCACTGCCTCACATAGAAGTGTGTGAGGACTTCGTTAGCGTGCTCTTGAAAACCATTCACTAATACTAGTGATTGTTCACTTCTTTATGATAATCATGTATCCTAATTTGTATTTTACCACCCTTTAATCATCTTTTGTACCACTAGTCAAAATTTTCTCCAGTGGAAAGCCTAAAGGCCCAACATTTAATGGAATAAAGGCCTTATGTCCCAAAGGAACAATTTTATAGCCCAAAATCCCTTTTTTTATTGATAATACCACTAATATAGTACCCCCTATAAAATACCTACTAGAATTCCCACACTATTATAGTGCTACATTACTTCAACGATACCATAGAAATTCACAACCACCCAAGTTTGATGTAGGATTATGGGGTGACTTTACCACTAAGGTGATATCCTAACAGAAATTTATCTTATTAGGTGAGTGACATAGAAAACATTGGGATTTTTTAATTAAAATATTATTTACTAAATTAAGATCTGACTTAGTAGTCTTAAGGAATTTTTCAATGACTCAAATTCCAAGTGGTAAATTTACTCACTAAATTTATTTATAGGAAAGTACAACTGAGTTTGGAATAAAAGGCCTGAAGCATGAAGGATGTGTAATATGGAAGTAACTTGGATCAATAAATGATTTATAGGATTAAATAAAAAATTGTAATTTTGGATACTCAACAAGTGGTATCCACTAATTGATATCAACGGGAGCTAAATAGATCCAAGAGTTTAAGAGATAAATCTATTTTTTTAAGTCTAATCATGCTTTTGAGAAGGTTCTAAAAGAGAGTAAATTTTTTGGATAAATTTTGTATAGACCCATGTCAATTTAGATGTATAAATAGTTGCATGATGTAAGGGGATGAAAAAACTATCTAAATCTAGATTTTAGAAGTGATATGCTAGTAAGATCGTTCAGACATGCTTGAGAAGGGGTAAAATCATGTGCGAACATATTTTATCGATTCAAGTTTCCTATCCTTATCACCCATTTGGAATTAAACCTGTATAGATGGTTTTAGAATTATAAATCTATGATTTTTACTAGATATATGACACCAAATTCAATAATTGAAAGTAAGTTATGATAACATGTAGTATTTTTACAAGATTCATCCCCTCCTTAGAAACCTACTCCATGCTACATTTTGGATGTCCAAGGTATGGATTTTTCACAAGAAACTTATCATCATTGCAATTGGATTTATCCAGTGAATATCCCAAACCAAACACATCATCATCCCACTAGTAAGTAAATAACATCTCATTGTACTTCATTGGATGGTATCCCACTATTTGATCTCATATTTCCTTTTTCTCCACTAAAATTACATCTTAGATATTTTAGGGATGTCTTTACACCCATAATGAAAATATGCTTCCTCAAATAAATGAACTTCAACTACAAAGATATCTTCAAACAAATAATATGAAACTCAGCCTCTGAAACTATCCATGACATACATTTATTTATAAAATATATCATTGGACACTCAACTCAAAATATCCCCCCTTATTTTAGACCTAATAGGTTGCAAAATCTTGATACTCACTCACTCTTCCTCCTCTTCTTCACTTTATTAAGAAACATATTCCTCCTACTTCTTATTCTTTGAGATCTCGGTTATCCTGACTTCTCTCAACTCTCATTCAGTATAATAAAATTTTCTATTTTTTATCTTTTCTTATATTCTTGATATCCTCAAACTCACATGAAATATGAAACTACATTAAATTAATTATTTATTTTTCAAATACCATAAATGGTATGTTAATAATTCAAAATATTTGTTAGTGCAAAATTAGAATACCCAGTTTAAGTTTCCATCTATTGTAGTGCATTTCTTTTTTAACTCAAGGTGTATTCAAAAAATACCCCTAATAAATTATCCTCATTTTTGAAACATTTTCAAAAAAATATTATTTATTATTTAGAATGATCAAATTTTCTTCTCAAAATATTCCACAATCTACACAGTTTACATATTTCCATGGCTGTATAAAAAATTCACAAAAAAACATTTCTTCTACGGTGTGGAACTAATTATTCTTTCTCAAGATTTATGTATTATAAAAATTCACAAAATCCCATCTCATTTCCTCTCAAACCGTAATTATACAAGCTTGGATCACAATAATATAATATTTAATAACCAGGGGTTTGATATTTGATGGAACTACATCTACAATATTCATGAAAACCTGATAACTTCATTTTCTTATTTAAGAAATACATGTATTGGTTCTCCCCATTTCTTCTTACTCAAAAAAAATATTAGATAATGGATTGAATAAGATTTATTATGTTATTATAATGAAATAATTTATTTCACATCCTTGTATTTTTATATCCTCAGAATTAAATAATCATGGAAACTACTTTTTTCATTATTATTTGATAATACCTTTCCATGGATGAATATCAGCTTATCGAATCAATCTTGCTTGAATCACATGCTATTACAAGTGTTTCTTATATTTATACCATAAAGGAACATCTCTTTCATTATCTTAAATATTTTTATCTTCATCAAATTCAAAAAATAGAAACTTGATTTTTCATCCGGAAGAAACTTAAAAATTTTGGCTTTATGTTATGAACTTCAAAGCCTTATGATTTAAAAGACTTATTATGAACATTATATCTCAATTGAATAATTATTATGCTCAATTAAAACACTCAATATTCCAAATACAAACTCTGGTTAAGCCTTATGATCAAGACTTGTGTTTTGTCTTGAAGTCTTATGATTATGCCTTTGTAAATTTTCAGGAAACTTCAAAGACTTATGTTGAAGTCATGTAATTAATAGAATGACTTACATTCAGAAAAGTTAGAACCTAAAACCTTATGATCATTATGGAAAATCTTTATGCTTAGGACTTGTCCATTTTTCATGAAGTTAAAAATCCATATATCAATAGGTATCTTTGAACAAACTTCCCCTTATTCTTGGAATTCTCTAACTTCTATAAATCAAATAAAAACTTCTTTAAATGATTATTTAAACTATTAAAATAATTTCAAAACTCATTCAAATACATCTATATGGTATTTCATAAAATAAAATACTCAAAAAAAAAGTATTTCCATGAACTTCTCTTCCAAATCAGGTCCAACACTTCATTGATTAATCTTGATCCATCCTTAATCACATCAACCTCCTTACATGAGTATTATAACACTAATTTTAAGAACCAATAAGTTTTTTTCTCCTTGTATGGTATCTCCTTTTTGATCTAACTTTCAACCAATATTTGAACCTTGATTTACACATATTTATTTATATCCAAGTGTGTTGTCCAGCCGTAGGTTTAGTAGTCAAATTCTCTATATTTTTCTCCCTTATTTATAATATTAAAGACATGGGTTATTCACCTTCATAACTTTTCATAGACATGAAGACCAAATCAACAATTGTATGGTGTGTTATCCACTACCTAGAATATTTCCATCCATATATTCTTAGGTAGCATCATCTTTCACTTCCTATGGGTGGATTATTTCACCATCACCTGAGGTATCACCATTAATAAACCTAATTGATGAAAAATACAATCAAACGCATTTGGGTACTTAAATATCACCCTTTGTGTTTGTTATCAATTCCATTTCAATTATAATAAATCCACATTTTTCAATGTATTTATTCTCCCCCTAATTAACAATAAATGATGGGGATAAGAAATATTCTCTCCATGATTAACATAGTAGGGGTCATGATCTAATTACTTCTCCCCTTTAAATTTCTGATGAAACTTGAGATACTAATTGATATGTGTAGGGTACTTCTTCAAATACCTCTCCCTCCTATGATTTCCTCTGGGAGTATTCCAAAAAAACTTTTCCTTTTGAGAATTCCATATTCTCTCCATGTGAATTCTCTTATTGATACCAATTTTTAAAACCAATTTTAAAATTACAATGCACTGATACCATGAGATAATGAAATGTGTAAGAATTGTTTCTTACTAATTAGAAGTGATTTTAATAACTAAATAACAACATAGATCATATGATATTGACTTGGTATAAAATTTCTCTTAATAATGTGTCATTAACAAATAAACTCTAAGCCTACATGGGTTAATCCTTTGTATAAAACTATAGTGAAAAGTTTAGACAATAAGCATATCCATACTTTCACTACATATGATACCAGTTTCTAAATTTTACATTTTTGGGGAAACACATAAATTTTTTCCAGAAATCTCAAGAACATGCACTCATTTGAAGAAATATATCAAAAAAAATTCAAGTATATGGTCCTCCCCATTTGATTAAATAATCACTCCCTCTTACTAAACATAATATATATATATATAAACAAGAGATGGGAGAATGAAATCATACCTCATCCTTAATATTTGAAAGGGTTTGTAAAAATTTATATATTCAATAGAAATAATAAATATCTAGAATCTTTACACATTTTATAGATCCCCCTTAAGGGAATACTCTCTAGCCATCATCACATACTCCACCCATAATTGAAAGATCAGTAAGAAAACATGGGGAGATGGTGGATCTTTAAGCAGGTCTTTAACTTGAGTAATAAGGCTGAGAAAGATTTCTCAACTTGAAAACACCTACTCATAAATCTCTAAAGTGTTTATACCTCTGTATGATTGCACAATGTTTGGGTTTTAAAATATAAACATTAATTGGAATCATGGATTTCTTCTTTTTACAACTTCCTTCTTAGTTGGAGTAGTCTTTTAAACTTTATAAAATAGAGAAATATATTTTTTTCATCTTTCTCTAGATTTATATTCAACTCCAACTGATCTATCCATATGGTTAAGAAACATTTGGGCACATTCACATACTTGTTCTTTGGTGTGGAATCTTTCTTTGTAGTGATAGTCTTATAAATTGAGTTCATTCTTTCTTTCCCTTTAGATTTAATCAACTCATCTTATTAAGGAAACCATGTCAGAAAAATGGAAACACTATGACCAGAATTCTTTCACATTTCACACACACTTTCATCAACTTACCCTCTTTGATCAGGTTATCTACCTCTTCATTAGGAGTATCAACCAACATATTAATTTGGTTCTCTCTCTTTGATGGACTGAATTTTTTATTATATTTTTCTCCCTTTAACTTTGATATTAATTGACATCTTGAAGTTTTATATGGGGTATAATCTATTAAAATAGTAGAAACACTTCTTTTCAATTGGTTTAGCCTCCATTAAATTTTTATCCACTATATTCTTGGGGTTAAATGATTCAAATTTATTTTTAACATATTTTTCTCCAAAGGTAGACTTGTCTGGTTTGGTTACCTACTTCTCAGTTTATTGTGGTTCTCTCTTTTTTTGATAAATGGATTATACCAGCTAGGATTATACCATTATTAATCATAGTTGTGACCACATATGTTTTATAGATCATAAAATATCTTCATAATTTCAAATATGTTCTTCATAGGTAGATTCTTCATTTTTTGCAAGGTATGTTTCACATCAATAGGTTGTCTTTTTTCTATAGCCTTACTCCCCTATTTTTAAGAAATGTTAAACTTTTACATACTAAATTTTTATGCTATAAATCGATGGATGTGTTACCAAAACTTCATCTAAACTAACACCTTTCAATTAGACTTTTTTGTTTTCATTTTAGGAGTAGGTTTTCCAGTATGAAATTATGGTTTTTCTTGGACTGGAACCCCAAACCTTTGGGATCCTTTTGAGGAATAGTTACTATTAAATATTCTCATCTCTATACTTGACATATTGGTGGATATCCTATAATTTATATACTTCCAAGTTTTGATAGATTTTATATTTTCTCCTACACTTGTATAAGATTTAGATTTAGTGAAAGTAACTTTATCTAAATAGTGGGTTACCTTTTCCAAGAGATAGAGGTGGCTGATTCTACATATAAAACTGGGTTTTTTTCTATCGATTTTATTCTTCTATAATGAAATAATAATCTTAGAAGCTTTTCTAGCATCACTCCTTTTCCTAATAGATTGGGAAGTTACAAATGTTTTCTATTTAAAATTTTTTTAACTTGAATTCCAACTAAAATTACTTCATGTTGAGGGTGTGATTATTATCCTCTAATGATCTCATCCTTCCTTCCCAGTCACTTTCCATGTTTTTATTTTTAAATTCATGTATTTTACATCATTAAATTAAATAATTATCCAAATTCTCCAATCTTTTTTACTTAACTTTGAACTAGGAATGTATAACATCCATAAAGACTTTAAGTAAGCTCTCCAATTCATGGAGAACCTCTATTACCACATTCTTAAAAATTTATTTCTCATATTTAGATATTTTCAATTCTTCATCATATTAGAATAATATTTCATTATAAAGTATGTAATTTTCTTCTTTTTCTATAACAATATTTGTGATAATGTTTTAATGGATCATATTTTTGTCAATGCATTCTCCATTACATCAACCATTTCTTCTAGCTTTAAATTTTAATTAATTAATACATTGATGAATTTAAATATATAAATTTCCAATTAAATTGATACGTTATTTAAGTGATCCATAACCACAAAATTGATGTCTTTAAAAGATTTAATGAATCCACTTTCACAAATTAAACATGTTTCACTAGGGGAATAACAATTAGAATATTTAAAAACTAAATCTTTACATTTATGATTACCTTCAGCTAATGATATTTGCTCTTATTTTCTTGTTCTCTTTCTTTTATTCTTATCCTCTCTCTTATTATTATATTGAATTTTCTTTTCCAAAACCTCAATTTAGAACTGATAGGTATGAAGGATAAATATTCCATTCAATGATTTATATATCAAACATCTGAAATATCGCTTCTTATATATCAGCTAAAAAAAGTCCAATCAAATTTACCCTATAAATCTGATATTTGTTGTAATAATCCAAAAGATCTCAACTGAGAGAACTTAGTCTTTGATACCACTTGAGATGCATATAGGATCATGCGGATGCACCTAGGATGGGGGTGAATCAGGTGTGAACTTATTTTACCATTTCAACTTTCTTCTCCTTATCACCCATTTGGACTTGAACTTATGTAGTCAGTTAAGACTTATGGATCTATTTTTTTTAACTAGACATACAATAATACATGAAATAATGGAAAGCAAGTAAATATAGAACGAAATACTTTAACAAGGTTCGACCCCTCCTGAGAAACCTAATATTTTTTCACACTTGAGATGTACAAGGTGAAAATTATATACTACAAACTTATCATCATTAAAAGTAGAGTTTGTCAAGGATCATCCTGAAATAAAATTCTTCATAATCCCAATGGTAGGTAAACAACATCTCACCACACTTCATAGGCCAGTATCCCACCAGTTGATCTCATCTTTCCTCACTACTAGAAATGAAATCTATACCAATAGTTTTGAACCGTTGGTATAGGATAGAAAACCGTTGGTATATATTATACCAACAGTTTTCCAAATAGTTGTCTAGTTAGGCCTTGGTATAGGCCTATAATGACGGTTCTACTTCAATTGTTAGTATAGATCTCTATAAATGTCAGTATCCCGATGGTTTCAAAACAACTTTTGGTTTATATTTATACCAATGGTTTATTAACTGTTTGTATATAGTATATTTAATCAGTTTACTGATGTTTTTAAAACTATTGGCATGGAGTTTTACCAATGGTTCTAGTAAACCGTTGTTAAATCCATGAAAATCAACACTATACTGGCAATTTGAAACCGTTGGTATAGAGTTTTTTCAGAGTTTTTCACATCAGCCATTCATAATACTCTCAATTGCATATACCTATATACAACACTTAAAACAATACAAAAACACCTGTAATAGCACATAAAAATAGCAGACTCTTTCAACCATTTCATGTACTAGAACATAGTATTCCCCATTTCAATATTCATATGACAACCACTCTTCCAACTAACTCATTTCAATTTATTTGTTGAAAACATCTCAGAATTTTGACTTTACTCAAAATGATCACAAATATTTTATCATTGAGTAGTCACTAAAAAATATTTAACTTTTTTCAAAAGGAAAATATTTGTTGGTAAAAGTACATTTTATGTTGGTAAAACATTTTACCAACACATATATCCTTTCCACTAAACTGTTAGTAAAAACTCTATCACTAAATGTTTTTACAACAGATAAAATAGTTCTGTTGCAATTATAATAATACCAATAGATAATATATATGTTGGTTAAAGTGTTTAACAGATTCTTATGACACATTTTTCTACCGGTAATAATATTAAAAACATATTATATCTATTTATAAATTACATTTGAATAAAAATTATAAATTTTTATAGCTAGTAAAATTTCATATTATATTTATTAATTTATAATTTATAATTCATATTTTTTGAGGAAATTTAGTGAAAATTGAATAAAAAATACTAATTATATTAATAATGAAATGTAATACAAATTTAATCAATAAAAAAACACAGATCAATCCCTGTAATAGGATCCATCCCCCCACGCCCCCGAGTACCAGCGACCCACAAAAAGGATCCCCCCCACCAAGTACCAGTGTCTCATCCATGATCCAAGTACCAACTCTAGCACCAGGGAAAAACCTAAAGTAGATGTTATAACACAACCTTCAGCTCCATGATCTCCACCACACACAACTAAAAAGTATACCAAAATTGAACCAACTTCGGTACCATAGAGAAACAAATCACCACCTCCAATACCGGTGAGAAACCTCAAGTCACTACTTTTTCACACTCTTAAACTCCAATATCTACAACACAAAACAACCAAAAATAATACCCACAAATTAGTGCAAAATTTTTTGCATGAATTGAAACCAAAATAAAAAAATGGAAGTATAAAAAAATTATTTACATAGTGATCATTTTTCATCATCCCTATTGACATATCAAGGATTTGAGAAAATGATAGAAATTATTCAAATTGATACTCAAATAGTGAATTAGATAGATCCAATGAATGTTGTTCAATGAAATGAGGATTCTACTTACAAGTACTATTAGATAATCCTTGTGGATTTATCCCACAATGCAATCAGAAATGATACACATCTCAACTAGATCTGAAATCTGTCCATTAGCATAGGGAGATTTATCTATTGACATCAATATAGAAGGAATACAAGAGGCTTAGAGGGAAGGTAAAAGGTCCCACAAGTCCTGGCCATCTCGCAAGTCTACCTACAAACAAACACTCTTTCCCTCCGCCGTTAACGGTAATTTTTTTTATATTGTTATACCATGTCTCTTGATCTTCTATATTTATTGTCCAAAGGATTGTTTGTTTATCCTTATTTGTTATTAGAAATGTTGGGTCTTGCTACCAGATTATGATTTTTTGTGTGGGATTTGTTTTGTTTGATTTCCATGTGTTATATTATGTTTCCCAATGTTTTTGTTTAACCCCTGTATATTGGATGATTTCCTTCTTTGGTGTAAAGTATTTTATTTCTATATAAATATAGTTCATTCTGTCAAGATATTTGAATGAGTGAAAAAATAATTTTATCAGTTCAATAAATAGGAAAAATGTTTGCATGACAATTCCAATTACATTAGGAATATCAAATGATTGCAACAATAGTGAAAGAATTATATTGGAAGTAGCAGCGAAAAAAATATTTACAATAGTGGTAATTACAAATAAATTCAATCTTACAAGAACTCTTATAAACAGAAAATCATATATTCACATGTTGGTTCAAATAAACCGAACCAGAAAACATGAGAATACAACTTGTAATAATTCTCATAAACCAGAAATAAGAATATATACAACATATATTCATAAAAACAAAATCACCATACATGATAATATAATTCCATATTCAAAATTAATTCATAAAAGTAGGCAATGGAATAATTCTAGGAACAAATTAATATTTGCAGAATAAACATGTTCAAGTACATGTAACGAAACATATTGCAGTGAACACAAATTAATGTAGCAATAGTATGAAGTGATAAAATATAGAAAAGTATAAACTGAAATAGATTCAATATGAAACAATAAATTGGAACCATATTCAAAATAATTCAATAATGTTAAGATAGAATAAAACATTAAATAGAAATTTCTATCAAGATAAATTAATGAGTGGAAAAAATAATTTTATCAGTATAATACGAAAAACTTGTTCGTATTACAATTCCAATTACATTAGGTTTATCAAATGATTGCAACACCAGTGAAATAACGACATTGGAAGAATCAATGAACAAAACATTGACAACAGTGGCAATTACAAATCATTTCAATCTTATAAGAACTCTTATAAACAAAAAATCATATATGAACATGTTGGTTCAAATAAACAGAATTAGAAAACATGAAAATATACATCGAATACATGAGAAAGATAATTGACAGATTCATACAACTTGTAATAATTCTCATAAACCAGGAATAAGAATCTGTACAACATATATTCATCAAAACAAAATCATCATATATGAGAATCAAATTCTAGATTCAAAATTAATTCATATAATTAGGCAATGACATAATTCATAGAACAAATAAATATTTACAGAATAAACTTGTTTAAGTACATGTAAAGAAAACAATGGAAACAAACACAAATTAATGAAGCAATAGTATGCAGTGATAAAATATTGAAAGTATAAACTCAAACATCTTCAACATCAACAAACAAATTGGAACCATATTAAAAATAACTCAAGAATGTTAAAATAAAAGCAAATATCCAATATTATACAAGGTTAACAAAAAAAAGTGCAAAAAGTAGTAAACAGGTCATAAAGAACAAGAACACAAAAATCTATATCTTCAAGTAATAATAAATGATAAAAAAAGACTTACAAGGGTTGGAAAAATTACCATTGTGTGGCATTCCCTTGCTCACGCTTCAGAGAATGAGTAGATCTGCACCTGTAATCGTGAACAAAAACACACTGGTTCTGAAACTCACACATGAACAAGGGTGGTTCTAGAAATCCCATATGAATATCACTAAATCTTGAAGATGCATACACATAGATCTATTCCTAGAAATTATATAAGTGTGACACACAAACAAACCTCTAGTAATCACGCAGCTATTGGCATGAACATAACCACTAGACCTGCACACTTGCACCTGATCACCACCAGAACTCAAATCATCATGATCGGTTCTACTCGAAAATGTAGGAATTGGGGAAACAATCTTCACCAAACAATGTGCAGGGATAACAGGTCGGGAGATAGACTCGCTAAAAACTTTCACCACTAAGTTAGGGTTTCTCTAGAGAAAACCTGAGAGAAAAGGAGCGTCATCTAGAGTGAATAGGAAATATGACCTGTGGGGATATTGGGTATCCTACTAGAGGGTTATTCTGAAAAGGGGATTTTGTGTGAGGATGCTAGTAGGGAATAGGGAGGGGGTTCGCACGATGATTTCCGATGGTGACACTGGCTGGGAACAAGGGTTGTGAATATATCAACAATGAACACCAGACAGGAAGAGTGAAGTCCTGCGAGGTGGTCCATGAGGAATGTTGGGCACTAGGGGGAACAGAGAGGTAGTATTGGGTGAGGGGTCATGGGGAACAATGGTTTTTTTGGGGGTGGTAATTTGGGGTCACATTTTGGGATTTTTCTTGGATATATATATGTATAATGAAAAAATTATATATTTAAAGTATGATGTATCTATAAATTTATATTACCAATAAATATTAATAAATTATGGATATTTTAATTAATTATATACATTTTTTATTTAAATGATATAATTTTCATGGATAATATATATATTTATATATTCAATTTTTGGTAAAATATATGATATTATTGAATAATTTATTAGTAATTTATTTTTTTTAATGGCAAAAGATTTTTTGGTAACCACAACTAATAATATCATATTCATTTATCGATAAATCAATTGTCGGTATTATTATGATAAACAAAATATTTAAATGTTAATAAAATATTTGTTGGTATTGAACTACTAATATAAATAGATATATCTGTTGCTAAAAATAATTTTTGGTACATATAGTTAATATCAACACAATTTAATATTTGTTGGTATTAATCATTTTTACCAACAGATATATTATCTGTTGGTATTTTTCTATTGGTAAAGGTCACTTTTTTTTAGTGTCAATGGTGTGTTATCTACTACACCATGACATAGTTAAAACTTATTTTTTATAAAATGACATGAAAAATGCTTATTTCTTGGGTATAAAAGCTTGTTTACTTCTCATATGAGCATTATACATCCTTGTTGTGTTGTTATTATTGATTGATGAGTTTGGTATTTACAACACTAATTATTTTTTAAAATAGGTTATTGATGGTAGGTACTAATTTTTAAAAATGTATTTAAATGAATAGTTGTAATAAAATTTAGTAGAATTCTTACTCAAAGAGAGATTAAAGAAACCATCCATGAATTTATCAATGAATGGATCCATCATCATCACCCTGATGGTGAGAGACCAATAACCATTATAAAGTGGGAATGAAATTGGATAAAAATGGTGTCCCATAATTTAAAGAATGAAAAGAAAATTAATTGGAGTAAGATTCCTAATAAGTGTTATAATGAAAATGAATAACCTCAATTTCTTCAGCTAAGAGTTTGAGTGTATGCTTTGGTGGATCTTGTGACTCACCAAAGGCTGCACAGGTAGTGTGAAGGGTCATTGGGCATCCATTGAGAGTCAAATAGATTTCAATGTGATGGAATTGTTTTCCATAATTTTTTAAAATAATGTGTCTATGGCCACTTCCACAGGAAAGTCCATGAGTAGTGTAATAGTGCACACCACCAATTCTTTGAAAAGATGTCATGGAACTATGAGAGGGTGATAGGAAGATAACATGAAAGGGGATACTATGAGGGATCATGGACATGGGTGGTTTTGGTAGGGAGGGTGGTGCGTTGGGGAGGGTTTCATGGATAAGGATGGATAGGGTTGTGAAATAGCTTCAATACCATGTAAAAAGAGAATTAATAGAATCCAATTGTAGATAAATAAATAAAGATACAAGTAAGAACACTAACCTAATCTGTATTTTTAATGTTGAATCATACATTAACTATCCAAATACCATAATTACTTTATGAAAAAAGATGAAAATACATTGATAAAAGGTTATCTGATTAAAACTATATAGTATTTAGGCTACCCGAGACAAGCATAATGTGACCTACCTAATCACACATATATTCAATCATAGAAAATTAGTAAACATCAAATGTCAGTAATATATGTCAAAAATATAACGGATCAATTTTTCCCTTATCACTGTCACCGTCATCATCAGTCTCATCCTTGTCCTCATCCACATCCTCATCCCCATCCTCATCCTTGTCCTCATCCTCAACCTCATCCTTAGCCTCATCCTTGGCCTTATCCTTCCCACGTCCTCCGCCTCAGCCTCTGCCTCTCCCTCAGCCTCAACATCTTCTTCACCATCTTCATTGCCAGGAATGACATCATATAGACCACCACTAGAACTGCCACCTAGTGCACATATATTGAATGCATTGATGACATATATTCATAACACGCTGTTTTGATCTTTGGTGGAATTACTATACATAAAACATTCATCAGTTTCATAAATTTAGTGTTTTCCCTAGTAGACCATTCTTCCACCTATGTGGCCCTTTTTTCAGCATGTTCTTCCCATGACTTAACCTATTAAAACTCGGTGGAACTACAAATGGTACCTAAAGAGGGCCAATACCTCATCATTACTATACTCTTCCTAGGTCAGCATCGTACTTTCCCAGGGTTCTCATCTCCCAACACCTGATGTAAGTGATCATTTGGCCCAAAATTTTCAGGTTCCTGGGTGTCAAGGTCCTCTAAAGTATCCTTTTACAAATATAAATATATTATTAAGTTACAAAATAGATATTAAAATTTAAAATCAAAAAATTTAAACTTACAATATGTTGTTGTGTCAGTTCGTTAACCGCAATTCCATATTTTTTCCTTCTACTCGAGCAAAACAGTTTCGCTCGAGGCACACATCCTTCAATATTCAATACATGACTCTACAATGACATTAAATGTAGGAAAATATAATTAAAAATAGGTTACCAATAATAAATTTTATAACTAAAATTATATTAAAACTTTAGAAATTGAATAAATTATGGGGAAAATAATAGAAAGTAAAAGTCCTAAAGAAAAATTAGAAACAACTATCGTACTTGCTTTCTCTCATGATCTGACATCGTAGTACAGCCCAATGTGTGGAGGTAATTTTTAGCATCAATGTTTTTTTATTTTTTCCAAATGATTCCTAAATAAAATTAAATAATAAAAAAGATATTATTAATGAAAAACATGAAAATTTTCATTTAAATACCTCAAATGTGATTAATACCTTAAACTTGATAGCTATCCAATGAGTAGTCATTTATCGATACTATTCTATAAGATAATCATCCATGATAGGTACCACCTCTAACTCTGTGTTAACTCTAGCACATCATCCAATATATAACGTATGCTTATATGCTCTCCAAAGTTCACCTAACTCCATTAGACGTGCTGGTCGTGCACCCTCGCCATTGGGAAAATTAAACCGAATCTAATACCAAAATATTAATTCATATAAATACAAAAATAATATTATATTAAATACAACAGATTTTTTACCCATATTTGTGCCCAAGCATTATCCTTGAATTTTTTTTGGAAAATTTCTCCATGAGATCGAGCTGATAGGAATGATGTTGGAGTATTTGGAAAGTTTCGTCAAAAAAAATCTGACATTGCTGCCCTATTTTTTCGATCATTTAGTTGTCTTTGTTATCATCCACCATCAACTACATGTGGAAATTTCACACCGAACGCATGGGTGTATGCCCCCACCCCACTGCCTATTAGTAAATGTATATATTATGATAAAATATATATTATATCAATACATGTTATAATGAAAATAAATTGTGGTAAAAAAATTGTTAGGGTTCTAAAATATACCTACAACAGTCTAGTCAATGGGTGCCTTTGGATCCGCTGCCACTGAAGGAACATCACCCTATACTAGTTGAGTGGGTCCTAGTTTATGCTATATAGGCACAGACTATGTCAGATCAGGATTCGAAGAAGGAATGTAGAAGCCCAAAGAAAAATAATTATATGGTAAAGAAGATGGCATGGATGACTGACCAACTGCATAATATGGATGACGAGTGGAAATCATCATGGGATATGGTAAATATGGGTGAGGAGGCTCATGTATAAAGGGTGGTGAAAAGATGGGAGTCCTAAATATCTCGTGTGTCCCAAACGACACAACGGGATCATAATTTGTGGAATATGGTAAGTCAGTGGGAGGGGTAGGGTCTAAATAGGTACGCCGACTAGAGCGCCTAACTCTTATCCCCCCCCCCCCCTCATACCACTGTCCTGAGTATGGGGCCACTACTAGGATGCTCGTCAAATAACTGGCACCTAAGTGGTGGATCCTTCATAAAAGTTTAAAATAAAATTAATCACATGAAATTATATGTTATTGATATATATATTTTAAATAAAATACTCAAAACATGCACTAATAGGGGAATATATATCTCATCAATTTGAGGATTGTTTTCCATCATCTTTTTTCTTTGATGATCCTCATATGGTTTCATTTCCTTCATTTGAAAACAAATATAGAAGTAATTAAAAAAGGATAAATATTGTGTAACTAAAAAAATGAGACATGGATTTTTTTTCTTAGGTCATTTGGTTCATATTTTCAGTTAGGTAATTTATCTATTTTTTGGGTTAGGTCATTATTTTCATTGGTTTTTATTTTCATATAAATTATTTTAATATGTCCAATTCAATTCATCTAGTTTTTTTTTACAATTTAACTGTTTTGGTTTTGTTTGGTTTGGTAAGTCTGAATACAATTCAATTCCATATTATAAAATGAAACTCAAAAAAAACCACAACCAGTAAATATTAAAAATGAACATGAAGGTTTAGTTGGATAAAAAATATTTTTAATCAATATTAAATCAATTTATATATCACAAACTTCAGTGACACAAGTCGAGATAAACCAATAGAACTAAGAACATAGACGAATGCTTCTATATATTTTCCACCACAACTTCAGGTTCACAATCAACTCTAACAATTGAAGTATTGGAGTCATCATAAGTAATAAATGGATTGGGGACAATGGGAGCAGAGGTGGTTCCAATTCTATCATCACCATCATTAAAAATATATCTTGGGATTACTTCAATAATGACACCAAATTCAGGTCAAAGATAATCTTTGATATAAAAAACATGTTTCTCCATTGATGCCAATACATATGGTTCATCGATAGCAAGATTGTGAGTCATGTTAATAACTTGAAATCAAAAATCATCAATAAAGGTATCATGCCTCATCATTGAATCAAACCACTAAAATTTCAACATATTGACTCAATTGTGAGAGTAATAATCCAATATTATTATTTTTTCAATGACTCCATAATAAAATACATTTTCAAAATGAGGTCAATTATCCAATGCACTTCCATAACAGTCTGTTGTGGTAGTTACATAACACCATCATGTTGTGTTCTCGTGTTATTTTCTTGTTTAGTGATAATAAATATGTACCCATTGATCACAATTGATTTACATTCATGAACCATGGTATTAGAACCAAAATCCAAAGCTCTTATTTCCTCAGAGACGATGTCAGTAGGCAAACTCAATACCTAAAATATAAAAGAATATTAAAATTAATTAAATGATAATTTCATTTATTTATTACATCGATATTTCTACCTTAAATTTCAACCAAGAAGAAAAATCTTTGCTATGAAAAGTCTCTCTCCTTCTCAGAGATAAAGAATGTTGCTTTATATTTATCATTTTTTTATTTTCCCTATAGATAAAAATAGAAATATTTTAACAGATATGTATAATTATAAGAGTTGAGATAAGATATACATACTCAATTTACTTACTTGATGTAGTCATTGAAAAAATCCCAGTTGAACAACAATGTGCAATGTTCTATCTCCCTCTCTTCAAGGCTTAATGTCGTTAATGTATATAATCTAAGAATTCCTCCTATTTGAGGAAGTGATTGAAACCTGGGTTCAATTTTATCATATTACTCTTCTTCATTTCTCATTGGTATGTTCATTATCATAGTTAGATCAGACAAATACATTGATCATAAATTCATACATTCGTGATCCATGTAATCGTTTACGATAGAACCTTCGGGATGATTCCTATTTCAGACATAATATTTCAATGTTCACATATTTATTTCAGCTGGATACATCCAATAAAAATCTAAAAGTCCTATGAGAATTATTTTGGTTAGAATATGGATATTCAGATGCAGCATGCATGTGAAAAATGATAGATGAAATATTTTTTCTAACTCACACAAAATTAATGGTGTCTCTACCAACATTTTTTTCAAAAAAGACTTGGAAAACTTCTTAGCACAAAGATATCTAAAAAATGGCATAATCAAATAACTGACACCCTTACATTATTAGAAAAAAGATGACGGATTGTTATTGGAATCAACTCATGCAGAAGGATGTGATAATCATGATTCTTCAAAGATTTCAACTTTAACTCTCTTCTATTGGCCTGTTTTGATATATTTCTTAAATATCCATCAGGAACTTTAATAGTATCAAGTACTTCCAAAAATTGATTTTTTTATGCTGGTGTCATCACATAATAATCACATGGAACTTGCGATTTATTTTCACCAATACACACATGATGCAATTCTAGTTTGATCCCCCAATTCACCAAGTCATTCTAAGATCATAAATCATATTTTGTCTTCCCTTTAACATTTAAAAGAATCGAAAGAAACATTTCACATATATTCTTTTCAATGTGCATTATATATAAGAAATGGCGTAATAAATTGGTTGACCAATAAGGAAACTCAAAGAAGATACTCCTCTTCTTCAAATTATAACAGTTATCATTGGAAACATTCTCCCCCTTTCTAGATTTCATTTGAACCTTCCCAAATGAAAAACTAAAATCTTGCAATTCATTAAGCACATCAGTTCCATGCATATGCTGAGGTGGATCTTTGGTCTCTATGGTATTGTAAAATATTCGATGATTATTTATATATTGATGGTCTGCCGAGAAGAATCATAGATGTCCCATAAAACTAAAACTATAATGATATTTCAGTCTTCTGAATTGAGTATTGTTCATACAAATAGAACATGACAGTTTTCCCTTCGTACTCTATCTAGACCTCATTGCATAAGAAATAAAATCATTGATCATCCAGATAAGTGCAGCACACATCTGAAATATATCCTTTGAACAGGCATCGTATGTGCGCACAACCACATCCCAAAGAAGTTTCAACTCTTTTATTAAAGTTTTCATGTATATGTCTATATCATTGTTAGGATCAGAAGGACCAGATATAAGTATACTCATTAAAGTGAAATGTTTTTTCCTACACAACCATGGGGGAAGGTTATAAATGTTTATGAAATCATCCATGTGTTTTATGAAGAAAGCATCTACCCAAATGGATTAAAATCATCACATGAACGACCTAATGTCACATTACGCACATCAACTACAAAATCAAGATATAAATAATCAAATATATCCCATAAAAATTCATATGCAAGGTAAACCAACTCTTCATTTTTATTATTTCTCTTGATATCATTACATTACATTTTTATTTATATTTCATCAGACATGAAAAGATTCTGGAGTCTGAGGATCAATGGAAAGCACGACATTACGTTATCTGGAACACGTGATGGTGTTCCATCAGCTTTTGGATTCCATCAAGATGCTTCACATTTTATAAAATCATTTTTTAGTAGTTTCCTCCTAGAATAATCTACAATATTTCAGGAAATCATGAATTTTTTTTAAAAATCCAAGTTCTTTAACTAACTTTCATTTCATATAGTGGTTTGAGGGAATATCTACATCATCTGGAAGTTATTCCTTCAAGAATTTAAGAATGTTATCAATTATAGTATTATAAATACCATACATGGTTTTCCCATGAAACAATCAGATTAAAAATTCTAACTTTTTCATTTTATCACATTACAGATATACTGGAGTCCTCACAGTATAATTCAATTTTTTCACTCTATCAACATCATCATTTTCATTGGATGCATAATGTTTGCCCATATCAAATTCTTCTTGGATCGACATACTTTCCTTCTCATCACGGAGAATAAATGGAAACCGGTCATATATCATATTCTCTAATCTCATTTAGATCATCAGCATTTTGAGATTCCATTTTCTACCCATTATGTTACCACGCATAGTAGTTTGTTTGAAAACCATATTTGGTTATATTGTATCTAACTTCTTCATGGATCAACTATGGTTTTACAACAAAATTATAACATGCGCAGTGTCTGTGACCACAATCTGAAGCATTGTCAAATGCGAAATCTAAAAAACTCTCCAAATTTTTTTAAAATTGCTTGAGATATGATCAGTTTCATACATCCAACTTCTATCCATTCTGTAAAAAAAATTATAATAATTCATTTCATAAAACCAATAGTATACCGATGCATATTCTAATAAATTATTATTACACGATGAAGGTTCATACCCATTATAAAAAGATCACTTAGGGGAGTTATTTATATCATGGGTATGGTCATGGAGATTAGGAAGGCCAAGTGTGTGTAGTAGATTTAGTTATAATATTTTTTAGAGAGTTACATCATCCATTATAGGTATATTCTTGACCAAAACTACTCTTTCTACTACTTATTTTGAAAATGGTTCAAATTATTTATAATTATTTTTTTTAGAATTAATTTATCATTCCAGTTAGTTTATAGTTTCTTTCTCTCAATAGACTCATTAGGAATAATTTACACCATCTTCATTATTTTCTTGAGTGTATTATTATAGCTGTTAGCTATGGACATACATGGTGTGTCATGTTCCATAGGATGAATAGATTTTATGTGATCATCATGGTGGGATAGATGAAAATAATTCTTTCTGATTATTTTTATCAAAGGATAATATCATTCATTTCACGTAAAGGATAGAATTTTATGATGACATGTGAGTGGTAGGTTGATGTATGTAGAGTGGAACTAGATTTGAGATATATTGAAGATATTATGTCATTTCTGGCAGGCTTGGATTAGGTGGCACAATCATTATTATCCTCTGATATCTCTTCAAATGGTTTAACAATATCATAATGTATTTTTAGAAAACTCTTCAAGACTACCTCCATAGAAAGAAATTGACTTTTAGATAAAAATAATTTGTGTAGTGTAACCCATTTCAATTTCAACATATCATTCGGCACTGGTTGAGTTGAGGTAAATCAAGTTTCTTCTTAAGGTCATGGAGGTTGATTGATTTATTCAACTGTACACATCACTCTATTAGTTAGTGGTTGTGATTATGCTGAATAATGCTGAACCATGTGACCATGAAGAATTGATACCCAGTTTTGGGGATTGTTGATATGTTTGGCTAATTGTGATGATCATACCGGTTCTCTAGGAATGACTTATAGTGAGGGTATCATCATCTTAAAGTTAGAGTGTGATATTTCAAAGACAACCTTTAAGGGTAGATTCATAATGCATGAGTATCTTGTTGTTTCTCTTAGGATAAAAAATTCTATAGTTGTATTTATGTCTAATCATGAAATCATGTCAATAAAACTTAAATTTAAAATAAACTGAGGATAAAATAACTCATGATCATATTGACATCTTCAATATTAATAAAAATTATTCTATAACGTTAAATCAAAACAAAACCATAATAAAACCACAACCTAAAATGATATATGGCTTGTGTTCATAAGAGGATCATAATACACAGTGGGTAAAACAAAGAAGATTGTAGAGAAATAAAATAAAAAAAGCTAAAATAAATGGATGCATAAGACATAACTCGGTTATAACGTACTTATTTGAAGTGAAAGAACAAAAATTGCTTGAATCAAAGATAGATTCCCGGTTGGAAAGTAGGGTTCGTAGCTTGGAGAGATATCATTTAGGGAAAAATGTTATAGTTAGAGGAAGTGTGCTCGGGAATTAGGGTTGCCACTCGGGAAGTAGGGTTCACAGGAGGGATAGATCTCTTTTAGGGAAAAGATTGGTTCTGGATGGATGAAATCATCTCAAGTGTTTTTGGTGATTTTCTATCCCAATGGTTTTTTAAAATCATTGGGATTGAGGATATATCCCAATGGTTTGAGAAAAACGTTGATATAACTATATGTTGATCAAGCCTTTCCCAATGGTTTTATAAAACCATTGGGAATTTCTATGCTTATCCCAACAGTTTTCTCAAACTGTTGGAAAAATCCACCATATATTGGACCATACCAACAGTTTCAAGGAACGGTTGGTATAGGTTCCTTATCCCAATGGTTTTTTCAAATTGTTGGGATAGAGGCATTGGTATAGGTAGGATTTCCACCAGTACCATATTCTCCTATTGAAGTAAATCTTAGTTCTTTTAGGGATGTATCTACACCCATAATATGGATCTTATTCCTCAAATCAGATAACTTTGACTACCAAGATGTCTTTAAATAAATCACATGAAACTTGGCCGTTGAAACTTTTCATAACTTCTAATTATTCAAATAATATATCTTTGGTCACTCAAATAAAAATATATATTATTATTTGAGATCCAATAAGTTTTAGGGGATATGCACTCACTCTTTTTCTTTTTCTTCACTACAATATGTGGTTAATTTCTCCTACTTCTTATTTTTCTTTGAGAGATTCAGTTCTCTCGAATTCTCTTAACTCTCATGGACCAAAACAAAAGTTACCATTTATTTTTTTCTATTTTATTTTCTTCTCTATATCCTAAAATACACATTCATAGGTGGCTACATTAAATGCATTATTTCTTTTCTAAATACTATAAATGGTTTTTTGAGGAAAAAACAGCTACTAGTGTAAAATCACTATTATATAATACCCAGTTCAGGTTTTCATGTATTCTCATGCACTACTTTTTCAACTAAAGTAGTATTAAAAAATATTATTAATAAATGATGCTCATTTTTGAAATGTGGTTGAATAAAATATTCTTTTTTCAGTCATATTAGCTTCTAATTTTCAAAATATTCCACAATTTTTGAATTTTATAGATTTCTAGAGCTGTATAAAAATGTACATAGTAAATAATTTCTTATATGGTGTGAAACTCATTATTATTTCTCAAGATTTTAATATTGGTAAAATTACTAGACTTCTATATTAGTTCCTCTAGAATCTTACTCAAACAATCTTGGATCACATTGTTTTAAGCTTTAATAAAAACAAGCTTGAGCTTTGATGGAACTTCATCTGCATTATTCTTGAAAAAAATAGAAAAATTCATTTTATTCTTAAATAAATATATCCGGTGGTTATACTCATTAAATATTAATCAAAAAAATCTTGTATCATGTCTTTAATAATTTTGATGATGTTCTAAACTTGAAATTATAGCTTCAAAATATTCATATTTGTATTTCCTCAAAATTAAATAATTCTAGGAACTTTCCTTTTCATTGTACTTTGATCTTACATTTCTATGGACAAAGATCGGCATATCCAATCAATATTATGTGAATTAAAAACTAGTCTAGGTGTTTTTTATGTTTATACAATGAAGGAAAAACTCTTGCATCATCTCAAATAGTTTCAACCTTATCAGATTCAAAATCTAGAAATTTTATTTTTTTATCCAGCAACAACTTCAAATTTTTTAAAAGTGTTGAATATTTAAACTGGGGACTTCAAAGACTTAAAATTAACAATAATTATGATGAATACTATCACTCAGTGGTAAAATTATTACACTAAATTCATACTGTCATTATTCCAAATATAGACTCTCGTAAAGCCTTACAATCAAAACTTATATTACAGCTTGAAATCTTATGATCATGCCTTTGTCAATTTTTAGCAGGATTCAAAGCCTTATGATGAATTAATACAATTGGAAAAAAAGATTTATTTTAAAAATATTCAATAATTTAATCCTTATGATCATTATAGAAAATCCTTACTATCGTTATGTTAAATACTTATGCTCAGGACAAATCCATTTTCATGAATTCCAAAATCCTGATATTTGTAGGTAGCTTCAAACATACTTCCTCTATATCTAGGGCTTCTCCAACTTCTTTAAATCATATTGAAACTTATTCAAATTATTATTGTAACAATTAAAATAATTCCAATATCCTTAAAATACATTTTTGAGGTATCATATGAAATAGAATACTCAAATAAGAGTATTTATGTGAACTTCTCTGGAAGCTCAAGTGCAGCTATTCATTAATCAATCTTGACCATCAATAATCACATAAAATATTATCCAATATCTATATAAAATTGATTTAAAAACCCAATAATTTTTTTATCCTTGGATTGGTTATCCTTCTTTAGATAGCTTTCCTCCAAGATTTGAATTATGATTTACGCATGTTTAGTTACTACCAAGCAAGTTGTTCAGTGGAAAGTTCAGCATCCCACTTATTTACCTTTATCTTATTTGTTCAAACTATTTAAGAAAATATTTTTTCATATTTTTAACTTATCATAAACATGAATACTATATCAATAATCTTCTATTATGTTATCCACTTTCAATAAATTGTCCAGCTATATCTTCTTAGGTAGCGACATCTTTCAATTCCTTTGGGTGGATTCTTTCTTCCTCACCCAAGATATCACCATTGAAAAAAATAATTGATAAAAAATGCAATCAAACACCTTTGGTCACTTTAATAATCTTTATATATCCCTTTAAATATCTTTTTGGAGTTTATTAAGATCTAGAGCATATTTGTATTGATAAGGGTGGGATATTGGGAGTTAAACCCACAAATTACTATGAGTAAGGGGGTAAATATGAGTGAATCCCTCTATGGAGTTAAAATACATAGGGGGAGAATTTAACACTAAATCTAGAAGTTCTAAATCCCTTTGAATTTATTGAAAAATTGAGATAAAGTTATTCTATAAAATCTAGAAATATGGAGGATGATATATTGAATAAAAAGGGGGATATATTATTCTCATCCCTACATGGTTCATGAATTTTATGGGATATTGCTAATAAAATTTAATGGGGGAATTCTGAAACCATAAGTTTGTATGTTTTATTTTTTAATAATATTTTTTGAAGTGTTTGAATGGATTAGAGGATGATTCACATGGAGGTGTTGACAAGTGCATGAAGAATTCCATGGTTACATATACATAGAAACAAATTTTAGAATTTATAAATAATTCATGAATGGAATATCATGTTAAGGATTATATTAAAGTAATTTATGGTTTCCTAAACATCAAGTGCTTAAAAGTGATTCTTAGGTGTCCAGAAGATGAAATCATTGTAGTATGTTTTAGAAGATGTTCTCCGTTTCCCAAAAAAATATAAATTATTCTTTACAAGAACCAAAATACATGAAAAGGATGTGGTGTACATTGAAAGGTATAGAGGTTATGTCTATAACTCAATAATTATTTTTTTAGAAGGTTGAAAGAGATGGTTAAATATTCATCAGAAATTATCTTGGTATATTGGTCTAAAAGTTGGATTGATATATTAGGAAAATGATTCATTAAAAGAAATGGAAGGTATATAATCCATAATCTAAAAGGTGTAAAAAGTAAATATTTAAGTGTTGATATGTATTATAGAATTATAAGAAGACTTGTTGATTAATTCTATGATAAAAGCATGAAAAATTGGGTTTTTAAGAGTATAGAAAAAAATCATCCAACCTTAAGTCAGGAATCTAGAGCAAGGACAGCACTAGGAGACAACAATATCTATAGTCAAGACTAACATGGTGTGGCAGTGAAGCATATCTAGCATGGGTAAATTATAGGATAATTATAGTATAGTTATATTGAGGTATAATTGTGGGTAACAGTGGTTGTAGTGCAGGGTGGTGCCACATGAGTAAAATAAGTTAAGGATACCATGTTTTGTCTTGCTAAGTGATGGTTGTATAAAGGAACTTTTGATGTGGTATTTGGAAAATGTGGGGCACTACTCAAAATGTGAAACACATGGATAGAAGTAGAATGACATTGTATTGTGCATCATTTTCCTTATAAAGGGTTTTCATGCATGAGTTCCTGAAACATTGATGTCTTTATATGACTAGAAAGGACCATGGTAATGTGACCACACCATAGAGGAAGACCGTGGTGGTTGATCTTAGACCATGTCATGAGATGCATGTTACACTGTGAAGTCTTGGGAAATTCAAGTGGTTTTGAAAGTTCAATGACATCCATGTTTTGGAATATAGTTTTGTAGAGATAGATTAAGATTTTTTAGAATCCTTGTCCTAGGTTGAATCATTTTTTTAAATATAAAAGGAATATAATTTGTAATGTTCAATTAAATATCATAAGGTTAATTAGTGGTTATCATAAGGTTGATAAGTGATCATCATAAAGTTGAAATTCATAAGTTTGGATGATTGATTTTTTAAGTTTTTTTGACCTTTTTATGTTTGTTTGGGTTCCTATATAAGTATGATACCTCAACCTTGTAAGGTTCAGTAGAAGAGTTCATAAGGTTAAGCAGAATAGTTCATAAGGTTCACTAACTTTACAAATATCGACAGTTTATGTGTTTCAAATTGTGACAAGTACAAAGTATGAGAAGTTTTAGAAATATCATGATTCAATATTCATAGACTTAAAAGGGTTCTTTTTATCTATACTTATTGGATCAATTATTTCATGAACCAACCTATATAACTCGTCCAAATGGTACATGAATCAATCCTGAAATAGCCTGAAGGGTATTCCCAATCCCCATGGGTAAGAGACTAGTTCTTGGACATCAAATGAAATCAAGAGGGATTGATTTCACCACAATAAAAACCCATCAAGACAAATTAGTAGAAAAGAAATAATAAATATTCGATATACCAAACACTCCTCGAGATAAAAGCACTACAAGTAGAGAGATGAAAGTCCCAACAATGATA
This sequence comes from Viscum album, assembly GCA_963277665.1. Classification (NCBI taxonomy): domain Eukaryota; kingdom Viridiplantae; phylum Streptophyta; class Magnoliopsida; order Santalales; family Viscaceae; genus Viscum; species Viscum album. Next base: position 843,057,263 of record OY728128.1, read on the forward strand.
ATTCAACCATAGTTGTCACATAATACCATCAAATACATCACCATAAGATCACCATGTAATAGTTGGATCACATACTCCATCGGTCACCGCTAACTCCCAAAGTCCCACTAATCAAGAACATCCATCGCCTCCAAGTAGTTCTCTCCCCTTTCCTATGACTAGAATAATAAATTCTACATATTCTAAAAGGAAAAAGAATGGTGTGATCAGTAATATCCCAGTAGGATCTCACCAAGTATTACATAAAAAATCTATATCAAATAAACCAAATATTCTTAATTATAAATTAAAAATGTCATGGTAATAATTTCACAATTCATTACAAAACATGCTTTTCATATCATTTCAATGGCTAGTATAAAACAAGTACAAAATTGAATTTTCATCAAATCATGCATATATAAGAATCTTTTTCAAAACAATCATGAATAAATAATTTCCTAAAAATAAGAAAGTAATAATCATTTTCAATCATAGCATCATGTTTATAAGCCTCTGGAGTTTTTTGGATCAAGTTACAAGGTTTTTCATAATCTCAGTGAAATACAGATCCTGGTGTTCACACACATCCCTAGATCCACAATCCTAGGGGGAATAGGAGAATAATCCAAATAATGAAATATCTACCCTCAAAGTAGTTTAGTATCATTTCCATAATCAATCAAGTTATAGGTAATTTGTCACGACCCGTCCTCGGGGCCCGTGCCGTGACTACCCCAAGCCCGCCTTCCATAGGCCAGGGGCTGGCGACCAGCACCAAGGCATAATTCCTGATAAAAAAAGGGAAGGCATTGCCTTTGTAAAGTAAACAAACACCATAGAGCAAGCAAGAAGAAGTAAACACTAAGTAAAAACTGGGTACAACAGTAAGTGCAGAAAAGGTAAGTGGGCCAGAATACAAACCCAAACTGAAGGTAAAGTACAACTAGAAAGGGAAAACAACAACTGAAAGTAAAGCCACAGCCTCGAGCCGTCCACTGGAAATCTCACATGAAGGGTAGGTACAGACAGCCTCCACAGCTCCTCGGGTCCAGGCGTCCGCTCCGAGTATGCCCCGCCCAGTGATCCACCTCTGGGTACCAACCTGCTCCTCGTGCCTCAACCACGATCAGCGATGTCCGTCGTCTGCAACCAACACAACGTAGTGCGGGCATAGTCCGTGCAGGGGTGAGTATAAGCTACTCAGTAGGGACCCCGAGACCCCCGAAGGTCTCTCAGAATCCACAAAGGATAATCCAAAAAGGAAAGATACAATAACAAAGTAACATCTAACTCAACTTAGGTATATGCCCATACATATACCTAAGTCATCAATTCCAGTTCGCTCCAACCTCTGAGCCCAAGTTCGATCACATCCTCACAGGAAACCACAACCCAATCCACACAGGAAAGCATAACATGATCCACATAGGATATCAAGTCAATCATATTGAAGATAAGGATTGAAAGTCAAGATAGAGCTCACACAGTTATACTTCTTCATGATGTCAAAACCACGACTGCTGGAGAACTCCTCCTCTGTCGAGAATTGTGGACCTGCTACTACAACCACGTGCTTCCCTCCATGGGTCTGCCGCTACAACCAAGCGCTCCCCCACATAGGCTCTAGAGGTACTCCTTCTGTTGAGTACTGCGGGTCTGCCACCACAAACAAGCGCTTCTCCGCCCTGGGTCTGCCGCTACAACCAAGTGCTCCCCCTCATAGCCTCCAGAGGTACTCTTTCTGTTGAGTACTGCGGGTCTGCCGCTACTACCAAGTGCTCTTCCACCGTGGGTCTGCCGCTACAACCAAGTGCTCCCCCTCATAGCCTCCAGAGGTACTCCTTCTGTTGAGTACCAGGGGTCTTCCGCTACTACCAAGCGCTCCTCCGCCGTGGGTCTGCTACTACAACCAAGCACTTTCCACTGGGCTATCCGAAATACACTGAGTCGATAGATTAGCAGTCGTCAAGTCTCATCCAGCTACTAGGTCTCTGCACTCTGCTAGCTCGTCACCGGGAGGGTCCCCTCCACGAGCTACTGGTCGATACTCCAAGTATCACGAAGTTCCACAAAGAATTATCTCAAAGGACCGCCTCGTCATAGAGGTCTCAACGCAATAGACGGCACGTCAGTCGAACGCCCAGTCTGTGAGTTACTAGCCTTTTCGTCCGAGGGGCCCGGTTGGTTTCGTGTGCGAACCAACCCGGCCGTATCTCGACTATACCCCGAACTCTCATAGGGCATGCTCGTAAGGACCATTTCTCAACGTGATCACCAACGCCGCTGACGGTTCGTCAAACGGACGTCCGGTCTGAAAGCTATCAGCTTTTCCGTTCTAGGGGCCCGGTTGGATTTCGGGTTCAATCCAACCCGGCCATTATCCAACTACATCCGAAACTCAGGAAAGGCATGCCAAAATTTTCTTCTCATCAAGAGGAATCAAACAAAGTCGACGGCGCGTCAATCGGATGTCTGAAGCTCAAGTTATAAGCGTTTCCGCTCCGAGGGCCCGGTTGGTTTCGTGTACAAACCAACCCGGCCGAATCCAAAGTACTTTGAAACCTTGAGTGTAATATACCGAAACGACCGTCTCGATCCAAGGATCGCATCACCGCTGACGGTGCATCGATCGGAGGTCTGCAGCCCATGTTATGGGAAAAATACCGTGAGAGGTCTGATATTAGGGGGTTCGGGCCCGGTCCGACCCGGCCCGGTACCCCCTGGGTCGGCCCGAACCGGGTCGACCCGACCTGGGTCTGGGTCCGGTCCGCTTGGGCGCATCCCGGCCCGACCCGGCCTGGGCGTGGTCCGGCCAGGCGGCTCGGCCCGGCGCACTGGCGCTGGCCAGGTGGCCTGGCGGCCAGGCGGCTCGGCCGGTACAGTCGAGCGAAGAGGGGGGGGCGTTGCCCCCCGCGTAGAGAACATGCGGCCCCCATGTGGGGGGCCGCACCTGCTGCCCAACCGGGGGTTACGAACCCCCGGTTTTCCCCTGACCGTTCAGCCCGCTCTGGCCGGCCGGCTGCTGCCGCCACGGGACCGGCAAGGGACGGTCCCTCTGTTCCGACGCCGACGGCCCGAAACCGGCCGCCGGTCCCCCTGCTCTGCCGCGGCCTGGAACCGGCCGCGGCCTTGGTCCGTCTGGCGCGGTGCGACGGCGCCGCACCCCTCCGACGTGGCCCCGCTCCGGCCGGGGTGCTTTTGTGGTTCTTCGGCGCGACGGCGTCGTGTCTTTGGTTTGTCTTCAACGGCGTGGCGCGATGGCGCCGCGTCTTTGGTTCGTCTTCAACGGTGCGGCGCGACGGTGCTACGCTTCTCCCCCTTTCCTTAATAATTCTCGCACGGTGCTTCGGCACCGCGTTGCCTTGCTCGTGCCGCAACAATATCAAACAACCAAAAGGGAGAAGAGGGTCGGCCGTGTTCGTGCGGTTCGACCCCCTCCCGTTATTGCGGTAACAGGCGGCTCCAATAGAAATGAAGAAAGGCAACGAAATAATTCATGAACAACAATTAAAAATAAATCCCTACCTCATCGAATTCGATGAGCGAGGATTCATCGCGGAATTAACCGTCGCGGAAGAAGGCGTTGCGGAAGGAGGATCGTCGCGTCGCGGAGAAAGTATTCTTCGGCGTCGCGTCGTCGATCTCTGAGGATCCGGCGTTCTTGTCGACCTTCGTCAGAGGTCGGCGTTCCTCGCGTTCTTCGCGTTCTTCGTGAGGAAGAGAAGATCTTCAAGAGCCTGAGTGAAAACTCCCTAGCCTCTCAACACCCCATCCCCATAAAAATAAGAGTTGTCTTATTTTTATTTCAGAAGTCTTGCGTTTTAAAATTCAAAAACAAAAGAAACGATTAAGTGAATTAATTTCAACGCTTAAACCGGCACATTAATGAGGCGTTTCTTAACCAGAATAAACGCAAGGGTTGACTTCATTAATAGGGGGTGCGGGTGCGTTTTTTAAAAGAAAATAAATGGTGGGGATCGTGTGGGCCCCACCTCACAAATATCCTACCAAGTGGGTAGGATATTGTGGGTCCCACATCATCCACTTAACTTAAGTTAAGCAAAATAAAATAAAAATCGGTTGTACCACTTTTATTTTATTTCTTAACTTAACCCCAAAAATTAAAAACCACACCTGAGCAAACGCAACTCCAGAAAAGATGTTTCTAAGAAAATACCGGCGATGTGATTCCATCGGTGCCCTCGGAATTTGATTCCGATCACCGGTTCAAAAGTTAGAAAAACCCGCTCGTTCGTTCACTGAACGTACCCGAGCTAAAATTCGGAAAAAGATTCCGGGCACACTGGGCCTCGGAATCAAGTGTCGTCAGAAACTGCATTCTTGTAAAATTCCAAATAAAATTAAGAAAAAAAATTTCCCTTAAATTTTTATGGGTCTTTACATTACTCTCACCTTAGGGCTTTACGTCCTCGTAAAGCTTTAAAACAAACTAGGGTTACAAAAGTGGTACTGAGCATGCATCTGAGTCTTCCGCTCCCATGTGATCACCTGGAGGTTTCCGTACTGCCAGTGAAAGCGCACCCGAGGAATCGACCCATCCTCATAGGACTTGCTCCTGTCGTTCCTTGATCGCCACTGGAACCTCCGTGAGGGTCACCCCATCGCCCAAGTCCAGCTCCTCATGGTCGATGAAAACCGAAGGGTCGAGCTCGTATCTCCTCAGTTGAGATACATGGAAGTCGTCGTGCACCTGTTGCAACTGAGGTGGGTGGGTCAAGTGGTAAACCACCTCACCTACCCTGCTGAGGACCTAGAAAGATCTGTTGAACCTCGGTGATAACTTGTCGCCTCAGCCACATCATCGTAACTCACGTCGAGGTGAGAACCGTAGGGAAACTTGGTCGCCATCCTCGAACTCTAGTGGTCTCTGCCTCCTATCAGCACTAGACTTTTTCCAGCTCTGAGCTGTCCTCATCCGCTCTTGGATGGCTTGGACCTTTCTGGTCCTACAAGAGCTTCTGAGATTTCTTCTTTGCCGATAAGAGAAATCTGGTCTCATCCTATGGATGTACCATGTTCTTCGCCTAATACAGTCAATCCCGACATGGATGATACTAACCCATACCAAGGATGACGTCGTAAGGCCTCGACGCTTCTACTAAGAGATCCAACCGTTACTCTTGCCTCCAAGGGTTGAGTCACACTATCGGAATCAGTGTGTGGTCACTGGGTCTCCTCCAGTAGGTATCTCAAAGTGAGGTTCAAGTAAACAGTTTTTAAACCAGAACCTCTTAGTAACAACATAAAGAGAGGACAGTAAGGTAAACGCCACGAGAAAGGTGTCTTTTATTACTGCAGCTCAAAGTACAAAGACACAAAGCATCTACAAACAAACATCAACAAAGCTAGAAGCAGCATAAACAAAATTCTCCAGGTATGGAGCTAGTCCCGCTCCTGTCCATATGCTCCCGGAGCTCCATGATCATAGGCCTCAGCTGCCTGAAGCTGAGCTCTCCCATGTCCACCAGTTCCCTACGGTCGGGGTTGACCTCCTGGTTGTGGTGGTGGCAACACCTCGAAGCGTTGTCCACCTCTAGTTGCACAGCCAGCTCCCCTGCCACGGTCTCCTGCTCCATGTGGTCCTCCTCAATCAAACCTATGCCTCTGCCTGGGAGGTCCTTCGTTCATCTGTTGGTCATCCGTATGGCGGGTCGGACAGTCACGAGCCATCTGACCAACCTCGCCGTAGGAGTAACATTGTCCGCTCATGGTAAGTCGTTGTCCACCCCGAGTGCCTCGCACAAATGATCCTGTGTTGTGTGGTCGACCACCTATAGGTCTAGTCCTCTTGGACCCCTGTGTCATCTATCTACTGCCCGCTGCAGAAGACTCTTCCGTATGCCGGCTAGTGGTGGGTCATGCTGCTAGAGACTGCTCAGCAAGGAAACTCTACACTAAGAGGGCTCGCTCCAACACCCCTATCTATGTCGGAATGCTGTGAGAAAAAACTGAAGCTCTGATCTCTCGCCTGAGCCCCTGCTCGAAGGTTCTGGTCCTGAAAAATGGGTCTCGTACCATGTCTGTCGAATAGCGCGAGAGATCGGTAAACCTCGCCGCGTACTGGGCTACTGTCATGCTGCCCTGCCGCATCTACAGTAGCTCTTGGATGCGCACCGCACAGAGGGTGGCTAGGATGAACTCTGAGTGGAAGAGGCTCTCAAAGTCCATCCAGAGGAGAGATGCCTCATCGTGCACCTGGATCATCAAGCTCCACCATCTGCATATTGCCGCGTGCAGGAGACTCGCTGCGAGGATCACCATGAGGTCTACTGGTGTCCTCACTAACCTGAAAACCCATACAACTGCCTCCAGCCAATCCTTGGAGGCCTGAGGGTCCGTCTCCCCGTGGAACCTGGGCGGTCACTGGCACTGAAACTCGTGCAGTGCACTAAGGCGACGTGCACCGTCAGTGGCTGGGGCTGGTAGCATCGGTGGCTCGGCGGGTAGAGGTACCGCCGGTGCCTCTGCTGTCAAAGGTCCATGTTCCGAGGCCTCGTCGCTTGGTGGGCTGTCGTCATGCACAAATCTCGAAACCCTAGATGGTTGTCGTCATGGGGCCATCCTGAAAAGAAACAAGTGTGCCACGGTAAAACATTATAACTGGTGAGCTGACACAAAGTAATCACAAAGAAAACTTGAAACACACATGCAATCAATGTTTTCGTGCATTAAGTCGGAAATCAGAAGTCAGGGTCCTGGTGTACGGATACGTCGGCCGCCGCACCAACACTGGACTCCCTGGACTGATAACCACACTCAATACTCTTAACACTATTGCTTTACATAGAAAAAGATCAGAGTCCTGAGTTCTGCGGTAGAACTGAACACCTTTGATACCAATTTATCACGACCCGTCCTCAGGTCCCGTGTCGTGACTACCCCAAGCCCGTCTTCCATAGGCCAGGGGCTGGAGACCATCACCAAGGCGTAATTCCCGATAAAAAAAGGGAAGGAATTGCCTTTGTAAAGTAAACAAACACTATAGAGCAAGCAAGAAGAAGTAAACACTAAGTAAAAAATGGGTACAATAGTAAGTGTGGAAAAAGTAAGTGGGCCAGAATACAAACCCAAACTGAAAGTAAAGTACAAATGGAAAGAGAAAACAGCAACTAAAAGTAAAGCCGCATCCTCGATCCATCCACTGGAAATCCCACCTGAAGGGTGGGTACAGATAGCCTCCACAGATCCTCAGGTCCATCTGTCCGCTCCGAGTATGCCCCGCCCATTGATCCACCTCCGGGTATCGACCTCCTCCTCGTGCCTCAACCACGATCAGCACTGTTCGTCATCTGCAACCAACACAACGTAGTGCGGGCATAGCCCGTATAGGGGTGAGTATAAGCTACTCAGTAGGGACCCCGAGACCCCCAAAGGTCTCTCAGAATCCACAAAGGATAATCCACAAAGGAAAGATACAATCACAAAGTAACATCCGACTCCACTTAGGTATATGCCCATACATATACCTAAGTCATCAATTCCAGTTCGCTCTAACCTCTGAGCCCAAGTTCGATCACATCCACACAGGAAACCACAACCCAATCCACACAGGAAAGCATAACGTGATCCACACAGGATATCAAGTCAATCATATTGAAGATAAGGATTGAAAGTCAAGATACATCTCACACAGGTATACTTCTTCATGATGTCAAAACCACAACTGCTGGAGAACTCCTCCTCGGTCGAGAATTGTGGGCATGCTACTACAACCAAGCGCTTCCCTCCATGGGTCTGCCGCTACAACCAAGCGCTCCCCCACATAGGCTCTAGAGGTACTCCTTCTGTTGAGTATCGCGGGTCTGCCGCTACAACCAAGTGCTTCTCCACTGTGGGTCTGCCGCTACAACCAAGCGATCCCCCTCATAGCCTCCAGAGGTACTCCTTCTGTTGAGTACTGTGGGTCTGCCGCTACTATCAAGCGCTCCTTCGCCGTGGGTCTGCCGCTACAACCAAGCGCTCCCCCTCATAGCCTCCAAAGGTACTCCTTCTGTTGAGTACCACGGGTATGCCGCTACTACCAAGCGCTCCTCCGCCGTGGGTCTACCGCTACAACCAAGCGCTCCCCACTGGGCTATCCGAAATACACTGAGTCAATAGATCAGCAGTCATCAAGTCTCAGCCAGCTACTAGGTCTCAGCACTCTAGTAGCTCGTCACCAGGACGGTCCGCTCCACGAGCTACCAGTCGATACTCAAAGTATCACGAAGTTCCACGAAGAAGTATCTCAAAGCACCGCCTCGTCATAGGGGTCTCAACGCAACAGACGGTGCGTCAGTCGGACGCCCGGTCTGTGAGTTACTAGCCTTTTCGTCCGAGGGACCTGGTTGGTTTCGTGTGAGAACCAACCCGGCCGTATCTCGACTGTATGCCTAACTCTCATAGGGCATTCTCATAGGGACCATTTATCAACATGATCACTAACGCCACTGACGGTTCGTCAAATGGACGTCCGGTCTGAAAGCTATCAGCTTTTCTGTTCCAGGGGCCCGGTTGGATTTCAGGTTCAATCCAACCCGGCCATTATCCAACTGAATTTGAAACTCAGGAGAAGCATGCCAAAAGTTTCGTCTCATCAAGAGGAATCCAACAAAGTAGACGGCATGTCAATCAGACATCTGAAGCTCAAGTTATAAGTGTTTCCGCTCCGAGGGCCCGGTTGGTTTCGTGTACGAACCAACCCGGACGAACCCAAAGTACTCAGAAACCTTGAGTTTAATATATCGAAACGACCGTCTCAATCCGAGGATCGCATCGCCTCTGACGATGCATCGATTGGAGGTCTGCAGCCCAAGTTATGGTTAAAAGACCGTGAGAGGTCTGGTATTAGGGGGTTCGGGCCCGGTCCAACCCGGCCCGGTACCCCCTGGGTCGGCCCGAACCGGGTCGACCCGACCCGGGTCCGAGTCCGACCTGCTTGGGCGCGGCCCGGCCTGGCGGTCCGGCCGGGCGGCTCGGCCCGGCGCGCTGGCGCTGGCCAGGTGGCCAAGCGGCCAGGCAGCTCGGCCGTTACAGCCGAGTGAAGAGGGGGGGGGGGGGGGGGGGCGCGCTGCCCCCCATGTAGATAACCCGCAGCCCCCATGTGGGTGGCCGCACCTGTTGGCCGATCGGGGGTTATGAACCCCCGGTTTTCCCCTGACCGGTCGGCCCGCTCTGGTCGGCCGGCTGCTGCCGCCACAGGACCGGCAAGGGCCGGTCTCTCTGTTCCGACGCCGGCGGCCCAGAATAGGCCGTCGGTCCCCCTGCTCCGCCACGGCCCAGAACCGGCCGCAGCCTTGGCCCATCTGGCGCGGTGCGACGACGCCGCACCCATCCGCCGCGGCCCCGCTTCGACCGGGGTGCTTTTGTGGTTCTCCGGCACGGTGCGACGGCGTCGCGTCTTTGGTTCGTCTTCAACGGCGTGGCGCGACGGCGTCGCGTCTTTGGTTCGTCTTCAACGGCGCGGCGTGACGGCGCTGCGCTTCTCCCCCTTTCCTTAATAATTCTCACGCGGTGCTTCGGCACCATGTTGCCTTGCTCGTGCCACAACAATATCGAACAACCAAAAGGGAGAGGAGGGTCGGCCGTGTTTGTGCGGTCCGACCCCCTCCCGTTATTGCGGTAACAGGCGGCTCCAATAGAAATGAAGAAAGGCAACGGAAGAATTCACGAACAACAATTAAAAATAAATCCCTACCTCATCAAATTCGATGAGTGTGGATTCGTCGCGGAATTAACTGTTGCGGAAGAAGGCGTCGCGGAAGGAGGATCGTCGCGTCGCGGAGAAAGGATTCGTCGGCGTCGCGTCGTCGATCTCTGAGGATCCGGCGTTCTTGTCGACCTTCGTCGGAGGTCGGCGTTCCTCGCGTTCTTCGCGTTCTTTGCGTTCTTCGCGAGGAAGAGAAGATCTTCAAGAGCCTGAGTGAAAACTCCCTAGCCTCTCAACACCCCAACCCCATAAAAATAAGAGTTGTCTTATTTTTATTTCACAAGTCTTGCATTTTAAAATTCAAAAACGAAAGAAACGATTAAGTGAATTAATTGCAATGCTTAAACCGCCACATTAATGAGGCTTCTCTTAACCAGAATAAACGCAATGGTTGACTTCATTAATAGGGGGTGCGGGTGCGTTTTTTAAAAGAAAAGAAATGGTGGGGCTTGTGTGGGCCCCACCTCACAAATATCCTACCAAGTGGGTAGGATATTGTGGGTCCCACATCATCCACTTAACTTAATTTAATAAAAATAAAATAAAAATCGTTTGTACCACTTTTATTTTATTTCTTAACTTAACCCCAAAAATTAAAAACCACACCCGAGCAAACGCAACTCCGGAAAAGATGTTTCTAAGCAAATACCAGCACTGCGATTCCATCGGTGCCCTCGGAATTTGATTCCGAGCACCGGTTCAAAAGTTAGAAAAACCCACTCGTTCGTTCACTGAACGTACCTGAGCTAAACTTCGGAAAACGATTCCGGGCACACTGGGCCTTGGAATCAGGTGTCGTCAGAAACCGTGTTCTTGTAAAATTCCAAATAAAATTAAGAAAAAAAATTTCCCTTGAATTTCTATGGGTCTTTACATAATTAGTTTTACCCAACATGTATGTACTCCTCCTAACTGACTAGGCTCTCATGTACTTCAAGTTAATCAATCATACAAGGGGATATCATTCATTTTAATCTATCTCAAATCATTTCAATCAGCCCCAATTTCAAGTTTCAAAACATGTCATTTCATTTCAAAAAAAAATTATCAAATTCTTTTCATCAAAAATCATACCTTTGAAATCAATTCATTTAATTTCAAAAAAATATAACATTTCATGTATTTTATTCTAAAAATTCATTATCAAATCATGCTTCAAATCATAAATTTCAATTTAAGGTCGTTTTTCAGAATTTAAAATTTTAATTCAAAATCCATTGTCAAAGAGTTTTCATCACACACACCATGTCATTTAATAATCATTTATGAAAAGGACTCAAACCATGCTTCAAAAATAAATTGGAGATCCATTTCAAATCAAACAGCCAATAATAGTTTCAATTGAATGGAATTGAATTATGAAACCACCTACCTCAACTCACAGTCTTACTAACAGCCAAAAGGGATGCATAATTAGAGAAAGGATAGAATGTTGAAGGTATGATCCTAGAACCACAATTCTTAAATAATAATATCCAAATCATCATCTCTAGAACAAATAGAGAGATAGATAGAGAGAGATAATGAATACCTCAACAATTCTTGAAGATCATATAACAACCAATAGAGATCCAGACAACGAAACCCTATTCCATGATATATTTATAACAAAAACAATTAGATCATGTCATAAACCATAGATCTAGCATCAATATCCCTAATATATGGTTTTTTTCAAGAACAGATGGGTGGATCTATAATTATAAAGAATAATGACAAGAAACAGGGTCATGCCTTTGAAAATCTAGACCCTACACCCTTAGATTATTTGACCATCATCATTTCATCGTGAAAGTTTTCACTCCTAAAAAATTGAAACATGAAGAAAATAAAGGAATATTTCTTTTTTAAATAAGATATCTTCATGTAATAACTAGAGTGATTATTCAAAATATAGAGTCATGTTTGACCACACTAAAAATGTGTAGGACACTTGTCAAGATCATAGAGTTTGGAGGAACTGGTTGTGATCCACACTATAGAATGTGCATGAAAAAGTATAATTAAATTTTTGGAATTATCATCATTTGAAGAGTAAGTTATGTTGTGATTCAAAGGAGGCACAAACTCAACCCTCTCCATTGATGAGTGGATTCCATCTGGATTGTGGAATGATAAAGCAAGAAACTTAGAAGACCAATTGTGCATCTACCTAGAGTTAAAGATGTATAAATTTATGCACTTTTTGATTATTGTAGAGATGCCAACATGTCTATAAACTATTGAAGATCTCCTTGAAGCAGTGAACAAAGGAAAAGAGAATGAAATAAGCCATGGTTGAGGAGTGACTAAACCCAAAACTTTGTAAGGTAATGATCTTTGGTGTGGAGTGACTATGATTAAAATTATACCCACCAAACTAGTATAGATTAGTGTATTTTAAAACATTGAAACATTGTCAATGTGTGCTCCTTATATGTATCCAAGTGCGGATGAAACAAGTAAAATATTTGTGTAATATGCATGATTTATTTATTTTCTAACATGCTTAATCATTGGTGGGGTTGTGATTGAAAGGGATTAAGAAAAAGGTTGAGCATGGTTCTTGTAAATGCGAGGACAAGATCCTAAAGGGAAATAATAATATAAAAATTGTTTAAAGATAAAAAAGTTTAAATTTCATGAGACCTTGATTCACCCCCTATCATGGATTTTATGGTTATAATATTTGAAAAGGGTTTGGTTGAAGTTTTACTGATAGACCAAAACCATGCCATGTTAGAGTATACATTGCATCATGATTTATACCATGTTGTAATAAAATGATTGGAATTATTGATCATGGTCTTCGAGATGTGTTTCACGCGTATGACTTTACACCATGATTTTTGACCACATTGTAGTGAACCTTTGGGTTTATATGCATGATTGAAAAATAATGAGTTTTCTTGAAACACTTTATGGTGGATCTTGTGGTTGGGGTTTGGGAATTCAGAAGTCTTATAAAAAATGGGATATATAATGAAAAAATTGGTGTGGTAAAAGGCATTTTCCAGAAATGATCAGGATGACCATGGTGTAATGTATTTTACTGATTGTGGTTTGTAGTAAGTTTTGAAAAAATACATATGTGTCATCACTACAGAAAAATAATTTAGCCTCATTTATATTTGATATTATCCATGTTTATAAATGTTACAAATGTAATTACTCATGTGTCATAGAAACGTAGTTAAATGAGGCATCAGTAAATTTAGTCATATTTCTAGTCCCATTTAGTCATGTTTATGGTAAATGCTAATAAATGGTCTCTCATTTACCTATGATTTTATAAAACTGGGTAAATATATATACATATTCTATAAATTAAATTTAAGATCTTTTTTTATTTGGGTATCTGATATTTTATTACCCCCACTCACTACCCACCTCCCACCAACCTAGCTCCCCCTCTCCCCAAGACATTGATAAGAAAGAGCCCCCCCCCCCCCTCCTCCTTGGGAAAAATATCATCCCAGGTCTGTGCATGGACCTGGGTGTCAGGTACATGGTGGGATGACACCACTCCAGGAAAAAGCTTGATGTGGTGGCAGATCTTTTTTTCGATTAAAATGATTTTTAAAAATCAAACCTTTCCATTGGAAATAATTTGATGATAATAACTCATCACCCATCATGTAAACCATTTAAAAAAATAACTATAAAATGTTGAATAAAAACTATTATTACAAAATATTAAAAATAAAGATAACAATAATAAATATATAATAATAGTAAATAAAATAAATCTACACTGGATATTTCTAGTGGAAATTTTCACTACAAATTTACATTATTTATTTATCTGTCAATATACTCTCACTAGAAATTTAAACATGCATTTATTTTAGATTTTTAAAAATAAAATTTACTGTGAAAATTTATCGTATAAAATTTTAGTGAAAATTTGAAATTTATATATGTATGTATGTGTAGATTTATATTAGTATACATGTATATGATTATATTTGATTTTGAGTATGAATTATCACCAATAGTTATACTTTTTCACTTTAGATTTTAACTTGAAATTTTCATTTGAATTGTTAGAGTTTTCATTGAAAATGAAATTTCAAGTATAAATTTATATCGATACCAGAAAATTTTTACTGTAAATTTTCATTGAAATTTTCAATAGAAATAGTGAAATTTTCCATTAGAAATTTTCAATATGAATTTTCATTGAATATATCATTACAATTTTTTATGTCTATATGTATTTATTTATTTAAAATTTCTGATGTAAATTCACAATTAAAATTAATAAGAAATATCCATTGAAATTTTTCAATAAAAATTTTCACTGCAAATTTACATGTATGTTTGTATGCACTAAAAATTTATATTGTGAATTTATAATGTAAAATTACAATGTAAATTTAAATTTATACATATACATATGTGTTTTTTTTGTGATATTCATTCAAATATACACTGGAAATAGTCACCTGAAATTTATGGTGTAAATTTTCATTGTAAATTCCCATTATTTAATATAATAACATTGAAATTTTAAGTGAAATTTTGAATTGTAAACGAAGAACATCAAAAACATATCATATTAGGAATGTTCTTACTGCAAAAAACGTGGGTTCCATTGATAACTATAAAGTTTCATTGTGAATTTTCAATGGAAATTTTCAATGAAATTGATTGAGGTTCTATTATAAATTTGCACTTGAAAATTATATTGTATAATTATATTTGTATATATGGTTATATGTATGTGTGTACATATTCATGCATTCAAATTTTTTACTATAAATTTTCATTGAAAATTTTTATTATAGATTTATGTCAGTGGATATTTTAGTGTAAATGTGAAACACAAAATTCCAATTCAAATTTACATGGATGTTTGTGTATACATAATAAAAATTTCCAAAGTACCATTTTCACCATAAATTTATAATTTAATATTATCATGTATATTTGTATTTTTATATGTATTTTTGTGTTTTTTTAGTTTTCATTGGAAATTTTCATCCTACATTAGAATTTTATTTGAAATTTTCAGTGAAAATTTTCACTAAGAATTTAAAATGAAAATATTTAGTGGAAGATATACAGTGAAAATTTTCCATTGGAAATTTGAATGAAAATTTTCACTATAAGTTTCTAATAGAAATTTGAAATAAAGGTTTTTAATATAAATTCTCTATAAAAAGTTCTAGTGAAAATTTACATTTTTTATTTATGTATTAGCATTACCTCCTTTTAATTTAAAGTGTAAATTTAAACTGGAATTTTCCATTAGAAGTTTTCACTGGAAATTTTCAGTGGAATTTTGCACTAGAAATTTTTAGGGGAAGTTTGCATTGGAAATTTACAAGGGAAGTTTACACTGGAAATTTTTAGTGGAGTTTTTCACTATAAATTTTCATGGGAAGTTCTCTCTAGAAATTTCTAAGGGAAGTCTACATTGGAAATTTTTAGTGGAAGTTTTCACTGGAAATTTTCAAGAGAAGTTTGCTCTGGAAATTTTTAAGGGAATTCTACACTGGAAATTTTCAGTGGAGGTTTAAGTTAGAAATTTTCAAGTGAATTTTTCTTTAGAAATTTATAGGGGGAGTCTACATAGGAAATATTTAGTGGAAGTTTGCACTGGAACTTTCTAGAGAAAGTATGCACTGAAAATTCCCATATGAAATTTATGGTTCAAATTTTATATGCAAAACTACATTGTTTATTTATGTATTAATATATCTAAACTAAAAATTTAAACATGTGTTTATTTTATAAT
The DNA here is from genome assembly GCA_963277665.1 of Viscum album. Taxonomy (NCBI): domain Eukaryota; kingdom Viridiplantae; phylum Streptophyta; class Magnoliopsida; order Santalales; family Viscaceae; genus Viscum; species Viscum album. The sequence continues at coordinate 843,072,676 of OY728128.1, forward strand.
TTTGATAACAAAATTTTTAGTTTAATTATAATAAAAATTAATTTGAAATATACACTAGAAATTTATGTTGAAATCTACCCTAAAATTTTCTAATGGAAATATGCACTAAAAGTTCCTCATGAAAATTTTATGTGTATTTATTTTATTATAAAATTTCATTTTTTATTTATGTATTAATATATTTATACTAAAAATTTAAACATGTTTTTATTTTATAATTATGATAATCAAATTTATTTTACAAATTTTTAGAGTAAAATTTATTTGAAAATACCAAGTATATATTTCAATTAAAATTTTTCAATTTAGACACTAAAAATTTTGAGTGTAAATTTCCAACATAAATTTGAAATAAAAAAATCAATGAAATTTTATAAGATGAAATTTATGTTAGTGTCGATTTTCATTGGAAATTTTCAATATAATGTTTTGATGTAATTTTATGTAATATGTTAAATACACACATATATAAATTATATATATATAATGATTTTCCATTTATAAATAATAAAAAACATATAATAATTTCATTATAATAAAATTTATAATATACATAATAATTTCAATATATATATATATTACTTATATTTAAATTATTAAGAAATATCATATAATAAATATATATAATAGGCACTTGGGGTATGCGGATATGCAGGGGTATTCCCAAAAAAAGGTTTGGACGTTCAGGTTGGGACCCCCAACCTAAGACGATATTAATCCCCCCCTCAGTACCCCTGCATCATGCACCAACCAGCTAGAAAACTCAACGATCGTAAAAATCAAACCCGCAACATTAGAGTTCGCAACGAAAGCACAGACCACTGTGTTCGTACATATTTTCTTTTTATATTAGGTATTACACTAGTTTTTTTTTGGCTGCTAGGTATTACACTATATTTATATATGTGTTGATATAATAAAATTAATATATATATATTATAAATTAATATAATTATACTTATAAATTTATGTATTTATATATATACATTAATATATATATATTAATATATTTTTGTGCATGTGTGTGTATATATATAAATTTATATATTTATTTTTATATATAATTCAATATATATATATATATAAATTGATATATGTATTATTAAATATTAAAATGTATGTTATTATATGTTATTATTTATATATGTTAGTGTAAATTAATATATATTCTATTGTATGTTTATTTATAAATTAATATATATGTCATTATATGTTACATATGTGTGTTTGTGTGTGTGTATTTGTGTATTTTATCATATGTATTTATATATTAATATGTATGTTATATATTAATATATAAAATAACATAAATATATATACAATAATATAAATGTACTTAAATATATTAATAATCATTTATTCTGTTATTATTAATTAATTATAATTATGTTTTAACTTTTGTGCTTGTGTGTTTATATGTCTTCATATGTATATATAAGTATATTATTATAAATGAATATATATATATATATGTTATAATAATGATCAATTATTTAGTTATAGTTAATTAATTATAACTAGTGTGCGTTTATATGTATGTGTGTGTGTGTGTGTCTATATATGTATGTATGAGCGTGTGTTTATATCTATAAATATAATAAATACCTTTTAATTCCTTATTTAATTTAGTAATGTTTTAAAAATGTGGTAAAATATAATTTAGTGACATTTTAAAACATGGCTAAATTATCCATGTTTTTATGAAAACATGGATAAATTAAAAATTGTCTATGTTTTAAAATGTGGCTAAAAATAAAGCTAAATTAAAAATTAGTTATATTTTAAAGCACTAAAAAAACATAGGTAAATTAGCCATATTTTTAATAAAACATAGCTAACTGTCGGTTTTTTTATAGTGCATGGAGAATCCCAAAATAGACATGGTGGTTATCATGGTTCAAAGAAAAATAATGAAGGGTTAGAGGTCATGGGTGTTTCAGCTAGGTGTTTTATCGAGAGTAGAAATTGTGATTGAAACACGTCATGGTTTGGAAAACACCACGTTGTGGTCCATTCATGTTGTTCAAATGATAGAAAAGGTTGGATTTTGTGGAAGATGCTAATTTGGAGGTCAAGGTTTGGTAGTCAACACACTGACCGACTTAACATGTCCAAGTTCATCATTCACCGTGTTTTTGTTTAGTCAACCACAATATTCTAATTCTTATCTAAAGGGGAATATTTGAGGTTTAATTAGATGGATTTTGACTCAGTTTTTGAAGACTTGAATGGATGAATTTACCATAATTAATGGGGTAATAAGTGACTTGATTGATGAGACAGATAGAGATTTTATCTTGGATTAGAGAAAAAAGTTCTCATGTAGAGAAATTTTAATTGGAGAATAGAGGAGGATAGATTTTGAGAGGAAGTTCTCCTTCTAGTAATTTGTGGAGATTGACTATGGTTACTACATCAAGTTAAAGGAAGAAAGAGGATATCATTATGTTGATGAAGATGGATCGTATTGTTACATCAATGGAGGTGTAATCTCTTATTTTGATTCATGGAGATCAATGTTGTTCACTTAAGAGAGTGGTGAGTTCTACTTGAGTGAGAGAGAAGTGATTTTTCATTCTTATGAGTGGTTGTGAACCAAGAGGGACCATGTGTTCGCTCTAAATTTATAAACAAATAGTGTTTTTTTAGTAAATCTTAATACACCGACACATCATTGTGTATATCCATATTTACTGTGATTTTATTCCTTGCATTTTTTATGTGGTGGTGGTTGTAATCAACCTATTATATATATTAATAATCATTTATTCAGTTATTATTAATTAATTATAATTATGTTTTAGCTTTCTTGTCTGCATGTTTACATGTTTGTATGTCTGTGTATATTAATTTTATATAAATAATATTTATTTTTATTACTATATAATAAAATTATATATGTAATATTATTAATATGTATCTCTCTATTAATATAAATATACTTATAAATTTTATATTCATATATATTATAATAATAATCATTTATTTAGTTATTATTAATTAATTATAACTAGTGTGTGTTTATATGTATATATGTATGTATGAATGTATCTCTATATGTATGTATGAGTGTGTCTGTGTGTGTGTCTATATATATATAATATATACCTTTTGATTTCTTATTTAATTTAGTAATGCATTAAAAACATGGTTAAATGTAAATTAACAACGTTTTAAAACATGTATAAATTAGCCATGTGTTTTATGAAAATGTGGCTAAATAAAAAATTATCTGTGTTTTAAAATGTGGTTAAAAATGTGTCTAAATTAAAAATTAATTATGTTTTAAACCAAGACTAAAAAAACACAGATAAATTAGCCACATTTTTAATAAAACGCGGCTAATTGATAGTTTCTTATAGTGCATAGAGAAGACAAAAATAGTCAGGGTGGACACCATGGTTCTAAGAAAAATGATGAAGTGTTAAAGGTCATAGGTGTTTCATATGATGTTTTATCGGGAGAAGCAACTGTGATTGAAGCATGTTGTGGTTTTGAAAACACTATGGTATGGTTTGTTTATGTTTTTTAAATGATAAGAATGGCTAGATATTATGGAAGATACTAATTTGGAGGCCATGGTTTGTTGATTCAACACATTGACTGACTTAACGTGTCATGGTTTATCATTCACCACGTTGTAATTTAGTCAACCATAGGATAAATATCATCTTTGAATTCCTATCTAAAGGGTGATTTTGAGGTTTAATTGGATGAATTTTGACTTGGTTTTTGAAGACATGAATGGATGAATTTTCCCATAATTAATGAGGGAATAAGAGACTTGGTTGAAGGGAAAGATTAATATTTTATCTTAGTTTAGATAAAAAAATATCATGTAGAGACAGTTGAACCAGAGAATAGAGAAAATATTTTGAGAGGAAGTTCTCTTGATGGAAATCCAATGAGATTTACTAGGATTTCTACATAAATTCAATGAAATAAAGAGGATATCATCGTTTTGATGAAGATGAAGTGTATTGTTACATCAATGGTGGTGTAATATCTTATTTTGATTCATGGAGATCAATGTTGTTCACTTCAGAGAGCGGTGAGTTTTCCTTGAGTGAGAGAGCAATGATTTATCATTCTTGTATGTGGTTGTGAACCAAAAGGGAGAATTAATTCTCTTTGAATTTGTAAACAAATAGTGTGTTTTTATTAAATCTAGTTACAGTGGTACATTGTTGTGTATATACTCCTTAGATGTAGCCTAATATAGGTGAACCAAGTAAAATCACTACAATAAAATAGGGGACTAGTGGCAGTTTTTTATATTGGAGGCAGTTTAAAACATCGCCAAATGGACCCATGACAGTTTTTTAAAACTGCTGCTAAAGTTTGATGGTGTTTCCGGTGATCGTGGTTTGAAGCTTCAGTAGGTCGATGAATTGTGGGTTTTGCCGGGTTCTCTTGTTCCAATGGATTTTGGGTGTCGATGGAAGTTGATGGAAATAATTTTCTATGATGTGGTTTCTTGATGATGATGATTTGTGTCAGGAATCGTGGATCGAGGCTCTCACTACCTGAGGTTGTTTAAGTGGGATCATGCAGTATTTTCAAATTTTGAATTTGGTGGTTTGATGTCTTCGGTTTTGAATCGTGAATTTGGTTTAATGTCAAGTTGTTGTTTGGTTTTGTTTGTGGAAATGTACCGGTTACAATTTATCCTCAAAATGGATATTTAAAATAAAAAAAATATGGATTTGGGCTGGGGGCTGATAAAGTTAGCGTCGGCATCCAACTTGTGGAGGTTTCACTCGTTTAGTGGCAGTTTTTGGGAACTTTCCTGGAACTATATTTTAGTGGCTGTTATTCTGTTTTTTAGAATTTTTTTTGCCTATTGAAACTTCTGAGGGTTTCACAGTAGTTTAAACCACCACTAAATTTAATAATATATACCTATGGTTTGAACCACCATTAAAAAAATTATCATATATAGTGGCGGTTTAAACCACCACTAAAAACTTTTTTACTATATATAGTAATGATTTAAACCACCATTGTATATCACTACTAAAAAAAATAAAAGCTATAGAAACTATATCCCCATAAACAAATCATGAAGGTGGTGGCTAATACATAAAAACAAAATAAAATCATATTGATATTCTAAAAAAATAACATACCAATTGTAAATGGAGTTTCAATTAAAATATGATCAAAACATGAAAAAATTGTATGCCATATTCAAATATATACATTTCTAGAACTGATAATGACTTATTGTATATAAAGAATTATGATAGGAAGTGAGAATTAGCAATAACTGTATGAAGAGTATTAATATAGTATTAACCAAGTATGTGACATCAGTAAGCACAAACTCAAGTTTACAAAGATTGAAACCCGAATCAAATAAAGATACATTGAAATATAAGCAACATTCAACAATTACAAGGTTAAAAATAAAATATAAAATAAATGAATTAGAAATATTATAAAGCAAGATCAAATTAAAATGAATGAAATACCTTATCATAACACAAAAATCCACCACTAAAATCAATAAAAATAAGTTCATGTAAAATCAACACACAAAAACCTCATCGTGTTTCCACTTCATCCATGCTTACATATATCCACATTTCACAATATTACCACATCACTACATACCACCACATAATCACATAACCCCGCTATATATATAGAACCCCACACTTCATTTCACAACATCACCACCTCTTCATATCCATTTCACACCTAGTTTACATTTCCACCACACATCCTCATAAATTATTACCAAATCATCACCAAATAGCTTCCAACACACCAAAAAAATAGCATGAAATCAATTACTATAAAAATTTTCCCATAATAAAGCTTCTACATAACAAGACAACAATGAACTACTCCCTCATACTTATCCTCCATCGATCCCTAAATGCTAACACAACCCCATTTTCATTCTAGAAATCACACAACACCCCCAATCCTACAAGCTTAACAATGATAACATAAGAAAAAATGGATAAAATCCAAAACATATACACCCATTACTTACTTATAACCTCCTCATTATATGGGCCAACCTAACTCTCCCTCCTAAAATGAGCCTACTAAAATCACTGCTTTCATCATAGTAATCATACGCTACCGATCCCAACTCTAATAAATCATTTAAGAAAAGGAAAAAATTTATCCAACTATAATGGAAGACTTTATGTGGAATCATTAAAAACGTAACCCAAAAGTGCCTAAGAATGATGAGTATAAGAAAAACTTTGGATGTAAACATAGAAAATCAACCATGCATATATATTTCATGCAATGTATGAGAAATATAGATATCCCCAACCTAAAACCACAACATGGTTTCTCAATCACCATATCATTGTGTTAGTCTATCATGAGTTTAGTTACACATCACCATCACTGAATCCAAAGTCAATCCTCATCACTCTCTGATGAACTAATATTGACATTGTCTCTATCTCCTTCTTCACTCCCTACTACCATCACCTATATGAAAATTTTCTTGAAAATTAAATAGTGTTGTGTATTTAAATTTAAACTTAAAAACAATAAAATTTTGTGTACTAAATGATTATGAAGTTGTGTGATTTACCTACTCACTCAAACCATCCATTGATGAAATATCACTAGAGATACATCCAGTCATCTTCTAATATAATTCAGATAATGATTTATGTAGAGAAACAACCTTCACATCCCGCGTTTGTATATGAGCCCCCTATTGTTAGTTTGTGCTCCCCTATTGTTGAATTGTGCTTTGTATTACAGTAAATTTCTTCTGAGCATATCAAAGTAGGGAGTAACTATAAACAGAATTAGATGCTACTAAAATCTCCAGTGACCTTCCAAAGACCTCAGATGTTAATGGTCCTGAACCCAACTCATTTATGCGACCAGGATGCTCCTTCCCAAGGATTTGACCTAGTGGATCATCCTGGGAGATAGAGAAGTAATGTGTGGTATTGGCATTCCATAGTTATTTTATTCTTACCTATAAATCAAATAGAAAATATATTTAAAGAAATACAAATTAACAAAGTGATAACTAATAATAAGTTATTACAATGAAAAAAGAATTCATACCCCAACTTATTTAGAAGAATCATTCACATAACTCCCATCGAATTTCGTATGAACATCCAACCAAAGTTCCATTCGGGAGACATGGTGCCCTAAATTCTTGGACTACATTAAACAAAGATAAATCATCAATTTAGTATATGAAATAGATAATGTTGTCTTATAAATATTTAAACTAATGAAAATATTACCATAGTCAATCTGTTTCTTGAAAAACACTTTGAACCGGTAGTGTGGGGGTGATTTTTTTATCTTTACTTGATAAATTTTTTCGTGAAACATCCTGAAATAAATAACATGTAATTTAATATTAATGTATGAATTTCATCTTCTTTTCATATACATCTATATATATAAAATGATATTAATATAATAACATATTTTTCAATACCATGTGATTCTCATGGCAGTGGTCATCAACAAACACCTTCAACTACTCTCTAGGTACCCATTAAGGTACCTTACCATACTGTGACTAAGTGGTCAAAAAAGTATCATTGAATTAATTTCATAATCTCCATTTAAAAATCAATATATTTATTATCTAAATTTTTCAACGTCTACTTTCGTGCAATAAGATCAACAATAGTAAAGTGTAATAAAATCTATATAAAGATATTCATTTTTAAATTATTTGAATTTAATTAAATAATGGAATTAAATTGATACATAATGTATTAAAATACCTTTATATGGGAATAAAATACGTCATTCTTCCAAGATTGAGTCATATGCCTCCAATCAAAATATATAATCGGAAGGGTAACCATCTCTACCACAAACTGTCCTAGAATATGGTCAAATAATCTCATAGCATCATATGTGGGGACCCCAAAACAATCAAAGGGGAAAACTATATTTAATATGTTCAGATTATAGACATCATAACTATTAATATTTGTCTCGGTAGTAACATTGTTTCCATATTTTATGAAAAAATAGTTATTAGTATGAAAATTTTCAATAAATTTATTCAAATTAAAATTTATACTTATAACTATCACCCTCAAGTATCCTCATGAAGAAACAGGAGTGACCACATGTTCCCTCATTGTAGATTCATCGTGTGCTAAACCTATTGAATCAGGAGGCAATGTACTAGATGCTAATGTGATGGAGAAGGAGGGTGTGTCAGATGCTGACGGGAAGGAGACAGAGGGTGTGACAAATGCTAATGGGGGGCAGGCAGAGGATGTCCAAGATGATATAAGGAGGGAGCCTGATGGATCATTAGGTGTCTGTGTGGTCAAGGGAATGTCAACTGGGAGTCGACTGGTATCAGTGAAATGCTTCTTCCTTGGCATTCCTCTTATTTAAACAAGTAAAAATAACTTCAAAACATATATTTTGAAAATTTCATGCAGAAAAATAAATTTAGAAATGATAACATGTGCACAGTACTAACAAACATAATATACATAGGTATGATAATGAATGAATGCACATACAAACAAATATAACATTTAATTTTTCAAAAGTAAACAACTCATGCGTAAAAATAAATTTAAATATGATAACAAATACGTAGTACTAGAAATGAATAACATATAACATAGGTGGTTGATAAGTTAATGGATGATTGCACATACGATCATTTTTCCTTCAATCGTATCGTTATCCTACTCCATCATTATTTCATCTACTTCATCCACCCTTGCAAGACAAATATTTTCAATATCATGATGGACAAATAAGTCAGTTTCTTATAGTTGATGGGATTCAATGTCAGAGGTCAAATCTTCTACTTCATCACTCATATGATACAATTCTCTTTATTTTATGTGAACAACTACAATTCACCCTTCATCCATGACAGCTTCCACATAATATACCATTTTATCTTGTGATGAGAAGATATATGGATCATGTAATTCATGGTCACCGACATCCATCAAGCAAGAGAAGTTCACATAAGTAAATTTCAAGGAATCTCTTTTAATACCCCTTATAATATCGACACAATTACATTTAAATGAAACAACTAAAAAATGATCATGGTAGTTTAATTCGATAATATCAATCAACTTTCTATAGTATCCCAATTCAGTAACTATAAATATACCAAAATTCTATATTTTTAAACCTTCTTCCCGATCGACTGTATGAAATTTGAAACCAATCACATTGTAAGCGTCGAAATTTCTAGCCTTTTTTAGAGGACCTCAATCCAGAAACTTCAAATCTTCTAACAACTCAACCCGAATATCAATATTCATGATCTAAAAAATTAATATACATTATTAGATTTACAAAATATATGTGTCAGCCTAATATCCATATTGATTTCAATATTTATGAACTTACATGACGTGAAAACCATTCTACAAGCTCTTTATTAACAAATTTTGTCATCTCATTCTCATTTCATGTTCAACTTCTCATTCATCTCTTTGTTTGTATCATGAGTGCTTCAATAAATGGATATTCAATTTCACTAATCAGTAGCACATATCTATGTGCCTTTAATAATTCCATTTTTGTTAGCATAATATTTGTGATCCTCCTAACTAATCGGCCAATAGTATGAAATATTTTTTATTTCCCATACAGTTGAGATTGATTTGATATGTTGTCAACATGTCCAACTCGATTAAATCTTATATCAATATCATCCAAGTGTCTGAAACAAAAGGTAAGACACTCATCCTCTAAATAGACTTCAAAAATATAGCCTATAGGTTGAGATTTATTTTTCACGTATGATTTCAAATGACCAAAGTATCTATGAAATAAAATAAATAAAACATAATTACGCATTTAATGAAGTGTCAATAATTGTTTACTTAAGAGGAAAAACATATAAATAAAGTACCTCTCAATTGGATACATCAATCGATAATGTATTGGAACTCCTAATTTAGTTTCCTCGACCAAATGCACAGTTAAATGCATCATGACAGTAAAAAATGGAGGAAAGATCATTTCCATTACATAAAGTGTTAGTAAAAAATCTATCCTGAAGGTTTTCAAGCTCAACTGGTTGTAGGGTTTTCTCACATAGTTATCTAAAGAATATGCAAAATTAGAGTACAACCACAACAAGTTTTTCAGGTAATAATGTACAAAATTCCAAAGGTAGTAACTGATGTAACAAAATATGTGAATCGTGAATTTTCAATTCATGTAGTCTATGATGATTTAATTTGACACGCCTTGAGATGTTACTTGAATACCCATCAGATACTTTCACATGTTTTAAAATTCAAAGGAATGTGTTTTTATCCCTATTTTTCATTGAAAAAACTGTCAGAGCATACTTTTCATTCTCATCTGGCCATAGATCACACTTTATATTCATTTTTTGTAATTCCTTTCGAGCATTGAGATGGTCCTTCAATTTTCCATGATCATTAAGTCATGTGAAGATCAAATTGCCACAAACATTCTTATCAATATTCATAACATCAAGATTATGACGCAACAAACTAATTTCCCAATACGAAAGTTTGAAGAATATAATTTTTATCTTCCATTGTTACGTTTTGATTTCAATCGATGATGCACTTCGAACTCGTTTTCCACTATCACTCAAATGATGCACCATCCCAAAATTTTTTTCAACATTTACAAGTTGTGGAAATATTCAGAACCTATCAACAACTTTGGAGGTAGTCTACGATCAATAAACCCATTGAATTTTGACTTATTCAACCAAAATCTATGAGATGCATTGATAAATTTGTGATGAAACAAGAAGCGCCATTTTTTACTGAAAGGTAGTCGTTCGAGCTCAAAATCAAAGTTACAAATAGGAAAGTCAAACTTGTGTAATTGTTCCAACCATATAAGTTCCCGAGTCTAGGAAAGTCACTAATGGTCCACATTAGAGTAGTGTGAATTTTGAACATTGTTCTAGATTATCCATCATTTGTATCAACATCATTGCTCCATAACTTCTGTAATTCTTCAATTAGAGGTTTCATGTATAGATCAATATCATTTCCAGGCATTTTTTTCAGGAATAATCATCGAAATGATAAAAGATGTTTGTTGCATACACATCTATGAAGGTTGATTGTAAGTGATCAAAACAATTTTCTAAATGCTATAATTGGTACTTAAAGTCCCAAATGAGTTGAATCCATCGATAGTCAATCTCAATCGCACATTCCTAAGGATCAGATGAAAAATCTGGTTGTAATGAATCAAATGTATTCCACAATTTTGAATCTTATGAATGTTGCATTAACTAATCATTGTTATTATCTATAGAATGTCACTTCATGTGGTCGGTGGTTTTCGATGACATGATTAATCTTTTCAATCAAAGTTTTAAAGGGAATTAATGCCAAACCTTTGTAGTTGTGGGGAGGGAACTATGAGGGATTGGGGGTGATGGCTTGTGAAGGAGCGACAAGGGATCAGGGAGGGCTTGGGGAGCAGTTGTAGTGAGGACTCGAGGAACGGTCATGAGGGCTCAGTTGGGAACAACGGAAAGGGGGAAAGGGAGCGGTCAGTCGGGGAGGGGCGATGAGGGGGAAAGGGGAGCGATGAGGGGGATCAGGGAGCAGAAAGGCGATCAGGGAGCGATGAGGGAGAAAGGGAGGCTCACTCGGGAGTGGCGACAAGGGGGAATGGGGGTTCGGTCAGGAGCGGCAACAAGGGGGATCGGGTGGCGGCGAGCTCGATTGGGGAGTGGCGGCGAGGGGGGAAGGGCAGTGGCAGTGAGGGCTCGGGGCAGGGGTGGGGGAGAAGTGTTATTTTTTAAAGAAATTCAAAATATTTGACGACAATTTTTAAAAAGCCGCCACTAAATTTTTTCAGGTTTTTTAGCGGCAGTTTCTTAAATTGTTGCTAATAAACCACCGTTAAATTGTGAATTTGGTGTAGTGAATCATGTGTGACACTTCGTTCTTTATTACTTTTATACTTAGTGGGGAATAGAGTTGTGTTTTGACTAATCATGAAACAAGATCATTGCAAGGGGAAGTTTGAAATTGGGATACCTCGATTCACCCACACCCCCACCCCCGCCCCACTAAGGGTATCCATCTTTGTGAAGGAAAAATAGAGAGATTTTGTAGTGTTTCCTTATCGCGACTTCCAACCATTACCATTGGAGTGACTAGCATCACTTGGATTGAAAAAGAATCCAACAAAGGCGTTAGTGATTAGCATTATTGGTGGATACTGAAGAAGGTTTGGATTCCATAATTCAAGTTAATTTTGAATATTTTGTAACTTTTAAAAAAATATATTATTTATTTTATTATTGTATTATTGTATTTTCATTTATCTATCTTGGATGATCTTTCTTTATGCTTTCATTGTGTTCTGAGGATCGATAGCGTTAAGAACTACTATGATATGCTATGATTAATGAGTAGGGGATGAAGATACAAAATTCAAGCATGAGATACAAGTATGGCTTGTTTTCTGCATTGACTCACTTGAGTATATCACAGAAAATATCATACATGACATCATTGATATAGTTTGGGTTTTTTATTTCATAGTAATCACAATTACCTGAGGTTAATAGGATATATCCCATATGTGAGTCTTCATACTTTGATATCATTTTTACACCATTCCTTAATTATTGAGATAATCAAAGGGGTGATTGAATATGTTGTCAATCATGTGGTGACTTATTTAACAAAGATGAGATTTTCCCTCCTATATAATGAGTATGAAATTTGAACACTTAATTGAGTAAGAATAAGGAATTGTATGGGCATAGCAAGTTCAGTTACATATGACGAGATCATATAAGGAGTGACTTGTGGTGAATTCATCTGTAAGTCACCCTACCTCGAAGAATTTAGGCATGTTTGGTATGCTGGATATAGAGGTAGGGTAAAGGGAAGGGAAAGACAAACGTGAATAATGGCGGTTTGATATATAAGAGAGCTTCTCGAAAATCCGAAATTCCATCATATGATTGAATTGAGATTCCTCTCAATGGCCGCCCATTCCAAGGAACCAATATTGTTTGACCGAGTTATGCCTCCCCAGTCGCATCACCTCCCCTCCGCCCCAGCTTCAGTCGACGATTGCGCCCCTCCTCGACTCCTGCATCACGCCGAACCACCCCTACCCAACTATGCTCCAACCGCAAGGCCTTGCAAAACCTAATGTCCACCTTACCAAATTGATGTCATCCCAACATAACCCCCTAAAACACCTACCATCACCTCTCCCTACCAAGTCATGCCCAATTGCCCTCTACAATGCCCCCCATATGCCTCTCTTGTCATCGATTTGCATACAAGAGTGACAGATTTGCATAGGGACACAGTGATCATTTCTTGTTCATTTTACTTATTTATGTTTTAGCATTTTTTTAAAATTATTACCCACTAATTATCCACTCATACCAAACACAACAATGGATTCCAATTTCAACTTCCACTTTACATTCACTTTTTAGTGATTATGATCTTTATAATTACGATTTCTGTAATTATGATCTTTTCAATACTTGTTACTTCCAAGAGTTTTACTTTGCTTAGTGCGACACCGATTGTTGGCGATTACGATTGAGCGCTTCCGAGGATAGAAAGACAGTTGTGTTGATCATCTGTGGATCGAGAACTTCCGAGACTAGGAAGACAGAGGCATCGATCACCTTCTTGATCGAGGGCTTACGGAGATAGCAAGACAGAAAGTGATCATCATATCGAGGGCTTACCCTGATGTGACATCGATCATTGGCGATTACGATTGAGGGCTTCTATGGATAGGAAGACAGTTGTGCCGATCATTTGTGGATTAAGGGCTTCTAAGGCTATGAAGACAGAGGCGTCGATCACCTTCATGATCGAGGGCTTGTGGGGATGGTAAGACAGAAGTCGATCATCGTATCGATGGCTTACTCTGGTGTGGGTAAGACAGACTTGATTGAAATCATAAATCAAGATACCTTTATCCAAGTTTATTATATACTCTTCTTTTAGGGTTAAAAGAATTGTATTCTTTTAATTGTTCACATTTCCGTTGTTTTGTAATAAAAAGTCATTTTATATATTCATCTTTCTATTCTCTTTTTAGTGATTACGATCTTTATAATTACGCTTTTTGTAATTACGATCTTTGTAATTACTCAATAGGATTTTATACGCTCTATGATGGAACCATTGTATTATTTTACTCTAATCATCGTAATCATAGTTATTACAATTCTTTACACGCTTACTCTAATTAAATCGCTTCCATATCGTGAATACGATTTATTTCAAATACAATCTGTGAAATACTTTTCGTAACCAACCAACTACGATACCATTTACAAAGAGATATATGTGTTTGATAAAAATCATGTCAAATCAAAGTTCGGTGGTAATGACATCTCTTTTGAATTGGCTATTTATTTATGGTTATGAACTACACGGCCATGCATAAGACTAAGCAAATGCTGATTCATTTTGATATATGATATTTGTTTAAAATCTAAAACGCTTTATACGATACCTTGTCCAAATGAGTTTGTAGTATCCAAAAAGAGATTTGGATATGGTTTTACAGCATTATTACATACGTATGAAAAATGCAGTCTAAACTAAAATTCCAACAAATAAACCAACTGTAAAATTAGAAGAAAAATACAGAAAACAAGAAATTAACTACGAAAAAATCAATAATCATTTCCACCAATTTGTTTCTACAGCCAAAGAAAAATTAAAGAAAATACAAAAGGTTGAAAGAACTCCAAAACAAAATCTCAGCAATCAATCATGTTAAAGCGAAAAAAACAAAAGTAGCAACCACCACATCACGAATACAATAAACACATAGGGTTACCAAATACATCAGCCCATGAGGATGGCCTCCAAGCCCTCAAAGAAGAGCGGCGCCATTTCAGCATCGGGCGTCTTGACGGCACACTTGAGGCCGGGAGTTCCGATTGCCATTGTGACTTCAATCAAGAAAGGGATTTCACGAGGCAGCTTTGCAGAAAGGTACAGAATCTCCTGGTTCGCATGTTTCCGTTTCGCGATGAAGAACATGTTCGATGAGGATAACCGGTCCAGAGTCGCCTCCATGCTGTGGATCACAATGCCTGGAAAGTCTTTCGAGATCTCATTTGAATCTGGAAGCAACTTCCATATCTGTAAAAAATGGCACAAAAGCAGCTGATTCTCAGTGGATTTCACTGATAGATTGATTATGCATGAGAATATTAGGTTGTGTTTGGTTTTGGGAAACGTTCTCTGTTCATTTTCCAAAAAAAAAAACGTATTAAATTATATAAAATGAAAACATTTTTTAGAAAATGTAAATCAGAGATTTTAGGGGAAAACTATTATTTTCTGATTCATTTTTAGAAAATGAAAACAGGGCATTTTTCAAAACCAAACAAACTTCAAATTTATCAATTCACACTCAACTTTAATACAACAATACTATTTTTATCACCTTGGCCCTGCCCCCAACTCTGCCAAAAAATTTCTGGTAAAAACATCCATTTATGGAGCATTTTATGTATTATATAGAAGGGGGCATCCTACTAGCATCAAAATCAAGTTGTCAATTTCTTTTTTAAGGAAAAATACGGTTCACTATACGAACAAAACTCAAATCCTCCACACTTCTCAGGGGAGATACACGCGGTCCATTTCCTTCAAACCATATAAAAATGCAAATATGATGTGATGACCAGTGTTTTAAAAATTAAATTATTTACATTTTTAAATGGTTTGAAGGAGATAGACCACGTGCATCACTCTAGCGAAGTGTAGAAGCTTGGGGTCCTATCATAACAGTGAATCCACTGTCAGTGCTGCACTAAGATCACTCATTTCATTCCATTATTTGAAAATGAAATTAGAAAAAACTTGTTGCTAACTACAGATGTGTTCACTGCTAATCAATTCGAGAATATTCACCTCTAGAAAAGTTGCCCGCTCCATTCGGCCATCTTCAGAGAAAAACACCAACAAAGAGATTTTATCATTGAAATACCAAACCGGTTGCTGGTTATTTTTCACAGCAACTTGCAAAATCGCGTTTGGGGGGCCGACACCTACATTCTGAAACAGAACCATCGGCAGAAGAGTCCTAGCGGACATCCCAGGTTGCAACAGTGGTACCTGATTTCCAGATGCATCACATTAGAGCTTCATTAAGGGCATGTTTGGTAGAGTAAACATGGTGAGGTAAATATTATAAGAATTAATATGAAAATAAATAATAATAGGAATTAATTCATTTGGAAAAGATATCATATAAACAGGGCAGAAAGAGAGGTACAGGAGAGATCAAAAAGGTACTTCCTACCTGAAGAGGTCCAGCAGCTGCAAGACCAAATGTGTTCTTGTTGAACTGAATCATGAAACCATCAAGGGGAATCTGAGTATTGTTTTCAAATAACATACTATAGAAGACTTGACCGTCTCGTCGTGTTAGCTGTGCACTGATTTGCAGACCTTGTCCAGTTGATGCTGGTTGTAAAACAGGCAAAGGCGGGCCGACAGGAGTAGTGGGTTGGTCAGTAGGCACAATAGCATTGTCCAAACCCACCAAATCACTGAGTAAATCTGGAACAGGAGCAGGAGCTGGCTGGCTAGCTGCTGTGGATGGAACCCCGCTTGAACTAGATTGAGGTGAAGCACCACTATCAACTGCATTAGAAGGCGCGTCTGAATATCCAGGCACATTCCCATCAGGATAGTCATCTTCTTCCGTTCGTGGGGCTGTGGTCTTCACCCGTGTAACAAATGCATCTGAAGGCTTGTGATATACCGAGGACAAAGTAGCGATATTGGCAAGGAGCTCGTCAAGGAGGGAAGGATCGAGTTGGTTCGAATCATCAGTGATAACAGGCTTTTCAGCTAACACAACATCTTTGGCCGCCTGAGAAAACAAGCCAACACCCCAATTTAAGAAGCTTAACAGTGTGAGAACTCCAAATCATATATGGCTTGTTTGATAGTGTTTTTAAAAACAGATGAAGAAGAAAAATTGTTTGTGGATTTGTGTTTTTTTTAAATCACAACTGAGTCCAACACGACTGAGTCAAAGCATGTGAGACACTGACCTTGTCCAGTGACCCAGGCTTAGACAAACCCGGTATTTTTTTTTTTTAAATTGATGTATCAAAAAATATAAAAAAATTTAATAAGTTACTAAATGCTTTGATCTGAGCTGGATTTGGGTCTGGCCATTCAAGTCACTTGACTTTAAACCCCGGGCCTGGCTCAAGCCTGACCCAATGGTTGGCTAACAAAAGCCAGCTTCAAGTCGGCCATCTAATTACAACTTTACACAAGCCTCTTTCCAACAGGTCCAATAATAATGAGGATAGAAATGATGTGTCTCTAAGGTGCTAAAATGAAACTTGAAAAGCTAATTCGTAGGCGCTAAAAAATCTTCTAGAACGCTCACTATTAAGTCGCACAGTAGATTAATAGGAGGTCAAAATGAGAAACCAACTAATTTAACATTACTGACCTCAGGATCAGTTGAAAGGAGACGCCAATAAATGTATGCTCGATCGCGAAGATCAGGATTATCAGTCTCCACAGTTGCATTATTCAGAACCACCTGAAAACAGTAACAAATGTACAGGTAAATTTAATGGAAATAAGAGATGAACTAGAATGCCATAAAAAGGTCCCATGTTTTTAAAACCATGCATTTGTTGCTATATGGGAAACCTGAATCATCTGCTGTGGGCCTTCGGTTGGTTTCTTAAGAAAGAGCTTGACAGTTGCAGTCAACAATTGTAACTGCACTTGTGGCGGTTCTTCAGGAAAAGTCTCTAAAAAGCTCTCAAGAAGTTCATCTGCATTGTCGATTCTTTCGGCGTATTCCCCAATTATCCATATCATTGATGCCTATGAAGGGAAAAATCAGCACAGCCCTAGTACATGCTTCACTCTAATCATAGAAAAACTTCAATACCTTGGCTTCCGGTTCATCTAGAGTGTCTAAACTCTCACAGAGTGTAGCAATGATGGATTCATACCTGAAGAAAGAGAGAACAAATATCACAGCATGGTACAACCTAATAAGACATAAAAAGGGAGATATATGTGACTTAACGTGTTAGGGTATCTCCTAAAAATATCTTTGATGACTATAATAGCTTCTTGAACCACATAATTGACTTTAATTTTGATGAGCTCAAGCAAAACACTGATGCACCGTTCCGCTGCTCTCTCTAACTTGATAGCACATCGACCAATAGCACGAACAGCCTTTCTAACAAAATCAACATCGACTTCTGTGGCATATTCCTTGAACTCCAACAAGACCTACAAAAAACTCAGAGGACCACAGACCAACCAAGTGATCACCAAGAAACACGTAAAAATTGATAATATTAAAAATGTGCGAGTATAAAATTGATAATATCAAAATCAACAACACCTACCAAACTATAGGTACCTGGTCTATATTTCTCTCTGAAGCAAGCTTTATCATGATCTCCAACTTTTCCATCTTCACATAAATTGGATCATTATATTTGCAGAAAAACACCTGGAAACAGAAAAAGTAAAGTCTCAATCCCCCTTTTCTAACATAATCTACAAAGTGGGAAAAATACAAGCAAACAAATAAAAAAAAGGCAAAAGCAAAAGTCTCATACAGCCCATTTGAAATTGTTTTTTATTTTTTGTTCTTCAAAATGTTCAACATAATTGTTGTGCAAAATATGTTTTTGAAAAAAAAAAAATTGATTGAATATATTTTTTGTAAAAGTATATTTAAAGACTGGAAAAAAACTAGTTAAAAGAATGGATTGCAGAACAAATTTTCATTCATGTGCCTGACCTGGGCGGCGACCCCTTTTTTTGGGCAGACACAATGCGAAAGACTGGCTTTTCAGCAGGCCCAACCTTCAGACTAGCATGATATGATCAAGCAGTTTAAGTTTTCAGGTCGGTCTGGCTCGACTTGACAGTGCGGGTTGCTAAACAAACCAGACACAATTAGGTCATTTGGGTTTTCAAGCTAGACCAGCTCAGTCCAGTGACTTGGGTTTTCAGGCTGAGACAGCCCGATTTAGTGACACAAGTTTTCAAGCTGGATTGGCCTGGTCCAACAATTCATGTTTTCAGGCCGGCAAAGCCCAGTCTAGGAACATGGATTTTTGCATTGGTCTAGCCCAATTAGGTGCTATGGTTTTTCAGTCTAGATCAGTCCATTCCGATAACTTGTGTTTCCAGGCCAACCAGACAGAGGTTTTTTGGACCAAACCAACCTGGTCCAACAAGTTGGATTTTTGAGCTAGCCTGACCCAATATGGAAGCCCTAGTTTTCGGGTCTGGCCCAGTCCAGCTGGGTTCAACAGCCCAGGTTTTCAAGCCACTCCAGCGCAAGCAATGATTTAAGAATTTTGGCTCAGTCCAATGGCTTGGGTTTTCAGGTCATCTTAGCACAGTCACACAACCCTGGTTTTAGGGCCTGCCTAGCTCGGTCATCTTAGCACAGTCACACAACCCTGGTTTGGGTTTTCATCCAATGGCTTGGGTTTTCAGGTCATCTTAGCACAGTCACACAACCCTGGTTTTAGGGCCTGCCTAGCTCGGTCAGGAGACCTGGATTTTTGGCTCAAACCAACCAACATGATTTGGTGGCCTGGGTTTTTTGGTCAAGTCGACATGATTCAATGGCCTGGGTTTTTGGCACAACCCAACCCAGTGACATGGGTTCAATGACACTGTTAGGTATGCGGAGCATGGGTGTTAGAACCGGAAGGAGGGGACGTGGCAGGTTTATTCAAGAAGGAAGAAGGCTGCGGCAGAGAGGGGGCCCACTGGGGACCACGTGGCAGTAACAGATTCTGTTGGAGGATCCCCCGGGCTGAAACAGACTCCACCTGAAGCTGAAACAGAATGTAACTGAAGGGGGAAGTGGGAATCGTGGGGGGTAGCTGGGGCCCAGTCGGTTGTAACTGCTGGGGTAATAAAAGGGGCAGGAAAGAGAGGTATGGGGACATTTTTTGAGCTGGGAATTTGGGGAGGAAAGTCTTCCGGCCTGGGGCTTGGGCGGGTGAGCCAGGGGGCCTCCCGTGGATACTCTGTTTGCTGCTTTTTTCTCTCTTTCTCCTCCCTCTCTAAGGCTGTAATCCCAGGTATGCTGCTCTAATTGCTATAGTACAATTCCAGTTTCATCGTTTTATATCAAGGGGTTCTACCAATTTGGTCCGGCCTGCCGGATATATATATCCAAACTCCTCTCCTCTGTTGGGGGGGGGGGGGGGGTAAGGGTCCAGGTGATGGAAACTCGGCTTCAAGCTCGCTTGGAAGGACTGGAGCAGAGGATGGAGAATGTAGAAACTGGAACAAACCAGCGCATGAGCCGCTTGGAGTCATCCATGTTGGGATTGACCGAAACTGTGGGATCTCTTAAACAAGAAATTACCGGGTTGACAGTGGTTCACCGATCGATGGCAGATATACTGCGCCGGCTGGAGAAGCTGCCAAGGCAGGACGGCGCATCGGCTTCAAAGTTACACGACACAACAGGAGATGCCCTGTCGGAATCTCTCGATCAAACAACTTTGAAGGAGGAAGTACGAGGAGCGTTGGAAGTAGCCACTGAAGGGACGACCCCGATTGTGGCAGCCCGACGGGTAGAGCTGCCAGTGTTCGATGGACAGGACCCCCGGGGATGGATCAATCGGGCGGAACTGTACTTCCGAATTAATCAGACAACGGAGGACAACAAAATTCCCCTGGCCCAAGTGAGTATGGAAGGGGTGGCAATCCACTGGTTTACCATATTGGAGGAGGTATACCAAAACCTAACATGGAAGCAGTTTAAGGAGGAGCTAACGGAGCACTTTAGTGGTTTAGAAATACAAAATCCTTATGAAGAATTGGCAACAATCCGACAAAACGGGTCAGTGCAGGAATACATTGAACGTTTTGAGTTCCTCGCAGCTTTGGTTCCCCGTCAGCCGGAACCTCAGTATATCGGATACTTCCTTCATGGACTACGGGATGATGTTCGCAGTTGGGTCCGCATACACAGCCCGGAAACTCGTTTGCAGGTAATGCGCCTGGCACGGCATGTGGAGCTAGCACTCTACCGCGGAACTGGGCTTCCAGGCCGAGCTGGAGGAACGCGCCCAAATGGGAGCGGGGGCTGGCAGCCTTCCTATAGAACGGGACTCACCCAGCAAATCGGATTTTCGCCCACACAAGCACGCAGGGGTGGGGAGTTGACGGGAGGAGCCGCCAAAGAAATACAGCGAACCACCATGGCAGGAGGAAGGGGAGTTTGGCAGTTGTCCAACCAGGAATGGGAGGACCGCAGAAAGAAGGGGCTGTGTTTCCGGTGCGGAAAACCATATAATCCTATGCACAAATGTGCTGATGCCAAGATGAGGGTGCTGTTATTAGGCGAAGAGGAAGAGAATCTTGAGCTTACACCTCCATTAGAGGAGGATCAGCTGGAAGCTGTGGCGGAAGCACCAGAAGCTCCAGAGGCTGAATGCAAGGTGCTGAAATTTCAGAACTGGAGAATCTTGTGCAGTGACCGGGACCGCCAAGAAGAGCCCATCTCATCCATGAAAATAGAGGGCTGCATAAGGGGAATTCCCATCCCGATTTTATTGGACAGTGGGCTACTCACAATTTCATTAGCCCGGGGTTAGTCAATATACTGGGGCTTACTGTCGAGGCCGCCAAGAAGATGGGAGTAAGGTTGGGCGATGGTCACAGGACAGGAACCTTAGGGGTCTGCCAGAAGATCTTGCTCGTCCTAGGGGCTTATGAGTGTTCCCTTGAAGCCCATGTTTTGAAGATTGGAGGATTGGATCTAATCCTGGGAATCTCTTGGTTGAGGACTTTGGGAGATGTAAGCATAAATTGGCAGTCGATGGTAATGGAGTTTTCAGTAGGTGGTCAGCCATTTACCCTCACAGGTATCCGTCCAAATGACCGGACAGCAATCTCCCTAGATCGGTGGGCTCAGAAATCGAGACAGAACAACGACCTGCGGCAAATTGTTGGAGGTAACAAAAGCAACCTCGTGACACCCTTGACTGAGGCTCAAAACCAGGAATTACAAAAGATTTTTTATCACTTCCCGTCTGTTTTTTCGGAACCCGGGGGGCTGCCAGTGCATCGACATCGGGCTCATGCCATTAACCTGCTGCCCGGTCAGGAACCAGTCTTAGTCAGGCCTTACCGGTACCCGTACCTTCACAAAAATGAAATAGAGAAACAGGTGCAGGAGTTGCTAAATCAAGGCATCATTAGGCCAAGCTCCAGCGCATACTCCAGCCCGGTGTTGCTTGTTAAAAAAAAAGATGGCTCATGGAGAATGTGTGTGGACTATAGGGCTTTAAATAAAGTAACGGTTCCAGACAAATTCCCCATACCAGTAGTAGAGGAATTACTCGATGAACTCCATGGAGCTACCTATTTCTCCAAGTTAGACCTCAAGGCAGGATATCACCAAATTCGAATGCAGGAGTCCGATGTGGAGAAGACAGCGTTTCGGACACATAGTGGCCACTATGAATACTTAGTGATGCCCTTTGGCCTCACTAACGCTCCGTCCACATTCCAAGCCACTATGAATGATTTATTTCGCTCGTCGCTCCGTCAGTTTGTTCTAATATTTTTTTATGATATTCTTGTGTACAGCAGGGATTGGTCGACTCATTTGCATCACGTGGAAGTCGTGCTTCGCCGTTTACATGACCATCAATTCTTTGCTAACAGGAAAAAATGCCTTTTTGGCCAGCAGGAGGTGGAGTATTTGGGACACCTAATTTCTGCTTCAGGCGTGGCAATGGATCCCAGTAAAATACAAGTCATGCTGGACTGGCCTCCTCCAACCAACGTAAAGGGTGTCTGCGGCTTCCTCGGTCTTACCGAGTATTATCGAAAATTCATTTGCGGGTATGGCAAGGTGGCCCGACCTCTCACAGCATTAACTCGGAAGGATGGGTTCCGGTGGACTGCTGAAACACAAGAAGCTTTCCAGCATTTGAAGAAACTGATGACAGAGGCACCGGTCCTGGCTCTACCGGATTTCTCTCAAGATTTTGAGCTCGAATGTGATGCTTCTGGCCGCGGGGTAGGAGCTATCCTCATGCAGGCCAGACAACCAATAACATACTTTAGCAGGGCTCTTTCCGACCAGAACCTCGCCAAATCGGTATATGAAAAGGAGATCATAACCCTCGTTTTGGCCATCCAGCATTGGCGCCCATATTTGTTGGGACGACCCTTCATAGTTTTTTCCGATTACCAGAGTCTTAAATTTCTACTACAGCAGCGCATCACCACCATTGATCAGCAAAACTGGATCGCAAAGTTGTTGGGTTATCAGTTTGAGATTAAGTATAAACCGGGCCGGGAAAATTCTGCTGCAGATGCTTTATCACGACGGGAGGAGCCTCTTTCCCAGCTTCAGCTGCTGCAGTCTAGGCCCATCTGGACAGAAGGTCAGACTCTGGCTGATGGCGTGTCTTCAGATCCCTATCTTGGCTGGGTGCTCCACGCATTACAAGAGGGTCATTCTACCTACCCAGGCTTCACACTGGCCCGGGGCGTGCTGTACTACCGGAATCGACTGGCTATCCCTGCCTCGTCCCCGTGGGTACCCAAGCTCCTGACAGAGTTTCATGCTTCCCCTCAAGGAGGCCACTCGGGTTTCTACAGAACTTACAGGAAGCTTGCAGCCAACCTCTATTGGGTTGGAATGAGAAAGGCTGTAAAGGAATTTGTCCAACAGTGTACGATCTGCCAGCGCTATAAGTATTCTACCCTAGCACCCGCGGGACTCCTACAACCTCTGGACATCCCCACCACTGTGTGGGCCGACATTTCCATGGATTTTATTACGGGGGTGCCCAAATCCAGGGGGTATGAGGTCATATTAGTGGTGGTTGACCGACTTACCAAATATGCTCACTTCTTGCTCCTCAAGCATCCTTACACTGCTCGGACGGTTGCTGAACTTTTTCTCCGGGAAATTGTTCGGCTGCATGGTGTGCCAGCTTCCATCGTGAGTGATCGGGACCCCATTTTTCTGAGCAATTTCTGGACAGAATTGTTCCGCCTCCATGGAACTTCCCTGAAGTTCAGCTCGGCCTACCACCCGCAGACAGACGGTCAAACAGAAGTGGTAAACCGCTGCCTCGAGACCTATTTACGCTGCTTTGCAGGGGACCAACCTCGGATGTGGTCTTTCTGGGTTCCGTGGGCAGAGTGAAGTTACAACACTACCTGACATGCCTCCATAGATTCTACTCCATTTGAGGTCGTGTATGGCCGCTCGCCTCCTTCTATTTTGAGTTTCATACCTGCTGATGTCCGGGTAGCTGCTATAGCCATGGCTGTGGAGGATCGCAATGAAGCCTTACGTCAACTTCGACAACATTTAGCCTGATCTCAGGACTACATGAAGCGCCAGGCGGACCGGCACCGTCGCCACGTTTCTTTTCAGGTGGGTGATCAGGTGTATTTAAAGCTCCGACCCCATCGTCAGCAGACCGTCGCCCATCGGATCCACCAGAAGTTGGCAACCCGATTTTATGGCCCTTTTACCATTCTTGGCCGAGTTGGGCCGGTTGCTTACCAGTTGGATCTGCCTCCCTCGGCTAAAGTTCATCCTGTTTTTCATGTATCACAATTAAAGTCGTTTTCACCGGGCCTCGAGGTGGACAGTTCCAATACTCCGAAACCCCAGGCTATCCTTTCCCGCCGTTTTCACCTCCAGAAACACATCGCCCAGCCACAGTTCCTTATCCAGTGGGCTGGTCGTCCGGCAAAGGAGGCGACATGGGAGGACGAGTTTACCCTTCGAAATCAATTCTCTTCGTTCAGTCTTGAGGACAAGACTGATCTACAACAGGCGGCGAGTGTTAGAACCGGGAGGAAGGAGGGGATGTGGCAGGTTTATTCAAGAAGGAAGAAGGCTGCGGCAGAGAGGGGGCCCACTGGGGACCACGTGGCAGTAACAGATTCTGTTGGAGGATCCCCTGGGCTGAAACAGACTCCACCTGGAGCTGAAACAGAATGTAACTGAAGGGGGAAGTGGGAATCGTGGGGGGGTAGCTGGGGCCCAGTCGATTGTAACTGCTAGGGTAATAAAAGGGGCAGGAAAGAGAAGTATGGGGACATTTTTTGAGCTGGGAATTTGGGGAGGAAAGTCTTCCGGCCTGGGGCTTGGGCGGGTGAGCCAGGGGGCCTCCCGTGGATACTCTGTTTGCTGCTTTTTTCTCTTTCTCCTCCCTCTCTAAGGCTGTAATCCCGGGTATGCTGCTCTAATTGCTATAGTACAATTCCAGTTTCATCGTTTTATATCAAGGGGTTCTATCAATGGGTTGTTTGTGTATGGTTAGTAGTAACTGTCGAGGGGCAGTGTTGCCTTTTACCTTTTATTAGTTTGTTGTGTTGGATGTAGCAGGTAAGGGATATTAATAAGGGCGGATGGTAGTAGGTGAGGGGTATTCAGAAAATTGATTAAGTTTAACTTGGTAGCTGGGAGGTGTCGGCCTCAGGAGGTCTCAGCCTGGCCCTGGAAGTGGGTCTTTTGCGGAGATTTGAAAGCTCTATTCTGTAGAGTAACTCTAATGGAAGCTCCATTATGCCAGTTCCTATACAACGATACAATCATTTCCACGTTCGCGCTCTCTCTCACACTCCCACACAACAAACAATCGGTGCTTTCATTGAGAGCCCCATTCGCTGCTGGTGTCGTGATCCCTGATAGGAGGACGAACAGTCTAAGACAACTGTATCTTGATGGACATTGAACAATGTTGTTGAGAGGACGCAATCGACACTGGGGAACTTGCAAGCAAGTTTGAGGACGACCAAAGCTTGCCAATCACAGAGAGCATAATCGGTTTCCTCTTTCATGGGAGTGTGAAGGTTCGGAAAAAGGAACGCAGTGAGGAAGTCGCGTGACGTGGTAGATCAAAGCCGGACAAACGTTGTGAGCAGTAGCGTTAGACATTGACACAACCGTTGTAAGGTTGTTCAAAGTTTTTCTAAATTGCAGTGTAGCAGTTCGAGATTAGGCATCCGTTGAGTGTTCGCTCTTGCTGGACGAACGAAGAGTAGACTTCAAATTCTGAACGAGGAGCAGAGTTCCAATTGTTTGGGCGGACGTTAGTGAGATGCGAACACTGAGTAGACGAACATTGTTAGGCGATTGCTGAAAAGAGTTTGATCGGGCAGTTTCTATTAGAGTTGGCTGACCAGAATGGCAACAAGAGTTGTGCCGCCTATTTTTCCAGTGAGGATCCACTTGGTCGGATCACAATAGCAGAGGCGTATTTTTTGGAAAATCGGACGAAGGAAGATATAAAAATACATTGGGCGCAACTTTGCATGGAGCACACGGTACTTCTTTGGTTCTTGTCTTGGCTGAACAAAAATCCTGGATTGGGATTGGAGTAGCTGAAGCCAGCACTTATAGAGAGATTTGGCAACGACAAGGAGCAGCTTGAATCCTGTCTGGAACGACCTAACGTGGTAATCACTTATCTGAGTTCTTCGGTGGATAATCGAGAAAGGAATGCCGAGGAGGTACAGCATGTTCCTGGTCTCCACTGGAATCCTTATGCTACAGAAGAAATGAGCCTGAGAGCCTCACCAATTGTACAGGAGTGGCAAAGAGTTGATGCAAAGCAGAAGCAGGGAGCGTTTTTTGCAGCATTAGTGGAGGAAATTCGACAGGCAAGTTTTGTTGTGCTACTGATTACTCATTGAAGCTTGGCGAGGTGGCGGTGCAACCAAATCTAACACAAGCGACGCTAGAGCTTCAACCGCAAGCTATGCGAACACAACTAAGTCTAATCCTAGGAAAGAGTCACTACCGGAGACCAACTCGTGTAGGAGAGGAAATGGTGGCATGGTGTTAGAACAATTTACGGAAGGGAAGGTATCAAGCAATCCGAAATGACCTTTGTATATATTTTTGTAAGAATAAACAGTTCCTATTCTAGCTAGAATTGCGAAAAGGAAGATTAGGAAAACCTAGTGAAGCCCACTTCCCTAGTTCTAGTTTGTTGTAGATGGAGTAGCTCGGAGGAAGACCACTTCCCCTGCCAGACCGCTTCCTCAGTCCCGTAATTCCAAACAGAATGCATGAGTTGGTCAAGCGGTCCCCCCAGTCGAATATAAGCCCCTTCTCATCTAACAACCCAACTGACTTATCAATCTGCTGGGGGATGTGAGTTAACAAGTGGGTCAACCTCCTTATTACTAACATTTCACCCCTCCTCAAAATTGCACCGTGTCTGCAAGGTGCAAATCAGAAAATTGGGATTGCATCAGCTCACCATCTTCCCAAGTAGCCTCTTCTAAAGGTTTTCCCTTCCATTGGATGAGCCACATTCTCTGCGGTAACCCGGAAGCCAATATAGCATTAGGTTCATCACTATTGGTCCAGAATTTCAGTAATCCGGACTCGACTGGTGACTGCCCAACTGCACGTTTAAGCTAAGAGACATAAAATACCGGGTGAATTCGAGTAGTTGTTGGCAAGGAAAGCTTATATGCAGTGTTTTTCAAACGGGCTAAAACTAGGCATGGCCCATAAAACTGTGCTGCCAACTTCGGATTTAGCTCTTGAGATTTTGGGAGCCCAAAGATAAAATCCATTGATATTTCATCCCAAACCAATTTTGGTATGGGTAGCGGTTGAAGGAGGCCTACTGAGGACATTGCTTCATATTTTTGCCACCGGCAAGTATCGCACTCTCATACAAATTGCATTACGTGTTGTGGCATTCCCTTCCAAAAGATCTCTGCTGCTAGTCTCTTATAGATTTTGATGTAACCAAAGTGGCCTCCAACAATGGAAGTGTGATGAGAGTGTAGGAATTTCGGTATGAGGCTGGATGTGCAGGACAAAACCAGCTACCCCTTTTTATACAGCAGCCCATCACACATAGTATAACCGAGATAAGAATTGGATTGTTGTTCCAAGGCAGCAAAGATTACTTTGAGATGCGGATTTTACTGTATTTCTGCTTTCACATTGTCAACTTCCCTCCAGTAAGGTTCGGAAACCGCGAATCTCAAGCACTTGTCCTCTGGGCACCTCTCCCCCGTCAGTAATTCTGGACAGAGAATTGGTTGTCTGGTTGTTTTTTCTCGGTTTATAAACCACTTCAAAATTCAGTCCCAAGAGTTTTGTCTGCCGGTTTTATTGGTTAGCAGTATGGTATCGTTGACTGAGAAGGTGTTTGAGCACCTTATGACCAATATAAACCACAAAATATTTGCCAACCAGATATTGCGTGGTTCACTGCAAGAACCAGCACCACTACTTATTTCTCATAAACTGATTTGGACAGGGTTACTTCAACTAAAGCCTTACTGAAATAAGCGACTGGATGTCGAGCCTGCATGAGGACCGCTCTGACCCCTCTCCCTGAAACATCACATTCTATGTCAAATGGTTTTGGGAAGTCAGGTAAAGCCAAAAGTGGGGCGGAAACCATACTGGTCTTTAGCGTTTCAAAGGATTGTTCTGCTGCTGCATTCCAATGAAAAATGTTTTTTTGGTTAGTTTGATGAGTGGTTTGACAATTTTCCCGTGCCCTTCAATAAACTTCTGGTAGTACCTAGTGATACCCAAGAATCCCCAAACTCCCTTAACGGTTTGCAGACATGGCCAACCCAAAATACATTGCTTTTTTCGAGTCCATAGATACCCCTTCACAAGATATTATATGCCCAAGATATTCCACCAACAGTTGAGCGAAAAACACCTTTTCTTATTAACTCGAAAATAATTTTCATGCAAAATCCGGAACATTGTCTCAAGGTGGGCCATATGGTCGAGCCATGTCTTTTTATATACTAGGATATCATCAAAGAACTCTATGAACCTCCTCAAATATTCTTTAAATGTTCATGGTGGACTAGAAGGTTGTCAGAGCGTTCATCAATCCAAATGGCATGACTAGGTACTCAAAATGTCCCTCATGAGTCCTAAATGCAATTTTGCTGACATCGCCTGTTTTCAAATGAATCTGGTGGTAACCGAATTTTAAGTCAAGTTTGGTGAAAAATTGTGCTTCATGAAGCTTATCCAACAGTTACTCTATGACTGGAATTGGAAATTTGTCTGGAACAGTTAGCTTATTGAGCGCCCGATAATCTACACACATTCTCCAACTACCATCTTTTTTTCGAACCATGATAAGGGGGTTGGCGTAAGGGTTGTTGTTATGTCAGAAAATCCCATTTGTCAACATCTCTGTCACTTGCTTCTCTACCTCATCTTTGAGGTGATGTGCCAACTTGCATGACCGAATGTTTACCGGTGTAGCAGCAGTCACTAACGTGATAGCGTGGACAGTCATTCTTGTTGGCAGCAGCCCCTTGGGTTTGTCAAACAATGTTTGGAATTTTTGTAGCACGTTCTCTAGCTGTTGTTGGCCACTCTCTTTGCCCTGTGTCTCTTCTCCTGCAAGCGAAGACAGTTGGGTCTGCCAAAACCAGCCCTCCAGAAGCAATGTTCGAGTCTAAAATTGATGTTGTTGTTCCGCAAAACTACTCTATTTCTCATTGACTCCTTTTAGTTGAATCTCCTTTCCTTCCCATGTGAACTACATGGTCCTAAAACCCCAATTAGTTAAGACATTTCCCAGTCCTCTGAGACACTTCACTCCCAACACCAGGTCTAGCCCTCCAGTGACACAAAGGCCTCCACTATGAATAGTAAATTTTCTAAGGTTACCTCAACTTGCCTACACGCCCCTTGTGAAATTGCTCAATACCCAACTTCTAACTATATCCCAAAAGGCTCAGTCAGGGCTTACCTCTACATTTGCTATTTTTGTGAGAGTTCTGGAAATGAAATTGCGGCTGGTGCCCCTGTCCACGAAGACCACCACTAGCACCATAGTTATGTATCCTCCGAACGTTATTGATTCGGCTCCGACAACGTCCATGCTTTGAAATTCTACTTGTTTGCCAGCTAGCTTATCCTCGTGCTCATAGTAAGCTGTGCCACAGTTTTCTTCCTGCTCTCCCTCAGGCTCTTCATATTCTCAGACCAACACTCTCAGGTGTTTATCAAGGCATTTGTGCAATGAACTGTATGGTTGGCCACAACGAAAGCATGGTCCCTTCAGCTTTCGGTCTTCACGATCATGTCGGTTGATTGCTCTTACCCTATTCCAGCATTCATCTCTGTAGAATGGTGAAGACTCTACCTCAAGGAGAGGTGGAGACATTCTTTTATAGATAGAGGAAAAACATTACAAGTAGGAAGAATTCAACGTAGGACTGGGAAATACACTAACACTCTCCTTCAAGCTAGAACAAATGTACCTTGGAAGAAGAGTCTCACAAAAAAGAAAGAAGACACCAAACAAGACCATACACACTCCCCCTCAAGCTAGGTCGTTGATACTGTAGATGCCTAGCTTGGTGCAGAGAGAGTCCAGTCGAGCTCCCGGGAGACGACGGTCTGTTTCTTGCTTCGCCATTAGATAAGATTACCTGCCAGGGAAATAGCAAACCCAGAAGTAGACTTTCGGATAGCCAAGCAATAAGAATAGTAAGCATCACATAAAGCCTCAATATTTAGATGATCGTGATGTGAATACCGAAGACCACGAGCAGAGTCTTTTTTGATGTACTTGACAATCTGAAGGACACCATCTCATTGAGATTTTGTCGGATGTTCCATGAATTGGCTAACCTTGGTAACAGCGCAGGCAATATCCGAACAAGTCATAGTAAGATAATTGAGTTTGCCCACAAGACGATGGTACCTCTCTGGGTGAGAATATGGGTTTGTGCTATCATAAAAAGACCGCTTCCCGAACGAGTCATGGTAAGATAATTGAGTTGACTAACCTTGCTGACAGCGCAGGCAATATCCGGACGAGTCAGGGTAAGATAATTGAGTTTGCCCACAAGACGATGGTACCTCTCTGGGTGAAAATATGGGTTCGTGCTATCATAAAAAGACCGTTCCCCAGGTTCAAGAGGACTATCAACGAAAGTTGTTTGAGACAAACCAGCATCATACAATATATCCAAAGCATATTTCTGTTGGGAAAGAGAGATGGCGTTCGGAGAACGGGAGACTTCAATGCCAAGAAAGTGTGTTAGATTCTTCCAACTTGTAATGTTTTTCCTCTATCAATAAAAAATGTCTCCACCTCTCCTTGAGGTAGGGACTTCACCATTCTACATGGTATCAGAGGGCCAAGGTTACATCTGATAACACTCCCCCTTGGTTTCGTTGTCGTTCATTGGTTAGGATATCTAGCTTTCACCTAGGGGACTTGGGTTCAATTCCCAACAACAGAACCAAGGGGGGGTGTTATCGGATGAAACTTTGGCCCTCTGATACCATGTAGAATGATGAGTCCCTACCTCAAGAAGAGGTGGGGAGATTCTTTTATAGATAGAGGAAAAACATTACAAGTAGGAAGAATCTGATAAAAATAAACAATCTCCAACACCTTTCTTTGAATCGTCTTCTCTTTTAGTCCGCTCTACGACAGTTCGGTTCACCAGGAGATTTGTCGACACAAATCCAGCCCCCCGTGAGACTAGATCCACACCAGGCCACCCACGGATTCCCCTAATAACTCCCTCACCAACAAGTTCTCTCTCTATCTTCCTTGCCAAGACTAGCATCCTGAATTTGTTAGTTGGTTTGTGTGTCGAAATTCGGTTTTCAATCTCTGGTCGCAACCCTCCCATGAACATGCTCATATACCACAACTCCGAAAAGCCCGAAATCTGTAATGCCACCTGCTCGAATTCCTCGATGTACTCATCAATTATCCTGGTTTGTCAAGGTCTTCAAAAACCTCAATGGATCCCACTCTATAAATTTCTCATACGTCTCCATAATTTTTGGTTTGAACATCTCCTAGGATGAATTGAGCGAGGCTCTGTGTCAGGACAAGAGCCAATATAAAGTTGTTCCTTCCATGCATATATGTGCATGGTGTATCTTCATTTCTTCTGAAGTCTGACTTATCAAAGAGTATGTATCAGCCTTGACAATCCATCCATAAGGATCGTCTCTAGAAAACGAAGGCAGCTCCACCTTTCTCACAACTTCTCACAGTCCTTCAATAAGGATGATTTCTTTGATTCTTAATTTTCCGCCAACCCCTGTACTTCTCTTACCACTGTTCCCTGAATTTTCTGGAGTGCAATTGCCTTGTTTCCCGACTTCTGAACCATGCTCCACCAGTCCCTCAATCTCTTTGAGCCTTTCCATACTCGCTCCTTTGATTGTTGTGCCAAGTCTTGTGCCAATCGTTGATTATCATTTTATACTCGCATTAGTCAGTCCAAACTCTCTTTCATCGTTGTCATTGTTCACTGAATGTTTTGCATGGCTGGTTCTACTGTTGCCACTCAAATGTCCATCCTCGTTTGCATCCAAGAGTTCCTCCAAGAATTGGTTGTCATATCAGGCGTTAAACAATATCACTGTTTCTGCACTTGTCGAGGACGAGTTCGTTTTCTCCCTACACACGTCTCAACCGAGAAGATTTCCTGATCCCAACTCGTCTGCTTCTTCGAGAAATTGCTCCCCAATGAAGATGCCAAAATGTTAGAACAATTTACGGAAGGGAAGGTATCAAGCAATCCGAAATGACCTTTGTATGTATTTTCATAAGAATAAGCAACTCTTATTCTAGTTACAATTGCGAAAACGAAGATTAAGAAAACCTGGTGAAGTCCACTTCCCTGGTTCCGGTTTGTTGTAGGTGGAGTAGCTCGAAAGAAGACCACTTCCCCGGCTAGACTGCTTCCTCAGTCCCGTAATTCCAAACAGAGTGTGTGAGTTGGCTAAGCGGTCCCCCCAGTCAAATATAAGCCCCCTCTCATCTAACAACCCAACTGACTTATAAATCTACTTTTCCCTTCTTTCCCCTCTGTTGGTAGGTATAAACCACTCGGGGGACGTGAGCTAACAAGTGGGTCAGCCTCCTTATTACTAACACAGGGTACCCAATTGGATCTGGCCAAAGAAACCCTTACATTTCAATGGTGGAAGAAACGGCGGTATGTTTGAGAAGTCATCAGTTTGAGCAGGAAAAGATTGACATGGCAGGGCAAGTTGAATCCAATCCACTACGGCTTGATGAGGAAATTTCTGATTCAAGTTCTAAGACTAAGCGTGTTGAGCTTGTTTTCCAGTCCATTTTTAAGAGGCATTTAGAGGAAGTAAAACCTTGTGGGTACAAGGCCAATGAAGCAGTCCGAACAACCTTACGGGATGCGATTGGTTCTCAGCTTGTGTTGCTGGTTCCAAGGGTGCAGTTTGAAGTTCTTGTTTGGGGGCATGATGTTCCATTAGTTGAACCAAGCCATCAATGTGTTATGTTTATGTATGTAGGAATATTGAAGAAAGGCCATTGTTGCAAGGCCAGAGGTCTGCTGCAGTTCCCTGTTCTAAGGAGACGCCTGGATAAAGCATTTTTTTTTCAAGACCAAGAGAAAATAAAGTCGTATTAAAGCTTAAGCCACCACCAAAGCCCACATCCAAGGGTACATTTTTCGTGGAGTTTTCTGGTTACACTGCACATTGGCTGGGGTCTTCAACTTGTCATGCGGGGAAATACTTGGATCAAATTGTTGCAAAGGAAAAAGCTAAAAAAAGGGCTGAAGAGGAAAATGTACAAAATGATCCCACAAGGGGGAAGTCGACACCAAGAACCCAGGGAATGGTTCCACTAATGATGCGTTGCTCGGTCCGGAAGAGCTGGATGTCACTGGAAAAAGTCTTGTTTCTGCCGTGAATTATCCAATGATCCTCCATTAGTTACAGATCCTGGTGATCTATTTACTGAGTACAAGCTAAGTCGAAGCAAAGTGGCACTGGAGAGAGAAAGGTTTGAACACTGTTTTTTTTAAGAAAAAGCCTGCTGATTGGATACAAATTTTGGGAAGGCAATCAAACTTTGGGGTGTTTGTGAAGGAAATAGTCTGGGAAAAGCCTTTTCTGAGGCTGAAGTGAAGTCAAAAGCATTACCAATTATGCTGCAAAGGGAGGCTTGTCGCCTTTTAATGAGTTTAGAAGAGCTGTTAAAAGATTATATTCATGCAGTGCAATCCATCAAGGCTACAACTGCTAATGGAGCTGATGCCTTGAGACAGCATTGTAAACTGGCTGTAGCCATGAAGTTGAAGGAGATTAATCTGGACAAATTCATGCTAGCCCGTTCTGACAAGGTCAGAGAAGCTGAGATCAAACATAAGGAGTTGAAGAGGGAGAGTGAGGAGGCTAAAGGAATGAAGCTGGTTTTGCAACAAGTGTGCCACCAATTTCAATGGAGGGCTGCCGTGCCAATGCGGAGACCAAGTCATGTTTTTTGGAGGTTCACCTCGAGGACAATGTGGTTTGTCAAGAGGGGGTGAATGTTAGGTATGCGGAGCATGGGCTGTCTATGCATGGTTAGTAGTAACTGCCAAGGGGCAGTGTTGTCGTTTACCTTTTATGAGTTTGTCATGTTGGCTGTAACAGGAAAGATATTATATAAATAAGGGCGGGTCGTAGCAGGTGGGGGGTATTTAGAGAATTGATTGTGTTCAGCTTGGTAGCTGGGAGGTGTCGGCCTTGGAAGGTCTCACCTTGGATCCCGGATGTGGTCTTCTGCAGAGATTCTTCTTCATCTCTCTCTCTCATCTCTCTCTCTCTATCTTTACTGCAATTCTTCTGCAGGAACTCTAATGGAAGCTCTATTCTGCTAGTTCCTATACAGCAATATAGCTGTTTCCACATTCACCATTTTTCTCTCTCACACTCAAATTTTGGTCGTGCATAGTTGTCTGGGGGCTTGGGTTTTCAGGAATGTTTGTCTAACTTAGTCCAACAGTCTGGCTTTTCATGTTGACCAGACCTTGTTTGGCAACCCAGGCCTTTGAGACTACCTGGCTTAGTCTGGTGGCCTGCATTTTTCAGCCAAGTCAAAAACAATAAGGCAACTCAAGCTTTTGGACGCTTGTTCAACTAGATCTGAAAACTTGGGATTCATTATATATATCATATATATTATATACATATATCTTATTATATATTATATCAAAATATAATTTAATATATAGCATGTTAGAATATTTAGGTATTTAGGGTAAGGGTATTGACTACATCTATCATCATCCCCTTTTTACTCTGAATTTTATATTTCTTAGCTATCTCAGGTCTTGTAGGCAACGCAACCCCATTTATGACTTTCTACATGGTATCATAACCAAGGAAACCCTATATTTCTATCTCACCCCACTCCTCTCTCTCTCCTCGGTGCCCAAGTGTATGCCCGACTGAGTTCCCAGCTCTTGTCCAATGCATGCAAGCATTGACAAGCATTGCATCTCCAGTCTGGTATCTTTTATCTTATTCTATAAATAGAGCAATACAGCCGCACTAATGAGGCATGGTTTCACCTTCTCTTTCTATATATTATATAAAAATATCATATAATTTAATTTAATTTAATACAAATATTAATTGAACAGGGTCAAACTGGTCTGAGTTCAAAAAGTTAGGTCAACAATCAAAATGTAAGATCGTCTTTTATGTTGTGCTTGGGCTAACAAGTCACTTGCATAGTTAATTGCTATCATTCTTTTATTTATTCTTGAAAACAATAAATAGAAAATAGATCCGATGTTTTCTTTTTCTTTTTTTTTGTTCAAGGAAGCAAGTTGTGTCTTTGAGTTTACAAAAACAACTTTCATTATAAGATTTTTCAAAAATAAAACCGTTCCAGGAAAAGGTTTTCAAATATGCCATTAATTTTCATGTAGAAAACCGAAAAACAAACTTAAACATCACCTTGATTTCGTGAGCAAGGATAGTAGACCTTCTTTGCACAATAAGGTTAATGTTTCTTAAGGCAACATATTGTATTTCAGGCTCTGCAGAAAGTAACGTCACAAGTGGGGGAGCCATTTTTTTGCAGAGATTTCTGACCACATCAGGACTTGAAATAAGCTCCATTTGTTGGAGAATCATCTACAAAATGATTTTGGAAGGGAACACCAAAAAAAAGGGTCAACAAGCATATTACACTTAATAGTTGATGATTGAACATGTTAACAGTCTTAGCAATGCAATCATACTAAAAGGGAAACACCTTAACAGCTGAAAGTACTACTGCACAATTTGCATGCTGTAGACGTGGGGTAACCCGCTCAACTATAGTTTCAGCTTCTCGGGCATCAGCAGCTTTATACCTAGACAGGGCATCCAATATAAAGACTTGACCCCACCTGTTAAGCATATATCATGGTCAGGAACTGAAAAGAAAAACAAAGCTCAACACAACAATGGTTGGGTAAGTGGCCTACATCTCAGAAATGCCAAAAATAAAATAAATTCCAGGCACAAAATACCAAAACAGACACTGTTACTAAGATGCCTGTCACTCAACAAATTTTTCTTATGAATGTAGAGTTTTATTCAGCCAAAATCCACCATAGACATAAAATGCCAACCATATCTAACAATAAGAAATAACACAAACCCAACAGCTCCAAGGTTACATACAAAACTTCAGTATTTTTACTGACATCTTTTTTAAAGTACCCTTGGACACAGTATAGTATGTTTAAATGCATAAAGACAATAAATATTTTCTTTAATAAGTTGACATGGAGATCCATTGGGAAGCGAGAGAAAGAACAATTAAATCAGTTGTACCCCCAAAACAAAACCATGTTTGGCACAACGAAATCAATCTTATATTAATTATAATTATAATTATTATAATTATAATGAATTTAAATATAACAATAAAAAAGAATTAAAAATGTTATAATTTAAAAATATAATGATTCAAAAAACTATTTATAATATAATTAAATAATAGAATTATTTAAAAATTAAAATAATATAATTGATTGATTAATTAACTACAATAATAATTGAATATAATTTTATTTTAAAAAAGTAATTAAAAAATTATTATCATAATTTTAATATTCAAGTATAATTAAAATTATTAAAAAATATAATAACTTAAAAATATAATTATTAAAAAATATTTAAAATAGCATAATTAATTATTAATTATAATTAATGAAAATAAATTATTTATTACATTACTAATAATTAATCGCATACTTCCATGGTTGGGAGGGAGGGAGGAAGTAAAATCCATCATTTTGGATGGAATTGGATTCCATGAAGAAATCATGTCAGTGTTATTGAACACCCTATTATCAATTTTCAACTTTGCTACTTCCCTCTAGTTTAACCCAAGACAGCCGCCAACCCTTGTTTAAATGTCCACTGCACATCCTCCAACCCTTATTTAAATGTGCACTGCACAGTCCATAATCAAGCACATTTCAGGAACCTGCACTCACTAACACGACTAGCTGTAATCTTTTCAGCAATGTAGCTTGTGCATCTCTGAAGGTGCAGGACATCAAATACATATATCTTAGCCCGTAAATCTTTTGGGCCAACTTCCAGTAGTGTGGATGAAGCAGGCCCATTTAAATGTGCACTGCACAGTCCATAATCAAGCACATTTCAGGAACCTGCACTCACTAACACGACTAGCTGTAATCTTTTCAGCAATGTAGCTTGTGCATCTCTGAAGGTGCAGGACATCAAATACATATATCTTAGCCCGTAAATCTTTTGGGCCAACTTCCAGTAGTGTGGATGAAGCAGGCCCATTTTCACTTTGAATTGGTCAAACTATGTAAAATATCTCAACTTTTCCGAAGGACTGGATCTCATCAACATGAGGGTGCATCAAATTAAAATGAACACAAAGAATTTAGCCAATAATCATCATATCAGACAACAACAGTTTAACAAATCAATAAACAAATAGAACTTAATCAAAAGGAATTTTGCAGCGTGCAACTCACTCAGTACATTCATTTAGAGCGGTAAGAAGCTTTGATAGTGTGTGGCTTGTAATCTCAAAGATAGGGCTGGTACTGTTTTCTTGAATTTCACTAAGGGCTGCCACAGCATTTGCTACAACCATTGGGTTATTGTCAGAAATTAAATCCTTAAGAGATTCCAGGAAACCTCTATCCTCAACTAGCTCAGCATTTATGTCATAGAGTTTGGCAACGCATATTGCAGCTGTCTTGCGAACATATGGATCATCATCCTATTAAAAAAACAACAGAACCAGAAGTGATTGGTATTTCAAATGCTAAGCAAGATTACAGTGTAAAAATGTACAGTAAGGATCTGCAATACCCTTCAGGAAAAATATAACAAAATAATGATTATATTTACACTACATCAGCTTGAAATCAAATTCCAACATGTAAAAAACCACCTTGAGGCACCGCTGGAGTGGATCACAGAGATATTCAGTGATTTTATCAACCCGGATGCATCCCATTGTTCGAACTGCTAAAGCACGAATTAAAGGATTAGGATCCTGGGAATCCTGCATAAATTCACGTAGTTAGATAGCTATTACTGACAAGTAAAATAATCCTTTCCAGCTTAAGTTCACAAATTTAAATACCTAAAAAAATAACGCAAATCATCATGAGACAATCAACCATATTTACATTATGCTTAAGAACCCTTCCAAATGATGTGTAGAAATTGCATCATCACGTATTCAACAAAAATAAATAGATAAGAAAAGTGTCACCCAAGACATAAGCCAGGATGGTAAAGATATGATGAGGCCAATTTGTAGCACCCAACATAGTTGAATTCAGAAATTCCAAAAGTAAACAACATTAAATTATAATCCATCAGTAGTGAAGCAACAATTCAGTGGCTAATTTAATATTTCATCTACTGATGAAAAAAATGGAATTAAAGAGCTTCGAGACATTGACAATTCAAAGCACAAATAAAACAACAGGCTAAAAACAAGGAAAACATCAACAATAATTTGCATATTACAAATAGTCACTCGAGCTCTTGCATTACAAATCATTACATGGTTCAAAGTGATAGAAATATGCTCTAAACTTATGGCTCAAAGGTATTTTGATAGAAACCAAGTTTGGGTATGGTGAATAATAAGGGGTAAAGGGTCCTTCTAAGGTGAGTCTGTTTTGGGGGGGAGGGGGGGCTTGCAGGTCCACATGTAGGCAAAGGGGAGGGAATGTTAGTTTGTTAGTGGGGATTTGTTATATAAACTGAGCGGGAGGTGAGTCAGCGGGAGGGAGGATATCTTTTGTTAGGTTGTCAAGGCAGTTCGGCCATAGGCTTGGGAGTTGGCCATTGTGGCTTGGGCAGGAGTGCAGGGTGCCTCCTAATTTCATCATTCTCCTTCATCCTTCTTCTTCATTGTTAATGCAATATATAGGCAGTCGTCTATTCTTGTTTCACTGCGGATGTCTGTTCTTAACACTTGGTC
This sequence comes from Viscum album, assembly GCA_963277665.1. Taxonomy (NCBI): domain Eukaryota; kingdom Viridiplantae; phylum Streptophyta; class Magnoliopsida; order Santalales; family Viscaceae; genus Viscum; species Viscum album. The sequence goes on from OY728128.1 coordinate 843,111,947, forward strand.
TTGCCATCTTCCTTCCTCCCTGCGATCAACACATCTCACTCTTCGGACAAGCCCAACTAACTCACCATCAGAGGAAACAGCCAACCTGCTGCTCCTCCCGCAACGTCGTGCATTGTCGGAGGTGCAACCTGTGCCCGCGTCGCCCGTTGCTGCCCTCGACCGATTTCCGCCCCCGAGACCCAACTAGACTACCGGCGCGCCACGCACCACTCATTCGGTCACGCCATCCCCTGCTTCCTTGACAAAGACACTTCCAGGCAGTTCAAACCAAATGAACGTGCCCCACCGCTTTGCCTCCAACGCCCCATGCACTACTTTTCTTTAACAAAAGTACACTGCCAGTTTCCGTTCGCCGTCACGCGCACTACCGCACCGCTCGCTACCTGTTTTCTTTTTTCTCTTTTCCGCACTGCACACAGCACACCGCCAAAGATGAATACAATGAGTCAAATGCGACAAGACAATGTGGATCAACACCTTGGACGCCTCAAGACAACTTTATCTGATTTGGCATCGGTGGTTGACACTCTCAAGCAAGGCCAGCAGCGCTGGGAACTCCAACTGCACGAACAGGTAGAATTCCACAAACATGTCACCAGATTGATGCGTCGGTTGGAGAAGGCGCCCCTGACAGAAGAGGCATTGTCGCCAATGACTAGCGAAGGGTCTGGCACACACTCATGTGTTGCTGATGACATCCAACGACCCAGTAGCACAACGCCCAGGAAAGCGATCGCCCCACCAACTGCAGTTGATTCGTTTGCAGTCGCCCGACAAGTGGAGCTAACCACTTTTGACGAAACGGATCCAAGAGGCTGGTCACTCGCGCATAAATTTTTTCCCTGGTTCATCAGACGTCTAAGAATGAGAAGCTATCATTGGCCCACATCAGTATGAATGGCACAGCCATTCATTGGTTTACTATACTGCTCCACAGCTCACCTGGCAACTTTTTCGTGCAGAGTTAATGGACCGTTTTAGTGGTTTGGATATTCAAAATCCATACGAAGAGTTGGCCGCCCTCCAGCAGTAGGGATCAGTACCAGATGACATCGAGTAATTTGAGCATCTAGCGTCCTTGCTACCCCGCCAACCTGAGTCCCAATATGTTGACTATTTTCTGCATTGCCAGTGAGTTGGGTTCGCATTCACGACCCAATGACCCGGTTGCAAGTCATGCACTTAGCTCGACATGTGTTGCTCGCTGTCACGGGAGGTGAGGGCTCTCATTTCCATGGAGGGGGGTCCCGCAAATTCACCAAGGTCCATGAGTCTGAATTGTGGCAACCACCAATCCGCTCAAGGCAACCGGATGAGACCTTTCTCCAACCAGCCAAACATGGAGAAGTTGTCGGGACTAAAGCTCGCCGCGAGCCTCCTACCCACACCACCCCCAACAAACACAGGGTTCGACGCTTGACGACCCAAGAGTGGGAGGATTGACGCTGCAGGGGCATTTGTTTCCGATGCGGTCATCCCTACATGCCCATGCACAAATATCATGATTCACACTTCAGGATGGTATTGTTGGGCGAGAAAGATGAAGACACTGAAGAAGGGGCAACAATGTGGGGCACAAAGGCGGCCCGAGACAATGAGGAATCAGTTCTCCACATTCAAGCATGAGGACAAGGCTGATTTTCAAGGGGCGGCCAATGATAGAAACCATGTTTGGGCATGGTGAATAATGAGTAAAAGGGTCCTTGTAGGGTGAGTTTTTTTTTGGGGGGGGGGGTGGCCTTGCGGGTCCACATGTAGGAAAAGGGACGGAAATGTTGTTAGTTTGTTGGGGGGGGGGGGTCTATAAACTAGGGGGTGAGTAAGTGGTAGAGAGAATATCTTTTGTTAAGCTGTTAAGGCAGTTCGACCGTAGGCTTGGGAGTCAACTATTGCAGTTTGGGCGGGAGTGCAAGTTGCCTCTTGATTTCATCATTCTCCTCCATTCGTCTTTTTCTTTGTTAATACAATGCATAGTCGCGTGTTCTTGTTTCACTGTTGGTGCTGGTTCCTAACATATTTACCACGTCATGGTTAATCCTAAAGTGAATCATGCCATAGTGAAGATCACTACATCATGATTTTGGGCATGACAATGCATGCGATATACAATTTGCATAGTTGCATGTTGATTGTTAGTTTCACTCACTGAAAGCTATCATAAACAATTTGCAATATCATATGATGATATTCAAAGGAGTTTTACGTGTTAAATGTTTTGATTCTTGATTCGGCCGAACATTACAAAGTGTTTGTAAAATGGTTTCATAGTTCAAATGTTTTGACGTTTGCAATGATAAAACGTTCAGCTTTCTCGAGCTAAGGAACAACCTTGAAAACTATAGATTGAGATCGAGACCATGAGATGTTGTACAAGATTCATGGTGTGAAAATTCCTTGAGCCAAAGCTCTCATTCTCACAACCTCTTTAATCAAAGATTTAAACAAACTGTGCGAAAGAGAGAATTCTACCTAAACATTAGGTGATTCATACAACCTGCGGACTATCCAGGGATGAAGAAGTCTATTGATTGCTTTTGAGAGATCTCCATCAAAGTCATGTAGAAGAGTTTGGATGAATCAACTTCTCAACAAATAGTTATGTCCTTCATTTATGTTTTATTAAATTCAAATGAATGGTTGAATCTTTTGGCAAAGAGGTTATTGTAGTTTGTTTAAGCTACATTTAGACAAGGATTGTCCCTGCTAAAACTCAGCAAAAAGAATGCGCTTCCCACTAAATAGCCCTACTGTTCTCAATCAAAATGACTATTGTTAAAAAAAATTAGATCAACTAAAAAGCATAAATATCTATCAATAAAAACAAAATCAATACAAACACTGATGCCCATAATGATGATATTAGAAGAAAATATCCAACATTAAGACAAGTTTATTTTGCCTCTAACCTTAACAAAGGTATTTACTGCTAGAATCGCCAGGTCAGGTTGGCTTTTTGCATAGTTTATGAGATACAAATAAACAAGCTTTTTCAGCTCCAGATTTTCTGTCTGCATGCAATTCACAACATCTGTAAAAAGTGATGAAACGTCCTTCCCAACAGTCATTGCAGCAATCACTTTTTTAACTGCGTCTTTTCTTTTGTCCTGCATGGCATATAAAAGAGGAAAAGATTTCACGCGGTTGATCAAAGCATCAGGAAATCAAATAATTGTGCATGATCAAAATAACAGATAGTCCACTGATTTTAAAAACAATATACCGGTTAAAAGCGTCATGCCCAATGAGCAGACCAAAGAATGAAACAGAATCAGGTATTGCAGCATACATATATAACAGAAATGACAGGTACAATCTGTTTAAAGATGACAAAAGAAGTTCAATATAAAGTAATCTGTGCACCCTTAAATATATTAACAGGACCAGTCCCAAGGCTCATTAAAACCGTATCATGTTATCGCTAATCATAGAAGACTCCGGCTTGAAGTTAGAGCCAGTTGCGCTGAGAGGGAGAGAAATCAAGAGAACTTTCAAAATAAGGCTATTTAACTCAAGGGTATTTAACAAAATAAAGCCTAAATTCTGTATTTTCTATTTCGAGTGAGCAGATATCAAGCAGCAAGGGAAGCATTATATTTGTGTTAGTTTTCCACCAGGTATGTCTCAAAGTAATTTTTTATCTGGGGGGGCAGCTCAGCATGCTCTTCAAATATCAAATGATGTGAAAGTGGACTAAACGGAGCAAGAGACTGATCATCAGGCAGTTAACTGAACACAATGGAATATACAGATGAACAATTTTACTTGTTTTCATCAAAATAGCTAGGAATAATTTTACATTCCCATGTATTCCTGCTTCGGTCACTTAAGGAGGATGTAGTTTTCTTCTTTTTTTGAAACGTCTTTATTTACTCCAAAAACACAACAGCGATCTAATTTCATTTTCCTAGCTGTTAACTTACAACCAAAATATAACCACAATCTCCAATCAACACACAATGAAGAATCCACATGAGACAAGCTAGCAATAAGCAAAATAATGTGATTAAGAACCATATAATGTTCACTGATAAAATTGAAAAAAAAAAGGCAAGAATTAAAATATACAGGCTTTAAATTATGCAAAACAATCAAGCTGAGAGATCCTTATTTCCTCAAATCTCAAATAAGAAATACATAGACATTTCAAAACTTGTTCCGCAAAATTTCCAACATTTCAACAGAGCAGACAGACCAGAGACCATATATCTGACAAACCAAACCAGATACATGGAAATGTCAAAATCAAAATAATAGTTGATAGATCTGCTCACAAAGACTGCCGATTTTTAAACATTAATCATGAAGAATCCGCGAGCAAAACTGATCCCAGTCGAGAGAAATAAATTTCTAGAGATCGAGAAGCAGATTTGCTTCGTTCCAATCTATGATTATCTCAAATTTTTAACAGGATTGATGCCGGGTGTATGCGCACGAGAAAATGAGAACGGGGGAGGAAACAGGACCTTATACTGTGAATTTAGCTCTTCCTTGAGCTCAGGGATCTCTCCTTTCTTTGTGGTTGAGAAGTACTTGGAGTCGTGGCCGCTCATCACTGCACCTCAATGTCACGTCAGCGCCACCGCAGCTTCAGCCCCCAGCCCCGACGACAGAAACCGGCGTTTGGTGCGAAGACGATGGTGCTCCTCTCACACGACTCTCCTGTTCGCTGGACAAAGTCGATCATAAATAATAATATCCACGCGCAGTAATCTGGCTGAAGCGGGCTTTTATCGGGTCCGGTTCGATTTTTGGTTGTACATATGATAAAACAATAAACTATTTTGTACGTAATCTGAATTACAACGCTGAACCGGAAATAAATAATAATAAATAATATTTAAAAAAAACATCTATATTAGCTCCGTTTGACCCCAGGGTTTCGTCTCATCCCACCTGACAATGGTCGACCCGACGCCAGCTACTGAGGTAGGGGAGGAAGACGGTCGCCAGATGCCAGTCCACCATCCCCCAGCTCCTCCCCTTGAAGTCCGTAACGATCCGTGATCCCAATAGAATTCATTGCTAATTTTGATTTCCAGCTTTTCGCACATGTAATTTTTGGAATTCCTGTTGAGGATTGGCCTCTTGATGTTTTTTCTAAGCTCTTTTATGTGGTCTGTATGAAAAACATGCAGTTTAGAATGTTCGAAAAGCTGGTTTAGGCATTGCCCTTCTTAATTCCGACTCCCTTCTTTCTCATGAAGCCTCTTCATACACGTGGTGGTTCATTTACAGTGGAATCTTAAGCCATGTGTTTTTTATGTATTATTATTATACTTTTTGTTGCAATTGATTGAGTCTGGAATGCATGTATGAATTTTATCTCCATTATTATGCTGTTCATGGAGGGCGACATCCTTTTAAATACATATCTGTAGATGAGTGCATAATCTGTGTGTGCACATATCTACATCCATCTATTTGTGTTTTTTGTTTTGATAGTACGTGTGCGTGTGTTTTGGCACTGGGTTTATCGTGATTTATCCTCACATTTTAGCCAACATGTTCGGTTCTCAGTTATTTGATGTGTCAACAACAATTGATCCTGGGTACATAATTTCTCTTATACGGAATCTTCTACCACCTAATGTAATGAGAAGTCACTCTGAGGGAGTTGGTGTGATTGATGCTAAGACTGAAGCGTCAAATGTCCCCCGTATGGAAGGCGGTGTGACATCTTCATATGAAAATGTAGAGTCAACTGAACCGAGCAGTAGAACTGAACCTACGGATACTCTCAACAGGATTGATAAGTATGATTGTTTAGAAGGGGCTAATGCCGAATCATGCCAAAAAGTGGAGCACTCAAATGCATTATTGAGAGATCAAGCTTGTGAAGAATGTGGTTGCATTTTATGGGATCTTGCTGCTAGCAGAAAGCATGCAGAATTTATGGTAATTTGGTTTTTCCATCTATGACTTCTCTACTCTTGATGTGTCTACATCTATTTTTATTTTATATTTACCTTGTTATGCATGAAAGTTTATATGTATTGATCCCAAAAGGTTTGTGATGTAATAAGTTAATCATGAAATTTTTTATTGGATGTGTAAGCTGGTGACTAACATCTTAGCTTGATCACGGTGGGTTTCATGTTTATAGTTGATGTTGCGAAATGAATGGATGAACAACCACGAACAACAAAAAAGCGAAAACAAGAACATCAGAATTTATGTAGAAAACCCAAATCTGGAAAAACCATGGGCAGTGGAGGAGCTGAATTTCACTATGAGATCAGAGATTACAAGATGTCACATAGGACTACAACATAACATATTCATATTGAAAAAAACAAAACCCTAGCCCAGCCGAACTGGTCCATACCGTGGCGGCTCCACCCCTGCACCCCCCGCTGGGATCACTGACGGGTTGCGGTCTCGGCCCTTTTCCCCGATCCCTCCGCTTCCATCACTCACCCCCCATAGATTTTCATGAGTCACAACACAAAATTTTCTGGCCGGGTCAAATAAGTTTCGGGTCACAACACCAACAATTGATATATTCTGACTGTGGTCATTAATGATAACTTCAGCTTGTCATCTTTCTGTAAACTTTCCATGCATTTCCATGCTGTATGTGTGTCTGCATTAATGTCACTGTTATCATTTTCTGAATGGTTAACTTCTGTTTGTTTCATGTTTTGTGGTTAACATTTTGTTTTACTGAATTTATGCCCAGGTGCAAAATTATCTGCTTGAAGTTCTTCTGGCAAATATTACTGTTTCAGAATCTATGCGCATTAAAGTAATCCAACATTTCTGCGCAATGCGATTTTGTAGCCTTGTTTTTGCTATGTGACAAACCCAAAGCAAGATAGCTAAATCAGTTTCCTTGTGATTTCTTAGGACCATTATTACTATTATTATTACTCTTATTTTTTGGTCTCTTAGGAGATTTCTTTGGGAATAATTGGAAACCTTACCTGCCATGAAGTTCCAGCGAAACAGATTGTCTCTGTGAATGGATTGCTTGGGATTGTTTTAGATCAGCTGTTTGTTGATGACACTCCTTGCTTGTGTGAAACTTTCCGGTAATAGATTTAAAATCTCTTCCCCGCCTTTTGATCATTCCATTTGACATTTACTTATGCTTTGATTTTTTTTCAGATTTGTTTATAGAGCATAAAGTTTTGCTTGGGGGTTATAGTGTTAGTTTCTTTTTGACTTGTCATGGTCCCTTTATTTCATTTCATCAATTTCTACTGCCGGATTTCATTTTTCTAGCTTAGCCTTTCTATTGGTGTTTAATATTTCTCTTTTTCTTACCTAACATAATTGCTTGCCTTCTTGATATTTCCTTTTAAAAATTACCATGTTGAATCATTCTATAGTTCTAATTGCTAATGATGTTTTTCGTATCTTCAATTGTGTTTTTATTAAGTTATGGGGATATGGATGCGAAATGCAAAAATACTAAGAAACAGTGAATGTGAGAAATAATACAAGCACAAAAATTCTGAACTTCCAAAAAAATTTATGTGGTATACGTGAAAACCTTTCTTAAAAATCATATGTTTCTTTTTTTAGAAAAAAATAGGAGGTTAACTCTTCATGTGTATATATTCATCTGTTTATCAACATGCCCCCAAATCACATCAACTAGTTCACATTTGTAATAAATGATGAATGGGTTAAAACATAGAATACAATTTAAGTGATTCTCATCAATCATATATAATCCAAATTAGTTGTGTTGTGCCTGAAGGTTCCGGGCGCAGCGGAAGCGCGTGGGTGGATGTGCCCACTTGGCTTTTTGTCATTAGCAATGATCAATCCGGGATCAATACGACGATAAACGTCAGTCTCCACGGATCGAATCACAGAAATAGGCAAAAGAAATAGAAAGTCTCGGAACCACAAAGTAGGATCGTTACAGGTTGATTATAATTAATTTAATTAATTGAAAAGAAATACATTTTGCAGTATTCTTTCTTCGTTGATGTTTTTGATCACGTTCCGATGTGATTCGTCGTTGCGTCGCAGAAGCCAAGTGTAGACTTCCTCTAGCGGTGATCCACACGTGCACCTCGTATCTCTGGACGTCGCCAAATGAGTCTCCGGGTGCTAGTGTGGAGGAACCTTTGCTTGCGTTGTCCGCCTTAGATCGTCTTGATCTGATGGAAGAAGATCTCTCTCGGTCTTGAGAGCTTTCTTGGAGGAAGAGGTTATTTCGGCCTTGAAAGAATTCTCCAGAGTTGTTGTGCACAACGATTCTCTTGTGTGTCAGAAAAGAGTTGGGGTTGTGAGGATATTTATAATCAGACTTGAGGTTGTAGAGTTATGACAATAAATAAACGCGTTACGCGTTTTATTTATTTCATTGACTCTTATTTAAAACCTCCGTGTCGAATAATTAATTCTTTGACATGCGCTCACGCTGATTATAATAAATATCATTTAAAACAATATTATATGCTCAAAATCTCGACTGGAAAAACTACACGGTGTGTATTAATAAATACACGGCGTGTACTTGTTTTTCATTGAAAACTACACGGCGTGTACATTCAATGTACACGGCGTATATATCTTGTTTTCATTTATTCATTTCCTTTCCATAAAGAAAACTATACGGCGTGTAATTATTAATACACGGCGTGTACTTGTTTTCCATGAAAAACTACACGGTGTGTAATCTTTAATACACGGCGTGTATATCTTGTTTTTCATTTCCTTATTCCTCCATCATTAAAACGATTTAGGCTTCCTTGAATAATTATTAAACCACGTACGGGAATAATCTTTATTCTACTTGAGATACTTGAATACACTTAGTGTGTGACCCTCTAGGCCTTTTTCTCGTTGGCATTAGGCGAGCTTGCCTAAAGTCCAAGATTACTGTCTAGCAACGGGTCAAGGCACCCAAGAGAAAGAAGTCGACGCCGCATTGACGTGTCATCTCATATGAACACTTACTATGTAATTTAATCCCTTTGTCCTGATATCTCATCAAGCAGCTTTCATGGCAGTGTCATAAACCTATATGTTTGATCCGTCGTTCTTTGACTATCTGAAATAAACTCGTCGTTCACACCATGGCCATGGAATTTAATGCGACAGTTCTATTTCAATCAAAGGGCCGAGATATCAACTTCCATAAATGGAAGGGACAAATCCTTCCTCGACTTATCCATTAACAATATGTCACTCGTGACGCACCCAACGTACCCTACTTCCCGCCAACTGTCTGCGTGACGGTTTTCGTCAGTAAATCTAAGTGCGCGAGTCATGACATGAGTTAATGATAATTTTTAAGTCTAAGGACCAACACACGCTCATAGATAGCAATGTCCGATGACACCAAGACATGCAGAATTGCTACTGGCGGGTCTGTTCTCATAATCTCTCATCTTGGAGATTACCAAGTGCGAACTCCATGAGAGTCTCGTCTTCTTACGAGTACTCGCACATGATGGTCTGTATACTATGTGTCCTATCATAGTATGTCATCCAACCGTAGAACTTTATTTAAGAATATTGTTATAGCATTTCAAGGTTCTCATCATAGCGGGGATCTGTCATGACCTTATCAATGCAACAAATATTCCAGGACATTATTATATTATAGTCATGCAGAACAATGAACAATATATAATAAGTGAACATTCATGTAATCAAAGTACAAAACAGTTGGTTCTCAAGACACCAACCCTTATAGTGCCGCTATCCACAATCTGGATGATCCAATCTCTGGAACCCCAAATGTGGAACAAGGTTGACCGGAAGGTTCGAAACACATGATGCCATGAATTGGTGTATCTGGAACTGAGAAGCCTCACACCCTAGCAATGCACTATCCGCAAAACCCTCCTAGATGTTAACACTCGCAACAAACAATTAAAATGTTACCAAAAAAACGGATGAAGCACTCAACACAGAACACGTGGATTTAAGTGGTTCGGAACTAGTCCTACTCCACGGGAAACAAACAGCCTCAATAGAAGAGGAACAAGAGAATACAAACACTTGACTGGGTTACAAGTGCCCATAGAGAGGTGCACTACTCAGAAGAAACGAAACTTAGACTTAACAACACTCCAAAGCTTACGACAACAATGTATTGAACAAGTCACCCCACCCATCTATTTATAGACGAGCCCAACTGGTTTCATCAATTCCACCGCCATCCGATCTTTATGGATGACTGTTGCTCAATCATGGTCACAACTAGCGGATTGCTAATCACCACCGTCTCAACCGATGCATCCAGTGAACAGTTAACGTGTTCGGAGCTCATCCTCCTGCATCCGCACTTCCGGAAACTGGTTTTGTTGCTGGTACTGTGGTCCCGTTCTGCCTTCATCCGATTCCAAAACCCTCGCTTCTGGAATCTCTTGAATTATCTGGTTGAAAATGGAAAAGTAGTTTCTACAAGCCTAACAGGTTGATGCCCCTGATGTGATACGAAAGGGACATAGAGATAAAACATTGCTAAGGTTTCATTTGGTTACCACAATGTATTATTGGGTACATAATGAAAATAAAGATGATCAAAAAGACACTAAGATATTTGGTTTGTATAAAAAATCAAATGACAAAAAGAACTCACCCACTCTCACCCAACATACAAATAAATGGGCTTGTCTTGATTAATTTGGATGGATTCCATCACTGGGATGTGTTTTTCATAATTTTTTTGAGGTAATTCTCCTTACCTAATTTCATTCATTCCCACTTTCCCAGGAATCTGGATTCCACATTTTTTTTCAAATCAAATAGCTCAATCCAAGATAATAATCATCTTTCTCATTCATTCCCCTAGGGTTTCCGTTACCAAACAGGATCTAAAAGTATCACCGTTGTCTTGAGTATGAATGTGTAGTGTAAGGTGATTTATATATGTGGGTTACAAAGTCTAGGTTACTTAAGACTTGAATGCAAGTTATTATAATTGACTGGGAATTAGAGGGGTGAATTAGAGACACCCATAGTTTTGAGTGGTGTTATGTTAATTAATTTTTACTTTCATTCAGTATAGCTCCCCCAAACTCTTGGGACTTGGTTTGTGTTTATCCTTTTCAGTAGGTAAGGTTGTGGTTGTTTTGCATAAAAATTCTCATTGAGAAATGTCTCACTTCTTCATTTTCCCCCCATGAATTGCTGATCGAATGGATTGCATGGGGCTCACATTGAACAGTCATAGGCTATTGGCCTTACAATAGTGCATGTGTGATAACCTATCTTCACAGTTGCAACTGTTTGCAGACTACTGACCATTGGCCTTCAAGGTAGTGAAGGCATTACTTGGGCTGAGGCAGTGCAATCTGAACAAATTCTTATTCGCCTTCTGTGGATTGCAGAAAATACATTGAATCCACAGCTTATGGAAAAGGTTTCTAAATCTATCATTTTTCTTGCTTGAAGAGAGTAAATTTGTTTTATGTGCTTGAGTTTTTCATGAACCTGACCCTTAGAAAATCTGTGCAACTGTCTAATAAATGAATTTCAGGCATTTGCGGATTGAAGAGAAATTTACAGTAAAATGTTCCTTCAAGAGTGCATCATAATCAATTTTTTATGCAATTTACATGTGTGTCTGTGGTGCCTATATTGGTAACACATGGTGAATGGCTATCAAGAGCCATCAATTTTTTATGCAATTTGCATGTGTGTCTGTGGTGCCTATATTGGTAACACATGGTGAATGGCTATCAAGAGTCATAAATTTCCATTTCTTAGTGTTTCAATGAGGATTTTGTTTTTTTTCAGTTGTAACTTGCTTTTCTATTGTGTCATGCTTTATTTAGTTATAGTCTTATCTGTTGAAATTTTAATTTATTTGTTTCTTTTGAATACATAAATATTTATTGACATTGTCATGGTCATCTGAACTCTTCTTCTTGTTTATCTAACAGAGTCTCAAGTTATTGTTAGCCATCATCGAAAGTGAACTTGAAGTTGCACCAGCAATCCTTTCAAGCTTGATAAATCTGGGGTTGCCAGCTATTTTGATAAATATCTTGTCTTTTGAGATGAGAAAATTAATGAGTGAACAGATACCTGAAAGGTGCAGATGATTTCTTACTGTCTTCAATGAACTCTCATGGCTAAGTCACTATGAGTTTTAAGAATTAATGAAATGAGATATTGAGACCACAGAGGGCCTCTGATGATTTTTTTCCTGCTTTCACTTTTTGTGTTATTGCTCCTTACATTACAACTCTTGCCTTTCATGGCTTGATGGAAATTTATATGTAATTTATGTATTTCAAAAAAAAAAATTGGCCCATTTCTTAAAATCTTTTGGATTTGTTCATGAAATATCAAGCATGATATCGACAGGTTTTATATTGTTTGAATTATTTTTGTTCATGCCATCAGACATGAACAGTTTATTTTTAAAAATTTGTGTTTCTTCATCTTTCCTCAGGTATCATGTTCTGGATTTGGTTCTTCGGGTGCTGGAAGCACTTACAACAATTGATGATTATTCAAAAGAAATATGCTTGATTGAAGAACTCTTTAAAATGGTTTATGACTTGGTCAGACTCCCAGATAAAGCTGAGGTTTGTAAGCTGCTAATGCCCTTCCCTTTCTCTCTCTCTCTCTAACCTAGTGCTTGAGGTAGTTGGTATGTGTGCTTTTAATGCAATGAGATGTTTTGGGTTCAAACATCATCAAGGTAACCGAGTTAAAAAAAAACGGCGTGTCAAGTCTTGATTCCAGTTAATCCCATTGCCCAGGCAAAATTAGAATAAGTCTCATCTTGGATGAAGATACTGGATGGTTTGATACCAAAAAATCTATCTGGGTTTGTTTGTTACCACTTGCGGTCCGTTTGACAGCACTTATTGTAAAATGCTTATAGCGCTTTTTTTTTTGTAACTGCTTATAGCACTTACCACATAAAATAAGTAGTTTGAAAAAATAAGTGGTGTTTGTTCTGTTTTTGAAAAGTGATTTCATAAGTGATGTTTTTAATTGAGTGGCTTTGGTTCTGTTTTTGAAAAAAAAATCAGATGAAACCCACTTAAATAATTGACAAAAAAAACTCTTTTTCATTAAACAATATGGAAACACTTATACAGAAGCACTCAATTGTAGGTGTTTCCAGGTTGTTTATTGAAAAAGTGTTTTTCTGCCACTATTCAAGTGTTTTTTTTTTCAAAACTCAGTTTAAGTGTTTTTTCACAAACCTAAAAACACCACTTTTTTTTCAAACAGCTTATCATAATTGGTAAGTGTCAAACAGTTTTCAGTAAGAGCTTTCAAACCAACCCTGTCTCTCTAATTCTCTCTCTCTCTCTCAAACACACACACATACACGCATATGTGTGTGCATTTTTCTATTATGTTCGGGTAGTTTTTTTTTTTTTTTTTACATTTTTGGTTTGGCCATTGGTCTTGTTTTCGAAAATGACCATAATGATGAAACAGTCTGGCTATGTTTGATTTTGGGAAACATTTCATATTAGAAAGCATGTTAAAAAAATGTTTTAAAAATTGGAGAAAAACAGGAAAGTATAGAAGCTACATTTTCATTTTTCTGAAAACATGAGAACAATTTTTTTTTATAAAATTATATCATTTCCATTTTCGTTTTTTTATACTTTTCATTTTCATAATTTAATATATTTTCTAATACATCTTTGTAAAATAAAATTCAAAATTAAACACAATTGTAACCTCATAGTGGCTGGAAATGATGTTTCCACCTTTTTGCAGGTCGCTGAGTGCTGTGTTACTGCTGTGGTTCTTCTTGCTAACATCCTTGGTGATGCACCTGATCTGGCTTCACGTCTGACACAGGGTAAATCATTCAGTCCCATGTCTTAAAAAATATGTGTCGACCGCTGTGCTGTTAGAGGTGGTCATTTGGATTCATGGGTCTGGTTCATGTCGGGTTGGCCGTTCTCTGAATCCATTTAAGCTCGTGGCTGTTTAAACAGGTTGACCCGACCCAACCCATTTATGAAGGGCTCCACTTTAACCAGATTTTCCAATTTGTTTAACTTTAAATATATAACATCGGCTGCATCATGACATGCCCAAGTGGTTAATATCACATTAATTCAATTACCTAATTAAATTGAATTATTCTATTTAGACTCAAAATAACCTAATTAATATGAAACCTAAGTTATTCATGTTATGACTCAACCCTCTTAACCATTTAGAATGAATAATGTTTATAACCATGTTGAATTATTTCAAATAATGTTGATTATAAAAAAATAGAAAAAACAAACAAACAAAAGAAACAAAGAAGAAAAGAAAAATAGAAAATATTATAAAATTAATTATTATTATTTTTAAAATTTTATATTATTTTTATATTTTTAATTGGGTTGCACGAGTTAGACCAGTCAGAAATGTCCAACCCTAATTCGACCCAAATATTATTCAGGTCAGATTACTCAATCCAATTACAAACTTAATCTATTTATGTTTGACCCAATCCTATTTAACTTGTGCTATTTCATGTTGGGTTCAAGATTGACCCCTCTAGTGCTCCCAGATTTGGATTTTCTGCAGGGCCTTCTTGATGTTCTACCATTCGCGTCGGATGATTTAGAAGCCCGGAGTGCGATCTGGAGCATTTTGGACCAAGTGCTGTTTCGGGTTCAGGATGTCAAGTCCCCATTGGCTCTTCACCAGTATGTGTCAGTTCTGTCACGCAATTCAGAGCTGATTGAGGACGAACTTCTTAACCAACAACTCGATCGGCCTGAAGGACCTGAGACCTTGGTTGCTTGTGGGGCCAATTCCCATGCTAGAGATGTAGCTGTATCCTGTCCTTGCACTACTCTTTCCACATGCGTCCTTAGGTTGCGTTTGATTATAACAGTGTTTTCTTATAGAATTTAAGTGATTGTTGTTTTTCAAAAACAGAAGAAGCACAACATACTTTTCCAACTGTTTGTGATAAGTGGTAAGCACTATTCACTTGTGATAAACAGTTTGAAAAAATAAGCACTATTTGTTCTGTTCCTGAAAAAACACTAGTTGTATTCTAGAAGAAATTCATTTAAACAAGTGGCAGAATAACTCTTTCTCTATAAGAAATCCGGAAACACTGGCAATAAGTGGAGCAATTCTTTATATCCACTTATGATAGTGGTTCTATACAAGTGTTTCCAGATTGCTTTCTTCCAATTATTTAATTTTCATCTATAATTTAGGTGTAATTGTTTTTCTAGAAACAAAGCAAATATCACTGGTTATATCATGAGTGATAAGGGCATAAACACTTGTCATGAGTGATAAGTTCTATAATCTGTTTTTAACGGGTGTTTCAAAAAGGTACTTTATAGCACCCCACGATAAGTTTTCCCAGTTTTCTTATTGAAAAAGTTTTTTATTTCACTTATATAAATCATTTTCTTTTGGAATTTAAACGCAATTTTTTTAAAGCAAAATAAGTGTCACTTATTTTTTCCAACTATTTATTATTAGTAAGTGTTATAAGAAAATTTCCAATTTTTGTATTTTATCTGGTTTTGCTTCCGGTTTTTGGTGGTGTTCTTGTCTTAAACATCTGCATTAGCTGAAGAGAATTATCAACATTTTAAATCGGTGGCTATCTTCAAATGATCGAGATGGTGGGGATTTTGGTATTGGGAATGATCTTCCAGATGATCGAAGCGTTAACAGATTGCTGGATATCTGTTGCGACCATGTCAAGTGACTCACATCAGCTCTGCTCTTTTTTTTCATCGGAAGCCACACCCTTTTTAATGTTTTTCTTGGCCTCCGACTGTTCTCACATAAATTACTTTTGGTTTTCATTCCAACAGTTTCATGGGTGAGGTTCACATTTTGATCCCCATGTTTGAGATCAATCCTCATGCAACATGTTTAGTACATGTCTAGAATGTTAAAACTATGCTTGAATTTATTTTAAATTCCCATCATAAATGTGTTTAAAACTATAATCAAATATATATTTTTGTGTGACAGAAATAGAGTTTTATTCCTCTAGTTTTATGCATTTTCGTAACTAAAATTTTATATACAAGGTTTAAGCCTTTCATTTCAAACTCCGATTCCAATAATTTTTTAACATGATCAATCAACTTAATATCTTTGCAAGAAATATGCATATCATCAGTATATAAAAAGGAAGAAAATCATACAAGTGGTATGTTTAAAATAAACACATCCTGCAAATCAATTTATAATAAAATCATTTTCAAGCATGTAAGATGTTGATGTATGTGTCTTAAAGTTGGTCGTGCAGTATTAACTTAGGGATATTATTGTATCACGTATTGTTTTTTTGTTTTTTTGAAATTCTAATTTATTATTCATTTTATCTTTGTTGTATTTTGATAAAAGATCTGATATGATCATAAATTTCTCTAAGTATTCAAAGTATTCATAATTGACGGTCATCATGGAATATGATGAATTGTGATGATATGTTAAGATTAGTGTTGGTAGAAACTCATACGAAGATACAAAGTTTACTTGTGTCCACAAGTTCAGAAACTTGTCAACCAGATTTATCCATTTTGAGTACACAACATGAAATGTCATATGTATATATCATTGGTGTCACTTGAGTTCTATAATACATTGTTGTCCTTTGGCATATTGTCAACAATGTTTCTTATATGTGAATTGTTGGGAATCTTCCACCACTAGTTTATCATAAATTATGTCACCGAAACTATGAGTATGGTAGAACAAATTTTGATAATCTCCACAAACCGGCATATTCCCCCGACTTCAGTGTACTGGAAGATAGGATGTTTGTCACACCCTACTCACTGCACCAAATTGATCTCCACACACACTCACTTAGACTCCCAAACTTTTAGACAAGCAAAATTAAACAAGCAAAGGAAAAAATGAACACTTTGAGTTTACATGGTTCGGATGAGTCCTACATCCACGAGAGAACACTGCTGCCATTTTTCATCCAATCAGAAGTTACAAGGATTTACAATCACAATTGATAATCACTTAAATAGATGACCTTTCATTCAACGTCATAGTACATGATGTATAAGTGGTATCATCCCACTTTTACAGTGGATATCAGTCGGTCATCCAGTTGCACCGACTTCCGATCTTTATAGACATCCCACCATTGATCCATGGTGATGGTTGATACCTGTAATAATTCGTACCTGACTGTATCATCCAGTGAACAGTCCAAGTTACTCTTACATTTCACTTCAATAACTCATATGTAATTTCCTTTGCCGCTGAACCCATAAGGAATGACCTTCACACGATATCATTAAAGACCTCCACGCATGTCGTAACTATTGTTCAACATCTATTGATGAACTGACCACTACACATCCCATTAGAAGATAGCATATTTCAACCAACTTGCCTTCACTGCTAAAGATTTTTGATGTCGCTGCACTGTACCCCAAGATTGAGCCCTATATTCAAGCTTCTCATTCTGATAAAATTGAATCGAAAAACTTGAACAAGCTTCACCATTCCTAACAATCTCCCACTTGAGGACTGCATCAAGAAATTCGTGGAAACTCTCAAACACTTACACAAAACATCCAATTCCTCATGTTCGCAGCACGCAGTGTCTCCATAGTTCTCTTTTCGTTCACCCAAGTCTTATTGAGGCACAGTGCTGCCTCAAACTTTCTTGGACTAACACTTTTGTGAACATGTCCATTGGATTCTGCTTTCTGGCTATCTTCCACAACTCCAGTACTTTGTTCGCCAGCAAGTCCCGGATGAAATGGTATTTTAGGTTGATATGTTTCATCTGCGAGTGAAACATTGGATTTTGAAATGCATTGCACTCTGATTGTCACAGTAGAACAATCCACCCTCCTGGCTTCTTAAAAGCTCATTCAACATGTCCATCAACCAAACCGATTTCTTCTCCTCTTTCATTGCTACCACGTACTCATCTTCTGTTGCGGACAGTGTAACTACCAGTTGCAGCTGCGACATCTAGCTAATTTTCATTTCTCTATAGGTGAATGATAGAGAAAATATTTTCAATTATTTTATTCTGAATTTCAATGTTTTAATCCCACCAATGTGTTATTTCAATGGCAATTGTCACATTTTATGTTTTAGGAGTATTTTTGAGCTTAATTGGAAAAATGACTTATTTTGGATTTAAACAGTTTTAATTTATTTTAATGTTTCGGCCATAACTTTTTCTAAATTAATACAAATTGAAAAATTATTTTTTATAGGTTTCTATATTAGATGAGATTCATTTTATCCTTCTAGACCCAAAGCTCAATCAATCGTTTGGAAGCTCAAATCCATCTCACAAGTCAAGCCTCGAAAACTGTGCTTAGAATTGGAGAATTTTATTGTTGGGCCCACATCTCATAAATTGTTAAACCATTTGAACATAAATTTTACATGGAGCTAGAAGAAATCCGGAGGAACAACTTTTATTAAGATGGGAGCGTCTTGTTCTTTCATTATCAAGGCCATAAATGTGTTGGAACTCGTTGCATTGGAATACAAATAGTTTGTTTGGCAGAATTAAAGTTTCGGAGTAAAGCGGCCATAACTCATTTATTACAAGGCCAATGAAGCTGAAATTTTGTGGAGGGACACGGGAGAAGTAATGGAACAACTTTCAAGAAGGACCATTTCCAAAATAAGGTTATCAAAGAGGTCTACCACGCGCATACATTCGGTGGAAAGATTTTTGGAGCCAAATTTTCACACTCTCTCCCTATAAAAGAGTGTTTATTCTTCATTCCAAATGGTTGAAAACTTAGGAATAGCCTTTGTTGTCCATTATATGTAGTTTAGTATTGCATTTTATTTTACTTTAATTCTTTAATATCATTTCATATTTTTATTTAAGTGTTCTCCTTTCACTCTTATTCTTTTTCTCTCTTGTTTTCTCCCCTTGTTTTCTCCATCACTGTGAACTCTTATGCTCGTGATCATGAGTAGCTAATCCAAGGAAGTTCCTAGGGGAGTAATCTAGTGATGAACCCAAGTCCTTGAACATTCATGTCTTAATGTTTCTTAATTTCTTAGAGTTATACCGAGGGTGATCTTAGTGGGTAAGGCGCCTTTGTGTCTCCACTTGCCACCAGAGGTTTACCTTTCACTTCTGCAATATTTTCCCTCGATCGAGGAGGTGGATGTGTGGTCTCTCGGTGATCGTTGAGAGTACCATATATTCACAACCATATGTAGAGGAGTATGTTCATGCATATGATGGAGCATGTTCATTAAGTAAATTCAAAACTAACTATGAGACGATGAAGGTTCACTCGGGGTGATGCTCTCGGGAATGTCTCCTTTCTGTCTTAACATCATTTTGTCTGCATTCATTTTGTTGCATTGCATCTGCATATTTACTTTTCGTATTTCTTTTTCAATTATCAAATCTCATTTATGTCATTTTATTTCATATATATATATATATAAAGTGAATTATAAGTAGTGAGTTATTGACTGCGAAGACTCCTCAAGAGATCGACATAGGTCAGCTACTGTGCTGCACTTAGTATAAATATTTTTGAGAGAGCGCACGACAACGCTTCATAAAATTGTCACCATTGTCGGGGATCCAATTGGTCTTCACTCATTATTTCTATTCACATTTTGTAAATTATTTTTCTTCCTTTCATTTAAAAAAACAAAAAAAAAATCAAAAATTTCAAAAACACTAAAAAAATCATTGTTCATGATGTATTTCAATTCAAACTTTTATGCATGGACTAAAAAATCTCATGTGTAACAAGAATATGAAATTCAAAAATCTCATATGCAAGGACTTCATGATGAGGTACAAAGACTGAAGAGAGATGCTAAGAGGTTTGGGAAATATATTCGTTCACTGCGGGAGCAACCCGAACCTAATCCTAAGCTGGAACCTGAACCAAAACGAGTGGTGGAAGAGATTTCACCAATCATTTTTTATGTTAAATAACCTGAGGCGGTGAGAAGGAGCTACTAAAGAAGTTAATCATATCATCCTGTACTCAAAAATTTCTTGAGGAGGTCCCTGATGTACACATGCAAGTTGATGCACTTATGGGTGATCAACAATTTTTGGAAGAATCTTGGAATCACTTTGTTGAAGATAACCTGAAACTTGATCTTCCCATGCTTGATAATGAACAATCAGTACCTTTTGACCTCTATATTTCTTTGGAAGATGAAGAAGAATATGAACCTGATGAGATGGAGTTGTCAATGGTCTTTCCTGAAGAGATCAATTTCCAAACTGACTTGCTTGAAAGGGAAGATTTCTTGATTGATTCATCACGTTTTAATCTTATTCAAGCTGAATTGTTTTCTGACTTCTCCTTTCCTGAAATTTATGATACAACACAAATGGGGCAGACCTTGGGTGTTAATGAAGAGACCAACCAAGTGGTGGTGATCGAGGAAGAAGAGCTAGAGAAGCTGGTGGTGGTGTGACTGCCTCCTCTACAACAAATTGGATACCATATGGAGGAGGACACTACTGAAGTTCACAGGGAGAACCCCTATATTCTATTCCCTCCCACTCTGGATCTCAAATTCTATCTTTCTTCTCTCTTGGGGTTGAGAACTTTCTTATTTTATTTGGGGATCTCCATTCTTGGTGTCTACTAATGGACACTAGAAAAAGTCACATGTTGTGGTTTATCTCAAAGAAACCACATCCACCTTCTGATTGGGGACAATCCACTACAACTTCCTGACTAGGGTCAGTAAAAACCTAGCACCCGCTTGGGGGTTCAAACCAAGCATTATATCTTTTCTACCCCCTTCCTATTTATTTTTATTTTTTTTCTTATGTCTTGTCATTTATTTCTTGTAGTTTTAAAGTGGTGGTAGCTAGGAGCTTAACTCAAGGCTGACACTAAAAAATAAATCAGGTTGTGTCTTTCTTTTTCTTTATTTTGTTTGCTACCCAATTTAAATTCTGTGTGAAAAATTTCTTGATCTGATTTGATATAAAATGGGGGTAGTAAATTGAATAAGTATGGGGGAGGTATTTCAACCTGTTTTAAGAATTTTGAGCGTGTTTCTATTTTGTTTTTCATTTTTTTCATTTTTGTGTGTTTTTTAGAATTCTTGAGCTGAATCGAATACTTTGTAAAATTCAAACCATCTTGGTATTTTTTTCACATTGCTTGATTTGATTATTTTAGAATTTAAATGATTGTTGAATGAATTTTGTTTCTTGATTTTCAATCTTTTTATTTAAATAAGTTTGATTGACTGTGAAACTCATGTGCACTAGTGCTGTCCAAATTGAAAATCATGCCCAACCCGAGAGGTTTCTAAACCTTTTTGACATCTTCTTAAATTTATCTTTTTCTTGAGAGTCTTGAGACATGTTGTGTGATCCATAACTTTCTATATTTCTCCTTTTCAAAGTTTTTAGAGTATGGAACATGTCAAGTATGATTGAGGCGTCACTTTGAAAGCCCCTTTTTACATTCCACTCTAATTTTGGCCTACCTTTACATCTGACCTTTATTAAACCCCTAGTATCCATGAAATACCTTGTTAGGTAGACACATTACAAGCCATTTATACCTTTACAACATTATCTAGAAGTTAAATGCATGATTATTGTTGAACTCAAGTGTGGGGGAGGGAAAAGATGGGCTTTGTTTTGCTTTCCTGAAGAATCCGTTTGAGATGAATTGAAAGTGTTGCCATATTTATTGCTGCTTGGGTGAAATAAATTTCATGATGGAAATATGGATGGGTGACCCAAAATATCATTACAAATATGGGCTGGGTGTTCACCATTTTTTGAAGATCAAATGCTACCTCTCTTTTCCTCCAAAACGTGATTCTGAAGAGAAATCCAGATCTGAATTCAAGCTGAAACAATGCTATAAATGGGGAAAAGAGGGATGAAAATAATTGATGCTGAAATTATAAGTGTGAACTTCCCAAAAGAAGAGGTTTTTTTAGGTGATTCATTTTTGAGCTGATTGAGGAGCACACCATTCTTGAGAAAAACTATTTTCATGCATTTAGTTCACTTTAGAGATTAACCCTCTTCATTCTACATCAGATATTTTTACATTTAAAATATGTTAACCCTAAGCCTCAGAACAACCCATGAAAAAGACCTCATGATTGACATATTTTTTTGTCTCTATGAAGTGAAGATACTAAGAGGATAGCAAGCCTATGGAGATCACACATGTTTTGAGAATGAGAAAAACTCCACATTGAAAATCCTTGAGTGAAGAGAAAAATATTTTTCCGAGGAGGTAGGTACGACATGCATGTGAGGAATAACATGAGATTGAATGGATTCATATTATTTTTGAGGAGTTATGAAATTTTGATCCATGCATGAGGCATGATTTTTTCTTTGATATGATAATTGAGTTGTGTCGTCATTTATGATTTGAGAAGTTTGTTTTGACCTTGGTATAAGATGATTGCCCAGGAGTGCAATGTTTAAGTGTGAGGGAAATGATAGAGAAAATATTTTCAATTATTTTATTCTTAATTTAAATGTTTTAATCCCACCAATGTGTTATTTCAATGGCAATTGTCACATTTTATGTTTTAGGAGTATTTTTTAGCTTAATTGGAAAAATGGCTTATTTTGAATTTAAACAGTTTTAATTTATTTTAATGTTTCAGCCATAAATTTTTCTAAAATGATACAAGTTGAAACATTCTTCTTTTATAGGTTTCTATTTTTGATGAGATTCATTTTATCCTTCTAGACCCAAAGCTCAATCAATCGTTTGGATGCTCAAATCCATCTCACAAGTCAGGCCTCGAAAACTGTGCACAGAATTGGATAATTTTATTGTTGGGCCCATATCTCATAAATGGAAGAACAATTTGATCTGAAATTTTACATGGATCTATAACACATCCGTAGGAACAACTTTAATTAATATGGGAGGGACTTATTCTTTCATTATCAAGTCCATAAATGCGTTGGAACTCGTTGCATTGGAATGCGAATAGTCTGTTTGGTAGAATTAAAATTTTGGAGTAAATCGACCATAACTCCTTCATTAAGTGTCCAATGAAGCTTAAATTTTGTGGAGGGACGAGGGATAAGTAATTTAATAACTTTCAAGAAGGACCATTTCCAAAATTCGGTCATTAAATAGTTCTACCACGCACATACATTCGGTGGACAGATTTTTGGAGCCAAATTTTCACACCCTATCCCTATAAAAGAGTGTTTATTCTTCATTCCAAATGGTTGGAAACTTAGGAATGGCCTTTTTTGGACATTATATGTAGTTTAGTATTGTATTTTATTTTAATTTCATTCTATAATATCATTTCATATTTTATTTAAGTGTTCATCTTTCACTCTTATTCTTTCTCTCTTTTGTTTTCTCCCCCCGTTTTCTCCATCATTGTGAACTTTTATGCTCGTGATCATGAGTATCTAATCCAAGGAAGTTCTTGGGGGATTAATCTAGTGATGAAACCAATTCATTAAACATTAATGTCTTAATGTTTTTTATTTTCTTATATTTATACCGAGGGGGGTCTTAGTGGGTAAGGTGCCTTTGTGTCTCCACTTTCCACCCAAGGTTTACCTTTTACTTCTGCAATATTTTTCCTCGATTGAGGAGCTGGATGTGTGGTTTCTCGGCGATCATTGAGAGTACCATATATTCAAAACCATATACATAGGAGTATGTTCATGCATACGATGGAGCATTTTCATTAAGTAAATTCAAAACCAACTATGAGACGATGAAGGTTCACTCGGGGTGATGCTCTCGGGAATGTCTCCTTTCTATCTTAACATCATTTTGTCTGCATTCATTCTGTTACATTGCATCTGCATATTTACTTTTAGTATTTCTTTTTCAATTCTCAAATCTCATTTATGTCTTTTTATTTCATATATATATATAAAGTGAATTATAAGTAGTGAGTGATTGACTGCGAAGGCTCCTCAAGAAATCGACATAGGTCAGCTACTGTGCTGCACTTAGTATAAATATTTTTGAGAGCGCGCTTGAAAACGCTTCATCAGTGAACAAAAAACCAGTGGTGCTCTTCTGGTTGTATTAATCCCCAACAAATTCAACATTAACATAACCTTGCAATGGATATTCTATCTTGAAACACAATATTGTACTTTATGACCCTTCAAGTACCAAATGATTCACTTCACAGCCTCCTAGTGTTCCTTCCCCAAATTTTTCATGGACTGGCTGATGACTCCCACCACAAATCCAATGTTTGGGAGAGTTCACACCATGGTGTACTTCAGGCTAACTACCGTTGATGCAAACAAATTCTCTCCATGTACTTCACCTCATCTTCCATCTTCGGTGCTTACTCCTTGGATGATTTTAAGTGTCCAACCAATGGAGTTGAGAATGGTTTACATCTGGACATCCCAAACCTTTTGATTATCTTCTAGATGTAATCCCTTTGAGATAGAACCAAATTCTCGACTTTCCTATCCCTCTCAATATTCATCCCTAATATTTTCTTAGCCCAACCAAAATATTTCTTCTTGAATCTTCTGGAAAATCCCCACTTCAACTCCTAGATATTCATAAATTTTAGACCTACTAAAAGAATATTTTCCACATACAGGGGAAGAATGATGAAACTTTCTTCATTCCACCCCTTTTGGTAGCGATAATTATCTTCATTGCTCCAAGTGAAACCTTCCTCGGCCATGAAAGTATCAAATTTCCTATTCCACTGCCTTGGTGCCTACTTCAATCCATAAAGACTTCTCTTCAGTTGACACACAAAATCGTCATTTTGATAATCCTAAAAACAGACCAGTTGTTTCATGTAAATATCTTCCTTCAAGTCACTATGAAGAATGTCAATCTTTACATCCATCTTCTCTAAGTGCAGATTATCAGCATCAACCATGCTCAACACTATCCGGATGGTAGAATGCTTAACTTCTGATGAGAATATTTTTTAGAATCTAATACCTTCCTTCTTTTGAAATCCCATCACCACCAGTTGTGACTTATAACTTTTCCTACCATCAGCCTCCTCCTTCAAATGGAACACCCACTTGTTCTTCGGTTTTCTTTTCCCTTATGGTAACTTAGTCAACTCCCATCACTATAAGAAAAAAAATACTTTGAAATGGTTTATTAAGAGGTGGTTCAATGAAATTGTTGTAAACTTAAAAACTTGACCCTTATGAAAATTTACCCAAATTTTATTAGTGGTAGTTAAATGAAATCTTCATGTGATGAAATATTAGTGGTGTTTTTTTTTAAATATAACCACTAATATTTTATTACATGGTGGTTTTTGAATAACCGCCACTATTTAAACCCTATTTTCACGGGCTTCCCCCTTTCTTCCCCCTCCCTTTGTCACACAAACCTCCCCTCTCCTTCTTCCCTAGTTATGCATGTCCTTCCCTTATCCTCCTTCCTCACTCATGCTAACCTCCCCTTTCCTTTTCCTTTTCCTTCGTCGTATAAACCTCCTTTTTTCCATCCCAATCCCCTCTTCTCCTTATTTACAAAAGGTTCTCATTATCCTTCCCAATCTACTTCTCTATCGTCTGTCGCATAAACTTGTTATCCTTATTTATCTGTTGGTTCTAGGTATAAGGTAGGTTCCCATAATCTCTAATCATATCTTATCTTTATTATTTTCTAATTTTAATAGCCTCTGTGAACCTATTCCCCTTCACGTGAACCTATATTTTATGTATATGTTGTTTTGTTTTGATTTATAAACTAATATTATGGGATACCCAATTGTGAGAGATTGTTCAAATTTCAATAGGTGTGAATGTTCTATTTATTGATATATTAGATTGAAATTTTAAAATAAAACCAATATGTTCTCTTATTTGGTTAAATAGGGGAAATAATTCCAAATAAATTATTCCAAGCCCTTGATGTTATACATCAACCTCCGTTGATTTAAAATCATGTTGGAGGTTAGTAGTAATTTGGATTGAGATTTGGGGCATTTTAAGTTGATTTGTTACTAACATTATTTTTTTTGTATTATAAATATTATAATTGTCACATAGTTTTGGACAAAATGAATAAAATATATATAATTTGGATTTTAACATTTCCTTGAATACATTTTTTTATTTATGTCAATGTGATTCAATGTTTACAAATATCTTCTAAAAGTTTTTTCAAAAAAAATAATTATTGAATAAAGCATTACAATATGAATCCATTGATATATGGATAGAAATATTAAATAAACCATTTATAAATGAATGTACATACACAAAGATATATTATATGGATATTAGAATATTTGGGATTAACAGCTACTGTTAGTGTAATTTTTATTAAATAATAGTTATCTCTCTAGAATTTTTATGGCTATATATATAGATATATCATTTTTTGGAATATATGTTTTTCATCCACCTATTAAAATATTGTTTGAGGGTAATATGTGTTGGGAAATTAACTAGTTTATAAAACATTATAAAATTACCATGTAATCCATCATCATATCAAAATAACACAAAACATATAGAAGGGATATAATAATTTTCAATGTCAAAATGTAAGGTTTAAATGTAGATGATCATGTATTTATAAAAATATTTTCATTAAAGAGTGTTTTGAGGATTTCAAAGAGTAAAAATTTAATCCAAAAATACATTAGGTTATTTGAAATAATTTATTTAAGTGGAACAATGACAAAAAAATTTGTTTTATCTCCCATCATATATTATGTGGAAAATATATTATTCTTCTTAATATTAATAAATTTTCAATATGGCTTAATGCATGTACCTAATACTAAAAGGGTTTAATTAAAGCATGTCATGTCATATAGAGAAATTTGGTCCTGATCTCTTACCAAACAAAGAAGTTGTTTTGGAATTCAGAACATGACTAGCAGATGTGAAAAACAAGAACCTTTAATTTAATGAGAAAACATGGGAACACATGGAGATTATGAAGAAAATGATGTGACGCTCATTTATTAAGGCATGTGTGACTGATATTTGTTTGTCTTAAACTAATATTTGTTTTATTTTTTCCTTTTGTTTTGATATGACACTCATTTATCTTACATCAATGATAACCAATGATACACGCACACACACACACATATCGAAATAACATATAGAAGGGATATAATAAATTTAAAAGTCAAAATGTATGGTTTAAATGTAGATGATCATGTATTTATAAAAATAATTTCATGAAAGAGTGTTCTGGTGATTTTAAAGAGTAAAATTTTAATCCAAAAATACATTAGGTTATTTGAAATGATTTATTTAAGTGAAACAATGATAAAAAAATTGTTTTTTCTCCCATCATATATTATGTTGGAAACATATTATTTTTATTAATATTAATAAATTTTAAAGCTGACTCAATGCATGTACCTAATACTAAATGGGTGTAATTAAAGCATGTCATATCATATAGAGAAATTTGGTCCTAATCTTTTACCAAACAAAGAAGTTTTTGTGGAATTGGGAACATGACTAGCTGATGTGAAAAACAAGAACATTGAATTTAATGAGGAAACATGGGAACACATGGAGATTATGAAGAAAATGATGTGACACTCATTTATTAAGGCATGTATAACTGAGATTTGTTTGGTTTAAACTGAGATTTGTTTGATTTTTTCCTTTTATTTTTATATGACACTCATTTATCTTCCATAAATGATAACCAATGATATATATATACACACATATATAAACTAAGATTTGTTATATTTTTACTTTTGTTTTGATTTTTAAAAATATTTTTTTAGAGAATTTCATTGAACAATGTTTGATTTTTTCCTTTTGGGAATAGGAATGCAAAAAATCAAACGATTTAAAGATACGAGCAAGTCTTCCACAAATCCAATGTCATTAAACCCATATGATATGATCCTGCCTTTATTAAACATGATCCAATACTACAAAATAGGCATTTAATAGTGATATAAAAGGCCTTTATCAGTGCTAAAAAGTGCTAATAATCGAAGTGCGGTTAAAGACCCAAAACTTTTAACAATGCTAAAAAATCTCTATTAAAAGGGGATTTAGCAGTGCTGAAAAATGTTGTTAAAGGTCGTGCTAATAAAGGGTGTATATTTTTTTCCACGTACCCCCCTATCAGCCCCCCCCCCATCAGCACTTCCCCCACCCCTTTATCAACACTTTAGATTATCACCCTCCCGTACGCACCCCACCTCTAGAGAGTTTCAAACCTAAGACCGCCTGCTTACACACCAACGCCTTTACCACTCCCCTATACTATTTTGTTTTACATTTTATGATATATCTATATATTTATTTATATATATATATATAATCACATTTTTTATCCATATATTTATATATATGCTTATATATTAAAAAATATATTTTATATGTAAATATGTTTAATTATTTATTTAAAAACTTAAATTTTTATGTGTGAATATATAAAAATTATGTATATATTATTATATATTTGATTATAAATAAAATTACATTATGAAAAATGATAAAATTTAAAATCCATAATATCAGTATGAATATAATTTCTAGGAATAAATTCAGTCCCCACTAAAAAGAGGCAAAAAGACCCCCATAAATGAGGCTTAAAATCCATCGAAAGTTAAAAAATTGGGAAACCCCGACTAAAAACTCAGTTTTGGAGGACTTCTTGCATTTTCTGCCTTGAAAACGTGAAAAAGGTTTACCACTATCACCAAGGGAATAAATCTCATCATAGACTTTGATTTGATATGTGGTGGAGCTTAAATTGACACTTGGATCAAAAGTTATGGCCATTTGAAGTTTGAGTTACGTTTTCATCTTATTTTGGATTTTTTATTGATTTTTTAATTTTTTATCTTCAAATTGATATTAAATGACTATTAATCAATAATAATAAGAAAAAAATTAATTAAAAATATTTTTTTAGTTATTTTATAATCCATTTTCACTAAATATCTTATATATTAAGTGTAAATGCCTATTTACATTATCTAAAATATATTTCAAAAAATATTAATAATATTTAAATAAATATAAATATATTTATATATTAATATATTATTTTTATTGAAATATAATTTTTTTGAAGTATACTTTTATCAGTGCTTGCAAAAAAATGCTGATAAAGTGGTCTTTATCAGCGCTTCTAAAAAAGCACTGATAAAACCCCCCTTTATCATAATTTTTTTACAAGCGCTGATAAAAGACCCCATTTATCAGTGCTTATAAAAAACAATGATAAAAGTTCCCCTTTAACAGTTCTTTTTTAGTGCTGTTAAAGACCCCATTTAACATCACTAAAAAAAGCGTTGTTAAAGACCCCCTTTAACAGTGCTTTTTTTAGCACTGACAAAGGAGGTCTTTAATAGTGTTTTTAGCGAGCGCTATTAAAGCCCTAGTGCTGGCTAAACCCAGTTTTGTAGTAGTGATCCTTATTTTCAGTATGGTCCCTTTATTCCATTTGATTCCAACTGATATGCTCTTATATTCATCTAGTATGCACCATACTTCCAGTGCATTGACTCTTACTACAGGGATGTCAGGGGGATCAGATGAATCAACCAAGGATCAATCATCAACTGAGCATATGGCATCAACCTTACTGTCATGAGGGTATTGGAGGGTGACCATTATTGATATGTAATTTTTAATTTAAAAATAATAATTTATTACATCTGTATACTAATTTTTCAATATATTTATTAAACAGATTCATATGATAATATAACAAAAATAAACATGAATACATCAGGTGTTTGGAGGCTGAAACAATTTAAAGTAGTTATTCCATTTGACATGTATTGGTGTGCCAACAGATGATTCTGAATTCTTATATGAGAGGATCTTAGGGCATTTAGCATGTGAGATGATGTCTCTTCCCATCATGTATCATGATTGGAGGCACATTCCTGTCACTTGGAAGAATAATATTTTTGATAAAAAAGTAAAAACAAGTCAAAATAAATATTTATAGTCAATTTTATTTCATATTCCCAGCAAATTTAAGTTTAATTATTATTTTCATATCTAATATATAGATGTTTTTTCATTTTGAGGTGTATAAGTCAGTTGTGTGTCAATAAACATTGAAATTTTTAGGGGAAAACTGGAAGGAATTTAATTATATGTTGCAGTGTGAGTTCAATGGCACCTCTTTAGGTCTCTTTCATATGTAAGAAAAGGAACTTGAAGGGATACCGTGGAATCAGTGGAAGTCCTTTGTGGAAATGTTTCATTTTGAGTCAAATAAGGTATTTGACAATGTCTTAGTACATTTATATTAATTTATTAAAAATATTGTAATTATTATTAATATTAACCTTCATTTTTTTCAGGAATCTTCTCAAAAAAGTTCTTTAAACAGAGAGAAACAAGTCATCCCATACACAACTGGTTCCAAAAGTATTTTGAGGACAAGGTCGAACAAGGTAATCTGCAAGCTATGATTAAATATACTTTTTTTTCATATGAAATATTTAAATTTTAATAGTTGTTAAATTTTTCATTTGATGATTTAGGTGAAAGAAGTTGATCATGAGGTTGGTCGAACTGAGTTGTGGTTTGATGTGCACAATAAATCCAATGATAATTATGTAAATAAACTCACTACAAACATCAGGGTAAAAAAATATAAATTATAATTCACTGTTGATTAAGTGGGAGGTTATGAATCAAAGAAATCATTTTAAACTAAATATCTTTATAAATAGGAATGTGTTGAATTTCTATATTTGATTTTATGATTTTATATTTTTATTTCCTAATTATTATTTGATTTCATGCAAAATGGAATAGTTTCATAAATATGAAAAGAAATTAAAATAATGGTATATCCCATCTTTCTTTAGTGACCTTGATATTGATGTTAGATATATGTTTCACTAGGTTGGTACCTATTATTGATGTTGTCATTTTATATTCATATTTATGTTGGACCTAAAGAGAAAATAAAAAATAGGAGTAATAATGAAACATTGAATTCATGTTGATTTTTAATTAGTCAAATTGATGAGTTATTTTAATTGTTACATTAAATATATTATTGTGAAAATGATTATTTATAATATGTGTTACATGAAATCGATAAGCTTTATAATGTGTTATTATTAATTATACATGTGATTAATTTTTTTTAGAAAAAATTTAAAGAGGCATGAGATGAAAATCCCTAGTAGTCATCATCAGTCTCCCACAATGATTCTATTTCCCATGTTTTGGGTAAGTATCATGTCTTTCATGTGAAAGGGTTGGGTGCCCGACCCTTCCCCTCATGATTCATTGGGAGAATCCCATCCTCATTTACTATAACACCTCATTTTGTGAATTTTTCTAATTTTATTGTTCTTGAACAATTATAATAACAAAATAAAATTATGATGATCAAGAACAAAATACAGAAGAAGGATTCATGAGGGATAGCTCAGGATGAACAGTTTGCAGTGATGAGAAGTGTAGAAAATACACAATTTCATGGCATGACTGGGAGCATTCCTCCTGACATTACATCCTTAACATAATTGGTACTAAATCTATTACATTTATTTTAATATGTTTATATTATTATGATAATTATTTTAAATATATTTTGTATTCACAATATATAATTAAAACAATTTTATATTGAAAATTCCATTTAAAATAAGAATCATATGCACTGAAGGCTATTAGTCGACATGAACAACAGGAGCATGGATCATCTGGGGAAAACTAACTTAACTTAGAGGGGTAGAGTTGATGTTGGATCCCCCTGTTGGTATTTTGTATATTTTTTAGAATAAATTATATATTATATCTTTGAAACATTTAATTGAAACAATTATGTATTTAAAATGTTGTATGATTTGATATTTATAGTTTTTGTAACTATTTTTGCTTTGTCTGGCCATTTCAAGTACTGAATAGTGTCTTTTCTGGATATATCTATATTTTAAATTATAGGAATTGGCATATTCAGAGGCTTCCTATTTCCTTTCAAACATTCCTAATATTTAACAGTGGTTTAAACCATCATTATTTTAAAAAACCAATATTAATAATATGGTGGTGGTTAAAACCATTATTACCAACTACTTGAATGCCACTAAGTTCTGTATTTCACTTCTAAACCTCCACCAATTACTTAATAATGGTTTTAAGTAATGATAACTTATGAAAAAAATATAAAATTAAACTTACCATCGCTAAAATATCATAATAATACCATATTTTAAACTATCTCATTAATTATCATGGAAGCTTCAAAACCACCACCAATTACAGATTCACAATGACTCCCTAAGACCGCTGCTAACAAAAAACACAACTAATTAATAATTGACTCTATAAAATGTGATGTTTATAGAAAATTATATGAATCAATTCCTGGTAGTTTAAACCACCATGTAGTGTACAGAAATCACCGCTAGAATCTATTTTTATTATAGTGAATGTTCCATCAGAATCCAAAAAATACTTCTTCTTCCACTAACTCTCACTTTCTAGAGACACTGAGAGTGACTTCCGCTTTCGAGCTTTCAGGTTCTCTACCTTCCATTATAAGTAAGAAGTTCATTTCTATAATATCCCAACCCTTTGATGAGTTACATTTTCATTTAAATTTTGGTAAAACACCCTTTTAATGGCTTGTGGAATGCTTCCTAGGAGTAGGGAAGGTCTCAGAAGTATCTTGGGGCTCAAGACTTAGAAAATTGGAAAACAAGTCCTTATAACACATAGTGTACATTTAGCACATGGTTAGTTCTTACTGTGCACCAAGATCATGTGACAAAGACCAGGGGGAGAAAGATTTTTCAAACCATGAAAGGTGGATTGGAATACATGCAAAATGGGTCAAGATCCATCTACACGGCTTCCGCATGATTTTTCAAACTGTGTAGGTGGCCCCGAAAAAACATACGGCCCATTCCTTCCTTTCATAGAGGATCATGTTGAAATAGTGGGTGCTCTAGACCCAACTATGCAGTACTTTTGATTACCATATCATGTATACAGTTATTTATACATTATGTCATCTTACCATTATAGTGTATACTTTTCTGCATCTACTATTGAAATGGTAATGTCCAAAGATTAATTGTTGTATCGAGAGGTTATAACAAATCCCAGGCTATAATGAGAACCGCAAGATACTATGACATTAATCTTAAATATATGTTCTATAGTCTAGATACATCTTATTGACTAGACATATTAGATGTTTGGCTATCAGGTGTTGGGGGATCATAAGCATTGAGACTTCTTCTCATGAAGTTCTCACTTAGTGATCTCTAGTAGTGATATCATGAGGACAGACCCACCAATAGGAACACCACATGTTTTGGGTGTCATTGGTCGTTCCTATCTACATACATGTGTATTGGTCTCCTGACTTGATACTATTACCAATGTGTATCATTTGATTGCATACTTTGATGCAAGGAAAAAACCATGGTATTGAAATTATGGCGAGGTAGCTTGTTTTGGGTGCATCATTGGTGGTATGATATTGGTTGAATAGTCAAGAAATGATTTATTACTTCCAAATTTAGGAAGTTGTATATCTCAAGCCTGGTTGATTAGGATGGTTTTGCCTTCATAAGTCTTTTGCCAAAGCAGTAGAAAGTAAAATCCATCCAGAAAGATCAACAGATAATAAAGTAAGAAAATGATGACGACACAAGTGCGTGTCCTACTTTATGAGATATTTAATGAAAAAGAGATTGTAGTACACAGTCAGTGTTTGTAGGTTGGTTGTTTTTGCTATGACCATCCTTGTCTCTTCAGGGTCCATGATAGGTTTCTAGACTCCGCTCTTGGTCTGTGGATTTCATCCCCTTCCCTTTGTCTATCTATAATGACATTCATCATTTAAACCTTTATTCATAAAATTATTAAAATTTTTTCATGAAAAATAAATTGGAAATTAATACCTATTTATCGACATGTTTTTTACAAGATCTAATGATCATTAAATGAATGTTCTAATAGCTTGCTCGACCGTATGAATATATGCATCATTAAGTGGAATAGGTAGATCAGTGCTCGGCTCATGATCTATGTTAATCTCTGCTTTCACATGACCTATTAGAATTTTTATTTTGTATATAATATCTTCTTGTATATTGAACATGGTATCCCTCACAACAAGGCGGTGGGTGGGTGTTGATAGAGATAAATCACAATCACTTTCACCCAGTATAATATTACTATAGGAAAGGTATCAGTATCTGCTTGATTCACATTCTATATAAATAATTATGAGAATATTGATTAGCACATATAAGACATCTCTTTGAGGGTAATGGCTCACCTCAAAGCTGGTGGGGGTGATAGGTCTTCGTGCAATACTTGTTCTTGAGTTATTTCTTCACTTTACTTCCTTCCCATAACATTTTATAGTAACTCTGACTACCAATTAAATTTTTCATCAAGATTAGATAACTGTTCTTATAATACTTCCATTTTTATCTTTATCCCTTGCTCATTTATTTTCTCAAAATATGTTTGGGGTGTCTCCCCAAAACCTACACCTTTGATGTGGCCATACTGTTCTGGTTGTTTCAAGGACAATGATAATAGTTGTTTATCTGATATAGATGATGATGATTCCCATGTCTAAGTCAGATAAAAAAGTAGGAAAATAAGTAATCATTGTTATATAATACCGATTTAAAGAAATTTTTTTATTATGTCATACTTACACTTTCTTCCCACACTTTTTGTGTGTTTTCATATATTAGTATCCCATATTTATTTACACATGCCTCCTTCCATAGAACATGATGTGGGATGGAAGTGGATTTGGGTTTGGATTCATCATTCTACATATAAATAGAGGAACATAATTATGTTTTTGTTTCATGTCACATAAAAGTATTACAATAGATTTAAAATACATACTAATTTTTTTCAAGTTAAGCGCACCCCATCCTTGATTTACGGTTGGGGTAAATTGGTTTTACTATCCATTTATTATTTTCAGCACCCAGTTACTATTTTATAAATTAAAAATTCTTAATCAAAGTGATTAATACATGTATTTTCAAACAATTTATTACCAGTCACAATGTACATGAAAAGATGTCTCCTCATGATGGATAATAAACACATCCCACACTTCTTAATTTATCAGGTGTGCATACATCTGAGGTGGGTGTGGGTTTATTTTCCATTCAAAATATCTGAGAGAAAACTTTGTAATAATTATGAGAAATTATATATGAGCCTTTCCAGTAAGAATTAATATAAATTTCATTCATGGGTCATCTACTATAAATTCACTCTGAAAGGGATAATGAAGAGTAATAAAATGTTTTATTATTTTGTTTTTTAGTAAAATAAAGAAATTAAATCATAATGTTACTCTAATATATTCAAAAATCAATGGCTTAAGCATGATCACAACATTATTCCATGAATCTATATCAATCAGTGCATGTTACCGAGTGGTGAGCCCAATGAAACTATTGTACATGGCCTTGTTGGGGTTAACTGCCTGGCTACGTGCATTCAATCCAACCTCAAATTTGATGTCTTTACATCTCGCCATAATAATTTTTTCTAACACCATCATGATACAGTGATCCTATTTTTCTATGACATCGGTTGCTCACTGTCTACCATTTCCTCTAGTTCAACATCATCAATATGTTTTTCCTTTTGATTGGTAGCATTGGCATGTACAGAAGGTTGTTGTTCCTCTGTATTGGGATCACCAAAGGGTTAAGAAACCTATTGTCCCTCGGTATTGGGAGCATCAACATATGTAGGAGTCATTATATATATAAGTGGTTGAACATTTAATTTAGATTACTTAAATGTAGATATATGCATTTCTTCAACCACAAGTGTAACTCCACTATTTTTCATGGTACTTCATTCATCATATTCATTTATATAGAACATATAACCATTAATTACATAACCATTATAAGATATTACATGCACACTTGGTCCTATGGCTAGCCATAGAAGTCATTTTGAAATTGAATTTGGATTTTCAACTGATATTTTAAAAATATGGTCTTAAAACCATCCTATAAACTATTAATTATGTTTAT
This sequence comes from Viscum album, assembly GCA_963277665.1. NCBI lineage: Eukaryota > Viridiplantae > Streptophyta > Magnoliopsida > Santalales > Viscaceae > Viscum > Viscum album. The sequence continues at coordinate 843,147,806 of OY728128.1, forward strand.
TTGATATCAAAATTTCACCCCTCGATGTATTCAAATGCCTAATAATTTCTTTGTAGGTTTCAACATATAGGGAAACCTATAAAATATTATGAAAGGTTTAAAGATGGGATTAATTTTGATCTTTAATAGTGATTGTGAACACATTTATTCTAGAAATTACTTCACCCACAATCCGCTCAGTGCGACAAGATTTCAATAGACCGATGATTTCCACACTGGATAGGTAGTCATTATAGAATTCAATGGATTTCTCAACAATATATCACTCCACAATGAAACCTTCTAGAAAAATTCAATTTTTGAAATACCATATCAAAATATTCATATATCATTCAATGGGGTAAATCCATCTATAATGTATAAGACCACATAGTCAAATCTCTCTTACCAAGTTAACCATCATATCAAAGAATTCTGGTAGGAAGAAAATTTCAAATTCACATAATATGATGACAATTTCCTTTTCCATAGTTGGAAATTTCATTGGGTCTACAACTTTGTTGCATATAGATTTGAAAAATAAATAGATCCAGGTTAATATATGATGAAAATTATTAGGAAAAATACAACATAAAGCTACAGGCATTAGAACATGTATCTAAACATGACAGTCATGTGATTTAATACCCTTTAATTTTAAATCAGCTATTAACACAATATTTTTGATATTCGATGAATACCCCTATAGAATATTTACATCATTTAAGAAGTTGAAAAACTAATATATCTCCTGGTTGGAAAGAGTGTAAGCATGTAGAGGAAGAAAAGTATGTGTTTCACCCTTCACTAGCACCAACTCTTCCCTTATTCCCATGTTAATCATGTCAAACATAGAATTAATTACATACTTTATTTTCCTAGGTGCATTTAGTAATGTGTCAATGAAAATATCACATGCATTTTTTTCAACAAGCATAACATCAAGAAAATTTATAATGCACAAACAATTATAATATAGCAATTCAAAAAAAAATTGATCACATTTTCTAACTAGTTTTCATAAGGTTTTTTGAAAACAGTTTACCAAAATAAGTGTCCATATCTTTTAATTTATAAAACAATTGATCACTTATTAGTGTGGATGGTGTTGTGTGTTATTTTTAACTCCCATCAAATGATGTCGTCTAAGATTGGTACTTATGTTGTCAGGGTATAAATCTATTATTTCCTAGAAACACAGTCTTTAATGAATGTTTCAACCTAATTAACTATGTACCTTGTCTAAAAATGGGAAAATATTGAGTTCCTTTAATGTTATATCTTGAAAATCTTCCATAATCAGGAAATTTATTTATCATCCCATATAACATGAATCTCAATTTAAAATATTCATTTTTGTAAGAATCATACAAAATAACACCTAAATCCTACAATAATTTTAAATATTCAATCAATGGTGCCAAATAAACATAAATATCATTACCTGGTTATATTGGTCATAATATAAGAAGAGATAACATAGTGTATTTTCATTTCATGCATAACCACAATAGAAAGTTATAATTTACTAACATAACCAGACATTTACTGTGAGTGTTGCTTTGAAAACCAAAAGGATTCAATCCATATGTAGATAGCAAAAAGCGATGGTTTCTCGGATCTTTTCCAAATTAAGGATACTCATGATCAATTATCTTATACTAAGGAGAGTCTATTGAGTGATGAAGTTTGCCATCTTTATTTCTTGTATCTATATGCCACATCAATTGATTTACAGTCTTCTCACTTATATATAGGTGGATAAACCTTGGAATGATTGGAAAATACCGTACAACTTTCATAGAAACCGATCCAAATTTATTGTATTGAGAAGCACCACACTTTGGGAATTCTTAAAGTGATTTTTGGTCCTTACAAAATAGTATACAATCATTTAGACAGACATGTATTATTTTAGAGATCTTACTGATTAAATGTAGTATTCTTTTAGAATCACATGTTTGGATAGGAAGCTAATTATATTTTGGGAGCATATCATTTGAGAGATAAAGTAGTTCTGTAAAACTGGAATCACTCCATCAATTTATAGATCTTAAATTATACAACTTCAATACGGCTGACAATGCTATATATTTAGCACAACTAGTATACAATGACATCTTTGAACAACTCTCTAACTTCTCAAACAATATTGGAAAATCATGAAGTTCATCTTTAATTATCATTATCATTTTCTTAATACGATCCTCATTATCATCCACACCTATAATCACATCCTTGATACGACCTTTTTCATTTTCCACACTTGTAATCATAACAGATGATCCATAAAATGTTGTGTTATCCTAGTCACTAGCTAAATTCAACTTTTCCCCATGTTTAGTCCAACATTTATAAATTTGATCTATTTTATGATAGATCAAGTGTTATTTAAACTCCCATAGACTAATTAGTTTTTAATAACAACAACATAAACATGGAAAAAGTATTTGAGAAGGGTTATATGCATGATCTTTTGAAAACATGATGAAATATTTCACCCCATATTCATACTCTTTTTTTATACGATTAGAATCCATCCATTTTCAATTCATATCCATCCTATTTGATTCTGTAATATTAATATTTAATAAAATAAATAAATACAAAAAGGGTTCTTTCAAATAAGGGGAAACCAACATTTGAATGTTTCAAATAATTTCAGCGTGTTTTGATGGAAATGGGTAATTGAATTGGAGAAAATAATTTCTCCACTGGTGATAGGTGTTATCCTCTAAATTCATCCACAATAATTATTGGTACCTCGTAACGTCCCGGTTTCGGAAGCCACCCAGAGGCGCCCCATACCCGGTTGGTCACATGGCCTCAAGCACATTTCCCCGAATGCTAGAGGCTGTCGACTAGCAACAAGGTCATTGGGTGTAATAGTAGGGAAACTATGCCCTCATTGGTAGAGTAACACAACGGAAGAAAGAAATAGCAATAGAGGAATTAGTAATAATCCATAAAAAAGTAAACATCAGAGACTAGAAAATAATAAACTGGAGCACACATATTTATATGAATGATGCATGATACATATGTCTAGGAACGCATCCAAACAAATCACAATGCTGGAATACAACAGTACTAAGCCAAGTACAAAAGAAAAGCAGTAAACAACTCCTCAGCATCGAAAGCTATATCTTGGTACCATGCTCTCCAGCTCCATAACAAATCAAGCACCTAAAGTAGAAGGGCGCTAGCCCTTATCTATACTCGCAAAAATATAATCTATTTGGGCCCAAAAGCATGGCCTAAACAGGGTGTGAGACTATATACCAGTAGGAAACCACCACGAGATCTATGCCTAATAGTCAGTGAATATATGGCAGGCAGTAAGCAAATAAATGTAGTAAACAAGGAAGTACTCAAGGTAAACAATCCACAGTTTCAAACATTCAGTTTCATATATCAAGCAACAGCCAACCAAAGTAGGTAAACACAAACAGGTAACCCTCTGGGAAGTACTCACAGCCTATCCCCTTTGGTCCTACCTAGCAACACAAGAAAGCAGCTAATCACAAAAGGTAACCCTATGGGATGTAATCACAACCTATCCCCTCTGGTCCTACCTAACAAGACAAGCAACCCTCTGGGCATTACACTCAGTCTAACCCCTCTGGTTCAACTTAAGCATAGACTCTATGAGGAAGCACTCACCTTCAATTACTCTTATAGTATCGTATCGATAACTAAAGGCACTCTAGGGAAGCACTTACATCTCATTCCCTTGGTGGCCCACATCAAAGAACTACAGACACTCTGAAGAAGCACTCAATGTCAAATCCCCATGTGGTTTCACATCGTAAGTAAAATAGATACTCTAGAGAATCCCTCAACGTCCATTCTCCCTATATTCTACTACACCAGGTTCTCACAGCCCTGTGTAAGTCAAGAAAGCATAGCAGTGCATATTGTCCAAAGTAAACCTCAATAACTACCTAGCTAGCAGTCTACAACATAACAACATATCAGAATAATCACATCATCCTACAACTAGGCATGAGAAAGTAAACAGCAGCCTAACAGGAAAACTAGACCCAACGGTCAAAACAGGCAATCATGCATGGGAAAAAACTTCCAAAGCATAGTAATTAACCCCATTCACATTCAATTAACCTCTAATCAAGCATGCAAGCATAAAAGGAAAACAACAGGGATAAAAAGATAAACACGCAATACCCTATTCATGGGTATTGGAAAAAATTGCACATATAACTCAAATACTCTTAACAGAAAGGCACAAACCACCCACCTCGACATTAGAGGATCAATATACTTGAGTCTTAGGGATTGAATCACATTAGAATGTTGAATATCTACAAAAACGTCTAAAACTTTCAACATGGAATAACTTGAGAAAGAAGAGGAATCATGAAACGATGCTCGAGCAAAAGGGAGAGCTTACCAAGACGATCCCAACGCAATTAAAGGTGGTCAAATCAGAGATCGGTTGCTCGGTCGGGGGCTTAGAGAAAGATCGCGGCCGTACGAGAGCTCTCGGCCGAACGAAACCTAGAAGAAGAGGGTTCTGGCGATTAGACGTGACCCCAGTACATTTAATGAAAAAAATAAAATACATGGCATGCAATTTTAAAGTACACAGTGTGTACTTTCTATTTTCGTACTCCACTTTAGGCGGCCTCTAGGTCACCCCCACATGGCTGTGTGTGTGTCCATTACACGACCATCACATGACCTCCTGCGATAATGAAGTACATGGCATTTACTTCAAAAATTTACAGAAATTCCCCTTTATCTCAAAAACAACCAAAAAGGGAAACATACCTGAAAAGAAGATTCGGGTTCTTAAAAACTTCCCCCCTTAAAGAAATTCTTCCCCGAATTTCCCTAGAAAGGTAGCGTAGAAGAAGAAACCCCAAATATCTCCGACCACTGTGCTCGTACATCGACCTCCCTCTCCAAAGTCTCATCCTATACCCACCAGTGATGCCATAGCACTCATACCAGAGGGACAGACTAGCCATGGAGAACCTTCGTACTTCGATCAACGATCCGGATAGGATGCTCCTCGAATGATTAATCCACTTCCAACTCAACCTCCTTGGGTTGGAAAACATGAGACGGGTCTAAGAAGTAACGTCGAAGATGAGAAACGTGGAAAATGTTGTGCATAGCCCGACACCTCTGAGGTAACTGCAACCAATAGGCAACCAGACCAACTCTCTCCAACACCTCAAATGGTCTGACATACCTCGAAGAAATCTTACCCTGTCTCCTAATCCTCTTGTGTCCCAACATCAGTGTGACATGTAGAAAAACACGATCCCTAACCTCAAACTCCATAGGTCATCTATGTTGATCAGTATAAGACTTTTGTTGAGACTGTATAGTAGCCATCCTCTTCCGAATCAACTCTATCTGCTCTGAGGTCTCCTGAACAAGATGAGGTCCTAGCAAAGCTGCCTCTCCTGACTCCGGCCAATATAAGGGTGATCAGCATGGGATACCATACAAATCCTCATAAAGTGCCATCTAAATAGTTTCTTGAAAACTATTGTTGTAGGAAAACTCCACAAGAGGTAAGTGCTTCTCCCAAGAACCTCCAAAATCCGAGATGCATGCTCGGAGCATATACTCAAGCACCTGAATCGTACGCTCAGACTGGCCATCTGTCTGAGGATGGTAAGCTGTACTCAAAAGTACCTGTGTACCCAAAGCCTTCTGAAGCCCCTGCCAGACCCGAGAAGTAAAACGTGCATCTCTGTCTAAAACGATAGAGTGTGGAACTCCATGTAAGCACACAATCTCACGAATATACAACCGTCCCAGCTCATCAAAACTAAAGGTCTCCTTGATCGGTAAAAAATGAGCAACCTTTGTGAATCTGTCAATGAAAACTCAAACTGCATCATTCCCTCGAGGCGAACTTGGTAAACCTGTCATAAAATCCATCGTGACATCATTCCACTTCCACTCGGGAATGGGTAACTATTATAAAATCCCTACTGGTTGCTGATGCTCTGCCTTCACCTGCTGAAATGTGGAACACCTCATGATGAAACTAGAAACTTCTCTCTTCATACCTGGCCACAAATACTGATGATGTAGATCATGATACATCTCAGTGAAACCAGGATGAACTTCCCAAACTGAGGAATGAAAGTCCCGCATCAGCTCCTCACGTATATCTGCTGGAACCCATAGGCGCCCCTGGAAACACAAGATCTCATCCTCACCTATGGTCCATCCAAAAATAGGGTCCTATCCTGACACACTTTCCCGTAGGACTAGGCCTTCAAAATCTGATAGCTGCCTCATTCGCACTCGATCAAGAAGGGTAGAGGTAACAACTACAGAAGAAATAAACATCTGGACCTGTCTATCGTGCACCTCTAAATGCATCTCATAGAACAGAGCCATAAGTTGTCACTCACTGCTGGCCTCTTGAACTGCCTATAACTGAGTCCTCCTACTCAATGCATCAGCTACTGTGTTACCTTTCCCGGGCGTATAGGCAAGCTCAAAATCAAAAGACTGAAGATACTCGACCCACCTGCGCTGTCACAAATTCAGATCATGCTAAGTAAAGAAGTACTTGAGACTATTGTGGTTGGTGAAAACCAAAAAATTCTCTCCCAGAAGGTAATGTATTCAACAACATAAGGCATGAACAACTGCAGCCAACTCGAGATCGTGTGTCGGGTAATTCCTCTCATGTGGTCTCAACTGCCGAGACCCGTATGCAACGACTCCTTCTCCCTACATAAACACAGCTCCTATCCTGATACCTGAAGAATCACAGTATACAATATAACTCTTGCCTGGCTCTAGTGAGACTAGTATCAGTGTTGGAGTCAACTTCCCTTTCAGCTCCTGAAAGGCTGACTCACAAGAATCTGTCCACAGTAACTTTTCACCCTTCATAGTCAGGCCCGTAAGTGGCACTGCTAAGCGTGAGAAGTCCTGAATGAAGTGTCTGTAGTATCCATCCATCCCTAGAAAAATTCGTACCTCAAATAAGTTCTTCGGCTTCCCCTAGGAGACTACTGCTCTCACTTTCTCTGGGTCTACTGATACTCCTGTCTCTGAGATAACATGACCCGAGAAGTGAATCTGATCCATCCAAAAGTGGCATTTTGAGAGCTTAGCATATAACTGATTCTCTCTCTATACCACTACCACAAAACGGGGCAAGGCCAACTCCACACTTTTATCAGCGCTAACGAAAAAGCGTTGATAAAGGGGGGGGGGGGGGTACCTTTATCAGCGCTAAAAAAAACATTGATAAAAGTACCCCTTTATCAGTGTTTTTTTTAGCGCTCATAAAGTTACCCCCTTTAATAGCACTTTTTTTAGTGCTATTAAAGGTACCCCCTTTATCAGCGCTTTTTCGTTAGCGCTGATAAAGGGGGGTCTTTATCAGCACTTTTTTAAAAGCACTGATAAAGGGTCTACTTCCAAAAAAAATCATTAAAAAAAATATTAATATTTAAATATATATATATAGTTATATTGATATAAATATAATATATATTTTTTAAATATAATTTTAAATATATTTTAAATAAGTATAAATATACATTTACACTTAATATATAAGATATTAGTGAAAATGGATTATAAAAAAATTAAAAAAATATTTTTAATTAATAATTTGATAATTATTATGGATTAATAGTCATTTAATAACAATTTGAAGACTAAAAAAATAAAAAAATTAAAAAGATCCAAAATATGTTGAAAACACAACTCGAACTTCAAACGGCCATAACTTTTGATCCAGGTGTTTGTTTGAGATCTACCACATATCAAATCGAATCCTGCAACGAGATCTACGGTGATATTATTGGGGAAACCCCAATCAAGGTTTTTTAGAGGCCAAAAAAGGCCTCAAAAAATGAGTTTTTAGTCGGGGTACCCCGATCTTTTAACATTTTGTGGATTTCAGCCTCGTTTAAGGGGGTATTTTTGGATTTTTTTGGTGGGGACTGAATTTTTTCCAAGGTATTACATTCATATTGATATTATGTCTTTGAAATTTTATCGTTTTTTATAATTCACTGCTATTTATAATCAAATATATAACAATATATATATATTTTTTATATATTCACACATAAAAATTTAATTATAAATATAAATAATAAAATATATTTACATATAAAATGTATTAGATTTATATAAATAATAACTAATATCCATTTTATTTAAAATACAAATATATGAATATTTATATACCTATATATTAATCTAACTATATATATATATATTAATATAACTACATATATATATTAATATCACTATATATATATATATATTAATATCACTATATATATATATATATTAATATCACTATAAATATATATATTAATATAACTATATATATATATATTAATATAACTATATATATATAGTAATATAAATATATATTACTATACGAATAAATATAACTATATATATATATAAATATATATTACTATACGAATAAATATAACAAAATATATATATATATATATAGAGATATCATGAAATGGAAAACAAATCAAAATAGATGAGTGGTAAGGGCTTAGGCGTGCAAGGGGGAGGTCTCGAGTTCAAAACCTCGTGGAGGCAGGGGCGCGCGTGCATGGGGGAAAATGGGAGCTAGCGCTAATAAAGGGTGGAGGGGGTGCATGGGGGTGCTGGAGGGGGGCGGAAAAGTGCTGTAAAAGGGGGGATCAAGCGCTATAAAATCCACCTGATTGGCAGGATTTTTTAATTTTTTTTTAATTTTTTTAATTTTTTTAACTTTTATCAGCACTTTTAAAAAAGCGCTGATAAAAGGGGTCATTTATCAGCGCTAAAAAGAAGGCACTAATAAAGGAAGCGCTGATAAAAGACCCTTTTATCAGCACTAAAACAAAGCACTGATAAAGGACCCTTTTATCAGCGCTTTATTTTTGCGCTGATAAAAGACCCCTTTTATCAGCACTTTTTTTAGCACTGATAAAAGGTGTCTTTATCAGCGCTTTATTTTTGCGCTGATAAAGGGAACCCCCCCTTTATCTTCGCCAGATTTTACAGCGCTTTTCTAGCGCTGATAAAAGGGGTTTTTTAGCACTGATAAAAGGGGTATTTGTAGTAAGTGTACTCAGAACGATCTCAAGATGTGTGGCATGGTCATTTTGAGTGTGAGAGTACACCAAGATATCATCCAAAAAAACCACCACGAAGGAATCCAAGTATGGATGGAACACTTGGTTCATCAGTGCCATAAAAACTACAGGCGTGTTCGTGAGACCGAACGATATAACCATATACTCGTATAGACCATACCTGCTTTAGAAGGATGTAAGAGGTATATCGGATGGTCTAACATGCAACTGATGATAACCAGACCTCAATTCAATCTTCGAGAACACCCGGTCTCCTCGAAGCTGATCAAAGAGATCATCAATCCTTGGAAAAGGATATCAGTTCTTGACCGTAAACTGGTTCAGCTTCCGATAATCCACGCAAAGCCTGAGGGTACCATCTGCCTTCTTCGCAAATAGGAAAGGTGAACCCCAAGGAGAAGTACTGGTTCAGATGAAACCCTTTTCCTACAACTCCTCCAATTGCTTCTTGAGCTCCTGCAACTCTGGTGTAGCCATCCTATAAGGAGGAATGGACATCGGTGCCACTCCTGGAACTAGCTCAATAGAAAAGTCTACCTCTTGCTCCGGAGGAAAACCTGAAAATTCCTCTGGAAAGACATCCCTGAAACGATCCACCACTGGAGGGAAGTCTAACTTTGAAATCCCCTGGTAATCGAGATACATACTAGAAATATGGGCTGTAACTCCTCCCAACCCATGATGCGCTGGTCCCGCTCTGCTCGCCTGGACATCCCACTCACCCTTATGAAGAAATGATATGCCCTCTGGTGATGTGAAACTCACCTTGTGGTGATAACAGTCGACAATTTCCTGGAAGAGAACTAACCAGTCCATTCTGAGAATGACATCATAGTCTGTCATCTCTAGGACATAGAGGTCCCATAAAAAGTGAAACCCACTAACCTATAGGGGAACTCCTTGCACTGATGTACACTAGATGTTCTAGTCCCCAATGGAGTGTCTAACGTCAAGATACTAGCATAAGAAAAGATACAGAGACCAAGACTCTCCACAATAACAATAGATATAAAGTTATGGGAAGCCCCTATATCGAAAAGAGCAGAAGCTAAAACTGAGGCAACTAAGATTGTACCTCGAACTGTAGAAGGTCTGGGATCTTGCTCCTATTAGGTTTTCTCCACTGCAAAAGTCCGACCGCCTTGAGCTAATCCACCCTGTTTTCACTGAAAACCAGGTGACTGGCTACCACGACCACGACCTCCACCTCAACCCGAACGGCTGGAAGAACTCTAGTTCCCAGACCAATGAGAAACTGGTGGTGCTGATCCTAAATGAGGAGTCATAGAAGAACCCCTATCATGAGCTGCTGATGAGAAGATCTGACAGAAGCACTGAAGATGACCCATCTTTCCACAAGTTCGACACTCCACTGGGTCTCTCAGGAAATGTGGCCTCGTATGCCTACCCTTCCTGAACTGGTATCACACCACTTGAATACTAGAAAAAGTGTCTCGCCTCCTTGGATCACTGCGTGAAGACTCCCTGTGGCACTTTCTGCTGTCAGTAGAAGAGACACTAACTCCATATGTAGAGCCGCCCTGGCTCACAACTCCAAAATCCCTCAGATTGAGCTCTGTGATTAGCGCCTGGTTGATGATAGAAGTGATAGAAGTCAGCTAGAAGATGTTCACCTATGATCAGATGTCGTTCCTCAGACCATCCTCTAACTTCCTTTATAGGAATAACTGTTCACCTCCTGAAATAGGCATGAAGTGCTGCAGCTCGGTAAAGCGAGAGGAATACTCCATGACAAAAAGAGTACCCTTCTCCAAACTCATAAACTCTTGGGATCGATTGACCCTCAAGGTCTCAGGATATAAGTAGTCATAGAAGATACGCTGAAACTCATCCCAATCCATGACCTATTGGCGTCCCGCCTATGAGATCACATCCCACCACCTCTTGGTGGAGTTCCGAAGCATATATTTAGTGAGCTTGACCCTCCTCTCTATAGGTGTCTCTAGATGCTCGAAGATCATTAACATGACTTCTAGCCATGACTTTGAAACCTGAGGTCCTCCTTCCCCTATGAAGGTGAGATGAGGATTCTGCCAAAAGACCCGCGTCAATTCTTCCATCGACGAGGTAGGAGGCGGTGCTCCCTGAAAGGTCTTCATCATCCTCATAAAGCCTTCCATGAAATTTGCATCAGCACCTGCGTCCGATATAATGGTTGGTGCCAAGACTGGCACAATAGGAGGATCTACAGGTAGTCCCTGATCAGCCACATCCAGTGTCCGATCACTACCCTACAACCGGCGTACAACCGGAGGATTTCTCGGCAGTATGACTCTGCAAGGTCAAATGCACACCTTAGATCAAGATTATAAAGGATTGAAAACTAGAAGGTATAAAAATGGAACAGAAGAAAGAAAAATTCGAGTCTTATAGAATATGACTACATGGTGTGTATAACCCCTACACAATGTGTTCCCTTCACAATTCGCATGGGCGTGTACTTTTGCTAAAACTGGTCATGTAACACCCTAAACACACAGCGTGTTCACCTAACACACGATGTGTACTTGAATCCTCTTACCCTGCCCGAGTTCTTCTACACAACTAAGCCACATGGTTCTCCTAACCCAAGACTACATGGTGTGTTAGTCCTAGACACAGCGTGTTCTAGACGAGCTTCACTGACCTATGTTGTTAGTGACATGGCCGGACACACGGCTCACACTACATGGCGTGTTCCAGGCAGATACGACATGTACGAGAAAGGATAAAAATGACCCATGTTGTTAGTGACACGGCCGGGTACTTGGGTTATACTACACGACATGTTCAATCCTGACACAATGTGCATAGCTTAAGTTATTATCCCTCCATGTCGTTAGTCACATGGGTGGGCATAGAGTCAACACAACACGACGTGCACAACCAGTACACGGTGTGTCCCCCTAAAGATTTTCCTATCCCGTGTCTCTACCCACATGACCTATGACACAGTTAGAGACTACACGGTGTGTACATATGGTACAGGGCGTGAACTTAAGAAAAAAAGTTTCTTCCCAAACAGAAGAATACATGGTGTGTAGTCAAAAACTACACGGTGTGTATTCTGGGTTTTTCCAGATAGTAAGCCTTAGAAACAACTCTGGAGCCTAGAAAAACACTAAAATGAACATTAAAGTGCCAAATTCCGATCTGTGAGGGCCCATACTCCCTGCGAATCAAAGCTTGGCACCTTATACATGTTATAAAAAAGAAAAAACAAGGCAATGATCCACCAAGTTCCGGTCCACGAGGGCCTATAACACCTCTGGAACCAAAATTTAGCGTTCATTTAAAAAAAAACTTACATAAAAGATACCCTATCAACAACAGGTATTATATCAAGGCAACTATCACAACAGTATGCATATTCTACACAACACCTATCACAACAACATGCAATTGCTAATGCACCCTAAATGAAATGGAAAGAATGCATGACATGTGATTTCTAGCAAGTGCCTATATGATGCATTAGATGGAATACCCTCATCTCATCAAGTTGCAATAGAAATAGAACCTCAATAACATCAATAGTAATAGCACAAAACATGCGAGACAACCAACAATAAAAATCAAAGCAACCGTAAACTTGAAAAACTAGAAAAATTGCAATAAATGAGGTAGATTGGCTTTTCCCTGTACACAGGTTAGCTACTCCTGGGCACAACTTATTACCAAGTACCTATTCCTTCCTATCCCTAGATAAAGGCTCCAAATAGTAAGTCAAGAGAAAAGAATTTCTCTGATACCACTTTGTAACGTCCTGGTTCTGGAAGCCACCCAGAGGCACCCCATACCCGGTTGGTCACATAGCCTCAAGTGCATTTACCTGAACGCAAGAGGCTTCCAACTAGCAGCGAGGGCCTTGGGTGTAATAGTGGAGAAATTATGCCCTCATTGGTAGAGTAACACAGTGGAAGAAAGCAATAGCAATAGAAAAAGTAGTAATAATCCATAAAAAAGTAAACAGCGGAGACTGGAAAATAATAAACTAGAGCACACACATATATATGAATGATTCATGATACATATGTCTAGGAAAGAATCCAAAAAAATCAAAATGCTGGAATAAAACAGTACTAATCCAATTAAAAAAGAAAATTAGTAAACAACTCTTCAGTATCTCAAGCTATATCTTGGTCCCATGCTCTCTAGATCCACAACTAATCAAGCACTTGAAGTAGAAGGGCTCTTTCCCTTATATATATCTGCAACAATATAATATGTTTGGGCCCAAAAGCATAACCCAAATAGGGTGTGAGACTAAATCCCAGTAGGAAACCACCATGAGATCTGTGCCTAACAGTTAGTGAATATATGACAGACAGTAAAAAAATAAATGTAGTAAATAAGGAAGTACTCAAGGTAAACAATCCACAGTGTCAAACATTCAATTTCATATATCAAGGAACAGCCAACCAAAGTAGGTAAACACAAACAGGTAACCCTCTGGGAAGTACTCACAGCTTATCCCCTCTGGTCCTACCTAGAAACACAAGTAAGCAGCTAATCACAAAAGGTAACCCTATGGGAAGTACTCACAGCCTATCCCCTCTGGTCCTACCTAACAAGACAAGCAACCCTATGGGAAGTACACTCAGTCTAACCCCTCTAGTTTAGCTTAAGAATAGACTATCTGAGGAATCACTTACCGTCAATTCATCCTATAGTCTCGTATCAGTAACTAAAAGCGCTCTAAGGAAGCACTTACATCTCATTCCCTCTGTGGCCTACGTTAAGGAACTACAAACACTTTGAGGAAGCACTCAACCTAAATTCCCCCTGTGGTCTCGCATCGTAAGTAAAACAGACACTCTGGAGAAGCCCTCAACATCCATTCTCCCTATGGTCTACTACATGAGGTTCTCACGGCCCTGTGTAAGTCAAGTAAGCATAGCAGCACGCATCCTCCAAAGTAAACCTCAAGAAATACTTGTCTAGTAGTCTATAGCATAACAATATATCAGAACAATCATACCATCCTAAAACTAGGCATGAGAAAGTAAACAGCAGCCTAACAGGAAAACTAGACCCAATGGTCAAAACAGGAAATCATGCATGGGAAAAAACTTCCAAATCATAGCAATTAAACCTATTCACATTCAATTAACCTCTACTCAAGAATACAAGCATAGAAATCAAACAATAGGGATAAAACGGTAAACACGCAATACTCTATTCATTGGTATTGGGTAAAATTTCACATATAACTTAATGACTCTCAACGGAAAGGCTCAAACCACCTACCTTAGCATTGGAAGATCAATATACTTGATTCTCAGGGCTTGAATCACCTTATAATTCCTAAGATCTACAAAAACATCTAAAATTTTCAACATGGGATAACTTGAGAAAGAGGAGGAATCATGAAATGAGGCTCGATCAGAAGGAAGAGCTTACTGAGGCGATCCCAACGCAATTAGATGTTGGTCGAATCGGAGATCGGATGCTTGGTCAGGGCTCAGGGAAAGATCACAGCCGTACGGAAGCTCTCGGCTGAACGAAACCTAGAAGAAGAGGGTTCTGGCGATTATACGCGACCCTGGTACATTTAATGAAACAAAAGAAAATACACGACATATACTTTCCGTTCCCGTACTCCGCTTTAGGCAGCCTCCGGGTCACCCCCACATGGCCATGTGTGTGGCCATTACATGGCCATCACATAGCCTCCTGCGGCAACATAGTACATGATGTGTACTCATAAAGTACACGACGTGTACTTCAGAAATTTCCAAAAATTCCCATTTTTCTAAAAAATGACCAGAAAAGGAAAACATACCTAAAAAGAAGATTCGGGTTCTTACATACCTAGTATGGGATGACTACTATTCAGAGTAGTTCAAGAAACATTTTTTTATGTACAGAAGAGATGGAGGATGAGTCTCAGGCAACAAAATTCAATAATAACTATTTGGGAGATAAAACTGATGAGGATGAAAGTTGTCTCCTTAAATATAAATGTTCCCAAGATGGGTATTTGGATAATAATTGGACAAAATTTCTTAGTTTTTAGTCTAAAGTTGAAAAAAACAGTAGCAGCAGTCTGATCCCTACAAGGGGATCCTTGATTTGTGTGATTGTGAGAAGGTTCGGTGATAAATTACCACTACCCTAGAATCTTCAATAAGGCCTATTCCTAAAAAAGATAAGATTATATTTTCTCCTATAATATTCTTCTTCAACCTCTTATTTTTTACAGTATCCCTACGCATTCCAATCTAGTATTAGGCCATTGAACCGTTTTCAATCCTTCAATGTTCCTTAGGTTTAGTTGGAGTGGACGGTTTTCTTGGATGATACCAAGGTAATACATTGTTTCCCTTTTCTAGTTTCATACTTCATATAAAAAAAACCAACCCCTAATTTTATGCTAGTTTTAGGTTGGTTATTATATTAAAGTGGTGGTTAAATTCTCTTACATTGAATTCAAAGTGTTTCTCTATAATCCTTTTGGTAGGCATACACCTCTTCCCTCTCACATTTCCTTAGAGATAGGCTGAAATCCATATTGAGTTGAGTGTATTTAAGTAAAATTGAATATTTTTTTGTTAGTAATGACTTATTAATTTATCTTGTATGGATTTTAAGATTTATTTAGACGTTGTTTCATCTTTATGGGGAGTTATAAGAAGACATTTGGTATTTTCATGTTTCTTTTCAATGATGGTAACATGTACATGTTCATGCCTTGGAATGCCTTATTGGTACAAGTGTTATGTAACTAAAATTTAGGGAGTTATTTATGTGTAACTATTTATTTAATAAAAATTTCTTTTAATAGTTATAAAATGGATTTTTATAGGAATTCATTATTTTATTAAATTGATATTTTTAATTAAAAATAATATTTATTATAATTAAATGGTTAATTTTAAAAAATAAATTATATATATATATATGAAAATAATTCGTTGTTCATAAATAATAAAGCATGTTTTAGAATTTAAAATAAAATATTTTATAATAAAGAAGTTTTTCCTACAAAAAGAATCTTAAATTTAAAATAAATTATACATTTTTAATTAATAATTCATTTATATATAGAGAGAGTTTGATTTAAAAAAATAAATTCCATATTTTGAATCAAGACATCGAAATTTATTAAGAGAGTAAATATCATTTATCTGTAAAAAATCTATTACATGTGAGAATAGTAAAATATATTGAGGAATAGTAAATACTATAAAATATGGTAAATGGTAAAAATGATGTATATATTTAAAAAATAATATATATCATTATAATTTAATAATTTAATACTCAATTTCTAGTATTTCAAAATAAATATTAATTCAAAATAATTATTAATTAAAAATTATTTATAAATTATTAATTCAAGATAATAAAAATCATCTATAATCACAATTATCTATAATCAAAATTATTTATAAATTATTTATAATTATTTATATAAACATGATCTATAAGTAGAACACCCAAATCTCCCCAAAATAAAAATTTGAGAAGGCTCATACAATTTTAACTCCACCAAACAGATGCAATCCTAACCTCTTCATATCTAACAAATAGTTGAAATCAAGAAATAATTTTTAGTGTTACGAACCGAACCTAGATTCCATTTAACCCGACACCCAGCCCAATTCATGTCATGGCCTGAAGGGATTTATCAATCCCCAAAGGCTGGAAACTAGTGCCTGGGTATCAACAATATACTTTGAGAATGATTTCACCCTTGAGTATAACCATAATCAATCAAAAAAATAGAAAAACAATCCATAACTAATAATATAACCAAACAAGGTACAACAATTCTAAGAATCATAGTTTTACAACATTAACCAAAACCAAAATACTACAATGGAAGGGAAACCATAAAACATACCAAAAACCTCCGTGCAACATGAGGGATATCACCCTCAAGAAACCACCACCACCACCTGTAATAAGTAGAACACTAGAAACTGGATCCACCATAATCACTATGACACATCTTTCCTTTACCTGGTTCATACATAATAATGTCTACATACACCCAAAGGTTTATGTAGGGTGTGATCCAAATCCCAGTAGGATGCCACCTAAAAGAAAAAGATTCCATGCTACAACATTAGAAGACAACATGTATATTTTTCATAAAAACTTTAGAAACTTTTTCAAGATACATATTAGGGGAACTTTTTCAAAAAAAAAACACTTTTAAAGGAAATATTTATAAAGGAATATTTCTAAAAAATAAACTTACTTTAAAACCACCACAAACACAAGGTTCATTGTATACCAACAGTTGGCACTAAATCACAATGTCATTTCAAAAGAGTGCACCATGGGTAAATCCCTAAGGGTATTTAGCACAAGTGATTCACTGCGAACCTTGTACCTTGGTGGTCAAATCCACCAACTCAACTGCCAAAAACATTCCCATGCATGATCCATTAGGAGGGATCCATACCAAGGGCCTAGTGGTCTCCGATCATATCACATGTTTAGTTAGTGTTGAAAGCATAAATCATGCTAAGTGAATCCATGACTTTTTAGTTTCGAGTCAACTAGAATCAATCCACTAAAATAATTCGGGCTTTCCACTTCCAATTCACTAGCGTACTATTTCTAGTTTTCCCACCTAGATACCCAAGATTCCCTTTGTACTCAAATACTCATTTCAGAAATCACACAAATCATCACTTTCACATACACACACCATGAATTATAAGCACATAAAAAAATCACCACTTTCATAAATCATCACATGGAAACCTCCATTTTCCATAAACAAACCACTTTCCATTTTACAAACAACAAAACCATTTGAAAACACATTTCTCACCTTTCAAACAAACCATAGAACACTTCCATGAAGCACCACAATAAATCACACACAAAAACATAACCATTTTCCTTTATAAAAAACTATTTCCATCACATATGCATGTCAACCCCTTCCAAAACATATTTATCACCACACAAATAAACTATAGAGAACATATAATTAACCAATAAATCATATCAAGTCATCTAAAAATGTTAGAGCATGGAAGAACCTACCTCACACTCAGAAACTTCCATAAATCGGTGCAAAGCCGCAAATACACCACCACAAGACCCTATAAAGGAAAGATTAGATAACCATAATCAATATCTCCTCCAATATCACAAGATCAAACCCCCTTTTTGGTCAAACATTAGCTGGAAAATGAAAACCCAAGGAGGGAAGGAAAACCCTTGAGAGAGGGAGGAAGCAAGGGATAAGGGAACTTAATTAAAGATTATTGAATAAACCACACTAAATCCCCCAAAGTAATGGAGTCCAAGGGATCTAAGATGGGGATAGGTAGGCACCTAGGTCTAGAGAGCTCAAATGGGGAAATTAAGGGGGGATTTGGAGTTAAAATCTGAGAGGACACAAAAGTAATTTTCCAAATTTTATTAACCTAGAAAAGTCACACAGTTATCCCACATGGTTTTCCAAACTATGTGCCCCTCACTATCCAAGAGGCACGTGTCGAATTGTTAGCCCAAATTATTACCCAAAATGTGTTCAAACCATATAGTTTTTCAATGTCCAAAATGTTACTTGGACACATGACTTCCTGGGTAAGGGCACATGATTTGAAAAATTGTGTTCCAACCATGCACCTCATGTTGAAAATCCCAAAAAATCATTTTTTAACAAAAATGATAAGGGAAACTCAAGGATAAATTATAGGAAAAAATTAATAAAATAAATAGCACAAAATAAAATCATGGATTTGAAAATTATCCCCACCATGAAAAATTCATGTCCTCAAAAAGTCACTCCAAATCTTAGTCAGAAAATAGAAATGATTACCCCTTTTTAACCCAAGCCTTATACTCCCATGTCACATGTTTATAACATCCATGATTCCAAAAAACTTAGACTAGCAAAATAAACTTCCCATGAAGAATTATCTCCTGGGAATCCACAATCCACATTGGATTCTCAAACATAGATAGATCAGGATCCAACTCTAATTCCTCCCATCTCAACACATGGGATGAATCCGTATTATACTTTTTAAACTTTAATACATGAAACAAATCATGAATTGATGAAAACTATGATGGTAAATCCAATCGATAGGCCACTTTCCTTACTCTCTTGGTAATTTCAAATGGTCCAACATACCTTGAAGTAAGCTTCCCTTGCTTACCCAAAAGATGATGATCCAAGAAAGGCACCACTTTCAGGAACACCCAGTCACCCATAGAAAACTCTAAGTCACAATGCATATGATCATCATAAGACTTATAATGACTTTTCACTATAAAAAATGTTGCCTGATCAATTTCAATTTGTCATAAGTTTCCTGTACAAGGCTCGATCCCAACAACGAGGTCTCCCCCACCTCATCCCAACACAAAGGAAACTGAAATGGTTGACCATGAAGTGACTCAAAGGTAGCCATTAAAATAAAATATTGGTAACTATTGTTATATGAAAACTCAAACAATCCCAAATGGATATCATGTAATCCTCCAAATTCCAAAACACATTCCCAAAGCATGTCTTCCAAAATCTGATTTTTCCTCTCCATATGACTATCTGTTTGAGGATAGTATGGAGTACTCAACTTGACATGTGACCTCATTTCCTTTTGAAGGTCTTCCCAAAACCGATAGGTAAAACGGGGGTCCCTCTTTGAAAAAATTGTTGACAGTACATTATGAAGTCTCACAACCTCCTGAACATACAATTGGACAAACTCATCCACTTTGGCTAAATCCCCAATCAGAATTAAATGAGCCGATTTGGTTAGACGATCAATCACTACCCAAATGTAATCCCATCCACAAGGTGTATGAGGTAAGTTGAAAATGAATTCCATGGAAATATCATCCCACTACCATGTAGGAATAGGAAATGGATGAAGAAAACCAGAGGGGTTATGGTGCTCTTCTTTAACCTGATGACATGTATAACACCTAGATATGAATTCAGATATATCCCAACTCATACCTGGCCTCCAGAACTTTCGATGCACATCATAGAACATATTGGTAGTGCTAGGATGAATGGTCCACTAATACTGATAACTAGTATGTGTTACCATCTTCTGCAAAAACAAAGGCACCAAAAAGAGAGCCCTCAAACAAAAATAACCTTCAGAAGACAATGACCACTCACAAGGCACCTCTCTACCATTTATAAATTTCATAGAAAATTTGAAAAAATCATCAGTCGGTTGCTTCTACCAAATTAACTTCATAAGGTAAGGTGTCAACTGTACACTAGCCAAGAACACACCTCCACTGTGCTCCTTGGTCTCTAGGTGCATCTGGGCAAAAAGACCCATTAAATTCCACTCATCATTGGAATTATTCAACACTTTCACTGGAAATTTCCTGCTTAAGGAATCTTCCACCACATTACATTTTCCTAGGGTATAAACTATATCAAAGTAAAACCATTGAAGGTGATCAACCCAATGATGCTGCCTCAAATTAAAATATTTTTGGGTGAAAATATAATCCAAATTCCTATGATCCGAATAATCCAAAAACTTTTAACCAAAAAGATAATGACACCATGTCTTCAAGGCATGAATCGCCACTACTAATTCCAGGTCATGGGTGGGGTAATTTTTTTTCATGTGGTTAGAGTTGGTGAGAACCATATGCCACCATATGGTGATCCTTCATTATCACACACCCAAGACCCATACCCAAGGCATGACAATAAACCACATAACCATTTACATATTCCAAAAAAATAAACATATGGGGTGTGGTAAATTTCCCCTTAAGCTCCCCAAAGGACACTTAACATTCATAACTCCATTAAAACTTCACCTCTTTCTGGGTGAGCACCATTATGGAAAAAGAAAGCTAATAAAAATCTTGAATGAACCGCCTGTATTACCCTAGTAGGACAAAAAATCTCATAATATCAAAAAAAATCTTCATATTTTCCCATGAAATTATTGAAATGATCTTCTTGGGGTCCATTTAAAATCCTCGTTCTGAGATCAGATGACCCAGAAACTTCACCTCCCTAATCTAGAAGGTGCACTTTAAAAACTTTGTATAGAGGCGATGGTCCCGAAGAGTTCCCAAAACAATCCTCAAATTCCACTCATGCTCCTCAAATCCAGAATAAATTGGTATTTAATCCACAAATACCATGACGAAGGTGTCAAGATACTGATGAAACACCCTATTCATCAGTGCCATAAAGACCACTAGAGTATTTGTCAACCTGAAAGGCATGACCAAGTACTCAAAATGGATGTACCTACTTCAAAAAGATTTTTTCAGAATATTCACCTCTCTAACTATGACTTGATAATAATCAGAATGAAAATCAATCTTGGAAAACCACCTAACCCCTTTTAACCGATCAAACAAGTCATCAATGCAGGGTAACATATAACTGTTTTTAATTAATACCTTATTCAAATTATGGTAATCTATGCACAAAAAAAGAGATATGTCAGCCTTCATTGCAAATAGAACTGGGGAGGCCCAAGGAGAGATGCTCAGGTGAATGAATCCTTTGGATTCCAAATTGTACAGCTATACCATTAATTCCCTCAACTTTGTGGGGGCCATACGGCGTGAGGGAAGAAATATTAGTTATGTTCCCAGTGGAAAATAAATAGAAAACTCTATATCCTAATCTAGAGTAAAACCCAAGAAATCCTATGGAAAACCCTCTCGGAACTCATCTACCACATGATGTAATCCATCTCCAGAACTACTATCACCATCCTCCAACATGAGTGATGATAATTTATACACAAGGTTACTTAATTTTGGAAGTGGAGGTCCATCATGACCCGACCAAGGATTTAATTCACCATAAAAAACTTGGATATTACCATCATGTGCCAAAAAAACTCACTCATCACCTATAACAATCGATGTGCACCAGAAAATGCACCATCCAATCCATACCGATGATTACGTTGAATAGGTACATTTCTAAAATCAGAAAATCCCATTCCAGTTCAACCCCTAACAAAGTGAGAGAATAAGATGGACACCTGAGACCCTTCTCTCACTTCTTACCAAGTGGATTTACCAACTCCATTGCATACAACATAAGCTTAGTTGGAAACTTTAACAAATCCACAAGATGGGAAAAATGAAAAAAAGGAACCTGTCTTAAACAGAACAATGGATAAATATGATGTAATAAGAATGGTACCTCAAACTATCACAATCCCTACATCTGATCCCACAGGTGCTCGATCCACCACATGAATATGTCTCATCTCAGCATGAGATTAAGAACGATCAATGACCACAGTCCTGCCCTAAATTTTATCTACCCAGAAGAATATCCAGCCTTGAATTCATGACCTACAAATCAATAAACCACTATCTTAGATGGTTCTAACTGAGCTGACATCCCACTATAAGCCACAGATCCAACACCACTATAATATGGGGGCTTTACCTTGCAAAACCACTGCAATTTACCTAAGTCTTTGCACCAATAGAAAGTTCTGGGTAGAGATGAACACACTGATCAAACATGTCCCACCTTCCCACACTAATGGTACACCACTGACCCAGCTCCTAAAGACACAGGCGAAGACAATCGAGAAGGATGACATGTACTACCACTGCCCACTGCTGATACTGATCTAATAAAAACCTAACTTGTCCTTGCGATCAATCTCCACCATCATGGAATGATCAACCACTTCAGCATAGGTTTTCAACTTGAAAAGGAAGGCTTGAGAATGAATTTCTATTCATAATCCATTCTTGAACCTCTAATCCTTCATCTTCTCATTAGAAATGATCTTAGGTGTGTATTGAAGTAACTCTGCAAAGTGGTTAGCATAATTCGTCATGGTACAGTCTCCCTGGATAAGGTCCATGAACTCCCAGGACCTAGGATAGGCCAATACCTCAGGAAAATACTGTTGGTTGGAAATTATCTTGAAATATCTCCAACCCATCTGGTCATGATTTCTATCTTACACCACCGAGTCCCACCACTTTTGACTGGGACCTTCCAACATAAATGAAGAACACTTCACCCTAACTTCCGTAGGAGTGTCGAGAAACTAAAATATCATCTCAATATTCTCAAGACACTCCTCTGATTCCTGATATTTTTCATTGCCCTAGAAAGAAGGAGGCTTGTTCTTGAGGATCTCATGAGCCTTTTCCTTTCCTAAACCCGGTTCGGCTTCTCTAACCTGAGCAGGACCAGAACCTGCTCCTTGTCCCAATGATTAGAAAACCTGAACCAATGCCTCCACTATCCTCTGATCAATTGGAGAGGGAGAGCTCTCCCCAACCTCTTCCTGGATTTGTACCAGAACTCTTCAAGGAGAAATTTCACTACAACAAGAAACAATCACAAGAAAAACCATCAACACAACCATCAATGCACAATCTGAAAATTTTCAGCTACAACAACAAACCTCAAACACTTCCATAAAAAGATGAAGCCACATACAAAAGAATAACAAGCCAAACCACTTCATCCCCACCCAGTGTTTATATATAGTTTTCATCTTGTACGTCTCACATGGAGGAAAAGTCAAACCATATCCCAAAATCCCATGACAACCCAAGTCCTGTCACATGGTGTGCTGGCCAGGCACCCTACTCACAACTAGAACATCAATCCCCAACAATCCTAGCTTCAGTCTATCCAAACTCATCCCAAATATCATGACCCAAAAAGAGAATAACCTCCCATGATACCATTTTGTCATGAACTAAACCGGGATGCCATCAAAATTGACACCCAAACTGATTCACGGCATGCCCCGAAGGGCGTTCCCGATACCCACGAGTTGGAAACTAGTGTCTGGGTATCAACAATATACTTTGGGAACAATTTCACCCATGTGTATAACCATAATCAATAAAAAAAGAATAACAATCCATAACTGATAACATAACCAAATAAGGTACAACCGTTCTCAGAATCAAGGTTTTATAACTTTAACAAAAACTAAAATACTACAAAATAAGGGAAACCACAAAACACCCCAAAAACCCTTCATGCAACATGTGGAGCATCACCCTCAAGCCACCACCACCAACACTTGTAGCAAGTAGATCACTAGCAACTGGATCCACCATCATTACCACGACACATCTTGCCTTTACCTGGGTCATACATAACAAAGTCTACATACACCCAAAGGTGTATGTGGGGTGTGAGCCAAATCCCAGTAGGATTCCACCCAAAAGAAAAAGATTCCATGCTACAACATTAGAAGATAAAATCAACATGCATATTTTTTGTAACAACTCTGGAAACATTTTCAAGATACATCTCAAGGGAAATTTTTCAGAAAAACACTTTTAAAAGAAACATTTCTAAATGAAGATTACTCCAAAATAAACTTGCTTTGAAACCACCACACACACAAGGTCCGCCATATACCAATAGCCTGCACCACATCACAATGTCATGTCACAAGAGAGAACCATGGTTAAATCCTTAAGGGTAGCTAGCACAAGTGAGTCACTATGAACCTCCACTACGGGAAAAATTCATATTTGCGACGAGGAGGGGTCTCGTCGCAAATAGTCTGTCAAGAGGGACTATTTGTGATGGGATCCAATTCCCATCACAAATAACTACTTATTTGCGATGGGAGTTGGGTTCCCATCGTAAAACGTTTGGCGCGGGTTGCGCGCCAAACCGCGGGATGAGTATTTGTGACAAGTTTTTTTACTCGTCGCAAATACCCAACAATGTTTTTTAGTATTTGCGATGGGGTTTATCTCCCGTCGCAAATAGTATGTCGACAGGTGGGTATTTGCGATGGGACCCGTTGCAAATACCTTTTTAACCACTGCCCCTAATCAATAGTGGGGTTGGTATTTACGACGGGAGTCCCATTGCAAATACGCTAACCTATATATACCTTCATCCGATTTTCCTCATTTCACCCCCATCTCTACCCCTCTCTCCCTTTGTACTTACATTTTATCTCTCAAAATTTTCCAAAGTTTGAGATTCTACATCAGATCCATATTCAAGTCTTACATCCTATGAAAGGTTCAGTTTCAAGGTATTTACCTTTTTCTTATATTTTTTAGTTAATTCATTTTATTTTATAATAGTTATAATTATTGTTAATTAACTGCAATTAAATTACATTAGAATTGGATGTTTTATTTTGCATTATTTATTATTACAAATAATTACATGTGATTAGTGTTATTTAGTATTAATTAATAATTATTATATTAATTATTATTAATTAGTAGTCATTAGTATTAATTAGAAAAATTATTAATAATTAGTCATAATTAGTCATAATTAGTGATAATTAGTTATAATTACTAATAATTAGCGATAATTAGTCATAATTAGTGATAATTAGAAATTATTAGAAATAATTAGCAATAACTATTAGAAATTCATAATAATTAGTAATAGTTGGCGGGAATAAGTAATAATTAGTGGTAATTAGTAATAATTAGTAATAAATAGTAATGATAAGTAATATTTATTAATAATTAGTAATAATTAATAATAATTAGTAATAATTAGTAATAATTAGTAATAATTAGCAATAATAAGCAATAAATATGAATAATTAGTAATAATTATTAATAAATATGAATAACTAGCAATATTTAGCAGTAATTAGCAATAAATACAAATAATTAGCAATAATTAGCAATAATTAGCAATAATTAGTAATAATTAGTAATAATTAGGAATAAATAGTAATAAATAGCAATTATTAGTAATATTTAGTAATAATTAGGAATAATTAGGAATAATTAGGAATAATTAGTAATAATAAGGAATAATTTGTAATAATTTGTAATAATTAGTAATAATTAGTAATAATTAGTAATAATTAGCAACAATTAGTAATAATTAGTAACAATTAGTAATAAATACAAATAATTAGAAATAATTAGGAATGATTAGTAATAATTAGGAATAATTAGTAATAATTAGCAATAATTAGGAATAAATTGTAATAAATAATAATAATTAGTAATAATTAGTAATAAATTGTAATAAATAGTAATAAATAGTAATAAATAGTAATAAATAGTAATAATTAGTAATAATTAGTAATAATTAGTAATAAATACTAATAAATACTAATAAATACTAATAAACACTAATAAACACTAATAAATACTAATAAATAGTACTAAATAGTAATAAATTGTAATAATTAGTAATAATTAGTAATAATTAGTAATAATTAGTAAAAAATAGTAAAAAATAGTAAAAAATAGTAATAATCAGTAATAAATAGTAATAATTAGTAATAATTAGAAATAATTAGTAATAAATAGTTATTAATAGTAATAAATAGCAATAAATTGTAATAATTAGTAATAATTAGTAATCAATAGTAATAAATAGTAATAATTAGTAATAAATATGAATAATTAGCGATAAATATGAATAATTTGTAATAATTAATAACAATAAGAAATAATTAGTAATAATTAGAAACAATTATTAAAAATTAGAAATAATTAGTAATAATTATGAATAGTTATTAATAATTATGAATAATTAGTAATAATTATGAATAATTAGTAAATAAGTAGTAATAATTAGTGATAATTATTAATAATTAGTAATAATTAGTAATAATTAGTAATAAATATGAATAATTAGTAATAATTAGTAATAAATACAAATAATTAGTAATAATTAGTAATAAATATGAATAATTAGGAATAATTAGTGATAATTAGTAATAATTAGCGATAATTAGTAATAATTAGTGATAATTAGTAATAATTAGTGATAATTAGTAATAATTAGTAATAATTAGTAATAATTAGTAATAAATATGAATAATTAATAATAATTAGTAATAATTAGTAATAAATATTAATAATTAGAAATAATTTGTAATAATTAGAAATAACTAGTAATAATTAATAATAATTTGTAATAATTAGTAAAAATTACAAATAATTAGTAATAAATAAGAATATTTAGTAATAATTAGTAATAAATATGAATAATTAGATGTAATTTGTAATAAATATGAATAATTAGTAATAAATACAAATAATTATTAATAATTAGTAATAAATACAAATAATTGGTAGTAATTAGAAATAAATACAAATAATTAGAAATAATTA
The DNA here is from genome assembly GCA_963277665.1 of Viscum album. Classification (NCBI taxonomy): domain Eukaryota; kingdom Viridiplantae; phylum Streptophyta; class Magnoliopsida; order Santalales; family Viscaceae; genus Viscum; species Viscum album. The sequence goes on from OY728128.1 coordinate 843,174,949, forward strand.
GTAATAATTAGCAATAAATATGAATAATTAGCAATAATGAGTAATAAATACGAATAATTAGCAATAATTAACAATAATTATAAATAATTAGAAATAATTAGCAATAAATCAACACAATTTCCAGTGGAGTAATAATTATTAATAAATTAGCACAATTTCTATCGGATTGGTGGCATCTATTTTACCCAATGGTTAATATCCTTAGAACTTTCTCCCACTTAAAGCACTATGAAAAATATACTTCCATATACAGATATCCATTTTCTTATGCACGAGAATGGATATGTGTACATCAGAGCATATTTTTCATACGGATTTTAGTTGGATGAAGTTGCAAGGAGATGAGACATTGAGAAAAAGAGGCTCTTTTTCCAAATGACTCATTTCCTTACAATTTTCTCACACTGAAATCACTATGAAAAATCTTCTCCGACGTACGAATATCCATTTTTGTTTGCATGAGAATGGAGAGCAGTGTGGCGAGGCCTCCCTTCTCTCTATTCTTATGTATAAAAAATTGATATGCATACGTCAGAGAAAATTTTTCATAGTGATTTCAGTTGAAGAAAGTTGCAAGGAGATGATCCATCGAGCAAAAGAGCTGCCACCAATTTTCTTGAAATTGTGCTACCCATAATTAGTATAAATTAGCTATAATTACTAATAATTTGTGGAAATTAGTATAAATTATTATAAATTAGTGTATATTAGTATAAATTTTAAAAAATACTATAAATAACTATGAAATAATAGAAATTATTTTAAATTTCTATAAAAGTGAATTTAATTTTATTCTCTTTTTTGGATAGTGTTTTCCTTATATCAGATTATAAAACACTAATTATTTTATATTTTTTAGGGAAATATGAAATAAGGAAGTCAACAACAGTCATTATTAGATGACTGTGCTTGGATAAATCGGCATAGAAATCCAAATGATTCTGGTTTAAATCTTGTATATATTGAGGGTGTTCAAGATTTCTTATCATTCACATCATCAAAACCAGATTTTTTTCAAAAGGGACGATTAAGCGTCCTTGTAAAAAATGTGCTCTGAGGACGTTTGACACATTTGAAAACATTGGGGGTTATCTATTGCATTTTTTTTCAACCAGATTATGTTTTTTGGTATCAACATGGTGAATGTAGTTCCATAAAAGATACTAATAATTTTGTTCTGGATCCATCATAGTTTCAAAATTTAGTATATGATTTGGCAGGTCTGTATTTTCAAAAAACTGAAACTCATGATGATATTGATTTAACTCCTGAGTCAGAACCATCTCAATTTTATGAGTTATTGAGGTCTGATGAAAATGCCTTATATCCTGGTTGCAAGATAAGAAAATTTGAAGCAGTTGCAAAATTTATGGATGTAAAATCAGATAATGGAATTTCAAATAGCTGTTTTGATCAGATATTCTCTTTGGTTAAAATATTATTACCTGATAGAAATGTGTTACCTATAAATTTCTATGAGAGAAAGAGGATAGTTCGTAATATGGGTCTTGGTTATCATAAGATTCATGTATGTTAAAATGATTGCATCTTATATTACGGTGAAAATGATTCGTTGGATATTTGTTCCACATGTGGATAATCAAGGTATATAATGACTCAATTAAATAATTCTGGATTGATTCCTATAAAATAGTTGAGATATTTACCGCTTACACCAAGATTTCAACATTTATTTATGTATCAAAATACAACAACATTGATGTCATGGAACAAAACCAATATTTCAACAGGTAAAAGATTAAATCAACCCTCTGATGGTGATTCATGGAAACATTTTGACCAAGTTCATCCATCTTTTGCTTTAAAATCCTGAAACACACGATTGAGTCTTTATACTGATGGTTTCTATCCATTTGGTTATTGTAGTAAATAGTATTCATGTTGGTTAGTCTTTATAACTCCGTAAAATTTACCTCCTTGGATGTTGATGAAGGAGCCATATATCTTTTTGAACTTATTAATTCCAAGACATTCGAAAAATAATATTGATGTTTATTTGAAACCGTTTATTGATGAGTTAAATTTATTACGGAGTAATGGTGTTAGTACATATGATGTTGCTACGAAACAAAATTTTACACTAAAAGATGCATTGATGTTGACAATTAGTGACTTCCCAGCATATGACATATTATTTGGATAGATTACACATGGTCCAAAATCATATATGTACTTTATGAGAGACAACAGAGCATTTATGCTAGTCAATGAAAAAAAACTTGTTTTTTCGACTGTCATTGCAGATTCCTTCCAACCGATCATCCTTTTCGAAGGAAAAAATATCATTTCATAATTAGAATAATTGAAAGAGATGAAACTCCAATAATGATTTCAGGTATAGAGTTAAAATAAATTATCTCTTCATTACCACCCATCACATTTGGACCAATAATAAACCAGTAGAAAATTGATGGCTTTGGAAAAGAACAAATTGGATAAAACAGAGAATTTTTTGGGATCTTCCATATTAGTTCGATTTTTTGTTACATCACATGTTGGATTCCATGCATATTGAGAAGAACTATTTTGATAATTTATTTCATATAGTTTTGGATACACCAGGTAAGACCAAAGATAATGAAAAGTCACGATTAAATATTGTCTAAATTTGTAGGCCACCAGAACTTGAACTATTTGAAAATATCAAATCACATAAGTTAATGAATCCAAAAGTATCTTATACACTGTCCAAATAAAATAAATTATTATTTTGACATTGGATTTCATATTTGAGATTTCCAGATGGTTATGCATCCAATTTGGGAAGATGTGTTAGAAATGGTCTTATTACCAGATTAAAAAGTAATGACTACCATGTTATAATGGAAATAATTATGCTGATTGGATTAAGAGGTTTGTTGAATTATATGATTTCGGATGTGATAAAAGACCTATCATATTTTTTCTAAGATATTTGTGCGGTCACAATAGACTATGATGCACTAAGCAGACTATAAGAAAATATTGTTTTGAATTTATATAAACTAGAAAAAATATTCCCTCCAAATTTATTTGACTCAATGAAACATTTTATATTACATTTACCACATGAAGAAAAATTTAGAGGTATGGTATAGTTCTGATGGATGTACCCATTCGAGAGATGCATGCAGAAATTAAAGGAAAAAAGTACATAATAAAGCATTGATTGAAGGCTCAATTGTAGGAGCTTATTTGTAGGAGGAAATTTCTTTTTTATGCTCTCGTTATTTTTAATCTGAATATCCCTAAAAACACAACCGCATGGAACGTAATGAAGGAAATTTTGATGATGAAATGAGCAATCAATTATCAGTTTTAATCATCCCAAACTTGGCTTTGGTGGAGTTCATAAATGATTAATTTTAGATGATTAACATCACAAAGCTCATACATATGTTCTACTCAACTATGAAGAAATGAAACCATTTTTGTTATGAGTAATCCTATCACTTATTCTATAATTTTTGTTATAGTAAATTAATCTTATTTTATTTGTAGTTTATATGATAATCATATCAAGAAACAACTTCCAAAAATTATAGCAGCTACTCTTGAAGAACGTCAAAAAAATAATTTTTCCTACTGGTTTCAAAAACTGGTAACATAGATTATGTATGATTTAACATATAAAATAAATTTATTAATTGTTATATTGATAATTATTTTACAAATTTTCAGGTATCTTAACATGATGACAAAATTGATAATCGATTGTGTGTATTGAGTAACCCAGCATCCAAACTGGTTAAATATTATAATGAATATATAGTGAATGGTTTTCAATTTCATACATGTTCATATGAGGAATAAAAAACAATGAATAATAGTGTGTTCTTGAGAGGATATCATCATAGAGAAACTGAAGTTGACTTTTATGCATACTGGAATAGATTATTGAACTGTGTTATCTAGGATAGAATTATATAATGATGTTTAAATGTCAGTGGCTAGATATTGAGTGAGGCTTGCATGTTCATCCGAGCCATGGAATCATTGATATTAAATTTAAAAGTATTCTTGTAATAAATGAATCATTTTTATTGGCTCATCATGCACATCAAATTTGTTATGAAAATTACTGTGCTACTTCAAGAGAGTTGGGTGATTGGTGGATCATAATAAAAATGAAATCTTGGGAAAATCAGAGTACTCAAAGTGATTGTGGTTCCGCTAAAGTTCAAGGAATTAGATTTTTTTCAGAGACTGATCCAAATTCATCTTTTACATAAAGAGAAATGAATATTGATGATGACACCCCATAGTTAAGGTTCGATGGTGACAATGATGTTAATGATGTTACACATTAATTTGAAATGACAAGAGATGATGAAACTAAAACTCATATGGAAATTGATGATACTAAGGAGGAATATGAATACATTGACATTGTCATATATGAAGATAAGGATGTAGATGAATATTGACACAATTAAATGCTGGTTATAATCATATATAATATATATCTACATATAATAGTTTTTTTTAATTGTTTGATAACAACAATCATTTTGCGTTTCAGATGGATGAGGATCTATTTCATTAGTTGTAGGAGGTTGATCTACCTTTGGATAAACAGGATGTTAGATCATCTAACCCTCAGATTGTTTTCGGTTTAGGGAGGACTCGTAGGGAGCATGATCTTGCTCGATTGATGATTCCTAACCTAATCCCAGAGCGACGTCGACATCTTATCTTTGATCCATGCATACAGAGGTATGTTTACCTATGTACTTAGTTTTCATTAATTTATTTATATACTAATTGTTTCATTAATTGTTATTTTTTTCACATCTTTTTACATATAGTTATTGGATAGGGGAGCACTCTATTACACAATTATTTTTCTATAGCATGGGTCACATGGGATCAAATTCCCATTGATGTTCAGCACCGCATGTTCGATCATTGGATAATACATAATTAAATAATATTTATTATGAATTTTATTTAATTAATTACTTGATATTATAATTTATTTATAGGGTTTATGGTATCTCATCAATTAGAGCATATGTAGCACTATATGGAAGGCATGGGAGGGGTTTATGCACGGGCGTTGTCGTCAGTTTTTTGTATAATTTGAGAAGGAAAGTAATGATGAAAGTAGGAGTGACAAAGTTTGATGAGTCTTGTCGCAGACACCGACCTAATTGAATTTCATCTCAGATTTGGGATGGATTATGTTCACACTGGATGAGTGGTTGTTTTCAGGGGAGATCATCAATAGGTCGACAAAACCAAGAGAGAAAAGAGGTGACACATCGAGCTAGTAGTCGTATATTCAGTATTCATAGGGAACATATGATAAGTACTTTTTTTAAATAATTTATATAACTTTAAATGTAAACTATTTATTTTATATTCATATAGCCAATCAAACAACCCAATATTATAGAGTTCGAATTTTATAAGAGAATGTATAACGATCCAGTCACTGGAGAGATTAAAGGTGATTGCCAACGTCAGATTGTGGTCAATGTAATTTATTTTTGAGATTTAAAATTAACTGTAAATAATATTTTAATTATTTTAATTTTAAATTGAAATTTAAGGATTCATATGAGGTCGTGATGTCTCAGACACAGACTGAGAGTTAGACCAAGACCGACAGTCATATTAGTTCCCATTGATTTGATGAGGCAGTATGGATGCAGGCGACCCAGTATGGCTTCAAGAAAGGTTGAGTTGTTGGTATCGACTCTCAATTGACACCTGAGAGTTATTATAAGACCGATACGATGTTGACATCCAGATCGAGAGAATATCGTGGAGAGTCATCGTCATTTGCTACACATTATCAAGAGCAACTGCGAGCTTAGAGTGAGCTTATAGAGAGTATGCATAGGGAGTATGAAGAGATTTGTCGACAACAACAAGAGGAGATGCATTGACGGTAGTAGCAACAACATGAGAATACGATAAAGTACATGCATCGTCTGACTCATGTTTTAGGGATAGAGTTCCCTCCATCATCTCCTCTAGCTCCTCGAAAAGACACCCAGTGATGTTAGCTCCTCCAGAAGACCCCCTGTGATGTCAACTCCACCAGAAGACCCCCAAAGTGATATATTTACATTTAATAATAAATCATTTGAATGTCATTTTGTTTTGTAATATTATATATCTACATTTCTACATAGTGTTTTTTTATATTGTTATGAATATTGTGTTTTATTATTATTATTATTAGTATTTATTATATAATTACTTTACTATTTATTTAATTTTTTTATTATTTTACTTATTTTGTTATTTATTTATTATTTTATTAAATTATTATTTAATATTATTTAATTATTATTTTTTATATTTTTGTGAATATTGAGGTTTTTATTATTTTATAATTTTTTAATTTTTTTTATTTTTATTTTACTATTATCATTATTCTTATTAATATTAATATTATTTTATTATTATTATTATTATCATTATCATTATTTATATTATTAGTATTATTAATATTAATATTAATATTAATATTAATATTAATATTAATATTAATATTTATAATATTATTAATTAATTATTATTATTTAATTATTATTATTATTATTATTATTTTATTAAAATTTTGTTGTTGTTATTATTATTATTTTATTAATAATATTATTATTTAATTTAATTTTATTCATATTATATTATTATTAGTAATATTATTTTATTAAATTTTATTAATATTATAATTTTCATTTTTTAATGTTATTTGCGACGGGCCATCACAAATAAGTATTTTTTAAATACCATGAGTTAGCTATTTGCGACGGGTGAATTTTCTATTGCAAATATGACTTTTTGCGATAATCCACTACAAAAAATCATATTTGCAATGTGATTTCCTGTAATGGGTCATTTTCGATGGGTCCCGTCGCAAATGACCTGTCACAAATAATTAAATTTTCAGTAGTGCTCGTACCTTGGTGATCAAATCCTCCAACTCAACTACCAACAACGTTCTCATGCACGAGCCACTAGGAGGGATCCATCCCAAGGGCCTAGTGGTATCTGATCATATCACATGTTTAGTTAGTGTTTCAAGTGTAAATCCTGCTAAGTGAATCTAGGCCTTACTATTTCTAAACCAACTAGCATCAATCCACTAGAAGAATTTGAGCTTGCCACTTCCGAGTCACTAGCGTACTAGTTCTAGTTTTCCCACCTAGATACCCAGGATTCCCTTTGTGCTCAAATCCTTATTTCACATATCACACAAATCATCACTTTCACATACACATGCCAAGCATTATAAGAACATAGGGAAATCAACGCTTCACAAATCATCAGATGGAAACCACCATTTTCCATAAACAAACCACTTTCCATTTTACACACAACAAAACCATTTGAAAACACATTTCACACCTTTCAAACAAACCATGGAACACTTCCACAAAGAAGCACAATAAGGAACACACAAAAAAATAACCATTTTCCTTTATAAAAAATCATTTTCATCATATATGCATATCAAACTTTTCCAAAACATATTTCACACCACACAAATAAACCATAGAGCACATATAATTAACCAAGAAAGCATATCAAATCATATAAAAATGTTAGAGTATGGAACCACCTACCTCACACTCAGAAACTTCTAGAAATTGGTGCAAAACCACAAACAGACCACCATAAGACCCTATAAAATAAAGATTATACAAACATAATCAATATCTCCCCTAATATCACAAGATCGAACCCCTTTTTTGGCCAAACATCAACTGGAAAATGAAAACCCAAGGAGGGAAGGAATACTCTTTAAAGAGGGAGGAATCAAGGGAGAAGGGCACATACTTGAAGATTCTTGAAGAAACCACACAAAATCTACCAAACGAAGGGAGTCCAAGGAATCCAAGAGGGAGAGAGGGAGGTGCCTAGGCCTGGATAGCTCAAATGGGGAAAGTAAGGGGGATTTGGGGTTAAAATCCAAGAGGACACAAAAGTAATTTTTCAAATTTTAATGACCTGGACAATTTTCATGGTTAGTCTGCACGGTTTACCAAATCGTGCGACAACTATACACCCCTCATTGTCCAAGAGGCACACACTGCATGGTTAGTCTATGCGGTTACCCAAACCATTCACAAACCATGAAGTTCACCACTATCCAAAATGTTACTTTGCTGAATGGTTTCTTGGGAAAGGGCGCACGGTTTGAAAAACCATGCACCTCATGCTTTCAAGCCCAAAACATTATTTTTCACCAAAAACACATGGGGAAACTCAAGGATAAATGTTGGACCAAAATAAATAAAAGAAATACCTCAAAATAAAATCATGGATGTGACAGTCATACATTGAATAGAAACAAAGAAGAAGACTAAATACTATCTTTGTAGGAACCTCGACCATTGGTGAACCAAAAACTAGACCAAGATGGGACCTAGAATTTCATTTTGAATGAACAAGAACACCCTTAAAATTCATTGGAACCTTTAAAAATAAAACTGAAAACCAAAACACATCTTAAAATATGAAAACCCATAAATAATATTCATTTTGAAAAAAATTCAAATGCATGGGGTGAGAGGTTATTTTAAAATAGATTTTTACCTTGTTTATAATTTGAGAAATCCATTTAGTTAAAATTAAAATCATCTAAAATTTTATTTTCCTTTAAAATACTACTTATACATATTCAAAACTATTATTAGGTATCCAAAACATTAATTTAAAACACATGTTATTATGGTTCTTAAATTTAATAATAATTGTGATGGGAAACCTACCTCAATCAAGAATGGTGATGAAGAAAATCTCAATTATGGAAGAAGCAAGTCTTGAAGAACTCATTACATACCCAAACAACAATTATATCAAATAAATTCAGAACCCAAACTTCACCTAGGGTTTGGCTGGTGCGTACACAGAAATGGGGAGATGAGGGAACAACATGAAATGAGAGAGAAAGGAGAAATAAAAGAGAAATCAATCGTAACCTTGATAAATCAAACCTGAATCGCAAAAACACACAAAAAAACACCATTTATGCGGAGAAGAACAAAAGGGAGGTTGTCTACGGTGGTTCTCAATGGAAGCTGTGTGTACGGTTGGTTATTGTCCCACTTACACGAACGTGAGAATGAAGACCGTAATTAAAGAGAGAAGAAATAAATCACATACCTTAGATCTAGAGGATCGATTCGTCGAGAAGGCTTGATAAAGAGTGGCGGTGATGAGAGATCGATCCAACAAAATTTTGAGGGTGTGATGGATGAGGACTCTATTAGGGTTCTATTTAAAACATCGAGTAAGGATTTTATTAGTGCTTTCAATAAAGCGCTGACAAAGATACGTTTTATCAGTGCTAAAATATTAAGCGCTGATAAAAATTATCTTTATTAGCGCTAAAGAAATACAAATAAAATGCATCTTCATCACCATCATTTTAGGTTTGATAAAACTCAATCTTTATCTATATTGAAAAAAGGCTGACAAAGACCCAATTTTCATAATCGATTAAATATAATTAAAAAAATTAAATTTCTATAATTATAAATAAATATTTAAAGAAGTAAAAATATGTATTTATAAATATAATTATAAATAAATGTATTTATTATTTAAATATATTTATTATAATTTTATAATTATTTAAATATATACATTTATTTAAAATTATAATTATAAATAAATATATTTAAAAATATTTTTAGATAATTTGAAATATAATTATATATCAATATATATATATATATATTAATAGATATATATAATTATAAATATAATAAATATATTTAATATAATTTTATAATTATCTATAATTATAATTATAAATAAATATATTTTAAAAAATATTTTTATATATTTATAACAATATTTATATATTAATATATATATTTATATATAATTATTTATAATTATATAATTATAATTATATATATATATTAATATATACATAATTATAAATATAATGAATATATTTATTGTAATTTTATAATTATTTAAATAAATATATATTTATTTATTCATAATTATAATTATAAATAAATATATTTAAAAAATATTTATATATAATTATAAATATATTTATATAATTATATATATCTATATATATCTTTATTAATATATAAATATATATAATTATAAATATAATAAATATATTTATTATTTAAATATATTTACTATAATTTAATAATTATTTAAATATTTATTTATTTATTTAGAATTGTAATTTTATATATATATATATATATATTTGTATATAATTATAAATATAATTATATATATATATATATATATATATTTATTAATATATAATCATAAATATAATAAATATATTTACTATAATTTTATAATTATTTATATATATATTAATTTATTTATAATTCTAATTATAAATGAATATATTTATAATCATTTGTGTATAATTATATATATTTATATAATTATATATATATATATATATATAATTATATATATATAATTATATATTTATATATATTTATATAATTATATATATTTATATAATAAATATATTTACTACAATTTTATAATTATTTAAATATATTTTTATTTAATTATAATTATAATTTTAAATAAATATATTTAAAAATATTTTTATATTTTTATAAAAATTTTATATAGTTATATGTATTTATATAATTATTTATATATTTATTAATATATAAGTATATATAATTATAAATATAATTAATAAATTTATTATTTAAATATATTTATTATATTTTTATAATTATTTAAATATATTTATAATTTTATAATTAACTAAGTACATGTCATACGTATACACATGTACACATGTTATATATATATGTACATGCCATGTACATGCACGCATATATACCAAAAAAGTTCAGGTACTGAGCATATGTGACCCTAAGAATTTATTAAATAAAATAAATGTATAGCAAAGACAAAGTTTGTGACATATGAAGTGCCACCAAAACATGAAAGTGTCCAATCACTACCCAACAAAAGAGAAAGTGTAAAGACCCACATCAGTAGCCCAAAGTCCCAGAAACACCAACACTGTCAGAAGAAACAATGATCTGACCGAAAACCGCCAACCCTAAAGATCTCGCGCACCTGACAACATCGATGAGGCACATCGATAACACTCCACCCGAGGTAATCATCTTGGATTCCAAATCGTTCATGTCAAGGACGTCGTCATGTCCCTCCCCCAAACTTAAAGGATATAATGCACTCAATAAATTTGGAAAATATATAGAAGTTTGAGTAGATATAAAATAAGTTTAGAATCCAATAGGTATTAAATAAATGTAAAATCATGGGAGATCTATAGGTACATAGGTTAGAGGAGTTTGATCTCTATCACTGGTGCTTGTGGTGGATTTACATGGCACTTATTCAGCGTGTTCCTATTGATAATGAATATTTTTTTCTCCTTCTTTAATGATCAAAATAAAATAAAATGGGTATACATTAATGAAAATAAATGTATCTTCCCATCTAGAACAAATCTTAATGAGAAAGAGATTCACTTACTCAAAATTAACTTTTTATTCCACAGTGAGAAAACCATTACATCAAGGAGGTCTGTAGTGGTGAAGACCAAGGGAATCTTCATTATTGAGTTTCAGAGTAGATTTCGGTCTCCCTAATGAATATATTTTTGATGAATTAACTTGCCATGGGTCACTCTTATCCTCTCCTAGTAAATTATTGAGTTCACATAGGATACTATTCTAATTTCTCTAAGCTCCATAATTTTCAGCCTTCCTTCCCATCTATCTCTTTCCTAGTCTACATTCATCTCTCTTACTTCCTAACAATCCTCATATTCTAGTTCCTCAAGTAGGTGAAAACTCTTCCCATATATCAATTGGTATATAATCAATCTAACAGGAGTCATGTAGGCTATTTGTAACCCCATAATGTATTTTCCAACCATTGGATATAATCCTCCTAATTGGGATTCATAGTCTTCTCCATGATTATCTTTATTTCTCTATTTGAAACATAAAACTATAAATTGGTTTGTGTGTGGTAGGTAGTTAATGTATTGTGATATAATCCATACTTCCCCATAAAATCTTCCATGCTTTCTATTACTAAAATGAGTGTTGCAGTCACTAATTATTTTTATTGGGATACCAAATTTGAAAAAAATGTTAACCCTGAAAAAAACACAAACAACATTAGCATCATCAATTTTGGTGGATTTATATTCTACCCACTTTGAAATATAGTCTACTACTAACAAGATTTAATAGTTTCAAAATGAAATTGGAAATGGTCCCATGAGGTCTATATCCAAAACGCCACATATTTAAAAAAATGGGTTTTGAGGAATCTATTTCTTTTGGTGATTATTTCAATAAATTTACATTGTTCACATTTCTTAAAAAATTAATTTAAATATTTAAACTATGTGGGATAATATATACCAATCATTAAAACTTTCATAGTATTCATTTGAGGTAAAAAATGGAATCCACAAGCTAAAGTATTGCACAATTCTAGGATAGACTACACATCACTCTCAGGAAAACATATTCTAATCATTTTATCATTATAGATTTTCTAAAGATATGGGTCCTCACAATTATAAAATCGTGATTCATATTTCATCCTAAGAACTTGTTGTGGGTTCATGTGAGGTGGGAATTGATAAGTTACCAAAAATATTACCATATCAGTATACCATGGTACCTCTCGTTTAACCAATTACAACTACTCTCCTAGAATGGAATCATTGAATGCTTTTTTTATTAGTAATTCACACATCATATGTTTGGGGTATCTTGATCGAGTGGTTTACCACTTGACTCTCAATTCATTTTTTTGACATTAACCTCTAAATAAAATTCCTAGAGTAGTATCATCCATTTAACCAGCCTTGTTTTAGCATATAACTTATTCATTAGATATCAAAGGGTTGCACGATTAGAGAAAATAATAACATTAGTACCCATCAAGTATGATCTAAACTTATCTAAAGAAAAACAACTTCTCGAAAATCCCTTTAAGTGGTAGTATAATTGTTTTGGGTTTCATCCAATATTCTTGAAGTATATCCAATGAAATGATTTATTTTTTAAATTATTTGAGACTATACTGCTCCAACAACATAGTTTAAAGCATCACAAAGTAGCTCAAAGGGGTGCTCCCTGTTGGGTGGCTACATTACTGGTGGTGTTTCCAGATTACTCTTCAGTTCATCAAATTATTTCCTATAATAATCATCAAAAGTAAATTCAATATATTATAAAATAAATCTAGATAGTGGTAGTGAAATCTTATTAAAATCCTTGATGAACCTTATATAAAAATCTACAATGTAGTGATAAGTTCAATTTTAGGCTTATCAACCTCAACCCATTTTTTAGAAATAATATTCCCCAATAATATACTACTTTTAACCATGAAATGTAACTTTTCAAAATTTAAAGCAAGATTATTTTCAATGTGATTTTTCAGAAACTTATACATAATTCCTAATTAGTGATCAAAAGAGTCTTGAAAAATAAATAAAAAACCATCTAGAAAAACTTCTAGTAAGTCATCAATAAGGTTAGAATAAATTATCAACATACATATTTTGAAATGTAACTGGTGTATTGAATAGTATAAATGGAATCCTTTTGTAATAAAAGGTACCATGAAGACATGTGAAAGTTATATTCTCTTGATCCTCAAGTTCAATGAGTACTTGAAAGTATCCTAAAAACCCATCTAAAAATAGTAATGCATCTTACTTGATAACCTTATTAACATTTTTTCAATAAAGGTAATGGGAAAATAATATTTCCTAGTGACCTATTTTAATTTACCATAATCTATACAAACTCTCAAACTATTTTGTACTCTTATAGGTATTAATTCATTTAGCTCATTTTTCACTATGGTTAGTCCAGTTTTCTTGGGAACTGTGTTAATGGGGATGATCCATTTTCAGTCTAAAATGGGGTATATAATATACCTTTTTCAATTAAATAGCTAATTTTAAATGTATTTTTATTTTAATTTCCATTAATTCTTTGTTTTGTGGGTTTCCAAAGGTTTTATGGAGAATAGGTGAGTTTTCATGAATTGGGCCAAACCGTGAGCCCAATTCCAGATTTAAAAATAATTTTTTTTTCTTTTATAACTTATTCATTTTTTAATATTTTTCACTCATTCCAACTCCTAAATTCCCTACCCTGATATATTAACATCAAAATTAAAATTTGGAGCCTTTGGAAATCCATAACCAAGGTTTATTTGGGTTCTTATTTAAGGGATTGGGCCTGCACGAAAGCCCATATCCAGTTTTAAAAATTAATTTTATTTATTTAATAACTTATTCAATTTTAAGTATTTTTCAGTGATTCCAAGCCTCATATGCGCCCCTTACACTCAGCCGCTCCCCCAGCCTCTTTATCCCCTCTTTGGATCTCTTAGGGATCTCGATATAGGGACGAACATCTTAGGGTTTCTAAAATCGGCTAGATTTGATGAGGTATGTTAATTCAATCATAACTCTCTCAATTCGTACTATTTTCCCTCCATTACAATTCCTAAATTACCTAATAATTCTTGTGCGAAGATAACCTGAGTTTTGGCCGTTTTCAATTTCAGATACTGGTGTTTTGCGGAGATTCATTCTAGATTTATCAAGTAAGTTAGTCCATTTTATTTCCCCTTTCAAATTGCTTAGGGTTACATTCTATTTGTTTAGGGTTTCCTCCATTTTAATTGAAGTGAAAAATGACCAGGGGGTAGGGGTTCGAACCTAAGGTTTAACCTTGGGTTTTCTTGGTCCAATTTTCTATTTTTAGGTTTGATCTACCCTTCTTGAGGTGCGGCAGTGGTGCGTTGGTGTTTTCACACAAATGATTCAATGGTTTCATTTGATTTGGTAGGTGATTCCAATGTTGATGCAATATTTGTGTATTAGAATGATGTATTTATCATATTTTCATATTTATATCATTTTATTATTTCTGCAAAAATTGGTTCTAATGATGTTTCTATTGCAATTGAATTTTAAATGCCAATTTGGTGTGAAATTGGGGGTTTTCCAAAGAAATGTTTTATTTGTTTATTTGGGGATGCCCTATAAATACTTAGTTGTTTTTATTGATCTGTAATAAGACATAAAATACTTTTTATAATGTTTATCCTCTTTGGTTATTGCTATAAAAATGGGTTTTAATTGTGTTTGTAAAGAAAGTGAAGTTTGGGTTCCACTTTTGTGTGAAAATGAAGGTTTTTCAAAGTTAACACTTCTTGTTTAACATGGGGATGCCTGAAAATTGATTTTTTGTTTTAATTTAAATTTATTGGGCCGCCTTTAATGTTTTGGTAACTTAAAAGTGTGAACATAGTGTACAAGTGGGTTTCTTAAGGGGTTTTGTGTGCAAAACAACACGAGATTTTGAGAAATTGATTTATTCAAATTCAAAGGGTTTTTTGTGTGTTTTAGGTGGTATAAAATGCGATATCTACTGTATTTGGTGTATGTGACAAGTAGTGGTGTTTTAAATTAAAATGGATATGTGTTAAATCCTGAAATTGTTTGAGCACAAAGGGGGAAGCCCGGGTACCTAGGTGGGGCGGATTTGTACTAGTATGGCTAGTGGACCGGATGGGTTTTGTCCCTGTTTCACTTAGAATTTGGATAATGAAAACTCTAACTAAACTATGTGGATGATGATTGGGGACCACTAGGTTATGGGTATGTTCCCTACTAGTGGCTCGTGCACAAGAACATATTTTACTATGGTTACATTACACCGAGGTACGAGGTACATGGGGCCTGAGACTATCTAGTGCCTAGGGGTGTTCCCAATTTTGTTGCTCATTGGATTTTTGGTATTTTCCCATGTATTTGGGTGTCTTTGGAATTATATTGTAGTATATAACATGCCTATTTAAATGTGTTTACATTCTGAAAGTTTTATCTTGAAAAATGTTTTCAATTTAAAGTTGCATTTCTTGGAATTTGTCACCGCTTTTCATTGCATATTAAAACTGCTTGATTTTTCACCTTTTATTGCATGCACCTTGGAATCATAGGGTGGTATAATATTGGGCTTAGGCTCACACCCTAATTTCACCCCTGGGGTGTAAGTAGACTTTTTTATGACCCAGGTAAAGGAAAGGCTAAGGGTGATGGCAGTTCAGGGTGTTAGTCCTCATCCTTGGGGCAGAGTAGTGGAGACAACTTGGGGGTGATGACCCCTTGTCATGTGGAGTCCATGGGGATGTTTTGTTTCTGTTCCATTGTGTCTTTGGACCTTTTGTATTTCATTTGATCTTATGTATTCACTTCTGGATTTTTTTTATAAACCTTGTTGGTATGAATTTTTCAGATTCATTTTATCAAATCTTTTTGGTGTTTTATCTATACATATTTGGGTAAATCATTCCCAAACCAAGATAAATGATACCCGGGCACTTGTTCCAGCCCTTGGGGATAGGGAACGCCCTTCGGGACTTATCACGGGCTGGGTCTGGTGCCGGTTTTGGCGGCGACCAGATTCGGTTCGTGACAAAATGGTATCAGAGGAGGTTCATGTTAACTATTTGGGTCATGTTATTTGGGGAAGAGCCAGGATAGTATGGAGTTAGGATTGTAGGGAATTGGTATTATAGTTATGGTTAGTGTGCCTTATCACCACACCTCATGATAGGATTCAAGTTTCCAGGTGAAGTCAGGTTTTATCTAAGTCCTTTGGTTTTCATGGTTTGATGATGGTTAGGGGAAATGAAAAGAGAGTTGGGTTAATGGTCTCAATGAGCTTTAAAGGCCTGGAAAGCCATGTGGAGCCAGTGATCTTCCCTAATACACTCTTTGTGATAGTGAAGTGATTGGATTATGGTTGCCAACCATATTTCCAAGTCACCCACTGAAACTAGTTTCCTCTCGCATTGTCTTGTGTTCTTTAGTTTTGAAATCTTGGACTTTGGTTTTAAAGTGACTTGGTTTTAAGAAGCCTAAAGTTTTTTTAAATGATTTTCAAATAATGTGGGAATGTTTTTGTTAATTAAATGGTGGAACTAAATTTTCAGAATTATTTTGAAATGGAAAATGGTGTGCTTACACCTCTTTTGAAAGCAGGAACTATATTGATTTTTGTTTTGGAAAGTGTTTCCAATAGAGTTTTCTAAACAATCAAAGGGTGTTTTAATAAGATGAGATGTTTTGAAATTGATGTGAATATATTTAAATTGTGTCTTGTATAAATTTTTGTGTCTTTATGAAAATTTTAGTAATATTTGAATTGGTATTTTGATCTCCTGGTTAGCCGTTTTGAAAAAAAAAGGATGTGTTGGTTGACCATTTTGGTTTTGAAAAGTGGAAATAATGTTTTTTTAACCTTTGGTATTTCCGTGAGTAACCACATGAATGGGGTTATATGGGATGATGTATGGTTTATGGAATGACTTGATGAGTTCCGGGATGGATATGAGGAGGGTGCCTGGTGTGGCACAAAAACATGCATGTGTGAGGCCCATGGGGTACCATTGGTGGATATGCTTACTGCTAAACAGTTTGTTTTCAAAGAAATAGTTTTAAAGAAAAACATGATGTATTGAAGAATAGTTTGGTATAGTTTGTATTATGGGTTTTTGATAATGTTGATGTTGTGGGATGTTTTGAGTCTAAGAACCCCTCCTGTTTGAATTGTGTTTTGGGTTTGTGTTTGGTCGGTGAGTTGTGTTGTAGGGACGGTTAGTGGGCTCTTTTTAAAAATGTTTTGGGATGCCTTTGTGGTGGTTCCCTTCATGTGTTTGGATATGTATTGTGGTATATCGTGACCAATGGACCATCTTGGTTGGGTCCTTTGGTTCAATCGTTGGATAAGGTACGCCCCATTAAGGGTTAGTGCACAACTGAAGTGCAACCCGGATTGTTTTGCCTTTTGAAGACCCTCCAGTTGATCAATATAAGGAATATTTTTCTTGAGATTTTTAGATTGAGTCTACACCCTTTCCTTTCATTGATTTTTAGATCCTCTTGTAATGGGAGAGTGCTCATGGAAGGTTGAATGAGACCTTAGTTTCTTAAGTTTCCTGATACGTCGAAGGTGGATGTGGTCTAGGGTTGCTAGTGTGGATGAGTGTCTCAATGGTGTTTAAGAGGACCTTTGGGTTCTTCGAAGTTTCTTTGATGCATGAATTCATGTTAAACTACCGGTGTGGGAAATATGGTCATGATAGGATATTGTGGCCACTTTCTAGAATTTTTTGTTGTTTGGGGATGTTGTATAAGGTCCCTCTCCATGAATTGTTTATATCAGTCACAATGGTCATGTTCGGTGATTCCTTATGATGTCATGGGATCGATTGATCGTAAAGGTGAAAGTTGGGCAATCATATGAGAGTCTCTATTATGTTGGGAGAATGTATCCCTTGAAAAAAAAAGCTTAAAAATATTCCATTTTAGAGGAAGGTGAGTATAGGTTTTCTTTACTTATATTGTTTCTCACCCGAACAAACAAGGTGTGATGTGTGTGCATATTTTAAGGCCTTGTTTCCGTGAAATATCGAGTTAGGGTAAAGTGAGTTTGGAATGTGTTATATCTTGGAAAACTTATCGGGGATTGCGTTGTAGTTGTTGGTTGCATCGAAAGAAGAATTATCGTTCATGGGGTTTCCAAAGCCTAACTGCGAGGCCGAAGATGCTTTAATCATTTGAGCTCCAGCCATAGGTCTCGGAGAGAAGATGGCTCGTAGTCAGGGGAAATAACAGGGTCATTTAAACCCTTGTACAAAGTCTTATCCTCAGTATGAAAGTTAGGAAGAGTTTAAACCTATGGTGTCATAATCTTTCTTCTTTTTTCCATCTTCGGTGGAAATAGGTGGAGGGCCGTGTACCCATGTCATCGCCCAATGTTATTCCCTCCCCCTTTGGTTTCCACTGAGTCTTTGGAGAAAGGTTTGAAGTTTGTCTAGAATATTTGAGAACATGGTTTTCACTTGGTTAATAGTGACCATGACCCATAAAACCATGTGGATAGAAGGATCCCATCCCCACTGTTAGTGTATGGTTTCCCAAACCGTGAAAACTAACCATGTGGTTGCCCCAACTCTTTAAATTTTAGGGTCTTTCTTTACCGGCCAGTGCTGGTTAGTTACGATGGTTTGTTCTTATGGTGGGGAGACCCACTATGAGTCTTATATAAGTTCTTTTGTAAATTTCTGATGGAAGTATATCCTTTGTACCGGTGAGTCCATTTAGGCCTCCCCCTGTTAGTGTCCTGATTCGGTCTCAGAAAAATATAGGTTGTCACTTATGGTGGGGTGCCTATTTGTGTCCCCCCATACCAATTACTCATATTTATCCATGGTCTTTTCTTGGTGGTAGGTAGTATTGTATGGAAATATCTAATAACCAACATCTTCCTTGAGTAAACATTGGGGTTAGAGAGTGCCCACTGGTTTAGTCAAAGTAAGGCAAGTGTAACCTTGTTTGAAGTTGTTGTTCGTTTAGGTGAATTTCTTGAGTCTTGTTCAGATAGTGTTTGAGGAGTTTTATTTTGGGATAAAGTATGAATGTGCTTGATTGTTTCAGGAAAGTGGTGTAAGTTAGGTTTGTGAGAGTATTCCTTCCTTCATTGATCACTGGAGGTGTTTTGGCCTTTGGGGGAGAAACTTGGAAAGGGAGTACCTCTTGGATTCTCAGTTGGGTTTGGTTGTTGCTTTGGCCTTGCTGTGACTTTCCCGGGTGGAAAGTTTTCATGGTGGGGAGAATTGTCACATACATAGCTAATTTTAAATGTATTTTTATTTTAATCTCCATTAATGCTTTGTTTTGGGGGGTTCCAAAGAAATGTTTTATTTGTTTATTTGGGGATGACCTATAAATACTTAGTTGTTTTTATTGATTTTTAATAAGGCATAAAATACTGTTTATAATGTTTATCCTCTTTAGTTATTGCTGCAAAAATGGGTTTTAATTGTGTTTGTAAAGAAAGTGAAGTTTTGGTTCCACTTTTGTGTGAAAATGAAGGTTTTACAAAGTTAACACTTCTTTTTTAACATGGGGATGCCCAAAAATTGATTTGTTGTTTTAATTGAAATTTATTGGGCTGCCTTTACTGTTTTGGAAACTTACAAGTGTGAACATAGTGTACAAGTGAGTTTCTTAAGGGGTTTTGTGTGCAAAACAACACGAGATTTTGAGAAATTGATTTATTCAAATTCAAAGTGTTTTTTGTGTGTTTTAAGTGGTATAAAATGCGATAGCTACTGTATTTGGTGTATGTGACTAGTAGTGGTGTTTTAAATTAAAATGGATATGTGTTAAATCTTGAAATTGTTTGAGCACAAAGGGGGAAGCCTGGGTACCTAGGAGGGGCGGATTTGTACTAGAATTTGGATAAAGACAAATCTAACTAAAATATGTGGATTATGATTGGGGACCACTAGGTTATGGGTATGTTCCCTACTAGTTTCTCATGCACGAGAATGGATTTTACTATGGTTACATTACACCGAGGTACGAGGTACATGGGGCCCGAGACTATCTAGTGCCTAGGGGTGTTCCCGATTTTGTTGCTCATTGGATTTTTGGTATTTTACCATTTATTTGGGTGTATTTGGAATTATATTGTAGTATCTAACATTCCTATTTAAATGTGTTTACATTCTAAAAGTTTTATCTTGAAAAATGTTTTCAATTTAAAGTTGAATTTCTTGGAATTTGTCACCGCTTTTCATTGCATATTAAAACTTATTTGTTTTTTACCTTGCATTTCATGCACCTTGGAATCATAGAGTGGTATCCTATTGGGCTTAGGCTCACACCCTACTTACACCCCTGGGGTGTAAGTAGAATTTTTTTTGACCCAGGTAAAGGAAAGGCTAAGGGTGATGGCGGTTCAGGGTGTTAGTCCTCATCCTTGGGGCGGAGTAGTGGAGACAGCTTGGGGGTGATGACCCCTTGTCATGTGGAGTCCATGGGGTTGTTTTGTTTCTGTTCCATTGTGTCTTTAGACCTTTTTTATTTCATTTGAACTTATGTATTCACTTATGGATTTTTTTTATAAACCTTGTTGGTATGAATTTTTCAGATTCATTTTATCAAATATTTTTGGTGTTTTATCTATACATATTTGGGTAAATCGTTCCCAAACCAAGATAAATGATACCCGGGCACTTGTGCCAGCCCGTGGGGATAGGGAACTCCATTCAGGACTTGTCACGGGCTGGGTCTGGTGCTGGTTTTGGCGGCGACCATATTCGGTTCGTGACACCCTTTCTAATAATTATTCTATCTAATTATTAACCACTACTATCATGGTTGGGTAAATTCTTCTTTTTGGATGTCTGATAGGTTTTGAATATTCTTTCAATAATATTTTATGCATGCATTTTTTGGGACTTATACCAGGGATATCCCCTAACCTCCATCCTATAGCTTGAACATTCTCCCTTAACATACTTATCAGTCTTTTTTCTTGGTCAATATCCAAATTTCTAGTAATAATTATTGGAAATTTTTCATCTTCCATTATATACACATATTTCAGGTTAGTGAGGAATATTTTTAACTCCAGGCTTGTAGGATGTTCTAAGGATGGAATCAGATTAGGATTTCTCACCACTATAGCTTGGAATTTATACACATAAGATGAAGTATCAAATTCCTTATCATTGATAAAATAGTCAAAAAAATCAAATAAATAAGTGATAACCTCTTCTTATAAATTTTTTATTGATTTTTCAAGTTTCATACAATTATTATTCAAATAACTTTCTAATATTCATTATTTTTTCAAATATTTTTATTGCATTATAACTGATTCTTCACTATGATCAGGCCCTTCATAGTGTGTTAGTATAAAAATTAAGTGCTCTTTATTTGGTTACTTCATGGAATCAAATATGTTGGAATGGATAATGTTCTCCTAAAACTCCATAGGGAGAGTTCCCTCATGTACATTTATGATGGTTTTAGTTGTCTTCAAGAATGGTCTACCCAAGATGACAAGTTCTTGTGTTGGGGTCCTATCATTCTCTATATTAAGAAAATATAAGTCTATTATAAAGATAAATTTTTTAATTGAAATAGAACATATTCTATGACTCATGTTGGGAATACAATAGATCTATTTACAAGTTGTATAAATACTCTTATGATCTTGAATTTTTCTATATAAAAATAAGTAAAAATAGAATATGGAATGAAATTTATAGAGGCTACAAGATCACACAATGAATTATTAAAATAAATGGAACCAATGTTACAAGGGATATAAAATATACCTAGATATTCATATTTAGTTAGAAATTATGGTGTGAACAAGCCTAAAAAACTCCTACCTAAATTAACCCCCTCATTCCCTTGAATTTAACTCTTTTGGGTATACAATTACTTAAGGAACTAAAAGTAATGGTATATTTATCGCCACATTCTAAAAGGTTTCTTGAATTTTCTTTTGAATTTATTCCTCCTTTATCTTCTTTAATTGGATCATTCTGGAGGTAAAGGGAATCTTTTTTCTCCCTATGTTGTTTTTAGAAAGGTGTTTCTGCTCTCACTTTTTATCTTGATTTTTATTCTTCCCCCCTTTCATATTTCTCTTTGAACTAGTTCTCATAACTCTATTAAGATTCCTCATATTCCTTTTTCTCAGTATTTTGATGGTTCTTATTGGAACAAAGTTTTGAAATATGATGAATTTCATTATCACTTTTAGTTGTTACTAGGATCACATTACCTTTGGGGTCTAGGATTGGATGAGCTTGTAATTTCCTTGGATTCTTGGTCAGAATCTACACTAGACTTCTTAGATAATTATTAAATTCCTTCAACTCATTTATCAAATCTCAATCCTTTGATCCTTGTTGGTTCTACACAGTTGTGAACTAATATAGGGTTGCTTAAAAGTTTTATTTTATTTAAATGGGGTAGGTTGGTAAAATGGTTGGTTAAAGGGATATTTGTATAGTTGTTGAAAGGGTAAATATCATTGATATTGGTTTTGATAAGGTGGTGTATATTGATTTTATTACGTCCTATTTTAATATTAGACTTGTGAAGGTTATCTCCATCCATGAGTGGGATGATGAAACTTCCTTTACTGATAGGATGTTTGAAAACTGTCAATTCCATGCACTTCAACAAATTTCTTAGTATAATGATTAGGTGAAGAATACAGAACACATTCCCTTACTAGTGAATGATGTTGACTAGATTTATTCAAATCTATTTTTCTAACCAGAGTGGTTAGTTCCTCTAAATTAGACTCTAAAAGGGGTGAATTAGAATACCTTACCATGTGTAGTCATCTATTACAATACCTCTTGTACCAAATTACTGGGAATTCTATGTTATCTTCTCTATTAATAATTTATCCTCTAATAGTGATTTATCAATGAGAGATCCACCTAATAATGCATCTAGTATATTCCTATCACTATCAATAAAGACTTGATAAAAAAATAGGAAGTGGTTCTCCTCAATGGCTTGGTGAGGGAAACTTTCCCAAAACTTTTTAAATATTTATTATTAATCATATAAAGTCTCTCCTGATGCTTAATAATCACATAGATTTCCTTTCTAATAGCTATTTTTCTTTAAGTATATAAAAATATTTGGAGAAATCTCCTCTATAATTCACCCCAACTGTTGAAATAGTGGGTGCCCTAGACCCAAATATTCAATGATTTTGATTACCATATCATGTATATAGTTAGCTATGTATGATGTTATATTACCATTATAGTGTAGACTATTCTGCATCCACTATTGAAATGGTAATTTCAAAATATTAATTTTCATATCGAAAGGTTATAGAAGTTCCCAGACTATAATGATAACCTATAGATACTATGAAATTAATCTTAAATATATGTTCTATGGTCTAGATACATATTATTGATTGGAAATAGTAGATGTTTGACTATCAGGTGTTGGGGGCTCATAAGCATTGAGAATTCTTCTCATGAAGTTCACACTTAGTGATCTCTAGTTGTGAGATCATGAGGTCTGACCCACTAATAGGAACACCACATGTTTCAGGTGTCATTGGATGTTTCTATCTATGATCATGTGTAATGGTCTCCTGAATTGAGATCATTACCAATTTATGTCATTTTATTGCATACTTTGATGTAAGACGAAAACCATGGTAATGAAGTCATGGTGAGTTAGTTTGTATTGGGTGCATCATTAGTGTCATGACATTGTTTGAATGATCAAGAAATGATTTGTCACTTCTAGGTTTTGGAAGTAATATATCTCAAGACATGTTGATATGGATGGTAGTACCTTTATAATACCATGGCCATGGCAGTCAAGGGTAAATCCATCCAGTTAAATAAACAAACCATAAATCAAGAAAAGGGCGACGACACGCGAGTGCATCCTTCTTTATGAGATATTACAGACAAAGAGATTATATTACACAGTGCATGTTTGTAGGTTGGTTGTCGCTACTGTGACAATACTTATCTCTTCAAGGGCTATGATGGTTTGCTAGATTTCGATCTTGGTCTATGAATACTATTCACTACTCTTGACATAAGGTCCTAGAGGCTCATACACAATAGTGTACTCAAGAATCTGACTTATTCAGTTGAATATGAGTTTTTTGGACATGGTGGACCCCACCACTGGGGTATGAGATTTGTCCAAGGTAAAATGATCACCAATAAAATAAATGAATTCATATTATTTGAGTTTAGAATAATGAGTATTGAATTTATTTATTAAATGTATTTATGAGTTTTAAGTAAATACATGAAAAATATTAATTGACGAATATTAAATTATTCAACGTTCAATTGATATTTATGGAAGAGACGAGTTGAGTTAATGACTTAATTATTATCACATGACATATTTTAATATATTACAAGTGAATGATAATAATATTTATGACTCAGATTAGTAGTCCTAAAATTCCATTGATAGTGCGTTAAGTATCTGGGGCCGACGAAGCTATACTAGGTATTTTAATTAAGCACTATAAATATAATAGGAGGGGATTTTGCTATTGACTATTCATGGGGATTATCTCTCCTCTCCTCTATCCCATGTTCTAGAGAGAGAGGATATAGATCCAAGGACTTTGGATTGAGCACTCTCTCAGGCATTACTAGTGAAGCGATGTAGTGGTCATTAGAGCGTCGAAGGCATCGTCACAATTCCGCGCTAGCACCCAGATTACAAAGAACGATGCTCCTGAGGATTCCTTGAAGCATGTGTGGATGATCTATAGGAATTATACTTTGGATTATTTGAGCATCGATCACCAATGAAGAGAAGATGTCATGCACAACTTCAGATCTAAACCAGGTATTTTACCGTTTATGTTTGTGTTTAAAACCCTTCACGCGAGATCCTTGGATTTGATCGGGATGCACTTCACCGATGTAAACAAGTTTACGTCGATCATCGATGGAATTTTTTTAAAAACCCACCTATTTTGGCCTTCCACTACATGCCCAGTTCCAACACCAACCATTCACCTCTCCTTGATGCAAACTGTATATCCACTCTTTAGATGCTCCTACTAATAAGAATATAAATACCCTCTCCTTCACTTTATCTTCTTCCACTCCTATGAGATTCTGTGTGAAGCATACCAATGTGAATTTCTTGATATTTTTATTAGGTTTTCCACCTGCAAGACCATGGAATATATCCAATAACCATATTATAATGATATTTAATTCAAAATTTGTCTGTAGTGCAGGCATAACAATTTGAGTGTTTTGGTTTACAAAGTAGGGTGTGAAAAGTTCTCTTAATGTTGGATTTAATTTATCATCCATAGTTTTAGACTCCCAGTGAACACTATGAGTTTCATTGGAGTCTATTAAGGCTATGTATTGAAAGTATTTTTTGTAATTTTTCAATATTTATTAATTCTCTAAGTTTTACTAATAGGTTTTTCTCAATATTTGGATAAATAGGAAATACTTATATAGTGTTAGAACGAGTCATGCATATAATTGTTTAGGTATTTTAGTACCAAATCCATATAAATGATGCTATTTTTTTATAACAATTGTTTTTTGTGTAAAAAAATCTATTAAAACCCCATGGATAATAAATATATAGTATAGTGGAGACCATGGTTATCTCCAAAAAAGGGGTGAACAAATTTTATTTTCTCAATTAGTCAAAGGGGTTGATTTTTGAATGAATTTAGTTTAAATATAAATTGGAATTAGTTTACACAATTAGATTGTGACAAAAAATATGGAAGGTGATGAGTTTGGTTTTGGATCACCAATTGATATTTTATCATAGTCTTCAAAAAAATTCACTCTTCTTATTTTTAATTGATAAATGAAAGAATCCATAATTTCTTTATCAGTCACACTAGGTTGAAATAAATAGTGAGGTATGATTGAGTAGTAATCACTACTTGATCATCCATTCTTCATATGTTTGTGAAAATTTATCACTAATAACTAAACAATAAACTACAGTCAAATCACTTAGGAAAATCCCAAACAGGTTTTGGTGTTCCTAAGAAATTCAAAAGAAATAATTTACCTCCCATATACATATAAATGATCACTATATAATCACCACTAATCTATTTATATTCCATCATATAAAAGAAAAAACCAATGGAGGGAGAATTATGATTAACAACCATGGAAAAACAAATAGAGTGAATAACACACTGAAATACTATCACACTCAAACTATTATCCAGGTAATAAACACAAGAATAAATCAAAAAAAGATAGTTTTATTCATTAATCTCAAATCATAAATCATTAAAATTTAGTTATTCTTCCCCTAAACCGATCACTAAGATATTTTTACCCCTCCATTTGAGATGTAACAACATTGGGCAGAGAAAAAAATTGTTGTAATAATAGAGAATGAAAAATAAAACTCATAAGACTCCAAAAACAAAAGAATCCCGCACAAACTCCCCTTTATTATCATCCTTATCCTCTTTTTGTAGATTTTTTCTTTACTAATAGACCCCCTTAAAAAAAAATCTTTATATTATTTACCTTTTAACTTGATTATCTTCTCTAAGATTTTATGTTCCTTAAAAATCCACATCTTGAATTATTTTCCCTCACTCGAGGGTTTAAATTTGCAGATACTATCCCTTTTTTCTGATCAACAAAATATAGGAAAATTAATTAAATGGATAAAGATATTGGAATGAGTTCCCTATGATTTTAACACTTTGAATATATGATATGTCATAATAGGGTATTAGATGCAGCATAGGTCTTAACAATCTACCTAGCTCATCTTCCTTTATTCCTTTGTAGTGTGAATGACATCATAACATGAGAACTTCTTAAATGTTAGTAAAATTGTAACTTTACCAAATTCACTTCATGGTGTAATATATATCACTGAAGAATGAACTTCTATAAATTCACTTTGAAGTGTTCAACCTGAAAAACCCACCATGTTGAGACCTTCCTTCCATGGTGTGAGGCTCGAGTCTTTTGATTTCAGCATAATAAAATATCCTATGTGAGTACTATGGATGAAATTTCCTTAAGTAAAAAATATTATGTATCCCTTGAACTACTTAAAAATGTATTCCATATCACCAACACATATTATGCATATTCAGAGGTAAAGGAAAATACGTTACATATTAGGGAAGGTCAGGGAAAAGTATCTTATGTATCAATCATAACTATTATATTCTCCAATTTCTAAGTATAAGATCATATGTATCATCTCTAAGGTTATTACTTATTCTATGAGAATATTATGTATCCCAAAAAAAATATTATAGATGGACCATAATTCTTACATATCAATTAAACATATTACGTATGGCCCTTCTCTTTAAACAGAAAAGACAAACTTCATACACAACCCTCTGAAAATGTTACATATTAGCATACTTTTACATTTCCTTTAACTTATTCAAGAAATATCTTACATTTCATCCATCATGCTTGAGAATTTTTCATTTTTTTTTCTATTGTTACTCAATATATTACTCATGGGATGAATTACCCAAATTCTACTCCATTTCTATAGATAATACTTTTCACCTTCAATATAACAAAATAGAGAATTAGTAATAGTTATCCATTTATTTTATTCCAAAAATAAAATAGATCAATTAAATTCGTAGTTTCATCCATTTAAATAAATATTCAAAAATTTCATTGAAATGACACACTAACTCTAAAATAATTTAAAACTCAATTAGTTTGTAAATGTTAGGGAATAAAATGAATTGAACATTAAAAAAATATAAGGAATTTATTACCGATGTTAGGTACTCTCACTGTATTATTGGGTGTCCATCCTCAGGGACTCTCCCCTCCTCAACCTGCATTCACATCACCACACATCATATATCCTCAAGTTCATTGGTTGGTTAGGGACTCTCACTATATTACATGGTTTCCTCCCTTAGGGAATTTTCCCTCCTAAACCCAAATCATCTCTATTACACTTCATATCCACTATAACTAGCCATATCATCCACACCAACATCACATTATCCTTATTTCTTTACCACACATCACAAAAATTTCCACAACAGTATCATACATCAAAAATGGATTCAGACCCCCACTATCCTTTTATTCACCCACCTATTCCATTATACACACAAAGGTCCTAGGTTATATAATCATACCAAAAATATATATCTTTCTCCTTTATAGGACTACCATAATTCAGTTCTCAGGGAGTAAAACCACACGTCACCATTTTATATCCATTTCACACACACACTCATAAATCTTCACACTAGAGAGGTTATTTAGGGTTTATACTATATCTAAGTTCCACCACCACTATCATTTCATCACACAAGATTTATATCTCAATATCATCAGACTGCACAACCCCTACCATATATGGCACATAATCATGCCAATGTGGCATGGTCCAGTAGGAATCACACCACCCCCATGCATATCACTTCCAAAAAAGTCCTCTAACTCTAGAATGTGGCATGAACCCATGTATATATGGGATGACCTCATATAACTCACTTCCACTTCATCCCCCATACCTCATCGATACTTCTACATAATTTTTTAGAGAGTGGTATAACACCCATACCAAATTGCATAATTCATGCCAAAGTTCTCAAGTTTTATGCTTTCATATCTCAAATCATTTTTGATGAATTTATCCTATTTTAGGATCTATTTTAAATGCGGGTACTTACCAAATATTTCATAAATATCCATTAATAATTATAAAAAATCACATTATAAAAAATTTCCAATTAATTAACATATGAAATAAAATCAATATTCAATAATAGTTTCATTATTTTGGATTTATATCCATCGTTAATCACTTTACACCTCAAAAAATCCATCTTCTATAATCATAGAATTATATTTTCAATAATTTACCATAACCCAATCCCACCAATTATTAAATTCCATAATAATATATTAATTTTTTTTAATATATATCAATTATATTATTTAATAAGAATAATTACTCCACCAAACCCATGTTCACCTTTCATCCCAAATTCATTTTACCACACAATAATTCCTTTAAAATATCATGAATTATTTACTCAACATGGAAAAATAGAAGCGTAGTATATTTACAAGGACTATATAAGACATGAGAATTCAAGTCACCTACTAATGCTAGCTGAAAATTTGATTTTTTTCTATTTTTCGTTGAAAAGTACCCCTAAACTAATTTAAAAACCAAGTAATTAATTCAATTTTTAGTTACTTTGATAATCATGATTTTATTTTAAAATGGCCACAAAAATGGTTTTTATTAATTAGTTTTAATTTTGAAGTTTATAGTGTAGCCAACTTTTGATGTTGATTTTGAAATTTAATTGATTAATTCGATTCAATTTGGAAATAAATGTTTAATGGATTTAATTTTGAATTTTAATTATTTTATTCATTTGAATTTAATTAAAATCCATAAATGGTGTTTGATTTTTAAATTATATATAATTATAAAATGTGGATCTAGAATTTTTGAATTTGTTTTTAAAATTATACATTGAAAATTTTGTATTTTTTTCAAAATATGTTTTTAAATTGAATAATTAAAAAATGAATTGTAATTTATTTTTAAAATTAGTTTCAATTTTTTGATTCAAATTAAGTTAATTATAAAAATAACTACACATAAAAAATGTGTTTGTGTGATGTGCAAGTTGAACCCAAATTTTTCAAAGGCATGAAGTGATCACACGACAACCTCAAGTGACCATGCTGACTAACTGGAAATTTTTCTAAGTCTAAAAGTGACTACAAGTTCTAATTTCTAACATGCCACATAAAAAGAAAATTTTCATAGGAGTGTAAGTTCAAACATTCGTAAAGAAGTAAGATACCTTGAAATTTCACTCTAGTTATAATGGTAATGAATTTAACAAAAAATTGAATCGACCATGGATGTATTCCCTCAAGAGACTTAAAATTTAGAAAATAACAGAATCGACCACATGCTTTGGAAATCGACCATAAGCCTCATTTAAATCAACCATGGCCAACACCAAATTCATGCATCATCTTCCTCAATCGAGTATAATCACACGATCACAACAACAATATTAATTCCCAGTTCCTTCCACTGTATTCATTATAATAGGATATTTCGAACTAGTTTCTATTAACCCAAGATAGGGATAAGATGATTGAGACTGAAGTTGGGAAATTATTTCAGATCTAACCCCACCAAAACGTTTTCCAACCAAAGCTCCCCCATGAGAATATATACCCCTGAGAACCCTCACTGATAGAGAACACTAAAATTGAATAAGAAGATTTCACTCAAAGGTAAATTTTGTGCATAGACCTCACTATTGATGAATCTCAAACCCAATGTTGTGGATGCCAAATATGAGATTGAGAGATCGATTGAATATCAACCTATTGAAACTGAAGCTCACTGAGTGTAATGACTTGAATTCCGAGCTCACCTGTTCTAACTGGGGGAGATAAGTTTAAAATAATAGATGCTGATGCCATTCGAGCTATACCACTTGTTTAAATATGATTGGAACTATTAATGAATAAAAACTAATCTCAACTAAAGTATCATGATTTAACATCAGTAAATTCCATAATATCAACCAAACTATTGGGGGTAGTGAAGGTTCATGGTTATGAAAAACACAAAAACAGAAAAAATAAGTTGGAAGAACACGAAAATATTTACATGGTTCATCAAAGGTTTCCTATGTCCATGGGAGAAGGGGCCCAAATATTTTATTTCTCTATGAATAAATAATCATAGGACAACACAAAGTCACAAAGGGTATTTTTTCTAATTCCAAATTCATGGTATTTAATTCCATTATATAGAGTAAGAAAAAATAATTTTTCTTTGGTTGTTCAACTACCTAAAGATTTTCCATACCAGCGGCTGCTATCTATCACATTGGCTGCCCACCAAAGGAGAATTATCCTTTCAAATAGAGTACTCCCATAAAAATACTCCACAAATCACTCCCTAAATTGGGAGTGGACCCAAAAAATATCCCCCTCACAACTAATTTGGGGTAGAATCTATACCTATAGTCTCCTTGCAAGATTACAACTTTTCTTTTGGTAGATAATTTGTCATCATGTCTACCCCATTATTATTAGTGTGGATTTTCTCAACATTCAATAATATTTCTTTCAAAACATTCTGAATCCAGTGATATCGCATGTCGATGTGTTTGGACCTATAATGAAATTTCAAGTTCTTGTTGAGATAAATAGTGCTTTGACTATCTAAATAGAGAATATAATTCTCCTAAATTTGTCCCAACTCTTGTAAAAACTTCATCATCCAAAATATATATTTTTAGACTTCAGTGACCATGATATACTTTACTTCTATGGTAGACAAGGCAACACATTTCTGAAGTCATGATTGTAATGAGGCTTCCCCTGTAAATGATATCAGGTACCCAAATATGGATTTCATCGTGCCTATATCTCCATTAATATCAGCATATGTATATCCTTCTAAAATAATTTTATCACTTAAAAACATAAACAATGACTATATATACCTCAGAGATACCTCAATATCCACTTGAATGATATCCAATGTTCATTTTCTACATTTGATAAGAATATTCTCACAATGCCAATAGTGTGAGCAATATCTGGTCTGGTTCACACCATGAAATACATGAAAGTACCAACTAGTGACTGATAAGGAACTTTTCCCATTTTTTTCCTACTTAGTTGAAGGACTCTGACCAGTCATGATATTGAAATGACTTGCAAGTGGAGTGATAACTAGTTTTTCCTTTCTTATGTTTAATATTTCAAGAACCTTATAAATATACCACTCATGAGATAACCAAATCTTATGATTCCCCCTGTCATAAGTAATCATCATACCAAGAATCTAAGTAACGTCTCCCAAGTCCTTCAATTCAAAAGACTTTCTCAACTCCTTATTCAACTAGTCAATCTTGGTGATATCTCTTCCAATAATCAAAATATCATTAACATAAAGAAACAAGATAATAAAATCACCATCAGAAAACTGTTTGATGAAAACATAGTGACCAGAAGTCATCTTCTTGTACTCATTTTTCTCCATGAATGAGTCGAATTTCTTGTACCATTTTCCTAATTCCTATTTTAAACTATATAAAATTTTATTAAGTTTTCATACTAGTTTTTCTTTAATTTTAACCAAAAATCACTATGGATACTCCATTTATATATCCTCATCAAGGTCACTATGTAAGAACATTGTCTTTACATCCAGTCGTTGAACCTCTAGGTTTTGGCAAGCCACCAATCCAAGAATAACTCTGATAGATGAAATTTTAACAACAGGATAACAAATTTCATCAAAGTCAATACCTTTCTTATGAATTAGTCCCTTCACAACCATTCTGGACCTATAGCATGGCAATTAGCTACCATATTCTCCTTTGATTATGTACACCCACTCATTCTTGAGTTCCTTCTTTTCATGTGGTAATTCCAACAAATAAAATGTGTGGTTCTTGTACAAGGATCTCACATACTCTTTCACGACCTTATTCCATTTCATCTTATACTAACTCTAAATCGTATCATCATAACTATCTAGCTCTCCCCCATTAGTGAGCATCACATTCTCATGTAGTGAGTATCTACGACTCATTTTTCATTCTCTGGTGGATCTCCTCAACTGTTATTTAGGGGGAATCTATTATGTAATATCATATTATGGATACATATCAGAAGATAGAGACATATTACCTAGTATTGATGTATCATCAATGTCTCATATCTCTCTCACACTTACTAGTACTGATGGTAGTGAGAATAGATCTAGATTGATTGGAATTTCCTCAGACTTCAACTTCTATGCATTTTATGGCTTCTCAAAATCTTCAATCATCTAATCCTTAAGAAACACCACATGTATACTTCTAATGATACTCATACTTATAAGATCATAGATTTAGTAACTAAACTCCTCATGAGTTTATCCAAAATAGATACACTTTTTTCTTTTTCCATACAGCTTCGCCCGCCCATCTTTCAAGATGTGAACAAATTCCCTACAATCAAATACTCTCAAGTGTTTGTATGAATAATATTTACTTGTCTAAAACCTTTCTGTAATGTCATAGTTCAATGGAACTAGTGGATAAAGGTTTATCAGATCAATTGTGGTCCTCATTGCCTCCCCCCAAAATGTGTTTGGTGACTTTTCATTTTAAAGCATGCATATGACTCTCTCGAAAATTTTCCAATTCATCCACTCAATAACACCAATATGCTAAGGCATATTTGGTACTGATTTTTCTAGGATCATACTGAAAATTCTACAGTACTCCTCAAATGGACCACGATACTCTTCTATATTGTCTACCCACACATAATTTAACCATATGCCTGTTTCTCTTTCCACCTTCACATGAAATTTCTTGAAAAAATCTTTCACTTGATCTTTAGTTTTCAAAGAAAAGGCTCACACTTTTCTAGAATGATAATCAATAAAGGTAAAAAAATCAATAGAACCTCTCATTTACTTAGTTCTCATCATGAAAACATTGGTGTGACTCAAATCGAAAACATTTTATTTTCTAGATGGTAAATAACCACGAAATGATACACTATATTGTTTTCCCATAATAAAATAAATATAGGAATCCAAATGTGTACATTTTAGTTCTATAAATAGATCCTTCCTCAAGAGAATTATGATTCCTCTCTCACTCATGTGACCAATCCTCATATGCCAAAATTATGTAGGAACATCTTTTCTGGCCACATTGAATTCTCCTCCACATGGTCTGACATCTATGAGATAAAGAGAAGTATATTTATTTCCTTTAGCAATTACCAAATTACCTTTAGTAAGATTATATTTACCATCAACAAAGAAACTAACATATCCATAATTATTAATAATTACAATGGATATCATATTCATATGAATATCATGAATATGCCTCACATCCTTCAATATTAACCTGCATCCAATATTAGTCTATAGAAAAATATTACCAATACCAGTGATTTTGGATACACCATCATTTCCAATCTTCACATGTATGAAACTCCCAGAAGTGTAGGATGATAAGAAATATATTTTTAAAGTGACATGGTATGAGGCACCCAAATCAATAACCCATGTTGAGTTTTGGATTACAATACTGGCCTGATTATCTTCCTAAACAATAATGATCTCTTCATTGACAAATACAACATCATTATTTTGGGTCTTACCTTCAAGATTAATTTGTTCTTCTTTTAGTCTCCTACACTCCCAGATAAAGTGTTTAGGATTTCCATAATGGGATAACTTCATGTCATATATCAATTGGGATTTTGATCACTTCCTTATTTATAGGATTTGGTCACAATATTATCTTCCTCTACTTCTTCTCTTCCATTTATGCTTCCCTTGTATTTCAATGATAAGAACCATTGATTCAAGTGTATATCACTCATCTTTCCATTGGGATTATTCATTCCTCATTTTGTATTTCACCATCTCCACAATGAGAGTTCCATCTAGAGTTGAATTTCTGACTGACACAACTAGTGTGTCCCACATATTTGGTAAAGAAATCAATATCAACAGTGATCTCAACTCATCATTAATCATCATTTTTATGGAATTTAACTGATCAACATTACCTTGTAACTCTCTCATGTGCCCCAATACATTGGACCCATCTTTTTAATTCAATTTGAAAAGATGGTGTATCAGGTTTGTTTTGTTCTGTGCATTTGTCCTTATATACATCTTTTCTAAATTTTTCTATAGAATGGAATCATTGTGTCCATTGGAAAAATTCTGGAAGATACTTTTTTCTATCCACTGTATGATTTGGAAAACACACTTCTTATTTAGAATGAACCACTTTTCATCAACTAGTGGTGTACTGAGTGATGTCTTATAACTGGATTGACCACTTGTTGAAGATTCCTTCTCTTGCATTGTAATGGTCTAAGTGGTCTCCACTATTAGTTTCTAAAAATATTTAATATAAAAAAGATCTTCCATTTTTGGGTTTCCAGATGGCATAATTAAAAGTGGTAAGCTTAATCATGTTTCAATATTTTCTTCTATTGATGCAATTGGAATTTTGAAAATCTAACCATACGGATACGTTTGGAATGGTTGAAATAGCTGGAAACAAATCCTAACTCACTAAAAATAAACTTTTATTGGACAATATATTTCCAAAAAAGTTTCAATGGTCTAGATCAACTAATGAGATGGTGCTGATGTGCCTCGCCAGAATAGTGGCTGAAAAATTGGATGGAAAGTCACCACCAGTGTGAATAGTACCATCTTCTCCTGCAAGTGGGTACTATAGCACCTAGGATTTGACCAAAAATTTGATCACCTCTACTGGATTAGTTTCAACTTCAGTTTTTACACCACTTGTTCTATTGGAATCATCTCACTGAGCTCTTCACAGATCTGGCCTCAAAGAATTTTTTCAACCACCTTAAATTTTTTGTTCACCAAAAAAACTCTCTACATCTTTTTCATTTCAATATCTATGTCTCTGATACCAGTTTATTGGGGTAGCTAAGGTTCATGGTGATGAAAAAAACACAAATAGAAGTATAAATCAGAAGAACATGAAAATATTTATGTGGTTTAGAAAAGGTTACCTACGTCCATGGGAGAAGGGGATAAATATTTTATTTATCTTCAGATAAATTTTTAAAGGGTCACACATAGTTACAATGAGGATTTTTTCTAATTCCAAATTCATGGGATTGAACCCCATTATATAGAGGAAGCAAAACTAATTTTTCTTCAGCTGTTCATTTACTTAAAGATTATCCATACCACTAGCTACTGTCCATCATGTTGGTTCTCCACCAAAGGAGAAGTCTCCTTGTCGATAGAAGACTCCTATGAAAATCCTATGAAAATAACTCCCTAAATTGGGAGTGGCCCCCACACAAACCAAGTCTGGAGATGGTTGATACCAAACCCAAACCCAATATGGATATAAGAAGCTATGACTGAAGATTTTAAAGGTGTAGAGAGAGCGAACTGAGTAGACCAAGCATTATGATCTAGTATTTTTTTATGAATAATCAAGAGTTTTCTAATAAAGATCTAATAATAAATAATTGTACTTTATACCTCCATGCATTCCCTATGTAGATGAAGATGGAGGGGACCTCAGATCTATCCCCACTCACCAGTTGTGTTCCCAAGGAATAGTGCACACCAAATGTTTGACATGATGCATGAACTTAGCCTCATGAAATATCCACCAATTGAGCACCACACCCTAGTACCTAGGATAAGCCAGAGCATCATGATAATTTCAAGTCGTGACCAAGCTGTACTTACAGATTTCCAACAAAGAGGAACCACTTCCAATTGGGAATGTGAAAAGATGTTCAAGTTTAGTTTATGTGGATGATGAAGACAATTTTTATGGGTTGATCGAAGTCAGGGATCAAAGAATACATTTATGAAATTATGTTCACAGGTGGAAGGAAATGATGTTGTGATATCCCAAAACCAAGGTGTGTGATGGAAATCAAACTGAAGATCAAAGGAAGACGAATTGTGGACTACCTTTGACTTGAGATCATGAGTCCAAGACCCAATGTGAAACTACATCAGATATATCCAACTGAAAATCATGCCCAACATGCAAAAGCCCGCATGAAAACATTAGGCCCAAATTCTGCTTCCGAGAACTCAATGAACGAAAAAACATGTGTAATTCCTCATGTGAGAATATAGAGCACACATTTCCACTAGAGTCATGAAGGATAAGACAAATTCTTCTCTGATTATTCTCAAACTTGTATAGGCATGATCGGGGGAGGAATTTATAATATAGAATATGCTTCTAACTAAATCTATCTCCACCATCATCTGTGATATGTGGAAGAAATTAGAGCAATGAGGAGTATAATGGATCTCACTAAACTAATTTTTCCAGAGATTAAGAATTTATGATGCATATAAATAATTCTCATACTACCTTTTTTTAGGGTATTCCACACCTTTCAATTGCAACTTAGGTTTTCTTGTATTTCTTTCTTCATTTTAATTACAATTCCACTATGTTCTCTAATCATCGTGTTATTATTCTCTTTTCCCTTGAGTTTTTTTGTTTTTTATCACATATGTGATGTACCCAATGATATCAAGAACCATAATTATGGATAATTAGTCCATTTTGGGTAGTGTGAGGGGAATCAAAATGGTGTTCTTATGTTTATATAATTAATTTGAAACCCATTTCACTAATCCTTGTGTGACAGTGAATGTGGATCATAGAGGCCACTATCATCACTATATATTCCATCAACACCATTGTATTCCTCCAACCCATTGTTCACTAAAGTCTCTCTCCATTTAGACCACACTTCATACCGGTAGAGTTGAGTGGTTTCGAAGGAAGAATGGTAAGCAGTTTCTTCTAGGTGGGTAAGTAAGTTCATCCATTGGATTGAGAGGTGTTCTTACCCATTCACCAAGAAGAATATATGAGTTTTATAGTCTTTTTAGGGGATCCCTTGGGATAATTGGTGGTTTCATAATAAAGTAAATAGTGGAGTGTGAATAAATAAATGATATTAAATTTTTTCCTTGAATTAGATGAACTAGAACAAATGTAAATAATGATTGAAATCACTAGAATTCTACCACTAATCCCCTGATTTTTCATACTAATTTATTTCTTAAGTTTCTGTATTTGTATTTTAATTTTATAAAATTAGAAAAAGAATCAAATCAACCTATATCACTTACTTTCAAAATTAAGGTAACAAAAAGTAAATAAAAGTGATAGGATAATGAACTCCTAAACCCTACTCCATGAGGGATTATCTTAGTCATCCAATAGCATGTATTAGAAGTTTATAAAAATTATACTTGACTGCATCACGCAACAACTGCATGATCAATTGGTGTTGTTACCTAGGAGTGAGGATTGAGTATTAATTATCTAATGCACCATTGTAATTAATTTTTTCCTATTTTTCTTTATTTTTCTCACACTTTACTTAAAATGGGATAAGCAGCATATTGGGACCATTATTTAATGAATTCTCCCTATATTACTAGTTCATATTCCCACAGTAACCCTAAGAGATTAATTTTCAAATACCAAAACAATAGGGGAAACCTTTAGCTTACACCAATGGATGGGAAGACATAATCTACAACATGAACTAGACCAACTACCATCAACAATACATGACCCACACCATCAAACTAAAGACAATCCTATATCAGAGGAGATATAAAGTAACATAAATAACTCCTTTCTAAGGTATCAACAATTTAAGGAACAAAAAAAAAATTGTTATAAATGAATAACATGTCTACTGTAATATCCACCACCCTCCAAGAACTCATAGAGTAAAGAAAACAATAAGTTGAAGAATTGGTTCTCATGGTATTTGCTCAAAAATATATTCAAGAGGGGGATAAAGAGTTTTTAGAAGTATAATATCTTCCAATGTGCACTAGTAAACATAGATTACCAAAGCTATTTTACCTAGAAAATAAATTAAAAGTTAAAACTATTGAGGGAGACAATTTTTCAAACTTTTATTTATCTAATTTTTTTGAAACTCAATTGTCTAATTGCTACCCTTCTTTTTATGAGAAAAATAAAAATTATAGTTGTGGGTCCTAGATGACGAAGATGGAGAAGTTGATGATCTTATCTTTGATGAAAAGTTGTAATTCTCATTATTACCCCCATAAACACTTGAAGACTTCAAAGAGGAAATGTACCAAGAAAATGGAATACATGCTAACCAATGAGGGAGATACCAATGAACTAAACACATTTTATTTTAAATTTTTATAAGATTAATTATCTAATAATATCCATAGTTTTAGTCTTAAAAATTAATCCCAACTAATGCACATCATGGATAATGGGGGCTTGTTTTCAGGTTGATTGACCATTACTCCCAATTTTTCAGAACTTCTTGGACTCTTGGGTATTGGAATCCCTATCTTGGATATCATCCTCGTATCGAAAAGCATTTTGTGTGGACTTGACTTCACAAGATGAT
This sequence comes from Viscum album, assembly GCA_963277665.1. Classification (NCBI taxonomy): domain Eukaryota; kingdom Viridiplantae; phylum Streptophyta; class Magnoliopsida; order Santalales; family Viscaceae; genus Viscum; species Viscum album. The sequence continues at coordinate 843,214,309 of OY728128.1, forward strand.
TTTGTTTAGGCATGGTGTAAATATCCCATGGTGGTGGGCCATTGATGCTTCAACCTCTCCAGTTGGGAGATGGATATTTATCAAGGCCAGGATTCATCTCGAGTGGTGGTGTGGATCAACCTCACTAGGCTCACCCTCTCATTCTAGAATGCCTTCTTTCAATGTGCTATTAGAGACTCTCTAGGAGGTTTTCTATGTGTGGACGAGCATACCCTTTGGCTTGAAGAATCCATGGTTACCAGGATCTATGTCAAGCTATACATCTCACAAACTCTCCTAAATCTGATTCATCTCCAGGTGAAAGAATCATTTGATCGGTGTAAAACTTTTCTCCTTAGTTTCTGTTTGCACTGGAACCTCCAAGGGAATTCCCTACCAATGTGTAGGAGGTTCCAACAGGAAGAAATGGGTGTTAATATGTAGGAACCATTTGGTAGAGTTGATATCCCCTCTTTATCTGGTGATAAAGTGATCATATCAGATCTACATGAATCATACATCTTCTTGGAAGGCTTCGTCTTAGGTGATAACTTTCTAGACAGTCTGGAGAAACAATAGTCGGTTACTTATCTAGGTCTAGAGTGTGGTGATGTTTCTACTATATTGGACTTTATTCATTAAAAGACATCGAACTCCCTCTCATACAATGGGGGGTGGTCTTTATGATACTCAACTTCTTCGACTGGGCCATGTAAAAGGATTATTGTGTTTCCCTATTTGTTTTCTCCTCCCATGGGATCCTGATCCCTCTTTTTAGTTTCCTCTTGTCTCCTTTGTGATCTATAATGCATTATCACATTCCCTTAAGGCCTAGTCACACTTAGAAAGTCTTCCTACTCAGTCCTTTAATACAAAGTCTCCCCAAAAAGAATCATCTCCTAGCCTCAAGATAGCTGGTATGTGTTCAAGCTCTTCCTCTAGACATGAGATGCATGGCCTTTATTCTTAGGTCAAATCTAGGGTGATGAGGGGGATCAATTTATAGGTTCATGACCCACCAACTCCCCCGACGTTAATCTCTTTTCTTATGACCAATAGAGTGTTCACAAGATCTAAATACAAGATCATATAAGAATGTTCTCCCTCTCCTTATCAACTAAAAGTTTCCAACTAGTCTAGGGCCAAAACTAGATGTAGATCTGTTCAATGATATCATTAATTATTTGGAATTATCATGGCTTGGGACCCAGGTGAAAAATGATTTCATATCCAATGAACTCTAGAAGAACAAAATTTACCTACTTTCTATGCTTGAGCCCAAGAATCGGTCCTATAAAAATTACGAGTTTGCGTGGAGAGTTAATATGAGATAGTCTTTGTATGAAAACCCCCAAAACACACACATATTGTTATTTTGGAATTCTCACATATTAGTGGAACTAATTGTTGCATCAGATTAGTTTATTAATATTAATGTAACTTCAGGATCTTATATATATTTCATATCATTTTTATATGGTATTTGTGATGCTCATATCAGGGGATATCTATGGTTATACCTTATAGCTTTCAGTCTGGGTGAGTCAGTGTGGCTAGTGGCTAGTGATTTTAATGTTGTTTTCAATCTTTCTGAAAAGAAGGGAGGAGGCATGTTCCCAAAAAATCCCAGTGGATATTTTATTTATTTCATGGCTTTAAATTGACTTATGGACTTGGGTTTCATTGGGGATAGATATATCTGGTGTAACAATAGGAAAGGGGGTATCCTATTCTTTTTTCACTTGGATATGGTGCTCGCTAATAAGAATTCCATTTATACTTTTCCCAAATCTAAGGTTTATCACCTCATTTATAATCTCTCAGAACATTCTACTTATTTTTTATTCTTATCCCACAGGACATAGGATGGGGGGAATATCTCTTTCTCCCACTTTCAGCATGAGTATGCAGGATATCATCAAGTGGTGGAAGATTCATAGAAGAATCCATCACAATTTATTTCTTAGATCAAGATTCACAAAAAACTAAGAAGACTCAAATTTAACCTCCATTTGTGGATTAAAAACCAACCCCATGCTTTCAGGAGTTGGATTCGGTGAAGGAAGACATTGAGAACCTAGATTTTAGTTTGGAAGAGGACGGGAAATAAGATTTGTTTGGTGAAATCACTTATAATAAGGACATATAGGATGATTTTAACCTTAGGCATGAATGAATGGATCCTAAACAAGAGAGAATAAAATGGATCCATGAAGGAGATAGAAATATGTATTTCTTCCATGCTTGTATTAAGAATAAAATAAGTTTCATCAACCCCAAAATCTATGTGGAGGATGGATCTCACACAATAAACAAGGATGTGGTTGGTGGTTTGGCTGAAACCCACTTCACAGTGCTCCTTGCAGACCCCAATACTCTCATGCCTAATGGTTACCTGAGGGAGTTTGATGAAATTTTGAATTTGATTCCTCTCACCATCTTCAGCTTTGATAATGATTTCTTTGAAGTTGAGCTAGATGAGAAGAAGATTTTTGAGGTGATGCATGGTCTCAATGCATAGTGCTCTGAGCCTAGACTGCTTCTCATGATCTTTCTACAGGGTATCCTAGAATCTTATCAAGAGTGACCTGGTGGAAGTTGTGCAAGATTTATTCAAGGTTGGTATTCTTCCCTAGGTTTCTTATGCCACCTCTCTTGTTCTCATACTCAAAATTAAGGAATACTCTACTATCCATAATTATAGGCCTATAAGTTTGCTCAATTACTCATATAAAGTTTTGTCTAGTTTTAATAATAGAAGGCTCTCTACTCATCTTACTCAATGGATATCCAATGAGAAACATGGATTTGTTAAGGGTCGGTCTATCCAAGGAGTGATTTCATTGCCCCAGGAAGTAGTCAGTGAAATTAATCTCAAGGTTCATGGATCCAATATGGAAATCAAGTTTGACATGGATATGACTTTTGAAAGAGTCCAATGGAACTTCATTATTATGGTTTTATCTAGTATGGGCTTATCCTCCTAGGCTTCACATCTCATCTTAAAGTGTGTCAACTATTCATGGCTTACAATTTCTTTCATGGGAAAAAACTATGGATTCTTCAAAGCTTGTAGAGGCCTAAGATAGGGTGACCCACTTCCCCTAGATTCTTTATTATTACCCAAGATGTTCTTAGCCACCTCATCAATAGGAGAATTATGAGGGGTAAAATTATTCCTTTTCAGTGTAGACTGAGCTCTCAATGCATCTCCCATATCATGTTTTCAGACAATGCTATTATATTTATAAATTCTAGTAAGAGATCGATACATGGTATTAACCAGATTCTTAATGACTATTGTACCTGGAGTGTTCAAGTGTTAAACTGTGGGATTTTTTTTCTATATTTCCAAAAGGTGATCAGATAGGTGGGTGAGCTCTCTAAATATCAGCTTGGACATGCACAAAAGGGGATTCTCAATGGAGTTCCTGTGTGCTCCCATATCCTTGAGAAGGCTTAAAATTTATCATTTTGATTAGATAACTAGAAGGCTCATGGGCTTATTTTTTAATTGAAAAAATCAATATCTTTCTTTCAGTGGGAGAATTACTTTGGTTAATAGCATGCTATCCTCCATCCTAGTATATGCTCTCTCTGTAATCAAGGTTCCAAAATAGGTTATCTCCAACCTTGAAAACATTATGAATTATTTCATTTGTGATTCCCATTTGGATGGTAAACACTGCTGGGCATCGTGGGTAAGGATGTCTAGGCCTTCGAGGGAGGGAAGCATCAATGTAAGGAATATTTTGAATACATTGAAAGTCATGCATGAAATGTTGGCATGGGAGATTATAGAGGAGCCTACCCTCTAGGGGAGGTTTATAGATAGAAATAATAGAGGTGATATGTGTGTTTTAATAGGGAGTTCATCTTCTATTTTTCCTATAATTTACTCCCATATCTAATATCTTTAGAACCAAAACTGATGGATTGTAGGGAGGGGTGACATTTCATTCTTGTATTGCAACTGGGTGGGCTCCAAGCTCAAATTGTTCTGGATTTCCTTATCATGACATCACTTTTGGGAAATCCATCATGCATCTGAGATTCATCAACAATATTCTTGACTCAAAATAATGATACATTTTTGAGCTTATTGATATAAATACAGAATCAAATAAATGTGTTTTCATAGGTACCACAATAGGTATCTTTTATTCTAAGGATTATCATAGGGAGATGACTAAGGTAGGTAATAAGGATACTTGGGGAAGAACCTCTATTTTAAATAGATACCAGTGAAATATAATTTTCTCTTTTGGAGAATAAGAAATCATGGTTTATCTACTGATGGTAATATTAAACATGTAGGCATCAAGCTGGTCTTTGGTTTCTCATGTTTCAAGAACCATCATGAAAATACTTAGGATCACCTCTTCTTGTAAGGCGACTAGGATTGATTGGTATAGAGCTCCTTTGGTAAATTTATTGTTTTTTCCTATTTGTAGTTATTGGGCCCCCCGTTCCTTGAGCACTGGTTTCAGGGAGCGTGTGCTACAAGTCTTGAAAGGAAGGATAAATCCATGGTTTTATCTGCAAGGTTCAAGTATATTTGGCAGGTTCGGAATGTTTCTCACTTTAAAGGGTCTACTTTCTTAGGGAATTATCTTACTTTTCATACCAGAAGCCTACTAGTGGACTTGATCAAGATCTTCAAAAACTGGGAAGGATCCCCCACCCTCAGACCACTATTGGTTAACAATCATCCTGAATGTCTAATCCCTAGAGGCTCTCAAGGTTATTGGGTTCAATGGCATCCTCGCCCCTCGGGCAACAAACTCAACACCGAAGGCACATGCAACATGGGTGTCATACGAGGAGGAGGTTTGGTTCATGATAATAGGGGTTCAATCATCTTGTCTTTTATTGCTAACTTTGGTTACAAATATTATCTCCAAGAAAAATCTATGTCTATGGTTATAGGTCTCCGCCTATGTAGTCATAAGGGGATTAACTTGGCAGCAGTGGAAACCAACTCCTCAACTCTTTAGGATTCCCTTCTTGGTTTAGGTGTCACCCCTTGGTCTATATCATACATTATTATGAGGTTCATAGGACTTATTCATAATCACATGAATATCCTTCACACTTGGTGAGAGGGAAACATGGTGCTGAACTATATTACCTCTATGGTGGTTTAAGGGACTAACATTACTTACTTCTCAAGATTGGATTCGATACACTCTGAGGGGAAGAACATCATGAGATGAGATTCTATTAAGCTTCACCACTTCCATCCCCCATAATCTCTGTCCTATTGGATCTTACTTTAATGTCCCAACCTGGGTGCCACACACTGGTTCCCTGATCCGACTAGTCACATGACCTCAGGTGCGCCTCCCCGTATGCCAGAGGCTACCGACTAGAGGCAAGGGTCAATATTGATCATGAGGAGACTATACCCTCTATATAAAATTAAAAAAATAGTAGAAATAAATAATAATAACTATATGATATTACCAAATAACCAGACAATACCAGTATCACATCATAATTAAAACATAAATACAATAACAAAACTAACACAGTTAATATGTCATGCCAAGTACGTGCCAAGTGTCAAATGAAAAACCCAAAAGTAAGTCACTGAAAAATCCAAGAAGGTCCCAACACCAGGTCTGGTTCCTTCATCCATTATCTATCCCAACTCATCCATCTAACATAGGGACTTTTCCCTTATCATGTCCTACAAACATGAAGTCTATTTGGGTACTGATCAGGCAGCCTAGGTAGGGTTTAAGTAAAACTAAGTAGGCCACCACCAATAGGATTTAAGATAATATATAGTAAATAAAAGTGTATGAAGTTGTATAAATAATAAATTACAATTCATAAGTAAACAGTTATTACATTTCAATTATTCTTTAATTAAACCACATAAACCCTCGGGTTCCTGAGGACACCCGAAACTCAATACCAGCTTCGGCCCATGCCGGAGTCTGAACCATTTCAAATATTCAATTCACAATTCATCATAACACAAGTTATTTAATTATCCATTTCATTTCAATTAATTATGACATCCAATTGGAACTATAGTACAATGTCAAAATTCTAGATCAAGGTCACCATGCCTAGGATCCTGTGGGTATTTGAAGCAGTAGTCTGTGACCCACAATTCATTTATCAATCAATCAAATAAGTGGTATTTGGAAGCAACAGTTTGTGTCCCACAATCATTTATCACTATGAGATTTTTAGGTAGTAAAACATGACCCACCCACATTTATCAATCAATTAATCACCCTGGGCTTTCGATGCAGTAGACCATTCTACCCACACATTTATCAATAAATTTATCACTATGGGCTTTTGATGCAGCAGGCCATGTCCCACAAACGAATAGGTATGGGTATTAACTACACAAATGTTTAGCACGGAAAATCACTAGAAAATTTCAGCAACATATCAAGGGTACATAAATATTCATGTAAATGTTTAATGAGAGTAAAAGAGGTATCTCATCGCTTTTACTTTGTAAGTACAGTAAGAGGGATGTGTAAAAAAATATCCCAACATGGAAAATTGGAAACCAAAAGTCATAATACAAAGGAGGTGCTTGAATAAAGAGGAGGAGAGGATCCCTTACATTGAGAGGGAACTTCTCAAAGCTTAGGAGGAGTTTCTTAATAGATTGGGAGAACCTTTAGAGGGATCTAGAGAGGGAAGGGTAGAGAAACTTCATTCTTCAAGGGTATTGAGTGAATAAGAATGAGAGGTTGAGTGAGTATGTAAAGCAAAAGAGAGGAGAATTCTTTATTAATTCCAAAAATTAGGTTTTTGATCTCTATATGATAAAGTAACAAAAGAACCATCCTTTGGTTTTTTTAAATAGGAGTGAATTTTATTAATTTATAGGGATAAGAACCGAAATACTTAAAATAATACCCTTGATGACGTAGAAGTAAGTCATGTTTATAAATAATTGATTTTAAAACCATAAAATACAATATAGGTTTAGAGGACTCATTAATGGTTTATAAAATTAATAAACTAACATAAAAAATACATAATTTTAAAGGGGAAACATAATTTTGGTTGAGGATATTCTTTATAGTATTTATTACATCACTTTTGGTTTTGTATGATGTCATAACACATATCGTATTTAATTTTTACCCAAAAATTCATCTGTCTCAGAAAATTATGAAAAATCCACCATTGTATAATTTCAATATAATGATTACAAAAATAATATTTATTTTATCAAAATAGTTTTATAAATATGAGAATTTATACTTTTAAATAAAATATCCTCATTGAAAATACTGATTTTTTTACAATAACAGTTCTCTTACCCTTATAAAAATTACATTCTATTTAATAAAATTTTATTATCATATATATTTAATAAATATTATTTAATAAAAATATTTTTTAAAATATAATTTATTTAAAAAATTCTTAAATTCATCAAAAAGAGTGTCTTGTTTGAAACTATATATTCCAAAAAATATAATTTGTGTTTCATCGTATCAAAATCTAATTTTTATAAACCTTGTTTTTTTAATAATTTATAATATATTAAAAGATAAATATAATAATTATTTTATTAAAAATTAAAATATATAAAAATTCATACTGATAGGGTCTAGATACATAACCCATTATTACCCCAGTGAATGCCCTTAGGGTAAGGCGTGTGATGGTGATATTTTCTTAGGGTGGTTCGGTAAACGTGGTTTGGGCTATGATATCTATTAGCTTGAACTTCTCCTATGAATGGGTTCGATCATGCTTTAGTTATTGAATCTCAACTTGGGATTGGTTAAGGGAAAATCTCAGTGATTCTATCTCCCTCATAAGCTCTGATAAATGAGTTTCACAGGGTATGATCCTACTAGTCAAGACCATCGATTCTGTCATTTGTGTTAATTAGAATTTATGATAACCCTTAATATACTAATTTTAATGGTCATTGTAGAATGATTATATTATCAGTGGTTATAATGCATAACACTCTTTTAAATATGACATGATATAACTTAAAATGATCTAAAATAACCAAAGTAGTGCATGTGTTTTCTATAATTTCATTATTTAATAAGACATTTATTCTTTTTTAATATGGAATTTCATTTATAAAAATTTGGGTCATTACATTCTTCCCCCCTTTAGAAATTTCACCTTCAAAATTTTCATTTATACATTAAAACAGATGATTGTATTTCTGTTTCATTACCTCTTTTGGTTCCCAATTCTCTTCCTCAAACTTGTGGTTCCACCACAACACTTTGACCAGGTGAGTTGTCTTGTTTCGTAGAACTTTGTATCTATGATATAAGGTTTTCAATGGTTGCTCCTCATATGTAAGATCATTCTCCAATGGTACCACCTCTGGATTTAGTACATGTGATGGTTCTGGTATGTACTTGTTCAAGAGGGATAAATGAAACACATCATGCACTTGAGATAGGTTAGGTGAGAGTGCTAGTTGATAGGCTACAACTCTGATTCCATTGAGGATCTCAAAGGGGCCAATGTATCTTGGATTAAGATTTTACTTCTTCCCAAACCTCTTGAATTTCTTCCATCATGATATATGAAAGAACACATTATCTCCGACGTCAAACCTTAGGCATCATCAATGATTTTTGCATAGATTTTCTATAGAATTTGTGCATATTTAATTTGATGTTAAATGGTTTAAACTTTCTCTATCATTTATTAGATAAAGTCAGGTCCCATTAGCTTCTCCTCTCCAACTTTATCCCAGCACGTCAGAGTTCGACACCTCTTCTTATACAAAGCCTCATAAGGTTCTATTTGAATGCTAGAATGAAATCTAGTGTTATATAAAAACTCCAATAGGGGAAGGTGTTGATCCCAATATCCTTGGAAAACCATTGAACATGACCTCAACATATCCTCTAGAGTTTGAATGTTTCTCTCATATTGACCATTCATATGCGGGTGATAAGTAGTATTAAAACTCATCTTTGTATCCAACACTTGCTGAAGGATTCTCTAGAATATTGAGGTAAACCTCACATCTAGATCAAATACAATAGATATTGAAATTCCATTTAGTCTTATTGCTTCCCTTATGTATATCTTGGTGAGTTTTTCAAGTGATAAATCTTCCTTAATAGCAATAAAATGTGATGAATTGGTAAGGTGATTGATTACCACCTAGATAGTGTTATTACCATCAGGGGTCCTGGGGAGTCCTATGATTAAATCCATGGTTATGTTTTCCCATTTCCATACCATTATGAGAAGTGGTTTCATCATACCCTTAGACTTCTATCATTCATCCTTGACTTATTGGAATACCAAACATCATGATACAAAATTTTCAATCTCCCTCTTCATGTTATCCCACTAGAATTTTTTCTTTAAATCTATTTATATATATATTAGTACTTCCTAGATTAATGGAGAAGGATGAGCTATACACATCATCCAAAAGTTCTGTCTTAATTTTTGGTTTTGATGGGTCGCATATACAGTTTCCAAAACTTATAACTCAATATTTAGAAAATTTGAATGCCAGAATATTCTCTACCTTTTTCTGTTTCACCTCATCATCTTTATGGGCCTCCTCAATCCTCTCAAGAATTGATGGTTGGGTAGTTATTTGAGAAAGTTATGATAAATAACTTTTCATTATTCCAATGTTCATCCTTTTAATGTCAAAGAAGATTAGATCCCTTTCAATCCTCATCATGGATAGAGTTGCAAGATTATTTTTACTTAGAGCATTTATTGCTTTTTTTACCTTCCAAGGATGGTAATGGATTGAATAATCATAAACCTTGATCTGATCTAACCACCTTTTTAGTGCATATTGAGCTCCTTTTTTGTGAATATATACTCGAGTATTTTATGATACATATATACGTCACGCTTCTCTCCATAGAGTTAATGTCACCAAATATTAAGTGTGAAGATCACTGCATCTAATTATAGATCATGTGTTTAGTGGTTCTACTCATGGATATTTAATTGGTGGGAGGTATAGGCTATCACTTTTTTATCTCACATGAGTGAAAAACCCAAGCCTTTTTAGATGCATTATTGCAGATCACAAATCCTTCTCAACTGCTAGGTAATGTGAGCATAGGTGCATTGATTAGCCTCTTCTTCAGCTCTTTAAATTTTTCTTCACATTCATCATTCCAGAAAAACTTCACCCCTTCCAAGTTAACTTGGTTAGAAAGCTTGATAATCATGAGAAATTTCTCAAAAATCGATGATAATACCTAGATAATTCAAGGAAACTATATATTTCTATCAAATAGGTTGGTCCAAGACATCCTTAAATTGCCTATGTTTTTAATGGATCTATAGATACCCCTTTTCCAATGATAACATGCCCTATGAAATTTAATTTATCCATCCAAAACTCACATTTATTGTACTTATCAAATAAATTTTCCTTTCAAAAAGTCTTATGTATAACATTTAAATTCTCCTCATGTTCCTCCTTGATTTTGGAGTAGATAAGAATATCATCTATAAATACTATCACAAAATTTTCAAGATAATACCTAAAGACTCTATTCATTAAGTCCATGAAGATTACTAGAGAATTAGTGAGTCCAAATGACATCACTATGAACTCATAGTGGTTTTACCTTGTATGAAAAGAATCCTTGGGGATATCTTCCTAATTCACCTTTACTTGATAATATCATAGCTGAAGATCCACCTTAGAGAAGTATGGGGCTCCAAAAAATTGATCAAAAAAGGAATAAATCCATGATAGAGGATACTTGTTATTTATCATGATTTTGTTTAGTTAACTATACTCAATGCATAGGCACATTTACCTATCCTTCTTGACAAAGAGAACTAGTTAAACCCATGGTGGAGAACTTGAGAATATAAAACTTTTATCCAAATTCTCATGTAGTTTCTTTCCAGTTCCTCAAGTTCAAAAATGGCCATTCTATATAGAGTGTCGGATACTGGAAAATCTCTAGGTATAATTTCAATTGATAACTCAACCTCTCATCTAGGATTAAGTCCATAAAATTCTTTGGTAAACACATCAATGAATTATCATACAATGGGCATGTCATCAAGGACAATCTTTTCCTTAGTCTCAATCATTTAAGCTAAATACACTTGCTCACAAGGAAAAAATATCTATTCTTGAGATGATAATACCAAATGAGATCCATCCTTCTCCCTAAACTTATATAGAATTATAGGAAGATTTATAATATAGAGGGTGATTTCCTTCTTTTTTCAATTTATGTTGGTTCTATACAAGGTAAGCCAATACATTCCCAGAATAACATCAAATTCCGCTAAAGGGAGTGTCATAAGGTTTGCTGGGAAATCAAAACCAAAAATTTGGATAGGGGTGGAGTTATATAGTTGGGATTTAGTAATTTATCCATTTTTAGTTTTCACCAATAGTTATAATTCCATGTTTTTCAGTGGTGTTTGAATAGTTATACTAATATTACATGATATGAAGGAATGCGCAAAACCATGGACGATAAGCCTTCCTTTCACTATTTGATTTAGGCTCTAATCATTTACTTCATCCAAATTAGACTTAAGGATGATAATTTTTAATCTATTAAACACATAAAATGGAAATTTATGAACATTTATGGGATAACTCATAAATGACATGTATTCCTTAACTTATGAATTTCTAGGTTTTAATCTAATTTATTTATGATCTATTTCCTAATATAAAGTTTTATGGGAATTTTACCCTTACTAATGGCTTGTAATGATGTTATTAATTTACCAAAGAATATCCTCAGGGAGTTTCAAACTAGGTGTGTGACAAGTCCTGTTTCCATGCACGAGGTGATAACCAAGTCTAGCCAATGCACCCCTTTTAAGGTTATTACCCCTAGGTACAACTATGCCAAATTCATATCCACTTGTAGTATCCAAACATGGATTTATTTTCTTGGAAACTACTTACTTGATACTTTATAAAAATTTAGGTATGTTTTCATATACTTAGTCTTATCCCCAAGGCTTTCACTAGAGTTTTCTAATCCCAATCCCTAAAATAACTAGAATTTCATCTGATACCAACTATGAAACCTATATTTTTCATACACTTTATTTCATGATTTATTACATAAAGGTACACATAATAGAACCCAGAATAATGTGATGCCTAGTGTATTTGGGTAATTAGGTACATATCATAACAACTTGAAATAATAATACAAATTCGTAAAATAAAACTCCATAACATGCCCTTAAATTTCCTTCATCTTCAAAAACTACACGGGATAACATGGGGATGTACATAAGAAAGGGGTGAGATATAAAGCCTAGTAAGAGAATAATCAAAGCATAACATGATGAAGGTAATACATGTGAGTCAATAGGAATATCAAGATAACAAAAGAGGGGTGAAAATCATAAACTTTAACATTGAAGCATGATAAAAGACGATAACATAATGACAACATGGGAATGCAGAAACAACATAAAACATGAAATCATATGCATAAGTTAAGGATAAATTCCAAGAAATCATAACATAGTACGATTAGGATAACCTACCATGCACTATACATGTAATATCCTGAGATAAAAACATTACCCCATGCATTGGAGGGTTATATAATTACAGGATCATCTGTTACTTTTATATCATGTACATACACAAGTGTGCCACATAGATCATACAACAGACAGATGTATTTCATCAATTTTAATCCCATAATAAAGGAGTATGGGTTAAGTACATGGAATTCCCCAATAAATTAAGGATAGGTACATATAAGTGAATACCCTTGAGTGAAAATGGGGATGGATATTCACTACACAAAATGTTTGGAATGGAAAAACATAGGATAATTTTGATAGCATAATGGGGGTACATAAAGATTCATGTAAGGGTTTAATTGGAGTGAAAGTGGTATATACTCACTTGAAAATCAAATTTACAATAAGAGGGATGGATAGTTGGAAATAAAAAGGCATAATATAAAGGAGGTTCTTGAATAAAGAGGAGAAGGAGAGGATCCCTTACCATAAGAGGGAACTTCTAAAAGACTGGGAGGAGCTTATTAAGAGCCCCAAGGCACCTTGGGAGGGATATAGATAGGGAAGGGTAGAGTAAATTCATGCTCTAAGTGTTTTTAGTAAAGAGTAATGGGATGTTTTGTGGGTTTATATATCAAAAGAGAGGAGAATTCTTTACTAATTTCCAAACGTAGGTTTTGAACTCTATATGATAAAGTAATCCAAACAAAAAACACATCCCATGGTTTTTACCCATGGTTTATACCAAAGAGGATTGTATTTCATTAATTTATAAGGCTAAGAATATAACCCCTTAAAATAATACCCTTGGTGATGTGGAAGTGATTCATGTTTATAAAGAATTGATTTTAAAATCTTAAAATATAATATAGGTTTTAGAGGATTCATTAAGGGTTTATAAAATTAACAAAATAACTTCAAAAACAAATTATTTTAAAGGGGTAACATAATTTTTTTCAGGGATACTCTTTATATTATTTATTACATCACTTTTTGTCTTTTATGATTTCATAATACATACCGTATAATTATACCATATTTATTTTTTACCCAAACATTTTACTATCTCATAAAATTATGAAAAATTAACTTTTATATAATTTTGATATGATAATTTCAAAAATAATATTTATTTTATCAAAATAATTCTAAAAATATTATAATTTACACTTTTAAATAAAAATATCCATTTATTGAAAAATACTAGTTTTTTTGACAGTAATTGTTTTCTGACCCTTATAAAAATTACATTCGACTTCATAAAATTATATCATAATTTATATTTAATAAATACTGTTTAATAAATAAATTTTATTAATATATCATTAATTTAAAAAATTATTTAATTCATCAAAAAAATTTTCTTGATTAAAACTATATATTTACGAAAAATATAATTTGAGTTTCATTATATCAAAATCTAATTTTTATCAAACTCATTATTTAATCATTTATAATGCATTAAATAATAAATACAATCATAATTTTATTAAAAATGAAAAAATATACAAATAAATATGGTTAGGGTCTAGAAACATTGCCCTTTATTACAACAATGAATTCCTTGAGGATGAGGTGTGTGATGATGAGATTTTCTTGGGGTGGTTTGACAAATATGTTTTGGGCCATTATCTTAATGATATTAAACATATACCATAAATAGTTTTTCTCATGCTTTAGTTTTTGAATATCTACTTGGGCTTGGTCAAGGGTAAAGTGTCATGAACCAACCCGGGTACCTTGATAACCTGATAACCGATCCGACCCTGACATAGCCTAAAGGGTATTCCCGATCCTACGGGTCGGCGACTAGCACCTGGAATCACACAACATACAAGTGAGAACAATTTTCCACCAAAAATGTGGAAGAAAAGAAACAATAAAGTATGAATAACAAAAGAAACTCTACTGGGAGTAATGTACCAGAAGTCAACAAGGCATAAACCAGCCCAAATCACCATAACCAAAGTACCAAAACATGGAAAACAACCCAAGGTCCCAAGGAACACAATTGGCCAAGCCCAATTCTCAACAGCTAGATCCACCTCCAAGAGATCCTTTCCCCTTGCTTGGACCTGGAAGGAGAAAGTCTACAAATACCTGAAGGCAAAAGTAGGGTGTGAGCTAAAAATCCTAGTAGGGTCTCACCACAAATTCCATAATAGTTTCCAATAATTTATTAACCAAAGGAGTGCTTTAAATTTTTAAAATAAATAGGTTTGTCAATTCAAAAGAATATTTAAACAAAACATGCTATACATTTTCAAATTGATGGAAAAATACTTTAACCAAAGGCTTTACAAAGGATGGAATATTTCTAAAACAATGGCTTAAATAAAACATTTATATAAACAATTTATATAAATTCAGAAAACATGTAAAGTAGTTCAAGAAAACATTGGAATACATTTATATCTCAAATATAAATAAACAAGTGAGAAACATGGTCATCTACCAAAAGGTATGATAGTATTAACCAGCTATAGGATTTCAGACTCTTTATGTGAACTCAGAAAAATGTGTATACACACATCCCTATGACACTGGTCAAAGTAGACTCGTCACCAACATTTCAGGGATGTGACCCACTACAAGTATGTTTTAGAATGTTGTCGTAGCGTAGAGTGTATCCAAATAACTCACTAACTACCTAAGGATTTCATGCGCTCTTACATGATGGGTGAAATTTTTTAAGAATGCTTAAAAATACGGTCAATCCCATTCTTCCTGTTCAAAAGTGCTAATTTCTTTACATTTAAAACCAAAATAAGTTTTATTCAAAAATATGCCTTTTTCATAAGATAAAACCACTAGGTTTATATCAAATCATTTTAATCCATTTTCACCAGTTTGAAATACATTCAAAACTAATTCCATAATTACACAATTTATTTCCATAATTAAATTCAACAATTTAATTGAAGTAATTTCCATAAAATACAAAATTTAAATTAAACAATTTAAATCATCCAATTTTCATAAACGCACCCAATTCAATGGAATTGGAGGGTTTTTCCAAATTTCCATGCCAAAACCATTTCAAATATCTCGATTTACTATAATCAGATTTTTATCAATATAATTGAATGCAAATATGAGAAATTGAATTTAAATCAATAATTGAAATAAATAAAGAAATACAAGGATAATAAATTTGAATAATCAGAACAGAACCACCTACCTCAAGGTCATCGATGTTAGCGATAATGATAAACCTCCCTATGTGGTTCAATACACATCCTCACAGCCCTATTATCATAAGCGTCGACGCACCAAAGTTTGATGTTTATCAAGGGGTCCTAGAATGAATTTCATTTATTTTATTTCAAAAAGAAATAAAATTTTACATGCGATAATACATTCTATCTCTTGTATAATTTCCGATTTATTGTTTATATTATCACATGAAATGATACTTCCTTTTTCATTGATAAAATTCCAAATTATCATTTTATTCCAACGCATATGTTCACAAAAATTTCCTCAGAATAATTATTAACCACATTCGATATTATAATATATTTAAATTAAAACAAGAACACATGTGGTAGTCCTTTATAATTATACATTAATAATTTAAATAATTATCCTTTGATAATTTATTTTATTAATTATCATTTGGAAATCTCATGATTATCTCATGATTATTTATTGTAAATATCATTTGATAATTATTTATAATTATCCTTTCAACAAAAATAGGAAATTATCATTTGGTGATTCTTCATAATTATTATTCAAAAATTACCCTTTTGATAATTAAATTTAAAATTATAATTTGATAATCTGGTGGGATTATCATTGATAATTTGAGGAATTTAACCTTTGATAATTATGATAATTATCTTTTGATAAATTGCATAAAATTATCCAAGATAATAATTTTTAAAAAATATCCCTCGATATTTTTTGATAAATTATCCTTATATAAAACATTGAAATTATTATCTATCAATTTTATTGTTATTATTTGATATTTTTTTTGTGATTATCTTTTGATAATTATAATAACTCAACCATTGATGATTTTTTTAATTATCATTTTATAATTAATTTAATAAATATGCTTTAAAAAATTAGGTTTTATTATTTTTATTTATATAAAACCCCCATTAGTTTCCAAAATTTAGATAATAAGAGAAAAGTGAAATAAATGAATAAAAAAATAAAATGAAAATAAACTGGATGATGGAATACCTCAGGCAGCACCTAGATACAAAAGAGGAACACTTAAGAGATTTTTTGGAGGTTTGAAAAACACGCATATAGGGTTTTAGGGTTGATTGAACTTGACCAGATCAATCTACCAAGAGACACCATGTTTCCTAGCCATTTAAAACCCCCAAAACAGCTTATATTTAGGTTAAAATCTAATCACCCAATTCACCCACCATTTCAATCAGAAATTTATGAAGGAGTTAACGATTTCACCCATTTAATAGATTTCTAAATTTTAAATGGTAAAAAATGTTTGAAATCTAAGGTTTTAATGTACCTCGTGCATTAAAATGGTGGAAACCCATTGAAATAGAAGATGAACAGTATATAAGTATATTAAAATTCAGATTATTAAATCAACAAAATTTTTTGTTTAACTTAAAAAAAATAACATAAAATGTATATTGTACGTGAATGTTATGACTCAACTAGGTTAAACACCCCGTTCTGGACACAACGGTGGTTTCAGATTTGTCATAGAACACACTGTTTGAGAGATATTAATGATTTAATATTAAAAAATCTGAATAATTAATCAATTAAAATAAAAAGTGTTGTTTTTGAGAGTGAGGTGTCTAAAAGCCCGATGCTTACAAATGTTATACCCCGTCTAGGGTAAACCCCTCATTCCGGACCCATCGGTGGTCTCATATTTCCCATAAGACACACTGTTTGAGAGATATTTAAATATTTTTAATAAATAATAGATTAAATATTATTTAATAACTTTATCTCATGAGAGAGACATCCAAATGTCTGGAGCCTTCGAATGTTATACCCCTCCTAGGATAAACACCATATTTTGGACATAATAGTGGTCTTAGATTTCTCAAACTACGTATCATTTTGGATTTATTAAAATATTTTGAACAAAAAGTGCAAACTTAATATATTTTGTTTAATAATTTTATTCCATCTTTTCCGAGCTTTTGTGGGCCTTAGATACTTATACATACTCAGTGTTTAACTCAGAAAATATTTAATTGAATATTATGAAGTGTTAATTGAGAGTTTTACCATTCCGCGATGTGTTTAACAAAAACAAAAATTTTCACTGATAAACCATTTTTTCCCATTTAATGTAATAATAATTTAACACAATATGGTTTAGGAATACCTGAAATAGTAACAGGATGTTACAACCTCCCCACTATAAGAACTTTCTATCCTTAGAAATCCTACGAAGAAGCCTCCACATCAAAAAGATAAGGTCACTATTATTTCATCAGTGCCTCCCTCTCTCATGTTTCATGAGTATTAGAACCATGATTATATATCATACGAACAAGTGGTATCATCCTCCCATGAAGTACCTTGGTCTCAGAATCAACAACCATGACTGGTCGTTCAATCACAGATAAAATAGGTTCCACTTCAAGATCACACCAACTCGAACCTGATATGGGTTAGATAAATGATTTTGAAGTTGAGATACTTGAAACACATTATGTATCGACGTTAGTTGCAGTGGTAGTGATAAATGGTAAACAACGTTACCCACCTAATCAAAAACCTCAAAAGATCCCAAAAAGACAGGAGCAATTTTCTCTTACCTCTCAAGCCATCGATGACCCAACCGGGGTGAAACCTTCAAGAATACATGGTCACCAAAATTTCTACTTCAATTCGTAGATTGTCTCAGTGATTTCTGGGTGCACAACCCATTGGAAATTATGGAAATACCCCATTATATACTTCCTTATCGCTAACGGTGAAACGTAACGGTTCCGATAACACAAAGCACCCTCTTTGGAGAACGACCACTAGGAATTAGTCTCCCCAACATAATGAGAGTTTATAATGCTTACAGAATTTGTTAACAAACTTTTGTTCCTAAAGAATCATCTCAACAAGAGAAGATGTCAGAGAACCATCAGTTTTCATGGAGGATAGAACCGGTACTTCCCAAGGTGACACACTTTGGTGAATAAAGGATTTCTCAAGAATATATTACAACTGGGAAATTAGTTATTTCAGTTCAGTTGGAGCCATTTGAAAAAAGGTAAAAGAAACTAGTTGAGTACCAACATCAAGTTAATAGAAAATTCAACCTCTCTTACTGGTGGTAAACCAGAAAAATCAAAAGGAAACATGATGAGAAACTTGATGATAGATGGAGGGATATCATTACTCCAAATCAAAAGAAAACACTAATATTACCTTACCCAACTCTAGATAAGAAGTTCTGTCCCTGTTCAAATTTGGGTCTCATTCTCCTTGAAAGACAAGAGACACACCACCGGGTGTGGTAAGGTAGACCCATCGAAGATAACAATCAATCTGGATTTATTAGCAACGAGACAAATCATCCTGAATATTATGTCAAGATATTTCATGTCGAGTACTAGAAAACTCTGAGCAAGTTTGAAATATGATAGGGAGAAGACACAAGAAGGACTAAAGAGACCCAAATCTCTCTTTATACTAAGGGGTATATTAATATCCATTGCACAAGATAAAATATCCATAGGAATATTAAGAAGATTAATGGTATGGGTTGAAAAAAAACAAGTGAGATGAACCAGTGTCAAATAGAGTAGTCACTAAAGATGAAGCTATAGTAATGATACCTATCACGGTCGCTGGGCCTATATCAGCTTCATTTGGAGACTCTTCCACTGCGTGAAGATGCTTTGTTCCAGATGCCTGTGGCTAGAACTCTTTTGTACATGAAGCATTTTATTTTCCCAAAGTTTTGAAGATTCCGATGATCTTATGCCGTTATGTGGAGTGGAAAAGTTGTGACAGAAAAGTACCCTAAACATCTACAGGAGCCACAATTCTGTCGGCCTGTTCAATTTTGAAAAACTCCACAGCCTTGGCCAACACCATTGAATCTGGATAGAAGTTTCCAGTGAAAATAATATTGAAGTATTTCTACTCTAATACCCCATGTTTCTTTGTCTTCACTATCGTATCCCACCATCGCCTACTTAGTCCCTCCAACACGAAGGTGGAACACTTCACCATGATCTCATCTGGTGTCTCCAAGAACTCAAACATATGTTCTAACCTGCCTAACCATTCCTCAACATGTTGAGGATCAGTGGAGACTTTGAAAACTGGCGGTTTCTAGTGAAGGAACTCTTGAGAAAAATTTCAAAGAACATCCCCCTGAGGATCCACAACTGGAGCCTGAACATGGACTGGTGGTGCATGTCCCAAAGTTTGGACAGTATGCACGATCACCTCAACTAGATTCAGATCCACAACATGACTCGATCATTGAGGTTCAACAACAACCTCCTCCTCGATCCAATTCACACGTCTTCTCATGTGCATAATGTTTCACAACATCATCATTCAATAGGAATACATTAGAATAACACTCAGATTGAGTAATGAGAGAAATTATTCTCAACAGAAGAATCAAATGAGATTTGGATTTTACCCTATCCAAATCACAATAGGGAAAATACTGTAACTAAACCACAAAACATCTTTCCCTAACCACCCCTAGTGACTTAAGTTTAATTACGGTGAGAGCTAGTCAGACACTCAATCGCAACTACCTCCTATGTCCCGACAATATTTCACAAAAGAATAATGTCTTCAAGACAAAGGAACAACCTCCCTCAGATTCCATTTTGTCGTGAACCAACCTGTGTACCTTGGTAAAACGATAACCGAGCCATCCCTAACATATCCCAAAGGGCGTTATTGATCCCCATGGGTCGACGACTAGCACCTAGCATCACACAACATGCAAGTGAGAATGATTTTTCCACCAACAATACAGAAGAAAAGAAACAAGATAGTATGCATAACAAAAGAAACTCCACTGGAAGTAATATACCAGAAGTCAACAAGGCATAAACCAAACCAAAGGACCATAACCAAAGTACCAAAACATGAAAAACAACCCAAGGTCTTGAGGAACACAACTGGTCAATCCCAACGCTCAACAGTTGGATCCACCTCCAAGAGATCCTTTCTCCTTGCTCGGACCTGGAAGGAGAAAGTCTACAAACACCCGAAGGAAAAAGTAGGGTGCGAGATAAAAAGCTCAATAGGGTCTCACCACGGATTCCATAATAGTTTCCAATAATTGATTAACCAAAGGAATGCTTTCAATTTTTAAAATAAATAGGTTTGGCAATTCAAAAGAATATTTAAACAAAACATGCTATACATTTTAAAAATAATAGAAAAATACTTTAAGCAAAGGATTTAAAAAGGATGAAATATTTCTAAAACAATGTATTAAATAAAACATTTATATAAATAGTTTATATAAATTCAGCAGGCATGTAAAACAGTTCAATAAAATATTGACATACATTTATATGTCAAATATAAATAAACAAGCAAGTAACATGGTCATCTACCAAAAGGTACGATAGTATTAACTAGCTATAAGATTCCACACTCTCTATGTGAAATTAGAAAAATGTGTATACACACATCCCTATGACTCTGGCCAAAGGTGAATCATCACCAACCCGTTGGGGATGTGATCCGCCACAAGTATGTTTTAGAATGTTGTCATAGCGTAGAGTGTGTCCAAATAACTCACTAACTACCTAAAGCTTGCATGCGCTCTTACATGATGGGTGAACTATTTTAAGACTGATTAAAAATATGATCAATCCCATTCTTCCATTTCAAAAGTGTCAATTTATTTACATTTAAAACCAAAACAAGTTTTATTTGAAAACATACCTTTTTCATAAGATAAAACCACTAGGTTTATATCAAATCATTTTAATCCATTTTCACCTGTTTGAAATCCATTAAAAACCAATTATATCATTACACAATTTATTTACAAAATTAAATTAAACAATTTAATTGAATTAATTTCCATAAAATCCACAATTTAGATTAAACAATTTAAATCATCCAATTCTCATAAACGCACCCAATTCAATGGAATTGGGGGTTTTCCAAATTTCCATGCCAAAACCATTTCAAATATATCGATACAATGGAATCAGGTTTGTATCAATATAATTGAAAGAAAATCTCTGCAATTGAATTTAAATCAACAATTGAAATAAATTAAGCTATACAAGGATAATAAATTTGGCTAATCGGAATGGAACCACCTACCTTAAGGTCATCGATGTTAGCGATAATGATAAACCTCTCCATGTTGTTTAATACACCTACTCACAGCCCTATTATCATAAGCATAGACACACCAAAGTTTGATGTTCATCAAAGGGTATTAGAACCAATGTTAGTTATTTTATTTCAAAAATAAATAAAATTTTAAATGCGATAATACATTCCCTCTTCTGGATAATTTCTGATTTATTGTTTAGATTATCACATGCGATGATACTTTCTTTTTCCTTGATAAAATTCCAAATTATCATTTTATCCCAACACATATGTTCACAAAAATTTTCTCAGAATAACTATTAACCACATTCAATATTATAATATATTTAAATTAAAATGAGAAGATGTGTGGTAGTGATTTATAATTATTCATTGATAATTTAAATAATTATTCTTCGATAATTTATTTTAATAATTATCATTTGGAAATATCACGATTATCTCATGATTATTTATTGTAATTATCATTTGATAATTATTTATAATTATCCTTTCAACAAAAAGAGAAAATTATTGTTTGGTGATTCTTCATAATTATTATTCAACAATTTACCTTTTGATAATTAAATTTAAAATTTCCATTTGATAATCTGGTGGGATTATCATTGATAATTTGAGGAAATTAACCTTTGATAATTATGATAATTATCTTTTGATAAATTGCATAAAATTATCCAAGATAATAATTTTTAAAAAATTTCCATCGATAATTTTTGATAAATTATCCTTATATAAAAGATTGAAATTATCATCTAACAATTTTATTGTTATTATTTGATAATTGTTTTTGATTATCTTTTGATAATTATAATAACTCAACCTTTGGTGATTTTTTTAACTATCATTTTATAATTCGTTTAATAAATATGCTTTGAAAATTTAGGTTTTATTTTTTTATTTATATAAACCCCCATTAGTTTCCTTAATTTAGATAATAATAGAAAAATGAAATAAATGAATAAAAAAATAAAAGGAAAACAAACCGGATGATGGAATACCTCATGCAGCATCTATATACAAAAGAAGAACACTGAAGAGATTTATTGGAGGTTTTCAAAACACGTATAAGGGGTTTTAGGGTTGATTGAACTTGACCAGATCGATCCACCATGAGACACCATGTTGCCTGGAAATTTAAAACCCCCAAAACAGCTTACATTCAGGTTAAAATCCAATCACTCAATTCACCCACCATTTCAATCAAAAATTTATGATGGAGTTAATGATTTCACCCATTTAATAGGTTTCTAATTTTTAAATGGTCAAAAAATGGTTGAAATCTAAGGTTTTAATGTACCCTATGCGTTAAAATGGTGGAAACCCGTTGAAAGAGAAGATGAAAAGTACATACTTCTATTAAAATTCGGATTATTAAATCAACACAATTATTTATTTAACTTAAAAATTAAATTACATTAAACGTCTGCTCCACGTGAATGTTATGACCTGACTAGGGTAAACACCCCATTTAGAACACAACGGTGGTCTCAAATTTCTCATAGGACACACCATTTGAGATATATTAATGATTTAATATTAAAAAAACAAAATTATCAATTAATTAAAATAAAAAGTGTTGTTTTTGCAAGCGATACGTCCAAAAGAACAATGCTTGTAAATGTTATACCCTTTTTAGGGTAAACCCCTCATTTCGGACCCATCGGTGTTCTCAGATTTCCCATACGATGAACTGTTTGAGAGATATTTAAATATTTTTAGTAAATAATATATTAATTATTATTTAAAAACTTTATCTCATGAGCGAGACATCCAAATGTCCTAAACCTTCGAATGTTATACACCTCCTATGGTAAACACCATATTTTGAACATAAAAGTGGTCTCATATTTCTCATACAATGCATTGTTTTGGTGTTATTCAGATATTTTGAATAAAAAGTGTGCACTTAATATATTATGTTTAATAATTTTATTTCGTCTTCGCCGAGCTTTTACAGGACTCAAAAACTCATACGTACTTAGTGTTTAACTGAGAAAATATTTAATTTAATATTATGGAGTGTTAATTGGGCATTTTACCATTTCACAATGTGTTTAAAAAAAACGAAAATTTTC
This sequence comes from Viscum album, assembly GCA_963277665.1. Taxonomy (NCBI): domain Eukaryota; kingdom Viridiplantae; phylum Streptophyta; class Magnoliopsida; order Santalales; family Viscaceae; genus Viscum; species Viscum album. Next base: position 843,238,131 of record OY728128.1, read on the forward strand.
ACTAATAAACCATTTTTTTCCCTTTTAACGTAATAATAATTTAACACAAGATGGTTTAGGAATACCTGAAACAATAACGAGATGTTACACAGATCCTACTGATGCTATCTCCCTCAGAAGCTCTGATAAATGGGATTCATAGGGTATGATGTCACTGGTTGAGACTATTGCTTCTTTCATCTACGTCAATTGGACTTTATCATAACCCTTAATATACCAATATTAATGGTCACTATACAATGAATATATTATCAATGGTTATGATGTGTAATGGTATTTTAAATCTGACAGGATACAACTTATATCGTTCCAAAATAACCAAAGTAGTGCATGTGTTTTCTATAATTTCATTATTTAATAAGACATTTATTCTTTTGAAAATGGAATTTCATTTATAAAACTTTGGGTCATTACATGGATACCAATAGTTAACCCACCCCATCATAGGTGAACCCTCATTGGATCAACCGATGGGTATAACCCATGAGTGGATGAGTGATCTATCTCAGGACCACTAGTCATAGAGTAATACTAAACTAGTGTAACATGTGTACCTAAATCTCCCTCCTAACTACCCAAGGCTTACCATAACGTACAAATGGAGGTTATTTTTACCAAAATATCATGTACAAACATATCACTTTCTTATAATAAAACAAACCATTCACTTTATCACCTCCAAACTTCCTTTTAAGCACAAACCCTTTCTCTTTTCCATGATACACAAACAATGAAAAATCCCCCATACCAGGCTTACATCATAAATCACACACATTAAACACAAATAAAAGTTCCATCAATAATGGTCATGAAGTTTTCATTTTTCATATAACATTTCAAAGTTCTTATCAGTCCTCATCAGTTGAAAGGAAACACCACTCATTTGAAAAACCACCTTTTCCCAAGGCTTTTAATTTCCAAACCACGCTTCTTTCTTACACACATATGCACTTTGATATATATATATATAAGAACCACTTGTCCCATTTTACATATTCCCATAACCACAAGTGAATGTAAATAAATAGATCACCTATATATATATGTACATGTGTATAATCCACATTCAGTAAATTAAAAGATTAGAAATCTCTTTTAGGATTTTTAGAAAAACCAAACATTCCAATGAGACTTTATAAAAAACTAGTTTAAGGGATAAACCATATTTAGGTACTTCCAATTCACATGATGGAAACCATTTAGGAAACCAACCAACAATATAGGATGCTTGACATCTCAAAACATGCTTAAAAACATAATTTATTTTGAGAAATCCATGATGGAAGATATAATAAAAATATGAAAAATAAGATAGAATCTACTTCCAACCACCAAAACCAATTTTCAAGAATACATTTACTTCATAATATAATGAAAAAACCTAATAAAACCTTTAATAAATTATATTTTTCAATTTAAAGGCTCAGACATAGGGAAACCTACATCAAACTTTATTACCTTTGACAATGATAGCTCAAATCCACCTCAAGGAGGTCCAAAGGGAAAAAAGATAACACAAGGAATCATATCAAAGAAAAAAATCCAGATTAGAAACAAAGGAACATGAACCATGTACCATTGGGACCATGTAAGAAGAATAAATAAATAAAAATAGAAGGAATAATAATAATAATTATCTAGGAGGACTTTACCTTGAATAATCAATCCAAAACCTTGAATAAATCCCAAAAAACCACCATGAGGAGGAGAAGAACTAAGGGGAGAGGCATGGGAGGATCCCCTTAGGGTCACATGATCCAAATGGGAGGGGTGAGGGGTGATTTGGTGTTAAAAAACAAGAAGGAAAAAAGAGTAAATTCAACTTTTAAATGAATTATGGACATGATATACAATTTTTTCGTATAGTTTAGCAAAATGTGCACTAAGCATGCACCCTCTACTAGTATTCTAGAGAACCTAGCATGGTTAGGATGCATAGTTTGTCCAACCATGTGGTTTGTCTCATAGAAATTATAGAGGCTATCACATGGTTCCCACATGGTTTGGAAAACCTTTCTCCTTAACCATGTGACATGCATTACATGTGTAAAAACTCCCAATTTCAAAGAGAAAAAACATATAAGGAGAGATAAATAAACAAGACACAAAAATAAACAAAATAATAGAGTAGTGTCAGGTAGGGGTGTGAAAATTCTCCCCACTATGAAACTTTCTGCCCTTAGAAAGTCTAAATAGGTTTAGTTGATCCAAAAAATAGAAAGATTAGACTACTACTCAAAATGAGACTCCCAAAAACCGAAGACCAAAGAACAAACACTCACCTTACTTTCAAAACCCGAAACTATGAAATCCAAAAAAGGCTAAAGCAATCATACTTAATAATCAAATAAAACACCCATGGAGATAGATAATGTGACTGAAAAATCTTAACCATCAAGAAAGGGGATCAAAGGAGAGATAAAATTATATCTATGAACAAAACTCAAATAAGGAACACCCAAAAACCTAACATATAAATCACTTAAGAAACTCAACATGGTTTTTTGGGATATTCATGAGCATCTATCACATGAACCATAATCTAGGTTAACCAAACCATTATGATTGAGGTCGGGTAGGGAGGGGATACAAAAATTTCCCTATCAAGAAATCTTGAAGACTAAATTTAGTATGATCTCCCTCTATAGTGGTCTCCCCAGTATATTAGGACTCTATTCAAACACTGATTTCCAAATATAAACTACCACATGAGTAATAACGAGAGATAAAGCTATGAGAAATGAGGTAGAGGATGAGAAACATAGCCACTCCACAAAAACAAGATTCAGAATTTCTTGAAATACACTCCCATTGAATATAGAACTATTAGAAAATCTAAAAAATCATTATCTATCCCCCAAAAAAGGAAAACACCATCGAACACAATGACCTAGGATAAAGTATTTACAACAAATGAAAAATTCAAATAAATCCCACATCAACACCATGTTCTTCCAGCTGATCTAGAAGGTTCTTCGAGGGGGTGGATCTGGCTCCACATCTCTTTCTGGTAACAACCCTACAAAATCTTGATAGATTCCCCAAATGGACACGAGTACGACAGGTCTCTAGCCTGAAGACACACCCAAAGATTAATTTCAGATGAAGATGGAAATAAGAAGCACATCATATTTTTCATACCACTTCCCAACTGGCCAGATACAACTTGTTTCCCTTTCCATTTACTATATATTCAACCATTTATCTCAAGGGTGGGCGTGACATCAATTACCTATGGATCCCTGACTATGTCTATTCAGAACGAATTACTTACCTCACCAAATCTTTGTATGTGTTAGGGTTAAGTGTAGACACTGATAAAAGAATATCTGGTTAGAGGTCTCTTTTGAAGAATCAATTACTTAAGGATTCGTCTATGAAAATAACTAGAAGATATGGTACCAACTTGGTGAAACTCTTGGAATACTTCAATACCATTGAATAAACTTTCAGAAGATAGTGCAATTCCATAAAATTAATTCCCTTTACATCTTCAAATAAGTAATGTTGGATGAATAAAGATTTAATGCTTTACAATGAGTGGTATTTTTATGGATTGGTCCAAATAACAAACTTCCACAATTTCCAAATCATACCTTCTAAAATAAATGCGGAAGACTTGAGATTAAGAGTCTCGGTAAGCTCAAGATGAATGAAGATCTCCTCAATGTTTCATAACCATTCCTAAGACTTTCCTATTTATATCTTCCCAAATAAATGGGGAGGGTTCAACTCTTGGAACTTCTAGATGAATTCCTGATATGGATCCACTAGATGAGGATAAATAGGCTCTATATACAGAATAGATAAACCAAATGATGGATATGAAACTTGATTGACCAAAAAGGAATGTAGTGGAAGATCCACCCAAAAATATTCTTTAAGATTACTTAGAGACTAGTGGGTGTGTACTATAAAAAAAGAAGAAAAAAACCAAATCAAAACATACCATAAACTGAAACTCCACATCCTAATCATAAATCAATAACCCAAACTCAAAAGAACACTCCAAAAACACTCCCAACATTTCAGAACCAAAAAAATCTTAAAAATGAAATACCAAAGCATGGAAAGGAAACAAAAAATCCTACTTACTCGTGAAAGCATCAAAATCTCCTTTTTAAAACCAATTTGGAAAGAAAAATAAACTTTTGAAATTGGATGTTTAACAATGGAATTATATGAAACTTCACACATATATGCACTTATACACACTAATATTCACACGTATGCATACATATAAGAATGTACTTACCACACACACAAACATAGATATATCTATCTATATATATGTGAACATTCATAAGGAATACCACATATCAAATAAAAATATTGGGGTTTACCTTTAAAATTGTTCTTTAAAATAACTCAACTAATTTTAAATTCAACTTTTTTCATCAAAAAAAAAACATTTATAAATTCCCTATTTTACAAATATTTCAAAATACTATACAATTTGCACTTCATATTTAAACAACCTAGGGTTTCTATTTTATAAATCAACTTGGATAAACCTAAACATCATTTAAAACCCAAGGTAAAGACCCCAAAATCAACCTAAACCAATAACGAGAATGAATGAAAACAACCCAACACTTAAAGAATATAAATTTAATTTTTTAAAAGAAGATGATGCTTTGAAATGTTTGTCTATATGATTTGGAAGACCGTGTGTCAACCGTGTGAAGATCACCAGTGGTTAACAGATATTGCAACATGGTCTATGCATAGTTTTCTATCCCATTCACAATAATCATGTACCAAAAATCCATTCAAAACTTTGGATCTTCTCAAAATAAATTATAAATTCTCAATGAAAATATGAAACTCTCAAATAAAGACAAAAAAACTCAAAAACATTCAAGATAAAAGATTGGATTTGAGACAAAAACATCCCAGACAACCCTAGAAACTCAAGTGTCCTTCCGAATAGATGGTGATCAAGTACTTAACCACGACTGACCACATGAATTTCGTTGATCCTACCTCCAAACTACCAGAAACTCCTAAATAACAATGACACAAATTCTTTGATACTATTTTTTCACGAACCATCCTAGGTTGACCTAAAACTAGGAACCTGATCCAGCCCACAACAAGGCCCAAGAGTCATTCCTGATCCTCCAGAGTTGGAAACTAGTGTCGGGCATCAAGAATAACTCAATTGGGAATTATTTAGCCTATAAAAAATATGGTAAACAAATAAGAATAGAATAAATATAAGGAATACACTTGTAGATAAAAAGAAACTAACAACACAACAGACCTCCAAGTGACCTCGTGGGTCACCACCAACCTCAGAACCATGTTCACTCCATGAGTGTCTCAAGCCAAGACCAACCTAAAACTGAATTGATAATGTATACGTGAGCACTGAGATTCTTAGTAGGGATTCCAAGAGAGAAACCACTCCTTATGCTTTACCTTAAGAGTGAAAACCATTTCATGCTAGTTTAAAAATATGGATATATAAAAATAAAATTTTCCTTTACTTTCAAAATAAGTGGAAAACTGATATTTTAGAAAAACCATTTCTGCCTTTCACTATCCAAAATAGTTTCTAATGAATGAAAGGATTTCAAAAATAACATTTATAAGAAGATGCATGGTATGAAATAAGGGTTTATATATGAATAAATAATAGTGGAAATTATTTTATAAAGGTTCCATACAAATAGAGAAAATTAGAATTTATTTAAAATATGTTTCATGGGAACTTAAGAGCTAGTATACGAGGTGTCTAGTATGTACTTATTCAAGAGGGATACATCGAACACATCTTGTACTTGAGATAGGTTAGGTGGGAGTGCTAATTGATATTCTATAGCTCCGATGCGACCGAGGATCTGAAAGGGGCTGATGTATATTGAACTAAGTTTTTACTTCTTCCCAAACCTCATGAATTTCTTCCACAGTGATATAGAGGAACACTTTATCTCTGACCTCACACTCTAGGTCTCATCAACAATTGTCTTCATAGATTTTTTGTCAACTTTGTAATGATTTCATATGAAACTTAATGGTTTGAACCTTCTCTGTCATTTCTTGGATCAGGTAAGGTCCCATAACCTTTTACTCTCAAACTTCATCCTAGCATGTCAGAGTCCAACACCTCTTCCCATATAAAGCCTCATAAGGTGCCATTTGAATGCAAAAATGAAAAATGTTATTACATGAGAACTCCAATAAGGGAAGGTTTTGATCATAATATCCTTTTAAATACATTGGACATGATCTCAATATATCCTCTAGAGTTTGAATGGTTCTATCAGAATAACCATTCATATGAGGCTAATAAAAAGAACTGAAACTTAGATATATATCCAATGCATGCTGAAGGATTATCTAGAATATTAAGGTAAACCTTAGATTTCAATAAGATATAATAGAGAGTGGAACTCCATGCAGTCTTACCACTTACCTTATATTTTTCATGGTGAGTTAGTCAAGAGATAAATCTTCCTTGATAACAATGAAATACACTAAGTTGGTATGGCGATTTACTACAAACCATATGCCATTTTTTCCTTTAGGGGTCTTGGGGAGTCTTATGATGAAATCCATGGTTATGTTTTCCAATTTCCATACTCGTATGGGAAATAGTTTCATCATTCCCTTATACTTCTATCATTCATCCTTGACTTATTGGTATACCATGAATCATGATACAATTTTCGTAATCCCCATATTCATGTTATCCCACCAGAAGTTTTGATTCAAATATCTATAAATTTTACTGCTTCCTAGATTAATAGAAATGGATGAGCTATGAGTATCATCCAGAAGTTACCTCTTTAGTTATAGTTTTTATGGTACACATATTATGAAAATCTTGACTAAAATACCCTCTCAAACTAGTACCCAACCCAAGTTGTCACATACTTGAAGGGAGTTCCTGATCTCCATGAAATGAAGACTAAAACCTTGGTATCAATGAAAACTAGAGGGAAAGATTTTTTAAAACCTAATGTAGAAAACATGAAACATATATATATATATATGATGGGAAGAACAAAAAATATTAAAACAAGAAATAAATTTTATATGAAAAGGAAACAACATAAGAGATATAACTCAAAAGTAGCTAATAAATCTCCAAGAGAAAAGTCCAACATCAAAGGAAAACTGTAACCAAAATATCTACTCCATGTGATAGCATGGGAAAAATACCACCATCTCACCACCAGCTATCCAGATACAACTAACAAAAACCTCAGTACCTCACTACAACACCTTTCCTTTCCCTGCATCGAAATACGTAACCAGGTCTACACACCTCCAAAAGAGTGCATAGGGCGTGAGCTAAATAGGCTCAGTAGGATCACAACTAGGCTTTCCATACAAAGTATCTATAAAATAATTTGAAAAGTACTTAACTTTAAAGAAAATAAGACATGATAAAAAGTGTAACAATTTTTATATCAAAATCATAGTAAAACATTTATGCCTATTTTCCGCAGTTCCATTTAAGAAGGTAAAACAATTTCAAAGCATTTAATATAAATCAAATAAGTCAAATAAAATCAAAGAATGTATCACATATCATATCAAATCCAGGGTAGTACAAGCTAAAACAATAAAATCCAAAAGCACCAGTAATATCACACTAAGGATCACTACAAGTTAGTCTAGCTAGGAAACTCGTACCTAATACCTAGAAAATCTTGTTCATCAAGCCTCTAGATATATGCATCGAATATAGAGAGGAAAGGAACACCCCATAAATTTAACCTCTCAATAGTTTCTACCAATTCCCTAGAATAATAGGCCTAGGGAGAAGAGGAACATCCCTTGAGTGAACCCCTTGACAGTATCAATGGAAGATGACTATTATTAAACCTTCCACCTAATTACCCAAGGCATACTATGTACTTTATTATTAAAACCATTTCATTAAAACCATGCTTTGAAAACTATATCATAAATACATTTAATAATGATTTGAAAATATTTTTTCTTTTACTAAAACATGGGAAAAACCATCTTTTATCATAAACCCATATTCACACACACACACAAATAAATCATGACAATTAACTTATAAAACAATTCACAAAACAATAGAAATAAAATTCATCCAACATAGGCTAGAGACAAAACCACCTGCCTCAAACTCGGGTCGCACATGCCTATAATGGGATCCAAAAACCATAAAGGAACACAAGGTCAACAATTGAGGACTTGTGATTGATTCCCATGTCTTAGAATAATATCCCACAAAAAAAGAAGATGGAAGAAAGGGTAGATCATGACTAACCTCAATGAAAACACACTCACCACATCACAACCAACAAAGGATTATCCCCCGGGAGAAGATCACACATCAGATATAGAAGGAAAAACACCACAAGATCAATGAATCTGAAAATATATTGCAATAATTCTGATGTGATCAAGTTAAATAAATAAATAAATAAATAGGTAGATCACTTACCTAGAGAGATATAGTGCAACAACACTGATGATCAATCACTTAATGAAGCGATCATAAGGAGTGGACGTCTCCAAATTTTCTTGGGAAAACTCCTAGGTCTAGAGAGAAGAGTATTACAGCTGAATGAATAAAAAATAATACACGCAATGCCTTAAAAACCACAAATCTTGATAAATACACAGTTTGTAATACTTTCATTTCATGTATTTATCGATTAAAATTTCCATCCAAAAAACATGTCACCTTAGATTAAAATTATGATTTTTGACCATTAAACATCATGAAACAAATACATGGTGTGTAAGACTTTCACACCCTGAACCCAACTCATAAAATTTTCCTAAAAACCAATACATGATGTGAACACTTTTCCTGATGTGTAAAATTTTCATGATGTTTAATAATTTCACAATGTGAAATTGCTTAGTAGACTGTAAACAGTCTAGATTTTGGTCAAAATCCTAAACTAACATCAGTTCTCTCTAAACTTGGGAAGAACCCTACAAATCCTTTAACAAATTTATACCTAGAATCCATTAATTCAAAAAATACATCCCCAAACTTTAGTTCATTTTCCATAGTAAACTCTCTCTAACCTCAGGAGTCCCAAAATGCACCCAAATTAGGAGAGAAATGAAAATAGAGAAGAGAAATACTTGAAAGTGGGTAATGATATGTTACAAACTCCTCACTAATTTCCATCTCTAGGAAGTCATGTAGAAGAATGATGTCTGGAAATAAGTGAGGCCAATGCTTCCTCATTAACGACCCATTTTCCCAAGTCTCATGAGAATCTGACCTATGTTTCCATAACACATTGACCAACTAAATTAAATTTCCATGAAAAAATTTCACTTGAGATTCAACCATCTCCACTAGCTTTTCCATAACAAAAACTTCTAGATCTAACTCAATCTCTTCCCAAAATCAAAACATGAGAGGGATGTGGATGGCATTTCCTGAGTTGAGATATGTGGAAAACATAATGAATACCCATAAAATAAACCAGAAATTCCAACCAATAAGCAAATTTCCCACACCACTCAGTGACCTTAAATGGTCCAACGTATCTTGGAGCCAAATTTCCATGTTTTCTAAGCTGACAGTGACCCAAACAAGGATAAAATTTTAAGAAAACCCAATCACCAATGGAAAACATTAAAGGAAAATGGTGATGATACACATACGATTTTCAATGACTCTGCACTGTAACTAGACACTGATGTATATCTTGAATCCTCATCGACATATCCTAAACAAGACAAAGTCCTACCAAGGAGGCCTCACCCTCATCATCCCAAAAAAGAGGTGACCTGCACATGTGACCATACAAAGCCTCAAAGGTATCCATTCTGATTGAAGAATGATAACTTTTTTTATTAGAAAACTCATCTAGTCCCAAATGGCTATCCTAAGATTCAATAAAATCCAAGATGCAAGCATAAAGAATATCCTCTAGGATATGAATAGAATTCTCTGTATAGACCTCTATCTAGGGATGGAAAGTTGTACTCATCCTGACCTGAGTCCCCATCACCTCCTAGAGACTCTCCCAAAACTATGATTAAAATTGAGGCTCCCCAATGGAATAAGGAACCTCATTTAACCTTATGATCTCTAATACATACAGATTACCCAGGTCTTTTAATTTATTGGCATCCCTTATCAGAATGAAATGAGATAACGTTTTTAATTGATCAATCACCACCCAGGTAGAATTCATCCCTTATTTTGTCCATGGTAATCCCACAAAAAAGTATATGGAAACATCGTCCCACTTCCAAACCAGAATCAGAAGAGGCTAGATAAACCTAGAAGGTTTTAGATTCTCTGCCTTTATCTGTTGGTAGGTGTAATAGTGGGACACATAATTTACAATCTCACACTTCATACCCAGCCACTAGAGTCACTATCTCATGTAATAATTCATCTTTGTAGTGTTTGGATGAATGGACCATGAAGAACTATGATATTAAAAAAAACCAAGTTCCTCACAGATGTCGGGGCAACAAAATGATCCCCAAAATAGAGAATACCATCTGAAGGGAGAGACCAACCAAAAATGGTCTTTCCACCATATAGGGTTTCTCAAATTCCTCTAAACTCAACATACTGCTACTGAATCTACAAAATAGACTCTAGGAGAGATGATAATAACTGAACACTGGTCAGAACCATACCAAAAAACATCCTTATGAGCATCTAGGTGAAACTATGTGAAGAGTCCCATAAGGTTCCACTATTCCTTCGATTCTAGAACAGATTGTGATGGTACTTTCCTACTTTGAGTTTCCTAATGTGAGATGATGCGTTCCATAAGCCACCACTTGATCATCTTGCATGAGCATGAAACCCAAACTCGCACTAGAAGCATTACATAAAACCACATACCCCTTACCGAGTTCAGGTAAATATTAGAATATGAGCTAATGTTAGAAGTATTTTCATATCATCAAACAAATACTGAAACTTTTCATCCCATATGAATTTCACCCCATTACTGGTAAAAGAAGTCAAAGGAAACATTAATTCTGAGAAATCATTAACGAACTGTTATTAGTATCTAGTAAGACCAAGTAAGCTTCAAATATCAAAGATGTTGCATGACACTTACTAAGAAATAAATAGCCTTCACCTTCTCAGGATCAACAAATAATCCATGCTCATAAATCATTTTCCCCAATAACTTCACTTCTTGAATCCATAAATTTCATTTCAAAAGTTTTCCATACAAATGGTGACTCCTCAAGATTTCCAAAACCAAACTCAAATGGTTCTTGTTCTTGTTATTGCATCTCAAATAAACCAAAATAAAATCAATGAAAACTACTAGAAAAGTTTCAATATACTCATGGAATATCCAATTAATCAAATCCATAAAAACTGTAATAATTTTAGTCAGAAAAAAAAGAATAACAAGATATTTTTATTCTCCCTAGTGTTTCACCTTGGTGAACCATATGCCTTCTTGGAAAAGAGCACAAGGGATACCCAAGGTGAAACACTAGGTAGAATAAAAAAAATTTCTATCAGGTTATCAAACTAAATATTGATATTTTTTAGATTCACTGGTTCTATAAGATAAGTGGGTATCAAAATTAGTTGCGTACCTAGAACCAGGTCAATCATAAAATCTACTTACCTCTTTAGAGGAAGACCAAATAAATTGTATGGGATTTTTTTTTGTAAATTCTTAAAAAACATTGGGAAGATCAACTATTGAAGAAACATCATTAGGATCAACTAGAACAGTATACAACAAACTTCTGAGATCTGGGCAGGGAGGTCCCAAATGACCAGAACTCAGATATCACTCTCCCTAAAACACCCAATAGCTCCAATCGACTGCAAGAAATGAGACATGTAGATGATAACAATCAATCTTAGAATAATGAGAAATAATCCAATCCATCCCAATGATTATGTCAAACATATATAAATCAGTAATGAGAAAGTAATAGAATAACTCTGCATTAGCTATCGATAACGAACAAGGACACTGAAACCGATGCACTTTCCTCTTCCCAAGAGGTGTTTCTAATTACACAATAAAGGATATGAGATATTTTAGAAGTTTAATCGTATAAAAAAACTGGATATAAATGAATGAGTGGGAAACCCCTGTATTAGATAAATAAATTTCTACTAAATATGCAATAAAGTTGGTACCTATCACTATCACTAGAACCCCATCTACCTTTTCCAGAAACCCATATACTACATAAAGGTGCTTCAATCCTGAGGCATGTGGATAGATCCCTATAGTCTATGAAGCATCTGGCTATACCATTGTAGCCTTTGAAGCTGAATACCCATGACTATAACATGGAATTGATATAGCTTGATAGAAACGTTGTAGATAGCCATAACACCCACATCTGTTACACATATTTTTAGGTGAAGAATAAGCAGTCTTGATGTTCCCAAAATTTCCACACTGATAATAGGTCAGAGGAACACTACTAGCTATAATTGAAGGTGCAGAGGAGGTCTTCCATTGAGAACCACCTCCACCATCCATGCAATGATCATTCCACTTCCTCTTTCCCCCCTAAACGCCACTGAAGCTACCAATGGGTGGAAGAGAAAGGATAAATTAACCAAACTTGCCTACCACATTCATCTATTCCACCATTTCCCTATCTACCATATATGTAGGTTGAAATTTTCAGCATAAATACCTACGATATGATATTAGGTCACAAACCATGAAGGTAATTCTATGCCTTCAGCTGTTCATTCTTTACTACCAATTGATAAAAAAACCAGCTCAGTAAACTAATTGGTGTATTCCAACACTGAACACTCCCCCTACTACAAATAGATGAACCCTAGAGACTTCTCCATTATCAGAAACTTTGGAAAAAACTTCTAGAAGATGAGAGTCTTGAAACCCTTCTAGTCTAACACCACATGCCTATCTGCCTGTGCCAAAGAAACCCACCATCTATTACTATGACCCTCAAGTTTAAACATCACACACTTTACCTTGATACTCTTAGGTGTATATAGAAAGTTAAAGATATGATTTATATTGTCCAGCCATTCCTCTTCATCTTGAGGTTCATTCATACCTTTAAAGAATGGTAGATTCTGGTGCATGAACTCACATGATCAATCCTTGTCTCCTCCAACTCCTAGCTGTACCTCAACCATTAAATTTCTGAATTGTGGTACATTTTGGTTGAAAAAAAAAACTTCCCACATGATATCCTCGATATGATTCTGATCTATAGGCATATTCCCATAAGAAGCATCCACTACACCCTCCTAAGGAACCCATGGAAGACTTCTCATAGGCATACCATTGCACATCAAAACATAAGAAACGAGCATACAACAAGATAATATTAGTTCAATACATAAAAAAATAAGCAAAAACTAAGATTAATATCAAGAACTCAAAATTGGATATAGACATCCCAACATCTCATAGTAACTTGAGTCGCATCATGGAAAGATCTTGCTAGGAAATCACTGCAACCTACCTCTCAAGTATCAACAATCCTATCTCTAGTCCACCAAACATCCCAATAAAAGAACTCTTGAGGATATACCACCTCTGAAACCAAACTATGATGAACCTGATCCAGATACCCTCTCATACTAGTACCCAACCCGAGCCATCACATACATGAAGAGTGTTCTCAATCTCCACAGGATGGTGAATAGCACCCAGGCATAAAAAACAACCATAGGGAACAATTTCACCCAACTCGAAGCAGAAAACATGACATATATATATATATATACACACAATGGGAAGAAAAATAGAAGAGTAAAATAAAAAATACATTTCATATCAAAAGGAAACAGAAGAAGCGACACAACTCAAAAGTGGTTAAACAATCTCCAAGAGATAGGTCCAATAATAAAGGAAAACTATAACTAAAATAGCTACTCCATGTGATAGCATGGGGAAACTCCCACCATCTCACCACTATCCACCCATACACAACTAGCATAATCCTCACCACCTTATAGCTACTCCTTGCCTTTCCCTGTATCAAAATACATAATCAGGTCTACACATCGCTAAAGGGGGGCACAAGGTGTGAGCTAAATAGGATGAGTAGGATCCCACCCAGGTGTTCCATATCAAGTCTCTATACAACAATCTGAACAATGCTTAACTTTAAAGAAAACATGGCATGATAAACAATTTAACAGTTTTTATATCAAAAGCATGGTAAAATATTTCCCCCCATCTTCCATAGTTCCATTTATGTAATTAAAATAGTTTCCAAGCATTTTAAATACATAAAAGTAGTCAAATAAAATAAAATCATGTATTACATACCATATCAAATCTATGGTAGTATAAACTAAAACAATACAATCCAAAATCATAGGTAACATCATGCTAAGGATCACTACAAGTCAGGCTAGATAGGACACTGGTACCTAAGACATAGATAATCATATGCATCAAGCCTCTAGATATATGCATTGAATCTAGATAGAAAAGGAACATCTCAGAAAGTGAACCTCCAAATAGTGTCTACCAAGTCCCTAGAACAATAGGCATATAGAGAAGATAAACTTCCCATGAGTGAATCCCTCGAAAGTATCAATGGATGAGGCCTATTACTACACCTTCCACCTAAGTATACAAGGATTTCTATGTGATTTATTTTCCAAACCATTTCATAAAAACCATTATTTGAAAACCATTTCATAAATCCATTTCAAAATGGTTTGAAAATGACTATTCTATTACGAAAACAAGGGAAAACAATCTTTTCTAAAAAACCCATTTACGTACACAAAAACAAATCATTCCAATTAATTTATAAAACAATTTATAAAACTAGAGAAATATAGTTCATCCAACATAGGCTAGATATGGGACCACCTACCTTAAACTCAGGTCGCACATATCAGTAATAGGATCCACCAACTATAAAGGAACACAAGGTCAACAATGGAGTCCCTGAGATTTATTCCCATGTCTTAGAATCACATACCACAAGAAAAGTAGATGGTGAAAAGGGTAGATCATGAAAATCCTCAAAGAACACGCACCCCCTGCACCACATCCAACAAATGATCAACCCCCAGAAGAAGATCACACAACAGATATAGAAGGAACAACACTAAAAGATCAAAATATCTCAAAACATAGTGCAATAACACTACCACGATCAATGTAAATGAAGAAACATGAAGATCACTTACCTGGAGAGATGCAATGTAACAAACCTAATGATCAATCATTGAAAAAAGCAATCTGAATGGAGAGGTGGTCTTAAAAATCACATGGAAGAGCTCCTAGGATGATAGAGAAGAGGCATGCGGTTGAATGAATAAAAAATCATACATGAAACACCCTAAAAACCAAAAATCATAATCAATACATGGTGTGTAATAATTTCACATTGTGTATTTCTCAATTAAAATGTCCCTCTGAAAAAATCATCACCTCAGATTAAAATTCTGATTTTTTGACCATTACACGTCATGAAACCAATACACGGTGTTTATTACTTTCATTCCCTAAACCCAACTCATGAAATATTCCCGATAACCAATAAAAAACGTCAAAAATTTTATGACATGTAAACCTTTCATGATGTTTAATCATTTCATGATGTGAAATCACCCAGAAGAGTACAAACAATCCAGATTCTACTCAAAATCCCAAACCAACATCGGTGTTCTCTGAACTCAGGGATTACCCTGTAAATCCTTTAACACATTTATACCCATAATCAACTAATTCAAGTATACATATATCCCTAAAATTTATTTCAATTTCCCTTTAAAATTATCTCTATCCTTAGGAGTTCCAAAATGCACCCAAATAAAGAGGGAAACAAAAATAGAGAAGATAAATACCTACAAGTGGGTAATGGGATGTTACACATATCCTAGTTCCAAAACTTATATGTAACATCCCAACCTGGGTGCCACACACCGGTGCCTCAATTCAGTTAACCACATGACCTAAAATGTGCCTCCCCATATGGTAGAGGCTGCTGAATAATAGTGAGGGTGTAATATATCAACATGGGGAGACTATAACCTCTTTATCAAAGTAGCACCAAATAGAAATAGAAAAGTAATAACCAATAGAAAAAAATCAATGACTAGAAAAATACAATAACTAGAACAAAATAGTATCACATGATTAACCAAAAATGAAAACAATATCCATAAGTAAACATTAGATAATTCATGCTAAATAAGTGTCAAGTTTCAAAATAAAAACCCAAAATAAAGACATTGAGAACTCCCCCAAGCGGGTCCTAACACCATGTTTGGTTCCCTCATCCATACTCCATCCCAACTCAACCATCTAACATAGAGCCCTTATTCTTATCCTATCCTGAGAACATGAAGTCTATTTAGGTATTGATCAGAAAACCTGAATAGGGTGTGAGTACAACTCAGTAGGTCACCACCAATGGTGTCTAAAACAATATCCAGTCAATAACAGTGTATGTAGTTATATAAATAATAATATAAGAGTAATGAAACAAGAAATATATATATCTAGTTATTCTTTATATTACCACATAAACCAATGGGTTCCTAAGGACACACCAACCATTAATACCTACTTTGGACCATGCCAAAGTTTGAACTATACCCAAGGTTTATCACATATCACAATACCATGGTTATCATTTATCATTTCAATTAAATTCATATCAAGGACTTTTGGAACCATAGTTCTATTAAAATCTCATGGGTGTAGAATATTGTGTCTAGAAACCCATATTTGGAGTGTTAGTCCTTGTACCACACCTCATGGGTATTTGGAGCATCAGTCCCTATCCCATACCATAATAATCACATATGGCTATTTGGATCCTCAGTCCCTGTCCCACACTTGCTATCACATATGGGTATTTGTATCTTCAATCCCTGTCCCACACTTTCTATCACATATGAGTATTTGGATCCTCAATCCCTATACCACACTTTCTATCACATATGGTTATTTGGAGCCTTAGTCCTTGTTCTACACCTAACGTCACATATATCACAAATATCAGAATATCACACAATTCACAATTTCATATACATCAAGGTTATGCATCATTAACCTTATTATTAAACATTCTAATTAAAGTGTACCTTTCTATTTTATCACACCAATCAGAATTATCCATCTCAATCATAATGAATAATATGAAAAATTTATCATTAAACCATTTGTTAACATTTAATAAATTAATTCATCAACCCTTTAAGGTTAAGGAAAACATCCCTTAATTTCAATTAATCATTCAATTTCATATCTCAACAAATAACCCATTACAAAATCGCATTTAATTGGGAAATTCTATAATCCCAATATCCCATCAGTTCCATAATTTCATTATTCTATTAATCAGTTAACTCATTAATTAATCCAAATCAACCAATTCCAATATGCCCCAATTCAACCCCATTCATTATCACATGCCAATTCAATTAATTAATTCTATGATTCCATAAATTAATTAATAAATTAATAAATTCAATTAAATATTAGATTTCTAAACATTCAAATTGAATTTCCATAATACACACATGCAATTGGAATTCAATACTATGGGAATTTAATTTAGACCTCAAGATCGTTGATGGATGCTCGCCAATGGAAATCCCCAAATTGAAGCGGAACAACCAAGATCATGATGAAGAATGAGATCTATAT
The DNA here is from genome assembly GCA_963277665.1 of Viscum album. Classification (NCBI taxonomy): domain Eukaryota; kingdom Viridiplantae; phylum Streptophyta; class Magnoliopsida; order Santalales; family Viscaceae; genus Viscum; species Viscum album. The sequence continues at coordinate 843,255,713 of OY728128.1, forward strand.
CCAAGGTCAAATAGAGTTATATCTATCCTAACCTATGTCTAATCCCTTTCCAATAGATATGAAAATAACTATCTTCATTAAGGAAAAGAGATGGGAGAGAGAAGAAACCACATGGGAAGAAAACACATACTGAGAGAGGTGCAAATCTGTAAATTAAATATTCGATTTGTCAAGAACGGAGGATGGAATGTCATAGAACCTGTCTCGAAACCTATATAATTCATAGAAATTAGTTTAGGTATGAGTGGAGGTGATTAGGGATTAATATTTTGGGTTCAGTATTTTATTTTAATTTTTCAGGGGTTTAATTTTCCACATGTACAGTTTCCTGTACGAGGTACACGGTTTTCCCTAACTGTGAGCCTAACTGTATTCCTCCTCCTAGAGGTCACACAAGTACTACTAGGAGGGTGAAAATTTTGAGAAACCATGTGCCAACCATGAAAATATATTATGTTTGGGTTTACACAGTGTTATGGCCTAGGTGCACAGTTTGGGAAAACCGTGCACTACCCCTCTTCCCTCCAAAATTCTCCAATTTCACCCCAAAACTCCCCAATGTAAAACCCAACCAAGATACACTAAAATAAGGGTAAAAGAGTGCCTTTAAAAAATTTCGATCCATCACCAGAAAAGGTCAGGATCTTACATTATCCCTACCTTATAAAAAATCATCCTCGAGCTATACTCCCAAGCATATCTAAGATTATGAGGTGAAAAGATCGGGCCACTGAGCCTGCATATCTGTTTCCCTCTCCCATATTTCTTCCTGAACACACCTATGTTTCCACAAAACTTAATCTATCAACATGGTATTTCCACTCAAAACTTTATCACTGTGATCCAAAACATGTATCAGATGTTCCTCAAAGGATGAATCAATCTCAAGATCAACATCATCAACATCGATCACATGATAAGGGTTGGGGTGGTACTGCTAAATCTGTGACATATGAAAAAAAATCATGCATAGCACTAAACCTCTATGGAAGATCCAATCAGTATTCCACTGACCCAATTTTATCCACAACCTCAAAAGGTCCAACAAAATTAGGCACCAACTTGCCCTATCCCTGAATCTTACAGTGACCCAATCTAGGAGACACCCAAAGGAACACATGATCACCCTATATAAACTCTAGGGGTCGTAAATGTTTATTAGCATACGACTACTATCTAATCTAATCTGTATCCATACATTTTCGAATAAACTATACCTTCTCTAATGTCTCCTTTATGAGACTCAGTCCCAACAACTCTAACTCACCTACCTTTATCCAATATAGAGGTAATATACATGACATACTATAATGTGATTCATATGGTGAAATCTTAGTAGTCACCTGATAATTATTGTTATAGGCGAACTGAACAAGAGCTAGGTGATTTTACCAAGATCCACCGAATTCAAGAACAAACACTCATAGCATATCTTCCAAAACCTGTATAGTATGCTCCGACTGCCCATCTTTCTGTGGGTGGAAACCCATAATCAGTAAAACCTATGTACCATGTGACTTCTACAAACCCTACCAGAAGAGGGAAGTAAAAAAATGAGTCACAGTCTAAAACTATACCCCATGGAACCCCGTGAACATGGACTATCTCCTGAATCTACAAATATTCCAACTAGTCCACTGATAAAGTCTCCTATATAGGTAAGAAATTTACTAATTTTTTCAGTCGGTCCATAACAAAAAAAAACAACATCATTATTCTAAGGAATACTCCAGAGACCTACCACAAAATCCATGGTAACATCACCCCACTTCCATTCCAAAATGGTAAATGGATGTAGTAAATCACCAGGTAATTGGAATTCACCTATTAATAGGTGTATCATCATGTCATGAACCCTAAAATCTCCTTTTTCATACCCGACCACCAATATTGCTGATGTAGGTCATGATACATTTTGGTCAAACCAGGATGCACCACCTATTTTGAGGCATGGAATTCACATATCATCTCCTCCCACATAATCATATGCACTACAACATGATTCCCAACATAAATGATCTCATCCTCATCTATACTTCAACTGGAAGGTGAATCCCCATCTTCAAGGATTTCCCTCAAGGAAATAAATTCCAAATACCCATACTATCCATCTCTAACCTGGCTCAAAAGTGTAGAATCCACCGATATAGATACAGGTTTCATATTCTACTGGCTCTTTTGAACCAAAAAATGCATCTCTACTAGAAAATTCATCATCTTCTACTAAGATCTAGACTCTTGAACTACTCGAGTCCAAGTTTTCCTGCTCAAAGTGTCAGCAACACTATTTCCTTTTCCAGGCATATATGCTAGATCAAATTTGAATGGCTAGATATACTCAACCCATCTTCGCTATCTGATATTTAAATCTCATTGGGAAAATAAATACTTTAAGGTCTTATAATCGCTATACATAGTAAAATTTTCACCCAAAAGATAATCCCAACAACACTTTAAATAATAAAACAGTACATCTAATTCAAGGTCATGAATAGGGTAGTTCTATTCATGTGGTCTCAACTACCATGACCCATACACCACCATTCGACCTCCCTACATCAAAACTACTCCGAGCCTGATCCCAAATGTGTCATAAAACACTGTATACTCCTCCCATAACTCAAGTAGGATCAATATTTATTAGGTATTAAAATTATTCTTATACTCCTAGAAAGTGTTCTCACATGATTCAGAGAATTAAAACATACATCCATTATTGTTCAATATTGAAAGTGGTGTTTCCAAGCAAGAAAAGTCCTGGAAGAACCTTGGATAATATCCTGCTAATCTCAGAAATCTATGGATATCGAAAAAATTCTTGGTATTATCCCAAAAAAACAACTGTATGCACCTTCTATAGGTCCACTGACACACCTTACTCTAAGATGATGTGACCTAATAAGTGTACCTAATCAATACATAATTAGAACTTAAACAACTTTCCGTATATCAAATATCTCTCAATATACAAAGGATGATGTCAAGATTCTAGGAATGATATTCATGTGTCTTGGATTACCCCAAGATGTCATCCAAAAATACTACCACAAACTGATCCAGGTACGGGTGAAATATTCTATTAATCAAGGCTATAAACACTGTAGGAGAATTCACCAACCCAAATGGAATCATGACGAACTTATAAAGGCCATAACTACTTCTAAAAGTAGTCAGTGGTATATCATATGGTTGAAATCTGAACTAATGATTCCCCAATATCAATTAAATCTTAGAGAAAACACAATATCCTCTCAAATGGTCAAATAAATCATCGATATGCGAAAAAGGATACCCGTTCTTCACAGTCATTCGATTAAACTTCTGGTAATCAACATACAAGCATATGGTCCCATTAGTCTTCTTTGAAAACAAGACTGGAGAACCCCAAGGTAATGTACTCAGATGAATAAAAACTTTATCCATAAAATATTATAGTAGAGTATTGATCTCTTGAAGCTCTTTTAGTCCCATTATGTATGGTGGAATAGAATCTAGCTCAACCCTTGGCATGATCCCAATAACAAACTCAATATATCTCTCAGGTGGTAGCTCTGAGAAGTCCTCAGGAAACACATCCTAGAACTTGTACACTATAGGTGGAAATAAATCATTCTTTACACCCCATCATCTAGAAAAAGAATATCAACCTAGGTGGTGATCTCCCCTAATTTTTTATGAACCAACCCTACATGGCCTAGTTTTATATCCCACTCTCCACAGTGAATGTAATTATCACCCTTAGGAGAAGTAAAAGCCACTCACCTGTGGTAACAATCTATGTGGGCTTAGTATGATACTAATAAGTCCATACCCAAAATTATGTCAAAGCCTGACATGTCAAAGGATATAAAGATCCCATATAAAATGATACTCCCCAACCTCAAGAGAACACCCCTTGCATAAACAGAGGCCCCTCAATCGTACTCCCAATGGTGTATCGATCGTCACAACCCCACTCACAAAATCCACTAAAAGACTCAACCCATTCACAAGTTATACAGATATAGAGTAATAAGAGACTCTGAATGGCCCAAAGGCCTTATTTTTTTTATTTTTATTATAGATAATCCCCCTTTTAAGGGTTGAAGGGGAACCCGAACATGACCCGTAGGCCCAAGGAACATGGCCCGACATGACCCTTAATACATGACCCGAAGGCCCAGAGGCATACCATGCCCATACATGACTTGTAAGCCCAACCCACTAGAACTTCCCCTCCCCAGATTCTGTATAATTGATCTCCTTTAGCTCCCCACCTGCATTGCTGATCGGCTAGCATTTCCCCATACAAAGCTGCACGGTGCCTGGTCCCTATGGCGGTTGTCATACCCTCTCATTCTTCCAATATGGTTATCTCTGCTTCTGGTGACTGATACATTAGTATCAAATAAGGCACTAGAAATCATAGAATCTACAAGAATATTACCTCTAACTATCGATGGTCTAACCTTACTATCCATGAGTGTAGGTTAAAATGCATTAAACTATCCTAACTATATTCCCTATGAAACAGTCTAAGACCCCTAAGCTGCACCACTCTGCTAATACAAGAGATTTTCCCCTAAAGTACAATGCCTATTACCTCTACCTCAACATCCAATAGAACTCCAAATTCTAGAGTGATACAGTGTATAAGACCCCCTTATTACACTCTGATTCTACCTAGCTACCCCATAATTACCCATCTATTGTGAGTTCTTGTAGAACATTTGTAGAAATCCTACCCTGCTGCATGCTTATCACTCTACTGGTGGTCGGGGAAAATGTCTATAAAAGTGACCCAACCAACTACACTGGTGGAAAAGAACTCAGGTAAGATCCCAAGTAACTAATCCTTCTCCCTGACCACTCTTCTTTCTAAAGCTATGGTCAACATTCTCATAATGACGCTTCCTACCCTTAGAAGATGAACCTCCTGATCATCCAACAGAAACCACCTATCCTCCACTGGAATCTTCCTTTAGGTCTCCCTCAGATATGAGAGCCTGATCCACCACTTTAGAAAACTTCTTTAACCAAAAGATATTAACTTGGGACTTAATCTCACATTTATGTCCATCCTAAAAATTCCTTACCGTAGCTGTCTCATCCACTTACAATGCAAGAGAAAAGCACTACAAGTCAATAAAGTGACTAGCATTTTCCATGAAAGACATACTCCCCTAGGTCAACCATATGAACTCAACTTCCCTCTCCTATCTCAGTGTCTTTAGATAAATTTTTTTATGGAACTTCTCAAAAAATTCCTTCCATACCATACCATCTTCTTACCCAGTGCGAGCCTGAACATCCCACTAATGGTTCGCTGATCCTTGAAACATATAAGTATCTAACCTTCCCTATTATTAGTAAGAGTCTCTAAATGGTCAAGTATAGTTTGTATGGACTCAATCTAGAATTCACCTGCCTCAAGTAAACCCTCTCCAGTGAAAGTCAGAGGGTGATGTAACTGAAACTCCCATGTCAAGTCAAACATACTCTTCACAACCCAATCTGGGTCTCTCTCTATAAATTGCATGAAGTGAGAAAAGTTCTTATGGAACTGCTCTTCGACTCCTTCACCCGACACTACGGGTGCCTCCGATTCCATTGTTGGAAGATCATTTCCAGCCATATCCTCTCATCGTCTTATCATCAAACATCATCAGGGAGGCATATCTCTACAATTCCAAACACATCTTAGGAAACATTTTATAACATTAACACATTTAACAAGAGGGATTCACACAAATCCATAACAATTCATCCCCCTTTCTCACCACATGGTCAAAACAGAGGCACTACCACTACCCTTAGCCATCCTACATATAGGTTATGGTTAAAAAGGGTAAAATCATTCTCAATATTCAATTTTGTCATTATGAACTCATTTATTCACATATTTCATCATTTTAAAACTTAAGTTCACATTATGCACATTTTTCATTAAAATTTACACAAGTAAGAAAGAACATTCATAAAAACAACTCATCCCAAAATCTGATTTTCCCATGCATGCCTAAAATGATGCATTTCACAATAATTCCTCAGTTCATAGAATGATGCATGCATAATCAACTCCCATTCCATACCAGGACACGAGTCACATCTCAGAAAAATTCAGAAACAATAACCACATCACACAACAAGTGTATCACTTGAGGTGAAATAACATCCAACTGTAACAACACATATCAATAACAATAATCCCACTGTGGGTACTTAGTTTTTACACAAGTATATGGGTTAGCTACTCCCATGCACAAGATCTTGAACAAGTACTAACTTATCCTAATCTCCTATATACCTTTACCTAATATCAAGACAAAAGAAAAGGAAAAAAACTCCTTTGATGCCACTTTGTAATGTCCCAACCCGAGTGCCACACGCTGGTGCCCTGAGCCGGTTGGTCACATGACCTCAAGCATACCTCCCCATATTCTTGAGGCTGCTGACTAGTTGAGAGGGTCTAATATATCAACATGGGGAGACTATACCCTCTTTATAAAAGTAAAACTACAGAAATAACCATGAAATAACCAATTAACAAAAACCAACAACCAGAATAATACAATAACTATAACAAACCAGTATCACATGATGAACCAAAACAGAAAACAATATCCACAACTAAATAGTAGATATGTCATGAAAAATAAATGTCAAGCATCAAAATAAAAACCCGAAATAAAGACATTGAAAAATCCCCCAAGCGGGTCCCGACACCAAGTCCAGTTCCCTCATGCATGCTCCATCCCGACTCAACCATCTAACATTGGACCCTTTCCCTTATCTTGTCCTACAAAAATGTAGTCTATTCAGGTGCTGATCAGGCAACCTGAATAGGGTGTGAGTACAATTCAATAGGCCACCACCAATGATGTCAAAAATAATATCCATTCAATAATAGTGTATACAGTTATAGAAAGAATAAAATACAAGTGATAAAAAAAGTAGTCTACATATCCAGTTATTATTTATTTAACCACATAAACTCCCGAGTTCCTGAGGACACCCAAACAATCAATACCTGAGTCATCCCATGCTAGAGTCTAAACTGTCCCCAAGAGATATCAAATATCACAACACAATGGTTATCATTTATAATTTCAATTCAATTCATATCAAGGCCATTTAAAACCATAGTCCAATGCTAATATCACAGGCATAGAATGTCATGTATAGCACCCCATGAGTATTTTGGAGCATCAGTCCCTGTCCCACACCTCATGAGTATTTGGATCATCAGTCCTTATCCCATACCATAATAATCACATATGGGTATTTTGAGCCAGAATCCCTATCCCACACTTGTTATCAGATATGGGTATTTGGATCCTCAATCCCCGCCCCACACTTACTATCACATATGGGTATTTGGAGCCTCATTCCCTGTCCAACACTTACTATCATATATGGGTATTTGGAGCCTCAGTCCTTACCCCACACCTCACATCACATATATCACAAATATCACAATATCACACAATTCAAAATTTTATATACATCAAGGTTATGCATCATTGAACTTCTTATTAAACATGCTTATTAAAGTGTACCTTTCCAGTTTTTCACAACAATCACAATTATCTATCTCAATCATAAGGAATAATATGAAAAAATTCATCATTAAATCCCTTTTCAATATTTAATCAATTAAATCATCTACAATTCAAGGTTAAGACAAACATCCATTAATTCCCATTAATCAATCAATTTCATATCTCAACAATTAACCAATTACACAATCCTATTTAATCAGCCAATTCGATAATCTCATTATCCCATAAATTCCATAATCAAATCATTCCATTAATTAATTAACCAATTAATTAATACAAATCAAACAATTCCATTGTTCCCCAATCAAACCCCATTCATTATCACATGGAAATCCAATTAATCAATTCCCTGATTCCATAAATCAATTAATCAATTAATCAGTTCAATTCAAGATTAAATCTCTAAACGTGCTAATTTAATTTCCACAATATGTACACACAAGTGGAATTCAAGACTATGGGAATTGAATTTACACAACCAACTACAGGAAAAATGGCCTTTTGCGACGAGTTATTTGTGATGGGATCTATTCCCATCGCAAATAGTCTGTTGAAGAGATTATTTGCGACGAGCCTCTAATCCCGTCGCAAATAATTTGTTTTTTTGCGGCAGGATTAGGGGTCCCGTCGCAAAAGGTTTGGCGGGGTGTGACGCGGATTGCACGCCAAACCACATGAAGGGTATTTTCCACGGGGGGGGGGGGGGGGGGGGGGGTGCTCCTCGTCGCAAATACTCGGCGGCGGTAAATACTATTTGCAACAGGATCTGCCCCCGTTGCAAATAGTGTGTTGGTAGGTCACTATTTGCGATGAGTCCCATTATAAATACCATTTTAATCACTGACAATAATTAATGCGGCCGAAGTTATTTGCGACGGGAGTCCCATCGCAAATAATCTAACCAATATATACCCCATCTGTTTTTTTCATTCTTCATCTCAATTCCTACTTTCTCTCTCTCTAAACTCTAATTTTAGAGTTAAAATTTCTCTAAGTTGATTTTTTATGAACAAGTTTTGAAGTCTTCTACACCTATAAAAGATCAAGTTTAAAGGTATTTATGTCTTATTTAATTTAATTTTTATTTTATTTTTTATATTAATTTTAATTATTGTTAATTAACCGTAATTAAATTAGTTTTAGATTGTTTTTGTCATTAGTATTTATTTGTAATAATAAATTTAAATTATTAGTACTAATTATTAATAATTAGTAACAATTAGGAATTATTAATGATAATTAGTAATGAATATAAATAATTAGCGGTAATTAGTAATTAGTAGCAGTAATTTGCAACAATTTTCATTAATTAATAGCAATTAACGCTAATTAGTAATAATTAGCAGTAATTAGTAATAATTAGGAGTAAATAGTAATAATTAGTAAAAAATAGTAAAAAATACTAATAATTAGTAATAAATACTAATAAATACTAATAATTAGTAATAAATACTAATAAATACTAATAATTAGTAATAAATACTAATAATTACTAATAATTACTAATAATTACTAATAAATAGTAATAAATAGTAATAAATAGTAATAAATAGTAATAATTAGTAATAATTAGTAATAATTAGTAATAATTAGCATTAATTAGTATCAATTAGTAAATAATTAGCAATAATTAGAAATAATTAGCAATAATTAGAAATAATTAGTAATAATTATCAATAATTAGCAATAATTAGCAGCAATTAGCAATAATTAGAAATAATTAGCAATAATTAGCAATAATTAGCCATAATTAGCAATAATTAGCAATAATTAGCAACAATTAGTGATAATTAGCAATAATTAGCAATAATTAGCAATAATTACTAATAATTAGCAATAATTACTAATAATTAGAAATAATTAGCAAAAATTATCAATAATTAGAAATAATTAGCTATAATTACTAATAATTCGAAATAATTAGCAATATTTACTAATAATTAGCAATAATTTCTAATAATTAGAAATAATTAGCAATAATTAGCAATAATTATCAATAATTAGAAATAGTTGGCAATAATTAGCAATAATTACCAATAATTAGCAATAATTAGAAATAATTAGAAATAATTAACAATAATTAGTAATAAATAGGGATAATTGTAATAAATTGTAAGAACTTAGCACAATTTCTAGTGGATTGGTGGCACTCTTTTTTCTCGACGATTCTTCTCCTTTCAAATCTCACTGAATCAAAACGTTATGAAAAATGTGCTACTATGTATGCATATCCAATCTCATATGCACGATTTTGGATATGCATTCATAGGACCACATTTCTCATAATGTTTTCAAGTGGTGACAGTTGCAAGAAGATCATTCATCGATGAAAAAGGGGCTCTTTGTTCTGATGACTCATTTACTTGCATCCTTCTCACACTGAAATCACAATGAAGAATATGGTTGGAGGTATGCTTATGCATTCTTTTATGAACGAGAATGGATATGCGTACCTACAAGAAGATTCTTCATTGTGATTTTAGTGTGAGAAAGTAGCAAGTAAATGATCCGTTAGACAAAAGAGCAGCCGTCAATCCACTGGAAATTGTGTCGCCCGTAATTATTGGTAATTATTAAGAAGTAGATGTAATTATTTATCTTCTCTTTTTTGGATAGTTTTTTTCTTATTTCAAATTATTCAAAAAAAGTAATGTTTTTATATTTTTTATAAAAATATGGGACAAGGAAGTCGACAACAATCATTATTATATGATCACGCTTGGATAACTCAGCACAGAAATCCAAACAGTTCTAGTTTAAATCCTATATATATTGAGGGTGTTGAATCTTTCTTATCATTTACATTATCAAAACTAGAATTTGTTTTAGAAGGAAAAATTAAGTATCTTTGTAAAAAATGTGCTCTGAGAACATTTGACACATTTGACAATGTTGGGGGACATCTCTTGGGTTTTTTTCCAACCAGATTATGTTTTTTGGTATCAAAATGGTGAACACAGTTCTAGAGAAGATACTAATATTTTAATTCCAGATCCATCATGGTTTCAAAATTTAGTACATGATGTTGCAGGTCCATCTGTTCAACAAACTGAAACTTAAGATGATATTGATTTAACTCCTGAGTTGGCACCACTTGAATTTTATGAGTTTTTGAGATCTACTGAGGATGCATTATATCCTAGTTACAATATAAGAAAATTAGAAGTGGTTGAAAAATTTATGGCTATTAAATCAGAAAATTTAATTTCAAAAAACTATTTTGATCAGATATTTTCTTTGGTTAAAACACTATTACCTGAAGAAAATGTGTTGCCTGCAAATTACTATGAGAGCAAGATGTTGGTTCATAATCTGGGCCTTAGTTATCAGAAGATTTTTGCATTTGAAAATGATTGATTCTTATATTCTGGTGAAAATGATTCGTTGGAAAGTTGTCCTACATGTGGAAAATTGAGGTATAAAGAAGCTCAACCGGGGAAGTCTAGAATTATTCCTGTAAAAAAATTGAGATATTTCTCGCTTACACCCATGTTGCAACATTTATTTATGTCTTAGAACACAACGACAATGATTTCATGGCACAAAACCATGATTCCAACTGGTAAAATCTTGAATCATCCATCTGATGGTAATTCATTGAAACATTCTGACCGAGTGCATCTGTATTTTTCTTTAGAAACCTGAAACGTGCAATTGGGTCTTTCTACTAATGGTTTATGTTCGTTTGGTTCTTATGGTAATCGGTATTCATGTTGTCCTGTATTTATAACTCAGTAATATTTACCTCTATAGACGTTGATGAAGGAGCCTTATATCTTTTTAACCTTATTAATCCCAAGACATCTGAAAACAAATATTGATGTTTATTTTAAACCATTGATTGATGAGTTAAATTCATTGTGGAGTAATGGTGTTAGTACATATGATGTTGCTGCGAAACAAAATTTCCAACTAAAAGCTGCATTGATGTGGAAAATTAGTGACTTCCTGACATATGACATGTTATCTGGCTGGGGTACACATAGTCCGAAATCATGTCCTTAGTGTATGAGAGAAAACAATGAATTTATGATTTTCAATGGAAAAAAACATTTCCATTTTGATTTTCATCGCAGATTTGTTCCAAACGATCATCCTTTTTGGAGGAACAAATCTCATTTTAGAAAAGGCACAATTGAAAGGGATGGGCCTCCAAAAATTATCTCAGGTACAAAGTTAAAATCAGTTGTATTTTCATTACCTCCCATCAAATTTGGACCAACAATAAACCAACAGAAAATTCATGGCTTTGGGAAAGAACACAATTGGATAAAACAGATCATTTTTTGGGATCTTCCATATTGGTTTGATTTGTTGGTCCGCCACATGTTGGATATCATGCATATTGAGAGGAACTGTTTTGATAATTTATTTCATACAATTTTGGATATACTAGGTAAGACCAAAGATAATGTAAAGGAATGATTAGATCTTTCCCAAATTTGTAGGTGACCAGAACTTGAACTGTTTGAAAATTTCAGATCACAGAGGTTAATGAAGCCAAAAGAAACTTATACACTATCCAAAGAGAGTCCCTTATTATTTTGTCAATGGATTTCATATTTTAGACTTCCATATGGATATGCTTCCAATTTGGGGATATGTGTTAAGAATGGTCATATTACCGTATTAAAAAGTCATGATTGTCATGTTATAATGGAAAGAATTATGCCGATTGGATTAGGAATTTTGTTGAATTCTATGATTTGGGATTCAATAACAGACATATAATATTTTTTTGAGACATTTTTTTTGCGACAATAGAATATGATGCACTAAGAAAACTGGAAGAATATGTTGTTGTAATTATATGTAAACTGGAAAAAATCTTCCCGTCCGCTTTCTTTGACTCAATGGAACATTTGATTTTACATTTTCCACATGAAGAAAAATGTAGAGGTCCGATACAGTTTTGATGGATGTACCCATTCAATAGATGCATGGAAAAATTTAAGAAAAAAGTATGTAACAAAGAATCAGTTGAAGGCTCAATTGCTGAATCTTATTTCCAAGAGGAAATTGTTTTTTATTCTCTCATTATTTTGAATCTGAATATCCCTCAAAACAAAATTGTATGGGACAGAATGAGGGGAATTTTGATGATGAAATGGAAAATCAATTATCAGTTTTTAATCATCTAGATCTTGGATTTAGTTGAGTTCATGAACGATGGATTTCAGATGATGAACATCATAGAGCTCATACATATATTCTGCTCAACTGTAAAGAAATTAAATCATTTATAATGTGAGTGATTCTATCAATTATTCTAGAATTTATATTACAGTAAGTAAATTTTTTTTATTTGTAGGTTATATGATAATCATATCAAAAAATAGCTTCCAAAAATTACAGCAGCTGCTCTTGAAGAATGTTGGAAAAAAATCTCAATGGTTTCAAAAACTGGTCACATAAATTATTGATGGTTTAACATATCAATTCACTTTATTAATTATTATATTGATAATTGTTTTACAAATTTTTAGGTGTCTCAATATGCTGATAAAATTGATAAGTGAATGTGTATATTGAGTAACCCACCATCCAAAATGGTTAAATATTATAATGCATATGTGGTGAATGGTTTTCAATTTCATACACGTGCATATGGGGAATAAAAAAAACAATGAACAGTGGAGTTTTCCTGAGAGGATCTCATCATAGAGAATCTAAAGTTTACTTTTATGGAATGTGGGATGAAATTATTGAACTGTGTTATCTAGGAGAAAATTACATTACGATGTTTAAATGTCAGTGGTTGGATACTGAGAGAGGCTTGCGTGTTCATCCGAATCCTGGAATCATTGATATTAAATATAAAAATTTTCTTTCAGTAAATGAATCATTCTTACTGGCCAAACAAGCACATCAAATTTATTACGCAAAGTACCGTGCTACTTTAAGAGATCTAAGTGATTGGTGGAGCATAATAAAAATGAAATCTTGGGAAAATCAGTTTACTCAAAGTGAATATAGTTCCAATGAAGTGCAAGGAATTGAAATTTTTCAAGAGACTACACAAAATCCATATTTTTCACAAAGAGACATGAATATAGATGATGAAACCCCACAATTAAGGGTCAATGATGATGATGATGTTAATAATGTTACAAATGAATTTTAAATGGAAAGAGATGATAAAACTGAAACTCATAAGGATATTGATGATGCCGAGGAGGAATATGAATACATTGACATTTTCAGATATGAAGATGATGATGAAGGTGAACATTGACATAGTTAAATACTGGTTGTAATCATAACTAATATATATCTACATATAATAGTTATTTTTATCTATTTTCTAACAAAAATCATTTTGTGTTTCAGATGGACAATGATCTATTTCGTCAGTTACAGGAGGGTGAGCTACCTTTGGATGAGGAGGATTTGGGATCATCTAACCCTCAGCCTACTAGTAGTTTAGGGGGTATGCAGAGGGGGTGCGGTCTTGCACGACTGATGATTCCTAACCCTATACCCGAGCGACGTCCATGTCTTGTCTTCGATCCATGCACACAAAGGTATGGTAACTTGTGTATTTTAGTTAGCTTTCATTAATTTATTTATATACTAATTGTTTGACTATTTGTTCTTTTTTCACAGTTTTGTGCATATAGCTATTGGAAAGGGGAGTGCTATCTTGTGAAATTATTTTTCACAGCCATGGATCACATGAGAACAAATTCCTGTTGATGCATAGCTCGGTATGTTCGATCATTGGATGGTACATAAATAAATAAAATTTATTTTGAAATTTATTTCCTTAATAACTTGATATTATAAATTATTTGTAGGTTTTATGGTATCCCATCAATTATAGTATGTATGACGCTATCCACATGGCATGGGAGGTGTCTATACGTGACCGTTTTTTTCATTTTTTTCACAATTTGAGAATGACGACCATGAAGAAAGGAGTGGAATTATTTGATGAGTCGTATAGAGCCCACTGACCAGAGTATATTTTATCTCACGTTTGGGATGGATTATGTTTACACTGGTTGGGTGGTGGATTTCAGAGGAAATATTCATTGGGACGACAGAACCAGGGGAGATAGAAGGTGATGTATCGAGCCAGTAGCCTTACATTCAATACGAATAGAGAGCATCTGGTAAGTAATTTTTTTAAATATTTTATATAACTTTAAATATAAAGAGTTTATTTTATATTCATATAGGAAGTCGAGCAGCCCGATATTATGGAGTATGACATTTATTAGAGGATGTACAATGATCCATCCACTAGAGAGATTATAGGTGATCACCAGTGTTAGATTGTGTTCAGTATTATTTCTTTTTCAGTTTTAAAATTAACTACATATAATATTTTCACTATTTTAATTCCAAATTGGAACTGAAGGAGTCATATGAGGCCATGACCTCTTAGACACAGGTTGAGAGTCTGGCTGAGACGGCTGATCAGACTAGTGCCCACCGTTTCGATGAGGCGACATGGATGTAGGCGACCTAGTATGACTTTGAGAAGGGATGAGTAGTTGGTATAAACTCTCATTTGACTCCTAATACTTATTATGGAACTGTTGCGATGTCAGCATCTAGGTCGAGAGGAGCTCATGGAGAGAAATCACCTTCTGGCTCACAGTATCAGGAGAAACTACAAGCTCAGAGTGAGCTTATAGAGAATTTACGTAAGCAGCAGGAAGAGATGCGTCAGCAGCAGCAGCAGTACGAGGAGGAGACACGTCGATGGCAGCAGCATCATCACGAGAAGATGGAGTACATGCACCGTCTTACTCGTAGTTTCGGGATGGAGTTTCCTCCACCATCTCCTCAAGCTCCTCCACCTCCTCTAGAAGACTATCTCTCAGTGACTTTTTTAATGTTAAAAACATTTGAATTCAAAGTTTGTTGTAATATTAACTATTTACAGTTTCTGTCTTTTATATTGGTGCAAATATTTCATAATGTATTTTTTTAATATTTTATTATTTTGTTATATATTATTAGTATTATATTTTTTAATATTTGTTTATTTTAATAATAATACTAATAATATTTTATTATTTTTTTATATTTGTTTGCGAATATTGATAATTTTAATATTTTATATTTTTTTATTTTAATAATATTAATATTATTTTTTAATAAATATTATTAATAATAATAACATTATCATATTATTAGTATTATTTTATTATTAATATTATAATAATATAATTTTTTTTATATTATTAATATTATTGTTATTATTATATAATGTTATATTATTTATATTAATACAATTAATATTGTTATTATTTTCTAATAT
Source organism: Viscum album (assembly GCA_963277665.1). Taxonomy (NCBI): domain Eukaryota; kingdom Viridiplantae; phylum Streptophyta; class Magnoliopsida; order Santalales; family Viscaceae; genus Viscum; species Viscum album. The sequence goes on from OY728128.1 coordinate 843,271,526, forward strand.
TAATTTATAATAATTTTATTGAATATATATATATTTTTATTTTATTAAGTATTTGCAACGAAACCTTTGGTGACGGGAACCCATCGTAAATGGTTTATTTTTTTTAAATAACTATTTGCAATGGGAAAACCGGGCCCGTCGCAAATAGGTTTTTGCAACAGGCCCATCGCAATAGGTTTATTTATATATAATATATATAATCGGAAAACTATTTGCGATGGGTAAATGAGACCATTGCAAACACCATTTTTTTGATTGGACCGTCGCAATAGGTATATATATATATATATTATATATATAATCAGAGAACTATTTGTGATGAGCCCATCGCAAAACAAACTATTTGCGACGCTATTTTATATAATGTGCTATTTGCGATAGGACCCCGTTACAAAAGAGGATTTGCAACAGGATCCCATCACAAATAGCCCGTCAAAAAATACCTTATATTCTAGTAGTGACCTATCTCAAGATCGTTTATGGATACTCGCTAATGGAAATACCCAAATTGAAGTGGAACAACCAAGATCATGATGAATAATGAGATCTAGATTACAAATCTATATCCAAGATAAAATGGAGTTATATCTATCCTAACTTAGATCTAATCCCTTTAAAATAGATAAAAAAACACCCCTCTTCTTCCGAGAAGAGAGATGAGAGTGAGAGGAAACCACACAAGATAAAAAACACATACTGAGAGAGGTGCAGATCCATTAATCAGATCTTCTATTTGTTAAGAACAAAGGTTGTAATTCCTTGGAACCAATCTGAGAGCCTCTAAAATTCATAGGAATCGGTTTAGGTATGATTGGGGGTTATTTGGGATTAATAACAATATCTTTAGTATTTTATTTTAATTTTTTAGGGGTTTAATTTTCCACCTTCATGATTTCTTATACGAGGTACATGGTTTTCCCTAACCATATACATAACCATGTGCCTCCTCCAAGATTTTTCATGATTTGAAAACCTATTCACCAATTATGTGAATCCTCTCTATTTTGGTTTGCATAGTTTTTTGGTCTAGGTGCATAGTTTGGTCAAACCTTGCACGAACTTTTCACTACCCCTCTTCCCTCCAAAATTCTCCAATTTTATCCCAAAAAACTCCCCAATGTAAAACCAAACCAAGATACATTAAAACAAGGGTAAAAGAGTACCTATAAAAAAATCTCTAGGCATCACCAGAAAAGGTCAGGATCTTACATTATAACTCTATCTTTAGCAAAGTTTAACTCTAGAATATTTGCTACCTTTTTCTGTAATACCTAATCATCTTTTTGGGACTCCTTGATCCCCTCAATAATGGATGGTTTAGTAGTTATTTGAGAAATTTAAGATAAATATCATTTCATTATTCCCATTCCCATCCTTTTAATGTTAAATAAGATTATATCCCTTAAAATCTTCATTGTGGATATAGTTGTGTGATCCTTTATACTAAGAGTTTCTGTCACTTTTTTTCTTTCCCAGGATGGTAATGGATTGAATGATCATAATCATTGATTAGTTCTAACCACCTTCATTGACACATATTGATCTCCTTTTGTGTTAATATATACTTGAGGTTTTGTATGATCTATATATATGTCATGCTTCTCCCCATAGAGTTAATGTCACCAAATATTCAGTATGAAGATCACTATAGCCAATTATAGAACATGTGTTGGGTTGTTCTTCTCATGGATCTTAAATTATAAGGAGGCATAAGCTATCAATTTTCATCATCTTTGAGTACCCAAACCAAGTTTTTTTTGATGCATTACTGTAGATCACTAATCCTTCCCTACTAGTGGGTAATGTGAGAAAAGGTGATGTGATAACCTCTTCTTAATCTCTTTAAATTTTTCTTCACATTCATCATTATAGAAAAACTTCACCCCCTTTTGAGTTATCTTGGTTAGTGGGATTGATAATCATGATAAATTTCTCAAAAATCAATGATAACACTTAGATAATTAAAGGAAAATATAGATTTTCATCACAAATATTGGTTTGGGCCATCATTTAATTATGTATTTTTCAAAATTATCCATAGATATCCTTTTGATGGTGATAACATACCCTAGAAAAGATACTTTGTCCATCCCAAATTAAAATTTACTATACTTTACAAATAACTTTTCCTTTCTCAAAGTCTTCAATATGGCATTCAAATATTCATCATGTTCCTCCTTGCTTTTGGAGTATGTAAAAATATCATCTATAAATACTACTTTTTTTTGAGATAATCCCTAAATACTCTATTTATTAAGTCTATGAAGATTACTAGAGAATTAATGAGTAAAAATGGAACCAATATGAAATCTTAGTGCTCGTAACTTCTAAGAAAATTAGTCTTGGGGATATCCTCCTTAATCAACTTAACATGATAATATCCTAGCTAAAGATCTATCTTATAGAAGTGTTGGGATCCAGATATTTGATCTAACATGTTTTAAATCCTTGGAAGAGGATACTTTTTCTTTATCATGATTTTTTTATGTTCACTATAATCAATGTATAGTCACATTAACCCATCCTTCTTTTTTATAAAGTGGACTATTTCACCCCATGGTGAAACACTTGGGCATATAAACCCTTTATCTATATTATCCTATAGTTTATTATAAAACTACTCAAGTTCAATAATGTCTATTCTATATGGAGTGTTGGATATTGGTAAAGCTCCAGGTATAATTTTGATTGAGAAATCAACCGCTCAGCAAGGAGGAAGACCTATAAATTACTCAAAAAACACATCAATGAATTACCTTACAATGGGTATGTCCTCAAGTATTATCTTTTCCTTATTCTCAATCATTTGATCTAGATAAAATTTCTTATGTGGAAATAACATCCATTCTTGTGATAATAATACCAAAGGAGATTCATCCTCCTCCCTTTACTCATATAGAATCAAAGAGATATTTTTAATATGTAGGTTTACTTCTCCTATAAATTTATGATGGATCTATACAAGTAAAGATAATTAATTCTCAGGATAACATAAAATTTCTCAAAAGGGAGTATCACACGGGTTTTTGGGAAATTCAACCCAAAAATTTTGATAGGTTAGGAGTTATATACTTAAGATTCAATAATTTCACAATTTTCCATTTTGACTGATATCTCTACTTCCATGTTTTGTGGTGGTGTTTGAATAGTTCTAATAAACTTATGCGATATGAAAGAATGTATAGAACCATGGATGATAAGACTTCCTTTTCACTATTTCATTATAGTTCTAATCATTTATTTCATCCAAAGTAGACTTAGGGATGATAATTTTCAAACTATTAAACACATTAAAGGGAAAATTTTAAACATTGAGGGGATAAATCATAAATTAAATATATTCCTTAACCTATGAATTTATAGGTTTCAATCTAAGTTATCCAGGATCTATTTTCTAACATAATGTTTTATGGTCATTTTCCCCATTAATAATGGTTCTTAATGGCCTTGAAAATTTACTAAAATATATCCCCTAGGAGTGTTAAACTAGGTGTGTATCAAGTCCTGTTGTCATGCACTTGGTGACAATTGAGTCTAGCATAATGTTCCCTTTTCTAGGTTATTACCCCTAGGTACAACTATTCCAGATCCTCATCCATTTTTATTATCTAGAAAAGGATGTATTTTCTTGGAAACTTAGTAGAAAACATTCTTATAATTTATATATATTTTACTCCTTGATATATTCAATGAATACATAAGAGTAATATTATCAACTTTTATATTTTGATTTCTACCCCTAGGATGCACTAATCCCCATTATTGAAACTTCATAAGCAAAAGAAACCTCTCTCCCCATTTAGGATTAATGAAAAGTGAAAAAAGTGAATATTGTGCAAGGATAAGTAGAATAACTATCCCTTTATCAAGGAATAATTAGAATAAGTTATAAGTTCTCACAAAGTAAGAAATATTATGTAAAATTAATTATCACACAACACCATTAAAATGTAAGAGTCACCTTCAAAATTAAGAAGGGAATGTTCATAAGATAAATCACAATAAGTAAAATAACATCCCATAAGATAATTACCAACTTTGGTAAGGTGTAGTCAAATAATATTCTCACAAAAAATCTTATAATTTCATATAAAAAACTACTCTAGAAAATATAAAGTACCTATATAATAGGTTAACACAGTTATAAATAAACCATGTCCTCTCGATTTCTTGAATTTTTTTTCAATGAAAAGATATAATGAATCAATAAGTGGAATTTATGATCATTTAACATTGATCAAACCCATATTTTGTTTAATATATTCAAATCTACCAGAATTTAAAGATTTTGTAAAAATACCATCAAGCTTATTTTTAGCTTCGCTAAACTCGAGAATAATATTTCCTTTTTGTGTGTGGAATTGAAGGAAGTGGTGTTTTATGTCTATGTGTTTGGATCATGAATCATGTTCTAGGTTATTAGGTAAAGAGATAACTCTTGTGGTATTAAAAAGAATTATATCTTGAGGAAAACTCATTCCAAAATCTATGAGTGTGGGCTACATCCACAAAAATTGAGTGTAAAAACTAATAGCTAACACATATTCAACTTCAATAGTACAAAGTGAAACTGAATATTAATTATTTCTAGTACAAGATACCTAAGCTTCACCAATTAAGTGACTTGTTCCATATATACTCTTCCTATCCATTCTACAACCTTTTAAATAAGCATCAAAATAACTCTTCAAAGTAAACTTGGATCCAAAATTATAAAATAGACTAAGTTTTGAAGTTTATTTACGATAAAAGAAGTCATGTATAACTAACTTAAGATGTAATTTAAACAAATTAAATTGGAATATTTAACACAATCACACATAAAACATAATTTCTAATAGCCTAGTATTCAAGTAAAGTAATTTTCTAACCATCCCTCTAAATAATTTCAGATCAACCAATTTATCGGATTCATATAGATCAAGTTTACAGGAGGTATCTACTAGTGTACTAATACTAGAATCATTTTCAAAACCAAAATGTTTAAGTAAATATTTTATACACTTATATTGAGTTGAATTTTTTCCTTTTGGTCTCTGATTTATTTGGAAGACAAATAAGTAGTTAAGTTCACCCATCATACTCATCTTAAATCCACATTTCATAACTTCTAAAAAACTTTCTGCAATTTTTTTGGGTTTATCAAAAAATAAATTCATCAAAATATATTTTTATAAGGATGGTATCATTAAAAAGTTTCTTTATAAAAATAGTATTATATTATATTACTTTAAGTAATTTTTTTAAAGTAAGAATCTGGATAATCTATCATACCAGGATCACAAGGATTATTTAAGTCCATAAAGTTCTTTGGTAAGTCTAAATACATGTTTTGGGAAATTTATATCTTAAAAACTATGAGGTTTTTTAATATAAACTTCCTCTTGAGCATATCTGTTAAGAAATAAAATATTTACACCCATTTGAAATAGAGTGAAGATAAAATGATTTGTGAAGGATAATAAAATTTAGACGGATTCAAGTCTAGCTATTAGAGAAAAAGGTTTCTCTATAGTCTATGCCATATTCTTCATTATAACCCTTATCAACTAGTATTTCCTTGTTTGAGAAAATTTTCCCTTATCATCACACTAATTTATAGAGACCTACTTGACTCCTATAACTAGAAAATCCTCCTAGAATTCAACCAAAGTTCAAACTTTATTCCATTAAAACCGATTAAGCTCCCTTGCATAAGAATTATCCAAATTTCCTCACCCAACACATAATATAATATTTTAGGTTCAACTTGAGAAAATAATTCATGATGAACACATTCATTTTTTAAGGAAATTATTGTTCTTAACTAATTGAAGCACATCAATAATAATATTATAATAAGGTTGGTTATATAAAATTATTTTATTTCTAGGTAAAATAAAATGTTGTTTCTCATCTATTAGTGGATTAAATTCTTTTATTCTAGATTTAGAGTTTTTTGATGGATATGGTTCAAATTTTAGTAATAAAATAGGAGGGTTTTCAAAAACACAATCCATATTTTTTTTCATAATCCATATGTTTTAAATTCATAAAATGGTTGGCCTCATCAAACTTAACAAGAATAGTTTCTTCTATAACACGTGTCCATCTATTTAAAACATGATAAGCCTTAATAGTAGTCTGTAACCAAGAAAAATACCTTCATCATATTTTATATCAAATATATATAAATTATCTTTAGTATTAAATATTAATGCATTGAATCTGAAAACATTGAAGTAATTAATTTTAGGCTTCCCACTATTCGACAATTTATAGTGTTTTGTTTTAAAATGGGTGAAGTAAAACTCAATTTATAGTATATCATTGAGAACTAAAAAATTCAACCCAAAAATACTCAGCAACATAATATTAACACAAAAATGTTTGGAAAATTTCTTGAATGGTTTAACTACACCATTAAATTACACTATTTTGTTGTGGAGTTCTTGGTGAAAATAAATTATGAGTAATAACTTGTTCACTATAAAATATTTCAAAAGAATAATTTACAACTTATTCACCATGATTAATCCTTATAGTGAAAATTGGAATGTTTTTTAAATTTTCAATAAGATCATAAAACCTTTTTAAAATATGAGAGTTCTTCTGACTTAAGAGCTAAAAAATAAATCCAAGTATACCTGGTATAACCATTAACTAGTACATACACACAATGTTTTCCTTTGACACTTCTAGTTTGTGTATAACTAAAAATATCCATGTACACTATCTATAAAGTTTCATATGTTAATATTTCTTAAGGAATCTTAAAGCATGACTATGTTTCTTAGCATATTGGTATGGATCAAATACTCTAAAATAATTAAACTTAAGTTTCATTAGAGTCCTCTCTTAAATTTTTTAGCTAAAGTATGAACATTTCAGTGTCCTAGACTCCTATTCCAAAGAAAATATTTATCCTTAACTACACAAAGGGATGAAAAATTATAAAAACTAAGGTCATCTTGGTCAATAGTGTATACATTATTGTTCCTATCAGAAAATAACATGTAGAAACCTTATAAACTTATGATGGTACATTTATTATTCCCAAAATTCATAGAGTAAATATGATCACATAAAAAACTCATGCTATTAAGATTGTGCTTATGTATTGAAACAAAAATTATATTCAAAATCAAAGACATAACAAGAAATTAAACATCACCAATTTTGATAAATTTTCCTTCTGTTGTCTCCAAATGTAACACATACACCCTATACTTTCGACAAGTTTTGGAAGTTGGAATTGTTTACCATAATGCTACTAGAACAATCACTATCCATGTCCCAAGTATTTAACCCATCGGTACTCATAATTTTCTCCTAAAAAAGATAAGGTTAAAAGTTTCAAACCCAAAATTTCTTGGATTTGTTAATATTAGTAAACAAAAATTTTGTAACCCACATCTATCCAACTCTAAAATTTTAAAAAACCACTAGTTCTTTGTAAATATAATCCCTAAGTGTTCCTAATAATTGAGAATTATAAAAATAACACTATTTTTTCCACTATAATTCCATTAGAGGTTTAAAATTGAAATATTCACTTTCTAGAACAAAATAGTTTTCCTAAAAATGTGACTTTCCGGAAGTAAATCCTATTCTCAAAGTCATAAAAGTTGATTTAAAATATCTTAAAATATTTTCAAAGTTATTATTGGAATTAAAATTAGAAATAATCTTTTTCAAACTAATAATCCTGGACTTTAGTTTCACAACTAAGTTACAAAAATGATGAGTTGAAAAATTAATATATTTATCATCTAATTTAGAAGTGTGTTTATAAATACTATCATTTTATTTAGAAAGATATTCCATATTCAAATCATAGTATTTCATCAACCTTTTTTTATCTAGGTATTTCATATATCTAAACATTTATTCAAATGATAGAGAATTATCCACATTATCCAAAGAAAAAGGTTAGGTAGGACTTAAATAAAAAGTAGTAAGAGACTATACAATTAACTTTAACTTAAAGAAAATTTAATTATATATATTTTTATTATAAAAAATTGTAATTTTACATCTATCATATTTATTATCTGATGAAATATTAGAAGAAAAATTACCTTTACTTGTGTTTTAGGTGAATATAACTTTCAAAAATTTTCGTCTCTTTCCTCTTTGAAGTTCTTTTAGGATTTAAATTCTTCTTTTGAGACTTATAAAATATGTTTGAATGAGAAATAACTTCTTACACTCATAACATGTAACTTTTGTGAAGTCATTCTCCTAATTTTATTTCCCATCCTTCCAAGGGACTTTCTTAAAGTACTTCTTTTTAATGATTCAGTTCATGAATATTGCAAGTTGAAAAAGTCCACCTTCAATAACATCCAAAAAAATACTATCCAAATGGTATTTATAACTTCTATTCTTAGAAGTAATAGAATTAATAAAATTAAAATGAAAAGTTAAAGTACCATATTTTTAAGTGAACACAACCATGTTTTTCTATTTCCCTTTCTCATCATCTCTTTTTAGTCTACTCGAATATTTCATAAGAGTTCCAATCAAATCATCAAAAATATGATTTGTTAGATGATTAATGTAATTCATAGCTATTCACTTGGATTACCATTATTTCAAAATAATTTCAGTGATTTTCTTCACAAGTTGATCATCATTGATCTATTTCTCACCAAGTGACCAAAGCCTATTCAAAGTGTTCATAAACCTCTGGTGAATTTGAGCCATTGATTCTCCTGGAATAACATAAAAATATTGATAGTATATGTGAATCATAACTCTTATGTTTTAAAGAAATTTAGATATTCTAAAGATTGTATTTTATACATTTCTTTAAATTTCAATCACTATCTCACGAGAAAAAATCATACTTTATATGTTCCATCTCATTGATAATAACAAAGTTTTCCAAAACTTGTAATTAGATTGAAATTTATATTTTTATTCTCAATAAAATAATGATATATTTATCCACAATATTTTAATTTATGGTCATTATCAAAAATTATCTGCACCCATATTAATTATAAAGGTATTCAATCAATCTCTCTAGTTTTCATAGTCATCACTATCAAATATCAGTGGCCATGACATATTAAAATTATCTATTTTTTTGATTGGTATCCTTACAATAATGAAATGAGAAATATCCTTCCTATACTACACATTAATGTAAGAAAATAAAAAATATCTCAAATAAAAAAGTAAGAGAAATTTTTGAAAGATAAATACGTAATCTCTGATACTTGTTAAGTCAATAAGGTTTCTTTATGAATTTTCCATTCCTTTATGTTTTGAAAATCACAAACACTTTATCTTAAGACAAATTGTTTTTCCCTAAGGATTATTTTCACAAGAAAAATTTCCCTTCTCTAAGGAAATTTTTATCCTTACCTCTGTTTTCATTATTTCTTTTTATAATATCTCTTATTCAAACTCATTTTATTACTAAGTCTAAAATTTTAATTCTTTTGTAAAACCTTAGAATATTATAATTTATTGGATATAGAGTGTTCTGTTTTCAGATTATGAATTCTCTGAAATTCAGACTCTAAATTCCCTGAAATTGAAACTCCAAATTCTTTTAAATTTAGACTCCGAATTCTCTGAAATTCAGATTCTGAATTCTCTAAAATTCAGATTCCGAATTCTCTGAAATTTAGACTCTGAATTCTCTGAAATTTAGATTATGAATTCTATGAAATTCATATTCTAAATTTCTCAGAATTCAGACTCATAATTGCTCTAAATTCAGACTCCTAATTCTTCAGAATTCCAACTCTGAATTCCTCAGAATTCAGACTTTGAATTCATCAGAATTTAGACTCCCAATTCCTCAGAATTCTGACACCGAATTGCTCAGAATTCAAAATCCTAATTCCTCAAAATTCAGACTCTGAATTCCTCAAAATATATATTCCATATTAATTGGAATTCAGACTCCAAAATATATAGAATTAAGATTCCAAATTCTTTGAAAATACAATATCCAAATGTCCATGTTATATAGACTCATAATGTTTATTTGGTTTGAATCCAAATTCTATTTTTCCTTAGAATCCAAAAAATATACCTGGTTAAGCAACTTCATTTTCCTAACACATGTTATTATTATGAAATGATTTCATGTAATATATTTCTAACTAACTGTTGGTTTATTTAAATATGTATAGGTCCCTCTGAGATTCAAGAAAAAATATGATCGTTGGAGGAGGGAGCCAACCATTGGAGTTTTTTCCGATAATTAGGAGCTCATTTGAACAAACTAAAAAGAGATGAAAAATCTATTTATTGACATAGAGATTACATGATTTGAAGTAATTTCTAAAGATAGAAAGACTCTCATGCTTTGTGCATACTGGACATCTTATTCAGCTTGCTTCATGTGACTCCGATTGTTGTTGTATACAATCGAGGACTTCCAGGGATAGGAAGACAGAGGTGTCGACTACCTTAAAGTTTGAGGACTTCTGGGGATAGGAAGACAGAGGTGCTGACTACCTTAAAGTTCAAGAGTTTTTGGGGATAACCAGACAAATTCTGATATTCCAATCGAGGGATTACCCTGGTGTGGGTAAGAAAAACTTTCTTGAAAGTATAAATCAAGGGACATTTATCCAAGGTTGTTGGATACCCTAATATTTGGGTTAAAATATTTCCTACTTGTTAATTTTTTTATTTAAAGTCTTATTTCCAATGAATTTTGATAAAAGAAGAAATTATAAATTTCTTATAATTTCTTGTACTTTTTTATACTCTGATAAATAAGATTCTATACGTTTTAAGGTAGAATATTTCCTAAGTAAACTTTTCCTAAGTTTCTTTCTAGTACCATATTTCCGGAACCTAATCAAGTTTTTCTCATATAACTATTTTAGGGTTTGTGAATATACCTTGTTTAACTTTGTTAAACATAGTTTTCCTTAAGGTTAAAAATGAATGTTTTTAAACCTATAATTCACCCCCTCTTGTAATTGAGAATCTACATTATTTATTTCGATCCTACAATACCAAGTATTTTCATTGTATGAAAACATATTGAGTCTTCAAGAGGGGGGGAGATTGAAGTAATAGAAAAACTAACAAATTTTCACCCACTCTAGGAAGTTAAATGTTCAGAAGATACAACATTAAAAAAAAGTATATTAAAGTAAAAAGAAATCTAATATATAGTGGAAATTAAACAAACAGAAGTTGAAAAAATCAACTGATAAAGGCACCACAATTTGAATTTAAATCAATATGATCAAGATGAAACAAACATATCATGATGGATAATAATAAAAATACTATTATAAAGGATTTTTATTATTAAAAAACTCATATTAAGGGAATTCTTCCCTTTTATCCCAAAGAGATGGGAGGTTTGATAACCAGAACCAAGGTATCCAAGTTTTACATAAGAAAATTAATTGGATAAACCCATCAGAATCTAAAATTTATTCACTAATAACTTCTTCAAAAGAAGTGATGATATAATAAATCTCTATCTCTAAGGTCCTCTCGAGTCAGAAATGATTGGAAACAAGTCCAAGTACCCTAGAATTTGTCAAAAAAACCATTTTAAAGAAAAAATATTCCGCACCTAAAATCTCATCGATCTCAATGATTAAAATTAGAAAAATTACAAAATAAAAACTAAGAGATTTTATAATTAATCCTCACACATAAAAGAAATTATAAAATCAAACTAAAAAATATTAAAAATGAGAACTCTCAAATCATTGAGATAATGAACAATTATAATTAATTTATTTTAGTACTTTGCAATATATTTTTAATAGTTACCATTACCTGAATTCCTCAATTCAATTTACATTCATATGTATAAAAACCTACAATGGTAACAACTACAAACTTCGAGAATGGTTATAACAACATCCAAAACAATAATATCTTCCTATTAATTAAATTCAGCCCAACATGTCAAAATTTTAGAATTTGGATAGATCTCTTTAGTTCACCAGAACATAAAAAAAAAGTTAAGTATAGATAAAAATAGAATATAAAACTTCTTAATGTTAGTGCAAAAACAAAATGAAGTGTATTGTGATTTTCAAAATAAAATACACAAAAGATTTATTTGACTCAAAAATTTATTTATCCTTAACTCCCATTTAATAATATCTAAATGAAAAATTGATCTTAGAAAACCAATTCACCCCTTTCAACTGATCAAAAAAATAATCTCTCCTTGGAAGTGTATAGTGGATTTCATCATCACTTAATTCAATTTTAAATAAATTATGCACTATCTCAAGATTCCATCTACCTTCTTTTCCAACCATACTTGAATGAACCATGATGAAAAAATATAAATAATAAAACCTTATTGTAACAAATTTTAATTTGGATTCTAAATTCCAAAAATCTCCATGGGTTTTATATGACAAAATTCCATAATAATAGGAGAAGAATGTGGATATAGCTCTATCAAAAACTCAATTTACCGCATCATAAGTAAGCTCATAACCTCTTTTTGGAACACATCAATATAATCACTTACATATCGGTGAAATTTATCTATCCTCACTTTGGATGCACTAAGTATCGAACTCACTAACTAAGATATAATAGTCAACATATCAATATATATCTACTATAAACAAAAATCTATTTCCTAAAAAACACCACTCCATCACTTTCCAAACTAGAAAAAATTCCTCTCCACCTATAATAATTGATACAATTTTGTATATAATACAACCAATAAATCTATAAGACAATGTCATAGGGTCATATCCATAACAAAAATATGTTTCTATGTAATCAATATTTCCCCAAAACTAGATCACAAACCCATTCCTCATCCAACCTTATCCATACTCCCATTGGATTAATGTACTCTAATAGTCTCTAAATACTCTATACCATAAGATCTAACCCATACAATAGGGAATGGGTGATAAAAGAATGTGAGACACTAGAATCAATCAAAAAGGATATATGAGTGGAGTAAATGAAAATCATACCTTTAACCACTTCAATCCCCACCACTTTTTGAAATTCTATAACTTGGAGTTGGCCAATGGAAACTCCTCCACCTCACTGCCCCAACCACCTATCTCCATCTCCTCTTTGGACATATCTCTACTGAGATCCACCATAATTTACTCTTCCGATAGCTCATTGTTCTAGTTTTCCTAATGGTTATATATACTTTAGTTTCTATGAAAACTTCTAATGAGTAGGTCGATGGGGTGGTATATCAACATTCACACACTAATCATGATTCCTATTCCTACTATAAAAATATGATCATATATACTTGTGGTAGCCATACTACTATAATAGAAATATAAAAATCCTTGAGTCCCACTATATGGAAACATACTTCCCATAATAGATAAATTAGATCACATTGGAAGCTAACTCCCATGACCTTTCTTAAAAATCAGTTGCTTTTAAAATCATGAACTTCCACCTTTAGCTCTACTCTAAGATTCAAACTACTGTGTACTCTCTATAAAGGATCCCATTCTTGTAAAAAAATTGTCCTCCATATCATCATTTTCTAATATCACCATGAAATATCTTGGATAAAAGATTCCCATATACCTTTGAATATCAATCCCCAAATGTCATGACCCGTCCCCCAGGGCCCGTTCCATGACATACCCCAAGACTGCCTCCTGAAGGCCAGGGGTTGGAGAATAGCGCCGAAGGAATCAACCTACAAGTGGGAGGCATTTTCCTGAGTACCTATACACATATACACACAACCATGTCCCAAATCTAGAAAAGTAAATAAGAATGCCACTATAAATAACCACTAAGTACAAGTAAAACTAAAAGTCAAATGGGCCAGAATACAAACCCAATAAAAGACTAACTGGAAAATAAGAAAGTATTAAAAAAACATTGGATATCCATCCGCTGAAAACCCCACTTGATGGGTTAGTACAAAGTATCTACTGAAAGCCGTAGAAGTACGTTCTGTCTAACTGGTCTCACTGGGCACCACCAGGTCTTGGGCCACCGAGTCCTTCGTCAAGGTGGCGATCATCTTCACCAGACACAACACGTGTGGACGAAGCCCGTGTAGGGGTGAGTAACAAAATACTCTGTAGGGACCCCAAAACAACAAAGGGATGACCACAAATCAATCCACAACCAAACCAAAAATCTTTATCACTAATAAAGATCACAAATCATGAAAGATCACACCAGGTATATTCTAGAGTAGGAAAGTAGAACCATTAGTCACATCATCAAACACCATGGGTTGTTGGATAACTCCTCCTCAATGAGTACAGTGGGCCTACCGGGTCACAAAAGCCGCTTCCCACTAACCTTTGGACTGCTGTGGTACTCATCCCTGATGAGTACCCTGTGTATGCTGGGTCATATAGAATCTACTTCCCATTGTGGGCATGCCAGGTCACAATGAATCCGCTTTCCACTAATCTATGGTCATTCTGAGGTACTACTCCTATCGAGTACCATGGGTTTGCCGGGTCACACAGAAGCTGCTCTCCACCATGGACCTTTCGAGTCTCATATAAGCCACTTACCACTGGGCCATAGTATCCAATCCACATAGGGTCACTTGTCGATAGTCTTTAGGTCTCATCCAACCATAGAGTTTCCACATGCAGCACGCTTGATCTTGGGAGAACTAATCCCCAAGACATTTGTCGAATTAAAAATTCCCTTAAATATTTTATAGAGTATGCACAAAGATCCTCCTCATTGAATGAGTTTTAACACTACAAACGAATCATCAATCAGACTCCTGGTTTGCAAGATATTGATGTTTTTTTCAAAAAGGGGCTGGTTGGGTTCAGGTCCGATCCGACTCAGACAGACCGACCCGACTCGGCTGGACCGACCCGACCTGACTTTGCCCGAGGTCCACTGACCTGAACTGGGTCCATTGACATGACCCGGACCCAGCCCGGCGTAGGTCTGATCCATTGAGCCACAGGTCTGGTCCGCCAAAGGCAGATCAGTTTGGTCTGGCCGGGACGTGGCTGGATGCCACATCTGGCACCCCTTCTCAACCCACGATCGATGCGGGGACGTTTCCTCCCACATCAGTAAAGAGGATGCAGTTTCTTCTACACATCTGGCCAACCCGACCAAGATTCCCACATGAGGTCGAAGACCGTGTGCCTCCGAGAAGTGTGATCCACGACTGTGGGCCGCTCCACCAGTCGCTGGTACAACCGCCTGTCCTATTTCTCCACCGTGGCTCGGGATGGCTGCGGTGGTCCTCCCGGTGCACCATCGTGGTGCACCTCTACCCACTTGAAGCCACCGCTACCAGTCGTTGGTTCCACTACTGGTCACCGGTTCCACCACCTACGTGCTGAAAGAATATTCTGCGAACAATCGGGTCCGCTTCGGTAGTCCGTTCATCACACCGCTTGCACCTATGACCTCTGTGGGGTATCACCTTCCCTATTAAGGGATTGAAATTTCCTTTCCCCCATTTAAAACATTCTTCAACCAATAATGAACAAGGAGGAGGGGGGTTGGGCCTTGTTCATGTCATCCCACTCCCTCCGCGTTTGATGCTTAAAACATGGGAGGCTTGGGTATGATGTTCCATCAATAATAATTCAATCCTAAAAAGAAAACCCAATAAACTTCACCCTCCTGCAATAACAGAAGATTTATGGATCAACCTATTCATGGGTTGATTCGCATTCATCGTTTAAAATGAAGAACAAGGAAAACATAAACCAAAAGAACCCCTAACTCAAAGTTGTTCGATGTTGAGGCAGTCCATCCTCAAAGGTTTAAGAAGTCGAAGGCATTCATTGCTTCTCATATCCATACTTAAAGGTTTGTCAAAGTTTTTAACATTCCACTGACATTCTTCATTCTTCATTGGAGAGTAATTCCACCATAGGTTCGTCAGAAAATCCCTAGGGTTTCATTATCAACTCTCTAACACATTAGTTTAATAAAAAGGAAACATGTTGCAGCGTTTCTGTTATTATGCAATGTTGCATCATTATGCTTGCACAAACGATCCATTAAGGAGCTTCCATTAATGAGCCTCATCGCCACACCATAGCGCTGCTGTCTACCGCACAACTATGTGAAAGAAAATAGAATAACTTTTTATGTTATTTTATTATTTTTCAAAAATGTCCAAAAAATTAACCTTTTTTTCCGACCCTTGACTTCTAAAGTTAAGTCATTTCTAGGAAAAGACGGTGTTCCGAGTTCAATGGTTCCCTTTAACCTTTGATCCGAGTACCAGTTCAAAAGTTAGAAAACCCACTCAAACATTTACTTAAGTGAACTTAAAAAAAGTTCAAAATTACATTCTGGGCTCACTAGGCCTCAGAATCGCATGCCGTCAAATCATGTGGTCTAGAAATAGTTACATATAATTTAAAAAAATATACGGAAATTTCGGGACATTACATTCTCCCCACCTTAGGGTTTTATGTCCTCAAAATCCAAAAAATTCTAATCAAACAAATGGGGGTACTGATCACGAATCGGAGCCTCCCGCTCCCATGTGCTCTCATAGAGATTCCCATGATTCCACCAAACACACACCAAAGGAATCAACCATCCATGAGGGACCCGCTCCTATTGATCCTCTATCTATACTTGGAACTCCACAAACGTCTCCCTATCATCAATTTCTAGCTTTAACTAGTCTATAACGTGCGATAGATCATGCACATACCTCCTCAGCTGCGACACATGGAAAACAAAATTCACTCGGTGCATCTGTGGGGGAAGAGCAAGATGGTACACCAACTCTGCTGAGAATCTGGAAAGGTCCGATAAACCTTAGAGATAACTTTCCACCCCAGCCAAATCTCCACAATCCTCATCAGGGTGAGACCTAAAGGAAAACATGGTCTCCCTCCTCAAACTCCAAGGGACTCCATCTCCGATCGACATACAATTTCTGCCTGCTCTGTGAAATCCTCATCCACTCCTGGATGATCTGTACCTTCTCAGTGGTATCCCATACCAACTCTGGACCCATGAGTGCTGACTCTCCTGGGTTTTTCCAACATAGATTTGATATGTATGGACACCTGTACAAGGCCTCAAACGATTCCATTCCAATGGTGGAGTGATGGATATTGTTGTGTGAAAGCTCCACTAGTGGTAGGTGGTCCTCCCAACTGAGACCAAAATCAAGTACACAAGCACAAAACATGTATTCCAAGGTTTTTATGGTATGCTCTATCTGAACATCTATCTGGGGGTAAAAGATGTGATCAAGCGAATCTGAGTCCCAGAAACCTCCTACAACCCCTTCTACAATAGAGATGTAAAATGTGCATCATGGTCTGAGACGATTGTCGAAGGCACCCCATGTAGCCGCACTATCTCCTGGACGTAGATGAATCCCAATCCCTCTACCAATCCCTACTCTCAGATGGGTAGGAAGTGAGATGACTTGGTGAGTCGGTCAATAATCACCCAGATATAATTGTGGCCCCTAGATGTGTATGGTAACCCCATCATGAAATCTATGGAGATACCATCCCACTTCCATTTCGGTACCTTAAGTGTTTATGCCAAGACTGTTGGGACTTGATGCTTAGCCTTCACTTGCTGACAAGTGAGGCATCATGAAATGAACCCTGCCACCACTTTCTTCATCCCTGGCCACCAGTACTGATGTCAAATTTCATAGTACATCTTCTCCACACCAGGATGTACCGCCAAAGGGGATGCATGAAACTCCCTCAACACCTCCTCTCATAACTTCACTGGTACCACAGTGCGTCCCCAAAAAAGGATTATGTGCTCCACACCTATCAAAAATCAACCAGGAGCTTGTCCTAATGATATTTGAGCACATCAGGCCTCTCAATAAAAATCCATAAGATGTGCCACCCTAACTCACTGTAAGAGTGGGGAAGTGAAAATCATTGACTGGAGGTAAGATACTCCATCATTATCTATGAAGGATATCTGCATCGCAGCTAGCTGCTCTGTCGCCTCACTCAACAGCTGTAAACCAGACCTCTTACTGAGTGCATCTTCCACCACATTCCCCTTCCCAGGAGTATAGACTATCTCAAAGTCATAGTCCTGGAGGAACTCCAGCCATCGACGCTATCTCAAATTCTGGTCCTTCTATGAGAATATATACCTAAAACTCTTGTGGTCGAAGTAGATGGTAAACCATTCACCCATCAAGTAGTGTCACCACATTTCAAGGAAAAGACCATTTCTGCTAACTCCAGGTCATGGGCCGCATAGTCCTATTCATGTTCCCTCAAATTCCATGAGCCATAGGCAATCACCGCTCATTCCTACATCAAGACATAACCCAGTCCGGTCTTTGATGCATCGTAGAAAACTACATACCCAACGCTCTATTCTGGTAGTCTCAAGATGGGGACACTCATTAGTCGCTACCTCAACTCCTCAAAACTCTGCTGGCACTTATCCATCCACACGAAGGGATATCCCTTCCGTGTCAAGGCTGATAAAGGTGACACTAATTTGTAAAAGATGTGCACTAACCTTCGATAGTATCCTTCCAACCCCAAGAAACTCTACACCTCAATCACAATCCTATGTGGCTCCCAAGAAAGCACTGCCTATATCTTCACTGGATCCACTACAACCATCGACTCTGAGATGATGTGTCCTAGAAAGTGGACCTCCTGAATCCAGAACTAGAACTTAGAGAGATTACCGTAAAGCTGGTTCTATTGGAGCGTATCCAGGACTATCCGCAGGTGTGTAGCGTGATCCTCCTCCGACACCGAGTACAACAATATATCATCAATGAAGACCACCATGAAATGGTTGAGGTAAGGATGGAAGATCCTATTCATGAGTCCCATAAACACTATTGGGGAATTGGTCATGTAGAAGGGAATCAACAAGAACTCATAGTGGACATACCAACATCTGGAGGTTGTCTTCGGTACGTCTTCATATTGTACCCGAAGCTGATGATAGCCTGATGTAAGGTCGATCATCAAGAACCACTATGCTCCCTTCATATATTTGAAGAGGTCATAAATCCTTTGTAGTAAATACTTGTTCTTCACGGTCACCTGGTTCAGGTGCCGAAAGTACACACATAGCCTCAAGATCCCGTCTGCCTTCTTGGAAAACAACACTAGGGCTACCCATGGTGAAACAATAGGCCTTACGAACCCTTTCTCCTATAAGTCCTCTAGCTGTTCCCTCAATTCACGAAGCTCCACGGGAGCCATCCGATACACCAGTGTGGATATCGGTGCCATACCTAGGTATAAATCAATGAAAAAGTCTACATACCAACAAGGAGGTAGTCCAGGAACATCCTTAGAAAATACATCCTCATACTCATCCACCAATACATGAAATATTATAGTCCTCTCATCCACCGCACTGAGGGTGAGGCTAGCCATCTGGTGAGTGATTGACTGCACTCTCCTCTAAGAAAGTCCATCCTATGATTTTAAGGTTCCCTTCTCATTGGTAAAGGAAAAACTGGTCCCATTATCGTGGAAACACCACACTTTGTACCTAAAACAGTAGATCTGAGCATGGACTGTGGATAACCAGTCCATATCCAAGATGACATTGTAAGGCTTCGATGATGCTTCTAGGAGATCCTAGCCATAGCTCTCCCATCCTAGAGTAATCTCACATTTCCAAAACTAGTGTGTAATCATAGAATCCTCTCTCTTAGGAGTATCTAATCATAAGGATCAAGCCAAAGACTCCACCAAAATCTTCGAGCCTCGAACGAGGTCTATGGAAAGGAAAGAGAAACCGGCACTTATGTCTATAAGAACTATGGCTAAGGTGGATAAGACACAAATAATACCTCTAATCATCTCTAGAGCACCGTGGTCATGGGCCTCCATCGCCTGAAGCTGGCCTCGCCCCTATCCGCTGGCTCCCTGAGCCTGTGGTGGACCACCTAGGGGTAGTGGGGGTAGCACCTAGAACCGTCATCCACAACCTGCCGCTCGGCCTGCTCCCCTGCCACGCCCACCACCCTACGTACCTCCTCGCTCGAACCTCTACCTATTCTTTGGTGGTCCCTCCACCACTTGCTGATCATCTGTGTGGAGGGCCGGGTAGTCACAAGCCATGTCTCCCTGCCCGCCGCACATGAAGCATAGCCTGGTTCCCTATTGACTCCCTCTACTCTAGGAGCCACGAACTACCGACCCTGTGTCCTGGGGTTTCCCCCTAAAATACCTAGCCCACTTGGGCCCCTGTGTTTGCTACCTACTGCTTAATATTGAAGACTCTTCTTCCTGAGGTATGCTGGTGGCTCCAGCTGTCATTTACTACTCTTCTAGGAAGCGCTCCACAAGAAGGGCTCGCTGTAGCACTCCAGCCTGAGTGGGGATGCTAAGAGACACCATGGATGCCATGATATCCTATACGAGACCCTACTAAAAGGTCCGGGACCTAAATAAAGGGTCTTGTACCATTTATGTGGAGTAGAAAGAGAGGTTTGTAAACCTCATAGAGTACCCTGTCACCAACATACTGCCCTGCTGCAGGTGAATCAGCTCTTGTATGCACACAGAACACAAGGTTGTTGGGAAAAAATCCTCCCAGAAAATCTTCTCGAAGTCTACCCAAGAGAGGGTCACGTCATCATGCGTCTGGATAGTCAAGCTCCACCATATCCTAGCCAAGCCCTGCAGAAGGATCGCAGCCAATATCTCCATCTAGTCAAGCGATGTCCTCACTAAGAGGAATACCCATGTCACTACCTCCAGCCAGTCCTTAGCGACCTGAGGATCTATCTCTCCCATGAACCTGGGAGGTATCTATCTCTAAAAATCATGCTAGGAACTAAGCCTACGCACGTCCTCTACTAGTACCTCCGACAGTAACTACTGATCAATAGGTGGTGGCAACACTGGTGCACCACCTGGAAGGGCCATCTCTAGGACTGGTCCCTAAATCGACGCCTCATTGCTAGGTGAGATGTCCACCCGATCACGTATTGGAAGCCTAGATGGATGTTTGTGTAGAGGCATCCTAAAATATATCAAGATATACCACATTCATAAGATTATACCTGGTGAGTTGACTCTTATTCAAGAAAATCATTAGAAGACACTTATGCAACTAGTGTTTTCATGTATAGAGCTGAAAAGAAGAATTCAAGGTCCTAGTGTATGGATACTTTGTCCACAGCACCAACACTAGACTCCCCGAATTTGAAAGTCGAACTCAAAACATTTAACACTGTTTCTTCAAAACAAAATAACAGACTCTCAATCTCTGAGGTAGAACCTACCTTTGATACCACTTTGTCACGACCCGTCCCCCAAGGCCCGTGCCGTGACATACCCCAAGATAGCCTTCCGAAGGCCTAGGGTTGGAGACTAGCACCGAAGGCATCAACCTACAAGTGGGAGGCATTTTACTGAGTACCTGTACACACGCACACACAACCACGCCCCAAAGATGGAAAATTAAACAAGAATGACACTATAAATAACCACTGAGTACAAGTACAACTGAAATTCAAATGGGTCAGAATACAAACCCAACAAAAGACTTACTATAAAACAGGAAAGTAAAAAAGGAACACTAGATATCCATCTGCTGAAAACCCAAAATGATGGGTCAGTATAGAGTATATGTTGGAATCCATAGAAGTACTTCCCATCTTTCTGGTCTCACTGGGCACCATGGGGTCCTAGGCCACCGAGTCCTCCGTCAAGGCAGTGGTCATCTGTACCAGATAGAACACCTACAAGCGAAGCCTGTGCAGGGGTGAGTAACAAAATACTCAGTAGGGACCCCAAAACAACAAAGTAAAGACCACAAATCAATCCACAACCAAACCAAAAATCATGATCACCAAGCATGATCACAAATCAAGACATCTCACACCATGTATATTCTAGAGTAGGAAAGTAGAACCATTAGTCACATCGCCGAACACCATGGGCTACTGGAGAACTCCTCCTTAATGAGTACAATGGGCTTTCCAGGTCAGACAAAATTCACTTCTTAATAACCTTAGGACTGTTGTGGTACTCATCCCTGATGAGTACCGTGGGTATACTGGCTCACACAGAAGCCTCTCCCCACCATGGGAATGTTAGGTCACACAGAATATGTTTCCCACTAATCTATGGCTATACTAAGGTACTCCTCTTGTCGAGTACTATGAGTCTACCGGGTAACACAGAATCTGCTTCCCACTGGTCTATAGTATCCGATCCATACAGGGTTTCTTGTCAGTAGTCTCTAGGTCTCATCCAACCATAGGGTTTCCACACATATCACACTTAATCTCAAGAGAACCGCTTCCCAAGCCATTCATCAAATTCAAACTTCCATTAAATCCTCCTTATATTATTCCAAAAGACATGCCTTGTCACGAGGGTTCCAATGCCCCAAACGACTCTTCAATCAGACGCCCAATTTTGAAGACATTGATGTTTTTTCAAAAAGGGGGTGATTAGGTCCGGGTCCGACCCAACCCGACCTAGGTTCCACCAACTCGAATCGGGTATGCTAACCCAACCCGGACCTAGCCCGTCCTGGGTTCGGTATGTTGGGCCGTGGGTTCGACCCGCTGGTCTGCTTTTTCCACCAAAGGTGGACTAGTTTGGTCTATCCGGGACGCGGATGGAAGTTGTATCTAGCACCCCTGCTCGCCCCGTGGTTGACGTGGGGCCATTGCCTCCCACCACGGTCAAGTGACCACGGTTGCTGCTACACGGTCGGTCGAGATTCCAGCACGCGGTTAAAGACCGCGTGCCTTCGAGAAGTATGACCCATAGTTGTGGGCTGCGTCCACCTCCACCGGCCGCCTGCATAGCTGGTGGTCCTGTTGCTCCACTATGGCCTAGCCTAGACATGGTGGTTCTCCAGGTACGCCATCGTGGCGCGTCTCCACCCACCCGTGACCACCGCTGCGGGCCGCTGCAGTAGGGATAATACTTTGCGAACCACCAGGTCCACTCCAATGGTCCGTTCTTCATGCTGCTTGTGCCCAATGCCTCCACGGGGTGTGACCTTCCCTGTGAAGGCCTCGAAATTACCTTGCTACCATTTCGAACATTTTTCAACCAAGAATGCACAAGGTGGAGGGGGGTCAAGCCTTGTTCGTGTCAGCCCACGCCCTCTGTGTTAGAAGTTTAAAACATGGGAGGCTTGGGTATGATATTTCATCAACAATAATTCAATCTAGAAAAGAAAACCCAAGAAACATCACCCTACCACAAGAATGGATGATCCATAGATCAATCTGTTCATGGGTTGATCCGCGTTCATAATTTAAAATGATGAATGGGGAAATCATAAAACAAAACAACCCCTACCTCGAAGTAGTTTGATGTTGAGGTGGTTCGCCCGTGAAGGTTCAAGAAGTCAAAGGCATTCATTGCTTCCAGAATCTGTTCTTCAAGGTGCGTCAATGTTTTTAACGTTCTGCTGACGTTCATTTTTATTTTTTGGAGAGGAAGTACGCCATAGGTTTTTTAGAGAATCCCCAGGGTTTCATTCTCAACTCTCCAATGCGTTAGTTTAATAAAAAGGAAACACGTCGCAACATTTTTGTTACACTGCAACATTGCATCATTACACTTTCACAAACAATCCATTAAGGAGCTTCCATTAATGAGCCCCGTCATCGCACCGCAACATTTTCATCCGCCTCTCAATAGTGCGAAATAAAATAAAATAACTTTTTATGTTATTTTATTATTTTCTGAAAATTCAAAAAATTAACTTTTTTGTCCGTCCCTTGCCAGTCGAAGTTAAGTTATTTCCAAGAAAAATATAGTATTATGAGTTCAATTGTGCCCTTGTATTTTTGATATGATAACCAGTTAAAAATTTAGAGAAACCCGCTCACATGTTTACTTAAGTAAACTTAAAAGGGTTCAAAATTCCATTCCGGGCTCACCGGGCCTCAGAAACACGTGTCGTCAAAGCATGTGGTCTCAAAATAATTCCATAAAATTTAAAAAAAAATTATACAAAAATTATGGGACATTTCACTAAATACATCTATAAATGATGAGTTATCAACTTATCATAAATCATAAAATTAGGTAAATATCACATCAACTCAATAAACCATGCATCAAACCATCGAATAAAAGATATTCCCTAATGTATCTACATCATTTATTACTTCCTATTGGGACTCAGAGTATCCAATAAGAACTATTTCATAAAAACCAATGAAACTAATTGTATTCAATCATATCCAAATTAAGATCTCCTAAGAAAAACATCTACCATTGATGTGTTGAACCTTGTAACAAACTCACTACTGATAGAAAATAGTTCTTATATCCTATTTTTATTAGCTAAAAATCTATCTCAACCACCTCTAACCAATTATAAATATTATAAATGGAAATAGACCCATCACACTTCGATAAAATTTTCTTCTAGAACTCACTGATGGTTTCCTTCCAATCCTATCCATATTTTGGTTCTACTCTCTAATGCACAAACTCAGGTGCTTCCTATACCACCCCATATCGAACCTCAAGTTGGCATTGTAAAACCAGTATAACTACAAAAATAAAACCTAGACTCATCCCAAGGAAATATAATCGAGAAAATTCTATCTACACTACCATATTAGCCACATCTAATCATATATCTATACTATTAATCCCTTATATGGACAATAAATACAAGCACAAAAAAATCCCAATAATAATTAAATATAACTACAAGATATATGAATCCATACCTATTAGGATACCCTACTATCAACATACTATTACTTAAGTATTGATCCATAGGTTATATATTCCATTCATAGATCATAGGGACCCTTTCGGGTCAATATGGTATCTTTGGTCTACTATAAATACTATGTTTATGTAATACTACTACATTACCACCCATTAAATCCACACCAGTTCCAACTCTAAACTCCATCCTATAAACACTCAATTTGATACCATTTTACCATGAAATCCCCCCCACTAGGAATCCAATTGCGATGGAATCAAGTCAGAGTGTGACCTTCGAAACCTGCCTTCAATAGGATCTGGTTTGGAGACTAGTACCAAGGGCATAATATCATACATTTATGGAATAAATTACCCTTTATTAAAGAAAACTCCACAACACCATAGATAATATAAAAAAAATTATCAACCAACACAGATGAATATTAACTACAATTGCATGTTATGCTATATAAATTTGGAAATAGAGGCTAATACCCACAAAAATTTCAACTCCTATATAACTTAGTAATTATATAATGAAACCCCCTCTACCAATAATTCTCCCATGTCCAAAGCTAATTCCTCCCACATCCATCATCACCAATCCACACCCAAGTTGTTTTCCACCCCCAGAGTCCTCACTATAGTATCTTATCCACTATATAACTATCCACCTATAGATAACCCACTAAGATATCCATCATCACCATAATGTAGTTATCCACCCTTATAAAACTCATTAATATATCACTATTTATTAGTTGTACCACTATCCACCTATTAGGACTCTCAATGGTTTTCTGAGTGTCTACCCTCGAGGACTCTCTCAAATACAAACTATATATGTTGGGAAGCTATCCAAACTTGAGGAATCTCACTATAATACTTGGGAATATCCCCTCCTTAACTTATATTCTCATCACTAAAAATTATATACCCTCAATTACATTGCTTTGGAAGTTGTCCACCCTCAATGTCTCTATCTATATTATTCATTATCCACCCTTAGGGACTCTCCCCTCCTCCACTTGTGTCATCATTTCCACACATAAAATACAATATGGATTTCCATATCATCCAAAACAACATTTCATCATCCTTATCATCATCACTACACATCACAACCATTTTAACACCACTATCATACATCATAAATGGATTCACACCACTATCATTCATTTATTCACCCACCCAATCCAATACACACTCAAAGGTACTAGGTTATATAATCACACAATATAGATATACTAAGATTAATTTTAATCCTACCATAGTTCAAATCCTAGGGAGAATAACCACACTTCGTCATTTTATATCCGTTTCATATCCACACCTCCAACTCTTCACACTATAGATGTTATATAGGGTTTATATTAGATATGAGTGCCACCACCACTATCATTTCACCCCCAAAACTATACATATCAATACCATTAGGATGAATAAACCCTACCACATATGGCACGATATCCTAACTTTATGGGTCAACCCAATAGAAATCACCCCAACCCTATATGTCTCACTGGCATAAAAGTCCTCCAACTCCAGAATGTGGCACAAATACATGAGTACATGGCATAGAACCATGTAAAAAATTTACACTTTATCCCATATCCTTCACCAAAACTTATATATATTTTATCAAGAGTGGAATTTCACATGTTCCTAATTGGCATGACCCATGCCAAAGTTCATAAATTTTATCCTTCTGCCTCAAAAATTATTTTTTAAAAATTTTCACTATTCTGGGATCTATCTTTTACAATAGGACTTAAAAATATTCCATAAATATATATAACCAATTATCAAAAATAATTTTCCTCCATAAGAAATTATAAATAATTAACATATGAATTAAAATCAATATTCAATAATAATTTCATCAATTCACATTCACATCCACCACTCATAAATTTCCACCTATAATAGCATATATTCTATAATCATAGAAGTATATTTCCAATAATTTTCCATAAAACTTGACCATAAATTAACAACTTCAATAATAATAATATATCAATTTCATTATCTATCTAATTTAAATTATTAAATAAGAAGAATTACTCCAAAAATCAACATTCATCAATCTTCCCAATTTAATTTTATCATATAATCATTCCTTCAGAATATTATGAATTATCCACCCAAATGGAATAAATGAGCATAGTATATTCACAAGGATTATATAAAATATGAGAATTCAAGTCACCCACCTTGAATCCATGATGAATACCATATCTTAGTCCTTTGATGATCGACACTGAACATTCATTCACAATACCATTAATCACTACATTATGATTTTATGACACACACGATTTTGACAAAGAAATTATTTTTACCACAATAGAGAAAATAAATAGATAGAGATAATTCTAGGGGAATAACCATTATGACCAAATGAATTACCCCTTCCATTGATTTAACCCATTCAATAATTCCACCTTTTACTTCTCACACTCTCTCCCCTTTTATTATCTAATTCATTTATCATAAATCCACATTTAATCCACTAATAAGTCATGACAACCCATAAAATATCTAGCTTAAAATTCCTTTAGAATATCCATCTCACCACCAATGTAGGAAAAAATCTCAAATCAAAATTATTTTTTTTATAAAAAAATCCATAAATCATGAATTACATAAATAAATAAATAATTATAAAATTTCACCGCTACTCAATTATTAATGGGTAAATATCATCAACTTAGAAAATTATTAAACCTCCATCCATGGGTAAACATCACAGTATAAATCCAATAAAAAAATAAAAATTTCATTCTGAGAACTAAAAAATTACCATTTTAACCTTAGCTTAAAAACCATAAAAAACCAACTACCAAAACTTCAAAAAAATGGGTATCTATATAGATATTGATATTGATAAAGATATTGAGATGAATATTGTGTTTATATTTATATTTTTATGATATTTGATTGGTGATGTGTACTTATCATCCATTACACTACCACCACCTAAGATTTGAGGCCATGGATAACCAAAAAAAGTGGGAGATAAGGATTATTAGATGAAAATATAGTCTATTTATAGCTATTACTCATAAATACATGATAATATTTAGGATTTGGATATATAATATTTCAAATTAGGGGTTAAAATGAGATAACTAGTTGGAGTTGGTATGTGGGGGATATTCTTTTTAGTTGTTACTAATTTTTAATTATGTGAGTTACATATATATAAAGACTATTTATGGTGTGGGTTCTTGTGGTGAAATATGGGTAGACTCTAGAATCTTATTTAATATTATTCAGTCTTGTATCATTATCTCAAAAAATACATTAGTATACTTTATACACATTGACACATGTTGATCCAGGTAAGGAACCAACTTAGTATGTTTACACTCAACCTTATTCTATATATACAGTTTTTTAGATTACTAGGAGTATGTTGGTGGAGGAATTGGTCATTGAGGTATTTAAGAACCCCTTATCTATTGGATGTAGACATTGGGGTTATACCTAGTATCATTTCCTTTTAGGGGGAGTCCCAATATATAGAGAACATGAAAATATTGAAGTTATTATATCAAGGTAAATTTGTAAGTATGATATATAAACATTCAAGATATGATAATAATTTATAAAAATAAGCATCAATAATAATGATATATATAAGTAAATTATGAATATGAGCATTATAACAGTGTGGTTAGGGCTAATTAGTAAGACCTCATGTGACAAACATACCCACTAATTCATTATATTGTAATTGGTATGACTTGAAACAATTACCTTATATATAGTATCTATAGAAATGAATCATTATTGACTGTATTATAGGGTTATATAATTCTGATCCTACCCACCTCATATCATGTCCAAAACTTAGTGAAATATTGAAAGTAAATACATGCATGAGTGTATAACATACAATTTTCATAACACATGATCAAAAATAAAGATTAACCAATGAGGAAGGGAAATTTGTGTCTGTTTAGAGAATCCCATATCAAGGAGCGATATTATATAAATAATATTACTCTTTAATCCTTAAGGTAGTCATAGTGAATGAAATCATGACACAAGATAATGACATGGAATCATATCAGTTTAAAGGATTCATATGAATGGTTTGAAATGTAAATCATGGATAAAGATACATCTAAATATGATAATTAAATTATTGTATCTTTTGTTAATAGATTATGAAAAGTTAATAAGTAATTTGAAGAAATTTCTTATAAAATTTCCCAAGGAGTGTCCTGTGAAGTTTCATTAGGAGTTTCCTATGGAGATTCTTATAGAGTTTCATATTTAACTCAGAAAATGATTTACTGATCTTCAAGGTACCAAATATCATGAAGGTTTTCATGATACTGGCTAAGTTTTTGAAAATGGGAGAAGTTGTAAAAGCATGAATTCTGTCATGAAGTTTCTGGATAGACAATTTGTACATAGTTTAAGTTAAAAAGTTGAAGTTTCAAGATATACAATGTTCAATGATTTGAAGTGATAAAGTTTATGTATGAATTTTATTAGAACAATACCATAAAACATAGTATGATCAGACTAAGAAAGATATGATAGATACTTTTTTACTCTAACAGAATAAGAGTTCATCAGTCCATCAAATTGACATGTGTGAAAAAAATTAGACAGGGAGAGATTGTGATCAACAAAGTTCCAATGAAAAAAATATTCAAATTCCATCAGATGAAAATTTTCAATGTGGTTTAGGAAAATTAATCTATGAAGTATACAAGACTGAGTTGATCAGACAGAAGGAAATCATAAAAAGAAGATCTAAACAAAATCTGAATGGAAAAAGATGTTATTACGAAGGAATCATATAGATTTACACCGCATAGAGGATTTTATGAACTTCAAAAAACCATTTAAATTAATTATATGTGATGGTGATGAGATTTTATTTCAATGCTCATAAATCTTTCCAAGATTTAAGGAAGGTTGAAGAGATTTTTGAAACTGAGTTTTAAGGAAACTTCAAGAATGTTCTACAAGATTTAAAGGTTGTATAATGAAGTTTAGTAGGGTGAGAAAATTAAAATTTCAAAATTTGAGAGCCTGTTATTTCTCTTGAATTTTTAGAGGAAGTATTCATATTTAAAGGTATGTATGGAATAGTTTATGGTGTTTCTAATATTTTTTTATTGAGTGAAAGTGATAAAGTTTTAGTAGTGTGAGTTTCTAACCAAGGGATCTCTTAGTTGAGGAAGTAGAAGTATTGGACAAAGATAGAATACAAAGGCACATCAGAAAGAAGTGAATCAAACTGAGGCATATCAAATAGACGCATACTAGGTGAAGTATGAGTTGTATTGGATATAATCATACTCAATAGAGTGGTACCAAAAAGAGAATTTCTGGTAAAGGTTTTGTGATCTATTTTCAATTTTTTTTATTTTTTTAGCATGGTAGGATAAACAAACTTTGTAACTGGTGGGGTCTAGTATAATTACCTACTGGGAGATAGAAAGATCTTGATAGGAGTCATATGAAATTTATTAACTTTACTATATAGTGATTTTTTTTGGACCAATGGGAGTCTACAAGAAAAGGACATAGTCACCCACATTGGGGAGAACCTTGTTAAAACTTATGTGCCTTAAATTAATTTATTATCTTTGTATATGAGTAAGTTTGACGTATAAAGCTTAGAGGATCACAGATCTAACAATTATCAGGGGTTAATTTCAAGATAAATGAAACTATAAAAGATCACCATTGATTCAATCCCCCATTCTTAGTGGTCTACACATTCATAGGAACTTTGACTGGTATTAGAGTCTGGTTTCCTCTATTGGATCTATAAGTTGTTCCTAGTTGTTTTTCATTGATTTACATTAAGTAAATACATCCATAAGTTGAAGAAAAATTTTCTATCAAAGATAATGAAGTTATTCCTAATATAAAGTTAATAAAATATCCTCTAATTTTTGGAAATATTGAAGTATCATCCAAATTTGTAAAGATAATTGGAATAAGATCAATAGAAGCTATTTTAGTTTTTAAAATAAGAAAAGGTGGACACAAAATTAAAATTTTCATAAAACTTATAAAATTTGAGTTCACCTAAATATGTTTCACTTGAAGAATATTGTTCCAGAAGTGGTTAATTTCATGGAAGTTGGAGGATGATGGCTACCATATAGAGATTTTCATAGTGATATATTTGAATAGAAATAAAACAAACTAAATATAAAAATGATAATAAGATAGACTGTGATCTGATTTTAGGGAGTAATATGTGTTGTGAGAATCTTATATTCACTGAAAAAATCCTTGAGCAACACCCACCACCATCACTGAAGAATTTTGAAAAATATGGAAGATAAAGATACTGCAATGATGAGATGAAACACTATAGGATATGGTTGAATCTAACGTTTGATGAAGATTTAAAAAAGTAGAGCATGTATGTTTTTTTGGAACATGTTACCATATAAATACTATCAGAATTAGATAATCCAATTAAATCCAAGATTATATTACTATACAAAGAAGATGATATTCTTAGATAAATATCACACAAGAAAATTACATATGATAAATATAGTGATTCTACATAAAATAAAATATTATTCACAAAAATAGAGGTTTCACATTTGGATTCAATGAAAGATGACTATAACAAATGTTTTGAAAAAAGTATGCAAATGTGTCCCATCAGATGTTTTTTTTACTACTATATGCAAAGGGGACACCCTATGAACATATGATTTCAGTAGAAAACAACAATAAGTTCATTGGAAGAAGTGGAAAATGGAAAATTGACAGATCACTAAGAAATCATAGCATGTAGAAGTGTACAACACTTGAATATATACCTGAAGGAAGTAGTTTGATCCCATAGAAGTATAATTATCTAGAAGGAGTCAGAAAAAATATATAAAAAAATTAATTAAAGAAAAATTTAGTGAATACATGGATTCCAAAAGTTGAAATAATTAAGTGAGAATGTGATGCATCTTCATACATAATAATAGAAGCTTGGAAGAATATGAAATGACCGATGATGTTACAACAACATAATGGAAGATGGAAATTTTGAAATTAGCACCTACATTGTGATATGAAAGTATGTTTATTTTGGAAAACTAAAAAAAGATCAAAAAAATATGATCCTATGATCAAAATAAAATCATGATGAATAATAAATAAAACGAAGAAGCACTTTCATGATTCCTTGAGTTTTCTTAGAAACATCGATTACATTCAGCCACTGGATGATGAATATGGAAAAAAGAATTTTCATGCCAATTTTCCGTGAAAATCTATATCTAATTA
Source organism: Viscum album (assembly GCA_963277665.1). Lineage (NCBI taxonomy): Eukaryota > Viridiplantae > Streptophyta > Magnoliopsida > Santalales > Viscaceae > Viscum > Viscum album. The sequence continues at coordinate 843,303,385 of OY728128.1, forward strand.
TTAGAAGAACTGAGAATTAGATAGAAATAAATATACTAAGTTGTTCAGACATATGTAATTGGTTTATTGAAAATAAATAATCACCAGATAAAGATCATGAATAGACAAAATGTGGATCCACAACGCTTCAAGGACATTAACGAACAGAGTGGTTCAGTATGTTTACCAAACAAAGGATAAGGAACATTGAGTCCATCCTCTCTTAATAAGGATATGTGTTTCTTAATATAGATCTTCACTAAAGGTCATGAACATGTGATATTTTTTACAGAGTATATGCAATAAAACAACCATATTTAACATATCCAATGAAATATATTCTTATTGCATCTAATAAGAGGACATATAGTGAAGCCCAAATTATGTCAGTTCGATATATAATGCCTGTAAATTGAAACTAAAATTATCAAAATAAGTTAATTTGAATGAGATTAATGGATAGTGGATTATTAGGCTAAGTGAAATGGATAAATAAATTCAAAAATTAAATAATTGAGAATAACTAAGTGGAATATAGAGGCTGTTCGATCTTACTAGAACACATGGGGGATCTGGTGAAGATCTATCATAAGGAGAAAACTTAGATTATTTGGAAAATTATATCTAATCACTATTGGAATAAATTTTATCCATTTATCATAAGATTAGGTATTTAATTTCTATAATAAGTGAATCATGTAATATGCAAGTTAAATTTCATGGAAGCAATGGTATAATGATTTGAATGAACTTATTTTTCATAGGATCCCAAAGTCATGATTCTCCAAAAAATATTTAAATATGATTATATTGGTACTTTTAATTACAGTATGATCATGAAATGAATATATAGTCACATGAAGATTTACCGGTAGAAATATAAATTGAATGTAACCATTATAAGCAATATATTACAATGTAAGGAGATATTTCCAAATTATGTTTCTATGTGAAGAATAATAGTAGATTAATAATGTTATTAATATTTTCATAACTTATTATATACTACCTCTACTAATTTTATATGAAAATTTCATAATTTTTGTGAAATATTAATGTTTAAATATTAAATATAATTTTAGAGAACTATTTGAATTCATCCAGATTAAAGTCTATTTAATGTTTTAATAATAAATCTCACCCTAATTATCCAAATTGAATTATTTTTTTAGAGTTACTTACTCAAAATAAAACATTTAATTAGAAAGAACCTTTATCCAAATCGTCCATTTGGAGGGTCATATGGTCCACACAAGAAGACCCAAAGAATATGTGATGAAACCGGACTGTCCATGATGATTGAGTTATTGGTCTAAATAAAGAATCCAAAATTTTATGAAACTACACCATATGTTCTTAATTATCCAAAAGAATCATGGATAAAAATTTTAAGGTCCAACTACACGAACAGGGGGCCCAACTGATGCTTTGAAGTCTAGACCACCATTCTGTCCAGGAATTAAAATTCAGACACCATTGATGACATTTCTCATGATCTAGTCATCAAATCAAGCTGAGATTTTTCAGTGTGAAATAAGAGATATATTTTTATGAATTTTTTGAATTAATAATTCATATTTGAAGGCATATTCCTATTCAAAAATCCATTCACATTTCGGCCATTGAAAAATCATGGATAGAAATGGACCGTTTAACATTGTTTATAAACACTGCCATAACTTTGGCTCCATAAGTCCAAATACCTCCACATTTTGAGAGTAGTCGGAAAAAATTATAATATAAAACTTTGAAGAATAATATATATCGATATTAGGATATATGGATATCCAAATTGGCAATGAAAGTCGAGGGTCATATTTGGAATGCAAACAGTCCACCTCCTTGGGCTATAAATACAACCCTCTCTTCTCTTTGCATGGAGTTGGCATTTCAGAATAGAGGAGAATCAATTGTAACGACCAAGGCTCTTCAAAATTCCTGGGAGGACATTCCAAAATCAAGTTTTCACCTGAGAGACCCTTACTTATTTCTTTTATTTCATTTACTTTTGCGTTTTTCTTCATTTGTAATATTATAAGGTTTTGTTTTTGTAATTCTATTTTAGTGAAAGTTTATTATTCATATTATGTTTTAATAATCCAACCTATGTTATTAAATATTAATTATCTTAAAATATTTGAAATCAATTTGAAACCCATTCCCTTATTTTTCTTCCTCATTCAATCAAAATTCTATTTTTTAATTCTCATCACCGTTTTTGTGTATGTGTTCGGCGTTCAACTCTTTTCTTATCCCATTATTTTTCTTGTATTATTAACTCATAATAATAAAAATAATAAACCATATTTCTAATCATCTTAATGGATGAGTAAATATACCATTGGGTTGAGTCAAAATTTAGGGATGTTAAGTGATTGAGAGTATTTTCTCGATGAGTATTATTTAATTTAACATTGTTTATGTTGGACTTAACATGTCATGTATTAATGACATATTTTTTTTAACATATGGATTCCATGGATTATTGTAACCATAAATACACTACCAAAATAAAGTACTGACTAATATTAGAATCCTAGTTAAGTTATGGCTTGGATTAAAACCTTAACACTTAGAAATTCCAATCAACGTCAACTTGTGACATGGGTGTTAATTTAATACAATATAAAAAAAGGATCAAGGATATCACAATCTTAACTACCTAATTGAACTATTAATCCAACGAGCTTGTACCCAAGTTGGAAGGGCTCCTTCTTGGCATCCAAGAGACCCAGGTTCAAAAAACGGGTGGAGGTGAATTTCTGGGTACTGTAGCAGTTACGGTTTGGTACTGTAGCATCTGGAACTATTTATCTGATTTGGGCCTTCGAGACACCGGTTTGGGCCTATGGGTCTCAAGTGCCTTTAGGTTATCAAAGTACTTCGGGCCACAGGGCCTTCAGGCCACATAGACCATGGAATAGCCCAGTTCACACAAAACAAGCCCCAGAAGAGGATCAGAGCAACAAGACTAGCAGCCACCAGAAGCAGAGCTAACCGGATTGGAAGAATGAGAGGGTATGGAAGCCACTATCAGGAGAAGGAACCATGCAACTTTCTATGGGGCAATGCTAGCCGATCAGAAATGCAAGGTGGGGAGATAGGTGATCAATGATGCAGAAGCTGGGGAAGTGCAGTTCAAGTGGGCTGGGCCTATGGGTCATGTATTGGGCATGGTGTGCCTCTGGGCCTTCAGGTTATGTATTGCGGGTCAGTCAGGCCTTGTGCCTTGGGCCTACGGGTCATGTACAGGTTCCCCTTCAACCCTTAAAATGGGTATTATCCATAATAAAATAAAAAAGAAGGCCTTCGGTCCATTAGGGCTAATGGTACCATTAAAGGATCAATGAAGGCTCTCTTGAAAACCTCATCAAAATGTAAAGTGACATCATTTTTGAGCAACCGAGTGAGTGGGAGGGAAATCCTACTGAAGTTATGGAGGAATCGCTGATAGAAGCCTGCATGACCGAGGAATGAATAGATGTCTCGAACAATGGTGGGTTTAGGAAGTTATTGAATCACTTCAGTTTTGGTAGGATCAACTTCAATAACCTCTTGTGAAACTATATTCCCTAGAAAAATTCCATTTGCAACCATGAAGTGACATTTTTCAAAATTTAACACAAGGTTACACTTGACACACTTTTGAAGGACTAGAGAGAGTAAATTCAACCAAGATTAAAATGACTCACCATAAATAGTATATTCATCCATGAATACTTCCATGCAGTGTTCAATGAATTCAGAAAAGATACTCATCATACACCTTTGGAATATTTCAAGAGCATTTCAAAGGCCAAAAGGAATTCTCCTATATACATATATTCCAAAGGGGAAAGTAAAAGTAGTATTTTCTTTGTCCTGAGGTGTGATTGGGATTTGGAAGTAGCCGATGTATCCATAAAGAAAGCAATAGTGTGACTTTACAACTAATCGTTCTATCATCTGATCAAGGAATGGAAGAGGGTAGTGATATTTTCTTGTTTCAACATTCAATTTCCTATAATTGATGCACACACACCATTTTTTCTTCACTCGAGTTGTGACTACCTCCCCATGTTCATTTGTGACAATAGTTATCGCACCCTTCTTAGGTAAAACTTGAATTGGACTAACCCATTCACTATCATAAATTAGTTTGATAATACCAGCTTAAAGAAGCTTGGTGATCTCTTCCCTAACTACCTCAAGTATGAGTGGATTGAGTCTTCTTTGTGGTTGTATAATTGGTTTGGATGATTCCTCAAGATGGATGTGATGCATGAAAAGGGCAGGGTTGATTCACGGTATGTCATCTAGGATCCAACCTAAGGCCATTTTATTTTCCTCTAACACCTAAAAAAGTTTGGACTCTATAGTTTCAGTAAGTGAAGAAAATATAATGACAGGATAAGAGTGATCATGGAAAAGGAATAAATATTTTAGGTGTGCAGGAAGAAGTTTCAGATCAGTCTCATCTTTCATTTGTGGGTTAGAAAAATCAGGAATGGAGGAAGGGATTTCAGTTGCTTCAAATTCATTTTCCCTAATACTGTCCAATGTGGACCAGTAGAAATCAGAGTTGATGTGGGATTCAAGAGAGTTTTCAAGATCCTCTAGATTGATAGAGTCTATTAATGAGTGGTCCACATCAACTTCACCATTTATAACTTGGTTAATCATGGTGCAGATTTCATAAGACCTGATATCATTAGAACATGATGAACATGATATAATGAGGTTCAATTGACTCTCAAAAGTGTCCTTAAAATCATGGACTGAGAATGCAGAGTGATCCTCAGATGGGTATCACATGGATTGGAAAATGTTTAACTTGACCAGTTGGTCACCAAATTCCATGGAAACGATGACTAAATTGACATCAATCTTAGTTATCACTATCATTAGGAATGGTCTTCCTAGAATTAAGGGAGATCTAGAAGAGTTAGTCTCACCTTCCATGTCAAGGAAATAGAAATCAGCAGGGAAGATAAGATCATTAACCCGGACAAGGACATCCTCAATTATTCCCTCAGGACTGGCTATGCTTCGATTGGCTAACTGAATGACAACACCCATTGGGTGCAAGGGACCAAGACCAAGGTTGGATAATATGGATTTAGTCATGACATTTATTGAGGATTCTAGGTCTATGAGTTCATCATCGAAGTTGTAACTTCCAATTTGGCATGGAACCATAAAGGTCCCTAGATCTTTTCACTTTATGGGAATAGATAGCTGGGTGGAAAAATTTTCAAAGGTCCTAAGTTGCCTCTTGTGGGTGCACAATTCCTTAACAAACTTGGCATACTTAGGGATTTTTTTATGGAATCTAAGAGGGGTATGTTGACTTCAACATGTCTAAACATGTCAAGCATTTCAGGATTGGGTTCAAAGGAATTATTTGGTTTATAAATGGATTGAGGAAAATGAATTAGGTTCCTAAGTGGAATAGAAGGAGGTGAGGGAATGGATTCATATTCCTTTTCAGGTTTCTTTTTCTTTTCATTTTCTAAGTCAACATTTAAAGGGGAGTTGAAGGACTCATCATGAGTCATAGAAAGTTTCTTTCCCGATATAAGTGAAATTGCACTTACATTACCCTTGGGGTTGGGTAATTGTTGAGCTAGGAGTTGGGAAGAATTTTATTATTGTTGTTGGATCAGGTGGGATTCAAGTTAACCAATTTGGGTTTCAATGTTTTTGAGGCTGGAACGGGTGAAGGAGGAAAGATCTTCCACTGCACTTTCCCATGGTTTCTTGGAATAAGAGACTTGTCCCAGATTGGGATTACCTTGATTTTGGTTCTTGGGAAAGATATTGTATTGGTTTGGGAATTGGGAAGGCTCACTAGGATAGTGGAATCCAGGAGGAGGAAGAGGAGTATTGATCCTTTGAGGATGAGGAACAAAAGGGTAAGGTTGTTGGAAGTTACCAAAACTTTGACCATATTGGAATTGGTTTGGATTTTGAGTAGGTAATTGAGTGGGATAAGAAATGGGATTACCATAACTCAAGCCTTGGTTGAAGGTAGAAGATAAGGGCTCAAAGTGGGGTTGATTGAAGTTTTGAATGAACCGACCTGATTGTTGAGGGTTGTTATTTCTATGAGCATATGCTACATTGATCTCCATTGGTTCGGATGAATCAAATGGATCCTCTTTAAGTTGTGGACATGTGTCAGTTGGATGAGATGGGGAGCTAAAGATTCCATAGTTCTTGATAGGTCTAGGGAAAAAAGTTTGTGGAGAAGATGAGGTTGGGGCTTTGGCAGCCACAACTAGTTGTCACCCAAGACTTGTAAGTTCACTCATCCACTCTATCATCTAGTTCAGCTCTATCGACTGACTATCTTGGGGTTGTTTGACTTGATCATGTTCTCAAGTATGGAATTGTTGTGTGTTTTAATCCATGTTACTTATGAGATCTCTTAAATCTGTAGGAGTTTTATCAACAAGAGGACCACCACTTGTGACATCAATGAGGGTTCTATCTATATCCAATAACCCCTCATAGAAGTATTGGATCAATATTTGGTCAGGGATTTGGTGATGTGGATAGGTTTCCATAATCTTTTTGAACCTATCCCAATACTCATGGAGTGATTCATTATGGAATTGATGGATACCACTAATTTCATTTCTGATGGAAGTAGTACAAGAAGAAGGAAATAATTTCTCTATGAAAAGTCGTTTTATGTCAATCCATGAGTTTATGGAACCCGGAGGGAGGTAGTAAATCCATGACTTATTAGTGTCAACTAGGGAGAAATGAAATTCTTAGAGTTTTATTTGTTCCTCAGAAACCCCTTGAGGCTTCATGGTAGAGCACACCACTTGGAACTCTTTAAGATGAAGATTTGGATCCTCACCGGATAGCCTGTGGAAATGAGGAAGAAGATGAATCAAACCCGATTTGAGTTAGAAGTGAGCCTCTATGTTTGGTTATTTAATACTAAGGGTTTGGTAATTCATATCAGAGGTAAAAATTTATTTAAGGGTTTTTCCCTAGGATTATCCATATCTAATTCAATTGGTTGTACACAGACTGGTTCTTGAATGATTTGATTATCCCTAATGTTCCTCCCAATTTGGAGAATATTTATCTCTATTTCAGGGTCAAAAAAATCCGAGGTATTGTTTAGGAGAATAAGGTTCATTCAAAGAGATTTTGGAAGAAAGAGGAAGATGTGTTTTTCTTTGTGTTTTCTTTTCATTTTTTTAATTTTGTTTAATTTTGTTTTTTTACAATAACTAGATTGTAACGACTAATTAATTGCAACCTCCCCATAAAAGGGGCCATTTGAAAGCATGGAATATTGTCTCCTATCAACCATTCATGGTTTTTGTGCTCTAATAATGTGTATATAATCACTCGGGTCGAATCCTCGGTGATGATACCTTTTAATAGTCAATTGTTTTTTGTTGATTGTATTTTGATTGGGAGGGTTTGTTTGTAGATCTTAAATGAAGTGATTAATGGTTGGTGTTTGATTTTAAAATTTGATAAATATTGGGGTGAGTTCATCATTAGGTATTTAAGCTTGTGATATCCTTGAGCCTTGATTTATATTACATTAAATTAACACCCATGTCACAAGTTGACGTTGATTGGAATTCTTAAGTGTTAAGGCCTTAATCTAAGACTTAGATTAACTAGGATTATAATATAACTCATTACTTGATTGTGGTAGTGTATTTATGGTTCCAATAATCTATGTAATCCATACGTTAAACAAAATATGTCATTAATCCATGACATGTTATGTCCAACATACACACTGTTAAATTAAAGAATACTCATCGAGTAAATAATCTCAATCACTTAACATACCTAAATTTTGACTAACCCAAATGGTAGATTTACTCATCCATTAAGATGATTAAAAATATGGTTGATTATTTTTATGATTACGAGTTAATAAGATAAGAAAAATAATGGGATAAGAAAAGAGTTGTGCGCCGAATACACACACACAAACGGTGACGAGATTTAAAAAAAAATATAATTTCAATTTAATGAAGAAGAAAAATAAGGGAAGGGTTTTCAACTTGATTTAAAATATTTTAATAGCATTAATATTTAGTAACATATGGTGGATGATTAAAATATAATATTAATAATAAAATTTCACTAAAATAGAATTACAAAAACAAAACCTTACAAGATTACAAATGAAGAAAAATGAAAAAGTAAATGAAATGAAAGAGAGGAGTTAGGGTCTCTCAGGTGAAAACTTGAGTTTGGAATCTCCTCCCAGGCCTTTGGAAGAGCCTTTTTCTTTCCAATTGATCCTCCTCAATTCTGAAATTCTAACTCCATGCAAGGAGAAGAGGGGGTTGTATTTATAGCCCAAGGAGGTGGAATGTTTGCATTCCAAATATGTCCCTCCACTTGCATCACCAATGTAACACCCCGAGATTTTATGAAGAATATTATTTTAATTTAGTTTATGTATTGTGTTGTACGCTACACTGAAGAGAGATTTCACTACACGCAACCCTGACCTGGCTTGCATTACATGCAATCGCAACCTTCCTCGATAGCGTGTGTTGTACGCAATACCGGGATTCACTAAACAACGATATATGGTTATAATATTATCACGAACTAGCCGTTATGAATATTATTAACTAAATTTTGAATTTTATAACATTATTATTCATCTTAATCATTTTCTAGAACATGGTATGAGAATAAAATAAATTTTTCGGGTAAAGTAAGTATTTTTCAAAAAATGCAGTTTTTCTACCTTTTGATGGCACACCCACCTTAAATCTTGTTTTTGACATGTATATAAGTACAATTTGACAAAATAAAATTCTTCTTTGGAATCAGGATATAAAAATTTTCTTTGGATAAATTTTTGATATTATTCTGATAACTTTCATATTTTAATGAATAGTAAAAACACGCTATATTTTAACTAAAAACAAATTTTTTTCATCGTAATAATTTATATGGTTAGATTATCTTTTTAATTGGTTTTAAAGTGTAATTAGAATATATTTTTACCATTTAATCCAATTTTTTTCATTGGAATTAATTTCACATTGAAATTGGATATAAACAAGTATCAATCTTTTGATTGTTTTTATTTCTTAAAATCACGCTATTTGTTTTGATAAGGGGAATTAAATTTAAAATTAATTAATTCCACTTATATGATATGAATTTTTCAAAATAGACATCAATTTTGAATTCGGAATATCAAATAATTCTTAGGCTGAATTTTTGGTATTTTTCTGAAAAACTTCAATTTTTGATGAATAGTGAAACCACTTAGTGGTAGTTAAAAAACTGACTTTTTTTTTTAATTTAAATTAAATTTTACCACTTCTGTGAATTGAATTTCAAAAATCCGAGAGACATGGTTAATATCAAGGACTAAAATGTGGTTCAATGTGATGAAAATAATTTTCGGTGAATAGTGACTTTTTACTTTTATTTACCACAGTTAAAAGAAAATAGGATAATTAAGGGTAAATATGATATTATTATTACCCTAACTCATGTCATAATTCTATTGGATACGTGTAATTAGACCAAAAACAACATTAGGAAGAAAATATGACCATTTAGGCCCACTTGGATTAGATTAGGTCATTTAATATTAATTTATTTAAAGAAGGTTTAAAATAGTTAAAATCAAAGTTTAATAAGTAAATCATTTTTAATATAGGGTTATACAGAAGATAAATTAGACTATAAATATTCATTAGAAATATAAATAGATTTAATATATAATGGTATTTTATTTATAATTTTTAGACATTAAATAATTTAACTTATTTATAACACAAAGATGATGCAGTAATTATCTTATTAATGAAATATTGACATAATTGATGTTATAAATACCCAAATAAATGTAATTTGAGACTTTTTATGAATTTAAATAATTTTCTAGGTTAATATGACATGTTAGTTTTGATTTAATTAACTTTTTTAGAACTAATAATTCTGTTATAATTTTCACAAAAATCAATTACCAAATAGTGTCAAAATTGACATAAAATAGTTTTTAAAACAAATATTATATTATTAATTGTTATTTTATTACTAAAAATATATGGTTCGGAAAAATGACTTATATAAGGTTATATATATTAATAATAAACAACTTTGGGTTATTTTGGCTTGTTATATAAAGTTTATTAACCTTATAGTGTAAGAAAACAAGAAGACACGGTAAAAGTAAAATTATTTAACTTAAGGTTAAATCTAAATGATAAGGTTAAAATAGAAACCTAAACTTTCCTAAATTCTATTGGATGAGAGGCTTTCGACCAATCCCCACATTAGATTCGAAATAAATCAAATTGGAGCTATTAAAAAGCGAATATGACTTTATAATAAAATAATATTTTTAGTTTTTCCAAAGGTGCCCCTCTCCTCCCTTATAAAAGGGAACCTCCTCCCTCTCTTCCTAACACCACTTTGAGCCTTAAATCTCGGCAAAAACCTGACAAATTCTCTTCTCCACTTCCCTAGAAACATCCTAGAGGTCCTGGTCTTCTTCAAAGACCAATTTTAGTGCCCTAAGAGGATGTCTCAAAGAGGCGCTTCAAAGAAGAGGTAATGTCCGTTACCGATTCTTTCAACTTTATTTCTTCTTCCACTTATTATTATTTAGTTGTTTCATTATGAATTAATAACATCCGTATCACTAATATAATGATATGTTATTATAATTATTAAACAACCCTATTTCACCATCTATCCATCCTACAGAAAACGAAATCACCGTGCGTGCGTACGTACGGAATACCGTCTCCACGCCATGGTGTAATCTATTTTACACCACCACCTTACTTGGATGGGTTTAATGGTGTAAATAAATAAATATATATGATTATTTTAAATTGATATTGATTATTAAATAGTATACATACACTTCAATACAATTCCACAATCAAGGGAATGATATCATCGCTCGTGCGTACGTACGGACTACCGTCTCCACGACGTGATGAGATTCATTCTCCATGTTAACCATTCATGAATGATTATAAAGTATATATATTAAGTAATAATGAAATATATTACATAATAATGATACTGGATTTATGTATATATATATGTATGTCATCTACTTAATTCCATTCAATTCAATAAGGAAACGAAAACAGCTTTCATGCGTACGTACGGCCTACCGTCTCCATGAATGGTGTATTTCATTCCATTTATTAATATATCATATATATATATATGTATATGATGAATATATATTACATATAAATAATTTTTTACATTATGGAATTAATAAAATTAGTATATAAATAATAATATTAATAACAACAAGTCGAAACACGTATGATAAATGAAACGATTTTACCCAAAACGCTGCTTTTACATCGAATTTACAAAAGAACGGGTAATATAAAGTCATAAGTGAACTATATATGATATCATAATAATGAATATGATTCTGTAATAAGTAAATGACATTATTTAAATCATTATACAGGAGTTTCAGATACGTATGAAGCATATCGGACCTAAGGTAAGGGATAATTTTGCAAATCTCATTTTTATCCGAGATTGCTTATTCGTAAGTATTTACTAGGTTATTGCTATCATCCATGTCCATGTTTTATAAACGTTTATTCGTGTATGTTTAAAGTCTTTTTTACCCATTTTTACTTTTACCCCATGGTATGAAAGTAATCTTTCTTTTATTTACCCTACAAGGTACTTTTTGACTTTTCCGACCAAAGTACGAGAAAAATGTTTTTTTAACTTATATGGCATGAAAGGATTTTTACAGTTTTATAAAGCCTTATTTTAATGAAGCTTCCTCCAAAATATTTCATGACTATTTTCAACAAAATACTTTTCTTTTAAAATTGCAAGACATTTTTTGAAAAGAAAATGATTTTGAAGAAGAAAGGATATTTTCCTCAAGAATTAATTTCAAGTGTTTTATCAAAACCATTTTCCATCTAAGGTGACATTATTTCATATGTGTATGTTTCAAGTATAATGTATCTATGATTTACATGGTTTCACTTTTCTTATTATGAAATGATATACATTTCTTTTATATGGATTATGTGATGATGGGATTATGTTTATGAAACCCATTTTATTCATTGGGTTATTATGAATGATGTATGTTTATTTTGTGGCACAAGTAAGAATGATTTAATTATGAGATGGATGAGACCTATATCTCCCTCCAATGCATTGGGTAAAAATTTATATCTCATGAGATAGACATGGCTGGAACAGTAAGTTAATCCGGTTCAGTGTTACAGGACTGGAACGAGGAGTGAACTCGATTCAGAATGGGACTTTGTCCACTAAGATGGTCTTGGAAGCAATGCCTTGGATAATATGGAAATAATATCATGTGCTTAATGGTTTCCACAATTAAATGATTTATTCCCATGCTATTTTATCAAGATTGATGTTCCTTTTTGATAAATTCCTTACTTAATTCCAAGATTCATGTCTTTGCTCAAGATTTTTATGTTTAGATTTTATGTTCAAGTTTTTGCATTCAAATGTTTATGGATAGTTTTGTGTTCTCTATGTTTACCCTTATTGGAAATTTGAGCACACCCCTTTTATGTTTTCTTTTCCCTAGGATATAAATAAAGGTTTTAGGTAAGAAAAAAAGGGAAGATATTTATTGGGAGATGTTGAAGATCTTTCACCACGATTAGAAGATTTTATTCTGAGTTTCCAAAGACACTAAACTATTACGATCCTTGTGCGTCTATTTCTTTTATGTATTAAGTATTCCGAAAAAGTAATGTATTGTCCATGTACATCAAGCTTCAGGTCTCTACAACCAATTTGCCTATCCAGACAGCCAAATATTGAGATATCCTATTCTTAAAAGTTGTAGATAATAATTTTGGATGACTAATCTCAAAATTTGGAGGCATTTGGACTTATGGAACCAATGTTATGGCGGTTTTCATAAACAATGTTAAACTGTCCATTTCTATCCATGATTTTTCAATGGCCGAAATGTGAATGGATTTTTGAATAAGAAGATTCCTTCAAATCCGAATTATTTATTAAAAAACGTCTTATACCTATATCTACTATTTCACACTGCAAAACATCAACTTTATTTTATGACTAGATCATGAGAAATGTCATGAATAGTGTCCGAATTTTAATTCCCAGTCAGAATGATGGGTTGGACTTCAAAGCATCAGTTGGGCCCCTTATTCGTGTAGTTGGACCTTAAAATTTTTATCCATGATTATTTTGGATAATCAAGAAAATATGATGGAGTTTAATAAAATTTGAGCTTCAGTATTTAGACCAGTAACTCAATCGTCATGGCTGATCCAGTTTCTTTGCAGATTATTTGGGTCTTCTTATGTGGACCATATGGCTCTCCAAATGGAATATTTGGACAAATGTTCATTCTAATTAAATGTTTTAATTTGAGTAAGTAACAATAAAAAACAAGAATCATGAAATTTGGATAATTAGGGTGAGATTTAGTTTTAAAACATTAAAGGGACTTGAATCTGGTTGAATTCAAATAGTGCTCTAAAACAGTATTTAATATTTAAACATTAATATTTCACACAAATTATGCACATTTCATATAAAATCAGTAAAGATAGTATATAATAAGTTATTAAAATATTAATAACATCACTTGAAAAGAATTATCTTTCAATATTATGATAGTAATAACATTGAGATTAATTTAATATCATTTCATGCATGGAGACACGAAAATATAATGTAGTACGAAGTTGATAAGTTTGAATAAAGTTAGAAAAAAAAATTATTTGATGTGAAAAAATGATGAAAATAATGTCTGAAGGGGCCTAAAATTTTAATAATTTTGATTTAATAATTATCATTTGATAAAGAAATTTTTGATGAAAAAAATGAATATTTATGAAATATTTCCACTGAGGCCACACTTTAGAGAACTCAGTGAATGAATATATATATGATGATAAAGAATTTCTAGTTATAGAAAATTAGGAGAAGTTATGTATCTATCATATTGAGGTATGTTGATATTTTGATCCCATCATTTCCTAAAAATCAATTATGAGATTTAGGGGGAGAATTTTTTTTGATGACTAAGTAAAAAATATCTTGTAATGGGGGAGGAAACTGATATTTTACACTTGAACATTTTTTATCCATTTTTAGATATGGATAAATGAAAGTAATTTGAATGATAACCCAATGAACCTCCCCCAAAAGAATAGTTTTTAAATGTTAGTATCACTTGGTGGATATTTATATAAAGTTATGGTGTATTAATTAATCACTCTTGTTTTATACACCAATCACTACTCACATAATATTAGTTTTGGTTGTTTTGTGGATCATTTCTTTAATAAAAATGATCCCATCATTCTCTCAAGAAATTCAAGACAATGAAAAAAATAGGGAGAAGATGAAAATGTGTGAAGAAAATTTCCTTCTCAACTATTTATGTCAATAAATGGGATTCAAATTTATATCATTAAGGGGGATAAGAAAAAATACCATTCCTCATAGGAGAATATTTGAATTTATTATCACTTAAGGGGAGATAAAACTAATAGACTTTAAGAATAACTTGGTATTAAAAAAAAATAAAAAAGGGGAGATTGAAGATTCATTGGATGATGGTAATGAAATACTTGTCTTTTTTTTCAATAGTTTATGAAAATTCAATAAGTGAGTTGAAGAAATTTCCTATTTAGTTTCTTAAGAAGTTTCCTATTAAGTTTTTACTAAAGAGTTTCCTATGGAGTTTCTTATGAAGTTTCTTCTGTAAGCGAGATAATGATTTTATAATATTAAAAGTTCCAAATATCATGAAGAAGTTCATGATACTAGTTGAGTTTTTGAAAAATGGAGAAGTTTTATAAATAATAATTCTCTCATGAAATTTATAGATAGATATTTTGTACACAGTTTAAGTTACAATATTGACATTTTAAGGTATACAAAATTTTAATATTATAAGTGATGAAGATAATGTATAATGGTTACTAAACTGAGTCCATAAAACATAGTATGATTGTACTGAGAAATACTGGACACAAAATTTATTACTCCAATAGAATAAGAGTTATTTAGTCCGCCAGATATACATATATGAAGTAAATCATATAGTGAGAACTGGTGATCAATGAAGTTCCAATGGTTAAACATTTTTAAATTCTATATGATGAACATTTTCAATGTGGTTTAAGAGAAGTAATATGTGAATTCTACTAGACCAACCCAATCTGATAGAGTAAAATAAGACAAAGAATAACTAGACAAAGATTGGCCAAACATAAATGTTATTATAAAGGCACCATACATATGTACACCGAACATAGGTTTTGGGGGAATTTACTGAAATTTTTAAAGTTATTATATGTGATTATGTTGAGTTATTATTTCATTGTTATTAAATCTAGATGAGATTTATGGAAGGTTGAAGAGATCATTGGAACCGTTTTTAACTAAACTTTAGGAAATTTGTAGAAGGTTTGAAGGTGGTCTAACAAAGTTGATTTGGGAGGGAAAATTAAAAATTCAAATTTTGGGTGCCCATGTTTTATCCTATTTTTTAGAGGAAGTGTGCCTATTTAAAATGGTGTATGGTACAATTTGAAATGTTTCTCATATTTTTGTGAGTAAGTGGAAGTGATGAAGTTTTAGTAGAATTAGTTTTCAACCAAGGAATCTCTTGGTTAGGGAAGAAGAAGTTCCAAAAAGATTTACCAAATAGAGGTGCATCAAAATGAAATGAATTGGACTGAGGCACACCAATCTAAGGAATACCAGACAGAGGCATACAAAATGAAGGATCTAGTGCACCATATAGAATCACATCGGATGAATAGGTACCAGATAAGGAATTCCTGGATATTTTTTTGTGAGATATTTCTAAACTTTATTATTTTATTTCATCTCAGAAGGATAAAAAAACTTTCTAATTGGTGGGTGGAAGTATAATTACCTATTGGGAGTCATAAAGAGCTTGATGGGAGTTGGCTCACTTGTATTCAATTTATCATATAGTGTATTTCCATAGACTGATGAGAGTCAACATGATAAATACATAGTCACAAACTTTGGGGGAAAACCTTATAAAAACTTTTGTTCCTTAATTTATTTTATTATCTTTACATACAGGAAAGGTTTAGGTATAAAGTTGAGAGGATTGAAAATCTAACAAGTTTCATGGGTTAATTTCAAGAAAAATGAAATTGTAAAATATAACCACTGATTCAACTCCCCTTCTTGATGGTCTACACATTACTAGGAACTTCAATAGATAATCCCATAAATGTCAATACATGTATCCATATATCTAATAACATTGATAAGTATAAAAGTTTACTCAAGTATGATCCCTTAGATTATTTATTTTTTTACCAAATATTCATTTCTTATAACTTATCAAAAAAACTAATGAAAGTATTTATTAGGTTTAAACTAGATATATCTGACATCAATTTTCTAGGTATAATAAACCTATTATATTTTAAAAATTATAAATTTCATAAATATAATAACATATACATATATATATATCATGAAACAATGAATAAGGATGTTAGAATCAAAATTAGGAGGTGTTATAATGAAAATAAATTTTTCTCAAAAATAATTCATGGAGAGAAAGGAGGGGAATTTTTTTATCTTATTTAACACTTTATGAAATTTGAAAAAATAACTCTATAAACCTTTACAAACTTCTTGAATAATTATTTTTTGTATGGTATACCACTACATGGGATCTTTTTTATCATCCTTGATCATCAAGTGAAATCTTGTTATTTTTCAAGACAGAACATGGGATGATGTAGTCACTGAATAGTGTCCTCGATTTGATGGGTCCACTTATTAGAAAAACCCCCCTAATCAATATGTTTTTATGAGTCTTTGGTTCCTTATTATTCATAAAAATATATGAGGTGATTGAAACTATCGGAGTGAAGATAAATGAGTGAACATGTGATCATTTATAGTGAAGCATGAATGACTCTTTAACATTTTTTTTATAGTTCTTGATATCTAGATTTTAAAATATTCACATTTAAAAATATATAAATGGATTTTAACCCATGATATTTGATTATTACCCCCATGATATTCTTTTTAAATCATGATTTTTATATTCAATTATAGAAAAAACCACCCTCTAGAATACACTATATTGTAAAAGGATACATTTATGCATATTAAATTATTGTTCAAAATGATTAAATATGATCCACACCTTAAAAATTATTTTATAGGTTGGAAGTTGAATTTAATATTTTTAAATAGATTATTTATCTAGTAAAATAAATTTTAGGCCTTAGTAAAGATACTTTCATTTATCACATTATTTTTATATCACAAGTCATTCAAATAATATGCCAAATAAGAATATCATCCTTTTATATTCATCCTTATTTTTTTTAAAATTTCTCAAAACATTACCTTTATCGAATTTTAGTATGTTTTTTTTAAATTTATTATTCATTTTATGAAAGTAAAATTTTAACTTTAAGAAATTTAGTTTTTAATTAAAAAATATTAAATATTTCTAAAAAAAAGTTTTAGTTGTAGTGAAAATTATTTACACTGAATAATTATAATAAATAAATTAATTTTTCAATAGTAAAAATACTTTTCAAACAATCACCTTATCAATTCGTACCTTACCCCCAATGAAAAATTTATCATTATATAAATTTATTAATTTATTTCTTTTAAAAAATCATTCCCAGCTTATATTATATTCACTTAAGTCACTTTAGCTATCTCTAAAAAATTATTAACTAAATAATAATAGTGTGTTTTCTCTTGAATAAAATTATTTCAAGGTTGATACATTTTAGAGACCATTTATCACATGTGTACGAATACTGGTTTCTATGGTTGTTTATATTGAACATACTTTTTATTCATCATAGTAATGATGAATGTATATCTTTGATTTATACTTTATTTTTATAAAATAAAGATATGGTGTTTATTTCATATTCTGGATAAGGTGTTGTGTATGTAACAAGATATTCAATCCTATATAGGTTCTTAATATTATAATAATAAAAAAATATTTTTATTCAATATGTAAACACATATTATTAAAGGGAAAATAATGATATAAATATATTGGTTATGTAACATTCTGACTCAAGGTATGTTCTATTTTTGAACTTTGGGATGGTTCCTTTTAGGTTCAGGATATGTTGGTCAGTGTTGGTGGATTTGTAAATGGTGTTTAGAATTTCTATGTGTAAAATGGGCTAGACTATATTATAGCCCAAGATATTTTTCACCTGGGTGGTGCTTGTGTAAAACAACCTGAACCCCCATGACCAATGAAGGGCCTGGTCCTAAGTGTGTCTCGTTGGTGGTATCTCTGTCCACCATAGCCAATAAAGACTCATAACAACATGGTGGATGTCGTTTATAATACAAAAATACCACATTTTTGAGGCTACAATGCTTTGGGAGGGTGTGTTGGGATTTGTGGAGAGAGCACCATGGGTGAGGTGAACACCCACCATGCCATGATGTTATCTGTTTGGGAAATTTTAATGGCCAAATCGGCTACCCATTTTTAAGGAAGGATATATGCCTATAGAGGGAAACATAGAGGATATTTACGAGGGGGATTTTTAATTCCTCTTTATTTGGTTTTATCCTATATTAATCCTTCCTTTATTATTCCTCAATCTAGGGTTTTAAGTCATGTGATTTTTGGAAGAACTTTGGGCGTTTATTCTAATTTATAGAGGCTTCCTTGGGAGATTTGGTTTCTCTTTCCTTGGTTGTTTCATCCTATATTGATCCATTCCTATTTTTTTACTATGAGATCAGTCTAAGGTATGTAGTTGTTCATACCCTCTATTTTTTTGGAATTAGTTATGGTATATAAACCCTCTCAGATCGGTTGATCTCATGTTGAAAAATTCTGGTTACATGGATCATTGGGTTAGGACCCCATATTACTGTTGTTTAGAGCCCTTAATCATATTGGTTTTAGATCCCATTTTGGTTTTTATGTAAACCCAAGTGTGAGGTATGTGGTTCTATATCTAGTACTTATTTGGTGAACCATATACGTTCTAGTTTTCTAACTTATTTTCTAAATTATGTTTGGAATGATTCTTGATCTTATTAGTATGTTTGCGTAAATGTTTTTTAATAAAATATGGGATTTACCTTTATTTTTCTAAAAGATTGATGTTTTTAATGCACCAAGAAATGGTTTATGGATTTTTTTTACAAATAATAATTTTTATGTTAAGGGTTTTTTGGGAATTTCTTATGAAACATGATAATCCATTTGAAATGTTTTTGACATACGCAACACATGGGAGCCTTGAGTACCTAGAAGGGGGTTTTAGTATTGGGAATTGTCCTTATTTTCATAGGGGGTTTACTCATGGGGCATTCCTATGTTTCATAATCCCTATTATTTTAGGAGTTCTACCCAAAATACTTGATGATGTAAAAGTCTATTAAGTTTATTTCATTTCACTAAAAAGATATCTTAGTGATAGAGCATACCAACCATTTTGCTGAGTTGGTTTGTTTTTGTCTTAAGGTTGTGATTAATGATAAGCTGAAGGATCATAAACACCTTTAAGGCTTGAGACCTGATATCCGATCATATATGTATATATTGAATCTCACAACCTATGAAAAAATGGTCAATAGGGATATGATGTCAGATATTTACCTATTGAGAAATTTAGGCTTGTTTAGGTTTCCCCTACTATATAGTAGCAATTTTAGTGGAACACATTAGAAAAAGAGAAAATGGAATGATAACTGTAAAGGCAGTTGGGGTATATCTTAGTAATTTTCTCTTTATACTCCACCAAAAAAATCTATTAGTGCACCCTTTACCAGCTACTATTGTGTCAAGGTATGGCACACTTGACTATCTTTCCACGTACCTCTGAAGACTTCAAATGTATGCAGTTTTCTAGGTCATCTATATATATTTTTCTAGGTTCTATCTATACCTTGGTATGGTTATGTATCATAATCTCTAAAGGTAACTGTGGAACAGTCATAACCTTCAAAGTCAATAGGTCTCCAGCCATAGGCCTCTATAGTGAAGCAGTTTCACGTAGTGGAGAATATTTTAGTGGAAGTTGATGTGGGTCCAACTACAATAAGAGGTACCATTTTTGTTGAATATTCTATAGAAATTGCAATGTTTGATATTGGTGCCTTACAGTATTTTATATCCACCCATTTTAAGAATGTTTTGAAACTTATTATGGAGCTCACATCCTCTATTATGGAACTAGAAATGCCTCTTGAAAAGTAGAATGGGTTGGGGTTTCATTTTCCTTCATGTTTTCTTTTTGTGGATGATGTTGAGTTAATTTGGGAATTTTTGGTTCTTGATCTGAATATTTGCGATATCATCATTAGGATGGATTTTATATTTGTTCAATGAGATGATATTGATTGTTATCATCTGTGTATTTTATTTATTACTACTGATGGGAGCTCCTGAGTGTTTCAGAGAGAGTGAGATCTAAGGTTTAGTTGTGTGGGACCTTCCTCTATGAAGTTTTGGAGTCTTTTATCCACCGATGCAGTTGAGCCTAATGATGTATCTTCACATATTTATCTTTCCTTGTATGTTTGATATTTTACCAAGGTTTTCCTAAAGGAATTATATAGTCTTTCTCTAGAAAGGTAGGTTAAGTTATCTATCAATTTAGTTCCTTGTACATAGAAAATTTCTATACCCTCTTATCATATAAAACCTACTAAGTTTATATAGATTAATATCTAGTTGGGAAACCTGTTAGAGAATGGTTTTTTTCACCCTAGTGTTTCACCATGGGTGCCCCCTATGCTTTTTTCCAAGAAGGACAATGGTTCTCTTTTCCTCTGCATTTATTATCAAAATCTAAATCAGGTAGCAGTTATGAATAAGTATCATTTTCTCTATGTGGATGACCTATTTAATTTGTTAAAGGGGAAAAGAGGTTTTTTAAAATTGATCTTCAACTGGGTTTTATTTATCTTAGATTTAAGGATTTAGATATACCAAAGACCGCTTTCAAGAGCAGGTATGAACACTATGAATATCTCGTGATATCATTTAGTCTAACTAACATTCATGAAGTTTTTATAGCTTTGATGAACAAGATATTCCAGTAGTATGTTGATACAATTATTTTTGTATTCATGTATGATTTCCTAGTTTATTCAGGAATTGAGTAAGAGCATGAGAACCATCTAAATTAATTTTTGGGAATCTTGAGGAGTCACTACCTTTAGGTAAAGTTATCAAAATGTGATTTATGGATATGAGAGGTGAAGTTTTTTTGGCACTTGATTTTAGTAAATAGCCTCTCAGTTGATCCTGAAAATGTAAAGACTATCTTTTCATGGGAATAACCAAAAAATATATTTGATATATAGAGATTTCTAGGCCTAGTTTGGTATTATTATTTGTTTATAAAGGATTTATAAAATATATAATCACCATTGATTTCTCTTACTAGAAAAGGATGATATTCACAAGGTATCCTATATTTCATGCCCCTTTTGATGAGTGAAAATTAATCCTAACATTATCTCATATTATAATCTTACCAGAACTTGGTAAGGTATATGTTGTTCATTTTGATTCTTCTAGTTCCAGATTGATATGCATGCTTATGTAGGATGATCATGTGGTTTCATACAGTTCTTTTTAAATTTATCCACATGATAATACTTATCCCACTCATGAGTTGGAAATCACCATTTATCTACATGATCTCAAGTGTTTGAGACAATAACTTTTTGGGGAGAGGCTCATAATCTATTTTGATCACAAGAGCTTAAGATATATCTTCTCTTAGAAGGAACTAAATATCAGACCAAGGTGATGGGTGGAGTGCCTCTAGATGTTTGAATTTGACATTAGTTACACCCCAAGGAAAGTAAATGTTGCTGATGATGCTCTCAATAGAAAATTTCCCTCTCAGTCCATCCTAGAAGCGAAAGAGGAGTGGAATCTTATAGATATTTTTACTCAATTTCATCTAGATACATTAGAGGATGAATCATAATTATTTGTAATAGTTTTTAGTTGTTATCATTTATCCTTAAGTATATTATGAGGGATAAATAGTAGGATGATGAGTTTAGAGGAAAGGAATCCTTATATGGTGGGGAGACTGTTCTTGGATGGTCTCTCCCCTCTGATGGAATTATTTACTTTGGGAATTGGTTCATCATAAATTTATCTTTTAGAAATTTATTATTTTATTATTTTCGTATTTATTTGTGGTAAACTAATCCTAGAACTATGAAGATGTATTATGATATGATATGGTATTTCTGGTGGCTGGGTATGAAGCATAGCATCGCTAAAAATGTGTCTCATTGTTATGCCTTCCAGCAGATTAAGACATAAAACCTAAATTCTTCTAGTCTTCTTTAACCTCTACCAGAATTAATATATAAATGGGATGAGGTATATATGTAATTAATAGTTGGATTAACATGGAATCCCTAAGGAAAAAAATGAAATCTAGGTGGTGATTTATTAGTCAATGAAATTGGATCATTTCATTTCGATTAGGGAAACCATAATTCTTGAAGATCTGGGTAAGATATATGTACATGAAATTATGAGATTTCATGGGTTTCCATTTTACATTTTCTATGATAGATATCCTATTTTTACATTCTAATTCGATAAGAGTCTCCAAGAGTTGATGGGTAATCATGTAAAGTTCATTACAACTTATGATCCATAGACAGATGTCTAGAAATAGTGTGCTATTCTGATTTTGGAGGATATTATACATGCTTATGTCTTGGATTTCATAGGATATTGGGATAACCATATCAGACTGGTTGAGTTTTCTTATAATAATAGTTACCATTTTTCTATTAGAAAGGATAACTTTTAGGCTTTTTATGCTCACTTTTATAGGTCACCTCTTTATTGGTTATAGGTGGGTGAAGCCTCTCTCATGGGACCAAGAATAATTTTGGAGATGTAGGGAAGGATCCATGATATATGTCAATTATTGGTTACAACTTATAGTTAGTCGATCTTACGAAAAGTTTCAATTCTATTTTTTAGATTTCTCTCTTTATGACTGGGTATTTTTGAATGTTTTACCTTGTTTGGGTCACCATCATCTTGGGAGGCAGGGAAAGTGAGATTTGAAATATGTTGGACCATTCTATATCACTGAGAAAAATGGATAGGTAACTTATTGGTTTTCATTACCATCTTAGTTGATAGGTATCCATGATGTTTTCCACATATCTTATCTTAATAAGTATCACCCTGATCCTTCCCATATTCTAAATTGGGTGGAAGTCGAGTTGGATCTAAATGTATTAGTTTTGAAAATCCAATGTAGATCATTGAATCTTAGGTGAAAGTTATATTTCAAAATTATATTCTATTGGTAAAAGTATTGTGGTGTAAAATATCATATTTATATGATATTTGGCAGTGATAATCCTTGATGAGGGATCAATGGCCTCATATCTTTATGGATCTTCCTTCTTACACATAACTTTTTTTTGGTTTTAAAGTTCTATGATGGGGAGGTTGTAACATCCTGACATGAAATATGTTCTATTTTTGAGATTTGGGATGGTCCCTTTTAGGTTTAGGACGTGTTTTTAGTGATGGTGGTTTGTAACGGGTTTTCAGATTCTCTCTTTGAAAAATGGGTCGGAACACACTATGGTCTAAAGCATTTTTTTTCTCCTATGTGGAACCTGTATAAAACATCCCAAGCCACCATTCTTGGTACAAGGTGTGTCCTTGATTGTTTCTCATTAGTGGTCACCTTATCCACCATGGAAAATAAATCCTCACCATGAAATGGTGTAGGATGTGGATAGTCCAAAACAACAAAAGTTTTGGGGATAACCATGTTATGAGGGTATGTCAGGATTCATAGTGAGAGAACCATGGGCATTGCGAACACCCACCACAACATGGTGTCATTTCTTTTGAAATTTTTTATGAACGAATCAACCTTCCATTTTATATGAAGGAATTATGCATGTTATGGGAAACTCATATGATCTTTAATAGGGGGTTTTTAATGCACCATGACTTGGTTTTATCCTCAATTAAGAATTTATTTTTTCATTCCCTAATCTAGGGTTTTGTATCATATTATTTTGGGTAGAACTTTGGGTATCTATTCTACTTTTAGGAGACTAACTTGGGAGTTTTTGTTTCGCTTTCCTTTGACAATCCATCCTCTCTTGATCCAATCCTATTGTTACTATTGTTTGATCAATCTAAGGTATATTTTTTTCTTACCTCCATCGATTTTGGGAATTAGTTTTGGTATATGATCCCTATCATATTAGTTTAGCTCATGTTAAATAATTTTAGTTTCATGGATCAATGTGTTAGGACCTCCTCTTACTGCTATTTAGAGTCCTCATTCATGTTGTTTGTAGGTTCTATTGTTTTTTTCATGTGAACCCAAGTGGGAGGTAGGTGATTTTGTCTCTAGTCCTTGTTTTTTAAGCCACATATTCTCTAGTTTTTTTAACTTTTTTTCTATATAATGATTGTAATTATTCTTGTTATCTTGATATGTATGCATAAATGATTTTTGATAAAATTTGGGTTTTCTCTTTGTTTTGGTAAAATAAATATGCTTTCAAAGAACCATGAAATGGTTTATAGAATTGGTGTTCAAATCATGATTTTGATGAAAAGTGTTGTTTTGAAATTTTTTATAAAACATGATAATCCCTTTAAAATGTTTTCACATACACAACACATGGTATCCTTGGGTACCTAGGAGGGTTTTTTAGTATTGGTAATTTTCCTTATTTACATAGGAAGGTTTACTTATATAGTGTTCCTTTATTCCCTAGGTCCTGTTGTTATAGGTAATTGATATTCTAACACCATAGGGGGTTTATCCAAGGGGTGTTCCTCTATTCCCTCGGACCTATTGTTCTAGGGAATTGTTTAGTGCACTAAGTCTTGACATTAAATCTGAGGTATGAGAGCCCTAGATTTCTTTAAATTATGTTATCCTAATGGGGGATCTTCATTATTCTTTGATTTGTTTTTATTTAGTTTTGATATGGATAAATGATTAATGATTTTATAAATTTTTTATTCAAAAATGTGCTTTGACTCATGTTATATGACATCTACTTTAGAACTATAAGAAAACGAAATGTTTTTACCTTGAGTTTGAGATAAATGTGAAAAATGTTTTTATTATGACATTTTTTTCATAAATTGAGCATATTGGGATTGTTTTAAATATTCTTTATATGGAATAATTGGGTGAGATCATACTGGGTTTGTTTTTCTCACACCTTGCATATTCCCTTATGTGTGTATAGACATTGTTCTAATATAAGAAATGCCAAGGAACCATAACAAAGTAGTGGGTTTCATGTCAACTAGTTATGGGTAGATAATGGTGAGATGGTGGGATGTTTCCCATGTATCACACAGAGTAGATTTCAGTAGTTTGGGAAGCCTTTGGTTTTGTTTTTGGACATGTAGGTTTTGGCTAGTTTCCTCAGCTATATCACTATCACGTTTGATTATTAGATATGGTATCTTCATTTTATTATTATCTTTATCTATATATATACCATGTTACCCTTTTTAGGTTTGGAAAATCATTCACTTTGGTTATTTTTGGATACCTGGGTGCTAGTAGATTTTCCATAGGGATCAGGAATTCCCTTTGGGTCTTTTCCCAGAGCATTTTAGAGCTAGGTTGATGGGTGTTTCAAGATAGTTTGTGAAAATGTTTTTACATTTTATCAATATAAACGGAATTTCACCCTCAAAATTATATTTTATTATATTTTAGAAAAATAGTTTAGGTAACTCTCCTTCATTGTCTTCTCAAGTTAACAAGTTATAGTCAGGACTATTCCTCTTAACCTAGACCTTATAGGACCAATATATAATACTTTTTAGGGTTCCATCCTAAAACTAGTTAGATATTAGAGGAGTAATCCATCCACACTTATATGTTATTCACCACTCATTATAGAAACTGATGTGGGTTTGGGTTTTCACCCAATAATACTCCCATCAAACTAAAGACCATACATCCAAGCTTCCCCTTCCATGATAATCCATCTAATCCAATCATATTTCACTTATACCACTATTTTTTCTATTATCACTTGGAAAAGACATAAGTCTTATATTATTAGGTAGAATTTCGATACAAGGAACCGCTATAGTTCCATATGCTCTAAACTAAGCCACTATTATCATTCTCAAACTGGCTTTGGGACACCCACATCACACCTAGGCCACACCATGTCTTTGATACTAGTTATTTGGATCCATTCCTACAACCCATAAATTCCAAGCCCAACATTTTTGTAACAACCCTAAATATAGTAACCTAGAGACCGTGTTCACTTTATTATATTGGCATAAGATACGAGGGATTAAATCACCAAGGGTTGATTAGTTTAGTATTCTTTAAGAAACATATACATATTTGATTCCTATATTGTATTATAAATATAATAAACATATCATAAGAAAAATTATCACAAACTTTATATTATTCATAATATCCTTATTCATATCAAAGATAATGTAAAAAAAATAAAGGGTGATCTCAAATACATAGTAAGGGTTACATACAACGGTTACTATCATAAAAAAATAAGGCACAATCAATTTGAAAAGGTAAATACATGAAAACACACACCATTTGATCAATAAATTGAGCATGAAATAATTCTACGGATAATATTTATGTATTAATTTCATGGATAATAATAACTTAATTCTCAATGAAGGAAATGATTAATGTTGGAATTTATGATTTCAGGCATTATGATTTTTTACAATCGAAGCCTTATGAAAAGAAAGTTTAATCAATGGGAAAATATAAACTAAAAAACCATTTAATAAGTTTTTCCACCTTGTTTATCTCATGAGACCTATCAATGAATTTGTGGGATATCTATAACTAGGACCCACCCATCACTGTATGTCCAATGCATTACACATACATTGATTGATCAATTTATTTCATAAATAATATTACTTATCAATAAATATCTATATTGAGTAAAGAATACAGAATATTAATATTTCCCTAGTGAATCAAATAACATTCATAGTAAAATACTATACATTGAAATGGTATATGGTTTAGTAAAAAATATATCCATGATACAAAGAATATAGATATTTAAGAGAAATATAATTTCCAATGAAAAATTATCATAAGAAAGTGAAAGTTTAAAGATAAAGTTAATGATCAAAAAATTAATAAGAGATAAAATATAACCATCAATTCATTAGAAATTTAGATTTTTTAATAAAATCATATACTTTGGATAAATAATGAATATTGAAGAAAAAAATTAAAATTATGTTTTCATTAAATATTTTTCTTTTTAAAACTATTGAAATAATATATAATAATCTAAATAGAATAAAACATTTATGATGATGGAAAAATAAATTAACACAATATATGTTAAATAGAAACATTCCTTTTTAATTTTTATAAATAAAGTAAAAAGTGTACCTTTCAGAAAAAATTATAAATATTTCTTTAAAACATTGTAAAAAGTTATGTATAACATAAATTTTCTTAATAAATTATTTTAGTAAATAAAAATAACTTTTTTAAAACAATTATGAAAAATATGGACATATAATAAAAATATACCCTATAAAAAGAGAAATAAGATTAAAATTTCCTTTAAAAATTTATTATTCAAGTGAAAAAGAGAGGAAAAGTTGGAAGAAAACATTGAAACTCCTTAAATATATAGAGGATAATAAAAATGATAGATTTTTATGAAAGTTATATTAGAATATTCATTCAATGAAAATAATATCAATCCCAAAAAATATTGAGATTGTAAAATAAATTCTCACATATTTGGTAAATTTTAAATTATAACTCCTTGAAATAGTAAACTTGAATTGAAACTTCAACAATCATTAATAAATATATATTTATTTTAAATACATAAAATGGTAATTAATACACTACATAAAAATAAAAAGGTTCATAATACCAAATATGTCTCAATGGAGTGGAAATTAAGAGGAATCCCTTACCTCAAGTTCGAATTACCTCATAAGAGCTTTTAACCTCCAGTATAATAAATTTATATTTATTATAATTACATAAAGAAACCATATACATATCTATAATATCATATATGATCTATTTATAAGATCTTATCACCTATTTGTTAACAATATTTTATTATTATCATTGTTTCTGTTGTTAATTGCTTCATTTTTCATATATGTTTTGTTTAAAAAATTATAGTACTTATACCTTGGTAATGGTTATATCATATCCTAAATTTTAATAATTATATAAATATCATAAATATTAATTATATACATATTTAAAATCATCCTTGAGAAATAGATATAAAAAATGAATCACATCGCTTCATAGAGATGGCAGGTTGTATGTTTACACGAGCGACAATACCATTTTTTAATGAGTGGAAGGGTAAGGTATTATATGATATATTATACTAAAATAATTATAATTATTTCATAATTATAATTTATATTCATTAGTTCCATCATTATGACAAGCCATATTAGGTGGTAATGGAAAATAAATTTCATCGGTTCGCGATGCGGTAGTTTTCCACGCACACAAGAGATGGGTTTGTTTCCCATTTTATAGAGATAGATATGGATAAATATTATTAAATAAAAATAATAACATCCAAGTATATATAATATATATATTTTTATTATATTTTAATGGTTAAGATATAATTGAAGGTGGTAAAAAAAGAAGAAAAATGAAAGTGCTCGGTAAAGATGATGACCTCTTATATAAAATATCTCCTTTATATCTCCAATAAAGGGACCTAGGGTTTGTATTTTTGGAGGAAAAGAAACTATAAAAATCAGATAAGTATTTTTTAAGTGTTTTTAGTTTTTTTATATAATTGTCTCTAGGTTTTTTATAGAATAGAGGATAAGTGGTGCCTTTTTATAGTGAACGAATGGACACGCGTGGAATTAATAAAAAATTTAAATATAATAAATTCATTTTCATGTGAAATTATAACCATGTGGATATAATTTAGAAGATAATATATGATATTGTTTAAATATATTAAACCAATAAAATTTAGATATGTTTAATTGGTATTTTGAACGTTATCTTTTGGTTTAACCACTTCGTTAAATTTTTTTAACCATAACTGCAATAACTACCTTTTCAATCTTAAAGGATTATAATTTTACTTATAAGGAAAACATTTTCCCATAAATATTAGAAAAATTAAATTTTAGACCAATTATAATATTATCTGTCTTCTTTCAAGATTTTTTTATTTTTAAATAATTTAATAAAATATTATCTAACATAAAATACTATTAAATCAATTTTAAGAACTATTTATGTAATTTGACTTTAAAGACATCAAGAAAAATATAGAATTAAAATATAATCATCTTAACCATCAATAATAAATTATTATTAACTATAAAATTATTTTATAACCATAATTAATCCCAAAAAATTAATATTAATGTTTTTAAAATTATTTACTTTGATTTTTCCATCGCTTGCATAAAAACGGTGTCAATGTTTTATAAGAGATTAATGTAATTATATAATTAAAAAAATTATAAATAAATTAATATCATAAAAATAGTTTAATTATGAATATTATAACATTTAATATTGGTTAAAAAAGCATTTTTATCACTTTATGAACATATAAATTAAAATTAAAGGCAAGAGAGTGATAATTTTTTTTATTTTTCTTTACTTAAAATAATGTAGATGTCATTATCGAAGGAAAATGGCACCAAAATGCCATAAATTCGAATCTAGGATGGATATGGTCAAATTAATCTCATAAAATTATATAAATTAATGTTTTGTATTTATTTTTAATGCCTTATCACATTATTTTTAACCTGAATTACCTAATTTACCATTTACTGAGGAGATAAATTTTACCACAATTACTACTCATAATGCCTAAAAATAAAAGAGAACTATTTAAAATTTTTAAACCTCATGATTAAAAATATGGAATCCATTTTATTAAATTAAAATCATATAAGTCTCAAAAATTAATTTAAAAATAAACCAACAAAATGCAATGAAAAATAGTTTTTTAGAAAAATGCGTTTTAAGTCAAAAAATTAACTTACAAAAAAATCATGTAAAATAATGATACTAATGGAATTAATTATATTATTACAAATAAAATGAATCTAATATAAATTTAATAAAAAATCCAAAATATAATGTGACTTAAATTTCTTGATTTAAAGAAAAAAATGACAGTTTTACAGAAATTGGTATTTTCACTATTCATTGAAAAATAAAGGGTTTTAAAAAAAATAAACCAAAGATAATATTGATATAATTATTTTAAAAATTATATTCCTGTAACTTAATAATATTTCAATTTTTTTCCTCAATACATTTAAACTCAGTGTTGTGTGTAAAATAAGATATCAAAGAAATTATATTTATTCATAGAGAAATATATCATAAAATCTTTGGGTGTTAAATTAAACTCCCCTTATAAGAATTTAACCCTAAAAATTATATTACTCTAATATAAAAAACTAAATATACTTATACTTTATAAATCCTCAAGTTCCTATGTAGATTCCTCAAATTTATGGGTTGTTCACAAAACTTTGTCCAGATGAGTGGTCTTATTTCATAGCACTTTATATCTATAATATAGAATCTCTATCTATTTTTCATTATATGAT
The DNA here is from genome assembly GCA_963277665.1 of Viscum album. Classification (NCBI taxonomy): domain Eukaryota; kingdom Viridiplantae; phylum Streptophyta; class Magnoliopsida; order Santalales; family Viscaceae; genus Viscum; species Viscum album. The sequence goes on from OY728128.1 coordinate 843,334,019, forward strand.
AGATCTTACTCCATAAATATGACCTTTGATTTTATTACATGTGAATTATCAATTATGTAATTCCTCATAAGTGATACATGGAACACATCATGAATTTGAGATATATTTTTTGGTGTGCCAAGCGATAAACTACTATCCCAAAAAAATCAATAATTTCAAAGGGAATGATAAATATAGGGCTCCACTTAACCTTATTTAAAAATATCATGACATTTATCCAAGTAGATATTCATAGGAATACCTTTTAACTAACTTCAAACTCTAGATATCACTAATGATTGCCAATATAACTTTTAATTCAACTTTGAGATTCCCTTATGTTATTTTTAATGGATCTAACCTTCTCTATAATTTCCTAATCTATATTAGGTTCTAATAGATTTATTTCTCAACCTTTATCCTAAAACATCAGAGTTATTCACTTTTTTCTTTAGAGGGATTCATAATAGTTATTTGAATGATTAAGTGAAGGATTTTGTTGAAATAAAATTCTACCAAAGGAAGGTGTTTATCCAAAAAACCTTTTAAATCCATTGATAAATCTCTCAATATATCTTATATAGTTTAACTTATAGATAATCAAGACTTTTAAACATATCATTATATGTTTTTTTAACATAAAAATCTATTTATTACAACCCAAAGATCATGAGGCCTAGTGTCTTTGGAAGACTAGGTTCATAATATATCAATGTGAGGCTAAAATAAAAAAAAATATTTAATTCCCCATAATGAGCTCCTAAATCCTTTTTTTCTCCTAAAACTACATGGTATAACCTAGGGAATACATAAACAAAAGGGTTTAGCTAAAAATCCCAGTAAGGAAATAAACCTGATAAGGAAGCATAACATGTGAGTCATAGATATAATATGATATCATAAAAGAGAATGAACATGAGTAATCACATGAAAACATAATGTAAATAACATGGTATCATAATATCATGGTAACATAAAAATGTGGCATCAATATATGGAATCAAATAAACATGATTCAAGGATAACTACCGAGACAATATTACATGGCGGATAAATCCCCATAATGGATTAGGTTTACTCCCTAATACCATACATGACGTATAATGAGACTATAACATTAACCAATTAATTAGAGTTCTATATGGGAACACCCATCATAACATGTTCATGTTCCAAATAAAGTAAGTAAATCATAAGGCATAACATAAGAATTACCCATGGAAATAAAATAGGTTGCATAATATTATCTCATATCACAATCAAAGTAAATTTCATAATAAAGGAATTTGAAAAATGAACATAAGGCATGTAATACCCCATTAAAGGAATAGATATTAAGATAATTATATATGTAAGATACATATATATAAAATTTATAATCATTAAATAATATTATAAGTTTTGTCATTGATGAATTTAAATACTTTTAAAAACATTATTGAGAAAAATAACCTTCACACTATGAAAATAAATTTTTAGAAACTAAAAATTTAGAAAAAAATTATATAAAAAAATTATTTAAAAATAATTATGGAATATTATAATGTAATATTCAAATATTTTAGTGGTCATGATGATGATAATTATTTATATGTTGAGTACATTAAAAAATATTCCTTTTACATTTATAAAAGAAACTCAAAAGTACCTTATTTAGAAAATGACAGGAATATTCTTTTTATTTTTTTTATAAAAATAAATTCATGGGTAATAATGAATTAAAAAACCCATAGGATAATATTAATTTTTTTTTAAAACACTAAAGAAAACATATACATGGAAGAGAAAGGGTTTTCGACTAAAGAGAGAAATAAAGCCAGTTTTCCTTAAAACTATTTTCTTAACCATTTTAAGTAGAAAAGAGAATAAAATTGTAATATTACATGAAATGTTAAATAATAAAAATATAAGAATAAAATATAATGTTTTTATTAGACATTGATCAAATAATTTCTTTTAATGCAAATTTAGTCATAAACAATCCTGAATAAAATGATATTAAAGAATAAACCCTTACCTCCTTAGTAACATTTGAATCAAAACCCCCATTAATGAATTAAATGAATTATAACTTAAAATTACATTGATTAGTAAGGATTAATGATATAATATGTAAAGTGGTAGTATAGACACCATATAAAATAAATCTAGTGTATAAAATAGGATGTGGCTCAAAAAAGGTAGTTTTGAGATGAAACACTTACCTCGAGTCTAGACATGTTGTGTATGTATTTTATATTATATATAATAAACTTATAAAAATTATTTATTTTTATAAGAAAATTTTATAGGTTTAATAATTCATACTTAAACCATTTACATAATTTATTTTAATAATGTTTGTAATTACTTAACTAGTTATGTCCACGTTAGGATTTTTGAGGATGCTCGGTTCATAATTTTAAAACGATATCAGTGTGTTGACCATGGTAAAAGGGGTCATTATTACATAATCTATAGAATAATAATAATTAATTTATTATAATATTTATACATCAATTATACTTTTAAAACCAACTATGAAATATGGTTATGAATAATGAAGTATGTTACAATCATAAAGATGGTAGGCCGTGTGTACATATGAGTAACGTATCCATTTTCAATGATTATGATATAAATAAGGTAAGTGTTATTTTATCTTTATATAATTATAATTATATAATAAATATAATATTATTTATTTTTAATACACTTACATATACCATCTATGTTGTTTAGTATTAAAATAAACGAATCACATCGTTTCACGAGGCAGTAGTCCTCTATACACATGAATGACATTACCATTTTCAATGGATGGTAAGGTAAGAAATTATATGATATATTACTTTTAAATAATGGTTTAAATTTAATTATTATCCTTTATAAACATTAAATCCATTATTATGAATAGCCATGAGAGGTGATGGTGGAAAATGAATTACATCTGTTCGCGAGGTGGTAGTTCGTTGTACACACGATCAATGGTTTCAATTCCCATTTGATGGAAGAGGAGATGAATTAATATTATTACATAAATATAATAACATAAAATTATATATGAGATATTGGTGTTTTTATACTGTAATTTTTAATACATAATTGAAGTTTCAAAAAGAAGAATAAAAAATAAAAAGCTCAGTGATGGCGATTACATCTTCTTTGGACCACCTCTTTAGGATTATACCTAAATCCTTAAAAGATTATATTTATGATAAAAAATGATTATAGTTTTAGTTTATGTAATTAAATAAGTTATTTGGGTAGTTATTTGATAAAACAATGGGGTTTGTAAGTGTGTACATGAGAGGAGATAGGGAGGCCTTTTATAAGTGGGGGAGAGGATACATTTGGAATTTTTGAAAAGAAAGAATCACATCCACATTTTTTACAAGAAAAAAGCCTAAAAAATGGAAAATTTTAGAGAATTATAAAATATAATGTCAAAATATTAAAATTAAATATGAATTTTTCAAGTTTTGTGTCATTTTTAATCCTTATCTTTTTAGTTTAACCCCCGGTAAACCAGGTTTTACCTTAACTACAGTAATTAATTTTTACTATTTTCATTATTCATTATAGTCAAAAAATTAATTTTACATTATTATATAACATAAATTATTATTATTTCAAATATTTAATCTATTTTTCCAAATTTAAATCTCATAAGTAGAAAAATTCAATTTAAAATTAAACCCGTAATATGTCAAAAAATGGTTTTTCATGAAATGCATTTTCCAAGCATAAGATGATATTATAATAATTATATGAAAAACAATAATAGTTAAATTAATTAAAATTAAAATTAATATATATATATATAATCTATAAATTTCATTTAAATAATTCTTCATTAGGGGTTATTTTAATTAATTAAAATGGAGAAACATTATACACTTTAAAATAGTTTTCAGAAAAATGTGTTTTTAGACTAAGAATAAACTTAACCTAAAATTCAGTATAATGAATATTTAAATGTAATTAATTGGATTCAATATAAATTAATAATACTTATATTAATTTAAAATAAAATTAAAATAATAATGGGACTTAATTTATTATAAAAAAAATTATTTTTCACTATTCTGAGAAAAAATAATATTTTATGAAAAATACCTAAATATCACCCTAAGTTAATATCAATATGCTGATTTAAAAAATTATTTCAATTTTATATAATAAATTTTATAAAAGTGGAAAAAATAATTATATTATTTTCTGATATAAATCAGTAAAAATCATTTTTTGAAGAAAATTCATTTTTGATGAATAAAATGACTTTGCTTAAAATTAAGTGATTAGTTAATAAGAATTTATAATTAAATTTTTAATGAGTAGGAAATTTATATAAATTTCATAAATTTGTTAATCATATTCATACCCATCAATTTAACATATATGTTATAATAGTCTTATTTAAACAATAATATTTCATGGTTCGTTTAGGATCGAGATTGTGTGTTATATATGTTATCGAATGTAATGTTATTCTTTTAAAATATTAAGGAGTTACCTGAATGGTTCTATCAGTTTGACCATCTATTTGAGGATGATAAGTATTACTGAAACTTAACTATGTATCCAGAGCTCAATGAAGTATTATCTAAAATTTTGAGGTAATATTCAGATCCCGATCATATACAATTGAGAATGGTACTCCATGAAATCTCAAAAATTCTTTAATGTATAAATGAGTAAGTTGATCGGCATAAAAATATTATCTAATAGTGATAAAATGTACTTATTTCATAAGGTGATTGACTACCAGCCAAATAACATTACACCCTTGATATGTTTTGGGGGGTCCATCGATGAAATCCATGATAATGTTTTTCCATTTACATTCTGGTATAGAAAATGGTTGTAACATCCCATTAGAATTATGTATCTTAGCCTTGGAACACTAGGATTTGAGATACATACTATGCAATATTCCTTTTCATTCTATCCCCCTGAAAATACTCTTTTATATCTTTATACATATTTATACTTCTAGGATGAATAGAGAATGATGAATTATGATATTAATCCAAAAAATACTTATTCAAGTTTGGTATTAATAGTGGACACACTTGGTTTCTAAACCTTATCATTCCTACATGATCATGGTTGAAATCAGGAACATTATTTACCTTATTATGTAATTCCAAAATTTCTTATGCACCTTCTTAATCCTCTCATAGATGGATGGTTTAACATTGACCTAAGAAATATAATATTTATCCCCTTTACTAAATATTTCGTGATCTAGATTCTAAAAATACATAAATATTAGATCTCTTTCAATCCTCATAATCAAAAAACATGCATAGTCTTTCCGACTCATTGTATCAGCCACCTTGTTCACCTTTATAGAATGGAAATGTATTGAGAAGTCATAATCATTGATCAACTACAACCATATTCTCTAGTTCATATTTAACTCTTTCTATGTAAATATATACTTCAAGATTTTATGATCAATATATTTATCACACCTTTCAGTATACAGATAACTCCTCCATATCTTCAATGGAAAAATTACCACTACTAACTTTGAATCATGAATCGGGTACTCTTTTCATGAATTTTCAAATGGAGAGGGTTATAATCTATCAAAATATCCTTTTACATGAGAACACATCCCAATATCTTCTTTAATGCATCACTGTATATCAAAAACCCGTATCTACTAAAGGCTAGTGTAAGAATAGATACACTGATCAACCTTATCTTCAGTTCTTTGAAATCATCCTCACATTAATCTTTCCATATGATCTTGGATCCCTTTTGAGTCAACTTGGTGTTCAGATTAGTTAGTTGTGAGAAATATCTCACAAAGCATCACTAGTATCCAGGAATCCCAAGAAAACTATGAATCTTGGTTACCGTGGTTGGTCTAAACCATTTCTAAATAAATTTTTTCTTTGAAGGATCCACTGATATACCCTCACTTGAAATTATAATACCTAGGAATGAGAAATTTTGTATCCAAAATTCGCACTTGATAAATTTGGAATATAGATCTTCCTTCATTAGGGTCACCATCACAATCCTCAAATATTCTTCATAATCTTCCTTTATCTTTGAATATATAATAATATCATCTATTCAGACAACCAAAAAATAGATCCGGATAATCTATAAAGACCCATTTAATTAAATCCATGAATATAACGTAAGCATCAGTAAGTCCAAATGACATTACTATAAATTCATAGTGACCATACCTCGTACAGAAGGATTTATTTAGTATATCCTCCTTCTTGAACCTTAACTAATTGTATCCAAATCTAAGATCAATCTTGGAAAAATATTGAAATCCTCGTAATTTATCAAATAGATAATCAATATGGGTTAGAGGATACCTGTTCTTAATTGTGATTTTGTTAACTTCATGATAATAAATTCAAAGACTCATTGACCCATCATTTTTCTTAACAAAAAATAGGTGAAATACATGGTGAAGTACTAGGATGAATGAATCCATTATCTTTATTTTATTGGAGTTTCTTTTTCAATTATAGTAACTCAATTAGTGCCCTTCTATATGGAGTCTTTGAAATAGGTGTAGCACCAGGTATTAGTTCTATTTGAAAACTCAACTTCACAATTCAAGGTAATACTAGAAAAATCTTTTGCAAAGAAATCAATAAAATCCCATAAAATAGGAATATCATCAATGTTGTGTTTCTATCAAACCATCTTAGATAAATATGACTAATGAATATATAGTAAAACACATACTATGGAAGTAATTTTCATTGTGAGTTCAGGTTCATCCTCTCACCGATAATCTATCATAGGTTAATTTATAATGTAGAATTTAACTTCCCTTCCTAGAAAATTGATACGAGATTTATACTGAGAGATAAAATCTATGATGAAAATAAATCAAATTCAACTAGAGGAAGAATAAAAGGATTTATAGGAAGAACATTCCCACAAAATTTTATCAAAGAAGAGATATAGACTTGAGATGTAATCATTATACAATTAGAAGTTTTAAATTCCAACTCAATATTTAATCACTGAGTTGGTGATATGATTCCCTTATGAAATTATTCAGATATAGAAGAGTGGGTATAACCTAAATCAAATAAAACATTTTCACTTCTATAGTGGGTGATATGTGTAAATTTCACCACATTTCTTGGATCTTCCACTCAGGATATAATAATTCTATATTCTTGGTCTTTTCCCATTGAATATTTTATGGTATGTTCCATTAATGATTGGGTAATTGTTTTGAATAATTACTTATATATTTATAGTTGAAGAACTATATAACAATATTTTCTTTATTTTCATTACATTCATTAGCTAGATGACCCTAATCTCCGCACTTAAAAACTCCCTTACCCTTCAATAATATTATAATATTTTTGTTTCAAAATTTTTACAAGATTGAAATTGATCCATTCTCTTATTCTTATTTGATGTGTTATATATAGAACCTATCCTTTTACACATATCATTACATGATTTTAATCATAATTAAACATCAAATTACAATCCAAGGATCATGAAGTCTAGTGTTTTAGAAGACTAGGTACATAAAACTAAAAACATGGGAATAAATAAAACATTTATTTATTTATAATACATGATGAGATACTAACTTCCTTTGAGACCTTACATATTCATAGGATAACCTAGGGATAACATGAACAAAGTGATGATCTAAAATCATAGTAAGGGAATGAATATAAAAATATGGGTTAGAAGGCGTAACATGATGATATAAAAAGGCATGAAACATGATTATCATAACGTGGGATTATCTAATCATGGATTCATAGTAATTTGGAGGCAACATGAAACATTAATTTAGCATGATTCAAGGCTCATTGCACCTAGAGGATCATGGGTCAAGGCTAACCACCAAGATCATTACACATGGAGCATGAGTTAAGGACAACCACCAAGACTGTTTCACATAACATCTCTTGAGAATAAACATTACCCAATGAATTAGAGTGATATATGTGTGAACCCATCATTAAATGTTAATGAATATGTTTTCCACATAAATAATCATATATAAGCAATCAAACATACACATAAGGGTTACCAATGAAAAGAAATATGTATTATAATCATGTCATAAAGCATAATAAATGGCCGTATCATAAAAGTGTCCATGAAAGAAAGGAATTAAATAATACATGGAAATTAATAAAGTAAAATAGTCATAGATCATTATTATTGATGTCAATATGAAGTGATAACATGTAAAAAGATAATTTTAAAAACTTTATAATTAAAAAATTTTAGTGCGGTTTAAGAAAAATATTAAAGGGAATTTAAAGTAGAAAAGGGAATAATATTTATAAAAAAAAAATAATGGAACCAAAAAAGTTTTCATAAAAAAATGAGTGATTTTAGAAAAATAATGGTGTCTTAAAACATATTATAGAGTGCACTTGAAAATGGGTAAGAATTTGGGAAGTACCCTTAAATCGGGCTTGCTTATGAGGAAGAATTGAGTAGGGAACCTTTTAAAACAATGTATATACCCAATAAAGAAGGATGAATGGATCCTGATACGTGATCTTGGAAAATATAAAAATAATTTATAATATGTAAATAAAAATAAAATATAATTTCATTTGGGTAAAACAATAGAAAGAGTAACCTAAAGGAATAATGGATGTTCGGGTAGAATCCCTCACCTTAAGTCCGAAGGTGTTCTTTACTTGATATTAATGTCCTGGATAATAAAATTAGATTAATTAATTAACATGTATATAACTCTTTATTCATTTATTTTATATATTATAACCTTATAAGCTAATTTATGGATTTTTTGATGGGTTAATAGGTTTAATTTGATTGTTTAGTAGCGTTAGTTTTCTTGGTTTTCATGATCAATTTACTTGTATATGTGTATGGAAAATCATGTAGAATGAGTATAGTTTTCCTGAAATGAAATTATATGTTATTAATGAACTTATATAATATTAAAATACTATTTTTTCCATAATTGAGAATGATTCATTAGTTAAATCATTAATGATAATCGTTTAGATTAATTTAGTGTTTTTTGATCACAACGAATTCATTTTGTTTTATAAATTAATATCATGTGTACAAAATTATTCTAGAACCTTACATAATACATATATTATAATCTGGTTCAACCATAAAAATGGATTCATGACCATACTTTAAGATGAAATTGAAATATGAAAGCACATCATCCATGAAGGTGGTAAATCGGCACCTCACGGATGATGTTTTCATTCTTAAATCAAAAGAGAGAGGAGAAGAGATTAAATGAAGAATTATTAAATAAACATAATAAAATTAAATTATATGTAAGATAATTTATTTTTCAGGAAATTTTTATGAAGGGAGGTGAGGATTGAAAAATAAAAGAAATGAACTTGAAAAGAAATTGAATGAAAACATATGAGGGTTTTACCTCTTGATTCCTTCTTCTTGACAACCTATTTAGGGGATTGGTTTTGGTATTTTTTTAGCATAAAAATCTCCTGGATGTGAGGAAGGGTATTGGGAGGATATTTGAGTATAATTTTGACAAGTATCAAGGATTGATAGGTGTGAGGTGAAGAGGTGGTGAGGGGTGATATTTATAGTGGAGGAGAGGGGTGTTTTTTCAATATTTAATTCATTAGTTTATTATTTTTCTCAAGATAATAAATATTATTGATTATTGATACTAAATATAGTAATTATATCATGCGAGTTCAAATCAATTGTGCTTACATCATCCATGACTCAATGAATGGTGTATTTAATTTATAATGTATATATACCGTAAATTACTGTATTTTACTATTCAAAAAATTCAAGTATTTTAGAAAAATCCCAAAAAATCACCCTAACCATATATAGAAATTTATAACTAAAAAATTAAGTTTATTTTATGAAAATAATTTTCTAAATATGAGAAATTTAATTTTTAATTAAAATCATTATTTACTTAAAAAATATAGATTTTAATATTATAACTGATTTCATATCACTTTTGAATAATTATGTAAGGTATTATAAAATTATATTATAATAATAAGACATCAAAATATTAATTTATGAATACATTTTATGAAAATAAATTTTCTTTTAAATTATTAAATTATTCATAAAATTGTAATTAAATATTCATGGCTTATAAAAATACCAACACTTAATAACTTTTAAAAACATTTATTTACTTATACTATGATATAATTATATTATATTGTCATTTATAACATGAATAAATTTTATTTATAATTTCATTGGTGAGTATACTATTCGATTGACCAATTTACTATTCATAAGGGTTACATTACTATTCCAAAGATTAAGTTACCATTTCATTAGTATGGGTTCCTTAACTTCTAGAAACGATTCTTATTTCATTCATTAATCATTTATAAAGTTTGTATTGTGTTCTCTATGTTATTTTATGTGATTATTCCAAATAAAATAATTATAATAAGAGAGTTTCTATAGATAAAAATTTGTGTTGTTACACCCCCCTTATGAAATTTCTCCTTCGAAATTTTATTTTACATTCTTAGTTGAAAACATGTGCGGGTACTTCTCTTTCATCGCTTTCTCTGGTTATCATGTTGCCTCTGAGTACTTATGGTTCCACCAAAGTACTTTTACCAGTTTAGTAGTCTTTTTTCATAGAATTTTTCTCTATGATCCAAGATCTTAACTGTATTATCCTCGTAAGAAAGATCATTCTCAAACTATACCACCATTCAAGTTAGTGTTGTGAAGGATCCGGTATGTACTTATTTAAGAGGGATGCATGGAATACATCGTGTACTTGAGACATAGTTGGTGGAAGTGCTAGTCGATAGGCCACAATTTCAACACGATCAAGGATCTCGAAGGGGCTGATGTAATAGGGACTTACCCTCCCTTTTTTCCTGAATCTGATGATCCTCTTTCATGGATATATGCATAGGAATACCATGTATCCAACATTAAAATCCATGTCCTATCGATGATTGTCTACATAGCTCTTTTTTCGACTTTGGGATGAATTAGTGTGTTGCTGAATGGTTTTAACCTTCTCCACCATATATTCAACCATTTCAAGTCCTAGAAGCTTACGTTCACTGACTTCATTAAAAAATGCCTGTGTTCTACACATTTTCCCATAAAAGGCTTCATATGGAGACATTTGGATTCTTGAGTGGAAACTATTATTGTAAGAGAAATCAACGAGATGAAGATTTTGGACCCATCCTCTATTGAAGTCCATAGAACATGCTCTCAACATGTCTTCTAGTGTCTGAATAGTCCACCAAGATTGGACATCATTTTGAGGATTGTGGGCCTTACTGAAGTTCAACATAGTGTTTAGATAATATTGGAGAGTTCTCCAAAACATGGAGGTGAATCTCAGATCTCGGTCGGATACAATAGATAATGGTACTCCATTAAGCCTTACCACTTCTTTAATGTATACCCATGGAAGTTGATCTAGTGATAAGTCCTCTCAAATTTCGATAAAGTGAGCTATCTTTGTAGGAAGGTCTATAATAACCCATATAGTATTGTTTCATCTGGATGTATTTAGAATTCTAGTAACAAAGTCCATGCTGATGTGTTCCCATTTCCATGTTGGTATGGGTAATAGTTTCATCATACCTTTAGAATTTTTCCTTTCATCCTTAACTTGATGACATGCCAGACACTTTTTTGTATATTCAATGATCTCTTTTTTCATATTATCCCACCAAAAGTTCTCCTAGAGATATTGATACATATTTGTGCTCCCTAGGTGAATAGATAAGGTTGATCTATGTGTGTCATTCATAATCTCTTTATTTATCTCTATATTGGATTTTACACATAGTAGTAACCCAAATCATACAACTCTATCCTCACCAATCCTAAAATTAGAGGATTTCCCATTTCGCTTAGCTTATACCCTTTTCTGAATTTACACATCATTTATTTGAACATCCTTTATTTTCTCCACAAGGAAGGGTTGAGAAATCATTTGATAAAGGATTAATGATGTTCTTCCATTAATGATTCCAATGTCTATCCTTTGTAAGTATAAGAATATTGTATCCTTCTCAATTCTCATCATTAATAAAGATGCATGATCCTTTACACTTAGAGCATCTTCCACCTTATTTGCTTTACCAGGATGGTAGTGGATTAATCATTCAAAATATTTAATGATATTAACCATATTCACTAGAACATATTAACATCCTTATATGTGAATATATATTTGAGACTCTTGTGATCAGTATATATCTCACACTTCTCCCTATAGAGAAAATGCCACCATATTTTCAATGTGAAGATCAAAAACCATAAATTCCAAATCATGTGTATGATAGTTTAACTCATGAATTTTAAACTTCCTTGAGGCATAATATATCAATTTATCATTTTTCATCAGTAAATAACCCAATCCTTTCTTTGAAGCATCACTGTACACCACCAAGAGTTCTCCACTTTTCAGGAGTGTGAGTACTGGTTTAGTGATACGCCTCTTTTTGAGCTCCTTAAATATTTCCTCACATTATTGAGTCAAGAAAAACTTCACTCCCTTCCATGTAATCTTGGTTATTGGGTTTAAAAATTATTATATGTTCTTCACAAATCATTATTAATACCCGGTTAGACCAATAAAGATGTAAATATCTATTATAGATGTTGTCCTTGCCACTCTTTGATTTCCTTTATCTTATGAGGGTCCACATATATTCCTTTGCTGGTGATAACATGACCCAAGAATGATAGTTCCTCCATCCATAACTCATATTTACTATACATTTCATAGATTTTAACCCTTTTCAAAGTATACAACATAGTATTAAAATGCTCTTTATGTTCATCCTTGCTCTTGGAGTATATAAGAATATCATTGATAATGGCCACCAAATTTTTTTAGGTAATATCTAAATACTATATTCATTAAATACATAAAAATGGTTGTAGGATTAGTGATTCCAAAGGGAATAACTATGAAATAATAGTGTCCATACCTCGTTCAAAAGGCAGTCTTGGGAATATCTTTTTTATTCACCATTAATTATCGATACCCCGACTGAAGATCCACCATATAGAAATAATTGTCCCCACATAACTGATCGAAAAAGTTATCTATTCATGGAAGGGGATACGTTTTCTTTTTAACGATTTTATTGAGATCACGATAATATATGTAGAGGTGCATTGATCCATCCTTATTCTGGACGAAGAGGACTGGAACACCTCATGGTGAAGCACTTGGCTGTATAAAAACCATGTCCAGATTCTCCTATAACTTCTTCTGCTCTTCCACCTCAACTGTGGCCATTATATAAGGTTTATTTGATATAGGTAGATATCCATGAATAATTTAAATTGAGAACTAAGCCTATCGGTCAATAGGAAGATCAAAAAATTCTCCAGGGAATATATCAGTGTAATCCCTCAATATGGGTATATCGTTGAGCATGATCATCTCCTTTGTCTCAATCATTTGAGTAAAAAATTATTTCTCATAAGGAAGTAATATCCACACTTGAGATGATGATTCTAAAAGAGATTCATCTTCCTCCTTACAATTATAAAGAATTGGAGGTTGATTCAGGATGTGAAGAGTGATCTCTCTTTCCTAGCATTTGATGCTTGCTTTGTATAAAGATTGCTAATCCTTGCAAAAAATGGTATCAAACTCTTCTAAGGGGAGCATGGAAAGCTTTTATGGGAGGTTCAGTACACAAACATTAACTGGGGAGGATTTTTGTACTTTTTTTGTAATAATTTACCCATTAGTTGTTCTCACAGATAACTCAAACTCCAAATTTTATGGTGGTGTTTGAATAGTTATACTTAACTTGAAAGATATGAAAGAATGCGTAGAACTAGAATAAAATAATATGTTCGCTATTCTTAAATGAATAATCAATGTACCTGTCACCACATTGTTGTTCGGATCCATCACAATAGTAGTTAGAGAATAATACCTTCCATGTTTCCCTGGAGGTTACTATTTATTTCCTCCAAAAACCCTAGGCTTAGGTCATTGATTTTCAAAATTCCCATGTTTCTTGTAGGTGAAACACTTCACTACAGGCTGAGTGTTTTTATTCTTCTGCATTAGTGGAATTATTCAAATCCCTTTGGTAGTTCTTATCCATATGCCCCATTCTTCCACATTTGAATCATTTTCTAGTTCCCTTTAGATAGTTCCTAGGATTCTTATTCACACATTTTAGACATGTGGGACATTAGGTCTTCTTTCCATCATGGGGTTTATTTGAAGATCCACCCATATTAGACTTTATTTTACAATTTTTTTCATTGGTCCCATGAAACCATTGAGAGTATTCGATCTCCATTTTAACCTTAAGGGAACAATGAACAGTCTGTTCATAACTTCTGAAGTCTCGAATCAAAAACACATTTAGCAGAATTAACTTTTGTCCGTTAAATAAGTGATCCACCTTTCATTCGGTGTTCATGAAAAAGCCAGAGGCATACCTTTAAAGCCTTGTAAAGTTTTCTTTATATGCCCCAATAGACCCATCGTCCTTCTTAAGTTTGAGGAACTGTCTTTCCATCTTGAGATGGAGGGTTTGAGGAAAATATTTGTTGATTTTTTTTATTAAATTCCTCCCAATACATGGATTTAATTGTAATTTGTATTTTTGATCATTTCCTAGTATAGATCAGCTTCCCCATCCAAATGATAGACTACTATCACCACTTTCTCTTCTTCTAAGCACTAGAGGACAAAAAAATATATTTTTAATGGAGTTAATTCATTGTTATATGATGAGGGGATTAGAAGATCCAGTAAACATGGGATGCCTTTTCTTCATGATGGATTTGATGACAACTTTCTCTCTCTTAGGAGAATGAGGGTGTTCCATGTGATTCAAGTTATTATTCATAACATGATCCAGTTGATTAAGTACTATCATGAAGTTTTGAGAACCATTTCCCATCATATTTTGTATATCATTAGGGAAATCATCAAATTCCCTATCACATTGATTTTTGGAATGTGTTCTTCTATTTCCCACAATTAACTAAAAAAAAGTTCAATTTGGGGGCTTGAATACTTGGATAATAATCATAAAGAGGAAACTTTAAACATATAAGGATAAACTCTTAAAGGAAAATTATATCCTAAATTCTGATTCCCTAGGTTTAAATATAGGTTATCCATGATCCATTTCCTAACATATATTGTTATGGGATATTTCCCCCCCTTAATAATGGTTCTTAATGAGCATGTGAATTTACCAAAGCATATCCCCCCAGGAGTGTTAAACCAGGTGCATAGTAAGAACTGCTGTTATGTACCAAGTTACCCTGAGTTAGGCCCGTAATAGCTTGTCGAAGTTGTTACTACTAGGCACATATTCTCTAGAACCACGTCCAGTAGTAGAATCCATATAGGGATATATTTTCTTGATAAACCAATTACTCTATACTAACCAAAATTTATGGATGTTTTCTCATAGTTAGTTATATCCTTAAGTTTCTTACTAAATTACTCTATTCCTAGTCCCCAAAAATAACTAAAATTTTCCTCTAATACCAACTATAGAGACCCTATACTATTACACATATCATTACATTATTTTAATCATAATTAAATATAAAATTACAAGCCAAGGATCGTGAAGTCTAGTGTCTTGGGAGACTTGGTACATAAAACTAAAAACATGGGACTAAATAAAACATTTCTTTATTTATCATCCATGATGAGATCCTAACTTACTTTGATACCTTACATTTTCATAGGAAAACTGAGTGATAAAATGAAAAAAGGATGAGCTAAAAGCCTAGTAAGGGAATAAACATAAGAATAAAGATTATCACATGGGTTAGAAGGAATAAAATGATGATATAAAAAGGCATGGAACACGATTATAGTAACATGGGATCATATAATAATGGATTAATAATATTGTGGAAGAAACATAAAACATTAATTTTGCATTATTCAATGATATTTTCACATAAAGGAGCATGTGTCAAGTCTAACCACCAAAACCATTGCACATGGATCATGAGTCAATGTTAACCACCAAGACCATTTCACATAACTTCTCATGAGAATAAAAATTAACTAATTCATTGGATTTATATATGAGTGCACCCATAATAACATGTTCATGAATATTTTTTCCACATAAAGCATCAAACATAAGCAATGAAACATAAACAGAAGGGTTGCCCATGGAAAGAAATGGGTATCATAATCATGTCATAGAGCATAATAAATGGGTGTATCATAAAAGTGTTCATGAAAGAAAGGAATTAAATAATACATGGAAATTAATAAAGTAAAATATTCATAGATCATTATTAGTGATTTCAAACTGACGTGATAACATGTAAAAATAATATTTAAGAAACTTTATAATTAAATCATTTTAGTGCAGTTTAAGGAAAACATTAAAGATCATTTAAAGTAGAAAATGGAATAATATTTTATAAAAAAACAGAATGGAACCAAAATGTTTTCATAATAAAATGAGTGATTTTATAAAAATAATGGTTTCTTAAAATAGATTATACAGTGAACTTTAAATTGGGTAATAATTTGGGAAGTTCCCTTAAACCGGACTTGCTAATCGGGAAGAATTGAGTAGGGAACCTTTTAAAAAAATGTATATCCCTGAAAAGGAAGGATGAATGGATATTGACACACGATCTTGGAAAATATACATATAATTTAGAATATTTACATAAAAATAAAAGATAATTTCATTTGTATAAAAAGAGATAAAGATTAACCTAAAGGAATAATGAAGGTTTGGGTAGAATCTATTACCTTAAGTCCGAAGGTGTTCTTCACATGATCTTAATGTCCTAGATAATAAAATTATATTAATTAATTAATAACTATGTAACCCTTTATACATGTATTTGATTTATTATAACCTTATTAAGTTCATTTATAGCCTTTTTGATTGGTGAATAGGTTCAATTTTCATCATTTAGGAGCATTAGTTTCCTTGGTTTTCCTGATCAGTTTACTTGTATACGTGTATATAAAATCATGTATAATGAGGATAGTTTTCAAGAAATGAACTCATATGTTATTAATGAACTTATATAATATTAAAATAAATTTTTTCCATAATTTAGGATGATTTATTAGATAAATCATTAATGATAACTATTTAGATTAATTTAGAGTTTTTTTATCACAAAGAACTCATTTTGTTTTATAAATTAATATCATGTGTAAAAAATTATTCAGGAACATTAAATAAGATATAATAAATATATTATAAAATGTTTCAACCATAAAAATGGTTTAATGACTAGACTTTAATATGTAATTGAAATATGAAAGCACATCGTCCACGAAGGTGGTAAATCGACACCTCACAGACAATGTTTTCATTTTTAAAGTAAAGGAGAGAAAAGAAGAGATTTGATGAATAATTGTTCCATAAACATGGAAAAATTATAGTATATATAATATACTATAGTTTTCATTACATTTTTATGATGGGAGGTGAATATAGAAAAATAAAAGAAAGGAACTTGAAAAGAAATTGAAAGAAAACGGAAGAGGGGTTTACCTCTTGATTCCTTCTTCTTTTGAAACCTCCTTAGGGGATTGTTTTTGGTATTTTGTGAATAAAAATATCTCATAGAAGTGGGAAAGTTTCTTGGGAGGATATTTTATTAGAATTTGGACAAGGATCAAGGCTTGAGTGTTGTGAGGAGAAGAGGTGGTGAGGGGTGGTTTTTATAGTGGAGGAGAGGGGTGTTTTTTCATTATTTAATTTATTATTTTATTATTTTTCTCAAGAAAAGAAATGGTGTTAATTCTTGAGACTAAATACAGTAATTAGATCATGTGAGTTTGAACCAATTTTTCCTAAATCATCCATGACTCAATGAATAGTGTATTTAACTTATAATGTATACATACCATAAATTACTGTATTTTACCATTCCCAAAAAATTCAAGTATTTTTGAAAAATCCCAAAAAAATTCACCCTAACCATTTTTAGAAATGTAGAATTCTAAAATAAACTCCATTTTATGAAAATAATTCTATAAATATGAGAAATTTAATTTTTAATTAAAATCACAATTTACTCAAAAAATACATATTTTAAAATTATAATTACAATTATATCACTTTGAAAAATTAACTAAGGTCTCATAAAATTATTTTATAATCATAAGAAATCAAAATATTAATTTATGAATAAATTGTATGAAAATAAATTTTCTTTTAAATTATTAAATTATTCATAAAATTGTAATTATATATTTATGACTTACAAAAATACCAACACTTAATTAATAATTTTTAAAATATTTATTTACATATACTATGGTATAATTATATCATATTTTCACTTATAAGATTGATAAATTTTATTTATAATTTCATTTGTGAGGTTACTATTCAATTGGCTGGTTTATTATTCATAAGGGTCACATTTCTATTCTAAAGGTCAAGTTACCATTTCATCAGTATAATTTCTTTATCTTCTAGATTCACTTCTTATTTCATTCATTCATCATTTATAAATTTTGTATTGTGTTCTCTATGTGATTTTTTTTGATTATACCAAATGAAATAATTATAATAAGGGAACTTCTATAGATAAAAATTTAGGTCGTTACATGTTCCCTTTTTCTTAGTGCTTATCTGAACTCTCTTTTCCTTTATTTACCTTGAAGATATAGGATCTATAAATTTATTTCTCTATATTAATGTAACTTGATACTATATCATCATATGATGATTTTTTTAGAAAATAGTTCACTTTAGTAACTAATATTTATCCCATCAAACAAATATCCAATCTTACTTTTCAGATAATGCATGTAGTCAGAAACATGGCTGGATAAACTTATAAAGCTAGAATCATACTCTACCATAACTTATTTTTTCCTTCTACTTTAAAGTGATGAAATCCCTATCTATTTTATCTTGTTGTTTTCAGATTAAGTATATCTTGAAGAATATCAATTTTAAAGTTTATAATTCCATGCTTTCTATTTTATCAACCACTTTGTTATTATGGATTGATGAACGCTACTGATCAACATCTCCTTTCAAACAATACACATCCAGAATAACCTTTTCACTTTCATTACTTCCCAAAGTTAGGAATATATTTTCAAGGGACTTAACCCATTTCTCAGCTACCAATGTATTATTAGTTCCATTAGAAGATTGAGTTTTTTTTTCACATGAAGGGATCCAACATAAGTGAATCAAAATATGGAATAACAGGTTACTCCATATGGGAAAGGTTATTTATCATAACCTGATTATGCTTCTCTAATATGTCCATGATCCACTCAATTCTAATACCAGCTATATTATCTTTCTCAGTAGGGAAAACCCAACAACGACTATGTGTATTGATTATATTTCTTTTATTATGTGTAATTACTAAATAATGGATCATATGTAGTTATATCATAATCATCATGAATATTGAAGCTTAAAATAAAAATCTCTATAATTGTAGAAGTTCTCAAATACTAGAAGGGGTTATCATAATTTTTAGGTCAGCTATATTCATTTAAAATCTAGTTACAAAACAATTCTACTAAAATTTATCTATTACAAACTATAACAACCCCAAATCAAGTAACATAGATCCAATGTCTACTTTATTACATTGTTATACGATTCAAGGGATCACATCACCAAGGATTGGTCGGTTTTTTAGTCTTGAAGAACCATATACCTACATGATTCCCATATTACATTGGAAATATAAAAAAACATAGCATAAGAAACATTCCCTCATCCTTAATATTATTCATAATATCCTTCTTCATATACCATGTAAAAGAAAAAAAAATAAATGGTGATCTTAGATGCCCAGTAAGGGTTATGTATAATAAAAGCTATCATGAATAAATAAGGTATAATAAATATGGAAAGGTAAATAACTGAAAACACATGCCATTTAATCAATAAATAGAGCATGAAATGTATACATGGATAATATTATTGTAGTGATATCATGGATAAGAAAAATTTAATTCTTAATGAAGGAAATGATTAAGGTTTGATGTCATGATTTCATCCATCATGATATCTTACCATCAAGGTCTTATGTCAAGAAAATTTAATCAATGTGTAGGTATACACCAAAAACGCACTTAATTAGTTTGGAAAACTAGTTTGTCTCATGAGACTAGTCAATTTATTAAGGGGGTATCTATAATAATACCCCACCCATCACTACATGTCTAATGCATTCCTCATATATTGAATGATCAATTTAATTTATAAACAATATTCCTTATAAAAAAATATCCATATTGATTAAAGAATAAAAAATATTAAGATTTCTCCAATCAATCAAATAACATTCATAATAAAACTTAGTATGTAGAAATGATATATATTTTAGGAAATAATCATATCCATGATACAAAAAATATGGATATTTAAGAGAAATGTAATGTCTAATGAAAAATTATCACAAGAAAGTAAATGTTTTAAGAGAAAGTTAATGATCAAAAAATTAATATGAGATCAACTATGACCATTAATTCATAAGAAATATTGGTTTTATAAAATTTAGATAAATAAATAAAATATATTAAAAAAAATTTCTATTAAATATTTTTTCTCTATAAAACCATTGAAATATTTTAGAAGAATCTAAATAGAGTAAAATGGTAATAGTGGCGAGAAAATCTATCAATGTCATTTACATTTAAAAAATTCCTTTTGACTTTGTAAAGAAATTAAAAAATTATAATTTTGGAAAAAATTAAAATTATTCCTTTAAAAACATATAAAAAGTCATGTATAACATATGATTTCCTTAATAAATCATTTTATTAAATAAAAAAACTTTTGTAAAATAAT
Source organism: Viscum album (assembly GCA_963277665.1). Taxonomy (NCBI): domain Eukaryota; kingdom Viridiplantae; phylum Streptophyta; class Magnoliopsida; order Santalales; family Viscaceae; genus Viscum; species Viscum album. Next base: position 843,354,769 of record OY728128.1, read on the forward strand.
TTTGAAAAATATGGACATAGAAGAAAAATATACCCAATCAAAAGGGAAATAAGATTAGAATTTATTTTAGAAATTTATTTTCCTTATTGAAGTTAAAAATAAAGTAAAAGTTAGAATAAAATATGGTAAATCCTTAAATATCTATAAGAAAAAAATATATTGAGTTTATGGAGGATATATTATAATATTCCTTCAATGAAAATAAGAGAAATCCCCAAAAAATGAGATTGCAAAATAAATTCTTAACTCTTTGGTTACTTTTAAATTGTAACCCCTTGAAAGAGTAAACATGAATTAAAAATTTAATAATAATTAATAAATATATATTTAGGTTAAATATACACAAGGGTTATTATATACACCACATAAAAATAAATAGGTGTATAATAACAAATATGTCTTAATGGAGTGGAAATTAAGAATAAATTTCTTACCCCAAGTTTGAATGCCTCATAAGTGATTATAACATACTATATAATAAATTTATATTTATTATACTTACATTATAGAAGTATATATATATATATATATAATATCATATACGATCCATTTATAACATCTATCACTCGTTTGTTAATAATTTATTATTATTATCATTCTTTTGAGTGATAACTACACTTTTCATGTATTTTTAGATTCAACAGTTATGATACTTGAATATTCATCATTGTTATAAAATAAAAAATTATAATAATGATATAAAAATCATAAATATTCATTAAATTTGTATTTAAAATTATCTGTGAGAAACAAACATGAAAAATGAATCACATCGCTTTCTGGAGACGGTTGGTCGAACGTACTCATAAGTGAAGTTATCATTTTTTAGAGAGTTAAAGGGTAAAAAAATATATGATATATTATAATTATTTAATTATAATCATTTTATAATTATTATTTATATTCATTAGTTCCATCATTATTTAAGACCATATGAGGAGGTAATGGAAAACAAATTTCATCAATTCACGAGGAGGTAGTCTATAATTTACATGAGTGATGGGTTTGTTTCCCATTTGATGGATAAGGAGATAGATAAATATTATACCATAAAAATTATAATATCTATGTATATTATAGATACTAGTTTATTATTTTTTAATGGTTTTAATGTCATTAAAGGTGGTAAAAGAAGAATAAACATTAAAGTGCTCAGTGAAAATGATTACCTCTTATTTAAAATAACTCCATTTGATATCCTCTTAAGGGACCTAGGGTTGATATTTTGGGAATCCAATCACCTCAAGAACTTGGATAAGGATATTTAAAAGAGTTTTTTTAGGTTTTTTTAGAGATGAGTGGATCTAGTTGGTGTATATAATATAGGATAGGTGGTGTCTTTTTACAGTGAACGAAAGGAAACACATGGAAATAATAAAAATATCTAAATATAATCAATTTATTTTCCTGTGAAAGTGAAAAAATTTGGATATAATTAAAAAATAATATAGTATATGGTTGAAATATATTCAACCAATAAATTTTTTATATTTTTAAATTATTATTTTAAACCTAATATTTTGGTTTAACCCCTTTTTATGAACAATTTTAACCTTAATCGTAGTAACGAATTTTTCAATCTTAAAAGGTTATAATTTTACTTATAAGGTAAAAATTGATAATAAATGGGAAAGGGATAAACTTTTAGACCAATTATAATCCTACTTTTCCCCTTTTACAGTTTTTAATATTTTATAAAATACTATTTAACAAAAAATACTATTAAAGTCATTTTAAGAACTATTCACATAATTTGACTTCAAAGACATAAAGACAAAGATATAATTCTAATATAAAACTATTAAACTTAAATAATACATTTTATTAACTATAAAATTCCTTTATTACTATAATTAATCCCAAAAAAATTAGTTTTAATATTTTTAAAATTATTTACTTTGATTTTTCCACTACTTGCACAAGCACTGTATCAGTCTTTTATAATCATTTTAGGTAATTATATATTCATTAAAATTAATAATTAAAATAAAATTATAAATTAGTTTCATTATGAATAAAATAAAATTTAATATTTATTAAACACTTATTTTTTATCCCTTTTTGAACTTATAATATAAATTTAAAGGCAAGAGAGTGACATCTTGTATTTTTCTTTATTTAAAATAATGTAAATGTCATTATTAAAGGAAAATGACACAAATATTAAATATAATAGAAGTTAGTATGGATATTTTTTTAATTAATCTCATCCAATTAAATGAAAACAAGTGTTGGATAGATTTGTAATGCCTTATCACATTATTTTTAATATTAATTACCCAATTTATCCTTTACCGAGGTGATACGTTTTACCATGATTACAATTCATAATGCCTAAAAATAAAAGAAACATATTTTCTAAATTTTAACCTCATAATTAAAAATATTCAATCTATTTATAAAATTAAAATCCTATAATTTATATAAATTAATTTCAAAATAAACCCACAAAATGTGATGAAAAATGGTTTCCCAGAAAAATGTGTGTTTTAAGCCTAAAAATTGACTTATATAAAAATAATGTAAAATACTAATCATAATGTAATTAATTAGATTATTATAAATTAAATGGATCTTATATCACTTTAATATGAAATCTAAAATATAATGTGTCTTTTAAATCACTTGATTTAATGAAAAGAATTGATAATTTTATAAAAATTGGTATTCTAATTTTTCACTGAAAAATAAATATTTTAATAAATATTCTATAAAATAAAACCTAAAGTAATATTGAAATTATAATTTAAAAAATGATATAACTATCACATAATAAAATTTTAGTCATTTTTTTATAGTAATTTTAAACTCAGGGTGGTGTGTAAAGAAAGCTACCAAAGAAATTAGATTTATTTAAAGAGAAATATATTCTAAAATATCAAGATGTCACAATATTATCCATTATAGGATTATATCGTAAAAAAATTAGTGATTGGAGGATTATCTTATACAAACATATATGTTATCCATAAATCCTAAGGAAAAGTGATGTGGGATTGGGTTTTCACTTAATAGTTACTTCTTTAAACTAGACATTTTTATGTAACACCTTTACTAACTGATTCATTCAAATTTAAAACATTTAATCCCTCTTATCAAGTGTTTTGGATAGTTTTTACTTATAAGTGAAATCCATAATTGGTTTTAATTGTTCACTACTAAGTATATTCTATGTTTTTTACATATACTTTATCAATAAATAGGTGTGTAAAAATCATGAACATGGTAAATGTTAGGTGAAATAGAAAATTGATATGGCATGAATATTATTTACTCAATATAATTTGGGATAAATATTAATTTCACACCAAATATCATTAAACCTTTCTAATGAGATATATTCATGAACAGATTATCACCGACATCAAATTCCAAGTCACAATATTTTTTGTCCCCATAGATATTCTCCCTACTTTGAGAAATCTTGATGTGTTTATAAATTTCCTTTACCTTATATATTTTATTTTAAATAAACTTTGGTCCAAACAATTTATTCCAACTAATTTTATCTTAACATTATGGGGTTCAAAATTCAATTTCATATAGATCCTCATAAGATTCCATCTGGATTCTTGAATAACAACTGTTACTATATGAAAATTCTAAAAAAGAAAGGTGTTTATGCCAATATTCTTGAAAATAAAGAGTGTAATCTCTTATAATGTTTTTAAACACTTGTATTGTTATTTCAGACTCCCCACCCATTTGAGGATGGTAAAAAATTATATGATATAGCTATGTTTATAACATATACTGAGGGATTCTCCAGAATTTTGATGTAAATATTGGATCATGATAAAAGACATTTAGATGTTGTGTACCATGAAGTCTCATGGAAATATCCAACGAGCCTATACCCAAGTGGTAGAAGCTGCTGCTTGGAACCCAAGAGACCTAAGATCAAATTTGGGTGGGGGTGAATTTCTGGATTACAGTAGAAGTACTGTAGAAGGTACTGTTTGGTTCTGTAGCAGCCAAAACTATTCATTCGATTTTGACCTTCGGGCCACCAATTTGGACCTACATATCTCAGGGTCTTTAGGCCACCAAAAGGCCTTCAGGATACAGGGCCTTTGGGCTACAGGGCCTTCGTTCCACCAATGGCCTTCGGGCCACAGAGCTTTCGGGCCACAGAGCTTTCGGGCCACAAAAAAGACCAAGAAGCAACTCAGGTAGACCACACTAGAGCAGGCCCAGAAAAGGATTCTGAGCTAAAATAGAAACCACCAGAGTAGATATAACCATATTGGAAGAATGAGAGGGTATGGAAACTGCCATTTGAACTAGGAACTGTGTAGCTATGCACGAGGAAATGCTAGATGAACAACCATGCGAAGTGGGGAGCTAGGCACCTTCAAGATGTAGATGATGGGGAGGGGCTGTTTCAAGTGTTGGGTCTTAGGCCTATAAGGTCATGCATTGGTTCATGTATAGTTTTGGTGCCTTGGGCCTCTAGGTCATGTAAGGGTTCCCCTTTAACCCTTAAAAGGAGGATTATCCAAAAATAAATAAAAAAGTAGGTCTTAAGGATATTCGAGGTAATTCTCATGAAAATAATTATATATTGATTGATAAGATGATCAAGGGAGAAATTTAATTGAATAGTTATAAATTTGGTTGGTTTTTTTAGTCATTCATCCATGACCCATATATCATTTTTTAACCTTTATGTTTTTGAATGAACTATGATAAAATTTAGGACAATATTGTTTATATAACACCCCAAGGTTTAAAAAAAAAATTAATATAGAATGCAATGCAGAAAAACTAAGTCTTTTCAAAACCACAAGTTTTTATTATAACCAATCCATTAAATATAATTTTTCTACCTTTGTGTTTTGAATTTTGAAAAATGGACATACACGGTTGCGATGAATAAGATATTTATAGTCTTATAGGATCAAATTACATTTTTAGTGAATATTAACTTGACCCTTATAAATAGTAATGTACCGTTATTAATATTAACCTCACCTATGTAAATATAAATAAAATTTATGCACCTTATAAATGAGAGTGAATATTTTAAAAATTAATAATTAAGTGTTTGTATTTTTATGAGTAATAAATATTTAATTATAATTTTTAAATTAATAAATTGATTTAAAAAAAATTCATTTTCATAAAATGTATTCCTAAATAAATATTTTGTTTTCCTATTATTTTATGATAATTTTATGAGACCTCAGTTAATTTTTGAAAGTATTATAAAATGAGTTTTAAATTTAAAATATGTATTTTTCAAGTAAATAATGATTTTATTTAAAAAATAAATTTCACATATTTAGAAAATTATTTTCATAAAATTTAGTCCATTTTTGAATTATAAATGTCTAAAAATGGTTAGGGTGAATTTTTGGGATTTTTATGAAATACTTGAATTTTTAGTGAATAGTAAAATACAATAATTTAGAGTATAAATACATTAGAAGTTAAATAAACTATTCCTTGAGTCATCTCTGATTTAAGAACACTTGGTTTTAACTCACATGTACTTATTACTATTTTTGGTCATAAGAATTAACACTATTGGTTGTCTTGAGAAAAATAATAAAACAATGAATAAGATTTTCAAAAATCACCCCTCTCCTCTACTATAAAACCACCCTTCACTCCCTCTTGTACTCACTCCTATAATCCTTGAATATTCTCAAATTTCTACTCAAATACTATTCCCTAGTCTCTCACCCCATCTTGGGGATCTTGGTATTTCCAAAATATCAAAACCCCTTCCCTTAAGGAGGTTCTCAAGGAGGATATTTCAAGAGGTAATCACTCTTCCTTTTTCTTTTAATTTCATTTTCAATTTATTTTATTTTCTTATCTTCTACTCACCTCCACTATCAAAATGATCATGATAACTCCATTATAATCTATATACTATAATTATATCATGTTAATGGAATTTAATTCCTCAAAATACTATCTCTATCTCTTTTGTTTTAAAAATGAAATCATCGTCCGGGCGGTGCCGATTTACAACCATCATGGATGAAAAACCTTCATCCTTCAATTTATACTTCAAGGATGGACATGAAACCATTTTATGGTTTAAATAGACTATAATATATGTATTATAACCTATTAAATATTTTTTATCTATTATTTATACATAATATTAATTCATACGACAAAACTGGTTCGTAACAATCGAAATATCGCCAAAAATAATCTAAATGATTATCACTAATGTTCTATCTAATAACCTATCCTCATACCAGATTAAAAAAATTAATTATATCACCATTAAATATTATTTATGTTAATTAGTATCACATAAATTAAATTTTGTAGAATTATACCAATTCCACATGAACTTCCATACTCATATACAAGTATGCCGATCGTGAAAACCAAGGAAACAAACGACCCTAAGCGATAAATTTGTATAGTGTAACTCTTCCAAAAGACCATAAATGAACTTAATAAAATTATAATAAATCATATTAATATACATGAGGTTATTAATTAATTAATTAATGGATTTAGTTTTATTATCCAGGGAATTAAGGTCAAGTGTAGAACACATTCGGACATAAGGTAAGGGTTTTCTACCCGAACCTCCATTTTCTTTTGGGTTAATATTTGTCTCTATTAATCCTAATTAAATTATTAATTATTCTTATATAGTGCTCATAAATTATGTTATAATCTTTTATATATTTTTACCAATCATAATACTTATTTATTTTATGGGGATTTAAATGTTTTATAAATATCTTTCACAATTCTTCCCGATAAACAAGCCTGATTCAAGGGAACTTCTCAAATTCTTACATATTTTCAAGTGCAATCTATAATATGTTTTAAGCCAAGATTATTTATATAAAACCAATAATTTAATCATTTAAAAACTAATTATTTCATTTCTGGGTTTATGTAAATAGTTTTCCAAAAGAACACTTCGTTTCAAAGTAAAAGTGTATTTCTTTAAAAAATTTCTCGATGATTTTATTAGAGTAATTTTGTCTATTTCAACAACTATGTTGAATTTTATATCTTATTAAGGTTAATATTTTATGTTTATCATATACCATATTTTATTAAATAGTTTATTATTAGTTTTATTTTGGATGTTCTATCTTGATACCATTCACCACACTACTCAGAATAGTTATTGTTTTTGTGTACAGATTGGGGAAAGTTATTTAATATGTTCATGTTGTTTATTCTTAGACCCTTTCATGTGAGGAGTGAATTAAATTTATAAAGTTATGGGTGGGTCACAATATATCCCCTCGATGAATCGGTAGGTCTCATGAGATAAAACAGAATTGGGCTTTGGCCAAGGCCTTACCCTAGTATTTTCAAATGTCTTGGATGAGGCCTTGACAATACGTTTTAGATGTCCGAAATTATGAATTCCCTAATTATAGTATTAGTAATTTATAAAACATGTTATTATTCAACTAGTATAATATCAATGGTTATGTTTTATTCTCTTATGATCATTTATATGACCTTATTTAACCAGCTTTCATTCCTGCCATATTATGCTCAAGTATATTTTTAAAGGCATGTGTTTTTAGTTGTTCACCATGCCTAGTATTTATTTTTATGAAAACTTCCATTGTATTACTTACCTTTATTGATAATATGAGATCACACCTTTCTTATGATTTATTTTCCTTATTTTTTGAAGATAAATATTATGAATGTCTTACAGGGACAATCTAGAAGTCATATATGTTTAAAATGGAATTTCTATTATGTATTTCATTTCATGTTGTAATGTTGAACTTATGTTTGCATATTTTTTTCCAAAACTACTAAACTATTCATTACTTTGGGATAATACTTTATTTTAATCATTCCAATGTATTAATATAAGGAACTAGCTTCGAGTAACAGGGGTTTGGGTCTTTATAGTTGGTATCATATAATTTTTAGTAGAATATTTGGAAATTGGATTTAGAAAACATAGATTATGGAACAGAACCCTAATATAGACTTTGAGGATAAGTATACAAGAATATACTAGAATTTTGGTAATGTATAGATTATGTGTATATTTCTATAAAATATATCCCTAACTGGATACTATAAGTGGACGTGGTTCTGGAACAGATGTACCTAGGAGTAACAACACTGACAAGGTGTTCCGGTCTTGACTTGGGGTAACCTGGTACACAATAATGGGCCTTACTGCACATGTAGTTTGACACTACTAGGGGATATGCTCAGGATAATTCAAATTTTATTTATAAACCATTATACATGATTTAAATGTAAATATGTCCTAAAAGAAACGATGTTTATGATTATGAAATTATACGCGCATAAAATTTCAATTTATATTAAGTGTTTTTAAATTTCGACATTATACATTATGATTCATAACCTAATTTTTTGAATGCCATTATTTAGAAATGGTGAATAGTTAAAGGAATGGAAACCACATGAATGAATGTATCCCATGTATAGATTTCCATCATATGAAAAATAATGATGTTGGTTCTAAAGCTGTGACTGGTGATGAGAAACTTATAACTATACTGGGACAACTGACTCAGGTTATGAATAATAAACATACCCATTTGGAGCATCTTGATCCTCAATTTGGAAGAGAAATGTTAGACCACTTTATGTGACAAAAACTTCCATCATTCAATGATACTACAAAACCATTCATAGTGGAGCAGTGGATATGTTCCTTAGAGAAGATATTTGTCTCTTTGGTATGTAACTAAATGGGGAAGGTTATCATGGAAGTTTATCATCTATCGGGAGATAAGGATCAATGGTGGTCATTAATTCAAAACAATAAGTAGGAGGAAGAAGCATAAGAAATGGAATGGAGGGACTTTAAGGAAATATTCTTAGAAAAATAATTTCCTCAAGAACATCAATTAGATATGGAGAGGAAATTATTGATTTTGAAACAAAAAAAGGATGAAAACATTTCGAAGTATGAATCAAATTTTAAAAGGCTATCAAGGCATGCCGTAGACTACATAAATATTCCAAGGAGCAATATTGATCGATTCCTTGATGGTTTAAAACCATTCCTATGAAGGGAACTGGTTTCCCAAACATTCTCATCATATGAAGATATAGACTCATGTGCAATTAAGAAAGAGAAATAATTCTCCAAGTCTTATGACTTTAAAGGAAAGAAATAGAATAAGAGGATGACAAAGGAAATAATGGATAAAGGGAGTAATAAAAAGAATAGTTTTCTGACATGTGATACTTATGGAAAGAAACACCCTGTAGAATTCTTAAAAGGAAAATAAGTCTATTACAAATATTGAGAAATAAGTCACCAATATCATGATTTCAAGGGAAAGAAAGAAACTAACAATGTTCAATGATGAAATTGTAAAGAGATGATACATTATTCCAATGTTTTTCCTAAGAATCAAGGAAACATTACCCAAATAAGGCCAAGGGAGAAAGACTAAGCTTATGCGATCACAACTGCTTAGTTTGAAGTTCTTAATGATATGGTGGAAGGTACTTTAATTGTTTTCTCAAACTTAGACAATGATTTTGTTGATTTTGGATCATCACATTATTTTATATCTTCCCTTTTTTCTATGAAAATTAGATATTTACAATTTGATTTAATAAAGGAGTTTTCATTCAAAACTCATAAGGGAAGTATCCTAACAACAAATATGTGTCGATAAGTCTCCCTTATGACACATAAATGTTCTTTAGATACAGACATTATCATCATACCCATGATTAAATTTTATATAATTCTTAGTATGAATTGGGTTTTAAGTTATGATGAAAAAATATATTATAATAAGAATAAAGTTACAATTTTTGAGAATAATATAGAATCCATTATCTTTAGATGAGAAATCATGTCATTTGATTCTTCTCTAGATCCACCCCTAGTAGCTCCACTGAATTCAATTCTTGGGGAGGAATATAAAACAATATCTACGGGTGAGGAAAGAAATATTAAAATTGAGTATGTACCTATTGTAAAGGAATACATTTATGTATTTCTATAGGATTTACCAAGACATCCTCTAGAGCTGGAAATTGAGTTTTCTATTTATTTAATTCCCAGTGAAATTCCTATATCAAAGACCCCTTATAGAATAGACACAATTGAATGTGTATAATTGAAGAAAAAACTATAGTAATTGAGTGATAAAGTATTTATTAACCCTAGTGTTTATCTATGGGGAATTCATGTTCTTTTTGTTATGAAGAAAGATGAATCTATGAGGATGTTCATTGACTAGAGGGAGAGAAATGATATTACCATAAAGAACAAGTATCCTCTTCCTCGCATTGATGATTTATTTGATCAACTTCACAGAGCCCAATATTTTTCAAAGATGTAAATTAAATTTGGATATCATAAATTGTGTGTGAGGAAGGAAGATATTCCAAAAATAGAATTTCAAACCAGGTATGGGAATTACAAGGTTATAGTAATTCCTTTTGGACTGACTAATGCACCCTCTGTTTTCATGGATCTAATGAATAGTGTTTTCAAGGAATATCTTGATGAATTTGTTATGGTATTTATTGATGATATCTTGATATAATCTAAAGTCTATGAAGATCATGATAATTACTTGCACATTATTATGAAGACTCTTATAAGAAATGAGTTATATGAGAAGTTTAGAAGGTGTGAATTTTAGTTTCAAATAATTTTTTTCTTGGCCATATTGTCTATAAGGATGGAATATTATTTGATACTGAAAAAAAGGTAGTTCAGGAATGGCCTAATCCAACAAACATAAACTAGGTATTTAGTTTCATTGGTTTAGTAGGTTATTATTGGTATTTCATTTAGAACTTCACCCAATTTGATAACTCGTTAACCAAGCTTACTATTAAAGGGGTTTAAATTTGTATTGATAAAATAATGTGAAAAATATTTTGAAGAATTGAAGAAGAGGTTAGTGAATGCTCCAATATTGAATCTACAATCGATAAATGGTGGATTTTTGATTTATAGTGATGCATCAAAGAAAGGACTTGGATGTGTCCTTATGCAGAATGATAGAGTTATTTTCTACGCATCAAGGTAGTTAAAAATTCATGAACAAAACTATCCAACTCATGATCTTGAGTTAGAAGCTATAATCTTTTATCTAAAGATATGGAGAAATTATCTCTATGGTTAAAGATGTGAGATATGTACTGATCACAAGAGCTTGAAATATATCTTCTCACAGAAATAACTCATCATGAGGAAAAGGAGATGGCTTGAACTACTCAAGGATTATGATTTTTCCATATAATAACATTCATGTAAGGAAAATAAAGTATTGGATACATTAAGAAGGAAGGATCATGGAGTTATTAACAAAATGAGGATTTACAAGGATCTTATGTATATGGATCTAGAGAAGTTGGATATGGGAATTATCAAAGAAGGTGAAGCATAATTACTTTTTCAATTGGTTTCCCAACCATATTTATTGGAAATAATTAAAATTTCTCAATCTAATTATGAGAATATTAAAAAAAAATTAAAGTTGTGAATGATGGGAATTTTCCAAATTTCTTTTGTGAGGATGTAATTCTGAAATTTGGGAGAAGGCTATGCATTTACTCTATACCTGAACTAAAAAGGTCGTTATTCGATGATTCCAATAGTTTGAATTTCTCTATACACCCTAGTAGCACTAAGATGTATAGAGATTTGAAATAACATTTCTGGTGGGAGAACAAAAAGAATGAAATTACTGATTCTGTATCAATATGGTTAGTCTATCAACAAGTGAAGGCTGAAAGACAACATCCTAGAGGATTCATTCATCCTATACCTATTACTATATGGAAATGGGATGGAATCACCATGGATTTTGTCACTAGATTACTAAAAAATCAAGAAGGAATGATTCAATATGGGTAATTGTTGACCAGCTTACCAAATCTGTACATTTCCTTGTAATAAGGGTAGATTTTCCACTAGAGTGCCTTACACGGATCTATATCAATGAAGTTGTAAGAATTCATGGAGCACCTCTCTCAATTTTTTATGATCATGATCCACTATTTACATCAAAATTCTAGTAAATTATTTAAAAATCTTTGGGTACTGAGCTTCGATTGAGTATTGCTTATCACCCTCAAACTGATGGGAAATCAAAAAGAATGATTCAAACTTTAGAAGGCATGTTGAGATCATGTTCACTTGACTTTAAAGGTATGTGGGACCAATATTTACCTTTGATGGAGTTATCCTACAATAATAGTTTCCATTAAAGTATTCAAATGGCACCATATGAAGCATTGTACAGAAAGAGATTTCGTACACCAACATGTTGGGATGAAGTTGGTGAAAGGAAGTTTGTAGGCCTAGATCTTGTAAAGGAAACAACAATGAAGGTAAAGAATATTCAAACCCATATCAAATCAGCTCAAATCAGGAAAAATATCTATGCTAATAATTGAAGGAAGGATTTAGAATTTCAATAGGGAGATCATGATTTCTTAAAAGTATCTCCATGGAAGGGTGTTATAAGATCTGGAAAGAAAGGAAAACTGATCCCCATGTACATTGGTCCTTTTGAAATTCTATAGAGAATTGGATATTTGGTTTATCATTTGAAAATTGAACCTAGCCTTTATAAGGTACACAATGTTTTCCATGTCTCATAGTTGAGAAAGTACATGCCAGACCCAACACATGTACTCACTTTTGAAGGTATAGAATTGGAACTTGAATTATCTTACTATGAAGAGACTATTATAATTATGTACACTAAAGAATAGGTGTTGAGGAATCAAATGACTTAGCTGGTAAAGTTACTTTGAAAAAATCATGAAATTTAAGAGGCAATGTGGGAGCCTGATGAACTTATGATGAAAACCTACCCAAATCATTTTATGAGGTAACATTTTGGAAATTTTGAGGAAGAAAATTTTATAAGGGGGGAATAGTATAATACCCCAAGGTTTTATAAATAAATTTAATATAGAATTTAATTCATGAGATAATGAGTCTTTGAAAAACAATACTTTTTATTATAACCTATCCGATAAACATAATTTTACCACCTCTATGTTTTGAATTTCAAAAAATAAACATACACGGTTGTGATTAGTAAGATATTTAGAGTCTAATAGGATCAACATACATTTTTTGGCGAATAGTAACTTGAACCTTATGAATAGTAATATACAATTATTAATAGTAACCGCACCCATGTAAGTATAAATAAAATTTAAGAACCTAGTAATTGAGAGTGAATATTTTAAAAATTAATAATTTAGTGTTGTTATTTTTTTGAGTAATAAATATTTAATTATAATTTTTAAATTAATAAATTTATTGAAAATAAAATTTATTTTCATAAAATTTATTCCTAAATAAATATTTTGTTTTCCTATTATTTTATGATAATTTTATGAGACCTCGGTTAATTTTTTAAAGTATTTTAAAATCAGTTTTAAATTTAAATCAGTATTTTTCAAGTAAATGATGATTTTATTTAAAAATTAAATTTCACATATTTAGAAAACTATTTTGATAAAATGGAGTCCATTTTTTTAATTCTACATGTCAAAAAATGGTTAGGGTAGATTTTTGGTGTTTTTTTGAAATACTTGAATTTTTAGTGAATTGTAAAATATAGTAATTTGCGGTATAAATACATTAGAAGATAAATACACTATTAATTGAGTCATCACTGATGTAATAACACTTGGTTCTAACTAACATGAACTTATTAATTTTTTTTGGTCACAATAATCAATACTATTGGTTTTATTGATCAAAATAATAAAACAATGAATAAGATATTCAAAAATCACCCCACTCATCCACTATAAAACCATCCCCCACTCCCTCATCTCCACAATCCTATAAGCCTTTAATCTTCTCAAAGTTCTTTCCAAATGATATTCCCTAGTCTCTCCCCATTTCCAGGATCTCGTAGTCTTTCCAAAAGACCAAAACCCCTTCCCTTAAGGAGGTTCTCAAGGAGGATATTTCAAGAGGTAAACCCTCTTACTTTTTCTTTTAATTTCATTTTCAATTTATTTTATTTTCTTATCTTGTCATCACCTCCTATGTCCAAATGATCATGATAACTATGTTATCATCTATATAATATAATTATATCATGTTAATGGAATTTCCTTCCCCAAAATACTATTTTTCATTTTTTTAAAAGGAAATTATCGTCTGGGTGGTGCTGATTTACAAACTTCATGGATGATGATCCTTAGTAATTTAATTTATCCTTCAAGGGTTGTTATGAAACCATTTTTATTAATGAAATAGAATATAATATATTTATTATAACCTATTCAATTTTCTGTAACTATTATATATACATAATACTAATTCATACGACAAAAATAGTTCGTAATAATCAAAATATCACCAAATTAATCTAAATGATTATCACTAATGTTCTATCTAATAACTCATCCTCATAAAAGATAAAAAAATGAATTATATCACCATTTAATATTTTTTATGTTCATTACTATAATATAAATTAAATTTTGGATAATTATACCAATTCCACATTAACTTCCATACTCATATAGTAGTATACCGATCTTGAAAACCAAGGAAACGAGCACTCCTGAGTGATAAATTTATACCTTGTAACTCATCCAAAAGTCCATAAATGAACTTAATGAAATTATAATAAATTAGATACATATTTATTATATTCATAATTAATTAATTAATGGATTTAATTTTATTATCTAGGATGTTAAGGTCATGTGCAGAACATGTTCAGACATAAGGTAAGGGTTTTCTACCCAAACATCCATTTTCTTTCAGGTTACTATTTGTCTCTATTAATCCAAATTAAATTATTAATTATTCTTATTTAATCATAATAAATTATTTTTCAATGTTATATATATTTTTACCAATCATAATATTTCTTTATTTTATGGGGAGTTAAATGTTTTATAAATATCTTTCACAATTCTTCCCGATAAAGAAGCCTGATTTAAGGGAACTTTTCAAATTCCTACCTATTTTCTAGTGCACAATATAATCTATTTTAATCCATAATGATTTTTATAAAACCTCTCATATCATCAAGGAAAAAATAACTTAGTTTATTTCTGTTTTAATGCAAATTTTCTTCCAAAAAAAATATTCATTTCAAAGTAAAAGTGTATTTCTCTAAAAAATTCATCGATGATTTTATTAAAGTATTTTTGTCTATTTCAACACCTATTTTGAATTTTATGTATTATTGAGGTTAATATATTATGTTTATAATCTATAATATTGTATTAAATGGTGTATGATCAGTTTGACTTTGGATGTGCTATCTTTATACCATTCACCACACTACTCAGAATAATCACTGTTTATGTGTACAGATTGGGGAAAGTTATTTCAAATGTTCAGGTTATTTATGTTTATCCCATTTCAAGTGAGGAATGAATTGGACTTAAAAAGTTACGAGTGAGAATTTATATAGCCCCTCGATTCATAGGTTGGTCTCATGAGATAAAAAAGAATCGGGTTTTGGCCGAGGCCTTACCCTAGTATTTTCATACATCTTGGTCGAGGCCTTGACAATATATTTTAGATGTCCAACATTATGAATTCTCTCATTATGGTATTAGTAATTGATAAAACATGTTATTATTAAACTTTTATAATATCAATGGTTATGTTTCATTCTCTTATAATCATTTATATGGCCTTATTTAATCATCTTTCATTCCTACCATTTTATGCTCAATTATATTTTTAAAGGCATGTGTTTTTAGTTGTTCACTATGCCTAGTGTTTATTTTTATGATAAATTACAATATATTACTCACACTTAAAGAGAACCTGATCTCACCCATTTCTTATGTTTTATTTTACAAAGGTTTTGAAGATGGATACTATGAATGAATTGCAGGGATAATCTAGGAGTCATAGATGTTTCTAATGGAATTGCTATTATATATTTCATTTCAAGTTGTAATATTGAACTTATGTTTGTATCTTGTTTTCCAAAAATAATAAACTATTAATTCCTTTAGGATATGAATTTATGGAAATCATTATAATGTATTAATATAAGTCACTAGATCCAGGCAACTGGGGTATATGTCTTTTCAGTTTAACTTTAATACATGAATAAGTAGTTGTTGAATCATTACCTTAGGTGTATTTCACTCAACTTTGACTTCTAACATACTGAAAACCTTGAAGTATAGTCACTTATCACTAACTTAATATTTATACATTAATAATTTTCTTTAAAATATGTATACATATTAGTGACCGCGATATATATAAATAAAGTTGATTTATGAGGTTTTTTTTGACAAATCCATAAAATCAAGTATTGATGAAACTCAAAATGTTTTCTAAAACCTTATATTTCCTTCTTATTAATACTAAACATGAGTAATTTACCATATTGAATAAATTTAGTTCTCTTCTATAATATATTACTATCCTTATAATTCTCATTGATCTTGTCAAGTATGGATGGTTTAAAAACCACATGAAAAATATATAATGGAATTCCTTGCATTATTATTTATAGATAATTTATTATTACTTCATTCTCTCATTGTAGATAAATAGTAGTATAATAATTTTTTTATAATTCCAACAAAATACTTTTACTTATATCTACCTCCTTATTTGTGTTTATATATTTTATACCACTACTAGAAATTAAGGCTATAACCACGATTTCAAACCATGGATATAATCCAAAAAACCATGGATATAAGTTATAACCACAGATACATGGACTTTGGATGGTATTGGCATGAATATAGGGAAAGGGCTATAGCCACGGTTTCAACCGTGGATAAAGGCCTATAGCCATGGTTAAAACTGTGGCTATAGCCCTATAACAACAGTTTGAAACTGTGGAAGAACCTTAATCCACACAAGGACTATAGCCGTAGTTTGAAACTGTGGCTATAGGCCTTCAAATTTCATAAAAAATATGCCCCCAACCCCCCCTCACTCCCCATGTAGCCCCTCCCTTACCCCCTAGACATAACCCCCAACACACCCCCTCCCCCTTACACACCCCCACTCCCCCTTGACAGACCCCCCTAGACACCCCCTCCCCCTAGACACCCCATGGACACCCCCTGGAAACCCACCCTTGGACACCCCCCTAGGACACCCCCACTGGACACCCCCTGAACACCCCCTAGATACCCCCCTTGGACACCCCTATTGGACCACCCCTGGACACCGTCCACTGGACCCCCCACCCCTGAACACCCTCCACTAGACACGCCCCCCCCCTGAGACCCCCTGGACACCCCACTAGACAACCCTTAGAACCCCCTATACCTTCCTGGACACCAATGTACACCCCCTAGATACCCTCCACTAGACCCCCCATAGACACCCCCCTTGGGCACCCCTCCCCCTGGACACCCCCTTCCCCCTAGACACCCCCTAGACACCCCCTCCCCCCTGGACACTCCTCCCCCCTAAAAACCCCCTTGGACACCCCTGGATACCTCCTTGGACACCCCCATGAATGCATATACATGAAAACATGCATATTA
The DNA here is from genome assembly GCA_963277665.1 of Viscum album. NCBI lineage: Eukaryota > Viridiplantae > Streptophyta > Magnoliopsida > Santalales > Viscaceae > Viscum > Viscum album. The sequence continues at coordinate 843,372,217 of OY728128.1, forward strand.
ATAAAATGCAAGAAGAAAAAGGAAAACTATAAACTGAGAGAATGTATAAAATATTTTTTCTAAAAAAATATAAAGGTACAAGATTCAAAAGTGCATACATGGGGATTAATTATTCAACCATGATACTGAGAAATGTCCAAAAGATCGAATATTGCACACTCAGGAGTAAACTCGAAATCAATAATTCTATAAGAATGGTGTATTCCAAGTCAACTTGATTAAAAACACAATAAATGGTTACTAATGTCTTGCAAAAAATGGTATAAAATAACCATTACCTCTTGAATTTTATATTCATGTCAATCCTAATTGCAAGTCATGGAAGCAAATCAATTGCATCAGCTATGTTTTGTTGTTGGTTCTATGCATAGAATTCATCCCTATCTTGTATACCAACACAATTCATCAAAATCAAAAAATGATCAGAAAGGAAAATCCATCAGAAGGACAAAGAACAGGAAGAAAATTATCTTTTGACCTTTTCACCTGCATATATTCTTAGACATCCCCCCTGCACCCCTTCCCCCTCCCTGCCCCTTCCCCCTGCACCCCCACACACATTCCACCCTCTCTACCCCCTTCACACCCTGCACACTACCTCCACCCCCTTCACCACCCCTCCCCCTGCACCCCCACACCCCCTGCACACTACCCCCCCAAACCCCCCTCCCGGACATCCCCCATCCCTCTAAAAACTACCTCTATCCCCCTTAACCCCCCTCCTGGACACCCCCATCCTAGAAACCCCTACCCATCCCTTCCACCCATGCACCCCACACCCCTTGCACACTGCCCACCCAACCCCCTTCACCCGCCCTGGACACCTCCCTGCAAACTGCCCCCCAACCCCCTTCACCCCCACTGGACCCCCTCCTTGACAACCCACTCCCCCTACACACTGCCCCCATCCCCCTTAACCCCCTCCTGGACACCCCCCTTGACACCCCCTCTGCAAACTTCCCCCCATCCCCCTTAAATCCCCCTCCTAGACACCCCCATGCACACTTCCCTCCAGCCCCCTTCACCCCTCCTAGACAGCCCCTACCCCCAACCCCCTTAACCCCCCCTCCTGGACACCTCCTAGCAGACACACCCTCCCCCTGCACACTTCCCCCCCAGGATAGACCCCCATCTAAGACATCCCCCTCCCCCTACACCCCCTGCACACTGCTCCTCCATCCCCCTTAACCCCCTGGACACCCCTAAGACCCTTGTGATGATCTTTGGGAATCGTTTGCATTTGTGTGAAGTGTAGTTTGATCTTTGATGATATGATTCTTGTTTTTGGGATTTTTGACACCTCTGTCGATATGGAGGTGTTTGACTGCTCAATGTTTTGTGTTTTAGGGGATCTTTTGAAGGAGTTTCCAAGAGGATCAGTATCCTTTTCTATTGTTTCTAGATCATGTCAATGTGAACACTAGGTTCTTAAGGAAATGAATCATCTTGAGTTTGAGTGAGACTGGTCATTTGTAAACTACTTCATAGAGAATGAGGTCTTCTACATAATAATATAGACATGAGGATGATGGGAATTTATTTTTTGATTCTAGTAAATCAAAATCCATTGAGCACACATTACTGGGAGAAAAGTGGTTTTGTTGATGAGAAATTTAATTGATTTATAGATGGATAGAATTTATGTTTATTGTTGAGTTTTAGTTGGAGGTTTTTGGATCTTACATTGAATATAGCATGAGTTATAATAGAGTTTGTGGAGAATTTATGATAATGTTACTTGGGAAGTTACAAAATACCACAAAAATAATTTATCTCGTTTGAGGGTCAATAAAGGAGGATGTGGTTTTGTCGGTGATATTCAGGGAGAATAAAAGGGATGCCACTCATTTCATTCAGGATATTTAGGATTAATTTTAGACATAGTTCCATATGATATAGTAGATAAAACACAATTTTATAACACCATAGTAGACTGATAGAGAGCGGAGCTAAGAGATATTTTGGAAAACTCAAAGAAGATATGATGCTAAGCATAAAGATGAAGATTGAAAACCATTCAAATTTCAAAGAAATGATTGTGAAATTTTTCATTTGTAGATCCTTATGTTTTCTTTTGGTAATTTGATTCCAATATTTTAAAATATTCTATAAAACTATAATTTTATCTGGATTTAAAATTGTTAGGTATGCGATTGTTGTTTAATAATTATTCTTCAATATTTTTGTTTTATTTTCTCTTCCATTCATTGACCGATACATTGGAAATCAATGTGTATTTTTCATCTGGTGTGGACTATTAGGTTAGTCTAGTTAGGAGTTTGTTTTTCGATTCTTTTTGTTGAAGCTTGACAATTCATGATCGAGAATTGTGAGAATAGCGCTTCGACTCTGTCAATGTGTTTAGAAATCATTTAATACTTTTACTAGATTTTAATGAAAGAAGGTTAAAACTGAGATCTTATTTGAAAAACTTGACTTCTAAAACTTAATTAAACATTCAGTTTAGAGATTTTGGACTATGTGTTGAGATAATTTATGGAATTAATTCATTCAAAGCAATGAAGAATGAATGAACCAATTGAGTCACTAGGAAATCCCACATATATTATCTAACTTCTCTCTAGTTTTCATTCAATGTTGTTTGTAATATTTTGTTCAATATTTTCATTCCTTATAATAGTTCAATAAATTAAGTTAGTTTCATTTCTTGTTATAGAAACCCCCCTAATAAATTTAGTTTAGTAAAATTATAAGAACTAAAAAACATGAAAAAGAATCTCAGTAAATACAGTTTCATTGGGAGACAACCCTGGTTGCTGCTATATTATATTAGTTAAAATATAAAAATATTGAAGAGGATTTAAAATGACTTAAAAAAACACCTTCTAGTTACTTTATTGGTAAATAAATATTATGTGTTTTTTATTTATGATGATATGATACTTTTAGTGGTTGTTGTTATAATACCATTAGTTTAATTTTATACTTTATTTATTAATTTTATTGTTAGATATGATATAATTATTGTGCTATTATTAATAAATTTACATTTATTTTTCTTTAATTGTTTGGGTATATTGGATCTTTATATTTTCAATATATTTAATACTTGAGGTGAAAAAAAATTGTTAGTTTTTTTTAAACTAATATTCACCACTTGTAATATGAATATAATCAATATTTTGGGATAACATTTAGTATCAAAGTAGGTCTCTATGCTTGAGACCGATCTTGATGTAATCATTCTAAATATTCATTACGTTATCATATTTTTGATCATATCATATTCCTTACGCTAACCTATAGTAGAGAATGTATTTTCCTTTTTTTTATAGTGGAAGGATTCCATGTCTAATATACTGAAAATATTAATCATAAACGATCACCCATAGTTGATGGAAATGATTGTGAGTACTGGCGATATTTGATGGAAACATTAATTATTCGTATTGGGAGTGAAGTCCCAAGAAGCACACAAAGTGATATGAAAATTGTGGTTATGTTGTACAACATTGATGATCGTATGACTTATAATGTCATATAAAAATGTTGTGAATAAGACTTTCCATTTATAGTATCAAAGGGGGGTCACTTAGTGGTGACTTGGTCATTACAACACTTTCCTACTTGGGAAATTCCATCTTAAAAGTTTAATGACACCTAAATGGTGTTTTGGTTAAAAAAATCATTCTAATTAAAAAGTGAAACCCCATACAGGGATATAAAAAGGATGAAGTATTATGTGTTCTTTACGAATAACAATGACATCAAGTATAAGGAAAACATAAATACAATAATGTCAAGCAAGGTATACCACAGTGAGTTTTCGCAAATAGTGCACCTCCATTGGAGGGGTTTTATTACAAAACCATGACTTGTTTATCAAATGAAACAATTATCTTAACTAACACTTATTAAATAATTTCAATTTAATATAAGTTGAATTAAGAAGGAAGCTAAATGAAATTTAAAACATTATTGAATTAAAGAGGATAAGAGAGGGACCCTACATCAAATGATCCAAGCCACACTCAAGGCTTGACACTTTTATCAGCAACAACTCTAAGATGCTTCAACCATCCTCCAGGCATATGCACCTTTACATATACATAAGGACCCCCTAACCCCTATGTACATGTCTGCATGGACTTGAACATGCACAAGAGGATCCTTATATATATGCTCACATGCATAAGCCCGTTATCACCCACACACGTATGCATTTTCAATATATATACATAATCACACCTAGACCCTTATATGTAATCGTGCTTCCATGGGAGGATATAAATATAATGGGAGAACATATTATATATATGCTTACCTATGCATACGCGATGAGTTGCCTTTAACTTTGGTTTCTGCAACACACATGAACGGGTCCTCGGAGACTTCAACAAAATGACAATGATATGATGAATCATCATTAATTGAACCTAAAAATTGAAGTGGGATGAATATGATTAGTGATAAAGGAAATAATAGAATAGGTGATGATGATAAAAACATAAAAATTTGAAGGGAAGGTTTCCTCTCTAATGAGGAGACAACAAATCATGCAGTTTCAATTCATGAAACAGGGATGTGGAACATCCAATTTAACATCATACATCAATGAAATTAAAAATGAAATTTACATTTCACACAATTATAACATAAACATATGTAATACATGTACACCACATTATGGTTTCTAAAATGGTAAAAAATCATTAAGACAAACATAACATAGTTTATAAAAAATCATTCTTTTCTAGATACATTAGAGATAGGTGAAACCACTTTTATGTTATGTGGGATGATCATTTTATTGGTTTTCTAATACCTATAAAAACAAGTCTCTAACTATTTTATGGGTGATAAATAGGGCGTATTAATAAAATCCTAGGTAATAAACCAGGTATAGTATTTTTCATAGACAATACATGCCCAGTAGAACTTCTCTTAAATAGAAACTCCAGACTTGTAACTAACACTATTGATGAAGACAATAAATTAGAAAAGGAAGATGAATGGGAGAAACTTCCAACTCAAATCAAGACAAACACATAACATGAAACTGAACTGAAAGAAAAAGATCCACAGACCTTAGTTGGTAAGCTCTATGATAACAGTGACTATATCCCCATCAATAGCTCTAGAGCCATCACAAAATTGTCCTTGTAAACTCCATCCTGTGTCATCACCAACTCAGTGTCCTTAGTTTGTATGATCCATTCTCGAGATTTCATTAAAAAAATTGTAAATGAATATAAATTAGAAACGTAGTTATGATATTTGATAATACCCCACTCCACTGCACACCCCCTGCCCCCTACTTTCACGACCTGTCCCCCAGGGTCCGTGTCATAACTACCCCAAGCCCGCCTTCCATAGGCCAGGGGCTAGCGACTAGAACTAAAGGCGTATATCCCTAAACTGGGAAGGCATTTCCTTTATAACTATAAATAAACACATCAGAGTACACAACTGGAAGAAATAAACTAGGTAAAAAATGTATACAAAAGAGAGTTCTGAAAGTAAAGGGGGCCGGAAATACAAGACCAACAGTATAGTACAAGGAAATCTAAAAGTACAAGTACAACTGAAAGAATAAGTAAAGAAACAACTGGGTCGTCCTCCGGGGTTCCTACCTGAAGGGTAGGTACAAATGGCCTCCTCAGCACTCCACATCCGTCCGTCTGCTCCGTGCACCGTCACACCAAGTGGTCCACCTCCGGGTACCATCCAGTCCAGCTACTCTCTGCCTCAGTCAGCATTGTCTGTCGTCTGCAACCAACACAACCAAGTGTGGGCAAAGCCTGTGCAGGGGTGAGTATAAAGATCCTCAGTAGGGACCCTGAGACCCTCAAGGTCTCACTAAATCCAACAAGGATAAACCAGAAGTATGAAATCAATAGATACACATAACTTAGGTATATGTCCATACATATACCTAAGTTATCTATTAACCCATCTCATTCATGAGGTAAACACAAAAGCCATTGACTCAGCACAAAACCAGGATTTTGTTCTAGGGGTTAGTATCAAGTAACAACCCCAGTTACACTGTCAGAACCTCGGTTGATGGTGTAATCCTCCCCTATCGAGTACAGTGGGCCTTCCGCATCACACAGAGAAGCTTCCCACTATCCTGGACTGTTGTGGTACTCCTCCTGTTGAGTACCGTGGGTCTGCTACATCACACAGAGGTGCTCCCCACTGTGGGTCTGCCGCGTCACACAGAGGTGCTCCCCCCCATATCCTGTTGAGGTACTCCTCCTATAGAGTACCATGGGTCTGCTGCGTCACACAGAGGCGCTCCCCACTACGGGCCTACCGCGTCACACAGAGGAACATCCCACTGGGCTAGTCGAAACACTCAGAGTCGAAAGGTCAGTAGTCGTCAGGTCTCAGCCAGCTACTTGGTCTCTGCACTCCGTTCGCTCATCTTTGGAAGGATCCGCTCCACGAGCTACTAGTCGATACTATAACTGTCACGAAGTCCCATGTAGAAGTATCTAAAAAGTCCTCCTCATCATAGGGGTCTCAACGAAATAGATGACGCGTCAATCGGACGCCCGATCTGTGAGTTATTGGAATTTCCGTTCCAGGGGCCCAGTTGGTTTTTAGGTTCAAACCAACCTGACCATATCCCAACTATTTCCAAACCTCAAGTGGGGTATTCCAAAAGAACTGTCTCTCTCTAAGATTTCTGTTGTCGTAGATGGTTCGTCGATCGGACACCAGTATCCCAAGATATGGGCGAAAGGTGAAAATAGGCCCAAGCAGGTCCGGGTCCGGTCCGACCCCGTCGGATTGACCCGGCCCGCCCCGGGTCCGGACCGAAGTCCGACTCGGTCCGAACTGGTATGAGGGGGCGGTCCGGTCCGGCCTGAGGGTGCAGCCCAGCGGGTTGGCGGCCCGCGTGGCCCGGCTGGCTGGCGGCACGCATGGCCCGGCTGGCTGGTTGCCTACGTGGCCCGACAGGCTGGCCTGTGTGGCCCGGCGGGTTGGCCCACGTGGCCCGGCTGGCAACGCCGTGGGGGGGGGGGGTGTCGCACCCCCTGCCATCCAATCAAAACCGGCACTAGGCACCGGTTCAGGTAACCCGCGGAACCCGAGGGGTACCGCCTTGTCTGGCTAGCCAAGCGGCCAGCCAGTTCCACACCACCGGTGCGACACGACTGCGCCGCACCCTTGCTCCTCCGCCGCAGCCCGCCATGGCCACGACACCCTTTCTCCACGCGGCGGGACGACAAGGCGCCAGCTCCGCCGTGACTTGACCTGGCCATAGCCCGCTGCTCCTCCGCGCGGCGCGATGGCGCCGCGCCCCTCCGGCGACCCGATGGCCCTTACACTTCCAGTTTTTCTTCACGGCCAGTCCGACACTGGTCGCGTGCTCTGCAATGGTCCATCCTTCCAGCGGTGCCATTCCACCCCCTCCATCGTCAACAAACGAGAACAATCAAAGGGGGTGGGTCGGGCCGTGTTCGTGCGGTCGGAGCCCTCCTCATTATGGTGATATCATTCTAAAAATTCACAATCCATAATTTGAACGACGATGAACAGAAGGTAAAACTCATACATAGAACAACCCATACCTCACTTTTCGATTGTTGATAGTGGAAGGAGACGAATGGAAGACATCGATTCGTTGACGTTGGGAAGAATCCCGGGTAGGAAACTGAGGAAGAAGCATCGTCGACATTCTTCGCGATTAGCTCCTTCTATTTTGGCTCGATCGAAGATCGAAGAAAGAGTTCATCATTCTTCGGTGGATGATTAAGAGGCGTTCTTCATGGGCGAAGGTTCTTCGTTGGAGAGTTCTTATCCTCCCCAAGCTCCACCAAAATTCTAACCAAAAATAATAGAGGAATCATCTATTATTTGTTTTCACAACAACGCAAATAGTTGTGTTTAATTAAATGAGACAACTCATTTAATTAATGGTGTGGAATTGATTCAAATTCAAATTAGGGGAGGTGGAGAGTTTTAATTAAATGGAGAGAGGTGTTCAAATAATTAATGGGGAGTTAAAGGGGGTGTTTAAAACCCATGTGGGCCCCGCCAAGGATATCCTCCCAAGGGAGGTTATGTGCGGGTGAGCCCCACCACCATAACCTCTCATGGAAGGTTATGGTGTGGTGGAACCCACATATAGCCTCCTCTTGGAGGTTTTAACCACCAAAAAATAAAAATAATTTATCACCTTATTTTTATTTAATTTAATTAAAAACCCCAAAAACTAACTTCCATTCCCGACCAACTGCCGTCGAGGTGAAAGTATTCTTAAGCGAATATCGATGCTGCGAGTTCAACAGTGCCCTAGGATTTCAATTCCGAGAAACGGTTCAAAAGTTACAAAATCCCACTCACACGTTTACTGAACGTACCCCAACAAAACTTCAGAAATTGATTTCAGGCACACCGGGCCTCAGAATCAAGTGCCGTAAATTTTTGCGGACTCGTAAAATTTCCATGAATTTAAGAAAAAAATTTCCATGGAATTTCTGTGTCTTTACATTCTCCCCACCTCAAGTCTTTACATCCCTGTAAGCTACAACTCGAACTAAGGGAAAAAATGGGGGTACTGTGCACGCATCTGAGCCTCCCTCTCCCATGTGCTCTCTTGGAGGTTCCCATGCTTCCGGCGAACACCCACCAGAGGTATCAACCATCCACGTAGGACCCAATCCTGTCGATCCTCAATCTCCACTAGAACCTCCATGAAAGTCGCCCTGTCATCGAGGTCTATCTCCCCGTGGTTGATGATGTGAGAAGGGTTGTGCACGTATCTCCTCAGCTGAGATACGTAGAAGACGTCATGCACACAGTGAAACTAAGGTGGTAGAGCTAAGTGGTAATCCACCTCGCCTACTCTGCTAAGGACCTGGAACGGTCTGATGAATCTCGGAGATAACTTTCCGCCTCAGCCAAATCTCTGTAGACCTCATCGAGGTGAGACCCATAGAAAGACGTGGTCACCATCCTCGAACTCCAGAGTCCTCCATCTCATGTCATCATACGACTTCTGCCTACTTTGTGTAGTCTTTATCCACTCCTAGATGATCTGCACCTTATCCATGGTAGCCCGTACCATCTCTGGTCCCACTAGTGCTGACTACCCTGGGTTTTTCCAGCACACTGGTGATATGCAAGGTTGACCATACAAGGCCTCAAAAGGTGTCATACCAATGGTGGAGTGATATCTGTTGTTGTAGGAAAACTCTACCAATAGTAAGCGATCCTCCTAGCTGCGACCAAAGTTGAGGACACAAGCTCAGAGCATGTCCTTGAGGGTCTGAATGGTCCGCTCAGTCTGACCATCTGTCTGTGGATGGATGACAGTGCTCAAGAAAAGCTATGTCTTGAAAGCCTCCTGCAACCCCTTCCATAGCCGGGAAGTAAAACTTGCATCATGGTCAGAGACTATAGAAGAAGGTACTCCATGTAAACACACAATATTCTACACGTAGAGTTGTCTTATGCTCTCTACTGAGCCCTGCTCTCTGATCAGTAGGAAGTGGGCTGACTTGGTGAGTCGATCGATGATCACCCAAATCAATTCATGACCCCTGGATGTATGTGGAAGAACTATCATGAAATATATGTATATACCATCCCACTTCCACTTTGGAACCTCTAAGGGATGAACAAAGCCTGTTGGTACCTGGTGCTCTGCCTTCACTTGCTGACAAGTGAGGTACCAAGAGACAAACTCCGCTACAACCCTCTTCATACCTGGCCACCAGTGCTGTTGTCTGAGGTCCTGATACATCTTCGACACACTTGGATGTAACACTAGAGGGGAAGTGTGGAACTCCCTCAACACTTCCTCCTAAAGTGCTACTAGTACCATAGTACGTCCTCAGAAGAGGATGACATGCTCCCCACCTTCAAAAAATCCATCAGGTGCCTGCCCTGTGGATATCTGAGTACGTCATGTCTCACATTCAGCATCTCCACGCTGTGCCTCCCTAACTTGATGAAGAAGTGGAGGAGTGACTGTAAGAGACTGTAGATGGGATGCTACATCCCTATCCACATAGAAAATCTTCAAGGCATCCAGCTGCTCTATCGCCTCTCCTAGAAACTGTATACCAGATCTCCTGCTGAGAGCATCCTCAACAACATTCCCCTTCCCAAGAGTATAGAATATCTCAATGTAATAGTCCTGGAGGAACTCAAGCCATCTCCATTTTATTAGGTTCAGGTCCTTCTGAGAGACGATATACCTGAGACTCTTGTGATCAGAGTACACGGTAAAACGTTCAATCATCAGATAGTGCCACCACATCTTCAAGGAAAAGACCATTGCTTCTAACATCAGGTCATGGGTAGCGTAGTTCTGCTCATGTTGTCTCAGCTACCGAGAACCATATGCGATCACTGCTCATTCCTACATCAGGACAGACCCAAGTCCGATCCCTGATTCATCATAATAAACTATGTACCCTACACCATCCTCTGGAAGCCTCTAGATGGGGGCACTAGTCAGCCTCTACCTCAGCTCCTGAAAGCTCTGTTGGAATCTCTCTGACCACATGAAGGGTTTCACCTTCTTCATCAAGGATGATAGTGGTGCTTCAACTCTGTAGAAGTCTGGAACAAATATCCGATAGTATCCATCCAAGCCCAGAAAACTCCGTACCTCCGTCACACTCCTGGGTGGCTCCCAAGAAAGTACCGCCTCAATATTTGCAAGATCCACTACAAATCCAGCCTCCGAGATGACATGTCCCAAGAAGTGAACCTCTGGAATCCAAAACTGGAACTTTGAGATCTTACCATAAATCTGGTGCTCTCGGAGTGTGTCATGTACTACCCGCAAATGGTAGGCATGCTCCTCCTCAGTAGTTGAGTAGATCATAACGTCATCAATGAAGACCATGAAAAAGCGATTGAGGTAATGCTGGAAGATCCTGTTCATCAGACACATGAACACTACTGGAGCATTAGTTATGCTGAAGGGAATAACCAAGAACTCATAGTGGCCATACCGACACCTGAAGGTCGTCTTCTGTACATCCTCTTCTCGAACTCTGAGCTGATGATAACCTGATCTGAGGTCTATCTTCAAGAACCACCATGCTCCCTTCAGCTGGTCAAAGAGGTATTAAATCCTCAGAAGTGGGTAATTATTCTTCATAGTCACCTGGTTCAGGCGACGATAGTTAACACAAAGATGAAATCTCCCATATGCCTTCTTGGCGAATAGAATCGGAGATGCCTAGGGAGAAACACTGGGCCAAATGAATCCATTCCCCTATAAGTCCTCTAGCTGTACCCGCAGCTCACGAAGCTCAGTGGGATCCATCTGATATGATGGAGTAGATATCAGTGCCATCCCGGGGTACAGGTCAATGTAAAATTCCACCTCTCGGCGAGGAGGTAGTCCTGGAACATCGTCAGGGAAAACATCCACATACTGGTCCACCACTATAGGATAAGTTGGACTCTCCACATCAACTGCTCCGAGGGTAAGGCAAGCCAACTGGTGAGTGATCGGCTGCACCCTCCTCTGAGTAAGTCCGTCCTGTGCTTCAAAGGATCCCTTATTGCCAGTGAAGGTAAAGTTGGTTCCATATGTGCAGACACACCGCACTTTTTTCCTAATACAGTCAATCTGAGCATGGACTGTAGATAACCAGTCCATACCCAAGATGACATCGTAAGGCCTTGACACCACTACGAGGAGATCCCAGCCGAAGCTCTCGCCTCCTAGAGTAAGCTCTCACCACCGACACCAGTGCGTAATCATCGAGTCTACTCTTGTAGGAGTCTCTAGCTGTAAGGATTGAGCCAACAGCTCCGTTGGAATCTCCGAGATCCAAAAGAGGGCAGTGAGTATGAAAGAATGACTGACACCTGTATCTATAAGTACTACAACTAAGGTGGAGTAGACACAAATCATACCTCGAATAATTTTTAGAGCGCCATAGTCATATGCCTCAGCTGCCTGAAGCTGAGATCCCCCTTATCCACCTGCTCCTCGTGGTTGGGGTGGACCTCTTGGTGGTGGTGGCGGTAGCACCTCGTTACGTCATCTATCACCAGCTTCTCGACCAAATACTCTTCCACGTCTTCCTGATCCCTGCAGACCGCCTCAATGGAATCTATGCCTCAGGCTAGGAGGTCCCTCAACATTCTACTGATCATCAGAATGGCGGGTCGGATAGTCACGAGCCATGTGACCAAGACCACCGCATGAGTAACACTGACTGCTACAGGCATGTGTGTCTCTACCTTAGGTTCCCCACACAACTGATCCTGAGTCCTGTGGTCGTCCAACCATGGGACTGGTCCTCTTGGACCTCTATGTCATCTGTCTACTGCCAGCTGCAGAAGACTCCACTCCATTTCAACTAGTAGTGGGTCTCACTGCTGGTGTCTTCTCATAAATAAAACTCTCTATTAGGAGGGATCTCTCTAACACCCCCACCTACGTCGGGATGATAAGGGATATCATCGAAGCCCTGATCTCTCACCTGATCCCCTGCTCGAAGGTTTGGTCCCTGAAGAATGAGTCATGTACCATATCCGTGGAGTAGCGCGAGAGGTCGGTGAACCTCGATGAGTACTAAGCTACAGTCATGCTACCATGTTGTAGATGCAGTAGCTTTTGTATCCACACCGCTTGAAGGGTTGCTGGTACAAACTCCGCTTGAAACAGGCTCTCGAAGTCTTACCAAAGAAGTGTCACCTCGACATGCACCTGGAGCATCAGGCTCCACCATCTGCCTTTTGCTGCCTGAAGGAGTCTGGCAGCAAGGATCACCATGTAGTCTGCTGGTGTCCCTACTAGCCTGGAAACTCTCACCACAACCTCCAGCCAATCCTCAGCCTCCTGTGGATCCGTCTCACCCTAGAACATGGGTGGCCTCTGGCGTTGTAACTCATGAAATGCGCTCAAGCGGCATGCATCGTCTGCTTCTTGGGCTGGTGGCATCGGTGGCCCAATAGAATGTGGTACCGCTGGTGCCTCTACTGGTAAAGGGCCATGAACCGAGGCCTCATCGCTCAGTGGGTTGTCAGAGAGTATGACTCTCGGGGCTCTGTGGGGAGGCATCTTGAAAGAAAAAGATGAGACACAGTCAAAAGATTATACCTGGTGAGCTGACCTGGTTGATCTGACTTAAGAAAAACTTTTGAAAACACACACACAATTAGTGTTTTCGTGTACTAAGTCAGAAATCAGTAGTCAGGGTCCTGATGTATGGATACTTCGGATGCCCACACCAACACTGGACTCCCTGAACTGAAAACCACACTTAGTACCCTTAACACTATTGCTTCACAGAAAAGAATGATCAGAGTCGTAAGTTCTATGGTAGAATCGACTCCTCTGATACGAATTTGTCATGACCCATCCCCTGGGGCCCGTGTCGTAACTACCCCAAGACCACCTTTCATAGGCCAGGGGCTGATGACTAGCACCAAAGGTGTATATCCCTAAACTGGGAAGGCATTGACTTTATAACTCTAAAGAAACACATCAGAGTACACAACTGGAAGCAATACACTAGGTAAAAACTGTATACAAAAGAGAGTGCTGAAAGTAAAGGGGGCTGAAAATACAAGCCCAACAGTATAGTACAAGGAAACAGAAAAGTACAAGTACAACTGAAAGAAGAAGTAAAGAATCAACCAGGTCGTCCTATGGGGTTCCTACTTGAAGGGTTGGTACAGATGGCCTCCTCAGCACTCCACGTCCGTCCGTCCACTCCGTGCACTGTCACACTGAGTGGTCCACCTCTGGGTACCATCCAGTCCTGCTACTCTCTACCTCAGTCAGCACTGTTCATCATCTGCAACCAACACAAACAGGTGTGGGCATAGCCCATGCAGGGGTGAGTATAACGATACTCATTAGGGACCCTGAGACCCTAAAGGTATCACTAAATCCAACAAGGATAAAAAAAGTATGAAATTAACGGATACCCATCACTTAGGTATATGCCCATACATATATTTAAGTTATCTAGTAACCCATATCATTCAAAAGGTAAACAAAAAATTCATTGACTCAGCTCTAAACTAGTATTTTGTTCTAGGGGGTAGTATCAAGTAACAAACCCAGTCACACTATCGGAACCTCGGCTAATGGTGTACTCATCCCCTATCGAGTACAGTGGGCCTGCCGTGTCACACAGAGGTGCTTCCCACTATCCAGAACTGCTGTGGTACTCCTCCTGTCGGGTACCGTGGATCTGCTAGGCCACACATAGGCACTCCCCACTATGGGTCTGCCGGGTCACAAAGAGGCGCTCCCCCTCATAGCCTACTGAGGTACTCCTCCTATTGAGTACCGTGGGTCTACAGCGTCACACAGAGGCACTCCCCACTGTGGGCCTACCGCGTCACACTGAGGCGCTTCCCACTAGGCTAGTCGAAACACTCAGAGTAGAAAGGTCAGTAGTCATCAGGTCTCAACCAGCTACTAGGTCTCTGCACTCCACTCACTCGTCTCCAGGAGGATCCGCTCCATGAGCTACTGGTCGATACTACAACTGTCACTAAGTCCCATGTAGAAGTATATCAAAGGTCCACCTCATCATAGGGGTATCAACGCAACAGATGGCACGTCAATCAGACACCCGGTCTGTGAGTTTCTGGCATTTTCGTTCTAGGGGCGCAGTTGGTTTTTAGGTTCAAACCAACCTGACCATATCCCAACTATGTACAAACCTCAAGTGGGGTATGCCAAAATAACCTCCTCACTCTAATATTTCCATCACCATAGACGGTTCTTCAATTGGACACCCGAAGCCCATGATATGAGCGAAAGGTGAAAACAGACCAAAGAGGGTCTGGGTCCGATCCGACCCTATCAGACTGACCCGGCCCAACCCAGGTCCGGACCAGAGTCCAACCCAGTCCGACATGGTCCGGGGGGGTGGACCGGACCAAGGGGGTGGCCTGGCCTGGGGGGGCGGTTGGGCCCGAGGGCGTGGCCCGACATGAGGGAACGACCCAACGGGCTGGCGACCCGCGTGGCCCCGCTGGCTGGCAGCCCGCATGGCCCGGCTGGCTGGCGGCTTGTGTGGCCCGGCTGGCCATGCCTGGGGGGGGGGGGGTACTGCGCCCCCTGCCTTCCAATCAGAAGAGGTGCTAGGCTCCAGTTTAGGTAACCCGCGGGACCCGAGGGGTCCCGCCTGGTCCGGCTGGCTGAGCGGCCAGCCGGTTCTGCACCCCCGGCGCGACGCGGCGGTGCTGCGCCACCTCCACCATGACCTGACCAGGCCACAACCCACTGCTACTCCACATGGAACAACGGTTCCATGCCACCTCCGACGGCCGCGACCCTTCTGGGCGCGACCCTTCCACCCGCACGTCACGACGGCATCGCGCCCCTCCGGCGACCCAGCAGCCCTTGCGCCGCCGGTTTTCTTCGCTGTCGACCCGATGCCGGTCGCACTGCTCTACCACGGTCCATCTTTCCAGCAGTGTCATTGCACCGCCACCTTCGTCAACAAACAAGAACAATCAAAGGGGGTGGGTCGGGCCGTGTTCGTGCGGTCTAAGCCCTCCTCATTATGGTGATATCATTTGGAAAATTCACAATCCATAATTTGAACGACGATGAACGGAGAGAAAAACTCATACATAGAAGAACCCTTACCTCGTTTGTCGATCATTGAAAGTGGAAGGAGAGGAATGGCGGACATCAATTCGTTGACATCAGGAAGTGTTTGGGGTAGAAAACTGAGGAAGAAGCGTCATAGGTGTTCTTCGTGATCAGCTCCTTCTTTTTTGTCTTGGTCAAAGATCGAAGAAAGAGTTCGTCGTTCTTCGGTGGACGATGAAGAGACGTTCTTCGTGGGTGACGATTCTTCATTGGAGAGTTATTCTCCTCCCCAAGCTCCACCAAAATGCTAACCAAAAATAATAGAGGAATAATCTATTATTTTTTGGCACAACAACACAAATAGTTGTGTTTAATTAAATGAGACAACTCATTTAATTAATGGTGTGGAATTGATAAAATTAAAATTAGGGGAGGTGGAGAGTTTTAATTAAATAAATAGAGGTGTTCAAATAATTAATGGGGAGTTAAAGGGGGGGTTTAAAACCTGTGTGGGCCCCACCAAGGATATCCTCCCAAGGGAGGTTATGTGTGGGTGGGCCCCACCACCATAACCTCTCATGGAAGGTTATGGTGTGGTGGCCCCCACCTATAACCTCCTCTTGGATGTTTTAACCACCACAAAATAAAAATAAGTTATCACATTGTTTTTATTTAATTTATTTTAAAAACCCAAAAAATAACTTCCATTCCCGACCAACTGCCGTCGAGGTGAAAGTCTTCTTAAGAGAATATCGGCACTTCAAGTTGAACAATGCGCTCAGATTTCAATTCCGAGAACCAGTTCAAAAGTTACAAAATCTCGCTCGCATGTTTACTGAACGTACCCGAACAAAACTTCAGAAATTGATTCCAAGCACACCGGGCCTCAGAATCAAGTGCTATAAATTTTCACAGACTCATAAAATTCCCATGAATTTAAGGAAAAAATTTTCCACAGAATTTCCTTGTCTTTACACCCACCCCCTCCCCAACACACCCCTGCCCCCTCCCCTGTACCCCTCTACCCCCTGCCACCAGCACACCACCTTACCCACTTCCCCCTACCCCCTTCACACCCCACTACACACCCCCTGCCCCTACCCCCTGCACAACCCCTCACTACCCCTACCCTACCCCCTTCCCCCTCCCCTACACACCCCTCCCCCTCCCCCTGCCCCCTGCACACCCACACCCCCCTGTTCCCTACACACCCTTGCCCCCAGTACACCCCCTACCCCCTGCACACCCACACCCCTTGCCCTATGCCCACACCCACTGCCCCCTGCACACCTGCTCTGCCCCTGCGCCCTCTACCCCCTCCCCGTGCCCCTGCACCCCCTTCACACCTACACACCCCTTTCACCCTAAAACAGTATACACCAGAACATCTAACAAACACTAACATCATTATATGGTAGAATTCAATGTATAAACCAAGAATAAAATTTACATCTAAAATGTACCTTAATATTAGTATCACCAAAACCATCACGACCCTCATCATCTTGTTCAGAAACACCAACATCATTATCTACTCCTCTCATACCACCATCATCATCAACATCCGCATTGGAATATGCACCTAAATCAATGTCAAGAGCAGAAAAATCCTCATAAACCGAATGAAAATAAATGAGAACACATTTAATTAATAAAAACATAAGAAGGTTATCACTAAAATCAAAATATCAATTCAGATTTATTTTACTTATAGAAAATCATAAAAAAATATGAAAATATAGCAATTTCAAGGATTTTAATGGAATTTTAGTGAATAAAACAATGAATTACATATAAAAATGTATGAAATTTCTAGTTCGATCACTCCCCCACACTTAGTTTATTGAACTCCAAGGCAATGCATTGTCTATTGGACTTCTTAAAACTGAGAAACACCTCATGAATATGAAGTTCACATACCTATCAGCTCATCCAACAAAAAAATTTCAGATAGTTTAAATTGTATAAACATACACCATCATTTGGCTATAACAATTCCTATTAATATAGATATTATAGTGAACTACTCTCATAAACATATTTTTTTTAATATTTTAAATGCTTGAGTTACAAGATATGTGTACTTGTTTTAAGCCACAAAAATCATTCTCAAAAAATGCACAATTTATTATCATCATCATTTATTTTAAATCCATATAGTTGAACAATTTAAACTTCCTTAAAAAAACACCAATGAGAAAAGAATACTTTTTATTATATATTTATTTCAAAAATTTTAATGAGAATATTATTAAAAAATATATAAACCTTGATTCTTAAGGAATATATATGAAATATAACTTCATCATGTTATTTCTATGCTTTCCTTGATTCCCTTCCATATTAAGAATATAGAACTTACTACCAAATACTCATAAATACTTCAATGTTGGTTTCCTTTTATGCCTTAGTTCAGAAGGAAACGTTTTTACCTTGGTAGAGGAGAACTCTATTATATATATATATATATATATATATATATATAGATATATATATTGCAGTTTGAGACACCTCCTTCTAGTGGTACCTTATAATACCACTAGAGATCACCATAGTTTGTGTTATATTATTGATGGTTCTACTTTAACTCTCAACCACCCCATTCTATTTGGTTGTCTAAATTATAGTATCTTTTTGATAAATATCATACTTCTCTAGATACTTCTTAACTAAATAATAAGTGAATCCAATTCCATTATTATAACTTGGAACTTTGATATTCATTCAAATCCAGCTTTCCACTATCCTTTTATACCTCTAAAGATAATCAAGTACTTTAATTTTTTATATATAGGAATAATATAGCCTAAATAATTATATCCATCCAAAAATAAAAGATATTACAATTATCAGTTTATTCTATTCTACTTCATTGGTCCACATGCATCAGTATGAACTATGTATAATACATGGTTATGTCTTATTTTCTTAGGTTTATAATATTTACTTATGATATTTCCATTTTCGAATACTTGAAAAGTATTTTCTCTATCACTTTTTAGTTATGGAATATAAAATCATTTTTTTATTGAACTAGTTTCTCCATGATTCGTTGATTGAGACCACTAAATATTTTATTCCATCTATTGACTCCATCTTTTATAGACAAGGATAAATCACTTTAATCCCCATCAATTTCTAGATATTTCTCAGCTCAAATGATTAACTATTCTTGTGACCTTGATATTTTGTACACCACCATTACTAAACTTAAATTTTTCATTCACCTTAGAATTTATATTTATCAACATATTAATGTTTTCATCTATATGTGAGGAAAATAAATGATCAAATATCTATTTTCCCTCACTAAAGGGAGTTTTGGTTCAAACAACTATTTTAATAAAAAGATGTCAACCCCCTACAAGGATATAAAAAGGGTCAAGTACAATGTGTGCTTTATGACTAACAACGACATCAAGTATAAGGAAAACATCAATGTAATAATGTCAAGAAAGGTATACCACTATGAGTTTTTGTAGAGAGTGAACCTCCGTTGGAGGGGTTTTAGTTCAAAAGCATGACTTGTTTATCAAACAAAACAATTATCTTATCTAACACTTATTCAAGAATTGAAATTTAATATAGACATACTAAATTAAGAAGGAAAAAAAATGCAATTTAGAACATTATTGAATTAAAGAGGCTAGGAGAGGGACCCTACCACAACCTCAAGGCGTATTTTCTTTTGGCGATGACTACTCAAATCTTCCTTTTTCCACTTTCATGCATATGAAACTTCACATATATATAAGGACACATAGCCCCTATGTACATATTTTTATGGCCAAATATGTACAAGGTAATCCTTGGATATATGTTTATACTTTCATATACCCCTTTGCACTTACACATGTATTCATTTTTCATATATATATAACGACAACTAGAACCAATATATATATTCATACTACCATGAGTGAATATATATAAAGGGGGAACTTATATATGTATATGCCTACCTATGCATAAATATGTAATCCTTCACCAACGACGACTCGAATCCAACTCAGTGAAATCCACTAAAAACAACATCAATCAATTTCCCCCTTTTATCATAATTTCATTTAATTCAGAATACAAAGAATAAGAAATAACTTAATCATTGCATATTTCCATCTTACAAGTTTATTTCCAACTTTAGGTGATTCATGAAATATGGTAGGTGAATCAAATACTTCCACAACAATCAACAATTTCTATATATCATAAATTTCAATCAAGAATCATCAACATATATCAATAAGATTAATTCATGTTCTTCTCATATGTTTCACCTATTTTAAATTAAATTACTCTGGTTTAATTAGTTATTTTGATTTTTTTAATCTATATTATGCTCTTAATAAAGACAAAGTATTACTAATTACACAATTTAAAATAATAATAATGGATAATTTTTGAATCCCTTACCTCAAATGATGCTTCAAAAAATCACATCATGAGACCAAGGAATGAAGAATGGTCACACTACCAAGAACATGAAGATCCTTATAATATATACAAAAAAACACTTGTTGACTACAAAACCTAAACACACCAAATGATAAAGAAATCCAAATACCATATACTCCCTAAGAATATAAAATAAGAAGGAATGGAGAATAAAAGTAGAGGGAATCACCTTGGATCTCAATGAGATCGATCACTTGAAGTTAAAAAATAAAGTGGAAGGTCTCAGATCGGGGAAGGATAGAGGAGGAGGGTGCTGCTGTGAGAGGAGGGTCTCAGATCAAGATGAAGGTCGCCATGAGAGGAGGGTCGCCATGAGGAGGTTCTCTATCAGGGGAGGATGGAGGAGGAGACTTATGCGGGTGGAGGGTCGATCAGGAGAGGATAGAGGAGGAGCCTGACGAGTTTTGTTAAAAACAATTCAAGACAAATTTTAGCCACAATTTTTTAATTAAACCATGGCTAAAAAAGGCTATAGACACAGACAAATAAAACTGCGGCTATAGGTCCATGTATATAACCTAAATTTCTAGTGGTGTACATTTATGGTGTGTGTGTGTGTGTATACATATCACCTATATCTATATAGATAATAATTTCATATACTCAAGGAAATGATAATTGTTTCTAGCCCCAAAGAGTGAGTAAGATACTTATATAGGTCTCACATAAGTATGATTCTCTGGGGGGGATGAGGGTATATTAATAAAAAATAAAACCCTTCAAATATCTTGTCTCATAGTTAGTAGGGGCATATATCTCTTTCTCATTGAGTATAAAAATAATAAAATTAAAAAACATAAGAAATTTCACTTTGTTCACACACACTAGGATACATCCAAGGAGCATGAAAGAATGATGTGATGATATAGAAAATTAACTAAGAACACTTATTGTAAAATTTCATTGTGAACACACTATTATTTTGGGCTTTTAATCACCCACAATATGAAATCACACTACTATATTTATAAAAAATGACCCATTATCAAATCAAGTAAACACTTTTATACTCACAAAAAAATGATTACACCTCTACTAGAATATAAATATGTTCTTTCTTTATCATATAAATTATCTAATTTTCTCTCTTGGTTGAATGTACTAATGAAATTTAATGCTCTACTATTCTTTAGAATATATATCACCAGAATCTCCTTGTAATTATCTCACATCATTCATTCTATCTATCCCCTTAACCATTTTCTCCACTTCATGAGATATGATCAATGGCTAAGATCATTGATTTTTTATCATACCTTATCAGAAAATGAAAACTATACTTACCCCTTAATAGTATTCAAAATACATTCTGTAGTGTTGAATCATATCTCTCTATCTCATTCAATATCTTACAAATTCAAATTATTTTTAATTCTGTAAAATTAGAATATAAAAATATAATAATGTCATAATGATTGTTATTATGGTGAAATAATTTCAAACATCATATCCACTGAAAATCATAGACTAATATTAAAATCATTCATAGATTATATGCCTTTATCAAATATGAATATATCTATAAAAACACATTACACTATGGTGAAACACATGATGCCATAATAAACTTTTTCTGTAAATACTACAACTAAAATGTTAACCATAAAACATAATCCATAGAGCTACACAATTTATTAAGTTTTAACCTTATGCAACTAAAATATAGTGCAATAATAAACCATCACAACATAAAAATTCCATTCCAATTACTACAAAATCTCCACTTAATTACTACAACTAAACTGAATACACCTTAAAATCCAGTGAAAAATATGAAAAAACATGACTTATTTTTATGAAACAATGTGTAATCTATAATATAAATATCCAACAAATTCCTTCATTGAATTTACTTAGATAAATTTAGAGGAGGATTACTATATGTTTTTCACTTTCTAGATATAACATCTTTAAATTCCACTAAACTTTATATAACTCTATGGGATAAATTCCCAATGATATTTTGAGTCTTTTAAAGGAATTACAATAATATTTATTAATAAAAACAATATAATACTCATACTTGGATTTTTTTCTAATAATCCCCCTTTGGAATATTTTAAAACATACCAATTCAAAAATAATCCTCTACCATGAATAATACTTTTGATAGACACCTCTATCTTCATAATATTCTTCTTTATAGTGTATTTAATAATTCAAAAAACATCCAATATAAGCCACATCATACTCATCATGAGAAACACGAGTCAAATGAAAAGTGTATTTCATAAACTTCTTAACTAACCACATACTCCTTCAAAAAAATCTTTAATATCTTATTTTAAATGATAAAACGTTTAATAACTCTATCCTAAATATTTTTCTCTACTTTGTTATAAAATACATTAGTATATATCTCACTTGACTATTTATCCCCATTAAAATAAAATATTATCTATTTATCCCTATTTATCAATAAACCCAAATAAAATTTCTCTAAATCTGTTTTAGTAAAAAGATACATCAATTAATAAAAATAGAAATTTCAATAAGATACTTATTAAAAACCATGGTATGATAAATACCTTTTTTCTGTCTTCAAAATTTCATGCTCAAAAACCATTAAGGAAGTATTGGTGCTTCTCGAAAACTATTAATCAGATGGAGATGGATGAACTCCAAGATCCAACTGATGCATCCAAAAACTCCTCTTGGAGGATTTTTTTCTTGATATCTACAAATTGATCTTTTTTTAACACATAAAACAATTTCCCAATCTCGTATTAAACTTTATCATTAATAAAGTGTTAATCAATATCAATGTTATTCGTTATTAACAAAGATATTATGATCAAGTCCTTTCTATTAAAATCTAAGTCTTTTAAAAAATTGATCAATCCTTGAATTCCATTTTCTCAGTGATTTTTTCATTACATAATGTTCCCTCATTAATCAACAAAATTTTCCACATATTTATGTATGATAAATAAATATAAATATTTAAATAAATAATTAAACATTATTTAATTTGGTTATGATGAAATTCTTGTCTCCTGACCTCAAAATGAACTCCCAAGTTATATTTTTCTCAATATGATCAAGATCTTCATTCTTAGTCCTTATCCAGATTTCATATTGACCTTACTAAAAAATTATTTAGGCTCAACCTATTATAGAAGTTTTGTTTTCTGTAGAGATTTTATACTTCACATTTTCACTAGATCTATTATATCCCCAATAATGTTTTGTTAATTAATTTTAGATCTACTCATTTCCTTACTTGTTAATGATGAACCTCATCCAAAATTATCATCATCATATCTCTCACCTAAATGATAACCATACTCATTTTCTCCTAATAAACTTCTCACTTTGACACCTCTTTCTTTTATAATCTCATCACCGATATGCTGAAATTTTTTCTTGTTTTACACAATGATGAAATCTTAAATTTCAATAATTTTACCAATAATATTTTTATAACATTTATAATATTTTATCTTTAATTAATATATAATAAAAACCCCTTAATTTCCTAGAGATTCAAACTTATAATGGTTTTCTTAATTTTTTAGTATATAAAATTTAGTTATGAAAAATTAGAAATATTTTGGTGTTGGATTCTAACAATAAGAAAACTAACATGGGATCTTTTATTCACCAAGACATAAAAATATATATTTTTAACATAGACTAATTCCATAAACTCTTACTACTAAAACATATCTGTCATATCTTTTTTAATGAGCATCATTGAAGCCATGTCATTTGTTATCAAACTTATCATTTGAAAAAATCTATTCTATTGAGGAGTTATCACCATCGATACATTGAGTATTATACTATGTTTCTTAAGATAAAATTTAACTTGGATATTATTGAATTCCATTCCATTTTCTATTAGGAATTTTAATACCTTATTTTCATGTATCTTCTCATCCAACATTAGATAATGTATTATGAAATTAAACACCCCAAACTTATGAGTAATCTCCTTTAGCCATGCCATATTGATATAATCATAAATAAAGAGTATTTATAAACTTATTCATTAAATGGACCTTATTTTTATTCTCTAACAAACTTATACATGAACTAATTCAAGAAAACATAATGAATTCTCATCTTTCAGCTTGTATAAATTTTGAACAATCATTTATTTTTAGAAAAATCCAATGTATGAATGTGATCATGTGAAATAATAGGAATATAGCATACAAATTTTATGATTTACTAAGTTTTACAAGGATATTTGGATCAAGTTTCCAATATATTTCTTCTATAACCTATTATCACCCTCCTAGGTAAGAATTCATAAGCATTTTTATCCACTATTAAGGTGTATATTTATTTTCATCTTATTTCCTTGCATTATGAATGTACTATCTTTACCATTGATAGTATATGTATTCTTGGTAAAGTCTATAGTGTATCATAAGTCACATAATTAACTTACACTTAAGATTTTGTTACCAATACCTTCTACTACCATGATATCTATCTTACTCATGTATTTATAGCCAATCATGACTTTCTCTGAGCTAACAATATTCAAGACTTCATCATTTCAAAATATGCTAAATATTTTATTTTCATATTTTATTTACTTTACTATATTATTTTTTACCATATTTTGGGATGTATATACACTATCAAGAATCCAAACATTGACAGTATTCTTTAATTTTAGAGAAATCTCCCCACCTTATCATTATGAATGCTTTTCTTTTTAATCATAACATGGTTATTCACATACATTTATGGTTTATTTTCATGTTTTTGCTTTAGATATGTTGGATCATTCTCATATTACAAAACTAGAAATATATTTTTGTGTTTTTATCTTACTTGATGACCACTTGAGATGTTTTATTACAGCACTCCATATCTCCCTTATCATATTCCTTTATCATTTTTATGAGTAACACAAGACTTTGTGTCTATAACCTTAATTACAAAAGTAGTATCCATGAATTACATAATAATATTATTAATCTATTCTTGAAAATATCTATTTATATTATGCTTGGAAGTACCTCTTTACTATTAAATGATGTTTTTATGATTACCCCATATTTACATTATAATAGCACCTTATTTGTGGTGTATTCTTCTGTGTCTTTATTGGTAGTGTAATGGAATTTTGGGTTTAACCCAAGTTAAAATTCTTATTTAATATAGTTGGTTTTTTACTTGCTTTAAAATTTATTTAATTTTGTTTCCTATCTTGCCTCAAACCTTTATTCCAATCATGATAAGTTCATTTTTTATAAATAAAATCTTCAAGATCTTTTAAGGGATCTTTATGCCTAAGAGCGCATGTTATCCAAATACCCAATGTCATTCCAAGAGTTATAGCCCTTTACCTGACCATCAAGATTTCATAATATTTTAATGAATACACCCTCAGGCTCATTAATTCATTTGAACCTCTCATTCACTGTATTTGGTCAAGAAATCAATGATATGAGCATGCTAATCCACTTTAAAATTGATTTTGATATATTTATATAAGTTCACCAACATATTTTCTTTGAGATTTTTAATCTCAAACCTTGACTGGTCTTTATCCTTTTACTATTTATGTATATATATTTTAGAGTCACATATTACTATATTATCTTTTTTTCTGTCTCTATAAACATTTATTTTCTCAAGCATAGCCTCAAGTTCAACATTAACATAAAAAAACCTCAGCTTAATATTCTTTCCCTTTACTTTATTTTTTTTATTTATGGGTTTTCAATGATAGAAATATGAACTTCTTCATTGAGGACCTTGCAAACATCAATTTCTTACTCTTTTAATTCCTTCAATACATCACCTTGTTATTAAATAAAGTTCCCTTTTTATGAAATTATACTAAGGGATTTTGTTTCCTTTCAAATATTTATAGGATTTCTTCAATGGTCGATAATTGACCTTATTATCTTGAGATATCTATGGATAAATTTTAGTGATGTTCTCAATATTTCTATATCAAAAAAATGTGAATTAAATATTTCCTATGAAATTTCATTTTCCCCTTTTCATGCTCAAGTAAAGTAATAACACCACCTTGTCAACTTCTTTCTCTTCTAGATTATCTTCAACATTTCACTTATTCATTACCTTGAATAATGATTCCCTAGAGTTTTTATTTTCCATAAGATCATCCCCATTAATCCTCATATCATATATAATAAGAGTAATTAGAAAGTAATCCAATGTCACCTTATTAGTATCACATTCTTCAATCAATAAAACTTTTGGATTGATGTGATGATTAAACCTTCACAGTGCATGCTTCTGAATATTGAAATCCATAATCACCTCACCAAGTCGATGCATGTTCTTGAAAATCATGTTCACTTGATCAAAGAATACATCTACATATTTACTTGGGTGCATAATTAAATAATCATATTTGTTCCAATGTACATCTAATTTTTCCTCTTTTACCTTTTTGTCTTCTTCATAGATATTAAATATTTCCCCCATATAGATTTTCATAACAAACATGACATCATATTTATGAAAATTTCATTGGAAAAATATCTCCATAGAGTATTAATTCTTTTGGAATAAATATCTAATTATTTGTGATCTCTTTTTACAAGTGATAAACTTTCCATATTTATTGTAATTACATGTAAAAAATTCAGAGTGAACTCACTATAAATTTTGATATAAACACACTAAAAACTTAAAATCTTACTACTCACTTTCACAAGAATGTATCACTATAAAAAAGAGTAACCAATTTAATACTAAAAAAAATAAAGAGATTAATTCACTATTGGAAGAGAAATAAGCTTTATATTCATCATGTACATGATATCCTCCTTCTCTTTTAGATGAATGTGTCAATGATATCCAATAATCCTTTATTCATTGGAATATCTCTCATTGAAATCTACACTTAATTATATCACATACTTTATTCCATCTCTAACCAAATAATTATTATAGACTTCATGAGATATGATCAATTTATAGCATCATTATATGTTTTTATTTATTTCTCTAAACAAGACACATGTACTTACCCCTTAATAGATAGCCAAATACATCACATAAGGTCAAATAATATCTCTATATGTCCGCTAGTATCAGCTAAATTCAAAATATTTTGACTTCTACCAAATTTATAGGTAAAGACTTAATCACAGTGTAACGTGTAATATTACAACATAATCAATTAAAATATGAAATCCTCTAAAAATCACAACCTAATATGAAAGTCATATCCCAAATTCTATGAATATAATATATATATATATATATATATATATAAAACATATTATAGTGTGATTAAAAACATTATAGTTTAATAACCATTCCATTCAAATTTTATAACCTTCAACTACAATATGAATTATACACCATAGTCCCTAAAGCCGCACAATTCTTCAATTTTTACCCTTATGTTGATAAACTATGATGTAATAATAAACCACCATGATATAGGAATTAATTTCTAACTGATGAAAATTATTTATTTAATTACCATAATGTAAATGGATATCCCTTAACCTCCAGTGAAATATTTGAAAAACCATGACTTATCCTTATGTTATAATATTCATGCTATAATACCTAGAGCCAACACATTCCTTCAGCAGATCAACTTAAATCAATTATTCAACCTCCAAAACTAAATTTTTAATAATCCACTAAAATTTGTTTTTTAATTTTTAGATAAATCCTCTTTAACAACATTCTTGAATAAAAATATTTAATTCCTAATGACATTTTTATTTTTTTAAAGGATTTTTAATAGTCATTATCAAAAAATAAAACCCAAAAATCCATAATTTTATTTTTTATAGAAATTTTGGTAAGAGTCATCAGATCTCATGATGTATATGATATCGTCTTTTTCAAACCATGTTTATATATGAAAAATATTTATCCTGTAGAATGAAAGGTCAACAAAGGTGCACTAACCAACCTTATATTTAGATCTTAGAATCTTTTATTGAACTTTTTGATGCAAATAATTATAAATTCCTTTTTTAACATGGTTTTCATGTTATATACTCATGATTTGTTTTCCTAAAAATTTCAATAATAATTAATTAAATAAAGAAAAAAATTGATCTTAGTTACTGTTATTGGTTTGGAATATTCTTTGATTAATTTTTCCTTGGAAGTATCTATATAAATATTTTCACTAGAGACAACATATCTCATATAAGTTACTTATTGAAACCAGAAATAACATTTGTTAAAATTTTAATATAATTTATTCCTATTGAATATTTTTAAAATGATCCTTAAATAATATTCACAGTCATAAAAAGTTTTCGAATAAATACCAATAACACCTATAAATATCACCACATTTTTTTAGATAATCCTTATAGAATTCATTCATAAAATCCAAGAAAAAATAGGTGTATTTTTATAAAATAGTGATTTACAATAAATTATTAAAATTGGAATTCAAGGACATTCCAAACATAAAAATATAAAAAAAATAAAATAAAATGAATTCCATTCACTAAGATTAAGAAGAATATAAAAAAGTCATAATATCAAATGGAAAACTCACTTTATAGAATGTGTTGATAATATATCGCCATTCACTATTCTTTGTTTTTAGTGTCTTTATTCTTCTACTATTATGTGTATTATCAAATAATTTATTGGAGGATTAGATATATATATATATATAATTATAAAAATAACCTCTTTCTTTCTAATTAATGTGGTTTAATGAACACCTTTGAATCTAATTTTATAAAATTCAAAATTCAAGGTTTAGACCATAATAATTTAGTTACATTCAATTAATTGTGACACACAAAAATTGGTTAAAACTAATGAATTAGTCATT
The DNA here is from genome assembly GCA_963277665.1 of Viscum album. Lineage (NCBI taxonomy): Eukaryota > Viridiplantae > Streptophyta > Magnoliopsida > Santalales > Viscaceae > Viscum > Viscum album. The sequence goes on from OY728128.1 coordinate 843,400,947, forward strand.
AAAATATAAAAATTGTGGAATGAATTAGAATAATTCATGTGTAGCTATTAAAAATTTTATTGATATATTAAATAAAAACTATTAAAATGTCATTGAATAGTTATACAATTCATGAAAATAATGTTCATATATATATGGAAACATTCAAAAATCATTTATAAATTTACACAAACACACACACACTCATACACATAAATGAATTTAATTTATTAAACAACAATTATTTAAACCATTTTCTATTATTTTTTATTGAACATTTACATCAAAATTAAGTCTAAATTGAATATACACTTTGATTAAAATATATCTAAATTATTTTGATAAAGTATTCTAAATATTCAAAGATAAATTTTGTGATAATTTTATCCCTCTATATCACTAGTGTTACATATTCATCTAATTCATATGTTTTAAACACATAATAGAATATTAAATGTGGTCCAACCACTCACCTGTATGTATAATAATTGTCCCTTCATATGATAAATCAAGTATATGAAATGTATAAGATCAACCTGCATATACTTATTTCATGTATTTATCAATTATATGAGTTTATTAATGGTTTATATCTAATGTTTCATACATTACTATATACTATCTCAGTTATACTCAATCAAAGTCCATGGTGCCTAACATATCCCATTGGTGAATAAAACACATCTAGGTATCATGTTTTGTTCTAAAATGATATGTAATATACTTAATGACCATATGATTAGCTCACTCATAGAATAACATAAGATGAAATAAAAATTATGAAAGTTTTCATGATAGATGTTCCTTAAAATTTTTAATAAAAGAACTTATGAATATATTTCACTAGAGAAAATTGTAATAAATTAATGAAACTATCCACATAGTGATTTTTAATTCAAGTTACATACAATTGAACTAAATCTATTTGAAACCCATATCAGCACTCTATTAAATAATTATATAAAATCTATCAAAATTTTAAACTTCCATAAAAACTATTACTTTAAATGTGGTTCTCATATAGATATGGAACCTGACATCCTAAGACACTATGAGGATTATTATCATAATAAAATGTGTAAAATAAGTGACCAAATAATAGTGATAAAAAATAATGTTACATTTTAAAGTGATATTTGATAGAAATATTATCGTAGAGCATCATCCTATGATTGGTCTCTAGAAAAAAATCAAACATCTCACATTTATAATAGAACCGATCTCCCAGCTCTCTTATAATTAAAAATTTACACCAATATTATATATATATCATACCTAGAGATCATATATGGAATATATGATTATTATATAAAATTAATCTATTTAGAATAAATGTTTTAATAATAATATATCATATATATATCTTTAATATTTATAATCTTATGAGATGAAATTTCTTAAGGATATGATTTGATTTCTTATAAGATTAAGGTTCCTTAACTTTTTTGATCACTCTGAATCCAATGAGATCCACAATGTTTATGAAAAAAATAAATTTTGGTGCTATAATTATTAATAAAAGTAACCTAATTCACTATATGCAATGTTATAATGTATTTTGTTAATAAAGAATCAACCATCATGGTTTTTTTTAAAACTTTTCAAAAAAACTTCTTTTTAAGAATAATAAAATCCTACATTTTGATTTTAAATATCACTATCTATTTAGAAGATAACATAATTGTAAAAATAATTAATGTGTTATTATTATAATCTATATAAAAATAACATATATTTATTACTTTATATATATATATATATAGATATTATTGATGGTGGTATAGTAACCTTCATGGGGTTGAATTAGTATATTTTCCTGACCAGAACCTTTTAAAACCACTTCTAAGCTGATTAAAGATTTAAGTGTGACCTCTTGATACCCATCCCCATTAGGAAATGTGGTGAAGAATAATATAGAGAGGTTAATATCTCTTACATTGTTGTAATTACCTATTTTATTAATTAGAAACCATAAGATACAATAACAACCAAATCTAATAGTAATAAGAATTGAAATTTTCACAAAAAAAAACCCCCAATGCGATAAATGACCAAATTCTTAAGATTTCATACAAAATTCTACATATTTTTTACTCTATATGAACCATAAAACTATATATGAAAATCCAATATAGTTAACCAATTAATAATAGGCTCTTATTCCCACATTTATATCACAACATGCATGAGATATGGCCACTCAACACCGTATTTAACTCTATTATATAAGTTATAAAAAAACTTATTGTAGTAGGGTTAGTATATGGGTATACCCAAAAAGTTACTCCTACCCATATTGTTTCATGTGAATAGGAAAAATAATGCCTCTATAAATAATATATATATTAATTTTATTCCAAGAAAATAAAATCAAGGACAAATTGTTAAATCAATATAATCAACCACCACATATCATTCACCATCTCCACCATCTATTACCATATCATCCACATCACTTCATAAATATCTCATTACCCATATATCTCATGATATAGTGGAAAAAAACCATTTGTTTCTTCAAATATAACAACACAAATCATATACAAGAACCATACAACTATAACTGAAAAAACTATTTTGCAGTGTAATTACAACAAAAACAACTGTACCCATGTTTTCCCCCATTCTACCACCACCAGGTCATCAATATTAATCGAAGCATAAAATATCACATATTCACAATGAACACATAAATAAAACTTAACAAAATAAAATTTATCAAATCATATTATCAATCAAATCATTATACCATAATTCATATAATCACTGTTACTTATAAAAAAATCTAATTAAACCATATGTTAAATAAATAAAAAAATCAATACCAATTTTAAACATCATTATCTTATTTCATTACATTTTCTAACATCTAAATATCCCTGAGAAACCTATATTAATGAATCATATATATAACCATACTTCACTCTAAAATTTTATCTCCATAATATATCAAGTTTAACCTATTACTTAATTGAATTCATAAAATAATTAATAAAAAATTATATTACTTCATAAAATCTTAAAAAAAACTAAAGTAATAACATTTCACACATCATCATCTCATAAATAAAATAATAATAAATTTAAATAAACAAAATTATTATATTTACACAATGAAACTTCATTCTCAAACTTTTCTAATTATTACATTATTACATGAAAATTAAAATTAAATAAAGAATAAAACAAACCTAGAAAGCCAAATTACATAATTTATTTCTTCCATCATATTCAATTAATTCATATTTAACTCATTTATCTCATTATATAATATTCATAAAATTATTTAATTAATAAAATCATTTTAAATTGTTTTTTTTTCAATCATATTTATTATTATTAAATTACATATTATTTTGAAATTTACCCACCACTACATAAAATAATAATACAAATTCACAAGGAATAAAATAAAAAAATGTTAGAATCATTTACCTCTTTAAGGTCTTAGATATTACATGGTACAAAATTCGTATATCTCACACTTAAATAATCAAAGTAACTTTTAACATAATAAAACATAATTATCCATCCAATCCATATATTTTTATGTAAAATTATTGAGAAAAAGAGTTATATTTAAGTGATAATTGAGAAAAAATAGATATGTGTATTTAATTACCTTAAATATTGGGTTAAATCCACTCAATTTCACAAATAAATCCATTGAGAGATGATTACAAACCTTATATATCATCTTAAAATCACTCCATGGTCATCCAAAGGTTGTTATGAAGGTTAAATGGGTATTTTTTCTATTTTTATATCAAAACACATATTTTTAATTCACATACATGGTTATATTTCATTATTATTTAACTGTGCACCTAATCCTACAAATCCTACTACCTAAACCTTCCTATAATGCATGATTATTCCACATGATTTTTTTAACTATGCATAAAACCATGTAACACCCTCTACCTCAAAAAATTTAAAATACATTGTCACTCCATACTTATTTAACTATGCATAGAAAATATTCATCCTTATAAAACCTATCATAACTTTAATGGGAAAACTAAATTCTCATCAAACTTCCATATTATGGTAATAACCCCATTTAAAACTCAATGGTGTACTCAAAATCTATTACTATTATCATCTAACTTACATTTTTATACCATCAAATTCAAAAAATCAAGAACAAAATTTTAAATTCCACAAATTAAATGAATTAATTATTTATCTCACTATATTAAATATCTATAAAAAAATTTACACTGAAAATACAAAAATACTCTTAATAAAAAACCCCATATAAAAAAATTAATCAACATATATCATCATAAACATTTATAAAATTACTCATATGAAGAATAATTAAATGAAAATTTCTCGACATTAAACCCTTATATAGGATTTCCACTGTTAATTAATATTCTCCAAATCATAACAAATCTTAAAAAACACCACATATGGAATAAATTTACCACAAAAAACATTATTATAAAAATATAAAATCTTGATAGGATGTTAAATTAAAATTATATATTCCATAATATCAATCTCACCCTAATTGGTTACATGAGATACAACATGAGGTAATTTTTAATTGAGAAACATAGAGAAATTATGAACTTTATCCAATCATAGTGGAAGGTTGAGTTTATATTACACTTTACCAATGTTATATAATAACTTTATAGGTTTTAAAAACATCATAAAATAATTTTCACTTAATCCAAATCTAAGCACTTCATAATGGGGTGAAACCTTAAAGAAACTGTGATCACCAAGAATGAATTTTAATAGCCTCCTCATCCAGTTAACATATGAGTTATATTGACTATATATCATCTAATTCCACTCTTGTATCATGTATAATCTTATTTATATATCCAAAAAATATTTGGTCTACTAATAACTATTTTATGAACATCAAATATCAACCCCACATAAGGGTGATCAATAGGGTCATCCATATAGTGCCTAAAATTGTGTCATTCTATTGATGATTGATAAATTTTGTTTTTATAAAACTCAAATGAGGTTAAATGTTTTACCCAAAATACATCCATATATAGAATATATTCTATCAAGATATCTGTTAGGCCCATAAGGGACTTAATGAGAGATTCCCTAAGAGGGGGTTAATCGGGGCATGTAAGCCTGTTCCAATACAAACCCCTTTACCCTTAAAACTCTAACCACCCCAATATACCATGAAATAATGATTATTAGGGTCACTTATAATCTATTCTTAAGATAATTATTTCATTTATACTCCATTTATTTTTTAGTTAAACAAATTTATTCAATGTTTACTAAACCCATGCCTTAATTTATGACCTACTAGAGATATGTAAATCATGTACATAAGAAAAAATAATTTTACCTAGTTCACATTCCATTGGATATATCCAAATAGAATAAAAAGATAATGTGGAAATGTACCAATATCCACTAAATAACTTTTAGTAGTGGGTTTAATAATGATTGATTAAAGACAAGGGTCACTCCCTCTAAAAAGGTTTAGGGATGTTTTATTACATCTCATGGGTCAATTCATACTTCCTATTCTTATGATTACTAATCAATAAAGTAAAATAACTTAGAATTAATTCCATTATAAGGATAAGAATAATAACACAATTATTATCATTTCACTAATTATGAATGGGTTCTCCTTGATCTCCTTATGATCCACAATTTTCATAATAAAATTATGAATATTTCCAAAATAACAGCTCTACCTTCCTTGAATATATATTCAATGTATCTCTATATAATTACATATTATCTTTTTTCCTTCTTTGTTAAGATCCATCAATGAGTTCCAATAATCTCATCATTTTTCTTTATTATACTATTATTCATTGATTTATTAATATTATCTTATAGTTTTACTCCATTTTTTATTATGGAATTTGGATATATCCAAGGAGAATACAATAAGAATATACTAATGTACCAAAATACACTAAATAACTTTCTGTAGTTTTTTAGGAAAGGTCACTCCAAGTCAAATCTTATTCCCTCTACAAATATTTAGTGATAGTTTATTACTTCCCAAGGGTCACTTCATACTTCCTCCCCATATGCTTACTATTGGAGAAAGGAAAATAATGTTAAATTAATTCCATTAAAAGGATAAGAATAAAAACACTACTATTTTTGTTCCTTTTATTATGTATGGGTGCTTCATGATATCCATGTGCTCCTATTTCATAAGAAAAGTGTGAATATCTCTATAATAATGACTCCACCTTCTTGGAATAGATCTTCAATGTATCTCTAAGAATTTAAATCATCACTTTTTTACTATATCATCAGTTTTCATCAATGAGAACCAATAATATATTCTTCTCTCCATTTGTTATACTTTTAATCTTTTATTTATCGATATCATCTCATAAATTTTCTCTCCTTAATTTTTTCAATATGAAAGTAACTCTACATTTTATAGATATTTTGATACCTCTATATCTTCAATATACATATCTCTTTCATTTAATTTTAAAGGTGGTTAAAATTATATGGAATTCTTCTTTAAAATACAATTATAATGAGGGAAACATCTCTATAAAGTTTTTATATCTTGATAAGATTGGGAAAACACCTTTTTTCAGTGTCAAACAATATTAAAATATTTGGTTATATATTAAATCATGATGTATTCAAAATTTAACCTCCTCAAAAAATAATTACTATATCCATATCTTTATCTTGAATATTGAAGTATAGACAATTTTTTAGAATATATTTGAGAAAAAAATTAAAAAATAATAACAATTTCTATGATATAATACCTCCTTCATGACTTCCATTTAGAGAATCATCTAATTATTCCCAATGATTATCTCTGCATACCCTTATTAAGAAAATTCTCTAATGTTAAATCATAACATACATTACGGTGGAATATCCAACCCACAATGACCATACCAACCATTATTTAATCTTCAAAAAATATTGTTCATTTTTTTTACTTATAGAATGGTATTATTTAAATTTGATTTCAATAGAAATCCCTCTATAAAATAATCATGGTTTTTAAAGAATAATAATGGAATAACCTCTAAGACACAATGTCTAGTTACAAAACCTTATTCATATTCTTTTGGATTTAAATTGAAATAATTAGTTAATTATATGAGACTCTTTCTTATTCAATTCTTCATGTTTTTGAATCACTCAAGAATTATGACATTTTAATTTCTTCATCATGGAACAATTCAATTTTCATCATTAACATAAAATTTATCCCTATATGAAATTTATGGAATAATAATATATATTAAAGTATAGTATTTATCATAAATTATAGATTTTTCCTTCAAAAACATTTAGGGTAATTTGATATATAATAGCACACTTTTCCTCTTGTGTATGAAAATTTATTAAAAAACCACAAAAATTTCTCTAGCTTCTTTCAGATATTCTTTAATTATAATATCCACCTATTTCAATATATTTATCACACTTTGGAAACCTTTTATAAATAATCAATTTTTTTATTACCAAATCCAATATCATGTTGTCTTTAAGTGAAATCTAACAATCTCCCAACTCTATATATATGATTAAAAGTGGTTCCCCACAATTCTAAAACCATGTAAAATATTAACATTTGTTTGAAAAAAATCTAACACCATATTTTTCGATGCATGATCTAATAATTTATATATTTTTATAAGCAAAACAATCATTATTTATAATTCATGTTAAGTGATGTTTATTTTTATGATTTTATTTTGAGTATGACAAGTAAGAATTTGACTAAAGACACAACACTCTATATGTTGCTACTGTAAAAAATTTTAGTGTGAATGGAAGCTTTTACAACACCCAATGAAGAGTCAACCTTGATTGAAATAATTTCCATGGAACCTTATTTTCTTATTTAAAATATTAACTTGTACTTTGTGTATTTGTTAGTGATATAACCTTATTAAATTTCTTAAATAAATTATTATTAATGTTTGAATGTTTTTTTGAAAGGAATCATATTAAATGAACCAATGATGAGATCTATATTATCTGATTGAATCCATATAGATAAAGATTTGAGATATATATATTTCATTAAATTATAAAACTATATCAAAAGATAAATCAAGAAAATGATAACCCAATGGTGTGACTATAATAAGAACACAATTATGTTTAGTTATTTATTTTCAATTACTCTTGTATACATAGTAGTATCATGGGAGTTCATAGTCGAACCATATGTAATAGTTTTATAGAGTGAAATTATGTGCACAATTAATTCACAATACATAGAGATTTAATTGTTTAATTAATTAAATATTATGGGAAACATAAATTTAAGAGTATTAAAAATAAAAAAAAGATAGTTTATGATGAGGTTTTAGATTCTAATCAATGTTTTAATTTGTTAAGTATTAGAATAATGTTTTTTTATATTAATAAGTTTATAATTTTTATATATAAAGTGTTAAAGGGGGTTTAATCTCACTATAATTAAGATTCCTAATAACCTAAACTCGGTTTAATATAATTTCTTTGGTGACAACATTTATAAATGTTAAGAATGGATCTGATTAAGAACATATTCAAAATTATTATTTATATGAAATTAAACTTTAAGATCCTAGATCATGGAGGTATATTATTATTTATATTTTGGTTTGAATCCCTTAACGTTGGATAATTAAAGTTTTACCTGGTGTATGAGTAATCTTAGTGGTGTTCCAGGGGGTTTGGAAGACAAAATAAATAGAAATCGGGCCATCCTATGCATGTTGCACGGTTGGCGCGTGGTTAGTAAAAACCATGAAAGGTGTGAGGAAAAACCATGTAAACTTGGATAGAGGCATCTCACACAGTTGGTGCATAGTTTGTCAAAAATATGTGGAATCTCTAGGTAACCATGAAACTTAGACCCCTCTTTGATAAAGTAAGGAAGGCGATTGGGTCAAGGTTTTCCAAATCATGCAGACAACCCATGCAACCCATTTAAAAGTTGAAATTTACCAAATTTCCCCTTCAATATTTTAATATCATCACCTGATTTTCCTCCCCATTTATTCGCCTATATCCCAAGAAACAAACCAAACTCCTCCAGGATTACAAAGGATAAATATCCTACAATTATAGGCCATTTGGCATGTTTTTGGTTGCAGATCAAAGATCCAGGTAAGTTTAACGCTCCTCTGACTTCACTTTTCTAGATTAGGGATTTTGGTTTTTTTATTCTTCTTTAGAATCCCTAAACCCTCTTTTTCCAGCATATTATAGGATGAGGCTTCAAGGGGTTCTTGAATATGGATCTAAGGCTAATGTTATGGGTGCATTATTCTTCATATTCGAGGTAGGCGATCTACAAGTTATATCCCATAGTTTTGAAGTTGATTTGTGCATGTATGGTTGTGTTAATGGTTCTCTCTTGTTGTGAATTTGAATCCTTTAGTAATATTTGGTAAAAAAGTTGGATAAGTGATGAATTTAACCCCTAATTATCCCAATGGGATGCATTGAGGATGATTATATCGGTTTAGGGCCACTCATGGGGTATTACAAAATTCTCAAACATGGAAAATGGTATTTTTAAGCATTGAATTGACTTATAATAAAGTAGATCCTTTATTAACATGATAGTGTGTTATTTTAGTTTAAAAGGGAATAATGATAGTTATGTCTAGACTTTGATAATGTCATAAGGGATTGTTTGGAATGTTGTGAAAATGGGTTAATTGGGTTAATGTGAATGCGAACAATGGAATATGAATTGTAATTGAAATTCATAAGTGGGTTAATGCATGTGAAATGATGAATGTGTATAAATGGGATAAATCATGTGAATTGATAAACATTTTAAATGGGATAATGAATTAAAATCATTAAATATTTTTAATGGGTTAAAGAATGAGAAATGGAAATGGGTTAAATGGGCTATTCTATGTAAATGGTAATGTGATAATGGGTTAAGGATTGATGTTAATTCAAATATTGATTAGTTATGGAATATTAATGTTATGTGTATTGATTTTAGTATGATTTTTGATATGGTATATGTGGTTAATGGATAAATAAGCATGTGAACTGGTCTTGGTAGTTATGGGGTATTGGACTTGAGGATCTACGCCCCTCCGGTTGGGTTAGACTGAGGTTATAAACCCCACACCATAATTTATGGGTTAGGGAAGGGGACTGAGGATCTATGCCCTTAACGGTTAAATTTGATGATACCACCTGGACTGAGGCTTCGAGGTGAGTGTATTGTATTTTTTATGATATGTTTATCCCTTGTGAGATATGAAACTTGACTTATTCTCTTATGCATAGAAATTGACTGAATTAAGTTGTTGTGTAAATGAAATAAATGCATAACCCATATAACATGTGAAAAAATGAATTTAGTTATGAAGATGGTATAAGTGATGGAAATAAAAATAATGATGGAAATGGTCTAAGTGAATATTCTTGACTAATGGAACTTGGGTTTTCTTTTGTTTACATTGTCATTTTATTTAGTACTTACATGCACTATCTGTTTAGGCTGGATATTTTTTAGACACCATTGGTGGTGGCCTACAAAGTTGTATTCACACCCTATTTGGGCCATAATTGGGTATCTAAGAAGATTTTATGGTTGTAGGCCCAGACAAGCGAAAAGACCCTATTCTAGGGAGTCGAGTTTGGCTTGGGATGTGCATGGATGAGGATCTAGACTTGGAGTCAATTCCAATTTTTGGAATTCATCTCTTTCTGTTATTTTTGTTTTTCATCACTTTTGGCACGGTTAGCATGGTGTGACATATTTATTATTTGGTTGTGGTTTGTACCTTATTGTAAACTGGTTGGTAATGCATGTTTATGGTTTATGGATTATTATTTTATTTATTTAATTTGTTTTCTACTATGGATTACTCTGGTAAAGAGGGTATATTCTCCCCAAATGATCTATTAGACCCTCGCTACTAGTTGGAAACCTATGGAGTGCAGGGAGGTTCACTTGAGGTCATGTGGTGACTCGGCTCAGAGAACCAAATTAGTATATTTCAGTTCGAGGATGTTAAAAAGTGGTATCATAGGGGTTCTTTTATATGGTCTTACTATTTGGGAATAGTAGATACAAGATTAGGAGGTGTCGGGCCTTGGCAATGATCTCGTGCATGGGAGTATCTAACCCATGTATGATGGAAAACCCTAGTACCCAGCGTGGGAATTATTATTCTAGATACGTGTTATTATAGTTTAATGATATTTCACCATTGGTTGATGCACTTATTGTGTGATGTGACTATTTTATGATATTTTTCTCTTGGAATGGATGACATGATGTTGTGCATTCATGAATCATTATAGGAATTTAGGGATACAAGTGGCATCTATCATGATAGGGACACACAGAATGGGTGTGTTGGGCATGAAGGGTCAGAATCATTTTACCTTCTTTAAAACATAAAGAAAATGGTGTCTAATAAATACAATTCAAATGGGTAAATGGAAAAAATTTAAATGAATGGTTAAAGGATAGTGTTCTTAAAGAAATGTTATAAATGGGTTAAAACATTTGGTTGTGATAAATTGTAAAGATGGAATGGTGACTAAAATAAGAAGATTTACGTTGCGATGGTAAAATGGTTAAATCATTGTGATTAATAAAGGTTGTGAATAAGTTAAAATATTGGTTGTAATGATATGAACAATGTGATAGGTGCCTTAATGGGAAAGGTTTTCATTGTGAAAGTGGAAATGGTTTTGAAAGAAGGTGCCTAATAAAAGACTTGTATCCAAATTGGTTGTCTTACCCAATGTTGACCATGACCCATGGTAGGAATGGTTGAGGGTAGTATTAGATATATAATCACTTCTACTAGGATAGTTTATGTGAAGTGGGTTGATTATGGTAGTCGGTGTATTTTCTGTTGTCAACTACACCGATTGGAACTTCCTTGAAATGTTTGTTAATGAAAATGTTTTGAAATATAAATCTGATTATATATGGATTTTTTTTGAATATTGGGTGATTAGAATGTTCTAAAGTTTGAACTTTTGGGTTTTTAAAATAGTGAAGTTAATTATAAGAGAATTATTAATGATGTAACTTTAGGTGAAGAACGATATTGAGTACTCTGTGTTGTTTGTCTGGACTTTGTATGGGTGGTTTGGGCAGTGAGAGTGCCATTAGATGAGACCTTAATTATATGTTGTGAGACCTTGATGTGTCTCAATGTGTGGATAAAGGGGTGTTCAATGTTATGATCTTAGTAGGAATGTAACCTTAAAGTTTTGATATGTTTCCTAATAATGTGAAAGTGGTGACCCTTGTGGGGTGTAATTGTGTGGGTTTTATGTTGAACATAAGAATGAGTGTCTTGGTTTTGGCGTCATTAATGATGGGTGTGTTGTTGTGGTTGTGGTGAACCAGGTAGGTCTATACCCTACGAGTTGTGTTCTAGAACTTGGAGTGAGGGTTTTTTCCATGGAATTTATGTATGTGTGTGAGTATGCTTGGTGCTGAACATAGAGTAAAAGGTTTCTTGGTGTGCTAGGAATAGTGTGTATCAAAATAGGAGTAAGAGTGCTTCTCAATAGAAACTGTTTGTTTGTGTCTTGATGTGTATAGATTAGAGAGAGGGCTAATGGATCTTTCTTTTCATGACTCCAGTTTAGGGATTTGGTATCATTCGACCTTCTAGGATACCTATTAGATAATTTGGACAAGTTTTCTAGTGCTTTTGGGTGTGTATCGCACATGTGGATGTTTTTGACATTAGGAGTGGAACATAAAGAGTGTTTCTTAGTGCAGTTTTGTCCTAGAGGGATAAGTCAGAAGGTTTATGGTTTTAGTGATGAAAATCGATATATGGTTATGCATAGAAAGTTTGGGAAATTGAGGGTATCATCAAGGGAGGTTGTAATAGTGTTTAAGGTGTCTTTAGATGGGAAGAAAGGGTGGTTGCTTCAGAGGTGGAATCAAAGCACGTTGAGTGTCATTGAATTTTTGGTAAAAATGGATGGATATTCCTTCATTTCTCTCTCAGGGAGGCACCTGAGTGTTTTTAGAGGTTGTAAGGTGGTTTTGAAGGGCTTTATCATTTGGGTGTTTGACCCATATATTTTGATGATGATTAGTGGAGGACTCGATGTGGATTTTGGGAGGAAGAGACAAGGGTGAATGAAGCATGGTTAGATTCTTTCTTTATGAAGGTGACACCCAATATAATTACCTGCTAATTATTATTGTTTTAAGAGTATTATGAGTTATTACTTGGCATTAAGCAACATCCCCAAGACGCCAAAGGCTGGAAATAAATGATGAAGGGTTTAAAATACAAGTGGGGGACAATTTACCCTTTAAGAATAAAACCATTAACCAAATAGCTCACTATATGATGCATGAACTAATGAAAGACAACTCAAAAACTTCATATATCTCAAAATCACATCAAAGTGTGAAAACCTAAAGACCAAAAAAATATCAAAGTAAACAGAGGATAAACAACTAAAGACTCTCAAAAGACCATAAGACTCAATGCTCCACAAGATTAAAGCTCCACAAAAACCGAAAAACCCAAGTATCACAAGGTGGTGCTAAAAAAATGTGATACTTTACCTTTGACCATGTCTTGGAAGATTGCATCCGCAAAAGAACCAAAGTGAAAAAGTAGGGGTGTGTATAAAACTCAGTAGGTTTTCCCTAATGAATTCCCTACTCATACCACTAGGATATAAAAGTTAGCAGTAATTATATAAAATAGTTTATATAAAACAATTTCTAAAAATAGTTTATAACTAAATATAAACAAGCTTCCAAAACCATTTATGAACAAAATCATACAAGTGAAATTGAAACCAATTTTCTAGAAAGTTATGTTTTCTAAAAAAATAACTAAAAAAATCTTTAAAACCATTTCTCAATATTCCTTTCGAATCCCCAATCCATTCCAAACCTCCCCACAACGTATCATGCCTACTACATGGTGACAAATGAGCAGTTTCTCATTGATCTACCATGTTGTCTCAAGGTAATTATATCCCATGTTCCATTTTACCTTTGAAAAAAAGAAAAAGGTTATATTTCAACCAGGCTCTGTAAATACAACACGAAAACACACACCAAGTATGCCAAAGGATCATGCCAAAACACCTTTCAATAAAACAACCTTTTTATTGAAAATCATTTCCATAAAAACCATTTCAATACCAAAAAATTTCAATAAAACAACATTTCTATCCAAAATCCATTTTACATTAAGCCATTTAACAATTTCATAAAATCCATAATTTAAAATTATCTTTTTAAATTCAAGAAACTAAATCCCTTTGAACAACAATTAACCAAGATCATAAAATTTCACAAAAACCATAAATTGTCACTAAATAAAATTTATTACATGATTTAAAAAATAAATTTAATTCAAATAAATCAATTTTAAACTAATATAATCAATTCTATATAGATAAATTGAGAGAGAATCCACCTACTTTGAAGGTTTTGGCAAAAACCGACAACGGATGAAGAATGCTCTAGAAACTGGGTTGAAAATCCCCAAAAACGGCCTTAGATATCTTATCCTACCATCAACAAAGAAAAATATAATCATATTTGGAATCCCAAAAAATAGATATACCCATAAAAGGTGTAGATCCGAAAAATAAAGAGGATAGAAGTGGATCTCAGTAGATCTAAGAAATGAGATAAGAACGAAGAAGAACGTCACTTACAGCAAGAATCAGGCTTGAAAACACTAAGGGATGACTCCATATGGACTCCAAAACAATTATTAGAGATTATAATACCTTTAATGGGGATTAATATAGATATACAGTTTCATAGGAGAAAATAAGAGTAAGTAGGAGAAAAAATGAGTAAGATCCTAAAAAAATAGGATCTCACTTTTGCCCTGCACACGGTTAGACCGCATGGTTAGAAAAACTATTCCTTAACCGTGCATTAGATAATGGATTAAGGAAACCCCTGAATTCCCTCCTTGCATGGTCTTCTTAACCATTCTCAAACCGTGCTGAAGATACTGCCTCAAAACTACAGCTGATCATGATTTCTTCTAGGATATCCACACTGTTTAGACAAACCATGTGCAACACGTGTGCACCTACTTTAGCCCACAAAGTTATTTATAAATCACCCAAATCTACCATAATTCACCCTTAAACTTTATAAACACGAAAATAATCAATTAATTCTTACATAATAGAAATTGGGGGTACTACATTCTCCCCACCATTGGTCTTTCCATCCTCAGAAAGTAGAAAACCATTACTGCTCTGAAAGAGTTCTAACCATTGCTCTTTCATTTCCTTCTCGCATTCCCAAGTATCTTCCTAAATCTGACCATTTTTTTATAAAATCCACACTAGAATGATTCTTTTTTCATGCAAGACTTTTTCTTTCCTTTACACAATCCTTAGCGAGATATTTATCGACAAAGCATCCGCCTCTAGGTCAACATGATCCCATATGATTACATGGTTAGGATCAAGATGATACTTTTTCAACTAAGATAAGTGGAAAAAATTATGTACCACACTAAACCATGGTGGTAATGCTAACTGATATTCCACCTCTCCAACCTATTACAGTATCTCAAAAGGGACAATTTACTGAGGAGTTAACTTTCACTACTTCCCAAAATGATGATGTCTAAGCCTTGGATACATCCTCAAGAACACATGATCACTCACAAAGAAAAACAACAGCCATCAACAATGATCCACATAATATTTATGAAAAATATGATCCATATCAATAATCTTTATGATCAATTGAATCTTCTCCATTGTTTCATGGACAATGCTCGACCCAACTAGTAAAGTATCACTTGTTTCCACCCAATAGAGTGGAGAATGACAAGGATGCCCATAAAATGCTTCAAACAAATCCATATATATCGAGGCCTAATAGATGTTATTATATGAGAACTCCACTAAGGGTATTTGATCTTCCCATGAGCCACCAAAATCAATTACACAAGCCCGCAACATGTCTTTCAACATCTGTATCGTCCTTTTAGATTACCTAACTGTTTGCGGATGATACACCATACTCATATTCAACTGAGTTCCCAAGTATTTTTGTAAGGATTTCTAGAAATTATATGTGGACCTTGGATCTTTTTCTGAGATGATCGAAACTAGTTCTCCATGTCTCTTTACCACCTCTTGGATATAGATTTTGGTTAGATACTCCACCATATGAGTTTCACGAATAGGAATGAAATGGGCCAACTTTGTGAGTTGATCCACTATCAACCATAAGACATCATTTTTCTGAACCATTCTTGGAATACCTATAACTAAATACATCGTTAAATACTCCCATTTCCAAACTAGAATAGGTAAATACTATAATATACTTGTTGCTCGCTAATTCTTTGGCTTAACTTGCTGACAAGTTAAGCACTTTGAAACGAACTCATCCACTTTCCTTTTCATGTCGTTCCACCAAAACCCCATATTCAATGCCTTGTACATATTCTTTGTTCCCATATGTAAAACCCATATGGAATGGTTCTAAGAATGAAGAAGTTATTCCTGACAAGCCATAGGTACAACCCTCCAATCTCTAAAACACAAAACTGAACTCCCATTAAGTTTTCATCCCTCAATGGTCTCCCCAGCATTGAGTTTTGAACTCATAACCAGGCATTCTACATCAGATTTTTGTTCCTCCTTGTCCATATTTACCAAATTAGGAACAAGAATAGATAAAAAGAAAACTACAACATCACCTTGGTCTTCACATTTGACATGCATGTTGGCAAGAACTGACATCAACTTCCATTCATCCGAGTCATCTTTTTCCAAATGATCATATGAATTTTTGCTTAATGCATATGCCCTTGAATTCCCTTTTCCTGGTGTACACATCAATTCAAAGTCAAAAATTTGGAGATACTCCATCCAAATCCTTTGGATCAGTTTTAAATTTCACTGTGAGAAAATGTGTTTCAAGATTTTATGATCCGTAAACATAGTGAATTTCTCACCAAATAGATAATGAAACCTGGTATTCAAAGCATGGAAAACTGTAGCTAACTCCAAATCATGTGTTTGTTAATTCTTCTCATGAACTCTCAACTGCCCTGAACCATAAGACACAACATAGTCTCCTTGCATAATAACACAACCCAACTCTGATCCTGAATCATCACATTACACCACTTACCCCTATTCTAATTCTGGAAAAATCAAGATGGGTGCCAATGTAAGAACTTTTAGCTCTTGAAAAGGCTTCTAGAATTCCTCAGTCCATTGGAATAGAGCATTATTATTTTTCAAAGTTTTCATTGGTGAATCTATCTGTATGAAGTCACGCACAAAGCATTGGTAATAACCTGCTAGACCAAGAAAACTTCTTATCTCAAAGACATTTTTTGGAGGTTTCTATGATATCACAACTTCTATCTTCTCTGGATCCACTGAAACACCTTTTTAGAAATCACATGGCCGAGAAAGCGTACCTATTGTATCTAAAAGCCACAATTAGACAATTTGGCATATAAACAATGGTCTCTCAAGATTCCCAAAATTGTCGGCAAGTGCTTCTCAAGCTCAGATATTCTCCTTGAATACACCAATATGTTATCCAAAAACACCACAACAAAATAATCTAGGTATCTCTAAAATATATGATTCATAAAATCCATAAAGACCACTGGTGAATTCGTAAGTCCAAAAGGAATTACTACATATTTTTAGTGGTCGTATCTACTTCTAAAAGATTACTTTAGAATATCTTCCTTCTGAAGTCGTAATTGGTGATATCCTGATCACAAGGAAATTTTAGAGAACTATTGATCTCCCCTAAATTGATCAAATAGATCATCAATGTGTGTAATTAGATACCAATTATTTATCATAACTTGGTTTATCTTACGATAATACACACATAGCCTTAGAGTTTCATCTGCTTTCTTCACGAACAAGACTGGTGCTACCCATAGAGACAAACATGGTCGAATGAAACCTTTTATTTCTAGCTCCTCCAACTGCACTTTCAATTCCCTTAACTATGTTCCTTCCATCCTATAAGATGAAATGGAAATAGGACTAGTCCCTTGAGGGAGATTAATTGTAAACTCAACTTCCCTTAGAGGTGGTAACCCTAATAAGTTCTTGGGAAAGACATCTGGAAATTGATCCAAAAAACCTGGAAACTATCATCCTTGATCACTTCTATTGATTCCAAAATCAACACTGCTAGCAGACAAGAAATCATTACCACTATTGGTGCCATAAAACCCATTGCACCTTTCTTCACAACCTTCTCTCCTCTGAAGATATGGTTGATTCCATCCTCAGTAATGAAACTAACTATCCTTCGATAATAGTCAATGTGAGCCTTAAATGTTTTCAAACAATCCATACCCAAGATTACATTATAGAAATCCATCTCCAAAATAGAAAAGTCCCACCTCTTCTCAGCTTTATCAAAAGTTATAGAACAAGATATACACATGATGTCTCAATATTCTATTTCACCAAGAGGTGTTTGGAGTTTTATCATAGAAGGCATCATCTCAAGTTTTAGCATAGCACGTCAAAAAATCGAGAAGAAACGAATGAATGAGATGAACCAATAACAAAAAACACTTTCATAAGGGTGGAATTCAAAATAATTTTACCTCTAACTATAGATGGTCTAGACTGATCATCCACAATCATCTGCTCAGCTCTATACAATTGCTTTGTCACTACACTCTTCTTCTTATGGCATTCTTAAGATTTCCCTTGTTAAAGAGTCATGGTATTCCGAGAATCATCATGGCTATATCTACTCTAATGATGAGACTAATTCTGTTGGCCTCATCCTATCGAAGCGTACGATGCTTTCGACACCAGAGAAGGGTATCGAGCACCTGACCTCAGAGTTCTTTGACAAAATCACTTAATATCTCCCATCTTGTTATTGTTATGGCATGATCTTGGTGGTGATGTAAATTTCATCTTTATGTGGTTAAAGGACCCAAATTAGTATCAACCCATTTGGATATTTGGTCATGGAGGAATATTTATTAATCCATCTTCTTGATTCTAATTCCTGCTCCCACCTACGAAATAGGTGTCTCTATTTTTCTTGCTCCCAGCATTGTAGTTTCCACCATTTACAGTAGGGATCATCATACATCCTCCTCCCATATCTCTTGAGATGTATCACTTAGCCACCGTTTATCTATAAACCATCTCTATATAGTCATTAATACAGAGCACCACAATCTTCAATTGAATTTCCCATATTATCCCTGATTCGAATATGCATGCCTTTAGTGACATACTCACCAAACATTATAGTGAAAAGGGTGCTAAATTCATGAATTTAGCCTCATATTTTTTGACAGAGATATACTCCTTCTTCAGTCTAAAGAAGTATGTCATCCTCTGAATCCTGAACATGTGAGGATTGAATTGTTTGTTAAACAATTCCTCAAAATCCTCCCAATTAAGACCGTGATCCAATTTAGCATGCACCACCAAATCCCACCCCTGGTGTGTGAGATCCTCCAGCATATAAGTCACCAGATTTAATTTCAGCTCCGATGGTGTGCCGATGAAATCAGAGATACGATTCATCCTATTCCGCAACACCTCTGTTTTTTTGGGCTCAGAATCACCCCGAAAATGGGTGGATTCTGCTTCATGAATTGGATGGAATGAACTAAATGACTTGGCTCATCCCTCTGGTATCCTATATCCATAACTTGAAATTCTTGAATGATACTTTGAACCATATCTTGGTTCACCTGTGGTCTAGGTGCAACCACTTTTTCCACAGTTTCTTCCGGTTGGTTTCTACAATGCCTATCGGGTGCCATTTTCTAAACAAACAACAACCCCAGTAAGTCTCACTCCCTAGAAATTGATTTATTAGTATTTAAAATTCTATAACATCAACTATCACATCACTATTTTCCAAAAAACAACCTGTTCCACATTCAACATTTCTTGAAAAATCATTCTTTCTTTTGAAAATCAACCCATTTTCAAAATACATCAATCATTCCTTTTTTTAAAAGTCTTTCATTTGAAAAGAATTTATGATTTTTTCAAAAATCTACACATTTTCACAAATCATAAATCATTACTCCAAATGAAATATGCAATCCTAATGGGAATTCATTCCTCTACAAAGCCTGACATGCTCATCTTATTGGCTAAACCCATGACAATGAGATTATGGTATTCTATAAGTGTCTCCAAAACACTTATTTACCCAACACCTTGGTAACTTGAAGTTCAACATAAATGAGTTAGCTAAATCCTTTGATGCTATACATTTCAAGTCCCAAAAATCATACTCCTTTCTAATATCACAACCTAAGGAATATATTAGGATAAATCAACTCCAAGACCAAGAAAGTGAAAAATACCTATTAGTAAAGGACCGAACAAGTTGATACCATTTGTAATGACCCACTAATTCTCCTTGTCTTGAGAGTATGATGAGTAAATAATTGTCCTTAAGCAACACCCCAAGATTCCAAATGATGGAAATAAATGCCTAAGGGTTTGAAATACAATTGGTGTATGATTTACCCTTTAAGAATAAAACCATTAACCAAACAACTCACTTTATGATGCATGAACTAATGAAATACAACTCAATAACTTCATATATCTCAAAACCACATCAAAGTGTGAAACAGTGGAAGAACAACCAAATATCAAAGTAAACAGAGTATAAACAACTAAATACTCTCAAAATACCATAGGTCTCTATGCTCCACAAGCTACAAGCTCCACAATCACCGAACAACCCAGGTATCATGAGGTGGTACTAAAAACATGTGATAATTTATCTTTTCCAATGTCCTAGAAGATAGAATCTGCAAAAGAACCAAAGTTCGAAAGTAGGGGTGAGTATAAAACTCAGTAGGTTTTCCTCAATTACTTCCCTACTAATTCAATTAGGATAGAAGATTTAGAAACAATTATATAAAATATTTTATATAAAAAAATTTCTCAAAATAGTTTATAATTAAATATAAACAAGTTTCCAAAACCATTTATAACCAAAATCATATAAGTGCAATTGAAACCAATTTTCCAGCAAGTCATTTTTTCTAGAAAAATAACTGAAAAATCTTTAAAATAATTTCTCAATATTCCTTTGGAATCCCCAATACATTCTATACCTCCACACAACGTACCATGCGTGCTACGTGATGGCAGTTCCATAATAATGAGCAATTTCTCATCGATCTACCAAGTCCTCACAATGTAATTATATATCATGTTCCATTTTACCTTTTAAACAAAAAACAAGGACATATTTCAAAAAAGCCCCATAAATACAACATGAAAACACACACCAAGTATGCCCAAGTATCATTCCAAAACTTCTTTTCAATAAAACTACCTTTTTATTGAAAACCATTTCAATAAAAAACCGTTTTTATTGAAAACCCCTTTTACATGGAATCATTTAACAATTCAAAAAAATTCATAATTTAAAATTATCATTTTAAATTCATGAAAGTAAATCCCTTTACCCAACAATTCACCAAGATCACATAATTTCACCAAAACCATAAATCATATCCAAAGAAGATTTACTCCATGATTTTCACAATAAACATCATTTAAATAAACCAGTTTTAAAATAAGACAATCAATTATATCAAGAGGAATCGAGATAAAATCCACAAACTTCGAAGGTTTTGGTGAAAACCGACAACAGATGTAGAACGCTCTAGCAACCGGGTTGAAACTCCCCAAAATGGACTTAGATCTCTTATCTTACCAATAATGAACATAAATCTCATCATATTTGGAATACCCCAAGATATATATTCCCATTACAGGTGTATATCTAAAAAAGAAATAAGAGAGGAGAAGTGGATCTAAGTAGATCAAAGAAACGAGACAAGAACGAAGAAGAACGTCACTTACCGCAAGAATCAGGCTTAAAAACACCAAGGGACAGATCTAGATGGACTCCAAAATTATTGGGAGAGGTTTTAATCCCTTCAATGGAGAGTAATATTGATTTAGGGGTGCATAGGAGCAAATATTGTCAAGTAGGAGAAAAAGCGAGCAAGATCCTAAAAAATAGGATCTAACTTTTCCCCTGTACACAGTTAGACCACACGGTTAGACAAACTGTGTGTTAACCATGAATTAGATACTGCCTTAAGTAAACCACTTCCCAACCTCCTTAAATGGTCTCCCTAACCATTCTCAAACCATTCTAAAGATACTACCTCAAAACTACAAATGCACACAATTTCTCTTAGGATATCCGCACAGTTTAGACAAACCATGTGTAGCTCGTACACACCTACATTAGCCCCAAAAATTATTTAAAGATCACCCAACTCTCCCATCCTTAACCTTTACACTTTATAACCATGAAAATCATCAATTAAGGGTTACATAATAGAAATTGGGGTACTAAATTCTCCCACCATTGGTATTTCTGTCCTAAAAAATTAGAAAACCATTGATGCTCTAAAAGAGTTCCGTACATTTCTCTTTCATTTCCTTCTCGCATTATGAAGTCTCTTCCTAAATATTACCGTGTTTCCATAAAACCCAGACTATAACGATGCATTTTACATGCAAGAATTTCTCTTTCCTATCCAAAATTCTCAGCGGGATATATACCAACGAAGCATCCAAATCTAGGTCAATGTGATCCCATCTGATCACATGGTCAGGATCAAGTTGATACCTTTTCAACTCAGATACATGGAACACAGTATGTACCACACTGAACTATGGTGGAAATGAAAACCAATATACCACCTCTCCAACCCATTCTAGTATCTCAAAGTGGATAATGTATCTTTGAGATAACTTGCTCTACTTCCCAAAATGACGATGTTCAAGCTTTGGAGAGATCCTTAAGAACACATGATCACTCACGAAAAATGACGATGACCATCGATGATGATCCACATAATATTTATAATGACTCCGAGGCATCTCCATCCTCTTTCTGATCAATTGAATCTTATTTATTGTTTCTTGGACAAGGCTTGACCCAACTATTGAAGACTCACATGTTTCCACCCAACAGATTGGAGAATGACAAGGACACTCATACAATGATTTAAATGGATCCATATGTATCAAGGACTGATAGCTATTATTATATGATAACTCCACTAAGGGGATGAAATCTTACCACGAGCCACCAAAATCCATTACACAAGCCCACAACATGTCTTCCAATGTCTGTATCATCCTTTTGGATTTCCCACATATCTGAGATGATACACTATACTCATAGTCAACTAAGTTCCTACGGATTTTTGTAAGGATTTATAGAAATGATATGTGAACCTAGAATCTTTGTTTGAGACAATCAAAACCAGTGTTCGATGTCTCTTTACCACCTCTTGGATATAGATTTTCGATATATCCTCCACCGTATGAGTTTCATGAATATGAATAAAATGTGCCAACTTTTTGAGTTGACCCACTATCACCCATATTCCATCGTGTTTCTCAACCGTTCTTGGGAGACATGTAACAAAATCCATCACTAATTGCTCCCATTTTCACACTGGTATAGGTAAATACTACAATATAACCTCCGGTCACTGATGATATACCTTAACTTTATGAAAAGTTAATCATTTTGAAATGAACTCATCCACTTTCCTTTTCATGCTTCTCCACCAAAAATGTGCCTTCAACACCTTATACATCTTCTATGTTCCCAGATGTACAACCCATCTAGAATAGTTTCAAGCATGGAGAAGTTGTTCCTAAAAATCCATAGGTACAACCCTCCAATCTCTAAAACACAAAACCGAACTCCCATTAAGTTTACATCACTCAATGGTCTCCCCACCATTGAGTTTTGAACTCACAACTAGGAATTATGCATCATATTTTTGTGCCTCTTTGACCATATTTACTAAATCAAGAACAAGAATAACTGAAAAGAAAACTATAAAATCACCTTGGTCTTTAAATTTTACATGCATGTTGGTGAGGACCGACATCAACTGCCATTCTTTTGAGGCTTCTTTTTTCAACTGAGCATATGAATTCCTACTTAATGCATCTACCATCAAATTCCCTTTTCCCGGTGCATAAATCAAGTCAAAATAAAACATATGTAGATACTTCATCCATATCCTTTGCCTCATATTTAAATCTCACTATGAGAAAATTGGTTTCAAGCTTTTATGATCCGTAAACACAGTGAATTTCTCACCAAAGAGATAATGAAAATAGGTCTTTAAAGCATGAAAAAATATAGATAACTCCAAATCAAGTGTTGGGTAATTCTTCTCGTGCACTCTCAACTTCCTTGAATCCTAATCCACAATAAACACTACAATAAAACAGCATATTAGCAGTGGGTTTTTAGAAGGGGTTATGCACAACCTCCTCTAAATTCATTTTAGAGGGGGTTATGCACAACCCCTTCTAATCGTCGAATTTAGAGGGGGTTCACAACCCCTATAAACTTTTTAGCATCTTTTATTTATAATATTTGGTTGGATTTTAGAGGTAGCTGTGTCAAAACCACTAAAAATTTAATAATTCGTGGCTCTATATGTTCAGTTGGATTTTAGAGGCTATATATATATATATATATATATATTTCATTTGGTTATATTAGAGGCTATATATATACATAACATGGAAATTATTTTTTAAAGAAAATAGTGTGGGTTCACAACCCCCTTTAATCTCTTAAATTAGAGGGGGTTCATGAACTGCTATTAATCCCTTAGATTAAAGGGGGGGGGGTTTGAACCCCTTCAAATTTAAGAAAATAGAGGAGGTTTTGAACCCCCTCCAATTTATGACATTAGAGAGGGTTTTCAACCCCCACTAATTCAAGAAATTAGAGGGGGCTCATGAACCACCGCTAATCCCTTTGATTAGATGGGTTTTTAACCCTCTCTTAATTTTTATTTTTTCTAAACTAAATCTCATATAAATTCAAATTTTATAATATATATATGTGTGTGCTCATGTGTGTGTAGACACACACACACACAGATATATATATATATATATATATATATATATATATTACATAAAAACAAATGTATTTAAATTCATTATAAACATATATATAAATACAATATATAAATACTTTAAATAAATACTTATACATATAAAAAAATGTATACATATATAAATATTGAAATAAAAAATATAAATGTAAGTATAAATATATTTATTCAAATATATCAATTTTTATATGGATTTATAAATACCTTACATTTATATTATAAATATATTATATTAAATACATTTTAATTATAAATTTTTGTATAAATACATTTATATTATATTATGTTTTTAAATAAATATAATATAGGAAATATTAAATATATATATATATTATAATTATTTTATTATATATAAATTTATATATATTATATAATTATTTTATATATATTTCATTAAAAGATATTAATTATAAATGTATTTAGTAAATATATATCTATATATATATATCATTTAATTATATTATATATTTCCAATTATATGATTGTATTTAATTGTATTTATATGTATACAAAAATATAATTGTATAATTTTATGTACATTTATATATATTTATTTGTATAAATTGTATTTTATACAATATTAATTATATGTAACATAAAAGCATAAACATATTATATAAATATATACATAAATATAATTTATTTAAAAAAAATCATATAGAAACCCAAGATTGTAGTTTTTTTAATTTATATTACAACAATAATAAATATATTTTCAAATAACATGTTTATGATTATATATTATATATAATTAATATTATATGATATAAAAATAAATAAATTTTAATTATATTTAATATAATATTAATTATATATTTGAATAAATTGTATTTCATATAATATTATATAAATATTTGTACAAATTTGATTTCATATATAATATTTGTCTAAATTGTATTTCTTGCAATATTAATTATATATAATATAATACAATTTATACAAATATATATATATATATATATTAATTTACAAAATAATTAATATATGTATAGAAATAAATTATTAAAATATATATTTAAAGACATTATATAAATATATTAAATAAATACTTATATATATATTATATAAATACAAGTGTACATAATATGTAAATATGTATTTAATTATATAAATAATTTACATAAATATATTTATAAATATATAAATATATGTGTATATACATAACATGAATAAAATTATAAAATCTATACTCAAATGTATGTAAATACACATACACAATATATAGTTTATAAAAATGTATAAATTTAATATAATATAAATGTATTATAATATTTTCATATAAATTTATAATATAAAAATGTATATATACTAATTTAAATAATTATATATGTATTTAAATATTTATTAAAATTATATTTATATTAATTAACTTTGTAATATATATAAATATAATGATGGTTTTGTATATATTAACAAAAATCAATTTCCATAGTGGAGTTAGCCGCTTGGAGTCTATCGAGTCGGTTTGGCCTTCAATTCCCACTATGGTAAAATTTGACTAATCAAAATCTTGCGGGGTTTGCTGGCGAAAGGGAGAGGGGAGGGACAAGCCAGACGGTGTGGAATAGGAGAGGGCATCATGTGGGGAGGGTCATGGGTTCACAGGTGAAATAGAGAGGGGATGGACTGGCCACACGATGTGGAACATGAGGGGGCGTTGTGCGTTGGGGTGTGGCATCGAACAACAGGGACCAGGTCGGTGTCTTGAATTAGAGTGGGGACCGATTATATGAACTGGAGGTGACAAATGGGTGGGGGTTTCATGAACTATAGGGTAGGTGATAGTGGGGAATGAAATTAAAAGAACAAAAATTATTTATAGGTAGTTCCTAAAACCACCCCTAAATGTGGTTATTTTAGAGGGGGTTTTAACCCCCTATAAATGAGTATTAAACAGAGGTAGTTTTAAGAACCACCTTTATTATGGAACAGATAACTCAACCAACAGTATTTAGAAACCATATCTAGTTTGTAAAATATATTAGAGGGGGTTTAAACCCCATCTAAACTGAGATTTCATAGTGAAATTAGAGGGGTGTTTGACCCCCTCTAAATGAACCGCCACTAAATTTTACAGTACTGTACCCACGCTTCCCCAAAACCACCTCTAACAGAAGTAGGAAAGCACATTAGTGGCAGTTCCTCATAACCACCACTAATGTATTTAGAAGGGTTTATAATCCCTTCTAAACTGAAAAATAACCCCTTATAATTAGGTAGTATTTTTGTAGTGATAGTCTCCTTGCATAAGAGCACAACCCAACCTTGATCCTGAAGCATCACAGTACACCACGTACCCCTATCCTGATTCTGAAAAAATCAAGATGGGTGCCAATGTAATATGATCTTTCATCTCTTGAAAATAATTTTGTAATTCCTTATTCCATTGGAATAGAGAATTATTATTTTTCAAAGATGTCATTAGTGAGGCCAGCTGTGATAAGTCACGCAAAAAGCGTCAGTAATAACCAGCTAGACCAAGAAAACTTATTATCTAAAAGAATTTTTTTGGAGGTTTCCATGAGATCACAACTTCTATATTCTCTAGATCCACTGAAAAACCTTTTTCAGAAACCACATGGCTGAGAAAGCATACCTATTCTATCCAAAAGCCACACTTAGAAAATTTAGCATATAAACGATGGTCTATCAAGATTTCCAACACCATCTCAAAGTGATGCTCAGGCTCATCTCTTTTCCTTGAATACACTAATATGTTATCCACAAACACCATAACAAAATAATCTAGGTATATATGAAATATATGATTCATCAAATCCATAAAGACCACTGGTGCATTCGTAAGTCCAAAAGGCATTACTACATATTCGTAGTGACCGTATCTACTTCTGAAAGATTTATTTAGAATATCTTCCTTCCAAACTTTCAATTGGTGATATCCTGATCAGAAGGAAATTTTAGATAACCATTGATCTCCCCTAAATTGATCAAACAGATCATCCATGTGTGGAAGTGGATACCAATTCTTTATTGTAACTTGGTTTATCTTACGATAATCCACACAAAACCTTAGAGTTCCATTTGCTTTCTTCACGAACACGATTGATGCTTCCCATGGAGATATACTTGGCCGAATGAAAACCTTGATTTCTAGCTCCTACAACTACACTTTGAATTCCATTAACTCTATTGGTGCCATCCAATAAGACGGAAGGTAAATAGAACTAGTCCTCCAAGGGAGATAAATTATAAACTCTACTTCCCTTAGAGGTGATAACCCGAAGAAGTTCCTGGGAAATAAATCTGGAAATTGATCCAAAACAGCTAGAAAAATATCTTCCTTGATCTCTTCCATTGATGAAAAAGTCAACGTTGCTAACTGATAATATATTATTTCCACCATTGGTTCCAACAAACTCATTGCACCGTTCTTCACAAACTTCTCTTATATGAAGAGATGCTCGACTCCATCCTCAGTCAAGAAACTGACTGTCATTCTATAATAGTCAATGTGAGCCTTTAATATTTTCAAGCAATCCATACCCAATATTATATCGTAGAAATCCATCTCTAACACTGATAATTCCCACTTCATCTCAACTCCATCAACAGTTATAGAACAAGATCTCCACATGAAAGATCAACATTCTATTTCACCAAGAGGAGTTTGGAGTTTTATCGCAGAAGGTTTCATCTCATGTTTTAAGCATAGCATGTAAACATCTCGAGAAGCAATAAAGGAATGAGATGTACTAGTATCAAACAACACTTTCATAAGGGTAGAATTAAAAATAATTGTTCCTCTAAACAAATATGGTCTAACCTGATCATCCATAATAATCTTCTCAGCTCCATACAATTGCTTCATCACTGCACTCTACTCCTTATTGCCTTGCTGAGATTTCCCTTGCTAAGGATTCATGGTATTCCAAAAATCTTCACGACTATCTCTACTCTACTTATGATACTGATTCTTCTGGACTCATCATGTCAAAGCATGTGATTCTTGCGACACCTAAGAAGTGTATCAAGAACCTGACCTCAAAGTACTATGACAAAAGCACTTAATATATACCATCTTGTTGTAGTTATGGAATACTCTTAGTAGTGTTGTAAATTCCCTCTTTACATGGTCAAAGGACCCAAATTGGTAGCATCCCACATGGGTCTTTTTTCATGGAGGAAGATTTACTGATCTACTTTTCTAATTCTGATTCCTACTCCCACCTTGGAAATAGGTGTCTCTCTTTTACTTGCTCCCAACATTGGATTTTCCATGATTTATAGTAGGGATCATCATAATTCCTCCTCCAATAGCTTCTGAGATGTCTCACTCAGCCACCACTTCTCTTTTCACCATCTCGGTATGTTCATTAATATAGAGCACCAAAATCTTTGATCGAATTTCCCATCTTAACCCTGATTCAATGATGCATTCTTTCAGGGAAATACTCACCAAAACTTCTAGTGAAAATCATACTATATTCATGAATTTAGACTTATATTTCATGATAGAGATATTCTACTTATTTAGGCTAAAGATGTCAGTTTTCCTATGGATCTTGAATGTGTGAGGATAGAATTGGTTGTTAAAAAATTCCTGAAAATCTTCCCAAATAAGACCATTATCCAATTTAGCCTACACCTCCACATCCCACCACTAACATGTGAGATCCTCCAACATATAAGTCTCCATATTGACTTTCATCTTTGATGGTGTGCCAATGAAATAGAAGATATGATTCATCAAATTCAGCGACACATCTGCCTTTTCGGGTTCAGAATCACCCCAAAAGATGGGTGGATTCTACTTCATGAATTGGATGGAATGATCTACATGCATTGTCTCATCCCTCTGGTTTCCCATATCCAAAACTTGAAATTATTTAATGATACTTTGAACCATATCTTGGTTCACCTGTGGTCTAGGTGCAACCACATTTTCCACAACTTCATTCGGTTGGTTTCTACAACGCCTACCGGGTGCCATTTTATAAACAAACAACAGCCTTGGTAAGTTTCACTCCCTATAAACTAATGTATATGTTTTTCAAATTCTATCACATCAACTATAAATTTTTTCCCAAACACATCCTTTTCCACATTCAACCATTTTTGAAAAACCATTATTTCTTTTGAAAATCGACCCATTTTCAAAATACATCAATCGTGACTTTTTTTCAAAGTCTTTCATTTGAAAATAATTTCTTCATTTTTCAAAAATTTACATGATTGAAAAAATCATAAATCATTACTCCAAATGAAATATTTAATCCTAGTGGGAATTTATTCCCCTACAATGTCTGACATGCTCGTCTCATTGGATAAACCCCTGATAATGAGACTTTGGTATCATATAAGTGTTTCCAAAACACTTATGTACAAAAAACCCCGGTAACTTAAATTTCAACATAAACTGGTTAACTACGTCCTTTTATGCTATAAATTTCAAGTCCTAACAATCCTAATCCTTTCTAAGATCACAACCAGAGGAATAGATATGTATGAATCAACTCCAAGACCAAGAAACTAAAAACTACCCATTAGGTAAGGACCGAACAAGCTAATACTATTTGTAATGACCTACTAATTCTTATTTTCTTGAGAGTACGGCGAGTCATTACTTGACCTTAAGCGACATCCCCAATATTCCAAAGGCTATAGAAAAATTACTAAGGGTTCAAAATAAAATTAAGGGATGATTTAGCCTTTAAGAATAAAATCATTAACTAAACAACTCACTATATGATACATTAACTAATGAAAGACAACTAAACAACTTCATATATCTCAAAACCACATCAAAGTGTGAAACAAAGGAATACCAAACAAATATCAAAGTAAAAAATGGATAAACAATTAATGACCCTCAAAATACCAACTCCATGATCCACAAGCTCGAAGATCCATAATCACCGAACAACCCAAGTATTTTGAGGTGGTGCTAAAAACATGTGATACTTTACCTTTTCTCATGTCCCAGAAGATAACATCTAAAAAAGTACCCTAGTTCTAAATCAGGGGTGAGTATAAAACTCAGTAGGTTTTCTCCAATGACTGCCCTACTCATTCCACTAGGATAGAAGAGTTAACAACAATTATATAAAATAGTTTATATAAAACAATATATCAAAATAGTTTATAACTAAATATAAATAAGTTTCCAAAACCATTTATGACCAAAAGCATAAAAGTGTAATTGAAACCAATTTTCGAAAAAGTTATTTTTTTCTATAAAAATAACTAATTAAAGCTTTAAAACCATTTCTCTATATTCGTTTGTCATCCCCAATGCATTCCACACCTCCACACAACATACCATGCATGCTATGTGATGACAATTCCATACTCATGAGAGGTTTCTCATTGATCTAAAGAGTTTTCATAAGGTAATTATATACCATGTTCCATTTAACTGTTGACACTGATCACAAGGTCATATTTCAACCAATCCCCATAAATACAACATGAAAACACACACTAAGTATGCTCAAGGATCATTCCAAAACACCTTTTCAATAAATCCACCTTTTTATTGAAATCTATTTCCATTAAAACCATTTCAATGCCAAACCATTTTAATAAAACACTATTTTTATTAAAAACCCCATTTCCATCAAACAATTTATCAATTCCATCAAATCCATAATTTAAAATTATCATTTTAAATTCAAGAAACTAAATCCCTCTGCACAATAATTTAACAAGATAACACAATTTCACCAAAACCATAAATTATCACTAAATAAGTTTTATTATATGATTTTAAAAATAAATTTCATTCAAATAAACTAATTTGAAACTAATCCAATCAATTATAGAAAGATGTGTCGAGAGAGAATCCACCTACTTTGAAGGTTTTGGCAAAAATCGACAACAGATGAAGTACATTCTAGCAATCAGGTTGAAACTCCTTAAAAACGGCCTTAGATATCTTCCCCTACCATCAATGAACACAAATATAGTAATATTTTTCATCCCCCAACATATATCTACCCATAATAAGAATATATTTTAATAATAAATAGGATAGTATAAGTGGATCTATGTAGATCTAATAAACAAGACAAGAACGAAGATGACTTACCACAAGAATCGGGCTTGAAAACACCAAGGGATGGCTCTAGATAGACTCCAAAATTACTGGGATAGTTTATCCTACCTTAAATGGAAAGGAATATTGAGTTAGGTGTTCATAGGAGAAAAAATAGAATGTTGAATAAAAAATGAGTAAGATCTTAAAAAATAGGATCTCACTTTTCCTCTGCACATGGTTAGACCGCACAGTTAGAAAAACCATGTGCGAACCGTGCATTAGATACTACCTTAAGGAAACTCATACATGGCCTCCTCACATAGTCTCCCTAACCATGATCCAAACGTTCCAAAGCTACTTCCTCAAAACTTCAACTACGCACGGTTTCTCCTAGGATATCCACACGGTTTTGACAAACCGTGTGCAACCCGTGCACACCTAATTTAGCACCAAAACTTATTTATAGATCAACCAACTATCCCACCCTTCACCATTAAACATTATAACCATTAAAAACATCAATTAAGGGTTAAATACCATAAAATTAGGGTACTACAACCAAGGTGAGGGTAGTCACATGGTTTACCTTCTCTGTATGAATGGTTTTGTTTTTGGGTGAGATGTTTAGGATTCCTTGAGGTAGATAGGGATAACAGACCTAGAGGAATGGTTAGGGGAGTAAGCAGGAATTGGGCTAGGATCTGGTAATGGATAGCTTGTGAAAACTAAAGTCGGTTTAAGTGTGTGGTCATAGGGAAGTGAGAGACCTTGAGGGATATAATGAGATCTATATGTGGGAAATCTTTTGTAAGATATGATTTTAATCAGGATGGGTGAACATGTGACTTGGGATAAGCACCTATCATTATCTATGAAACCAGAGTGGGAAGTGTGGCTATGCAAGGGACTGTTGGTTTTTATTGGTGTGGTAGATCATTGTGTTTCTATTGTTAACTACCAAGGTCATTCCAAAATAACTCAAGTGGTGTGGTGTAAGTAGTTCCAAAGGAAACATTGGTTCATGGCTGCTTGGTGGATGGTCATGGAGTGGTGGTGAGTCTTGGTTAGAAATCATGCATGAGCAGTGGCAGTTAGGTTATGATGAGATGTGTGAAAAAAGGGAAGCCTTTAATTCTAAGAATATCATGGTGTCCCATAGTGGGAGGTGACATTAGTGATGGATAATTTTTGGTGGTGTTCTTAGAAAACTTCTTAGTGAACATTTAGCTAGTGGAGATCATGATAAACATCTTGAAATCACCCTGGGTATGCTGAGAAAGCTCTGGATTTACGCAATGTGACTTGAGAGTGTTTTGGTTCAATATGGAACATATTAGAGTTATGATCATGGAGTGGTATATGTGGATCTTGATGGTGGTATGTACAACATCGATAGTTTATGGGTGAGGTCCTCAGGATGGATCAGGTGTTGGAGAAAACTGTAAGTTCCATTCTCGAAAGTAGGGAATGGGTATCTGGTGATGTTTTTTTGTTGATCTGGGAAAAGCTAGATTATCAAGTACATGATTTGGGGTTCAACATATGATTTATGTGTGAACATTGGTTTTATAATTTCATCCGGAAAGTAATGGTAATGACACTCCTAAGGTGGGGAGTGATAAGTTAACCTTCGATATGTGGAGTAGAGCATGGAATTGATATATTGACATCATAATTACAATGAGGAACCTATGAGGTTCACGTTGGGTCTCTTAGAGAGTTTAGGTGGGCCTTGATTGTGGTGCTTGATTTAGACAAGAATTGGTGTTGGGATAAGGGTGGTTACAAATGAAATTCAAGATGTTGTGTAAAATTCATCAAAGGGGATTGTAAGGCATGAAAATAGTTTGTGTAAAGAGAGGATGGGTTCTAAAAATCCATCAAGAAACAATCATAGACTCGGGTAGGTTTCTTTGGGTAAAATTGTAATTTCATGAAGTGTAAAGGAAACCTGTCCATATGATATAATGTCATGAAAATAGTGAAGCTAAGTGTTTCAAGGATGTGTTAGTCGGAGAAAACTTGACTCAGCTAGGAGAAAGGATGAATATGGTGAGTTATGGACCACCTTGGTGGATGTATTGGAGAAAAAAGTTTGTTCCAAATTTTGGAATTATTCTGAGTAAGAACTTAGTCATCTTTAGTTAGTGTATGGATGGTAGGAGTGCTTCAGTTGGGAGTGTTTATGGGTGCAATGGATCATGATGATGGTTTGAAGGATAGTGGATGTTGTGATGGTGGATTTCTAAGGGAAGTTAGGGAATTAACCCAGTGGTTGTGTCAGATGATAGTGTTATGCCTCAAGTTAGTAAGTTCCTTGGGAAGGTGAAAAGGGGTAGCATTCCAATAGTGTAAGATAGATGTTCTGGGAAAAGTAGGCTAGGGGTGGTCCAACATGTTATGTTAAAATGAATGGATGTGGTAAGTTGTGACCCGCCTATGGTTTGGTGTTTTTAGTGAAAAGAGGTTTTCAGAAATGAAGGAAAACTTGAGTGACATAAAGTTTTTCTTATTATGTGAATGTATGGTGTAGGGATTTCCTTTGTAGTGGTTTCTATAGCAAGGATGCACACCAATACGGGGTGAAGTCCTTATGGATGTTCTGGCACAGTGAGTTTGGAATGCATCGGGTATGTTGTGAAAGTTGATTTAATATTCTAGTGTTTTTTTAGATTGTGGAGGTTCCAACAATTATAAGGTATTAGGGGTAAGCTAAGGTGTGTGGTGGGGATCACCACATTGAGAAGGTGCTCAGTGGAGGATGTGATCAGTGTTTTGGGTTGAAGGGACTTGATTAAGAACCATTTTGGTGATTTGACCTTGATAACAAGAATTGACTCAAGTCTAACTGGTAGAGTTCCTAGAGTGTTTTGGTTGTATCTTGGATGTCTAAATATGAAATGGAACCATCGATCCTTGAGTTATGGATCAATGTAAGTAGGTGAATGTGTCCAGAAAGACCAGATGTTTTATTCAAATTATGTCAAGTTTGGGGCCACCTTTAGAGTTTTTAAAATAGGGTAAAATGGAGAAAAGTGATTTGGGCCATGAGTTGTGAAGATGATTGGGCCAATGGTTCAATTATTGGATCTTCTAGGATGTTATAATTCTATGTGTGAAGTTTACTTGTATTAATATTTAGGCAGTGTTTCCTAGGCATCCCTATGGATTTATGGTGGTTGATATATGGTTAGAAGTTAAGCATCCTTTGAGGAGTATCTGATTCATTTTGTGGATCATAGTGATAAAGTCTTGGAGGGAAAGACCGTGCCTTTGGTTCAAGTTTTTTAGAAGCATGGTGATGCTTGGGAAAAAATCTTGGGAGATGTAGATAGACATGTTATCCTAGTAGGACATTCACTTTTCTTCAGAAAATCAGTGATGCTTGGAATCATGGCTCAAGGAAGAGCCATTATAAGGTTGAGAGTTTGTTAGTTCCTAGACATCATGGAGGAACATTCTTTTTTATGTTTTGGTTTTAATCCCTTATTTAGATAATTAAATTTTTACCAGGTGTGTGAGGAATATAGAGGGTGTTTCGGGGGTTCAGGATACAAAAGAAGGGGAAATTGGGCCATCCTATGCATGTTGCACGGTTGGCACATGGTTAGTGAAAACCATGCAAGGGGTGAGGTCAAATTGTGTAACCTTGTATAGAGGAATATTTCATGGTTAGCACATGGTTTTTCAAACCATGTGAAATCCCTAGGTAACCATGTGACTTGGACCCCTCTAGGATAGAGGTAGGTGTATAGTTGGCACACAGTTTTCAAAACCGTGCAGCCCATTAAAAATTGGAAATTTAAAAAATTTCCACCTTAGAATTTTAAGATCCTCACTCGATTTTCCTTCCCATTTATTCTCATGTATCCTTAGTGACAGAAAAACTCTTCCAAGATTCCCAAGGATCAATATCCTTCAATTATAGGTAGTTTGGAGTGTCGTTGGTTTTGGATCAAATATCTGGGTAAGTCTAACACTCCTATTTTTTATATTTTATGGATTAGGGATTGGGGTTTCATTCTTCTTCTTCCAAATCCATAAAACCCTATTTTCTAGTGGATTATAGGTTGGGTCTTCAAGGGATGATTGAATATATATCTAAGGGTAATGTTAAGGGTGTATTAATCTTTGGATTCAAGGAAGGTGGTTGAAAAGTTATATTCCATATTTTTGAAGTTGTTTTATACTTGTATGGTTGTGTTAATGGTTATGTCTTATTGTTCATTTGATGCCTCTAGTAACATTTTGTAAAATGGTTGTCTAAGTGATGAATCTAACCCCTCATGATCCCTATGGGATGAATTGAGGATGATTAGACTAGTTTAGGTCCACCCATGGGATGTTCCAAAATTCTCAAACATGGAAAATGGTAATGTTAAGCATGGAATTGACTTTTGATAAAGTAGATCCCATGATAAACATGTTAGTATGTTAGTAGAGTCGAAAATCGAATAGTGATAGTTGTGTCCAGACCATGATAATTTCATAATGGATTGTTTATCCTGTGTGAAAAATGTTAATAGGGTTAATATGAATGTGAAAAATGGAATATGAATTGTAATTAAAATACATAAGTGGGTTAATTAATGTGAAATGATGAATGTGTATAAATGGGTTAAAGAATATGAATTTATGAATATGTTAATGGGATAATGAATTAAAATAATTGAATATGCTTAATGGGTTAAATTATGAGAAAGGGAAATGGGTTAAATGGGCTATGTAATGGAAATGGTAATGTGTTAATGGGTTAAGACTTGATGTTGATTCACATGTTGATTAGTTATGGAATTTGAATGTTATGTGTATTGATTTGTGTACATTTTGTGATATGGTATATGTGGTGAATGGATAAATAAGAATGTGCACATGTATTTGTAGTTGTGGGGTATTGTACTTGAGTATCTACACCCACAGGTTGGGTTAGACTGAGGCCCTAAACCCCACCCCATAATGAAAGGGTTAGGGAAGGGTACTGAGGCTCTATGCCCCTAACAGTTGCCTTAGATGAGACCACTTGGACCGATGATCTGAGGTGAATGTGTTGTATTTTTTATGATATGTTTATACCTAGTGAGATATGGAATTTGACCTATTCCATTATGCATAGAAATTGACTAGATTAGGAAATTGTGTAAATAATGTAAATTCCTAACCCATAGAACATGTGACAAAAATGAATTTAGTGATGAAGATGATATACATGATGGGAATGTAAATAATGATAGAAATGGTCTAAGTGAATATTCTTAACTAATGGAACCTGAGTTTTATTTTTTCTACATTTTAATTTTATTTAGAACTTTTATGCACTATCTCTTAAGAATGTATATTTTTTAGACACCGTTGGTGGTGGCCTAATGAGTTGTAGTCACACCTTTCTCGGGCCGCCGTTGGGTACCTGAGTAGATTTCATGATTGTAGGTCAGGACAAGGGAAAATTCCCTATTATAGAGACTCAAGTTAGGATTGGTATGCAGATGGATGAGGACCCATACTTGGAGTCAGGACCCTTTTTAGGAATTCATCTTTTTCAATTATTTTGGGTTTTCTTAACTTTTGGAACTGTTAACATGAAATGACATATTTATTATTTGGTTTTGGTTTGTACCCAATTGTAAAATGGTTGGAAATTAATGTTTCTAGTTTAAGGATTATTATTTACTTTATTTTATATGTTTTTTACTATGGATTACTCTGGTAAAGAGGGTAAAGTCTCCCCACATGATCCATTAGACCCCCACTCCTATTTGGAAACCTCTAGCATACGAGGAGGCATGCTTGAGGTCATGCAGTGACTCAGCTTGAGGAATTAGTTTAGTGGATTTTGGGTCAAGGACTTTACATAAACCATAATATTTTCTCAATTCATCTTGGAAAAATCAATTTAATAATGGAAATCAATTATTCATAAACCTTTAGAATTAGAACAATTGAGCTTCATCCTAGCCTCAATATCAAATATCTTAGTTGACCATCGATGCATCGAGGGAACACAAGTCATAATAGAAATAAAAAAATAAAAAATTAATTTCCACATGCCAATCCTCCATTTTCTAAATCATTTATCTATGACATGTTTTTACATACTCTAGATAAATATTCCCATATTGAGTGAAATTACTCTCAATTTATCGAAGTCCTCCATTAATGATCAAATTTATTGCACTTTATGAATTATGGTTGGGTCTCATGACAAAGAGACATGGTACCATGATAATTTATACAAATCAAGTTAAAACATGTATTCTATTAAGGTCTTGATCAATGGTTTGTACTGGTTGGCATGTAAAACGCAAGTTTTCTATGACACCCATGAAACTCATTGATCATTACTTTCATTCTCTTTATTTTTAGGTATTGTTTATAAAAAAAAATCTTATCCATTCAATGTTATTCATTTTGTAAGAAATCACTCTTCTAAAGAAACTTTTGGTAAAACCAAAAAAAATAGGAAAAATCACAAAAAATAGTTCCTGAAATAATATCATATGAACTATAAAACATTAAAATATTAGTGAAAAATATTCAAAAATCACATATTCACCACACTTAAAACCCTTTCACTATTAGAATACTTTTCAATATTAGTCAAATAAACACAAAAATACCGTAAACACCCTTGGTTTTATCAAATAATAATATTACTAATTCAATAATCATTTATCCATTCACCCAAAAAAATCTCTCCTTTAAAATCAATTATTTAAAAATAAAATCTCCTTGATTTTACTTCTCTTCAAAAACAACTTCCTCTATCCATGATTCATTATTACCAACCTCAACTTTATTCAATATCTCAAGATTTATGATTTTTTAACATATGACCAATTATTATAAGTAAGGATACTTACCATAGACATATAATTAATTCCACTTATTTTCTTTTGAAAATTAAAAGACTACATAAAATAATGAGGAATAATAAAAAACTAAAAAAATTTATGAGGTTTTGAGAGTAGGGTATTTTTAAAAAAAATTGAGGGCCAAATATTTAAATGGGTAATGAAAATTTATTTATTCCCCCTTTAATCACTCCCCCACACTTGAATCATTTATTTTCTCTAATATAACAATGTATTCTTGTAAAAATATCCCAATAGAAGAACATATATCTCAACTTTCTTTAAATTGATTTATATAATCATTTTATAATCCTTAAGTAAGGAATTAATACATATATCTATACCTAAAAAATTAGAGTTTCTACATAATCATCCAAAAGATGTACTTAATATTAGAATAAAAATAAATATACTCCTCATTAAAATAGACACTTGGAATGAGATTCTACTTAAATTAATTCATTGGAAAAAACAAATTAAATTCAATCAATTAGCCTCTAAAAATAAGTTTACAATCTACCACACTCAAATTGAAGGCATGCGTAGATGTAAAGGTGATCCATGTAATGAAAATGAGAGATGGTTCACAAGAGGTTGATATAATGACTTACTCATTAAACATTGTGCCTAAAATTTCAAATAGTCTTGAAAGAAAAAATAGTTCTAAAAGACATGCCTTACTTGAGATTATATCAAGAAGGATATGAAAAGTCAGGGATGAAAATGGTTTAAAGTCCTATCAGGTTTGGAATTAAGATTTTAAGAAAACACATATGAGCATGAATGTTAATAGATTTTTTTTAAATAAACAAATTCTAGAAATAGATTCTAAAAGAATTATGTATTTATTAGAAATCATTTATTAATGATTTTGATAGATCATTTTTTTAAATAAATAAAAAAGTATGAGATCATTACTTTATATACAAGTTTATGAGTTATATACTACACTATTAGAATTATTTTCTCTACATGTGGGTTTATTTATTCCTCAGAGTAATTTTTTTTAAATGAACACAATGAAAATAAAAGAGAAATTCTAATTTATTAAAAACAGACTATGTAGAGAACTCCCCTGATTTCATTTAATTTTCTATATGGTAACTCACAGCAATGATGAGTGTGGTGTAACTCCAGGATATTCCTCTATCAAATCATGAATTCACATCACCTACAGGTTTAGTTTCAAGGAAAATATTAGTAGAGTGTCCTCGATCCTTTATAGCCTCTGAGATATGTGATGGACATATCCTCCAAGTCCACAAATGTATCATATGAGACTATGGAAATCCCCACTTAACCCATGGACCTCATAAAATATATTTTACCCTATAAATAAACACAATTCATCTGTTATTTCCTATCAAGATGGAGGTGGAGGTAGCTAGAGTGTAATCACCATCATGAAGAGATCACATGAGTGATCTTGACATGAACTAACCCATTGAGACCCCATATAGGTCGGTGGTAAGCTGAGAGTGACACCCTATGTGCATCCCCAATATCCATGTACTAAAGACTAACACCAAGAAGGAATATCACTCATATGAGAGGAATTTTCCTAAAAAACCTTCAATGACACATGTATCCCAATAGTAAGAATACAAAATTGTAAAATAAAGTATAAATGAACTGATAATAGTACATCATGTATGTAATCATGAAAAATATCCCAATAATGAAATAAAAATTGTAGTCATAAACAAATGAAATAAAAATTCTTAATATGTCAAGAAAAATACCAACATTGAAAAATGAAATATAAAAAATCTATGTCATTTAAAAAACATCATGAGAACCACCATAAAAAAGAACCACCAAGATCCTCTATGCATCGGCTCCTATAGTCCCACTGGCATCTCAACCTCTATGTCCAAAACAGAACTATGCATCATCTATATAGAAAAAACATATGTGGGAATGATTCTTGTTCAGGGGTAAGTATAAATATACCTAGTAAGATTCTTGTAAAAAACATCAGGAAAGTAAAAAAGTAATTTAACTCAAAAAACTATCCAGATATACTATGAATATCTAGAAAATCATAGATAGTTAAAATCTCAAACATAGTTTAGTTAAAAAAAATCAATATCTCAATTAATCCAACACTCACCACTCATATCATCACTCTATAATTATGATGGGGGATCGACACCTCACTGAGGTATGCATGTCAATTGAGGGGGGTACTGACCCCTATGGAGGACCCACACATCATCATTCGTATTGCATATCAATAAAGGGGGTTACCTAATCCATATATGTAGGAACTAAATAATGTCTCTAGGTAGGGTTACCTAATCTATTAAGCATACATATGACCCACACCTTGGTGTCTATATATCTCCAGGGGGTTACCAAACCCATGTCTCCTCCCGCTGACTAGTCTTATCTTTGTCATAATTTATACGAAGAAAAGAAACTTCACCTATATAGACACTTTAGAAACATCCTTAGTTGTTCTAAATATATACACCATCATGTTTTATAAGGAAAATAACTCATAATGTACTTTTCATGGGTCCATATCTAAGTCCCTAAAAAAGAGATAAGGAAAATACCACAAGTCATCTTGTACACAGTGTGTGGCTTTTCGTACAAAAAATGTTAGAGTTTTGATGTTTCTAATCGGTATAGTGACAAACTACATGAAACGTATATATGGGTACACAATGTTTACTTAGTCCACATGGTGGATGGACCCTCTAGGAGTCTCATCATGTATAGATCATATTATTGAGCAGTTATAGACAACATGTGATCTGAACCACACAGTGTGTGGTTCCTATACTTTGACTGGGTATGTAATCAGTTACACGCTAATGTGAACAGTTAAATATTATGTAGTATGTGAATTAAGGTCACATGGAATGTTATATTTATAAAATATTGCAATCCCTAGCACTAAACAAAGATGACTACACATAATGTGTCCTAGATGAATACATGTCGTCACTACTAGAATTTGAGGTATTTTCGATGGACTATTTGTGACGGGATCCCGTCACAAATGCTCTTTTGCGACGGGGTCCCATCGCAAATATCCCGTTGCATAAAATGGCATCGAAAAGAGTTTTTTTTGTGATGGGCCTGTCACAAAAAATTACTATTTGCAATAGGAGGATTTTCCATCGCAAATAGTTATTTGATTATATATATTATATATAGAACAACCTGTTGCGACGGTCCCGTTGCAAAAAGTTATTTGCAACGGTCCCATTTTCCCATCGCAAATAGTTTTCCAATTATTTATATTATATATATAAAAACCTATTGCAACAGGCCCGTCACAAAAATATATTTGCGATGAGCCTGGTTTTCCCATCGCAAATAGATATTTAAAAAATATACAGACTATTTACGATGAGAACCCATCACAAAAGGTCCCGTCACAAATACTTAATAAAATAGAAAAATATATTCAATAAAATTATGATAAATTAATATTAGAAAATAATAATAATAATATTATTAATAATAATAATATTATATTATATAAAAATAATACTAATATTAATAATATAAAAAAATTATATTATTATAATATTAATAATAAAATAATAAAAAATATTAAAATATTAAAATTCTTAATATTCTCAAAAAATATAAAAAAAATAATATATTATTATTATTATTAGTAAAATAAAAAAACATTAAAAAAATATAATACTAATAATAAGTAATAAAATATTAAAATATTAAAAAAAAATTAATTATGCAATATTCTCACCAATATAAAAGACAGAAACTGTAAATAGTTAATATTAAAACAAACTTTGAATTCAAATGTTTTTAACATTAAAAAAGTCAATGGGGGGATAGTTTTCTAGAGGAGGAGGAGGAGCCGGAGGAGATGCTGGAGGAAACTCCATCCCTAAAGTATGAGTCAGACGATGCATATACTCCATCTTCTCATGATTCTACTACTTCCATCAACACATCTCCTCCTTGCACTATTGTTGTTGCTGCTGACACATCTCTTCCTACTACTTACACAAACTCTTTATAAGCTCATTATGAGTTTGCAGTTTCTCCTGATACTATAATCCAGAAGATGATACCTCTCCATGAGCTCCTCTCTAGCTAGACACAGACATCACAATAGTACCATAATAAGTCCCATGAGTCAAATGAGAGTCAATACCAACTACTCGTCCCTTATCGAAGCCATATAGGTTCACCTGCATTCATACTGCCTCATCAAAATGGTGGGCACTAGTCTGATTAGCCGTCTCAGCCTGAATCTCATCCTGTGTCTGAGAGATCTCGACCTCATATGACTCCTTCAATTCCAATTTGAAATTAATATACTGAAAATATTATATGCAGTTAATTTTCAAACTAACAAATAAATAACACTGACCACAATCTGACGCTGGTAATCACCTCAAATCTCTCCAGTGGCTGGATCACTATATATCCTCCGATAAACATCTTAATTTGTAATATCAGGATGTTCTAATGCCTATATGAATATAAAATAAACTATTTATATTTAATTTTATATAAAATATTTAAAAAAAGTACTTCCTAGATTCTCTCTATGCGTACTGAATGTACAACTATCGATTCGATGTATATCCTCCTGTCTCCCCTGGTTCTATCGGCCCAATGAAGATATCCTTTGAAATCCACCAACAAACTAGTGTGAACATAATCC
Source organism: Viscum album (assembly GCA_963277665.1). Lineage (NCBI taxonomy): Eukaryota > Viridiplantae > Streptophyta > Magnoliopsida > Santalales > Viscaceae > Viscum > Viscum album. The sequence continues at coordinate 843,444,351 of OY728128.1, forward strand.
ATCCTAAACATGAGATGAAATTTACTCTGGTTGATGGGATCTACATGGCTCATCAAATACTACCACTTCTTCTTTCTTCATGGTCATCCTTCTCAAATTGTGAAAAAACTGACGGAAACGGTCACACATAGACACCTCCCATGCCGTGTGGATAGCATCATGCATGCTATCATTGATGGGATACCATAAAACCTAAAAATAATTTATAATATCAATTTATTAATGAAATAAATTTCAAAATAAATATTATTTATTTATGTACCAACTAATGATAAAAAATGTCGAGCAGCACATCAATGGGAATCTGCTCCCATGTGATTCAAGGCTAAGAAAAATAACTGTGCAAGATAGCGCTCCCATGTCCAATAGCTATATGCACAAAACTGTGAAAAAAAGAACAAATAATAAAATAATTAGTATATAAATAAATTAATGAAATCTAACTAAAATACATAGGTTACCATACCTCTGTGTGCGTGGATCGAAGCCAAGACATGGATGTCACTCAGGGATAGGGTTAGAAATCATCAGTCGCGCAAGACCACACCCCCTCCGCATACCGCCTGAACCACTAGTAGGTTGAGGGTGAGATGATCCCAAATACTCCTCATCTAAAGGTAGCTCACCCTCCTGTAACTGATGAAATAGATCATCATCTTTCCGAAACACAAAATTATAGTTGTTATCAAATAGTTAAAAATAACTATTATATATAAATATATATTAGTTATGGTTATAAACGGTATTTAACTATTTCAATGTTCACCTTCATCATCATATTTATATCTAATGATGTTAATGTCTTCATATTCCTTCTCAGCATCATCAATATCCATATGAGTTTTAGTTTCATCATCTCTTGCCATTTCAAATTCATTTTTAACATCATTAATATCATTGTCATCATATAACCTTAATTGTGGGGTGTCATCATCGATATTCATGTTTCTTTGTGTAAAAGATGGATTTTGAGTAGTCGCTTTAAAATTTTTAATTCCTTGCACTTCAACGAAACTACATTCACTTTGAGTAAACTAATTTTCCTAAGATTTAATTTTTATTATGCTCCACTAATCACTCAAGTCTCTTGAGGTTGCACAGTACTTTGCGTAATAAATTTGATGTGCTTGTTAAGCTAGTAAAAATGGTTCATTTACTACAATAATAATTTTATATTTAACATCAACAATTCCATGAGTCAGATAAACATGAAAGCCTATCTCTGTATCTAACCACTGACATTTAAACATCGTTACATAATTTTTCCCAGATAATAAAGTTCTATAATTTCATCCAGCATGTCATAAAAGTCAACTTTAGTTTCTCTAGGATGAGATCCTCTCAAGAAAACTCCACTCTTTATTGTTTTTTTGATTCCCCATATACACATGTATGAAATCGAAAACCATTCACCACACATGCATTATAATATTTAACCATTTTGGATGGTGGGTTACTCAATATACATAGTTGCTTATAAATTTTATCAATATGTTGAGACACCTGATTTTTTTAAACAATTATCAATATAATTAATAATAAATTGAATTGATATGTTAAAACATCAATAATTTATGTTACCAATTTTTGAAACCATTGAGAAATTTTTCTTGTCAACGTTCTTCAAGAGCAGCTACTATAATTTTTAGAAGATGTTTCTTGATATGATTATCATATAACATAAAAATAAAATAAGTTTACTTACTATAAAATAAATAATATAATAAGTGATAGAAGCACTCAAAATAAAAATTATGTCATTTCTTCATAGTTGAGCAGAACATATGTATTATCTCTATGATATTCATCATCTGAAAGCTATCATTCATGAACTCTACTGAAGCCAAGCTCTGGATGATTAAAAACTGATAATTGATTAGACATTTAATCATTAACATTACCCTCATTCCTTCCCATGTGGTTTTCTTTTGAGGGATATTCAGATTTAAAAGAATGAGAGCAAAAAAAGCAATTTCCTCTTGCAAATAAGCTTCAGCAATTGAGCCTTCAATTGATTCTTTGTTATGTACTTTTTTCTTCAATTTCTGGATGCATCTCTCAAATGGGTACATCCATAGAAACTGTACTAGAATTATACATTTCTCTTCATGTGGAAAATGTAATATCAAATGTTCCATTGAGTCAAAGAAAGTTGGAAGAAAGATTTTTTCAAATTTACTTATAATTACAACAATATCTTCTTCTAATTTTCTTAGTGCATCATAGTCTGTTTTCTCCACAAAAATGTCTCGAAAAAAATATGATATGTATGTTATCAAATCCCAAATCATAGAATTAAAAAAACCTCTTAATCCTATCAGCATAAGTATTTCCATTATAACATGAAAATCATGACTTTTTTAATCTGGTTATATGACCATTCCTAACACATCTTCCCAAATTGGAATCATAGACATCTGAAAGTCTAAAATATACAATCCACTGACAAAATAATAGGTGAATCTCTTTGGATAGTGTATAAGCTGCTTTTTTCTTCATTAACCTCTGTGATCTGACATTTTCAAACAGTTAAAGTTTTGGTCGCCTGGAAATTTTGGAAAGATCTAATTGTGCCTTTACATTATCTTTGGTCTTACCTGGTGTATACAAAACTATATGAAACAAATTATCAAAATAGTTCTTCTTAATATGCATGAAATACAACATGTGACAGACCAAAAAAATCAAACCAATATGGAAGATCCCAAAAAAATGATCAATTTTATCCAATTGTGTTCTTTCCCAGAACCATGAATTTTATGTTGGTTTATTATTGGAACAAATGTGATGGGAGTTAATGAAAATACAACTCATTTTAACTCTATACATGTGATCATTTTTGGAGGTTCATTCCTTTCAATTGTTCCTTTTCTGAAATGAGATTTGTTCCTCCGAAAAGGATGATCGATTGGAAGAAATCTGTGATGACATTCAAAATAGAAAAGTTTTTTCCATTAACGAGCATAAATTCTTTATTGTCTCCCATACATTAAGGACATGATTTCAGACCATGTGTACTCCATCCAGATAACATGCCATATGCTGGGAAGTCACTAATTTTCCACATCAATGCAACTTTTAGTTGGAATTTTTTTTGCAACAACATCATATGTACTAACACCATTGCTCCAAAATTAATTTAACTCATAAATCAATGGTTTCAAATAAACATCAATATTATTTTTCAGATGTCTTGATATTAATAAGTTCAAAAAGATATAAGGCTCATTCATCAAAATCCATAGAGGTAAATTGTACAGAGTTATAAAGACAGGTCAACATGAATACTGACTTCCATAAGAACCAAACGGACAGAAACCATTAGTAGAAAGACCCAATTACACATTTTGGGATTCTAAAGAAAAATATAGATGCACTCGATCAAAATGTTTCCATGAATCACCATCAGATGGATGATTCAAGCTTTTACCAGTTTAAATCTTGGTTTTGTGTCATGAAATCATTGTCTCTATGTTCTGAGACATAAATAAATGTTGAAAGTTGGGTGTAAGTGAGACATATATTAAATATTTTACAAGAATAAATCCAAACTTCCCTCGTTGAGCTTCTTTATACCTCGATTGTTAATATGTGTGACAACTTTTCAATGACTCATTTTCATTAGAATATAAGATGAAATCATTTTCACATGCATGAATCTTCTGATAACTAAGGCCCAGATTACGAAACAACCTCTTGCTCTCATAGTAATTTACAGACAACACATTTTCTTTAGGTAACAATGTTTTAAACAAATAAATTATTTGATCAAAACAGTTTTTTGACATTCTATTATCTAATTTAATAGCCACAAATTTTTCAACCACTTCTAATTTTCTCATCTGGAAACCAAGATATGATGCATCTTCAGTATATCTCAACAACTCATAAAATTAAAATAATACCAACTCAGGAGTAAAATCAATATCATCCCGAGTTTTAGTTTTTTGAACAGATGGACCTGCAACATCATGTACTAAATTTTAAAACTGTGATGGATCTAGGATCAAATTATTAGTATCTTATCTGGAGATACATTCAATGTGTTGATACCAAAAAAAATAATCTGGTTGAAAACCAAAACGCAAGAGATGTCCCCCAAAATTGTCAAATGTGTCAAATGTTCTCAGAGCATATTTTTTACAAGGACACTTAATTATTCCTTCTGAAACAAATTCTGGTTTTGATGATTCAAATGATAAGAAATCTTCAACACCCTCAATATATATAGGATTTAAACTAGAACAATTTGGATTTCTATGTTGATTTATCCAAGCGCGATCATCTAATAATGACTGTTGTCGACTTCCTTGTTCCATATTTTTCTAGAAAATATAAAATCATTGATATTTTGGAATAATTTGAAATAATAAAAACACTATCCAAAAAAGAGAAGATAAATAATTATAGTTAATTCTTACTAATTACCACTAATTACGATCGACATAATTTCTGGTGGATTCACGGCTGCTCTTTTGTCTGACAGCTCAATTACATACAACTTTCTCACACTGAAATCATAATGAATAATCTGCTCAGAGGTACACATATCCATTCTCATGCATACAAGAATACAAAAGTGTACCTACGACTGGATTCTACATTATGATTTTAGTGTGAGAAAGATACAAGTAAACGAGTCATTGAAAAAAAGTGCCCCTTTTCATCGATGAAAAATCTTCTTGAAACTTTCACTGCCTGAAAAAATTATAAAAAATGTGGTCCTACGAATGGATATCCAATCTCGTGCATATGAGATTGGATATGCATACACAGAAGCATATTTTTCATAAGGTTTTGAGTCGATGAGTGTTTAAAGGAGAAGAGTCCTCAAGCAAAAGGAGTGTCGCCAATCCATTAGAAATTGTGCAAAGTTCTTACAATTTATTACAATTTTCCCTATTTATTACTAATTATTACTAATTATTACTAATTATTTCTAATTATTACTAATTATTGCTAATTATTTCAAATTATTACAAATTATTTCTAATTATTACTAATTATTTCTAATTATAAATATTTATTGCTAATTATTAGTATTTGTTTCTAATTATTTCTAATTATTGATAATTATAGCTAATTATTCATAATTATTTCTAATTATTGATAATTATTGCTAATTATTGCTAATTAATCCTAATTATTGCTAATTATTGCTAATTATTTCTAATTATTGCTAATTATTTCTAATTAATACTAATTATTCCTAATTATTACTTATTATTCCTAATTATTACAAATTAATACTAATTAATACTAATTAATACTAATTAATACTAATTATCATTAATTATTAATAATTATTACTAATTATTACTAATTATTACTAATTATAACTAATTATTGCTAATTATTACTAATTATTTTTAATTATTGCTAATTATTGCTAATTATAACTAATTATTGCTAATTATTACTAATTATTGTTAATTATTGCTAATTATTGCTAATTATTTCTAATTTTTTTTTGAATTATTGCTAATTATTTCCAACTATTACAAATTATTTCCAATTGTTACTAATTATTGCTAATTATTAGTATTTATTGGTAATTATTAGTATTTATTGTTAATTATTACTAATTATTACTAATTATTACTAATTGTTACTAATTATTACTAATTATTGGTAATTATTTCTAATTATTACTAATTATTCCAAATTATTGCTAATTATTGCTAATTATTGCTAATTATTGCTAATTATTTCTAATTATTACTATTTATTGAAAATTATTACTATTTATTGCTATTATTACTATTTATTACTAATTATTACTACTTAGTACTAATCATTAGTATTTATTGCTAATTATTAGTATTTATTGCAAATTATTGCAAATTATTGTTAATTATTGCTAATTGATACTAATTATTCCTCATTAATACTAATTATTCATAATTAATACTAATTAATACTAATTATTCCTAATTAATGATATTTAATCCTAATTAATCTTAAATAATCCTAATTAATACTAATTATTAGTATTTATTACTAATTATTACTAATTATAACAAATTATTACTAATTATTATTATTTATTATTATTTATTAGTAATTATTAGTAATTATTAGTAATTATTAGTATTTAGTATTATTTATTAGTATTTATTAGCATTTATTAGTATTTATTAGTATTTTTAGTATTTATTCCTAATTATTTACTAATTAATAAAAATTAATATTAATTATTACTAATTATTACTAATTATTACCAATTATTACTATTTATTGATAATTATTAGTAATTATTAGTAATTATTAGTATTTATTAGTATTTATTGCTAGTTATTAGTATTTATTAGTATTTATTACTACTTATTAGTATCTATTAGTATTTGTTAGTAATTATTAATATTTATTACAATTTTTTCTAATTATTACCATTTATTCCTAATTATTACAAATTAGCATTAATTACTATTAATTAATGCAAATTGCCGCAAATTAGCGCTACTAATTACTAATTACCATTAATTATTTATATTCGTTACTAATTGTCGTTAATAATTCCTAATTACTACTAATTATTAATAATTAGTACTAATAATTTCAATTTATTATTACAAATAAAGACTGATAACAAAAACAATCTAAATCTAATTTAATTAAAAATAATTAACAAAAATTAAAATTAATATAAAAAATGAAATAAATATTAAATTAAATAAAAAAATACCTTTAAACTCGGTCTTTTATAGGTGTCGATGACTTCAAAACTTGTTCAGGAAAAATAATTCAACTCAGAGAAATTAACTCTAAAATTATAGTTTAGAGAGAGAGAAAGAGAAAGTAGGAAATGAGAGGAAGAATGAAAAAAACAGACGAGGGGTATATATAGGTTATATTATTTGTGACGATACTATTTGTGATGGGAGTCCCGTCGCAAATACCTTCGGTCGCATTAATTATTGTCAGCGGTAAAAAGGTTATTTGCGATGAGATCTGTCGCAAATAGTGACATGCTGACACACTATTTGCGACAAGGGGCATATCCCGTCACAAATATTATTTACCGCCACCGGGTATTTATAATGGGGAGGCACCCCCCGTCACAAATACCATTCCCGCGGTTTGGCGCGCAATCTGCGCCACACAACGTCAAACCTTTTGCGACGGGACCCCTAATCTCGTCACAAAAAACTCATTATTTGTGACGGGATTAGGGGGTCATCGCAAATAATCTCTTCGATGGACTATTTGTGACTGGAATAGATCCTGTTGCAAATAACCCATCAGAAAAGGCCGTTTTTTCCGTAGTGTGTAATTGGGAATTAAAAATATGGAACATGTTATGATCCACATTATATGTCTTGGAAATTTAATTCCTCCATCTCTGGACTATAGTCAGTAATTATAGATATGGAATGCACCATTATCCTTGTTGTGTGTACTAATTAGTCATTGCATTCGTCTCTGGAAACACCTCTTGCATCTTCCAAGTTCACTACCTCTGAGGCCTCCATCGCACTTCATCGAAGTTATGCAAGTCAATTATCTCCATCCTTTTAATTGATGTTTTCTTCTATGTCAAACTAAACTCATATTCCAATGGGGAAATACCATGTTTCATAGTATCTCCCTTTGAGCATATGCCTCTATCCCTACTCATCGACCTCATCACCACCGACCTGAACTTACTCACCCATGAGAAATCCCAAGATCAAATTTATATATATGGAGTGATAAAATGTAAAGTGTGTGAGGGAAAATCTTACTAAAAAAGAATGGGTTTTAATCCAATCATTTTATGGAATTTTATTTTTAATTTTTATATTGAAACACAATTCACAAAAGAAAACACCATTAATAATAATTGAATTAATGTTCAATAATAATAACCAATAATCAAGGGAAATTCCATGTATTCATTCCATGATCATCTTATATATATAATTAATCCATAAAATATTTAAGAGTAGTTTAATATAATCAATTGATGAAAAATAATTCTTGTATTTAGCAGAATTGAATAATTTAACGATTAGCTGATTACTCCGTTTATAATTCCATTTTTAACCATATTTCCATCATGGGGAATTCATTAATTTTTTTAATTGTGAATAATTATTGAATAATGAGGTGGAATAAAAATGACAAATATCCTACCTTATTATTGTTTATTCATCGATTTATAATCGTTCCTTGGTCTCTATTCTTCATTGACACCGCCATCGGTAAGAACATGAAGAACATATAGAACTTGTTCTTCATTGTATAAGGATAGAGGGAGAGAGAGGAAGGGAGATAGATTCCTCTAAGTTTCCTTCTACCAATGGGAAAAAGGATAGGGAGGAGAGAGTTTATTTTTATTTTACCAAGGAGGAAGAATAACATATTTGGTGGAGAGATTATTCCTCCCCATAACTCACCATTAATTCTTCCATATTAAATTCTCTATTAAAATATAATAATTAAATCCCTTATTCATTTCCAAGCAGCCTTCAAAATATAGATATCCTCCCACAAATAATCTAACATGGCATTTCATATCAACATAGAATTCCATTTTCACGTCATTGTGACATTTTACTTTCTCATCATGCAAAACATAATACAAATAAGATTTTTTTAGATGGATTAAATACTAAAAATTCATTATCTCAAGGTTTAAAGACTTTCCATAAAAATTATACCTCTCATAGGTAAAAACCTCTATTTTGGACATAATCATGGTGTCAAAATTTTGATTTAGGAATTTTATTTGGAGTTATTAAATATTTTGATGTGCCTGATTAAAAATAATATTTTTAATATATTATTTATTTTGAAAGTCCAAAATTATAAAATTAAATGAACCAATTTCATGAAGTCCTCTAAAAATATTATTAATTTTTAAACCATTATTATATAAAATTACTGTTGGACTCCTCATGTATTAATTATGTTTTAATGATCACAAATCGTATTACTGTTCATTACTCTCATTAATATTCATAAATCTTATTACTATTCATTACTCCCATTAATATTCAAAAATCTTATTACTATTCATTACTCTCATTAATATTCACAAATCTTATTACTATTCATTACTTTCATTAATATTCACAAATCTTATTACTATTCATTACTCTCATTAACATTCAAAAATATTATTACTGTTAATTAATCTCACTATTATTTACAAATCTTATGCATGATCATAAATCTCACTTATCTTATCAAAACTTTGTATTTATGTTTCAAATTCACTTACTTTCTAATGGTTAAGCTTAATTCATATTCTGCGTATTAATGTTTAAGTCTAAATACAGATATTTTCCTAAGTATCAAGACACCGTGATGTTTGATACAGTAAGACAGACTGTGTGCAAAATATAGTCACAGTCAAACAGACACTGTGAACAGAAACACTGAAGCAAACACCGTGAAGTCTAAGTCTCAGACACCGTGAAGGACACATCGTGACCCAGACACCGCGAAGGACACACCATGAACCAGACACCGTGAAGGACTCACCGTGATCCAAACACCGTGAAGGACACACCGTGACCCAGACACCGTGAAGGACATACCGTGAGCCGCATACCGTGAGCGACATACCGTGAGCCACATAGCGTGAGCCACATACCCTGAGCCACATACCGTGAGCCACATACCATGAGCTATATACAGTGAGCCACATACCGTGAATCACATACCGTGAATGAGACACCATTTGCACAACTACTGTTACACCATTTCTTAACCTTTTTGTCAAAATTATTTAAATAATACTAACGGTCATATTTGATGTTTTTAATGCAATTAATGTTATTTAATAATAGTTGTTGGTCTGTCAGGGAACCTTACCTTGTACCTATGGAAAGTGATTCATTCCTATTGCTGGTGCTCATGGAATTAAAAGAAGTCTTAGCTGTAGTAAAAAGAAGAAGTCGCCTCGACATACATTCTACAACACATGCGAAGTGCTATGTACTGAACGAAAGAAAAATCCTGAGCACAATTGTGAAGAAGACATTGAACGATTCTCAAAGAAGTTCCAACACATGAAATCCTATACTAATAGAGGAACTGAAGTCAAGAGAACATCTTCACTCCTGTAGAACACATGCTGAACTATGACACTCTATTTTTCAACAAAAAAACAGAGAATGACTCAGAAGCATTTCTGCTGAATCCAACGAGTCCAGATCTGCATTGCTAATCACTAGAGATTTCTAAAATCTTATCTGTTCTCTCTAAGTGATTTTTTTATTTACTTTCGAGAAGTGTGGTGTACTCTGCATATCTTACACGCACACACACTGTCTCCTGCACTGAACTAGAGGATATCAAAATCCTCACTCTAAAACTCTTAACTCTTGTTTACCCACGACAACTATGGAAGAGGTCCTTGTGTGACCTGGTCTTTTTTTTCCCACTAAGAACTGTGGTAGAGGTCCCTGTGTGGCCTGGACAGTTTTGTAAACTATTGTTAACCCCGATCCAGGGTGTGGATCAAATTTATATAAATTTGAGAGGACTAAGTCTCAGCTTGAGACTGAACCTCTTGTCATATCTGCTGTTCATTTTTAGTTTAAGTTTAAAGTATACTACATATATCTTTTATATTCCACTGCTGTTACATGGAAATAAAAAACCATTTTAAAGTTACTTTGATAGTTAAATTAGAAAGTGTTTACACTTATTGTAATTTAGTAGGTTAGTTTCAAAAGTTAGTTTAATATTGTGGTTAAATTAACTGAGACCTAATCAATCTTTGAAAAGCTAAGTGAACATTTAAAATCAGTATAAATTCACTACAGTTTAACTTGTTTTATAAATTGGGGGATTTTAATAGAAAATATTTTAACAGAAATTTTAATTGGAACTCAATTCACCCCCCTCTTGAGTATCCACTCTGACCAACATTTGGTATCAAAGGTTGTTTTTACTTATACAAGTTTTCAAAACACTATGTTTTCAACTGTGATTTAGTTCCATATTTAAAGATCATAAATTCATGTTAGTTCTAAATTTTATCTCTTTAAAAATGTTTTCTAAAATCTATCTATGGACAATAGACTTGAGGGTGCTACTACTAACCGACCACCTTTCTTTAATGGTACAAACTATGCCTAGTGGAAACTTAAAATGAAAATTCATTTAGAAAGAATGAGTTTTGATATCTGGACTGCTATAGAATCTCAATATAAAATTCTAGAAATTGAAAGAACAACTTGGGATGAACCTACTAAAGTAGCTTACAATAATAACTGTAAAGCTATGAATGCTTTGTATTGTGCATTAGGAGATGAGGAATTTAACAAAATATATGCTTGCAAAACTACTTATGAAATATGGGATACTTTGGGTGTTTCTCATGAAGGAACAACCAATGTTAAAGAAATGAGATTGAATACATATACTATTAAATATGATAATTTCAAAATGAAGACTGATGAACCTATTTCTGATATGTATCTTAGGTTCAATGAGATAGTCAATACAATGAATTCACTTGGAAAGGATGTTCCAGCAAAGGAAAAAATTATGAGGATACTAAGATGTTTTCCAGATAAATGGAGAGGCACATCTGTTTCAATAAGAGAGTCATGTGACGTTGCTTCTCTACCTGTTAAGGAACTCATTGGTAAGCTTATGATGTATGAGTAAGAACTCAAGGTGAATAAAGAGAAAGATGATGAACCAAAAAGGAAATCAGTGTCTTTCAAGACTACTACTTCAAAAAGCAAGGAAAAAGAAAAATATCAAATACAAACTGACAGTTCAACAAGTGAAACTTCATACTCTAATAATGATGCTGAAATGGATCAGATAGCCAGAAGGTTTAAGAAATTTTATAGGAAGAAGAAATTTTTCAGAAAATAAAATTACAAGGGAAAGTATGACAATAAGGGACATTGGAAGAAGGACTGAAAAAATACAGATAAAAGTGATGAATTTGTTTGCTACGAGTGCAAAAGAAAAGGACACATTAAAACAGACCGCCCAAATCTAAAATTCAAGAAGAAATATGATTACAAGAACATTAAGTACAAGAAAGCTATAAAGGATACCTGGAGTGCTTCTGAAGACAACACAAGTGAATCTGAAATGTCTGATTCTGAAAAAAATCGTGCCAACATGTGTTTCATGACAAACACATCTGAGGTAACCTTAGATACTCCTTTAAATTCCTATTATTCTGGAACTGAATCTGATTCGGATTCTAAAAACATGAATAGTGAGGAATTATTTGAATACTTTAATATACTGGAAGATACATGCAATGAACTTAAGGATAAATAAAAATCATTGAAGAAACAACATGCTCTCACTACAACTATTAAAACTAAACTTACTATTGAAAAATGAAAAAAAATGCTCAACTGTTAAAGGAAAACACTGAACTGAAAATGTCAAATGAGCAACTTAGAAAGGACTTAGATAAATTCCCAAATGGAAAAGACACTCTAACTAAAATACTAGGAAAGAAAGTGGCACCAAAATATGCTACTGGAATAGGTTATCAACCTGAAAAAATACTGTTTACTAAAACTAAATTTACTCCCAAATCTGGACAAAATTATGCTAGTTCAAGTTCTGGAAATTCATTTGCTTCAACTAGTTACTCAGATAGTTATAGATCAAATAGATTTTATCTTTCAAAATCATTTGAATCAAATTATATGAGACCCATAAGAAAAATTTGGGTACCAAAATCATTGATTTATAACCAATCTGGACCCAAGAAGATCTGGGTACCAAAGTCATTTCCCATCTAAATCTATTTTTTAGGAAACCTGTTTGAAGAGTTCCCATAAGAGGATATAGTACTTGGACAGTGGATGTTCAAGTCATATGTCTGGGGATTTCTCATGCTTTAAAACTCTAATAAAGTTTGATGAAGGCGATTTCACCTTTGGTGATTATTCTAAAGGAAAGATCATCGGCCTTGGCCAAATTGGTAACACTTACTCAATTTTAATTTCTAAAGTTTTATTTTTTGATGGACTTAAATATAATCAGTTAATTATTTCCCAATTGTGTGATGATGGTTTTAGTTTCATGTTTGAAAATGATTCTTGTAATGTTTTTAATTCTAAAAATATTTTAGTATTTTCTTCTTTGAGAAATGAGAATATTTATGTTGTTGATCTGAATTCTTTAGCTAAACAAAATATTACTTGTTTAAATTATTTTCATAAAGAGTCTTGGTTATGGCATAGGAGATTAGGACACTGTAATATATAATCACTTAGAAAACTGACTAGGAAGAACTTAGTTAGAGACTTACCCAAACTAGAGTTTCTAAATGACAAATTTTGTAATCCTTGTCAAAAGGGAAAACAACATAAAGTTTATTTTAAATCAAAGAAAGAAGTCTCAACTTCTAAACCTCTCGAGTTGGTTCACATGAAATTGTTTGGACCTTCTAGAGTTTCTAGTTTAAATGGGAAGCACTATGTCTATGTCTTAGTATATGATTTTTCTAGACATACTTGGGTATACTTCTTATCTCACAAAAGTGAAGCTTGTGCTTACATTATTAAATACTCCAAGTCTGTAGAAAACCTTAGTGGACTTAAGATTAAGACCCTGAGAAGTGATCATGGCCGTGAGTTTGAAAATCAAGAGTTTGAATCTTATTGCTCACATAGTGGCTATAGTCACAACTTTTCTGCCCCTAGGACACCTCAACAGAATGGTGTAGTAGAAAGAAGAAATAGAAACCTTCAAGAAATTTCTAGAACCATGCTTAATGAATACGACCTGCCAATTTATTTTTGGGCTGAGGCTGTGAATACAACTTGTTATATTATTAATAGAGTTTTGATAAGACCTGTTCTCAAGAAGACCCCATATGAGTTATGGAACAATAGAAAACCCAAATTTAGTTACTTTAGAGTCTTTGGATGCAATGTTTTTATTCTTAATACAAAGGATAATCTTGACAGGTTTTCTTCTAAGAGTGATGAATGAATTTTTCTTGGTTATTATTTAACTATAAAATCCTATAGAGTCTTTAATAAAAGAACCTAATGCGTGGAAGAATCTGTTCACATCAAATTTGATGAAACTGATCCACATGAGCCCAAGTCATCTCTTGAAAATCTTGAAGAAGATTTATCTATTCTGAACCTTAATGATAAAATCAATGAACCTGCTATAAAGACAACCAGTTTTGGAAATATTTCAGAATCTCCTCCTAATGAACCCGAACCCATAGATGACCCTGAAATTTCTAGTCCTACCTTTACTAGATCAACTAGAATCCTAAAGAATCATCCTTTAGATACTTTTGTTGGTAATATTGATAGAGGGACACAAACTAGAGCTTCTCTTAGAAATCAGGTTGAACATCAAGCATTCTTGTCATAGCTTGAACCTAAAAACATTGATGATGCTATTAATGATGAATTTTGGTTAATTTCTATGCAAGAAGAACTCAATCAGTTTGAAAGAAATAAAGTTTGGAAACTAGTAGAAGGACCTAAGGACACTTTAACCATAGTCACTAAATGGGTGTTTAGAAATAAAGTAGATGAATCTGGAAATATAGTTAGAAATAAGGATAGATTAATTGCACCAGGCTATAGTCAAGAAGAAAGAATTGACTATGAGGAGACTTTTTCTCTAGTATCCAGATTAGAAGCCATTAGAATTTTACTTTCTTATGTTGCACATATAAATTTCAAACTATATCAAATGGATGTCAAGAGTGAATTCTTAAATAGATATATTGCTGATGATGTTTTTGTTGAACAACCACCTGGATTTTCAAACCCTCATTTTCCAAATCATGTTTTCAAATTATCAAAAGCTTTATATGGTTTAAAACAAGCTCCAAGAGATTGGTATGATATATTAAGTACTTTTCTAATTTCAAAAGGTTTTAAAAAAGGTATAGCTGATCCTAGTCTTTTTATAAAACGTATTTATAATGATGTTTTAGTTGTACAAATTTATGTAGATGATATTATTTATGGATCTTCAAAAACTAAATTATGTACTGATTATTCTAAAATGATGAAAAATGAATTTGAAATGAGTTTAATGGGTGAACTTAAATTCTTTCCTGGATTTAAAATCTTTAAAAATGAAGATGGAATTATTTTAACTCAAAGTAAATATACTATATATCTTTTAAAACGTTTTGGATTTGATATAATTAAAACTAGTGACACTCCTATGAGTACCACCTGTAAGTTGGATCTTGATGAGGATGGTAAATCTGTTGATCAAACCACTTATAGAGGAATGATTGGAAGTCTACTCTACTTGACTGCTAGTCATCCTGATATTATGTTTAGTGTGTGTATGTGTGCTCATTTTCAAGCAAACCCTAAAGAGTCACATTTAAATTCCGTAAAGAGAATTTTCAAATACCTCAAGCGTACTCCCAATTTAGGGCTGTTCTATCCCAAAAGCCAATCATTTAAATTAGTTAGTTATTCTGATACTGATTTTGCTGGATGTAAGTTAGATAGAAAAATAACCTCTAGAACATTTCACCTTTTAGGCAAGTCACTAGTATAATGGTGTAGTAAGAAACAAAATTATGTTGCATTGTCTACTACAGAAGCTGAATACATAGATGCTAGAATTTTTTGTAAACAAATGTTTTGGATGAAACACACATTACTAGACTATGGATATCAATTCAGACATGTCCCAATAAATTGTGATAACACAAGTGCTATTAACATTTCAAAGAATTTAGTTTCACATGTTAGGAAAAAACATATTGATGTAAGACATCACTTTTTGAGGGATCATTACCAAATAGGTGATATCACTTTAGAATTCATTGGTACTGAATATCAACTTGCTGATATATTCACTAAACCATTAAATTATGAGAGATTAGACTACATCATACATGATCTTGGTATTATTAATCATAAATAGATATCTTACTGATCTTAATGTTTAATACTTTACTGTATTTTACTTTACGGTTTCGTGGTCACTGTTTTACAGTTACTTTTTCATGCTTAAGGTCTCACAGTAAAAACCTCGTGTTCACGGTCTGTCACTTAACTGTCTCACCATAAAAAAACTATTCACTCAATGTCTCACCGTGACTATAAATAATGGTTATTGTCTCACCGTGACGACCACCAACTATCTCACCATGATGACTGTTTTTCATCGCACCGTAATGCCTACTCACGGTCTCACCGTGAAGATTATTTATGCATTTATTTTTAACCCGTATCGTGGTAATTTTTTTATTTAACCACTATTTGATTTCCCACGTTTTTGTTTTTATGACGTTTGACATTCCCAAATGATAAAACATAAAGGTTTCACTCGATCTCTCACCCGATCTCTCACCCGAACTCTCTCCTGCTCTCTCTCTCGAACCTTCTTTACCTTACGAACCTCTTCTTCTCTCTCGCCCGAAACTTTAGTGGATTCCAAGGATGAAGCATCCGTATTTATCTACCCCTGAGAAGTGCAATTCCAAGAAGAAGAAGATAGCTCCAAGGATAGCTCCCGAAGGACCTCTAAATCTGAATCTTGTAAGCCATACTGTAGTACCTGAAAAGGAGATTTTCCATGAGTGGCTGCTGTCTAGAAAGTCTTTGTTCCTGAAAATCTAAAGAGAACAAGGATGGTTCCAATGGTTCTCTAGACAAGATATACCGATTTATCCAAGGTTGGTATCTCAATTTTACCAATTTGTAAAGTTTTATTTTGATACTGGAGAAAGATGTATGGTAATAAGCTGGATCAATGGACAAAAGTGTTTATTCTATTCAAGGCTTTGGGCTGCATGCCTGAGGATTCCTCATGAAGGAATTTGTGATGATTGCCAAAGAGACCCTCCTACAATAACTGACATCTTTGATCTGGAGAATGCTTTGGAAATACTGACTAGAAATGGCACCAAGTGAAGGGCCATAGTAGCTGAATTGGATGGGGATACAAGACTACTATTCAAATTTGTTCAGAATTTGACTAGTCCAAGAAAATGATATTTTTCTTCGATGAAGTATCAGGATGTGTTCCTGATTCACTTGTTGAAGAATGTCCATAAGATCAATCTTTGCAAGTTTGTCATTAACCATATATGTGAGCTAATTAAAGTCACATCCAAATCCACCTCTTTGTTTTACTCAAGGATTATTTTAGCCATGCTAGTTTCAAAAGGAGTTGTTGGACCGAATGAAGAGAAGATAGTGGATTTTGAGTTCTGCATATCCAATACTATCATTAGAAGGATGATGATTAATTGGAACCCCTGGAAGATGCAGTGGGTTGAGGATAATGATCAACTTTATAAGAAGTACAATCATATTGATTATCCAAGAAGGCCAAAGAATGTTACTGATCCTGGTTTGGAACCAGATAAAGTGACTGAATACTCAGATGCTAAAGTAGAAGAGGAAGTGGCAGCTGATGTACCACTTAGAGAAGAAGCTAAAATACCTCCAATGGAAGCAGCTCCTATTGAAAAAGAAAGGACTGTAGATCCTTAAGTTGTTCTTTGTGAGTAAGAAGATCCTGCTTCTAGAGAAGTTGTTAATCTGGATATCCAATCTGAGGATGTAAGATATTCTGTAGTAATAGAATCAGAGCAAAAATACATGGAAGAGTATGCTAGTGTAGAAGAACTCCCTGCTGGAAAGCAAGCCAATCTGGAAGCACTGCCTGTGGAACAGTCGGTTCCTGAGATAATTCCCTCCACTGAAGAGAGTATGGAACTTGCCTTCCAGTTGAAAAGGCAAGAAATGGTTGAAGAGATCATAATTGATCCTGCGGATCTTGATCATTTTGCTGAGCCTATAGTCTCTAAAATGGAAGCACAATTTGAGGGGGAGGAACCTAAAAATCTTGAGAGTAGTCCAGCTAAGTCTGATGAATCTGAGTCTGAATCTGAATCTGAACCTGGTGATGAGTTATACTCTATGTACACTCGATATGTTTTCCCAAGCTTTTATGATGTGACTGAGTCGCAACAAGTGACTACAACTGGAATTGATCTCTCTTCTGTGTTTCAACTGAAGTCACTAGCTCACCCAGAACCTGAACCAGAACCAGAGCCCCAACCTGAACCTCAACAAAGATTGCAACCAGAACCTGTACCTCTTCCTACTCCCTTACCTGATCAACAACCTTTTGTAACTAAATATTATTTGAAAGTCTTTGGAGATACTCTTTTAGCTGGAGTTGAGAATATTATATCCTGTAAAACTCGTCCAGTGACTCAACTGAGTCAAGAAGATTCATCGATTATCTTGGAAAATATTATTTTGCATATTCAACCAAGGATGATTCGAGAAATTCAAGAAGTCAGAGTTGAAAATAAGCTGCTGAGTTCTGATGTTGCAAACCTGAAAAGTATGGTAGCTGACTTGCAAAATGAGTTGTCTTTGATATTAGAGCATGCTCCTGTTTCTGCCCCTGCACCTATTGCTGCTTCTCCTAAACCAACCGATTCCACCATTGCTAGAGAGATTGTGTCTCAAGTGCATCCTTATCTGCTATCTTTTGATGAGAAGATTAGAACAAGACACACCAAGATGCTGCAATGCATGAGGGAGCTTGTGGAAAATCTGAATAAGCTCACAGATGAGTACACTGGATGCCTGCAAAAAGTTTTGAAACAACTCAATGTTCTATCCACAGCTGTAAAAGCTTCTCCTTCTTCTGGTCAACCTTTTGTTCCTCCTTTGGATGACTCTCTGCTAAGATCCATAATAAAGGAAGAACTTCTGAATGCCTTCAGTGGCATGGATCTGCCTTCTTTGTCAGAAGTGGTTAAGAACAGTGATCGAGCATTGGACTTGGTTAGAATTCATTCAAATATTTCCAATGATGGTCAACAAGATTTCACCAAGAAGATTAATGTATATATCAACCGAATTTCCTCTAAAATTGACATGACAAATCACTTTATAGATCTTGTGGAGAACCTAAAAATCCCTCCAGTGACTCAATCTTTTAAAACTCAAGTTCAAAAGCTAACAGAGTTCACCAGATTGTTGGACAAATTCTTGGAGAATAAGGAAGATTTCGAGATGGCTATGAAATATGGTGGAGAAATCATTACTGATTTCATAAATCTTTTAAAGCCGTATCTTCATGTGCAGAGTACTGCTATCATTACTCCAGCTACTGCACCACTCAGAACTGGTCTACCTGCCTTAGCCTCAACTTCCATGTTAGTCAGTCAAGCTCTATCTCAGATCCGGCCAGTCATTCTTGACCAACCATAGACTAGATCTTCTACAGCTCCTACTTTGGCTCCCTCTATTTTTGAAGGTCTACCCTTACCATCTTTGTCTACCACATCTATACCTTCTTCTACATCAGCATCAACTCCTACTGCTGATAAAGGAAAGTCAAAGGCCGATCCTTGAAGAGTCAAGTGACTACTTTCTTTTTTATGGGGATGTTTTTGTTTTTATACCTATTTTGAATCATGTATTCTGAACGTATTTTAATGACAACTGTATTTTTTCACTCCATTCTCTTTAATTTTTTATAATCCCAAAAGGGGGAGAAAATGTAAGAAGTTTAGAACTTATTTTATCTATTGTTATTCTATATAGTTTCATCTCATTTATCTCTTATATATATATGATTTGTGATCATCAAAAAGGGGGAGATTGTTGGACTCCTCATGTATTAATCATGTTTTAATGATCACAAATCTTATTACTGTTTATTACTCTCATTAATATTCACAAATCTTATTACTGTTCATTACTCTCATTAATATTCACAAATCTTATTACTGTTCATTACTCTCATTAATATTCACAAATATTATTACTATTCATTACTCTCATTAATATTCACAAATCTTATTATTTTTCATTACTCTCATTAACATTCAAAAATCTTATTACTGTTAATTAATCTCACTATTATTTACAAATATTATGCATGATCACAAATCTCACTTATCTTATCAAACCTTTGTATTTATGTTTCAAATTATCTTACTTTATAATGGTTAAGATTAATTCATATTCTGCGTATTACTATTTAAGCCTAAATACAGATATTTTCCTAAGTATCAAGACACCGTGATGTTTGACACAGTAAGACAGACTGTGTGAAAAACACAGTCAAAGTCAAACAGACACCGTGAATAGAAACACTGAAGTAGACACCGTGAAGTCTATGTCTCAAACACCGTGAAGGACACACCGTGACCCAGACACTGTGAAGGACACACCGTGACCGAGACACCGTGAAGGACACACCGTGACCCAGACACCGTGAAGGACACACCATGACCAGACACCGTGAAGGACATACCGTGAGCTACATACCGTGAGCCACATACCGTGATCCACATACCGTGAGCCACATGCCGTGAGCTACATACCATGATCCACATACCGTGAAGCACACACCATGGAGGAGACACCATTTACACAACTATTGTGACACCGTTTCTTAAACTTTTTTTCAAAATTATTTAAATAATACTAACGGTTATATTTGATGTTTTAATGAAATTAATGTTATTTAATGAAAGTTTTTGGTCTTTCAAGAAACCGTACCTCATACTTATAGAAAGGGATTCATTATTATTATAGGTTATCATGGAATACAAAGAAGTCTCAGCTGTATTAAAAATCATAATTCACCTTGATATACATTCTACAACACACGTGAAGTGATCTGTACTGAACCAAAGAACAATCCTGAGCACAACTGTGAAGAATACATTGAACGATCCTCAAAGAAGTTCCAACACATGAAATCCTACAATACTGGAGGAACTGAATTCAAGAGAACATCTTCACTCATGTAGAATACAATCTGAACTACGACACTCTTTTTTTCAACAAAAAAACAGGGAAGGGCTCAGAAGTATTTTTGCTGAATCCAACAAGTCCAGAGCTGTATTGCTAATCACTAGAGCTTTCTAAACTCTTATCTATTCTCTCTAAGTGATTTGTTTATTTAATTTCAAGAAGTTTGGTCTACTCTGTATATCTTACACACACACACTGTCTCCTGCACTAAACTAGAGGATATCAAAATCCTCACTCAAAAACTCTTAACTCTTGTTTACCCATGAAAACTGTGGAAGAGGTCCTTGTGTGGCCTGATCTTTGTTTTGTTTCCCACTAAGAACTGTGTTAGAGGTCCCTGTGTGGCCTGGACAGTTTTTTAAATTGTTGTTAACCCCGATCCAGGGTGTGGATCAAATTTATATAAATTTGAGAGGACTAAGTCTCGGCTTGAGATTGAACCTCTTGTTATATCTGCGGTGCATTTTTAGTTTAAGTTTAAAGTATACTACATATATCTTTTATATTCCGCTTCTGTTACTTTGAAATACGAAACCATTTTAAAGTTACTTTGATATTTAAATTATCAAGTGTTTACACTTATTGTAAATCAGTAAGTTAGTTTCAAAAGTTAGTTTAATCTTGTGGTTAAATTAACTGAGACCTAATCAATATTTGAGAAGCTAAGTAAACATTTAAAATCTGTATAAATTCACTACAGTTTAACTTGTTTTATAAATTGGGGGATTTTAATAGAAAATATTTTAACAGAAATTTTAATTTGAAGTCAATTCACCCCCCTCTTGAGTATCCACTCCGACCAAAAATTACATTACCAAATCCTCATTACCTTTAATTATTTTACCTGGAAACCACAACTCACACAAATAGGTGAGGGTATTGAGCTTACATTTGGACTCTCATGACCCTATGAGCTCTCCTGAATATTTCCATGCCACCATACTATACAAACCAATAGATTCAATCACCTATGAAGGAAATTCTCCTACCAATCCTTGGTATCCACTAGGTGATTTTTAAAGGTCATATCAACCTTGGCATCTAGTACACTCCATTCAATAATGTGCGAAGGATCATGTACATACTACCTTAGCTGTGACATGCGAAAACATTTTTTCACCTAGTCTATATTTAAGGAAAACACTAGTTGATAAGAAACCACAAAACTCTTCCTAGAATCTAAAAAATATTCCAATTAACCTCTAGGAATTTTTGAACTCCATCCAAAACACTTCAAACTATTTCAGTGTGAGATCTTCAATAATATGTGGCCTCCCTCTTCAAAATCCAAGGGTCCATGTCATTTGTACTTATAAGACTTATGATGGCTCTAGGATGTCCTCATATGATCCTGTATCACCTATAACTACTCAATTATCAATCATAGTAGCTTGGGTCTTATAAGAGATGAATTACCAATATTCGTCAAGTAATGGGGTGACCTTCAAGGTCTCTCATTTAAGGCCTTGAAAGGTGTTATGATAGTAGTTGAGTGGTAAATTGTTTTTTGAAAAATATGGTAAGGGTAGGTGATTATACAAATTCCTACTAAAATCTAGTAAAAAACTATCAAAATATTCTTGAGAACTTGGATAGTCCTATGAGTATGATCATATGTCAAGGGGTGAAGAGACGTAGTCAAATGTATTTGGGTCCCAAAAGATACATGAAACCCACTTCAAAATCAGTATGTGAAATGGGAATCACGATTAGAGGAAACCATAAACTTTACTCTAGGAAATAACACAATCACATCTTTGTAAATATGTCACAATTTCTCCACCGAACACTACTCCAAAATGGGAAGGAAGTGAGATAACTTGGTCAACCATCCAATAATCACCTAGATAATGTCATTAACCTTCAATTTTTATGGAATTATAGTCCCAAAATACATTTATATACTGTACCACTTCCAATCTAAAACCTTAATAGGTTGGATAAAACCAGAAAGAGACTATTTTTTTTCTTTCACCTACCAATAAGTGAGGCATCATAAAAGAAACTAAAAAATACCATACTCCATACTTGACCACGAACACCAATTCTTACGGACCCATTACATATTATTCATGCACTAATGGGGAGGTATATAAATATATTAATA
Source organism: Viscum album (assembly GCA_963277665.1). Lineage (NCBI taxonomy): Eukaryota > Viridiplantae > Streptophyta > Magnoliopsida > Santalales > Viscaceae > Viscum > Viscum album. Next base: position 843,467,178 of record OY728128.1, read on the forward strand.
TCTCCTCATATAGTTGAAGTTAGTGATACCCATACATGAGGTCAATCCTTGAGAACCATCTTGCTCCATTCAGCAGATCAAAGATATCATGAATCCTTGTGAGAGGGTATATATTTTTGATTTCTCCTGGTTTATATAATGATAGTAAATAAAAATCCTCAGGATATCATCATCCTAATTATAAAATAAAAAAAGAGTATTATAGGGGGATATAATGGGTATAATAAAAAATTTCTCTAAAAGAACATCCAACTACACCTTCAACTCCCTGAGCTTATCTAAGGCCATCCTATAAGTGGATATGATATACATGTGGTCCTGATTTGATATTCTATACTAAGAAACTCTATAAATTCCTCTAGAAAAACATATATATATTCCTTAACTACTATAGGTAATTGTACCTCCATAGCATCAATAGGACATAGTTCTTGGATTATAAGATGATTGGTAAATAGATAAAATCACCTAAGGGTTATCTATAATCATCCCATTTGGGTATCCCATTTACTAATAATATTGAACCTAAACCCATTTTATTGATGGAATATCACCCTTCATCAATAATACTTGACCCGATACTAGACTATAGATAACAAGTCCATATTGATGATAACATCACAAAGTCTCATGTCTTCTACAATGAGATCCTAGGAAAATGTCTCTCTCCCAAGTGTATGTTCACATTGATGACTGGTGTGAGTGAGTGGAAGATCACTCCTAGTAGGAGTCTCTAGCCTCAGAGGTTAGGCTAGTGTCTCTATTGAAATCTCAATTTCCCAAATGAGATATGGGTCAAGGAAGATATTACTCATGTTGGTATTATTGAGTACATGTTCTAATGTATAGATGATATATATCATAAGTCTAACCATATTGGTTTCCTCCTAATTGTATCACTCCATCTCCTACATCCATCCGTTTTTACTACATCCCTCATAGTTGTCTTGGTGTCGGTGGAAGGGGCAGTGGATCAAATAATATACTTCACTTCATTGCTCCTACATCATAAGCTTCTCTGCCTTGTTTTTTTTATAAAATTTCACCTTGTCAACCTCTGGGTGAACCCTTATCCCTGTGGTTCCTATGAAAATGTAGTCCATCCATGGTGTTTCATTTATTGGCCTCCACTACTTGTCTAGTAGGTAAGACAAAATATATTTTTCAAATAACTTCACACACATATCACATATTATCTCTTAGATAAGTGGAACCAATATTAGATTCTTCTACCACCAACCTCTGAGTTTGGGACTATGAATGATCCTTCCATCGATGAATATATATGGAAGGTTTTTTCAGTTAGATTCTAACAAAAATTCACCTATCAGGTATCCCAGACTAGCTCTTACACTAGTCTATGCATATTCCTAAAAGAGTTCAATTACTAGGGAATTATAAAATATCCCAGTGTAAGTGCACAATGGTACAATACAAGCTCATATCTCCAAATGAAGACCACTCTTTAACTTCATCACTTAGAGGAATCCGTCATGTATCATGGAAAATGAATATCACATATGGTTTTTGAATCTTACAACATACTCAAATACTAAAATTCTTCCATGTTTTAGGTATAAAATCTATAATTCATGAATCATCATCAATGTAGATAAATAATACTTCTCTTAGAAAAAAATCTCAAAATCCTAAGACATGGTGTCCTCATCACACATCTATGTCATCAACATTCACCAATAAATGACTGTGTTGTAGAGAATACTTAATGTGGGAACCACCATTTGTTCTGTGTTTGTGAATACCTAGTTTAATACATGAGTTACTAAATTTATCCATCTCATGGATAGTTAAGGATCGAACTCACCTTAAAATATGGGAGGTTGATGTCTCTAGAAGTCATGAAATACGCATAACATGTGGTCTCATCCTGATTTGTGAGAACCACTATCGGTATGGTAAGTGGGTCTTCTCCCTAAAAAAATGGTGGAGGATCAACCATATTCTCCAATAGTGGGGGATACACCTCTATATATGGTCTTTGTAAAAATTTTTCATCTCTTAGATGGATAGTGACTACAGGATGAATTACTAGCATGGGTGTGTCTGGACCTAGCCTCAATAGATGAACAAGTTGTCTTCATGGTGGAATCATGTGTTTGAATTGCTAAACCCATAGTTAATTAAATCATATGTAAAATATATGTATAAAATAAATAATTAATGAATAAATTACTAACATTATACATGATGAATTTACTGTACCATTTAATTCCATAACTATTACTTTAGAGTTCTTAGTTGACTAACAGGTAATCAAAGTCATGGTATAAGGTTACATCAATTTCCCACACTAATCACTAGGTTTAATGGTATGTTAAATGAACTCAATACCCCTTAACATTATTGTGTTAAATGAACCAATATAATCTTCTCATTATCACCATCTCCTACTTCATCCCTAAGAATTGAACAAATATTATACCATTTTGACATGACCTAACCCATCAAGACCCAACCAAGGTAATAGGTATACTGAGAGTGAAACCCCAATACCACCTCCAATAGGCCAAGTGATGGATATTTTCACCAAGAAGGTGTATAAATCACATGGGAGGACTTAGACTATAAATCCTGTAATGACCAACAACAAGTATATAACAATTTAATCCCATGTATAGATGAAACAATACTAGTAATTCATGTATTGAACTATATAAAATATCCAAAAAATACAATATAAGGAACAATCATAAACAAGTAAAAGTATGGATCCAAACATGTCATGATATAAAACAACCATGGATACTAGAATAGATAAACTCCATGTCACGTCAACACCAACATGAGGACCTACAACAACAAGAATCACTAAGATCCCCTATAAACCAAATCCTCCACTCCTGCAAGCTCCTAAACCTTAGAGTCCAACACCAAACTATGTGTAATCTGTAAAATCACATCATGTTTGGTCTTGAATCCAATGTATGGGTGATTATAAATATACCCAATAGGATCCTTTGAAAACCAATGAGTAATGTACAAAAGGAAGTTAACTAAATATAAAGCATATAGATTTGCTGATAAGATCAAGACAACTATAGATAGTAATAATCTAAAATATAACTTATTTCAACTAAATAATTATCTTGAATAATCCAAAAATTACCACTCATATCATCATTATGTTATTATGGAGGGTTCCCACACCTCTCTAAGGTTTGTATATCAGTCAATGGGGAACTGACCCCTTTGGAGTACCAACACTCCATCCTATAGATTGTACATTTGATGAGGGAGTAACCTAATATGTTTGTGGAAGAATCACACCCCATCACTAAATAGGGTTAACTAATCTACTAAGTATATAGATGACCCACACCATGGTGTAAGTATATCACCAGGGAGTTACTAACCCTGTGTTTTCTCCAATAAACTAGTTTACTCTTTATCATCATATTTATGAACCAAATCAACTTCATCTACTTATAATTCCTCAGAAAAAACCTTATTTGTTATAAAGATACACAACATCATGTTTAATGTAGATAACCAATGAGAAGGGACCACTCATGGGTCTATTTCTAGTATCAAGAAAAGAGATAATAAAAAAATTCTATCATCATGTACACCTTTTGTAGCCTTAAATACACGATGTGTCACTGATCTAATGCTTCTAGTCCACGTATTGTCGTAATACATGAAATGTACATATGGGTACACAATTTGTACTTAGTTTATATAGGATTTGGAAATTCCATGAGTCTTTTCATGCATTGTTTTTCCGTTTAAGAAGTTATACATGGTGTGTAAGTTATGCCACATGACATGTGAATCCAACACTTTGACTGGGTGTATACTTAGGTACACACCAAAGTGAATAGTGCCAGAATATAAGAAATGAGACTCATGGATAAATTATGGGTGATATTTATAAAAGAGTTTAAAAATGTGTACCATACAGAGTGGAATACACAACGTATGTAACGTCCCCTACCCAGAATACACTAAACCGGTTCTTCAAGATGAGTCTTCACATGACCTGAAGTGCACCTCCTCCTATGCTAGAGGTTTTCGACTAACAACGAGAGTCTGATAAGTCTCATGGGGAGACTGTACCCTCTCTAACATAGTAAGAAACAATAGATAACATATGAAATAAGGAAATAATAAGCCAAAAATCCAAAACATGCATTCCAACTAGTTTCCAAATAGGGTACAAATCACAACCAAATAGTTAATATGTCATGCCATGCTAACAGTGCTAAAAGTAAAGAAAAACCAAAACAAATTTCAACAAATGAATCCAAAAAATGGGTCATGAATCCAAATCGAGATCCTTATCGATGTACTCCCCAAGACTAAATCAACTCCCTATAATAGGGCTTTTCCCTTTTCCTAACCTAAAACCATGAAATCTACTCTGGTACCCAACGATAGCCAGAGCAGGGTGTGAGTACAACTCAGTAGGCCACCACAAAAGTTGTCTATAAAATATATAGTCTAAATGGTTAGTTCATGAAATAAATAAAAATAATAATAAAGTAAACATGGAAACATAGGTACCGTTAGGTACCTATGTCTACTTTACCCATTTACACTATTAGTTCCAAGTTCATTATTAGTTCATCTCCATCACTTAATTCATTTCCATTACATGTTCCGAGGGTTAGAAATTTACGTTATTTACACAATGACATAATCAAAGTAAATTACTAAGAATAAGGGAACAAATCAAGTTCCCTATCTCACTAAGGATAAGTTTTTTTAACATTCACGTCACATTACCTTGGAACCTTGGTCTAGGTAGTTTCATCAAAGGCATTTGTTAGAGGTATAGATCTTTGACCCCCTTTGCTAACCCATGCATTATGGGGTGGGGTTTAGAGCCTCAGTCTAACCTAACCCATGGGTGTATATCCTCAGGTCTAATAACCCACAATAACTAATCCATGTACACATGATTATTTACCCATTTACAACATATTCCATATAAAAAACCTTACACAATAAATACATATAACATAAACACCTCACATGGAATTTAACACATAAATCAACCTTATGATTTAACCCATTAAAACATTTACCAATTACTTAGCATAACCCATTTAACCAATTTACCTTGTTATGCCTTAACGTATTCAGCATATTCAACACTTTCCATATGTTTACTCATTTGACATATTTAATAATTTCCATACATTGAACCATTAGCCATGTAAAAAAATTTCCACATATTAACTCATTTGGCATGTTTAAAAATTCCCATACAATAACACCTTAACATATTCATAAATTTCCTTATATTATCCCATTTAACACATTTATAAATTCACAAGAATTTAAACATTTAATATGTTCACCATTTCTTATGCATTAACCCACTTATGTATATTGTGTAAATTTCATAAATCACTTAACATAATATCTTTATTATGTCCTACTCAATTCATGTTAATCCAAAAAATCCCTTATGAAAATATCAACCACTAGAAACAACCAATATTGGTTCCAATAAAAATTAAAACTAACATGTAAACATTTTTATCATGTCTCTACTTCAAAATAATTCAATTTTATGATTAACGCTGTCATTCTCTATGTTCAGGGATGTTGGCGCATCCCATGGGTGGTCCTAAACTGGTCGAATCATCCTCAACGCCTCCCATGGGGATCATGAGGGTTCTATTTATTAATTTGTCCATCCATTTTACTAAATCCTATCAAAAGAACAAAAAAAAGAGTAAAACCAAGAACACAACCATACATTCACAAATCTATAATAAAACCATGGGATATAACTCGTAGACCACCTACCTCGAATTCGACATTGAAGACACCCTTAACCTTGATCTTATATCTATATTTAAGCACCCCTAAAATCCCCAATCAAAGATCCACCAGAAGATGAGGGTTTTAGGCCTTCAGAAGAAGATGAGAAAACCTATAATCCCTAATCTGGAAAAGAGAGGCTAGAGGAAGATTAAAATTACCTGGGGCTTCAATATACAACTAATGACACTCCAAACGAACTATAATTGAAAGAGAATGATCACTTGGAAGCTTGGGAGAGTTTGGTTCATCATTAGGGTTGAGAGAAAGAGAATGTAAAAGAAAATTGTGGGAGAACATAAGAATCCCGTAGGGAAATTTGGAAATTTGGAACTTTTTAATGGGGTACAAGGTTTGGCCACACAGATTCCAAAATGTGCGCAGACCATGCGCCTTCCACTATCCAAGAAGGGTTGAGTCACATGGTTAGTTGGTAAGGTCCACAAAATTTGAAAAAACATGCATCAACCATGCTGAATTCCACCATCTCAAACCACATGGTTTGATTCCCCTCTCACACTATTTGTACTAACCATTCTCAAACTGTGTGACTTGCACAGAATGGCCCGATTCCACTTTATTTCATGTCCTGAACCCCCAAAACGCTTACAAACCTCCTCATACATTTGATAAAAATTTCATTTGTAATATCCTGTAAATTCCATATAACCTTTTTAATAATATGGAATTATTTCGAGACCAAGAAATCTGACGGCGCGCGATTCTGAGGCCTGGAGTGCCCGGAATGAACTGTTGAAGTTTTGTCAAACTTTAAATAACACGCGTAAGAAATTTTCAGGAAAAAGTGGAATAACTCTTAAACGGTTTCCTAGATCAAAAATCTGAGGGCACTTTTTCATTTTGAATGGCGGTTTTACCATAGGCGTGACTTAATTTTAGTCGGCACGGGCCTCCTATGAGAAAACCCGAAAATAACATAACTGTAAATAAAATAATTAAATAATTTTTTTTATTTTTCAAATGCATATAACTCACAAATGTTAGATTGGATTAAAAAACCAAGAGAACCACTGAACTCGTGATGGTATGCTCTCTTTAGGTAGATACTAACACTGGCCGATGCGGGCCACCAATGAATGTTAGTTTTTGGCCATAAATAAAATAATTAAGTGACAATTATTTTATTGTAAAATTCATAACATTTAAATGGTAACTCAGATTGGAAATCCAAGAGTACCATTGGGGTTTTTGGGGAGTGTTTCACTTAGGCATAACCCAACGTTGACCGGCGTGGGTTGAGGGTGACAATTATTAATTTTCTGAACTTTTTTTGGGTACTTTCAGTAAACGTGCAAGTGCCGTTTTGTAACTTTTGAACCACTGCTCGGAATTGAAATCTGAGGACACTGTTGAACTCACAGTACCGATATTCTCTTAAAGAGACCTTTACCTCGACCGCAGTAAGTCAAGGGTGGAAGTTAGTTTTCTAGATTTTCGTGAGAGAGTTAAAATAATAAAATTAAAATAAAACAACAAATTTTATTTTATTTTTCTTTTTAAAACCTCCTTTTTGAATTATGGAGGTGGGGACCACACGAGGATGGTCCGAAAATTAAGGCCAGGCATTAAATGCCCAGTTATCCAAATTATGTAACCCCAACTCTCTTTAATTAATGGGCTTCTTTAAATATAAATTAATGAAACAACTTGTTAATCAAGAGTTATTTTATTAACTCTTCTAGAGAGAATTGAGGGTTGTTTATCCATTGGAGAAAGGGATATGATGATTTTGAAGGAAGATCCTCCCACAAAAAAGATCCTCAAACAAATAACCACCCCCAATGAAGAACAAAGACGACGCTCGAGCCCGAATCAAAAGCGTCTTGCGGGAGCAACGAACGTCGATGTCACCATCATTATCTTCCTCCTCACGAAACCTCCAATGGACGATCAAGGTATGGGTTTTATATATGTTTGAATTTATTTTATTGATTCTTCATATCCTAAATTCACGACGACAATGGCCAAAAGAACATGTCCATCATTCCGCACTTAAATCTTGCTCCTTTCTCTTCCATTCTTCGCGCCTTCTTCATGCGTTCTTCAACGCCAAATATTTATTGACGTTGGAAGCACAAAGTTTTGCTAAGCGCGATATATGCAAGCGAATCCCCCGATATGAGGATCACGCATATTTGATCTTTTAAATTTTTGGGCTAAGAACGTAGATGTAGTGACGTGTGGAAGAGGAGGAGGGCCAGCACACCGACCGACCATATAAAGGTAGGGCGCGCGCACGTCCGCACCGCCGGTTGAGTAAGAGGTCGGGGCCTATCAGTCGCAGCGGAGTAGGGTGGTGGCCGACATCTGACCGGACACATGGCAGAGCGGCCGCGTGCGTCCACGCCACTGGTGGAGCCGGAGGCCGGGACCACCTGGCCACGGTGGAGGCCGAAAGTAGCTGGCATCCGACCAGATGCGGTGGAGAAGCGGTGCGTGGCCACGCCTCTGGGAGGAAGTCCGGCCGGCCTTTTGGCTGGCTGTGCCACACCGGGCGGGTCCTGCACTCCAGCATCCAAATGGTCCATGAACCATTCGGGAAGACCGGGGGGCACAAATGCCCAGGTTTCGGTCACGACGAACCCCTCCTCGGTGGAGCACCAGTTGTACAGGCCGCACCACAGCTGGCTGGGGTGGGCCGCTCCCTTCGAGGGCCGGGCCGGACCACGAACCAATGATCCGGGCCCGACAAGGTCCATGCCATCCGGGCCGAACACATGTTGGACCGGTTCGACCCGAACCGGGTTGGGTCGGCCCCGGCCAGGTCGGGCTGGGTCTGACCAGACCCGAGCCCATCCAGACCCATTTTTTACTTTATGGACATATATTGAGAACTGTGTGAGCATTTGACGAACCTTATATGGAACCAAAATCCTTGTATTGAGATGGTCCTTTTGGTATACTCCACTTGAGTTTTGGATAAGGTTAGAGTACATCTAGGTTGGATTGGACCCCGAATCCAACCGAGCCCTCAGAGCGGAAACACTAATAACTTACAGACCGGGCGTCCGATTGACGCGCCATCTGTTGCATTGGGTCACTTATGACATGACAGACCTTTGGAATACTTATTCGTGGGAATTTGAGGAGATTTAGGTATGACCAATGGCTTGGGGAGCGGTTATCCCAAGCGCGCTATGTGCGGACACCTGCGACTGGCTGAGACTTGACGACTGCTAACCTTTCAACTCAGAGTGACTCGATGACCCAGTGGAGAGTGCCTCTTTGTGACGCGGAAGATCCACGGTGGGGTGAACCTCTATGTGATGCAGAAGACCCATGGTACTCAAAAGGTGGAGTACCTCACCAGGACACAAGGGGGAGCGCCTATGTGTGACGCGGCATACCCACGGTACTCGATAGGATGAGTACCTCAGCAGTCCAAGGTTAGTGGGAAGCACCTCTCTGTGACGCGACATGCCCACTATACTCAATAGAGGAGAAGTTCTCCAGCAGCTGAGGTGTTCGCTGTTGTGACTTGGGATGTTACTTATTGTTATCCCTAGAGAATCTTATGTTTGGATATTAGCTTTCATAGAGATCCTTTGTGGGTCAGCGCATTCCGATCCTGTGTGGGTCAGATCCTATGTGGGTTAGATCCTTTGTGGGTCAACGCTCATCGATCCTCTGTGGGTCAGCACATACCGATCCTTTGTGGGTCATATCCTATGTGGGTCATAGCGGGGGTTAGTACCTATCGATCCTATGTAGGTCAGACTCCGTATAATTAGCAGCAGTTCCTCTTGAAAGAATAAGATGATCTAGTTTCACGACTAATCAACTGTACTTCTATACTTCATTTATACCTATGTGACCTGAGTCTTATATCTTCATGGTGTACTTGTGTGGTACTATATATTCATGGTGTACTTGTGTGGTACTTTATCTTCATGGTGATACCTGTGTGGCACTCCTACCTTCGTGGTGTTACCTATGTGTTATTCTTCTGTCCTGTGTGGGTGATTATATTCTGAAAACTTAAGGAATATGTATAGGCATATACCTAAGTAGGGTTGACTGTTGTTTCCATGTTTTTTGGTTTATCCTTTGTGAATTTTAGAGACCTTCAGGGGTCTCAGGGTCCCTACTGGGTATTGTTATACTCACCCCTGCACGGGCAACACCTGCACCTTGTTGTGTTTGGTGCAGACGACGGACATCGCTAACTGAGGAAGAGGGTACCTGGACTAGAGACTGCTCAGAGGTGGAACTTAAATGAGGTGATCCGCAGAGACGGTTGTTTGAGAGCAGTACCTACCCTTCAGATATGATTCTTGGAGGGTGTTCATAGGAGATGTTCTCTGTTTTACTTGTACTTTCTAGTTTTACTTGTACTTTCCAGTTGGGCTTGTATTTTGGCCCCTTTACATTCTATACACACCCTGTTTACTATGTAGTTTACTTTTTACTTGTATCTTACTATGTGCTTGGTTTGTGTGAGTTTATAGATTATAAAGGAAATGCCTTCCCATTTTAGGGAATACGTCTTTCAGTGCTTGTCGCCATCCCATGGCATATGGAAAGTGGGCTTGGGGTTTTCACAACATGGGCCCCAGGGGACGAGTCATGACAAAGTGGTATCAGAGTTAGGTTCCGTTCTACCGAAGAACTAGGACTCTGATATTTTCTTTAAAGCAATAGTGTTAAGTGTTATGAGTGTTGTTTTCAGTTCAAGGAGTCCGGTGTTTGTGCGGCAACCGACATATCCATACACTAGGACCCTGAATTCTGATTTCAGACTCAACGCACGAAAACAATGATTGCGTGTGTTTTTGAAATTTTTTTCTTATGATTTCTTTGGAGTCATCTCACCAGGTATAAATTAATGACCAAGGCGCACCTGTTCCTTATCAGGATGCCGCCACATAGACAACCAGCTAGGATTCATGAGAGAGTACATGATAATGTCCCACTGAGCGGTGATGCTTCGGTTCAGGGACCCCTTACAGAAGTTGTACCATCAGATGGTGTACCAGCAACACCACTACCCATTGGGAAGCTGATGCCACCATCCCTAGAAGCAGAGGGTGCACGCCACTTGAGCGTGTTGCATGAGTTCCAGTAGCAGAGGCCTTCGAAGATTCAAGGTGAGATAGATTCCCAGGCAGCTGAGGATTGGATGGAGGCTATGGCTGGAGTTTTCTGCCTAGTTGAGACACAAGTAGAGTAGATAGTGATGAGGCTTTGGTACATGGACCATTGCCCGAGATAGTACCTTCGGGTAGTGTGTCAGCTATATCACTACCCGTTGGGCAGCAGTTACAACTGGCGGTACCAGTAGATGACACATTTAGGCTTAGTGCCTTACATAAGTTTCAACAATAGATACCCCTCAGGTTCCAAGGAGAGCCCGACTCACAGGCGGCTGAGGAATGACTTGAAGTGGTGGCTGAGAGTTCTCTATAGCTTCTATAGCTTCGGCAGGACGACATTTCAGTAGCTGAGTATTCATTGAGGCATACCGACCATTCCTGGTACTCGATGAATATGATACGATTAGTGATTCAGGGCTCGGACTTCGGAGAAAGGTGTGTTTAAGGACATCCGAGGTGGCACTATTCCTATATGAATTCCTACTTATGTTACGATGCTAGAGAGAACCTTTGTGGTTGAATGTTCTTTGGATGAGCGAGTACAACCAGTGAATGTTAGCAGTACGAAAGTAGGAACTAATTCCAGTCTCAGAGACTTGGGCATGTAAAAATGTTTTGGAAGAAGAATTTTTAGGGAAATATGAATATGTAGGGATGAAGATGTGGAAGCAGAGCTAGGAGAGTAGCATGAGGTGGTGTACATTTTGACATGTTACAACCACCCGCCTTTTTGGTCCCCACCAGGCTTAGGGAGATGGAGGACATGAGAAGGGAGTAGCTGCATACGGTCAAGGAGTGTGACCCAAGGGCTCTAGGAATGATTAGATGAATGGTATGTGTATACTACTAGCTTCCATATTAATAGAAATAGGTACCAATCATTCCATACTTCCACAAATCTTTTCCAAGACCTAGAGTTTCCAGTTAAGCCATTGACCTGACCATCACGTCTGGTGATACCTTTGGGATGAGACTTGATAATAACACTTACGCTGATGGTGTGATCTGACCCTTGAGGTGAGAGTTTTGGTTGGAACCTCTTGGTGGAAGTGTCAAGGCCTTATGACATTAGTTTAGGTATGGACTGGACATCCACTATTCATACTCAGATTGACTATATTAGGAAAAAGGGTTGTGGTTTACCTACAACATAGGAATGGGATTTTCCTTGGTCGGCGAAAAAGGAAACCTAGGCAGCATAGGATTAACTCATGCATAGGAGGGTGCATCTGATCACTCTTGAGTTGTCCAGACTTACCCTTGTGGTAGCAGGAGTTTTGAGTTTTCAGTTCCAAACAGGAGCGACAGATTATGGTGAAATCTTTTCAAAATATGTATCCAGGATTACCTTTCCGAAGGGAGAGGTACGTCGGCTTTGGATAGGTACTACCAAAGTTTTGAACCTGACTTATCCAGGGTGGAGGCACCCTTTTCTGCTTTGACTAAGAAGGGGGAGCCTTTCCTATGGACAAAGAAGTGTCAACAAAGATTTCAGGAGCTAAGAAAGAGACTAACAAGCAGAACTATGCTACCCATTACCTGGAGTTAGCAGCAGTGGTCTTTACACTGATGATGTGGTGGAACTAATTGATGGGTGAACTATTTACTTTTTACTCTGATCACAAGAGTCTCAAGTATATCTTCTCTCAGAAGGACCTGAGCTCGAGACAATGAAAATGGCTAGAGTTCCTCCAGGACTATGACTTTGAGATATTCTATAATCCGGGGAAGGGGAACGTGGTAGTAGATGCACTCAACAGGAGGTCTGGTCAACAACTACTGGGTGAAGCATCAAAGCAGCTAGTCGCGCTTCAGATATCCCTTGTGGATGAAGATGGATCCTCTTAACTCCAGTCTATGACTATCACTCCCTCAATTCTTTAGTGAATTCGGGAGGCACAACTTGAGATGTTGGCTGTGAGGCCCGATGTTCTCAGATATTCTTAGGATAGATTCCTGATGGATTTCCTAAAGGTGGGGAGCACATATTCTTATTTAGAGGACACTCCATGGAACCAGTGGAACTACGAGAGGAAGTGTTGAGGGATTTCCATATATCCCCTCAAGAAGTACATCCTGAAGTGGAGAAGATGTACCAGGACCTCCTGCGTTAGTTTTGGTGGCCAGGGATGAAGAAAGCAATTGAAGATTTTGTATCACGATGTCTCACTTGTCAGCAAGTGAAGACTACAAATAGATGGAAGAAGTCTTATGCCGATAAGAGATAGAGACCTTTGGAGTTCCAGGAGGGGGGACCACATTTTCTTGCGAGCCTCCCCTCAACGGGGACTACAGAGATTTAGTCGAGGTGGCAAGTTATCAGCTGGGATTATCAGAACATTTATGATACTTCGGAGGATTAGCGAGGTGTCATACCTCTTGGCACTACCACCACAGTTGGAGTGGGTGCACGACGTCTTCCATGTATCCCAACTGAGGAGATAAGTGCATGACCCTTCTTAAGTTATCGGCCATGACGAGCTAGACTTAGACGATGTGGCGACATTTACGGAGGTTCCATTAGAGATTTAGGTTCGATAGTAGAAGGTCCTTCATGGGAGGTCTATACCTTTGGTGCGCATTCATTGGAAGCATGGGAACCTCCAGGAGAGCACATGGGAGCAGGAGGATCTGATCCGTGCTTAGTACCCCCTCTTGTTTCTTTATTCTATGTTGTGGATTTTTTGAATGTAAATCCCTAAGGTGGGGAGAATGTAATGTCACATAAATTCCATATAATTGTTTTTTAATTATAAGGAATTATTTCGAGACCACAAAATCTGACGGTGCGTGATTCAGAGGCCCGAAGTTCCCGGAATGAACCGTCGAAGTTTTGTTAAACTATAAATAACACGCGTATGTAGTTTTCCGGAAAAAGTGGAATAACTCTTAAATGGTTGCCAAGATAAAAAATCTAAGGGCACTGTTGCGTTCAGAATGACGGGTTTACCCTAGGCACGACTTAAATTTATTAGGCATGGGCCTCCTATGAGAAAACATGAAAATAGAATAACTTTAAATAAAATAATAAAATAAATTATTTTATTTTTCAAATGATTATAACTCACAAATGGTAGCTCGGATTAAAAATCCAAGACCACCACTAAACTTGTGAGGGTATTCTCTCTTTAGTAAGATACTAACATTGGCCGGTGCGAGCCACTAGTGAAAGTTATCTTTTGGCCGTAAATAAAATAATTAAGTGACAATTATTTTATTGTAAAATTTATAACTTTTAAACGGTAACTTGGATTGGAAATCCGAGAGTACTATTAGATTCATTGGTATGTGTTTCACTTAGACAGAGCCTAACCTTGACCGACGCGGGTCGACGGTGACTATTATGAATTTTCTGAACTTTTTTGGGGTACTTTCAGAAAACGCGCGAGCGGTATTTCATAACTTTTGAACAGGTTCTTGGAATTGAAATCCAAGGACACCGTTGAACTCACAACACCGATATTCACTTAAGGAGACCATCACCTCAACCCCAATAAGTCAAGGGTGGAAATTAGTTTTCCAGATTTTTGTGAGAGAGTTAAAAGAATAAAAGTAAAATAAAACAACAAATTTTATTTTATTTTTCTTTTTGAAACCTCCTTTTTGAATTGTGGAGGTGGGGACCACATGAGGCTGGTCGAGAAATTAAGGCTGGGAATTAAATGCCCAGTTACACAAATTATGTAACCACAATTCTCTTTAATTAATAGGGTTCATTAAATCTAACTTAATGAAACAACTTGTTAGTCAAGAGTTATTTTATTAACTCATCTTGAGAGAATTGAGGGTTGTTTCGCTATTGGTGAAAGGGAGAGGAGGCCTTTGAAGGAAGATCCTCCAAAAAATAAGATCCTCCAATGAAGAACCACCACTAATGAAGAACAAGGACGACGTTCGAGCCCAGATCAGAAGCGTCTTGTGGGAACAACGAACGTCAACATCAACATCATCATCTTCCTCCCCACGACACCTCCAACGGACGATCAAGATAGGGGTTTTATATATGTTTAAATTTATTTTATTGATTCTTCATATCCTAAATTCACAACGATGATAGCCAAATGAACATGGACATCATCCCACACTTAAATCTTGCTCCTTTATCTTCCATTGTTCACGTGTTCTTCGTGCATTCTTTGACGCCAAATATTTATTAACGCTGAAAACAAGGAGTTTTGCGGAGCACGATATATAGACACAAAGACCTTGACATGAGGATCAACAATATGTGATCATTTAAATTTTCAGGCTAAGAATGGAGATGCAGTGACCCGCGGAAGAGGAGGAGGGCCGATACAGCGGCCGAATGCATAAAGGTAGGGCGACACACATCTGCGCCGCCTATTGAGAAAGAGGACATGACCCATCGGCCTCGGTGGAGCAGGGTGGCGGCCAATATCTAGACAGTCACATGGCGGAGTGGTGGCACTCATCCGTACTGCCGGTGGAGTAGGAGGCTGCGGCCGCTTGGCTGCAGCGGAGGCCTAAAGCAGCTTCCATCCTACCGGCCACGGTGGAGAAGCGGCGTGCTACTGCACCACTAGGAGGATGTTCGTCCGGCCTTCCGGCCGGCCACGCCACACCAGGCGGGTCCTGCGCTCAAGCAGCTAAACAATCCATGGACCATTCGAGAATACCGGGGTGTTCCACCCCCCGTGTGTTGGTCATGGCGGACCCCACCTTGGTGGACCACCAGCCAAGCAGGTCTCACCGCAGCGGACTGCACCACCGGGCCGCCCCCTTCACAAGCTGGGCCGGACCACGACCCAACGAGTCGGGCCCGCCAAGGCCCAGTCCATTCAGGACAGACCCATGTCGGACCGGGTCGACCATAAGCGGGTCAGATCGGCCCAAGCCGGGTCGGGCCAGGTCGGATTGGACCCATGCCCATCGAGACCCATTTTCTCCTTTATGGTCATATCTTGAGAACTGGGAAACCGTTTGACACACCGTCTACGTCACCAAAATCCTTGGATCGAGACACTCCATTTGGTAAAATACAATTGAGTTTTTGGATAAGGTAGGAGTATGGCTAGGTTGGATCGGACCCCGAATCCAACCGGACCCTCGGAGCGGAAACACTAATAACTTACAGACCATGCGTCCGATTGATGTGTCGTATGTTACATTGGGTCCCTTATGACATGACAGACCTTTGGGATACTTATTTTCTGGACTTAGAGGCGGTTGAGGTACGAACTATGGCTTGGGGAGTGGTTCTCCCAAGGACACTACACACGAAACCCTATGACTGGCTGAGACTTGATGACTACTGACCTTTCGACTCGGAGTGACTCGACGGACCAGTGGGGAGCACCTCCATGTGATGCGGAAGACCCACGGTAGGGAGCACCTCTGTTTGACACGGAAGACCCATGATACTCGACAATTGGAGTACCTCAGCAGCCCATGAGGGAGAGCGCCTCTGTGTAACATGACAGACCCATGGTACTCGATAGGAGGAGTACCTCAGCAGTCCAAGGTTAGTGGGAAGAACCTCTATTTGACGCGACATGCCCACAGTACTCGATAGAGGAGGAGTTCTCTAGAAGCCGAGGTGTTCGACATTGTGACTTGGGATATTACTTGTTGGTATCCCTATAGAATCCTGTCGCTGGCTATCAGCTTTCATAGCAATCCTGCGTGGGTCAGCACATACTAATCCTGTGTGGGTCAGATCTTGTGTGGGTCAGCAATCAGCGATCCTATGTGGGTCAGCGCATACCGATCTTGTGTGGGTCAGATCTTATGTGGGTTAGCGCTCAAGGACCCTGTGTGGGTTAGCGCATACCGATCTTTTGTGGGTCTGATCTTGTCTGGGTCATAGTGGGGGTTAGTACCTATCGATCCTATGTGTGCAAGACTCTGTATAATCAGCAGAAGTGACTCTTGACAGCATAAGATGACCTAGCTTTGCGACCAATCATATGTACTTCTATACTTTACCTATACCTATGTGAACTGAGTCTTTTATATTCTTGGTGTCTCTGTGTGGTACTATATCTTCATGGTGTACCTGTGTGGTACTTTATCTTCGTGGTGATACCTGTGTGGTACTCCTACCTTCGTGGTGTTACCTATGTGGTATTCTTACCTCATGTGTGTGGTGAGTATTTTCTGAAAAATTAGGTATATGTATGGGAATATACCTAAGTAGGGTTGAATTTTGTTTCCATATTTTGTGGTTTATCCTTTGTGGATTTGAGCGACCTTCAAGGGTCTCAGGGTCCCTACTGAGTATTGTTATACTCACCCCTGCATGGGCTACGCCCGCACCTTGTTGTGTCTGGTGCAGACGACGGACAACGCTGAATGAAAATGAGGGTACTTGGACTGGAGACTTCTCATATGTGGACATTAGATGAGGAGATCTGTAGATACGAATGTTTGAGAGATGTACCTACCCTTTAGGTTGGATCCTTGGTGGGTGTTCACAGGATCTGTTCTCAGTTTTACTTGTACTTTACAGTTTTACTTGTACTTTCCAATTGGGCTTGTATTCCATCCCCTTTACTTTCTGTACACACCCTATTTACTATATAGTTTACTTTGTACTTGTATCTTGTTGTGTTCTTGGTTTTTGTGAGTTTACAATTTATAAAAGCAATGCCTTTCAGTTTTAGGGAATACACCTTTCGGTGCTTGTCTCCAGCCCCTGGCCTACGGAAGGCGGGCTTGGGGTAGTCATGGAATGGGCCCTGGGGGACGGGTCGTGACATCATTAACCAAAATTAATTAATTTAAACCAAAATTTAAACTGGTAAATTCCTATAAGAATTTCAGGATTTTACAACCTCCCCGCTTTATAATGGCTCATACTCAAGCATATTTCCCCAAGAATCACCGAGATTCTGAAGCAAAGATATTGGTCCACTAAGCCCACCCATCAGACTCCCTCCCCCAAGTTTCTTCCTAAAAATATCTATTCTACCAAAAAACTCAGACCAAGGTTATAGTCTTTCCCCATATGACCTTCACGCTATGATCTACAATATGAACCAGATGCTCCTCCAAGGACACATCAACCTCAAGCAAAACATATTAAAAATAAATCACATGAGATGGGTTAGGGTGATACTTTCACAGTTAATAAACATAAAATAAATCATTCATACCACTATACCACTATGGAAGATCCAATCAGTACACCACCAATCTGATCCTCTCCACGATCTCAAGTGGCCCCACGTACCTGGGTTCCAACTTACAATGTTTCTGAATTCGATAGTGAACTAACATTAAAGACATCCAAAGAAACATAGGTTCAACTACCACAAACTCAACAGGTATATGAAGCTGATCCAAATATGAATTTTTCCTACCCTGAGCAATTTTTATATGTTTCCAATCTAGGTGAACTCGTTCCGATGTATCCTACATGAGACTCGGTCCCAACAATTTTGATTCTCAAGCTTCCATCCAACATAATAGAGATCTACACGGCCAACCATAGAGCACCTAAAAAGGTTCCATCTGGATCATAGCCTAGTAACTATTGTTGTTGTAGAACTCAAAAATCATGAGATGATTTTCCCATGATCCACTAAAATCTAGGACACAAGATCTCAACATGTCCTCTACTACCCGAATGGTACGTTCTGACTGCCTACCTGTCTGTGGGTGAAATGCCGTACTCAAAAAAACCTAAGTACCAAGTGGTATATATAATACCTACCAGAAGCATGATATAAAACATGGATCTTGATCTAAAACTATACTCTATGATACCCCATTAAATCATACTATTTATTGAACATTCAACTCACCCAACTGGTCCATGGTGAAAGTCTCTTGAATTGGAAAGGAATGAGGCACTTTAGTCAATCGATCGACAACTACCCATATCGCATCATTATTCCAAATCATCCTAAGAATAACCATAATAAAATCCATCATTGCATCATAAAATTTCTATTCCAAAATGGAAAATGATTACCAAAAACGACCCAGCCCCTGATGTTCAGCCTTAACCTACTGACAAGTAAGGTATCGTTACACGAAACATGAAACCTCTTTCTTCGTCCCTGGACACCAATACTACCTATAAAGGTCCCGATACATTTTTGTTTGACCAGGATACACAACCCACTTCAATTTATGAAACTTACACATCAACTCTTCTCTCATACACATTAGCACAACAACACGTTCAAAAGAAAAATCCCATAATCACCAATGGTCCAACCATAAGGAGACTCCCCACATTTAAGATTTTCCTTCAAATCCAAACAATCTAAATCCTCATGTTTTTATCCTTGACCTGGACCAAGGGCATGGAATCAACTGCTAAAGATAAAAGGTTATTCTATCCTTGGACATCATGAACCTCCAAATGCATCTCAATAAACAATTCCATCATCTTCCACTTTGAACTTGATTCCTGAACCACTTGATTTTGCGTCTTTTGAATCAAGGAATCTATAACACTATTTCCATTTCCCAGCGTGTAATACAACTCAAAGTCAAAGGGTTGCATATATTCAATCTATATTCATTGAATAAGATTGAAATAAATATGAGAGAAGATTTAATTCAAGATTTTATGATTTATATACACCATAAACCATTCTCCCAGCAAGTAATACCACCAATATTTCAAGGCATGAACCACCTCGTCCAACTCAAGATCACGTGCATGGTAATTTCTTTAGGGAGGCCTCAACTTCAAAGACCCCATACACCACAACCTAATCATCATGCATTAACACTACTCCAATCCCAACACCAAACACATCAGAGAAAAATGTATACTTATTACCTGGATCAGGTAAGATCAGAATCGGTGTGGTTGTTAACCACCTATTGAGTTCTTGAAAGGCATTCTCACAAGCCATAGACCACTAAAACTTGATACCCTTTTTAGTCAATCCTAAAAGTGGTGCCGCTAAATGAAAAAAGTCATTAATGAACCTTTGGTAATAGCAGACCAAACCCAAAAAACGTCAATCATTAGAAACATTCTTAGGATACTCCAAAGACACAACTATCTACAGCGTCTCCAAATCTACAAAGACACCTTCCTTCGAGATGATATGCCCTGAGAAATGTACTTTATCAATCCAGAAATGACATTTAATAGATTAGAATATATCCTATTCTCTCCCAGTGTACTTAATAATATGTAATACCATTTGGAATGATTGTCATGAGTTTTATAGTACACCAAGATGTAATAAAAAAGACAACTATGAACTAGTCCAGATAAGGATGAAATATTCGGTTCAATTGGGACATGAACACTACCGACATATTGGTCAACCTGAACGATATCACCAAAAGATCATAAAACCCATACCTAATTCTGAAGATAATTTGTGATATATCAGAAGGTCTCACTCCTAGAAGATGATACCTCGATCTCAGATCAATATTGGAGAACAAATAAGCACCTATAATCTGGTCAAAAAGATCATCAATTCATGGAAGAGGGAATCATTTCTTAATAATCATCTGATTCAGCTTCTTATAATAGACACACAACCGAGAAGACCCATAATATTTCTTGGAAAACAGTAGTGGGGATCCCCAAGGAGATGTAGTAAGGATAATGAACCCATTATTCTCCATATACTCCAATCGAGGATTAATCTTTTGGATTTATGCCAGTTCCATTCTATATGGCAGAATGAAAAATGGTTCTGCTCCCAAAAATACCTATATCATGAACTCAACATCCCTATCATGTGGTAGAATTAAGAAATCCCAAAGAAACATGTTTGGGGACTGATCCACCATAGGAGGAAACACAAGCTTCTCTAATTTCCCATCATCAAGAATAAGAAAAGCCACTTGGGCTATGAGTTCACCAAACTGTGACAAAATGGACCTGCACGGCCTGCCCAAAAATCCTATTCACCAAGATAGATATATGTGTCTCCCTCAAGAGATGCAGACATTAACCTATGGTGGTAATAGACAATATGGTCTTGGTATAACACTAGTCATTCCATACCCAAAATGAGATAAAAAACCGACATCTCAAGCATGAACAATTCTCATAAGAAATAGTAGCCACCAACCTCAACCACACACCCCTTACACTTACTGATATTTTCTTCTCTCACCCATAATGGTGTATCAATTGATATAATCCCCCAAAAATGTTCCACCATTTGACCCAACACAACCAAAAATTGAGTATAAATAAAAGGATGTAAGGAACCTGTGCCAAATTAAGCACTATAAAGCATGGAAGCTACAAGGATCATACCTCAAACTGTTGATGGCCCAGCCTCACCACCTATAGGTGTAGACTGAACAGTGTGAGGCTAACCTACCCTTATACACTGGGCCTAGATATGAGTTCCTAGAATTGAACTTCCCTTCTGGTATGGACACTCTTGTGTTGGAGTACCATATCCACCACCACTATATATACAACCAGTAAACCCCAAACTTCCATCCTGATAAAGGGTAACTTATTCCATACCTACAATTGGAACCGACCTAAATACTACACCTATGATCTCTTATTGAGGGTTCCTACAGAATCTCTACATATTCCCTATCCTTCTATATACTCAACACTCAACTGGTGGTTAGGGACACTGACTACACATGTGTCCCGACCTACCACACTTAAAGAAAAACACCTGGTCACCAATATGAGAGGTTGGTACATTCTTTGAACCACTATGTGGACTATCACCCTAATGAAAATTTCCAAAATGATGCTTCCTGCCTTGAAAGTTTCACCACTGGTCAGTACAACTGGAGCCACAAACCCACTACCTGAAGCCTCCTTTAAATTACCTTCTGAAATAAGGGCTTGACCCCCCACTTCTGTAAACCTATTTAAATGGAGTATATTTACTTGAGAGTTAATATCATGTCTAATTACATCCTAGAAACATGTTTCCATCATGACCTCATCTCCTTCCAATGACTAAACAAAGCACTTCAAGTTTATGAAATGACCTGCATAATCCATCACTAACAATGGTCCTTGGATCAACCTCATGAACTCTGTCTCTTACTCATATATCAAAGTCTCTAAATAAAAGTGTTCCAAAAACTTTTACTAGAATTAATTATATAGCATACCATCTCTCTATTGGGTCTGAACTAAGATATAACACTAGTGCGTCACCAGTAACCGTAACATATATGCTTCCAACTGAACCATTTTCTTAGTTGGAGTCTCCAGGTGGTCCAAAATCATATGTATGGAATCTATCCAAAACTCCACAGCCTCTAGTCCACCCTCTATGACAAAAATTAGAGGGTTTTGAAGCTGAAATTCTCTGTTCAGATCAAACATGGTCAGCACAACCCGACCTGGGTCTCATTCCATCATCTGCATAAAATGAGAAAATGTCTCCCAAAACTACTCCTCTCCTTGGTTACCCTAAACTACTATAACTTCCATCCCCACTTCTATAGGATCATGTTCAGTGTCGTCCTCTTATCACTCGACTAGTACATGTCGACATGGTGGAATCTTCTTAAAATTCCAAGCATGATTCCTAGAACATATAACATAAATCATCTATAATTTACAAAAAATAAGGATCTCTACTAGCCATAACAATCCATCCACCCACACTATTCCAACAAAAATTATCACCCCTAAAACACTAACCTCGACAATTTATACTGTAGGTCATGGAAAATGTGGGTAAACCAACATAATTAGATGAAAAACTTCATTAGGACCATTTTGTGACACCATTACCTCATTAAAAAAAAACTATTCATTAGGCACATTTCAATCTCTAATGTTTATCACAACTAACATTTTTAACTTACCCACAACCTATTATAACCAACATTTTAACTCATTCATGCCACTTCATTAAACACAATACTCTAACCATCCATTAAAATTATTCATTTTTACTCATTTGCATCATCTTTATTAAACACCACTTCCCTCAAATTTTCAAGAAGGTAAAATTAATCCTACCCTTCATATCCCACACACCCATCCCATGTGTGCATATCATGATGCATGCCACCTTTATCCCTAGGTGACTATGATGATGCATGAATGTACAACCCCGTTCCATTGTGGACATGAGAAAAATATCATAAATTAGTCACATCACACAACATGTGTATCACCCAATGGTGAAATATCATTCAATAAATTAAAACACACACCAAGAACAACAATCCCACCCTAATTGACTTGGGTTTTACCTCATACATGGGGTAGATACTCCCAAGAATGAGCTCACTACCAAGGATTGACACTTTCTAACATCTTATCTACCATCCCAATTATTAAGACCACATAAAATAACAGCTCTAATACCACTTTGTAACTTCCCTATCCCAAAATCAACTAAATCGGTGCTCCAAGCCGAGTCACCACTTGACCTCAAGAATGCATCCCCATATTTCAAAGGTTTTCAAATAGCAGTGAGGGTATGATAAGTCACATGGGGATATTATACCCTCTTTAAAAGCATAATCTACAATAGATAACATATTAAATAAGGAAATAATAATCCAAAAACCCAAAACTTGTTTTCAAACTAGTTTCTAAATAGGGTACAAATCACAACCAAATAATCAATATTTCATTCCATGAAAATAATTCTAAAAGTGAAGGAAAACCCAAAATAAATACCAAAAGTTGAATCCCAAAACGGGTCCTAAATCCATGTCTAGATCCTCTTCCATACACTCCCTAATCCCAACTCAACTCCCTAACATATGGAATTTTCCATTTTCCTGAACTGCAACCATGAAATCTTTCCAGGTACCCAACGATGACTCGAGCAGGGTGTGAGTACAACTCAGTAGGCCACCACCAACAGTGTCTACAAAATATTTAGTATAAATAGATAGTGAATGTAAAAACTAACTAAATAAAAATTTAAACATGAAAACTCGGGTACCATTATGTCCCCATGTTTACTTTACCTACTTAAATAATTAGCCCCATGTTCATTATTTAGTTCATCTTCGTCACTTAATTCATTTCCATTACATGTTTCAAGGGCTAGGAATTTACGTTATATACAAAACTGCATAAGATAAGTCAATTACCAAGAATAAGGGAATAAATCAAGATCCCTATCTGTATAGGGGTAACAATTTCATAACATTAAAATAAAACTTACCTTGGAGCCTCAGTCTAGGTAGTTTCATCCAATGCATCTGTTAGATGTATAGAGCCTCGATCCACTTCTCTAACTCATGCATTATGGGGTGGGGTTTAGAGCCTCAGTCTAACCAGACCCGTGGGCATAGATCCTCAAGTCCGACACCCCACAACTACCAATCCATGTGCACATGCTTATTTATCCAATTACCATATATACCATATCACAAACATTACACAGTCAATACACATAACATAAAAATTTTACATGCCATTTAACACATAAATCATACCTATGATTTAACCCATTAACCCATTTACCACTTATAATAACTCATTTAACACATTTCCTTTTTCATGACGTAACCCATTTAGCATATTTAACACTTTCCATATGCTAAATCATTTCACATATTCAAAAATTTCCTTACATTAACCCATTAGGAATGTTTAAAAATTTCCACACATTAACTCATTTGGAATGTTTAACAATTTCCATA
This sequence comes from Viscum album, assembly GCA_963277665.1. Lineage (NCBI taxonomy): Eukaryota > Viridiplantae > Streptophyta > Magnoliopsida > Santalales > Viscaceae > Viscum > Viscum album. The sequence continues at coordinate 843,491,636 of OY728128.1, forward strand.
CAGCATCCCCTTAACATATTCATCAATTCCCTTATGTTTTCCCATTTAACACATTTATCAATTCACAAGAATTTACCCATTTAACATGTTCACCATTTCTTATTCATTAACCCACTTTTTAATTTCATGTATATTTCCTAAATCACTTAACATAGTTTATTTATTATGTCCCACTAAATTCACAGTAAGACAAACAATCCATTAGCCATATATCAACCACTAGACACAAACACTATTGGTTCCAATAAAAATTTAAAATAACATGTCAAAATTTATATCATGTATCTATTTGAAAATAAGTCAATTTTATGCTTAACACTACCATGCTATATGTTCGGGGATGTTGGCGCACTCCATGGGTAGACCTAAACCAGTCGAATCATCCTCAAAGCATCCCATAGGGATTATGGGGGTTTCATTTATTCATTTATCCAACCATTTTACCAAATCCAATCGAAGGAAGCAAAAACACACTAAGAGGAAAACCAAGAACACAACCATACATACACAAATCTATAACAAAACCATGGGATATAACTTGTAGACCACCTACCTAGAATATGACGATGAATGAAAACTTAAACTTTTCCTCATATCTGGATTTAATCAACCCTCAAATCCCAAATATAGTATCCACCTAAAGAAGAGGGTTTTATGGATTTGAAAGAAGATGATAAGGCCTATAAGCCATAATCCTAAAAATAAATGCAAGAGGAAGATTAGAATTACTCAAATCTTTGATCCACAACAAACAACACTCCAAATTACCTAGAATCAAAGGAGAATAATCCCTTGGAAGCTTTTTAGAGTTTGTTTCATCACGAGGATTTAGATGAGGAGAAATGGGAGGAAAATTGGGTTAGAACTTAAGAATCTCTGATAATTGGTCGCTTTTTTATGGTACACACGGTTTGGCCACATAGTTTCCAAACCGTGTACAGACCGTGCACCTTCCACTATCCAAGAAGGGTTGAGTTGCACAATTAACTAGGAAGGAATGCATAGTTTGATAAAATGTGCAGAATACCACTATCTCAAACCACACGGTTTGGTTCCCCCCTCGCATGGTTTTCACTAATGGTGCGTAAACCATGCGACTTGCACAAAATGGCATGATTCCCCTTTCTTTCATGTCTTGAACCCCCAGAACACTTACAAACCTCCTCATACATTCTATAAAAAATTCATTAACCAAAATTAAGAAATTAGAACTAAAATTTAAACAAGTACATACCTTTAATAAGTCCAATATTTTATAATGTATAACCTGTAGGACTATACGCAGTGTAATACACTCCATGTTCCATGCCACGACCAGTAATTTGATCCTTCTTCAACCATTTCTCTAGTAAATCATGATCCCGATGCCTCCAATGCCTCCATTACACTTCTTTATAGTCATGCCTTTTGATTATAATCATCTCATTCATTATTTCCTTCTTCTTTATTGAACCATGCATAAATTCCACTAGGGAAAATCCCCTTCCACATAGTAACCCCATTTGTGAAAGCACCTCAACAATTTCTCTCTATCCTCGCCAATACCATCCTCTACTTTCTCTCATATGAGAAGGAACAATATCAAATTTTCATGCATGGAGTGAGAAAATGTGAATATCATGATAGAACATCCAACAACTAATAATCTCAAAGTTTTATCCAAGATTTTATAGAGTTTTATATTTTATTTAAATATTGAAACAAAATTCATAATAAAAAACTATAACACCCTAATATTTTATGATATATTTCCCTTTAAATAAATTTAATGTCTTCAATAGCGTGTGATACATGTAACCCCTAGTATAAATAAAACGTAATAATGTATATCATTATATGTTTTTCGTTAAATTTTTGGCAGGAATTTTAATAAAAATATTTTAAAAAATATTTATATAGGTGTTATATAATGAAAATATATTGATTAATAAGTAATAAATTTGTTAAAATCTATTTTATGCTTTAAAAATGAATTTTACCTCAAAATGGATTTTGTTGATTTTTCTGTGAATATAATATAATTAATTTATTCCAATTTTAGAAAATTTATTTGAAAAAATAAACTTAATTATTAAAATCATCATCTAAAAATTTTCTTAGAGTATTTTTTTTGGAATTTTATGAAAATGGTTATTTTTCGACGAATAGAGAAAAATACTCTTTTTATCAAAAACTATCTTTTCATTTAAAAAATTATCTTTGTTAATTTTTATTTTAAAATTATTTTAAAATTTAAATTATTCCATATATATATATATATTATTAATAATACAATTAGTGTCATTAGAATTAATTTTACGTCGTATTTTATTATAATTTTTTTTATTTATAATAAAACATTTTTTTCTAGAAAACTGCTTCTCATCACATTTTATGGGTTAAATTTTAAATTTAATTATTACCCTTTTTTGAATTTAATTTGATAAAATAGATTCCATATTTGGAAACATAATTTAAAAATTTTATAATGAGTCCACTTTCATTTTTTTCACAATAAATAGCAAAACAGTAAAAATTTGTCACTCCTATTGAGGTTAAAACATGTTTATTAGTGGGTGGGGGGTTAATAAAAAATGATATGGGTTAAAATAACCTAAAAACTTTATTAAAACCTATTTTATTGTTTTATATATGCCTTATACTTACAAACTCTTAATATGAGTCATTTTGGATCCATTTTTCCAAGATAGTGACTTAATAATATTTTAAAACTTTGAAAAATTACAAGTGTGCCACTCACCACAATTATAAAAGGGAACCTCACTCCGTCACTTATTAACACATTTTGGGCCATTTATTTTTAAAAAACATGAAAAAATACCTTTGAAAAATCATTATACATGGTATAGAGGTTTTTTCATCCAAAAGACCCACCCTAGGGTCCTTAAGAGTTGATTTAAAGGATTTCTTTCAAAGAAGTGGTAATCACCTTAACCGATCACTTTGTTTTTTTACTTCTTCTTTTAACACTTATAAATATTTTTAATTTATCATAAAATAATAAATTCATTATAATAATTATATTTAAATGTTATTATGATCATTAAACCACAATTATCCACCCCCTTTTCCATCAAATTGGAAGTAAAAGTATTGCTCATGCGTACGTGTGGACTACCGCCTCCACGCAACAATACAATTCATCTTAAAGCAATATTATTCATAAATGATTATTATGATGGGTTTAATATTTATATATTATTTTAATTAAATAATTATAATTATATAATCATAATATCATATCCACCTACTTACCTTCCAATTCTTTATAAAATGATAACGTCGCTCGTGCATACCTATGAACTACCACCTCTATGAAGTGATGTGATTAATTTTTCATTTATGCTTTACTTGGATGGTAATAAGGATAGATTTAATAAATATATATGATATATATTATATTTATTATATAATAATTATTCTTTAATGGTGAATTATTATTTATGTTTCTTTCCTTCCATCCATTAAAGTGAAAACATCATTTATGTGTATATACGGCCTACCATCTTCATGGACGGTGTAATTCATTTTTATAAATCTTAATTTTATGGATTATTATATATATAATTAATATATATTATATTTATATCATTATTATAATTCAATATATTAGGAACCAAAATCAAATTATAAAAACTAAAACTACCGAACCAAAACATACATGAAAAATGAACCAGTTATCACCTAGAACAATGATTTTAATAAACAATTGTTAATAAATGGGTGATAAAAGGTTATAATTGAATCATATATGGAATTATATATATGATTATTGTTGTTGAATATATGTATAATAAATATATATTTATTATATAGGAGTTTGAAACACATATGAAGGAAGTCAGACCTGAGGTGAGAGTTTATTTCATAAACTCATCATTATTCAGGATTATTTATATTTAATTCTAAATTAGAGAAATTATTTGATATTTATGTCTTAAACCCAATATAATTTATTATAATATGTATATTTTAATAAATTAAAATCTTTCCTTTCATTTTCCTCTCTTTAAGTACTCAATATATCAAAATAATGTTTTTAAGGAAGACCAACTTTGTTTTTCTACTCTGTCAGGAATCCTTTTCTTCTATGTACATATTTTTATTAAAATATTTTAAAGAATGTTTTTTTACTATTATCTAATTATTTAATAAATAATTTTTTAAACATTTTTTGCATTTTTTAAAAATGATCTTCTTTTTATTTTCTAAATGAGGTAGTTTTGATCTTTTACTTAAAATGTGAAAGGAATATTTGTTTTATTGTACACGGAATAAAATGAATTTACGATCATTATGAGTGCCCCATAATTTTAAATTTACTTTAAAAGTATTAAAGGTTACTTTCAAATAAAATTTTTCCTTAAAATTTGTGAATTTTTTAGATTTTAAATGAGTGATTTTGAAGTGAAAAGAGTATTTTCCTCAAGGAAATTTCCAGAGATATTTTTAAAGTATTTTCATTTATAAAAAAATAATTTGTTTAATCTTATGATTAACTGAGTATATACTCTAATGATATCACAATCCATATTTATCTATATGGTTTATGATCATTTTAACTAGGGAAAATATTGAAATCTCATATGTTAGTTCTACTAGTACTAATAATTGTTGATTTTTATAGGATGTTCATTAAGTTATATTATTTATTCATATGATGAATTCATTTGACCCATTATGTGATTATTGGGGACTAAAATTCAATATCCCCTTGATGAATTAATTGGTCTCATGAGACAAAATAGTTTGGGTATTTAGATAATCCCTTACCCATTTATGTAGATGTCTTGGCATAAGGGATGAACGATATGTTTAAGAAGTCTGGAATTAGGAATGACATAATTATGAATTTAGTTATTGATATCCATGTGATTATTTAAATAGTTATGATATCCATGGATAAGTTTCAAACTCATGTTATTATTTATATAGAATTATTTTATCATCATTTATTCCTTCCATATTATTTATGACATATTTATTCTATGTTAGCTTCTACTATATGCATACCCTTACTAAGCATCTGAGCTCAACCCTTTATTATGTTTAATTTCACTAGGATTCTAGGAAGTGTATTATGATTGATATTGAAGGATATTGTAGAGGTAATAATGATGTTATCCAAGAAAATACTATGTTGTGTTTTATGTTTTCAAATATGATGTTGTATTTAAGTATGTATTTAGTTTTCCAAGACTACTAAACTATTAGGTCCTTTGGGATATGATCGATTGTATATAGTGCCAATACAATAAATTATAAACCAGATTTAGGTTACTAGGGTTGGGATCTTTATTGTTGGTATCAAAGTATGTTTAGTTGAAACCTTGGGAACTAGATTTAGGAAAACATAGATTATGGAACATAACCCTATGACCGACTTTGGGGATACGTCCATGTATAGTGAAACATCTTAAAGTTTTGGTAAGTTAGATATTTTTTGGTTTTCCTAGAAATAAATCGTATTTTGAATACTATAGGTGGGAGAGGTTTCAGTATATATTCATATAGGGGTAATAACCCCACAAATAGTTGGTCGAGTATATATCAGCCATCATTCCAGTGCATGGTGAGTGCTCCCTTACTGCAAACTTGGTTTGACACTCTAAATTTATATTATTAGGTTAATTTACATTTTTCTTATAAACCATTATGAAATATTTGAAAATATTTTTATGATTTGAGAATATTCCCAAAGAAACCAAGTTTTTTAATCTGAGTTTTTTATAGATGCATTTTCATTTTTTGTTAATTATGTCACTCATTTCAAAATTATACATTATGATTCATAATGCTCTAATATAATCTAGTGTATACCATTATTTTTAAATGGTTCATTGTGGAAAGAATGAAAACCATATCAATATACATAATATATATATGGATTTACCTTCTAGATAAGATAATGAATCTCGAGATGGTGATGGAGTTGAACAAATTATAAATATATTGGGGAAGCTGACTCAGGTTATGACCAATAACCATGCCCATAGGGAGTAGTCTTCTGATCCCCAATACTATGTAACAATGCTAGAAATTTTTAATTGAATAAAACCTCCATCATTCAGTGGAACCATAAATAAATTTATAGATGAGAAATAGATTAGTTCCTTAGAAAATAAATTTCTTTCTTTGGGAATTAATGAAAGGGAGAAGGTTGTAAGGACAATTTATAGTCTCATAGAGGATGTAGATCAATGATGGTCATTGGTTCAAAACACTAAGGATGAGGATGAAATATCAAGAATTAATGGAAGGATTTTAAGGTAATTTTCTTAGAAAAATATTTTATTCATGAAAAATAAGATGATATGGAGAGACAATTCCTAAGTATAATAAAAAAGGAATATTTTTTTACTAAGTATAAAGCTAACTTTACAGGGTTATAAATACATGTTGTGGACTACATACATAATATGAAGAGAAATATTGACCATTTATTTGATGGGATCAAGACAATCCTTTAAAGGGTAATAATATCTCAAACATTATCATTACATGAGGATATAACATCATGTGATATCAAGATAGAGATAGAATTTTCCAAGTTTTATGAATTTAAAGGAAAGAAAGAGAATAAAAGGATAACCGAGGAAAAAATGGATAAGGGGAAGGAGAGAAAGGTGGATTTTATAACATGTGATACTTATGGATAGAAACACCATGGTATTTTCTTAAAACAAAAAGGTGTTTACCTAAAGTTTATATTAAAAGGAAACCATGTTCATGAATTCAAGGTTAATGGATATGAAATCATAGTATAGTAATTTTACTATAAGGTTATGAGGAACTATACCAACCAATTCCCAAAACATCAAGGGAACTTTCCACAAAATAAGACAATGGGAGAAGGCTGAGATTATGCAATTACTATAGCTGGAGTGTAAGTTCCTAGTGACATGGTGAAAGGTACAGTTATAATCCACTCCAAGATTTCAAATTTTTTATTTTATTATGGTTCTAACCACTCTTTTATATCTAAATAATTTTCTAAGGGTATCTCATCACCGCCTCAATGATTAGATATTAAGTTAGAGGTTAAAAATATTTATAGTAGGATAATCACATCTCAAGTATATAACTCCTCTCTGAAATAAGGTTATGCGAATGTTCTTCTTACAAATCTTTTTTTCTTATTCTATTTAAATTTAATGTAATTTTGGGTATGGATTGGATCTATAAACATAGATACCATATCAATTTTTGAGTAAGTGAATTTACATTCAATATTCTAAATCAACCTTCAATAATCTATTAGTGCAGGGATGAAACTTAAAACCCAATATAAATTACATCCATCATATGGGTTTTTTCTACTTATTCACAAGGGATACTTATCTCAAATGTTTTGGGAAAAACTCAACATTAAAAATGTGCCTATTTTTTAGGAATATGCTGATGTATTTCCTATGAAATTTCTAAGTCTTACCCCAAATAATGAAGTTTAGTTTTCAATATAACTCATATATTGTGATAAACCTATTTAAAATACTCCATATATAATAGTCTTGATTGAGTTGTGGGAATTAAAGAAGAAAATTCAAGAGAATCTAGATAAGGGATTCATTAGGACTAGTGATTCACCATGGGGTTCACCTATTATTTTTGTTAAGAAGAAAGATAGGTCAATGCATCTTTTCATTGATTATCAGGAACTTAACAAAATCACTATTAAGAAAAGTATCCACTAACCTGTATTAATGATCTGATTGATCAATTACAAGGAGATATATATATTTCCAATATTGATATTTGTTTCTTATATCATCAGCTAGGGATCAAGAATGAGGATATACCCAAGATAGACTTATGTATGAGGTATGGTCATTATGAATTTATAGTAATGATATGTGGACTTACCAATGCTTATAATATATTCATGGATTTAATGAATATATTCTTTAGATATTACCTTGATAAACTTGTGGTATTCCTTATAAATGATATTTTTATACATTAAAATAGAAAGGAATAGAATGAAAAACATTTTAAAATTGTTATGAAGATCCTGAAGAAGGAGAAGTTATATGATAAATTTACCAAGTGTAAATTCTCGCTTCAAAAAGTATCATTATTATGTCATATAATCCTAAGTGAGGGTATATTAGTGGATCATTCAAAGATGAGAGTTATTATGCAATAGATTAGACCCACCATGGTAACTAAAATATATTGTTTTCTTGGGTTGGATGGATACTAATAAAGCTTTGTGAGAGTTTTATCATGACTATCTAATCCACTCAACAAGTTTACTTATAAAAGGTTTAAGTTCTTATGGACATATAAATGTGAAGAGAATTTCAAATAACTGAAGAGAAGGTTAGTCAGTGAACATGTTCTTAAACTAACCTATAATAAAGAAGGGTTTGTGATCTATAGAGATTCATAAAATATGGGACTGGGATGTGTCCACATGAATAACGATATGGTAATATCATAGTACTATCACCAATTAAAAATTATTGAGATAAATTACACGAATCATGATTTGGGGTTGGTAGTGGACATTTTTATCATTGAAGATATAGAGGCATTATCTGTATGGTGAAATGTATGATATATATACTGATAAATAATATTGAAGTATAAATTTATTTATAAAAATTTGAATATTCACTATATAAGATAGATGTATTTGATTAAATATTATGACTAATCAATGAACTACCACCCTAGGAAGGTAATAAAGGTGGTTGATGATCTGAATCAGAAATAACATTCTAGTTTTTCCATGATAAGGATGAAAAAAGATACAATATTTGTTGATTTGTAGAATATGGATCTTAAAATAATGAGGAAATGGGAAAAATATTATCTTCCTTAGATGAATAGTCAACCACATATCCACAAGAGTATTAAGAAGGCATAAAAGGAAGATGTGGAATTACAGAAGAAGGTGAGGAATGTTCTTGAGTTCAACCATGATCATGATGGAATTATAAGGTTAAATAATTAAGTATGTTTCCCATTATTACCAGATTTGAAGGAGGAGATATTGGATGAAGCTCATAGTTCATCATTATCTATTCATCATGGATGTACCAAGATTTATAGATTTATAAAATATTATTTATGGTAGGATAATATGAAAAGGGATGTTATATAGTATGCTTCTTAGTTCCTAGCTCTTGTAAATTTAAGCATAATAGATTGGATTCTTAGGGGATGTTATAACCATTACCCATACTATAATGGAAATGGAAAAACATCACCATGGATTTTGTACTTAGACTCCCCAAAATTTCAAAATTCTATAATGCTATTTGGGTTGTAGTCAATTTACATATGAAGTGATCATACTTCATTACTAATAGAAAATATTTATTTCTTGATCATATTTCTAGAATACACATTAAGTAATTGGAAAGGTTTCATGGTGTACCATATTCTATTATAGATGATCGGGATCTGAGGTTTACCTTGAAGTTATGGTGAATTATTCAGCAATATGTGGATACATAGTTGATTTTTAACACCTCTTTTCATCATTATATAGATTTATAATTTGAGAGGAATCTATAAACTCTTGAAGAAATTTTGAGATATTTCTCTATGAATTCCAATGGTGGTTGGGATCAATACCTTCATTTAGTAAACTTTTCTTACAATAATAGCTTTCAATTGAGTATTTAGATGGATCCTTATGAATCCCTCTATGTAAAGAAGTTTAGAACTCCGATGTTTGGAATGAATTTATACATAGTAATATATTGGGAAAAAATATATCTAAATAAATATAAGATAATGTTAGATCCATTAAATAACACAAAAGTTCATCTTAGAGTCAACAAAAAGGTTATGTTGACAATCATTGGCGAGATCTAGAGTTTGATGTTAGTGAGAAGGTATATCAATGATTTTTTCTATATAATTTAGTAATGACATTTATAAATAATGGAAATAAAAGACCTAGGTATATGGGTCCATATATATTCTTGATCATGTTGAGAAAATAGATTATTGATTGGCACTTCTATTAAATCTTTCTCAGATGTGTTCCATGTATCTATCCTAAGTAAGTACATAACTGATCCTTCATATGTACTAAATCCAGATGTCATATGACCATAAAAACATCTATTTTATGGGGAATAATCAGTGGTGATTATTTATTATTGAGATAAAATACTATGAAATAAGACCTCTCACCTGATAAAGATTTTTGGAAAAACCATTAATTTGAGGAAAATATATAGGAACTATAGGATGTTAAGAGGCAGAAGTATTCCTAGTTTTTTATATTTAAGTTATATAATTTTTAAGTATAAATTTATTTTATGGGTGTTATAATTTATCACCCTAATATTTTAGGACATATTTCACTTCCAATATATTTAATTCCTTCGATAGCTTGTGATACATGCAACCTTGAGTCTAAATAAACTATAATATAGTATAACATTATATCCTAGAGGTTAAATTGGAAGTATGAATATAAATATACTCACACAAACACACACACACACACATATATAATTCTTACATAATTTAAATATATTGATAAATAAGGACTCAATTTTTTAAAGTCATTATATGCTTTAAAAATACATTTTCCCTCAAAATGGTTTTTACTTATTTTTTGATAAAATAAAATAAATAATTTCTGTCACTACTAAAAAATTTATTTTAAAAATTGAACTTTATTTTTGAAATTATATTCTCAAAATTATATTTGAGTAAATTTTTGTGAATTTTTTAAATGTATTGATTTATCAATGAATAATGAAAAATACTGATTTTTATTTAAAGCTATGTTTTCATTAAAAAATTTACAAGGTTAAATTTCATTTTAGAATTGTTTTAAAAGTAAAAAAAATAAATTTATATTATTAATAATATATTTGGGTCATTATAATAAATTTTATGTTTTATTTTGGTATAAAAACCTTTTGTACTAATTTTTTTTGGAAACCCGATTTTCATCGTGTTTTGTGGGTTTAATTTTAAATTAAATTCCAAAAATTATATGAATTTAATTTTATAAAATAGATTACATATTTTTAATTAGAATTTAATATTTTTAATCAAGATAATTTCATTTTTGGTCATAATTAATTGTAAAAATAGTAAAAATATATCATTGTGGTTAATGCTAAAATAGGTATACCAGAGGGGGGGGGGGTTAATAAAAAAAATATAAGGGCTAAAATAACATAAAAACTCTATTAAACAAAATTGGTTTGTTTTTATTATAAATTAACTTTATCAAATTTTAATATGAGTCATTTTGGAGCCATTTTTCCATGATAGTGACTTAATAATATTTTAAAACTTTGAAAAATTACATGTGCGCCACTCACATCAATTATAAAATGGAACCTCCTACCGTCAATTCATCAAATTTTTGTAAGAAATTTATCTTGAAAAAAACCAAAAAAAATATCCCCCCAAAATACTTGGACACATTTTAGAGTTTTTGTTATTCCAAAATACCAACCTAGGGTCCTTAAGAGGATATCTAAAGGAGTTCTTTTGAAGAAGAGGTAATCGTCTTAACCGATCCCTTTATTTTAATAATTAGTTTACCTAATATAAATATATTTTATTTATCATTAAATAATAAATTTATTATAATAAATATAATTAATTTTTTATTACTATTAAACCACCATTATCCACCCTCTTTTCCATCAAATGGGAAGTGAAATTATCGTTCATGCGTACGTGTGGACTACCACCCCCACGTAGCGATACAATTTATTTTCCAACAAAATATTTTATAGATGGTTATTATGATGAATTTAATGTTTATATATAATATTTATGACATATTTACACTTCTATAATTAAAATATCATATATAACTTCTTACATTACAATCCACTGGAAAACAAAATCACCGCTCGTGCGTACATGTGGACTACTACCAACACAAGAGATGTGATTCATTTTTCATTTATGATTGATGTTTATGGTAATAAGGATATATTTAATAAATATTTATGATGTATATGATATAATAATGATTCTATAATGGTTAATTATTATTTTTATTTCTTTATTTCTATTCATAAAAAAAGTGTAAACAGCTTTCATGTGTACGTACAACCAACCATTTCCTTGAACAGTGAAATTCTTTTTTCTTTCTCTACCTTTTATAGATGATTATAAATATACCTATAATGAAGATATATGATGTTTATATCATTATTAAAATTATTTATATTATGTAACCATGATAAATTTACAAGAACCAAAACTACCAAACTAAAAAATACATGAAAAATGAAACAATTATCACTCAGAACAGTGATTTTAAGAAAGAATTGTTAATACACGAGTGATAAAAGGTTATATGTAAATCATATATAGTTTGATATATATTATTATGGTTCTGGAATATATGTATAATAAATCTATATTTATTATACATGATGGTCCAACACATATGAAGGATGTCAGACTTGAGGTAAGGGTTTATTTCACTATCTCATCATCATTCGAGTTTTATTATGTTTAAGTATCCATTGGGGTAATTATTTTATATTTATATCTTAAACCCAATCTTTTTCATAATCATGTTATTTATAGAAATTAAAAGTTATCCTTTCATTTTCCTCTATTTAAGTGTGACGTCTTAATATATTAAAAGAGAAACATCATCTTTGATAGTGTATATGATATGCAACACCAAATTTAGGATATAATATAACACATCAAGACATTATGATATATTTATTTTTAAATAAATAAAATATCTTTGATATATTATGATGCACACAGTGGAAGGTTTAAGAAAATGAGGCACTCTATTAAAATATTATTATTAACACATGACCATTATAACCTAGATGTTAAGTTGGAGGGTATGAATAAGACTAAATTAATTATGAAAATTATATGGTTTAGAAATTTATAAAAAAAATTCAATGGTTATATATTGATTAAAAATAAAATAAAAACCATTTCAATGAAAAATATATTTTTTGAAAAACTATATTTTTCTAAAAGGAGGTTTAGTCATGCTTTGCGCACATAATTTAAAATTAATTATTTACCACTTATAGGAAATTTATTTGAAAAAATAAACCAATATTTTGAAATCTACATGAAAAAATTATCTTCGGTAGAGTTTTTGGAATTTTTCTGAAAATATAAATTTTTGGATAAATAGTGAAAAATACTGATTTTTGTTGAAAACAACCTTTTCGTTTAAAATTTTTACGAGGTTGAATTATATTTTAAATTTTATTTAAAGTAAAATTTATTCCATTTTATTAATATTAATATATATTAGGTCATTGGAATCAATTTCATATTTAATTATGATATAAAAACTTTTTAAACTTTTGAAAGTTTTTCTTTGGAAAATCTATTTTTCGACACGTCTATAGGTTTAATTATATTTAAGACATTATTATACTTCTGAAATTATTATATCAAATATTCTATCTCACTTTCCATTTCATTAGGTATATGATAACATTTCTCATGTGTACTCATACAACCGCCTCGCAAAGTGATTTGATTCATTTTTTTCTTATGCTTTACATGGAATGTAGTAAGGTTAAATTGATGAAAATATATATGATATTTACGAGATAACCATAATTATTGAAATATAATATCATATAAAACTTCTTACCTTAAAATCCATTTGAAAATAATAACATTATTTGTGTGTACGTGTGGACTACCACCTTTACGTAGCGATGTGAAATGTTTTTCATTTCATTTTTATATGGATGGTAATAAGGATGTATTTGATTAATATAAATTATATATATGAGATAATAATTAATATTTAAATGTAAATTAATATTTATTTTCATTTCATTCCATCCATTAATAAAAAATAGAAACAATTTTCTTGCATACATATGACATATCATCTCCATGAATCATGTAATCCTTTTTTATTGCTAAATTTAATAGATAAATATCTCTCTATATATAATGAATATATATTAAATTTATATAATTTTTAAAATTATGGATAGGATTGAACCATAATCAAAGTTAATGAAACAAAAATTATTAATCAAAACATTCATGAAAAACAAAGCTCTTATTACCCGAAATAGTAATTTTAACTAAGAATTGATAATGAACAGGCGATAAAAGACCATAAGTAAATAATATATCCTATGAGATATATTATTATAGTTTTTAAATATATTTATTATATAGTTGGCCTAGGAACATATGATGGAATTCAAAACTAAGGTAAGGGTTTCTTGTCTCCCTTTTACTTTCACGAGGCATATGACATATTCACCAATTATTACTTTGTATAGTGTATATACTACCCATTTTGATATTTTATATTATTAATAAATCTATATTCATTGTATTTGATTTTTTATTTTATGTTTTTCATTTCATGGGGCTTATGATTCATATGTTACCAAAATGGTAAAGGTGTATTTTACAATTTCATCATTATTCAGGATTGTTTATGTTTAAGTCTCTCTTGGGGGGATTATTTAATATTTCATAAACTCATTATATATTTTTTATCCTCAGGTTATTGATGAAATTTTTTAATTAATATTACCATTTCCCCTCTCCTTGGTATTTAAAATTATTCAAAAATATTTTTAAGAAAATTCAACTTTATTTCTCTCTTCGGTCAAAAATCCTTTTTTCCAATACCATGTTTTCTAAAAATGTTTTAAATTTTTTTACTAATTTTTTTTAAAATGATTTATTAAATAAAATTTTACCCATTTTTGAATTTCTAAAAAATGTTTGGAAAGGAATATTCATGTCATTTTTCAAACAAGTTCTGTTTGTATTTTACTGAAAATGTGAAAGAAATATTTGTATTAACATGTATGACCTGTATAGAATTTCCATAATCATGAACACTTAATGTATCAAAGATTAATTTATAAGTTTCAAAGTTTTTTTAAAAAGAAAATTATTTTAAAATTTTTTTGTGAACTTTTAGTTTGAAATTTTTTTTCAAAGTAAAATTGTTATTTTCGTCACGAATTTTTTCAATGACATTTTTATGGTACTTTTATCCATAATCTACATCAACTATTTTTTTAATTATGATCCAATAGGGATATGTTTTATTAATACCATAATTATTATTTATCTGGATGATTTATAATTTGTTGATTGGGATTTACTATTTTGATACCATTCTCCATATGCTCTGAATGATGTATGATTATGTTTATTGATTGGGAAAGTATTAACATTTAGTATTCTAGTATTTCAATATGAATTTTTATATTGATTATATTTAACACCTTTTATATGGGGGATTCATTTTAATTAGTATGTTATGGGTAGGGCCTGCTATAGACTTTCGATGCATTTGTAGGTCTCATGAGATAATCTAGCTTGTGTTTTTGTTTGAGGCCTTACGCATTTATATAATATGTTGTGGAACAAGACCTCGATGGTATGGTTATGATGTCCAACATTATCCATACCCTCATTATGAGATTAGTCATGTATGTCCATGTGATTATTCAATTAGTTAGAATATCCATGGGATATTTTAAAGATCATGTGATTATGTATATGGAATTATTTGATCATTATTTATTCCTAGAATATTATTCCCAATTTATTGATTAAATGAAATATTTTTTTTTATGTTTTTTAACTTTCCCTATTTCTTATAATTTATTTATTAATAGATTCATCTTTACTCAGACCCTTACTGAGCATTTGAGTAGGCCCCTTTCTTATGTTTCTTTTCCAAGAATTACAAGATGTGTTTTTTTGATGGATATGTAGGGATATGTTATGGGGAAACACGGAATTATCCAAGAAAAAACTTTGAGTATTATATGTTTTCAATTTAAATGTTAATTTAATGTTTGTATCTATTTTTCCAAGACTACTTAACTATTTGGTCCTTATGGATGCGATTCCTTGTATCTTATGCCTATTTAATAAAGTAACCACCAATACCAGGCTTTTAGGGTTGAAGTATTTATAGTTGGTATTAGAGGATGTTTAGTAGATACCTTAGGAAATAGATTTAGGAAATGATAGATTATAGAACATAATAATAAGATTTAATTTGAGGATAAGTATAAAACAATTTCATAATGTTTTGGCGAGGAAGAGATAATGTGGGTTTTCCTAGAAATAAATCCTAGTTTGGATTGTACTAGTGGATGTAGTTCTAGAATAGATGTAACTAGGGATAATAACCCTAAAAAAGGCATGATAGTCTTAACTCAAGCATTACCTAGTACATAAAAATAGGCCTTACTACGCACCTAGTTTGAAACTTTTAGGGATATGTTTGTATTAATTAAAATTTTCTTTACAAACCATTATGAAGGGTTTGAAAATATTATTATGATTTGAGAAAATTATGAAAAAACCATGGTTATGACTATGAGATTATCCATGAATAAATGTTTCAATTTATGTTAAGTGTTTCACTAGTTTAGATATTATACATTATATTTCAAAATGTTATGATATAATATATCATATGTGATTGTTTAAAAATGGGGCCTAGAAGAAGGAATGAAAACAGTATCATTTCACAAACCCCATGTAGGGATTTCCCTCTTTGGAAAGATAATGAAGTTGGAGATGGAAATGTGGTTGGAAATAATCAAATTCTAACCATATTGGGGAAGTTGACTCAGGTTATAGGTAATATCCTTTCCTATATGGAACAATCTACTGATCCTCCATGTAGTGTAACAATGCTAGACCACTTTATGCATCAACAACCTCCATCATTCAATGGGACTAAAAATACATTTGTAGTTGAGTAATGGATAAGTTTCTTAGAGAAGATATTTCTAAATTTAGGAAGCAATAAATGGTAAAATCATTTCATGGAAGTTTATCATATATAAGGAGATGAGGATCAATGGTGTTTATAAATTCAAAACACTAAGGATGAAGGAGAAATATCAATCATAGAATTGAAGTATTTTAAGTTACTCTTATATGAAAATTATTTTTCTCATGAGTAATGAGAAAATATAGAGAGAAAATTATTAAGTCTATGAAAAAAGGAATATGAAAATATTTATAAGTATGAAGCCAACTTTACATGGTTATCAAGGAAATACATTGACTACATAGGTATTCCAAAGAGAAATATTGAAAGTTTATTTGATTGTATTAAGAAAATTACTAAAAGGGAACTACTCTCCCACAATTTCTTATCATATGAGAACATAGTATCACATGGTATAAATAAAGAGAAATAATTATCTAATTATTATGGATTCTAAAGGAAGTAAGAGAAGAAGAGGATGAAGAAAAAGTAAGATTAATGGAAGATTGTAAAGAAGTATTTCCCCGATGTGATATTTGCAGAAAGAAACACTCTGGTACTTACTTCAAGGGATTAAGAGTTTTCTAAAAGTGTGGAGTGAATGACCACCATGCTCATGATTTAAAGATCAAGAATGAATCCACCAATGTTCAACGCTTCAATTGTGAGGAGATGAGGCACTATATAAATGAATTCCCCAAGAGTTATGGGAATATACCAAAAAATAAGCTAAGGGATCCATGTCAATATTATGGTATTATTATAGATGAAGTGGAATGATTAATGTACTTGCATTTTTATTCAATAATTATGTTATAAGAGTATTTTATAAAAGATATTCAGGTTATAAGAATTATAAAATATATAATAATTTATTCCATTACTTTTTTATTTTAAGGATTTGAGAAAATATGTTGAATGGAACTGGTGACCAAGAAAATTTATTTAGTTATAAGTTTAACTTATTAGAAAACACACTATTGAGTAAGGATAACACTTAATATATGACTGATGTTGAGATAATAATGATAAAGAGGTTTTATGAATGCATTAGTAACCTTTAAGGGTTATCTTACCTTTTACGTTGAGGTAATTATGTGTTATTAAAATTTATTAACATTATAGTAATTATATTAATAATGTTTTGGAAAAAGGAAAACCCACATACTGCGTGACAATCCATCACATCTGAAAAGTCCATTGTGCTTGATATCATAATCGAAGGGTGAAAAGGGTGTTGCGCCTTCCACTGGCCTATGTGAAGTTCTTATAAATATGTCATTATTTTTACTTAAAATGATTTGACAGATAAATATTAATGTTGATCTAGTTGTGTTACTATTGAGGTTTATATATTAATTTATTATATTGGACAACTTGTTCTAACCATTTTAGTTTTGGTAAATATCTAGAGATAAAAGGAATTCCTTCTCATTCCTTTATGGATATAATGATCCATTAAAAGTTAATTTTAGTGATTTAAGTATAAAAAAGTGATTTTTGGATATTCATTTCTTAGAGTAAGAGATGAAGTAAAAATTGATCAAAGCACAAAAAAGGTTGAAATTATGATTATGAAATAGAAATATATCAAGTATGTCTGTTTCTTTATATTCATAGACAATAAAATAATTCCTTAACTTTAGGAAAAGTATCTTGAAACAAAAATTTTATCATTTTATCTTCATATCTATTAAATCAAATGGTATTTTAAATCTTCAAATATTTATAGTTTTAAGGTCCTTAATTTATCATTGATCATTAAAATTCTTATGATTAATGATCTCTATAACTATCAATAATTATTTACACTTTTTTTTCATGTCCGTATATTCACTTCCCACCAATGTTATCATACTTGGAAACCTAGTTATGTGTTATTGTAGATGTCCTTTGTAATTAACATTATATATTATCAAGAGGATGTTTTAATAACCATTTTTATGATGCGTGTTTCCAAAAAAGGTATTTTCTAATGTCAAAACCATAACTTCCAAGATCAAGATTAAATTGTCAGGATTCAATTTATTTAAGGGGTGTAAAATTTAGTGCTATGAGATTTTAAAAGAGAAACATGATCTTTGATAGCATATATGGAATGAAAAAACAAACTTATAAAAGAATTTAACACATCAAGACTTTATGATATATTTATTTTTAAATAAATTCAATCTTTTCAAAAGGTTACGATGCACACAACTTCAAGTTTAAAGGAAACATGATACTCTCTTAAATTATTATTATTTAAACATGACCTTTATAACCTAGCCATTAAGTTATTAGGTTTGAATATGACAAAAAAAATTATGAAAATTATATGTTTTAAACATTTATAAAATAAATTCAATGGTTATATATTGATTAAAAATTAAATAAGGATCATTTGAAATAAAAATAAATATTTTCTAAAAAAATGTATTTTTCTAAAAGGTGATTTTTTGCACTTCGCACACATAATTTATAATTAATTATTTACCAATTTTATAAAATTTATTTTAAAAAATAAACTTAATTTTTTAAATCTACATTTCAAAAAAATATTTGAGTGACGTTTTGGTATTTTTCTGAAAATATTATTACTTTTTATGAATAGTGAAAAATTATAATTTTTATTGAAAACTACTAATTAGTTTAAATTATTTGAAAGGTTAAATTATATTTTAAGTTTGGTTTAATGTAACTTAAGTTCAATTATATTACTATTTTACTAATTTTTATCATTTTAATAAATTTCATATTGAGTTGTGAGAAAAAACTTTTTAATCTATTAAATTTTTTTCTTTGGAAAAACCATTTTTTCGACGCGTATATGGGTTTAATTTTAAGTTGAAATATTCCAATTATATGAAATGAATATAGAAAATTATATTCTGTATTTATAATGATCCTAATTTATATTTTATAGTAATTTTCACTAAATTTTTTACCATAACGAATATTAAAAGTAGTAAAAATTAATTACCACGGTTAAGGTAAAAATGGGTTTACCGGGGGTTAAACTAAGAAGATAAAGGTTAAAAAGGAACTAAATCTTTTTCAAAACCCATTTTATGGAAATATTTATACCTTATAAACTAAAAGGGTCAATAATGATCCATTTATGAGGCTTTTTATATGATAAAAATATGGGTATCACTTTATCTTTTCAAACATTCCATGTGCATCCTCTCCATTACTTATAAATGGACACCCCATTTCCACCCCACTTCATAGTTAAAAAGACTTTTTTTGGACTATAAATACCCAAATACATTCCATAATTACCTAAAAACAACCTAGAGTCATTATTTTTATTATTATTCTCTCTTATGAAGGCTTTAGTTATAAACCTAAAGAGCCTCTTTGAAGATGAAGTAAAATTCATAAACATTAGTATAAGTTTTATTAAATTTTCAAACTCCTTAAAATTATCTTAAACTATTATAATATAATAAAAAATACCCTATATATTGATATGTTTTTATTTTAATTTTATACCCCATATCGATATTCACTTCCATCAAATGGGAAATGAAACTGTTGATCGTGCATACAACAGACTACTACCTCGCGAACCGATGTATTTTTTTTCCATAAACACCATTAAAGTATGGATATAATGATGGATTCAAAATATTTATATGAAATTTATGACATTATTATATTTCTTTAATTATTATATCACATATTCCTTCTCACTTTCCATTCCATGGTGGATATAATAGTGTTGCTCATGTGTACGGCGGACTACCGCTTTTCGAAGCGATGTGATTTGATTTTCTCTTTTGCTTTAAATAGAAGGTATTAAGGTTAAAAATTATGAATATATGTGATATTTATGACCAAAAAATACTTATATAAATATAATATCACATATAAATTCTTAACTTCTTATCTGTTAGAAAACAATAACATCCCTTGTGTGTACGTGTGGACTACCACCTCTACGCAGCGATGTGAAATGTATTTTATTTTATTTTTACATGGATGGTAATAAGGATGTATTTGATTAATATAAATTATGCATATGAAATAATTATGAATATATAAATTTTAATTAATATTTATTTTACTTTCTTTCCATTCGTTAAGAAAAAATGGAAACAATGTTCATGCGTACGTATGACTTACTGTCTCCATGAATGGTGTAATCCATTTTCCATCACTAAATTTTATAGATTAATATAAATATATATAACAAATATATATTAAATTTATATCATTTTTAAAATTTTGTATATTATTTAACCATGATCAAAGTAAAAGGACCAAAAATACTGAATCAAAATATACATGAAAAAAGTTGGTATTACCTGAAACATTGATTTTAACAAAGAATTTTTAATTAAAAGGTGATAAAATAGAATAATTAAATAATATATGGTATGAGATATATTATTATTGTTCTATAATAGATTTATAATAAATAAATATTTATTATATATGATTTCTGTACACATATAAAGGAAGTCAAAGCTGAGGTAAGGGTTTCAGATCGGTAGGTCTCAGGAGACAACATAGCTTGGGTTTTTGGCCGATGTCTTACCCATTTATGTAATATTTCTTGGCATACAACCTTGAAAATATGGTTACGACTTCCATCATTATTCATTCCCTCGTTATGAGATTAGTCATCAATGTCCATGTGATAATTTTATTATTTTAATATCAATGGAAAAGTTTCAAGCTCTTGTGATTACATATATGGAATTATTTGATCATTATTTATTCCCTACAAATTATTCTTATGTTATTGATTAAATGAAACATGTTTCATTTATTTACCTTTCCACTTGTATTATGCTTTATTTATTCATAGATTCCACTATACTCATACCTTTTCTAGTAATTTCGGCTCACTAATTTCTAATTTCTCCTTCCCTATGATGCCAATAAGTATTTTATGATTGATATGTAGGGATATGTTAAGAGGAAATATGGAATTCTCAATGAAAACACTTTTTTTTTATATTTTTTATTTTGAATTGTAATGTGAATTTAAAGTATGTATCTAGTTTATCATGACTTCTAAACTATTTAGTCCATTAAGATTTGATTCCTTTAATATTATTCCAATATAATAATGTAACCATCGATTCTAGGATACTAGGGTCGAGTTCATTATATTAAGTACTCCAGATACCAAAATAATGTTTTAAGGATGAACGACTTTGTTTTTCTTCTTGGTCAAGAATATTTTTCTTCCATGTCCATATTTTCCTTAAAATGTTTTGAATAATGTGTTTACTATTATAAAATTATTATTTAAATAATTCTTCCCATGTTTGAATTTTTAGAAAATAGTTTAAAAGGAATATTCTTATTGTTTTTTAAAAGTGGTACTTTTTACTTTTTACAAAAAATGTGAAATAAATATTTTTTAACGTATGAAACATGAATATAATTTCCCACCATCTTAACCACCCAATAATTTTAATCTCCCCTTAAAATTTTAAAACATTCCTTTATAATAAAAATTTTTCCATTAATGTTTGGTAAATTTTATGATTTTAAATGAGTAATTTTAAAGTGAAAAGTGTATTTTTCTCAGGAAATTTTCTAATGATTATTTTAAAGTATTTTATTCTATATAAAATTAATTTATTGAATCTTATGATTTAAAGAGTATATAATATAATGATACCATACACCATATTTCAATGTCTAGATTACGATCAGTTTGAATATAAAATGTATTATAATTCTATATTCATGTTCTTATAATATGGGAAATTATAAATTTTTAAGGAATGTTGATTAATCTGTATTTTTTATTCATATGATGAATGAATTGGACTTATTAAGTAATGGGTGGGGCCTAGAATTATACATCCCCTTTATAAATGATTAGTTATCATTAGATAAAATAGGTTGGGCATTTGGCCAAGGAATTACCCATTTATGTAGATGTCTTGGTATTAGGCCTCAATGAAATGTTTAAGATGTATGAAGTTATGTATTACACCATTATGAAATTGGTTATTGATTCCATTGTGATTATTTGAATAGTTATAATATTTATAGATAAATTTCAATCTCATTTGATTATTTATATTGTATTATTAGATCATCATTTATTCCTTCCACATTATTCATGCCTTATTTATTCCAAATTAGCTTCCATTGTGTGCATACCCTTGTTGAGAATCCAAGATGGCCCATTTCTTAAGTTTTATTTCCCTAGGAAACAAATAAGTGTATTATAATTTATATGAAAGGTTATTATCTAAAGAATAATAATGTTATCAAAGAAAATACATTGTTGTATTTTATGTTTTCAAATGTAATTCAATATTTATATATGTATCTAGTTTTCTAATGAAACTAAAATAATTAGTCCTTTGAGATGTGATCACTTTTATATAGTACCAATTTAATAAGGTGACCACTGAGTCTAGGATACTAGGGTGATGGTCTTTACAAAAACCCCATTAATAATAATTGAATGAGGGTTCAATAACAAGAATGGATAATCAAGTAAAATTCAAAATATTCATTCAATGATCATATCATGTCAATAATCAATTAATAAAAAATTCAAGATTAGTTGAATATAATCAATTCATGTGAAATAATTCTCTTCATTAACATAATGAAATAATTTATTGAGTTTTAACTACTTAGTTTGTAATTCAATTTCTTATCCTTGTTTGTACAAAGAGGAATTATTTAAGAAAATTCAATTATAAATAATAATTGAATAATTAGGTAGAATAAAAATGAAAAATACCCTACCTCATTAGAATTTATCCATTACTTTATAATCATTCCTTGGACATTATTCATTATTAAAACCAACACTATGAATAACACCAAGAATGTATAGAACTTGTTCTATGTTCTACAAGGAGAGAGAGAGATATGAAGATATATGGATTCCTATAAGTTTCCTTCCACCAATGGAAAAAAGGATTGGAAGGGAGAGTTTCTTTTTAATTTCTTATAGAGGATGAATAATGTATTTAGTAGAGAAAATATTCCTCCTTATAACTAACCAATAATTATCCCATATTAAATTAATGCCTAAAACCTTTTAACTAAATCTCTGATTTTTTATCATACAACTATATAAATATATAAATCATCCCAAATATCATCAAAAATTACATTTCATTTCCATGTGACACACCGTTTCCATATCACTATGACATGAAATGGCCCCATCGGGAAAAAAAATATTTTTATTTTCATTAATTCTCACAAATTATTGGTTCCTGGGATTGATGAATTTCCATAAAAATTATAGTTTTTTAGGGAAAACCCTCATTCTTGATATAACTGAGGTTTTATAATTTAGATTTAAAACCCTATTTAATATTTATTATCTTTTCATGTATGTGGCCAAAAAATATTTTAATATATTATTTGTTTGGAAGTCCACAATCCTAAAATTATATGAACCAAAATGACGAAAACATAAAAAAATATTCTTAAAAATTTCTAAATGAATTATTATAATAGTTTAGTCCACTGCATATTAAATGATCCTAGTTCAAACCAGGTATAGTTTGGTAAATCCTTGAATAACTTCTCCTCTATGGGTGGTCCCATCACCCGTGAAACGCTTTTTTCTCATACTACTATAGCTCAAGTGTATCCTAGAAAACTAGAACCTAAATTATCTTGTGTCACATCAACCCCTCACCTATGACTTGAATTAGAGTAATGAGTTCAAAATAATCCATTACAACCTCACAACTTATCACCATGTTAGATTAGGTGATAAACCCTCTAACTAAGATATAACCCCAACCATATGATTTCGTTCCATGTTTATACTATAAAATGAAAAGGCACTATTTCCTAGGGTAGTTTTTTTCATGTATTATAGAAATATAATCTATTGGAATCCATAAAATTTGTTGTTATCCCCCTTTTGGAACATTATTGTATTTATGATCCGATGGAGGTAACACTATTTTGGTGGCCATATCCTCTCCACATTCTCCTTTTTAGTATTATGAATGATCTGATCAGTAAATCTCTATAAGTGGATTGAAGGATGGGATTTAATAAAATATTAATCATCCCTCTGTGAGGTATATGTAAATTATCCACAAAGTATTTCATTATGATGTTGTGATCATCACCAAACATATGGAAGGTGATAGTTCATTATTTTATATCGGGTTCCTTCGTCTCCTCCTTAATCTCATCACCCAAAAAATTATCTCATGGTGATTATAGGATGATTAAAAATCCATTATCAGTGTTATATATAATGAACCCCTGAAGATTCATATAAAAATTTCAATTAAAACTAGACGTGATAGTTTTAAAGTAGGAAAAGATACCTAAGGATTAACATTGTATTGGATAAGTCCAATTAATACTGATGAACATATATTGGTATCCATAGGCCTAAGACTACATTAATTAATTAATAGGTTTTTTAAGGAATATAATCATAGACAGTATATTGTTACACTATAAGGTAAATCTAGGCCACCGTTCCCTCTTAAATTAAAAAATAGAAGTCATTATTTCATCTATAACACCACACAGTTAGTGTTTTAGTATGAAAAAGAATGAGTATCAATATATTCATAAATATTTCATTTCTAAATTCTAGTTTGATAGAAAGATCAATTAGGTAAAGTAAGAATTTAATCAATTTATGTTTAAAACCAGTACTTCACTTGAAATAATTTTCAACTTTATACATAATATAGTGAATACCATTGGCTGTGAGTCCTAGGACATCACTATGTATGAGAAATATTAATTATTTATATAACATAGTTAATACTGGTACAATGGTGAGTAGGGGTCGATCCAAAGGGAAGAAGTTACATAGAAGGTGTGTTTATTATAACTAAATAAAGAAAAAAATAGAGACAAGAAACAGAGGGTGTAGAGTTGGTATAGTGGTGGTGAAGAGGACAATGAAATGAAAATCAGGGTATAGAGACAACCAAAAGGTTCAAGAACAAAGGGAAAGGAAGAGTAAACAAGGAAAAAAAATTTAAGGGATGGATTAGGGGAAGTTGGTTGGATAACTAGATTATTTTGAACGGTGTTTCTCTTTATTTTATTTTCTCTCACTCAAGGATAGTCACTGCAAGACCAGGTAAAGAGGATGGCCAACTCTCTTGAGTATCCAATCTATAGGTGAAAGGAGCCTTCAAATTCTCAGCTAAATATCTCTTTACCCACTCACTAAGGTAACCTGGTGACCCACTGATGGTAGGGGTTTTATTAGTGTTTCCTTATTCAATTGATTTCTTATTTTTCTTAAAAATGTACCATAGTGGCACACCCTAGGGTTGATCTCAAGGAGTCCTCTTACACGTACTATATTTTCTATTGTCACTTTTTAATTTAACTAATATAAAAATAGATTATATAATATATATGAGGGTGACTTGAAATGAACTAAACTATGAAATTAATAATGAAATAATAAATCTATAATACAAATTAGAAATCCAAAGCAAACCAAACTGAGAAAAAAAATATGAGAAGGCAGCGGTGGAAAATTGTTGATCTTTAGACACTCCCTTTATCATTGTTTACAAATGTATTTTAGTGAAATTATCTAGTTTATACCTCAATAACTTGATGTATACACCTATTTTGACCAAAAAAAAATATTTATACCTCAAACATTGGTTTTTATCTACTTACGAATGTGATCTAGTTGCCCAAAGACCTTTGAGAAATCGAAACTAGTTGATCCTATTGTGCTCATTGGGGAGACTTAGTCCAATAAAGTTTAAACAACAAGCCAACCATTTTACATTAATAAGTTGATGAAAGATATAGAAAAAATAGAATAAATTGAAAATAGTATGGAAATAGACCTCCTTCATCACGGAAAAAAATACCAAGATAATTTAAAAGAAATGATTATACATTAAAAACCACAAACTCAAAAGGGACAAATACTCAGATATTCCCCGACCACCACCGCTTGGAGTTCAGCCCATCATTGCTTGATTATCGATGGAACTCCTCTTATCCAGAATAAAATCTCTAACTCAGACCCCTCTAGTCTAGGTATCCCCAAAATGGTATTGGGAATGAATGGAATAAGTTGAGAGGGAGGATCTCCCCTCCTTTTATAGGCCATATTTCTGTTCCCTGAAAGTTACACATTTTTTCCCCAATAAATGGATGATTCACGCATTTTATCTTTCATAAATGTTGTTCAAAAATATATTTTCCATTCAAACTCCGCATTTTAGCTTCATTGGACCTGCTTAGAAGGAGTTATGAATTTTTTATTGCATATGACTTTTCCTGGACGAAGGTTCCATGAATCATCCTTCAATTTTTTTCATTAAATGGAAACCATAATGGATTCCAAAATATATTAAATTTAATTTGAGAATTCTTCTTGGAGTAATATTACATCTCCAAGTGACATAAACTAATTTGGAGGTTTTTATACCAAATTTTTCTTCCGTTACAGAGGTGGGGTCCACGCTGTCCGCCTGAAAATAAATTCAACTTCATTGATGTTTTAGGCCTCTATATTCTGGAATAATCCCCTAGTCCAAAAGAAAAATTTAAAGGAAATAAAATAAATATGTCAAAAAAATTTGAATCATAAAATTTGGAAATATATTTTATGATAAATGAACAAAATACCCATGCGATAAAAATATGTTAAAATTTTAGAATTAGGACTTTTTTCATTTAGGATCAAAAAAACAAAAAATCCTAATTATGTAATAACTTCCCATTAAATAACTCTATTTTGGGTTCATAAAAATTGAATTACAGTATAGAATTTGTGAAAATATGAGCTTCATCACCAACCTTGTAATTTATTCTTTTTTAACTAATAAAATTATAGATGATAAGTTATTAAGGTCAACAAAAACTAAAATAGCTCCCACTGAGTTTGGGTAGTTGAAGTTCATAAATACTTGATCAGTGAGAAAAGGGTGGACTCCTACAACTCTTAACACCCGAGTGAGGTAAAAATACCTACCAAATCAACCTCATCCCCCCATTTTCGATTTATCCTACCACCTAAATAAGTATATTTAATTTATTTTAAAAGTACTTTATAACAGAGTAACAAAAGGTATCTATACCATAAAATAATTCCCTCACAAGGGCTTTAAAATAAAAAATATTCTTCTCCATCTTCCTCCTCCTCGTTTTCCATTGGTGATCACATACCTTTACCCCATCCCTTCTCTCCCTCTCAAGTGTCAGGATTCATACCTATTTTTCTCCCCTACTATATATATTTATTCCCACTTCTTGTTTCTAATGAAAACTGACTCCTAATAGTCTTTCACCAACTCTCACCTACCTCCTTGAAACTATTACTGGCCACCTCACGAAAGTTTTAATGGTAAGAGTTCCAACTTTCCAACAAATAGTATTTTCATATTCATGAGAGATATAACCGATTTTTTCATAGAACCATTTGGATCAACATTGGTTATTTTTCTATGTATCTGTTTTCATCGACATATGTGATTTTTCACATATTCAATTTTCACATATCCATTTGGGCTGACGTAACTATTTCTTTATATAGGTGTTTCTTTTTTACATAGACAATTGTTGAAAAAGGAAAATATTTA
The DNA here is from genome assembly GCA_963277665.1 of Viscum album. Classification (NCBI taxonomy): domain Eukaryota; kingdom Viridiplantae; phylum Streptophyta; class Magnoliopsida; order Santalales; family Viscaceae; genus Viscum; species Viscum album. The sequence continues at coordinate 843,519,878 of OY728128.1, forward strand.
TGTATCTATTTCCTTTCATGTGTTTATTTTCCTTTATGTATCCATTTCCCTTTTTTAGCAGTTTCTCTTGATATTGGAATTTCTGACATAGCCAAATAACTTCACATAGCTGATTGGGCCTACATAACTAAATCTCAACATAGGAGTTTACGTTTCATATAGCCGATTGGACCTACACACCTTTTAAAATGTATTCATATATCCTAAGGATCTGTATCCCAAGAATGAAATCTTCTCAATCAGATATACTTTGATAAACTCTGAGATGGATGCCCTCTATAATCATCCCTTTAAGTAAAAACCTATATCCTTTTACAATGAAATCCAATGACAATGGGCAGAGTGGAATCGTCTGGTTACAGGAGATGTGGGATCTTTGGTGGATCAATTCATATTGCAGAGCATTTTAGAAATGTCCTCAATGGAACCCAAATTGTAGCTGATTTTAAATGCAGAGTAAAGTGGTGGTAGAGGCTTCTCCAACATCAATAATTTTAGCTGCTTCATAATTGGCCTCAGAAACATGTATCTGAAAGTCAAGACCAATAAGGAGTGGTAGCATCAGCATCCCTAAGCTGATAATTCTTCTCCGGGGAACTCGAATTCAATATATTTACAAGACATAGCCGACACAAAAACAATCCATATGATAAATCCTAACATAAGTATTTATAAGTTCAAATCTTCTTAGAATTTCATATACATAAATTTCCAACTACTATCTTTTTTTTGTCAAGAAGTAAATTAGTTTATACAATATCCATAGTTAAACTCTAACTATAACAGTGGGGAACATTTTAGCACAAAAAATAGGCATTTTAATTTTAAACTTCAATGAATATAAATTTCCAACATATTTGATACAAAATTGACAATTCTATATTATAATCTCAATAAAAAATTAAATCTCATTGAAATAATCAAAAAAGATGTAACAAATTGTGAAAGAATGGGGCCACATAAAACTCCCCAAAACTAAAAATATTTCACTCCTAGGTAATTTTTTAATTTTTATTGTTCATTAAAAAAGGATTTAGGGTCCCTGAACTCTTAAATTCATTAGGAAGAACAAAATAATCCATTAGAAGAAACAGTCTTGACTTCTATGTGAGTTCATCACACTTCCCAATTTCAATACAAACTAAAACCCTAGTTCCATAATAAAAGACTAGAGAGAAATAAGTGGAATTAAATTTTTAATGAAAGGAAAAAAAACATTAACTCTCACCTAGGTTCCTAAAATCAATATTTCACTTCCCACTTTTTTGATACAACTCAAAATATTTCCTTATAAATTTTCCCCTATTTCATTTGGGTTCAATAGCCCCCCCTCATATCATGAACTCATTTTTAATAAAGGAAATTTATTTAAATTTTTTATATCCATGAATTTGTGTAAAGAACTTTGAAAATAACTTGTTTATTTGTATTTATTTATAGAAACACACTCTATACCCTTATCTTAGGTACTCACTGTGGGATCAAAATTTCCCATCTTACTCCAGATTTAAAAGATTTACAATAATTATTGATTGTTTTAGCTCCCCAAGGTGTTCCTTGTTACCGGGCTAAGTAACTATGTTCAAATTCATGTTCAAGATTTGTAAATTTATAGTTCCAATTGAACAATATTATATCCTATCAATATTCCTTTCCCTAGTTTTCAAATTATATTTCCATAAAATAGAAGAAAACTACAATAAAAAATCACTCAATCCCCACATATTCAAATTCAAGGATATCCTAATAAATAAGTCTAATCATCATCCCCTAGCCTAAAAAATATGAGTTTTTATTGGTCAAACCAAGAGACACCTAAAATTACTATTTAAATAGACAAAAACATGTTGAAAATCTCAAAATCGAAGGTCTTTTGAAAATAATTAGGGCTGTTTAGATGCAACATAATTGAAGTACAATAAAGTACATGACAAATTCCCCTCTCCACCACACTTAATACCAAAACTTTTCCCCAATTTTGAATGTTAAGGTGGGAAATATTGTGATATAACAATTGAGAAATGAAAATAATTGATAGAGGGTTTCATGAGAGATCAAATACATCACCATTTCCACATTTAAAAATTGTTCCAAAAAATAGAATTAGTACTGAGAGTTCATGATCTTCATTTTTATAATGAAAATAAAATAATTTATCAAGTTATTCAAAATGGAGAATAATATAAAATAAAGTAGTAGAATTGTTTTATAAAAATGATGAGATACCCCATCACTTATCTTTCTAAAAAAAAGAAATAAATGGGCAGAATTAAAACTAACACTTTCTTGAAATGAGGCAGTATTCATAGAGATCATCCAAATAAAACTTCCAGCATCCATAAGACAGAGAGTCCTCATAATAAAATTTATAATTTTGTAGAAACTGATAAAAATATATATTAAAATATAGCATAAAAAATGAGAAACAACTAATTGAAAAACAAATAAAAAGAAAAACAAGAAACCATAGGTTGACTCCCATGAAGCATTGATTTTTGAGTCTTCAGTTGAAAAAAATATATTTTATCAACCATAAGGATAGAGGATAACAAGAAAAATATTTTCCTACCATCAAAATATTGATTTACCCTTTGTCCATTTATTGTAAATTTCTGGTTATTAAGTCTAATTATATCCACTGAGGCATTTACCAACACTCTTAAAATTATAAATGGGCCTGACCACTTGTGTCGGAGCTTACCGGGGAAACATTTCAATTTGGAATTAAAAATCAAGACCTTTTGAACAAATTTAAATTTATTATTTTAAATTATAGATTCATGAAAATCTTTGACACTTTCTTTATAGATCCAGGAATTGTCATAATACTCACTTTGAATTTCTTCCATATCACTTAAGTCCAACAATATCCTCTCACCAGAAGATTTGAAATCATAGTTGAGGAGTTTTATAGCCCATAATGATTTATTATAATGATTTATATGAAAATGGAACGTATTAAAAAAAATAATTCTATAAGGATAAATCCTTATGAGAGTTTCATAGGTAGTCATATAGGCCCATAATTCCCCATCCAACTTTAAAGACCAATACTTTATTGAATTACTCACATTTTTCTATAGAATTTGTTTCAACTATATATTCAAGATATATGCCGGACCAATTGAATATAAGTGATAGGTGGTACCCATTATATGAATACAACTAGAATTTTCCATTAATTATTTGAATTTATAGTTCTTAAAATGTAAACCATTATCCGTGATGAAATCTCTCGAGACACCAAATTCGGAGAAGATATTCTTCTAGATGAAATTCAAAACACTACTAGAAAGATTGTTTGGAAGTTAACATGCCTAAAACCATTTTTAGATAGTCTATTGAAACAATGATTTTCTCATTCCCATAAGAATATGGAAATAGAACCATCAAATCTAACCCCTAACCATAAAAAATTTCAACTTAAAAATCTATTTCTCTAGAAACTCTTGTTTTATTTCCATATTTCCTAGCCTTTAACATTTTTAATAGATTATAACTAGACTCATTGCATCATTAAACAACGTAGGTTAGTAAAAAACTAATTGGAGGACCTTTTTGGTAGTCCTCTCTCCCCTGTGGTTTCCACACCATGGACTAGAGTGAAAAATATATAAAATATAAAGAATTACCTCCCTAAGAACACACATCCTGAGTATCCAATTAGCACACCTATGAAAAAACAAGAGATTATCCAAAAAGTATTACTTAATATGAGTATTGAAATTATTCCTTTGATTATGTGAAATTTATTTTAGCATGACACCTACAAACAAAGATATGACAATATTTTCAAACCAAGAAGATTGTTTTATAGATGCAACAAAAAAATTTTCATCAGGAAAAGATTTATTTCATTCTATTGGATCACTGGCTTGAGTTTTGGTTATGGGTAACCTATAAAAATGGTTAGATACCACATTTTTATCGCCTCTCTCATATTTAATGTCTAAATAAAACTCTTAAAACAATAAATTATACCTCATAAGTCTCAGTTTGGATTCATTTTTAGCCAAAAGATATTTTAGAGAAGGATGATTAGTGAATATTATGAATTTTAAACCTATAAGATATTTTCTAAACTTTTTTATGGAAAAAATAATTTAACTAAACTCTTTCTCAGTAATATAATAATTATTCAATGCATTATAAATCAATATATTGGAATAGTAAATCACATGTAACCACTTCTCTTTTATTTTTCCTAAAACTACCCCTACCGCCTAATCAATTTCATCACACATGACTTTGAATGTATGTTTTCAATTAAGGTAAGTTATGTTTGGTGAAGATGTGAGATTTTACTTTAATATATTAAATGATTACTGAAAACTCTCTTAAAAAACAATAGGTATATACTTGACTAACAATAATAAAATTAGTCTAACAATTTTAGAAAATTCTTACATCAATATCTGGTAAAAAACAACATGTCCTAAGAAGTTTATGATATATTTTACATTTTCATGGGGTGAAATTTTTTTAATCCCTTTATTATAGGAATTTTCTACTTAAATTACCATATTAGAACCTTTATGGTCTTATATAATTCATTTTCTAGTCTTTAATTTAAATTTCTCCTAATTTAGGGCTAGTTTGTTCTCCTCAAACCTCTACAATGAAAGTTCTAAATTCTACAGACAACCCTCAAGATCATAAACAATAATAGAGAAGTCATCCGGGAACACTTCAATACTACTCTCAATCATATAAAAAATAAACATCATACACCTCCTAAAGGTGGAATGATCACTACATAGTCCAAAGAGAATATACCTATATTCAAATATATTGAAAGGAGAAGTAAAGGTAGTCTTTTGCTGGTCTTATGGGGTTATGGGGATCTGATTATAACCAGAATAACCATAAAAGACATATAATTTTTTTACAACCAACCTTTCAATAATTTTATATAGGAATGAAATTAGAAAAAGATATTTTATGGTGAAGTAATTAATCTTTCAATAATCAATACATACACTCCACTTTGTATTATTCTGAACTTTCATTTGTTCATTTTTTTCATTGGTTAAAATTGTGAAACTCCCCTTTTTAAGGAAAACGTGCACTTGATTCACCCAAGGGATACCAGAGATGGAAAAAATTATTCCAGCATCTAATAGGTTGATGAATTCTTCTCTAGACACCTCTTTCATGTTTTTATTTAATCTTGTTTGTGATTCCACCTTAGGCTTGTGATCAGGTTCCATTGGTATTTTTTGAATGTAAATAAGATATAATGATTCCCATGACATCTCAATAAACTGGACTATAATAGATTTAAATTTATTTATAAGAAAAATCAGCTTATCCTCTTGACACCCCTTCAGTTTAAAATAAATTATGACCAATAAAGCTAAGTCTTCCTCCAAAAATTCATACTTCACAAGAAACGATAATGGTTTGTGATCTACAGTGGGAAGGACCTGTCTTAAAAGAAGAAACTTAGTTTTGAGGGGTCCAAGGTCCTCATGTTTTCACCTAAAACTTGAAGTGTAAAAAAAATATTCTTTATCACTACTATTTTCAAACACGCATCCTCTAGATGGATTTTCCTCAAGTTAGTAAAAAATACGATCTTTATAACATTATTATAATTGACCTAGTAATTCCCCTTCAAGTTCATTTAGGGGTCCTCATCCTTGGTTGAACTAACCACCATACATGTTTCTATAAATAACTACAGAGTATTGTTGATTTCTTCAAGAATACTTACAAATTATGCTTCATCATCATCTACTAATTCATCAACATTATGAAACTCATCTCTTGGTATGGAATAGTCCTTGGGTGGTTCCTTAGTCTTTTCAAAATCATTAAATTCCTCCCTATAATCTACAAGGTTGAAAATTAGTTTTCCCTTTGAAACATATATGACTACCCCCAGTGGAAAGAAAAGGTCTTATAATAATAATAGGGGATACTTTATTATATTCCAAGTATAAAATAAGAAAATTAGAAGGAAATTTTTTTTTACCCACTCTAATCAGCTAGTTATTTACCCTTCCAACTTGGTGGGTAATATATAAATCCACAAGCTGCTAAAAAAATTTAGTGGGTTATAGAAATCCAAGACAAAATTAATGGAACAAGGATAAGGGAATAAAATTGATACTTTCTCAAAGATCACACATGCTATTAAACTGAGAATCCCTATCACCAAAAGTGTAAGGAATAAAAAAAATACCTAGATCCTATCATTTGGGAGGTATCTTGTTCTGCATGATTTCAATACATTTCTCTTTTAGATTATAGTTATAAAACTCTTCCATTTTTTTATTTCTTGAAAAAAATATATTGAGGGATTTTATAAAATAAGGGTTTTGAATAAGAGCTTCAAGAAAAGGGATATCCGCATTCAGCTTCTTGACAACCTTTATATACTTAAACAATTCAAAATACTTATTTTTTTCTTGATTATTTTAGGGAAGGGAAATATTGGGAAAAAATTAATCACTACTATCGGTGGCCTCTTATCATCATCTAAAATATTATTATTTCCGTTAGTGTTCTTATTTCTTAGGTCTTCCTCCAGTGATTTTTCAGTAGGTTGAGGTGGTTGTGACTGGATTTTAGTAAGGCTGTCCAAATTTCCAGATTGGTTTCATTCCAAAGTGTGATTAAGTTGATTCAACATTATTTTCATGGAAATATATTTTGGGATATGTTTTTAATTTCTTATGAGTTTTTTACCACTCCTAGTAGTGAATATCGTTAAATTTTCATTAGGACTTTCCTCAGTGGTACTAAGACGCTTCCCCTTGTTTCTAGCTCTTAAATTTATGAAAAACCATCCTACTTGAAACTCTAGGATTTAAACCAAAATTCTTGATATGACTTATCAAAATAATTATTTTATTTTTAATCATCAAACCAAACCATTAATTGTTAGAACATCCCTTTAACTTCATCTTGTTAAATTTATTGCTCGTCCCTTGGTTGAGGTGTAATTATAGAAATTATTGGCTATTCTATTAAAAAGAAGGGGGAATAAGAGGACTTAGAACTCCTTAATCCTTATAATAGAATTTGGGATGATTTTGGTAGCCTTGGATGTAATTATTTAATAATGGACCACATCTAGGCTTAATTTTTGGTCCACACCTAGCGTAGTTAATATTTTTACTGAATTGGGATGACATATCAAGTTTGGAAAGTAGGACTGTGAATGGTTAAACATCTCACATTGAAGAAACTACTCCCTGAGAGGATTTTGAGAATTTTCATTGTAAACACCATAATACTGTGTTTTATCTTGATATGTGGGTGTTGTTTCCTTCTTAACAATGGTTCTCCTCCTAGAACATTTGTGTTTAGAATTCCATGAAAAATTATTGAAAATATGCTCGAGTTCCTCTAATTCTTTATTAGAGAAATATCCTCTAGATGACTGGTCAAATAAGGTTTGATGATATAGTTTATGACTATAATAGAAGGTATCGATGATAATTGGGGGTGTACATTGATGGTTGTGTCATTGTCTAAGAAGCCCTTTGATCCTATCCCAAGCATCATGGAACAATTCAATTTACTTTTGTAAAAGTCTGGTGATTTTATGCCTAATTTCAGAAATCATCATCATTGGGTAGAACTTCTTGAAAAAGGTAATGTAAAGCTGGTACTATATATCAAATATGTCTTCATACAATTTTTAAAACCATACCTTTTCATTTTTTTTTGAAAAAAATGATAAAACCCTCAACATGAATTCCTCCTCACATATTATTCTAAGTGGAAACTATTGTACTGTTCCATATAAATCCCTAATGAAATCCAGTGAATCTTCATTGGGTAATCCATGATAAGATGGTATCATAGAGAGGTGATATTTCTTAATTTCCTAGTTTTTGGATCTTTGGGTTTTCTTAATGCATAATAGGTTATTTAAAACTACCAACACCTAAAAATATCCGAGCCTCACTCTATCCATGACTACATTCACCATTGGTGGAGGGTTAAGATTTTACTCATGGTTGAGATTTTGATCTAGTTTATTGACCATGTTTTTCTCAGTATTTTTCATTTCATATTTCTTCTTAAATTTTAAAGCACTCAGATGGTTTTTAATTTCATGGATGAATTCATAAAGGTCATCAGATGATGAACATTTTTTCATTCACCCCTTCTAAGAACTAAAAATTTTTTGCTTCTTGTTTTTTTTAATTTTTATCCTCGGTTTAATGTGACCTTCACTGATAATAGAACCAAAATTTAGCTATGAGTCTTAGGTTTTCACTAGGTATAGGAAAAATTAATTATTTATACACCATACTTAATACTGGTATAGTGGTATGTAGGGTTAAATCCATAGGGATATAATTCTGTAGAAGGTGTGTTTTGTGTGACCAAATAAATAATAAAAAAAGAATCATATATCAAGGGGTGGAGAGTGGGTGTAATTGTGGTGATGAGGTTTATGGAATGAAAAATGGTTCATGGAGATAACTGAAATGTTTATGTACTCAGGGAAGGGAAGAGTAAACTAGGTGAATAGATAACTTCAAGGGATGGAGTAGGGGAAGTTTGTTGGTTGGTTGGATTATTTTGATAGGTGTTTCCATTTATTTTCTCCTGCCTCAATCAATTCCAGTCACTACAGGACTAGGAAAAGGGGCTGACCAACTCTCTTGAGTGGCCAGTATGTAGCTGAAAGAAGACCTCAACTTCTCAGCTAAATACCACTTTAACCACTCACTAAGGAAAATTTGTGACCCACCATTATATTTTCTACCGTATTATCAAATATAATTATATATGAAAAGTTATTAAGGAGAACAACAACCCAAACAAATATCACTTAGTTTTGCCAGTTTAATTTCATAAATACTTGATCGGTGAGAAAAGGGTGTACTCCTACGACTCCAAACACCTGATTTAGGTAAAAATAGATACAAGATCAACCTCATACCTCCATTTTTGATTTATCCAACCATATAAAAAATATATTTAATTTATTTGAAAATTAATTTAGACCATAGTAAAAAAAGAAAACTATTACACAAAATAACACCCTCACAAGGGTTTTAAAATTAAAACAATATTGTTATACTACTTATTACTCCTCATTTCCCTTGGTTCTTTCTTACATTCCCCCAAAACTTCACTCCCTCTTGTGTTTTAATATCATTTCTTAGTTTTATTCCACTACCATAATTATAGTTTTACAACTTGATTTTTCTGATGGAAACTACCTCCAAGTAGTTGTTCACTAACTCTAAATTGCATCCTTGGAACTACTACTATCCACCTAATGAAAGTTCAAATGGTAAAAGTTCCATATTTATAAAAAATAGAATTTTCATCTTCATAAATGAAGTAGCCAATTTTTTCACATAACCATTTGGATCAATATAGAATATTTTATCTATGTATCCATTTTCATGGACGTACGCGATTTTCCATGTAGCTGATTTCTGAATATCATTTTGGGCTGACATAGTTGTTTCTTTACATAGGTGTTTCTTTTTTAATTATCAAATTATTGATGTAGTAAAATATCTATGTAGATATTTCTTTTCACATGGACATTTCAATTCACATTGAAGTTTCTATCAATGTAGGAATTTCTAACATAGCTAAATACCTTCATACATCAGATTAGGCCTATATATCTGAATCTCAACATAGGAATTTGAGCTTCACATATCTGATTGATATTTCATATCCTTGTTCAACATATCCTTTTTACACGTTGTATGTGATTCCCCATGTTGTAGAAGTACACATGTAATCTATTAGACTCTTTTTCTCCAGATCTACCATAGAATATGAATCATTGAACACCAGAGGCATTGCAACCCGAGCATGATGTATTCTTAGTCTGATATACTTCACTCAAATCTAAGATGTGTTCCCTCTACAATTTTTCATTTAAGAAGAAACCACCATCCTTAAACAATGGAATCCACTGATAATGGGAGGAGTGGCATCGACCTATAACAGGATAAGTGGACTCTTTGGTGACTCAGTTCATGTTTTATCAAATTTGAGTGGAGTCCTTAGCAACACCGATGTTGTAGATCATTTTAAATGGGAACCATAGAGGTGGAAAAGGGTCCTCCCATGTCAAAAATTATAGGCCCTTCACAATCATCCTCAACAAAATGAAAATGAAAGTCCATACCAATAAGGAGTGATGGCATCAGCATCCCTAAGATAAAAATTCCATTATGGGGAACATGACTTCAAAATATTTATAAGAAATGATTGACAAGAAGACAATTCATATGATAGATCCTAAGATATGAATATAATATTTTATATATTCTTTACATTTATTAAACAAAAAATTCCAACTACTATCAATTTTTGTCAAGAAGTAAATTAGTTTGTACAATAGCCACAGTTAAATTTTAACCATAATATCTAGGAAAATTTTATAACCCAAAAAATGAATTTTCATTATAAACTTCAATGAATATAAATTTCAACAAATTTTATAAAAAATTGAAAATTATATATTATAAACTAAATTAACATTTAAACCAAATTAAATTAATCAAAATAGATTGTGTAAAGTGTGAAATAATGGTTCCACACCAACCATTTATACTACTTTGAACATGATTGGTTTCAATATAGTGGAATAGTTGTAGACCCCCAAAAAAAATTGACCACTAAGAGGGGGAAGTGGGGGAGAATCAGTGGTTTACTTTTATGAATTATTTTCTTTTAAATTCATCCTATGGAACTTTTTAGGGTTCTTGACCTACTCAGTGATATATCATAGTCTCACCTCGTACAAATATATACTAAGAGAGAGAACAAAAACCAGTATTTATAATGTTTGGTAGAAATACCCACGGCTTACTATGTTAGTTATACCCCCTAAAAATGATTCTCTGCTATAATATTATCATCAATTATAGTGGTTCCACCAACAATTACTTATACACCCTAGTAGTCGATACTACAATTGTTCCTGGTCATACCCACATTAATCCTACACTTCATCCTTGGTTAGTTATACCCCCAACTGTTTTATCCTGCTTCAAAGTCCCACTATAGTATTCTCCTACTTTCAGCTCCAACTAGATGTCTTCCTATTCTCTGAAATCCAACAGAGATCCCTCTTATACTTTTTTCAACAATTGAATCATTCTCTACTCCTCACTCTAACTAATATACTAATTACATTCTATACGTTTTACACACTATTGGATGATCTTTTGATCTTCCTCCATAAGCTTTTTGGATATTACTTTATCATGTACACTTTAAGAAACTTCAAAAATAACTGAACATGTATATTGGTTTTACTTTATAAATTCTAATCACCTATATATAATCAATTTCATTAGTAAAAAAAATTATTGGGATTGAATGATTCCTTATTCAAAGGAAGTCTCGACCTTAATAAAATGTGAATAATTGATGGACACAATTCCTTAACACCATTTCATGCATTAATTTCATAGACTCATAAAAGTTATAAACCCTAGCACATGAAAATATTATTATCCTTAATATTTTATTTGATTCTAAAGTATAATTTAAAAAATTTAGGTATCTAAATTATCAAGGATTTAATATACTCCCATTATGCATGTAAGTGTGAACAATCTTTCCTTTATGCTTCATATTATCCAAGTGCTTCTGTTTATATATGTGATGTATATTCACAATGAGGCATGCATATTTTATGTATAATGCAACATGTATCATTTTTTAGATTAATTCATGAATGTAGATCATAAAATTATTGATAACAATTCTTTCTCAAACAAGATATGGAATGAATCAAGATTTACACAATAATGTGAAAGAATTGTTTCTCAAGAATATCTCACAAACCAAAATATGTCCACAACCTCAGTTCTTAAAAAATTTATGAAGTTCACAGTAATTATTCAAAATTTCATTGAGAAACTCTTGAGTGTGAGATACACATTTCAAGAGGCTCTGATATCTTATACTTATTATTTATGAAGTCAATGTACTTCCTGAGATCTCTTATTCATGAAAGAAGGGTATGTGAATCTCTATTTTTATTTGGAAAATGAGAGATATTCTATAATGGTAAAAAACTCTATCATCTTGGGTTTCTCAATATTCATAGGTGAGGATCCACTAACTTATCACCTGCAATTTACTGACTCAACCCCCCAAAAATATTTTATTTAAATCAAATCCTTCAATTCCTGAAAATTTCAGTGTTTTAAAAATTATCACATGGGTTTCCTTATTCTTAGCATCTTTATTCTACTAATAATCATGCTATCTTTTCTTATGAGAAGATTTTTTAATTTAAATGTGATAATAATCATGTTCTATTTATTTTAAAGCTTAAACTCATGCATGTACTATGAAGGATATAAAAATGACCTCTAAAATTTATTAGAATTCAACAAAGTAAATTTCCTAGAATAACCACATGCATGAAAGATAAAGATAAAAACTTTTATTATTTTTGTAGGGATCTCAAGAATATAAAAATATAGATCTTGGATTTTGTCATGGAGTCTCTTAGGATGTATAATTCCAATGAAATTAATTTTCAGGATCATTAGGTTATGCTCTAGGAAAAAGATAACATGCTCAGAATATTGGATGTCCGAGATCAAATGGATCAGAAAACTTTTGTTTTATCTATATGTTTTAAAGGTAGATAAATAGTGGAACACTTTTCGCATCCCAAATCGAAAATCTTCTTGATATATCACTTCCATTTATATATCTTTATTTTTTTACAACTTCAATGAGTATCTTAGGATTCCCTCCCAAAACCACATTGCACACCACAACCTCATGCTGTTGTGCCACCCTACATAGTGTCTATGGAACCTCTATATGGACACATATGCACACTCTACAGATGTTATGTCTCAACCTACACACACCTATTCGTCTGGCCATATATTTGATCAACCTTACCTTCTTCCATTATCCTTCTTAGTTGACCTACCTCCCACATGGTTGACCCTTAGTCCCACATGTGGTTGAGGTAGGTCCTTTTGGGGGTGATGGGTGGACATATTTGTTGGTAAACTTCCATAAAGGGAGTTATCAAAATATGAATATAATAATCAACCCACTCAAAATTAGTTTTCACATTTACTTCATAAAAAATATATATTCATTTTTCATGGAATTATTTACTTTCTCCTTTTCATCTTTAATTAAACATCATGAAAAATATTATTTTTCATGTTCTTTATATTACTTGTTTATTTAAATTCTTCATGCAGGTAATATATTTTTTCATGGTATTAAAATCTTATTACTTATTGGAAATAATGTTTTATCATGGAAACAATCCACTAGCATTAAAGAATAGCACATCAATCATCATAAATACAAGGAGAATTACTCAAGCATGAAATCCAATTCCATTCTATAAATCTATAAAAATTATATAATCATCACCACTTCATCTTCATCTCACCAAACACATATTGAACCATTATTTAAAAAAAAATGAAACACTTGAGCTCAAAAATCTCCCCCTTTGTATTTTATTCTTAATATCTCTTCAAATTATAAAAGAAAATATGTGTGCTCAAATATTTATCCTATTACTGAAAATAAAATTCAAAAGATAAATGGTGGGATTCTTATCTCCCCAATTTTCCTAAAATATGTTATCCTCCCTCATATGATTAATTCTTAAAAACTTTTGAGAGAGGGATGATATCACATGGTTTTATTAGAGAATATCCATTATTTAATCAACTCTATGTCTACATGGGATAACATGATGTAGAAACAAGATAGTTACAACCAAGGTTTTCCATGTCATCCATAAAATATCATGCATGTTAAATCATGAATAGAAATTCTCACATAAAAATGTTTAGATAAAAAAGATATAACTCCCACTTATTATCTCAATATTAAAGCCCCTTGAAAATTTTTATCTATTAAATCAGAGTATGTATAAGGGATTAATTTTCCTACATCATCTCCTAATTTTATAATTTTTTTTCAAAATTTTCACATTCACCATACTGTGAATATTTAACAGATTTAACTCATCAATGAACCCCCTAAAGGGATGATTCAATATAATTAGGTTCCCTAAATTTCAGTAATATATATATATATATGGCAATAAGGAGGAATTTTTTTATTCTTTAGGAGAAACATTTAGTCTATTAACTGATTCTTAACCAGGTCCATTATTTTCTAACAATATTCATATGGGAATATTTATTAAGAATCTTATTTTATATTTTGAGTCTCATTTGTTTGACTATATTTTTTCCCTTGATGTTCTAATTTTTGTTGGGATACAATTTTCCCCCCAAGTCTCTATAGCAGCTTATGTTTCTTTGAATTTAGAAAGTTTTTTTATCTTCGACTAATTGCTTATCCAATTAGAGTTGATTTAACTGAACAATTAGGAATTATTTCCTAACATTATTTTTCTTCTCAAAATATTCACGTCTTACCACTATTTTTCTATTGAAGTATCTTCCCTTTCACAAAATGGATAATTTCTCCCAGAAGTATTGTCATGAATTTATTAGTTTTATGACCCTTATTATTACATCTTTCTAAAACTTCTTCTAATCATTCATATCCTTTTTTAATTGGCATCTTGTATGGGTTTATAATAAAATCATTATTTTTTTTTTGAAAATTTTCACAAATATTCAACATGTATTCCACTTGATTCATGTACATTTTCCAGAAATGAAATGTTATACCATTAATATTAGTCTTTGTGTCGATACCTTTCACAAATATAACAAAAACCATTGAACTTAGATGTTTAAACTTGATATGTATTCTGTACATACATTTTTTTTAATTCTTCAAACCAACACTTATTTTTCCTAGGGGGTATATATTTTATTAACATATTTATTTATTTTTTGATGTAGTAGAGGATCTCACACATTTATTCTTGGTCCAACCAAGTTTAGATTTATTTTTTTCACATGAACTATTACAAATACCAGTTTTCCTTTGAGATAGATTAGGTACAAATTTAGATTTCCGGTTTAGACCCTTAATTTCCCAAGAATTTGAAGATTAACCTTTAACCTTAGTTGACTTGGATAAATCCTCTCTATTTCTCTTCGATTTTCTCTTTTATTTATATTTTATCCCCCTTTATTGTGGAAATGTATTATTTTCATAAATTTTCATATTATTCGAACATTCCAACTCCTTATGACCAAAATTCTAAAAACACCAACAATAGCCTAGGAATATTCTTCTCTTCTTTTATAGTGTAGTATTTATAGATTTCAAAGGATGTGTAACTTACTCTTTTTAAGTGGAACCACCACTCATATGGAAACTTCTTGAGGAATAGATATTCATACATATTTTCCTATCCACCCATGATGTGGTGGGTTTACCAATGTTTTTTTACCATCCATACATTCCCAAAATTTGGATTAAAACCTACAATAACAATTGAAATATCATTACATAATATGGTTTCTAGTTTATAGGGTAGCTTCTTGTTAGAGGTTGTTTCCATTTGGTTAGAGTACGATCTCATTATCTTCTTATAGTCATGATACTCAATATATACTTGTGTAGTCGTATCTATTTCTGTATAAATTTTTTATTTACAAATTGAGGTGATTCCCAATTCTTAAATCTCACCTCTAGATCTAAACAATTCATGTTGAGAGAATTCTTCTCATCCACATCAATTCTTATCCTAGCATCCCAATCTTACTTCATCTTTTTCAATTGTTCTTCAAAAACTTTTCTTGATTATTGTAAATAAAGTTCAACCATGTTGACCTTATTTTCTTTCTCCTCTAATTGATAAGGTTTTACAACCATATAAACTTTGTGCAATTTTTCAACTACATGGAAAGATTCTATGAAAAATATCTTTGAAAAAACATTCTCCAAGGTATATATTTGCAATTATTCTTTGGTATCAAGAATATATTGCTCATTTTCTTCTACTAGGTCCATGAGAGTGATTTAATTTATAAAATTATTACTCATTGCATCCTAATGTTCTTAAAATTCTTCTTCTTTTAGTGATTTATCAAAAATAAATCCATTGATACCTATAAAAATAAAATTTAAAACTCCATTAGGAACTTTCTTCACATGTTATTTGAATTCAAAAATAATATCACTAATTGAAACATAATCATAAAAACTTGAGAAAGATTCATTATAAGAATAATAATTAGTAGAATTATTTCAAATTATACTATCAAGATGACCTTTATTTGCATATGTCTCTCCTTTTAATATGATATTCTTCTTCAAATTCCTCTCCTTTATTTTCTTCATATTTCTCTAAGTCTTGGAAGAAATATAAAGATTATTATCCTTAGGGATAACTTAATTTTTCTCTATCCAAGGTATCTCACTCATTTCATAAAACCATAATTTTATAATAACTCATTGGGATCTTTTGAGGGAACTTTTTCTCTAATACCACTTGTAGAGCCTCATGTCAAATTAAACATTGAGGGGGGGGGGGGGGTGAATTAGTGGTTTACATTTAGGAATTACTTTATTATGAATTTAATATATTGGAATTTATAAGGTTCTTGATCCACTCAGTTATATCTCCTAGTATCACCTCATATGAAAAAATAATAAGAGATAGTACATCACATAATATTTACTAGGTTTGGTACAAATACATTCCCCTTTCCATGTTGGTTATATCCCCCCAACATGGATTATCCACTATAATCTTATAATAAATTATAGTAGTTTAGGAAAAAATTGGTTATACATCCCAATAGTCAATCCTCTAGTTGATCTTGTTTATTCCCCCAAATAATCCAACCCTTCTGCCTCATTTGGTTATACCCTAACCAACTTTTCCTACTCTAGGGTCCCATTAGAGTCCCTTGATATTTCCAGCTCTAACTAAAAGTCTTCCTCTACTCCCAGATCCAACTCAGAGTCTTATTCTCTTTTCATCACAAAATGAAATTCTTTTATTCTCCCATATATAACATAGATTCTTATTCCATTAAATAGGTTTTATCCACTACAAGATGATCTTTTTGATCTTCCTCCATGATTTTACTAGATTTTACTTTCTTTTGTACACTTCAAGTACCTTTAACAACCATTTTCCAATTCTTTTAGTCTTTATCAATTAAGTATTATCACCTATATATGATCAGCTACCTTATTAAAACAAATTCTCAACCTTGAATGCTTATTATTTAGATAAATTTCCATCCTCAATTAAATGTGTGTAATTGATTCACACAATTCCTCAAATCCATTTCATTCATAAATTTTATGGACTCCTCAAAGTTATAAACCCTATAATGTAAAAATATTATTATCCTTAATATATTATATGCTTATCAATTCTCATTTAATCAATTTGGGTATCTCAATTATCAATTATTTCATATACTTCCATTATGCATGTATGTTTTCACAAGCCTTTCTTCATGACTTGTACTTTCCTAGTGATTATTTTCACATTTTCATGGAGCCTCTTCAATGAATTCCCACATGAATATTGCATGTATCATGAAACAAGTAATAATTTTTCATATTCCTTCGTGAAATTAGATTATACAAGTGTTAAGAACTATTATTTCTCCCACAAGATGTGGAATTACTCATGCTTCATGCAATAATGTGAATGCATGGTATCTCAATAACTTTTCACAAACCATAATAGGTAAATATCCTCAGTTATTCGAAAATATAGAAAGTTTATATTACTAATTCAAAGTTTCATCGTGAAGAAATTAAGTGAAATATTTACAAGTCAAAAGGCTATACATTATTATACTTATTCTTTATCACTAAAGTAGAGTTATTCATGGAATATCTTCTCTAAAAAGAGGTTATGCAACACTCTATTTTCTTAATAAAATGAGACTGCTTCTAAAATGGAAGAATACTCTCTTGTCTAGGGTTTCTCAGTATTTATAGGTGAGACTCCAGTGCCTTATCCTCTGTAATTCACCAAATCAACCTCCTAAAAAATATCAATCAATGATTTAATTCCGGAACATTTTAGTTTCTGAAACATTCTCACATGGGTTTCCTAATTCTTAGCATCTTCATGTTGATGATAATTGTGGTGACTTTTCTTATGTGATGAATTTCTCATTTTTATGTAATAATAATCAAGTGATCCTTATTTTAAATCTAAAACTCATTCATGTACTATAATGGATACTCAAAACAACCTATCCAACCTCATTTTCAGTAAATAATTTCATTTTCTTCGAATAGATGCATGCATGAAAGATGAAGATGGAAACTCATATTATTCTTCTCAAAATATTGAGCATACAAAAATCTCAATCTTAACTCTAGTTGAGGAGGATCTAAAATTTCATAACTTTTGTGAACATAAGTGTCAATCTCATCAGGTTAAGCCTAGGGGAGAATATGACACACTTGAAATATCAGATGAAAGAGATAAAATGGATTGAATGAATTTTATTTTATCTATATGATTTAAAGAATGATGAAAAATGGTTCACTTTTCTCATTAAACATTAAAAATATTCTTTGTAGAGTTCTTCCATATATATTTATGCCTTCCTTTAGTAGATCAGTGAGTATCCTAGGGTCTCCTCCTGGAACCACACTACAGACCACCATATCATGCCACTGTGCCTCCCTGTATTTTGATCTCGACACTTCCTTGCACACACTCATGCACACTCTGAAGGTGTTATTCATCCACCCACACACAATTTCATACCTTCCCATTATGACATCCCAAACAAGGTTCCACTCAACGGTTCCCCGATCCTGGTTGTCTAAATGACCTCAAGCACACCTCCCCAAACGCTATTGGCTGCCAACTAGTAGTGATGGCCTAGGGTGTGTCTGTGGGGATAATATTCAATCATGTTAGAGTGGATCACAACAGATGTATATAAAATAGTTTGATAGAAATATTTGAAGCATAATAATGAATAAATAAAACTAGAATCATAAGTAAGAATAAAAACAATCAATAATAATCAACTAAGAAACATAATATTATTAGATACAAGGATGATGATGTAATAACATGTCTCTAAAAAAATTAAAACATGTATACATGGAATAAGTAAATAAGTATAGTAAATACTACACAAAATCACAAAAGACTAAAAAAATATCAAAGCATCATGAGCACTGGCCCACTCATCTGCTACCAATCTATTTCTTAACTAAGCAATCAAGCCATGTGTCTAAGGTGGGACACTTACCCTTGGACATACCTATGATCATATAATCTTCCTAGGTATAAAAAGAGGCCCAGATAGGGTGTGAGATAAGTCTTATTAGGCCACCACCACTAACCTCTATACAAATCCAGTATGTGAATATAAACTATGAAATGTACATGTAGATATAAATGTACAGAAATTCCAAAATAATAACAAATACCTAATTAACCCTAATATGGTAATGTCTTTGAACATGACATCATTTAATTATTTCATTTACATTATTTTTATAAATATAAATCATGTGAAAGTGTCAAAAACATTTAAATGGATCCTAGTAATAATGAAAGAGTATCCAAGGTGAAACCAAGGCATCGTTGACCTCATAGATCGGCCAAATCATAGTAATAACTCATGTAGTTTAGAAATAAAAGGGGTATGAGTGTAATCTAGGGGGTTTACCCAAGTAATTACAATATAAATGAGTCTAAATGAGTATTTGGAGATCATACATAGTAATCATATGAAAATCATTATTGGGCATAATGGGGTGAATCCATGGATCCACATGTTTGAAGGAATCAAACTAGATCCATGGAGTGTATCCAAGGAATCCTAATATCTAGATAGACAGGGAAGGTATCCTATGAAATCATGTTGGTCATCTTCTAGTATACAAGGACCATGTTCCAAGGTGAGCATCTCCCATGGAAATTGGATCCTTGAATTAGAATGAAATCCTATGACTGCTCAAGGAATTCCCTCAATAATCCAAGGCTTTCTCAAGTATGACCATTCCTATAAAGATAAAAAGGTCCATATGAAATAGGAACCTTACACATAATTCATTATTCAATTTAGGCCATGTAATACTCATTCCAACAAATAATACATTAGGTTCATTCCATTTCCTTTCAACCCAAGTGACAAGATCAATTAAGTACAAGAAACCAAGTTTCATTAATTATAAAAAAAGGGAAAAGTGATATATATATATATAATTTCTAATTATTAATTCATGAGGTTCATTCCATTACCATTCATTTAATGTGACAATGTTATATAGAACATATAAACAATTCAATTCAAATTAAAATTTCACTAGGACAAATGGTATATATAAATATAATTGATATTTAAAAATTTAAAGATTTTTTATTAAATTGGATCACTTACCTTATAAAGGTCAATAAAACACACTTGAACAATTTCTAAAATTATTTTCATAAGGGTCAAAAATTCATAGCAAGTAAAGAACCATACTAGGGGTGGATGGTGTTGTGGTTACAACCTCCAATGACATGAAGAACATGTATAGAGAGGGCTCAAGAATATGATAACAACAATTATAATAAATACATATGGATTTTAATAAGAAACTCTCAGTGAAATCGGCATGCACACAATGAAAAAAATTCATAATCAATGATACTTTTATGGAAAAATAATAGACCATCCATCTTATGCATATTTTACTCTCCTCATCTAGTATCATCCCTTAGTTTGGCTTGGATCAAAATAGTACTAAAGAATATATCAACAACATGAAAATATGGCCTATTATTCTACATCAAAACAGTGTCATCAAGTGGAATAAAAATTTAAAAATAATCCTAAGGATTGATGATATTACCTGGAGAAATCAAACGAGATGATCGACACTTGATTTTCAGTCCAGATGGTGAAGCAATTGACAAACCATTCTTGGAGGATACTTAAGAGATCTCAAAGGGGTATAAGGAAGCCTATTTTCTTCTAGAGGAGTAAATAAGAAATAGGTATGTTTTATTAGAAAATTAATGGGAAAATCGGCATTTTTACCCAAAAAATATAGGTCGCACCGTTTAGCTGCGTGGTTTGAGAAACAATGTTCCAATCATTCCATTTGGCTCTACTAAAAACTGTAGAATTTTTTCATGATTATGCAGACTTGTGTGCATATTTAGGTCAAACATTATGCCCTTATATACTCTATTAAATGACACACACAATTAGAAGAAACAATGCGGGTTGGGATGCATGGTTTCTACTAATAGTGAGACCTAGTTCTTTCTTCCACCAGCCGGGGTACCAAGCTCTGAACAAGACCCGAACACCACTAAAACTTTTGTGATCTCATAAGGAATCCATATTAGGTCCAAGATAAAGAATTGAAAATAAATCTAAAGGATCCTTACCTCATATAAAAAAGGTTCTTAGAGTCTTCCCCCTTAAAGGAATTTTTTCCCCAAGTTACACTTTCAAGAGATAAAAAACCATGTATGAGAAAAACTTTGGCCACTAAGAATGTTTGTTTGACTACCACTCCCAAGTCTCATCATGTAAATGGATGTACATCAATGGAACCTAAAATAATGATATAGAACGACCTCATAGAGCCTTCATGCTATAATCAATAATGAATATGTGATACTCCTCAAATGAAGCATCAAAATCTAACTCAACCTCCCTGGGATAAATTTTTTGATATGGGCCAGCATGATAATTATGAAGCTATAAAACATGGAATATTTCATGCATGTCAGGGTACCTATAAGGAAGTAGAAACTGATAGGCTATTGTGTTGACTGTATCTAAGATCTGAAATGACTCAACACAATGGGGAGATAGCATTATTATTTTCTGTATCCGTTTATAACCAAGTTTGGGTGATACCTATAAGAAAATATGTTCCCCAAACTCGAACACTAGAGGTCATCAATGATGATCAACATATGATTTTTTCTTAGACTGAATAGTATACATACACATCTTAATCAGTTATACCTACTCCAATTTCTCATTCATAAGATTAGGATCTAATATCACTACCTCTCTACACTCTAACCAGTACAGGGGTGAACACCATGACCTACAATATAAGGCCTTATACCAATCCGTATGAATCCTCATATGATACCTATTATTATAGAAAAACATGATGAGAGGGATATGATTCTCCCAAGTATCACCGAAATCAAGGACACATGCTTGGAGAATATTATCTAACAGCGATATCATCCATTCTAACTATAAATAGGTCTGAGGTTGAAAAGTTTTTCTTAGAAGCTCTTGTGTACCAATAGATCTCAGTAACCCCTACCAGAACCTCTACGTGAAATGAGAATACCTATTTGAAATGATTTTATGAGGGACCCCATGTAGCCGTATGATCTCATAAACATATAGTATTTCTTTCTCATCAAATGAGAATGTATCCCAAATAGAAAGGAAGTGGGATACCTTTGTTAGCCGATCCACAACTACCCAAACCACATTGATACCTCAAGGAAACCTCAGAAAATTGACTACAAAATCCATTAAATCATCTTATCATTTTTATTTAGAGACTGGTAATGGTTGTAACAAGCCAATAAGTCACCGGTGCTCTGCATTCACCTACTGATAGGTTGAAAACCTAATGATAAAACCTATTATCTAACATTTCATCCTAGAACACCAATACTGGTGTCACATATCATGATACATGTTGGTGATTCTTGGATGAAATTCCCACTAAGAATTATGATACTATCACATTATATCCTCTATCATATCTATAGGAACCCATACACACCTATGTATATAGGATATCGTCTCCATTTATTGACCAATACTTATGTGGGTTCTCACTAGAAATACTCTCTTAGAGAACCAACTCCTAAATATCATAAAACTTCCTTCTCTTCACCCTATCCAAAAGGGAAGAGGTAACTGGTAAGGCCATAAGATAAAACTTATTGTGACTCTTATAAAACTTCAGATGCAACTAAAAAAAGAGGGCCATAAATTTCCATTCATCAATGGTTTCCTTTATGGATTGTGCCTAAGTCTTCTAGCTCAACACATCTTCTACTACAATTCCTTTTCCAGGAATATAGATAAGATCAAAGTAAAAACACTAAAGTTACTCAACCCATATTCACTGTATGATGTTCAAGACACATTTCATAAAGATATATTTGAGTCTCTTATTGTTCGTATACACCACAAAGTGCTAAAACATCATATGGTGTTTCTGTTAGTGTAAGTAATGGAAAAAACTGTTAGCTCAAGGTCATGTATCAGGTAGTTACACTCATTAGGTCTCAACTAGTGAGACTCGTGAAAAACAACTCTATCCAATTTCATCAATACTACACCAATCCTAATGCCTAATTCATCACAAATAACTATATACCCTATTCGAGGATCTGATAGAATCAAAATTGATTCCAAAGTAAGACTTTCATTCAGATCATTAAAGGACTTCTCATACGCTTCAAACCATAAGGACTTAACACCCTTATTTTTTATACTAGTAAGAGGTGAGATAAGGCACGATAAGTACTATATAAAATTCCTATAATATCCCACTATCCCCAAGAAACTATATATGTAGAACATATTCTTGGGATTCTTCCAAGAAACCACAAAACTCACTTTCTCTAGGTTAACTAATACACTTGATTATGAGATAATATGACCCAAGAAGTGAAATTTGTCTATCCAAAAGTGGAACTTAACATGACTAGCATATAGATGATGTTATCTTAGTGTATTCAAAATGATATCAAGATATTTTTCATGGTCATTATGAGTATAAGAATACACCAAGATGTCATCCAAAAAAACCATGACAAAATAATCCATATAGGTGTGAAAAACCTATTCATCATGGTTATGAAAAGGGAAGTTTCATTGGTAATACCAAACAAAATACTGAGGTACTCATATAAACCATACCGAATATGGAAAGACATACAAAATATATATGAAGGATTTAATCACACCCAATAATAGATAGATATTAGATTGATCTCTAAGAATAACCTGGATCCTTAGAGCTAATCAAAGAGGTCTTTTATCTGAGGTAATGGATACCAGTTATTAATCATACATTGGTTAAACTATCAGTAATCCATGCATAACCTATGGGTCATATCTGGATTCTTGGTGAAAATCATGGGTGAACCCCAAGATGAAGTGTTGGGTTAGATAAAATCATTGTCCTCTGAATCCTATAACTATCTATTGAGCTCCTATATCTTAGTAGGTTTTATCCTATATGGAGTAATTGATACTAGATAGGCTCCTGGAATAAGATCAATCATAAAATATACCTCTCTATCAAAAGGTAATCTAGAAAAAACATCAAGAAAAACATCTCTAAAATAATCTGCTACCATAGATTTTTTTTCATATGTATCCTCTGCTCCTCCATAAAAAGACTAGAAATTTGGGCTATCACTATACCTATACCATGATTATTTTGTCCATCATTACTGGATTAGACATTCCACTCACCCTTGTGAGGATAACTACCACCCTATAGTGATGTAAATTATACCCTATGGTGATATAATTCCACATAGGTGTGATATGGAACCAACCAATCCATTCTGAGAATGATATCCAAACTTATCATCTTGAGTACCAAGATGAGTTATAAGAAAGGATAACTATCCTCTCCAAAGGTTAGTACCTGAATTGGAATATACCCTCTGACCAAATATTCAGTGGTGTGTTTAGGGTCATCATCCCACAAAATTAATGAAATTCCAGCCAGAGACTTTACATGGTCAATAATAAGAAAAATGAGTGAGAATTTCCTATATGTAATAAAGAAGATACAATATTAGAGGATACTATAATAGTAACTCATATAATAAATGTGCATGTACTCTAATCCTTGGTTATCAACTACAAGGCATGTAGCTAACTTGAACAGAGACCCTATGCTACAACTAGACTACCCTATGTAGGTCCACTCTACTAGTGCTGATAATCAAAAGTCTGAATACCACAGCCATGACCACCTCTTCATCTTGTCCTGATGGTGATAATTAAAATCCCTATCTGACATGGAATAATTTATCCTTCCCCTTATGGTGGAGTAGGTGTGGATCCTATTCCACTATAAGTAGGTGGAAATATTTGAAAAAATCTCAAAATATGACCCATATGGATACAAGGAAAACACTCAATAGGGTCTCTATCAAATTGATGCTTTAAATTCACCAAGTTTTCCACATTTATAAAATATAATATAGATACTAGTGTAGATACTCAGGAATCCACTACTCTGATGAGAAACCTCATGACTATGCTTCTTTCTATTGGAATAACTACTGCCCTATCTAAGCATTGAACTTTTTTTTTGGTACTAACTGCTTCTCTCAGGTTGCACTTAATGATAAGAGCCTAATTAATAATCTTCAAAAATGTAGATAGGAAAAATATATTCACATATGAGCGGATAGAATACTTAATCCCATCCTTGAAGCGTCTCACTCATGATTAATCATCACTAACTAAAAGTGGTGGAAAAAATTACAACTCAATAAAACATGATGAATAGTCTATGAGGAACATATCACCTTGCTCCAAGTTCATGAACTCCCTGGCTTGTTCGTCTCTTAGTTTCTGAGGGAAACATTAATCATAGGAGGTAGTTTGAAAGTCCCCCTAGGTGATTCCTTGATTATGAATAGCCAGAGTAATCACATCCCAATAGTTATTGGAAGAATCATGAAACATATAAGGGGAAATATTGACCCTCTTCTCTAGAGGAATATTCATATGCTTGAATATATAAAGAATAAAATCTATCCAAAACTTAGTATCCCGAGGACCACCACCCCCTGAGAAGATGGATGGATGATACAGTTGTAACTCATGTGTTAGATTAGCTTTTGTTGATGCAGGTCATGGATTATCCCACATGGACTTCATAATTTATATAAAACCCTCTTGAGGTTGAGCATCATTACCTAGTTCAGGTATATAAGGTGGTGCTTCATGTGGCACTCTTGGTGGAAAGACTGGTGTCTTAATGCCCACCATCTATGCAGCGTTGTCGTCACCACCCTCCTGGTGCATGACTCAAAGAATTATTGGTGTAATATATTTAAAAATTCTATGCACACACCTCATAATAATTTTTGAGAGAATATAGATATTCTATCATAATATGAACATAAGAAAAGGGTTCACTACCCAGCATACTACCCCAACTACCTGCTAGAAGGCTAGGTTATTGTTAAGTGTTCAAATTTTATTTACAGGGGTTCTAGTAGGTGAAGGGTTAATTTCACTTTTCCTCTTAATTTAATAGAAACAATTTCATTTTATAAGTCTAAAATTAAATTTTAAGTTTGTATTGTCTTATAAACATATATCAATTTTTGATAAAATGGATCATCATTATCATCTAAAAAAGGCCCATACACTTTATAACTAAAATCAACACCCATTTAGTATCATTCAACCCTCTCTACATTTGGTCTCAAAATTTAACGGGTAATAAGTATGATGGATAGAATCATTGAATTACCCTTCCCAATTCATAAGGTCCCATACACCTTATAATTGAAATTAGTAACCATGTTATCATTTCCAAATCTCATCTCATATAACCAGGGGTACATTGTTGACATGGGTAGAAACTAGAAATTTAATATTTCACCATCAAACTATATAAGAAAGAGCTATTTAGATTGTTTATAAAACTTTAAATAAAAAATTCCATTACACTACAAAAGATATTAGTAGAAAATCATTTTTAGAAACCATGGATCACTCAATAATCACAGGAAACACTGACAATGAAAGCAATGAAATGCACTTATATGGTGTGGAATATGCATGATATGTGAATTCTAGGTTCCTATAATAATGCATGTAACAATTAAAATTTCCATACTAGACCAATTAAAATATATATAATGTATTTTAAATACAAAAATTCTTGTTCATCACCCAACAGTGAAAGGATATCAACTATAATAAGTGAAAAATAGGGAAACAATTTCCCATTCATAGGCAACATGGGGTTTACCCCGAATGTGGGTTAACTACTCCCAAGCATGGCATATGAGAAAGATCCAACATATTATTAATATTTTGTATATATTACTAAATAATAAGATAAAATAAAAGTAAAATTCTTTGATACCACCTTGTAACATCTCGACCTAGGTTCCACTCAAAGGCGCTCCAAACTCGGTTGGCCACATGGCCACAAGTGCATCTCCCCGTATGACAGAGACTTCCAACTACCAGTATGGGCCTAGGGTGTATCTGTGGGGATACTATTACCTTATATCATAGTGGAACACAATAGATGTATATAAATTAGATTTATAACAATATAGGAATCACAATAATGAATAAAAAACTAACAACATAAGTAATCATCAACAACCGTAAAAAATAATAAAATAAAAAAGCAGAATAGTATCAGATAAAAAGATGATGATTTAATTCCATGTATCTAAAAAATAGGAAAACAAGTATTCATGACTGTAGGAAATTGGTAAATTACAAACTATACAAAATAAAAAAAAGACCAAAAACTATCCCAGCATCTCGAGCACTTACCCAATAATCTACTACCAAGATATATCCTAAGAAATAAATCAAGTCAGGTGTCGAAGGAGGGATTCTTCCCCTTTTCCATACCTATGGTCATATAATATTTCCTTTTACCAAAAAAGATCCTGGATATGGTGTGAGATAAATCTTATTAGGCTTCCACAAAATTCATTTATACAAATCCAATCTATGAATATACACTGAGTAGTGTGTAGGTATATATAAATGTAATGTATTTACAAAATAATAACTCATACCTACTTCAGCCTAAACTGGTATTGTCTTTGAACATGATATCATTTAATTATTTCGTTTAAGTTCAATTTATACTGATAAATTGTGCGAATGTTTCAAAAACACTAAAATATCTTATAGTAATAATGAATGACAGTCAAAGGTGAAACCAAGGCATTCTTGACCTCAAGTATTAGAAAAATCATAGTAGTAACTCATTCATCTTGTCCATAAAAGGGGTCTAAGTATAATCTAAGGGATTTTTCCAAGGTATTCCACTTTAAATGAGTTTAATTGAATCTGTGGAGATCATCCATAGTAATCTCAGGCTAATCATGTCTTGGCACAATCGGGTGAATCCATGGTTCCATGTGTCCAAAGACATCAAGATGGATCCATGGAGTGTATTTGAGGCATCCTAATATCTGGAGAGATGGTTAATGGATACAACTAAATAATTCTAGGCATCCTCTAGTAGACAAGTTCGATGATATAAGATGGTTAACTCCCTTGGAAACTAGATCCTTGAATCATAATGACATCCTCTGAGTTATCAAGGAATTCCCTCAGGAGTCCAAGGTAGGATCAAGTATGAACATTCATATAAAGATAAAAAGATCTATATTAAATAGTAACCCTATACATAATTCATTATTCAATTTAGTCCATTTAATAATAATTCTAATAAATAATCTATTAGGTTCATTACATTTCCTTTCCACCCATGTGACATGGTCAATGAAGTACATGAAACAAAGATTCATTAATTATAAGAAAAATCCTAAGTGATATCTATATATATATATAATTTCCAATTGTTAATTCATAAGGTTCATTCCATTAAAATTCATCTAAGTTGACATGCATAGATCATACATGCAACCAATTAAATTAAAATTACAATTTAACCATGACAAGTGATATCTATAAATATAATTTCTATTTAAAATTTTAAAGATTTGTTTATTAAATTGAAGCACTTACCTTATAAGGGTCAATCCAACACACCCTAATAGTGTCTCAAATGATTGTAACAAGGGTAAAAAATTCATAAAAATAAAATAACCCTACTAGAGGTGGATGGATTTGAGTTTAAAACCATTAACAACATGAATAACATGTATAAAAAGGGATCAAGAATATGAACACTATGATTATAATAAAGGAATATTAATTTTAAGAAGCAATGCCTAGTGAAAATATTGTGCAAACAACAATGAAAATTTATCATCTATAAGAATTTTAGGGAAAATTTGTAGATCACTTACCTTATTCCTATAGCACTCTTCTCACCTAGTATAAAACCTTATTTTGTCCTGGATCGAATGAAAACTGAAGAACGTACGAAATCCAAGAAAATAGGTAATATGAATGTGCATAAAAATAACATTGTCAAGTGGAAGAATAATGAATAACTAAACCTAAGTATTGAATATCTTACCTAGAGTAATCCAACGAGATGGCCGACACTTGATTCTGAGTCCTAATGGTGAAGCAATTGATGAACCCATCTTGAAGGAATTTGAAGAGCTCTTAATGGGAGATAAGGAAGTCTCCTATCTACTAGAGTAAGAAATGATAAATAAGGTAAGGTTATAATAAAATTTAATAGAAAATTTTTCTTTTTACCCAAAAATTATGTGTCACACAATTTATCTGTATGGTTTTCCAAACCATGCTCCAACAATACTTGGATCACAACTTAAGGAGGGACTCCACATTTTTAGCCACATGGTCTGAGAAACTATGCACCAACCATTCCATTTGGATCTGCTAAAAACTGTAGAAATTTTTAAAGGGCATGTGGCCCTAGGTGCATGGTTATGGAAGATTTTGTTCCCTTATCTACCCTATGAAATACCCTGAATGGTTAGGAGAAAACATATAGGATGGGCATCATGATTTCTACTAACTATACGGCCCAGTTATTTCTTCCACCATTTGGGGTTCCTAGCCCTAAAAAATCCTTGTACACTCCTAATAAATTTATGATCTCATAAGACATCCATATGTGGTCTAAGGTAATGAATTGGACTGAAATTTAAAGGATCCATACCTCATAAAAAACTGGGTTCTTATACCCACGTAGGTTCTCATCATTACCTTTCACCATTGAACTGCCTAGTCAACCTACCCCCCACATGGTTGACCCATAGTCACATATATGGTTGAGGTGGGTGATTTTTGGTATTATAGCTAGACATATTTTTTGGTAGACTTATATAAAATGTGTTAGTCAAATATTAATTTAATTATTAATATACTCAATATTCTTATTCTCATTTTCTTTAGAAAAAATATAAAGGGATTTTTAATTTTATTCATTACCTTATATTCTTAAATTTTAATTTATCATCATGAAAAATATTATTTTTCATGGTCTTCATATTACATACTAATTTAAATTCTTAATTCATGTAATCACTTTTTGCATGGTCTTAAGATCTTCTTCCTTATTGAAAATAATGTGTCATCATGGACACATGTTTTTGGTATTAAAGAACATGACATCAATCATTATAATTATAAGGACAAATTCTAAATCATGAAATCCAATACCATTATAAGAATCCATAACAATTATCTAAGAATCAACACTTCAAAATACAAATCAACAAACACATATTAACACTATATTGAAAAAAATGAAACACTTGAGACCAAAACTACTTCATATAGTTTTCTCAGTTTAATATCTTTTTAACCAAGATTATAAATGTTATCAATTGTTAACATGTTGCAGGAGGAGATGGTCTGCTTATTACTCTATAAAACTGAGAATATTTAAGGACACTACCTTTCAATAATTTTAAAACTACTATAGAGGTTTCTAATTAATAGTAATAATATTCTCAAAATTAGGATTAGGCATCTCAAAAGAGGATTGAAGAAAGCTATAAGGGAAGTGATTCATAGATATAAAATACCCTTTAACCATAGAAATAAAAGTTTTCAAAGGAAATTGAGAGGATTAAAGAAGTTAAGTTTACAGGGTAATATCTCAAGAAGATATAAGACATTGAAAAAAAGTATCCATGGTGAAAAAGAAAAATGGTATAGAGGAAGAAATTCAATTTGATAATGTTTTTTCTTAAAAATGATATTGGATAAGGATAAAATTTCTTATAAAGAAGAAAAATCCTATAGTCTCCCTTATTACTGATGATGTTAAGGTTAAGTCTAGAATGAATCAAACCATCCCATCATTATGTTTTTATATGGCCCTATTTGTATTATAAGAATCTATACCAGTTACTAAAGAAACTATGAGCATTATCAATCCATAAATAGAAGAAGTTGTTATAACTTCAATGATTATAGATGAAACATCATCTTTGGAAGATTGTTTTGAGAAAACCTTGTAATATATTAAAGGTAAAATAGCTACAAAAACTTTAAGGATAATAGATATTCTTATTCAAACAGAATTTGAAGTAGTGTCCACTTTTCAAAAGAGATCTTCAACTATTGAAATAGTAGAAAAAAAGAGTAAGAGAAAGAATTGAATGTTAATAAATAAAATACTGTATTATATGCTAAAAATATAGTGTATAAGAAATATTCAAAATAAAATATAATAAAAAAATCAGTTACTTATTAACAGGATATTTCTAATATAATTGATGATATTGTTTAATCAACTTTTCATTACTGTTCAAAATATTTTTTTCAAAATAATTCCTTCAATAAAATATACATTTATCTTATATTATTAACTATTTATTTCTATTATTTGTTTTTTATTATTCCAATGGGGGATAGTATGTTTATTCATATTATAAGGGTGAGATATATTGAATGCATAGGAGGTTTATAATGGCATGAATTTATAGACCTCATAAAACTGATGTTATGTTTGATAACTTGCATTACACACTACACCCAACATAAGAAAACCATATAATATTAGAAGAAAAATATTAATAAATCTATAATAATCACTATGGTTTTGAATCTTTAAATGTTTCTACCTTTAGAGCATAAACAATTAATATGAGTTAATATTGAAAAAAAATTATTTTCAATAAATGATGTTTTCTTTATATCATGCATTTTCTTTTAAAAAATAAATTTTCAAATTATTGATTTTAAATTTTACAATAAAAAATTATTTTTTTAATTATTAAAATTAGAATTTAATTCTTATGAATATTCAATTTTATTTCTGGAAAGTATGACTTTTACTCAAAAAATACATTTTTTGAAAAAATTATAATTTTTAGGATCTTATCATTATGTAAGAGTATCCTAGAAGATTAAAAAATCACTTACATAATAAAATATGTATTTAGGGAGTAAGATTATTCTTTTTTAAATATTATTTAAACTTATAAATAATTTATCTGACATAAGTTGAATTAAATTAAAATATTACTTTAATACAAATACTATTTTTAGTTTTTTCTTCTAATTAAGTGGTTTGATAATGAAATTTAGTTACAGATTTATTTTAAAACAACTTAACTATTATTTGTTTTATAATAAACCAAATTATATCGTAAGAGTTAGTATATATGATAATATTATCTTGTATATAAATTTTTAAACTTAATAACACACTTTTCTTAAAAAATAGTTTTTACGAGTTAAGTATGTTTATTTTAAAATTAAAAAATTATACCCTTAAAAATTTTATTTGGTAAAATGATTTAAAAATTTTAAATCATAAGGTTAAAATTATTTAAAACTTAAAATATTAATTTTGTTAACTAATATCAATTACTAAGGTTAAAAATTAGTCACCAAGATAAAATTAAATTAGTGTAAATGTTAAAATGTTAAAATAAATTGATAAAAAAACACCAGTTTTTCTAAAAAATGTGTGGATGAGGAGAATATAGACCCAAAAAAAATTCCCCTACACTTTTTTCAATTTTTTTCCTTTAGATTTTGAATAATAATATTACATTATTGAATTTGTAATGGTTACTTCCAAAATAACCATTTTCTTCACTTTTAAAAGGTAACAATTACACCACTTCAAGACTCACCTATCCTTATAAATTATCTTTAAAACTAAAATAATATTATCCTCTTAGAAACCTCTCATAAATCCATAATCTTGTGGAAATTTTTGTTTTTCTTAAGGCCGTCATTTATAAAGAGATTTCGAAGAGAAAACTCAAGTACCCAATGTGAGTATTACTTTAACTTGGTTATTTTAATATAATACTTTATAAATAATATCTAAGATTATAAATATAATTAAATAAGTTTCATTATTATAATAAAATTTTGTTATATTAATTGTAAAATAATTACACAATCCTTTTCATCCACTAAGAAAAAAAAATAACATCAATCGTACGTATGTGAAGACTACCGCCTCCATGAAGCGATGAAGTTCATTTTTCATTACTACCTATTAAGGCTAGTATCGAGGATGGATTTGATGAATAAATATGTTTATATGTCAAAAATATAAGTATTAATTGATCATTTACTATATACCATTTTCTTTCCATTCATTGATAAATGAGATCATTAATTGTGTGTATGTATGGACTATTACCACCATGAACAAAGAATTTCATTTTTCATTGCCCCCATATTGGATGGTTATAATATTGGATTTACTATGGATATAAGGTAATTATTACATGTTTAATATTTTTAATATGATATATTTTCACTATCTAAATAAATTTTGTAACACCCTGATATTTTAAAAGAATAACATTCTATTAGATAGTTTATGTGACACACAACACTGAGGATAAACAACCCACAAAATATGTTTCATTAAATTTAATCAATTTGAAATATTAAATAACATGAAACCACAAGCCTAAATGAACCATAATATAGTATATCGTTATAACCTAGACATTAAATTAGCAGGTCCAAAGAGTACTAACTAAATTATAAAAATTATTATTATCAATTGATTACAAATAAAATAAGAATCATTTAAAAGAAAATAACTATTTTATGAAAACCTATATTTTTATAAAAAATGGTATAGTTGTGCTTTGATCACTATTGAAGAAAAAAATGTGCATTTAATTCCCTTTTCCATATAATTCATTATGATACCCCCACTTAGACAATAAATATTGAGTTTGAGTAGATATTTCTCTTTATGTTAGAAGAAGATGTAGGTTGGATTTATATGTGCCACAAGACTACTCCACAATGATAGATAAGTGGAAATAACCCCCTATAGAAGTAGGCTATGGATTTTTAAGATCGATGTAAAATTTTTTCTGATTCATTGAAATGTAATTTCTAAGTTTATTATAAGAACATAATGTGTATTCAACATATAATGAAGTGTAGATATATTTAAAATCTTCAATTTGACTGGATAGAGAGACCAAACAGATGTTCAAAACAAAATTTATATATCTCAGAAGTCAAAAAAAATTGAAAAAGTAATTTGTATCGCTATGCAAGCCATTCATTTAGGCCCATTTGTTATGGACTATTCATGTAGGACCACTAGCGGGTCAATAAATAGACCCCACTTCCTCAAACTTTTAGGAGGATAACTGAACTCTCTGATGGTGAATCTAAGAGAGGGATCCGATTGTGCATCTCCATCAACCAAGTAGTATATCCCTACTTGGGTGACCTACCATGGACTATCCTCACTAGGGCGATTCCCCCCAACCTAGATATTGGAAAAGACACACTTGGGAGACCCACACTTGGGCGAGGCCCACCTGGGAAACCCACACTTGGGTGACCTATACCTGGGTGAGACCCACCTAGGTGAACCACAATTGGGTGAGACCCACCTGGGATACCCATAATTGGGTGACCCATACATGGGAAAGACCCACCTAGGTGACCAACACTTGGGAGAACCATACCAGGGCGACCCATACCTAGGTGACTCTAAAGACCCTGACCCTAGTATCCCGAAGCTATTTCCTTAATTTATTACATTGACATATAAAAAAATAAGTCACATACTGAAGGACCAAATAGTTTATTAGTTTTTTAAAACCATATTACATGTAAGAAATTTACATTACAACGTGAAATGAAATACAACATATAAACTTCTTTTAAATCACACATAAACTCCTAGATTATCCCTACAGGTCATTCATAATACAAATATTATCATCATGGGGAAAAATAAAACATAAGAAATAGGTGATCTTAGATGCTCGGTAAGGGTAATCAATACATTATAAGCATAAATAAATAATTATACATGGTGAATGACTGAAAACACATGAAATTAAAAGTAAACTTGAGAATAATATGGTAGAAATATAAAATGATTAAATAATTCTATAACAATAATTATACATGGATATTATACTTGTCAATAATCACATGGAATATTAATTACTAGTTTTATAATAAGGTAAATTCATAAATTGGGACATCATAACCATACCGTCAAGTCCTAATGCCAAGACCATACATAAACGGGTAAAAACCCATACTAGTTTGTCTCATGAGACCTACCGATGCACTGAGGGGATATAGAGGGACCCGAACAACACTTAATAATTCCAATGAATTCCTAATATGAAATATTTGAAACATAATCAATATATACATTCATATTGAAACTAGCATATGAAATGAAAATAATTTCTCCAATCAATAAACATAATCACTAACCATTTAGAGTAATATGGTGAATGGTATGAAAGTAGAACATCCACAGTCAAAATAATCATAAACCATTCAATAAAATATGGTAGATGATATCATAAAATATTAATCCAAATTAAACATAAGAATAAACAATGGTTTTGAAATATATGAAAATGCTCTTATAAAATTTTTGAGGAATTCTTGTGAAAAATATAGTTTTTTTACTTTGAAAAGAAGAGTTCTTTTGGAAAAATATTTTCATAAAACTATAAATAAACTAAGTTATTTTTTCCAATATAAAAAGATTTATTTTATAAAAATAATGGTGTCTTAAAACCTATTATATATTTCACTTGAAAATGGGTAAGAAATCAAGACATTTCCTTTAACTGGGCTTGTGTATCGGGAAGAAATGAGAAGTGAACCTTGTAAAAAGTTTATTATCTAATAAAAGAATGATAAACTGATCTGGATATATTATTCTGGAACATATATATATATATATATATATAATTTATGATAATTATATAAAAATAACTAATAATTACATTGGTGTATAGTGGAATAAATCATTACCCGAATGAAAATGGAGGTTCGGGAAGAAAACCCTTACCTTATGTCTGAATGTGTTCTGATCTTGACCTTAATGTCCTAGATAATAAAATTAAATCCATTAATTAGTTTATTAATAACACTATATACATTTATTTTATTCATTATTATTTTATTAAGTTCATTTATGGCATTATTTATGATTTATGTAGCTTAATTTCATCATTATATAGAATTTGTTTTCTTGGTTTCCTTGATCGGTTTGCTTGTTTATGAGTAATGAAGTTCATGTAAAATGGGTATAAATCTCCATAATTATAATTACATGTTATTAATGAAAACAATATGTGTTATTGGTATTATATATTAATTGTTTTCTATATATTAATATGAATCATTAGACAACATGTTAATGATAATCATTTATCTTATTTTAGCGGTTTTTCGATCACAATAAACTAGTTTTGTTTTATTATTTTATATAATGTATATATGATGGTTAAAAAAAATTAAATAATATATAATAAATATTTAATAATATTTTTCAACCATAAAAATGGTTTCATTACCATAATTTATGGATAAATTTAAGAACAGAAGTTCGTCATCCATGAAGGTTGTAAATCAGTATATCTTAGACAATGATTTCATTTTTGAAATAAAATAGAGAGAGAGTAAGAAGATTGATAATGTATATTAAATTAAAATTATATAGATTATACTAGAGTTATATAGATCATTTTACAGATGAGATGAGGAGAAGATAAGAAAGTAAAATAAATTGGAATAAAATTAAAAGAAAAAGGAAGATGATTTACCTCTGACTTATCCTCCTTGAGAACCTCCATAGGGAAAGATGTTTTGGTATTTTGGTAAGAACATAAGACCTTCGATGTGTGTAAGGGTATTGGGTATATTATTGGGATGAAATTTGATAAGTCTCAAATCTTGGAAGGTTTTAGGAGAAGGGGTGGTGATGGGTGGTATTTATAGTGGAGGAGAAGAGTGATTTTTTAATATTTTATTCATTTGTTTGTTATTTTGACTCAAGACTATGAATTGTTTGAGAATTATCACCAAATATATTAAAATAATGAATTGATGTTCGAGATTATGGTTTTACATCATTCATGATATTATTAATAGTTTATTTAACTTATAAAGTTTAAATATTGTAAATTACCGTATTGTACTATTCACAAAAATTAAACTATTTTTGAAAAATCCAAGAAATTCACCATAGACATTTTTTGACATGTATAATCCAAACATAAACTCCATTTCATGATAATAATTTTTTAAATACTAGAAATTTAATTTTCAATAAAAATTTTAATTTACTTGATATATACAGATTTTAGAATTATAACTAATTTTATAACTCTTTGAAAGATTAATTAAAGACTCATAAAATTATATTATAATATTAAGAGAAAAATATATTAATTTATGATTCTAGCTTATGAAAATTAATTTTCTTTTATAACATTATATTAATTATAAAACTATAAATAAACCTTTATGTTTTATAAAAATATCAACACCTAATTAATAATTTCTAAAAGATTTAGTTACTTATAATATGATATAATTATATCATATTACCCTTTATAGGATGCCTAAATTTTATTTATATTTTTATAGGTGAGGTTACTATTCATTTGGCTGATTTACTACTCATAAGGGTTATATAATTATTCATAAAGGTAACATTACTATTCCAAAGGGTCAAGTTACTATTCACCAAAAAATAAAGTTGATTCCATTAGACTCTAAATATCTTATTGATCGCAACCGTGTATTTCCATTTTTCAAAATTCAATTTATAGAAGCAACAAAATTATGCTTAATGCTAATCCTGTAGGTGTGGAGAGAAGGTGGGTAAAAAGAATGTTCAAAAGATAAATAAGTTTTTATATATAATTTTTTATATAAAAATGATGTTTATTTTACCAGAAATTATACATTTAATTATTGATATGTTTCATTTATGTGAAACCATTATAAATAATATTTAATAGTAGTTATTACTATTCATATTTCTATTTTTAACGTCTAGGTTATGACTATCTCATTAAAATAATTACAATAACAAAGTGTGATTCCATAGAGGATCAATTTTGTGTGCATTATATTCTATATTAAATTTATTTTTAAATCCTTGGGGTGTTAAATTCTCCCCTTAAATAAATTGCATCCTAACAATTTGAAATTGCACTTCGAAAATAGAAAAAAAAGTTGATACTAGAAAAGAATAAATCACATAGCTAATATCATAATCATAAACATGGTTTCATTAGGGAAATATTTACTTTTAAATCCTTCATAATGGTTTGTAAATAAAATGTGAATTACCCTAAGCATATCCTCATAGAGTGTCAAACCAGGTGTGTAGTAATGCCCGTTTTCATGTACCAGGTTACCCTAAGTTAGGCCCATGATACCTTGTTGGAGTTGTTTCCCCTAGGTACATCTATTACAGATTCACTTACACTTGTAGTATCTGGACATGGATGTATTGATAAGAAGATTCAAATAATCACTACCTTACCAGAATTCTTGGATATTCTTGTATTCTTATCCTCAAAGTCTATATTAGGGGTTTCCCCCTGATATATGTTTTCTAAATCTAGTTTACAGGGTTTCTACAAAACATCCTTTGATACCAACTATAAATACCCCAACCCCGGTAGCCCGGAGACGGTGCCTTAATTTATTACATTGGCATATAAACAAGGATTTCACATCCCAATGGACTGTATAGTTTAGTAGTTTTGGAAAACAATATTACTTATATGAACATTACACTATGACATGAAATGAAATAAAACATATCAACTTCTTTTGAATCACAAATAAAATCCTAGATTATCCCAACAGGTCATTTATAATACACATATTCGCATCCTAGAGAAAAACTAAAACACAATAAAGGGGTGATATCAAATGCTCAGTATGGGTAATAAATACAAAATAAGCATAAATAAACAACACGGAATGGTGAATGAATGAAAACAAAGGGCCTTAAAAGTAAACTTGAGTATAATATGGCAGAAATGTAAACTGTTTAAATAATTCCATAACAATAATTAACCATGGATATTCTACTAGTATGATAATCACATGGACTATCAATTACTAGTTTCATAACGAGGGAACACATAATGTGGGACATCATAACCATACCATCAAGGCCTCATTCCAAGACCATACATAAACAAGTAAAAACCCAAACTAGTTTGCCTCATGAGACCTAACGACGCACCGAGGGGCTATAGTGGGCCCGTCTTGACACTTAATAATTAAAATTAATTAATTATATGAAAGGTTAAACACATAATCAACATATACATTCATATTTAAACTACCATATAGAATTTAAATAAGTCCCCAATCAACAAACATGATCACTAACTGTTCAGAGTAATATGGTGAATGGTATCAAGGTAGAACATCCACAGTCAAAAAAATCCTAAAAAATTCAGTAAAATATGTTAGGTGATATCATAAAAGATTAATCCCAATTAAACATCATAATTAACAAGGTTTTCGAAATATATGAAAATATTATTTTAAAACTATCGAGGAATTATTGAGAGAAATATATTTTTACTTTAAAAAGAATAATTATTTTGGAAAAATATTTGCATAAAAATAAAAATAAAATAATAAAGTTTTTCCATAATAAAATTATTAATTTTAAAAACATAAAGGTGTCTTAAAATATCTTACAGAGTGAACTTGAAAATGGGTAAGAAATCGAGACCACCCCTTTAATCGGGCTTGCATATTGGAAAGAAATGAGAAGAGATCCTTGTAACAAATTTCTTATCCAATGAAATAATGATGAAATAATCTGGATATATGAATTTGGAACATATATATATATAATTTTTAATAATTATATAAAAATAATTAAAAATTATGTTGGTGTATAGAGGAAGAAATCATAACCTGAATGAAAATGGAGGTTCAGAAAGAAAATCCGTACCTTATGTCTGAATGTGTTATGTAATTGACCTTAATTTCCATGATAATAATATTAAATACCTTAATTAGATAATTTATAAAATTATATACATGTATTTGATACATAATTGTTTTATTAAGTTCATTTATGTTTTTATTGAGGATTTATAGAGTTTAATTTCATCGTTCGAGAGCATTCAGTTTCTGGGATTCCTTGATAAGTTTGCATGTTTATGAGTATTGAAGTTCTTGTAAAAAGGGTATAATTCTTCATAATTGGAATTATATGTTATTAATGAACAACTATAAGTGAAATTGGTATTATTTATTATTATTTTTTCTATATATGAGGTTGAATCATTAGATAACATTTTAATGATAATCGTTTAGCTTAATTTTAGCGGGTTTTCGATCACAACAAACTATTTTTGTTATATTATTTAATATCATATATATATTATGGTTAAATAACCTAAAATAATATATAATACATATTTTATAATCTAGTTCAATGATAAATTTTTTTCATGACCATTATTGAAGTAGAAATTGACGAACAAAAGTTCTTTGTCCACGAAGGATGTAAATTGGCACCTCCCTAACGATGATTTTTTTAAAAAAAAATTAGAGAGAGAGGGAGTAAGGAGATTGGTAATTGATATTACATTAAAATTATATCATTCCAGAATATATATGATACTAGATTTATCATGATCATTTTGATAGAGGAAGTGAGGATAGGATAAGAAAATAAAATAAATTGAAATGAAAATAAAAAAAGGAAGAGGATTTACCTCTTGAATTATCCTTCTTGAGAACCTCCTTAAGGAAAGTTGTTTTGGCATTTTGGTAATACCAATAGGTCTTGGAAATTTTTAAGGGGATTGGGAAGAGTATTGGGTAAAAATTTTACAAGTCTCAGATCTTGGAAGGTGTGAGGAGAATGAGTGGTATTTATAGTGGCAGAGAAGAGTGATTTTTGAAATTTTTAGTGTTAGTTTATTTTTTTGGATCAAGAATATGAATAGTTTGAGAATTATCAAAAATATATTAAAATAATGAATTTAAGTTTGAGATTATTTCTATTACATCATTCATGATTTTAGGAATAACTTTTTAACTTATAATATATAAATACCGTAAATTACCATATTTTATTATTCCCAAAAAATTCAACTAATTTAGAAAAATCAAAAATATTCACCCAAACCATTTTCTGATGTGTATAATCAAAGAATTAACTTCATTTAATGAAAATAATTTTCTAAATACGAGAAATTTATTTTTCAATAAAAATGATAATTTACTTGAAAAATACATATTTTAAAATTA
Organism: Viscum album; assembly: GCA_963277665.1. NCBI lineage: Eukaryota > Viridiplantae > Streptophyta > Magnoliopsida > Santalales > Viscaceae > Viscum > Viscum album. Next base: position 843,560,941 of record OY728128.1, read on the forward strand.
TAACTGATTTTATAACACATTAAAAGATTAACTAAGGTATCATAAAATTATCTTATAATCATAAGAAAACAAAATATTAATTTATAATTCTATTTTATGAAAATTAATTATCTTTAAAATCATTATATTAATTATAAAATTATAAATAAACATTTATTTTTATAATAATATAAATACTTAATTTATAATTTCTAAAGCATTTATTTAATTATACTGTGATATAATTATATCATATTAACATTTATAATATGTCCAAATTTTATTTATACTTTCATAGGTGTGGTTACTATTCATTTGGATAATTTACTATGAATAAGGGTCATATTGCTATTCATAAATGTAACATTACAATTTCAAAGGTTCAAGTTACTATTCACCAAAAAATTAAGTTGATTATATTAGACTCTAAATATCTTACTGATCACAACCGTGTATGTATGTTTTTAATAATTCAATTCAAAATAGTGAAAAAATTACGTTTAATGACAATCCTGTAGGTGTGGAAAGAAGGTGGGTAAAAAGAACGTTCAAAAGTTCAATAAGTTTTTATATCTATTTTTTATATAAAAAATGATGTTTATTTTACCAAAAATTATACATTTCATTATAAATATGTTTCATTTATGTGAAACCATTACAAATAACATTTAATAGTAGTTATTAATATTTATATTACTATTTTTAACTTCTAGGTTATAACTATCTCGTTAAAATAATTATTACAAAAAAGTGTTTTTATATAGAGGCTCAATTTCTTATGCATTACATTCTATATATAATTTATTTGTAAATCCCTAGGGTGTTATAGTGACCCCCACTTTAGTGACCCTTACTAGAGAGACCCACCTTCGATAACTCACTGGTGTATAATGCAGGGATAGTTTCCTCACACCATCACTCAAGATTAGTGCCAAGCTACGGTCCCCTTCCTCCATCCTGGTCCCTTTTCTACCATCACTGAACCCCATGAAAAATGGAGAGTCACGCCATGAATTTTTTAGCCCGGGACCCAGAATTTTGGGGTTGTGACACATACAAACCCACCTCTCCTTCCAGATCACCATGAGTCAAGACACTCCTCATGTTACCTTAAAAAGGGAATATTTCTTGGGAATACGCCCCAACCAGTATAAGGGAATCCTCTTTAAGAATAAGCCACAACTAGTATAAGGGAATACTCCTTAGTAATGATCCCCATCCAGTATAAGGGAATCCTCCTTAGGAATAATCCCTAACCAGTAGAAGGGAATCCTCCTTAGGAATAAGCCATAACTAGTAGAAGATAATCCTCCTTAAGAATAATCCCTAACCAGTAATAGGGAATCCTTCTTAGGAATAATCCCCAAGAAATACAAGGGAATCCTCCTTAGGTTTTAGCCCAAACCAGTATAATGGAATCCTCATTAGGAATAATCCCCAACCATTACAAGGTAATCCCTCCTGGAGTAATCCCCTATCCTTTCTCGTGGGACCTCTCCCACTTCATTCCTTCCCCATTCTCCATTCCCACTAGTTGTAACCAGATAGATCACCAAATTTGACTATCCTAAATACCAAAAAATGGAATGAAGGCACTTCAAATTCCTCTCTCTCTCCCTTTGGGTCTAGGGTAAAATGATTGGAGGTAGGTTCCAGAACCCATTATCTTTCCCTCTCCCTTTAGATTTGGTCCTCATCCACCAATGGAAAATGTAGATTGCGTGGTTTCACCAGATCTACCACTCTATATTATTTCTCACACCAACAAAGAATCACATGGGATTAGAGGTTAGTGGTGATCATAACATCCACACAATCCCAAACCAACGAGCCTCCTACTCAGTATAATACCCACTCATAACCAGTCATCTAGAAATCTTATTCAGTATAAGCTCCAATCATAACCAAACCACTGGGAATCATTCCAAGTGTAAGCCCCGATTGAACCTATGGGCCTCCTATTCAGTATAATCCACAATCATAGAAAAACCTTTGGGAATCATCCCAAGTCTAAGACCCAAATCAATATATGGGCCTCTTATTCGGTATAATCCCTAAATATGTCATCATACTCATTCACCAGAGAATCCTCCTTAGGAGTAAGTACAAACTAATCATCAAATCACCAGGGAAACCTCCTTAGGATAAAGCCCCATTCCAATCCACTCAAAGGGCCATACTCCCCTATGAGACAATCCGAAGAGGACCCCCATAGGTGTGGGTCCTCACAACCAAACTACATGGGATTTGATTTCCATTTAAAAGAGATACATAAAAAGCCTACTTGAGGTCTAAACCCAACACCCAAATCAAACCAATTCCCTATAGGTCACATTCCTAGTAGAGTATTATTCATCCTGGGAATCCATACCCATTCGAGGTTACCTAGGCCACTTTGGAATAATCCCCACATAAAACATTGACTAGGAACCTTTCATCTAAACAACCTCACCTCAGGATGTTAAGATTCATGGTTTGGTCCTGATCACATGACCGTAAAAGGTATGATGTGTATCTTTAAGTGGAACCAAACTACGTGGGTTTTGATTCATTTTAGAAGGATATGTTGGAAGCCCATCCATGGGTATGATCCTAACATCAAAACAACTCCCATATCCCCAGATTATGATTCACTCCAGAGAACCCAAATTTATGGCTCAAAACATGAGTTGTAATAATAAACCACAATATAATCTCAGGTCAGTACATAAGAGGGTACCATTTATGGAAAACCAGAGACACATAAAAATATCTCCATTGATGAATAACCTAAGAAACATATAGATGATTATAAATTCTATACAAAATTATAATTGATTGTTAATCCAAGATTGACCCACATCATACTTGGGGATTAATAAAGGATTCACTAACATATATTAAATCTATAAGAGAGTCTAAAATTAGGTAACAATTACAACCAAAAGGGTTTGATGAGCCCTACATCCCATCATATTGACCAATGTGAGTTCTTATGTACAATTGGAAAATATTCACAATGAGAATCTGCCTTTAGAAAGTAGGTCCCTTATTGATATACAATCATTGTGTGTTTCTAGATGTAACCAACCACAATATTCAATAGTTTCAGGAGATTATCCCTAGAATGAAACAAATAGTCCCTCTTTTATCTTAGAGAGGTGGATCAAGATGCCACAAAAGGCTCTATCCAGAAGACATAAGGTTCCTTCTAAAGGGATCATGTCCGCAGTCACTACTGCCAACATGACGCGCCCGAAAGGCTCCATTAATTACTCAGGGCATGAGTTAAATTAGAAATTTATAATGTACCGAACTATAATAACTAAAAATTTGTAGTATAGAAGATGTGTAGGGTCGTACCCACAAAGTGTAGGGAACACCACAATGAAAAATATTAACTAAAGGTTGGGTCGGTTTAATTTAAGTTTTATTTTATTAAATTAATTATGAAAATAAATGAATTTCAAAAGAGAAACAGAAGAGAAGAGAATTAGTTTCTAGGGGTGGTTTTTCTAAATAAATTAATCCCACCTTACTTGAAAAATAATCATATTAAATAGCCGGGAAATTAAATAGTTTCATTGATAGAATAAATGTTCATTCCCTATCAAACTACCCTACAATCCTAATTCATTGTGGCCAGATGAATCAAAATAACTAAATTTAATTTATTTTAGATTTCTATATGAAGAAGAGTAATTCAATTCAATATTCATAAATAAATTATCTCAATCATGTTGGGGTTCATTAATTTTTGAAATCATTTGGTCAATGAATCAATGATGAATAAAATAGGCATGTAGTCACAACATGATACTATCACATAATATTATCATTACGAGAAAAGATAAATTGAACTATGATGGTATACACCCCCTTTGACCGATTCTTCTCTCCCTTATGGGTTTATCCAACCATCCTCGAGTGATCACCAATGGCGGTTAATCACAAATCCATAGGAGGGAGAATGAGAATGAAAGAAAGAGAAAAGAATAAAAAATACAACAATTGGAATTAAAATATAAAGCATTCATTTATTACATCAAAGAAAGGATTGAAAAACATAAACAAAACCTATCTACAGTGGAATCCTACAGAAGCTCCTGGTGGTCACACTTTCTCCCTCTGGTCCAGAGTGTTTCAAAATATATTAGAAGGGGGGCCTAGGGCGATATTTATATGTGTTTCTTCCAAAACCCATGGCCCACACCGCATTTAAGTTTCAATGTATCACCGTAGTTGTGACATGTACTAGAGATACACATTGTGTACTTTATATCCCAGTTTTCCTCCACCGTATTGAATCTGTGGAATCTCCGTATACTAGTTTGACTCTGGTCATGTCATGTACTGAAGTTACCCAATGTGTACTTGTTGTTCACAACATGTTCCATCGTCATGACTTGTCTAGTGTAGTTCTATTTCACATGATATATTCATGATGTGTACTCTCAGTACATGATATGTAGTAATTTTTCTTCATTTTCCAACCATTCTTCTCTCTCAAACATCTTTTTTTGTGTCACTTTGCTCACGGTGCGAAGTGTCATTTTGTTTCACATTTTCTATGTTTTCCTTATTCTAATGCACAACTCAATCCTGCATAATTACTTCCAAAACATTAATATCAGGAAAATAAATTATATCACAGTAATTAATATTCAATTAATTCATATGTAAAAACCTATCAAAATATGTATAAAAATAGAGTAATCAAATACCCCTACACTCAAATCTTTTATCATCCTCGAGAAAAACCTCAACATCAAATCATCAAGGATCCATAAACCAACAAGGGAATTTTAAAATTATGATGCTCTCAAAAACAAGTTATAACTAAATATTGTAAAAGAACAATACATACCTAATAAAGAATCCAAAAATCATGCTTCATTTATAAAGATCAATTCACGACATTTTTCCCTTTTCACACATAGATTTCAACTTTTCATCAACACCCATGCCATTTATGATTTACCTCACCATTTAATTTTTACACTCATCACTCAAGGTAACCATGTAATGGATTTATTATCATACCTCAAGTACATATTTATAACCATATAATTTCATTGAATATAATTTATTCACCATGTAAAGATAGATATCACATTTAATCATGAGGTCTTTGAAAAAAGGTTCAAATGACTCTGTTGCTGAGGGTAGGTAGGTAAAATGTTGAAAATCAAGTAAGGCTCAAGGATGGGGATAAAATATAATGTATAATTATTGATATTTAAAAGACAAGATCATTGAAATGATCCTCCACAAAAATGGAATTCCATATCACCCCCCCTAAATCATAGAGTGAAGGCTCATAGACAAAGTAATCATAATGAGAAATAACCCTATATTGTTGATATTGATATTTTTTTAATTTTTTAATTTTTCCTTTTTTTGAAAGTCATGATTGAAATAAACCTCACATCCACCACCTACCCACATATGATAAAAATTATCAGTCCAGAAAATGGTGATTTTTGATTATCCCAATTCACAACCCATTTTTGTCTTCATTTTTTTTCATTTTTAACAACAAGAGAGGTATACATTGGAATATAATGAATGTAAATATGAAACTTCCCCACAATCCTATGAAAACACCATGTAGTCTCCCCTCAAGATATCACATCCCATATCAACCATAAACAACCCCCCACTCATTCAATTGAATATCATAAAAAATACAACGAGCTTGGTAGGAAAGGAAATAATGGATTGTAACGAGGATTAATCATAACAAGGCCATCCATGGATTATATGGTCCAAAGGAGGATCAATGTGTAGGTAGGTATCAGGATAAATGGTATCAATAATAAAATGCCTCAGTCATTTCAAAAGTGAATTTTTACAGTCATATCTTTGACAATGTTATTTTCGGTTGACATGCCCTAAGTTTCACTCAATAAAATGCTCAAAGAAATAGGAAATATTTGGACCAAAATCTTTTGGGAATGGGAATAGAATATGATTCAATCAGATCATGGCATGAAAATCAATAACTAGTTTACTCAATGCGTGTTTATAGGAATCAAAATCCTGAAAAACAATCATATCAGCAATCATTTTCAAGAAATTCCAAATTAAAGTAAGAAATTGGGTTAAAAAATTTCCATTGATATCTTTTCATTTATTTTTATCATATTTAAAATTTCCCAACATGTTAAAATATTTATCCTCAGTGATGATTTCTCCTAGATTAGTGAGTACAAGACAAATAATTGCAGAACTTTTGTGGTAGAATCTAATTCAATTTAGTTCACGCAACAATTTAATTTATTTTTTAATATTGTTCAAGAAAAAACTAGGGGTGCAATGATATTAACAAGTATAAATAGTACTCCCCTTCCATTGATTTTTTCGAATGATTCTGTTGGGTTCTTTCTAGCCAGGTTCACAATATGTTTTCTGATTACACGACGTGTAATATTCCAATTTACATCTATTTAGTTGCTTCTTTCTCCTTCCTTCTAGGGATATGAAATAAAAATAAACTCTGAATGTATATACCATTGAGAGTTTAAAATTTATGGATTATGTAGGTAAAGATACCAACCACATGGTGATTTATTTAAATTGATAAAATAATTTAAATCTAAGTTCTATAAATCATTTTTTAAAATTTTAGTTTCCTCCTGGTAGCTTATCTATTTATGGTTGTTCAGCTCGACCTTTTACCTTTGTTAGCTAATTTGAACATGGTAAAAAGCTAACCATCTTAGATTTAACCACTTATAGCTTTTCTGTGCATCTGGGTTTTGCTTTTGATTAATCCTCTATTGTTTCTTCTTGGCTAGTGGTGGGCTGCAATTTGAGGAAAGATATAATGAGAATAATAAGAAATGAAAATCTGACCAAATTTTGTAATTCTATTTCTCCACAACTACTTTTTCCTTATATTCATTCGGTTCACATTTTTGAATGGATTCTTTAGTCAGAGCCTTTTTTTCTTTTATTTTTATTGAAATTGTAGGAGGGAGTCCCATTCATCTTCAGTATCTAGAATACCCATGAGGTCGATAGATATTTTCTAATTATCCTCTTCCTTTTATTTTTCTTCATACCTCATAAATTCACTATATTGTACCTCCTTGAACTACTACTCTTCTTCGCGTAGTTGAAAAAGGAATTCTCCATGTTCTTCTTGGTATTTTTGTATGTATATAAGGGCTGGATCAGGTTCTAATACTTTTTCAAAGTCTAGGGGTTCATCTTTTTTAATGACCTCTTCATTATCCAAGAATTCATCCTTGATAGACTCATCCTTATTTTGTCGATTTTTTTAATAGTTTGAACATCCTCAATCTACTCTTCCTCATCATCATCTTCATAATAACCAATCTCTACATTAGAATTTAAGGGTAGATTATTCACAATGGAATTTAAATTTGAACTAACTCGAGATAGGTGAGTAATAAATTATCCATGTTCACTGAGTTGGGAATCATGATAATCCATTCCCTTGTCCAACACTATAATGAACTATGTGAAAAATGTGGATATTATATCTTTTTAATTATGATCCTGAGTTTTTTGGAAGGAATGGTCCTTATAAAATTTTTTTTGTGGTCGTTTTGTATCGATAGCATGGAATTCATCCTCTTATCAACATAAGTCATCTAAAAAACAACATGTATCTGTATTAGAAGATATTGGAAGGTGAAAACTAAAATTTGAAAAAATTTGGGCAAGGTGAGTTGTCAGTTCTCCCTACATGTTGAGTTTAACATCATTCTTTTTCATTCCCTTGTCTATCACTTCAATACCCTGGACGAGAAATCCAGATATTCTTTCTTTGGGATACAGCTGTTGAGTTTGTTGAAAGGAGTTTTAATGAGTGTACTGCTCAACCCAAAAATTTTCTTGGAAGCATTGACAATCAAGAGCTCCTCCGTCGGGCTGATAGTGGGTGTTATTACACTGTTGTGGCTGGAATTCATCGTAATCATGAGAACATGACTCATCCTGGCCATTGTCATGCTTTATCCACCCTTATTAATTAAGTGTTTCCCATACCATTGGATACTACAAATATTCAATGTATTCTGATGGTGGTGCGACATAGTACTGGTTCATTTGAAAACTCATCCTACACATCATGAAACACTACCAGAAGCATAATATATGAAAAAAATTGGCTATAAAATTGATTAAATTAACTAAAATCAGTAAATAGAAATGGGATAAGAATAGTCTTTAACCTAATAAATAAATCTTAATTCGTCTACAATGCTCCACTACTCCCTGGAAATGGTGCCAAAATTTGACGTCCCTGAAAGGCATTGTTAATTCCTCTAGGAATGAGTCAAATTATAAATTTATAATTTCCTGAACCATACTATCTATAAAGTTGTAGTATAGAAGAAGTGTGGGGTCGTACCATAGAGAGAGGGGAACACATCAATGAAAAATGTTAACTAAATATTGGGTTGGTCCAATTTCAGTTTGAGTTTATTAAACTAATTATTAAAATAAACTAATTTCAAAATACAAATAGAAGAGAGAAAAATATGTTTCCAGGGGTGGTTTTTCTAAATAAATTAACCCACCTTACTTGAAAAATAATCATATTAAATAGATGTGTAACCAAACAGTTTCATTGATAGAAGAAATGTTCATTCCCTATCAAACTACCGTAGAATCCCAATTCACCATGGTCAGATGAATCAAAATAATAAAAGTTCATTTAGTTCATATTTCTATATGCAGAAGAGTATTTCAATGCAATTTTAATGAATAAATTATCTCAATCATGTTGGGGTTCGTTTATTATTGAAATAATTTGGTCAATTAATCAATGACTAATAGAATAGTCATGTAGGAACAACATGATACTATCACATAATATTATCATTATGAGCAAAGATAAATTGAACTATGATGGTACACACCCCCTTTGACCAATTCCAATCTCCCCTATGGGTTTAACCAACCATCCTTAGGTGATCACCAATAATGATTAAACCCGAATCCATAGGAGAGAGATTGAGAATAAAATAAAGAGAGAAGAATAAAAAAACAAAATGATTGGAATTAATATATAAATCACTCAATGATTACATAAAATAAAGGAAAGAAAAATATAAACAAAACCTATTTATAGTGGAATCCTACAAAAGCTCCAAGTGGTCACACTTGCTCCATCAGGTCCAAAGTGTTTCAGAATATCATTGAAGGGGGGATGAGGGTGGTATTTATATGCGTTTCTACCAAAAACCATATCCCATTATACATTTACGTTTCAGCGTATCATTGTCATCATGGTGTATACACAAGATTCATGTCGTGTAATTCAGATATGAGTTTTCCTACGATGCATTGAATCCGTGGAATCTTCATATATTGGGTTGACTCTGATCACGTCGTGTACTGGAGTTACACGATGTGTGCTTATAGTTCATAACATGTTCTGTCTTCATGACTTGTCCAATGTAGATCTGTTTCACATGATATGGTTGCGATTTGTTGTCATTTTTCCTTAGTTTCCAGCTCCGTTTCTTTCTCAAACATTCGTTTTCACATCACTTCGCTTCACTCACGGTAAGAAGTGTCGTTTTGTTTCACATTTTTCATGTTTTCCTTATTTTAATTCAATACTCAATCCTGCATAATAACTTCCAAAAACTTAATATCATGCACATAAATTATATCATAGTAATTGATATATAATTAATTCATTTGTAAATTCCTGTCAAAATATGTATAAAAAATAGAGTTATCAAACAAAATTGGACATGCCCGAAAGGGGTAATTAATTCCTCCGGGAATTAGTCAAATTTGAAATGTATAATATCCTGTACCATACTATCTATAAAGATGTAGTATAAGAGAATTTTGGGGTCATACCCACATAGAGTGGGGAACACAGCGATGAAAACTCTTAACTAAAGGTTGGATCGGTGGAATTTAAGTTTGATTTTATAAAACCAATTGTGAAAATGAATGAATTTCAAAAGAGAAACATAAGATAGGGGAATAAGTTTCGTGGGATGGTTTTTCTAAATAAATTAATCCCACCTTACTCAAAAAGTAATCATATTAAATAGCTACACAACCAAACGGTTTTATTGATAGAAGAAATGTTCATTCCCTATCAAACTACCCCAGAATCCCAATTCCTCATGGTCAAATGAATCAAAATAACAAAAGTGAAATTAGTTAATATTTCTATATACAGAAGAGTAATTTAAATCAATCTTCATGAATAAATTGTCTCAATAATGTTGGGGTTCATTCATTATTGAAATCTTTTGGTCAATGAATCAATGATGAATAAAATTGGAATGTAGTCACAACATGATACTATTGTATAATATTATTATTACGAGCAAAGATAAATTGAACTATGATGGTACACACCCCCTTTGACCAATTCCTCTCTCCCCAATGGATTTATCCAACCATCCTCGGGTGATCACCAATGACGATTAAACCCAAATCCATAGGAGATAGATTGAGAATGAAAGAAAGAGGAAAGAATAAAAAAACACAAAGATTGGAATTAAAATATAAAGAATTCAATGATTAAATCAAAGAAAGGAAAGAAAAACATAAATAAAACATATCTTCAGTGGAACCCTATGGAAGCTCTTTGTGGTCATGCTTTCTCCCTCAGGTCGAGAGTGTTTTAGAATTTCTTAGAAGGGGGGCTGAGGGCAGTATTTATATGTGTTTTTTCAAAACCCACAGCATGTGCCACATTTAATTTTCCGTGTATCACCGTAGTCATAACATGTACTCGAGCTACACGTTGTGTACTTCATATCCAAGTTTTCCTCTACTGCGTTGAATCCATAGAGTCGTCATATGCCGGTTTCACTCTGGTCACGCCATGTACTGAAGTTACACAATGTGTACTTGTATTTCACAGCGTGTTCCATCATCATGACTTGTCCAGCGCAGATCTATTTCACATGATATCGTCATGATGTGTACTCTCAGAACAGAATGTGTTGTAATTTTCTTCAGTTTCCAACTATTTTTCTCTCCCCAACATCCATTTTAGTGTTATTTCTCTTTGATCGTGGCAAGAAGTGTCATTTTGTTTCACATTCTCTATGTTTTCCTTATTTTAATGAACAACTCAATCTTGCATAATTACTTCCAAAACATTAATATTAGGCACATAAATTATATCACAGTAATTAATATTCAATAAATTCATATGTAAAAACCTATCAAAATATGTATACAAAATAGAGTTATCACAACACCAAATAGTAGTGAATTATCAACATGATGAAGGTTCCATCCTCGATAATTCAGCCTAGGTCATCTAGACATGGGCATGAAATACGTCCCTATAGGGGCAGAAACTTGTCAATACGGAGTAAGGCCGCACCGATGTCCCCTCCGAAGAAGCCCACCAATCAAATTTGGTGGCAAACTTTGAGAAGACACATAAACCCACCCAAAACAATTTAGGTATCCAGCAAGCTCTCCTAGAAGAATCCATGGAATCCCACCAGTCAAATCTAGTGGCACACAATGAGAAAGATCATACAACTGACCGCACTAACCAAGCCTGCTAGAAGATTCATCTAAAAGCATATGATGAATCCCATCAATCAATTTTGGTAGAAAAATAGGAGCAGGTTTTCCAAACAACCCAATCTTATCAATAATGCTAAAAACCTTATCTAAAATCACATGGAGAAGTCACTTGGAATGCCCTGATGATGAATATGGGGAAAACCCAACTCTCTACCCCTACACCTGAATACTACTAATATCTAATGGAAGGAAATGTAGGAAAAGAGATAAAAAATAACCCTAATATAGAAATATAATGGGAACATATTTTCATTAAAGTCACTAAATTCAAAAAACATATCCTAAAAATGGTGAAAGGGGAGATGCAGATACTCACCCACATCCTACAAATTTTCCTAGACAACATAATGATGAAAAAAATAGTAACGGAGGGAAGAAAAAACAGTTATGTCCCCAAAAATGGGGTGTCTCATTAGTATGTCACCTCAAAACAAACTCATACCACTACTCCCATCTATGATGGTCCAAGGGAAAACTCCCTGTGATATTCAAAAAATTGGATTGGGAACATACACTCATTCCAAAAGGAGGCAATCAGTCTATTCTAATGGCCAGTCTAAGGAAGAAAAACCTCCCTCCCAAATTCCTAGGATCCTGTTGGAAAATTCTAGAAGTATCACAGTGAAATTAAAGGATGATTCTATGCCTAAAAACTATTTTTCCTAGAAAGTGGCCCCAATCAGTCGAAATTAGGCATCAAAAAAGAAGCCTCACCAGAGACGATTGGAAAATGAAGAGAAGATCTATGATCCCACTCTACTCAATGATGGAGTTCTTGAAGCCCCTATATTTTTATCTATGGAAACTCAAGATCCCACTCTACCATTAACAAATTATGGGAGAAATAACAATAATTTTGAAGGTCCTGCTCAGACACTTCACCATGAAGGCTTGATTCATGTCCATAATCTGATCGATCTTGAGATCTCATCTCCCTATGAGAGTCCCGAAATCCCTATAGAAGGCCATAAGATTAAAGAGAAATAGGGAATTCCATTTTCTATAATACACTATTTTAGTTCTCCCCATGAATGCATTAGCTGTTAAAGTTATATCTTTAGTAGTGCTTCACTTCTTTAAGAGGGTCCTCCCCTTGGCGATGTAGTGATGAGAAATCCCTCCTACCACGAGGCACTTGGGAAAATAATAATAGTCATACATGATGACTTTTCATTGAAAAGTGAAATCCATTATCATATGGAATATAATCTAAGGTGGAAAAAATTCTACAAAACAATCTTGGATCACCTATCTTTCTACTTAATAGAGGAAGTCCCCACAAATCTCACTACTTATGATAAAGTGGCAGGAAAGCATCCACTTTGGTCAAACCAAGTTGAGGAACCTATGGAAAAAGATGAAGAAGACATAAAAAACATGAGAAAATAGCTGGATAAAGACAACATACCACTCATGTTCTAGTGTTTATCCACCCCTCAATATATAATTCTAGAGGTGTTTTTAGAAGATTGTGTGCATGATATCTTCCTCAACATTTAGAACACCCTTTGTCACTTGAGAAAAAATTATTACCCTATAAAGATCTAAATTCACATCAAGGTAATGGAAGGGATGAAATACTATATTTATTTTGTGGCTATCCTAGCTAAATCACATCCAATGTTCCAAAAACAACAAGGATCCCTTCAACATGCATGCCTTAGTATGTTAAAAATACTGTGATAGTTGATCGTAGATTCCCCATATGGTGTTAATATCATAGGATGGGGTGAATGACTCTATTAAAAATAAACAATATTCTCAACGAAAATAGGCCTCGACTAACTCTCACCGATATTGGGCTAGAAAAGAGTAGGAATTTGAAAGAATTTTGTGTTAGATGTTTGAAAATATTGAACAAACCTCCTACTTAGGAGAACTAAGTCTTTAGATATAAAAAATGTAAAAAATACTGCAACAATATTCTAAATTGGGTGATTTAGGATCCTACCAAACAATGAACCCAACCCATGTTCAAAATAACTCCATAATATTAGAAGGGTATCCCTTATAGTAGTAGCTATGAAAATATAGAAGTATACCTATCCCGCATGGATGAGAGATTTTTTAAAACAGCCTTTGAGGCCATAAAACCAGGCCCAAATAGTTGTGTGAGTAGAATGGAAACAACCCCATCCCTCAGGACCAGGGGATTTTTTTTACCTCAATAATGTTCTCCACAACAAAAGTCAGGTTTCTCCTGATCAGGGCAATGCTTCAGAATAAATCCTCCTAGTTCGTCCCATCCCTTGATTCTATATCTTCATTTAGAAAGTGCTAAACTAAACTATCTAGATATTAACTTCAGATTACCATCTACTAAGTTGATCCCAAAGAATCAGTGAAGAAGAGGAAAAGGCCTCACTGAGGGTTTAGAAAAAGACAATCTCGCAAAGACAATGGTGAAATGTCTCTGATTCATTACGCTTTAGTGAACACCATTAACACCACCCTTGGAGATCCTGTAGAACACGAGGCCAATGAGGAGGATGAAAATGAGGAAAATTCAGAAATTTTAGTTCATAATATGGTCCACACTAAAACAATTAAAGGAGGTGTGTGTAACTATTAGTAGATACTTTCTCTAAATCCGGGTTTTCCCTCAGTCACTCTACCATTACATCAATAGAGAGAACCCAAAAAGGTAATGGGAAAAGTTAAGTTTTCACTACAACTATTCTATGAAAAGGTTAGAACCCTCACATTGAGGAAATATTTTCTCAACAAGGGTAAGAGATGATATTATTGAGGAGAATAAATGCACAATTACTCTGAGGTAGACTTCCTACTAGACATGTTATTCAAGTAGATCATCAACTTGCACTCCCAACTGGCGTACCTCAATAAAGAGGGTTTAATGTAATGAATGAAGTGGATTTGGATCATCCACTAAATGTGGGATAGAAAACTGTCATATACATGGATATTACATAAAATGATCAAGACTTCACTCTATTGGTTACATGACTATAACGGGTCTAGGCGTATCCTTATCAGCCTTCCCCTATAGGCTACCCTTGAAAAATACCAACAGTTCCACCATAGATGACCCTACCAACTACTTCCCCTATTCAAGACCCTACTCATCCTGATATTCCTCAATGGATAATGAATGATATTGAGTTACTAATGGATCAATTATAATCTATATAAGAATAACATGATCTAGTAAAACCAAAGAAGAAGCATTACCCAGAATGGGTTGATCTGGATCTTCCACTGCAAAACCTCAAAAATCCTATATTTCCAATCTTCAACATCTCCAGGGACTCACAATAGCACTTAACACATTTTTTGCCCTATTTTGATCCCATTATGGGGACCCATAAACAATAAGAGGAAATGAAACTCATGTGTTTCATGTAGTCATTGTATGGAACAACCTTTGTGCGCTACACCAACTTTCTGGATTTGTCAATTACATGGTGGGAATATCTCCACTGGATGTTTATCTTCCAATTTAGATCAACATCACAAAAGAAAACACTCTTCAACCTATCAGAATGTAAAAATATAGAGAATGAGAGGGACTCAGATTTCATTGTTTGTTGGAAATTTTTGAAACACTCTTTAAACCTACAGCTTCTTCAAGAAGACTTATTTCCCATCTGTATAGAGAATCTTCATGACAAATTGCGCACACCACTGAATCTTGTGTAATACACATAAGGGTTTTTGGACCTCTTTAATATTTTTAATGAGTAGAAGACTATATCGCACAAAACAAGGATTAGTACTAAGTAATTCCATATGCTCAGGTAAAGAGAACATATAAACTAGAGGCCAACACTAATACACTTAACTAATCCCCTTCACTCTCTCTTGATTCAAAGACTATGCCTTATCCTATGGATCATCCTCTTGAGCATAGGACAAAATTCCCACCTCCTCAAGATAATCTAATAGAGTAGAGGTGAAAATAGTTTGAGGAGATTAAGAACAAAGTATACTATTTTCATAGTGATAAAGTTCCTGACTACTCTATAATGACATTAGAAAACAACTTGATTAAGTTTAAAAGGACTAAGAATCCTAGCAAGGATGGCAATTAATATCTCCCAAACTATTTCCCCTTCCATCGAGTATTGGGGAACAACATCCGGAAATTTTTTGTTTTCAAATACATCCTTCACAATATTGTAAAATATATGAAAGTGAAGATGGGAAATCTAGTTTCGTAAGTGGAATTTGTTTCTACCACTAATACATAGGAGAAAAATGAATGGAAGTAAGTTAAAATCAAGGGTACCTAGAATTTCAGTGATTGGATGGATATAAATATGATCAATTGGGATCATGGTATCCTCCAAGCCTAGTTAAAACATCCAATTGTTCCCTTTAATGCTTCTACTACAACACACACAACTTCATCGGAATCTTATTCCTATAAAATTCAATCTTAAAAAAACATAGTTAGAATAAAAAGAAGAAAACACATGAAGAAGATCCTATTACAAGGAAAATTTTTAAATTTAATTTAGAAAACTTCATCCTTACATTACTAGAAGCATGGAAACCACCCCAAAAAATGATATAATAAGGGTCAACACCCCAAACATGATCTTAATCAGGCGAGGAGTTGATCTTTGGTTCCATTAATGTTATTCACTTAATAGATCCCTTATAAGATGATGAGTGTGACTATGGACATGAATTCCTAACATTTGATCGGGTAGTTGGGGGAAGAGGCCATCAAATTTGAGGATACAAGGGGAGACACAGTCCTTCTAGGAGTCACTACTCTTACCACTTCCCTGCTCGAACTGTTTATGCGGTCAAAACTAAAGGGAGATATCTCCAGTGAGCTCAAAAAGAGAAAGAAAGTTCCCCAACACATGTAAGATTTTTTCATGAAATGATCATCCTAGAATATCTACTAAAGGAAACGTCATCACCTAATCATCCTCGATAAGCAGGTAGACATAGTTGACCTAATCCACCAAGAACAGAAGCACCTCCAGTTCCTGTTCCAATGGATGATCCATCCACATCAAAGGATTATGTTCCCAAAGCACCTGAAAAAGAGTGTCCTTGTACTGGTAAATGAAAACTCTTAGACCATAAGTATGACATTTTCAAGAAACTATCTCTATTGAAAGCTAATTTTTCAACCTTGGATGACTTGAGACTATAAAAAGACCTCCCATAAGCACCCATAGAGGCCTTGTATATCACTCAGTAGTTTGAAGTCAATGTTTATACTGACAAAGTATATCATAAAAAGAATGATCCTATGGAATTCCTCACAATAATATTTTTCACAGTTCAGGATAAGGACACCATTATACAGGGACATGTCATACCCTTATATATATCTAACATGATAAATGACTTTGATATCCGAAAATCCTTTATAAACAATGGAGTAGGAGTAAACTTCATTCCAGTCAGGACACTTTATCAAATGGGTTTCAATGAATCTCACTTCCCCCCTCCACTATGATGTTACAGTGTTATGAAAATAATGAGAAAAAACCTCTTGAATAAATAAAACTCAAGTCTTACTTTAGGTATCTCATGTATGACTTAGAATTCATGGTTGTTCAGTAAGATACAACCTTCAAAATTATACTAGGAATTCCTTGGATACATCAGCATACAGATATCCCCTCATTACACTACTAGTGGCTTAAATGTTTTATCAATGAAAAAACTGGGACATTTCATGGTGAAAAATCCCCATTCAAATCCTATGCATCATAGTAAATTTATGTAAGATACTCTTAGAGAGAAGGAAAACTGTCAATGGATAATTATGTCACTCAGATCAATGAACTTAATGACTTGGAGATGATTTCGGATAACCCTTTCAAACAGATCAGTACAGAGTACATGCTTCCCATCAACCAAATTGATGAGTTGAGTTCAAATTTGAGAACACATCCAGCGAATTCTATGATTTCAGTCAAAAAAATTGAACCCGACGACACTAGAGAAGCTATCAACTCTCCAAGAAGTAATTAAATCCTTGATAAAGATTTATTCATCCCATTACCCAAGCCTTAACGAATCTATATTCCACCAGATATGCTAGAATAATTTTTATGAAAATGGAAGAAAATGAATATGATCATTCTCAGTACCTCATTTTCTCTTTAGTGCTACAAAATGGCCCCACATCATTAATCAAGCTGGAATTAGTTTCATCATCTTTTAAATGTACAAATGTTGACTCCTCCCCTAACTATGAGAAAATTATTCATCACCTACTTCCCAGGTAGAGGATAAATAGGAAAATATTGAGGGATAGAAAGAGGAGTAAGACATTAGGGATGATCCTTTAACATTTTAGGAAGGTGTCTTTGACATATTCATTTTTGGTGCATTATTTTAAACAATTTTCAATGATTATTAAAGTATTTTTAATGTAAATACTTATTATTTTCAATGGTTTAATAAAATAATAGAGAATTTGGAATATTAATTTTAAATTGTTTAAAATAGATTAAGAATGTGAAATTTTTAGGGTTAGTTTTGATTACGAAAATTTGGATGATAAGGGTTGAAATTATCCTAAGTGTTTAAATTTATAACTCATTTTCAAGAACTTTACCAAATGAATAACCACTTAGGACAGCCCCCAACCAAGGATCCCACATGCCACTTAGGAAAACCATAGGGGGTCACCCATCCATGCTAGACCTTGGGAAGGCCATCCCAGTTGGAGGATGCACATGGGGGGAAATCCCATACCAACAGGCCCATAGTGGTGAAATACACAGGGGTCCATAGGTAGGCTAAAACCATGGATCAATAAAGGAATATGGGGAAAAATTGTGTGACATTAGGAGGAAGTAATTTCCAGGACGGGGAGGTCTGTGATGACGATCATGAGTCCTCTAACTCCCACATGACTTCATTGTGGTGTGGGAGATACATTTTGATATATAAGTAAGCATAAAACCCCCCTCCTGTTTTTATGTGGGATTTTTTTTAAGCATGATATTGTTCACTTGTTAATCAAAACACCACTATTTATGCTCGATCTCATGCACCCTCTCTTAGATAGACTTGTCGTTCCTATCCTCCACACAGCTCTCACTGACCGCCACTTCAATCATCATGAATATCCATGTCCAACATCCAGGAGAGCTCAGGGTCGATCTATTCTTCACATCCAATGTCTTCCTCCACCAGTGATCATCTCCAAAGCCATAAATGAATCCCATGAAGGCTCATTCGATCACTATTAAGGCTTAATGAGAAGAAGGCTTCTCTGATACCTCTACCATGTAATAACCACTTCTATGTCTCACTACCATGTCTATATACCCCCACATTACAAGCTTCCACATTCCACCAAAGCCATGTTTCCCTGAAGCTTCCCTATTCCACGCCCACAATTTCAATGACTTGATTTCATTATTTTTTTTCAAATCTTCAAACAATGGGTCTTGAGGGAGATTCTAAAAGTAATATATAAAGATAAATGGGTCTTGGGGTGGATTAAATGAGGGGGTATAGGAATCATATTCCCTTGATGAGAGGAATGGAACATTTATTGTGAAGAGGGAATCCACCCATGGGAGGAATCCGAGCATAGTGCACATTTTTTTCTTTAATTTTGTTTTAGTTTTAATTCATTTACAATTTCAATTTAGTTTTTATAAAAATAATACATTAATTTTAATTATTTTCTTCATCCAATTGTCTCTTCACCTTTATTATGATGATAATAATAATAATTATTATTCTTTTAATATTCTTATTTATAATTTATTATCTTTATTTCTTTTCTTATTTTATTCTTCTTCTCCATATCTATCTCTCTTCTTTCTCTCATCCACCATTCTTCTTATTAATTTTATTCTCATTCCTTATTTTATTTTATTCTTTTTATTTTATTTTATTCTTTATTTTTTTTCTCTTCTTTACCATTCCACCATTATGATCTGCTACTCCTAATAATGGGATGATGACATGAGGATTTACAGAGGGGGTTCAGGTGTTATTGAATTTTTCTTAAAGTTTGATTTAAGCCTGTTGTAGATATGTGTAGCATGCATGGGTGTGGTGAATGTCCCTAATGTGAAAACTATCCCCATGACAGGAATATAATCTAATTATATTCTTTTGTCTAATATCTTTTCAATATATTCATTGGATAGATCATCACATGGTGGAGTTGAGCGAATCCTGTGATGAAATAACATTGATAGAGCCGACCCTGGAAGATGGCACACCCTCGACCAAGGTGTGTCATCAACCTTGATTACACTACTACAAATATGTCCTTTATCAGCACTAGAAAAGTCAATTTACAGTGCTAAAAAAGCGTTGTTAATCTTAGCGAAGATAGGGGGTCCATTTTATCAGTGTTGAAAAAAAGTGCTAATAAAGACCCCTTTTAGCAGCGCTAAAAAAGCGCTGATAAAAGTTAAGAAACATTAAAATAAAAAAAAAAAAATTCTGCAATTTGGAGAGGGGCTTTAACAGCGCTTAACTCCCACTTCAATAGCGCCTCCCTCCCACCCAAGCGTGCATTCCCCATCCACCCTTTTTGTAACGCCCTGACCCCAGTTACCCAGAGTCGGTGCATTGTTACATAAAATTGGCATGATCACAAGAAAGATAAAATCTCGAAAGATCGATTATTTTAGTAGCCTTGGAAACACTAGATATATTCATAAAGTTTTACATTACATCATAAAGTGAAAAACTACTACAACAACATATTGTCTCCATAGTCCACACTATTATCCCCTCATAATATCCCTGCAGGTCATTCATAATTTAATTCTTCACATCTAGGGAAAAATAAAACATAGAAAAAGGGTGAGCTCAAATGACCAGTAAGGATAACAATATAGCAAAAACTTTCATAAATAAGAATAAACATTTAAGGTAGTGTATAACTAAAACAAAATCCTTTTAAACTTGAACTTCAACATAGTATGACAAAAATAAAATAAAATAATGCCATTTACTTATTCACATGGATATTCTACTAATCGAATAATCACATGCAATATCAATAACCACTTTCATAATGATGGAATGCATAATTCCAGACTATCATAACCACATAACCAAGGCCTCGTGCCAAGACTACAAATAAGATTTTGTCAAGGCCTTGTGCCAATACACTAGTTTGTCTGATGAGACCTACCGATGCATCGGGGAGCTATAGCGGGCTCCACCCATCATATATTAAGTCCAATGCATTCCCACATGAAAAGGTTTAAACATAACATAAATATTCATATTAAAACTAGTATAAGAAATGTAAATAATTCATCCATAAAACATGAATGGTATAAAAATAACACATCCATAGTCAAACATATCACAAAACCTTCAATACAATATAGAAGTTTTGTATCATAATAAATCAACTTCAAATAAGCGTAAAATCCATAAAAGGATGTTGACATAGATGAAATCAAAACTCTTTTTAGAGAAATATCTCTTTCCATTAAGAAATCATTTTAGAGTCATATATTTATAAAATAAAAAATTTTCTTTGAAAATATTTTTATAATCTTTTAAGGGAAGCTTCGACGATTTTATAACGGCGGAAAATAGCCGCACCCACCGTATAAGTTAAAAAAACATTATTACCTTAATTTTGTCGAAAAGGTTAAAAAGAACCTTGTTTGGAAAACGATGGAAAGATTCCTTTATAAAACTCTTATAAAAATTCAAACATGGGTATAAATGACTTTAACCCATATTCTAGTAAATAGTAAAAATGTTTTGAAATTCATTTTTAAGAAACATGGATGTGGATGATAAAGAAGTCCCAATAGATTATTACGTATAAACAACCTCGAATAATGAAAAGATTGCGAAATAAACCCTTACCTTGTACTTTTCCTTGGATGGGGTAGGTTAACCTCATGTATAATGGTGAAATAATTGTTATTAAATTATACGAGAATATGATATCATATATGATCTTTTAACATTGATTTGTTAATAATATCTTAGTATTATCGTTGTTTCAGGTGTTATCTTACTCGTTTTCTTTTATATGTTTTGTTATGTAAGATGTGTTTGTCATGTATAGGTTGTATCTAAATCATATCCAGAATGATATCAAGTCCTTAGATACTATTATTAATCATCAAATGAGAATTATACTTGAATGGATACAATAGAGAATGAATCTTATCGCGTTCGTGGAGACGGTAGTCCGTACGTACGCACGAGTGACAATATCATTCTTTTGATATAAAAATAATATATAATTGGATTGTATATCATATATACAGAATCATTATCATGTTATATTTATTATTTACATGAGTTAGACATCATTATTATACCCATCCAAATAATAATTTATTGAATAACAATTACACTACGACGTGGAGACGGTAAGCCGTACAAACGCACGTATGGTGACATGTTATTCAAAGGATGGATAGAATACTGAATATGGTTGTACCATATTTATAATAACATCACAGTATATATAAGATACTGGAGTTATTATTTTATAATGATAATAACAAAGAAGGAAGAAGTGGAAGAAGAAAGGAACGTGGAAAATGGTGGTGAAATCATTACCTCTTCTTCGGGTTCTTCCTTTTGATTTGATCAAAAGGGCTCTTAGGTTGGCTTTATGAATAAACGAAGGCCTCTAGGATGAAGTGAGGGACGTTGAAAGAGTATTTGGGAAGATTTTTTCCGAGCCAAAAGGCTTTGAAGGTGTGAGTTAATGAGAAGGGAGAGTTCCCTTTTATAAGAGGGGTGAGGGTCACCTTTGGAAAAGCTAGAAATATTATTTTATAATAAATTCATATTCGGTTTCTAATGGATAAAAAGTGGATTATTTAAAGGTTAAGGTGGGAATAGGTCGAAATCCACTCAACCAATAGAATTTAGACAGGTTTGGGTTACTATATTAACCTTATAATTAAGTATTAACTCTTAGTTAATTAGTTTCACTTTTACAATATCTCTTTGTATTTTTATATTATATGGTTAATAAACTTACTATATACATCCAAGAGACACCCCAAGTGGTCCATTAATGATAAAACTATCATTATATAAGTCTCTTGGACAAACCTTAGATTTTTAGGAATTTAATATCAATTAATAATATAATATTTGTTTTAAAAAAACTCTTTTATGTCAATTTTGACACTATTCAATAATTGATTTTTGTAAAAATCATAACAGAATGATTACTTCGAAAAAGTCAATTAAATCAATCCTAATATGTCATATTATCCTAGAAAATTAGTTTAATTCATTAAAAGTATCAAATTATATTTATTTGGGTATTTATAATATCAATTATTTTAATTTTTTACTATTATGGTAATTACTGCATCATCATTGTATCATAAATAAATTAAATTATTTAATATCTAAAAATTATAAATAAAAGATCATTATGTTGGAAATATTTTTAGATTTATAATTAATATCTACAATCTAATTTATCTTATGTATTACCCTATATTAAAAATGTTTTAGTAAATAAACTTTGATTTTAACTCTTTTAACTCTTCTTTGAATTAAATAATAATAAATGTCCTAATCTAATCCAAGTGGACCTAAATGATAATATTTTATTACTAAGGTTGGTTTTGGTCAAGATACACTTTTCCAATAGAATTAGGACATGTGTTATGGTAATATTAATATCATTTTTACCCTTAATTACCCTATTTACTTTTAACTGTGGTAAATAAAAGTAAAAAGTTACTATTCACCAAAAATTATTTTCATCTCATTGAACCACATTTTTCTCCTTGATATTAACCATGTCTCTCGGATTTTTGAAATTCCAATCACAGAAGTGGTAAAATTAAGTTTTATGAAAAATTCAGTTTTTTAACTACCACTTAGTAGTTTCACTATTCATCAAAAATTGAAGTTTTTCAGAACAATGCCAAACTTTCACGCTAAGCTATAATTGATATTCTGAATTCAAAAATGATGTCTGTTTTAAAAAATTCCAAACATAAAAGTTATATTAATTAATTTTATAATTAATTCTCGCTGTCACAATAAATAGCGTGTTTTTAAGAAACAATATATATCAAAAGATTGACAATTGTTTATGTCCAATTTCAAAGTGAAATTAATTATAATGAACACCATTGGATAAAATGGTAAAAATTTATTCTAATTATACTTTTAAAAATAATTATAATATAAATTATCACTACAAATTATTTTGATTTAAAAAGTTGTTTTTAAGTATTTTTCACTATTCATAAAAATTGGAAGTTCTCAGAAAAATACCAAAAATTCAACTTAGGATAATTTCGATATTCTGAATCCAAAAATGAAGTCCATTTTGAAATATAAAATATATATAATTTGAAAAAGTAGGTATTACTATTCATAACGGCTAGTTTGATTGGTTGTGGTGTGTTAGAACTCGATGTTGCGTACAACACACGCTATCACATTATTCAAAGAGAAGCATACCGTAGAAGTTTGGGGTGTTACATTCTCCACTCCTTCAAATAATTTCATCCTTGAAATTTATAGAATACTACCGCATGAAAAGACTCGGGTGGTTCTTCATTATAAGTTCCTCGGGTTCCACGTTGCCTCTTCTATCTTAAGGTTTCTCCACAAGACTTTTACCAGACAAGTCGTCCAGTTTCTCAGTACTTGTTCTCTCGTATCAAGAATCCTGACGGGCTCTTCGCAATAAGACATATCGGGTTCCAGTTCTAATTCATCATAGGTGAGTACATGCATTGGGTCAGGCATGTATTTCCTCAATAAAGATATGTGGAACACATCGTGTACTTTGGAGAGACTTGGCGGCATTGCCAATCGGTAGGCTACAACCCCAATTCGTTCTAGAATTTCGAAAGGTCTGATGTACCTGGGACTCAATTTACCTTTCTTACCAAAATGTATGACTCCCTTCCATGGAGATACCTTCAAGAAAACATGATCACCAACTTGAAATTCCAAATCCTTCCTTCTATTATCAGCATAGCTCTTCTGCCTACTTTGAGCTGCTTTGATATGGTTTTGGATTACCTTCACCTTTTCCATCATTTACTCCACCATTTCTGGGCCTACAAGTTTTATTTCACCAATGTCATCCAAACAGGTTGGTGTGCGATATCTCTTTCCGTATAATGCTTCATATGGTGCCATATTAATACTCGAATGGAAGCTATTGTTATAGGAAAATTCTACCAGAGGTAAATATTGATCCCACATACCCTGAAAGTCAAGTGACCAGGATCTCAACATGTCTTCTAAGGTTTGAATAGTTCATTCTGATTGTCCATCTGTTTGAGGGTGGTAGGCAGTGCTCAAATGAAGTTCAGTATCCAAGGATTTCTGAAGACTTTTCCAGAATCTTGAAGTGAAACGGGGATCACGATCAGAAACAATCGATAGGGGTACTCCATGAAGTCTCACAACTTCATTAATATATAGTCTTTCTAGTCATTCAAGTGTTAAATCTTCCCTTATAGCAAGAAAATGTGCTGACTTGGTAAGACGATCAACAATGACCCATATTGCATCGTTCCATCTAGGAGTCGTTGGTAGCCCCATGACAAAGTCCATCATAATATTGTCCCATTTCCACTCCGGTATGGGAAGAGGTTGCATGACTCCTCCAGGCTGTTGCCTTCCAGCTTTCACTTGTTGACAAACCATACATCTTGACACAAAATCAGAAATCTCCCTCTTCATGTTGTCCCACCAAAAAGGTTCCTTCAAATATCTATACATTTTGGTGCTCCCAGGGTGTATAGAGAAATTAGAACTATGAGCATCATCCAACAATTCCCTTTTTAGATCAGGTATATCGGGAACACAAAGTCTTTTCCTGAATTTCAAAATTCCATCTTCATACACAAAGTCTCTCAATCTCCCATCATTCACAGCTTTAATCTTCTTTTGAAATTCTTCATCATCGGTCTGAGAACTCTTAATTCTTTCTAGTAAAGATGGTTTGGCAACCATTTGAAAAAGCTTTGATGTTTCACCTTCCCTGGTTATTCCCATGTCCATCTTCACTAGATCCATGAAAATTGGATCCCTTTCAATTCTCATATTGTTCAAAACTCCATGATCTTTTCTGCTCAAAGCATCTACCACCTTGTTTTCTTTCCACGGGTGGTAGTGTATCGTACAATCATAATCCTTGAGTAATTCAAGCCATCTCCTTTGCCTCATGTTCAGTCCTTTTTGTGAGAAAATATACATCAAACTCTCGTGATCAGTATAAATCTCACATTTTTCACCATAGAGGTAGTTCCTCCATATCTTCAAAGAAAAGATCACAGCTGCTAACTCAATATCATGAGTAGGATAGTTTTTATCATGAATTTTCAATTGTCGTGATGCATAGGCAATAACTCTATCATTCTGTATAAGGACACAACCAAGTCATTTCTTCGATGCATCACTATAAATAACGAACCCATTATTCCCTGATGGTAGAGACAATATAGGAGCATTGACTAATCTTCTCTTCAGTTATTCAAAACTTTCTTCACACTCTTTTTTCCAAACAAATTTAACCCCTTTACGTGTGAGCTTTGTTAATGGGTTAGCCAATCGGGAAAAATTCTGGTTGAAATGTTGATAATAACCTGCCAAACCAATAAAACTGCGTACCTCAGTTATACTCGTAGGTGCTTTCCATTCTTGGATTTCCTTGGTCTTAGAAGGATCAACAAAGATTCCATCTTTAGAGACAATATGGCCAAGAAAACAAATCTCATGAAGCTAGAATTCAAACTTTCTAAACATCCCATATAATTCATGTATTCTCAGAGTCTTCAGGATAATGCGCAAGTGAATTTCAAGATCCTCGTAGAATTTAGAGTATACCAAGAAATCATAAATAAATACCACCACAAATTCATCGAGATATTCCTTGAAAACTCTATTAATCAGATCCATGAATACAAAGGGTGCATTAGTCAATCCAAAAGGCATTACAGTAAACTCGTAATGCCTATACTTGGTTCGAAATGCTGTCTTTGGAATGTATTTCTTTTTTACACACAACTGATGGTATCCAGATCGAAGGTCAATCTTTGAAAAGTATTGAGCTCCATGCAGTTGGTCAAATAAATCATCAATGCGAGGTAGGGGATACTTGTTCTTTATTGTTATATCATTGATCTCCCTATAGTCGATACATAACCTCATAGATCCATCTTTCTTTTTAACAAAAAGAACAGGGGATCCCCATGGAGGAACACTAGGGAGAATAAATCCCTTATTACTCAATTCCTCTAGTTGTTTCTTTAGTTCAACTAATTCTACAGTTGCCATTCTATAAGGGGTCTTCGATATAGGCCTTGATCCAGGAATTAAATCAATGGAAAAATCAACTTCTCGTTCTGGAGGATGTCCAGGTAAATCTTCTGGAAATACATCTACATATTCTTTCACAAAAAGGTACATACTCTTTTTGAACATTCTTTTCCTCATCCATGGTCATTTAATTCTCTTCATTCCCAATAATTGAATTTAGTTGAGCTACTGGGGGTGGAACTAGATAAGAATTAGGTGGCGACGATTCTTCTCTAAAGATAAGGTGTTCCTTATCATCATCATCACAAATCGTAACCTACTTCTTCTTACAATAAATCTTCGCATCATAATCTGAAAGCCAATACATACTGAGGATTATATCAAACTCAATCATAGGTATGATGATGAGATCAGCGAATAAAGAACATTTATGTGCTCTAATGGGGACTGATTCAAAAAACTTTTTTGCAATGATACTTCCCTTAGGAGTTTTAACTGACCACTCCCGTGTTAAATCAAATTGTAAATATCTAATTTTCTTAGCAAACTGGGAAGATATGAAACAATGCGATGATCTTGAATCAAATAATGTATTTTCTAAACTTGAGGAAACCATTAAATTAACTACCACCACGTCTTTTGGAGCTTCTAACTCAGTAGTAGTGATAGCAAAAGCATGGACTTGATCACTTGGCAATTTCTGAGGTAAGTTCCTTTGACGCTTAGGACATTCATTTGCATAATGTCCCATCTTCCTGAAATTTTAGCATTGAACATTGGTATCTTCCTTCTTCCCTTTTCATTCATGAGCTTGGTGGCCTTTTTCACCACACTTGTAACAGACACCAATTAACTTCAAGCAAGTACCAGGGTGTTTCTTCCCACATTTACCACAGGATGGATATTCATCCTTTCCCTTCATCCCCTTATTTCCATTCCAAGATTGATCAGCAGATCTCTTATTCTCTTGCTTTGCTTTAAAGTCATAAGACTTAGATAATTTCTTTTCTGTTTTGATAGCACATGAGACAATTCCTTCGTACGACGAGAAGGATTGTGAGGCTAATGCTCGACGGAGAAATGGTTTTAACCCATCAAAGAAACGATCAATATTACTTCTTGGGTTACGTATATAATCTCCAACATACCTTTCTAACCTTGTAAATTTAGCCTCATACTTTGTGACATTCTCATCCTCCTTTTGTCTCAGACTCAGAAATTTCCTTTCCATATCTGCTCGATGGTCACGAGGAAAGTATTTTTCTAAAAATAGATCTATGAACTCCCTCCATTCCATATTTGATACTTCATCATCTTCTTCGTGTTTTGAATCAATGACCACCATTGATCAGCATCTCCAATGAGGCGGTAAACTGCAATGATAACTTTTTCCCTTTCACTACTCCCCAAAGCCTAAAATATTTTCTCTAGGGAATTTATCCATTTCTCAACTACTAATGGATTTTTACTCCCATTGAACTTTGGTGGTTGTTGCCTCATGAATCGATCTAACATTGATCCTCCATGCTACGGATCAGGTTGCTCCATATGGGTAAGGTTATTATTCATAACCTGAGTGAGTTGTCCCAGTATGTTGATTAGCTGATCGGCACCAGTTGCATCACCAACTCCACTATAATTATCTTGAGTAGGAGGGAAATCCCTACATGGAGTTCGTGCATTGATACAGTTTCCATTTCTTCCACTAGGAGCCATTTCTAAACAATGTCATAAACTTGATCAGTTTATGAATCAAAACACATAATTCCATACTTATAAAACACTTAACATAAATTGAACTATGTATGGATATAATCCATAATCATAAAAATGTTTTCTTTGAGAAAGTAAATACTCATAAACCCTTCATAATAATTTGTAAAGAAAATGAGAGTTATCCTAAGCATATCCCCCGGGAGTGTCGTAACCAAGAGTGAAGCAAGCCCCGTTTTCATGCACCAGTTCCCGTTCGAGTCTAGCTCAAAGCGGTGTTTTCGGGTTTTACCCCTAGGTACATCTGTGCTAGAGTTACCTCTACCTACTCGTATCCAGACATGGATGTATTTCTCGGAAAACTCACAAAATCTCTACAATACCAAAATTCTCAGAAGTTCTTCTATACTAATCCTCAAAGTCCATCTTAGGTCTATGTGCTCTAATCAGAGTTTATCTAAATATAGCTTCCAAGGTCTGTACTAAACTTCATCTTATACCAACTGTAATGCCCCGACCCCAGTTACCCAGAGTCGGTGCATTATTACATAACATTGGCATGATCACAAGAAAGATCAAATCTTGAAAGACCGATTGGTTTAGCAGCCTTGGAAACACTAGATATATTCATAATGTTTTACATTACATCGTAAAGTGAAAAACTACAACAACAACATATTGTCTCCATAGTCCACAGTATTATCCCTTCATAATATCCCTAAAGGTCATTCATAATTTACTTCTTCACATCCTGGGAAAAATAAAACATAGAAAAGGGGTGAGCTCAAATGCCCAGTAAGGATAACAATATAGCAGAAACTTTCATAAATAAGAATAAACATTTAAGGCAGTGTATAACTAAAACAAAAGCCTTTTAAACTTGAACTTCAACATATTATGGAAAAAATAAAATGAAATAATTCCATTTACTTATTCACATGGATATTCTACTAATCGAATAATCGCATGCAATATCAATAACCACTTTCATAATGATGGAATGCATAATGACAAACTATCATAACCACATAGCCAAGGCCTCGTGCCAAGACTACAAATAAGATTTTGTCAAGGCCTTGTTCCAAGACACTAGTTTGTCTCATGAGACCTACCGATGCATCGAGGAGCTATAGCGGGCTCCACCCGTCACATATTAAGTCCAATGCATTCCCATATGAAAATGTTTAAACATAACATAAACTTTCATATTAAAACTTGCATATGAAATGTAAATACTTCATCCATAAACCATGAATGGTATAAAAATAACACATACAAAGTCAAACATATCACAAAACCTTCAATAAAATATAGAAGTTTTGTATCACAATAAATCAACTTCAAATAAGCGTAAAATCCATCATAGGATGTTGACATAGATGAAATCAAAAATATTTTTAGATAAATATATCTTTCTATTTTGAAATAATTTAAGAGTCATATATTTATAAAATAAAAAATTTTCTTTGAAAATATTCTTATAAGCTTGTTAGGGAAGCTTCGATGATTTTATAATGGTGGAAAATAGCCGCACCCGCCATATAAGTTAAAAAAACATTCTTACCTTAATTTTGTCAAAAAGGATAAAAAGCACCTTGTTTGGAAAATGATAGAAAGATTCCTTTATAAACCTCTTATAAAAAGTCAAACAAGGGTATAAATGAATTTAACCCATATTCTAGTAAATAGTAAAAATGTTTTGAAATTCATTTTTAAGAAACATGGATGTGGATGATAAAGAAGTCCCAGTAGATTATTACGTATAAACAACCTCGAATAATGAAGAGATTGCAAAATAAACCCTTAGCTTGTACTTTTCCTTGGTTGGGGTAGGTTAACCTCTTGTATAATGGTGAAATAATTGTTATTAAATTATACAATAATATGATATCATATATGATCTTTTAACATTGATTTGTTAATAATATCTTAGTATTATCGTTGTTTCGGGTTTTATCTTACTCATTTTCTTTTATATGTTTTGTTACGTAAGCTGTGTTTTTCATCGATAGGTTGTATCTTAATCATATCCAGAATGATATCAAGTCCTTAGATACTATTATTAATCATCAAATGAGAATTATACTTGAATGTATACAATGGAGAATGAATCTTATCACATTCGTGGAGACGGTAGTCCGTACGTACGCATGAGCAACAATATCATTCTTTTGATATTAAAATAATATATAATTGGATGGTATATCATATATCCAGAATCATTATCATGTTATATTTATTATTTACATGAGTTACACATCATTATTATTCCCATCCAAATAATAATTTATTGAATAACAATTACACCATGACGTGGAGACGGTAAGCCGTATGTACGCACGTATGGTGACATGTTATTAAAAGGATGGATAGAATACTGAATATGGTTGTACCGCATTTATAATAACATCATAGTATATATAAGATAATGTAGTTATTATTTTATAATGGTAATAACGAAGAAGGAAGAAGTGGAAGAAGAAAGGAACTTGGAAAAAGGTAGTGAAATCATTACCTCTTCTTCGGGTTCTTCCTTTTGATTTGATCAAAAGGGATCTTAGGTTGGCTTTATGACTAAAGGAAGGACTCTAAGATGAATTGAGGGATGTTGAGAGAGTATTTGGGCAGATTTTGGCCGATCCAAAAGGATTTGAAGGTGGGAATTAATGATAAGGGAGAGTGCCCTTTCATAAGAGGGGTGAGGGGCACCTTTGGAAAACCTAGAAATATTATTTTATAATAAATTCATATTCGGTTTCTAATGGATCCAAAGTGGATTATTTAAAGGTTAAGGTGGGGATAGGTCTAAAACCACTCAACCAATAGAATTTATATAGGTTTGGGTTACTATATTAACATTATCATTAAGTATTAACTCTTAGTTAATTAGTTTCACTTTTACAATGTCTCTTTGTATTTTTATATTATATGGTTAATAAACTTACTATATACATACAAGAGACCCCCAAGTGGTCCATTAATGATACACATATCATGATATAAGTCTTTTTTCCGAACCTTAGATTTTTAGGAATTTAATATCAATTAATAATATAATATTTGTTTTAAAAAACTCTTTTATGTCAATTTTGACACTATTCAATAATTTATTTTTGTAAAAATCATAACAGAATGATTAATTCGAAAAAAGTAAATTAAATCAATCCTAATATGTCATATTATCTTATAAATTTAGTGTAATTCATTAAAAGTCTCAAATTATATTTATTTGGGTATTTATAATATCAATGATTTTAATTTTTCACTATTATGGTAATTACTGCATAATCATTGTATCATAAATAAATTAAATTATTTAATATCTAAAAGTTATAAATAAAATAGAATTATGTAGGAAATATTTCTATCTTTCAAATGAATATTTAAAATCGAATTTATCTTATGTATAACCTTATATTAAAAATGTTTTAGTAAATAAACTTTGATTTTAACTCTTTTAACTCTTCTTTGAATTAAATAATAATAAATGTCCTAATTTAATCCAAGTGGACCTAAATGATAATATTTTATTCCTAAGGTTTTTTTGGTCTAGATACACTTGTCCAATAGAATTAGGACATGTTTTAGGGTAATATTAATATCATTTTTACCCTTAATTACCCTATTTACTTTTAACCGTGGTAAATAAAAGTAAAAAGTTACTATTCACCAAAAAATATTTTCATCTCATTGAACCACATTTTACTCCTTGATATTAATTGTGTCTCTCGGATTTTATAAATTCCAATCACAGAAGCGGTAAAATATAGTTTTATGAAAAATTCAGTTGTTTAACTACCACTTAGTAGTTTCACTATTCATCAAAAATTGAAGATTTTCAGAACAATGCCAAAATTTTACCCTAAGATATAATTGATATTCCGAATTCAAAAATGATGTCTATTTTAAAAAATTACAAACATAAAAGTTTTATTAATTAATTTTATAATTAATTCCCACTGTCACAATAAATAGCGTGTTTTTAAGAAACAATATATATCAAAAGATTGACAATTGTTTATGTCCAATTTCAAATTGAAATTAATTATAATGAACACCATTGGATAAAATGGTAAAAATATATTATAATTATACTTTAAAACCACTAAATAATATAATTTATCAATATAAATTATTTTGATTAAAAAACTTTTTTTTAAGTATTTTTCACTATTTATAAAAATTGGAAGTTCTCCGAAAAATACCAAAAATTCAACTTAGGATAACTTCAATATTATGAATCCAAAAATGAAGTCCATGTAAAAATATAAAATATATATAATTTCAAAAAGTAGGTATTACTATTCATAACAGCTAGTTTGATTGGTTGTGGTGTGTTAGAACTCGATGTTTCATAAAACAGACACTATCGCATTATTCAAAGAGAAGCGTACTGTATAAGCTTGGGGTGTTACTCTTTTTAAATATGCTAGCCCACCGTTTAACAGTGCTAGCCCTTATTCTACCTGTGTGTGCGACCTGCCTCCCCCTGGATTCGAACTTGGGACCTATTGCCTACGCATTTAAGCCTTTACCACTACACCATATTGCATTTCTCTTCAATTATTAATATATATATATAGTTATATTTACTTGAATATTAATATATATTTATATTAACATATATATTTATATTAATATATATAGTTATATTTATATATTAATATATTTATTTGTATATTAATATATATTTATAAGATCAGTTTTAAATACATTTATAAAAAATTATTTTTTGTGTGTGTTTATAAATAAATAAATACATATATACAACACACACACACACACAAACATATATATATTATACAAGTATCTGTAGGTATAATTATATATATTTATATATATTTACAAATATTATATATTAATATATATATAACTATGTTTAGAATATATAGACAATATATATCAGTTTGTTAATACAGATGCACACACACACAAACATCTATATAAAAGTACACATTATATAAGTATATAAATATTCATATATTTTTATTTTAAATAAAATGGATATTAGTTTCTTATTTAGATAAGGCTTATATATTGATAAATATATTTTATATATAAATATATTAAATAATTTATTTATAAAATTAAATATTTATGTCTAAATATAATATATATATATATTGTTATATATTTGATTATAAATAATAGTACATTATGAAAAATGATAACCGGGCCTAAAAACCTAAAAAACAGGTAAAAAATGGAGAAACCCTCAAAACCCGTAAAGGCAGTCAGAAATTCAAATAAAACCTAAACTCAGGATAACGACAAAAAATTATGATCCGAGAGTCCATTATAGCTCCGTGACTAGTAGAATCGAAGATCAAAAAATGAGATTTGATATGATAGGTGATGGAGGCCAAACAGACAGGCATATCATAATTTACAACTATTTGAAAAAATAGTAGACAGGACAAAAGTGCTAGAAATGGGGGCTTGAAAAAGCTAACAAACCGCAGAGTCACTAAAATGAGAAAAACTTCTGATCTGGATGTCTATTTCAGCTTTGTGACTATTGAAACCATATCTCATGGAATGAACTATGATATAACAGGTGGGGGAGGCCAAGCGGACACATGGATCACGAGTTATTACCATTTTAAGAAAAGTTTGACAGGGTTTCGGACATGGAAACATAGTTTTGAAGGCCTTCTGATGGTGTTTTGAGGTTTCAGGGTCC
This sequence comes from Viscum album, assembly GCA_963277665.1. Taxonomy (NCBI): domain Eukaryota; kingdom Viridiplantae; phylum Streptophyta; class Magnoliopsida; order Santalales; family Viscaceae; genus Viscum; species Viscum album. The sequence goes on from OY728128.1 coordinate 843,595,061, forward strand.
AGGACGTGATTAGAACGTATTTCCAGTCAACTTTCTTTGTAGATCTATTAGTTTCCTTCGATTTGATATGTGGTAGATCCCAAATGGTCACCCGGAGTGAAAGTTATGGCCGTTTGAAGATGAAGTTTTTTTAGAGTGGTATAACTAATATATCTTCCATTTCTTTGATCTTCTTATGGTTTTGATTGGATGTGGTCATTAATCACCCAACAATCATTGATTTTACTAGTTTTGGTTCTCAAATGGACACCCAAAGAAGAATTTATGGTTGTTATAGTGAGTTACCGTTTTCTTAGGTTTTTAGGCGCTAGGAGGGTTTCTCAATTTCAAACAATCATAACTTCTACTTCGGGTGTCCGTTTTGCATCTACCATATATAAAATCGATCTAAAACATATTTAAAAAATAAATATTATATTTATATCAATATAAATATCCTTATTATCAATATATTATTTTTTATGAAATATATATATTTTTTGAAATATACACTTTATCAGCGCTAGGAAAAAGAGTGTTGATAAAGCCCCTCGTTTATTAGCGCCACTAAAAAAATGCTGATAAAGGGGTCCCCTTTAAAAGATCTAAAAAGGCGCTGATAAATGAATCCCCTTTATCAGTTCTTTTTTAGCGCTGTTAAAGGGTGATGCTGTGGAAACCCAGTTTTGTGGTAGTGTTACAGGAGGAGGTGAAATTGAGATTTTTTAGGCATTCAAAGATTCCATAATTTATTAATAAATGTAATAGTAATTCATCATGATATTTCATGTTGGATTATAAAATTAAAGAAAAATAATAATGGAGAATAATGCTTGAATCCAAAACTGAACCCAAAACCAAGTTCTTTCTTCCTTAACTCATTCTGTTTAGCATTCCATGTTAGTTTAGTTTAAATTCTCATATTTCATTTCATTTAATTATCTTAAAAAAAAAACCAAAAATATTTATCATTACATTCATAAAATAATTAAAAAAACAAAAATAATTAGTTTTGGTGATTTAGAATAAGAAGGTGAATGAAATGAGAAGCTTCTCAAGTGAGACGACCCTGGTCATCCACTGAGCTTCATTAGGAAAAATAATATTCTTCTTCCATGCCCTATGATAGGTGTGCTTCCAAAATGGAACCATTTTTGGGGAGCTAATCATTAGTTTTCATACTATTTTTATTTTCACAATTTAGATAGATTTCATTGATTTAACAAAAAACCACAAAAAAATTCGTTTTGCATAATGTTTTCAAATGACCATTTTTTAATCCATGAAACAATTAATCACAAGTGCAAGAACAATTATTTCAAAATGCTACAAAGGTGGATCTCCTAAAAAATCTTGATGGAATCATTGGTCGAGACAAGATTATGATAAATGGGTATAACACTAGAATTTCATTTCATGAATAAGAAGATATGATTGATTACGACAAAGTTAATTATTAAAGACTAAAGAAGAAGACAAAATTTCTACCAAAGCTTCCCAATTTTACTAAATACATCAAATCTGTTGAGGCCCATCTTGAGAAGTTTCCACATCCTTACCATATAAAGATCCAAATCCAAAAATTCCATGATGAGCTAGAGTGGATTCATGAGGAGGAAAAACTTCCTTTTGAACTATCCATGGGAGATCAACATGATTGGGATGACTTATAGATTGAATATGACGTACCACATAATCTCCCTAATCCCTATAAAGTATAAAATTCAGTAATATTGAAAGTAAATCTTTCCATTGAAAAGGAGGAAGCCATAATAATGATGGAATTTGAAGAAAAGATAGAGGATCCTAACTACCTACCTTCATCTATTCAGATCAAAATTCAATAGGTACTTACCCCCAAAGGTAGATATTGAACCAAAAAAACATAAGAAGATGATATTTATTTGAAATATTTATTTTATGATTTTGTTCTATCTGATTTGAGTATCACTCCATATTGTTTTGAATTTTTATATTTGGTAATTTTTTATGCCTTAGAGGAACATAAAGAAACTATACATGCACCTATTGAGGAACACATGAAGCTCCCTAATTTTTATGGACATACATTTGAAGAGACCCATAAAGAAATACATGTAGTTGTTCTTGAGAAAATCAAGACAACGACTAGTCACATTGAAAGGGAAAAATTAGCTACTAAAAATTAAAATTAAAATTTTATTCAAGTAAAAATACTTATTTACTTTCCCTTTAAACATTCAATTCTTGTATCCCATGTTGATCCATCAATATAAAATAAGTAAGAGGTTTTACAAGTTTTAAACCATAAAGAGGATATCCCATACTTCATCCTACCATCACCATTAATGGTATAACTAATTGTGAAGGGGATAGATCTATTATACTCTATACATGGATAATTCCTCACTATAAAATAAGACATTCAAGATGGGAAAATCCACATGTGGTAGTTCAAATCCAAGAATATCCACCCACCATAAAAATTTGGATAATATTTGGTACAACCCTCTGGAGGTAGTAAGAATTTAGGGCACACTTGAAGGATCATACCATGACTTATCCTTTTACTTTTTTTTCTACGAAATTAAATTTCAATTTCATTCTTAAAATTAGTACACCATCTACCCAACTACCTATATTAATTTTTATTTTAAATGACATGATCCTTGTGATTAATTGATTCATTAAATTTTATAGCTTCATAATGGAAGAAGTAAGTCTTAAAAAATAGAGTAAGAGAAATATTATTCACGGGAAAGGGAGATCACATTTAATGTTAATCTTTAAAACTCCTTGTATTTTTTTTCAAAACATGTATTGAGATTTAAATTTAAATTGCATGTCAATGCTTGAATTACTACTTTGAGTGAATCATATAGGAGACATTAGTTTCTTAGGAATCCTGTGATTCTATGTTTTAGATTTTAATATTAATAATATTGAATGAGTAAAATGGAGAATTTGATAAATAAATTGAATTATAGATAATAAAATGAGGGAAAATGATTTGAATTAATTGATTGATTCGTGTAAAGAAAACTTCTCAACCACATTTTTCATGCATTGAATTTCTGAAATTCATGTGAATTGATTTTTTATTACTAATCATTCCTTGAACGATTTTACAAAATTATATTTCCATCCCCAAGAGGATTTCTAAACCATGTACTTCCTCTTTTATTCATGAGAATATTTCTTGAGTGACCTTAAGATATTCCACCTTCTAGAAATTTCATGTGAACTTATAAAAGATATTACTATACAAAAACACATTTAAAATTATTTAGGTATTTTTTGGGAAGCTCTTATCCTTAAAACACATCCTTTACATCAATCCTTGTTTAAACCACAGAGGCTATTCATGAAGTTGTTAGGAATGAGCCATGTTTCAAACCATTTTATCCATTTGTACCCTCATCTTAGTATTTTCATGATATTTTTATGTTGAAGTGTGGGGGTGAAGAGATTAATGGTGTAAGGGTTGATATACATTTTAAGGAAGATGCGCGAGGGTGATAATTTGGGTAATGAGAAAGGTTGATGATTCATACATTGAAATATTTATTATTTTCCCATCTTGAATAAAATAAGAGAAAATGACAAAAATAAAAAAAATATGAAAATAATGGGAAGTGACTTGAGAAAACCAAAAATCACCATTACTATACATATTATTCTTATCCTATGTGGTTAGGTTGTGGATGTTATGTTTATTCTAAGCATAACACTAGAAAAAATATAAAAAACATATTTTAAAAATAAAAAAGTATAAAAGTCATGAAAATTTCAAGAGGGTGGATAAATAATTTATTATTCTATATTTTGATCATAACCTTTACTTTAAGTTTTGTGAAAGTGGGATTTTTCACAATTTTAAGGGGATAATTTCAGAAAAATTTTACTTTTTAGTATCATGATTTATGATTTTAGAGATAAACATCCTCCTTGAGCCTTTAATTTTAAAACAAAAATTCCTAAGAACCCTAATCCATATTGAAATTTTAACCTTAATTTGAAGACCTCATGATTTTATGTTCTTTTTTTCTTTACAGGTGGGAGAAGTATTTCCTTTATAATCATATAGTTAAGGTTTATGGTCTCATGAAATAGGCATAACTCCACTTGAATAGTACCATGAGGGATGAGTGAGAAGATTAAATTAAGGTAGATCATGATTTGATATATCAAATAATAATAAATTGATGAAATTGAATAAATTAGAAGACAATTATTCACCATTTCAAATTAGGAAAAAGTAAAATGCATTATTTGATTGTTTCTTTGAAATTTTAGAAATTAAATTTATATTTTATGTGGATTTTTGAAATTTTTATTTGATATAGAAAATTATTTTATTTTATTAATATATAATTTGAATATTGATAACACTGGTTCCCTCTTTAATTTAATTTGGAGATATTATACTGGAGGAAAATCATGGTTTAAGTGTGGAGGTATTTGACTGAATCATTTTTTTTGTGCATTATTTTAAACTATTTTCAATGATTTTTGAATGATTTTTAATGTAAATACCCATGACTTTAAATGTTTTAATGAAATTATGGAAAATTCGGAATATGTATTTTAAATGGTTTAAAATAGATGAATACTGTTGAATTTTGATGGTTAGTTTAGATTATTGAAATTTCGTTGATAAGTGTTAAAATTATTCCAAGTGTTTAAATTATTAACTATTTTTAAAGAACATTAAAAAAAATATCCACATGGTCTATACCTTAACGAAGGAGTCCACATACCACATAGGAAACCCACAGGGGCTCACTCATCCATTAAGATCCTTGGGAAGTCAATCCTAGTGGGTGGATACACACAGGGGGTCAGGCCCATGCATAGAGGTCCATGGTGGTGATTTTGAAGTGGGATGATTTTTATACAGGGTACTATTTACTTTTTAACAAAAATGCAACTGTTATAGCTCAATCACGCACACCCTTTCTCAGACAGACTCTCTACTACTCTTTGACACACACCTATCACTGAACTCTCCTACAATCCTTATGATCCTCCATAGACAATACCTGAGAGAGCTCATGGTTGATCCATTCTTCACCGCTGAAGCCTTCTACAACTAGTGGTCATCTCCAAAGCCATGGATGACTCCCATGAAGGCTCATCTGATCACTGTTAAGGCCGGATGAAAAGAAGGATTATACACTACCTCCACTATGAATGCAGCACTATTGTTCCTCAAAACCACATCCACAAACCCCCACATTACATCCTACCATGTTCCACCAAATCCACACTGCCCCGAAGCTTCCCTAGTCCATGCTCAAAAATTCAATCACCCTATTTTATTGGGTATTTTCAAATCCTAAGATACCAGATCTCATGCGAGAATTTCAAATAAAATATTAAGATCCCTAGGTCTTGGATTTATTTAAATGAGGATGATTCTAATGACTTAACTTCCATTTCCTATAAATATAAACCCCCAACCATTTTCTAGGGGTATGAAACATCCACCACAATAAGGGATTCCACCAAAAATATGAATCCTAGCATGCTACAATTTTTTTTTCTTTTTTTTCTTTTTTTTTGTTTATTTTTAATTTATTTATAATTTAAATTTAATTTTAATATAAATTATATATGCATTTTAAATATTTTCTTCATGCAATTGTTTCTTCACCCTTATTATTATTATTATTTTAAAATATTTCTTTATATTTTAATTTCTTTATTTACTTTATTATTTTATTCTTATTCTTAATCTCTCTCTCTCTCTAATTTCACTCATCCACTATTCTTATTTTTAAATTTATTCTCATTTTTTATTTTATATAATGTTATTATTTTTATATTATTTTATTTATTCATTTTATCTATTGTTTCTCATTCGACCATTGTGATCTCTTACTCTTGATAATTGGAGGCTGACTCGAGGGTTGGCTCAGGGGAGGTCAAGGTGTTCTTGAATTTTTCCGAATGTTTATTTTATGTTTGTGGTATAAATGAGTATCATTCATTGGTGTGGCAAATGTACCTAGTGTGGTGACTATCCCCCATGACATTAAACTAAATATATTTATATTATTTTATTAATCTCTTTTACCTTTATTCATTGGATAGATCTTAACATAATAGAGTTTAGATAATCAATGAATAAAATGGAATCGATGGAGCTAGGTCCTAGAAGATGGAACACCCTCAACTAAGGTGTGTCATCAACATTGATTACAGGAGGAGGTGGAATTGTGATTCCTTAGGCATTGAAAAATATCAAAATTTATTAATAAAAATAATAGTAATTAATCATTATATTTCATTTTAGATTATCAAAATAAAATCAAACAAATAAAGGATAATAATGATTGAATCCAAAAACAAACCCAAAACTGAGTTCTTTCTTCCTTAACTATTTCAATTTATAATAGCATATTAGTTTAGTATAAATTATCATATTGCATGTAATTTCATTATCTTATAAAATAATCAATAATAACCTATAAGTTTTATCATTTTTTTAAAAAAAACTAAAAAAACAAAAATAACTAGTTTAGGTGATTTAGAATAAGTATGTGAATGAACTGAGAAGCTCCTCCAGTGAGATGACCCTAGTCAAGCCCTGTGCTACACTAAGAAAAATAATTTGATTTTTCCACACCCTATGATAGGCATATATTAGTCTCCACCACTGTTGAAGAGATTAAGGAAATATATATGGGAACATAATAAGATCCACAACCCACTTTAATTAGTGTGGCCATCAATTTTTAAGAATGAGAGATATATAACTCATTCCTAAAGCAACACCAGGATGTGTTTTACTAGAAATACATAGATATTCTAGGTCTCAATCTAGAGGTTTCCATCCATCACTTGGGTTTTCCAGAAGAAAAAATGGGGATCTAAACAGGAATCTAGAAGGACACACCCGATTCATGCCTCCAAAATTGATATTGAAGTGGACAAGATCATCCAGTTCGACATAATATAAGAAGTTATGTATCCAATGTGACTGGAAAACATCATCCTGGTATTAAATATGAATGAGAAAATCAGGTTCCATATCAATTCCAGAGATCTCAACCGGAACTACCCAGAAGATGACTTTTCGATTCCAATAAAAAAACTACTAATTGATGAGATAATTGATTATAAATCCCTCTCCTTAATGGATGAATATTGAAGGTACAACCAAATTCATATTTCCCGAGAAGGTGAATAATACACCATCTTTAGGGAACCCCATGTAATATTCTTCAATTGGGTAGCTCCATTTTCCTTGAATAACGTCGACGCCACATACCAATATATCTTTCAGAACATCTTGAAACCCTTCTTGGGGAGGTTTTTTGATATATATGTTAAAGATCTATTGGTTATGTCCTGAAAATTTTCTATTCACATGGATGATCTTGAGACCATCTTCCACAGGCTATGAAATCTTATCTTGAAAATGATCCCCTATAAATGTACTTTTGGTGTGACCTTAGGAAGGCTTCTCGGCTTCGTCGCATGCCATCCTGACATCAAAGTAGACCTTGAGAAGAAAAAGGCTATCCTTAGCTTGTTGTCTCATATAAATCTTAAGGAGTTGAGAGGAATTCAAGGAAACTTGGTCTACATCCAATGATTTATAGCCAACCTTGTAGGAAAGTGTTTTCCCTTCACCAAATTGATGAATAAAGGAGTCGTGTATCAGTGTAATGATGACTATTAATAAGCATTCAACAATCTCAATAAATATATCTTGATCACACCAGTATTAATGCCACCCATTGAGGTAAATCCACTCAATCTATATGTGATATCCATTGAGTGATCACTATCTTCCTTCCTCATGAAAAATAATAATGATGGGAATGAAAACAACCTCTATTATCTTAGTCGAACCATGATCGATGTTGAGACTCACTATTAAAATATTGAGAAGAGTTATCTAGTGTTAATATCCATGGTTTAGAAACCAAGGCACTACATTCAGTAGCATGAGTTCTATTTGGTCTCTTGTAATAACCTACTCAAATATATCCTCAATTGTCCTATATTGATAGGATTTTTGGAATGGTCCGAGGTTATCCTACAAAAGTTTGATATATAGTTTGTGCCCCAAAATTAGTGAAAGTCCAAGATTTGGAAGGCTTTATTCTAGAACAACTATCTGTAGAAACACTATTATTTAATACTGAAATTCCTGATGAATATATTTTTTCTATTCAAGACAACCCCTAAATGTGGGAGATGAATTTTGATGGTACATTCAGGAGCCCAATAGGGAAGATAATGGTTGACCCCAATCATAATAAAGTCGGGTTATAGATCATGATCATTTACCCAATGAAAACAGTTTTACCTTAATCATTCCTCTTTTTATAAGGCTATACAAATAATGAGGAAAAATATCTGGCCCTCATTTCAGGCCTAGAACTGGTACTCTAAATACCAGTGGACCACCTAGAGGTGAAAATAAATTTAGTGATAGTAATCAAACATATCAATGGCGATTATACTATAAAAAAAGAAGAGCTAATTCCCCTACTTGACTATGTACAAGGGTTGATGGAAGAGTTCCTCTAAGAACCAACATTTACTCACATCCCATGATCATAGAATGCATAGGTAGATGAGTTGTCAAATGTAGCAATGAATTTGGAAGATCCAAATTGGGATTAAATGGTCATCAAAATTACACATCACCAACTGGGATCACTTTTTGTTCAAGTTAGAATGAAATTGATCAATGGAGTCAGTCCAGACCCTAAAACATATCATCCTCTCATCAGGTGGATGATTCCAATCATAGACTACCTTCATAACGGAGTACTCTAGTTACAACCCAAACCGTGTATTTGGTTTATTTGAATATTCTATTGGATGTAAATTTTTTATTGGGGTTCAGGTTGAGTCCCAGACGAAATTTTTGATTTATGTTAAAAATTGTTTTTTGTTAACGTTGTTGGGCGCACGAGTAGAGCGCGTTCCAGAAATCCCACACGACATCGCCCAGGTAACTATGCATCACATCTGTCTTTGAAAAATTAAAATGAGTATATTTTTTAATTAAAATAATGTTTACTTTCATTTATTATTAGGAATTTTATTATTTTTATTTAAGATGGAAACTAAAATTATTAATTTTATTATTATTATTATGTTATTAAAAGTTTGATTTGTTTTTTAGATTAGTTTTACTTTTTTTATGGTTTCCCTCACTCTCTATAATCTCCCCCCTCTTTGTGTGTGTGCAGCGCGAGCATCCCCCCTAGACGCGACCTCCTCAACCTGCCCAACCTCTGACTGACTGACCCCCCAGCCTTCCTCCTGCTTAGGGCACCCATGCGCCATCCCCGTCGCCACCTCCAGAAACCCCATCCGCTGTCGCCCCGACCTCCTGATCCTCCCATCTCGATGGCGCCTCCCCCCTTACTACTGTGTTTTTTTCTAGATATCCCCATATTCAGTGGTAGTCCCCTACTCTAGCTACCCCTCTCCTAGCCAACGCGCACTAAACTGGCGCCACCCCTATCGGTTGCGACCCTCCTCTGGCCCGTGTGCACCTTATTGTCTGGTATGGCTCTAACCAACACCTCCTTCAAACTTATGGTATCCCCTTTTCCATTTTTCCTTGTTTTCTATGGGAGATTTATTTTTTTTAAGGTATGATTTATTGGTTTAGTGTTTTTTTATCATAGGTTAGGAGTTTTGAGACCTTTTAGAAAAAATTTGGGTTTTCTTTGTTGTCGCACCTTGAATTTGAGGTAGGTTTATCATTGTGATTTACTTTATAAATTAAGTTTCATATATTAATTGTTTTTCGCATCCTATATATGTGATAAATATTATTGTGAAACTTGTGGCTAAATTATTTGGTATGTTAATTGGTAGTTAAATTCTTGTTTTGTGAAAAATGATGTTGTTTTGTTATAATTACGCACACCGTTTGTTTAGTTAAATGTTTTATTAGTTTTTCACTTGATTTGTGATTCTTAGAACCTAGTTTTCCAATTTAGATACATTTATGGCATGAAATATGTGATTGGAACCTTTTTGAGTCTTAATTAGAATCTGCTTTAGTAAATATTTCATGTGCCACAGATAAATGGTCTGGTTGGTGTTTTTGTAAGAAATGTTTCATTTCAGGGTGTAATGATGATGTTTGAGGGATTTTTTAGAATGGTTTCAAATGGTGTGTTTTTTGAGTGGTGAACACTGGGTGTTTTTACTTTGTTCTGTATTAAATAGAAATTGATTTGTTAAATATTCACATCTTGTGTCTTTTTTTTATATATAAAATGCCCAGTTGGATTTTATGGGTTAAATGTGATTTAACAAATGGTTAACTTGGATTTATAAATGTGGTGGAATCATGCGAAATAATGTTTTGGGGTTCCTTATATGGTTTCTGAAATGGTTTGGGATTTATAAGGGAATGATTTTTGGTTTTCAAGGTGTTTTGGTGTGTTTTCACCTCTTTGTAAACAATTCATGTGTGTGAAGGAAATGTTTTGAAGAATGTTTATAAAAGTTTTTAGTGGAAATGGTGTGCTTGACACAACTTTTGAAAATTGTTTAAATTTTGAGATAAGGGATTTTTTTTTTGAATATTTAAGGGTCCGTTTGGCCCTTTCGTGAAATTGGTGAAAAGTGTTTATTATGAAAACCCTAATGGGATGTTTCTCATGCCAAATTTGTATGGAATGGGTGGGAGGTCCTTGATAGGGGATTCTTGGGATATATTTTCAGGGTTATTTGGTTAGAACATGTTATAATTGTATTATTTTAAGGAATCATAATGGTCCTAAGGGAGTCTCGGGGTGAGACATGTTGTGAATTATTATTATTATTATTATTATTATATCTGATTTGATACTCGAATGGAATAGATTGACTCACCCCATTTTAATACCTATGACATCAGAACCTCACATATTGAGAAGATTTTCTAAGACAAGTACTACACTGGTAGGTTGTTGTACTGACCAGTGGCCCATAGTAGGAAGATATGTTTGGGTTCATTGATATGGTATTTTCCCTCATCCTATCCTAAGAAAGGGTATCTGAGCATATAGAGATTTAGATTTCATCCTATGTGGAATCCTACTATAGATGGGGTCATAGGTATTAGTGTCGTATGGATTATTCTCAATCTCCTGGGTTCACATATGTCTTCTTTATTTAGTCACTCATAGTGATGTTAAAAATAATTTTATGATTATTTTTGTTTCCCCTGTTATGCGATTACTATGGTACCTTCTTGTGCAGTGTTTTATAGGAAAGTGGTGTGTTGATTTTAATAAGGTTTTTGGAAAATTGTTTACAAGAAAAAATGTTTTTTTATCTTTTGTAAAGATTGAAACATAGACACCACTCTTCCCTTGATAATTCTAATTTCTCACTTATGGTAGGATCTTGGTTTTTGAAATAAAAAGGGGCAACATGTTGTAGTTTTCTTTTGGGTAAAATATATAGAAAAACATAATTTTATAAATTATTGTTCAAACTTGAAACTAGTGTTTCTTTAATTTTAAAGGTAGTTCATTGGGGAATCGTATACCAAGCTATCCTATTGAGTTATAATACTCATGCCTATATTTATTTTCTATTTTTAGTCCTTGTGTAGGTTCTATCTTGGGTTTTTTTCCTTGGGCGATGTTCAATCATGATTTGGAGAGTGACCTGCGAGGTCACATGGAGATAGTGTTTTCCCGTTCAGTTAGTTTTATTTTATTCAGTTGTTGTTTATTCATTTTATTTGTTTTATTTATTATGATATTCTCTTTATTATTTAATATGATTTTATTTATTTATATTGGGAGAAATAATTCCCATCTCCACTCTGTCGATTCCCTGGTGCTTTCCGCCAACTCGGGAGGATCGAGAACACCTCCCAGGTCTTGCCATGGATTGGATCGGGTGACCAGTTTAGGGTCAACCCAGGTTGGTTCGTGAGAAAATAGTATCAAAGAAGATAGTCTCTTAACAGACCTCACTTTTCATAGTTCCTTTTGTTATTTGGGATCTCAAGGTAGATGGAGTAAGATTTTCAGGACTCGAGGGGTAGATTCGGGAAGAGCATCTCAAACTCTTTCTTGTTCTGATCCTCAGGTTTCCATGGGAAGTCTGATTTTGTTAAGTTTTCTTGTTCTTTAGGTAATGTTTTTTGATTGGGATATGATAAGAGGAGTAGGGATAATAGTCCTTGTGCTCCTGCACGGCCTAGCAAGCCATGTGAATCTAGGGGCATGGTCCTAGAAGGCTCTTTGTATTTGTGGCATGTTTGAAATATGGCCGCCAACCGTATGGTCAAGTAACCCACCAACACTAGTTCCCTTTTGAGTTGTTTTGTGTCTCCTATGAATTTTGAAAGGTGTTTGAATCAGAAAAACTAGTTTTGAAAAAAAATTGTTGTTTGGAATGACATGTTTAATTTGTGGATTGTTTTAAAAGAAATGGGATGAATGATTTTTTTTTAGAAAATAAAGTTGTTTTGTTTTGGACTTGGTGTTCCCATGGGTTCTCACATGCATAGTGGTATGTGGGAATATGAATGGATGTCTGGTATGGTGGATGGATTCCCAAGGTGGCACAGAAACATGCATGTGGGCTAGACTCTAAATAATACAATTGGAAAGGGTTTAACCCGCCAAGCTTTTTTTTAAATTAAATATGTTTTCAAAAAGTAATGTTTTGATGTTATAATATATTGTTTTCGTATGTTTAGATATTTTCACCAATGCAGTGTTTGATCTTGAGGATTTTTATTCTTGATTTGTCATTGATTTGGTTCTTTACTTTTATTGTTCAGTGGTTATCCCCTTGAAGCTTTGATGGGTTATCGTAGTGTTGTTGATCATCCTAAGGATTTTATGCTTGAGTTTCGGAAGCCAGATCCACCTCTCTTTTATGGTCAAGAAGACACTTCCATAGTGGAGGGGTGGATGTGAAAGATAGAAAGGGGCTTCAACCTCATTGAGTTTCATGATTCGTTAATGGTAAAGTTTTCAACCTTCATGCTTGAAGGTTCATCGTGGATGTAGTGGAAGTCAGTGTCTCAGAACAAGCCTCATTATGAGCTTACTTGGGAGTTTTTCAAGGCTTTTTCCATTCGTAAGTATTTCTCTGAGAAAGAATGGGTATGAAAGGGGATGGAGATGTGTTGTCTATAGAAGGGTGATGGATCAATGTTGGAGTATTTCTAGTGCTTTGTGTATCTAGTCTCTTATGATTCAGGGTAATCCATAGATGACTCCATGAAGGCTCGACATTTCTAGGCGCGTCTCCACCCTGATCTACAGTTGAAGGTGTCAACGTCCAACCTAACTTCATTTGATGATATGGTGAGACTAGATTTTCATGTCGATACCATGATGGAGGGAGTTCTTGAAGTAGTCATCCTTCCTTCAATTCCTAGTAGTAGTGGTAAGGATTATCACAAGGAGACTAGGAAGCAATTGAAAGTTGATAGAGAAAGTCATGGAATCAGAAGGGCTCGAGATCTTTCATCAACCTCTTCAGAGAGATAAATATTCATATGTTATTAGTGAGTCAATCCATGTCAAAAAATACATCATGTACAAATACTCCAAAGCCCTTCCCGACTTGTGGATGCTTCGGTCACTTGCAGCGATTCTGTCAGTGTGTTTTTTGGAAGCGTCATGGAAGAAGTTCTCAAAAATGATGTATTGTAGGGTTTCTATTTAAAGTTTCTTTTGTAAGTTACTTTCAAGTTTAAGGGATAACCTATCATGGTAGGTGTACTGATGGAGTTTTGGGTTTTGAAATTTATGGGAATGTCATGCGTCTTTTAATGAACACTGGTTTTCAATGATAGGGTGGGTTTTATTTCAAAAAATTTGTTCTTTCATTTTTCAAATCAAAAGATGTATGTTTATAATTACGATTATCAAATCCTAAATGTGAGGTACGAGACACTTCATCCATCATAGCTCTAGCCAAAATGCCTTAGAGTGAAGCCGATGTGTAGTCAGGAACCCCATACATTTTAAGAAGTTTGGTTACAGTTGTTCCTCTTTTATTGCGGTGAGGAAGTTCTAGTGCTTCTGTGGGGTTTCTCTGTCATTTTGAATTTCCTCTTGTCTCAAAGATCATGATGGGCTTATCCCTCACAAAGTGGTAGTAATTGTACCTTTTTGGATGCAAGTTTCTGATCAGTGTCCTTGTGTGGACCACCCATGTGAATTAGTTTCATCTTTGGTTTGTGTCCATCTTGAAGTGATGAGGCGTGAGTAGTTTTTAGTTGTAGTTTCATTGATCTAATAATTGAGCCACTCCATCCCCTTCATGTGGTGAGGGTTTTTGGTCCATGCGGGAGGCTTTAGTTCATCTCGTTTCCCCTTTTTATGGGAGTGAGTGGTTTTAATGTTCATGTTTTGTTCCTTGAGCTTGGGAAAGGCCCAGATTGGGATTCAAGTTGAATTTTTAATTTGGTCATTTTTTAGGTTGGTTCTAATGGTGGGGAGACCTATCATTGGCCTCTTTGGGTTTTATCTTAAGATGTTATCAGATGCTAGGTGAATTATTATGGTGGGTAGTCTATTCGGGCCTCCCCTTAACTGGTGATCTGTTTTGGGAAATGAGGTTGAGTCTGGTTGGTGGTCAACGTAATGTCCTCAGATTAAGAGGTTGGATCAAGTTGATATGGAATCCTTAAGTGTTGATCAAACAACTGGAAAGTGTTATGGATTTCTAGGGGTCTAAATCATTATGGTGGGAATAATTATCACACTCGGACCCATGTATTTTTTTTATTTGATTATTTTCTTATCTCTAAATATTTTTGTTGGGGTTCGGGTTGAGTCCAAGATGAAATTTTTGAGTTTTGTTAAAAAGTGAATTTTTTTGGTTGACGTCATTGGGTGCATGAGTGGAGCACATTTTGGAAACCCCACGTGGATTCGCCCAGGTAATGTACATCCCGTCCATATTAAAAAAATTAAAATGAGTATATTTTGTAATTAAATTTTTTTTTACTATCATTGATTATTAGGAATTTTATAATTTTTATTTTAGATGAAAACTAAAATTGTTAATTTTATTGTCATGATGATGTTGATGATTATTATTATTATTATGTTATTAGAATTTTAATTTTTTTAAGATTATTTTTACTTTTTTTGGGGTTTCACTCCCTCTCTCCAATATTCCCCCCCATCTTTGTGTGTGTGCAGCACGAGAAACCCCCTCGGACACAGCCACCTCCTCCTGCCCGGCCTCTGGCTGACTGACCCCCAGCCTTCTTCCTGCTTAGTGCACCCAGCCTCCCTCCCTATCACCACCTATGGCCGCCCCAGTCAGCACCGCCTTGGCCTCATGCTCCTCCCATCTCGATAGAGCCTCCCCCCTTACTACTGTGTTTTTTTTCTGATGATCCCCATAGCCATTGGCAGCCCCTCCTCTGGCTACCCCTATCCCGGATAGCACACATATCACTGGCACCGCCCCTGTCGATCGCATCCGTTCTCCGGCCAGTGCACGCCTTGTCGTCTGGTCTGGCTCTGACTACCACATACTTTTCACTTCTAGTATCCCCTTTTCTATTTTTCTTCCTTTTTTTTCGATTGTTTTTTTGTTTAAGAGATTATTTACATGCTTAGGGTAGTTCATCATAGGTTAAGGTCTTTGAGACCCTCGTGAAGCAGTTTCGGGTTTGCATTGTCGTCACACCTTGAATTCAAGGTAGGTTTCTCAATGTTCTTGCATTTATAAATTAATTTTCATCTATTTAATTCTATTCACATCCTATATATGTTCTAAGTATTGTTTTTCAACTTATGGATAATTTATTTGGTATGCTAATTGGTAGTTCAATTCTTGTTTTGTGAAAAATGTTGTCGATTTGTTATAATTGCACAAACTATTTGTTTATTTAAATGTTTCATTAGTTTTTCACCTGATTTGTGATGTTTAGAACCTAGTTTACCAATTTTAATAAGTTCGGGGAATTTAATTTATGTTTGAAACCTTGTTGAGTCTTAACTATAAAAAGTTTTACTAAATATTGCAGGTGTCGCTGATAAATGGTTCAGTTGGTGTTTTTGAAAGAAATGTTTCGTTTTAGGGTGTAATGAGGTTGTTCGAGGGTTTTTTGAGAATGGTTTGAAATGGTGTATTTTGTTGAGTTGTGAACACTGGGTGTTTATAATTTTTTTGTTAAATAGAAATTGATTTGGTATATATTCATGTCTTCTGTCTTTTTATTTTATATATAAAATGATCTGTTAGCTTTTACGAGTTAAATTTGATTTAACAAATAGTTTACTTGGATTTATAAATGTGGAGGAATCATGAGAAATAATTTTTTGGGTTTCCTTATATGGTTTTGGAAATGGTTTGGGATTTATAAATGAATAGTTTCAATTTTCAAGGTGTTTTTGTGTGTTTTCACCTCTTTGTAAAAAAATTGAATGTGTGCAAAGGAAATGTTTTTAAGAATGTTTATAAATGTTTTTGAGTGGAAATGGTGTACCTGACACCACTTTTGAAAAGTGTTTGAATTTTGAGATAAGGGTTTGTTTGTGAATATTTAAGGGCCCATTTGGCCATTTTGTGAAATTGGTGAAAAGTGTTTATTATGAAAACCCTCGTTGGATGGCTCTCATGCCTCATTTTTATGCAATGGGTGGGAGGTCCTTGTTAGAGGATTATCAAGATTCATTTTTAGGGTTCTTCGGTTGGAACATGTTATAATTGTTTTATTTTAAGTCATGAAAGTGGTCCTAGGGGAGACTTAGGGTGAGACCTGTTGTGCATTATTATTAAATATATGTGATTTGATGCTTAACTGGCATCGATTGACACACCCCTTTTTAATACCTAAGACATTGGAACCTAGAATATTGAGATAATTGTTTGAGATGAGTACTACACTGGTAGGTTATGGTACTGACCAGTGGCCCATATTAGGCAGATATGTTTGGGTTCATTGCTATGGGATTTTCCCTCATCCTGTCCTGAGAAAGGGAGGCTAAACATATGGATCATTAGATTTCATCACATATGGAATGATACTGTAGATTGGGTTGCAAGTATTAGTGTCACTTGGATTATTCTCAATCTCCCAGGTTCACCTATGTTTGTTTTCTTTAGTCACTCACAGTGATGTTAAAAATACTTGTATGATTATTTTTGTTTCCCCTGTTGCATGATTACTATGGTACCTTCTTATAAAGTTCTTTTATTTGAAAGTGGTGTGTTTATTTTAATAAGGTTTTTGGAAAAATGTTTTATAGAAGAATTTTGTTTTTTTCTTTTGGGTAGATTGAAACATAGACACCACTCTCCCCTTGAAAATGAAAATATATCACTTATGGTAGGATCTTGATTTTGGAAATAAAAAGGGGAAACGTGTTGTAATTTTCTTTTGGGTAAAATATATAAAAAACATACTTTTATAAAATATAGTTCAAAATTGAAACTGGTGTTTATTTAATTTTAAAGGTAGTGCATTGGGGAATGGTATACCGGGATATCATACAGAGTTTTAATACTCACGCTTATATTTATTTTCTATTTTGTGTCCTTGTGCTGGTTCTATCTTGGGTGTGTTCTCCTTGGGTGATATTCAGTCGTGAGTTGGAGAGTGACCCGTGAGGTCCCACAAAGATAGTGGTTGTAATGTTCGGTTAGTTTTATTTTCTTCAGTTATTGTTTAGTCATTTTATATGGTTTAATTATTATGAGTTTCTATTTATTATTTCCTCTCCGTTTATTTATTTATATTGGGAGAAATCGTTCCCATTGTCACTTTGTCGATGCCCTGGTGCTTGCCGCCATTCCAGGAGGATCGGTAATGCCTCTCAGGCCTTGCCGTAGATCGGCAAGGGTGACCAGTTCAGGGTCGACTCAGGTTGGTTTGTGACAAATCCCATCGAACAGAGCTGGGAAAGATAAAATATGATGGTGAGAAACCAACTTCTATCTTTGTGATGACCCAAATCTCATGAAAGTTCACTATAAATGAGGATTTGATGTTCTCAAATGTATCGATGGAAAAGCTACCACTGATTTCATGAATGAATAATACATGGGAGACTATGATTCTCACCAGTCATGATAAATAATTTCAAACCAAATATGAAGTTTGGGATACTTATGGCCTTCGATGACACAAGATTGTACCAAATTCACTAAGAAGTATCATTCCCTTCCAAGTTCATTCTAACCTCATCCATCAACCCCTAAAGATTCTATATACAAACAAATATTCCTAGCCATTTTGAATATGGGGAATTGATATTGTGAAGCCATAACCTCCATCTATACATAAGAAGTTCAAATACATCTTAAATATTACTGAATTATTTTCCAAATGGTCTAAGTAAATACCCCCAAAATAATTTGGGTCCAAAATAATTTTTAGCTTCATTAAAACCAATTCCATTGCCATATTTATGTCACTCATACAATAATAATAGAAAATGTAACCCATTTCTATTCTATTGAGGTTAAAAAGGTGTATTAGGAGTATAATATCAAATCCAACCATTCATCCAACTATCATGTAGTGGATAATGGATAGATATAGGAATTCAACAATACCCTATCAAAAATACTCCAAAAGATGGTTGATAAGGATAAGAATTAATGGAATAAATAACTCTTTCATTCCATGTGGGCCTACCAAACCAAAATCCATACATCCACATGTGAATCCCCATATTCACTGGTATACAAGGAAGAATTATTATTTCCCATTGAGGTCCAAATAAAATCACTCTATATTTCTATTTGTGATGGACTATCCAAGGATGAGAAATCCCAGAAATGACTAGATGAATTGGAATAACTCGATGAGAAAATATTTCAAATGTTGTATCACTTGGAGGTCCATAAAAATAGGATAGCACAAGATTTTAACAATAAGGTATGACTATATTTTTTCCTTTATGAATAATTGTTACTAGTCCCTAGGCTTCCGATGATACTAGGAATGAAACCTCCAAAACTTAATCCAAAGTGGGAGAGACCTTACTCCATAAATAACACCCAATATAATGAATATTATTCCTCAATCTCAATGTATGGAGAGATAATTACAACCCCAACCAATGAATGTTTTTGGAATATATATTTATTATTATCACATGAACCTTGTCTCAGCTGTAAGATGTAAAAATTCATAGTTGTTATTTTCCATATGACATTAAAAGGCTTGATACTCATCCTTGATACATGAATTTAAACTACAAAGAACCATATATAGTCCATGTTATAAGACTATAAACTAAACATCATATCATCATGACTGTATGACATTAAACTGGATGGTTCACATCCTTGTTTCATGACATAAAACTAAACAACATTTCGATTCGTGTTTGAGAGTATCATCATATTTGTTCCTGGTACCCATAACACACCTTTATTCAAGAACTAAATTCGTCTTGATTCTTATTCCAATGAGATATATAGTGATGCCTAGAACTCCCATCCCAAGTCCAGCTGCGATAAAGAAACCCCCCTTTCTCTTTGTATGAATCAGACCTGCATAGGGAACTTTTCTAGATTTATGTTTGGATTGATTTTAATTCCAATGAGGTATGTAGTGATACCTAGACTCTATGTATCAGGACTCAAAATCATTTTAGAAAATATAAAAGCCCCCTTTCCCCTTATTTCAAAATCTGATTGATGTGGGGAACTATTTTCAAGAACTACATGTGTCTTGATTCTTGCTCCAACAAGATACGTAGTGACGCCTGGGTCCTATACCCTGGTCGAACTACAATATTCCTTTCAATGTCAGTTCATCTTCATCCCCACCACTTGAAGTTAAAATTCATGGGATTTTAGAACTATGTAAGGCTTTATTCTCATTTTAATGGGATAAACAGGGATACTCTGATCTCATATCATGGTCTATCTACCAAAAAATATAAATTCCTCTATACATCATTTGTGTTTCATTTCTGTGGAGGAAGAAGACACTACCACTTATTATTTCTTATTCCAAGCATAGGATATGTTGGATTAGGTGTTTTGGTAAATTAGTTCCCTATATAAGTAAAGAACATCAATTTTCATTGGGGGTTATCATGGTCTTGGCTGCAATAATTTAAATGGTACACTAGATGTCCTTGTCACATGATAATAAACTACACGATTTCCTCAGAAACTACATGTGGATTGATTCTCAACACAATGAGATACATAGTGACATCAAAATATTCAATCCTGGGCCTAGATGAAACAAAATACAAGAAATTACCCTATTGTCCTATGTATGAGTCATATCTATATAAAGGGCTTCAATATAGAGTCTCACCCCAAGAATGATGCCATATCAAAAAACAATTTTCTCCACACATGAATTAAGTCAGTATGGGGAATCCTTTTTGGAACTATACATGGATTGATTATTTCTCCAAAAAGATTCGTAGAGACTCTTGGGTATTATAGTCTAGTCCATCTGCGATATTTCATTGTTTTTCACATCGATTCACCTTCATCCTTACTGCAAGATGTTAAAATGCACAACTAATGTCTTGGCCACCTGAAATTAAATTGGAAGGTACCTCAAGAACTATGTGTGCCATGATTCTCATTCCAGTGAGATACTTAGTGACACCCTGGCCTCAGGTCTGATTCCTAGCCATAGGGTAAAGAAAAATACCCCCTCTCTTATGTAAAAACAAAGATCTACCCAGGATATCTTAATTCATCTCCCCCTAATAGGGGGTACTCAAAGGAAAAAAATATGTCCAACTCTTATATATGATTCATATATTTAAAAAGGACTCTACACTTCATGTCCAACATCGGACCAAATTCTTCATTTATGATCAGACATATCTCTCCCACACGTCATTAAAACACCCTGATATTTTATGAGAACTATATTTTTTTTATGTCTTATGTTATACGCAACATCAAAGGAATCTTTCATTACACACAACACTAACTTGGCTTGTGTTATACAGAAGAGAAACCTTCCTCGATAGCATGTGTTTTACGCAATATCGAGTTTCACTAAACAAAGATATGTTATTAAAATATTATATAAACTAGCCATTATGAATAGTAATACCCACTTTTTGAAATTTTATAAATTTTATCTTTCAAAATGGACTTCATTTTTAGATTCGTAATATTGAAATTATCCTAGGGTGAAATTTTGGTATTTTTCTGAAAACATTCAATTTTTGATGAATAGTGTAAACACTGGGTTACTATTTAAAAGCCGACTTTTTATTTAAATATTTATTTATTTTATTTAAATTAATTTTAGGTAAAAATTGATGCATTATACCTATATAAGTTCAATGTAATTAATTGGAGTCATTTTATAATAATTTCAGATATATGAAAATTTTATTGAATTTTTCACCATCTTTTACCCACCTCCTAGGAGAATTTGAAAATGTACATAAAATGTAACATTACCGCTTATGTGAGTGGAATTTAAAAAATATGAGAGACACAGTAAATATCAAGGAGTAAAATGTGGTTCAATAAGATAAAAATAATTTTTTTGGTGAATAGTAACTTTTTACTTTTATTTACCACGATTAAAATTAAATATGGTAATTAAGGGTAAAAATGATATTATTATCACCCTAAATCATGTCCTAATTCTATTGGATAAGTGAAATTCGACCAAAAACAACCTTACGAATAAAATATTATCTTTTAGGTCCACTTAGATTAGATTAGGACATTTATTATTATTTTATTTAAAGAAGTGTTAAAATAGTTAAAATCAAAGTTCAATAAATAAAAACATTTTTAATGTAGGGTTATACATAGGTTAAATTAAACTATAAATATTAATTAGAATTATGAAAAGATTTCCTACATAATGGTATTTAATTTATACTTTTTAGACATTAAATAATTTAATTTATTTATGATACAATGACGATGTAGTAATTACCTTATTTATGAAATATTAACATAATTGATATTATAAATACCCAAATAAATGTAATTTGAGACTTTTTATGAACTAAAAAAATTATAGGTTAATATTATAGGTTATTATTTATTTAATTAAATTTTTTCTAACTAATCATGATGTTATGATGTTTACAAAAAATCAATTACCAAATAGTGTCAAAATTGACGTAAAATAGTTTTTCAAACAAATATTATATTATTAATTGTTATTATATTTATAAAAATTTAAGGTTAGGTAAAATGACTTTTATAAGGTTATATATATTAATAATCAACCACTTGGGGTTCGTTTGTCTTGTTATAGTATGTTTATTAACCATATAGTGTAAGAAAAAAAGAAGGCACTGTAATTGTTAAAATATTTAACTTAGAGTTAAATCTTAATGATAAGGTTAAAATAGTAACCTAAACTTGTCTAAAACCTATTGATTGAGAGGATTTAGACCCATACCCACTTTAGTATCAAAATAAATCAATTTGGAACTATTATAAACTGAATATGAGTTTATTATAAAATAATAGTTCAAGTTTTTCCTAAGGTGCCCCTCTCCTCCCTTATAAAAGAGAACCTACTCCATCTCCTCCTCACACAATTTTGAGCATTAAATATAGGCCAAAACCTGACCATTTCCCTTCTAAACTTCCATATAAACATAATAGAGGTCTTGTTCTTCTTCAAAGTCCAATTTTAGTGCCCTAAAATGAGGTTTCAAAGAGGTGTCTCGAAGAAGAGGTAATATCTATTACCGATTCTTTCAAATTTATTTCTTCTTCTACTTCCTCTTCTTTATTTTTTTCATTATGAAGTAATAAAATAAGTATAAATCATATATTTATATGTTATTATAAATATGAAACAACCCTATTTCAGTTTCTATCCATCCTATGGAAAATGAAATCACCGCGCGTGCGTACGTACGGAATACCATCTCCACGCCGTGGTGTAATCTATTTTCCACCACCACCTTACTTGGATGGGTATAATGGTGTGAAGTAACTATATATGATTATTATAAAGTTATATTGATTCTGAAATAGTATACATACACTTCAATACAATTCCACGATCATGGAAACGATATCATCGCCTGTGCGTACATACGGTCTACCGTCTCCACGATGTGATGCTACTCGTTCTACATGATATTAATTGAATAATGATTATATAAATGAATTGAATGAATAAATATGATATATATTATACTAATACCATTTTGGAAATGAGGTATCTATAACCTAAAATTAAGAATAAGAATTTATTCGACAAAACATGCATAAAGCAATAAACACCCGAATAACAAGTAGCAATGAAGTATTACTAATAAGAAGATAAGAATATGACCATATATGATATCATAACAATGAATATGATTCTATAATAAGTCAAAAAGATTATTTAAATCATTATACAGGCGGTTTGGATATGTACGAAGCAAATCAGACCTAAGGTAAGGGAAAATCTCACAATCTCATTTTTATCCAAGATCGTTTATACTTCAGAATTTATTGGGGAATATTTATCATCCACATCCATGTTTCCTCAATATGTAATATTATTTATATCTTCCTACAATTTTTTAAATCCAATTTTACCCATTTTTGAGTTTTTAGTAAAAGATATGAAAGGAATCATTTGTCATTTTTAGTATAAGGTACTTTTTGACTTTTCCAGCCAATGTATGAGAAGAATATTTTTTTAACTTATACAGAATGAATGGATTTTTATGATTTCATAGATCATTATTTCCATGAAGATTACTTTAAAAGTTTTCATGTTTATTTTTAATCAACTTCTTTTAGTTTAAAATTGTATGACATGTTAAGAAAGTAAAAATGTTTTTGAAGTAGAAAGTATATTTTCCTCAAGAATGGTGTTCAAGTGTTTTATCAAAATTATTTTCCATCTAATATAGGGTTTTGTTTATATACCTATTTTTAAATTGATTTGATTATGTTATTATGTAATTAATTTTATGATTTCCTTTTATCTTATATGGATTATGTTATGATGGAATGATATTTAAGAATCCCATTTTTATTACATGGGTTCTGTTATGATGTATGATTTATGATTTTGTGGCACACATAAGAATGGTTTAATTATGAGATGGGTGGGACATATATCTCCCTATAATTCATTGGGTAATGATTTATATCTCATGGGATAGACATGGCTGGAACGACAAGTTAATTCGGTTCAGTGATGCAGGACTAAAACGAGGAGTGAACTCGGTTCAGTAATGGACTTTGTCCTCTATGATGGTCTTCGAAATGAGCCTTGACTAATATGAAATGATTTTCTATGATTATGTGTGTATGAAACAAAGTTTCATGTTTTATGTTATGATTATTGGGATTACATTTTGCTACAATGATTTCTCCCATGTTATGATATTATGATCTATTTTGTAGGTTAAGATTTTAAAAATGTTATGTTCTTATGAATATGATATGACATGATTGATATTTTTTTTACCCTTACTGAGCATTTGAGATCACCCTTTTGTATGTTTTCTTTTCCCCAGGTCAGGATGAAGGGTATTATGTAGGATATGACAAATGGGACTCTAGATATGATGAAATAAATGGGAGACAATGTAGATGATTTATGAACCAGTTGTTTATGTTTCCTAGTTCCTAAAGACACTATACCTATACAGTCCTATCATGGTTTTGTTATATGTTGTAATAAGTATGATTCAATTATAAAGTAATAAATATTTTTGTAATGTATGGGTCGTTATAGTTGGTATCAGAGGAAAGGTATAGTTAACCTTTGGAAACAATGATGTGAAATACTTAGTAAGAACTCTAAGGATATTTCTAAGCATAGAATACAATATTAGTGTTTTTGGAATGGAAATGAACAACCTATGATAAGACCTAAAGTGTGAAATTTTATTATTGATTATGTTGTTTTCCTATTATGATTAGTGTTTCTCACACTATGCTTCTTGGTTTTAGTCAATGGCTGGAACCCGAAGGAACCGTGTTAATGCTGAATGTGACGGGAAATGTAATGATTGTCCCCCTGATCAAACAAAGGTTATGGGAGCTAGAATAAAAAATCTTGTAGCCATTCCCACACAACATTCTCAAGCTATGAATCATGCAAGACTTTCAAACGAGCAAAGGAAGGAGCAACATTCTGTTGAATCCTTCATGAGGCAGCGTACACCATCATTCAGCGGGTCTTCTGATCCATTAGTGGCTGAATGATGGATTAGTACCACTGAAAAGATATTTTCAGTCTTGCAATGTTCTGAATATGATAAAGTCATCTTAGCAGTATATCATTTGGAATGTGATGTTGATCAATGGTGGAATCTTATTAATAATACAAGGCAAAGGGAAGAAATTGAGTCCATGGAATGAGACGAGTTGAATAACTTATTTTTCAATAAGTACTTCCCTCGTATTCTTTGAACAAATATGGAGAAGGAGTTTCTTGAACTGAAGAAAAAGGATGATGAATCAGTTGGTACCTACAAAGAAAATTTTACAAGACTTTCAAGGTACGCTTCCAGAATTATTATCCAAACTGAGAGTAAGATCGATCAATTCTTTAGTGGCTTAAAACCATGTCTTTGAAGGGCGTTATCCAAAAGGAACTTCAATAGCTAGGAGGAAATTGTTTGATGTGCTCTCAAGGTTGAGATGTAGATTGGAGTAAGCCATCAGTCATATGGGTTTGATAATAAGTGGAAAATGGAATTCAAGGGAAAATCTAAAGACCACACTGAAAATAAGATGAGTTTTCCCTTATGCTCAAATTGTGGAAAGAAACATGTAGGGAATTGTCTTAAAGGGACAAGTAAATGTTTTAAGTGTGGAAAAGAAGGTCATCGGGCAGTTGAATGTCGAAATAATGGGAAGAAGATGTTTAATGATGTGAATAAAGAAAGGGATACACAGAATGCACCTTATACACTTCAATGTTTCAAGTGCAAGGAAATGGGGCATTATGCCAATCAATGCCCTAATCCAAGGGTTGTTGATGATTAATGACGTCAACAAACTCTTAAGGCCAAAGAAAAAGTAAATTCACATGCAATTTCTATCGGCGATGTGGAGTATGATAATGAAGTGGTGAAAGGTACACTTACCATCTACTCTAAATTAGAAAATGTTTTATTTGATTCTGGATCCACCCACACTTTTATTTCTGAAGAATTTTCTAAGGGTATCACCATATTACCTCCGCAGTTAGATATTGAGTAAGCTGTGACAACCCCTAATGGCACAACAGTCACATCAAAAGTTTACAATTCTTCTCCGATTGAAGTTTGTGGGAAATTACTTCCTGTAAATCTTGTGATCATTCCTATAGTGGAATTTGATGTGATTCTTGGCATGAATTGTCTTTCTTTATATGGATCTCATATCAATTTCCGAAGAAGGGAAGTCACATTTAATATTCCCTATCAATCTACTATCATCTATCGATGCAAGGATGAATATAACCTTCCAGTGGAAATTTCTTCAATATTATGGGTCTTGATTCCAATAAATTAAGGTTATTTATCTCAAATGGTTGGAGAGAAACTCACGATTATGAATATTCCCATTGTACGGGAGTTTGATGATGTCTTTTCGGAGGAATTTCCAGGTCTTCCACCAAATCATGAAGTTGAGTTTTCAATATAACTCATACTGGGTGCTATGCCTATTTCAGAGACACCATATATAATGCCCCCAATTGAGTTGCAGGAATTGAAGAAACAACTCCAAGAGAATATTGATAAAGGATTCATATGCCCTAGTGCGTCACCTTGGGTAGCACCTGTTTTGTTTGTTTAAAAGAAAGATTGATCAATGAGACTCTTCATTGATTATCGAGAACTTGATAAGATCACTATCAAGAACAAATATCCTCTCCCACGCATTGATGAATTATTCGAACAACTACACAGAGCTCAATACTTTTTCAAGATTGATCTTCATTCAGGGTATCATCAATTAAGGGTAAAAAATGAGGATATACCAAAGACAGATTTTCATACAAGGTATGGACACTATGAATTTATAGTAATTTCATTTGGTCTTACTAATGCCCCTGCTATCTTCATGGATCTGATGAATAGAGTCTTTAGAGACTATCTTGATCAGTTTTTGGTAGTCTTTATAGATGATATTCTTGTCTATTAAAAGAGAAAGGAAGAACATAAAGATCACTTGAGAATTGTATTAAAGACTCTAAGAAAGAAGAATGTTTATTCCAAATTTACCAAGTGTGAAATTTGGCTTCAAAAAGTTTTATTTTTGGGTCACAAAACCTCAAAAGAGGGGATATATGTGGATCCAGCAAAAACAGAGGTTATCGAAAGATGTTCGAGACCAACAACAGTAACTGAGATCTAAAGTTTTCTTTTTCTGGATGGATATTATCAATGTTTTGTGTAATATTTTTCAAGGTTATCTAATCCACTCACCAGGTTGACTCGAAAAGGAGTTAAGTTCGTGTGGACGGATGAGTGTGAAGATAATTTCAAAGAGTTAAAATGAAGGTTATCTAGTGCACTTGTGCTCACACTGCCGTGTAGTGGAGAAAGGTTTGTGATCTACAGTGATGCATCCAAGAAGGGACCAGGGTGTGTTCTCATGAAAAATGATATGTTGATAGATTATGCCTCACGACAGGTGAAAATCCATGAGAAAAATTACCCAACTCGTGATTTGGAGTTAGCCGCGGTAATCATTGCATTAAAAATATGGAGGCATTATCTTTAAGGTGAAAAGTGTGATATTTATACTGATCATAAAAGTTTAAAGTATATTATCACACAAAAAGAGCTGAATATTCACCAAAGAAGATGGTTGGAGCTGATTAAGGATTATGACTGATCAATAAATTATCACCCAGGGAAAGCAAACAAGGTGGCAGACACATTAAGTCGACAAGACCATGCTAGCTTATCCTTGATGAGGATCACAAAAGATCCAATATTTATGGATTTACAAAGGATGGATCTTGGGATTATAATGGAATAGGAAAATATTATCTTTCTCAAATGAAAGTTCAATCATCTATACATGTGAAGATTAAATAGGCACAAAAAGAAGATGTAGAGTTACAAAAAGAAGGTGGTAAATGTTCCTGAATTAAACCTTGATTGTAATGGGATAATAAGGTTCAAGAATTGGTTTTGTGTTCCTCCCATCCTAGAATTAAAAAAGGAGCTGCTGGATGAGGCTCATAGTTCTTCATTCTCTATTCATCCTAGAAGCACAAAGATGTATAGGGACCTGAAAGAGTACTTCTGGTGGGATGGAATGAAAAGAGATGTTTATGAATATGTCTCTCGATTCTTGGTTTGTCAGCAAGTTAAAGCTGAGAGACATAAGTATAAGGGGATGTTACAACCATTACCCATACCCGAATGGAAATGGGAAAACATCACTATGTACTTTATCACCGGACTTCCTAAAACACCCAAAGACAATAATTCTATCTGGGTTATAGTTGATCGTCTTATGAAGTCGGCACACTTCATTTCTATTAGAGAAGATTTCTCTCTCGACCATCCTACTAGGATATATCATAAAGATCAGGGACCGGTAAAAAACCGGCCCTAAAAAAGAATAAAAAAGTTAAGAGTCAGGCATACAAGGGATTTTTACATAATCTAGTGTGCAACAGTCCACCTCTGTCAGCCGCCACAAGTTGGGCACAATAATCAGGCGGGATCTGAGGTTTACCTCGAAGTTTTGGAGAAGTCTTCAGCATACTCTAGATACAGAGTTGAGTTTTAGCACTGCTAATCATCCTCAGACAGACGGTCAGTCTGAGAGGACAATTCAAACTCTATGAGACATGTTGAGAGCTTGTTATGTGGATTTCAAAGGTGGTTGGGATCAACACCTACCTTTGGTGGAATTTTCTTATATAATAGCTTTCACTCCAGTATTCATATGGATCCTTATGAAGCTCTCTATGGAAAGAAATACAGGACTCTAACTTGATGGGATGATGTTGGGGAAATAAAGCTATTATGAGCTGATCTTGTTGATGAGATGGCAGAAAAGTTCTGATCTATTCAACAAAACATAAGAGCAGCTCAAAGTCGAAAAAAATGTTATACCAACAACTGAAGAAAAGAACTAGAGTTTGAATTTGGTGATAAAGTGTTCTTATGAATATCTCCTTGGAAGAGAGTAATGAGATTTGTAAAGAAGGGAAAGCTGATCCTTAGGTATATCAGTCCTTTCGATATACTGGATCGTGTTGGGAAGGTAGCTTACCGATTGACACTTCCACCGAATCTCTCTCAAGTTCAGAATGTGTTCCCTGTATCTCTCCTGAGAAAGTACATACCCGATCCTTCACATGTACTATGCTCAGAAGTTGTATTATTGGGGCAAGATATTTCTTTTGAAGAATAGCCAATAGATATTCTGGATCGTAGTGAAAAAGTTCTACAGAATAAGACCACTCGCTTGGTGAAAGTTTTATGGAGGAACCACCAATTAGAAGAAGCTACATGGGAGCTTGGGGATATTATGAGAGAGAGGTATCCTCATCTTTTTGTTACGAAGTGATGAATTTTGAGGGCGAAATTAATTTTAAGGGGGGTAGAATGTAACACCCTGATATTTTATGAGAAGTATATTTTTTTTATATCTTATGTTATACGCAACATTAAAGGAATCTTTCATTATACACAGAACTAGCTTGTCTTGCTTTATACGCAAGAGAAATTTTCCTCGATAGCGTGCGTTGTACGCAATATCAAGTTTCACTAAACAAAGATATGTTATTAAAATATTATATAAACTAGACGTTATGAATAGTAATACCCACTTATTGAAATTTTATAAATTTTATCTTTCAAAATGGAGTTCATTTTTGGATTCAGAATATCGAAATTAGCCCAGGGTGAAATTTTGGTATTTTTATGAAAACATTCAATTTTTGATGAATAGTGAATACACTTGGTTACTATTTAAAAACTGAATTTTATTTAAATAATTATTTATTTTATTTAAATTAATTTTAGGTCAAAATTGATACATAATACCTATATAAGTTCAATGTAATTAATTGGAGTCATTTTATAATAATTTTAGATATATAAAAATTTTATTGAACTTTTCACCGTCTTTTACCCACCTCTTAGGAGAATTTCCAAATGTACATAAAACGTAATTTTACAGCTTCTGTGAGTGGAATTACAAAAATCTGAGAGACAAGGTTAATATCAAGGAGTAAAATGTGGTTCATTAAGATAAAAATAATTTTTGGTGAATAGTAACTTTTTACATTTATTTACCACGGTTAAAAGTAAATTGGGCAGTTAAGGGTAAAAATGATATTATTATTACCCTAAAACACGTCCTAATTCTATTGGATAAGTGTAATACGACCAAAAACAACCTTAGGAATAAAATATTACCCTTTAGGTCCACTTGGATTAGATTAGGACATTTATTATCATTTTATTTAAAGAAGTGCTTAAATAGTTAAAATCAAAGTTTAATAAATGAATACATTTTTAATATAGTGTTATACATATGATAAATTCAACTATAAATATTCATTAGAAATCTAAAAATATTTCCTACATAATGGTATTTTATTTATAATTTTTAGACATTAAATATTTTAATTTATTTATGACACAATGAGGATGTAGTAATTACCTTATTTATGAAATATTAACATAATTGATATTATAAATTCCCAAATAAATGATATTTGAGACTTTTTATGAATTAAAAAAATTTATAGGTTAATATGACATGTTATTATTGATTTAATTAAAATTTTTCTGACTAATCATTCTGTTATGATTTTTACAAAAAAATAAATTACCAAATAGTGTCAAAATTGACATAAAATAGTTTTTAAAACAAATATTATATTATTAATTGTTATTCTATTTTTAAAAATCTATGGTTCGGTAAAATGACTTAGATAATGTTATATATATTAATAATTAACCACTTGGGGTTCGTTTGGCTTGTTATAGGAAGTTTATTAACCATATAGTTTAAGAAAACAAGAAGACACAGTAAAAGTTAAAATATTTAACATAGAGTTAAATCTAAATGATAAGGTTAAAATAGTAACCTAAACTTGTCTAAAACCTATTGTTTGAGAGTATTTCGACCCATCCCCACTTTATCTTCTAAATAATTCAATTTGGAGCTATTATAAACCGAATATGACTTTATTATAAAATAATATTTTTATGTTTTTCCTAAGGTTCCCCTCTTCTCCCTTATAAAAGGGCACCTCCTCCCTCTCCTCCTCACACAATTTTGAGCATTAAATCTCGGCCAAACCCTGCCCATTTCCCTTATAAACTTCCCTAGAAACATACTATAGGTCCTGGTCTTCTTCAAAAACCAATTTTAGTGCCCTAAAAGGAGGTTTCAAAGAGGCGTGTCGAAGAAGAGGTAATATCCGTTACTGATGCTTTCAAATTTATTTCATCTTCTACTTCCTCTTATTTAGTTGTTTCATTATGAAGTAATAACATAAGTATCACTCATATACTGATATGTTATTATAAATATGAAACAACCCAATTTCACCTTCTATCCAACCTACGGAAAACGAAATCACCACACGTGTGTACGTACGTAATACCGTCTCCACACCGTGGTGTAATCTATTTTCCACCACCACCTTACTTGGATGCATATAATGGTGTAAATAATAACTATATATTATTATTATAAAGTAATATTGATTCTGAAATAGTATACATACACTTAAATACAATTCCAGGATCATGGGAATGATATCATCGCTCATGCGTACGTATGACCTACCATCTCCACAATGTGATGCAACTCGTTCTACATGATCTTCATTGAATAATGACTATATAAATGAATTTAATGAATAAATATGATACATATTACACTAATACCATTCTGGAAATGAGGTATCTATAACCTAAATAGAATAATAAGAATTTATTCGACAAAACATGCATAAAGCAATGAACACCTGAATAACAAGTAGCAATGAAATATTACTAATAAGAAGATAAGAATATGACCATATATGATATCATAACAATGAATACGATTTTTTAAAAATTCAATTAAATTATTTAAATCATTATACAGGAGGTTCAGATATGTACGAAGCAAATCAGACCTAAGGTAAGGGAAAATCTCACAATCTCATTTTTATCTGAGATTGTTTATACTTCAGAATTTACTGGGGAATATTTATCATCCACATCCATGTTTCCTCAATATGTAATATTATTTCTATCCTCCTACAATTTTTTAAATCCAATTTTACCCATTGGTGAGTTTTTCGTAAAATATATGAAAGGAATCCTTTGTCATTTATAGTACAAGGTACTTTTTGACTTTTCCTGCCAAAGTTCGAGAAAAATGTTTTTTTAACTTATATGGAATGAATGGATTATTATGATTTCAAAGAAAATTATTTCCATGAATCTTCCTCTAAAATTTTTCAGGTTTATTTTTAATAAACTAGTTTTAGTTTAAAATTGTATGACATTTTAAGAAAGGAAGAATTTTTTTGAAGTAGAAAGGATATTTTCCTCAAGAATAGAGTTCAAGTGTTTTATCAAAATTATTTTCCATATAATATAGGGTTCTGTTTCTATCACTATTTTTACATTGATTTGATTATGTTATGATGGAATTAATTTTATAATGTCCTTTTATCTTATATGGATTATGTTATGATGGCATGATGTTTAAGAATCCCATTTTTATTACATGGGTTACGCTATGATGTGTGATTTATGATTTTGTGGCACACATAAGAATGGTTTCATTATGAGATGGGTGGGATTTATATCTCCATCCAATTCATTGGGTAAAGATTTATATCTCATGAGATAGACATGCCTGGAATGGTAAGTTAATCCGGTTCAGTGATACAGGACTAGAATGAGGAGTGAAATCGGTTCAATAATGGACCTTGTCCTCTATGATGGTCTTGGAAATGAGCCTTGACTAATATGAAATTATTTTCTATGATTATGTGTGTATTCCACAAAGTTTCATGTTTTATGTTATGATTATTTGGATTACATTTTTCTATTATGATTTATCCCATGTTATGATATTATGATATCTTTTGCAGGTTAAGATTTTAAAAATGTTATGTTCTTATGAATATGATATGATTGATATTTCTTTTTTTACCCTAACTGTGAATTTGAGATCACTCTTTTATATGTTTTCTTTTCCCCAGTTGAGGAAGAAGGGTATTAAGTAAGATATTTCAAAAGGGACTATATATATGATGAAATAAATGGGAGATAATGTAGATGATTTATGAACCAGTTGTTTATGTTTCCTAGTTTCTAAAGAAACTATACCTATACGGTCCTATCATGGTTTTGTTATATGTTTTAATAAGTATGCTTCAATTCTGATGTAATAACCATTTATGTAAAGTATGGGTCGTTATAGTCATACTCCTAATCCTGGACACTTTTGGATCTTTATAATCATTCTATAGCTTTTGGTGATAAAATTTATGATACCTACGGACTCCATTACCTAAATAAATAGTAACATTCCCCAGTTGGATATGAATAAATTCACCCCAAAAAGGGAATATCATCTATAGAATTTTACTGTTTGACTATACTGTTACACTCCCTTGTTTTCTTCTCATAAAGTTTATCACAAAACGGGTTTGTCATCCAACACTAACATCTCCATTAGGAGAGGCCTCTTCTTTCATCATAAGATTTGAAAAAATTATTTTGGAAGCCATGATTAGAATTTTATCCATAGTTATCCCTCACATATTTGTCCTATATCTATTCTCTGGAGTTGATAACCCCTAAGGCCATGGTTTACAATTTCCCCCCTTATGTCTGAATTATATAAGAAATACCTCAATTTGGAAGGCCACAAATCACTAATTATTTCTATAATGATATGGTCCTAGTCATATGACTTAAAAATAATGGAAAAATATTTCCCACATTTGGGTTAGATTAATTATGGAAACTTTTCCTCCAATTCTTATGTATTTTTTACTTAAAATTATTTTCCCACATTTAGGTATATTCATTACACAAACCAAACTCTATGTCTGAGGAAATCCAAATCTCCATAAAATTCCTTCGACCATCGATGATATAATTTCTAATACCTAATGAATCCTTTAACTTAATTTGTAGTAACAGACCCTAGTGGAATTTTCATAAGTCACTCACATATTTTTAGGGCCTGTCAACTAGAGGATGCTACTTTTTAACTATGCAGTAACATGCTCTAGTTGGATTTGTATAATGTCTCCCACAAAAGGGGTTTTTCAACCAATGATTATTTCACCCCTAGTATAGACCTCATCTTTCCCCAAAAGCCCTTCCCCCATACGACCCTTTAGATATATAGATCCCTATATTATAGATTACAGTATTACCCTCCTAATACATGAAATTGATAGAACATTACTTCAAAAATTACCGTGAAAGGGTAGAATTATTATCCTCTTATTCAAAGATAAAGAACTAAAATTATAGCCCCCCAATGTCATTGCTATAATAAATTAAACTGCAGAGAATAATTTCCTCACTCTATAAAATTAAACTGCATATCATAATGTCCTAGTCACAATATGTTAAACTATATAACAACATCCTTTACTTAAGAAATTAAAATCCATAGTCAATGTCCTAGTCACATGACATTAAAATTTAAAATACTTGAACCCTTTTCATAAATGGACTTTCCCCCTTGGAATCATCCATTTATCAAAATATTACCTCCATTAAACAATCCAAATTTATATAGGAGTATTATCCCATTCCTGGCCAATTCCAATACAGACATTCCCTTCATTCTCAAACATCATCCCTGGGAAAACCAACCATCATGGTTTATAGAAATCTGAATCTCAATAAAATTTATTGATATTCTATAATACGCCTCAGATGGATTTGAAAAATTTACCCACAAAGTATTAGGGCCTATTAGCCAAAGGATTCCACTATTTTACTATGAAATAACACACCCCAATTTGATTTTTCTAAAGTCACCCAAAAAATGGGGTTTTCAACCATTGGTAACTTTTTCACCATGAGAGACCTATTCAATTACTGAATATTATGTTTTAAATCATGGATTGAAAGAATCATGACTGAAAATCCACTTTAATATATCTGAATAATTTCAAAACATTTTTGGTCCACAAGCCTAATTTGGGTAATATTTTTGAAACTTATGGTCAAAGATATTCAACCTAAAAAACTAGTCTCATTAGTCTATATTGCAAGCATTTTAACTTCCCAAAAAAAGAGACACAATAGACACTAGGTTAAATACTTGCAAAGGAAACTCTAAAAAAAATTTGAGTCTTAGATCACTAGACATGTGCTCTTCATTGTTTGGGAATGAATCAGTTAATAAAAAGATAAAAGAACAAAAATTTGTTAGGTTGAAAACCCATAATAGGAGGCCTAAGAAAAATCCACGTCTCACCCAATATGTCCTCTTTATATCATGCTTAGAAAAAATTAGGGTTTTTACACAAAAGGCACAAAGTTTTTGGGGTTTTCCATATGATCCTAGCAACAGTCGAACTATGTTCAA
Organism: Viscum album; assembly: GCA_963277665.1. Lineage (NCBI taxonomy): Eukaryota > Viridiplantae > Streptophyta > Magnoliopsida > Santalales > Viscaceae > Viscum > Viscum album. The sequence goes on from OY728128.1 coordinate 843,630,452, forward strand.
TATGCCCCATAGATTAGGAAACAATTATAGCATCCTTCTATAGTTGAGATAAATCCAAATTCCACCAAAATATTTTAGAATGTGTCAATGTTCCCTACTATTACCTTATAACTAGACACTTTTCATTTTAAATGAATCTAATTATAGGGAGATTTTTTTGACCTCAAAAAATGAAATTGATGAACTTTTACCGATAATACATGATGTTACCCTCACAGAGAAAACAAATTTAGAGTTTTAGTAGAGATGTGTCTCTATACTGGAAGAAGATTCAGGTTAGATTTCTATGTTCCATAATACTACTCCACAATGAGGGAAAAGTGGAAATCCCCCCCTTCAAGAGTATGTTGTGGATTTTTAGGATCGATGATAAAATTGTGTTGATGCATTAAAATGAAATTTTCGAGTTTCATTCATGAAAATTTGGTGTATTTACTAAATAAATAAGTTTATATCTATTATAAATCTTTTTTTATAGTCACAAATCCCAAACAAACTCACAAATAAAAATTTATGGATATCGGAAATTATAAATATTTTGTAAAGGAATTTGCATCAACATGTAGGTCATTTACACATGCCCATTCATGAAGGCATATTCATGCATTTACATTTTCACAGGCCCACCAGTAGGTCTATAAGTAGACCTCTCCACCTAAAATTTTTAGGAGGATGTCCGAAATCTCAGCCAGTGAATCCAATAGAGGGCTCTGGCCACGTAGCTCCATCTCCCAAGTAGTCTGTACCTACTTGATTGACTTGCCATGGTCTTCCATCACTAGGGAGAGGCCCCCAGTCCAGTACTTGGGTGACCCACACTTGGTAGACACACACTTGGGTGAGGCCCACCAGGGCGACCCACACTTGGGAGACCCATACTTGGGTGAGACCCACCTGGGCGACTCACACGTGGGCGACCCATACATGGGTGACCCATACTTGGTCGACCGCACTTGGGTGATGTATACCTGGCCAAAACCCACTAGGGAGACCCACACTTGGGTGACCCATACCTATGTGAGACCTACCTCAATGACCGACACATGTGCAACCCATACCAGGGAAACCCATACTTGTGTGATCCATACTTGGGTGACCCAATATTTGGTGACCCATAAAAGGGTGAACCACTTGGGAGAACTTTCTAGTCCATACTATGGTGGATATATTCCCATAACCCTTCTTGGGATAAGTATCGAGCAACTGTCCCATCCCTTCGGTTTAGTCCCTTTTCTATCGTCATCGGAACCAATGAAAAATACAGAGTCACACCATGAACTTTTCAGCCATGGAAAAGGATGTTTTAAGTTGTAATACATAAACCTCATATCTCCTAAATCATCATGAGTCGAGACACTACTCATAGTTCCTAAATAAGGGAAACCTACTTAGGAATAAGAACCCACCAATATAAGGACATCCTTATTAAGAATAATCCCCAACTAGTACAAGGGAATCCACCATAATAATAATAATCCCCAAACAGTATAAGGGAATACTCCTTAGGTATAATCGCCAACCAGTAAAAGGGAATCCTTATTAGGAATAATCCCCAACCAATACAATAGAATACTCTTTAGGAATAATCCCCAAAAATATAATGTAATCCTATTTAGGAATATTCCCCAATCAGTACAAGGGAATCCCTCTAGGAGTACGACCCTAGAATTTTGGGCGGGACCTCTCCCTATCCATTCTATCCTCCCTCTCTATACACATTGGTCATTTCTAGATAGGTCACTAATTGTGACTGTCTTACATACCAAAAATAAAAGAGGGACGATAGGAATTTCAATTCCATTTCTCTATCCCATTGGGTTTATACTAAAATGATGGGAGGGAGGTAAAAAAACCCACTATCATTCCCTCTCCCTTTGAGTTTTAGCCTCACCCACCAGTGTGGTTTTTCCTTATCTACCACTCCATATTTTTTCTCAAACTAATCATGCATCAAATTTTCCTAGAGGTTAGTGGTGATCATGGCATATACACGATCCCAAACCTATGGGCCTCATAATAAAAATAATCTTCACTCATAACCAAGTGCCTCATCATCCTATTAGGTACAAGCCCCAATCATAAGCAAACCTTTGAGAATTATTCGAAGTGTAATCCTAAATTGAACATATGTCCCTCCTATTCGATATAATTCCCAATCATAAACAAACCTTTGGGCATCATCCCAAGTGTAATCCCCAACTGGATCTATGAGACTCCTATTTGGTACAAGTCCCAACTATGTCACCATACTCATTCACCAAGGCATCCTACTCAGGAGTAAGGCCCAATCAAACCTCAAATCACTAGAGAATCATCCTTAAGAGTAAGATCTAATACAATCCTCTAAAATGGTCATAATCCCCTCCAAGAAAAACCCAGGAGGACCTAAATAGATGTGGGTCCTCACAACCAAACTATGCGGGATTTGAATCCTATATAAATAAGATAGATATAAAGTCTCCTTGAGGTTCAGAACCAACACCGAAAATCAACCCTATTTTCTATGGTACACATTCCTAGTATAGTTTTATTCCACTTGTGAATCCACATCCCTTCTAGGTTCCCTGGGCCACTTCGACATAAGTCCCACAACAAAAATTTTCCAGGCACATTTCACCTAAATTTCTTTGATTTATGATATTAAACTGCATGATTTGGTCCCCATCAAATGACCTTTAAAGGTATAATATGTTCCATTAAGTGGCCCTAAACTACGCGGGTTCTGATTCCTTTCTAACCGATATGTTTGAAGCCCATCTATGGGTCTGATCCCAATATAAAAATAACTCCCATCACCATGGATGATGATTAACTCTAGAGTGCCCCACTGGATGGCTCAAAACTAGAATTGTAATAATAAAAAAGAAAATAATATCTGATCATTTAATAAAAGGGTACAATTTATGGAGAACCTCAGACACATACATATATATCCATTGATGAAGAACCTCATATAAATAGAAATTATTCTAAATTCCATACATGGTAATAATTGATTGTTAATCAGAGAGTAACCCACTAAATACTTTGTAATTAATGAAGGATTAATTAACATATATTAAATCTATAAGATAGTCCTAGAGTAGGAAAAATCCCCTCGAAAAGGGTTTGATGAGTCTAACCTCCCATCATCTCGACGAATGTGGTTTCTTAAGTATCATTGGATAAACTTCCCCCTGAGAGCCTTCCATTGGAAAAAAGGACCATCATGGATATAAAATAGTTGGGTGTTTTCAGATCCATGAAAAAATACCTTTGGAATCCATTAAAATACAGTGAGCCCAACATGAGTTATTTCACAAATCTCAACCCCCTACAATCAACCATTGATCATCGGTTACAATGATTTTTCAACAGAAATAGGAACATAATTTAAATTTTTTTTACCAAAATTAGAAATTTTATTTGATAAAATAAAATTATTTTTTTAAATAATAATTTCAAAATTATATTAGGGTTATTTTTTTGGATTTTTATGAAATGTTTTATTTTTCGGTGAATAATGAAAATATTGTTTTTTATTAAAAACCGCCTTTTTTGTTTGAATAATTTTTATGGTTAAATTATACTTCTAAATTGGTTTTAAAGTAAAATTAGTTCAATTATATTAAAATTAAAATAATTTAGTTCATTTTAATTAATTGTGTATTGAATTTTGATTTTAAAACCTTCTGTAATTATGATAATTTTCTCTTTGGAAACCCTCGTTTTCATCACGTCTACAGGTATAATTTTAAATTGAATAATGAAACTTTATGCAAATAATTTTTAAAAAAAGATTAAATATTTGGTATAATAAAAATTTATATAATATAATAATTTAAACTTAATTTTTGATCAAAATTATTAGCGAAAATAGTAAAAATCTTAATTATTATGGTTAAGGTAAAAATGTGTTTACCGGGGGGTTAAAATAAGAAGATAAGGTTTTAAATGTTCTAAAAACATGTCAAAAGATTATTTTATGGACATATTTCCAAATAATACTATCCAAAATTCTAAAATTAGGTTATTTGGATGATTTTTTCATTTGAATGAATTTTTGATGTTGGATTGTTTTGGGAAATTTTCAAGTAATTTCCAAGAGGGTTCCCTTTCCCCACCTATAAAAGGGAACTCCCTACATTCAATTATCCACACATACAAAGCCCTTTGTCTAAAAAAACCTATAAAAATTACTAATAAACATCCTTATACACATTTTAGAGCTGAGTATTTTCTCAAAATACCAACTCTAAGGTCCTTAAGAGGATATCAAAAGGTGGTTTCTCTTTGAGAAGGAAATTATCTTAACAAAGCTCTTTCCTTAAATTTTTTATTTTTACAAATAAAATTATCTATTAAAACTTAATATATAATAATAAAATTATCTCAGATACAACTTTATGTTATAATTTTAATTTTATAATATTTACCCATATCCACTTTCATCAACTGGGAAAGGAAACCATTAATCATGTGTACGACAGACTACCACCTCGTGAACTGATGTAGTTTGTTTTTCATTAGAACATATTAAATATTTATTTAAAACATTTATATAAAATTTATGATATTATTATACTTATTTAATTATAATATCACATATAAATCCTTACATTCCATTCCATTGAAAATATGATAACGTCGCTCGTGTGTACGGAAGGACTACCACCTCATGGAGTGATGAGATTCTTTTTTCACTTAGAATTTACATGGAAAGTAATAAGGATAAATTTAATGAATATTTGACACACAAACATATATATATGAGATGATATTGATCATTTAAGATTAATATATCACCAAATTCCTTACCCTTTCACCCATTAATGAAATGACAACGTCACTCATGCATACGTACAACCTACCATCTCCATGAAGTGATGAAATACATTCTCCATGATCAAATTTTATTAATGATTATAATAATGCATATAATTAAAAAAATGATATTTATAACATTAATATAATTATAGATATTATGTAACTATATAATATTCATAATAATGAGATATTTTATGTCAAAACACACATGAGAGAACAAGGCAATTAACGACTGAAATAAAGAAAATAATAAAAGATTAGAAAAAATAGGTGGTAAAATGTTATAAGAGGATAATATATGATATTATAAATATTAATATGTTTTTTTATAAATTAATAAATTTCTTAAAACCATTATACTTAGGTTAAAGCATGTTCAACCAAAAGTAAGTGTGTGGTAAGGGACTTCGTCTCAATTTCCCTTCATTGAGGCATATTGCAATGTTATGCACCTAATTTATTTTATATGGTTCATATACCAAACCTTTTAGATCTAATATAATGATTCATTAATAAATAATGGTATTTTAAGTTTCAATTAGAATTATTTAAATCAAGGGTATTTGACTTGAAATTTAGCTAGTGGTAAAATTTATTGCGGAATCTCACTTTCTTTTATGATTATAAACTTTCTCTTGAAACAATCACTTTCTTGTAATAATATTTCATTAGAAATTAAATTTACCTTAAATATATATATTATTATATGATGGATATGATTATTTCCTAAACTATATACCATCCTTACATTTGGTGTTTTACTCTAAAATTTATTTTATTAACTAGGGAAATATTGATAAATCTGTATTCTTTACTCAATACAGATATTTTTTTGATAAGAAATATTATTCATGAATTAAATAGATTATTCAACCTATGATTAATTATTTGTACATGAAATTATGGATGGGTCCTATAATTATATAGCCCCTTGATGCATTAAAAAGTCTCACGAGACAAATCATTTGGCCCAATTAAACAAGTTTCTACTTACAGTTTTAAATAGTCTTGTGAGAGGTATTGATGGTAGAAGTATCTTGTGTATGAGAACATTAAATAAAATGACTAATAATTTACTTCATTAAGAATTCAGTTTTTACTAAGAATGATATTTTAATAATGACATTATTTCTGTATGCATTTCATTTTCATTTTATTTATTAAATGGTATTTGTTTTCAGTTATTTACCTTTCCATATTGATAATGCCCTATCCTGTTTTGATAGTCATCTTTTTGATTAAATGGAATGTTTGTTTATTTATATACCTTTACATGTTGAGTATGATTATTTATTCATGATAGATTCTATTTTACTTAACCCTTATTGAATATTTTAGGTCACCCTAATTTTGTTTCCTTTCCTAGTAATCTAGGAAGTGCACTAAGAATTATTTTCAAGGACATGCTAGGGGTAATAATGATATTATTGAAAAATAAATATGTTTTAATTTGTATATTAAATTTTTTATGGGAAACATGTATGTATATATTTTACCAAAAAAACTAAACTATTCAGTCCTTCAGGAAGAAATTCCTTATATCTTATGCCGATGTAATAAAGAAGACACCGGCTACGGGCTATTGGGGAAGGGGTTACTAAAGTTAGCACCAAGGGGGTTTTAGTAGAAAAATTGGGAATTTTATTTTGGAAAACAATGATTAGGGAACATAACCCTATAATAAAATTTGATGATAAGTATATAATAATATCTTAAATTTTTGGTAAGGAAGATATTATACGGTTTTTCTTATCAATAAATCAAGGTATGCATACTACAATGGGGTTTGGTTCGGTAATAGTTATACATAGTGGTAATAGTATAACAAAGGGAACATTAGGCCTGACTAGATATTCACTTGGTGCATGAAAATGAGTTTTACTACGCATCTAGTTTAACACTACTAGGGGATATTTGTAGGATAATTTATATTTTTAGTACCAACCATTATAAATGGTTTAAATAGATGATGATAATGAATGACCTAGGTTAAAACTAAGGTGTCTTATATTGAAAATAAGCTTTCATGATTTAGAAATCATATAAATTATTTTTTATGATTATTTGGATTCCCACTATGATTAATGTTTCTCACACTATTCTATTTGGTTTTAGTAAATGGATGGATCCTAAAGGAATCATGTTAACATTGAATTTGAAGGACAATGTAGTGACTGTGACCAGCGAAGTTCTCTAATAGACCGAGTGATGGAGACCATGGAGGAAAGAAGGCTCAATATCATCCATGTCAGAAATGTGGAAAAAACACACAGGAAAGTGTCTCAAAGGAATGAGAAAATGTTTTATGTTTGGAAAAGAAGGGAAAAATAAATTAATTACCTAGGAAAAATAGAGATTATGATGGAAGGAAATAAATTTCATCAAAGGGATCCATTTATAATTCGTTGTCTTAAATGTGGGGAACCATTGAATTATCTAAGTCAATGTACTTTTCTAAAGGTTAACACCTATACCAAGGATAATCTTATTTTGAAATAAAAAAGATGATGTATTTATGTATTTGGATTCAAGAATTTAATTTTAGAAGTAATTTTACCCATGATATATTGGTGATAAGAATTATGAAACATATAAGGATTGTGTTAAATTTTTGAAGCATATATGTAATGATTAACTTAAGAGTTATGGATACCATAATGGGTTTATTAGTTTAATATTTATCATAATTTAAAAGTATTAAACACCCATTTATAGGTTTTATGTAATGGGATTCTACTAATATTAAATATATTTTGGGAGAAATTTATGGAAATATAACCCATGCATTTAGTAAATGTTTTAGTGAAAATTTATTTAAGGAAAAATCCCTTTACATTTTTTAGAATAAGTTTAAAGGTATTGGTAACCTTTAGAGTTTATCTTATGTTTGATGTTGAGGTAATTATGGGTTATTACACTTTGTTAATTTTATAGGAATTATATTAATATGGTTTAGAAGGAGGATAACCCACATGTCATATGGAAACCATTATATTCAGCAAGGCCATGGGGCTTGAACCCACAACTAAGGGATGATAAGGTTTTATCACCTACCAATTGAGTACATGATGTCCTAGTTAATATTTCATTATTTCTAGTTAAACAATTTAATAAATAAATATTAATGATGAAATAGTGGTGTTACTATTGAGGTTTTCAGATTAATGAATTATAGTGGATAACTTATGCTAACAATATTGGTTTTGGAAATTAGCTATAGATAGATGGAAATAAATTTTACCATTTTACAGATATTATGATCCATTAAAATTTAATTTAAGTACTTATGTGATAAAAAATTCATTTTTGGATATTTATTTCCTGTACTAAGCGATGAGTTAGAAATATTTTGTAGAACAACCAAAGGTTGAAATTGTGCTTATAAAGTTATAACATATCAAGTAATTATATTTAATTATATTCCTAGAAAGTAAAATAATTACCCAACTTTAGGAAAGTGATCTTGAAAAAAAAATATCCTATTACCTTCATATCTAATGAATTAAATGGTATTTTAAATCATCCTAGATTTATGGTTTTGATATCCTTACCTTTATACCAATAATTCAATTTATTGTGATCAATGACCTCTATCACTCTCTATAATTATTTTTGATTTAATTACATGTCCATATCTTAAATTTAAACTAATTTTATCCTACATTGAAAAATATTTTTGTGTTATTACATATGATATTTTTACTTACCTTTATAATTAATTAAGTGGATGTTTTATTAACCTATTTATGATGTGGGTTTTTCAATAATGGAATTTCCAAATGTCAAACCCTTGATTTCCGAGATAAAGTTTAAATTAATAGGAAAATATTTATTTAAGTTTTGTACAATTTAAAACCATGATATTTTAAGATAATAAAATTACATTTTATAGTGTATACAACACACAACACTGAGTTTAAACAACCCAAAAAATATATTTCTTTAAATTTAATCTCTTCGATATCTTGTAGAACACATAATCTCGAGCCTAAATGAATTGTAATATAGTATACCATTATAAGAAAGAAATTAAATTGTATGGTATGAATAATAACAAATAAATTATGAAAATATTGGTTATTATATTATTATAAATAAAATAAGAATCATTTATAAGAAATGAAATGTTTTTTGAAAAACAGTATTTTTCTAAAAAATGGTTTAGTTGCACTTTTCACACATAATTTTAAATTATTTTTTACCAATTTTAGAATATTTTTGATAAAATGAAATTCATTTTCTAGATAATTACATCAAAATTATATTAGTGTTTTTTTTATTTTTATGAAAAGTCTCATTTTTCGATGAATAGTGAAAATACTGGTTTTTATTGAAAAATGCCTTGCTATTAAAATAATTTACAAGGTTAATTTATATTTTAAATTAGTTTTAAAGTAAAATTAGTTAAATTATATTAAAATATAACTCATTTAGGTCATTGAAATAAATTTAATATTTATGTTTGATATTAAAACATTATATACTTATGATAATTTTCTCATTGTGAACCCGCTTTTTCATCCGATCTATGGGTATATTTTTAAATTGAATTAAGATATTTATGTGAATTTAATTTAGAAAAATGGATTCAATATTTGGAACCATAATAATTTATATTATATAATAAGTTAAAACTATTTTTTGGTCAAAATTAATAGAGAAATAAAAAAATTATTATCGTGGTTGTGGTAAAAATGGGTTTGCCAGGGGTTAAATTATGATGATAGGGGTTTAAATGACCTAAAAATATGTTAAAAGTTTATTTTATATAAATATTTCCCCCATATACAATATAAAATTCAAAACTAATGTTATTTATAAGGTTTTTCATGTGAATGACTATCATTTTGGATTCTTTTTGGAAATTTCCATGTAATTTTCAAGCGGGTTCCCTTTTCCCCACTCATAAAAGGGATCTCCCTGCCATCAATTATCCACATATACAAATAAATTTTAATTAAAAAAACCTAAAAAATACCACCCCAACATATTTAGACACATTTTAGTGTCTTTTTCTTCCAAAATACCAACTCTAGGGTCCTTAAGAGGAGATCCAAAGGAGGTTTGTCTTAGAGAAGGTAATTGTTTTAACAATGCTCTTTCATTTTATTTCTTATTTTTACACATTATATTATGTCATAAATAATAAAATATAATAAAAATAATATATCCCATTTAATTTGATGTTATTATATTTATGAAATAATATTTTTCATTCTCCACTACCATCAAATGGGAAATGAAACCGTCAATCGAATATACGGTGGACTACCGCCTCATGAAACTATGTATTTTGTTTTTCATCACCACCTTTAAATTATGGATATAATGATTAATTTAAAAAAATTATATTATAGTTATGATATTATTATACTTCTTAAATTATAATATCACATATAATTTCTTACATTCCATTCCTTTTAAAATACAATAACATCGCTTGTGTGTATGGCGGACTACCGCATCACGAAGTGATACGATTCGTTATTCACTTATGATTTGCATATAGAGTAACAAGGATATATTAAATTAAAATATATGATAAATATGAGATGAATTTTTTGTTTTTTAATATTAATATATCACATAATTCCTTACCCTTTTAGCCATTAAGGTGATGGCGATGTCGCTCGTGCGTACATATGACCTACTATCACCATGAAGCGATGTGATCCATTATCCATGTTCAAATTTAAATAATGATGATAAGAAATTATATAATGAAAAAATATATATTTATAAAATAAATACAATTCTGGATATGATGGAACTATATATTATGTGAAAGAACATGACCATTCATGTAAAAACTTGCATGAGAAAATAAGGAAATTAACACCCAAAATAGTGAAAATAATGCAAGATTATTAATAAATGGGTGGTGAAAATGTTATAAGAGGATAAAATATAATATTATAAATATGAATATGGGTTTTTATAAATTAATAATATAATTAAAACCATTATAAATTAGGTTAAATAATGTTCAATTAAAATGAATTGTGACGTAAGGGATGTTGTCTCAATTTCCCATCATTGAGACATATTGTAATGTTATGCACCTAGTTTCTTTTGTATGGTGTATATAATTTATATTTAACATGTAATATCATTATTAAATAATAATTCATGTTATTTTAAGTTTCAATTTTAATTATTTTATCTAAGGTAATTTGAATTGAAAATTAATAAGTGGTAAAAGTTATTTTACAATCTCACTTTGTTTTGTGATTGTTAACTTTATCTTGAAGCAATCACTTTATTATGATATTTTTTCATTGAAAATTACATTTATCCTAAATATCCATATTATTGTATGATGTATATGATTATTTACTAAACTATGTACCATTTTTATATCCAGTGTATTACTTTGAAATTTATTTGATTAACTGGGGAAATATTGATAAATCCTTATTCTTTACTCAATGAAAACATTTTTCAATAAGGCATATTATTCATGAATTAAATAAATTATTATATATATGAGGAAGTATTTGGACATGCAGTGATGGGTGGGGCCTAGAATTATATAGCACCTTGATGCTTTGATAGGTATCATGAGACAAATTAGTTGAACAAATTAAATGGGTTTCTATTTGTAGTTTAAAACTGTCTTGTGGAAGGTCTTAATGGTATATGTATGGTCAAGAAGCAGTCCGAGTACCCTGGTAACTCAATAACTGAGCTGGACCTAACATAGTCTAAAGGGAATTCACAATCTACATGGGTTGGAGACTAGAAACTGGCGTCATACTACATGAAAGTGGGAATGAATTTTCCTCAAAACATAACAGAAGTTAAAGAAGCAAGATAATATACATATCAAAACAAAACTCCACTTGTATTAAAGTACAAAAATATAACAAGGCATAAAATCACAAAATACTACAACCAAAATCACTAAAATGAGAAACCAACCCTGCAAGGTCCCCAAGGATACAACTCAATAAGACCATGGTTTAGTTGTTGGATCCACCTCCAAGAGATCCCTTCCCTCTGCTCGAATCTAGAAGAAGAAAGTCTACAAACCCCCAAATGAAAAAGTATGGTGTGATCTTAATCCCAACAGGATACCACCAAAGATTCCACAATATATTCCAACAATTTATTAACCAAATGAAATTCTTTCAATTTTAAAAAATCAGGTTTGGCATTTCAAAAGTACATTTAAACAAAACATGTAATAAATTTTTGAATGATGGAAAATGCTTTTAAAGAATAGGATTTACTTTACAAGGGATGGAATATTTCTAAAACTATGTATTAAATAAAATATTTATATAAATTTTTTTATATAAATTCAGAAGGCATGAAAAGAAGTTCAAAAAACATTGGTATATATTTATATCTCAAATATAAATAAAAAAGAGAGAAAAATGGTCATCTGCCAAAAGGTACGATAGTATTAACCAACTATAGGATTACACACTCTCTAACTGAACATGAAAAAATGAGTGTACTCACATTACCCTAACACTAGCCAGAGGAAACTCATCACCCTCCCATCAGGGATGTGACCCACTGTAGATATCTTTTAGAACATTATCATAGCATAGAGTGTGTCACAAACCAACCCAAGTCGGCCCTGAACCAGTCACCCAGTCCAACCCATGAAAAGTCCCGAGAGGTGTTCCCAATCCTCCTGAGATGGAAAAAATCGCAAAGGTAATAAATAGAGTACATAAGGGAACTATTTCCCCTAAATATAAACAATTAAACAAACAGAAAGAAATGGACAACCCATCATACATTTACATAAGAAATTGAAATGAACATTATTTGTACAAGAAACTGAAAGTATAACTAAAACAAAAACTAAACCGACCAAACCTAACAATGAAATAACTCCTTGTGACCCTGCTGGCCACTTTCCAACACAATGATCACATATTTCCAAGGTAATCTAACTCAAGCCAAAACCTACACAAGGGATAAAAACATAAGAACACTATATGCATGAGTATTAAAACAGAGTAGGTTAGCCCGATATTTAATTCCCAATGAACATAATTTAAAATAAATGAAAAATAAATTACATGTTTTAAATACAAGATATAAAATTATGTTTTTTAAATGAGGTTCCATGCTATAATAATTATTAGACAAAAACATGAATGTTTTATAAACAAGATTTCCGGTAACAATTTTTCAAAGAGGTGAAACTTCAAAATGAAAATAGTTTTCAAGAGGGATTCTTTAAAGAAGGTAAACTTTTAAATAAAACAAACACACTTTTGAATATACCAACTAATCACATAGTATGCCAATGGTGAGTACAAAATATCCAATGAGCACAAGTCACGGGAACAACCTTAGGCACTAGTTAGTTGTGAGCCCTAGGTAACTTGTATCTCAATGAAGGTAACCATAATAAATATCCTTTATTGTGCACACAATCCAATATAATGGAGCATACCCATAACCTAGTGGTCCTAAAAAAATCATCATCATAGTTTATTTAGTGTTTTCATCATCAAACATGGTACGTGAAACATGTGCCAAACTCCACAGGATCACTAGCATACTAGTACACGTCCGCTCACCTAGATACCCAGGATTCCCTTTAGTGCTAAATAAAGTTACACATATTATCAAATACACTTTCCACATGAAAATTTAATTCCCAAACCATAAACCCACAAACATCCCACAAACATGATTTACATTTCTTTCACAGATCAATAAACAACATAAAATTTTCAAAAAACAATTTCAAAGAGTGTAATGAGGATTTGCACATAAAACACATTTTTAAGGATAAAATCACAACAAAACCATACCCAAACATACTTTTAATCCCTAAAATCATTTAATAAAATCATTTCATGGACCATAAAACAATCCCAATTGACGCAACATGGTATATATATATATATATGTTAAACACTCATTTGTTATTTTTTTTAGGAAATTCCAAATAGGACTTTAAACATTTTTACCAAACTGACATTTTTCAAAGACAAAAATACCACATTTAATATATATGTGAGAACCCACCATTTTAAGATCCCAAAAATTGTTAACCACCTGGAAAATATTAATATTTCTTATCCATTACACAAACATTTTTATAAAAGTTCCAAATAGGCCTTCCATTAACAACACATCTCAAAATACCATAAAACCAATACACCTTCCTTCTAAAAACCAAATCTTCTTAGAATCCACATAAGGAACCGAAAAATATTTCTTTTCCTGCTTACAATATGACTATAAATCCAAACCAATCATTATAAACCACAATCAACACATAAAAGCATACTAGGAAACTTACCAAACACATTGAATGCATATTTTTAACAAAAAAATAATTTTAATCACTTTAAAAGGAACACCACAAACTAGGTACAGAAGTTAAGAAATAATTTGAACAAACACGCAGTGTGTACTATTTTAACAAAACTACACCACTTTACCAAAAACAAGGATTTAACTGCTACTTGGCACACCAAAAAAATTATCCAAAGCATAAATTAAAATTTTAAAAGTATGATTAATATGAAAAATAATTAAATATATGGATCTTAAATAAAAAGGTCAAATGAAATGCGAAACCTACCTCAAATGTTTGGCGGAATGGAAACGCACAACCAAAATCACCCACCGCGGGTTTCTAAACCCTAAAACTATTAATAACATCCTTAAATGAATATAACCCCCATAAAAATCATAAAAAACATAACCCTAGGTCTTTTATGACCAGGGGAGAAGAAATAACCATGAAATAATGGAAAGAGGTGGGAGAGGGAGGAGAAATGAGAAGGAATCTCACCTTGGAAAATAGAAAACTCTTCATCTTACCTTAGATATGCACCTTTAGAGGAAAGAGAATGGATTAAAACTCCTTTTATATAATCCTATGGTCTGGAAGAATCAGGGAAAGGATATTTGTGTCAAAAATAGTATGCATTTAATGATTTATGAATTAGACAAATTAGCTTTGGAAAATATGGAATATTTAAGAAACATTGAGAAGTTTTTCCCTAATCAGTAACTAATATGAGCTCAAAATAGGTAATATGGAATGTTGGGGTGATAATATGGTTCTTTTTCTATATTGGGTGGTGGAATCACTGAATATTATAAAAACTTGAATAAGATATAAAAGAAACAAATTATTTTTTTAAAAATGGAAATGGGCGCACGGGCTGGCCCAATACCTAAATAAGTAACCCAACTTAACCATTATTATGAATTTATAATGGGTACAAAAGGATATTTTGGTTTTAATATGTCTTAGGAGGCTAAGTGGGATGTGGAATTCGTGAAAAATGTTGAAAAAGGAAGGAGTTATAGAAGAAATGAATTTGTTTTTTAAATATGGAAATATGCTCACGATTGGCCCAAATCCTGAAGTAACCACCCTTTTATCCAAAACTCCCGAAAATCTATGAGGAACCCCTGATAGGATGATTATACATATATAAAAATTAGAAAATCAAAGTTAATCCCATCCAAAACCCAATAAAAGTATCGATATTTCTAATGAATCATATCAAAACCAAGACATGAAAAGAAAAAAACCTGGGTGTGACATTGTGTATACAAATAACTCTCCAACTACCTAAGGATTAGATTTTCTCTTAAATTATGGGAAATTTATTTTATGTATTATTAAAATACAATAATTCTAATTACTCAATTTCAAAAATTCCAATTTATTTCCATTTAAAAACAAATCGGTTTTTACTCAAAAACATTCCTCCTTAACAAGATAAACCCATTGGGTTTCTATCATATCATTTTAAGCCATTTTCATTAGTTTGAAATCCATAAAAAACTAATTTCATCATTTCCAAAATTAATTTTCAGAACTAAATTAAAAAATTTTAATTGGAAACATTTCCATAAAGTCCACTATTTAAATCATCCAATTTCCACAGACCCGTTATAATTCAATGGAATTGGGGGTTTTTCAAATTTTTGTGCCAGAATGATTTAAAATCTCCCAATTCACTAAAATTGGGTTTTATTAAGGAAATTTATGTCATGTTTTAAGGAATTTAATTTAAATTAGTAATTGAAATAAATCAAGAAGCACAATGGTAATAAAATTGGTCAAATTGGGATGAAACCACCTACCTCAAAGCTCGGGTCGCACCCACCCATAATATATTTCACCAAAAATTGGAACCCACAACGCTAATGGAAGCCTTAGAATAAAATCCCCACACCCTTGTATTGATCCAAATCTAAACACAAGAGGTTGTAGGAAGAGAGGAAACCCACATAACTCAAGGATGAATGCCCACCGTACCACGACCAATGAAGGGAATGGCCTCCAAAACAAGATCTCATGATGGATCTAGAAGAATACAAGAAGAAACATCCAGCATAGATCAATATATCTAACATCACAAAGCTAGGGAAATACTATCATCAACTGTAACGAATAACCTTGAAGAAAAATTACCTGTAGAGATGCACTACAGACACAATAATTATCCAAAGCAGATTGGATCGATCCGGAAGGAGGAGATCCTCTGAAAAACTCATAAGAAGGGTTCTAGTTTGAGATTGAAGAGTTATGGATAGAAAAAACCAATCAAAACTACCAAACGTGTGACTTAAATATGGGCTCGGGTTGAGTCATGATGTATACCCCTGGTCACGTCTTGTAGTCCACACTAGAGAGGTCACACCAAAAAACTCATCACCTTGGTTTAAAAACTAGAATTTTTTTCTAGTAACATTGTGTAGGCCCAGGTCATGATGTGTACCTTAGGTACACGACATGTACCTACTCTACAGCCTATAGAAAAACCAAAAAACCACTTCTAAGGACTTTGAACCATAAGGGAACTTAGAAAAAGGAAAAACTTACACAATCAAGAAAATGTGATGTTACAACCTCCCCACCATAAAAACTTTCTAACCCCAACAATCCTATAAAAAATCTTCCATGCCAAAGATATGAGGCCACTGCTCTCTCATCAATGCCTCATGTACACATGTCTCATGGTTATCCGAACCATGCTACCGTAGTACACGAACCAAAGGTATTATCCTCCCACAAAGTACCTCAGCCTTAAAATCAACTATCCTGACCAGTCGCTTAGTCATAGATAAATCAGTCTTGATCTCAAGATCACTCTATCTCAAAACGTGAGATGGATTAGATAAATAATTTCTCAGCTAGGATACATGGAACATGTTATGTATGAATGTCAGCTAGGATAGAAGTGCTAAATGGTAAGAAAATTTCCTCACCTACTCAACAACCTTAAAAGGTCCCACAAAACGAGGATAAAGCTTCACTTGTAACCAAATCCATGGATAACCCAACTAGGGTGAAACATTTAAGAACACCTAATCAGCAACTGAAAACTCCAAAGTTCTATGGTGTCGATCAGCATACGACTTATATCAAATCTGTGTTGTCAACATCCTATAAGGAATCAGATGAATCTTTGTTGAAGTCTCTTTCAACAAACATGGTCCAACCAAGGAACTTTCACCCACCTCTGACCAAAACAACATTGATTTATAAGGCCATCCATACAATTCCTTGTAATATTCCATTCCGATCGCGAGATGGTAATTGTTGTTGTAAGAAAACTCGACCAGACCTTAGTGATCATCCCAATCCCGGCTGAAGTAAAGAACATAGTAATGATGCATATCCTCAAGAATATGTATAGCTCGTTCTATATAGACATCATTCTATGGATGGTAGGCCGTTCTCAAATGGATCTGAGATCCCAGTGCCCCTAGAAGGCCTCCCCAAAAGCAAGATGTAAACCAAGTATCCTTATCAGCTACTATATCATAGGTAACTCCATGAAAATGAACAATCTCTTTCACATAGAGAATTACCAACTCCTTAACCTTTGATGTATCTTGAATGGGTAGAAAGTGAGATGACTTGGTCATCCTATTGATCAAAACCCAAATTGTGTTCTTCTTTCTCAGGGTACATGGAAACCAAACCACAAAGTCTATAGAGATCTCATCCCACTTCCAAGTAACAACTGGAAGTGGATGAAGTAAACTCGAAGATTTCTGATGCTCAACCTTAACCTACTAGCACGCATAGTAATGAGATACACAATCATAATTTTTCCATATCATTCTCGGCCACCAGAACTATCATGACACATCATAGAAATTTTTTGAGGTTCTTAGGTGCACAACCCATTTAGAGTTATGGAAATCTCCAATGACAACATTTAGTGCTGATAACGACACAATGAAGTGGTTTTGATAACATAGAACACCCAAAATAACTATAGGGAAACTGTCTCTCCTCTATAAAGGGATTCTTAAATGCTACAGATCTAATCACTATGCTGTTGATCATGAAGAATCAACTCAATAAGGGAATATGTCAACTCAATTGTGTCTAAAAAACATTATACCCTTTATCCTCATCTAAAATCTACAACTATGTAAAAAGATCAATCAAAATCCACTCTTATGAGGATTATTTCACTACATGGGTTGGAATTTTCCTTGTCAATCCATCTTCAAGTACATTCCCTTTCCATGGGGTACAAGAGATATCAAAGTTGAAATACTGTAAGTAATCCACCCAACGCATCAACAAAATATTCAAATCTTTTTTAGAGAAGATATAACTTAGGATTTTGTGGTTTGAATATACTGTAAACATTTTACCAAAAATGCAGTGCCTCCAACTCTTAAGTGTGTGCATCACTAGTGGAAGTTCCAGGTTATGGGTAGGATATATCTTCTCATGTGGCCTAAGATAATGAGATTCATATGATACTACATGATCAACCTGCATAATAACGTAGCCCATGCCTAAACCTGATGCATAATAAAAAAACCACATAACACCACCCATATTCTAGAAAAGTCAACATTAGTGCAGTAGTCAACAGACATTTCAGCCTAATAAAAGAACTCTGACATATATCATTCCATGAAAACCTTACCCCCTTCAAAGTTAGAGTAGTCATCATAGAAACCATCTTAGAGAAGTCTTTCATGAACCTACAATAATATCTAGCTAAGCCTAAGAAGTTTCGAGTCTCGAAGTAATTTCATGATTGCCTCCAAGTCATAACAGCCTTCACCTTCTCAGGATCAACTGATATACCCTATTCAGACACCACATGTCCCAGTAATTTCACTTCCCAAATATAGAAATCACACATTGAATGCTTGGAATAATGTTCGTGATTTTTTAGCAGACTCATAACAATCCTTATATGCTGCACATGATCCTCCTCAGACTTGGAGTAGAAAATAATGTCCTCCAAAAAGAATACCATAAAAGTATCCAGATACTCATGGAATGAATTTTTCATTAAATCCATGAAAAAATGTAGGATAATTTGTTAAACCAAAGTAAATAACAAGGTACATATAGTGTCCATACCTACTCTTAAAGGTAGTGTTCTGAATGCCATATTATTTTATCCTAAACTGCTAGTAACTAGATCAAAGGTCAATCTTCCAAAGCCATTTTCCCCATTTTAGCTGATCAAACAGATCTTCAATCTATAGAAACAAATATTTTTTCTTTATCGTAACTCAATTGGTCTTTCAATAATAGACACATAGGGGAAGAAAACCATCACTTTTCTTGGCAAAGAGAACCAGTGCTACCCAAGGCGACACACTCAGGTGAATAAAATCATTCTCAAGAAGATCATCTAACTAGGACATTAGATTTTCCAATTTAGCTGAAGCCATTCGGTAAGAGGAAATAAAGTCTGGTTGAGTTCCAGGCATTAAGTCAATAGAAAACTCAACCTCTCTCACTAGTGGAAGACCATAGAAATCCAAATGAAACACATTAGAAAACATGATGATGACTAAAGAGAGATCACCACTAATTTAATCCTTCTCCAGATCCAAAGAAAACACTAATCTAACTTTCCCCAATTCTGGATAAGAAGGTCTCGTTCTACTTGAACTTGGGTCCCAATACCTTTGGAAAATAAGAGGCACACCAATGTGTGTAGTAAAGTAGACCCATCAAAGATAACAATAAATTCAGTCTTTGTTGGAATTGATCCAATCCATCCTGAATATGATGTAAATAGATTTCATGTCAAAAATCAGATAACTACAAGCTAGCTCGACATCAAATATAGAGAAGACACAAGCAGGACTACGAAGACCCTTATATCTCTTTGTACCAAGGGGTGTAGTGATATCCATTGAACAATATAGTTGATCCATAGGAAGATTAAGATTGTTGAAAATATAATATGAAATAAAAAAGTGAGAAGCATAAGTATCAAAAAGAGCAGTCACTAATGAAAATTCTACTGTAATGGTACGTCTCATTGTCTCTGGACCCATGTTTGCTTCCTCTAGAGACTCTTCCACTGCATGACGAAGATTTTTTACAAATTCTTATGGTTGAAACTCTTTTTAATGTGAAGTATTTGATTTCCCCATAGCTTTAGGATGATCTCAAGATCTTGTCCCACTACATGGAGTATAGAAATGATGGAAGAACCTATGTAAGTGTCCTAAATGTCCACAAGAACTTCAATCATTGGGTACCTCAGTGAAAACCCTCTTAGAATGAATTTACTTTCCATACTAATAAAAAACCAAATAACTTTATCCTGGTGATGTGGGAGGTATAAAATGACTATTCCATCAAGAAACACCTTGATAATCATCACACTTCCATTTTCCTTTGGAGTAACCAATGCTACCAATAGGATGAAAAGGAACTCCCATTAACCTTGAATTCCCAGTGAGGTCCATCTCAACCATCATTTACCTATCCAACACATCAACATAAGTGGGAGGATTCAACAAGAATACATAGGAACAAATATCTTATTGAAGTCCCAACTTTAATCATCAAGCCTTCATCCTCTCATTAGATTCAATCATTGGAGAAAACTGCACTAGATCAACAATGTGATATGAATACTCAATCATGGTTTGGTAATCTTACTCAAGATTGAAGAACTCTACCGCCTTATCCAACATCATTGACTCTAGATATAATTGGTTGGTTAAAAGAACCTTGAATTCCTTCCACTCTAATACCTCATATTTCCATTTCATCACCATTGTGTCCTACCATCTCTTACTCGGTCCTTCTAGAATTAAGGTGGAACACTTAACCTTGATCATGTCAGGTGTCTCAAAGAACTCAAATAGATGTTCTATCTTGCTCAACCATTCCTCAACATGTTGAAGGTCAATGGATCCCTTAAATAATGTTGGATTATTGCAAAGGAACTATTGATAATGATTCCAAAGAACCCCCCCCCCCGAGGATCCATAGCTTGAGCCTGAGCAGGAACAAGAGGTGGTTCCTATCCGAGAGATTGGGCAGTGTGCACAATCAACTAAACCAGATTTGGATCAAAAATAGGATTTAATTGATGAGGTTCTGCAGTATCCTCTTCCTATATCAGATCCACACATATTATTGGAGGAATGATGCTACACAACATCAGTAGATAAAGGGAGAACATTATATTAAAACTCTAACTGAGTAACATGAGAGAATAAAAATTCTCCAAAAAGGGAACATATAGGATTTTGATTTCCCTATGTCTAAATCTCAATAGGGAAAATACTTGAACAAATCCACAAGACATATTTCCCTAACCACCCTAGGGATATAAGTTTCATTACAGTGAGAGCTATATAGACACTAAATCGCAACTACCTCATAAGTCCAGACAAGATATTCAAATTCATACTATCATCAATGAAATATGTTAATCCTCCTATAATACCAATTTGTCCAGAACCAACCTGGGTACCCTGGTAACTCGATAATTGAGCTATCCCTAGAATGACCCGAAGGCCATTCTTGATCCCCATAGGTTAGAAACTATCACCTTCCATTATACAATATGAAAGTGGGAATTAATTTTCCACAAAACATAGTGAAAGTAAAAGAAGCAAGAAAATATGCATTTCAAAATTAAAATCCACTAGAAGTAAAGTACCAGAACACAACAAGGAATAAAATCCCAAATTATTGTAACCCAAAGAAAAAATATGGGAAAACAACCCCCAAGTTCTCTAAGGACACAGCTCACTAAGACCACATTTTATCAGCTAGATCCACCTCCAAGAGATCCCTACAATTTGATCAAACCTGGAAGAAGAAAGTCTACAAACACCTGAAGGGAAAAGTAGGGTGTGAGCCTAATACCAATAGGATACCACCAAAGATTCCATAATAGATGAAAACAACTGATTAACTAAAGTTAATGATCTTAATTTTTTTAAAAAATAAATTGGTTTGGCATTTCAAAAGCACATTTAAACCAAACAATCTATACATTTTCAAATAATTGAAAATAATTTTAAATCACAAGCTTTAATTTAAAATAGATGGAATATTTCCAAAACAATGGCTTAAGTAAATAATTCATATAAAATAGTTTATATAAATTTAGAAGGCATTTAAAGTAGTTCAACCAACATTGGCATACATATATATCTCAAATAAAAATTAACAAGCGAGCAACATGGTCATCTACCAAAAGGTATGATAGTATAAACAAGTTATATGAATATTCACCCTATAACTTTACATAACAAAATGAGTATACTCACATCCCCCTGACACTGGCCAGAGGTGACTCGTCACCCTCCCATCAGGGATGGGACCCGCCAAAGTTATGTTTTAGAAACATTTTATAGCATAGAGTGTATCTATAAGGACCCAGCCTTAAACCTTAAATAATATTGAATTAAATAAATAACTCACATTAAGGATATTTTCAGGTTTATAGTTTTAGAGAATGAGGACACAACTATTACATTTCAATTAAAAATACAAATTAGACACTTCTACTCAGTTTCCATTTTTTCACAAACATGATCTTGAAAAAAAAGTCATGTATAGTTCCATGTTTAAGACATCGTGACTTTTCCTTGATCCCATCGTTGACCATATTCCACTTTATGCCCTATGAAAACCATTTCAAAAACTTGGGATGAACATAAAAAGATCAATAAGGGATACACAAAGAAGGAAAACTGTTAGTTTTTCAAAACAACAAATAAACCATGAATACTTTACCATAAGTAATAATTTTCACCTTTATGAACTAGTAAATACTCCTCCCTGAATAAAAGATCACTACTTACCCTTTTGTAACCAAAATATTACCATAAAACCCATATAAAGAACAGATAACATATAAAGGTAACTTGGGACATAAACACACTTAATTGGAATAACCATACGTTCGACTTCCACACATATCACTAAATGGAATATCCATACGACTGACTTCCATACCCAATGCATTGGACGTTATAACGTAACCACCCATCTTGGTTTTCACAGAACCACCTGTAATTTGGTTTATCACGTAACCACTCGTCAAATGTCCAAGTACCATTATAAAATCATAACACATAAAACCAATATAAAATAATGCTAAAATATCCAAATTTCAATCAAAAAATATCATTTAAATATATTGAAAGAAAATAATCCTTTATCAAAACCATTTTCGATACCAAAATACATAAAATTGTATATGATATTTATTTTCTTTTAAAAACATTACGGCTTGTTGAGGAAGCCAAAGATCAAATAATACTCGCGGCAACAGAAAAGGTCATTATCACCACTTAAGTTAAAAGAAACATTCCTTTTTTTCATTTAGTAAAACGATTCATCTAAAAATATTCCCTTTGAAAAGTAAAGGGTGTTTATACAACATGTAAAAGTAATTTGTGTATGAAAACAAAATATGCCTCAATGAAAGGAGATTGAGACGAAGTCTATTACCTCATGTCTGACTTGACCCGTTCGTTCTTTAATCTCCAGAATAATAAACATAAGTTAATTTATACTTGCTTAGGAACCTTTTTCAAGTTTATTAGTCCTTTTATATTAATTATGACCATGTTATAAACATTATGTAATCATTTAAGTTAATAATGGTCATTTTTCGATATTTGGTACTTTAGTAAAAAATGAACACCTTATATTTACAAGTTGTCCACGTTGTCAATGGTCCATTATATCCAGAATGATATTACTTATTTAGATATCATATATATCATATATATCTAGTATATATATATATATAATAGTACAAATCATTTGGAGGTAAGAAATGAAATGCACCTTTCTTGGATACGGTAAGCTGTACGTACGCATGGACGATACTTTCATTTCTATTTATTATTTTAATGGAATTAAAAAATAGTGATACATAGGTATATTATAATTCTAGTATAAAATCATATATAATATCATTAAAACCATACTTTATACATCACACATAAGGCATTAATGAGTCATATTATTTTGATGGGGCGGTAGTCCGCACTTCCTCTAATGAGATTATCACATTTACCCATAATGGAAACCATAAAGGCATGATATAAATGAAAATAACAGAAGCATAAAGAAAACATAAACATAAAATATATCATATATAAACACATTTCCATCATAAGGGCCACCATGAGAGGCGGTTGGAGATATTTGAGCAATCATCGTTTTGTGAGGCTTTAGTTTTCCATCCATAGAAAAATTATGTTCTTCACCCATTAGATGGAGGTGCGTGTAAGTTTAGTTAGAATACTTATCATAAAAACATACTAGTATATTGAGGATACTAGTTCTGTTACAAAATAAAAGAATAAAAAGATTTTAGGGGTTGGATAAGTAAAATAAAAGAAAACAATTTAAGAGAAACTGTTACCTTTAATTTGGGTAACTCCCTTTGGTTTGAACCAAAGGACTTCTTGAAGTGAATTCTTTCTAAGGTAAGGCTTCTAGAAAGAGGATAGTGATGTAGGGAGATTAATTTGGTAGAGGTTGGACTATCCTAAAGGCTTGATAGGTGTGAGTAATTGTTTAGAAGCGGTCTCCTTTTATAAGGGGGAGGAGGAGCTCTTTAAGAAAGTGCGAAAATATTATTTTATTATAAAATGATATTCAGTTTCTAATGGTCAAAAAATCATTAAAGTTGAATATACGATGACTAATATTTGAAATAAAATCATCCAATCAAAATTGGACATGTTTCAGACAATATTTTAATCATTATAATCCTATTTATTTAAATCATTTATTAATGAGGTAATCACTGCATCATTATGGTGTCATAAATAATTTAATTTATTAGATGTATAAAAATTATAAAAAAATACCATGATGTAGGAAATATTTTTAACTTTTCAATGAATCTTTATAGTATAAAAGATAACTTATATAAGCTTATGTAAAAATTAATTTACTAAACGATATTTGTTTATGCCATTTTTGTCTTTACTTTAAATTAATTAATATAAAGTGTTATTATCACTCCCAAGTGGATCCATGACATCCCAAAATCGACCCAAGGATTTCATTGGTTGGACATTACTCATCCAATAATGTTAGAAGAATTTTTAAGGTAATTTTGAATTATTATAATATTCTTTTAACCTTGAATTACCCTATTTACCTTTAACCACGATAAATAAAAGTCAAAAGTTACTATTCACCAAAAATTATTTTCATCTTATTGAACCAAATATTACTTACTAATAACAACCATGTATATCGGATTTTAAAAATTCAATTCACAGAAGTGGTAAAATTTCATTTAAATGAAAAAGTCAGTTTTTTTAACTACTACTAAGTGGTTTCACTATTTATCAAAAATTGAAGTTTTTCAGAAAAATACCAATAATTCAGCGTAAGCTATATTTTATATTCCAAATTCAAAAATGATGTCCATTTTACCAAATTATAAAAATAGTATTTGGATTAATTAATTTAAAATTAATTCTCATTATCAAAACAAATAGTGTGTTTTTAAGAAACAATAACTATCAAAAGATTGACAGTTGATTATGTCCAATTTCAAAGTGAAATTTCTTCAAAAGACCAGAAATAGTTTAAGTGGTAAAAATATAATCTATTTACACTAAAAATTAGAAGGTTAATTTAACCATATAAATAAATTAGATTAAAAGGAAATTTTGAATTAAAATACAGTATTTTTCACTATTAAAAAAATGAACTTTATCAGAAAAATAACAAAAATTTACCCAAAGTAAATTTTGATGTCCTCATTCTAAAGAAGAATTTTATTTTTTCAAATAGAATATATAAAAGTGACAAAAAACTAGATTTAAAAATGGTTCACCATCAAAAGGCGGTAAATCGACCCTTTAAAGAATATTAGAGTATTTTGTGCTTAAAATTGGATTCATTCACATTTTAAGACTCTAGATTTTATTGGATAAATGTAAAAACATTTAAAAAAATGTATAATCACATTTTAGTTATTTCTAGTCATTATTTCCAATACATTGACTAGGTTTTAGCTACCATTTAAAATAATAATATTATTTTATTAGTGTACAATGTAAGATTTCAAAGAAACCCATTGTTGCATACTGGGTACACCATCGAACATAGTGTACCCTTTAAAGTAAAATTAATATTTAATTCAAAAATATTAATATTTATGAAAAGTGTCTTATTCTTTATTTATCTGGGATGTTACATCCTTTCCCCCTTTTGGAAATTGCGTCCTCGCAATTTTATTCACTTATCAAATAAGTGGGGGTATTTAACCCTCATAGCGTTTTCAGATTCCCACATTGACTTTTCAACCATATGGTTTTTCCAAAAAACCATTTCCTCGTGAATTACCTTATTTCACAAAACTTGATCTCTAAGGTCAAGAATCTGGACTGGTTGTTCCTCATAAAAGAGATTCTCTTCCAACTGAACTACCTCTGGGTTCAGAACATGAGATGGATCTGGCATATACTTTCTCAATATTGAAACATGAGATACATTGTGTACTTGGGACAAACATGGAGGTAAATACACTATGTATGAAACTCATCCAACTTTCTCCAGGATTTCATAAGGTCCAATGAACCTCAGACTCAAATTTCCCTTCTTACCAAAACACATCACGCTTTTCCATGGAGAAACTTTGAGAAAGACATGATCACCTACCTTAAAAGAAAGATCCTTCCTTCGGTTACCTGCATAACTTTTCTATCTTCTATGAGCTGTTCTCATGTGCTTCTGAATCAACTGAACTTTTTTTCCATCTATTCTACCAATTTTGGTCCTATCAGCTTCCTTTCATCTACTTTATCCCAAAATGCTAGAGTTCGACACTGCTTTCCATATAATTCCTCAAATGGAGCCATCTGTATACTAGAATGAAAACTGTTATTATATTAAAATTCAACCAAAGAAATATGTTGGCCCCAACTTCCCTGATAATCCATTGAGCCAGTATGTAACATATCCTCCAATGTCTGAATTTTTCATTCTTACTGCCCATCTGATTGAGGATGAAAAACTGTACTAAAATTTAATCCAGTACCCAACGACTTCTGAAGGCCTTTCCAAAAGTTAGAAGTAAACCTGAGATCACGATCAGATACAATAGAAAGGGGAACTCCATGAAACCTGACTATCTCTTTAACATACAACCGAGAAAGTTGATCTAGAGACAATGTATCTCGAATAGGAAGAAAATGAGCAGATTTAGTCAATCGATCAACAATAACCCATATTTCATTATTACATCGAGATGTATTCTGTAATTCCACAATGAAGTCCATGGATATATTTTCCCATTTCCACTAGGGCACTGGTAAAGACTGAAGCATTCCTTTCGGTAAATTCCACCCTGCTTTAACCTGTTGATAAGTCAAACACTTCACAGTAAAATCAGCAATATCTCTTTTCATTCCATCCCACCAGTAATACTCCCGAATATCTATGTACATCTTAGTACTGCCAAGATGAACTGAAAACAGGGAACTATGAGGTTCAAATAACAACTCATTCTTCAACTATGAATCACAAGGCACACATAATCTCTTCCCAAATCTCAAAACACAATCATTATTAGCATTAAAATCAGGAAACGTACCATTCTGAACCAACTCTACCTTTTTCTACAACTCACTGTCTTATTTCTAAACTTGCTTAATTCTGTCTGATAAAGATGATTTCACTGACTCCTAAAACAAAACAGAATAATTTCTTGCACCAACAACTTCTATGCCAAAGTTCATCAAATCAAAAACCAAAGTATCTCATTCCAAATATAACATGGTTAATGAAGCATTACTTTTTCGATTCAAAGCATCAACCACTTTATTTGATTTTCCCATATGGTAAAGGATTGTGCGATCATAATCCTTGATTAATTCCAACCATCTCCTCTGTCTCAGGTTCAATTATTTCAGAGTGAATATATACTTCAAACTTTTGTGATCAGAATATATTTCACACTTTACTCCATACAAATGATGCCTCCAAAATTTTAAAGCAAAGACAATATCAGCTAATTCCAAATCATGTGTAGGGTAATTTAACTCATGAGGTTTCAACTAACGTGAAGCATAAGAAATTACCTGATCATTCTACATAAGGACACATCCAAGTCCTTTCAATGAATCATCCCTGTAAATAAAAAACTCACCATTTCTGTATGGCATTTCCAAAACTATAGTAGTCACCAATATTCTTTTCAATTCCTGAAAACAATCATAAAATTCTTTTGTACAAATAATATTAACACATTTTCAAGTTAACATAGTCATTGGAATAGATAACAGTGAAAAATTTTCATGAAACCTCTGGTAAAAACCTGCCAAACCAAGAAAACTATGAATCTCAGTTATATTTTTGGGTCTTGGCCATTCTTCAACAACTTTTCTTTTTGTAGGATCAATAATTATGCCATTTTTTGAAACAGTGTGACCAAGGAATGAAATTTATTGTAACCAAAACTCACACATTATGAATTTACCAAATAGTTTCTTTTCTTAAGGTTTGCAAGACAACCCTTAAATAACTTTCATGCTCATCTTTACTTTTTGAATAAACCAAAATATCATCAATGAACACAACCACAAACTTATCCAAGAACTCATGTAAAATTCTACTCATAAGATCCATGAATACAACAGGTGCATTGGTTAATCCAAAAGGCCTAACTACAAATTCATAATGGCCATATCTAGTACGAAACGCGGTCTTCAGAATGTCTGCTTCCTTTCCTTTCAACTAATGGTACCCCAACCTCAAATCAATATTTGAAAAATACTGAGCTCCCTAGAGATGATCAAACAAATCATCGATATGAGGAAAAGGATACTTGTTATTAATATTAATGTCATTCAATGCTCTATAATCAATGCAAAGTCTCATTGAACCATCTTTTTTTAACAAACAAGACAGGAGCACCCCATGTTGATGAGCTAGATCGAATGAAACCTTTATCTAATAACTCATACAATTTCTTATTTAACTCTACAAGTTCAATTTGATCCATTCGATAAGGTGGTTTTGAAATTGGCTTAGAATCCAGAACAAAGTCAATAGTAAATTAAACTTCCCGATCAGGTATTATACCAGGAAACTAATCACGAAAACATCAAGGTATTCCTTTACCACTGGCACATCATTAATCTAAATAGCCCTTTTGTTTTCAACAATATTCACAAGGTAACATTAATTTCCATCTTTTACCAGTTTTTTGACTTCCTGATATGTTATCGAATGTAAGGGTTCATTCTTGTACACAAACTAAAAATCTTTCTGAAAAGAAACCTCTTTAGATCTACATTCAATCTTAGCTTGAGAAACAGAAATCCATTCCATTCCAAAAATAACATCAAATTATACTAGAGGAAAAACAATAAGGTTTTCTGGTAGATTATTTCCACACACAAGGATAGGAAGGTTCTTATAATTTCTTTTTGTCTCAACATTTCTTCCAGGTGTTTTTACCATAAGTTCAGTATTCATATCATGAGATGGAATTACCAATTTACTAGAAGAATTCTCAGAAATGAAAGAGTGTGTAGACCCTGAATCAAACAACACATTGGAATAATCTGAATAAACAAATAGTGTACCTAATAGAACTTCATTTGATGTCCCAACATCTGCTGAAGTAGTTGGAAAGGATTTCACCACCCCTTTCTGCTTGTAGTCTGGATACTTTCCCTCAGTTGAGTTCTTCTCTGGACACTCATTTGCATAATGACCCATTTAATTACACTTAAAACATCTTACCAATGGCTTTTCATTTCCTTCTTGATCACCTTCCTTAAAGTTACGAGCAATATGACTGAACATACCACACCAGAAGCACTTTCCAGACTTTGATAAACATTCTCTGGGATTATTTTTACCACACTTCTCATAAGATAGATATTTTGTTTTCTTACCTACAGGCTTCTTTGATGAATTCTTCCCCTTTTCCTGCCAATTGGACCTCTTATTCTGTTGTTTTTCAAAGAACACTTGATCATCAACAAACTCCATTTCCACCTTCTTCGCACATCGAACATGTTTTTCATAAATTTTGAACTCATGAGAGGCTAACTCTCTTCGATATCATGGCTTCAGTCCTAGGTAAAACAGATTTATCTTACTATCAAGATATCAGATGAAATTTGGGGCATACCTTGCTAGTTGAGTAAACTTTACTTCATAAGTAGACACTCAGTCATCCTCTTACTTGAATTCTAGGAATTGTTTTTCCATCCTAAGACGAACCACCTTAGGAAAATATATCTCAACAAACATACCTTTGAATTCATCCCAATCAAGAGAATCAATCTCCTTACTATCCCTTATATTTTTCACCATCGACCACCACTGATCATCTTCACCTTCAAAACCGTAAATTGAGAGACTAACCTTTTGATGTTCTGAACAACCCATGACATCGAAAATCTTCTCTAGTGCTTTAATCCATCGTTCTATTAGAATAGGGTCAGATGATCCTCTGAATGATGGGGGATGTTGCCTTATGAAATGCTCCACTAATGACATGTTCCTCAGTGGTTGATCTGGATGATCTCGTGCATGGATACCACCACCATTTATAGCCTGAGTCAACTATTCCATCACTGCAACAAACTGTTCGGTTCCGATTCCGACCATCTTAGGTTTCTTATTTGGAAGGTTATCTTCCTCCTGATGTCATCCTTACATAACTGACTTGTTTCCTCTACGGAAAACCATTCTGAACACAGAAATTTCTTAGGCGAAGCAACATGTTAATCTGTAAATTCTATATCATTTAAATCTTAACATAAATTAATTTATGAACATTAATTTAACAATATTCTATCTCCAAAAGTTTTCTAAACTGACCTATGATACCAACTATAAGGACCCGACATTAAGCCTTACATAATATTAAATTAAATAAATAATTCACATTAAGGATCTTTTCAAGTTTAGAGTATTAGATAATTAGGCCATAAATATTACATTTCAATTAAAAAAAATACAAAGTAGACACTTCTACTCATTTTCCATTTTTTTTGACAAACATGAACTATTGAAACAAGCGTCATGTCTAGTTCCATGTTTTGGACATCATGACTTTTCCTTAATCTCATCCTTGACCCTATTCTACTTTATATCCTGTGAAAAAAATTTAAAAAACGTGGGATAAACATAAAAATCTTAGTAAGGGATACACAAAGAAGGAAAACTGTTCGTTTTTCAAAAGAACATGTAAACCATGAATATCTTAACTTAAGTAATACTTTTCACCTTTGGGAAGTAGTAAATACTCCTCACTAAATAAAAGATCACTACTTACCCTTTTCTAACCAAAATATTACCATAAAACCCATATAAAGAACACATAACATATAATGTTAATTTGAGACATAAACATACTTAAATGGAATAACCATACAGTCGACTTCCACACATATCACTAAATGGAACAGCTGAATGGATGACTTTCATACCCAATGCATTGGAGGTTATAACATAACCACCCGTCCTAGTTTTCACGGCACCACCCGTCATTTGGTTTATCATGTAACCACCTATTAAATTTCCAAGTACCATTATAAAATCATAACACATAAAACCAATATAAAGGAACAACAACATTTTCACATTTCAATCACAAAATATAATTTAAATATATTGAAATAAAATAATCCTTTATCAAAACCATTTTCGATACCAAAATACGTAAAAGATTATATGGTATTAATTTTCTTTTAAAAACATTACGGCTTGTTGAGGAAGATAAAGATCAAATAATACTCGCAGCGGTGGAAAAGGTCATTGTCACCACTTACATTAAAAGAAACATTTCTTTTTTTCGTTTAGTAAAATGCTTTATATAAAAAGACTCCCTTTGAAAATTCATGGGTTTTTATACAGCGTATAAAATTAAGTCATGTATTAAAACAAAATATGCCTCCATTAAAGGAGATTGAGACGAAGTCCCTTACCTCGTGTCCGACATGACTCATTCATTCGTTAATCTCCTGAATAATAAACATATGTTAATTTATACTTTCTTAAGAACCTTTTCAAGTTTATTAGTCCTTTTATATCAATTATTACCATGTTATAAACATTATGTAATCATTTAAGTTAATAATGGTTATTTTGTTGATATTTGGAACATAAGTAAAAATTGAACACCTTATATTTAGAAGTTGTCCATGTTATCAATAGTTCATTATATCCAGAATGATGTTATTTATTTAGATATCATATATTTCAAATATATCCAGTATATATATATATATATATATATATATTTATAACGGTACATATCATTTGGAGGTAAGAAATTAAATGCACAGTTCATGGAAACGGTAAGTCGTACGTACGCACGAACGATACTTTCATTTATATTTCTTATTTTAATGGAATTAAAAAATAATGATACATAGGTATATTATAATTATAGTATAATATCATTAACTCCATCCTTTATACATCCCACATAAGGTAGTAATGATTCATATCATTTTGAGGGGGCGGTAGTCCGCACTTCTTCTAATGAGATTATCGTGTTTACCCATAATGGAAACCATAAAGGCATTCTATAAATGGAAATTATAGTATAATAAAGAAAAAATTAATATAATATATATCATATATAAATACAGTTCCATTATAATGGACACCATGAGAGGTGGTTGGATATATTTGAACAATCATCATTTCGTGAGGCGTTAGTTTTCCATCCATAGAAACATTATGTTCTTCACCTATTAGATGGAGGTGTGTGTAAGTTTAGTTTTAATCCTTCTCATAAAAACATCCTAGTATATTGAGGATACTAGTATTTTTATAAAATAAAGGAAGAAAAATAGTTTAGGTGTTGGAGAAGTAAAATAAAAGAAAAAAATTTAAGGGAAATCGTTACCTTTAATTTGGGTAACTCCCTTTGGTTTGTACCAAAGGACTTCTTGAAGTGCCTTCTGCCTAAGGTAAGGCTTCTAAGAGGAGGATAGGGATGTAGAGAGCTTAATTGGGAAAATTTTGGACGATCTTAAAGGCTTGATAGGTGTGTGGAATTGGTTAGAAGTGGTCTCTTTTTACAAGGGAGAGGAGGGCTCTTTATGAAAGTCTGAAAATATTATTTTATTATATAATGATATTCAATTTCTAAAGGTCCAAAAATCATTAGAGTCGAATATAAGATGACTCATATTCGAAATAAAATCATCCAATCAGAATTGGACATGTTTTGGATAATATTTTAATCATTATAATCTTATTTATTTAAATCATTTATTAATGAGGTAATCACTGCAACATTTTTGTGTCATAAATAATTTAATTTATTTGATTTCTAAAAATTATAAAAAAATATCAAGATGTAGGAAATATTTTTATATTTACAATTAATATTTAGAGTAAAAAATATAACTTATATAACCTTATGTAAAAATTAATTTACTAAACGATGTTTGTTTATGTGATTTTTGTCTTTACTTTAAATGAATTAATCTAAAGTGTTATTTTCACTCCCAAGTGGCACCATGGCATCCCAAAATTGACCCAATAATGATCTTGTTCGTCCATTACTCATCCAATAAGGTTAGGAAAAGTGTTAAGGTAATTTACAATTATTATAATATTCTTTTAATCTGGATTTATCCTATTTACCTTTAACAACTGTAAATAAAAGTCAAAAATAACTATTCACCAAAAATTATTTTCATCTTATTGAACCAAATATTACTTACTAATAACAACCATATATGTCGGATTTTCAGAATTCAATTCACAGAAGTGGTAAAATTTCATTTAAATGAAAAAGTCCATTTTTTTTACCACAACTAAGTGGTTTCACTATTCATCAAAAATTGAACTTTTTCAGAAAAATTCCAAACATTCAGAATATGTGATATTTGATATTCCAAATTAAAAAATGATTTAAATTTTACCAAATTCAAAACATATTAGTTGGATTAATTTATTTAAAATTAATTCCCATCGTCAAAACAAATAGCGTGTTTTTAAGAAACAATAACTATCAAAAAATTGATAGTTGATTATGTCCAATTTCAAAGTGGAATTGATTTAAAAGAAAAATAATTGATAAAATGGTAAAAATATAATCTATTTACACTTTAAAAACAATTAAAAGGATAATATAACAATATAAATAAATTATATTAAAAGGAAATTTGAATTAAAATACAGTATTTTTCACTATTCATTAAAAATGAACTTTATCAGAAAAATACCAAAAATTTACCCAAATTAAATTTTAATGTTATGATTCTAAAAAAGAATTTTATGTTGTCAAATAGAACATATAAAATGAAAAAAAATACATTTAAAAAGGGTTCTCTATTAATAGGCGGTAAATCGACCCTTTAAAAAATATTAGAGTATTTTGTGCTTAAAATTAGATTCATTCACATTTTAAGCCTCTAACGTTTATTGGATAAATGTAAAAACATTTAACAAACATGTATAATCACATTTTAGTTATTTCTATTTATTCTTGCCTATACAACGGCTAGGTGTTAACTACCATTTAAAATAATAATATTATATTATTAGTGTGCAACGTAAGATTTCAAAGAAACCTGTTGTTGCGTACCGGGTACATCATCGACCATAGCATCCCCTTTAAAATAAAATTAATATTTAATTTACAAATATTAATAATTATGAAAAGTGTTATATTCCTTATTTATCTGGGATGTTAGAGTATCCAAATAACTCACCAACTACCTAAGGTTTGTATGTGCTCTTACATGATGGAGAATTTATTTTAATATTGCCTAAAATATAATAAATCCCATTATTCCATTTAAAAAACTAAAATTTATTTCCATTTAAAACCAAAAAAGGTTTTATTAAAAAACCTAACTCTTTGATAAGATAAAACCACTGGGTTTCTATCAAATCATTTTAGGAGATTTTCTTGAGTTTGAAATCCATTCAAAACCAATTGCATCCTTTCCACAATTTATTTTCACAATTTAATTCAACAATTTAATTGAAAAAATTTCTATCAAATCCATAATTTAAATTCAATAATTTAAATCATCCAATTTCCACAAAACCACCCCAATTCAATGGAATTGGGGTTTTTCAAATTTCTATTCCAAAACCATTTCAAATCTCCCAATTCATTAATATTGGGTTTTATCAAAAAAATTGAAAGAAAGTTTAATAAATTGAATTTAAATTAGAAAATCAAAGAAATCAAGCAATACAATGGTAAACTAATTGGACAGATCAGGATGGAACCACCTACCTCAATGCTCGGGTCGCACTGACCCGCAACAATGTTCACCAATAATGAGAACTCACAATACCAAAGAAGTACGTAAAATCAAATCCCCAAATCAGAGGATTGACCAAATATAAACACAAGAGGTCAGTAGAAGAGAGGAAACCCAAATACCTCAAGGATAAATGCCCACTGTACCACAACCAATTAAGGAAAATGCCTCCGAAATAATGTCACATGATGGATCTGGAAGAAATTAAGAAGAAACGTCCATATTAGATCAAAAAATATGATACTGGAAATCTAGGGAACTACTACGATAAACTGAAATGAAGAATCACGAAGAAAACTTACCCTGAGATATGAACAATAGATGCAATGATGATCCAAAGCTGATTGGATCGATCCAGAAGGAGGGGCGCCTATGAAAAACACATAGGAAGAGTTCTGGTTCGAGATTCAATAAGAATGGGAATACAACACCAAGAAAAACTACCAAACATGTGACTTAAAGCTGGGCGTGGGCTAAGTCACGATGTGTACCCCCTAGTCACGTCATGTTGTCCACGATGGAGAATTTGTGTAAAGAAACCCATCACCTCAGTTTAAAAACTAACATTTTTTTCCATCCACGCCATGTAGGCCTCGGTCACGACGTGTAACTCAAGTACATGACATGTACCTACTTTGAAGCCTGCAGAAAAACCAGAAGACCAGTTCTAATGAATTTAAACCAAAAGGTAACTTATAAAAAGGGAAAAATTACCCAATTAAGGTAATGGGATGTTACATGTATCATGTTCCTAAGAACATAAAGTCCAATGATTAATAATTTATTTTGTTAAGAATTTAGTTGTTATTATCCACAATATTTTTACAATGATATTATATCTAGTTACATTTCATTACCATTTTATTGATTAAATTACATGTGTTTTAAGTTATTTATATTTACATATTTATTATCCCATATCTGGTTATGATATCCATGTAATAGATTAAATTTCATGTGTGTTTAATTATTTTTGTTTCCATATTGATTATTCTTAATAATTCATGATATATTCCATTGTACTTAACCCCTATTGAGCATTTGAGCTCACCCTTATTTTGTTTCCTTTATGTGGAATCTTGTAAGTGTACTAATAATGACATGAAAGTATATTCTTGGGGGAATAATGATATTATCAAAAAAACTTGTTATGATTTGTACATTAAACTTTAAATGGTAATCATGTATGTATCTAGTTTACCAAGACTATTAAACTATTCGGTCCATCATGATGTGATTCCTTGCATCTTATACCAATGTAAAAAAATCATACACTAGCTATGGGCTACTGGGGTCATGGTTGCTACACATTCCCTTAATCATGAAAACATTATAATACGTTACCATTTGGGCAAGTTTTACCACCTATGTAAACAATATTATTAAAATTATATCATAAATGATTATGGGATATCATATAATGTAATTTTCATTTAATGATGATATATTTAGTATTATTTAATTATTATCTAAAGGTGTTGTTAATATTTAATATATTTATTATTATATCAACCTTCAATCATTAAACACATCAGAAACTAGTTCATTGTGATTTCCATTCTCATTAGTCTAATTCATGTATTTTTCATAATGAAAATGAGACTTATGTAATCATTCAAGTAAAACAATAAAACTATATTTAATTATATGGAAATGATAAAAATTAAACCACTATGTGAGAATATATTCCATCTTCATGAAGTTTATACAAAACAAGATACATAAGTTCTAACACCCGATCCTAAAAATAAACTATAATCTGTTAATATATTTATAATATATGGTTATAAAATAGTTATAAAAATGGTATTATTTTTATATTAATTTTCTAAGATAAGTTTTTAATATATTTATTTTAATTATACAAGAGGTTAGACCATAGTTAAGTAATCATGAATACAAGGTAAGGGTTTCTTGTCTCAACTTTTCACTCATTGGCACATATTTCTTATTATACACCATGTTTTATTTGTAATTGTGTATCTAATTACCATTTAATATTTCTATTCATGGTCCAATAATTTATCAATATATTTAATGTTTCATTTGAAATCATATCCTTTAATTGGTTTTTTTCTCAAAAGTTTCTATGGTTGTAATGGTTTCTGCTAACTCAATTTTATCAATTAAGTTACAAACTTTCTTATTGAACTTTATTATTAAAAGTTTGATTTTTTATACCAAATGAATTGATTTATTTTTATTTCCTCCTTATTTTTTAGGGTTTTAAAATTATTCCTTATAAACTAATTATGAAATGAATCATTAATCAAATATTATGCTTCTTCTAAGAGGTTTTTCATATCAAA
This sequence comes from Viscum album, assembly GCA_963277665.1. Lineage (NCBI taxonomy): Eukaryota > Viridiplantae > Streptophyta > Magnoliopsida > Santalales > Viscaceae > Viscum > Viscum album. The sequence continues at coordinate 843,668,062 of OY728128.1, forward strand.
TTCCTCTACTTGAGACATGTTATGTATTATGAATAAAATTTATTTTAAGTGGTGTGTATGCTAACTAATTATTATTTATATCATAAAATACCATTTATTCATGGTAATTTATGTTCAATTTAAAATGCTTTATATTTTAGGAGGTTTTTAGTTATATGCTCTTCAAATTGTAATGGGTTTTTGTGTCACAAATCTTTTCCTAGGGTCATAATCACTATTCTTTAACTATTATCTTTCATGATGGATCTATTATAACATATTATGATTCAATGTAATATTTAAATAATATTTTATATAGAAATCTTGTTTCAAACAAAATTATTTATCCTTGATGAATCTATTATTTTTTGAAATTTAAATTTTATTAAGAATAATTCCCATTTATTTTAATATATTTTGTCTCTATATCCATGTTTCTACTTCCCCCAATGTTATACTTTAAATAGTGGTAAATAAAAGTGTTTTTATCTTTAATTATCACTTTATTACCATTTATTAATTCTAAAAAATGGTTTCATTATACTTTAAATTATTTGTGTTTTCAATAAAGGCATTTTAAAAAATTTAAGTCATTTCTATACCATGATCTTATAATCTTACAATCTAATTTAAATTTTGATATATGTTTTATTTGTTTTCAAGTTATATTTATTACTTTTTTTGAAGTAATATTTGGAGATGTTTTATCTTTATGTTAAAAAAATGGTTTTGGGAAAGGGACATGAAAATCACATATTTTTAAGATTATATTACGACAATATTTTTATGAAAAATTCATTTTGTGATTTCTCTTCCATTTTCAAATGATTTTATCCAATTAAGTAATGGTTCATAAATCAAACTATGTGTTCTCTTTTTAAACACTATTTTTAGGTGATCATATTTTTGGTATCAAATAATCATGATTGTTGTACATGATACCATTCAAAAAAGTTATAAAACCCATTTTATTTCAATGGGTTATTTATGATAGGATGAATGATTTGATTTTATATGGAACTCATATGTATGGATTATGATGGGTGGGGTCTTATATAATCATCCAATTAATTGTATAAGGTTTTATATCCCATGAAATGATGAAATATTTCATGAATTACATGCATGAGGATTTTTTCACAAGTTTTTTGTGTGAATGATATTCATGAATATTTATTTAGAAGTTTTTTTATCTGGATGAGATATGAGAATTATTTTCACATTATTATTTTGTGAATGAGATATTTGAAGGTTTGTTAACATTTTTATTTTTTGAATGTTATGTGGGAAGCTTTGTGCAGAATTTATTTCTTTGAAAGAGTTGCTGGAAGATTTGTTTACAAGTTTTTGTGTAAACGTGATGATGGAAGATTTATTCACAAGATTTTATATGATTATATTTTTACCATAATTAATTTTTATACTATGATTAAATTTAATTACATATTTTTATATTCTTGTGATTATTATCCTTTACTAATGTTTAATATTTCATGATTTTACACACTTTTTAAATGGTATATGTTTGTTCATTAGAGATTTCATGTCATTTCATCATGACTTATGGACAACTCATCTAGTTAAATGTTCTTTTTAATAAGAAATTTCTCCCCCATTTATGTTTTATCATATGATTATTATCTAACCCTTGATAACAAGTTGATAATTCCTCCCTTACTGAGAATTCAATCTTATGAATTTCCTAGGTTTTCTTTTCCATGGTTTAAAAGTTGTGTATAATGTAGAAGATGTCTAGACACTACTGGAAATCCATCCTTTCCCAACGGTTCCAAACCGTTGGGAAAGGCTGCAGAACCGTTGGTATAAGTTATACCAACGGTTCAGCAAACCGTGGGGAAGTAAGCCGTTGGGAAAGGCTTTTCCCAACGGTTTACACAGAACCGTTGGGATATCTGAGAAAAAATCAGCCTTTCCCAACGGTTTGGCCCGTTGGGAAATCAGCTTAAATTTTCTTTCCCAACGGTTTACAAACCGTTGGTAAAAACAACTATTATATGGGTATTCCCAACGGTTTTAAACCGTTGGGATAGGCTGTTTTTACCAATGGTTTTCAAACCGTTGGCATAGGCTTTGCTGTGCAAATTGCACAACAGCCTGCAATTTGCACAGCAAGTCTCATTTTTAGCCATTCACCCTCGGTTTCAATTCAATTTTCAATCCAATTATGCCATCGTTTTCAATTCATTTTTCAATCCAATTATTGTACCTATAACACATATAATGCATACATAACAAACCAACACATACAAATAATGAAAACCAACCAACCATCACATATAATGCATCCTGAAAATATACTCATCCATAATTAAATTAGAATTCATAACATAATTATAAACATACATAATTCATTTAGAATTAATTTTAAAATTTAGATGACAATCATATGTGGAATCCGGAATTCAATTCATAATTTGATTGGTTTTTCATATACCATATATTTTTAATAGAAATGATATCCATTTTAAACAAAATACATACATCTGGAATGATACCGGTCACACCATGCCTCGGATTGAGGCGAGGTTAACTCGTACACGTCACAGATGAATCATTGATCGTTGTCCTAAAGTATCAACATATTCCGAAATCGTTTGGTCGGTTTTGCGTAAGTCAGTTGTTGTTTTCACTTAAAATGAAGTGTTTTTTAAATAAAAGAGAGACACTTTGAATGGTGTCGGCCACACCGAGTCTTGTATTGATGCGGGGTTAACTCGTACACATCACAAATGACCCATGGATTGTTGTCCTAAAATATAAACACAATCAGAATGCGTTTGGTTGGTTTTCCGTATGAATTTAAAATGTAGTCCATTTTAAAGAAAAGAGATACACTTAGAGTGGTATCGGCCAAAACGCGACTCAGATTGAGGCGTGGTTGACTCGTACACGTAACATATGACCCATGAATCGTTGTCCTAAATTTTCAACGGATTCCGAATGCGTTTGGTCAGTTTTTCATATGTCAGTTGTTTATTTCACTTATAATCTTGTCCATTTTAAACAAAAGAGACACAGTCAGAGTGGTACTAGCCACACCACGTCTCGGATTTAGACGGGGTTGACTCTTACACGTCTCAAATGACCCATGGATCATTTTCCTAACGTATCGACACAATCCGAATACGTTTGGTCGGTTTTCCGTATGCCAGTTGATGTTTTTCACTTAAAATGACGTCCTTTTGAAACAAAAGACGGACACTATGAGTGGTGCCGAGCACACCGCTTCTCCAATTGAGGCGGGGTTGATTCGTACACGTCACATATGACCCATGGATCGTTCTCCTAAAGTTTAAATGGAAACCGAATGTGTTTGGTCGGTTTTCCGTATGTACTTAAAATGTTGTCCATTTTAAACAAAAGAGTGACACTTAGACTAATCCTGACCACACCGCGACTCAGATTCATCCCGGTTTGGCTCGTACATGTCACATATGACCCATGGATCATTGTGATAAATTATCAAAAGATTACGAATGCGTTTGGTCGGTTTTGCGTATGTCAGTTGTTCTTTTCATTTATAATCATGTCCATTTTAAACAAAAGAGACAGAGTTAGAGCGGTGTCAGCCACACCGCGTCTCGGATTAGGACGGGGTTGACTTGTACACGTCACATATGACTCATGGATCGTTGTGCTAAAGTATCGATAGAATCCGAATGCGTTTGGTCGTTCTTCCGTATGTCAGTTGATGCCTTTCACTTAAAATGACGTCCTTTTGAAACAAAAGACGGACACTTTGAGTGGTGTCAGCCGCACCGCATGTTGGATTGAAGAAGGGATGATTCGTACACGTCACATATGACCCATGGATCGTTCCCCTAAAGTTTCAACGGAAACCGAATCCGTTTGGTCGTTTTTCCGTATGTACTTAAAATGGTGTCCATTTTAAACAAAAGAGAGTCACTTAGACTTATCCTGGCCACACCGCGACTTAGATTCATCCCTGGTTGGCTCGTACACGTCACATATGACCCATGGATTGTTGGGATAAATTATCAACAGATTCAGAATGCGTTTGGTCGGTTTTCCGTATGTCAGTTGATGCTTTTCACCTAAAATGACGTCCTTTTGAAACAAAAGACGGACACTTTGAGTGGTGCCGGCCACACCATGTCTCCAGATTGAGTTGAAACCACCGTGAAACATTCTAATTATTATTCGGGACGTGTACGCGCAGACGGCACGTTAATCAGACGTGCGGTTTGCGTGGTACGACTCAATATTCGTGTTTTAAGTGATGCGCGCGCTTCGTAAACGCGCGTGAGGGGGGTCCAAACGGGCGGAACGAAGTCCGAATGGCCTGAAATCAGACAAAAAATATGGGAGAGTGATTTATGAAGTGGTTGAGCAGACGGCACGTCAATCGGACGTGCCGTGTGCCCGCGGTGACCGACAACGGAGTTCTGGTGTCAGAAACGGCCAAAACGGGCGTCCAACGGTCAAATTCATAGCGGAGGACCTCAGATTGAGCTGAAACCACCGTGAAAAATTCTAATTATTATTCGTGACGTGTACGCGTAGACGACACGTCAATCGGACGTGCGGTTTGCGCGGTACGACTCAATATTCGTATTTTAAGTGATGCACGCTCTTCGTAAACGCGCGTGAGGGGGGTCCAAACAGGCCGAACGAAGTCGGAATGGCCTTAAATCAGACGACAAATATGGGTGAGTGATTTATGAAGTGGTCGAGCAGACGGCACGTCAATCGGACGTGCCGTGTGCCCGCGGTGACCGACAACGCAGTCCTGGTGTCATAAATGGCCAAAACGGGCGTCCAACTGTCAAATTCATAGCGGACGACCTCAGATTGAGCTGAAACCACCGTGAAACATTCTAATTATTATTTGTGACGTGTACGCGCAGACGACACGTCAATCGGATCTGAGGTTTGCGCGGTACGGCTCAATATTCGTATTTTAAGTGATGCACGCGCTTCGTAAACGCGCGTGAGGGGGGTCCAAGGGGGAGGGGGGGTTGTCCAGGGTCCAAGAATGAGGGGGGTTGTTCAGGGAGTTCACAAACACACAACCACTAAAAGACAACAACATCCATAAAAACAGACAATATATAAAAATAACTCAACTCCAATACTATACTACGAGTCTAGATAAAACCAACAACTAGAATAGATTAAACATCAAATCTCAAGTCAAAAATGTAACGGATCAATATGTCCCACATCAGCATCACCATCACCATCATCATCATCATTATCGCCCTTGTCATCGTCCTCCTCATCGTCCTCACCCTCCACAGCGCCTTCCTCCTCGCCTTCGCCCTCATCCTCGCCCTCCTCATCTCCCTCCTCTTCCGCATCAGACTGCTCGCCATCATCATCTTCAAGCTATACATCGGCCTGACCACCACTGGAACTGCCACCTGGTGCACCATATATAGAATGTATCGACGACATGTATTCATCAATCACTGGGCTGGCCTCTGCTGGAAGTGTTGGACGTAGAACTTCAATAAATTTCATAAATGCACTGTTTGCCCTAGCAGACTGTTCTGCCGTCTCTGTGGCCCTTTTCTCAGCCTGTTCTGCCTGTGACCTAACTTGCTGCAGCTCGGTGGCACTACAACTCGTACCTGAGGAAGGCCAATACCTCGTCGGGGCTATCCTAGGTCGGTAGCGTACTCTGCCAGAATGATCCTCTCCCAACACCTGATGTAAGTGATCAGATGGCCCAAAATTGTCTGCTTCTTGGGCATCGAGGGACTCTAAAGCATCCTGTTAAAAATATAAATATATTATTATGTTACGAAATAGATATTAAAATATAAAATCAACAGATTAAAACTTACAATCTGCTGCTGAGTCGCTTCGTTGACAGCACTTCCATCCTTTTTTCGTCTACTCGAGCAAAACAGTTTTGCTCGAGGCACACGTCCTTTAATATTTTGTACTTGCCTCTACAATTACATTAAAAACAAAAGTTATATAAAGACTTCAGAAAATAATTAAATAATTGAGGAAACAAAATAAAATGTAAGTCGTAAAGAAAACTTATAAACAATTGTCATACCTGCTGCCTCTCATGATCCGGCATCGTCGTGCGTCCTAGTGTATGGAGGTATTTTTTTGCATCAATGTTTTTTTTATTTTTTCCAGATGATTCCTAAATAAAATTCGATAATGAAAAGGATAATATTAATGCAAAACTTGAAAGTTATTATTTAAATACCTCAAATGTAATTCATACCTTAAACTGGGTACTCGTCCAATGAGTAATCATCTGACGATACTGCTCTATAGGACCATCATCCACGACTGGTACCGCCTCTAACTCAGTGCCAACTCTAGCACGCCAGCCAATATACAGCTCATGCTTGTAGGCTCTCCAAAGCTTGCCTAAATCCTTTAGACGTTCCAGTCGTGCACCCTCACCATCAGGAAAATTAAATTGAAGCTGAAATGAAAATATTAATTTATATCAATACAAAAAAAATTCATGGCATTAAATACAACAGATTTTTTTACCCATATCTCTGCCCAAGCTCTATCTTTGACCTCATGTGGAAAATGTCTCCACGACAGCGGGCTGATGGGAATGATGTTGGAGTATTTGGCAAGCGTCGCCATAAAACTCCGACATTGCTGCCCTGTTTTCTCAACCATCTGATGGTCTTCATTATATTCCACCATAACCTGTGTGCGACGGTTCCACACCGAACGCATGCGTGTACGACCCCGCCCCCGCCTCCTGTCAGTAGATGTATCTGTCATGAAATAAAAACAAATATTTTATCAAAACATGTTATAATGAAAATAAATATTGCTATAAATTTTTTTTAGGGTTTTATAAATATACCTGCGCTAGTCTGATCAATGAGTGGCGCCGGATCCACAGAACCTGATGGAACACCCTCTGGTGGAACAGGAGTCGAAGACGATGGAATATAAAAGCTCGGAGAGACAGAAGTAGAAGGAAAATAAGATGGAACAGCTGTATGACCTGATGCTGACTGGGGAGTGGGAATCATCATAGGATGTGAAAATGATGGGGCGGAAGATGCAGAAGGTAGCGAAAACATGGGAGGTCTAAATATCCCGTGTGTCCCTAACGACACACCGGGATCAGAATGTGGGAAGGCTAAAATGTCAGTGGGAGGGACAGGGTCTAGTCGGGCACGCGCAGCTCTACGTCCACCTCTGGTACGAACCCTCCTCGTACCACCGGCCTGAGTACTAGGACCAGTACTAGGCTCCTCTTCGAATAACTGTCGACGTAATGGTGGATCCTACAAAAAAGTTTACAAAAAAAATTAATCACATGACATTATATATTCTGTAAATATATATATATATATTTGAAATAAAGTACTCACTGTAGGCACTAATGGTGGAATGCCCATCTCCTCCATTCGATGATTGTTCTCCGCCATTTTTTTTCTTCGTCTCTCTTCAATTGGCTTCATTTCCTGCATTGGAAAACAAATATGTAATTAATTAGAAAAAGAAAATTAATGTGTAAACCAAAAAACTAAATATATGAGGGAATGAGGGGATTCATTGGTAATTTAGCTATCAATTGTTTTAGAAGAGCTTGAATAAATTTAATAAAACATACAAGTTGTAATGTTCACCAAGTTAGAAAATTCACATAACGGTCAAGTAAGCTAAAACATATTTGTGATCAATACTAAATAAATATGAATATTACCAACCTTAACAACCCAACTCGAGGTAAACCAAAAGAATTGAGAACATGGATGAATGATTCTATATATTTCCAACCACAACTTCAAGTTCACAATCAACTCGGACAATTGAGCTATTGGAGTCATCAAAAGAAATAAATGGATTGGTTCCAATGGAAATAGGGACAGTGTCAATTCCATCATCAGCATCATCAAAAATATGTCTTGGAATTACTTCAACAGTGACACCAAATTCAGGTTGAAGTTGATATTTGACATAAAAAACTTATTTATCCATTGATGCCAACACATATGGTTCTTCGGTTGCAAGAGTGCGGGTCATATTAATTACTCGAAATCCATAATCATCAATAAATGTGCCATGTCTCGTCATCGAATCAAACCAATGGCATTTCATCATTGTGACTCGTCCATGAGAGTAATAATCCAATATTATTATTTTCTCAACGACTCCATAATAACCCACATTTTCAAGTCGCGGTCTACTATCTGATGCACTGGCATAACAATCTGTTGTGGCAGTAACCATAATACCATCATGTTGTGTTCTCATGTTTTTGGCTCGTTCAGTGACAATAAATCTGTACCCATTGATAACAATTGATTTACAGTCACGAACCACAGTATTAGGACCAAAAGCCAATGCTCTTATTTCCTCAGAGACAGAGTCAGCAGACAAACTCAATACCTGCAATATAAATGACAGTTAAACTTAAGTAAATATTGAAATAATTAATTTAAACAGTAATATTTTTACCTTCAATTTTAACCAAGCAGAAAACTCTTTGCTATGCAAAGTCTCTCTCCTTCTCAAAGATATAGAACGATGCTTCCTATTTATCATTGTTTTCTGTTCCCTGTAGATAAAAAACTATGAATAGTTTAATAGATATATATGTAAGATATACATATTCAATTTTGTTACCTGATATAGTCATCGAACAAATCACAGTTGAACAAAACTGTGCGATGTGCCATCTCCCGCTCTTCATGGCTTAATGTCTTCAATGTATATGATCCAGGAATTACTCGTGTTTGAGGAAGTGATGGAAAAATGGGTTCAATTTGCTCATATTGTTCTTCTTCATTTCTCATTGGTCTGTTCATTCTTGTTGTAAGATCAGACAAATACATTGAACAGAAATCCATACATTCTTGAGCTAAGTAACCGTTCACGATAGAACCTTCGGGATGATTTTTGTTTCGAACATAAGACTTTAATGTGAACATATTTCTTTCAGTTGGATACATCCAACGAAAAGAAACAGGTCCTCCGAGAAGTATTTCAGTTGGAATATGGATAGTCAGATGCAGCATGCATGTGAAAAATGATGGGGGAAATATTTTCTCCAACTCACAAAAAATTAATGGGGCATCTGTCAACATTTTTTGCAAGAAAGACTTGGACAACTTCTTAGCACAAAGATCTCTAAACAAATGGCACAAACGAATAACACCCACCCTTACATTATTGGAAAAAAGATGACGGATTGCTATTGGAAGCAACTCATGCAGTAGAACGTGATAATCATGAGTCTTCAAAGATTTTAGCTTCAACTCTCTTCTGTTGACCCGTTTAGATATGTTGCTTGAATAGCCATCAGGAACTCTAATAGTCTCTAATACTTCCAAAAATTGTTTTTTTTCAGTAGGAGTCATCACATAAGAAGCACATGGAAGTTGCCATTTATTTTCACTGATACGCACAGGATGCAATTCTGGTCTGATGCCCCAATCCACCAAGTCACGTCGAGATCGTAAATCATCTTTTGTCTTCCCCTTGACATTTAGAAGAACTGAAAGCAACATTTCACATATATTCTTTTCAATATGCATTACGTCTAAGCAATGAAGTAACAAATTGGTTGACCAATAAGGAAAATCAAAAAAGATACTCCTCTTCCTCCAATTGTAACAGGTTTCTGTGGAAACATTCTTTCTCTTTCCAGATTTCATTTGACCCTTCCCGAATGAAAAACTGAAATCTTTCAATTCATTAAGCACATTAGTTCCAGACATACGGTGAGGTGGATCATCGGTCTCTATAGTATTATCAAATCTTCGACGATTCATTCTATATGGATGATCCTTTGGCAAAAATCGTCGATGTCCCATAAAACTGAAACTACAACGATGTTTCAGTCTTCTAGATCGTGTATTCTTCATACAAACTGGACATGACAGTTTTCCCTTCGTGCTCCATCCAAACATCATTGCATAAGCCGGAAAATCATTGATCTTCCACATAAGCGCATCATGCATCTGAAATATGTCTTTCGAACATGCATCGTATGTGCGCACACCCACATCCCAAAGAAGTTTCAACTCTTTTATTAAAGGTTGCATGTATACATCAATATCAATGCCGGGATCAGAAGGACCAGATATGAGTATACTCATGAAAGTGAAAGATTTTTTCATACACAACCATGGGGGAAGATTATAAATGTGTATAAAAATTGGCCATGTGCTGTGCGAAGTAAGCATCTGCCCAAATGGATTAAATCCGTCACATGAAAGACCCAACCTCACATTACGCACGTCAGCTGCAAAATCAGGATGTCGAGCATCAAATCTATGCCATGCAAATCCATCTGTAGGATGAACCAACTCTTCATTAGTCTTCTTTCTCTCGGTATCATGCCATCTCATTTTTATTGATATGTCATCAGACATAAAAAGATTCTGGAGTCTGGGGATCAATGGAAAGTGCCACATTACTTTCTGTGGAACGCGGGATGGTGTTCCATCAGATTTTGACTTCCAGCAGGATGTGCCACATTTTATACATTCATTTCGTTCAGCGGTTTCTTCCCAGAATAAACTGCAATCTTTCGGGCAAGCATGAATTTTGTTTCTGGAAAATACAAGTTCTTCAACTAACTTCCATGCCATATAGTGTTTTGAGGGAATATCTGCATCATCTGGAAGTAAATCCTTCAAGAGGGTAAGAATGTAATCGATTGCTGTATTAGAAATCCCATACATAGTTTTTCCATGAAACAATCGGATTAAAAATTCCAGCTTTTTCATTTTATCGCATTGTCGATATACTGGAGTCGTGGCAGCATCATTCAATTTTTTCACCCTACAAATATCATCATTTTCACTAGATGCATCAGTTTTCCTCATATCGACGTCTTCTTGAGTCAAAATCCTTTCTTTTTCATGATGAAGAATAAATGGAAACCGATCATCTAACAAATTCTCCATTCCAGTCCTTTCATTTCGATCATCACCAATTTGAGATTTCATTTTCTCCCCATTGTGATACCACACAAAGTAGTTTGCTTGAAAACCATTTTTGGTTATGTGGTAGATGACTTCTTCACGACTCAACCAAGGTCTACCAACACAATTGGAACATGGGAAGTGTATGCGACCACTATCTGAAGCATTGTGAAATACAAAATCTATAAAGCTCTCCACATTTTTTTGAAAATCGCTAGAGATACGATCGGTTTCATACATCCAACTTCTGTCCATTCTGTAAAAAAATTCATATAAGTCATTTTGTCATAAACAATTCAATAAGATTGAACTTTAATAGAAAATACATTTAAGTAAATGATAAAGGAAGAAAATAATCATGGTATCAACTAGACATGTGAAAAAAACATACTAATGTGTTATTGAAAAAATGTAAAACCAACAAGAACTTAATGTGTTATCACATCAGAGCATGCCTCATCCCATAAACATATTAGTAGGGTACCCTTGTGGACAGCCCCGCCCACCCCCGTGGACAACCCACCCACCCTTGTGGACACCCCCTACCCCCTAGACAGCCCAACCACCCCCGTGGACAGCCCACCCACCCCCCTCGACACCCCTTCTCTCTATGGACAGCCCCCCACCCCCTTGGATAGCACGCCCACAACCCTGGACACCCCTACCACCTGTGGTAAGTGTTGTACCCCTCTATCTTGGATTTCAATGATCACAATCACTCTCATCGTGTTCTAACTTGTTTTCAAGTTTTTTTGATGATAGGAAAAAGGTTGCCAAAGAGTTGGCCCAAGAAGACTGGAAAAGGACTCTCTGAGTCCACCGGCCAACCAGTGGGTTTCCACCGGCCAGCCGGTGGCTCTGGCAGAAGCAATGCTCTCTGCCAGGTTCCACCGGTCAGCCGGTACCTGACCACCGGCCGGCCGGTGGAACCAGACAGTAGGCCTTGCCCACTGCCAGGTGCCACTGGCCGACCGGTGTCTGAATCACCGGCCAGCCGGTGTCCCAGCACCGGCCAGCCGGTGGAACCCAGACAGAAAGCTCTGCCTTCTGTCTGGAGCACCGGCCAGCCGGTGGCCAAGCACCGGTCAGCCGGTAAGCCCAGTCAAACTAGCCCTTGGGCTTTGACCAGACTTTCCCACTTGACCCCCAACGGCTCCGAAAGCCCTCCAACTTCCATATTGAAGTATTTGGGGATATTTCTCCTATAAATAGACGAGGATGGATGCCAGGAACAAACCCCCGATACATTGGAATGATATTTTGATCCCTTGAAGCTCTAACAACAAATCTCTAAGGCTACTTGTGATCCATTTCCATCCTTGAAGCTTGGGCTGCCTCTACATCAACTACTCTCACACTCTTGGCGCTCAAGGCTTCCTCTAGTTTGTTATAATTTGTTTATTTCAATTGTTTAGTTCTTCATTGGGTTTGTATTAAAACAAACCATCCTTTTCTTCCTCACTTTCATTTTGGGTTTCTTGCTACAACCTATGGACAGCCCCCCACCCCCTTGGATAGCCCGACCACCCCCCTAGACACCCCTACCCCCTGTGGCCAGCCCACCCACCCCCCCTGGACAGCCCGCCCACCCCTCCTTGACAGCCCGACCACCCCCGTGGACAGCCCGTCCACTCTTGTGGACAACCCGCCCACCCCCGTACCCCCCTGGACACCCCGTACCCCCTGGATAGCCCCGCCCACCCTCCCAAACAGCCCACACCCCCTCCCCTGCAACCCCACCACCACCACCTAGACATACCACCCCCCCTGGACACCCCACACACCCCTCCCCCACCAGGACACCCCACCCAGACCCCCAGGACAGCCCACACCCCCTAGACAGCACCGCCCACCCCATGTACAGCCTTTCCCACCCCCGTGGACACCCCCGCCCACCCCCGTGGACAACCCACCCACCCCCGTGGACACCCCCTACCCCCACAATCCATTATCCAAAACATATCAAATTGGTTTGAACACAATGCATAATTCCAACAATCCATTATCCAAAACATGTAAACGTCCCAACTCTGATTTACATGTTTTGAACACTCTCCTTCCAAACATAGAATACAAAAACATTAAAGAAGTCTTCACAAACACAAACAATATCCTATTTAGATATTAATTTCAATAATCAATTAAACCACCAACAACTGGAAAAATCTATTCATTAAAACAACAACAACAATATGGTTGAGATCAAATTTTACCTATTCGTATGGGGTGTACCTCTTGGGATGGGGGTGCTGGTGTTCGGATTCGCGAGAGCACCTGAGCGAATAGATTAGGGCTCTGTCCGAATGGGGAGAGGAGATCTCGATCTGCAATTTGGGGGAAACCTTTGCCAACGGTTTATAAAAACCGTTGGAAAAGGCACACATTTCCCAACGGTTCACTGGAACCATTGGGAAATGTGTGATTTCAGCACCCTTTCCCAACGGTTCCAGTGAACCGTTGGGAAAGGGTCCACCGAAATTCTCTTTGCCAATGGTTTTCTTAAACCGTTGGCAAAGTCTCACTATACCAACGGTTTAAGAAAACCGTTGGTATACTGACGTTGGGAAAAGACTAAATTCCAGTAGTGAGAAGTGGATATTGTGTGGTTTAAATATGGATAAATGATCACTAGGATCTTTAAATAAGGTGGTTATATAAATGATACTCATAGACACAAAACCTTTAGTTCTTCGGATTTTGAGGTGATTTATGAGTTTTAATGTTTATCCTATGGTAATTTTGTAAAATAATGATAGGTTCACCCCACTTTGTATCAAATATATTTTTCAAATAAAGTGTTTTTACAACCATATATGGGAGTGTTGGTCTAAGGAATTATAGTTGATATAAAATCAAGGATTAATTATATTTTTAGGATTAGTTTAGTTATTTTTAGAGATTAGTTTAGTTACCTTTGGTATTAGGGTTTGAAAACATTAGTTAAAACACTATACATGAGTCCAAGTATAGGATGATATCCTAAAATATTGGTAAAGTCTTGATAAGGTGGGTTTCCTAGTAATATATCCCTATATAGATAATTAAAATTGGATTAGGCTATAGAATAGACGTACTTTGGGTAATCAACCTAAAAATGTTTTTATGAGTAATGAATTAATCCTCACACTAATGCGTGATGAGTGGGCTTAATACTGCACGCTAAGATCAACACTCACATGGGATATTATTTGGTTAATCAGATAATATTTATAATCCATTCTGAAGAATTTATTATGTTAATTAATTAGGTTAAGTAATATGATAATACCCAACATGAATAAAACTATATTGATATAATACTGACTTATGTTGTAGTGAAATATAATTTGATGGTTTCAAAGAGAACCACACTTTGAGGTTGAGTTTTTTATTATTATCTTATGATATAAATATTAAACACTCATGATTAACACTTTTTGGTTTTTTAATGGTTGAATCCCTAAGGAACCATGTTAATAATGGATGTAATGGATAATTTATAGATTATACCAAGGGTAAACCAAATGGGATAAGATATGGAGTGAGAAACTTTGTAATTATTCCAAACCGGTTATCAATAATTTTGATTAACCATATGGAATTAGTGGAGTTTCCAAATACAACAAAGAATTTAAGGAAATCATCCCATGAATTTTTAGGTAATTAATATGATAGAGGAAATAATTTTCAATTTATCACTCTTTAAGACTATGGGAGGTAGAACACAAGGAGTTTTCTCAAAGGAACTATAATATTTTTTTAATTGTGGTAAATGAGATCAACAAGAAATCAAATGTCAAAAAAATAGATGTTCGTAAACATTATTAAAATATATAGAGTTGATCTTATGGTACCATTAATAATTCACTGTTTAACGTGTGGTGAAATAGGGTATTGTACAAGTCAATTCCCTAATCAATCGACTAACCTAGATGATGAACATCACCAAACTCCAAGGCTAGTAGGAAAAATGGAATTCCAATGTAAGAACTACTACCAAAGTGGATCATGATATTTAGGTTGCACATACCTTATAATATGGATTTATATATGACTTATTTAAATTCAATTCTAGGAACTCTAGTATATCTAATAAGTTTTATTAGATCATTAAATCATTACCCCAATGATTTAATTGTAAAAAAATATTCTAGTGGTATGATTATTGTAATATAAGTTTATGTTTATAGGAATGTTATTTATATAAATTTAACATGATTTTAGTTATGCATTGATTCCCTCCACTTATAGAAAAAACTATTTGGAGTAAGGAAAAATAGTTTCATATTAACCCATGATACTATGTCAATGAAAGTATAATAAAAAACCCTCTAGAAACAAATTATATAATTTGGGTTTGGATAAAGTCTAATGGAAGACACTTTGCCAAAATAGTTTTAGAAAAACAAAATATTAAGGATAATCCTATTCCGAGTAAAGAGATATGATTACCAAGTTTTAAAGGTTGATATTTATATAGAAATTATATCTTGATTCATATCTATAATTCAGATCCCATTATTTATTTCAATTGATAAGTGATAATTAAAATTATGAGGCCATAATTATTCTAAGTAGAGGAGAATGTAATAACACACAATTTTATACTTTGAAAAACTAATGTTATGTTTGATAACTTACGTTACATGCTACATCCAATATAAATAGACCAAAAAATATTTGAAGAAAATTATTAATAAATCTATAATAATCAAGAATATGGTAAATCCTTAATTTTTTTACATTTGGAAGATAAATAATTACTCTCAGTTAATATTTGATTAGGTTATTTTCAATTAAATTTATTCTCTTTATATTATGTATTTTCATTTAAAAACTAAAATTAAAAATTCTAGAATTTAAATTTTATAAAACTAAATTCGTTTTTATTAATTCCTTATATATAAATTTTATTAGTATGAATTTCTTAGTTTTTTATGACAAGGATTATTTTTAGTTAAAAATAATTTTTTTTAAAAAATATAATATTTTGGATTTTATCATTATATAAGAGTATCCTAGAAGACTGGAAAAACATTTCAATAATTAAATATTTATTTATGAAATAAAATTATTCATCTTAAAATATTTCTCTAACTTATAAACCCTACTTCCATCAATTTTAGAACTAAATTAAAATGTTACTTTAATAGAAAACTATTTTCGGTATTTTGTTCAAATTAAGTGTTTTTATGGAGAAATTCAGAGTTGGATTTATTTTAAAGGCACATAAATTTTATTTTTTATAATATAACAATTTATGTCAAAAACATTCGTATATATGATAATGTTATCATGTATATAAATTTTAAAACTTAATAAAACACTTTTCATAAAAAAACCATTTTACGTATTATGTGCATTTATTTTAAAATTTAAATTTCAAACACCTAAAAAATTTATTTGATAAAATTATTTTAAAATTTTAAATAATAAGTTTCAATTTAAGTAAAGGGAAGAAAATTAATTTTTTTTATTAATATTAAGGTTACAAATTAATTAATAAGGTAAAGTAAATTATGGTAAAAGTTAAAAACATAAAAGACAAAACCTAAGAAAAATTTACATAGTCTTAAAAATTAGTGTATTAGAAGAATATATACCCACACACACTTACACTCCACTTTTTTATTTATTTTGGATCCATTGAACTTTGAACAATAACATTAAATTATTGAAAATGTAATGGTTATTTAGAAAACTACATGTCTCTTAATTTATAAAAAGGTAACACTTCTACCACTTTAAAACTATCCTATACTTAAAATTTCTTATTTAAACCCTAAAAAGTTTCTATACAAATGACCCCATACCTTCTCTATAAGCTTCTGGTCACCTTTATGTTTTTCATGGCCTCTATTTACAATGGCGTTTTCCAAGAGAAAACTCATGCTTCTAATGTGAGTATTACTTTCACTTACTCATTTATTATACTAAAATACTTCTTAAATAATATATAACATAATTAATATATTGAGATAAGTAAAGGTATTTTAATAAAATTTTATTATATTAATTGGATAAAAATTACTCAATAATTTCCATTCCCTAAGAAAAAAT
Source organism: Viscum album (assembly GCA_963277665.1). Taxonomy (NCBI): domain Eukaryota; kingdom Viridiplantae; phylum Streptophyta; class Magnoliopsida; order Santalales; family Viscaceae; genus Viscum; species Viscum album. The sequence goes on from OY728128.1 coordinate 843,684,999, forward strand.
AACATTTATCGTGCGTACGTGCATATTACCACTTCCACGAAGTGATGTTGTTAATTTCTCATCCCAATATCTAAATGTTGGTATCGAGGATATATTTGATGAAAAAATATGTTTTCTATGCTAAAAATAAGATTCTAAAATGATAATTTACCATATATAATATTTTCATCCTTTCATTGAGAAATGAGATCGTTAATTGTGTGTATGTGCAGAGTGTCATCTCCATAAACAATGAATTTTATTTTCCATTTGAAAACAACTTTGATGGTTTTAAGAATGGATATAATGATAATATAATATAATTATTACATTTTATAATTCTTAATATTCCATATTATCATTATCTAAATACATTCCCTTACTCATGAAAATATTATAACATGTTACTGTTTTGGTTGTTTTTACCACCTATATAAATGATGTTATAATGATTATGTCATAAATTATTATGAGATGTTGTATAATTTTAATTTATTATTTGGGAAATGTGTTGTTAATATTTAAAATATTTATTAGTATGTCCCCTTTCTATCATTAAAAACATTAAAAACTATTTCATCACGATTTCAATTTTTATAAGTCATATTCATGTATTTCAGTTAATGAAAATGGTACATAAGTAATAATTTAAGAATAATTATTAATATATATTTAATGATATTGTAATTATTAAATTAAAAAATATTAGAGATAATAAATCCTATCTTCATGATTTTTTACCAAACTAGCTTCCTAAAGTTGTGACACCCGATAATGAAAATAAACTATAATCAATTAATATATTTGTAAAATATCGTTCTCAAATAATTATAAAAAGGTTAGTTGGTTTATATTATGGTTATGAGGTAATTTACTAAGATATTACTTTTAATTATGCAGGAGGTTAGATAATATTCAAATAAGTAGGAATACGGGGTAAGGATTTCTTATCTAAAATTTTCACTCATTGGGACATATTTCTTATTATACACCATGTTTTATTTAGGAGTGTTTATCTATTACAACTTAAATATTTTAAATAATTATACTATAATTTTCCATAATATTTAATGTTTTATTTGAGATCATATCCCTCAACGGGATTTTGACTCGAATGTTTTTAAGGATGTAGGGGTTTGCACTATCTAAATTTTCATCCATTCAGTTACAAAAATTATTATTAGACTCTATTATTAAAATTGTAATTTTCTACCTAATTAATAATTTTATTTCTATTTCCACCTTATTTTTTATTTTTTATAATTTATTTCTCATGATATCATTATCAAATAACTCTTTCCTCAAAGATTGTGCTTCTTGTAAGGGTTTTTATCTCAATTTTCTCTATTTGAGACATGTTTCGTATCATGAACCTAATTTATTTTAAGTAGTGTATATAAAACCTAATTGATATGTTTTATCATGAAATAAACCCTTTTCATGGTTTTTTAATTTCAATTTAAAAATCACCCTTTCAAGAGTACTTGAGTTAAATGTTCCTCAAATATTAAGGGGTTTTGTGGATCAAATATTTTCCTTGTTTCATAATCACTCATCTTTGACAATTATCTTTAAAGGTTGTTCTATTATAACCTATGATGATGTCAGTTTATATTTAAACGTTATTTTATGGGTAAATAATGTTTTATAATGATGTATTATTCCTTTATGAATCTATCATTTTTTGAAATATAATTTTTTAAGTATAATTTACATTGCTTTTAATATATTTTTACTCCAAGTCCATGTTTTCTCCTTCCCACCAATGCTATCTTTTCCCTAGTGCATTTTGAAATTTTATTCATCTTAAATAATATTTTTATTCCCCTTTATTTATTTTAAAACAAGTATTTTTTATCCTTTTAAAGATGTGGGGTTTTAATGAATGTGTTTTAAAATATTCAATTTTTTTTTTCCATGATCTTATAATATTACCTTATAATTCACATTTATACATATATTTTATTTCTTATGAAGGTATATTTATTATAACTTGTTTTGAATTAATTTTTTAAAATATTTTGTCTTCATATTTAAAAAAATGGGTTTTAGAAAGTGAGTTGAAAATCAAATATTTTTAAGATGATATTAAGAAACTTTTTTTAAGAAAAAATATTTTTTTGTGATTTCTATTCCATTTTTAAAGGAATTTTCTCTAATAAATTAATGTTTCATAAATTACCGTATATGTTATCTTTTTAAATACTAATTTTAGGTGATCATGTTTTTGGTATAAAATGATCATGATTTTTTTATGTGATACCATTTCTAAAAGTTATGAAACTAATTTTATTTCCATGGATTATTTATGATAAGATGAATGATTTAATTATATATTGTGATCATATATGTATATATGATGATGGTTTGGGTCCTATATCACCCTCTAATGCATTGTATAATGTTTTATATAAAATGAGACCATGAAATTTGTCATGAATGAGATGCGATAATCATTGATCATAAGTTTGTTATGTTAATGAGATGTGGGAAGCTTTGTTCACATGTTTTTTTGTGTTAATGAGATACATAATTGTTTTCAGAAGTTTTTTATGTGAATTCGATACAAAAAATATTTTTTTAAAAGTTTTTGTGTAAATGTAATACAAGAGTATTTGTTTATAGGATTTTATACAGATATATTTACACCATAATTATTTTTTATACTAAAATTCTATGACATGACATATTTTTATATTCATAGACTATTATCCTTGAATAAACATTAATTGTTCATGATCCCAAACAATTTCCAATTGATATATGTTGGTTCATTTGGTATTAGATGTACTTCTATCATGAATTATGTATAAATAATATTATTCCATGTTCTTTTTAATATAAAATTTATCTACTACTAATTCTTTATTTTATGATTATGATCTAATCCTTTATAACATATTGAAAAGTCCTCCTTTACTGAGTATTCAAGCTCATCCCTTTCTAATTTTTTCTTACCCAAGTTTATAAATATGAGTAAAACCTTGGATATGTCTATAAGTAGATTTAACTCTATTTGAATGTTGATAAATTTTCACTAGTATAATAAAATATGTTTAATATGTAACCAATCCTCAAAGAAACTAAACCATTTGTTCTGGGAATGGGAAATTATTTATTATTTTTAATATTTATACTATGGTAATTTTTTAAAATAAATTTAGGTTTTTCTCACTTTTTCATAAAGTATAGTGTTTAAAAAAAGTATTTTTATCACCTGATCTAGTAGTGCATGTCTGGGTATTTACAAGGTTTGTTAGATAATTGATTGTGACTTTTTAATTCTATCTTATTTTTATTTTTATATTTTTTTTATAAAATTCAGGTTATATAGTTTTATATATTTCTGTATTAATTGTATCATACTTATCAAAAAGGGGAATAATGTTGGACCCTTGATCCAATAATTTCTTTTTTTGATAAGTAAAAAATCACCATTTGTAAATTTTTAGAGATATTTCTATTTAAGATTTTATTTTAGGTAATATAGGTAAGAAAAAAATTGAATACAAATTTCTATATTTATATAAACATCAGACATTGATAATGCGAATGGAAGATACATAAAAATATAAGAGAGTTTCAACCTCGAATATAGTAAGTGTCATGATACCTTTTATTATTATTTTAAAGACTGGAAATTACTTTGTATATTTTTTATTGATCAAACACTAATAAGTTAATTAAATCCATTATTTTTATAGTTTTCATGTTTATTTAAATGAACTATATTTTATGAATCAATAATAAAATCTAGTTTATCTAATTTAATGTAAAAAGGTGAAGAGACGTAATATAGATATTATATTGATGTATAATATTGAACCAATAAATAAGTCAAGAAAACATCAACCTCGTGATTTGAGAATATCTTTTCATTCATTTTAGTAGAGATATAACCCAAAGTTTAAAATATCATTGTGTAAGAATGAAAATAGTGAAATCTCTAACACTATTGTAACTAGTAAACAAAAAATATGATTTCTTAACAATTATTTTCTAAGTTCACACCTGAGATAGAGTCACTACAAAAATTCAATATTGATGAATTACATGATACAACAGACTTGAGGTAATCGAGTATCAAGATGTAAATGATGATAATGTTAGAACTCTAATGTTATACCACGAGTCAATGTGAACATCATCAAAAGGTGAACATTGTATCATGACCAATAATTTATGATGTTACATCAAGAATGTTCTATCAAGAATAAGTTATTATTATAAAAAAACATAATTCTTTATTAATGTGTTTCCTTATATAACATTATCCCCAAAAAACATTATCATTTTCGAAAACATGAAGTAAACTCTCTTGATGCACTGATGGAAAAATCTAGTCAGGGAAATTGGTGGATAGTACCATTGACAAAACCTGGAAACCCCTTTTCTTTAAAATAATATATTTTTAGGAAATTGTTAATGAAATAAAGGAAGAAGGGAATTAGTTGATAACTAATTAGAAAATATTCCTCCAATACAAAACTGATAATTAAATAATTCCGGCTGTTTCATTTGATGTACTGAACAAAATTAGAATCTATAGTGATCATTATTTTTAGAGATTCAAAATTTAATCTAGTTTTTATATTTTTTTCAATTATATTATAAATCTTTCTATTATTACACAATGTTTTTTATTTTTTTGTTTATGATTTTCTAAAAAAATATGGGTTCTTATGTTCTAATTATAACTCTATTAAAATCTATGTGTTATAATTAGTTCTACTACCTTATTAAAAATAGAAGTTTTTTTATCTCACTATTAGAAAATGAAGGTTTTAATAGGGTTGTGAATACACTTTAAATACCAGAAAATCTAGAGTAATCCTTAATTATTTATGAGTAGAGAGGTTGTGAAGAGTGGATTTGGAATTTATATTCAGAACATTGTTAAAATCTTATGTTCTATAATTTTATACATTGTCACATTATTTTTTATCCTATCAATTCACCCACATAGTGACCTTTGTCTGTGAAGTAATTTTGGCAAACACATATATCATTAATTCTTATTTAATGCTAATAATATTACCATTTTTATATATTAACATATTTTTCATTAATAATTAAACATTTTTTCCATTAAAATATAATATCAACTTCTTATAGATTCACATTTTTTCTTCCCCCACCCCTTTGACAATAAATCTAAAGCTATATTTCCTTCAAAAAAAATGGCAACTTTGAAAAACTTTTTCCATGATAGACTAAGGATTCACTATTCATATCATATATCAATACAATATTCCCCATATTCTTAATTTGAATTATAACAAATTATTCAATCCTATGATATTTCTTATATTTTTATAGTATATAATAATAGATTCAAATTGTTATAATACCATTTTTTATAATTTTAAAGAGGTAAAAAATAGTTCTATCCATTTTTGGAAAGTATCTCCCTCTTGGATTTAACTTTTCAATACAATGAAACTCATATTTTTATATATATAACTTAAAAAATATTCAATGAGTAACAACCATTGTTGTCACATATTTTTACTACTTAATATATGGAAAACACAATTCCAACAATAAATGATGTTACATATAATGAAATTATAATGATTTACTTATACTCTATGATTTGAACCATATTTCTAGCATCATCATTTGAATATTTTATCTAGGAAACAATAATTGTTTTCATAAATTATATTCCTTCTATGAAAAATGTTTTTATCACTTTGTTTCCATATTTATATTGTGATATAATAGTCCAGTGATTTCCTTTTAAAACCTGTAAACCATGGAAAAAATTTAAACTCTCCAATCATAGATAACTCAAACTTTATCTTTATGAATCCATATAATTCAATTCATTGAACTTAATTTAACCGTCTAAATATTATTTCATTTAAATAAATTATCACCACCATCCTTTAGGAAACTCTTTATTAACATAGATATTATAATCAAATCCTCTATATTGGAATCTAAGTTTTTTAAAAAATTGATCTGGCCATTCCTACCATGTTATCAATTCTTTATTCATATAATAAAGTGTCTTATTTAATTAAAATAATTTTTTCTCAAATTTATTTATAATAAATCCATCTAAATATTCTATGTAGTATTCTTCTTCAAGAAATCCTTTTAGAAAATTAGATTCGATATCTATTTGTAATACCTTGAATTTTCTTTAAACTACAATGGGAAAATATCCCAATCATTTCTATCCATTTTATAGGAGAAAAAGTTTCATGAATGTGTATGAATTTAATTTGGGTGTATCCCTTACAGATAATTTATTCTTTGTTTCAAATGACTAATTCATGTTCATTCAATTTCCTTTAGAATAACCATTTATTTCTAATATCATTGTTGTATTTTCACCTCAAAATGACCTCTCAAGTTATCTTTTTCTCAATTGAATCTATATCTTCATTCATGGCCTTTATTCAAATTTAGTCTTGAGTTACATAAAAAAATAATAATGATTTAATTATGATAGAAGATTCATTTTCTATAAAGACTTCATTCTTATTATTTTCACTAGATATATTATATCACCAATAATGTTTTTTTCATCAATTTTAGCTATACACCAATTATTATATGTTATTAATGAACCTGATATATCATTATCAATATTAATAATCTCATATAAATTATAATAAATATATTTTTCTTTGTATAACCATCTCACTTTGATAGCTATTTCATTCATAATTTCATCATTATTATGCTAAATGTTTTTCTTATTTTACAAAAAGGTGACATTTTTACTTTAAATAATTTTACCATGCCTCTTTTTGTAATATTTTTTGGATTTTAACTTTGAATAATAACCAAATTTGTTTTTCAAGTCATAGAGATTCTATATTATGATGAATTTTCTTATTATTATATATAAAACATTTACTTCCAAAAATATAAAAATATTTTAATATTGGTTTGTAACCAAGCCACATCTCATATGGGGTATTTTATTCACATATACATAATAAAGGTATATTTTTAATTTATAATGATGTCATGTAATCTTATTACAAAAGAATAACTAGTTGGTATATTTTATGACCATCATATAATCCATGTTATTTTTTATCCAATTTATCCTCTGAACAAATACATTCTATTGTGGAGTTAAGAAAACCAATACACTGTGTCTTATCCAAATTTTCTCATGAAAATACTACACCTAAATAATAGTGAATTCCATACCATTGAATATTAATATTTTTAAGATATTCTTTCCAAGTATATTCTCTTCCAACCTTTAATAATGTTTTATGAAATTAATTACCATCAATTTATGAGTAATCTGAATTATCCATTCCATGCAAATATAATAATTAATAAAGAGTATATAATAACTTATGCATTAATATCAATTATTTTTATTTTCCCATAGACATTTACATGCATAAATTTATGAAACCATATTGTCTTCGTGTCCTTTGACCTGTATGAATTTTAAATAATATTTTATTTTTAGGAAAATAAAATATATGAATGTGATAATATGAAAACCAAGAAAATACCATTGAAATTCATGATTTACTATGTATTACAATGACTTTTGGAACAAGTTTCCTAGGTAAAATAACATAATCCTTTTGAAGCAATAATATGGTATATATCTACTCTCATTTACTTACTTTAAATTATGATTGTACTCTCTTTACCGTGATTAGTATATGTATTCTTGGAAAATTTTATAGAATAACTGGGATATTAACAACTATTTTTGGTTTATATTTTTCCTCTTAATTTCTATTTTATGGATTCTTCTAATATTTTAAAACTATGAAACTATTATTTAGATTTTAACATACTTTATAAATATTTGATTTGTTTCATTACACCAATTCATGTTAACTTTGGATCATTATTTTGTCTTTGTGGTGAGTAATTGATGATTGTGTCTCTCTAGTTCTCACATACAAATTAGTATCCATGAAATACATGTTGAGACTATTTATCTCTTCTCATATTTCTATTGATCTTATTCAAGGAAGTACCACTTTGCAATAGAATTCACATTTTATGAGCACCCCAAATCTCTATAATAAAAAAATCTTTTTATGGTTAATTATTTTATATCTTTATTGGTATTACAGTGTTATTTTAGATTTCACCCATGTCGATCTTATTACATGGTATAGTAACTTGTTTCCTTACTTCAAACTTGACTGAATATTGTTTCATATCATGTTGTAATACTTCATTCCCTTTTTGAAAAGTTCATTTTTACTGAATAAACTCTTCATTATCATTTAAGGTTTGTTTTTACCTATCCATTACGTTTTCAAGATCCCATGTGATCCAACTACCCAATGTGATTCAAGGAGTCAAAGAAATTTTTTGGCCATCAAAATTTCATCATATGTTTATGATTACTTTATCAAGATTTTAATTTAAACCTATCATTCTTTGTATTTTCTCAGATAATAAATGATTCTAGTACACTCATACACTAAAATTGATCTCAATAAAATATTTTAGTTCTTTACTATATTTTATTTGAGATTTTTAACCTTATTATTCTTATAGTATTAATCCTCTTACTATTGTTTCATATAGAGTTTATAATCTCTTACTACCATATAAGTATTCTTTTTTTCTCTAAACATATATTTTATCAATAATAGACTCAATTTTAACTTTTATATCAAAAAATGACCTTAAATATTTATTATTTCCCTTCACATTATTTCATGATTTATGGGTTTTCAATGATATCCACATGAACTTATTTACTGAGGAATTTTCAAAACTCAACTTCCTCGACTTCTGATTCCTTATAGCCTTCTCTTCATTTGAAAGAATGTTTTTTATGAAATTATTATTGGTAATATTCTTTCCATTCACATACTTATATGATTTTTTCATTATTAGATCATCCACCTCATACTCTTGAAATTTATAGGGGTAATGTAAAATGAGGTTCCCAAAATTTTTATATCAAAACACATGAGTGAAATATTTCTGCTAAAATTTAATTTTTTCCTTTTCATGTTTCAGGAAAGTAAATCATCAACTTTTCAACTTATTTATCTTGTATATCATCTTAAATGTTGATATTATTCATTTCCTTGAATTATTTTTCCCTAAAATTTAATATTTCTCTAGGATAATCATTTTTTATCCTCAAATGATATACAACAAGAATACTTATCTAGTCATCTAGTGTTACCCTCTTATTATTGAATTCCTCAATGAAAAAAACTTATGTATTTAACTATAGAGTCAGATTTCATAGTATATTCTTCATAATATTTAACTCCTCAAGCATATCACTGAGTCTATGCATGTTTTCCCCAATCACATTCAATTAATCAGAGAATATATCTATAAATTTAGTTGGGTGCATATTAAAATCCTCATATTTTTTCCAATTGACTTATAATTTAGAATCTTTTATATTTGATTATCCTTTTTAATTATTCAATAGTCTCTACCATGTAGTTTTTTATAAATTATATGATATCACCCTTATGTAAATTATATTGGAAAATACCCCCTATAGAATTGATTCCTTTGGAATCAGTATCCAATTTTTTGTGATATATTTATATGAGTTATATAATTTCTATATTTATATCAATATCATGTACAAATTTCAGAGTGAACTCACTATAAATTTTGATTTAAAAACCCTTATATTTTGAAGTATCACTAATCAATTTCAGAAAAATGATTCATTGTCAAAAAATTGAGCACTTTTATCCTTGTAAAACATAAAGGGATTACCTTTCTTTTGGTAGAGAAATAAAGTTAGTATTAATAATATATATGATCTAATTATTATCCTTTTAATTAATTTTTTAATTAAATAAAATACTATTATATTTTTAAAAATACAACTCACTAAAACTTCCTCTTAATTATCTCATTTATGTTATTTTAACTATCACATTAGAATTTTTCTCCACTTCATGATATATGATCAATGGACATGATCATTGTATTTTATTCTTTTCTTTTATAAACATGGAATATGTCTATACCCATTAATAGGTAGCCAAATCCATCCCATATGGCATAATATTATCTCCCTCTCTCATCCAAGATCTTCATAAATAAAAATATTTTTTCTTATAAAATTTGTATGTAGATACATAATCACAATGTGATTTATTATATTACAACATAGTCAATTTAAATATCCATTCCTATAAAAATAAAAGCCTAATATGAAAATAATAGCTCAAATACCAAATTTCTATCAAATATATATATATATATAACACATTTTGGTTTGATTAAAAGTCTACAACATGCAACTAAAATATAAATTACACAATATATTACATAAATCTAAACACTTAATAAAATTTTACCATTATATAGGTAAACCAAGATGCAATAATAAACCATAATTTTGTAGTAATTCATTACCAACTGATAATAAGTATTTATTTAATTACTATATTATAAATGAATATCTCGTTACCATGAATGAAACATCATAAAGATAATGACTTATCGTTACAACATAATATACAAGATTTAATATCCACATCCAATAAATCCCTTCACCAATTACATGTAAATTAAATCTTTAACTTCCATGACTAAATCATATTTAATCCATGGCAGCCTATTTTTTGAATTTGTTGATTAAATCTCATTAACATCATAAAAATTTAATGAAACTTCATAACATGAATTCTCAATAAAACTTTGAGTCTTTTTAAATGATTTACAATATCAATTTTCAACAAAAAAAATAATCTCATACTTGGATTTTTTCTAGCAATTTAGGTAATATTCATCAATAATCATGATATATATTATATCACCTTTTTCATAGAATTACTATATATAGAAAATGGTTATCCTCTATAAGGAAATGTCAAATTAGGTACACTAAATAATTTTTTTTTTGATTTTAGAAGCTTTTATTGAACTTATTAATTAAAATAAATATAACATCTTTTTATGTTAACTTGGTTAGTCTGTTATATTATAATGATTGTTTTTCTGAAAAAATAAATAATAATCAAATATGGAATGAATGAAATGGATCTATGTTACTATTTTTAGTTTGGGATAGTATTTTATTTATTTTTCCCAAGATGGATCCATGAAAACATTATCACTATAGAAAACATACTCTATTTACTTCACTTATTGCAACCATACATTACAATTATTAAAATTTTCATATAATTTCGTCTGCTTGAATATTTTTTGAATAATCCTCAGGTAATTTTCATGTTCAACCAAATATTTTTAATAAATAATAATATAATTTATAAATACTAAAATATATATTTTATTATCATACTAGAAGAATACATTTGTTAAATATAGAGAAACAATAAGTGTATTTTTTATCAGCATTCCAAAAAAAAACATTCATAGCATTAGAATTAAATGATATTCCAAACATCCAAATATGAAATGAAAATAATAAAATGAATTCTATCCACTAAGATCAAGAAGAATATAAAAAACCAAAATCTTAAATAGATTACTTACTTTATATAAAATAGTGATATTATGCTTCAATTCATCATTCTTTTTTCTATTTTCTTCATTCTTATACCATTCTTCATATTCTTAAAGAAATTATTATAGGATTAAATATTTTTAAATATGTGTATAATCATAATAAATACCATCTTCCTTTACTATTATTTTTTTAATGGACCCATTTGAATATCATTTTATAGGATTCCAAATCCAAGGTTTAGTAACATAATAATTTCATGAAATCAAATTAATTATTACATCAAAAAAATGAAAAAACACTAATAAATTAGACATTAAACACCTAAAATGGTTAAATGAATTTTAATAATGTATGTTTAAATAGTAAACATTTAAATGGAAGATTAAATAAAAACTATATACGTGTTATCAAAAAATTATGGAATTTATGAAAATAATATTCATATTTATATAAACATTCCACTTATATTTATAATCCCATTTCGTGTATAATTTTTGATATATAAATTCATCACTTTTGATGTATAAACGATTAATTATTTCCTAAATATTTAATATAATTGTTCATATAGGGTAAGAACCAATGTTTTGTGGGAAATAATATAAATAATCAAAAAGAGACTATGATTTACATGAAAATATGGATTACCATGATGAATGATGTAAATGTAATGCTTATGGGGGTTAAACTAAAGAAAAGACGTGAGATTGTAAATTTATATGTTTTGTAAATATTACAGGCTATGTAAATATTATAGGCTTTGTAAATTTATACAAGGTGAACATATTACACATGGTGAATAGATTACACATGGTGAACATATTACATGTGGTGTAAAAGTCAGGATGACACAAAAATAGCTAGATTCAATGTATTTTAGGGTTTTACCTATTTTATGGCCTTCAGACCACTTATGACAACTCTTTGAGCGCTAAAAAATTCTATTGAATGTTGTATGGTCCCATATAGAGTTTATAAATAGAGTAATGTGCCGTCACACCAAAGGGAGATCCAGAGGCCAAATCTTGGAGTGAGAAGTTGTACTGTGCATGGTCCTCACTAGTTTAATCTAAATTTTTCATTATGATTTATTTTATTTTTTATCTTTACCTATTATTATCTAATCACTAAAGTGATAGGATAAACATGTATGCTTATGGTGTTTTATAGTTGAAGGGGGAAGGTGCGGTTGTATTTATTCCTTTTTCTTTATTCCAGTATTTGGATTTCCACAGTTTATTTAATCAATTTACAATCCATTTATTTTACATTTATCATGATAATTTATATTTTAATATGAAATAAACATTATAAATTGTGAAACTAGTTACCCTAAATCATGGCATGACTATTATCGTACTTAGGCTGACCATGTTTAAAAATTGTTTAAAAAAAATTTGATTCTACAAAACCCTAAACTACAAGACTAAGGGAAATAGGGGATTGCAACATCAATTAGGGGTTAACATGATGATTTGATCTCCCTCATCTCAAATATAACACCAAACATGTATTAATTAATTTATTTTCTAAAATCCAATTATACCTAAACCCCTAAACTATAAATCCATTACATGCCTTTTAGATCTTATTTAAAACCCAAAAAAAATTTGTGATTTACTTTATTTCATCAATTTCTCAAAAAAAATTCCAATACAAACAATTTTATTTATATCCTATTTTTGAAATTAACCAAACCCATCTTATTATTCACCTCATTCTTCAATTTAATTAAATTTACTCTTTTAAAAACCTTATTAATCTAATTCATCATCTCTATGGTTTCATCCTTGAAAATTCAAAATACTATATTTTAATTAATTACATTGAATAGTTTAAGTCTTTATAATTTTATTATTTTGATTTGAACCATAGGGAAACAATGATGCCCTTCAGACTTGTCAAAAGTATCTCTATTTCTAGGTATGGTTTCTTTTTAGTTTTTAGATTTTTAATGTTAATTTTGTTTCTTTATTTTAATTCCACTTTTTACTACACAGGGTATTTTTAGTTGTGATAATAGGGGTTTAGAGTAAAATGGTCACCATGGATAGGTTTTCTTTCTATCTGATATATATGACACTACAACTAGATAAAATTAGAATTATGAAAAATAAATCCAACAAGTGCTCGCAATCATACCCAAGATTTGAATTCACAACGAACCATAACCTAGAGCTGTAATTCTTGAAGAGCATCATGAATAAAGAATCCTGGATAATGAAGAAGTGTTAAGTACCAATTTCAATGTTTATATTTATTCAAACCACAATTCCCTTGAATTTATTGGTTTATAGGATTAATGAGATAGTATTGAAGAACTTGATTGGGTAGAGGAAAAATTCAGAAGACAACTAAAAGATGAAGAAATAGATAACGAATAAGAATAAGTGACCTCAATCGTTGAGATTATACAATGCTACCTCACAAAACTAGGACCACAATTACATGAAAAAAGAAGAAGAAGAATTGGCTTCACCCTACACTCACTATATAGAGGAACAAAAATTAGTAGAAACAATAGTATAAGTTAAAGAGATGTCTATGAAACCTAAGGAGATCATTGAAGAATCTCAACACATGCATCCATCCATTGAAAAAGAAGAATTTTATAGAGTCTAGACTAGTGCTAAGATCCTATTGGATATCCTTAGACTATGTTCACCACCTCCAAGTTCCACAATAATACCAACAAAGAGAATGAAATCTGATCCAGTTCAATTTCAAACTCAATATTGGGTGAACAGTAGAGTGTTAACATTATACCACACCCCAATAGGCTAAACTATGTATGTTCGAGCTAAAAAATAATTAAAATAAAGTATCTTCTGGGAGGGAACTTGTGTTTTTTTGTTTTCATTTATTTATTTTATGTTTTTAGAGGTTCACATGCACTCTCCCCAATGTAATTCAAAATTAATTTATCATGGAATGTAATTTTAATTGGGTATTTTTATTCTTCTAGTATCATCAAGACCAAGGCCAGTAGTAAGGAACAAGAATCACAAGAAGAGGCTGTATGACCAATACACATCGTGACTTAAGAGATTATAGAAACTGCACAATTGATTTCAAAGAAACATTAAAAAGGGGAGTATGAATTTCAATTCATAATTATTCTACTATATTACCCAGTTTAATTTATTTATATATTTTAACTACCAATTTCATTCCCCACATTTCATTTTACCTTTAATCAAATTAACTATGTGATATAAACTACCTTGAAAAATTACCATGAAATGAATTTTAAATTTATTTGTCAATAAATTTGAATGAAAAAATAAATAAAATAATTATTAGGGATGAGAATGTTGATTAGGATTTCAAAAATCAAAATTTTTAAGGGTATCTTAATCTTTGTAAATGATTTTTTTCTTAGATTTTACCATTCTTTGAATTTATGATATTTGAATTAATTGATATAATTATTCTTATAAATTTCCATGTGTAGTTTTCCCAACCATTCATTTCATTCCTAAGAAATCCACTAAGATAATATTTTCCATTATTTCTATAGTATATATCTTGTGAAACAAAAGCATGATATATTATTGAACTTGATTTAAATATTATCAAATCAACGACTGAATTAAATAACTTTTAATATGATTGAGGAATATTATGTTAGCCATTATCTTAAGTCCCATATTACATTAATACATTTTAAGGACCATATAATCCATGAAAAATAATGCTGGGGAAGATATGATTTACAATCCCATATTATCCTTTCATATGTTTCCCTAAATATATTTCATGATTATAAAAAATAAGATTCGGGGAGATGGAGGATGGTGTAATGGATGAATTTTTTGTAATGAATAAGTGTGAGGAAAAATTTATTATTATTCCAGGAAGGTGAATTCATTTTATATATTTCATACTGTCATTTAAAAAAATGGTTTTTTATGGAAATTTAAAAATAATCAGCATTTAGGAAAATTCAAAAAACCCAATTTCTTGAACAATGATATTTTTATAAGTATTACATATAGAGTCATGAAAAGAACATTTGGGGTTGGGTGGTGGTTTTGAGACTTGTCCCCAGTAAAATTTTTGAAAAAGAAAATGAAAAAAAAATTAATAATAAAATTGGATGTTTCATTTATTATATCGCATATCTTTATGATACTTCTCTAAGATTTTATAAGAAGAGGATATTTTCACTAAGAAACTTTTGATGTTCATGAAATGTAATTTAGAGACAAACCTCCTTTTTGAGACTTACTTTATTTACATCATTTATCCCATACTACGCGTCAGATTCATTTGATCCTAAATGGTGAAGTCATCATGATTATTTGTGATTATATATTTACACAGTGGAGATGCTCTATCCCTTGCAAACCTATGATAAGTGACATGTTCTTGAGGTATGTGCATCACTCTATTCATTCATACCTTGATGATGAGTGAAAATATTTATGTGAGGTAAATTATAATTTGTAATAATATTAATAATGAATTTAAAAATTAAAATAGGTGATTGAAAAGGCTTGGCTATTTCAAAATAAGAAAAGTAAAACAAATGGTTGATTTTTAATCTTTGAAAAATGAGGTGTTGATAAATTTTCTATGTGTGATGCTCTAATACATGATTTCCTATTTCATTAATAACTTTTTTTGATGCTAAATTTTAAGCATAGTAATATGAATATACTTTTTAGTATGTTGAGATTCCATCTTTGAGTAAAATATTGAGTTCAAGTGTGAGGGATTTTGATAAGACCATTTTCTGTATGATTTTTGATATTTAATGCATCATTTATAATGTATAAATGATTAATTATTAATTGGATATTTAATATAAGTGTTCATATTGGGAAGGATGAAATATTTTCTGGGAAATGAGATAAAAATCCAAAATCAACCCTGATTTCCACTAAAATATGGATTCCCATGAAGAATGATGTCAATGGGATGCTTCCAGGGGTTGAAATTGAAGAAAAGAGATGAATTAGGCTGTGTAAATATTACAGACCATGTAATTATTATTGGATATATAAATTTACATGTGGTGAAAATATTACATGTGGTGAACATATGACATGTGGTAAACATATTATATATGGAGAATGAATTATATGTGGTTAAAAGATTACTAGTGGTGTAAATGTCGGGATGACCCGAAAATAGAGAGATTCGATGTTTTTTTAGATTTTGACTTATTTTATGGCCTGAGGGCCACTTATGATCACATTTTGACCAATAATAAATGTTATTGAATGATGAATGAGACCATATGTAGTCTATAAATAGAGGTTTGAGCTAATACAACAAAGGGAGACCGAGAGACCAAAGTTTTGAGCGAGAAGCTAAGTTGTGCATGGTCCTCACCAGTTTTATCTCTATTTTTCATTATTCTTTTTTTATCCTTGCCTATTATTATCTCATCCATAGGGTAATATAGTAAACCCATATTGTTCTAGGATTATTTATCAAAATGGGGAAGGTTTTGTTGGATTTATTTGTTCTTATTTATCCTTGTATTTGGATTGCATATGTTTATTAAATCAGTTTCCAATCCCTTTATTTATAATAACCATTGGTATTTGATTCTAAAACAAACATGATAAATTTCAAAACTGGTTACGCTAAATAAAAGCATGAACATTTTCACATTTAGTATGACTAGGTTTAAAAATGGTAATGAGACAAAATCGATTCAGAGAAACCATAAATTACTAAACCAAGGGAAATAGGGTATTGTTGAATGAAGGAGGTGATACCATGACCATTGGATCTCTCTTTTCTAAACTCTGAAACCAAACATGGATTAATCATTTTTTTTCTAAAATTCAATTTCACCTAAACCCTAAAACTACAAAAACATAATGACATTCAAATATGATTTCAAACCAAAAAAATTTACACACATTTATTTCTTATTTATTTTCTCAAAACTATTTTTGAAACAACCAATATGTTGTTCTTTGTCTTTTTCAAGTTAACCAATCCCATAATATTCCTCACCTCTTTAATCAATTTATTTAAATAATTTTTTTTTGAAAACTGAATTAAACTAATTCACCATCTAAATGAGTTTGACCGTAAACTTTCTTAATACTATATTTTAATTAATTAAGTCCCATAGTTTGAGTCTTTATGAATTTTTTATTTTGATTATACCCATTGGGAATTAATGACGCCCTTTGGGTATGTAAAATATTTATAAATTTATATAAGAAATCGTAAATATAAATGAATGTAATTTTTTTTAAAAAAATATTTAAAATATTTTATATAATTTTTAATTAAACATTTACATCAAAATTATGTCTAAATTGAATCAACTCTTTTATTAAAATATACCTAAAATATTTAGAGAAATTATTCCAAATTTTCACAACTAATATTTGTTATTCTTTCAACCCATTATTTCACAAGTGTTACATATTCATGTCTTTAATATTTATTGAACACCTAATAAAAAAATTTATGGTCAAATCACCCATGTATATGTATAATTAATGTTCCTTTATCCATGAAATTGAGTATGTGAAGTGGACAAGGTAAAAATAAAATATTTACCTCTTGAATTTACCAATTCTATGAGTTTATTAATGCTACATATCCAATGTATCACACATTACCATATATTATCTTAGTTATACAAAATTTAATCTCATTATTTTTAACATAACCTATTAGTGAAAAAACTCATCTAAGTCTCATGAGATGTTTTGTAATGATATATAATATAATTAATGTCCATATGATTAACTCACTAATTAAAAAATATATGATGATAGAAAAACAATGATGTTTTTAATTATAGACATTCCTTGAAATTTTCAGTCAAATAAAATATAAAAATATCCCACTAGAGAAAATAGTATTACGTCAATGAAACTATCCATATGGTGATTCTAAATTCAAGTTATGTCCAAATCAAGAGACTCAATCTGAAACCCATGGAAACAATTTATATAAATAACTCTATAAAAACCATCAATATGTTAACCATTCATCAAAACTATTAATTTCAGGTTTATTATTTTATAGGGATAGAACCTGATATCTTAAGACACCTGAGGTATTATTATCATAGTAAAATTTCTGAAATTAAGAGATCAAATAATAGTGAAAATAGAAGAATATTACATTTTAAGGTGATATATGGTAAATATATTTTATTAGAACAACAACCTATGGTTGGTCTCTAGAGAAAAAATTACAATTTCTCCCACTTATACTAGAGATAATCCTTAATTCCTATTATACAAAAAGAATGTACACCAATATCTAAAGTATATCATACATAGATATCATACATGGCCCCATGATTATTATATAGAATTTATTTAATTAGAATGCATTTTATAATATAAATATTTCATATCCATATATCATTGGGATTTTAATCTAAAAAATTTGATAAAATTACCTAAGGATATTTTTGGATTTATTATGATATCAAGGTTCCTTAACTTTTTTGATCACACTAAATCTAGTGAAGTCCACAATATTTGTAAAAAATATAGTTTGATGATAGAATTATTAATACAAACATCAACATTTTATATATCAAATTTTATAAATATAGATGGATTTGATTAAGGAATCAACCATCATTGTTTGTTTAAAAACTTTATAAATAATAATATTTCTGTTTAATCTTAAAAAAAACCTAGATTTTGATTTTAAATATCACTAAGTAATTGGATTATAATATCATTTTAACCTTTTACCATATATTATTCTTCTACTCTATATAACAAGAACATATCATTTTTAATTTATAAATATAAATATATATTATTGATGGTGGTTTAGTAACTTGAAAGGGATTGGATTAGTATATTTTTATGATTCAAACCTTCCAAAACCCATCCCCAGACAGTAAAAGAATCATGTGTGACCACATAAAACCCATCTCTAATAATAAAATCGGTGAAAACTTATAAAAAGAGTTTAAAATATCTAACATTGTAGGAATTAATAATTTTATTAATTAAAAACCATAAATCCAAATACCTTGACCCCAGTAACCCCATTTCATTAGTTAATTTATTACATTGGAATTATATATAAATAATCTCATCCCAAAGGACTAAATAGTTTAGTTGTATTATAAAACTAGATACATAATTTAATCTTATATTACATTTCAAAAAAAATGCAATGTAGTAATTCCTTTGATAACACCATTATAATCCTAGAATATCCTTATATATCAATTATAATATGATTCTTGCAATCCTGGGAAAAAACAAATATAAGAAAATGGGTGAGATAAAATGCTCAGTAAGGGTATGTATTCAACAGAAACTAAATAATGCATGAATAGTATGGCCTGAAGTAAATAGAAATCTAATAAAGCCATATAAAAAATCACATAGTCCAAAAACTAACCACAAATATCATAATTAATCAAATAATTACATGGAAATCAATAACTAATATCATAATGAGGTAAATTAAGAATCCTGGACATCATAAACATAAAATTGAGGCCTTATTCCAATAAATGTTACATAAATAGATAAGGCCTCATCCCAAACCCAAGATAGTTTGTCTCATGAGACCTATCGATGCATCAAGGGGATATAGTAGGGCCCAAATGTCACTTAATTTGTTCAATGAATTCATAAAATTAAAGGGGATAAACATAATTAAAATAAATATTCATATTGAAACTAATATATGAAATGATAATAATTACCCAAATCAATAAACATAATCATAACCCATCCAAATTAATATAGAGAATGATATTAAAAAATATTATCTCTAATAAAAATAATCATAAACCATCCATTAAAATATGATATATGTTTCTAGATTAAAATAACCTTAGTAAATAATAAAATTTAACAAATTATGTTGACATAGATGAAAAGAATTTAAAAATATCATTCGAAAACTTTTAATGAAAATTCCCTTTTCACACTGAAATCACTTAATTACTAAAAAACTAAACACATTTAAAAGAAAAATTATTATTTGAAAATAACCTTGTAAAACTATAAAGTAAGATTCAAATTAGATATTATTCATGAATTTCTGAAAATATATTCATGATGTATAAGTTAAAATATATTCCTTTCATATTTTTATCAGAAAGGTTGAAATGTATGTCATTCGAAAAATGAAAAGAATATTCCTTTAAAATTTTTTTGTATAAAGTAAAAAATAGTTAAAAAAAATAAAAAAAAATCATGTGATAATATAAAAAACCTTATTTATTTTTTTAGAAAACATAAAAATGGAATAGAAATATTCCCTAGGGGATATTTAAACATAAAAAATCCTAAATAATGACAAGATTGTGAAATAAACCCTTACCTTGGGTTTGAATTCTTTCATACACGTTAAAACCTATTATATAATAAATATATATTTATTATAAATCTATTAACGAACCATAATTATATATATCATACCATTTATTACATACTTATAATCATTTATCACTTGTTTCTTAATAAATCTTTGTTCAAAATTAATTTTTGGGTAATAACTACATCATTTTTCAAGTATGTTTTGGTTTAGTAGTTTAATTATTTATACCTTAATAAATGTTAAAAAATCACTAGAATAATAATTAAGATATATATATATCATATATAAATTTTAAAACCATCATAATTTCCATCCATAAATTATGGTAATAAAAAATGAATTGAATCATCACAAGGTGACAGTAAGTCGTATATATGCAGGAGTGATACCTTCACTAATAATTTAATGATAAAGAGGTTGGATAATGGTATATAAATATCCATAATAAAATTTTAGTATATTTCAAATACTAAATTTATTATTTTATGATTACTTATAATGATTTAGAAGAGGAAGAAGAATGAATCAATTGAAAGTTCTCGAGTAAGACAATTACCTCTTCTTCAAGAGACCTTCTTTAGATATTTTCTTAAGGGACTTAAGATTAGTATTATAGGGAGAATAGAACCTCTAGAAGTTGGATAAGGATATATAGAAGAAAAATTGGTATTTATTTGTCAATCTATATGGCTCAATGTGCTGTTAATATGTGAGTGAGGAGGTGCTCTTTTATAATTGAGGCGAGAGGAACTTTTGGAAATTATCACAATATTAAATTATAATAAATTCATTCTCAAGAAAAATGAATCTACATGGAAATATATTAAAATAAAAGGTAGTGTATGGTTTTAATACCATCAACCAATAAAATTTAGACCATTTTTTTTTCTATTTTCTACTTTATCATTTTGATTAACCCCTTGATTAATTAATGTTATCCTCACCCGTAGTAAGAAAAATTGTAGTCATAAAGGGTTAATAACATTATTATTATTAGGAAAATGTCTAATAAATGTACCATTAATGAAATTTTAAACTATATTCCATTAACATCTCCATAGATAATATTTTTTTATGAATTCTAATAATATTTTATTTGAATAAATTATCATTAATGTCAATTTTGAAACTATTCATTTAATTTGGCTTCAAATATACAAAGAGAAAAGTGGAATTAAAATATAATGACTTATAACCTCTCTAACATGTCATATAGATATATAATATTCATTAGATATATTAGATCATTTATATTATATTCAAATTAATATTTTTAAAATCATTTACTTTATTTTTTTTGTTAATTAAATAAATACCTCATAGTATTACAAAAACATTAAAGGTAATTATATAATTTATAAAAATAAAAAATAAATTTATATAATGAAAATATTTTCATTAATATGAAAATATAAATTTTTGTTCATTCATATCTTTCTTTTTTCTCTATATGGACAAATAAATGATATTAAAAACAGGCTGATATTTTGTAACTATATTTGATTTAAATAATATACATGTCATTTTTAAGGTAATATGTCTACTAAAAAACTAAAATTCCATAAAATAATGATAAGAGTGTTATTATATTCAAACAATAAGAATTATAATGAATAATCATGTCTTTATCACTTAGTTTTAACCTAAATTAAACCAATTTACCCTTTATTGGGGTGATATATTTTTCCACAATTACTTTTAAATTTGAAAAAAATATAAGGTTCCCAATTAACAAATTTGAACCTCAAAATTAAAAAATATGAAATTAATTTTATCAAAAATAAATAGTTAGATGTGGAATAAATTAATTTGAAAATTACTGTGCAAAAGGGAACAAAAATTTCTTTTTTGGAAAATGTAGTTTTATGAATAAAACTCGATTTATTATTTTACCATGCATTATAAAAATATTATATGAAAGTTTATTTTTTTAATTGAATATATAAATTTTATTAAAATAATTTACTATTAGTTGATAATTCAATTTTTTATGATATAAATATATTTCACACTCTAAAATAGTTTTTCAGAAAAACTCATATTTTAATTTTTGTTTGTTTTTGAATTTTTATTGTTTATAATGAATTGATAACCAAAGAATTTATTCTATAATTTAATAAACCATATAATTTTGAAAATTCATTTATTCCCATTTATACCCACCAATTTAACTTTTAGGTTGCAACTATCTCATTATAATAGGTCACAATTATTTTAAACTCCGTGTTGCATGAAATGTAAGATATCAGAGAGATTACATTTATTTAAAAAGAGACATAACTTAAAATCACGTTGTGTTACATTATTCTCTCCTTTAAAAATTTTATACCTCTAAATTTTCATAATTTCACCTCATAAAGAGATTTGGGTAGTTCTTCATAATAATTTCTATAGGTTCCCACATAAGATCTTCCACCTTATGATTTTTCCAAAGTACCTTTACTAGTCGAGTTATCCGATTACTCAACACTTATTATATAGTATCTGGAATCTATATAGGATCTTTATAATATGATAAATTAGGTTCCAATTCTATTTCTTCAGAATTGATAACATGTGTACATCTTGGCATGTACTTCCTAAATAAAGAGATATGGAACATATCATGTACTTTAGAATGAAAGGTGGAATTTCCAAATGGTAAGACAGAAATCCAATTATTTCAAGGATCTCAAAAGGCCTAATGTATCCAGGGCTCTGTTTTCCTTTCCTTCCAAATATTAAAAAACTCTTCTATAAAGTTACCTTCAAGAAAACATGATCTCACACTTGAAATACCACATATTTCATTTAGTTATCAATATATATATTTTTCATACTTTGAGATTATTTGACATGGGGTTGAATAGTATTTACCTTGGATGTTGTTCTATCTACAAATTAAAGGCCTACAAGATTCCTTTCACAAAGTTCATCCCAACATGTTGGTGACATCTGGAACCATACAATCCTTCACACAAAACCATTTGAATACTATAATGGAATCAATTATTATAGGTTAATTCTACCAAAGTTAAATAATGATCCCACACACCTTGAATGTCAAGTGAGTAGGACCTCAATATATCTTCTAGAGTTTGGATTGTCTTTTCTAACTGTTCATCAGTTTGAGAAAGATAACTTGTGCTCAAATAAAGCTTCAAATCAAGATCCTTCTAAATAATTTTGTAGAATTTAGATGTAAAATAATATATCATGATTAGAAACAATTGAAATAAGTTCACCATGCAGTATTAAAACTTCATTAATATAGATTCATACAAAGTACTCTAATGGAAAATATTCTCTTCTAATAATGAAATATTCATATTTGTTATGTTTATTAATAATAACCGATATCAAACATTTTTTCATAGATTCTTTGATAATTCAGTGAAAAATTCCATAGTAATGTTATCCCATTTCCATGTAGTAATATGTATATGTTGAATGAATCCTCTAGTATGTATCCTCTTAGCCTTCACTTATTGAAAAAAGAAACATTTTGACACATAAGTTACAATTTATGACTTCCTATTATCCCACTGAAAATGTTCCTTGAAATACCTATACATATTTGTTCTACCGAGGTGTATAGATAAAATAAAGCTATGAGAATCATCTAATAATTCCATTTTTAGCTTTGTTATAGAGGGAAAAAAAGAATCATTACAAATTTTAGAACACTGTATTCATATGTGAAGTACTAAAATTTCCAATCATTCATAGGTTTAATTTTTATTTTGAAAATTATCATCATCAGAACAATAATTTTTTATCTTTTATAATAATGAAGGTTTTTAAATCATTTATAAAATAAGTGATGTTTCCCCTTCCTTAATAATTACCATATCTATATTTACCAGATCTATGAATATTATATCCCTACCAATCCTCATTTTGTTCATAACTCCATGAACCTTCATGATTAATGAACCTTATAACTTATTTGACTTCCCTTGGTTATAGTTAATTGATTATTCATAATATCTGAGTAGCTCGAGCCGTCGACATTTCCTCATGTTGAGTTATTTTTAGGAAAAATTTATTTCAAACTCTTTTGATAGATATATATCTCATATATTTCATCATAGAGATAGTGTATCTATATATTCAGAGTAAATATTCTGGATAATAACTCAAGATCACAAGTTGAATAGTTCTATTCATAAGTTTTTAACTTCTTTGATGCATAAGAAATAACTCTATCATTATGTATAAAGAAACAACCAAATACCATCCTTGATGCATCACTATATATAAAAAATCCACCATTTACCGATAGTAGAGTCAATATTTAATCACTAAAAAATCTTTTTTATATTCATTAAAACATTCGTTATATTACTTTATCTAAAAAATTAAATCCTTTATGAGTAATCTTGGTTAACATGTTAGCTCATCAGATTTTGTTTGAAAAAATTTCTGATAGTAATATGAAAAACCAATGAAACTACATACGTCAGATATGTTCATTGGTATAGTCCATTCTTGTAATAACTTTATCTTAATAGGATCAACTGAGATTCCATCCTTGGAGACAGTATGGCCAAAAAAAGAAAGTTTTAAAATCTAGAATTCACACTTGATAAATTTTCCATATAACTATTTTCTTTTAAGAGTTTCAAGAATGATCCAAAAGTGGATCTCAGGGTCCTAAGTGTTTTTGGAGTACCCTAATATATCATCAATATGTAATAAAAAAATTATTAAGATATTTTTTGAATACAATTTTTATTAGATCCATAAAAACATAGGGTGAGTTATTCAATACAAATGGAATTAATATAAACCCGTAATGTCCATACCTCATTCAAAACACCATATTTGGGATATCTCCCTTCATTACTCTTAATTTATGATATATATAATTAACTTTAATCTTTGAAAAAAATTGAGCTTTGTGAATTTTTTCGAATAATTCATTAATATTAAGAAGTGAATACTTTTTCTTTTTCATAATAACATTGATTTCCCTTTAATCAATTCATATCCTCATAGATCTGTTTTTATTATAAACAAACAGAATAGGGGATCATGAAGGTGAAACACTTGGGCGTATAAATCCCTTTTACACTCAAATTATCTATTTGTTTCTTTGACTCCACTAAGTCCAAAAGGCTCATTCTATAGGGAGTCTTTGATATAGGTCTTGAAACCGAGAATAAATCAATGGGAAACTAAAATTCCCGATATAGTTTATATCTAGGCAATTCATTGGAAAATACACAAATGGATTCCTATGCAATAAGTACATCCTCAATTTGAATATTTAATCTTTCATCAGTAGGTTGTGTCTTCTCTTCTTATCCAAGATTATCATTTAGAAGAGATATTATATGTGGATTCAGAAATTACCTAGATGATTAATTATCCCCTATAAAGATATGTAATTCCATATCTTCATCATGAATCATAATTTCTTTCTCTATTTGAAAAACGTTTTTTCATTATATTTTGAAATCTAGTCCATACCAAGGATTATATAAAAGTAACCCATAAGAATAATAATAAAATCAGAAAATAGAGCACATTTATGTGTCATAATAGGAATTTATTGACAAATCATTATTGTTTTGAGGTTTCAACTAGGATTATTGACTAAAAACTCCCTTTTTAAAGTGAATTATAAATGATTTTTTTTGTAGCAAACTGTGAAGATACAAAATAATGTAATGATCCAAAATCAAATAATGCATTATCTAAATTTGAGGATATGATTAAATAACCTTCCACCACATCATTACGAACTTGAAACTCAACTGTTGTGGTCATATAAGATTTGCCTTTCTCACTTGGAATTTTCTGGGAAAAGTTCCATTGATTTATAGAACAATAATTTTCATAGTGTCCCATCTCCATACAGCCGAAACACTACACATTTCTCGATTCTTTCTTCCCTTGAAATCATATCCCTGGTGTCTATTTTCTTCACAATTGTAGATTACTCTCATTCTTAATAGGCACGTTCTGGGTTTTTTCTTTCCAAATTTATAACAAGTTAAAAATTCCACCCTTCCCATCTTCCCCTTTCCCTTATCTCTTTTTTATGAGTACTTTCAAGTCCTCATCTTAACTTTATTCCATTAAAATCCATAAGAATTATAGAATTATTTCTCTATCTTGATAGAACATAATATTATATCCTCATATGATGATAATGTTTAGGAGACTAATGCATTTAAAATAATTGGATTAATCCCATAAAAAAATTGTCAATATTTCTCATTGGATTGCAAATATAGCCCATGACATGCCTTCATAACCGTAAAAAGCCGGATTCATACTTAGAAGCATTATCATCCTCATTTTTTTACCAAGATCAAGAATTTAATTTCCATATCTTCTCGTTGTTTGTGAGGAAAATATTTTTCCAAAAAAAATTCATTAAAATACTTCTATTCCATGTTTTTATTTCATTCTCCTCTTTCGTGATTTGAATCAATGACCACCATTTATCTGCATCTCTTGAGAGTTGATTAATTTCTATGACAACCTTCTCCCTTTAATTAATTCCCAATGTGAGAAATATATTCTCTATGTAATGTATCTATTTTTTAGTAAGAAATAGATTAGTATTCTTATTGAATGATGGAGGTTACTGACACATTAAGTAGTTTAACATTATTACACTATATTTTGGACCAGGAGGATGCTCCATATAGATAAGGTTATTACACATAACCCAATTCAATTGTACCAATATAGTTATAAGTTATTGAACTCCAGATACAAAATAATTATCTTTCCTAGGAGGTAAATCCCTACATGAATTACAGGCATTGGTATGGTTTTCATTATATCCACTAGGTTCCACTTCTAAATAATGGAATACACTATTTTATATATTGAATCATAATGTATAATTCCAAAACTAGTGAAAAAATTAACATAAATTGAAAATTTATTTATTAATAATCTCAAAATCATATGCTTGGTTTCTTTAGGAATATTCCTAAAGTCCATTTTAGTGTTACATTTCCCTAATCTATATTGTCCTAAATCTAGTTCTTATAGTTTATACTAAACCTCATTTGATACTAACTATAAAGATCCTAAAACCAATAGCCTAGAGTCAATGGTTAATTTGAATTAGATATAAATAATGAAATCCTAAAGGACAGAATATTTTAGAATTCTTGGAATTCTAGATACAAACTTGAATCTTACATTAATGTTTAAAAAATAAAATATAAAATAGTAATTCATTTAAGAAAATCCTTATTATCTAATATTATCCATGTATATAAATCATAATATAATTCTTGGAATCCTAGTAAAAAATAAGCATAATAAAAATGGTGACCTTAGATTCTCAGTAAGGGTATGTGTACAACATAAACTAAATAAGTCTTAAATAATATAGTATTAAATAAATGGAAATCTAATAATGCCATATAAATAATCACATGAGCTAAAAACTATCATTGGATATAATAAATAATAAAATGATCACATGGAAATAAATAAATAGTCCCATAATTAGAGAAATGAATAATGTTGGACATCATAAACTTACCGTCAAGGCCTTGTGACAAGATATCTAATGTAATTGAATATAGACTCAACCAATACCCAAGCTAGTTTTTCTGATGGGACCTACCAATGTATTAAGGGGATATAACAGGCCCCTCACATCACTTAGTAAGTCTAATACATTACTCATATGAATGGGGAAAATCATAATCAACATAAATATCCATATTGAAACTAACATACGAAATGTTAATAATTACCACCAATCAATAAACATTATCATAACCCATCCAATGTAATATAGAGAATGGTATTAAAATAACATATCTCTAATAAAAATAATCATAAACCATCCATTAAAATATAGTATATGATACCATAATAGAATAAACTCATAAATCATTTAAATTTAACAAATTATGTTGACATAGATTAAAATTCATTAAACTTTTCATTGGAATACTATTGATGAAAATTCACTTTTCACATTAAAATTCTTTATTTTTTTTAAAAATGAACACATAAAAAAATTTCTCTGAATAGAACCCTATAATATTTTAAATTAAAATTAAACTAAAATATTTTTCATGACTATTTAAAAATATATTCACGCCGTATAAGTTAAAAGCATTCCTTTTATATTTTTTCACAAAAGTTGTAAACTACCTCATTCTAAAAACGATAAGAAGTTTCTTTTCAAATCATTTTTGTCAAAATTAAAACATAAGTAAATATAAATTTAAATAATCATTGGATAATAGTAAAAAAATTTATTATTTTTTTAGAAAACAAAGAAATGGACGATAAATATTCCATAGTGTAGACTTAAACATAATCAATCTTGAATAATGACGAGATTGTGATATAAACCCTTACCTCAGGTTCAAATTCTTTCATATGTGTTAAAAAATCCCGTATAATAATTAATTAAATAAATTTATTATAAATTTATTCCAAAAATATAATTTTATATATCATATTATTTATGAAATACTTATATTCTTTTATCATTCACCTATTAATAATTCTTTGTAAAAAACACAGTTTTGGGTAATAATTGCTTCATTTTTTATGTATGTCTTGGTTTGGTAGTTTCAGTATTTATAATTTGATAAAAAAAATAAATCATATGAAAAATGTTAATAATGATATAAATTTCATATATAAAAATTAAAACTACTATAATTTTCTTCCATAAAATATTTCAATGTAAAATGAATTGTAACACCATGTGGAAACGGTAAGCCATACAAATACACGAGTGATACTTTGACTTATCATTTGATGGGAAAGAAGGTGGGTAATAGTGTAGTCAAAGTTATAATAAAAATTTCAATATATTTATGATATTGAAGTTATTATTTTATGATAACTTCCAAAGATTCATAAGAGGTAGATGAAGGAATAAATTGAATGAGGTAAGGTAAGACAATTACCTCTTCTTCGGGAGACCTTCTTTAGATCTATTATTAAGGTATTTAATATTGGTATTTTAGGGATAAAATAACCCTTATAAGACGTATAAGGATGGTAATATGATAAATTGGAAGATATCATTTGATATATATGGATCAATGTGGTGTGAAGAAGTGTGAAGTAGGTTCCATTTTATAATTGATGCGAGGGGAACTTTTGGAATTTCTCAAAAGGTTAAATTATAATAAATTAATTATCATGAAATTTGAATATAAATTTAAATTTATTAAAAGATAGGGTAGGATAGAGGTTTAATCCCATCATCCAATATAATTTAGACATTTTTTGGTGTCATTTTAAACCATATCATTTTGATTAACCCCTACTTAATTATTTTTGACCAGAATAATGGAAACCACAGTTTTAATCATAAAGGGACAATACCATTATTATAAATGGGAAAATGAATAAAAAATGGGCTATTTATCATGTTTTAATCTATATTTCATTCACATATATGCAGATAATGTTTTTAATAATTTTATTAATATATTGTTTTTGATAAATTATCATTAATGTCAATTTTGACTTTGTTCATTTAATTTTACTTCAAATACATCAAAAAAATTAGAAACTAATGCATTTAAACCTCTATAATATGTCATATAGATCTATAAAAATCATTGGAAAATTTAATTTTTCCAAATTATATCAAAATTAATATTTAAAAAATCATTTATTTTATTTGTTTTGAAATTAAATAAATATCATATTAGCACTCTAGAAGCATTTAATGTAATCATGTAATTTATAAAAACTAAAAATATATTTATATAATTCAAATAATTTCATTAATATAAAAATATACATTTAAATTTGTATATATATTTATTTTTTCCCTATATAGACACATATAATATATTAAAAACAAAGAGAGTGACATTTTGTAACTATCTTTGATTTAAATAATATATAAGTGATTTTCATGGACAAGTGTACATTAAACAACTCAAAGTAAAGCCTAAGGTTATTAGGTTATAATAATATTCTTCTAATAATAATTAGGATGAATAATTATGACTTTATAAATTAATTTTTACCTAAGTAAACTAAATTTACCCTTCACCGAGGTGATAAATTTTACTATGGTTACTATTCATTTTGATAAAAAACAAAAGTTTCCCAATTACAAAATTTCAAAATATTGATTAAATATATGCAATTAATTTTATAAAATTCAATAATTATAAGTGGAGTGCATTAATTTTAGAATGTGTGAAAAAATGCATCAAAAACTGTTTTTTAGAATATACAGTTTTTAAGAATAAAACTGGATTTATTCCTAGACCATACATAATAAGAATATTATATGAAATTTAAAATTTTCTATTGAATATAAAAAATTTCATTAAAATAATTCAACAATATTTACTAATTAAATTTATTATTATATAAATATATTTCATTCATACAAATAGTATTTCATAAAAACACTTCTTTTAATTATGTCTTTTAATTTTTTCATTTAAAATCAATTGATAACGAAATAATTTATTCTATAAATGTATAAAAAATAATTTTTTTAAAATATATTTAGATCCATTTATACCCTTAAATTTAACAGATAGGTTATAACGATCTCCTAATAATAGTCTGCGGTTTATTCAATCTTTGTATTATCTTCTACATAAGCTATTAAAGAGATTAATTTTTTAAAAAGTGAAATACCATAAAATCTTACGGTGCTACAGAAAACAAAAAAACTATTAATAATCTTAATAGAAATTTTAATAAATAAACACTAAGTAAACAAAAAAATATGATATATTTCCTACATAATTCCATATTATGTTTACTTGATATAAACCATAAAATTTTATACTCAACTCCCGAACATTCAACCATTACATTATAGGCTCTTCTTGCATTATCTATATCATAACCCACATGAGGTATAGTCACCGAAAACCACCTTCAACTCTATAATATAAATTTTAAAAACAATGCATAATAGTATGCTCTGTATAAAAATTCATATAGTAAGTCCCTCCATCGAACCCTCCTATGTCATTTGAATAGGAAAAATATTTCCTCTATAAATGATATACATATATATCATTATTTTATACATAGAAAATAAAATCAAGGAGAAATTTTTAAATCAATACACCCAAATACCACATATCATTCACTATCACCATTATCCATGTCCATATCATCTACTTCACATCATCAATATCTCATCTTTTATATCTCTCAAGATGGAGTGGATGCGACTATAAAAATATCCGTTCCTAAAAATATAACAAAAAAACCATATATAAGAACAATAAAAATATAACCACACAAATTTTACAAAAACACAGTTATAACAACATTAACTATACCTATGTTCTCACCCATTCCACCACTACTAGGTCATCAATAAAAATCAAAAAATAAAATATCACATTATCATAAAGAAGACATCAATAAAACTTAACTTAATTACATTTATCAAATAAAATTATCAATTAAATAATTATACAATAATTCATATAATAATCATTAACTAGAAATAAATATTTGAGGTCAACCATATTTTTAATAAAAAACAACCGATAATAATTTTGAATATCATCATCTTATTGCTTTTCATTTATTAACATCTAAATATCCTTGGGAAACCAATATTGATGAATCATAAAGATAATCATATTTTACTATAAAATTTTATAACAACAATATATAAAGTTTAACCAATTCATATAATTCATAAAATCATTAACAAACAAATTAACTTCCTTAAACTTTTTAGGTACAACCAAACATCGTCCAACTTCCTGAAAGTCACAGAAAAGATGAAAATAGATAAAGGAAGTTCATGGAAACTTATTGAGTATGTATGTGTGTACTAAGTTAATGATATCTAGGGATTCATGCTATAAAAATGAGATCACCACATGATAACCTACCTAATCTATAGAATGATAGTGATTTAACATGTTGAGTGCTCACCTCCTATGTCGTATGATTTTATTCATATTGTATAGGTGGGAATATCTTTAGATTCCATCAAACCATGTGAGAAATATTTCTTATGATACATTATTACATTTCATGTCGATGACTTTAGATGCCTATAAAATATAATTTATAAGTACAATCTAAATGAAACTGAAAACATGGATCAAAAATATAAAATATTACTGAAATGTAAAAAAAAATCACCAATATAACAAATAAAAATTAATTTACATGACAGAAACATTATTAATTAAAAACATAACATTACTTCAAAATATTTATGCATATAAAATATAGTATAAAGAAAATAGAACTGAAATTTAAAACATTGGTTATAAAAATAAAAATTAAATGAAAAAGGAAATGATAAAAAATAATTAAAATATAAAAATTTACACAAAAATGTTTGTTACAAGAACAACTGTTATATTTTGAAACAAAAATATTATGTGGGATTGAAATTATTTTTAATAAATTATTATTTTTTCAATTATTTTTTATATGTTTATTGAATGTTTCAAATTTCATTTAGATTGTATTTATACATTATAATTTATATGCTTTAAAGGTCACCTACTTGAATAATTATTAATTTTCAAGTAGGTGACTTCAGGTCCCTATAAAATATAAACTA
This sequence comes from Viscum album, assembly GCA_963277665.1. Classification (NCBI taxonomy): domain Eukaryota; kingdom Viridiplantae; phylum Streptophyta; class Magnoliopsida; order Santalales; family Viscaceae; genus Viscum; species Viscum album. The sequence goes on from OY728128.1 coordinate 843,718,193, forward strand.
TAAGTAAAATCCAAATTAAACCTAAGACATTGATTAAAAATATAAAAAATAACTAAAATGTAAAATAATTTCATTAATATAAAAAATAAAAATTAATTTATATGTCATCAACTTTATTGATTAAAAACAAGACAATTATAGTTTAAACAATTTATAGGTATAATTATTTTCAAGAATTACTTTATAAATTATATTATTATCAATTATTGTTAATTATTTTATTCTTATTAAATATTTTCAATTAAATTATTTAATAATATTAATTATATTATTAAATATTTTGAATAATTACAAAAATAATTATGAATAATGATATAATTAATATAATTATTAATGTAACTAATAAACTTGTTAATAATATAATTTTAAATAAATACTAATTAAATTATAAGAAAAGAAAATATAATTATTAACAGTAATTTTTTTATTAAAAATTTATTATACAATTAATAATCATTTATAATAATAAAAATATTAATATAATTAATATGTTATTAATAAAGTAATAAAGAATTATGACAAAAGATAGAGAGATTATCTCTCATCAATAGAAGGGTTCTCTCTCTTAAATGTGTTGATTGCTTAGGTAATTAGGTGTTTCCAAGAACAATTATTGAATATTAAATTGTTGGGAATTTTGAGATATTTTCATCATGCGGTGGTGCTTGCATTGAGTATGACAATGATCTTTGATCTTTGTAAATAGATTTGAACTCAGAGGGAAAATCATGGATGTTATTGATTACTAAGGGAAAAAAATGATTCTCTTTTTCTTTTCTGAGGGCTTTGGAAATTTCTTGTGGCATTCCAATTATTCAGAATCAATAATATCTTATATGAGCATAGAACTGTTCAGATGATATCTATAGAGGTGGGGGTGTTGGATTATAACAAAGAATTCATTAAGGGGAGAGATATGCAATCATTTCGTTCCAGCTTGGAGACTTTCATGGATGAGCTTTTCCCAATTGGGATTTTCCTAGTTGGGCTTAGGGCTTAATTTGTAATCATTTGAACATACACTTATGGGGTCCTCTGATCTCATTTTTTTGGTGATGGTGTTGTGCTTCCTGCTGTGGGATGACCTGCGGTGGCATGGGACACTGATGGGGGTTATGATCTTAGGTACCACGAGCTGTCAATTTTATGGGCCACTGACGGTGATCATATCCCACTGATGACTTGCACACCGACACCTCTGAAGAGGGGAATTGGGGACATATTGATCACATGAGTAATGAAATTGAAGGCAACGACATCGTCCTATGGAAAATTAGCATCCATGATGATGACCTCAGATGGAGTGTTTTTGGTCAACCTCATCGATATAGTCTGGTATGCGAGGTCTTCGGGGTTGACAATTGTCGGTCGACATGGCTACTTCAGTTTGTGTGGTGTTTCTAGGCCCTTTGGTCTTTTATTGTGGGTATTTGGGTCTTTTATTTGGATCTTTGGATTTTACATTTTTTTTCATGGGTGGTGTGTTAACTACTTTTATGTTTTGGGGGTCTTTTGTGCACCACATGATTTGGTTTTTCTGTACTTTTATTTTATTTAATAAATTTTTAGGGCTGATCATGCTCGGTAATTGAACATTATTTATAATAGAGAATTATTATAAATGTTATATATATTATATTATTTACTTATTTAATAATAGTTAATGATAATATAATTTATAATGTAATTAATTATAAATAATCAAGAAGTCAAAATAAATTTATACACCTAATTTTTATTTAATAATAATATTTAATAATAAATTTTTTTAATTAACTTTCCAATAGAAATAAAATATTTATTATTTTATTAAATAAACAAAAAAATTTAACTATTTAATAATATTAATATTATTTTAATTTTTATATTAAGATTATTTTATTTAATGAGAAAAATATTTACTACTATTATATTCATCATTATTATTATCATTATTAATATTCGTAAATAATAATATAAATGAAATTAATCATTTATTAATAATAATTTAAGAGAATTAGAGTAATAATTATTAATAATTATTTTTAAATATCAAAATTAATATGTTATTAATCAGACACACACACATAAAAAACAAACCATAACAAAAAATCAAAAAATAATTTTAAAAAAATATAAGGGAAGGATCTCTCTGTTCCAGTGCCTTCTAAAAATATTATATGAAGATGGAGCTTATTGGAAAATCACCTTCTCTATAAATATTTTTTATATAGTGTTTAATATTAAAGATACTTCTTGAAGCATGCTATGAGGTGGGTGCTTTATCACAAAGCACTCACCTGTGGCAGAAAATCCCCCCTGGTAGCCTCAGTCTTGGAATTTGTTTCCCCAATTATCCATATCAGGAATTTCTTTTTTTCAAGAATATTAGAAAATTGGGCTGAACTGTACCTGCGCACACAACTACTGTGTGGATAATCCTCCTTCGTAATCCACCCTCATACATACCAACTTTATGCATCTCCCATGTTGGTTTTCTCTCTTCACAAGTTGACCATGAAGACCAAAACCCTTCAAGATCTGACCATTTGGACTAGCTTCCTTCCTAATCCTACCATGAGGGTTTATCCCCCACGTGAGCTTATAGTTTAGACCTAGCTCTCAGGGGGTATCCTATCACCTCCTCCTACCAATATCTTTGTGTGGAATTTTTGGTCAGCCTATGGTATCTCTATAGAGAATACCAAACATGAGTGAGGGACACACCTTTATCATTCTATACCAACCATCATAATTGTATCCCCAAGGAAAAAATTTTCAAATTACCTTTATGGAATCCTTTTACTATGGTTAAAACCCCAAAATGAAAAAAATCAATCTCTCCTATGAGACCACTAGATTCACTACATTAACGATTTCACACCAGCATGCACTCCCTCGATCATGTATTCCCTTGATAGAAGGAGGATTAATAATTTTCATACCATATAAGTCGAACACTTAGAGTAATCAGGATTGTGTATTCCCTTGATAATGTGGGAAACTATCAAGAAGACACTAGAGTGGTCTCTCCGGGATCAATTTGCTCATTCCGGCTCTCGATTATAATAAATAACCCATGTGAACATGGGATTTCATAATTGGTGTAAGTCTTGACCATGTTCCCATTGATAATTTAAATATGAATTAAATTCAATGATCCCATAAAATCTATAATAGGAATCACAAACTCATTTATAATCCCCATTTATGCTCTTATAGATCTTGAAAAACATTTTGGGCCTCATTTTAGGTGTAACCCCAAATCTTGACCTCATCAAGGGAGACTGCCTTCATCCCCTCAATGAGGCATGCCCCTATATAGGTAGTCCATGTGTAAGTCTCATTCAATACTCTAGTGTTACCCACTTCATGAAAAATATTTCCTTACCACACTATGTTAAACTACATATTATGTTCTTGTCATATGACCTTAAAATGTACCTGAAAAATTATGTGGGCATTGATTTATGTTAGAAAGGATACATTGGAAACCTATTTGAGGTTCAAACCCCTTAGAATAACTATCTATATACTTCCTCACAAGTCTATATTCTTCATGATCATGGATGTATCTCTCCACTTGGAACATAGCCCCCCCCCCATTTCTATCTTCACTAGGGCTATATCCCCCCAAACCCTCCTCATCAATACATATTTCCGATGAGACCATAGCTTGCCCAGTGGCCTATATCCCCACCAGAAAAACTAATGAAATTTCTTATGGTGTAATATTACCTATGAAATACCCCATCCCTAAAGGGATACATTCCCTATGAGTCAAAAAAAGGGAAACTTAAGAATAAGTCCCATACCAACCATTGATAGGAACCTTTTACCTAAAATACATTAGACTATTGTTACACAATATTAAAAGGTATTAAATGTCTTATTAGGAGTACCAAAATATATAGGTTTTGATTCATTTTACAAGGATACATAAGAAACCCTTTCTTGGTGTTCGATCTCAACACCATCAATACCTACCACCTTCTTAGATGGTGATTAATTCCATAGTTCAAAGATTTGTTGATCCAAATAAAATAATCACTAATTAATAGAATATTAATGATGATACTATGGCACAAACAGTTGTTTACATCAATTCATGTCAATGACCATTCATTAAAACAGGGGTAGCAAGTCCCAATCTCAGATTTGGGATGGATTAAAAAAATATCTTAAATATACAGGAGAGTCCCATAGTAGGTAATTATTTCCCATAAAAATGTGTGTATGAACCCTACTTACCATCCTATTAACCAATATGCATCAAAAAGTTTCATTGGTAAAGTCCCCCTGAATGCCTGCCTTTGGAAATTAGGTCCAAAATAATTCAAAATGTTGTAGCAGTGTCATGATAGAAATAAAAAAGGTGAAGCTAATGAAACTCTATTAAATATTGAAATTATTAGTCAAACATATGCATATTTGTGATAACAAACTGATGGGTTTATTTTTTGTGTTTATTTATTCACATAATAATTGATATAAAAGATCCTTTTTTGATTCATAGTGATGCCATATTCTTCAATAAAATGTTCTTATGCTTCGACAACCATAAAGTCTATTATCCTAGTAATAAAATAGATGAAATCACCAATGAAACACATTCACTAATAAGTAGAAAATGAAGTGATGATGTATTACCACTAAAAAGGTACAATTACCACTCTAGAGGTAGCTATAGAGAGCCTCCAGTCACTGAATCCATGTAATCCATCCAATTAGAGGAAAACTACGATAAATCCAATGGAACATATTTCCACCTCTAACCACTTCAGGCGCCTCTCCCTAAAGAAAAACAATGTTCAATTACCTTATCCTAGAGAGATAAATCAAGAGGTCAATTACAACCTCACTACTATATAGGTTTTTCTTAGGAGGGATATATCCACCAACCATCACCATCAAAAAATGACATATGATATCATATATTTAGGGCTCTACTAAGGAAACCTCCCTAAATATCCCATTCCCATCCATTTAGGCCTTGACACCCAGAAATAGATATCATTGAGGAAAATAGACTGAACAACACCAGGAATGTGCTCATATTACTATTCCTCATAATGAATCCCTCTAGAACATCATTTCTGAATAACGAGCCTATATTCCTGCACACATTGGGCAAGCCTACAAGTGTGTTTTTGTAGCATCCATATGAGCACACTAGATTATTACACCATCTACAAGGGGGTGGCCCATTTCCTACCCCTATGTGTAAATAACATCAATATACACTAATGATAAGAAAATAAATTAAATGGGAATATATCTCCATTCTGATTGAAAAATGGGTATAAATCCCTATTACTATTATGGAATCCAACTAAAACACCTTAGTAGCAATGGATGTGAATGATTATATCCCTAGACACGTCTTACAAATAAATTAACATATCTTGAGAGGAATAAAAACATAATAAAATTATTCACATATCCTGGTAGTCGGCAAGTGGTAAGTCCATATTCCTATTCCCCAATGTTGAGGATGTTTTTTGGTACATTGAGATTAAAACAAATTCCTTCTCCCTTTCATTCCAAGGAATATCGATGACATATCTCACTAGCTATAAAAAGTTGGAAAAATATTCCCACCCAATTTGAAGGTTCCAATTGACATATTTTGGTGGAAAAAAAGGACATGCCAATATTACTACTTGACCCAAGATACTTGTCGGTCATCTTTAGCGATGACACGTTAGATTCAAAAAAAAAAGGCTCCAACCCAATACGGTCATTATCCTATGACATTGGAAGTATCCACAAGGAGATCTAGAAAAAGGAATATAATAACCAATGAATAGGAACATATAAATTTATTGATCAGTGCTGATATTTATGAGTCCCTATAGCACATATCCACGGTAGATCAAGTGTTTTCTTACTCATAATTAGAATGTGGGAGTAGATTCATCCACTGACATCCATCTTGTGATATTCTAGATATTATCTCAAGAGGTCCTCCTTAAAACCCATGATATTAAGGCCCTCTCCATACTAGGATGAAGATTAATGGTGTGAACTTTTAGCATTATTCCTTCAATGATTTTTCTCCTCACAATTGTAAGATCAACATATAAGAAGGTCCTATGCTTACCATCCCATTAACTGGAAATTGATAACGTACTACCCACAATTATAGTTCATTATTTCACGATTGTCCTACCATTATATCAAATATACTTTGATAACTCCCTCATACTAATAGGTACTCGAAGTACTGAGTCCAGTTACACCCACAAAATAAAATACCACATTGATATTTCATATTTATTAAAAGATGGTCTAGGGAAATTGTTATTGTCGAAAAATCCCAGACCAAACATATATTATATCACAATCAATGGGGATTTAGGATGCCCTATAATTTATAATAAAGCGTAAAGAAAATAACCACAATTTCTAGGTTAGGTGTAAGAGGGTCCTCCTAGGGATGATGAAGATGGTATAGATATGTGGGAAGAATTATACAAGGGTTCCCTCACAATCATGTTTTTTCCATTTCATCTCCCAATATAACATCCTAGAGGTGTTCAAAGAGGAGTGCATACCTTTATTATACCATAATTTATTGGAAAATATATAAAATTTGAAATCCAAGCATCTACTCTATAGAGAGTACTTCAATATTCTCAAGTAATTAAACAGTATCTATCACCAGATTTAATTTTCTACTTTCTTAGTAGATTTGTAACTCGAGATCAAAGGATCACTACAAGAACCCATGGAATTATTGTCTCTATAGTCCAATGGTACTTCAAAAAATAATTTTCAATTCCCCATATGATGTGCATATTTATTAATGGGATTAGTATGAAGAATTAAATTTTAATATTTTCTTATGTTAGTGGAGTTCCCCAAATAATTCATCTTCTAATTTCATTACTACATGTGAGGTCTCAGTCATAGATTCTACACATTCCAGTTGTTTTATCTGATAAATTTATTCTATCTATAAATCATAAATATTATGTGACCAAATATAATAGTCCATTGATAAAATTCTGAATTAAGATTCTAATATGGTCACATGAGTATATCAATAGAGAAATTTTAATTCCTCAACCAGAATACAACCTTGAGTTGTTAGAATCATAAATTTTTAACAAGAACTACACCCAACATTCACCCAAGTGAAGGCATTCCAAATCATAAAATATATACTAGAATATTCTATAGAAACCATCCAAGAATAGCCCCAGTCCTTAGGGATGGGGGTTTTTATACCACCACCACTAGCCTAGGGTCATCGAATTCTTATAAAAAACATTTTGGTGCTGGAAGAATAAATAAAACCCTATATCTTAGGGTTAGTGGAACTTTTACCACCTCCTCCACATTTTACATGTATGTTGGTATTTTCTAGACTAGGTGGTGAGATTTGAAAACCATTACCCCCATTATTCCTACTATTATGTGGCACACCCCTATTATTTAGGGAACACTCAATAGGGATGGTTTGGGATTCCCATAGGATTACCATCCATAGGTCACTCCCAGGGGATTGCCAATGTAAAAGGACTAAACCCCATAGTGGACACAAGCTGATGTATTTCTCTAAGATAGGGAACATGGAGGTGGATCCAAATTTTCCTCTTGGTGATGGAATAAGGGATGAAATCCAACCTTATTATTCCAAGGGTGATGAATATTTAATCCCCTCTCTTTGATAGGCATTATTGAGTACCATCAGTGCTAATCTCATAGAGGATACATGATTAGATATAGGTGTGGAGGGACATAATGAAGAATCATTTTCCCAAGACTCAATCCACATTGAAACATGCGAGGAAAGTGTGTGAACCCAACATCAGAGGAAAAATTAGAACATATAATCTTTGAACATGTAGTCATTATAAAATTACACTTCAAATAAAGATAAAGGAAAATATATGGATATATCACACTCACAAACTCAAGAAGATAATTTTATCTTCATTGAAGAGAATATGAAATAGTAGTGAAGATGAGATATAGTATCTGAAATGGTTCAATATAACATTACATAGGGGAAATATTCCCACTGAGTACACATTTCTAGTAGAGGAGAATGATTCTCCACCTATAGACCCCCTCCAATAAGAGGATGTCACCCAACCCACAAGATAAAAGTCAAATAATGTTATCCATACTAGGTTAAATAACCTATGGGTGAATCATGGTATGATAGTTTAAAACAATTGTCTCTTTGGATATTAATTTTTCATTAGACAAAACTTCTTTCTCTCTACTTCTTGTTGCATAGTACAAATGGAAATTAAAACATGCACATGTTATTTTTTTACTTGGTTCACAATCACTATGTTATGTCCAAGTAGCATAATAATTCAATGTTCTGATGTACCGAATCCACTAAATCTAATTGATATTATAATATCCAAATCATACTCACCATCCACCATAGTTTAAAACCATTTACAATTTTAAATCTCACTTCTCTCTCTGAAGTGAATTCACTACTCTTCCAGTAGACTCTTGTGAAAATCTATTCTAAGTTGATTCACACTATTGTGTAAATTTATGATCTGGTTTCATCAATAAGATGTAAACCACATTTGTGTACTACTCCATTGAAAGACCCCTCAGTAAGAACCCTTCACAAGACCCTTTCTCAAGTCACCCTTCATATCACATAGATTACGAGATTTTCAGATCACATGGATCAGAAGACCTTCAGATCACGTAGATCAAGAGACCTTTTAAAGATTAAGAATATTTCAAGACCTTTTTAAAATCATGAAGATCGTGAGATATTAACAGGTCCTCCTATGCGTGCAAACACCTAGTGTATACTTCACTTCCTGAGACTTTTTCGTGAGATCATTTTGTTATAACTTCTACTGATTACATGGATCAGAAGACTCCATTGAATGGATTTTTTAGGTCATGAAAAATATTTTTTCTTCAGATAAAACCATGTAATAAAACTTTTTAACTTCTAAAGGATGGGTTATGGGGTATTGGTAGGTATAAATCCACTGATTTAACTTCACAAATCATGGTTATCCATATGTTCCACCACCTTAGCAATCAAAACCATTCATTTTGTGTGATCACTTCGCATGAAAATATAATGAATATTGAAAGTTCATCACATGATCATATTCATTGTATTTGAGTTCATTTTATGATACCATCATGAGATCTAGTGATAATCAAGTAGTTAATGACATTGTCTTCTAGTGCTTCATAAGATCCCATCGCGAGGTCCACTGAAAATCATGTGGTCACGTGATTTCGAACAACTTCTAGATAACTCCTTCATTTACCATTTTTCTTTTCAATGAACTTCATTTAATCTCTTCATTAGATCAACTAAAAATCATGCATGCTTCACGTAATCTCACCACGAGATCTTCTAATAATCATGCGATGTCTTCATGTGCTTCACATGATCTCTCTCTGAGATCCTTTAAAAATCACGTGGTTTCTTCAAGTGATTCATATGATCTCAGTGTGATATATTTTGAAAATAATGCGGTGCTTCATGTGACCACTTCATGAGTTTAGTTATGACATTCTCACTTCATGATATTAGACATTAACACTCCATGAGATCATACATTTCACACTCTACATGATCAGATATTTCACGCTCCACGAGATCAGACATTCACGCTCCATGAGATCATATATTCATGCTCCACAAGATATGATCATAATGGGGTGATCTATGAGATTAGTTAATAAATTCACACTCTTTAATATAAGACATTTATTTCTCTATAAGATCAATCATTCATGCTCCATGATAACATACATTCTCACCCACTCTTCATGCCTTCTTTGAAAACCAACCTTTTTTTCAGAAACTCAAACATTTTCAACAAATAAAATCTAACCAAAATCACCACCATTAGGTATTTGTTCCAATAATATTCCCCTTTTGGTTTTTTACAACACTTATATTCTTCAATAACCAAAATTTTGACTAGTCATGAATTTTTTAAACTGTTTTCCTTATTCAACCCTAGATATTGATTGAGGAATTTCTTAACATACAATCTAAGACCACATGAGTCAAGATCAACATGATAAACCAAAGTATCATGAAAATATCATCAATGAATCACTTCATTATAAAACCTTCTATTGGAAAACTTCATGAAACCAAAAGATATAACAAGATCAACCTTTGATATCACTTGTTAAGCCACACATGTATACTTCCTGCATCATGAATCTAAAGGAAATTCATTTGAATTATTATTCTTCATTGATATAATCATCAAATTTAAAACTCCCCCTTTTTCACTACTCCCACTATCATATTCTACCCATGTCATTATTAATACATTTTCTCCCCCTTTGTCAATGAAACCAAATGTCACTATTTTGTGGGTTGAAACAATGTAAATAAAACATATTTGTACATAGGGTAAAGAAACTATACCTAATGGAGAGGGGATCCACATACACACTATTAAAGTGTGTGGATTATACTAAACTCTAAGAGCTATTAGATTCCATTCAAACAATTCTTTGGGTAAATCCACTATTAGGATGTCTACAACTTGTAGTTCAGTAGGTACATTCTATAACTTCATAAGTCCATGTTCCACTTTATTCTCAATAAAGTGACATTTTATTTCAAGGTTATTTGTACTTGAGTGATAAACTATATTTTTTATGAGATTTATAACGCTTGAATTATCACAATGAATTCTGATTGGAAACTTCACTTTAACTCCCATATCTTTAAGATACTGCTTCATCTAGAGTAACTATGTGTAATATTGAGTAGTCACAATGTACTTAGATTCTACGGTGGTCAGTGAAATGAAATATTGTTTCTTTATTAACCAATAAATATATAGTCTTCCAAGATAGAATATACCACCTGATGCTGATTTTTGATAATCTACTAAACTGGACCAATCTGTATCTGTAAACCCTAATTAATTTTGATAATATTTTTCATTGTATAGTAAACCAAAATCCAATATACCTTTTATGTACTAGAGTATTATTTTCATCACACGTATATGGAATTTTTTGGATTACATTGAAACCGTGCTACCTGGAATGTGGTAAAAACAATATTAGGTCGAGTCTCTGTTAAGTACAATGGACTTCCAATTATCTATATGTACTCAATGATATTGAATGATTTTTATTCATCATCACTTGAAAGTTTCATTCATGCAGAAATTAGACTTTCTATTTATTTGTAATTTTCCAACCCAAATTTTCCTAGGACCTCCATGGAATATTTTTATTGAGAAATAAATGTTCTATATCTTCCTTGTATTACTTGTAAATCGAATAAAAATGTTATCTCACCAATCACTGACATTTTAAACTCTCATTTCAAAAATTATCAAAATGTTTTGAAATTTGGTTCATTTGATATACCTAATATTATGTCCTTGAAATATACCAGCACCATCATCCTTTGATTACTCTTATAATTGACATAGATATTATAATCAACTCCACCATGATATAAACCAATATTCTTCAAATAATAGTCATGTCATGAATACCATGTTCTTGGGGCCTACTATAACCCTATATAGACCCTTCTTTAACTGGAAAACTTTGTTCTCATATTGATGAATGAGAGAAACATCTAAATGTTCAATATAAAATTATTCTTCTAGAATCCCATTCAGAAATACTAAACTGACATCTATCAAGGAGAAATTGAATTTACTTTGCACTACTAAGGACAAGAATAATTGAATTGTCTCTAGTCTTGGAAAAGGTGAACATGTTTCATCAACATCAATACCCTATATTTGGAAGTATCATTTTCAAAACTATAATGATTTGTTTCTAATTATTGTTATATCTTTATTCAGCTTGTTATGGAAAATCCATTTGTTCATGATAACATTATTATCTATTATCCTTGAAAAAATATATCATGTCTAAATATTTTCAATTTGGTGAAGTTATTCATTCATTTCTTAAACCCAAATCTTATCTATTAATGTGTCTAAAATAATTTGGCTCTACATATGATAAGAATGATTTTTTCTATTGAGTCTTCATCCTCTTCATCTACATTGGAGCTATCTAATATCTGATGATATTCTGCCTATTAATTTTAGATTGGATCTTTAGTTTCTTTATATGTTTATTCTTCTCATCATACAAATCTCATTCAAAATCTACCTTAGGTTCTTGAACTACCCTTTAGATTCTCACCTCTTTATTACTATCCTCCGGATGGTGTTCATAGATTTATTAAATATTCTTCTAATTTTCCACCCAAAAAACATCATTACTCTCTATAACTTTTCCCTATCACTTATTGAATATTTATATGATTTTGTTTTGCTTGAGAAACATAGAAATATATATTCATCTCTACTATATTCAAACATCTTGTATTTCTCATTATTGAGAGTAAAATAAAATACTTCCAAATATTGAAAAGTATTTCAATGTTGGTCTCTATCCATACCATATATCGTATGGGGTTTTTATTCCTTTGGAAAGAATAAGTATCTGTTTGAAATTTAGACTAATATCAACACTTATTATTTTCAAAACTTCTCTGGAATTTCATTCTAGATCAGCATTGTTCTATCCATGTTGTTGTTAATCTTATTTCTTCTCTAAACCACTACATTCAGCTGTGGAGTTATTACTACTGAAACATGGTGTCTTATCCCATGTTTCTAAAGATAGTCATCAACTTGGAAATTTGTGAATTCGTTCATATTATAATTTCATAATTCAATTATTTTTTGATCTTGTAAATTTTCATCCTCCCTTCGATAATGTGTTATGGAAATATACAACTAAAACTTATGGTTGATAATTGAAACCCATGTCATTATACTAAAATAATCATTGAAAAGAACACACTATCTCTTCCAATTAATAGATCTTGGTCAAATAGGTCCAAATACATCAATATATATTAGTTCAAGGATTCTTATAGACCTTTGATGTTTTTCATTATATGTATTTTGATTAATCATCCCTTGTTGAAAATAATAAAACATATGAGTATGATATTGTGATAACTTATGTAGATCTTGATGAAAATCACATTTCAAAAATTATTACAAGGATTTTTGGTTTAGATGACCATCATGTTTGTACCACACCATTTTCTTTTCTTCTATGGATATAAAGCACATGTATTATCCTCCACTAACAAGGTAGAGATTCCACTTTGTGTGATTTCTTGAAAAATAACTACACTATCTTTTCCATTGATGAGTAATAAATTCTTGTTAAATATTGTAGAATATCCAAAGTCATAAAATTGACTAAAACATAGAAATTTTTGACTAAGACCATCAAAAATCAAGAAATCTATGTGTCTCATTCATTTACCCCAAAAATTGTCCTTTCTTATCCAATAATATTTAGGCCTTCATTGTTATTAAATATTATGATACCTTCTTTTTTAGAAAAAATTCCTATCACAAAAATCTTATTTCATATCATATAAAAGTTCCATCCATGATCAATGATCTGAGATCCAGTGTGACATGATGTTTTAATGGAAATCTATACAAAAACTTATTTCTCATTTACTTTCCTTTTTGTCCATGTCTTTGACTTCATACGTGATTTTGAATAATATTTTTAATCTTCCTCAGAATATGATGGTCCAATCTCATCTTGAAAAGATTCAAATTTATTTCTCATTATCAGCACATTTTATGATCCCTTGAACTACTATATACAATTTTTTTGGGTTCTCTATGGTACATTCATCCACATTTTCGATAAGAAATATCATTTCATGAGCCTAAATCCCCCAAAATAAAAATAGTGACCATTGAAAGTATTCCTGGAATATTAAACTACGTTTGTCTATACCAATTTCTCTTATCCCCATCAGTGCCTATTGGCTATAGAATATACATTTTTAGAATGTAAATTATTTCGACAACAATGACACCTCATATGAGGTGAATTCTTATGTGTCATTACTATAGCCCTGTTTTAACATTGGGATCCTTGAATATTTGAATTCCAATTCATATAAAAATAAATCTTTAAACTCAAAATGGGATCTTAAGGCCATACATAAATCATTATTTATTAATATTTGTGATGATTTCCTATACTAGTTATTTTATTCTATTCTCTAGAAATTTATTTGAAATTTTTTTTGACCTCCTAATTTTTATTTCACTTTTTAATTTCTTGAGAGACTAGATTCCCTAATATAATATGATAATTAAAGAGTTTCTCCTAATCTTTGAACTTTTTTATCGTCTTATAGCTTCCTCCACATGTTTTTTATACATTTGAAATTATCTTTTATTTTGTTAGTTAGTACATCGATAACTCTAATATGTTTTTAAACCTTGAGCTTGAACTAAATAAATTTATTCGACTTTTCAATATTTTTTGATATTATCTTTTCAGTTACAGTATATAACACAGAATTTTCTTCTTCTTTATATAATATATCTAGTTTTTCATCATAAACCACTCTATTTTATTTCTTCATTATAGATATCTAAACTTAAATCACCTCAAGAGAATACTATAATAAAACATAGAGGTCAAATCTTCCTTCGAATACTCTTTCTTCATCATCGCTTTCTTCCCTTGTATAAGAGTTACATATAATTTTCACCATAAAATCTTCTCCATGATCCTTACATCCATCCATATCTTTTTCCTTATATTCTATTGAAAAATAATTTCATTGTGAAAGAAGATTGTTGTTTTTAAATAAATTTCTCTTATAATTCTTCATGCCATTTACAATAGATGAATAATTCTTCATTGGAGGTTCATCATCATCCATATCATCATCTTGAAAGTTCATAAAACAATTTGTCTTAATATGTAATAATCTTTCCTAATGAATGAATTCAAGTGGAAGTTTTTATTTTAACTTTCCTTTTTTACATTCAAATATTTGAGAGAAAAAATGACACAAAATCTTCCACAACATATTCTTCATGAAAATTATATGTAGACAGCTTATTCATGGCCTTGAAATCCACCTATTCAATCTTCACTTTTTCCACAAACTCATTATCACTGTTTCCCATCTCACAAGATACAAGATTAAAATTTAATCTATCTAATGTAATCTACTTCAAACCTTTATCCTTTAGTATAGTGACTTTCATATTGAATCGAGGTAGAAGTATTCTCAAGATAAACATAATGATATTAAAATCTTCTATAATTTATCTAATACCACTCATGTCTCCCATAATATCATTCACTTGATCAAATAATTCCTCTACAAACTCATCAGATTACATTCTAAGATCATCATATGTGTTCAAAAAAACATTTAGTTTATCTTCTTAGACTTTTGAATAATCTCCATAGATATTTAGAATCTTTTAATACATAGAATTTGATGACCTAAATGAAAAATCATCTTTGTATATTGTGTTGGATAATGTTTCCCCCCTAAGGAGTTGATTCCTTTACCATCATCATCCAATTACATATAGTCAGAATCTAATAAAACTACACTATCCATACTAGCTAAAATACCATTAACTGTAGCTCTAAAAAAAACCATACCTAAAGATCAAAATAAATTCTAAATCTGATTCTTCCATATATGAAAATTATTTCCATACAAGATTGTAATTCCTCCATGATTAACAACTTCCATTACTTCTTCTAAGAGACAAACTCTGAAATTAACCATTACCTCTGATAGAAATTATTATACCAACTCGGTTAAATACATTAGTGGTTAATTAGGGTATGAAAGATTAAAACAACCATCTATTCAGATCTATTTTTGTCATTATAAAAAACTCTATTCATTATCCTTCTCCTCCAATGGCCCAAAGGAATTCATTTTTTATTGATTTTTTATAATCTAACTTTCAAGGGAGGTGGAACCCTTACAAGGCCCATATGCATAAGTATTACATGAAATGTAGGCCTTAGAAGAATTCACTGCCCGTAGGCTTCAAAAATTACATAAAACCTTGACTAACTACTTGGAACTTCTCCTCCCCATCATCTTCATCATGAAATCAGCTCTCCACCTTCGCATGTCTGTTCAGATAGGCATTCCCATGTATGCACAAGCTTGTCTCAATGGAAGGTGTCATATCCTCTCATTATTGCAATTTGTTTATCTTCTACTATGGTGAAAGCTCCTTACTCGTCCTCTTTGTAGAGCTTGTTCCTTATAGGTTATCTGGTTTTCATCTGCACTTAAAGGTGGCCTGAAGGCCTTGATGTGGCCCTAAGGCCTTACTGACCCAAAGGCCTAGGTGGCCCGAATTCCTTAAAGGACTCAAGGACCAAATCGGTGGCCTGAAGGCCCAAACAGGGGCATAATCCCGGTTTCTATAGTGCAAAACAGTGACTTCTATAGTTCCCACAACAGTACCTGCTACAATACTTCACAGTTCCCACTATAGTGCCTGCTACAGTACTGCTACAATACCCAGAAATTATGCCTCTACCAAGATTTGATCCTTGGTTTCTTGGATGCACTTACAGAGTCCTTACCAACCAGGCTAAGGCTCATGTGCTTCATTATCCTTCTCATTGAATAGTATAAATGGAAATTAAAACATGCACAAGACAGAAAAATTTTACCTGATTTATCCTCACTAGACTACAAAGTTCATACAAAAAAGTGTTCTGATATACCAAATACAATACATATCATTTCTGTTATAATGTTCAGAGTGGACTCACTGTCCATCCTAGTTTGCAACCACTCACAATTTGAAAGCTCACTACTCTCTCTCTAAAGTGAATGTATTGATTCTCCAATAGAATCATCTAACAACTACTCTTGAGTTGATTCAAACTTGTGCATGTCTTTATTATCTTATTTCAACTATGAGATGATAACCTCATTTTCACAATACTCATCTACAAGACCCCTCCATTAGATCCTTTCGCATGTCACCCTTCAGATTAGACAAATCGTGAGACCTTAATATCACACAGATCACAAGACCTTCAGATCACATGGATTGTAAGACCTAGTTTCAATCACACATATCAAAAGACCCTTTTTTAGATCATATGGATATCAAGATATCAATAGGTGTACCTAAGTGTGGAAACACCCAGTGCATACTTCACATTGTGAGACTTCTTCACAAGATCATTTCATGAGACCTTCTTCTAACTACATAGATTAAAATAATCTAGTGTAAGGATTTGTTCAGTTCATGTGAAATACATTTACTTTGGATCAAACCACTTAATAAAACTTCTTATCTTATTAAGGAGAGGTTAGGGGTATTTATTTGAAAAAATTCACTACCTTAACTCTACCACATGCAGTTATTTATCCATTCCTCCACCTCAGCAATCGACATCACATGCTTCTTGTGATCACTTCACAAGATCAACTACAACATGTCACAAGTTATTTTCATGATCATATTCATTGTTTTTGAGTGTGTCACATGATCCCATCGGGAAATCCAATGATAATCATATTGTCAGAGACATTTTTTCCAGTGCTTCATGAGATTCAATCCTGATCTCCATTTAAAATCATTCAATCCCATGATTTCAAATGATTTCGAGATACCTGCAAAATATATATCTTTTAATATTTATTCACATCACATAATATCTTCATAAGATCAACTGAAAATCATGTGTTATTTACATGAAATCACCATGAGATCTTCTAACAATCATTTAATGTCTTTAGGTACTTTGTATGGTCTGTTTGTGATATCCTTTGACAATCATGTTGTGTATTAAAGTGGTTCACATGATCTCAATACTAGATATTTTGAAAATCATGTGGTACATAGTGTGACTAATCGATGAGTTTAGTTCTAAAATTAATTCTATGTGCGATTAAACATTCATGTTGTGTGAGATCAGAAATTTCTCACACTATGAGATCAAATTTTTTTCACTCTATGATATCAAACATTCATGCTCCTTGAGACCAATTCAGAGATTCTCACTCCTTAAGATAATACATTTAATTCTTCAAAAGATCATACATTTACACTTTACAACATCAGACATTCACGCTCACTCTTCATGCTTCCTTTTACAACCATCCTTCATCAATAACCTCAATCATTGTCAACAAACACAATCAACCCTAAAGAACCACTAGGATGGATTTTTACTAAAAAATCATGAAGTTATCTTTTGGAACAAAATATTAGTTTAATAGAACACTATGATTGAGGATAATAAGTATTTTTATCTATTTCAAAAGAAAATTCCTACAATTATGGAAATTCACCATATTCTAGATTAAACTGGGTTTCAACAGCCATCATATGTAGGGTGATCACAGAAGGCCTCACCTACTACTTGTTCTCAGGGCCTGACATAGGAAATAGTCCCTTTAGAGATCCTCAAATCCATAAATTCAATTTATATTTGGATAGAATACTTAAACATGATATCCTAGGTAATTATAGAATAAATAATTTTCAAATTTATTAATATTATTAAATTAGACAGTTATATTTATTTTAAAATTATTACGTACTTTTAGAAAAAAAAAATAAATAGTTATAATGTTTAATTTAAAAGATTAATTTTAAAATTATTGAATTTCAATTCAAAAAAATGAATTTAATTTATAATCCATCCTGTAAAAATTATCCTAGGATTAATTTTTGTGATTTTCTAGAAATGATTGATTAATTAAGGAATAATTAAAATTACCAATTTTTCAAATACTATCAGGTAATGTACCAAAAATTCCATGTAAATTTTTTCTTCTTAAGGGATTATTTTGAAACCATGAACTCATATGAAACT
This sequence comes from Viscum album, assembly GCA_963277665.1. NCBI lineage: Eukaryota > Viridiplantae > Streptophyta > Magnoliopsida > Santalales > Viscaceae > Viscum > Viscum album. The sequence continues at coordinate 843,736,853 of OY728128.1, forward strand.
TGTTTCTGAGGTTCGGTGAGCCTAGAAAAAGTGTTTGAAATTTTTTAAGTTTATTTAAAATATCACATGTGGGTGATTTTGGAAAATTCTAAACAATTGTCTAGATTAAAAATATGAGGGCATCATTGCATTATGAACAACAACTTCACCCAAGGAAGTACCTATCCTCGATTGGCGTGGGTCGAGGGAAAAAGTTAATTTTCAGAATTCTAACACAATTTAATAAAATAATTTTATTAAGGAAAAATAAAATAAACTTTTAGTTTATTTTATTTAAATTTGGAATTTCATTGCATCATAACAGAAACATTGTTTCATAAAGGAAACATCATAACGATGATGCAATGTAGCATAATAGAAAAACAGAAACATGTTTTCTCCATTTAATGGGTTAGTCAAATATGGGATCTTCGACACAATCCAGTATTAATCTGAACATGAAGATTTGGTGTTGAGGGGCAATGATCGATGAACTGCTCGTGAGGATGAGAACCACTATCCCTCTATTTTTCCATCCTTTAAAGGACCACCAAAAAAATGACGGGATGTATATCTAGGAAATAAAAATGACAACAGTGTGATATTTGCTAACAAAGTGATCCAACCTTGAGGTAGGGGTTTGATTCTATGTGAATTTACATTTTCCCCATTTAAGGATTTGAGCGATGAATGCGGGTCAACCCAAGAATAAGTGACCAATATATCGATCACTTATGTGGGAGGGTTTCTAATTTTTGGGTTTGAATCCGATTTATCCATGTTAGATTCTTAAATCTCCTCCCATATTGTTTTTAAATTCTAAAATAGAGGGATCGAGCCGACATAAACAAGCCCTGGATCCCTCAATTAGGGGATTTCTTGTGTTCTTAATGACCTGACCCTTGAATCGACTCAAAGAAATATTATAACACGTATCCTTGACAATGATGAGCCAAAGATCTCAAAGTGAATCACATATCAAAGAACAAACCACCATAGAAGGTCTAATGGACTGTGGAAGAAACCACTAACACACCGGCACTGACAGCAGCAATTGTGCGTGAGAGGCAGCACGCACTGGTGGCATGCCGCAGTGGGGGAGATCCCTACGGAATTGGTCATAGGGAAATAGACAAGGGTATCTTGTAATAGATGGAATTGGTTTCTTCGATGGATGCGACATCGAGCTGCATCAAACAACCAGAGGGCTGCGGTCCAATGGGACCATAGCGACCCACATGGCAGTCACATAGTGGACCTACCACGTTGACCAGGAGAGGAAGTGGCCACTATCACCATGTATAGGCGTGGAATGTTGACCCTCTCACAGTGGTCTGATCCCAGACTAGGTCAGGTCAGTTCAATGGGGTCAGACTTGACCCAAACCAAACCAGCCCCTTTTCACTAAACTGTGCATCTGATTGAGAAGACGCTTGCGGCAATGAGACCCTCATGAAAGGACAGTGCTTTTTACATACTCCAAGTGAGTTTCCTTTGATGTTGAGATATAACTGATGTATTAAGGAGTAGATTCTCCTAGAATCAAGCACGTTATGAGTAGAAATCCTGCAACAGGTTGTGAAGAGAAGGAAGGGACGAGTGAACCTCAGTATCCCGGAAGATGAGAAGATGTTAGTGGCCTAGTGGAAGAGAGGAACTCAGCTTCCCAAAAAACAAGCAAAGAAGTCCATATTGATCTGGAAGAAAAGAAGGTATCAGTGGCTCGGTGGACATGCCGACCTCAGTGGCCCGACAGATGAGCGGAACTCAGTGGCTCGATAAATGATCAATCCTTAGTGTCCTAGCATACCTCAGTGACGAATAGACCTCAAAGGCCTGATGGATGAGCGAGCCTTAGTGGCCCACAAGACCGTAGTGAATCATTAGGGATGATTCCATCAATATTAAAATATTTTAATCCTTACGACTAATAATCTTTTTTTCTATAATTTATGTTATACTCGTGTGAGCTGTCCATTACATATTGTTTAATTTTCTTTGTGTTTTGGGGTCCCTAATGAGTATTGTTTTACTCACCCCTACACAAGATTCAGCCGTAGATGTCATGCCTTGTGAAGATGACTAGAATTTTGACAGAGACCTTGGTTGTCCCAGACCAGGCGGTGCCCAATGAGCCCGGACAGAAGAGGCGTACTCCTACGACTTCCAGTAGTTACTCTTCACCTTCCAGTCAGGTATGTTTTTATGCAGATGGATTCTCATAAAACTTTTACTCCCTTGTTTAGAGCTTGTATTTTATGGGATTGTATTCTAGCCCATTTTACTTACATCATGTACCTCAACTCTTAGTGGTTGTCTTAGTGGTATGCATGTTTTCCTTTTTGGTAGTTTGGATTGGGGTTGTGAGTGTGAATGTTTATAGGTACTCAGAAAATTCCTCCCAATTACAGGATAATGCCTTTGGTGCCAGTTTCTATCCCCTAGCCTTTGGAAGGTAGGCTTGGGATAGTTAGGGCATGGGCCCCGGGGGACAGGTAGTGACAAATTAGTATCAGAGGAGGCATGTTATATCTTATAGATCGAGAGTCTTTGGATTTGTTTTAGGGAAATAGTGTTGAATGTTTTGAGTTCGACTTTCAGGCTTAGAGAGTCCAGTGTTAGTTCGAAAGTTGACGTATCCATACACCATGACCCTAAATGCTGCTTTTTGACTCGATACATAAAAACACTAGTTGCATGCATCATATAGGAATTTTGTGTTTTCTCATGTTCTTCGTGAGATAGAGTCATCTCACTAGGTATAATCTATTAACCATGGTTCATATTAATCTATTATAGGATGCCACCACGCAGACAACCAGCCAAGATTCCAGTGTGTGACCACGAGGATGGTACACCTAGCGATGAGGTGTCTGTACAGGGTCCAATACTAGATATTCCACCACCAGGAGGCGCACCAGCGTTTCCACCACCTGTTGATCATCTGTTGATACTGGTGTTACCAGTAGAAGATGTAGGCAACCTCAGTGCCTTACACGAGTACCAAAGTTAGATACCTCCCAGGTTCTAGGGTGAGACTAATACCCAGGAGGACGAGGATTTTATTGAGGTGGTAACAAAACTCTTCCATCTAGTGAGGATTCCTCTCAAACAGATGGTGATCTTAGCTGCGAGCCTTCTTCAAGGCTTGGGTGGGAGATGGTGGATCTTGACATTCCAGAAACACAACGAGGTAACCCTCACCTAGACATCCATTTAGAACTTCTTTAGAGAGGAGTTATTTCCATATACATTGCAATCAATGTGAATACAAGAGCTACTAAACCTACAAAAGGGTAACATGACAGTAGGGAGTACTCAGTGAGATTTACCGAGATTTCTCACTACTCCACAGACATGGTGAGATACCAATTCTTTCGAGCTCTATCCTTTGAGTAGGGACTATTCTAGGAGATCAGGGCATCCATGGTATCACATAGAATCCCTACATAGGATGGGGTGTTGGAGAGGGCCTTACTCTATGAGATATTCCTAGTGGAGTATGAAACATCAGCAGGAGCTATTCGTAGACATCGGGTGGCAGAGTCTTCATCCATGGGTAGTAAGTAGAAGACATGGGGGCCCAGGCAGGCCAAAAATTTTGGGGGATGACCCCAAGATGCAGGATCAGTGGTACAAGACCCCCAGGGTAGAGCAATTCATCAGAGGAGTTGGTTGTGCTACTCATGGGGTGGGCAAGGGCACATAGCTCGTGATTTACTGACTCGCTTTACAGATGATCAGTAGATGATCAAGGGAGCGTCGAGGTAGAGGTAGAAGTTCGATCATGGTGTCCCATAGGGCGGAAAAATTGGAAGGGGATCTAGAAGAGAAGTATGCATTGGTCGGAGGTTGGTGGTGCTACCACCACCACCTATAGGTGGTCTAACATGGGCTCTGGGAGGCAGTGGACTGGGGCGAGGCCATCTTCAGGAAATAGAGTCTTACGAACCCATCACTCGAGAGATGATTATAGTTACAATCTGTGTCTACTCCACTATAGCTTCATTTCTTATAGACAGAGGTTATAGTCACTCTTTCCTTGTCACATACCTTATTCATAGCACAAATATTTCAGTGGATTTTTTGGATCGATCCTTACTATTAGATACTTCTATGGGATGGGATTTGACGATCAAACACTGGTGCCTATAGACTGAGCTTAATTTTGGTGCAGAATGATTTGGCCTGGAACTTATAGTCATAGTGTTGAGGCCTTAAGATGTCATTCTGATTATGGACTAGTTATCCATAGTCCATGCTCAAATTTACTATTTTAGGTGTAGAGTGTGGTGTGTCTATAGAGATGGAACTAGCTTCTCCTTTACTAGAAAAAGTATCTCTTGCAGCATAAGACGAAATTACTCAGAGGAGGGTGTGGCTGATCACTCACCAGTTTCCTAGCCTTACCCTCGATTCCGTGGATGAGAGGATTCCTCAATTTACTATAGTAGTGGATGAGTACGAATACATTATTATTGAGGATCTTCTTGGATTACCTCCTCGCAGAGAGGTTGACTTCTACATTGAGATTTACCTCGAGAAAACACTAATATCCAAACCAGCATATCGTATGGCTCTTATAGAGATTCATGAGATAATGGTACATCTATAGGACCTATAGTGGAAGAGCTTCGTTAGGCCCAATGTCACACCATGGGTGGCCCCAACTTTGTTTTCCAAGAGGGAAGATGGGAGTTTGAGGCTGTGCATGAAATTTTAGTGCCTGAATCAGGTGACCTTGAAGAAAAAGTACCCACTACCAAGTATTTATGACCTCTTTGATCAGATTAAGGGAGAGAGATGGTTCTTAAAGATAGACCACATATTAGGTTATAATCATCTTTGTGTATGCGATGTAGATGTATTGAAGATAACCTTTAGGCGTTATTATGGACACAATGAGTTCTTGGTGATGCCTTTTGGCATGACCAACTCCCCATTAGTGTTCATGGGACTAATTAATAGGATCTTCCATCCCTAACATGACCAATTTGTTGTGGTCTTCATTGATGACATCCTGGTGTACTCAACGTCCAAGGAGGATCATGTGACACACCTGTGGATAGTCCTTGGCACAGTCTGAGAGCACCAGCTTTATTGGAATATTTCGACATGTTAGTTACGGATTTGGGAGTTCAACATTCTAGGAAATTCCATTTCAGAGGTTGGATTTACAGTGGATCCAGAAAAGATAGAGGCATTTCTTGGTTGGGAGCCACCCAAGAGTGTGACTGAGGTGTGATGTTTCTTGGCTTTGGATGGATACTACCAGAGGTTCGTACCATAATTTTCTAGTGTATCATCACCCTTATAAGCTTTTACATGAAAGGTATAACCCTTCGTGTGGATGGAGAAGTGACAATAGTTTTTTTAGGATCTAAGGAAAAGCATGAAGAGTGCCCCCATCTTGAGACTACCAGAGCAGGGAATTGGGTATGTAGTATTCTACAGCGCATCAGGGATTGGACTAGGTTGTTTCCTGATACAAGAGTAGGAAATGATCACCTACGGTACATGGAAATTGAGGGATCATGAGAATAATTACACGACCCATGACCTGGAGCTAGAAATAGTGCACTTTGAATTTAATATTTGGTAGAATTACTTGATGGGATAAAAGTTTACCATCTACGCCGACAAAAAGAAAAATAGGTATATCTTCTCCTAGAAGGACATGAACTTGAGTTAGGGGAGGTGGCTAGAGTTCCTCTAGGACTATGACTTCGAGATATTCTATACTACTAGGAAGTGAAACGTAGTGTAGGTCACCCTCATCAAGTGGTCCTGTTTTTAGTTTTAGAGTGAATAATTAAAGTAGTTAGTCGTGATGTCGATATCCTTCATGGATGGTGATGGAGAAACTTATCTTCAGTCGATGACTATCGCCCCCCCCCCTATCTTATAGCGACTTAGGTAGGCACAACTTGTGGATGTTGACTGTGAGGACCTACATGCTTAGTTATCCTCAGGACAATCTCTTTATGGATATTCAGTAGGTGGGGAGTACATCATCCTTTTAGTGGGTGCACGTTTATACCAGTGGAATTGCAAGATGAGATTCTAAGGGAGTTCTAAAATTCCCCCTTGGCAGTGCATCTAGGAGTAGAGAATATGTACCAATATCTCTGACATCAGTACTGGTGGTTGGGGATGTAAAAGGTAGTAGGAGATTTCTTTTCTCCTTTCCTCACTTATCATTAAGTGAACACAGTGCATCATGTTCTAGCAGTCCTGGCTTACCCACTTGGGATTCCAGAGTGGAAGTGGGATGGTATCTTGATATAATTTGTGAAAAGTTTACCACACATGTCTATAGGGCACGATACCATCTGGATGATCATGCACTGACTCACCAAGTTGACCCACTTCCAACCCATCTGGTAGTAGGGCTGAATAGAGAGTTTGGGATGCCTCTATGTAAAGGATATAGTTTGACTCCATGGATTCCTATTGATGATAGTCTCAGATCGAGACACACACTTTACATCCTGATTGTAGAATGGATTACACGAGGCTTTTGAGACTCAGCTACACTTGAGCACAACTTTCCACCCCCAGACAGATGGTCAGATAGAGATAACTATCCAAGATTTTTAGGACATTTTCTATGCTTGTATATTGCACTTCGAGCGTAGTTGGGAAGATCACCTACCACTAGTGGAGTTTCCTTAAAAAAACAGCTACCACTCCAACATTGGTATAGAACCGTTCGAGGCACTATATAGGAGACTGTGTAGGTCACTATTATACTGTAAAGACCTATGGATTTAGAAATCATGGGTGTAGAGATGGTACGAGCTACCTCTGATAAGGTGTAGGTAAATCGGGAGTGGATGAGGACTATAAAGAGTATGAAAAAATGTTATGCTGATAGGGGATGGAGGCCATTGGAGTTTGAGGAGAGAGACCATATGTTCCTTCGGGTCTCACCTTGACAAGGATTACAGAGATTTGGCCTGGGTTGTAACACCCGAGACTTTTATGTTATATAAATCATCAAAGGAATCTTCTTCTACACACAACACTTGCTTGGATTGCTTTACACGAAATCACGAGCTTCCTTGATAGCTTGCGTCGTACGCAATACCGAGTTTCACTAAACAATGATATACTATTAAAATATTATTAAAACTAGCCGTTATGAATTGTAATAACCACTTTTTGAAATTTTATAAATTTTATTTTTCAAAATGGACTTTTTTTTGGATTCGTAATATTGAAATTATCCTAGGGTGAAATTTTGGTATTTTTCTGAAAACTTTCAATTTTTGATGAATAGTGAAACCACTAAGTGGTAGTTAAAAAAACTGAATTTTTCATAAAACTTAATTTTACCGTTTCTGTGTGTGGAATTTCGAAAATCCGAGAGACACGATTAATATCAAGGACTAAAATGTGGTTCAATGAGATGAAATTAATTTTTGGTGAATAGTAACTTTTTTCTTTTTTAACCACGATTAAAAGTAAATAGGGTAATTGAGGGTAAGAATGATATTATTATTACCCTAACACATGTCCTAATTCTATTGGACAAGTTTAATTCGACCAAAAACAACCTTAGGAATAAAATATGACCATTTAGGCCCACTTGGATTAGATTAGGACATTTATTATTAATTTATTTAAAGAAGGGTTAAAATAGTTTAAATCAAAGTTTAATAACTAAATCATTTTTAATATAAGGTCATACATAAGAAAAATTCAACGATAAATATTCATTAGAAAGATAAAACTATTTCCTACATATTGATATTTTATTTGTAATTTTTATACTTTAAATAATTTAATTTATTTATGACACAATAATGATGCAGTAATTACCGTAATAGTGAAAAATTAGAATAATTGATATTATAAATACCTAAATAAGTATAATTTGAGACTTTTTATTAATTAAACTAATTTTATAGGTTAATATGACATGTTAGGTTTGATTTAATTAACTTTTGTCGAAGTAATAATTCTGTTATGAGTTTCAAAAAAATCAACTATTGAATAGTGTCAAAATTGACATAAAATAGTTTTTAAAACAAATATTATATTATTAATTGTTATTTTATTCCTAAAAATCTAAGGTTCAGCCAAATGACTTATATAAGGTTATATATATTAATAAAACACAACTTGGGGGTCGCTTGGATGTATATGGTATGTCTATTAACTATATAATATAAAGATACAAAGTGACATGGTAAATGTCAATCTAATTAACTAAGAGTTAAAACTAAAAGATAAGGTAAATATAATGACCTAAACTTGTATAAATTCTATTGTATGAGAGAATTTAGACCCATCACCACCTTATATTCAAAATAACTCTATTTGGAGCTATTTAAAACCGAACTTGACTTTATAATAAAATAATATTTTTAGTTATTCAAAATGTGACCCTCTCCTCCCTTATAAAAGGGAACCTCCTCCCTCTCTTCCTCACACCACTTTGCGCCTTCAAGCTCGGCCAACCCCTACCACTTCCTCCTCTCCACTTCCCTAGAGACATCATAGAGGTCCTGGTCTTCTTCAAAGACCAATTTTCGTTCCCTAAAAGAAGGTGTCAAAGAAGCACTTCAAAGAAGAGGTAATGTCCGTTACCGATTATTTCATCTTTATTTCTTCTTCCACTTATTCTTCTTTAGTTGTTCTATTATGAAGTAATAACATTAGTATCACTAATATACTTATATGTTATTATAAGTATGAAACAACCCTATTTCACCATCTATCCATCCTACGAAAAAAGAAATCACCACGCGTGCGTACGTACGGAATACCGTCTCCACGCCATGGTGTAATCTATTTTCCACCACCACCTTACTTGGATGGGTATAATGGTGTAAATAATGAATATATATGACTATTATAAATTGATATTGATTCTGAAATAGAATACATACACTCCAATACAATTCCACGATCATAGGAACGATATCATCACTCGTGCGTACGTACGAAATACCGTCTCCACAATGTGACGCGACTCGTTCTACATGATATTCATTTCATAATGATTATATAAATGAATTGAATGAATGAATATGATATATATTACACTAATACCATTCTGGAAATGAGGTATCTATATCCTAAAGATAAGAATAATAATTTATTTGACAAAACACGCATAAGAACAAAAAGTTATAAACACCCGAATAACATGTAGCAATGAAATATTACTACCAAGAAGCTAAGAATATGACCATATATGATATCATAAAAATAAGTATGATTCTGGAATAAGTCAATAACATTATTTAAATCATTATACAGGAGGTTCAGACACGTACAAAGCATATCGGACCTAAGGTAAGGGAAAATATCACAATCTCATTTTTATCCGAGATTGTTTATACTTTGAAATTTACTGGGGTGTATTTTATCATCCACATACATGTTTCCTCAATATTTAATATTATTTCCATTCACCTACAATTATTTAAATCCTATTTTACCCTTCGGTGAGTTTTTAGTAAAAGATATGAAAATAATCTTTTGTCGTTTTTTCGTACGAGGTACTTTTTTGACTTTTCCGAAAAAAGTACGAGAAGAATGTTTTTTTAACTTATGCGGCATGAATGGATTTTTAAAAAATTATTTCCAAGAAGCTTCCTTTACAAGTTATCAAGTTTATTTTTAATCAACTTATTTTATTTTATAATTGTTTGACAAGATAAGAAAGGAAAATTGTTTTTGAAGTAGAAAGGATATTTTCCTCAAGAATGGAGTTCAAGTGTTTTATCAAAATTATTTTCCATATAAGATAATAAAGGGTTCTGTTTTCATCCATATTATTACATTTATTTGATTATGTTGTGATGGAATTATTTTTGTGAATTCCTTGATCTTATATGAATTGTTTTATGATGTCATGATGTTTAAGATTCCCATTTTTATTACATGGGTTATGCAATAATGTATGATTTATGATTTTGTGGCACACATAAGAATGGTATCATTATGAGATGGGTGGGACCTATATCTCCCTCCAATTCATTGGGTAAAGATTTTATATCTCATGAGATAGACATGGCTAGAATGGTAGGTTATACCGGTTCAGTGAAACGGGACTGAAACGAGGAGTGAACTCGGTTCAGAAATGGACTTTGTCCACTAAGATAGTCTTGGAAATGAGTCTTGACTAACAAGAAATGATTATCTATGATTATGTGTGTATTACACAAAGTTTCATGTTTTAAGTTATGATTATTGGGATTACATTTCACTTCTATGATTTATCCCATGTTATGATATTATGATCTCTTTTGCAGGTTAGGATTTCCAAAATTTATGTTCTTATGTATATGATGTGATTGATATTTCTTTTGTTTACCCTTACTGAGCATTTGAGCTCACCCTTTTGTATGTTTTATTTTTCCAGGTCAGGAATAAGGTTATTAAGTAGGATATGCCAAAAAGGGACTCTAGATATGATGAAATAAATGGGAGGCAAAGTAGATGCTTTATGAACCAGTTGTTTATGTTTCCCAGTTTCTAAAGACTCTGTACCTATACGGTCCATTCTTGGTTTTGTTATATGTTGTAATAAGTGTGCTTCAATTCAGAAGTAATAACAATGTATGTAAAGTATGAGTTGTTATAGTTGGTATCAGAGGAAAGGTATAGTCAACCTTTGGAAACTAGGATGTGAAAGCCTTAGTAAAAACCCTAAGGATAAGTCTAATCATAGAACACTATCTTAGTGTTTTAGATATGGCCATGAATAACCTAGGATAAGGCCTTAGTGTGAAATTTTATTCTTGATTATGTTGTTTTCCTATTATAATTAGTGTTTCTCACACCATTCTTCTTGGTTTTAGTCAATGGATGGAACCCGAAGGAACCGTGTTAATGTGGAATGCGACGGGTAATGCAATGATTGTACCCCTAAGCAACCAAACGTTATGGGAGCTGGAATGAAAAATCTTGTAGCTATGATCACACAACTTTCTCAAGCTATGAATCATGCAGGACTTCCAAATGAGTAAAGGAAGGAGCAACATTCTGTTGAATCCTTCATGAGATAGCGTCCACCTTCATTCAGTGGGTCTACTGATCCATTAGTTGCTGAACAATGGATTAGTACTACTGAGAAGATATTTTCAGTTCTTCAATGTTCTGAGAATGATAAAGTCATCTTAGCAGTGTATCGTTTGGAGGGTGATGCTGATCAATGGTGGAATCTTATTAAGAATACGAGGCAAAGGGATGAAATTGAGTCCATGGAATGGGACGAGTTCAAGAACTTATTTTTCAATAAGTACTTCCCTCGTATTCTCCGAACAAAGATGGAGAAAGAGTTTCTTGAACTGAAGCAAAAGGATGATGAATCTGTTGGTACCTATGAAGCAAATTCTACAAGACTTGCAAGGTACGCTTTTGGTATTATTATCCAACCTAAGAGTAAGATCGATCAATTCTTTAGTGGCTTAAAACCAAGTCTTCGAAGGGCCTTAGCCATAAGGGACTTCAATAGCTACAAGGAAATCGTTCGATGTGATCTCAAAGTTGAGATGGAGATTGGAGTAACCCATCAGTCACATGGGTTTGATAGGAAGAGGAAAATGGAATTCAAAGGAAAATCTAAAGAGCACACTGAAAAGAATATGAGCATTCCATTATGCTAAAAGTGTGGAAAGAAACATGGCGGAGTTTTCTTAAAGGGACAAATAAATGATTCAAATGTGGAAAGGAAGGTCATCGAGCATTTGAATGCCGTAATGATGGGAAGAATATGTCTAATGATGCAAACAAAGGAAGGGATGCACAGAATTAACCTACTACACATCAATGTTTCAAGTGCAAGGAGATGGGGAATTATGCCAATCAATGCCCAAATCCAAGGGTTGATGATGATGGTCGACGTCAAAAAACTCTTAAAGCTAAAGACAAAGGAAAGTCACGTGCAATTTCTATCAGCGATGTGGAGTATGATAATGATGTGGTGAAAGGTACACTTACCACCCACTCTAAAGTAGCAAATGTTTTATTTGATTCTAGATCCACCCACTCCTTTATATCTGAATAATTTTCTAAGGATATCACTGTATTAACTCAACAGTTAGATGTTGAGTTAGCTGTGACAACCCCTAATGGCACAACAGTCACATCAAAAGTTTATAATTCTTCTCCGATTGAAGTTTGCGGGAAAGTGCTTCCTAAAAATATTGTGATCCTTCCTATAGTGAAATTTGATGTGATTCTTGGCATGGATTGGATTTCTCTACATGGAGCTCATATCAATTGCCAAAGCAGGGAAGTCACATTTCATATTCCAGATCAATCTGTGATCGTCTATCGATGCAAGGATGAACATAACCTTCCAGTGGAAATTCCTTCCATCTTATGGGTCTTGATTCCACTAAATGAAGGTTATTTATCTCAAATGGATGGTGAGAAACTCACAATTATGAATATTCCCATTGTATGAGAGTTTGATGATGTCTTTCCGGATGAATTACCGGGTCTTCCACCGAATCGTGATGTTGGGTTTTCAATAGAACTCGTACCGGGTGCTTTGCCTATTTCAAAGACACCTTATAGAATGGCCCCAATTGAGTTGCAGGAATTGAAGAAGCAACTCCAAGAGAATCTTGATAAGGGGTTCATACGCCCTAGTGCGTCACCTTGGGGAGCACCTGTTCTGTTTGTTAATAAGAAAGATGGATCATTGAGACTCTGCATTGATTATCGAGAACTTAACAAGATCACTATCAAGAAAAAATATCCTCTACTATGCATTGATGACCTATTTGACCAACTACGCGGAGCTCAATACTTTTCCAAGATTGATCTTCGTTCAGGGTATCATCAATTAAGGTTCAAAAGGGATGATATACCGAAGACAGCTTTCCGTACAAGGTATGGACACTATGAATTTATAGTGATGCCATTTGGTCTTACCAATGCCCCTGCTATCTTCATGGATCTGATGAATAGAGTCTTTAGAGACTATCTTGATCAGTTTGTGGTAGCCTTTATAGATGATATTCTTGTATATTCAAAGAGCAAGGAAGAACATGATGATCACTTTAGAATTATATTGAAGACCCTGAGAAAGGAGAAGCTTTATGCCAAATTTACCAAGTGTGAATTTTGGATTCAAAAAGTTGCATTTTTGGGTCACATAATCTCAAAAGAGGGGATATCGGTGGATCCAGCAAAAACAGAGGTTATCGAAAGATGGTCGAGACCAACAACAGTAACTGAGATCCGAAGTTTTCTTGGTTTGTCTAGATATTATCGACGTTTTGTGAAATATTTTTCACGATTAACTAATCCACTCACCAAGTTGACTCGGAAAGGAGTTAAGTTTCTTTGGACGAAGGAATGTGAAGAGAATTTCAAGGAGTTGAAAAGAAGGTTATCCAGTGCACCTGTGCTCACACTTCCTTGTAGTGGAGAAAGGTTTTTGATCTACAGTGATGCATCCAAGACGGGATTGGGGTGTGTTATTATGCAAAATGATATGGTGATAGCTTATGTCTCACGACAGTTGAAAATACATGAGCAAAATTACGCAACTCATGATTTGGAGTTAGCTGAGGTAATCTTTGCATTAATGATTTGGATGAATTACCTTTATGGTGAAAGGTTTGATATTTATACTGATCATAAAAGTTTAAAGTATATTTTCACACAAAAGGAGATGAATATGCGCCAAAGAATATGGTTAGAGCTGATTAAGGATTATGACTGCTCAATCCATTACCACCCTGGGAAAGCAAACAAGGTGGCAGATGCATTAAGTCGACAAGACCATGCCAGTTTATCCATGATGAGGATCACAAAAGACCCAATATTTATGGATTTACAAAGAATGGATCTTGGAATTATAATGGAAAGGGAAAAATCTTATCTTTCTCAAATGAATGTTCAACCATCTATACATGTGAAGATTAAAGAGGCACAGAAATAAGATGTCGAGTTACAAAAGAAGGTGAGAAATGTTCCTGAATTCAACCTTGATTGTGATGGGATAATAAAGTTCAGGAATCGGGGTTGTGTTCCTCCCATCCCCGAATTAAAGAAGGAGCTGCTAGATGAGGCTCATAGTTCATCATTCTCTATTTATCCTGGAATCACGAAGATGTATAGGGACCTGAAAGAGTACTTCTGGTGGGATAGCATGAAAAGAGATGTTGCTGAATATGTCTCTCGATGCTTGGTTTGTCAACAAGTTAAAGCTGAGAGACAGAAGTCTAAGGGGATGTTACAACCATTACCCATACCCGAATGGAAATGGGAAAACATCACTATGGACTTTGTCACAGGACTTCCTAAAACATCCAAAGGAAATAATGCTATCGGGGTCATAGTTGATCATCTTACAAAGTATGCACACTTCATTGCTATTAGAGAGGATTTCTCTCTGGATCAGCTTGCCATGATATATGTAAAGGAAGTGGTAAGATTGCATGGAGTACCACTTTCTATTATATCTGATCGGGATCTGAGATTTACCTCGAAGTTCTGGAGAAGTCTTCAGCATACTCTAGATACAGAGTTGAGTTTCAGCACTGCTTATCATCCTCAGACAGACGGTCAGTCTGAGAGAACAATTCAAACTCTAGAAGATATGTTGAGAGCTTGCTCTATGGATTTCAAAGGTGGTTGGGATCAACACCTACCTTTGGTGGAATTTTCTTATAATAATAGCTTTCACTCCAGTATTCAGATGGATCCTTATGAAGCTCTCTATGGAAAGAAATGCAGGACTCCAACTTGCTGAGATGAAGTTTGGGAAAGAAAGCTATTAGGACCTGATCTCATCGATGAAATGGCAGAAAAGGTCAGATCTATTCAACAACACATAAGAGCAGCTCATAGTCGACAGAAAAGTTACGCCGACAACCAAAGAAAAGACCTAGAGTTTGAAGTGGGTGATAAAGTGTTCTTATGAATATCTCCCTGGAAGAGGGTTATGAGATTTGGAAAGAAGGGGAAGTTGATCCCTAGATATATCAGTCCTTTCGAAATACTGGATCGTGTTGGGAAGGTAGCTTACCGATTGGCTCTTCCACTGAATCTCTCTCAGGTTCACGATGTGTTCCATGTATCTCTCCTGAGAAAGTACATACCTAATCCTTCACATGTACTCAACTCAGAAGTTGTACCGCTGGAGCTAGATCATTCTTATGAAGAAAAACCGATAGAGATTCTGGATCGTAGTGAATAAGTCCTACGAAACAAGACCAATCGATTGGTGAAAGTTTTATGGAGGAACCACCAATTAGAAGAAGCTACATGGGAGCTTGAGGATATGATGAGGGAGAGGTATCCTCATCTGTTTGTTACAAAGTGACGAATTTCGAGGGCGAAATTCATTTTAAGGGGGGTAGAATGTAACACCCGAGACTTTTATGTTATATAAATAATCAAAGGAATCTTCTTCTACACACAACACTTGCTTGGATTTCTTTACACGAAATCGCGAGCTTCCTTGATAGCTTGCGTCATACGCAATACTGAGTTTCACTAAACAATGATATACTATTAAAATATTATTAAAACTAGCAGTTATGAATAGTAATAACCACTTTTTGAAATTTTATAAATTTTATTTTTCAAAATGGACTACATTTTTGGATTCGTAATATTGAAATTATCCTAGGGTGAAATTTTGATATTTTTCTCAAAACTTTCAATTTTTGATGAATAGTGAAACCACTAAGTGGTAGTTAAAAAAACTGAATTTTTCATAAAACATAATTTTACCGTTTCTGTGAGTGGAATTTCAAAAATTTGAGAGACACGGTTAATATCAAGGACTAAAATTTGGTTCAATGAGATGAAAATAATTTTTGGTGAATAGTAACTGTTTACTTTTTTTTACCCCGGTTAAAAGTAAATAGGGTAATTAAGGGTAAAAATGATATTATTATTACCCTAAAACATGTCCTAATTCTATTAGAAATGTGTAGTTAGACCAAAAACAACCTTATTAATAAAATATTACCATTTATTTCCACTTGTATTAGATTAGGACATTTATTATTAATTTATTTAAAGAAGGGTTAAAATAGTTAAAATCAAAGTTTAATAACTAAATCATTTTTAATATAAGGTCATACATAACATAAATTCGACTATAAATATTCATTAGAAATCTTAAAATATTTCCTACATAATGATATTTTATTTGTAATTTTTAGACTTTAAATAATTTAATTTATTTATGACACAATGATGATGCAGTAATTACCGTAATAATAAAAAATTAGAATAATTGATATTATAGATAACTAAATAAGTATAATTTGAGACTTTTTATGAATTAAACTAATTTTCTAGGTTAATATGACATGTTAGGATTGATTTAATTAACTTTTGTCGAAGTAATCATTCTGTTATGAGTTTCAAAAAAAATCAACTATTGAATAGTGTCAAAATTGACATAAAATAGTTTTTAAAACAAATATTATATTATTAATTGTTATTTTATTCCTAAAAATCTATGGTTCGGACAAATGACTTAGATATGGTTATATATATTAATAAAACACATCTTGGGGGTCTCTTGGATGTATATGGTAAGTTTATTAACTATATAATATAAAAATACAAAGTGACATGGTAAATGTCAATCTAATTAACTAAGAGTTAAAATTAAAAGATAAGGTTAATATAATGACCTAAACTTGTCTAAATTCTATTTTATGAGATAATTTCGACCCATACCCACCTTATCTTTTAAATAACTCAATTTTTATCTATTTAAAACCGAACTTGACTTTATAATAAAATAATATTTTTAGTTATTCCAAAGGTGCCCCTCTCCTCCCTTATAAAAGGGCACCTCCTCCCTCTCTTCCTCACACCACTTTGCGCCTTAATGATCGGCCAAACCCTACCACTTTCTCCTCTACACATCCCTAGAGAAATCCTAGAGGTCCTGGTCTTCTTCAAAGACCAATTTTAGTGCCCTAAAAGAAGATCTCAAAGAAGTACTTCAAAGAAGAGGTAATGTCTGTTACCGATTCTTTCATCTTTATTTCTTCTTCCACTTATTCTTCTTTAGTTGTTACATTATGAAGTAATAACATCAGTATCACTAATATACTAATGTGTTATTATAAGTATGAAACAACCCTATTTCACCATCTATCCATCCTACGGAAAAAGAGATCATCGCGCGTGCGTATGTATGGAATACCGTCTCCACACCGTGGTGTAATCTATTTTCCACCACCACCTTACTTGGATGGGGTATAATGGTGTACATAATGACTATATATTACTATTATAAAGTGATATTGATTCTGAAATAGTATACATACACTCCAATACAATTCCACGATCATAGGAACGATATCATCACTCGTGCGTACGTACGGAATACCGTCTCCACGATGTGATGCGACTCGTTCTGCATGATCTTCATTTCATAATAATTATATAAATGAAATGAATGAATGAATATGATATATATTACACTAATACCATTATATAAATGAGGTATCTATAACCTAAAGAGAATAATAATAATTTGTTAGACAAAACACGCATAAGAACAAAAAGTTATAAACACCCGAATAACAAGTAGCAATGAAATATTACTAATAAGAAGCTAAGAATATGACCATATATGATATCATAAAAATAATTATAATTATTTAATAAGTCAATAACATTATTTAAATCATTATACAGGAGGTTCAGACACGTACAAATCATATCGGACCTAAGCTAAGGGAAAATATCACAATCTCATTTTTATCCGAGATTGTTTATACTTTGAAATTTACTGGGGTGTATTTTATCATCCAAATACATGATTACTCAATATGTAATATTATTTCCATTCACCTACAATTTTTTAAATCCTATTTAACCCTTGGATGAGTTTTTAGTAAAATATATGAAAGGAATCTTTTGTCGTTTTTTAGACAAGGTACTTTTTTGACTTTTTCGACAAAAGTACGAGAAGAATGTTTTTTATAACTTATAAGGAATGAATGGATGTTTAAAACATTATTTCCAAGAAGATTCCATTAAAATTTATCAAGTTTATTTTTAATGAACTTCTTTTAGTTTATAATTGTTTGACATGATAAGAAAGGAAAAGTGTTTTTGAAGTAGAAAAGATATTTTCCTCAAGAATTGAATTCAAGTGTTTTATAAAAATTATTTTCCATATAAGATAATAAAGGGTTCTGTTTTCATCCCTATTATTATATTTATTTGATTATGTTGTGATGGAATTATTTTTCTGAATTACTTGATCTTATATGAATTGTTTTATGATGTCATGATGTTTAAGATTCCCATTTTTATTACATGGGTTATGCAATGATGTATGATTTATGATTTTGTGGCACAGATAAGAATGGTATCATTATGAGATGGGTGGGACCTATATCTCCCTCCAATGCATTGCTTAAAGATTTTATTTCTCATGAGATAGACATGGATGGAATGGTAGGTTATACCGGTTCAGTAAAACAGGACTGAAACGAGGAGTGAACTCGGTTCAGAAATGGACTTTGTCCACTAAGATAGTCTTCGAAATGAGTCTTGACTAACAATAAATGATTCTCTATGATTATGTGTGTATGCCACAAAGTTTCACGTTTTAAGTTATGATTATTGGGATTACATTTCACTTCTATGATTTATCCCATGTTATGATATTATGATCTCTTTTGCAGGTTAAGATTTCCAAAAGTTATGTTTTTATGTATATGATGTGATTGATATTTATTTTGTTTACCCTTACTGAGCATTTGAGCTCACCCTTTTGAATGTTTTATTTCCCCAGGTCAGAAAGAAGGTTATTAAGTAGGATATGCCAAAAAGGGACTCTAGATATGATGCAATAAATGGGAGGAAAAGTAGATGCTTTATGAACCAGTTGTTTATGTTTACTAGTTTCTGAAGACTCTATACCTATACGGTCCTTTCTTGGTTTTTTTATATGTTGTAATAAGTGTGCTTCAATTCTGAAGTAATAACAATGTATGTAAAGTATGGGTCGTTATAGGGGTGTCAAGATATATATGAGGTTTGTCAGACCTTTTTAGATTCTGGGAAGAGTTGTTGAGGTGGCATACCACCTAGCTCTCCCCCCACAGATGCACTGGGTGCATAATGTCTTCCACTTATCACAACAGAGGAGGTATGTGCATGATCCATCACACATCATTGACTGGGGCGAGTTGGATATTGATGATGGGGAGAATTTTACAGAGTTCCTAGTAGATATTTAGGATTTATAGGAGTGGGTCCTTCATAGATGGTTGATTTATTTGGTGTGAATTTGGTGGTAGAACAAGAATCTCGAGGAGGGAACTTGGGAGCAGGATGCTCCAATACGAGCTTAGTACCCCCATTTGTTTGCCTAGCCCCTGTTTTGGCTTATGAGGGCGTAAAGACTTAAATGTTGGGGTAATGTAATGTCCCAAAAATTCCTTGTAAATTTTTTATTCTTAGGGGATTATTTTCAGACCAGGTGCTCAGATGAAACTTGATTCCAAGGCCGAGTGAACCAGAAATAAGTGTTTGAAATTTTTTTATGTTTATTTAAATTAGCTCACATGAGTGGTTTTGGAAACTTTTAAATGGGTTCCCAGATTAAAAATATTAGGGCACCGTTACATCCGGAATGATGACTTTACATGAGGAAGGACCTAACCGTGAATGACGTGGGTCAAGAGAAAATGTTAATTTTCATACTTTTAAGAAAATATAATAAAATATGTTTTTTAAGGAAAAATAAAATGAAATATTAGTTTATTTTATTTGAATTTTGAATTTGATTGCAGCATAAAAAATGTTATTTCATAAATGAAACATCATAACGATGATACAACGAAGTGTAATAGAAATTCTAAAATGTGTTTTCTCTATTTAATGGGTTAATTGAATACTGGATTATCGACACAATCTAGTATTTCTATGAACATAGAGATTTGGCGTCAGCGAGCGATGATCGACGAACCGCTCGTGATGACGAGCCCCATTCTCCCTTCATTCTTCCATCCTTCGAAGGATCACCAACAACAATGGTGGGAAGTGGATCAAGTAATGATTAATGACAGCAGTGTGATCTTATCTAATGAATGATCCAACCTTGAGGTAGGGGTTTGATTCTATGTGAATTTACCTTTTCCCTATTCACGGATTTGAGTGATGAATGAGGGTCAACCCGCGAATAGGTGACCTGAATATTGATCACTTATGTGGGAGTGTTTCTAATTTTGGAGTTTGAATCAGAGTTATCCATGTTAGATTCTTAAATATCCTACCACCATGTTTTTAAATTCTAACGCGGAGGGATCAGACTAACATGAACAAGGCTAGGATCTCTCCGTTAGGGGACTGCTTGTGTTATTCCTGATCAGACCCTTAGATCGATGGCGAGACATATCAGAATATGTTGTAGTGATGAAGATGACCCAAAAATCCTGAAGTCACTCATGGATCGAAGAACGAACTATAGGAGCAAGTCCAGTGGCATGCGGAAGAAACTATCGGCGCGCTGGTGGCCGCGTGTGGGAGGCTGTGTGCCACATCGGTAGCGGTCCCTGTGACATCAGCTGTGGGGTGGTAGAAAAAGGTTATTGGCAATAGCTGGAGGTGGGGTCTTTGTTGGACATGGCATCGATCCACATTACGTGGTTGGAGGGCTATGGTCCAATGCGACCGCGACAAGATGGCCCCGTGGCGAACCTGCTGCGTTGATCGGGAGTGGACATAGTTATCACCACACCGTCCGACCATGGAAAGAAGTCCCACTCATAGTGGGTCAGACCTAGAGGGTGGGGTTAGACCCGGGTCTGGTCAGCGGACCTTGGGTTCGGTTGGGTTGGGTCGGTCTGACCGGGTCGAACCTGACCCAGATCCAACCAGCCCCTTCTTACCAAAATGAGAATAAAATCTAAATTGTGTGTCTGATTGACGAGATTTTTGCGGTATTGGGAACTTTTTGAAGAGGCAATCCTTTTGGAATAATCCAAGTGAGTTTCTATGTAGGTTGATATATGACTGATGGATTGAGGTGTAGATTCTCTTGGAATCAAGCGCGCTACGAGCAGAAATACTATGACTGGATGTGATGAGAAGGAAGTGACGAGTGGACCTCAGTGGACTGAAAAAGAATGAATCTCAGTGGACCATGAGATGATCAGATCTCAGTGTCCTGACAGACAAGTGGAGCGGACCTTAGTGGACTGCCAGACAAGCAGACCTCAGTGGCCCAGTGGACGAGCGGACCTCAGTAGCCCGACAAATGAGCATACCTCAATGGCCCATCAGACCTCAGTGACGGGCATACCTCAGTGGCCCAATAGACCATAGTGACTCATCGGGGATGAGTCCCTCAGTAGAACAAGATGTTCATCTTTAGGACTAATAATTTTGCTTTCTATACTTTAGGTTATACCAGTTCGAGTTGTCCATTACTTAGTGTGTACTTTTGTTTATGGTTTGAGGTCCCTATTCAGTATTGTGTTACTCACCCCTAGATGGGTTTCCCCCACATGTGTCTTGTCTTGTGCAGATGATCAACGTTTTGACAGATACCTTAGTGGTCTAGGACCAGGCGGTGCGTAGTGAGATTGGCCAGGTGATGCGTACTCCTATGAATTCCGGTAGCTACTCTTAACCTACCCTTTAGGTAGGGTTTTATATATACGGATTATCAAAGGCCTTTTACTCCTTTATTTACAACCTTTTTTTATGGGTATGTATTCTGGCCCATTTTACTTACAACATGTACCTCTACTCTCAGTGGTTATTTTATTGGTATGCATGTTTTCCTTTTCATCATTGTGGACTGGGGTTGGGAGTGTGTCTGAGTGTGTGTGTGTGTGTATTGGTACTCGAAAAATGCCTCCCACTTGCAGGATAATGCCTTTGGTGCTAGTCTTCAGCCCCTAGACTTTAGGAGGAAGGATTGAGGAAGTCGTGACATGATGCATAGGGGACAAGTCATGACATATCATTTATTTTAATTAAATTATGTAATTTAAAAGTCTAATTGTATGTTAGATTTGGTATTAAATTGATATATGAAACTTTTTGGTCATAATAATCTAATTAACTTCATTTTAATCAGAAATTTTTATGATTTATGTATAATTTTATTTCTATACTTAAAAATGCAGTTTTCTGACAATGATTTTTAACTACATAAAGTTAATTCGTATTAATTAAATAAAATAACCCCTAATAAAAAAATAATTAAATGAAATTTATAGATTATATATATATATGAATTTAAATTCATATAATTATTATTAATATTCATAGACATAATATAATATAATCAATTACTTGACAAATTCATTTTCTTGAAAAAAAAATTTCCTCGCACTTTACGGGGTAGTTATAAAATGAATTTCTTCCAGTTATATAGAATGAATATGAAATAATATTTCCCATTATTGGAATCAAAATACTTAATAATAATTAATATTTTCAATTTTTTTTTGGTTATGATTAATAGTAAAATATAGTATAAAAATTTTCACCACGGTAAAAAGTTAAAATGGGTTAATTAATGGTAAAAATAATTTGATGAGGACTTAGAAGTATACATAACATATGCCATATTTTTTATTGGATAAGTAAATTTCATCCATAATCATTATTGATTCTAATAACTTACCTTTTACTTCCATATGGCCATGATTATGGCCTTTATAATAATTTAAATAATGAAAAGAACAAAAAGCCACTCTCTTACTTTTAAAAATATCTTATGTGTTCACACAGGAATAAAAGTAAGTTATGGAATAATATTAATTGATATTTTGAGAATAATGTAATTATTTTAATGATTTTAATTTATTTTTAAGTTTAAATAATAAAATAATTAACTTAAATTCTTATGCAATGCTTATACAACAATTATTTAATTAAAAAGAAAATAAAATAAATAATTTTTTAAAAATTAAATGTAATATAATTTGAATAAAGTATTATTTTCTATAAATTTTATATATAATTACAAAATTTTAGGGAAGTGATAAAGGTATATATTTGAATTCCATCCTTGTCTTGATAATATTAAAGTCAAATTAGATGAACAGTGTCAAAATTTAAATTAATGGTATTCTATAATAAATAATATTTTATTAAATAATTAAAATTTATAAAAAATATTATATTTGAAAAATTTAATATAAAATGGTTTCAAATATCAAACAAGGTCCATTTATGTTCTATTTATCCTTTTATATAAATTTTTTAGGCGCTAAATTGTAAAAACTTTATTACCGAGACAATTATCAAAAAGGGTTTAAAGGGGTTAAAAATACAATATAAGGGTGAAAAACCACATAAAATGTTCCATTTTTATTGGATTGGAGGTTTTAGACTCAAAATTATATTTTATTTAATATTATAAATTTTAATATATTTTAATATGAGATTTAATTTATATTATTTTAATTTGTTATGAAATTCTAAGAGTGCCCCTCCCCTCTCTTATAAAAGTACACATGTACTCTTTTATTTAAATTTAAAATGCCATTTTTTTCATTAAATACCTACCCTAATACCTTCCTTACATCCCTATCCATGTTCCAGTGTCCTTGGATTGATCATAAACCCAATCTAGGAATGATTTTGGTGCAAACCTTAAGAGGTTTTTCGAAGAAGAGGTATAATTCTTAACCACGAATTTATTTTGTTTCTTTTTATATCCTCGTCTAATATTTCTTTACCATGAAAAAATAATCAAAATATTTTCTCAAATATACTGATATGTTATTCTGTTAATTATATAACCTATATCCATCTCATCTCCCATCAAATGGGGAACAAAACTATTGGTCGTGTGTACATGTGGACTACCGCCTTGTGAACTGATTTAATTCATTTTCTATTACTTCCCAGCACAAATAGTTGTAATGATGTATTTTAATGTATATATACGATATAAGTTAATTAATTATCATTGTTAAAAGATAATATATAATGTAATTTATTACCATTCCACTCATTGGAAAGTGGTAATGTCTTTCATACATAAGTGTGGACTACCGCCTCTACAAAAAGATATGATTTGTTTTCATCACCACATCAAATGGAGGATATATATAAGTATATTTAAAGAAATAATATTATATTTATAATATTTTTACCATTATATAGATATAAAATAAAACTTACCTTCTTTCCATAATGATCGTTGAAAAATAAAAACACTACTCATGTGTATGTACGACCCACCGTCTTCATGAATGTAATACAATTCACTTTTCATTATTATCTTTCATGATAAGTTTTAAAAGTATAATTATGGTATAAAAATTATTATTATTTCATTATTATTACTATAGATATGTTTTAATAATTACCACTTTTACCATAGGAAACCAACCAAATTCCTTTTGGACATATGAGCTGGATATTGTCAAAACATCCGAAATAGACTTAAATGATTAAGTAATTGATTTTTAAATGGTAATGAATAAAATAAAATGGGATAATAAAATTAAAAAATTATATTAATCAAGTAAATAATTATCCTAAGTTTATTATTTTATAATATAAAGAACATATGTGATGATTCAGACTCAAGGTAAGAGACTGTTTGACTTAAAACCTTGTTTTAAACGTTTTAAGGATTTACTTTCTAAATATTTTTCTTACATGTACACATATTTAAAATTATTTTATATATTTATTTATATAAAAAGAAATTAATTATTATTTAAATTTTATGTATATTTTTACTTTATTTCAAATGTTTTTAAAATGAATCATTTTATATATTTTATACAGAATGTTTTGAATTTTTTCATGAAAGATAAAAGGAATGTTATATTTTAACTTATAAGACAACAATAAAATTTCCCACTATCATAAAAATTATTTGATATTTAAATTAATTTATAATAATAAAATTTTTATTATGTTTTTGTTATTTTTAAAAAGGGTTTTCAAATGGAATAGATATTTCAATATTGGGAAATGTTTTCTTATGGGTGAAAATAATATTTTAAAGATTGTAATTTTAAAAATACTATATTTTATGTGTTATTATTATGTTGTATTTTTTGGAATTTTAATGATTATGGGTGTTTTAATTGTAAAACAATAACGGGTGGTTCTGTTATAAACCAAGGATGGTGGTTCCTTTATAAATCAAGGATGGGAAAGTCCATGATAGCCCTCTAATGAATTGGGTATGGAAGTCAACCATATTGATTATTCTATATACAAAAGTGATATAGAAAATGATTTCCCAAGTTACCTACATGATTTATCTATTATTTATATAGGTTTTATTGAAATTTTATGATTTTTAGGGTAATTAAAAGGTGCTTTCATTGGTATTTTCAAATGATGTATAGTTTTTGGGTACTTAAGTGTAGAAGAGTGGTTGACCAAGGTCATCTCTCAAAGAGGCGGTAATTAAAACAAATTATTAAAGGTATTTTGAAAATAAAATAAAACAGTATAAACACACTACTTAAAAGAATGGGGGTGGGTTTTTTTATCATTTATAAAATAAGAAGAAGTATGCTGGAAGAAGATTTCATTTTTTTATTTTTTGAAATGAAATTCGATTAATAAGACACAATAAGAATATGTTTTTTTGAAAATATTTTTAGAAGGATTAGTCGATCTAACTCTACCTCTTAACTTAATTATTGATCATTATCATTTAAATTAAAATCCACTTAATTATGATCCCATAGTTTTTTAATCTCTATAACCTATGAGAAGTAATATTACCACAAAGATGAAAAGAGTTAAACCCTAGACCAGCTTCAGAACATGTAATCGCAACACCCTGCTTCGATTTTAATTCTAATACTAGCTTATAGTTAGTGGTAAATTAGGGATAAAATACATTCTATAAATAATTATTAATTTATTTTAGGTATTCTATTTTAACCCTACAAATTTATCATGGGTGGTTTATTTTTACCGATTAAGTTTCTGATCTCACAATTTAAACAAATCTCAACCTCACGTGTTTTTGTGTCTATTGTTCAATTTCTTGATTAGTTTTTTTCTAATTTTAAAACTCAATTCATGGATCATATTTTTAAAATTTAATTATATTAATGATTCGGAATAAATAAATGAATTATCTAAGAGTTTGATCGATTACTAAGAAAACTACTCTTTTGTGGGCGATACAGTCCTCATAGAAACAAATTGCATTTGTAATGATTTAGAAAGGGTATAACCCATTCTTTTTTAAACTATTTTATTTCTAGACCAAATAATAATATTAATATAAGAATAACATTTTAAATAATATAAGAAATAGAAATGAAACTAATATATTTTTGAAATCACAACAATTTTATAATTTAAAGAAGAAGAATAAGAAGAAGGCTCTGATGAAGGTATCAAAGCATCAAAAGATATCCCTCTTGAAATGCCTGGAGAAATAGAGTGAAAACTTTTCATCTACCTTTAATCACCCAATGAACTTCAAAACACCTCAAAATGACATAAATACATATTTATTGAGTGGAGGGGAGGAAAGGATTAAAAAGGCTTCAAGTGTGAATGGAAAAATTCGAACAAATAAATTAAGCCAATATTGACCGCCTATTTTACCACTAAAATGCATGAAATAGCTATCTTTCCTATAGGATGATTCGCGAAACATTTTTATTTCTATCTCCTCTTCAAATTTGGGCCAAATCCATGCAAGGATGAAGAATTTATGGACCAAATATTGAAGTGATATCCAATCTGGTGGGTCCAGTCTAGCTTTGACTTTATGGCCCTTTAAGTCCTAACAAATGAACGATTTAGCTCATCTATCAAGAATGGAAGTTGTATCCAATTAAATCAGGAACATATTTAAAAATAATTAGTTTAAATAATATATATAATAATATTTATGTCTAAAATACTAAAGTGAACTATATTAGGGTAAAAATGGAATTTTCGTCAAATTATCAAATGAATGATCTAATCCCAAATATTCTATAAATAAACATATTTATCACAATGTGAGAAAATTATTTCAATTATTATAAATAAAATATTCAATAAAATTGTATTTTATCAAATACCCCACACTTACCCATTTTCACTCTTGGGAAAAACCTCATATCAGGTATTCGAAAAAATTGTGGCAAGATATGAATGTTCATGTTTCTCAATTGACAGTGGAAATATTGGCAAAGTAATAATTCCATAAAGATTCAATATCAATAAATATTAAATTAATTGTCTCATAAATTGTATCAAAAAAATCCAGTGAGATTCAGAACACTAATCAAAGTGAAATAAGTCATTGGTCTAGTATGCCACTAATTCTACACATGTGTGCATGCCAACCATTTCATGCTCATATCTCCATGAATTATTCTGTATATTTAGATCATGTAAAACATTCTTCTTGCATGGTTTAATTCATCAAAAAAATTCTACATTCCTTTGGAATTAGTTTTCCAGACCCACTCACTTAAGTATTTCTAAAATTCAAACCTTATGCTCCCGACCTAGATATCCCCATATGTTGTACATTTCATCACTCCCCTCATTTATTATTATTTATTTTATTTTCACTTGGAAAAAATCTCACACTCAACTCTCAACCCATGTTTGATCTCATCACAAACCTAATTGTAATCGTTATAATAATATCAAAGGTTGTGGAAGATTGGTTTTTTAACTACCCAAGACAAAACCCATATTTTTATTTTTTTTATTTTTTTAGGGCATACAACAGTCGGATAATAGGTAAACACACATAGGTCAATTTGGTACATTAATGAAACCAATCGAGAGATAAATGAATATATGGATAAACCAATGAATTTTTTTACCAAACTTTAATATACCTTCAATTGAGTAGGAAAAATTTCACAAGTCATGGTTGAGTGAAAAGTTGTGTGGAGAAATCAATGACACAATGTACCATAAACAAATATCACATATAATAATGTCAAAATCAAAAAGGTTTTATAATGACCCAACCAATCATATCATTGAAGACTTCAATATTTATAAAAATAAACCATTGATGATGAAATATTACTCATGCTTATCATGCCACTAATGGATTTTGAAATTATGAATTTTAAATATATTCCATATCCAAATGATCTTGTTAAAAGATATGTTTTTCTGTTTTTTGTTGTTTTTGTTTTTGTTTTTTCTTAAAAATTTTAACAAAAAAATTAACAGAAAAACACACACAAAACAAACAAATTTAAAATCCTAAATAATTACCCCAAAATGTTGTCCACTCTCCCATATGTAAAATATTGAATTATCCTCAATGTGAACTTATGAAATGATACATGCGCATTAAATAAAGAATTTTAAATAAGACAAAGAATATAAAAGTGGAAGGGTTAGGAACAACTTGATATTTTCGAGTGATGATGGGGTCATGTAGTGTGATTAAATCCACTACATCGGTAATAATTCCCTCAATATATTTATTCAAATGTTTCCCATTGATTATAAATCTTCTTCCAGTGTCCTCTTGTGTGATCTCCACTACACCATAAGTAATAAAATTAGATATAATATAAGGTCCTAACCATCTAGAACACAAATTACCGGGCATCATCTTTAGTCGTGAACTATAGAGTAAGACTTTATCTCCAACATGAAACTCCCTTTGTTGTATCAATCTGTAGTGATATTCTTTTGATCTTTCCTTGTAGATCCTTGAGTTCTCATATGATGAAAATTGAATCACCTAATGCTCTTGAATTTGTAGATTCCTTTGAATTACATCTTGGGCCAAATCCATGTTGCATTTCTTCATAGCCCAATATGCCTGATGCTCGACTTCCACTAGGAGATGGCATGATTTCCCAAAAACAATCCAAAATGAGGACATACTTATGGGGGTATTCTATTATTTCCTATAATCCCAAAGAGAATCATCCAAGTGCTTGTAACAATCCTTCCTATTTCGCTGCATGGTTTTCTCCAAAAAAATTTAAACCCACGATTTGAAACCTAAACCTGACCATTTTTTAGGGGGTGTTATGTTGTTTATGTTTTTTTGTGATACCCCATACTTCTGAAGGAGGGATGATAAATTCCTATTGCAGAAGTGTGTCCCTTGGTCACTGATGACAGGATTTGGTAATCCAAACCTACAAAAAATATGTGTCTTGACAAAGTCCATTGTAACATCAGAATCATCAGTCCTGGTGGTCTTAGCCTCCACCTATTTACTCACATAATCAAAAGTAACAAAAATATAAAAAAACAAATGAAATAGAAAAATAACCCATAAAATATATTCCCCGTACATAAAGAATATCACAAAATAAAATGGGTTGTTGAGGCATCTCATGTCTCCTAGAAATATTTCTAGTGTGTTGGAAACATGATCATGACTTACAAAATACATGAGCATCATGGAATATGGTAGGCTAATATAATCTAGAGTCTAAAACATTCATAGCTATCCGTTGGGGTCCAAAGTGTCCACCACATGTAAGTTTATGGAAGAATTATAGAATAGACTCAAACTCATGATCATGAACACAACTCCTAATAACTTGATCACTACACATGCACCAAAGGTAGGGATCATCCCACACATAAAATATATACTCTTTAATTTTTGTACTTGATGTTTCTTTAAATTTTTAGGAATTTCAGAGGCAATGAGGTAGTTAACTAAATCAACATTCCAAGGATTCATAACTGAGATGGAATAAAGATTATCATTGGGGAAAGTGTCCCGAAGTGGTATTTGGTCAAAGGTGTCGGCCTCTAATGTGTGAGTAAGCCTACTCATGTGGTCTACCACCAAGTTCTTTGACCCCTTATTGTCCTTTAAATCAACATTGAATTCTTAAATAAGTATCACGCATCATATTAGCCTGGGCTTCACATCCAGCTTCTTCAAGAGGTACCTCAGAACTGCATGGTCATAAAAAAACAACTACTTTAGATCCTAATAAATATGAATGGAATTTATCTAAAGAAAATATAATGGAAAGAAAATAATTTTACATGGTTGTGTAGTTTGATTGGGATGAATCCAATGTCCTCGATTCATAGGAAATCACATGTTAATTTCCCCCCACCCTATGAGATAAGACAACTCCAATCGTGAAGTTGGAGGAATCACACATATTCTTAAAAGGAATATCCCACCATAGGGGATTTATAATCTGTGGAGTGGTTAGAAAATTCTTTAGATCATCAAAGTATGTCATGCGAGAATAATTAAACACAAAATCAAAATCCTTTTAAAGTAATTGTGACATAGGAAGATTAATCTTAATAAAATATCTGATAAAGAGCCGATAAAATACTGCATTCCCTAGGAAATATCTAACATCATGAACACATGAAGGATAGGGTAAGGATGAAATAATATTTACCTTAGATATATCATCCTCTATCCAATTTTTTGACACTACATGTCATAAGACAATCCCATGATCTACCATGAAATGAAACTTTTCAAAGTTCAAGACCAAATTATTCTCATTATAACAATTAAACACCTTTCCCAAAATAGATATATAATCATAAAATAAATACCCATACACTATAAATTGATACATAAATACCTTCATGTTGGACTCAATAAAATTAGAAAAAATAATCACCATGCATCTCTAAAAGGTACCTGGGGCATTGCAAAGTCCAGATGGCATCCTCTGATAGAAAAATGTATCAAATGGACAAGTTAATGTTGTCTTCCCCTAATTTTTCATAGCTATAGGAACCGGAAAATATCTAGAAAATATATCCATGAAATAATAATGAGTCTTTCCATCTAGTCTCTCAAGCATTTGATCAATAAACTGGAGGGAGAAATGGTCCTTTTAAGTGGATTGATTTAGTTTACTATAATCAATATACACTCGCAAACTGTTTTGCACCCTCATTGTAACTAACTCCTCTATATCATTTTTAACAACTATAACACCACTTTTCTTAGGCACAACCTGAATTGGACTTACCCACTGTGAATCCGAAATGGGATAAAGTATACATGCCTCGAAATATTTTTAAACATCTTTATTTACAACATCAAGAAGAGTTGTATTCAGTCTCTTTTGTGGCGGCCTCACTAGTTTAGTCCCATCCTCCAAAATAATCATATGCATGAAAATGGAGGGGCTAATACATGATATGTCATCCAAGGCCCACCTAATTTCCCTAATGTTATCCCTCAAAATATTCAAAAGTTTTTCTTCATGTTCAAAAGGGAGATTGTTAAAAATCACAACAGGTAATCTCTCACCACTAAACAAGTATGACTATTTTATATTTATTTGTAATGGATTGAGTTCGAGTGTGGGGGGTGATGTATGGATGGTGAAATTGAAGGAACTAAAATATGTGCCCAGTGAACATCATTATTAGAATATATATTTTCAAATTCTGAGAATAAAGAATCAATACCATTAGTATACTCAATAGCCATGTCATAATCAGAGTTCACATGATAAAAATAAGAATATGAATCCATTTCAAAATCAAATCTAAGAGATGTTTTTGCATTATTAATATTTGTGTAAGTACTCCTATACATCAAACTAGAACCAATACTCATAAACTCTCTAAGCATAGGAAAATCAAATTGCATGGGGTTTTTATTTGGCGGTTCAAAATGGAAGATAACCAAAGAAAAATGGTCCTTAGAGGGGTTCTTTATAGAGTACATAACAATAAATGTCACAAATTCATATATGAACTCCATCTAAATTGTACCCTTGTGAACATTTATGATAGTTTTTTTAGTTTTGAGGAAGGGACTACCTAAGATAATGGGAGCACGAGAACATTCTTGATCATCCTCCATGTTAATCACATAGAAATATTCTGGAAAGATCATGTCTCTTACTCAAACAAGTTCATCCTCAAGGACTCCATATGGATATGTTGTAGCTCTATTTTCTAAGTGTACCACTTCTCTCATCAGCTTCAACTCACCAACCAATAAAGAAAAGAATACAGAGTGAGGCATCACATTTATGGAATCACCCAAATCACATAAAGTATTAGAAAAGTGTATCTCCCTTATGGTTAATGGGATAGTGAATATCCCCAGATCCTTATACTTTTTTGTCATTGCTAGAGTTTTTGTAATGAGTTCTGACACATTCTATACAAGATTAATCCTCTCATTTCCCTCGACCCCCCTTCGATTAGTACAAAGTTATTTTAATAATTTTTCATATCTTGATATTTGTTTAATGACTTCAAGTAGAGGTATTTTGATATCCACATGAATGAATGTATCCAAATACTATTTTCTACATCGCCTCTTCACCCATATTTCTAGTTTGTAAAAATATTTTTTTAAATGGAAGGGGTTTAGGAGGAAATTCATTGATCTTTTTGTTACCTTCTTATTTATACTTGGGTTTATTATTAGTGGTTCTTGAATGGGGATTCTCCAGATTTGAGATGAAACCCAGTGGAATGGAATGTAAAGATATATCAGTTGTTTGCTTCCCACTTCTCAATGTGATGGAACAAACATTCCCCTAGTATTTGGAGTAGGTTGGGAAGGTAGATTTATGGAATTATTACTTAACAGTTCATGGAGTTCAATGGAAATATGGATCATTGGGGTGGGGGATTCCATTTTTGTTGGATTTTTTATGCTTGGGATTCAAATATCCTTTGGGGTTGTTGGAAACCCAGCTGGTAAGGTAGAGGATGCTGGAAGTTTTGATGAAAAGCAGGCCTTTGTTGTTGTTCATAGACATACCTCATGTCTGATTGATCCTTCCACCCTTGATTTTATGTTTATTCAAAAGAATCATACTTCTTTTAAGGATGTGGATGTTTTTTTTATGATATGGTCTCCTAGAGAATACTTCCAAACAATATTCTATCTCTTGTAGTTGGGGGAAATAATTAGTCGGGTGGTATGTTTCAGTGAAAATTCAACAAGGTCTCACATGAGTGGGTTGGGATGTCTTTTGAGCCAAATAAATTTGACTCACTATAGTGGTCAACTCTTCCAACTTGGTATCAATTAAAATAAATTCAAGAGAATATGGACTTACCTTGTGTACTCCTCTAACATTTGGTGTACCTCAATATCCAAATTGTTGGGTGTTTTGTTCTATATTGATGATCAATGCAATTGAGGAAACTAGTGTTTTTTCCAGCAATTCTCCCCTAGTTGCAACATCCATCATGATCCTCTCCATAGGTTTGAGTCCTTCATCGAAGTATTAGAGGAATATTTTATCATTGATTTAGTGATATGGGGGCTGGCACACAACTTCTTGAATCGCTCCCAGTACTCATGCATTGACTCCCCTTTTGCTTGCTTGATCCCCAAGATCTAAATACAAATGGAAGTGGTCCTTGATGATGGAATAAATATCTGCAAGAAAAGACCTTTTAAATCATTCTAATATGTTACATCTTCAGGTTGAAAATAATACATCCAATACTTTGTAGCTCCATCAAGTTAAAATAATAATTCCATTAGTTTTATTTGATCTTTAGAGATATTTATTGGTTTAAGGGTTGATAAAACCACATTAAATTATTTTAAATGTTTTTTTGGATCCTCACCAGATAATACATGAAACTATGGAAGAAGGTTAATTAACCTATATTTTATTTCAATGTCTAATCCAAGATGTGGGTTTGTAATACAATTTGGTTGATAGTTAATATTCGGTGAAACCAATTATTGAATGGTTGTATTAAGTTCATTATTATTATTTAAAGCCATTGGTTCTTTTTTTCTATTAGATTCAGAAGTTTTCCAATTTCAATGATCTTAGTGTGTAGGAATTCCCCAGTTGTTTAAATGTTGACACTTCCCCTATAACTTGATTTTTTGATTCGATCCCTAAGGTTGCATTCAATCTTGGGTTCTAGATCAGAAAGATCCTCGGGATGGTATCATGTAATAAATCATAAAAAATGAAAAATTTAGACCATAATATCATGAGAATAAACTTCAATTTATGGTTTAATAGAGAAGAAAATAGATAAGAAGAATAAATAGAGAGAGAAAAAAACAAAAATTGAGAAAGGGAAAAAAATAATTAAGAATGTAGACAAAACAAAAGGTTGAAATAAAAGTGAAAAAATACCTATAATTATTTGAATAAAATTCTTTCCTCCTTAGAAATGGTTCCAATTTGAAAGTAATTGTCATGGGTTCTTTAAAATGATGTATGGTTTTTGTGTACTTATGTGAAATAGAGTGGCTGACCAAGGTCATATCTTAAAGAGGTAGTAATTAAAACAAATTATTAAAGACATTTTGAAAATAAAATAAAATAGTACACAAAAAATACTTAAAAGGATGAGGGTGGGTTTTTTATCATTTATAAAAGAAGAAAAATTATTCTGGAAGAAGATTTCATCATTTTGTTTATATTTTTGAAATGAAATTCTATTAATAAGACACAATGAGAAGATGTTTTTCAAAAAAATATTTTTAAGAGGTGTAATCGATCTAACTATACATCTTCACTTAATTATTTATCATTGTCATTTAAATTAACATCCACTTAATTATGATCCCCTAATTTTTTAATCTTCATACCCTAATATAATTCACATTACCATAAATATGAAAAGAGTTACACCCTAGGCCAGGTTCAAAACATGCAATCCTAGAACCCTGCATTGATTACCATTCTTAGACTAGCTTATGGTCAGTGGAAAATTAGGGAATAAATACATTATGTAAATAAGGATGAATTGATTTTAGGGATTATATTTTAACTCTAAAAAATTATCTTGTGTGGTCTTGTTTTACTAATTAAGTTTCTGCTCTCACAATTTAAACAAATACTGACCTCGCATGTTTTTGTATCAATTGTTCAATTGATCGACTGGTTTCTTCTAATTCTAAAACTAAATTCATGGATCATATTTTTTGAATTAAATTATCTTATTTATTCAAAATAAATAAATTAAGAAGGTAAGAGGTCAACCAATTACTATGGAAACTACTCTTCCATGGGTGGTGTAGTCATCGTAGAAATGAATTGCATTTGAAAATATT
Organism: Viscum album; assembly: GCA_963277665.1. Lineage (NCBI taxonomy): Eukaryota > Viridiplantae > Streptophyta > Magnoliopsida > Santalales > Viscaceae > Viscum > Viscum album. Next base: position 843,771,738 of record OY728128.1, read on the forward strand.
TAGAAAGGGTATAAACCAATATCGTTTCTAATATTTAATTTCTATCCCAAATAAGAATATTAAGAAAATAATATAATTGAAAATAACATAATAAATGGAAGATAAAGTAAGAAGTTATTGAAAGTACAACAATATTACAAAGTGAAGAAGAAGAATGCTTCAATGAAGGGATCATAGATTCAAAATATCTCCCTCTTGAAATGCCTGGAGAAATGCAGTAAAACCAATTATCTTATTCCTTAAATCTCATAATGCACATCCCAACCACTCTAAATGATAAAAATACATATTTATAGAGTGGAGGGGAGGAAATGTTTAAAGATTTTTCAAGTGTGAATGGGGAAATTCAGACAAAAAAAATAAGCCAAAATGCACCGCATATTTCACCTCAAAAACACGTGAACCAGCTTTCTTTCTAGAAGGATGATTCATGAGAAAATGGGTTCTCCATATCCTCTCTAAATTTGGGCCCAATACATGAAATAATTATGAATTTATGGCCCAAATACTTAACTGATGTCCAATCTAGCGAGTCCAGTCCAACTTTGACTTCGTGGGCCATTAAGTCCAAATAAATGCATGATTTAGCTCATCTATCCTGAATGAAAGTTGTTTCCCACTAAGGCAGGAACACAGTTACAAAAATTTTATGTTTAAATAATACATATAATAATATTTATTTTTTAAATACAACAATAAAGTGTAAAATGAAAAAACTGTAATTTTCATAAAATTTTCAAATGAATGGTCTAATCCCAAATATTCTATAAATAAAAATATTTAGCACAATTTGAGGAAATAATTTCATTTATTATCAATAAAATATTCAATAAAATTGTGTTTTATTAGTAATTTAATGATCTTATTTATAAAGGAATGTGTATGATACTTATTAAGGGTGGAAAGTTTAATTTTTTCAAATGTTTTCATATATTTTTTATGTATTGAAAGAAAAATTCATGAGAATAATTTTTCTTTAAAGAATTATTATGAATTTTTTTATGAAAATATTTTGACATGAAAGTTGATTTCTTGAGTAAGGGAGGCCAAATTTTATTTTCAAGGAGGAATTTATTTATAATTATTCTTAAACTAACATGTTTCTTTCTTCTTTATTTTTATGCACCCTAGTCATATTTTTGTGCTCATACTATATTTTAAAACAATAATAGGGTTTTGGGATGGGTAATATCAAATATGAAGTCATTTTGAATGTCATGAATATTTTTGAAGAAAATAAAACATTTTTCACTTTAAAATTCTTATATTATGGAAAAAATGGATACCGATCAGAAGTGTCCACTTTATAAAATATGATTTTGTTACAAATTAATTATGAAATAATTATTTAATAATATAAACTAGAAAAGAAACTAAAATGTAAGATAATGAATTCATGACTTAAAACTCAATATTATATAATGTTTAAAGTAGTTTCCTTATAATATAAGGAAAATATGCCCCTATAAAACCTTAGAGGAATCCATATCATGAATGAGTGGATGTCACTCCTCCTCTAACCAACTTTAGGAATCCTACATTACTATCCATAAAAGTCATAAGAGATCTAAAATAACATTGGAAACATTTCATATCCCACTGTGGCCCTATGATAGGAATGCATGATCAACATAAGGATGTAAAATTTATATGTTTTTTAAAAAATATAGAGGTGAAAATATTCATTTAGAACATAAATATATTTACTTAATACATTATTGACTAGTAATACCATTATCATCAATTCCTCTATCATTTTAGATCTTTGATAAAGAAGATGATGGAATTTGACCTCTCTAACTAAAAGTAGCATGAAAACAATAGAGTTTTGGATTTAATCTATAGATGGAAGGGTCTAACATTGTCATTCAATATGAATCTCCCATAAGAAATTTTGTCAAGGATTTGTATATTGTATCTCTAGTATGAGCTTAAAATTATGTTAATACCTTTAAAGTAGCTAGGTGCATTATGGGAGTTTATAGACATGGGAAAGTATCTATAGGACTTCATTTAGTGAACTAAGGCCAAATATAAACTCTTATGTGATGCTCAGGAAAAAAAGGTATGGTAAAATAGAAATTTTCAGAATTACACATAAACCAACACTAAAAAAACAATAAAACCTAGACAATACCAATATTGAATAACACCTCCCTTAAAGAAAAAATAGAATTAAAAAGGATGTTATCTAGAGTTGTGGAAAGATAATGGTCACCCACTATATGGGTATATAATAAATAAAACATAATCTTTATATAAAGAGTTGGTTTTGGGTTACTTCATAATATCCATATAAATTAATCTAATTAATATGAATAAGTCTAGGAAAGTGAATTAAATTTTCCTTAATTACATCCCTGATAATTTACCATTCCATTAGATATGATTATGTAACCCAAACATTTGATCTTGGATGCACTAAACATCTCAAAGGAGACTAGGGAAGCACTTTTTATGTTTCTTTATAGTCCATAGGTATTTGAGGTCAAAGTTTCTATGTTTTAAGTGCATCTTACATAGAAAAATTAAGTGAAATTTCATAATATTGCCTTACTCACTAAGTAGGATTAGTAAACCACCGTATAGAGGAACTTAAAAACACTTTATTTCCCATGAAATCATGAAAATATTGATACTCATTGACATTTAATTGATTGTAGTTCTTGAATCAATCTCATTCCATTTTATATTCTTTGATGACTGGTTTGTGGAAAGGATAACCTATATCCCTGAAAATTAATCATTCAAGGGTATGATAATACTAAAATAAAGCCAATTAGAAGAATAAAACAATAATTCCAATTTATAAATCCAATATATCACTCTAAATTTATGTTATTTCTATATAAAACAACATTCAATATTTTTTGGGGGAAGACCATGGCTCTATAGGCATTCAACAAAACCCTCATTATACTATCAATTCATCAAATATCATTTTAATAGAGTAGTTAGAGTACTCTATTGTAAAAATTACCCTTTTGAGTCCTATAAATATTAGTATGATGAGGAAGGATTCAACAAAATAGAATGGAAATAACTGATGAAATTAGAAAATATTCAGATCAATGCTCCCAATATTTTATAAAATACTATATAAGTCCCTTTGAACACACTCAATGATGATTTTGTTTTTCCCATCAATATGATCAATGAAATTAGCTCAGATTTGAGGAGATTCTAATGTCCAAAGAAACTGGAACCATTTCATATGGTGATTATTTTTCCAGTTGAGGTGATTTTACCTAACGACGATGATTCCCTAGATAAAAATAGTTCCTCTTTATCATTATGACCTAAGAATATCTTTAAAAAAATTTAGCATCAAAATTCACAACCACATTTCCGTACAGAACTGAACATTCCCTCATATCATCTCCTAAATATCAGGATGTCAGAACCTCTTATACCCTAAATGATAGCAGAGAGGAAGGATAATATATAATGTATTATCCCGATAGTGATTACAATGCATAGATACCCTTAAGGTACATATACTTATCTTTATTATTAATTGAATATAATAAAGCCACCACATTCTCAAACATCTAAAAAATGAACCCTCATCTTTCAATTATATAAAAATTAACATAGAGGAAGATGATGGAGAAGATCTCATAGATAACCTTATAGTATTTGAGTAAGGTGTATCTACCACCATTTATAATATCAAGAAGGTGGATCTAAAAAAATAACAGGATCCAAACCCCATTTTCAATAGTTCAAACATATCCCTTATGGAGTATGAGAAGTAAATTTCCTTCATAAACAATATCATGATGTGTTCTCATAGAAAACAATGAAATTTATGGGTTGAGTACTAAGGTAGACACCCTTCATATATAATTTCTTGAAGACCACTCTAGATATAATTAATAATTTAGAAGAATACATTTAAATCTCCAATGATGATATTGATAAACTCATAAAAGATTAAATTATTCAGTAAAATTAAATACCAGAAATGGATTATGAACATCATTCTTGTTAGAAATATTAAAGTCATATTTAAGTCTGTATCGATTTTAGAGGCCTCAATGGGAATTTCCCAAAACATGAATTCAAAATCCCAATCATGAAATTGTTGATTGATACGATGAATAGCTTTATAGACATTATTTTCATGGATGGATACTATAGTTATAACCAGATTCAAATGGACCATGATGATAAGTATGCCAATGATTTTAGGGAACCCAAGGGGTATATTTATATCATGGAATTCCCTTTTTCTTAAATAAAAAATATTCCACAAAACAATTTTCTATGCATAAAATCATTAAGTATTTCTAAGGGAAGACACGAAGTCATTCCGGGATGACCTGATATTAAAATCATGGTTATGATGTGATCATTTTATTTAGCATGTACTAATCATCAAAAATACTGAAATACCCAAATTTAAAATGAATCCCCTAAAGTTCAAATTTGGGGTGATATTGGTGAAATTTATCATTTTCACTATATTCCACTATGGCATTGAATTCAACCATAAGAAGACCCAAAAAATTCTTAATATTCTTGCACCCTAAAACCTAAAATAACTGACATAAAATAAGGGGAATCTTTCATATATTATGAATTTTATTTAAAATATAACTAATAAAATACTATCATTCAATAGATTAATAGAAATTTTTACATAATAGTGGTATAAGTATCACCTAATCCCCTTCAAGGAAATAAATACATACCACCTTAACCGAGAAGTTTTGATGCTTCCCATTGAAGGAAATATGCTGTTTTTATGTGTCGGAACTATGGAGTGTTCCATTGTAATGCTCTCGGATCAGAATAATAATGTAGGAAAGAGAAAATTTTATATAATCTCATCCAGTTGATTTTGTACATATAGTTTTGACATTCTAACTTTGAGAATAGCTATATAGTATTTATCTTTTCATCTCAGAAGATGAGGCTCTATCTACAAAATCACAAAATTCGTTTGGTCTCTCATGTTGATCCACTAATGTATATCTCTTTCTGACCAATGATGACTAGACATCTAGCATGATGGGGGATCATATTAATATAGTTTACATATAATTAATTCCTCAAAATACAATTATGGGGTAGTCAATAGTAGACTTCCTTACAACACATCATACCCCAGAGAGAATACCAGTATGTGTAGATCTTCCTGCTGAGGAATTCCTATCTATAAATGATACATTTTAATCATGAGAGATGTACTTTGAAAGGTTAAAACCCATCAAGAATGATAATAGAGAACCTAAAGGATAACAATGTTGTATTTGGGATTGTGTTCATCTTCCAAGTTAAAGAAATCTTTAATTTTTTCATTCCTATTTTTAGAAGTAGTCACCAACAATGAGGTAGACTATAAAGCCATCATCACTAGTTTAGAAAAATCTCTTCAGATACCAGGTAATCACCTTAACATAAAATGTGATTCATAGATAATAATAAGGAAAATAAATGTTGAATATTCTATCAAGAGGGAAGAACTAATTGATCTACATAATTCTATTAAATAACTGAAGGAATAGTTCCCTTCCAAACTAACTCTCACCCACGTTCCGTGTTTATTGAATTCCCATGTAGATGTCATAGATAATAAATACACCTCATTGGGATACCCAGACCATAATGAGATATTTATCCATATTATATATGAAATCATTGTATCCAAGTTCAACAATAACAATCTAGGGTAGATTAATGAAGTCAGTACTACCTATGAATAGAATGAGCATGTACCTCCACCAACTGATGTCGATAATTAATGGATGTCCTAAATTACATATTATCTCTAATATTGTATCCTTCTTCTGTATTTGTTGAGGAGAGATCACATTCATTATTTAGTAGTGAAATACACCCTATATAGTGACCCATATTCTAAAAAATCTCAAAAAATGGGTTTTGATATAATTATCCTTAGATGAATCAATATAAGGGATACCGTTGATGTAAATAAAGAAGTCCATTCTGGATCTTAGGCCAATAAAGGACTAGGTTATCTCACGAAATAAGAAGACTATTAATTACATTCCCTAATGAATTATAGGTTCTTTATTTTCACTAGGATGTTCCATGATTTCTAGGTATATTCCAATTTCATGCATCATCCCCTTCAGTTTCTATAAACCACCAAATACATCTATCCATTTGATATATGGGTAATTCAGGTCATGGGACCATATACCCTTATTATAGTTAGATAATTTAAGTTCATCCGTACTATAACATAATTTTTATCCAAATGGGTTGAGGCTATATCCCTAAAATAATTTGGTACGAAGGCTTTCATCAATATTGTGAAGTCAAATATCATTACCATGTTTGGTGTCCCTCACACTATATTGATGGAAAATGGCACCAAATTATTTGATTCTAAGTTGAAATGATAGTTCCAAGAATATAAAACTCATTAAAACCACTCACTATACTACCATATAGTGGTTTTTGGATCGATATGGGGTTTTAATAAGACCCTATCTAAAATACTATCAAGGATGGTGGACCAGTACATGAAGTCATGGACAAACAAATATGTGTATGTTGTGTGGTATTATCAAACCACAACTCCCACAATCATGTGGGTGACCCTATATTCACTCAATTATGGGATATAATTAGTTTCGTCTATCAAGGATCAATTCGGCTCAATTTATGTCTCTATATGTGGTAATATCATAGATGAAGAAAAATAACAAAATAGACGTAATAAAACTGAGTAGATTAATTAGAAAAGGTTTCACACACTATAGATCTCAAGATCTAAAAGATAAAATATAACGATCCTTTAATAAATTGTTTTACCTATATTAATTTATCTATGGGGAATTGGTGTTTTACCTCAGGATTCCAATGATACCGGAAGAAACCAAAGATAGAACCAAAATGGGAGGGGACTTATGCTATATAAAAGGTCCTTTCTAATAGAACCTATTCCCAGATCACAATGGATCTCAAGCACATCACACCTCCATCCAATGATAGGGTTTTTTGAAAATTAAATTACATAACCATCATGTCATCTCACCAAGGGCATAGATATAAGTCCTTAAAATACATATCAAAATGGTCCACACCATAATACCTGAAACTATTTGACACCAACATCTTTATCACATGTTGTTAAACTATCTGAAAATATTCCTTCTAGCTTGAATCTAAAATTAATAGCCCCTTATATTTATCAAAAGACTCTAAACTTTATGAAACACTGGTCAAAATATCATCATCTTAAACAATATGCTCCCATAAGTCTATTCCTTAATACATTAAACTAATTGTAATTGGTCCTCATAGAATAATATTAAAATACACAACATCTTATTATTTTTTGCATGACATTAAAAATAATAACATTTTTTCTAACTTCTAAGTCTTTAAAATTCATAGAGTGGTCCAATTTGCAAGACCTTACTTTATTATTTATAAGATAGATCTGTGTAAAGAGTCACATATTTCTTGAATATAGTCCAAGTGTTTTAGCCTCATCATTCATAGGGGGTCTCCCCCAAATACAATCTACACTATATAATTTGTATTGAAATTACCTATTAAAATTTATTCCATTCTAGGGTTTTGGTTTTCCCTTTATTCATAGTGAGTCCCTTGACTCACACTGTTGGTCTTATACCACGATCTTAAACTACATGACACTTACATCCTCTCTATATGATGTCAAAATACATGGTAAATATTTTCCCCAATAGGTTCTCTAGCATGACACACCTATTATTCTAATCGCATCATTTTTTCCACACAGATCATGAACCATGTGAGCTCAAATCGTTTGTTTTATTTTTATGATTAGTAAAATTGAGATTCATCATGTTCTAAATTAGGTAATAAATTTCATCCTTATCACATGACATTAAATTGTTCATAACTTGGTCCTTCCCACAAGACCATAAACTAATTAAGGTGTCCTAATATATATATATACAACATCCTTGACCAGAGATTCACATCTCAAGAAGAGTTCATTTATATACTAACCCTATTTCATGTATACTACCCCTACAAATAAGAACTATGTGTGGCTTGATTCCTATTACTATAGGATGCGTAGTGATGTCTAGATCTCATATCCTAGTCCCAACCATGAATTCCATCAACCAAAATGACCCTATTTACCTTATTTTCTAGGCCTCCATATCCACATTGAGTTTTCTCAATGGACCTATATTATGGTGAATGCCAATTTTCTTCCCCTACACATGAGTTTGATTGGTGGAAAAATGAATTTCATAAGAAATATATGTATCTGGATTCACATTCTTATAAGATACGTAGTGATATTTATATATCATATCATAGGTCTAGTCATGAATATCTAATACTTTCAACCCCCTTATTCTTACATGATATTCATATCCCTATAAGGATTTACACTGTAATTTTTTTCACATATCTCAGATTTTAGAAAGGAAAAAAATACCCCACACTATTATCAACCTCATTGTATGATGTTAAATAGAATATTTCAGGTCCTTACCACATTACATTAAACTTTGGGACATTTAATCTAATATACCAAACCTATCAATATTTTTGAGTTTGTTTGTTTATGAGATCCATTTCTATTACATGAGATCTAGGTTCATGTGTGAAACTTTAGTGAATTATTCAATACACACTAAGATAAAATACCCATTTTCCAAAATCTAAGCTATATAAATGTAGGGGTTATCCTTTATAATAACTACATGTGTCTTTATTCATGTTATTATAGGATGTGCAGTGACACCTAGATCAAATATATTAGGCCCATTAATGAATTTAAATCAAACCCAACTTCATCAAAATGGTTAGATCCCTTTATTAACACTATATTTCCATTCAAAGGTTAATTACATAGATGAAGGAATCTTATTTTTCAAATGATATAGATTTTTAGAGATCCCCCATATAACGTTCCTCTTCAAATTACCTTAAATTGTAGAACATTTGAGTATTTATTTCATGAAATTGAATTTCAATCTATGTGGTCCATACTTCAAGAACATAAACTACTTAGAGTGGTCTACCTTTCATAGAATAATATAATTTAATGAGAACTAGATATATGTGATGACATTACTAGAGCATGGATCCCCATCCATGGTTCTATGGGGAAATTAAAATTACCCATCCTACATCTTATCCAGATCTATGTAGGAGCCTCCAACATAGGTTCACCCATTAACCAATGCAGAGAAAGAGGGTCTCCATACACAAGAAATCATCCCACATGGAAGGTATCATTTCTCCTATAACACTAAAACTATGGTTTTCTTTAGTCATTTTGATATCTTAGTTCACCTGATCTAAGACCAAAAAATAAAACATATAATCCTCTATCCTAGTGTCTAGGTCTTCTTCATTTACATTGGGTATTTCTCACCATAAACTCACATTAGGACATGATAAGAGCTATATATGGCTTGATTCATATTCCTATAGGATACATAGTGATGTTGGTATTCTCATCCTTTTCCCAAACAAAAGTTATACTTCAATTAGTTTTCCCTGTAAATGAGACTCTTTTTCATTCACATCAGGTCTTTTCTGCTTTCTTCACATTCATGGGAACCCACCTATAACAAAACACTCCCTATTATTCAACCTACATTAGTATAGTGGTTACTTGATATGAGCTATGTCTAGCTTTATTCCTATTCCTGTAGGATACGTACTAATTCTGAGATCTCATATGCAAGCTACAACCATGAATTCTACTCATACCTCAACTCGTATTTATATATTTTTTAAGGTTTTCACCCATTTTTTAGAGGATATGAAATTTTTTATGGTTTGTGTGGGATAGTCAATCAAAAGGATTCTGTATTACAATTATATATCAATAAACCCATGTTATGATGAAATTTTCTAATTATTAGATATTTTTATTTATTTCCTTATCAAATGATGTTAAACTACATGATATATGTTCCTTATTTTTTGACATTAAATTGTATAACATCTAAATCATTGTCCCATGATATTAAACTCTAGCATATATGGTCCACCCAACATAACCATAAAATAATCATAGTAATTTGGGAAATATGATCAAAATAACATATATAGGAGTTAGATCTATATTTGAGAACACAACATACAGGACCATACTCCAGGATAAAATACCCCTTTTATCCTTATAAGGTTTTGTTCTTAGGCCCCCACAGTCATATTTTACCATACCTCAATTATTCTCCATAGATGAAACTAAAAGGTTTCATGGATTTCTAATCCTATACAAGGATATTAAATTCCCCTCCCCAAAATTTGAGCTAGATCAGTACATGGTCTATTTATTATTTAAGAACTAAACATGGCTTGATTCATTTAATTTCATGAAACATAGTGATGTTCAGACCATATATTCTTGACTCATTAATGAGTCACCATTCATATTCACCCCTCTCTATAGGATCATACTAGTATAGACCAATAAAAATAAATTCTAGAATACACCATCACCATTCTTGAACATACCTTTTAAAAAAATCACACTTCACACCATAAGTTTCTCAAATTCCCCAAAATCTTCCATCACTATTAGTGATGATTTCATTAATATCCAAATATAATTTTTGTTTGGATATGTATACAGACCCCAATATGGCATGAAAAATAGAATAATGTTTTCATACTATGGATAATTTACTCTAATATCTATACATCCCCATAACATCATATCATAACCAATCATTCAAATTTTTTTAGTAGTCATCACTTGTGTAACTATCGCATATCATCATTCCCTATCCAAAAAACATTGATTCATGATTTACAATTCCATCATTCACTATTAAAAAAGAGTTGGGTTTTCATTCCATTTGATCCCCATTCAGGTTTTCATTTTCACTCACCTTGGTCAAAGAAACGTGACCGTAAATTGTGCTCACCCTTCCAAGATATTATATGAAAGCATTGGGTTCTTCATTCATGTCATGTTTTACAGTGCCCTTGTTAAATGGACTATCTCACTCTTTGGTCAAATAATCATGGATTTAAACTATATTAACCTAGGTAAAATCTATAGGAGATTAAAATTTAGTAGTGTTTAGTAAAAACTATCTGACCATAAACTCTAGATGTTATTAGGTCCAAACTACTAGACCTTAAACTACTAGTGAAAGTGACATAAAACATTGCAGGAAAAATACCAAAAAATGGTGACCTAAGGAAAAAAATCAAGTCTTCACTTTCATAGCCACCCAATTTCATGGTTTAGGAAAAGTTAGAGTGATAATGAAAAATACACTAAGCTAGTGGATCCAACTATATAGTCCATGAAAAATTTGGGTGGTGATATATGGACCCACTCATTTAGGGACAAGTTAGATCAACATTATATGATATCTCCCCACATTCAATATGTGTTCTGTACATAGAGGAATAGCCTTTAGGGTGATCAAAACCTCCTTGAATATTCCATTAATTTATAAACATATTTCATTTCACAAGTTTTTTAATGCTTATAAATATTCCATGGAAATATATAACAAGTTCATCTGATTCCATAGGATACTGTTTTTATCTATATATGCACACACCTTAATATATTTATACATATGTACCCCCCAATATGGATTACCAACTAGAATTTTCTTTTCACGATGAGTTCCTCTAATCACTATATGCCTTGACTCTATTGTAGAAGAACCCATAATTTAAATATAGTTTTTTATCCCAAGTGTACATGTATCATATCATCACCCATGATTTGACCTTATTGATTCAAAATTTACACAACCCATAATCCAATTTTTTCAAGTGGATTTAAACACCCTTGATGTTACACATTCATGCATCATACTATCATTCCAAGAAAATATACAACATCTCATCCTTGAAATTTTGGTTTGTCCTCACCACATGACCCTAAAGGGAATATCACAATGGTATGTGCTTCATGAATATAAACTGAATGCCCCACTTTTTGGGATAGTCTATATTATTAATGGGATCACTATTCACATCAGGGTTTCACTCCGTTTTCTATGTAGATAACCCAACTCATTTGGTTAAATATATACAACTTAAAACTTTTTAAATTTTTGGTTGAAGGTTTTCAAACATAATCATTAACTCTCATTAGTCTGAGAACTATGAACATAAATTACATGCTCCATCCCTCAAGGCCTCTTGGACATATGAAAATGGGATCTCCAATAATGATGATATTTTCTTTTCCTATATCTCCATATAGAACAATTTATTTAATTTAAATCTATTCAACCAAAAACATCATCTCCCATCAATCTGACTTTCGTATCCTAAAACTACCCAAGGAACTATAATAAAAATTATCTAGGTCAAAAAACCATAAATGGAGGCCTGATAAAAAGTTAAGTATTTGCTCATTAGGCACAATTCTTATGCGATTTGGGAAGAATTTAGCATTTGCGATGGAAACGTTACAAAACAAGTTAGGATAAAAATATATAAAGGGTGGCCTAAGAAAAATAAAGGTCCCTTCCCAGTAAGATTCCCCCACATGAGGCATAAAAAAGTTAGAGACAAAAGGAAAATAGAAACAAATTAAAAAGTCACAAGTCTCTTGGGGTCCACTATATGAACCCAAAAAGGTCAACCTATTATTTATTAGTCTCTTCACCTAGAAAAAGTCATATAAACTACTCATCCTTAGAATATTAATCTACAATATCCACAAGAAATGCATGAAGACACAACCTCAAGGTGATTTCTTCATCTTGAACATTAGAATCCCCATTCCAGGTCCCCATTTATAATCCTCATCACATTGAGTAATCTCCCTCCATATTTAAATGGACCAACTCTAGTGTTATGATGATGGTGTTATTATTGTACCTATTCATGATCCACACCTGAGATTAAATCATTTACATATAAATGGACAAACACTATTTTTATGGTAATGGTGTTATACATATATTGGTCCATGATCCATGCATAAGAGGAAAAAATTCAAACTCAAGTTTTAGAGAATCATGATTTACCTTACTCAATCCAAATTTAATGTCCAAGTGGATTCAAGTTATCTTGATGTTATCTTTGTGAGTATTTATTATTGGTATTAAGTGATAATCTATAAAAGACAAGAATTAAAAAATTGATAGTTGATTTAGAATTTTGTTAATTTATTTTCAAAAAGGGACGAGAATCCATAATTTTGAATCTCTATTTATCATTACATGAAAGGAAATAAAAATTAAAGAAATTGTGATAGGTTTTTTTTCAGTCATTCATAGGAAGTAAAATAATTCTTGGTTGGATTCATTGATAGAATAACAAAATTTAACTTGTTTGATAGCATTATCCTCAGCCAACAGATGTGTTTGCTCAATATGAGCAGTCAATTCCAAGTTCCTTCATTCAAAAGCCTCATGATCTATTGTAGTTTTTTGATTCATTGATTTTACTTTTTTAAATTGAGACTCATACTCACATATATTAATAGTATACATATCCATCCAATAAAAAATATTTGATTCTTTAGTTTCAACACGATTCATCTCTTTCATGGACCCCTTTAAAACTTCCACTTGAAAATTGGAACTATTGGATAAGAGGAGATCTATTTATTAGGTAACTAGTTTCTATCTATTAATTAGTATATACTAGATGAGAGTATGCATGTTTCGATAGTTTAATCCACTTAAAACTAATCCATACTAGATCTAGATAAGGATTTATTCCTTATCACCAATCTCCTATAACCATGTCTTTGAAATAATAGTATGAACTTGGAAGTCATCCATATTCTTTACTACATGATCCTTAGTAGAATATTTAAGATCTATACTTTGTTCACTCAATAAACTTGGTATATAATCATGAATCAGTTTCAAAATGGTTGAAACAAATATATTTGGTGAGATAGGTATTGATGGATATTTAATAACTACTCCCTAGGTAGTCCCATGGGTTGAATTAGTAGAGGCAGTCTTCAAAAGTGGATCTCTTGGTGCTGGCACAAAAGATAAAATGTTATCAACATAGCTTGTAGATTCAGTCACTATCATTGATCCTACCCCCCCATAGATATAAAGGGAATGTAAATATGGGGAATCTTCTTGATGCATATGGTACTTAGTTGTGGGACCCTTCGTTTTGATTATCTTCTCTAAGGTAACATTGTGCAGTGGACTAATATTATCAAGTGGCATGTTCAACCATCAAATATGTTTTCCCAACAACCCATATGGGTAACTCTTTTCCAATTCCGTGTAATAAACCCATTATATATTAATGAGAACACTAGTTGAAGGTAATAAAACCTCAATTTTTTTCCTTGTGTGTTAACATTATCCCTAGAAAGAAGATGATAAAAGGATTTAGTTAACTCTTAACCCTAGTAAAAGGAAACAATGATACCCTCTATAAGTATATGAATTGTAATGAAAATATATAAGGGGAGTAAAGCTAATTTATGACTAGATCATCCACTCGGGACACTGGCACCCCATTCTAGATAGCAATGCTAAAGGAAGTCTCTTACCAGGTGCTACTTCCATTTGTAAACAACTATTCTATAGGGGGTTTTACTATAAGGAGCAGTATTGAATCAAAAATAAATCCTTAAAATGTTGGTAACCTCATTGGTATTTAAGGACACTATCCAAACACCAATGATGTTAAATAGTCTATGATGAGATATATAGTGAGTAATTATTGTAATATATTGGTACTCATAGCACTGAAGATTCTATACCACCGAATAATAAATAAATTATAATGGATTATTGATACTATATGGAGTCCTACCCTCTTGTATGTGGCCTGAAAATTAGTAAATCAATGTAAGGGTCAGTATTTCTAGATTAATGAGATGAAATTTTATTAGTGAGGTTTCCATTACCGAGGGTCTAACTCTAACTCCCGGGTAGGATTCCCTAATAGAAAAGAGTCATCCTCTCATAAACATGCCTAAGAATCCAACTAGTTAAATTATGGGGGTGTAATGATCACATCTTGGGATACTCATAATTTATTGTGGAATGGTGGATCCATTGGGAATTCAACCACACCTCCTCATACAATAGATAATGCCGACTAGTTTTTAGGTTTAATGGGGATACCATGGGGAGAATATTGCCTCTTATTATAGTAGAAATAACAATTGAAATAAATCCAATCGTATAAAACCAACCTAGATAAACATCACAGATTGAGGAAAGTGTCAATAAATAATCATAACATCACATGATATAGAAAATAGAGTATTCCATACATGTTAACCAGTCATGAAAGTCAAAAGGATCCCTTATGGGTGGATCATATAACAAATATATGATAAGAAAACAAGTTACCATGACTAGAAGAATCCCCCCACCCCAAACTAGATCTGAGTCCAACCCTATACCATAATCTATATGCCACCATAGCTAGCCAAAATAATCACCAAGCATCAGGCCCTTTCCCTAGTCTAAAATTTTAAACATGAAATTCGCTCAGGTACCAACCAATGTCCCATGTAGAGTGTGAGTAATACTCAATAGTCCACCGCCAATCAAATCCCTAAATACTTAGTCTGAAATATATGTGAATGAAGAGGTTCCATAAATAAATTTGGAAATATAAATGAAATAACCATACTGATGCTTGGGCTCCATAGTGACACAAGGGGATATACATATTTTCTTTAGCTAGTGATTAATGTTTTTGTGTATATAGAAGGATCATACCAACCCTATGTAACCACACATGTGGGCCAAGTCCTACCCTGAAAAAATATCTAATGGAATGCTTACTTCAGCCATTTATATATGTCTTTGAACAAAATGATTTATCCATTTGTATCAAAACCGCATCAAGACTTTTTACAATTTCATCGGATCAAGTTCTCACTAACATAGTTTACATGACCACCCCTCGAGCGTTTACATTTTAATGTATTAAGAAAAAAAAGCGAGGTTATACGATTTATCCATGGGAATTTAAATTTCATAGTAAC
The DNA here is from genome assembly GCA_963277665.1 of Viscum album. Classification (NCBI taxonomy): domain Eukaryota; kingdom Viridiplantae; phylum Streptophyta; class Magnoliopsida; order Santalales; family Viscaceae; genus Viscum; species Viscum album. The sequence goes on from OY728128.1 coordinate 843,787,645, forward strand.
AAGAATACTCCATGAGTATTTATATTTTATAGTGTCAAGAACTTTACATGGGTGTTTACACAACCAATGTATCATGACTACACAAAGAGCATTTACTACATAATGCATCAAGACCGCTCCATGGGAGCTTACTACTTCTACATAAAGACTATACGAAGGTAGTTCAACAATTTCACATCAATAAAATTTCCTAAACATCCATTACAATTTAACATTACATTATATATTTACCAATTCATCATATTTTACCCTTTAAAATATTGATCTCATTTCATATTTTAACATTTACCAATGAATTTTACATGGTTCACTTTAATTCATTAGTCATAAATTAGCAAAATAGAAACCATTAGTCATTTAAAAAACCATGGTTTAATAATTTACCACATCAATATCAATAAATGGTCTCACCATTTATTTCAAGAGAAGCAACTCTAGTTTACCATAACATTTGACCACTTCAACGATCTAATTATAAATTGGTGAAATGCCTTGAGATCCCATTCATACTAGTTCATTATCAAAAGAATGAGGCATGTAGATATTAAGTAATATGTTATTAGTTCTCCATTTCACAAGGTAAAATAAGTTAAAAAGACTTATTATCATTTAACATTCCACAATATAAATTTATACCAGTTCCAAGTCCTCTTTTACACTTTCTAATTTACTTATTTTGAATTCAACACTAACCATTTTGGGTTCTTACTTTTCATCACCATTATATTGGGTCAATACCTCAAGTGAGTCATTCCATTAAAATCACCTACAATTTAATCAATTAGCATCATGTTTTAGAGAATATGATCATATAAATTTCATATCCAAGGCTTTAATTTAAATTTTTGGTTAACAAAAAAACTTGGTGTGATTTCACATCACATAAATTTAAAATTTAAACTATAATATGGTAAAGAATCAAGGAAAACCTTCCCTAGCCTTATAGACATCCACTCTTCTAATGTCATATTTTTGTTCAAGATAAAATGACTGAAAATGAAAAAGAAAACAGAAGACCAAAAAATAGGGAATATTAGATATAAATAGAGAGAGATTACTTGATAGAGAGAGAAAATTTAAAGGGAGGAAACATAGGCGTATAGTTACCTCTTACTTCAAAACACCACTGATGATATTCAAAATAGACAATGATCAAGGGATATCCTTATAGGACAATCGAAGAGACAGATGGGTGTGAGGGGTTGTTCGGAGGTGTAATGAGAGGTAAAAAATCAGTGGAAAACATAAAAATGGGATAATAGTAAAATTTCTGGAATAACATGAAAAAAATCACCCATGAACCCACCAACAAGTTGTTGGCCCTAAACTGGTGATTTAGGGGCCCACAAACTAGCTATTTCACATAGAATCCATATAGAGCAACCGGTCCACCTAAAGGATGGTTGGTGGCCTCTATCCAACTAGTTAGTGGACCTCCTATAGAATTTTATTCTATAGTCTTAGTCCTCCCCTGAAAAATTGACCTTGAACCTCCTAAAGACCCCATGATGTAACTTTTAACCCCAAAAACACACCCAACCCCGAGCATTACATGTGGTATAGAAAAAAATAAAAAATATACACTTCCAAAATATGATGAATCTTATAACCTCCCCATCATAAAATAGATATCGTTGAGCTACATATTGTAACTATAAACAAGCCTACTTGGTTAAATCACCAGCCACTAATCCCATATGTATGAGTCTTACTCACATTCCTCCTCTTGGATATGATCATGATGCCACATAACTCATACAAGAGGGACTATCATTCCATGAAGAGTCTTCAAATTATGGAACACTATAAAAATTGGATGATCCTAAAAGGATTCATTAACAACCAAATAAAAATCATTAGTCTCAATAAAAAGAGATAAATAAGTATAAATTCATCAAATCTTGGGTTCAGGAAACACAACATATAGTAATTAAAATATGTGAAAGATCTAAGACAATACGCCACTGGACGAGCCCTCTTTACAATATCAAAACTACTCACATCTCTGGGAACATGATTCAATTTCCTCTGAACATGATGGTATCCAAACCTTAGTGACCATCCTAATAACACATGCTACCCACATCAAATATAATAGGTTTTCATCATTGATCCACATACAACCTCTTCCCACTCTAGGTAGTTTCTATGCATTTTCGAGTTCAACTGAACATGCTCCTAGATATTCAGTGTGAGACATAGACCAAAAAACTCTAATTCATTGGAATCTTTTTGGTTATCTTTATAATTACACCACACCAAGCCATTCATATAAATGAAAACATGAACATCATGTTCATCATGTTAGTAATTATTTCATCCAACTCCACCACGATGCCTCCCTTTCCGTGGAATTCACGAATTATCAATTCCCTAACATTACACATGACTATACTTATCAAATACCCCTAGATAACTCATGAGATTATTTATATCATGATGCCTTACCAAATAAATCAAATCAATAAAGTTTTCCCTCAGCACTGATGCCTCTAAAATTCAGTCATATCACCGATCATACAAAGTCCTCCGAAAACCCATCAACTGATTTATTATCTGACCCATAGTGTTACCCACCATAAAAATTCACCTAAAATTCAATTTAATGCTAGGTTAATACTAATCATAGGAACCACTTATAAAAATATAATCCCTATATTCTGAAGATTCACCAGATGCAGTTTCCATATCCTTGAATATAACTACACACATCTTCACCGGCTGGACCTTATATGGATGATTTTTCCTAATATAAATCAACCAAATCTATTCAAATTATGTGACATTTCTAGATAATGATCCCTTAACTCATGATTGAATCTGGAAACTACTCAAGAATGTAAACTATAGTATGAACCCAACTCATAGTTTCATTCGATGATTAGATCACAAACCAATTTTTTTCATCATACTATCCTGATCAGTGAGACACCAATGATCCGATCCTTTATATCATATCATTAAATTTTAACTCTAGTCTGATACTAACACATAGATTCTATACAATGTCACATAATAGTTTAAAATTGCAATATCATCTAGTAATAAGATAAATCCAAACCCACTAGTTCATCATAAATCTTGTGCCACCTCGACCTTCTAACGACTGGTCGTAAAACATCCACTATCCTACACACATGGGATTGTGTATTCAAGACCGATTATATAATCCAAAATATAGGAGTACCATAATTGTAACTCTATCAATTTGTTTCAAATAACTTGGTCCCCCTACAACCATTATAGATTGCAATGACCAGACATGACTGCACCCTTCGTACCCAAGCTATAGCATGAAATATCACCCTCCAATAATTTTTGACTTACCAAGAACATCATCCATGATATCAATTGAGATTTAATTAAAAATTAGTCTAACACCCTTAACTAACTTTTGATTCACTCCCTACCATATGACCCCACTTATTCCGCTCATCGAGTGAATCCTCGATATGTTCCCTTATCGTAAAATATTTTTTGATCCCTCCTGGGCCATGTTCTTTCATCATGTTAACCCAGAAAAAGTTTCAATATAGAATAATCCATGACACTATACCAAAAAATATCTATGATATCACCCATCAGTATAGGGTAACCCTCTATTTTCAATTAAGACCCCTAGATTCTATGCCCACAAATGACTCATCCAACACCCAGTCAACTCATTTTGAGAGTCAGCAATCAACTGAAGCTCTCTAAAATCCCATGACTCTACTATAATAAATATACAACTTAGAACTCATTAATATGCGATTTTAATAGCATTTATCAAGTTCATCTAAAATCCAAATGTTCAACAACAGTCCCATACACAATCCATTTCACAAATCCAAAACTCAATAAGTACCATGCATAACTAGTCCACACTACATTAAAATCATTTAATTATAACATGTATATGCTCCCATACCAAAAAATCCATAAGATAAAAGTGATAATTCATATCTAACACAAAATTTCCTCTATGATCTCATCAAATATGTACAACTCCACACTTCTATTCAAACTAATTATGATGTCCTATTTCAATTTCTAGTGAGTATCATTAAAAAAACTCGGATCACCTACCTATGATGGTAGTCATTAATCCACCAAATTTCAGTCTCATTAAGTGAATGTAACCCTATATTATCTTAAAAAAATGAGTCACATCACTAATCCAAAACCATTCACATGACCATCCATAACCAAAGAATCATTCTAAAACCCAAATAGTTTATCCACACTCTACTCACCTTAGATTCATCCATCTAGGGTCACCATTTTCCATCCCATTATAAAGTGAACTAGTAATCAATATGGAAAGTCATTCAAATGATGTTTCCCTCCAAACCCATTCTTGATACAAAAAAAACCTTAAGTAATCCACATGACCTTAATCAAACCCCTCCTAGGGTATCCAAATACATAAGTAAATTCAAGATCAATCATTCTCAAGGCATCTTACTAGCCTTTAACACACACTTCCCATGAATCAATCTCAAATTAAAGCATTTATCCATGCACCTCATTATAAAAAAACATAAATTCATGGGTAAACCCCTCCCTAGGGTGACCATCGATCATCAAATTCCACTGACTCACCACTATCCAGACCCCCAAATTAAAGGCTACTAGGATACTGCACTTAATCATATAGATCATGTCTCATATAAGTCACAACCTATGTGCATCTCTCCTAATCATGTCTCGATATAGATGACATATAATATTCCAAAAAAACACCCACTATATGGTATCACACATAAGTTCACAAAAATGACATAACATGTAAAAAAATGAGCCTAAATAAGGCACTAATACTCCCCAAGACTCCATATATGAGAGTCACCCCTCAAGGATTACATTCTCAAACACACATATCAAGAAACTCACACTTATAATAACTATACACTCTAGGGATATTCTCAACTAAACATTACCACATAAAAAGGTGAAATAAGTGATAGACATCACATTATCCACTTCAATAATTAACTATAATGTAAGGTTATCACATATGATCTCAATTCAAAACCAACCTACCAACTCTCATCTTAAGCATAAACCCGCTATAGTCACGAAAACCCATAAGAAATTGCAATTATGAATGTCATATTTCAAAACAAAAGTCACAATAGTAATAGAATCCAAATATCCTATACATTCCACATAATAAGGGTATCACATCTTGGAATGTATCTTGATCTCTATTTACCCATCACAAGATCAGGTCATGCACACTATGAACCACATCAGAAACATATTTCCATTTAAATCATAACTATTCATGGAAAGTTATAACTAGAATTATATCTTAATATATTATACATATCATATCACATGAAACTCATAAACTAGGTTCTCTTAATGTCCCTAACTACTGATACAAATGGTCAACCTTATGTATAAATATGATTGACTTCATATATACAGAATTGCTAAGACCGCATATTTTAATTTTCTTACCTTAACCAAAATTTTCACAATAAGAGGCTCAGTTAAATGAAATTTCAATTAAACTTTATACACAGAAACACTTTATATGTTGTGGGTGGAATATTATTTACATGATTCCTCATAATAATCAAGATAACTGATTAATTAACATGATTTTATCCCTTTATAAGATTGGTTATATAAGATACCACTATAATATTATATAAGAAAACATTGTATAAATAGATATAGAGTCTTTAAATAACCAAAAAAAAAGATATAATCAGAGTAAAAACCCATAGGCAATCACACAAATGAGAAGTTAATATAGTGAATTGAGCCTTAGAGTGGTGTCTCTTTTCCTCCCCTCATACTGCTAGGGTTTTCCATTGGATCTCCTTCCCTCCCCCTCTGGCACGGACTGGCCTCGACAACCACAACTTCGTCTTAGATTGGCGTCAATAGAGGGTGTTCTCGTGAGCCCTTGCTTCGTTTTTTACCCGGTGGTGGCTTCTTCGTGCCTTGCGGAATCGGGATATGGCTCCAGCATCAGATCATTCGTTGTTGGATCCGGTTTGCGTAGAGGAAGCTCAGACTCTCCTAGCTTCAAAATTCTTGTCTGGCTTAGGATTTTATTGACTCTGTGAGGTCCAATTTTGGGTTTCTAGGTCAGTGTCTTCTTTTCCAGATCTGAGATATTTACGTGGCTTTGAGTACTTGGTGCCTCGGGTTCTCGTCACGGATTTTGCGCGCTCATCGTCATCTCTGGGTTGATATTTGCTGGCTGCAGAAGTCTCATCTTGGACTTCGAGTTCCAGTCATGGATGTAGTGTTTTTGGTGTCTGCCCTACTTCTGGCTTTGAGATCCCAGGATCATTCTCAGCTCGACCGTGGTTCTGGTGTGCTCCGGTATGCTCGGGGTTATCTCTAGTGTCTTGGAGAGGGAGGCCATGTGTTCAGCTTCTTTTTGTTTATTGCGCGTTGAACAGTTTCTATTGGTGATTTTCTATGGCTGTGATAGTGTTTGTCTTGGGGATTCTAGAGGTTGTTGTGTGTTTCTTTCCATTGTTCTTGCGACGGTGCCTTTTTTGGTGTATCCTCTTACCCTTTGATTCCTCCAGCTTTCCGTAGTTCACCTGTTTAGGAATCCGTTGAGGGATTTTCTGGTGTCTATATTTTTTGGACTCCAGCCTAGAGAGGCATTGCTGGTTCGGTTCTTCTCGGATCCCCTCAATGGAGACCTTCTCTCGAGGTGTTGTTGGTTCTTCTAGTCCTGGGCGATGAAGACCCTACATCATTCTCGCTGGATTGTATTCTTCTTTGGGTTTCTATGGATGAGACTGGAGGATTTTTGTGGATATGGTGGGATGCGGATGGGCTTGGCAATGTTTTTGGGCTCTATTCTGTTTTTGGATTGGAAGGCTACTTGGAATCGGAGATAAGTGTGGTTTACATTTGGAATTATGATGGTGGATGACTTGCTTTCAGACTTTAAGTCAGTGGGTGTAGTTGGATCTGACCACACGGAACATCCTGTGAGAAGATTTAGATCTGGATGCTCATCTTTGTAGAGCTTTTTAGATTTGGTTGTCTGAGAGGATATGGCATCAACCATCGGATTGGGCTTGTGCTTTGACACATGACACTTGCTTATTTAACTGATATGCAAAGGTAAAGGGATTCTTCATGTTCAATTGCTGGGGTGGGGTTCCTCCATGTTGTTTTTCTGGTTTTTATCTCTTTGACCTTTAGGTTGTTGAATGTTCTATGTCTATGATGTCTGGGTTTCCAACTTATTCCTTTAAAAGGGACTTTTTCAATAATAATAAAAAAGATTGGAGGCCTTCGTGCCGTTGGATGGAGAAGTTCATAGAGTGGCATCATAAATAAAGTAAGCAATACAAAATAAATAAATATGATGATGCATGTGATCCATTTTAGTATCCCTAACTCCAGTAATGTGGAGATTTATCTTACAAATTTTATTGGTATTCGATACAAGGGATCACCCCATGAAGTATCAATGAGTTTTATAGTCATGGTAAACTAGATACAGACATGATTTCCATATTACATTATCAAAATAAAACATATCTTGAAAAAATTTATTGTATCCTTAAATATCATTCAATGATTCATTCTTTATATCCTTGGGAAATGAATAAAATAAAGGGTGAGATCAAATACTCAGTAAGGATTTCATATAGTGGAAGATATCCTGAGTAAATAAGTCATAATTAGTATATCGGTGTAGATAATCAAATCAAATTTCATTCAATAAACAACTTGAGTTCAAAGTATATCTGTTGATAATATCAATATATAAATAACATGGATAATGAAAAATGAATTCTCAATAAAGTAAATGCATAAATCTGAAAATTCATGATCTCACCATAATCACCTCACCTAATATATCGTGAATATTACCATCAAGGACTTGGTTAAGAAACATTAATTGTAAGGGTATGTATACACCAGTTACCCAACTAATGTGGACACCTATTCTGTTTTATTATATATAAAGAGGAATTGAGGGTCCATCTATAATTAGGACCCACCTGTCACTTGAATTTTTTATTCATTCCTTATATATTGAATGATCAATATAATTCATTTTAAAAATTCTTTATTTATCAACATTAATCTGTATTGAATCAAGAATATAGAATTTTTCCCAATCAATGATATAGAATTATTAATTAACTTCTTTCAAATTATAACACATATTGAAATGGTATACAGTTGAGACAACATCAAAGAGGTGGAAATGTTTCCACATTAATCTATGATACATAAAATATAGACATGGATGAGAAAATAATTTCCAATGAAATGATGGAGTGTGATAAAGAAATGTGATCGTGATAAAGTTAATGCCCAAAAAATATAAATCTGTAGAGTATGAAAGATGACCTTGAATTAATTTGAAATGAAGGTTGTTAATAAAATAAATTAATTTTTGAGAAATATAAAATAAAATGGAAAAAAAAAATTAAAAATAACTTTTCTTAAATTTTATTTAACTTTTTTTGAAAAAATGAAGTTATAAATCATTTTAAAAATTCTTTTCATTCCTTTAAGAAAATAATTCCCCTTACTTTTGAAATAATTTTAAATTAAAATTAAAAACATATTGATAAAAATATTTTATTTGAATACCATGATGGAAGTTTATAATGGAATATTTGATGTAAATAATTACCATGTGGTTTGGAAATTCCTTTCATTTGGTAAATGTTAAAAACAAATATTTCTTTCACACTTTTTGTAAAAATTCCAAAAGTACCTCAGTCAAGAAATGACAAAAATATTCCTTTTAAAACATCGAAAAGTAAGTAAAATATTATTGAAAATGACTTTAAATAGTCAATTTATCTAATAAAAACATTATATAAGAAAATAAATAATATAAACATGGAAGGAAAATTTCATCATCCAAAGATAAAATAAGTTCAAATTTTATTAAAAACATTTTATTGATCATTTAAAGTACCAAAGATAGGAAAAATGTGATAATAAAATGGAAAATCCATAAAAACCATAATATATAAAAATAAATGTGGTATAATCTTAATATATTTTAAATTATTTTCCAAAAAAAATTAAACATAAACAATATTGATTAAAAATGATATTGTGAAATAAATCCTTATTTATTTGGAAAATTTTGGTTAAAACCCCCTTAAAAGTGAAAAATTGAAAAAAAAAATGTTTTGAGTACCATGAATTATTTGTAATTAGTGATATAAAATGTCAAAGGGGTAGTATATGAACCACAAAAATGTAATTAGGTACATATTTTCGAACATGTCTGTTTGAAGTAGAAATAAGATGAAATTTCCCTTAACTTAAGTCCATCTTGCTTCATATATACTACTAAAAATAAGTATAATAAATTTATATTTATTTTAAATACATAATATAACCATATTAATATTTATCATTTCATATATGATTCACGTGTAGCATTCTATTACATGTTTATTAACAAATCTCTATTAGCATCATCATCTCGGGTGTTAACTATTTTGTTTTTCATATATGTTTTTGTTTGGTAGTTATGGTCCTTAAATAATTGTCATTATTTCATCATATAAATATTAAAAATGAAGAAATAATTATCATTTTTATATATTAAATACAAATTTATAGTCATTTATTAAATGTAGACATGAAAAATGATTCACATTACTTAGTGGAGGCGGTAGTCTATACGTACAAACAAACGAAGTTATAATTTTCTAAAGGATGGAAGGTTAATATGGTAAGTAATTTATTATATATTAATAATCATAATTATTTCATAAATATAATATATTTTCATTAATTCCATATTTATAACCATCCAATTAATTCAGTGATGAAAAAAATCACATTGCTACAAGGAGACGGTAGGCCGTATGTGCACACGAGAAATGTTTTCATTTTATAAAGGATATAAAAAGATATGAATAATGATTTTCCACAAAAATAATAAAATTATTCATATTTAAGGTACTGATTTTGTTATATCAACATGGTTAATACACAATTTAAGGAGGTATGAGAAGGAATAAAATGAACGAACTGAGTTAAGAGTTATACATCTTTCTTAGAATCTTTCTTTGACTTACAACATAAGACATTTTAGTATAGTATTAGGTAATGAATAGAAGATCTAAGATATGGTAAAATAATACATGAATTTATTTTTTTAGTAAATCTTCAATCTATATGGATCAATATTATTTAATAAAAGTATAAAGAATGTACCCTTTTATAAGTGAGGTGAGTGGAAAAAATGTAAATACTTGAAATATTAATATATAATATCTTTCTAACTCATGTTAAATGAATTAAAACTACCTTATATTATATTATAAGTTCTATAAGATCTACATATAGTGAAAAAATTAATTTTATACTTGTTTAGAAGTCATTTTAAACCTTATCTTTTGTTTCAACCCACTTGTTAACCATGTTTAACCTTAATAGTTGTAACAAATGTTCTACTCTTTAAGAGTCATTAAAGTATTTTTTTTAAAATTAAAAGTGGAAAATACATAAACCAAGAATGATGTGATATATTATTTCCCATTAACATTATTCAATATATTATTTTTATAATTTTATAATTTTTTTTCTAAACATTAAATACCAATTAAGGCTATTTTCAGAACTCTTCACATATATTGACTTTAATGGAATAAGTGTTAAAAATGAATTAAAATATAAACACTTTAACAAGAAATTATATATTATAATTATCCATGAAATTCTTGGGTAACTACAATTCATCAAAAATATATAAATTTTATTCTTTTTAAAATCATTTATTTGATTTTTCAACTGCTAGAACAAGAATTGCATCAGCATTGCGTAAGTGTTCATGAAAATTATACTATCTATAAAAATTTAAAATTAATTAATATAATATTAAAAAATTAATCATATTATAAAATCAGTAATAATTATTATTTTTAATCCCTATGATAACTTATTAAAAATATTAAAAGAAAGTGAGTGACATTTCGTAATTCATCTCAACATAAAATAATATAAAGGTCATAATCAAATGAAAGTGGCACCATAATGAAATACTTTATAAATTAGGATGATTATGGTTTTATTAATCTCATAAAAAGAAAAAAGGTATGTTTTTGTTTTATTTTGGGATCTTATCCAATAGTTTTAACCTTAATTAACTTGTTTTTATGATTACCACGGTGATAAAATTTTACCATTGTCAATATTCATTTTGATTAAAAATGAAATTGGATTATTTAAAAACTTTAAACCTCAATAACAAAAATATTAAAACCATTTTTGAATATTAAATTCCTATAATTGGAAAAAACTTATTTTAAGATAAGTACACAAAACTCATGAAAAATAGTTTCTAAAAAATATATGTTTATGCATAAAAATAAACTTCTACCATAATAAAATAAAATGATTATTACTATGGAATTAATTAGATTATATTTAATAAAAGTGATATTATTTTATTTTAAATCCAAATCTAAAATATAATTGTAATTTTAAATAACTGTATTTAATAAAAATACCAGTTTTGAAAAAATTGATATTTTCACTATTCACAAAAAAGAAATATATTTTAGTTTAATCACAAAAATTCATGCTAAGAATATTTCTACAGGCTTATTTAAAAAACTATATAAATTTTTTCAAATAAAATTTATAATTTTTTAGAAAATAATTAAAATATCGACACAAAAAATGCAATAAAATCCATTTAAATGTTTAAAATTAATTTATTCTAATTATTTTACTAGTTAAAATAATTTAATAAATGTTAAAAAATTTTATTTAATTAAATATCTTTATTAATTAAAACTTATCTTAGATATATTTCATATTGTGGTTATTCCTTTGTATACCCACTAACCTAATGACTTGGTTATGTCATCCTTAATTAAATATTATTTCATAGTTCGTTTAAGCTCGATTTTTCATGTGATGTACACTATCAAAAATAGTGTTATTTTAAAAGAAAATAAAAACTAAAATATTTAGGTGTTACATTCTCTCTTCCTTATAGAAATTTTATCCTCATAATTTTAATTCTTCTTTTTAAAATTGATTATGTCACAACTTATTAACAAAATCAGATATAGATTTTATCATGAACATTATATTCCAGGTTATAACTAGGAAACATATAATCCAGGTACCTCTACAAGTATTATACCTGAAAATCAGTTTCTAAAAATTTAACTTGGTTGTTGAGTGATACTTTCCACATAAGACTCGATAAATTTGTTACTAGTTTTCTTGAGTTTGAGAAATTCATTTACCATTGGGAGAAAAATTATGATAAATTTTAAATTCATGATTTCTTCCCATTATATAAGTATAATTTCATCCTTTTATGTTTATGATCATGATCATGATCAATTTTTGTTTCCTGAAGCTCTAAAATCAACTTTTAATCAAATATAAGATCCACAAAATGATGAAAAGTTATTCCTCAGATCTAAAATTGAAATGGTTAGTAAGAGATAAAATAATAACCAATGTGAAGAAAACTTCATAAAAAATAATATATAAATTCTTAATAGAATCTAAATACTAATTCTAAACACCTTAAATATTCTTGATTAAATATTTACCCAAATATATGAATGGTTTGATCACTTATTATTCCAAAATCAGCTCATTTTTTATCCCCAAACAACCTTTATCACTCAAGTATATGTATTAACTAATTACATATTCCCAAATACACTACCAAAAAATGAAGTAATCTTTTCCAAGTATCAACTTTTCAAATCACATAATAACCATAAATTTCATTTATATATTCTTTAAAAAATATCACAAAAAATATCACATTATCATTAAATGACTTTTCATGGTTATTATACCATTCAAAATATTTTAACAAAATTTAATTTTTCTAAATTTTATTCACAATTTAATATTATCAGAGTAATCCGTGGATGTTTTATATTAATACTCATAATAAAAAACCATTTATAAATACCATATCTTCATAATCGTATACTCTCCAATATTACTATAATTACACTAAATTTAAATCTTAAAAGGTTACATTCAGTAACAAGGTCTATTCTTTGGTTATATTTTCTCTTAAAACGATAAATAAAGATTCCATTCATGGGGAGATTATTTCCAGGAAAATAAAATTCTTAAAATAAACATTAACAATTACAAAATGTCTCATATAATTATATTTTTATTAAATTCTTCAAGAATAATTGTCAAATTATTCTCATTCGCTTCATAATCCTTATTGTATTTTCATATATCATCAATAAATATAAAAAACGATTATTAGACTTATCCTTGATTCATGGGGAATTTTTTTTCATAATGCCCCCTCTCTTTACAGTTAGAGAACTCGACATTATTAGATTATTTCTTACCTTTTCAATTATGATATTGGTGACCTTTTCTTCAAACATGTAACAAATTCTCATTCCCTTTATTAATTTATCCAAGTACTTATTCCCACATTCATGATAATTATAATTTTTAATATTTTTCATTCAATATAATTTATCTCCCAAAATTCAATGAAACTCAACTTTGCTCTTATTGTTAGGGAATTCAGTAAGGTTTGGATTTTTTTTCATAACTCGAGATTGATGGTTAGGTATAACCATAAGAACCTTCAATACAATTTATCTCATGTTTTGTTTCTCCAAAGAGGTTAACATATTAATCATGACCTGAGTTATTTTCCATAATATTTACATAATCTTCTTAGCTCCAAAAACCACTTTATTGGCCTGCTTAGTGGGGAATTCCCTACATTGACCACATGATTTGATTCCCTTCTATCATTAATGTGTAATATATAAACCATATCACAGCTTTGGTAGCTTAAAATCATTCTGAATATTGATCCATTAAATAAAAATCCCTATGAAGTTAAAATTTCTCAATTATTCTAAGGTATTATCATAATTCTCATGTTAGTTATGTTAATATAAAATGTAGTTCCTAGGGTTCATACTAAACTATATTTAATGACAATTGTAGAAACCCAAACTAAAGTAACATATAACTGATTCTTACTTATTACATTGGTTATATATATAGGGGTTCACACCATGACAAATCCACCATGACAAATCAATTAGTTTAGAAGTATTGGTAAATGGATACATACATCAAAAATGGGGGTATATAATACATGAAATTATTTTTGAGAATTAGAGATAAAAATGTAAGAAAAAATTTAAAATAAGTTTCTATAAATATTTTAAATCAATTTTTTTAAAATGAAGTTATAAATAATTTCAAAAATTATCTTCATTCCTTAAAAAATACACATTTTATTTATTATAATTTTAAATAATAATTCCAAAAGTATTGAGATATTTTTTTAAAATAACCATGGAAACTTGTAAAGGAATTTTTGAACCATATAATGGTAATTGTGGTAAGAAATTCTACTCATTAATTAATTGTTAAAAATAAGGATTCCTTTCACATTTTTGGTAAAAATTCTAAAAAGTACAGCATTCAAAAAATGAAATAAATATTCCTTTTAAAACATTGAAAATAATGTAAAATATATTTTAATGTTACATTAAAAACCAATTGATCATAGAAAAAAATAGTATTTAAATATTTTTAATGAATATTTAAATGGAAGAAAAAGTCCATCAACCAAAGAGGAAATAAGTTTGAATTTTCGTGAACACAATTTATTGATCTTTTAAATTTCCAAAGAGATGAAAATTTAGACTATAACATGGAAAACCCATAAATAATAAAAATATTTAAAAATATATTGGTTTTATAAAGAATAGATCATAAAATTATATCAACAATAATTTAAACATAAAGAATCTCAATTAAAAATGTCATTGTAAATTAAATACTTACTATTATGGTAATATTTGGATAAAAACCCACTAAAAGAGAAGGTTTGGATCATAAAAATTGAATACCATGAAGAAATATGAATTAATGATAATACATTTCAAATAATCAATATATACACCACATAAAATTAATTAGGTGGATATTATAAAACATGTCCATTGAAGTGGGAATCTGAAGAAATTACCCTTACCTCAAGCCTACATTTATTCATGTATGCTCAAAACATTATGTATAATAAATTTAAATTTATTATAAATATAAAATTTAATCATATTAATAGTTTTCATACAGAATATGATACACTTATAGCCTTCTATCACCTATTTATTAATAATTTTTTGTTTTCATCATCATCTCTAGTGTTAACTATTCCATTTTTCATACATGTTTCAGTTCTGTAGTTCTTATTATTGATCCTAGGCCATGAACTAATCATATCAATAATATTAATAATGAAAAAATGATTATGTTTATACATTAGAAACTAATTAAGAATCATTAATAAAATGTGTACTTGAAAAATTAATTACATCCCTTCATGGCAGTGGTAATCCACACATACACACAAACAACATTATAATTTTCCAATAGATGAAAGGGTATGAATGCTAGTAGTATATTATTTTTTATATATCATTATTATGTCATAAGTATCATATATTTTTATTAATTCTATTTTTATAACCATCTGAGTTTTACGGTGATGAAAAAATAATTACACCACTATGTGGAGATGGTAGTCCATACATATATATGGGATATTTTTTTATTATCACCAAAACTTTTGATACATAGATATTAAATCATATTAGATGGATATTAATTACATACCCTTAGTATTTGTGATAAAACCATAATGTTTTAGTGAATTTGGAAACATGGATCCATATACAATTATTACGTAAAATATCTAAATCATCTCCCACTTTTCTTTTCACTAAATAGAACCCTTAATAGACATATAAAACATAAAACCTTTCTTCATATACTAGGGAAAAAAATCATATTTAAGGGTGATATAATATGATCATTAAGTGTAAAAAAGTTATATATAATTGATCATTTAAACATAAAATGATAAAAAATGTACGAGAATATGAGAACAACCTTTGAAAATATTACCTAGTAATTTGTAGATCATAAAAATGAGTCATGGAATAAATATTGACAGTTTATAAGACCTGAATCATAAAGGAAACAAATAAAATGATCCATGAGAACATAAAATTGGTAGAATACATAATTTTTTGGCATACAAATAATAATAGATAATTATTTACTTAATAGAGGATCACTAACAAGACTTTCATAGTTGATTGGGATCACTCAGCATTATATCATATCCTTAGTTAAGGGACACTCCCAATAATATCATAGGGGATAGACTCCATTTCTGAATTGTGTTCACTCCCCATTTCAGTTCTTAATATCTCATGAGATATGAATAATTACCCAAAACAATAGATTGATATATAATTATGTTCCCATCAATTATATAATCACAATATATTCATATGTGTTCCACAAGATCATAAAACATTAATCATATTTTCATATCATAACTTGTGGAAAATAAATAGGATTCATTAACATTTCATTATAGTATAATCCATGGAAAATAAATAGGTTTTGTAAACATCTCATAATCATAATATTTAACCATCCAAATAAATAATTAGGATCAAATCACTAGATCATATACCTAATAAATCATAAGAAACATCAAACTATGTTATCATAAATGAAAAATAAATTTAAAATATTAATTGAATATTTCATGAGGAAAATACCCTTTTCACTTTGAAATAAATTATTTAAAATTAAAATATTTCCAAAATATTAAGGGATGAGATTTTTTAAAATTAGACACGTGAAATTTTAAAGTAAGATTCAAATAATTGAACAGTCATGATGGTGTTGTTCCAACTGAATACATTAGAATAAACATTTCAATCACATTTTTTAGTAAAAATAAAAAATACCTCACTCTTAAAATAATATAAGGATTCCTTTCAAAAAAATTATATAAAGTAAAAAATTAATAAATATAAATTTAAATAATAATAGGAGTATATTATAAAACTTCTTGAAGAAATTTTAGAAAATATTGATATGGAATAAAAATATTTCTGACTAAAGAGGAAATACAATATGTTTTTCTTAAAAAAAAATTCCTTATCATGTTAATCAAAAAAGAGAGGAAAATGTTACTATTTATTGATCATTACATGAATAAACATAGGATAATAAAATGAAATATATTTTCTAGATAAGGATTATATAATTTAAATTTATTTAAATTCAATCATTAGTAAACCTATTTAAAATAATATTTAAATATAAATCTCTTACCTCTTTGGTATCTTTTGGGTCATAATACCCATAAAAGAATAAAATAAAAATGAAACATAAAATATCATTAAAATAATAATTTTCATGGTATAATACATCAAAGGCTTAGTATATAAGAATCATAAACATAAAAATGTTTATAACATCAAACATGACTAAATAATACATTATTATGGAGAATAACCCTTACCACTTTGGAAATATTTGAATAAAAACCCCATGATAGAGGAAAAATTGTATGGATTTTTAAATCCACATAATATTCATGAAAAAAAACTAAAATACATTCATGGATATTATATATATCACAAAAAATAAACCGGGGTGAATACGAAATATATCTCATGTAATTAAATGTGATATGAGAAACACATACCTCATGTTCAACTTTCATTAAATGTGATATAACATCCTATATAATAAATTTAAATTTACTATATTATATTAAATAATAATTTTGATACGTATAATATCATAGAAGATATAATTTTAACATTTTGGCACTCATTTATTAATAATTCCTTTTTTAAAATCATCATTTACATGTGTTAACTATTTCGTTTTTCATTAAAGTTTCAGTCTAACAGTTTTTATAAGTGTACATTTCTCATAATACCATCAGATACAGATTTATAGTAACATTAAAATTATCATTTATAGTCATTATATAAATATTTTTAAACTTTCATAAAATTTAATGGTAGAAAAATTATTTACACCTTTCTTGGAGACAGTAGGTCGTACATATTCATAAACACTATTTTCATTTTCTAATAAAAATAAAGATAGAAATAAAAATAATATTTATTTATAAAAGAAACATAATTATATCATAAATATGATATATAAAAATAAAATAAATCATAATAATAAACCACGAAATATGGTTATAGAAAATTAAATTTATCTCACTTTGGAGGTCGTAGTCCACACATATGCATGCGTGATACTTTCACTTCCCATTTCATGGAAAAGAGGGTGAATAATAGAAGTAAAATAATAATAATATATATATATATATTATATACCTAGGTTATTATTTTATGAGTAATACCACATATTTAAATGATGTAGAAAATGAAATAAATTAAAATATGTCAGGTAAGGCGCTTAGCTCTTCTACGGTAGACCTCCAATAGATCCCTTATTAAGGACCATTGGAATGGTATTTTAAGAGGAATAGAACATATAATTCAAGTATTGGGAATTTTAGAATATAATTGGGTTGTTTTTAGTTGATCTATGTGGCTCAAAGTGTTGTAAAGGAAAGAAAAGATGGGATTAGTTTTATAAGTTGGGATATGACACACTTTGAATTTCTTAAAGGATTAAAATTTAATAATTTCACACTAAAAAAATTATTTTAAAGGACTAATATAAAAATATAATATTATATAAGGTCTAAATATATCTATAAAATAGAATTTAGACAAGTTTATATGTCAATATCACCCTTATCTCTTAGTTTTATCCCTGATAGACTTGTTTTAACAGTAACCATGGTAACACATGTTTACCCTTTTTACTATTTATTATGAAAAAATTATTTTGAACTTGTTATATATTATTAATTATGATAATTACAAATATTTAATCCATTTTACCAAATTGATTCCCTATAACTGGTAGAAATTCATTTTATAATAAACCTTCAAAATGAGATGAAAAGGGTTTTTCAGAAAAATGTGTTTTAAATATAAAAATTTTGTTACACCAAAATTAAGAATAATTTCCATTCTAATGAAATTAATTTGGTTATTTTTAGTAAAAATAAACTGTTGAGAATTTTAAATCAATTCAAAACAAAATGGGATGTTTTTAATACTTAAATGGATGAGACAATTTTTTATAAAATCGGTATTTTTTTACAATTCACTGAATATTTAATCTTTTTAGGAAAAAAACAAAATTTTACCATATAATAATTTTGAATTTTTTATTTTAAAAATTATATCCTTTTATAAAATAAAATTTATAAAAATTTCATAAATTAATTATACTATTCATTCACAAAATGAAATAAAAACCTTTATTTGAAGAAAACATATTTATAATCATAAAATGAATTTACTGAAAATTGAATACCTATTTACTATGAATTAATAAATAAATTTATATTATATAAAAAATTTATAATTTTTTTCATAATATGTCTAATCCAATTCCCAAACACCAATCCAATGGAAAGGTTATAAAGGTATAATATATCCCTGTTCAGTTAGACTTGAGGTTGTGTGTAAAACAAGGTATCAAATCTTTAATGTTTATTTAAAAAAAATATATATATAAAATATTAGGGTGTTACATTATAACCCCATTAAAATTAATTTATACCTCAAAATTCCAACACTTTGATACAAAAATTATGATATCTCTATTTAATGACATCCTTAGAAACCAAAGTTGCTTATTTGAAATTCTAATTTCAGTATATAACTTTTACTAGGTGACTAGACTTGTTCTATATAAATTTATATCTATAATATAGGATGTATACTAGTTTTTCTTCTCTATAAATTTCATTATTCAATTGTAAAACCACTAAGTTTAATTCATGTAAAGGATAAGGTATGTACTTCTTCAAGAGATATACATGGAAAAAATTGTGAACTTAAGAGAGGTTTGGTGGAATCATTAAGAGACAAGCTGCCATCATGAATCGATAAAGAATATCATAGGGGGTAATATACCTAGGGATTAAATTTACCTTATTTATGAATCCAAAAATATTTTTCCTTGGTAATATTCATAGGAATAAATTTTCCCTAACTTTAAATTCCAGATTTTTTTTGATTATTTTCAGTATAACTTTTCTGTCAACTTTGAGAAGACTTAATATGCTACAAAATGAATATGAACTTATCTATAATTTCAATATCTAACTTAGCTCTCAAAATTTATATTTTTCCGCATTCAACCCAATATTTTATAGCTCTACACTTTTATCCATAGAGTGCTTCATAAGGATCTATTTAGATACATGACTGAAATCCACTGTTATTCGAGAATTCAAAAAGTGGAAGGTGTTGTTCCCAACAAACATTTAAATATAGAGAAAAAATATCCATATATCCTCTAGGGTTTAATTTTTTCATCTCAAAATAACCATATGTCTAAGGATAATAGGAAACACCAATACACATCTTTGAATCCTGATCTTGATGAAAACTTTTCTAGAACATCATGGTAACCCATAGATCCCATTCAGATATAATAGATTGTGGAACTCCAGTAAACCTTACCAATTCCTTAATGTATATCATAGAAAGAGGATCAAGAGAGAAGTATTCTCAGAAAATAATTAAGTATGATGAAATTTTAAGGTGATTAAATACAAACCAAATATCATTATGGACTTTAGATGTTTTGTGGAGTCTATCTAGAAAATACATGGTGATGTTTTTTAATTTCTATTTTTGTACGAGTAATGGTTATAACATTCACTTATACTTTTTTCTCTCAGACATAAATTTTTGACATACCAAGTATCAAGATACATCATAATAACTCTCTTAGTGTTTCCCCACCATAAATACTCTTTCATACCTCTTTAAATCTTCATACTTCCAGGATAAATAATGAATGATGAACTATGAGATTCATCCAATATCTCATTTTTCAATTATCGTATGTTCGAGACACATACACAGTTTTTGAAACTTATAATTATATCACAATAGTGGTTGAACTTATAAAAATTTATCAATTTATTCTTCCTCTTTACATCTTCATTCTACACCTCTTTAATATATTATTTGATGGATGATTTAATACTCATTCGAGAAAGGTAAGATTTATCCCATTTCACCAATTTTTACATATCCATCCTTTAGATATCTAGAAATATTGGATCTTTTATGGTCCTTATCATAGATAAGCTAGCATTATCATTTTGACTCAAATAATATACCACATTTTTCACTTTTTTAGGTTGATAATATATTGAGAATTCATAATCCTTAATCAACTCCAACAATCATCTATAGTGCATATTCAACTCTTTCTATGTGAATATCTACTTTAAAATTTTAGGATAAATATATATGTCACACATTTATACATATATTTAACGAATCCTTATATTTAATGAAAAAAATACAACAAAAAACTCTAAATCATGATTCAAGTATTTTTTTCTCATGAACATTCAACTAGCATGGGTCATAAGCTATCGCTCTATTATTCTGTATAAGGTAACATCCAAGTCCCTTCTTCGATTCATTACTATATATCCAAAACCCTTCTCCCCTGTAGGGTATTGTAATCACATGTTCACTAACTAACCTTCTCTTTAGTTTCTGGACATTTTTTACACATTCATCAATATAAAATAACTTGACTACCATATGAGCTTACTTGAGGAGTGGATTAGTTATCTATGAGAAATTATTCACACAGATTAAATATTATCCATCTGAACTAATAAAAATCCATAGATCAATCACTATGGGTTTTCTGGGATAACATTCAATAACATCCATTTGTTATGGATCCAAAAATATATCCTCTCTTGAGATTATATGTTCCAAAAAACTAAACATTATTTAGGAAAAACTAACAATTTGTAAATTTTTCATACAAATTATTTTACCTTAGGGTATTCATTATAATCCTCAAGTTATCTTCATGTCATTCCTTACTTTTATAATATATAATATTAAAATCTACAAATACCACCACAAACTAATCAAGGTAATATCTAGTGATAATATTCATTAAATCCATGAACATATTGGGGGAATTTTTAAAACAAAATGAAATCACTAAAACTTCATAGGGCCCATAGCTCATATAGAAGTAGGACATTTCATGTCTTTACTTTTATCCCTCAATTGATAGTATCTATATTAATGATAAATGTTGTAAAAATATTTATCTTTGCATAATTGAACAAACAAATCATCAATACGAGGAATGTAATACTTATTATTGAGTGTGATCTTGTTAAGTTCATGATAATCAATGCAAAGTCATATTTTTCTGTCTCTCTTTTTAAAAATAACAGGTTCACCCCATGATGAAGCAACTTTACAAATAAATCCATTATCAAGATTCTACTATATTTTATTCTTTATTATCACAACTCAATCGAGGCCATTCTCTATTTAGATTTTGAAATTGGATTAGAACTAGTATGAGTTATATTGAAAAATCAACTTCACAATTTGGAGTAATACTAGGAAACCCTTCCAAGAAAGAATAAAAAAATCTTATACAATAGAAATATTTTTGTTATTTAGTTTCCCCTTAATAATTTGAGATAAATATCCATTTATTATATTAATTAATACCCATAAAATGGATGAAATTTATATTGGAAGTTCATATTTATCATTACACCAATATACCATCATTAGTTGGTTAATAATATCAAATGTAACTCACCTTCTTCAATAATTGATATGTGATTTATATAAATAAATCCAATCCATGCAAAAAAATAACATCAAATTCAATCATAGAAATAATAATGATATTTTTAGGAAGACAATTCCCAAAAATACCAATCAAAGAATAATCATAGACTTTAGATGAGCTCAGTATACCATTAGGAGTTTTTACTGGTAATTCGACAACTATTCATTGAGGTGGTATTGTGATATCCTTAACAAAATTTTCAAATATAAAAGAATGGGTAGATATAGAATCGAATAAGGAATTATAATTTATGGTGTTTATGGTAAGCATACCATTAGAAACTACGTTATCTTACCCCAAATATGTTATAGGGATCACATGAGATTTTCCATTATCTCTAGGATTAAGATGTTATTGGAATAAATCATAATTATTAAACTTCATACAAGAGCACTGGTTATCATAATTCCCATAATCCTTACATGTGAAACATTAGAGTATGGGTGGTTCATTTTGTTGTGATTTTTCACTATTTCATTCATTGACTAGTATTTTCACATCACTTAAATGTTCTTTTTATTAGCAGACTTCTTTTCCATAATTAAAAAATTTACTAGTCCCCTTAATAAAATTTCCTCCATGTTTCCTTCAACACTTCATGTATAAAGAAAATATCATCTTCTTCTCTTCATGGTTTTTATTTTTATAATTTTATTTGAATTCTATATTTCATTTATTATCAAAACTACGAGATTGATGAGTAACTCCAATCTCTATTTCTATCTTGATATCAAATTATATGATTTCATCATAGATAATAATGTTCTTTATGGATAACACTATTTGTGTAACATCCCAGGTAAATAAAGAATAAAACATTTTCATATTTATAAATATTTGAGAAATAAATATTAATTTTAATTTAAAGGGGTTTCTATGTTCGATAGCGTACCCGATACGCAACAAAGAGATTCTTTGAAATCTTACACTGCACACTAGTAATAAAATAATATTATTTTCAATGGTAGTTAACACGAAGCCATTGTATTGGTGGGAATGAATATAAATAACTAAAATATAATTATATATGTTTGTTAAATGTTTTTACATTTATCCAATAAAAGATAAAGGCTTAAAATAAGAAAAGAATTCATTTTTAGGCATAGATACTCTAATATTCACTAAAAGGTCGAACTATCGCCTTTTGATGGAGAACCCTATTTAAATATATTTTTGGTCACACTTATACATTCTATTTGACCAAATAAAACTCTTCTTTATAATCGGGACATCAAAATTTACTTTGTGTAAATTTTTGGTATTTTTCCGATAAAGTTCATTTTTTTAATGAATAGTAAAAAATGTTGTATTTTAATCCAAAACCTCTTTTTAATATAATTTGTTTATATGATTATATTATATTTTGAATTGGTTTTAAAGTTAAATTAGAATTTATTTTTACCATTTAATACAATAGTGGTCGTTGGAATTGATTTCACTTTAAAATTGGACTTAAACTAGTGTCAATCTTTTGATACATATTGTTTCATAAAAACACGCTATTTGTTTTGACAGCAGGAATTAATTATTAAATTAGTTAATGAAACTTATATGTTTTTAATTTTTTAAAATAGACATCATTTTTGAATTTAGAATATCAAATATATCTTAGTGTGAAGTTTTGATATTTTTCTGAAAAACTTCAATTTTTGATGAATAGTGAAACCACTAAGTGGTACTTAAAAAAATGATTTTTTGTTTAAATGAAATTTTACCACCTCTGTGTTTTGAATTTCAAAAATCCAACATACATGGTTGTCATTATGAAGAAAAATTTGGTTTAATGAGATTAAAATAATTTTTGGTGTAGAGTAACTTTTAAGTTTTTAATTGCGATTAGAGGTAATTAGTGTAATTTAAGGTAAATATAATGTTTTAATAATATGAAAGGACCTAGACACATGTACTACCCTCATTGGATGTGTCATGGACGACCAAGACAATACATGGGTCAACTTGGGGAACCCATGGAGCCACTTTGGCAGGAAAATGACATTAATAACATTTTATTTAATATAAAAGTAAAAAATGCCACAAACAAGAGTTGTTTTACTAAAAAAAAATTTAAATGGGGTAATAAAAGTCATATATTTGACTATAAATATTCATTAGAAATATAAAAATATTTCCTACATCATGATAGTTTTTCTTATAATTTTTAGACACTAAATAAATTAAATTATTTATGACACCATGATGATGCAGTGATTACCTCATTATGTAACGATTTAAATAAAATGAAAAGATAATGTAAAATCTAAGACCTACACTTGTAAAAACCCTATTGGATGGGTTTATCTTGAACCCTTACCACCTTATCCTTTAAATTTATAATTGTGGGACCTTTTTATCCGAAAATAATTTTATAATAAAGTAACCTTTTATAACTTTCCAAGAGTGCCCCTCCTCTCCTCTTATAAAAGGCCCCCACCTCTACCACCTTACCCACACCTCTCAGGCCTTTGTCTCAGCCAACCTCTGCCCATTATGTCTCTCCAAATCCCTCTATTACTCCTAGAAGCCTCACTTTGGGAATAAGTCTTCCCAACGAAGCCTTTTAGCTCAAATCAAAAAGAGTTACCCATTTTAAAGGTAGTGTTTTCTCTTGTGTTCTTATGTTTTATTTTGCTTCTCAAACCCCTTAAAACTTTTTATTCAATTATTTTGTAACACAACCAGTATCCTAAATATACTAGGATGGTTTTATAAGAAGTATTCGAGATACACTCACACAAACCTACATCTAATGGTTAAAGAACATACTGTTTCCGTGGATGGAGAATTTCTACCTCACGAAACGATGATTGTTCAACACTCATATAACACCATCAAAGGTGGCCATTAATATGTCACTATATTTATATATGATATATAATATGTTTATGTTTTCATTAAGATTCTTTATTTTTCATTTATGTCATACCTTTATGGTTTCCATTATGGGTAAACGCGATATCTTCATTTTAGGAAGTGCGGTCTACCGCCCCCTCAAAGTGATTTGATTCGTTAATGCCATATGTGGGACATATAAAGGATGTATTTAAAGTTATTATATATGATGTTATACTATAATTATAACATACCTTTATATCATTATTATTTATTTCCATTAAAGTATGAGATAGGAATGAAAGTAGCGTTCATGCGTACGTACGACTTACCGTCTCTGGGAACGGTACATTTCATTTCTTATCCCCAAATGTAATGTACTATTATAAGTACATATATATAATGGATATATATGATGTATGTTACATCGAAATGAGGAATATAATTCTAAAATTAAAATATACATATCTCTCATTTAGTTTTAATTCCATTAATATGACATAGAAATGAAAGTAGTGTTCATGCGTAGGTACGACTTACCGTCTCCATGAACGTTGCATTTCATTTCTTACCTCTAAATGTTATATAATATTATAAATTCATGCATATACTGGATATATATGATATATATGATATCTACATAATGAATATAATTCTGGATATAATGGATATTTTACCACATGAACAACTTGTTATTATAAAGAGTTTATTTTGGACTCAAGTTCCAATGATCGACAAAATGGCCATTACTAACATAAATAATTACATAGTATTAATAACATTGTAATAAGTGATATAAAAGGAATAATGAACTTGGAAAAGGTTCTTAAGAAAGTTGAAATTAACTCAAGTTTATTATTCTGAAGATTAAAGATCAATCGAGTCACGTCGGACACGAGGTATGGGAATTCATCTCAATCTCCTTTCATTGAGGTATATTTTGTTTTATACACAATATTATTTTATACCGTGTATAAACCCCTTTTGCTTTTAATTTTATTCAAAAGTAATCTTTTTATATGAATCGTTTTACTAAACGACAAAAATTAATGTTTCTTTTAACGTACGCGGTGACAATGACCTTTTCCATCGTCGTGAGTATTATTTGGTATTTGGCTTACTCAACAAGCCATAATGTTTTTAAAATGAAATAAATACCATATAATCTATTATGTATTTTGGTATTGGAAATGGTTTTTATAATGGATTTTTTTATGTCAATATATTTAAGTGATATATTGTGATTGAAATGTGGAAATGTTTTATTTCCTTTATAATTGTTATGATTTTATAATGGTACTTGGACATTTGATGGGTGGTTACGTAATAAACCATATGACGGGTGGTGCCATGAATACCAGGATGGGTGGTTACGTTATAACCTCCAATACATTGGGTATGGAAGTCAGCCGTATGTCTATTCCATTAAGTGATATGTGTGGAAGTCAACCGTATGGTTATTCCATTTAAGTATGTTTATGTCCTAAGTTACCTTTATATGTAATGTGTTCTTTATATGGGTTTTATGGTAATATTTTCGTTACAAAAGGGTAAGTATTGATATTTTATTCAGTGAAGAGTTTTTACTACTTCATAAAGGTGAAAAGTATTAATTTGATAAAGTATACAAGGTTTACTTGTTGTTTTGAAAAACTAACAGTTTTAATTCTTTGTGTTTCCCTTACTGAGCTTTTTATGCTCTCCCCAAGTTTTTTTGAACTGTTTTTCACAGGACTTAATGTGGAATAGTGTCAAGGATGGGATCAAGGGAAAGTCATGATATATAAAAGATGGAACTAGACATGTTTCTTTTTAAGAGTTTTTATTTTATGGAAACTTAGTAGAAGTGTATACTTTGTAATCTTTTGAGATGTAATAGTTACGATCTAATTCTCTAAAACTATGAACCTGAAAAGATCCTGAATGGGAATTATTCATTTAATTCAATGTTAAGTAATGTTTGAGGTCGGGGCCTTATAGTTGGTATCAGATGTCGGTTTAGACAACTTTACGAGTAAGAAAATTGTCAAATTATAAATTAATTTATGGTATGATTGAAATGATATAGAATTTGAAGATTACCATGTTGCTTATCGTAAGATACTTCTGTGTTAAGAATGGTTTTTCATAGAGGAAATAGAACAGATTTTCTAGGAAGGAATACAGAGGGAAATGACCTTTCAAATCAGTATCCTGAGATGGTCAGAATCAGAACTAAATAGTTTGTTGGAGTGATGGCTCAGCTGACTCTGGAGATGAAAAGAAGATTGGTGAATTCTTCAGTTTTGGAACTTCCTTCCAGGAATGGTGAGTTTTTTATATACAGGGATGCTTCGTTGAAGGGACTTGCCTATGTCCTTATGCAGAATGATCAGGTAATTGCATATGCTTCACGTTAGTTGAAAACTCATGAGGTAAATTATCCTACACATCACTTGGATTTAGCTACTGTTTTTTTCTCTCTAAAATTTTAGAGGCATCATTTGCATGGAGTAAAGTGTGAAATATATAATGGTCACGAAAGTATAAAGTATATTTTCACTCAGAAATAATTGAACATGAGAGAAAGGAGATGTCTAGAATTAATCAAGGATTATGATTATAAAATTCATTACCATCCGGGAAAAGCAGATAAATTGGATGATGTTTTGAGTCGAAAAGGTAATGCTTAATTTACCATGCTTCGTTTGGAACGTGATCCTTTTGTTTTTGATTTGATGAACTTTGGCATAGAAGTTTTCGGTGCAGGAAGTTCTTCTATTTTGTTTTAGGTATTAGTGAGATCATCCCTATCAGACAGAATTAAGAAAGCGTAGAAGAAAGACAGTGAGTTGCTGAAAATGGTAGAGCTGGTTCAGAAGGGTAAGTTGCCTGAATTCAACATTGATAATGATTTTTTTTTTGAGATTTGGGAAGAGATTGTGTGTGCTGTGTGATTCACAATTTAAGAGAGATTTGTTATGTGAAGCTCATAGTTCTCCATTTTCAGTTCTTCTTGGAAGTACTATGATGTATAGATATCTTTGGGAGTATTACTGGTGGGATAGAATGGAAAGGGATATTACTGATTTTACTATGAAGTGTTTAACTTTTCAACAGGTTAAAGCAGAGTGTCAGTTACCGAAAGGAATGCTTCAGCCTTTACCAGTGCCAGAGTGGAAATGGGAAAATATATCTATGGACTTTGTTGTGGGATTACCGAAGACATCTCGAGGTAATAATGCAATCTGGGTTATGGTTGATCGCTTGACTAAATCTTCTTATTTCCTTCCTATTCAAGATACTTTATCTCTAGATCAACTTTCCCGATTGTATCTTAAAGAGATAGTCAGGTTGCATAAAGTTCCCCTATCCATTGTATCTGATTTTGATCCCAGTTTTACTTCTAACTTTTGGAAGGGCCTTCAGGATTCATTGGGTACTGAATTAAATTTTAGTACAACTTTTCATCCTCAATCAGATGGGCAGTCAGAACGAACAATTCAGACTTTGGAGGATATGCTACGTGCTTTTTCGATGCATTATCAGGGAAGTTGGGACCAACATCTTTCTTTGGTTCAATAATCATATAATAACAGTTTTCATTCCAGTATACATATGGCTCCGTTTGAAGATTTATATGGTAAACGGTGTCGAAATCCATATTTTTTGGATGAAGTAGGTGAAAGGAAGATGATGGGACTAGAATTGGTAGAAGAGATGATAGAAAAAGTTCAGTTGATTCAGAAACACATGAGAACAGCTCAGAGCAGACAGAAAAGTAATGCAGACAATAGGAGGAAGGATCTATCTTTCGAGGTAGGTGATCATGTTTTTCTCAAAGTTTCGTCATGGAAAAGTGTGATGCGATTTGGTAAGAAAGGAATGTTGAGTCCAAGGTTCATTGGACCATATGAAATTCTAGAGAGAGTTGAATCTGTTGCTTACCGAGTGGCTTTACCTCCGATTTTATCTTAGGTACACAATTTTTTTCATGTTTCTATGTTGAGAAAGTATATGCCAGATCCATCTCATGTTTTGAGCCCAGAGGTAGTTCAGTTGGAAGAGATTCTCTCTTATGAAGAACAACCAGTCCAGGTTCTTGACCGTAGAGAGAAAGTGTTGCGGAATAAGGTAATTCACCCAGTTACGGTTTTATGGAAAAACCATATGGTTGAAGAGGAAACGTGGGAATCTGAAAATGCTCTGAGGGATAAATACCCCCACTTATTTTGATAAGTGAATAAAATTGCGAGGACGCAATTCCCAAAAGGGGGGAAGGATGTAACATCCCAGGTAAATAAAGAATAAAACATTTTAATATTTATTAATATTTTATAATTAAATATTAATTTTAATTTAAAGGGGTTTCTATGTTCGATAGCATACCCGATACACAACAAAGATATTCTTTGAAATCTTACGCTACACACTAGTAATAAAATAATATTATTTTAAATTGTAGTTAACACGTAGCCGTTGTATTGGTGAGAATGAATATAAATAACTAAAATATGATTATATATGTTTGTTAAATGTTTTTACATTTATCCAATAAAAGATAAATGCTTAAAATAAGAAAAGAATTCAATTTTAGGCATATATACTCTAATATTCACTAAAAGGTCGAACTATCGCCTTTTGATGGAGAACCCTCTTTAGATATAGTTTTGGTCACTCTTATACATTCTATTGGACCAAATAAAACTCTTCTTTAGAATCAGGACATCAAAATTTACTTTGTGTATATTTTTGGTATTTTTTCGATAAAGTTCATTTTTTAATGAATAGTGAAAAATGTGGTATTTTAATCCAAAACCTCTTTTTAATATAATTTGTTTATATTATTAGATTATATTTTGAATTGGTTTTAAAGTTAAATTAGAATATATTTTTACCATTTAATACAATAGTGGTCGTTGGAATTGATTTCACTTTGAAATTGGACTTAAACTAGTGTCAATCTTTTGATACATATTGTTTCATAAAAACACGCTATTTGTTTTGGCAGCAGGAATTAATTATTAAATTAAGTAATGCAACATATATGTTTTTAATTTTGTAAAATAGAAATCATTTTTGAATTTGGAATATGAAATATATCTTAGGGTGAAGTTTTGGTATTTTTCTGAAAAACTTCAATTTTTGATGAATATTGAAACCACTAAGTGGTACTTAAAAAAATGATTTTTCGTTTTAATGATATTTTACCACCTCTATGTTTTGACTTTCAAAAATCCGACATAAATGGTTGTCATTAAGAAGAAAAATGTGGTTCAATGAGATTAAAATAATTTTTGGTGAATAGTAACTTTCAAGTTTTTAATCGTGATTAGTGGTAATTAGTGTAATTTAAGGTAAAGATAATGTTTTAATAATAAGAAAGGACCTATACACATGTCATACCCTCATTGGATATGTCATGGACGACCAATAAAATCCATGGGTCAACTTGGGGACCCCATGGAGCCACTTTGGTAGGAAAATGACATTAATAACTTTTTATTTAATGTTAAAGTAAAAATGTCACAATCATGAGTTATTTTACTAAAAAAACTTTTAAATGGGGTTATATAAGTCATATATTTGACTATAAATATTCATTATAAATATAAAAATATTTCCTACATCATGATAGATTTTTTATAATTTTTAGATATTAAATAAATTAAACTATTTATGAAACCATGATGATGTCGTGATTACCTCATTATGTAACGATTTCAATAAAATGATAAGATAATGTAAACTCTAAGACCTAAACTTGTATAAACCACATTTTATGGGTGTATTTTGAACCCTTATCACCTTATCCTATAAATTTATAATTGTGGGACCTTTTATCCGAAATTAATTTTATAATAAAGTAACCTTTTATAACCTTCCAAGAGTGCCTCTCCTCTCCTCTTATAAAAAGCCCCCACCTCTACCACCTTACCCACACCTCTCAAGCCTTTGGCTCGGCCAAACCCTGCCCATTATGTATCTACACATCCCTATATTACTCCTAGAAGCCTCACTTTGGGCATAATTCTTCCCAACGAAGCATTTGAGCTCAAATCAAAAAGAGTTACCTGTTTTAAAGGTAGTGTTTTCTCTTGTGTTCTTATGTTTTATTTTGCTTCTAAAACCCCCTAAACTCTTTTTATTAATTTATTTTGTAACAACACCATTATACTTAATATACTAGGATGTTGTTATAATAATTATTCGAGATACACTCACACACACCTACATTTAATGGTTAAAGAACATACTGTTTCCGTGGATGGTGAATTTCTGCCTCACGAAATGATGATTGTTCAACACTCATATAACACCTTAAATGGTGGACATTAAGATGTCACTATATTTATATATGATATATAATATGTTTATGTTTTCCTTAAGCTTCTGTATTTTTCATTTATGTCATACCTTTATGGTATCCATTATGGGTAAACGCGATATCTTCATTTTAGGATGTGCGGACTACCGCCCCCTCAAAGTGATTTGATTCGTTAATGCCATATGTGGGACGTATAAAAGATGGATTTAATGTTATTATATATTATGTTATACTGGAATTATAATATACTTTTATATCATTATTATTTCTTTCCATTAAAATATGAGATAGAAATGAAAGTAGCATTCATGCATACGTACGGCTTACCGTCTCCGTGAATGGTGCATTTCATTTCTTATCCCCAAATGCAATGTTCTATTATAAGTACATATATATAATGGATATATATGATGTATGTTACATATAAATGTGGAATATAATTCTAAAATTAAAATATACATATCTCTCAATTAGTTTTAATTCGATTAATATGACATAGAAATGAAATTAGTGTTCATGCGTACGTGTGGCTTACCGTCTCCATGAAGGTGGCATTTCATTTATTACCTCTAAATGTTATGTAATATTATAAATGCTTGTATATACTGGATATATATGATATATATGATATCTAAATCAGGAATATAATTCTGGATATAATGGATATTTTACCACATGAACAACTTGTAATTATAAAGATTTTATTTTGGACTCAAGTACCAATGATCGACAAAATGACCATTATTAACTTAAATAATTAAATAGTATTCATAACATGTTAATAAGTGATATAAAAGGAATAATGAACATGTAAAAGGTTCTTAAGAAAGTAAAAATTAACTCAAGTTTATTATTCAGGAGATTAAAGAGCAATCGAGTCACGTCGGACACGAGGTATGGGACTTCGACTCAATCTCCTTTCATTGAGGCATATTTTGTTTTATACACAACTTTATTTTATACGGTGTATAAACCCCTTTTACTTTTAATTTTATTTAAAAGGAATCTTTTTATATGAAGCAATTTACTAAATGAAAAAAGTAATGTTTCTTTTAACATACGCGGTGACAATGACCTTTTCCGCCGCCTTGAGTATTATTTGGTATTTGGCTTCCTCAACAAGCCATAATGTTTTTAAAATAAAATAAATACCATATACTCTTTTCTGTTTTTTGGTATTGGAAAGGGTTTTTATAATATATTTTTTTATGTCAACATATTTAAGTGATATATTGTGATTGAAATGTGGAAATGTTTTATTTCCTTTATAATTGTTATGATTTTATAATGGTACTTGGAAATTTGATGGGTGGTTACGTGATAAACCATATGACGGGTGGTGCCGTGAATACCAGGATGGGTGGTTACGTTATAACCTCCAATGCATTGGGTATGGAATTTGGCAGTATGGCTATTCCATTAAGTTATATGTGTGGAAGTCGACCGTATGGTTATTCCATTTAAGTATGTTTTTGTCCCAAGTTACCTTTATATGTTATGTGTTCTTTATATGGGTTTTATGGTAATCTTTTGGTTACAAAAGGGTAAGTATTGATATTTTATTCAGTGAATAGTTTTTACTACTTCATAAAGGTGAAAATTATTGCTTTGATAAAGTATACATGGTTTACTTGTTGTTTTGAAAAATTACCATTTTTCATTCTTTGTGTATTTCCCTTACTGAGCTTTTTATGCTCACCCCATGTTTTTTTGAAATGTTTTTCACAGGACATAATGTGGAATAGTTTCAAGGATGGGATCAAGGGAAAGTCATGATATATAAAACATGGAACTAGACGTGTTTCTTTTTAAGAGTTTTTCTTTTATGGAAACTTAGTAGAAGTGTCTACTTTTTAATCTTTTGAGATGTAATAGTTAAGATCTAATTCTATAAAACTCTAAACCTGATGAGACCCTGAATGGGAATTATTCAATTAATTCAATGTTAAGTAATGTTTATGGTCAGGGCCTTATAGTTGGTATCAGAGGTCGGTTTAGACAATATTAAGAGTAAGAAAATTGTTAAATGATAAATTAATTTATGGTATGATTGAAATGATATAGAATTTGAAGATTACCATGTTGGTTATCCTAAGATATTTATGTGTTAAGAATGGTTTTTCATAGAGGAAACAGAACGGATTTTCTGGGAAGGCATAGAGAGGGAAATGACCTTTCAAATCAGTATCCTAAGATGGTCAGAATCAGAACTAAACAGTTTGTTGCAGCGATGGCTCAGTTGAATCTGGAGTTGAAAATAAGATTGGTGAATGCTCCAGTTTTGGAACTTCCTTCCAGGAATGTTGAGTTTTTTATATACAGTGATGCTTCGTTGAAGGGACTTTCCTGTTTCCTTATGCAGAATGATCAGGTAATTTCATATGCTTCACGTTAGTTGAAAAATCATGAGGTAAATTACCCTACACATGACTTGGATTTAGCTGCTGTTGTTTTTTCTCTAAAAATTTGGAGGTATCATTTGTATGGAGTAAAGTGTGAAATATATAATGGTCACAAAAGTATAAAGTATATTTTCACTCATAAATAATTGAACATGAGACAGATGAGATGGCTAGAATTAATCAAGGATTATGATTGTACAATTCATTACCATCCGGGAAAAGAAAATAAAGTGGTTGGTGCTTTGAGTCGAAAAAGTAATGCTTCATTAACCATGTTGCGTTTGGAACGTGATCCTTTTGTTTTTGATTTTATGAACTTTGGCATTGAAGTTGTTGGTGTAGTAAGTTCTTCTATTTTGTTTCAGGTATCAGTGAGATCATCCCTATCAGACAGAATTATGCAAGCATTGAAGAAAGAAAACGAGTTGCAGAAAAAGGTAGAGCTGGTTCCGAAGGGTAAGTTTCCACAATTCAACATTGATATTGATTTTTTTTTTGAGATTTGGGAAGAGATTGTGTGTGCCGTGTGATTCGCAGTTTAAGAGAGATTTGTTATGTGAAGCTCATAGTTCTCCATTTTCAGTTCATCCTGGAAGTACTAAGATGTATAGATATCTTCGGGAGTATTACTGGTGGGACAGAATGAAAAAGGGATATTGCTGATTTTACTATGAAGTGTTTGACTTGTCAACAGGTTAAAGCGGAGTGGAAGTTACCGAAAGGGATGCTTCAGCCTTTACCAGTGCTAGAGTGGAAATGGGAAAATATATCCATGGACTTTGTTGAGGGATTACCGAAGACATCTCGAGGTAATAATGCAATCTGGGTAATTGTCGATCGCTTGACTAAATCTGCTTATTTCCTTCTTATTCAAGATACTTTCTCTCTAGATCAACTTTCTCGATTGTATCTTAAAGAGATAGTCAGTTTTCATGGATTTCCCCTATTCATTGTATCTGATCGTGATCCCATGTTTACTTGTAACTTTTTGAAGGGCCTTCAGGAGTCATTGGGTGCTGAATTAAATTTTAGTACAGCTTTTCATCCTCAATCAGATGGTCAGTCAGAACGAACAATTCAGACTTTGGAGGATATGCTACATACTTGTTCAATGGATTATCAGGGAAGTTGGGACCAACATCTTTCTTTGGTTGAATTATCATATAATAATAGTTTTCATTGTAGTATACATATGGCTCCGTTTGAAGCATTATATGGTAAACGATGTTGAACTCCAGCTTTTTGGGATGATGTAGGTGAAAGGAAGCTGATGGGACCAGAATTGGTAGAAGAGATGGCAGAAAAAGTTCAGTTGATTCAGAAACACATGAGAACAGCTCAGAATAGACAGAAAAGTTATGCAGACAACAGGAGGAAGGATCTATCTTTCGAGGTAGTTGATCATGTTTTTCTGAAAGTTTCTCCGTGGAAAAGTGTGATGTGATTTGGTAAGAAAGGAAAGCTGAGTCCAAGGTTCATTGGACCATATGAAATTCTGGAGAGAGTTGGATCTGTTGCTTACCGAGTGGCTTTAACTCCGAGTTTATCTCAGGTACACAGTGTTTTTCATGTTTTGATGTTGAGAAAGTGTATGCCAGATCCATCTCATGTTTTGAGCCCAGAGGTAGTTCAGTTGGAAGAGAATCTCTCTTATGAAGAAAAACCAGTAGAGGTTCTTGACCATAGAGAGCAAGTGTTGCGGAATAAGGTAATTCACCAGGTAATGTTTTTATGGAAAAACCATATGGTTGAAGAGGCGACGTGAGAATCTAAAAATGCTATGGGGGATAAATACGACCACTTATTTTCATAAGTGAATAAATTTGCGAGGATGCAATTCCCAAAAGGGGGGAAGGATGTAAAATCCCAGGTAAATATAGAATAAAACATTTTCATATTTATTAATATTTGAGAATTAAATATTAATTTTACTTGAAAGGGGTTTTTATGTTCGATAGTGTACCTGATACGCAAGAAATATTTTCTTTGAAATCTTACATTGCACACTGGTAATAAAATAATATTATTTTAAATGGTAGTTATCACGTAGCCGTTGTGTTGGCGGGAATGAATAGAAATAACTAAAATATAATTATATATGTTTGTTAAATGTTTTTACATTTATCCAATAAAAGATAAAGGCTTCAGATAAGAAAAGAATTCAATTTTAGGGAAATATACTCTAATATTCACTAAATGGTCGAACTATCACCTTTTGATGTAGAACCCTCTTTAAATATAGTTTTGGTCACTCTTATACATTCTATTTGACCAAATAAAACTCTTATTTATAATCGGGACATCAATATTTACTTTTTGTAAATTTTTTGTATTTTTCCGATAAAGTTCATTTTTTAATGAATAGTGAAAAATGTTGTATTTTAATTAAAAACCTATTTTTAGTCTAATTTTTTTAGATGATTAGATTATATTTTGAATTTGTTTTAAATTGATATTAGAATATATTTTTACCATTTAATCCAATAGTGTTCATTGGAATTGATTTCACTTTGAAATTGGACTTAAACTAGTGTCAATCTTTTGAGACATATTGTTTCACAAAAACACGCTATTTATTTTGAGAGCGAGAATTAATTATTAAATTAATTAATTCAACATATATGTTTTTAATTTTTTAAAATAGAAATCATTTTTGAATTCAGAATATCAAATATAGCTTCGGGTGAAGTTTTGGTATTTTTTTGAAAAACGTCAATTTTTGATAAATAGTGAAACCACTAAGTGGTACTTTAAAAACTGATTTTTCGTTTAAATGAAATTTTACCACCTCTGTGTATTGAATTTCAAAAATACGACATACATGGTTGTCATTAATATGTAAAATGTGGTTCAATGAGATTAAAATAATTTTTGGTGAATAGTAACTTTTAAGTTTTTAATCGCGATTAGAGGTAATTAGTGTAATTTAAGGTAAAGATAATGTTTTAATAATATGAAAGGACCTAGAAACATGTCCTACCCTCATTGTATGTGTCATGGACGTCCAAGACAATATATGGGTCAACTTGAGGACCCCATGGAGCCACTTTGATAGGAAAATGACATTAATAACTTTTTATTTAATGTTAAAGTAAAAATGTCACAAACATGAGTTGTTTTACTAAAACAATTTTGAAATGGGGTTATACAAGTCATATTTTTTTACTATAAATATTCATTAGAAAGTTAATAATATTTACTACATCACGGTATTTTTTTTCTAATTTTTAGACATTAAATAAATTAAATTATTTATGACACCATGATGATGCAGTGATTACCTCATTATGTAACGATTTAAATAAAATGAAAATATAATGTAAAATATAAGACTTGCACTTGTCAAAAACCTATTGTATGGGTGGATTTAGAACCCTTCTCACCTTATCCTATAGATTTATAATTTTGGGACCTTTTTTATCCGAAAATCATTTTGTATTAAAGTAACCTTTTATAACGTTCCAAGAGTGCCCCTTCTCTCCTCTTATAAAAGGCCCCCACCTCTACCACCTTACCCACACCTCTCAAGCATTTGGCTCAGCCAACCTTGCCCATTTTTTCTCTCCACATCCCTCTCTTACTCCTAGAATCCTCACTTTGGGCATAAGTATTTCCATGTAAGCCTTTGATCTCAATTCAAAAAGAGTTACCCGTTTTAAAGGTAGTGTTTTCTCTAGTGTTCTTATGTTTTATTTTGCTTCTCCAACCCCCTAAACTCTTTTTATTCATTTCTTTTGTAACAACAAAAATATCCTAAATATACTAGTATGTTCTTATAAGAATTATTCGAGCTACACTCACACACACCTAAATATAATGGTTAAAGAACATACTGTTTCCGTGGATGCCGAATTTCTGCCTCACGAAACGATGATTGTTCAACCCTCATATAACACCTTCAAAGGTGGTCATTAAGATGTCACTATATTAATATATTATATATAATATTTTTATGTTTTCCTTAAGATTATTTATTTTTCATTTATGTCATTCCTTTATGGTTTCCATTATGGGTAAACGTGATATCTTCATTTTAGGAAATGCGGACTACCGACCCCTCCAAGTGATTTTTTTTGTTAATACCATATGTGGGACGTATAAAGGACGGATTTAAAGTTATTATATATGATTTTATACTGGAATTATAATATACCTTTATATCATTATTATTTATTACTATTAAATTATGAGATAGAAATGAAAGTAGCATTCATGCGTACGTTCAACTTACCCTCTCCATGAATGGTGCATTTCATTTCTTATTCCCAAATGTAATGTACTATTATAAGTAAATATATATAATGGATATATATGATGTATGTTACATATAAATGAGTAATATAATTTTAGAATTAAAATATTCATATCTCTCATTTAGTTTTAATTCCATTAATATGACATAGAAATGAAAGTAGCGTTCATGCGTACGTACGGCTTACCGTCTCCATGAACGGTGCATTTCATTTCTTACATCTAAATGTTATGTAATATTATAAATGCATGTATATACTGGATATAAATTATATATATGATATATACATCATTAATATAATTCTGGATATAATGGATATTTTACCACATGAACAACTTGTAATTATAAAGAGTTTATTTTGGACTCAAGTACCAATGATCGACAAAATGACCATTATTAACATAAATAATTAAATAGTGTTCATAACATGGTAATAAGTATTATAAAAGGAATAATGAACTTTGAAAAGGTTCTGAAGCAAGTAGAAATTAACTCAAGTTTATTATTCAGGAGATTAAAGAGAAATCAAGTCACGTCGGACACGAGGTATGGTACTTCGTCTCAATCTCCTTTCATTGAGGCATATTTTTGTATACACAACTTTATTTTATACAGTGTATAAACCCCTTTTACTTTTAATTTTATTCAAAAGGAATCTTTTATACAAAGATTTTTACTAAATAACAAAAAGGAATGTTTCTTTTAACGTACGCGGTGACAATGACCTTTTCCGCCACCGTGAGTATTATTTGGTATTTGGATTCCTCAACGAGCCATAATGTTTTTAAAATGAAATAAATACCATATACTATTTTATGTATTTTGGTATTGGAAAGTGTTTTTATAATGGATTTTTTTATGTCCATATATTTAATTGATATATTGTGATTTAAATGTGGAAATGATTTATTTCCTTTATAATTGTTATGATTTTATAATGGTACTTGGACATTTGACGGGTGGTTACATGATAAACCATATGACAGTTGCTTCCATGAATACCTGGACGGGTGGTTACGTCATAACCTCCAATGCATTGGGTATGGAAGTTGGTCGTATGGCTATTCGATTAAGTGATATATGTGGAAGTCGACCGTATAGTTATTCCATTTAATTATGTTTATGTCCCAAGTTACCTTTATATGTTATGTGTTATTTATATGGGTTTTATGGTAATCTTTTGGTTAAAAAAGGGTAAGTATTGATCTTTTATTCAGTGAAGAGTTTTTACTACTTCATAAAGTTGAAAATTATTACTTTGATAAAGTATACATGGTTTACTTGTTGTTTTGAAAAACTAACAGTTTTCATTCTTTGTGTTTCCCTTACTGAGCTTTTTATGCTCACCCGAAGTTTTTTTTGAAATGTTTTTCACAGGACTTAATGCGGAATAGTGTCAAGGATGGGATCAAGGGAAAGTCATGATATATAAAACATGGAACTAGACATGTTTCTTTTTAAGAGTTTTTATTTTATGTAAACTTTTTAGAAGTGTCTACTTTGTAATCTTTTGAGATGTAATAGTTAAGATCTAATTTTCTAAAACTCTAAACCTGAAAATATTCTCAATGGGAATTATTCATTTAATTCAATGTTAAGTAATGTTTAAGGCCGGGGCCTTATAATTTAGATACTTGGTTTTAATCCACCTAAGAATCAATAAATATTACTTTTAGGTTGGATAATAATCTAAAAAATATACCTCACAAGTATTGTAAAATTTTCCAAATATGTACTAATGGATTTATCATCATTTTCTATCTCATGGAATTACTTCTACATTTTCATAAAAAGAATATAAATATTTTATTATTGAAATAAAACTCCTAAACTAATTCCACTCTATAGAGTTAATTTCATCAAATTACCTCTTGTTATTGATGAGAGTCTCCTATTGATCTTCTTCACTTTACAACCAATAGACAACCAAATTTTTTTTTTCTCTGAACATTTCAGAATGGAAAATCTCATTTTAGTGTTACTAATCCATTTCTTAGTAACTATTGGATCAATATATCCATTAAAATAAGTAGTATTTCACCTCATGAAGGATTTAATAGAACGTTGTTCACACATTTTATTGTCAAAAATCTCATTATGATTTACATATTGAGAAATTATCAGAAGAATAACAATAATGTTTTATATTATAGCTCTTAAAACATTTGGTTTATTAGGAGGAAAATAATTTATTGTCTTCCACATTCAATATTAATATGGTTCCTTCAAGTTCCATCCATTGAATGGAACCAAAAAGCATTGGTTGATCAATAATAATCATAGTGATAAGCTATATAATCTTCAAAAATAATTCTTCAGATAAGTAATTCTCAACACCTTATTATCAATATATAGGACCTTAAGTTTAACATATGTTACCCAGAATCATAATTTTTTCAATTACCTCATAATGTTTTATAATGAAAATTTTATTTAACCCATGCACGTGTCCTATGATTTTCTAGTGAGGTGTGATGTCTTAGGACCACTCATCATGCACTGGTAATGATTGAGTTAGTACCCAATCCATCACATTTAGAGTTATTAACCCTTGGTGCATCTGTACCATATACACATCCACTTACTAGTAACAATATTGGGATTTATTTTCTAGGAAAAAAAATCCTTTATTTACCACAAATTAGGATGTTATCCTATACATAGGCTTTTCCAAAGGGTTCTCAGTAAGAGTTTTTCATTATTGTTTCCAAAATTTACTAAAACATACTCTAATACCAACTAAAGAGACCTAATATTTCATACATATATATTACATCTTATTAGATGAATATTCATTACATAAC
This sequence comes from Viscum album, assembly GCA_963277665.1. Lineage (NCBI taxonomy): Eukaryota > Viridiplantae > Streptophyta > Magnoliopsida > Santalales > Viscaceae > Viscum > Viscum album. The sequence goes on from OY728128.1 coordinate 843,828,790, forward strand.
ATTATGATCCCTTCCATAACTGTATATTTTTAGTGTCTTTAAGAATAGGGATACATAAATAAATAGTACATAAAATATCTACACCATATCCCACTTAGTTCTTAAAAAATTTCACCCTTCATAGACTTATCATACTTAAAACCTTTCTTTATATCTATAGGAAAAGGGAACATAATAAAGGTTTATCTCAGATTCTCAATAAGGGTAAACATTGTTGATATCAATGATCATTTAAAACTGACATGAGCATAAGGGTATGATAACGTTGAGAATAAACAATGAATATAATACCCAGAAATTATTATATCATTAACAAGAGTCATATAATAAATATTTTCGTTTTATAAAACATGAATCACAAAGGATTCGAAGAAAAGTATCCATGAAAGCATAATATTAGCATAAGACACAAGTTTTTAGCATACATATTAACATAGAAAATTATTTCTTTTACTAAGGCTTACTAACATGGATATCATAGTGGATTGGGTTTACTCCTCATTCCATCACATCCTTAGTAAATGTTCACTCCCAAGACTATAATAGTGGACATAGTGACCTACTGAATTTGATTCACTCCCCATTAAAGTTCTTATTATCTCATGAGATATCCATAATTACCCAATACATTGGATAGATATATAATCTTGGGGCCATACATCACATAATCATAATCCATTCATATATGTGACACAATATTTTAAAACATTCATCATATCATTATATCATAACTTTTGGAATGGAAACAGTTTTCATAAACATTTCATCATAACATTTCCTGTGAAAAATAAATGGGTTTTATAAATATATGGTCATCATAATCATAAAACATCCAAATAAAGAATAATAATGGTATCATTGGATCCTATCCCCAGTAAATAATAAGTAACAACAAAGTATATTATAATTGGAGAAAAATTACTTTAAAAAATTACTGGAATATTTCTTAAAGAAAATTCCCTTTTCACTTAGAAATAACTTATTTAATTTTCCAATATACCTAAAATATTAATGAACACATTTTATTTTAAAATAAATATGGAAAATGTTAATATAATATTAAAATAATAAATATTTCAAGATGGTAAGAAATTATATTCTTGTTGAGTATTTTAAAATAATGATTCATTTCACAGTTTAAAGGTAAAATTTAAAAAGTACATCATTAATAAAAAATATTCCATTTAATGTTTTTATATAAAGTAAAAAATGATTAAAAAATACATTAAAAATAATTTTATAATAGTAAAAAATTATAGAAGACATTTTAGAAAACATGTATATGGAACAAAAAGATTACCGCCAAAAGAAAAAATGAAGTAATTTTTTATTAAAATCATTTTCCTGATCATTTTAAAAACCAAAGAGATTAAAAAGGTATTATTACTCGAAAATTACATTAATAACCAGATTATACTAAAATTAAATAGGTTTATCAGATAAGTATTATAAAATTTCCTTCAATGTAAATTCAAGTATAAACAATCCCAATTAAAATGAGATTGAAACATTGATCCCTTAACACTTTGGTAACTTTTGAATCGTAATCCCCCTGAATGAATAACATAAATTGAAAGTTTTAATATCATTAAAATAAGGATATTAATTATATAACATTTCAAAAGATAAGTATATACACATCATAAACATAAATATGTGTATAATATCAATCATGTCTCAACGAAATAATATTGACATGAATAACCCTTACAAATTTGGTATTATTTGAATAAAAAATCATGAAATAGATAAACTTATATGGATTGGTAAATCCACATAATTTTAATTAATAAAATCCTAAAATGCATTCATGGGTATTATATACACCAAAAAAAGAATCAAGTGGTGAATATTTCACATATTTCATTAAAATAAAAGTGATATGAGAAACCTTTACTTCAAGTTCAACTTACATCAAAATTTATATAACATCATTTATAATAAATGTAAATTTATTATAATTTTATAAAATAATAATTTAAAAAATTATAATATTATATATTTTCTCCATATAACATTTCAACACTCTTATTTTAATAATTCCTTTCTAATTTTTTTGTTTCTCAGTGTTAATAGATTCATTTTTCATGGAAGTTTCAGTTGAACATTTCTGGTTTGTGTACATTTATCATGGTTCTATCATATAAAATTTTTAACTTGTGAAATAAATATAATATTTATTAAATATATAAATATTTATAATCATCCATAAAATTGAAATATTGAAAAATTATTTGCACCGTTCATGGAGATGGTAAGCCATATGTACGCATGAACATTGTTTTCATTTTCTAATGAAAATAAAGAAAGAAAGAAAGATTTTATTTTTTAATTATAAAACATAAATTATATTTTAAATATAATATATAAACATTAAATACATCATAATAATAAACCTTGAGTGATGTCTATGCGATATTAATTATATCTCTATATGGAGAAGCTAGTCTACTCGTACATGCAATCGATACTTTTACTTCTCATTTGATGGAAAAGAGGGTTAATAATGATAATTACATAAAAATAATAAAATTTAATTATATTTATAATACCAAAGTTATTATTTTTTGATAAATACTGTATATTTATAGGATTTATAAGAAAAATAAATTGAGAGTGGTCGGGTAAGATGATTACCTCTTCTTCGGCAGACTCCCTTTAAATCCATTATTAAAGAGCCTTTGAATGGAATTTTAAGTAGACCAGTACCTATAATTAAGTTCAAGGTATGTTTAGAAGAAAATTGGGAATAATATGGTTGATCTAGTTGTCTCAAAGTTGGGTAATGTAATGAGATGAAGGATGTTAATTTATAACTATTAGGGGGGGCACACCTGGAATTTCTTAAAATAATAAAATATAATAATGACATACTAAATAAAAATGATTTCAAATGACTTATATTCTTATATTAGATGATATAGGGTAAAAATATGAAATAAAATAGTATTTATACTATTTTTTTATTGAAATATCACCCTTATCTATTAGTTTAACCCCTTGTGAACCCTTTTTATCATTTATCATGGTAGTATATTTTAAAAAAAATTACTATTTATTAAGAAAGAATCTTAAGTTGATATTATTATATAATATTAATTATTATTATTAAAAATAATTAATCCAATTTACCTAATTAAATACCTATAATCTTAAAAAAATCATTTTATAATAATCCTGTAAAGCACAATGAAAAACTGTTTTCTAGAAAAATAAAATTTTAAGTATAAAAATGTTTTTATACCAAAATTAAGAATAACTTCGATAATAATGAAATTAATTGTTTATAGTTTCATAAAAAAATATTTATGTTTTAAAATAAATTAAAAACAAAATGGGGATTTGAAAATATTTTAATGGAAGACAGAATTTTTTTTATAAAATCAGCATTTTTTACCTTTCAGTGAAAAAATTAGCCTTTTCAAAAAAAATCCCAATATTTCACCATAAACTTATTTTGAAATTATAATTTTAATAAATATATTATTTTATGAAATAAAATTTTTAGAATATTCCAAAAATTAATTATAGTATCTGAACTAAAAAATGGAATAATTACAATTTTAAAAGAAAACCTAATTTTAAAGCATAAAATGAATTTATTGAAAATTGTGTAATTATTTATTGTTAATTAATAAATACATTTACATAATATAAAAACATTATACTCAATTTTTTTTAATATTGTGAATCCTATTTATAACCACTAATTCAATTGGAAAGTTTTAAAGATAAACTATATCACTATTCATTTAGACTTGGGGTTTCCTGTAAATCAAGCTATCAAATACTTAAAGTTTATTTCAAATGAATATATATATATATATATATATAATATCATGGTGTTACAATTTTCATTTATCATAGGATGGAAAAAAGATAAATTAGGGTTATTCAATCAATATAATAACATTTTAGTATATTTGAAATACTTATTTTATTAAATCATCAAGGATGAGACAGAACTGAAGGAGGTAGAAGAAGAAATAAAATGAAAGAAAACAGTTAAGAGTTATACATATTATCTATAATCCTCATTTTTTATACACATTATGACTTGTTATAATGGTCTAAAGGGAAATAATATGAACTCTATTATAGGGTAATTAATCAAGGAATGTTTTGTGCAGGTGTTAGTTGATCTAAGTGGCTCAATGTTTGGGAATAAGAGTGGAGAAGAGGTACCCTTTTATAAGTGAGGTGGGTGATGAATTGGTAAATAAATGAAATATCACTATATAATATGTTATTGATTCATGTAAAATGGACATAAATTACCTTATATTTGATGATAAAGAATCTAATCTCTAAATATAATCAACCAATAAATTTTAGACAAGTTTTGGTGTCATTTTATGCCTTATTTTCTTGGTTTTACCTCCTTTTCAACCCTGTTTAACATCAAACTTCATAATAAAATTTTCACTCATTAATAGTCATGATATAATTTTTTAAAGAATAATAATTGGTCTATAAATGAACCATGCATTATATTCACTATATTTTCCCATTAAACAGAATCAAGATAAAATTTTTATAATTTTATAATGATTTAAAAATATTTTTTAACCATTAAATACCATTTAAGGTCATTTTCATGACTATTCACATATCTTGACTATAAAGGCATAATTATAACAATTGAATTTGAATCTAAACTCTTTTAAAATTATTTAAAAATTATAATTATCTATTAAATTTCTAGGTAATCATAATTAATCCAAAATATTTTACATTTAATGTTTCTAAAATTATTAATTTATTTTTCTACTCCTTGCACAAGCGTTGTGTAGGAATTGTGTAAAAATTCATAGTAATTATAATATCAATAAAAATAAAAAATAAATTAACAGCAAAAAATTAATTTATTAATATTAAAAATAAACATTATAAATATTCATGTATTCCTATTATCCCTATGAAAACTTATAAGAGATATTAAAATAAAGAGAGTGACCTTTTTTAAATTTTCTAAAAAAATAATATAAAAGTCAAAATCAAAAATAGTGACACTAAAATATATTATTTTAGTATTTATGATGGTTATAGTCAAATTAATTTCTTCAAATTAAATTACGGAATGTGTTCGGTTGATTGTGAAACCTTATCTAATAGCATTAACCTTAATTAACTCATTTTACGCATTACCATAGTGATAAAAATTTACCATGGTAAAAATTCATTATGACTAAACATTAAATTGAATTAATTATAAAATATAAAAATAGTTATTCTAAATGTGAAATAAATTTTTTAATAGTCCATTTATATAATTTTTGGAAATTTATTTTATTATAAGTATTCAAAAAGTATCGAAAACATTTTCTAGAAATTTTTTTAAGCCTAAAAATGAACATATAACAAAATAAATTATATCTCTGAATCGTACGGAATTAATTAGATTATATTTAATAAAAGGAATATAATAATTATTTTAAAACCAAATAAAAAATATCATAGTAATTTTATATTAATTTATTTAATTAAACTAAATGTAACTTTTAAAAAAATCGATACTTTTCACTATTTACTCAAAAAAATTAATTTGTATATAAAAATAAAATAATTCATGATAAAACAATTATAAAATTTTTATACCAAAAATGATGTTCATTTTTCCAAAAAAATTCTAAAAGTTTCAGAAATTATTTCTAATATATATACACAAAATATAATAAACCCATTTTCGAAGCTTAAAATGAATTTATCATATTGTTTTCCCAATTAAAAAACTAGATGAACATTAAAATTATATAATTAATTAAATTTTTGTATTAATTAAAACATTTCTAATATATATTTCAGAATGTGGTTATTCCTTTCCATTCTCATCAACTCAATGGCTAGGTTATAGAAATCATATTTAAATATGATTTAATGGTTCTATAAAGATCAGTGTTTCATGTATTATATCATATATAAAATATTGTTATTTGAAAATAAAATATAAACATTAACCTTTGGGTATTTCATCTGTGGTGACACTCAAGGTCGGTCATACCTGCTTCAGCTATTTTTGGAGGTCTCTGAGCATGTAGCTGGATTTTGATAACCATAAGTAACCACACATGGGAACCAATTCCTACCATAGAACCAATAATTGATATCATACCTACTTTTTTCTCATTATAGATGTATGTCAAAAAATATCTACTCATTTCCATCACAACTACTTCAATAACATTTACAATTTCATTGGATCATGTTTGCTCTATAAGTGTTTACACAACTGTTCCATGAGTTTTTATATTTCATAGTTTCAAGACCACCAAAAGGGAATTTAAAATACTGATCCACAGGAATTTACATTTGATAGTAACCAGTAAACTTCAATTGAGTTTATATTTTGTGGTATCAAGACCGCCATATGGGATTTTACCTAATAAATGTATCAAGACTTCCCCAAGGTCCTTTACCACATCATTCATCAAGACCACCTCAAGGGAACATACTAATTATGCATCAATACCACACAAGGGTGTTTATCAACTTAAAATAAATAAAATATCATAAATATCCATTTCATTTTACAATTTAATTATCCATTTAATAACTTATAATCATTTACCCATTACAATATTGATCCAATTCTACATTTTAATATTTAACGATTCACTTTACAAGTTTCAATTCAAATAACGAATCATCAATTGAAATATTAAGATCCATTAACCAATTTAAACCATGGTTTACCAATTTACCATATCAATATCAATTCAAGATCTCAATTTTTATTTCATTATAATTCATTCTAGTTTACCATAAAATTGAACATCTTAAAGGTTCTAATTCTAATCGAGTCAAATCCATCAAGATCATCCTTCATACTAGGTCATTAGAAAATGATTGAGGGATGTCAATATGAAGGAATAAGTTATTAGTTTACTATTTCACAAGGCACAAAACATGTTCAAAACACTTAATATTATTTACCATTCTATAATATAAGTTTATACCAATTCCGTAACCACTTTTACACTTTCTAATTTCTCTATTTACAATTCTTCACTAACCATTCTAGTTTTGGAATTATCATATCCATTTCATTGGTTAAATACCTTAATAAAGGTATCCCCATGGGATCACCTTCGAGGTATTCAATTATAATATTATTTTAGGGCCTAAGAACATAAAAATTTTACATATAAGGATTGAATTTAAATTTATAGTTAATGCACAAAAAATTAGTGGGACCATACAATGTATAGAATTAAAATTTAAGAAATACTATAGAAAGTGTTAGGAACTACCATCATTATCCTAATAGACATATACTAATCTGATACAATTCCTTGATTCAAGCTAAAATGTCTACAATCAAATAATAATACTAAATCGATAAAAATATGGCATATTAGACCTAAACCGGGATAAATTTCTTAATTATAAAAGATGAAAAGAAGGTGAGAAAATAGAGTCACAACCTAACATCTAGCTTCAAATTCTGACTAAAAATACTCTATATGACCATGTATCAAGGGAGGTCCTCCCTATGGAAGATAATTGAGGGAGTCATGTGAGGAGATTCTGAGTGGTTGAATGAGAGGGGAAAATCCATAGAAAACAAAAATAGGGGATACTAGTAAAATTAACAAGATTCCCCTAAAAAATCAATCAGGAGGCCATCAAATTAATGTTTTCCATATACTAACTATTGATAATCCCAATATCCATACATGGCTACTAGTCATCCCATTTCCTTGTTGGTGTCCCCTTACTAGCTAGTAGGTGGACCTTCCAATTCTTTTTCTTCAATAGTCTCGATCCTCCCCTAAAACTCAAAATATGAAAATCCAAAACACCATATTGAAGCCACTTCTAGCCCTAAATATATGATCAACCATGGGAATAAAATGATTTCTAGCATAAAATAAAATAAAACAAACCTAAGAAAAATATATGAATCTTATAGCTTCCACATTTGGTTATATTGTGTACCCCCATGATATGTATTAGAATACATCCTAGGTATCCCTTTATAAATCATTGTAATTCGTTCCTTATTAGGATGGATAAAATTTTCGAATCACCTAAATCCCAACATCATTCCATTAGGATTAAGTTAGGTTTCGCCTGTGAATGTGAAAATTGAACACATATGGATACTCCTTTAGAGTATTCTCTCCACTCCAATCAGTAGATCTATTTCCAGGGGATAGGTTTATCATGTATCCTCTTGGGCATTAGTTATATGAAAAAACTCATCAAACATAATCTCAAGGATCGAGATCCGACTCAAATTCTAGATATTTCATATAATAATCCTAGACTTGACATGTGGTTGATGGAAGGTTCTTGTAACCAAACACCAATGAAAATTTTTTTTAGAAAAGATTAGTTTACCAGTACATTAAGAATTGAGAAATCCATACATCCACATAGACATATTACTCCCATAGTTTTTTTGCTGAAGTCTTGAAAACAATGATGTATAAAAAAAATTCATAATCCCATTTATCAAAAAATATACCACTCAAGAACAAATCCCACTTTGGACTTTATCCTCCACTAGCATTGTTAAGGTAAATAGTGAGAATAGATGAATAATTATAAACAATGGGTTGGTGATAATGATCTTTATCATCCTATGTTATAATAAAGTTTTTAATAATGATTTAAATCCATCGATAATCCTCTAGGATGAATTTGATCTTGATAGATGTATTTTTCTGGACATAAATTTGGGATGGAACAAACCATGCTGATGGTAAATTGTGATCAGACATAGGGATCGAGACATTGTCCTCTATCCCATATTTTTATATGGTTAGTCAGTGAGACAAAAAATAATCCAAAATCTGGAGTGTGAGAAGAACATTTAGGAATTCATTTTTTGGGGAAAATAGTATCGAGGTTCATCCTTGAAATTTTTGATAATAGAAACCATTCGTTTTTCCACAGTCATCAAATTAGATAAATGGGAAAATCAGTAATCCATCATCTTTGATTTTTTTTGAAATTTAAGAGTCATAAAAAAACAAGAGAATAAATAAAGAAAATAATGAATTTTATAGGTTTCTACCTGGTAACCAAATATATTCTATATAGTGACCACATAGACACCATGAATATATAGAGATTCACATACAAATATTCCAAGTGTTTGATGTTTTCCACCCAAAAAGTATACATAGATTCATATGTGGGACTTCATGTGTGAATTTCTATTATAGTTTCAAAAAATGGGACCCTATACTTAGGCCTCCATTAGCATTTTATGCATCAATCTTGAGCTCACTGAGAAGAATAATGAGAATAAGAGAAAAATTAATGGGTTAAAATATTTATAAGATGAACCATGACTACCCACACCCCCTTTATGAGGACCGTGAGCCTCCTGGGATAATTATGAGGTAAAATGCAAGATCCTCTTGAATCCATGGAATTGAACACTCTTTATTCAAAAATTTCTCTATTCTGATAGAAATTTTTTTCATTCCGGAAAACATTTGGGGATAACCCAAATAGAGTCCAACAAACTAGAAATCATAAAAAATTATAAAAAGAGGAAGATAGTTTATAAACACCTAGTGAGTATGTGTTCACATAATGATGTGTGGTATCCCTCAATTTATTCTATAATTATGGGATCACCATGACATTATTTTCCTCCTCTGTATAAAGATGAAGAGAAATCCAATCGATCACCCACCACCTACACCGACTAGTTTCATTTATGTTGGAGAGGTGGGAACTACTATCGACACCCTCTAACAATGTGGTGAATCTAAATTATGAAGATTTATGATGGGATAACTCATGGATCCCACTCAGCAGTAAAGAGTAGAATATATGTTTATTATCAGTAGATACCACTTGTAAATTCCTACCCTCTAGTACGCAACCACACAATCTAGAAAGTAGTTTATCAGATCCTTACGTATAAATACATGGGATTCCATTTTAATAAGGGAAACCAAAATGAAGAATAAAAAATAAATGTTAGAAAGTAATTTATTTTGTTAGGTCTCATAGAAATCCATAGGTAGTTCCAGACCCCATATAACATAAGAAAGAATCATATAAATTTTTTTCCATGAAGTCTTTTCCCGAAGGGTTTTATTCAAGAGCCTGATATGTGGGATTTCTTCTATAGAATTCTGATGTGTACAACTACTATGAATGTTTCATTGGTAAAACAAACTACATGTTATGTATCTACACACTAAACTACTACATTAATCTTCCTTCTTTGTGATCCTCCCTCAAATATACGACATTCACACACCTCCCATTCGAAATAGCTCCCTTCACAGGCTAACCATTTATATTAACTCCCTTAAGGAGCTAACCATGCATAATAACTTCTTTTTCATGCCTACCACATGGGCCAATACCCCTTAAAAGTGTACCACATTGACCAGAATCCTAGGGGTTTCTAAACCCCTCCTCCTACTGATGCCTATATGCATAGTATTTTTTCATCCTACAGAAGTTGTATTGTGAATCAATGATATATGGGAGGTATAAATATCTAAATAATCATACAAGACATTATGATTTTCTCCCCTAGTAAAACCTTTTAAAACGACCTTCATGGACTCATTTATAAATGTCTAGAACCCCAGAAAGGCTATATCAAGGCCACCTCTAAGACCACTAGATCTATATGATCAAGGATTTGAAACATGTTTGAACCCCTTAAATCATGAATTCCCTTAATAAAAGGAATATTTAGAATTTTCATCCTAGATTGTTAGAACCCTCAGTGTAATTAGGATTATGAATTCCATTAATAATGAGGTCCCATATAATGATAACACTAGAAGATTCTCTCCTATCTCAATATTCTCATCTTATATCTTGATTCCAATTAATGATATATGTGGGTATGGGATTACTTAATAAGTGTAATCAGAAACCATGTTCCTATTGATTATTCCATCACCAAAAAACTTAAAAGATCTAGGAACATCCACATCAGGGTAGGAAGAACTATTGTGGTATCCCCACTTATACTCTCCCAATTCTCAAACAATATTTTTGGCATCCACATATGAGTAAGACACAATTATGTCCAAATCATGGGAAACCACCCTTGTCCCCTCAATGAGTCATGCCCCTATCTGAGAAGTCCATGTGTAAGACCCTTTCAATGCTTTGTTTTCACCCCTTTTGGTACATAAAAATCCTTATCAAATCACAGTATTCTTCACAATACAGTCCTTTCACATGAAGTTAAAATTTTCACCTTGAACTATATGATATTTGATTCCAGTAATCTAGGACATATAGAACACCTCATTAAGGTTCAAACTGAAAATTATTACCAAATATTTCCTTCCATGTAGGTCCAAATTCCCTATGAATATGGATGCCCCTATTTACTTGGGCCAAAACACCTATTAACCCATCTTTATTGGAGTCATGTACCCTAAAAACCTCCTTATCAAGCAATATTATTGATGAGGGCATACATTTATTAGTATTATATATCCCCAAAGCTAAACCAATCACATTTCTTATAAGGCTACATTCCATGTGAAACCATCCAATCCTAAAAGGGATATATTATTTATGAGTTAACCAGAAAGGGATGCTCATTATTATCTCCCACACCAACCATTACTATCACCTTTTCACATAATATCCAATAAGTTCTTATCATCCAAACTAAAAATGTACGACATGTCCCAATAAGAGACACGAATCTACACAAGTTACGATTCCTCTCACAAGGATATGTAGGAATCACTTACAAGTTGTATAATCCCAAATCCATGAAGACCTATCACCTTCGTGGATTCTGATTAGTTATAGAGTTCCCAACTATGAAGATTGAAACCAAATAATCCCTAATTAATAAAATAAATATTGAGAAAATAATTTATATATATATGTGTGTGTGTTTATGTTGATGCATGCTAAAGACTAATAATGATCACATGTGTTACCATTCCCACACAAGTTTTTTGGAAGGATTCAAAAAAATATCTTAAATATATAAGAGAGTCCTGAAGTAGGAAATAATCCCCCTAATATGGTGTGGATGAGACCAACCTTTCATCCACCTAAAAAATATGAATTTTATGGTGTCATTGGTAATGTTATAGTGACTTCTTATATTTGGAAAGCATGTCTATATGGATTAAAAATTCCATGATAGAGTCCCATCAGAGTATTTATAAAAAAATAACATCATATGAAAAATATATGGGAATAATATTTCACACATTATCATCCCATAAATAAAAAAATAGTAATTTTAAGTAAACAAAAGTGTAACACCCTGATATTTTAAAAGAGAAACATCATGTTTAACAGCATGTATAAAATGAAATAGTAATCTTTGAAGATAATTTAACAACATGAGACTCTATGATATATTTCTTTTTAATTAAATTAAATCTCATTGATATCTTGCAATTCATAAAACATTGGGTTTGAATGAAACACATTACTCTATTGAAATATTATTATTTAAACATGACCATTATAACCTAGTTGTTAAGATGGAGGGTATGGATCATAATAACTATATTATGAAAATTATATGGTTTACACATGTATAATATAAATTAAATGGTTATATATTTATTATAAATAAAATAATATCCTTTTAAAAGAGAACGAAATGATTTATGAAGAACTGTATATTTCTAAAAGGGGGATTAGTTGTGCTTTGTGAAATAAATTTAAAAATAAATTCTTACCACTTTTTGAAACATTATTTGACAAAATAAACTTCATTTATAAAATTTACATGTCAAAATTATCTTTGGTTTAATATTTTTTTATTTTTAAAAAAATATTAATTTTTTGATGAATAGTGAAAAACATATTTTTATTAAAAAATCCCATTTTATTTAAATTAATTAGAAAAAAAATCTATATTATAAATTTTTTATATATTGTAATTAGTTCAATTATAAACTAATTTAACTAACTTAGTTCATTTGAATAAATTTCCTATTGAATTTTTATATTAAAACATTATATACTTACGAATTTTCTCTTTAGAAAATGGATCTTTCGTCAAGTTTTTGGTTTAATTTTAAATTTAATTATTACACTTCTGTGAAATAAATTTTAAATCAGAATAATTTAAAAAATAAAATATTTTTAACTTAATTTTTTACCATAATGGAAAGTGAAAATAGTAAAAATTAATTACTTTTGTTAATGTAAAAATGGGTCTACCGGGGGTTAAACTAAGAAGTTAAGGGTTAAAATAAAATAAATCATGTCCAAAACCAAATTTATGGCCAAATTTAAACTCTATAATCTATAAGGTTTAATAATTACACATTTTAGTGTTTCTTCATGAGATAAATTTTTATATCATTTTATCATTTAAAAAATTCCATGTCTTTCCTCTCCCACGCTTATAAAAGCCCACCCATATCCTCCCCTCTTAACACATCCAAACCCATTTTTTGGTCTATAAATACCCCAAGAACATCCTTACATACCTAAATGAATCTCATAGGCCTTATTTTTATCATTAATCCCTCCTAATAATTCTTTATTTGTGAACCTAAATAACTCTATGAAGAATATGTAAAACTCTTAAACATGCATATTTGTTTTATTTCTTATTCCACATCATTCATACCTTATTAAAATATGATAATATAATAAAATAAGTATATACAATATAATTATATTTCATTATGTTAATGTCATAACTCATATACATCTACACTTCCATCAAATGGGAAACGAATCTGTCGATCATGTATATGGTGGACAACCGCATCACGAACCGATGCAGTTCATTTTCCATCACCACCTTTCAAGGATAGATATAATGATTTATTTAACATATTTATATGATATATATAATATTAATATTCTTATATAATTATTATATCACATATAAATTCTTACTTTTCATTCCATGGGAGATATGATAACATCGCTCATGTGTATGGAGGACTTCCACCCCATGAAGTTACATGATTCGTTTTTCACTTACACTTCATATCAAAGGTAATAAGGTTAAAGTTATTGAATATTTTTTATATTTATGATCTACACATACTTTTTGAAATATTATATCGCATATAACTTCTTGCATTCTAATATATTAGAAAATAATAACTTCATTTGGGTGTACGTGTGAACTACTACCTCCACATAGTGATGTGAAATGTTTTTCATTTATTTTTTATACGGATGGTGAAAAAGATTTATTTTATTAATATAAATTATATATATTAAATAATAATTATTCTTTAATGTTTAATAAATATTTATTTTCATTTCATTCCAACCATCAAGAAAAATATAAATAGCATTCATGTGTACATACGACCAACCATCTACATAGACATTGTAATCTATTTTCTATCTATAAATTTTATAGATTACTCTAAATACATATTAAATGAATATTTATGTTATTTATATCATGTTTAAAATTATTAATATAATGTTACAATGATCAAATTTAAAGGACTAAAATTACCAAACTAAAATAAATAAGAAAAATGAAGCAATTATCACCCAAAACAGTGATTTTAACAATGAATTGATAATAAAAATGTGATAAAAGAATATCAGTAAAACATATATGGATTGATATATATTATAATGGTTATATAATATATTTATAATAAACCTATATTTATTATATAGTATTTTTAGGAACATATGAAGGAATTCAAACCTGAGGTAAGGATTTCTCATCTTACTTTTACTAATGTGAAACATACACTATATTCAACACTTATTACTTTGTTTTTTGTATATAATGACCATTTTGATATGATATATTTTTAATATATTTATATTCATAGTATTTAAATTTTCATTTGATGTTATTTATTTTATGGGTCTTATTCTTCAAAAGTTACCAAAGTGGTATGAGTTTAATTCACAATCACATCATTATTCAGGATTGTTTTTGTTTAAGTCTCCCTTGGGGGAATTATTTGATATTTATATATTAAACATAATATATTTTCATATCCTATATTTATCTATTAATTATTTAAAATAATAATATCATTTTTTTACTATTTGGTACTTAAAATTACAGAGAAAATGTTTTTAAGAAAATCCATCTTTATTTGTCTCTTCAATCAAAAATCCATTTTCCTCAAAATCCATGTTTTCTAAAAATGTTTTTCAATTTTTTTTAATATTTTAAAAATTATTTATTGAATATATTTTTACCATTTTTTTACTTTTTACACTAATTTTGAAAATAATCATCATTTTGTTCCCAAAATGAGGTGTTTTTTTATTTTATTGAAAATTTGAAAGGAATGTTTATTTTAATATTTACACCATGAAAGTAATTTACCACCTTCATAAAAACTTATTATTTTAAATATTATATTATAATTTTAATATGTTATTTTCAAGGAATCTTTTTTTTCATAATTTTTTATGAACTTTTTATTTTAAAATCTTATTTTCAAAGTGCAAATGTTACTTACCTCAATAATGTTTTAATGATATTTTTAAGGTATTTATATTCATCAATGACACCATCCATTAATTTTAATTATAATACATTATGGATATGTTGTATTGATATCATCCTTATTCTTTATTTGGATGGATTATGATTAGTTCGATTGAAGATGCATAATTTTATTTCCATTCACCATATTATTTTGGATAGTTTATGATTATGTTTATTTGATTGGGGTAAGTATTAATGTTTTGTATGTCGGTTTTACAATATGAATGTTTATTTTGATTATTTTTTAACACATTATTATTAGGAATTCATTGGAATTAGTAAGTGATGGGTGGGGTGTGATTATAGAGAGCCCTACAATGTATCGATAGGTCTCATAAAACAATTCAGTTGGCCAAATTAAACTAGTTTCTACTCACATATTTAAAATGTCTTGTGAAAGGTCTTTAATGTATGTTTCATATACCTATAATTATGCATTCTATCATTATGAAATAACTTATTTCCATGTTATTATTCTATTATTTATAATATCCATGGATAAGTTTCAAGATTATGTGATTATTTATGTGGATTTATTTGATAATCATTTATTTATACCATATTTTCATCAGTTTATTGATTAAATGGAATTTTTTTAGTTATTTAACTTGTTATATTTATTATTTTTATTTATCCATTATAGTTTCCATTGTACAGTTAACCAAAATTAGTATCTAGTTTTTCCATTTCTTATGTTTTATTTTCCCCAAGATATAAGGAAGTTATTTGTGATTAATATGAAGAGTTATGATATGAGGAATAATGGAATACTCAAATAATTTTTTTTTGTGTTTTATGTTTTCAATTTTAATTCGAATTTCATGTATGTATATTTTTTACCAAGACTAGAAAACTATTCAGTCCTTTGGGATATGATTCCTTGTATCTTATGTCAATGTAATAAAGTAACCATTGACTCTGGGCTACTAGGGATGGGTATTTTAAAGTAGGTATTAAAGGAAGTTTAATAGAATCCTTAGGAACTATATTTTAAAAAACATAGATTATCGAATATAACCCTATATATTAATTAAAAAATAACTCTATTTATAAGATAAAATCCTAATGTTTTAATTTTTTTACAAGAAATACATCCCTATCTGGATACTACTAGTTGATGTGGTTCTAGAATAGATGTACCTAGGAGTAATAACTCCCAAAATAAACATTGTATTTCACTAAAGTTTTACTTGACACATAAGAATGGGACTTACTATACACCTAGTTTGACACTCCTAGGAGATATTCCTTTTTTAATTTATATTTTCTTTACAAACCAATATGAAAGATTTGAAAAATATTTTTTATTATCAGAAAACATTCTCAATGAAACCATTTTTATGATTATGAGATTAGCTATGCATAAAATTTTCAATTTATTTTAAGTTACTCACTAATATTAAGATTATACATTTTGTTTCATTAAGTTATGATATAATCTAGTGTGTGGAATTGTTTAGAAATGGATAATATTAGAAGGAATGAGAACCATATCAATACATGTAACCCATATAGGGATTGATTTCATTGAAGAAATAATGAAGTTGGATATAGAGCTATAGATGGAACTGGAGAAATTATAACCAAATTAGGTAGTTGACTCAGGTTATGAGAAATAACCATTCTCGTTTGATGCATCCTATAGATCCATCATGTGGTGTAACAATGGTAGACCTATTTATACATCAACAACCCCATCCTTAAATGGGAAAATATATCTATTTTTAGCTAAAAAGTAGACAAATTCCATAGAGAAGATATTTCTTTCTGTGGGAAGTAATGAAAGGGAGAAAGTTGCCATGGAATTTTATTGTCTCTCAAAATATATGGATAAATAGTTTTTATTGATTCAAAACACTAAGGATGTAGAAGAAATATCAAACATGGAATGAAATAATTTTAAGGTTCTCTTCGTGGAAAAGTATTGTCCCCCTAAGAAATGAGTGGCTATAGAGAGAAAATTCTTGAATCTAATACAAAAGGAAGATGAAAATATTGGTAAGATTTAATTAAACTTTACAAGGATATAAAGGCATACTACAGACAATATATGTAATCCAAAGAGAAATATTGACCATTTCATTAATGGTATTAATACAATTATTTTAAGGGAATTATTCTCCCAAAAATTCTTGTTATACTTGGATATAATTTCATGTTCTATCAAGAAAGATAAATAATTCTTCAAGTATTACTGATTTGAAGGAAAGTAATTGAAGAAGATGATATTAAAGAAAAATATGGATAAAAGGAAGAAGGGAAAGAAGTATTTCCCTAATGTGATAATTTTGAGAAGAAACACCCTAGTAATTTCTTGAAGGTAATGGGAGTTTTCTATAAGTGTGGATAAAAAGGCCACCATGATCATGATTTAAAGGGAAATAAAAAAATTCCAATGTTTAATGCTTTAACTATAAGGATATGGGGCACTATGAAAATGAATGCCCCAAGAATCAAAGAAATGTACCTTAGAAAATGATAATAGATCAAGTTCAAGATTATTATATTACTATATATGAAGTGGGGTGATTAATGTTCTTGTGTTTAGAATCAATAATTTTTTATAAGATTATTATTATAAATGATATTATGGTAAAATAATTATGAGATGTATAAGGAATTTACTAAAGTAGGTTTTCTTTACGGAGTTGAGAGTATATATTGAATGGTATCCATGACCAAGAAAAATTATTTAGTGTCATATTTATTTTTTTAGAAATAAAATGATTTTGAAAGATAACCTTTAATTTGTCATCAGTGTTGAGATAATAATGATAAAGATATGATTATGAGATCGTATTAGTGAACATGAATTTGGTTAGTGATTTGATGGTTTATGTTATCTTTGATGGAGTTTACTGCATGGTTTTATTTATGTAGTATATTAAAAAAATAATATTTTTTTGGAATCATGAATGCTTTCATTAAGGTTTTATTATGATCATGGTATTTGCATATTTGTAATGTTACATTAACAGAGAATTTTTATTTTCTGGAGAATATAATATTGATTTAGTGATATTCGTTTTAAATTTGGTCAATTATATTTTGGATGATCCTAAAGAATAACTATTTATATAATGGATTAATTTTTTTCTTTGGGTGTTATTATATAATTTTTTTAACCATTTTGTTCTCGGAAAATATCTAGATATATGAGAAATGAATTTTTATTCTTTTATTGAGCTAATGATCTATAAAATTTTAATTTTAGTGCTTCAGGCATAAAAAATACTATTAGATATTCATTGATTGGGGTAAGAGATAAATTAGTAATTTATCAAAGAACATCCAAATGATGAAAAAATATATATATTTTTTCTTGTGTTCCTTATCATAATGAGAATAGAATCCATCAACTATTGGAAAAAAGATCTTGAGAAAAAAATATTTTACTATTACTTTCATTCCAGTTGAATCAATGGTATTTTAACTCATCCTATATTTATGGTTTTTTAGTGGTTAAATTTCTCAAGACCATTTTCTCTATCACTCTCGATTATTCTTTATATGTTAGTATACTCTTTCATGTTTATGTTTTCATTTCCCACACATGTTATCATACTTGGAAACCTTGTAATGTGTTATTATAGATGACCTACATAATTTCATTTTACTATTATCAAGAAGAAGTTTTATTACCACCTTTTAGGATTTGGATTTAAAAAAAATTATTTTCAAATGTCAAACCCTTGATTACTAGGATCAAAATTAAATTGTGAGAACACGATTTATTTAATGGAGTGGAATATAATAACCTGATATTTTAACAGAGTAACATCATGTTTGATAGAGTTTATGAAAAAACACCAATATTAAAAGAGAATTTTACAGCCTAATAATTTATTATATATTTTTTAGATAAATTCATTCTCTTCGATATCTTGGAATGCATGAAACATCAGGTTGGAATGAAACATTATACTCTATTAAAATAGTATAATTTAAATATGGCTATTATAACCTAGTCTTTAAGATGGATTGTATAGATATTAATAACTAAATTAAAAAAATTATACGGTTTACACAAGTATAAATAAATTCAATGGTTATATATTGATTAGAAATAAAATAATAACCATTTGATAGAGAAAGAAATGTTTTCTGAAAAAATGCATTTTCCTAAAAGGAAGATAGTCACGCTTTGCACACATAATTTAAAATTCATCTTTACCAATTTTAGAATTCTTTTTTACAAAATAACATAATTTTTGAAATATATATGTAAAAATTATCTTTGGGTTATTTCTTAATTTTTCTGATAATATTAATTGTTTTATGAATAGTGGGAAATACTATTTTTATTGAAAATGCATTTTTATTTAAATTATTAACAATGTAAAATTATATTTTAATTTGTTTTAAAGTGAAATTAGTTTAATTGAATTTATATTTAACTAATTTAGGTCATTATAATCAATTTAATATTGAATTTAGATTTTAAAACATTCTATACTTAAGAGAATTTTTAAATTTGGAAATCCACACTTTCATCACATTTGCAGTTTAATTTTAAATTGAATTATACCACTTATGTGAATTGAATTTTTAAAAATATATTATATATTTTGTAACATAATAATTTATATTATGTAATAATTTCATCTTAATTTTTGATCATAATAAATATTGAAGAGTAAAAATGATTTAATATGGTTAAGGTAAAAATGGGTTTGTCGAGGGGTTAAACTAAGAAGATAAGGGTTAAAATGACCTAATTTTTTTTAAACAAAGCCTATGGAAAATTTTAGACCCTATAATATATAAGGTTTGATAATGTACAATTTTTATTATTTTTTATGAAGAATACGTGGCGATCACTTTATCTTTAAAAAAATACATGTGTGCCCTCTCATTCAGTTTTTAAAAGGCCACCCCTCTCCTCATCTATTCACATTTCCAAACCCATTTTATTTAGAACACAAATACCCGAATAAAATTTTAACTTCAATACCAACATCCTAGAGGACCTATTTTTATTATTAATCCCTTCTCATAAGTTTTTAGGTATAAACCTATTGAGGCTCTCTAGAGAAGAGTTAAAATTATTAAAAGTGAGTTTTTTTTATTTATTATTCCACCTAATTAAAAAAATATTAACAAATTATAATATATAAAAAATATAATATATATTAAGATGTTATTATGTTAATTTAATAATCCACATGCATATCCTCTTCTGTAAAATGTGCAACAAAACTTTGATCATGTGTACGGTAAACTACCGTCATTCGAACCGATGTAATTCGTTTTCCATCACCATCATTAAATGATAGATATAATGATTTATTTAATATTTTTATATTATATTTATGAAATTATTATACCTTTTTTATTATTATATCACATATAACTTCTTACATTACATTTCGTGGGGGATACTGTAATGTCACTCATTTGTATGGTGGATCACCGCCTCACGAAGCATTATGTATCATTTTTCACATACGCTTTGTATGAAAGTCACTAAGGTTAAATTAAATGAATATATGTGATATTTATGGTAAAAAAATAATCATAGAAATATAATATAAAATATTACTTCTTAGCATCCAATCATTTGGAGAAAAAATAACGCGTCTCATGTGTACGTGTGGACTGCTGCCTTCACATAGTGATGTGAAATATTTTTCATTTTATTTTTACATGGATGGTAATAAAGATATATTTTATTAATATAAACGATAAATATGATATAATAATTATTATTTAATTGGGTATTAATATTTATTTTTTATTCGTTCTATATATCGAGAAAAATGGTAATAACATTTACGTGTAGTTATAGCTTACCATCTCCTTGAACGATGTTATACATTTTATTTCTATAACTATCATAGATTGATATAAATAAATATATAATAAATATATACTATATTTATATCATGGTTAAAAGCGTAGATATTATTTAACCATGATAAAATTTAAAGTACCAAAATTAATGAGCTAAAACATACATCAAAAACAAAAAGAATTATCACCCAAAATAGTGATTTTAAAAAACAATTGTTAATAAATGAGTGATAAAAGAGAATAATTACATCATATATTGTGTGATATAAATGAGTATGGTTTTATAATATATTTATAATAGACATATGTTTTTAATACATTAGGTTGAAACACGTACAAATGAATTCAAACCTGAGGTAATGGTTTGTCGTCTCACTTTTACTTCTGTGATAAATACTTCATATTCACTAATTATTCCTTTGTGGGGTGTATATAATACCCATTTTGGTATGTTTTATCATTAATATATTCCTTTTCATGTTATTTAACTTTTCATTTGAAATTATTTCATCCATGGTGCTTATTATTCAAAAGTTACCAAAGCGGTAAGGGTTTATTTCAAAATCTCATCATTATCCAGGATTGTTTTTGTTTAAGTCTACCTAAGGGGAATTATTTGATATTTATTTCTCAAAATAAATATATTTTCTTATTCTATGGTTATTGATGAAATTTTTCATGTAATAGTATAATTTTACCATTCTTGGTTACTTAAAATTATTGAGAAAAAGTTTTTAGGAAAATTCAACTTTATTTATCTCTTTGGTAAAAAATCATTTGTCATTAGAATCCATGTTTTCTAAAAATATTTTTCAATTTTTTTAGCCTTTCCCAATTATTTATTGAATAAATTATTACCCATTTCTTATTTTAACATTTTTTTTGAAATTATTCTTCATGTCATTTTCAAAACCTGTCCAATTTGGATTTCATGGAAAATTTGAAAGGAATATATTGTTTTAATGTGTACAACATAAAAAATATTTCCTACCATCAGGTTAAATCAATGTTTTAATGATTCATTTATAATATTAAAAGTTTTTTTTCAAATAAAATTATTTTTAATATTTTTTTGATCTTTTTGTTTTAAAAATATATTTTCTAAGTGAAAAGGTTATTTACCTCAAGAATGTTCTTAATGAAAATTTTATAGTATTTTTATTCATAAATTATATCAACCGTTTCTTATACTTGTGATACATTTGGTATCTACTATATTTATATCATATATATTCTTTATTTGGATGGTTTGTGATCAGTTGGATTGAGGATGTATAATTTTATTATCTTTTATCATATTATTCTCGATGGTTTAGGATTATGTTTATTTTATTAGGGTAAGTATTAACATTTCATATGTTAGTTTTTCAATAAAAATTTTTATGTTGATTGAGTTTCACCACTTTCATATGATGAATGCATTGGACTTAGTATGTGATGGGTGCGTCCTTGTTTTGATATCCCCGTAATGTAATGAGAGGTCTCATGAGAAAAATTAGTTGTCCAAATTAGATGGGTTTCTACCCATATATTTGAATTTTCAAATGAAAGGTCTTAACAATATGTTTCAGATGTATGAAATTCTAAATTACCTCATTATGATATCAATTATTTCCATGTGATTATTCTTTTAGTTAGAATATCCATTGATAAGTTTCAGATTATGTGATTATTTATGTCGATTTATTTGATCATAAGTTATTTCATCTATATTATGACCAATTTATTGACTAAGTGGAATGTGTTTCAGTTATTTATCATACCATATTTATTATTATTATATATTAAAGATATATTCCACTATATTCTTAACCTTACCAAGAATTTGATCTCATGCCTTTCTTATATTTTATTTTTTCCAAGATACCAAGAAGTATTTTATAGTTGACATGTAGGGATAAACTATGTGGAATAATGGGGTTCTTAAATAAAACACTATATATTTTATTTTTTTAATTATAATGTAAATTTCATGTATGTATCTAGTTTACCAATACTACTAAACTATTCAGTTTTTTGGGTTGTGATTCCTTTTATTTTATTCCAATTTAATAAAGTAACCACTGACTATAGGCTACTATGGTCATGGTCATTACAAAAAGTAATTATTTTTACCCAATAAAACCCCTCTCTCAAATATTCCCAATTATTACATTTTTCCATTCTAATTAAATTTCAATAAAAGAACACAAAAAATCAATAAATTCAAATTAAAAAATTTATTTCTTCCATCATCTTAAATGATCACATATGAAACTCTTTAATCACATTACATAACATTCATCCAATTATATAATTATTAAAATAATTTTAAAATGGAAATTTTATCGAAAATATTTACTATTAAAAAATTAAAGAAGATTATAAAATTTACCAACCATTATATCAAACATTTTATAAAAATTTAAAAGGCATAAATATTAAATGGTTAGAATCCCTTACCTTGTTATAACCCTAGATCTAAAATTATAGAATATTCATAGATATGAATCTTAAATACTTGAAATACCTATTCACACAATGAAACATCCGGATATATTCATTCAACCAATTTTTATATGAGAATACTAAAAAAGACGGATATACAAGTTATCATTGAGAAAATAAAAATAAAAATATCTAGGGATTTACTTACCTTTAATAAAGTTTTCAATATCATCAATTTCAAAAAAAAATTAAGAGATGATGAAAAACCTTAAAAATAACCATAAGATCCCACTAGGATTTTTTAAAGTCATCCAAGGGATGTTATAAAGCGTAAATTGGTGTTTTGAGTATTTTTTATATCAAAACGTATATTTTTAATTCATTTGCATAGATAAAATAAAAAATTATTTAACTATGCACTTAATCATGTGACTCTTACTACCTAAAACATCCAAGGAATCGTGGTAATACGAAAATATTTTTTTAACTATGCATCAAACCATGAAACTCCCACTACCAAAAATTTATTATAATACATGGGAACTGCATAGTTATTTAACTATACATAAAAATCACAAAACCTAAAAAACCTCTCTCCAATATAATGAGAATCCAATATTCTTATAAAACATGAATCTCAAGTTAAACACCCCATCAAAACTCAATGGTGTACTAAAAATACACTATTATGATCATCTAAATCACAATTTCAAACTTTCTTTTCAAAACAATCAAGAATACTCATTTCAAATTCACACAGACAATGAACTAAATTTTCAATTATACCTATATTAAATACCATTAAAAACTCATTTACCTTAAGAAGTTCAAACTACACCTAATAATAATTTACCACATAAAAATATCAATTAACAAACACCATCACTAAAATTTATAACCTTACTCATATGAAAAATAATGAAATGATAAATTATGAATATTGAACCCTCACATTGGATTCCCACTCTTAATTTATCTTCTTTAAATTCAAATTACTCATAAAAATTTCACCAATGGAATGAATTCCCCAAAAAAATTATCTTCAAAATATTGAATCTCTATTGGATTTTAGATGAAAATAACATATTTTATAATATCATGCATGATCCAATCGATCACATGTAATACATCATGATGTACATTTATACAATTAAATATAGAAATATTTATGAAGTAGATCCAATCATAGTGAAAGTTTTAGTAAATATTCCAATTCACCAATATTGTATAATATATTGAATGTTTTAAAAGATATGAGATAATGATTATCATCCAACCTAAATCTGTGCTCTCCATGATGGTTTGAAACCTTGAAGGACCTTTTATCACTAACATTGATCTCTAACAACCTCCTAACCTAGTCAATATATGAGTTATGTTGACTCTATGTCATCTCCATTAACTCTTGAATCATCCACATTCTTATATCTATATCTAACACCATTTATATTCCAATAATAACCCTTTTATGATCATAGACCACAAAAAATGGTGAAAAACAATTTCATCCATAAAATCGATCAAATTATATTATTCTATATATGATTTATAAATTTTTTTATAAGAAAATTCAATCAGGGCTAAACTTTTAACCCACAATAAACAGAAATCTAGAATACATATTATCAATGTATCTGTTAGGTCCATAAGGGTCTTAATGAGAGATGTTCTTTAGGGGATGAATTAACGTATGAAACACTATTTCAATTTAAATCATGTTACCCCTTAATATCTCACCACCACAAATGACCATGACCTCATGATTAATAGATTCACCTTTAATCTATTCTTAAGATAATAATTTGATACATATTCCCTTAAGTTTTTATAAAATACAATTTATTCAATTAATAATTAATATACATATGATTTTATATTCTACTAAATATTTTTAAATTATGTACATAAGAAAAAAAAATAATTTTTCTTGCTTTACTTGCATTAAGTTATCTCTAAGTATCATACATTGACAATGTGTCGATGTACCCAACTCCCCAAAATCACTTTCATTAGTGGGTTTAGGAAAGTTTTCTCAAAACCAATGGTCAATCCATATACAAAAGTTTATATATGATCTCTAATGACCACTTTATACTCCATCTCCTTATTCATAATACTAAAGAAAATAATATAACATGGATTTAAGCCCATTATATGGATATGAATAAAAACACCAATTTTATTATTACACTAATTACATATGGATCCTTATTGGTCTCCTTATTTTAATGACCCAATCATTGGGGTCTTGTCCCATGCCAGTAAGAACATCAAGGTTGCGGTAAATCTAGTTTATCCCTATCAAAGAGATGGTAGTCACCGCGACAATGTGGAGGATGGTGTGTGTTAGTCCTAACACTATTGTTTGGGAGTTGGGACCACACTCCTAATGAGTCCATAGAAGGATGAAACTAGTGAACCTCACATCATATGCAGAGTTGGACGGCTGAACCCCGCCATCCTATGAGGGGACTGGGGTTTCCTATAGTCAAAATGCTATGTAGAGATTCTCAGCAAGTGAAAAGGGGTATCAAAGGGAGTGTACCTCATGGTATCTGTGGAATGCTGCTAGTTGGGCCTTGGTGGAGGGAGTAGAGTCTTAGGGTGTCATAGAAAAGGTTACATGACAGAGAATGTTGCGTTCATGATATATCATAGGTAGAGATGCCACTATTAATGGTGGGTTTCATAGATGAAATTTTGGACCCTCAGAGAGGGGGTGGACCATTGATTACAATGACATGGAAATAGCATTTCCATGGCCATGCTTGGTAGCTAGTTAGTTGGAAGAAGACCATTTTTCAGACACATAGAAGACCCTGGTCATGAATGAATGAAGGCATGAATGAAATGGTGGTTAGAGAAGGTAACGACCCAATCCTGGGGGTCTTGTCTCATGCCAAAAAGAACATAAAGGATGTGGTTCATCTAGTTTGTCCCTTTAAAAGAGGTGGAAGTAACCCAAACATTGTGGAGGATGGTGTATGTTAGTCCTAACACCACTGGTTGGGAGTTGGGACCACTCTCCCGATGGATTCATGGAATGATGAAACCATTGAGCCTCACATCATATGAAGAGATGTATGACTGAACCCCACCCACCTAGAAGGGGGCAAGGGTGCCGTATGGGTGAACCTCTATGCTGAAACGCTTAGCCCATGAAATTATTCTCCACAAACACCACATAAAAAGAGTTAACATCACTATAATAATTTATCTACCTTTATTAAATAGATATTCAATATATTTCCATGAAATAATATCTTCTCATTATTCCTACTTTTTTCAAGATCCATAAATGAGTTACAATACTCTTTTATCAACCCTTTTTTATGCTTTCAATCTCTTATTTATCAATTTAAAACCATAGTTTTATATCCATCCTTTTTCCAATATGTAATTATTCTATATTCAAGGATCGTACAATGATAATGTTTCAATGTACCAAAATAAACAAAATCACTTTTAGTATCGGGTTTATGAAAAAACACTCAAATATAAGGGTCACTACCTCAATAAATATTTATAGACAGTTTATTAATTTCTGAGGGTTACTTCATACTTCCTTTATTTGTTTTTCTACTTATTAAAGGAAAATAAAATGTAATGAAGTCCATTAAAATGATAAGAATAACATCACCAATGTTTTTATTTCACGGATTGTGTATGGACTCTCCTTGATCTCTTTTTCCTCCTCTTCCTTTACAAGTAATATGTGAATTTCACCAAAAGAGTACTTTCACCTTCATTGAATATATATTTAATTTTTCTCTATGGAATTAAATATTCTCTTTTTATTAATTTATCAAGATTCATCAATTATTTCCAATAATCTCTTATCTTATCTATTTTATATACTTTAAATCTTTGATTTATTAAATTATCTCACAGTTTTCACTCCTTCCTTTTATAAATGTGTCTATAACTATACATTTTATAGAGATTTTTATACCTACATATCTTTAATCATCCATATATATATTATTAAATTTAATGGTGGTTTAAAATCAGTTAAATTCAAACATAAAATCCTAGCATTATTATCCAAAAATCTATTCAAATATTTCATATCTTTATAAGATAATAAAATCCCATTTTTCCTATGTTAGATAACATTAGATAATAGTGTAGTATATGACGACATTATGTATTCAAAATCTAATCTCATTAAAAAAATCATGATCATATCCATATATTTATTTTGAATATTTCCACATGATTGATTTCAATAATATAATTGATAAAATAATTAAAAAATAATAATAATTACCATATCAAAATACCTCCTTCATGGAATATATTTGTATCGTGAGCCACTTAGTCCCAATCATAAGACTTTCATACCCTTATTGGGAAAATAATCCACCAATAAATCATGACCCACATTATGAAAAAATATCCAGCCTATAATAACTACCCCAAAAACTATCCTTTATGCTTCAAAACATTTCTATGAAATTTTTAATTTTAGAAATGTGTTATTAAAATTTTAAATATATAGAAATTAAAACTTAAGAAAAGTATGGTTTCCACATAATAATAAGTATATAATCTCTATGGTGTAATTGAAATTTCCAATACACTATTCATATTCTTTTATCTTCACGGTGATATAATTAGTTAATTATAGTGTGAATCATCCTTATTCAGTTTATCATGTTTTAGATAAATTATACATTACAACATATTTCATTATTCATCATGTTGTAATTAAATATTCATCATTCACTAAAATTTAACCATACATGAAAATTATGGAATAATAATATATATCACAGTTTATTATTTATCATGAATTACAAATATTTCTTTCAAACAAAATATCAGGCTAATTTGATATATAATGACATGATTTTAAACACGTGTTTCTAAATTCATTAAAAACAAAAAAATATAAAACTTATTTTAAAATATATTTAATTATTGTATTTTCCTATTTCAATATATTTTTCACACATTAGAAACCTTTTACCAACAATCTCTTTTTTCTCACCAAATACAATAACATGTAAAGTTTATGTGAAATATAAGAATATTCCAACTCTATATAGATGATTAAAAGTGGTAAACCATCATTCCAACACCATGTTGAAGATTAAAATTATTTTATAATAAATCCAAAACCATTTTATTTTATGCATGAAAAATTTATGTATTCTTTTTGACAAGAAAAAACTTTAAAATTTATAATTCATGTTATGTGATGTTTGTGTTCAAGATTTGATTTTAGGGAAGAATGGTTAGAACTATGCTGAGGAAACAACACTTTATATATAGAAACTCTAGATAATGATAATGTGAATAGATGTTGCATCAATACTTAATAAGGATAAAATATTTAATTTAACAAATTTCATGGTCCCTTATTTTCTTATTTCAAATATAACACTTTAATTTGATTATTTTTTATTGTTCTATCCTAATTAAGATTCTTAAATCCATGATTACTAAGGTTATAGTGTTTGTTTAATGGAATTAGATTAAATAAGACATTAGTGAGATATAGTTTATCAGAATTTTTCAATGAAGATAAAGAGTTGTGATATAGATATTTCATTAAAGTAAGATGTTGTATCAAAATATAGCCCAAGAAAATGGAATCCCAATGGTACAACCATCACAAGAACACCAATAGGATTAGTAATTTATTTTAAATTTTTTATGAATAATTGGTACTGTTTTTCGTGTTCTATGTCAAAGCATAGGAAAAAAATTTATAGTGAAAAAGTAAGTGTGTAATTAATTTGAAATCCCTGGAGATTGGATTGATTTATTGCAGAAATATCATGGTAAAAAGTAATTTAAGTATTTTGGAATACCATGATATATTTTACATTGGGGTTCTTATTCAACTTAATGTTTTAATTATTTAGGTATTAGAATTATGTTTTAGTTTTCACCTGGAAATTTTTAATTTTTTGTATATAAAGAGATAAAGGGGATTGAATCCCACTATAAAGAATATTTATCACTGCCTAAAATTAGGTTCACAATATTTTAAAGGTACCAATATTTTGGGGTTTTAAGAATGAATTGATATATAAAATACTCAAAATAGTGTTTGATGTGAAACTAAACCAAAATATATCCTCAATACAACTTGTAAAAATTAATTTAATAATGGAAATTGATTATTCATCAACATTTAGAAATAAAATAATTATGATTCATACTATACTCAACATCTAATGTCATAGTTGACCATCAATTTAGTTGGGGAAGAAAATTATTAATAGATACTATAAATAATGAAATCTATTTCCCCATGTCAATACTCTATTGTCTATATCTCATTTCCATGGTGTGTCCATTTCCTCTCCATCCAAATCCTCCCTAATTGAGGGGAATTCCTTTTTTTTTGAAATTATATACTAATGATAAAATTGAATGTGTTTTATGAATTATATTAGGGTTGAATTCCAAATTTTCATGGTTTAATAATAACTTTCATAACCCATGTTAAAACATTCTTCTCTTAATGGCTCAATAAATAAATGTTTTATATCGATTGGAGTTTCCTATGCATGTTTCCCACAAAACCCTTATTACTCACTACTTTTTATTCCATTATTTTCTTTTACAAGGATAGGTTATAAATTGAAACCCTTTACCTTTATGTTTCTTCTATGCGGTTCATTTTTTGAAAAATCACTCTTTCAAAGTCACATTTAATAAAACAAAACAAAAAAATCCAAAATCAAAAAACATAGTTTTGAAAACAATATTAAATGAACTAAAACACTATACAAACTTGGTGGAAAATCTAAAAATTTCATGACCCACTCCCCCAAAGGTACCCCTCCATGGAAAAAAATGAAGTAAGAGAGATGTTAACCCCCTGAGTGTTTCCTTCAGTAGGCCTTAGGTTAGCGATAATCATCATGGGTATAAAAATCTCAAATATGATAGTTATTTACCTCTATAATATAGGATAGAGATTTTGGATTCAATGATCAATCAACTCCATGATATAATAAAAAAAGTAACCAAAACCATTACAAAGTTAATGTGTAAAATAAATAGATATAAGAATTATCCAAAGTAAATACCCAAAAGAAAATATAAGGTAGTGACACAGAAAAGTATAAAGGTTTGGGAAAGTGATGTCCAACACAGTCTATGTTGTCATTCTAGAAACCTGAAAAACCTTTTCTCTATACATTGGGTGAGCATAAAATTATACTATATTGGATACCTAAAGTATATAATGCACATGTGAAATAATAATACTAATTCACTTGTGACTGAACAACAGAACCAACACCACAAAAATGGGTTAACTAAATAATCCATTCTCACCAAGGCACACTCACGAAATAACACATCCAATAATAATAACATAATATGAATCATTTTGAGAAAGGGTATCCTGCATCATTTTCTAACAGGTTTATTTCTCTCACACCCAAATGAAGTACACTATGATGCTCCAATATCTTCCCTATCACATTACATCACATCTCATATGAAGACAACTGATCCATCACATCACATCACATATAGCTCGAAGATACATGGGTCAAAACATCAAATCACATCTCAATAGAAGACACATGGTCCATCACATCACATTAAATCCTACTTGAAGACACATAAGTTATCACATGATCTCTACTTCTATAACTAGATTAGTATGGTATCATGAACATAAAGGACATAAATCTCATTACCTCCTCAAACCATGAATGACCCCCAACCTAGAAACATCATCACATCATCAAACAACCATCACTAGTTAAAAGGTTTCTTCTAGAAATCACATCCTATGCATATCTAACTTTCTTGGAATAAAGAGTATGGAAGAGGGGGTAGCAAGCCAACCATCCTCACTACTGGGATATTGGGAAAGAAACAACCAAATATTTTTGTTGTTAGTATAAAGACCTTGATATGGGTGGGGTGGGTATATATATAAAAAGGAATATAGAATTTATATATATTTCCATATAGAATCTTAATCTATGGGTTTACAAAAAAAGGTACCACCCAACCTCACAACACTAACACTTTCACTACGACCCCTAAATTCACCACATCATAGACCAAAATGATGCCACATGCCACATTACACATTTCATTACAAATTAATCAATTTTCTAAATTTCCATTATCATGTAATTCAGTTAAAATATCTAATTGATTCCATTATTTACTACCCATTCATTTAATTATTTCGTCTCATTATTTCACATTTAACATCAACTATAATTAACCACAAAATCCATATTATTTCAAGATTATATTAACTATTCTATCTTATTCCATTACAATTTAGCATTATCATTTAATTCAATTACTACCCTAGCATCTAGAAAAACACAACACCACACCACAACCATATTTATTAATCCAATAGCCTATACATTACCTCCCTTCCATAACCACAAACACTTTAAATAACAAATATATTTTATCCATGAGACAACTAAACCCCGACACATACACCACATACTAACCACATCTCAACCACACATCGTAGACCTATATCACAACCACACATCACAACAATTTTCATGTCACATTCACATATTAATTATTATATTTAATAGGATGAATTTAATCATGTTCTTCTTTTTTATTCAAGGAATTATTACGCGGGCCATAAATCTCCTTGGGAAACCATTTTTTTAACCAGATATAATTAGTTATCCAACTTCCATTTATAATGATAAAAATAATGCACATAAAGGGTTTTATAATAACAATAATCACAGTACAAAAATATCCCCCATAGGCTATAATTTTTAGTTATACGTTAATCCTATATAAAAAAGTATGAATAAAAAAATATTAACAATATCAAAAGGCTTCAAATACATGTGATTCATTCCCTTCCACTTAAATTTTAAATTTACAATTTATTTTCTTAATTAGTTAAATGAAAATTTTCATTCAAAAATATAAAAAAACAATGAACCCCTCCTACACTATACAATTAGATGAGAATATAAGAATCTCATACCTTAAATTGAGCTTTTTGATCCTCTATACAAAGCTGGAATAAGAGGGATTCCACCACTGAGAACCAAAATGAAGAATAACACACTTAATAACCTAGAACACCTAACCACAGAATTATCCCATAGAGGAAAAACCATAACCTGATATTTCTCTTGATATCAACCTTCCATAAGATAATTGAGTAAGAACTGGGAAAAGGAATATATAAAATAACCTAAAATACCACAGATCGATCCTACAAGTTCAAGGTTGAAATCCCTTGATTAGGGGATGAAAGGAATCCTTGGGAAGCACTTGGGTTTCCCATGAGATAAGAGAAATATTGGAAAAGTGATTGGGTCTAAGAGGATTTTGGAATTTATAACCAGTTTAAAAAATATAAAACTATGGTGGAACCTATGGGACCACACCATAGAACTGCTAAAAAAATAAATAACTATAGAAAAGTGGGGAGGACTACACCGAAACCAACCTAATAAAACTAGCCTATGATATCTGTAAGTATTTACACACTCAAGATCCTATAAACAAGGAGGATACAGTGGCATAGCCCATTCTACTGTGTAGAAAACCCCCCAACATATGATAAAAGTCTACAATATAGCCCCATATCAAAAAAAACTATGGCATAATTATATGTGGAACCAAAATATACTCAACCCTCCTCGATATACCACAACTGTTTCTCCACATTGTAGAAATCACATATTGATAAGTTGATACACTTCAACCAAGGGTATATTTCACAATTATTCCCCAAAATAAAAGTATCTCCAAAAACATCTCCCACTGCCTACTACTCAGTAGCCATCCCTCCTACATTGAAGTGGAACCCATATTGTGTATCCCCATACTCCATTTCTTAAATCTCTTCCTCAGCTAGAAGATTATATAGATGAAACCTCTTCTCCACTCTCCAACATCATGTGACTCCCCTTTCCACCTCTACCACCATATTCTCCCATAGTAATGGGATAAAAGGTATGGTTCATTACATTAGATACCTCTCAAACCATTCTTACAATCAATAATAAAAACCAAATTCAAAGTAAAGAGGGAAAATATCCAAATGACTATCCCTCAAGATACCACTCAAGGATCTCATTAAAACAGAAGCACCATAACCAACTAAACACACCAAACTCAACTAAAAATTTTCACCAAATAGTTCACATAACCACACCATCACACCAATTTAACATCATTTATATAAAGAAAAAATAACACGCATCCCAAACAAGTGATCACCACAACCATCACACAAAAATTCCAAAGCACACAAATTGAGGAATTCTCTCTTCCCTGTCAAGATTTTATCCTCATTGGGTGACACTGGCTCACCCACATAGTTTTAATCATGTCATGGTATAACATATATTGATTTTATTTTTGGTTTTCTATTATTCATATAATTGAATAATTAATCACACATTATACCATCAAGTAATGATCAAATCTCATAAAACATCAAAATCCAATCATCATATCATCAATTATAAAAGAATAAGACAAAATAAAAAAAAGATCTAGGTAATAAGTAGGTATTTGTATCTCTGGCTCCCAAGTACTCTCCTCTAGGCCACCTTAATCCTGCAATAGATTAACAAAAGGAATGGTCCATCTATGTAGTACCTTCTCTTAATAATCCTAGATCTCCATTATCCAGTCCACAAATGATTCCATAACCTAGATATCCAACTCTCACTAGTTAATGATATGGGATTCATTATTAAGATACTAAAAAAGTTGATAAACATGGAAGATGTTGTGAATCTGGTCCAACCATGGGGGTAGTTCTAACTGATAATCCAATTCACCAAAGCGTGCCAACACCTCTGAAGGACCAACAATTTGGGGTGAGAGATTACTCCCCTTGCCCAACCTCTATTTCCCATGTCAAGGAGAGATGCTCAAAAACACAAGGTCTCTAACCTAAAACCCTTAGGGACACTCCTATGATAAAAATAATCCTTATTCTAGTTTTATGATACTTTTACCCTCTCACAAACAAATTGAAAATTCTCTAATGTTCTCGGCACAAAATTGTGAATAAGAACTAATGACTCCCCAACCTCAATCTAACACAACAAAGAATAACAAAACCTTCTATAAAAAGGCTCAAATAGGGCCATGCTAATCAACGAGTGATAGCTATTATTATAGGTTATCTCAACCGAAGGAAAGTAATTTCATAAAAATTCATTTATGTCCAAGATAAATTCTCATAACATGTCCTCCAGTGTTCGGATAGTCTGCTCTATCTATCCATATATCTTAGGGTGGAAATTAGTGTTGAGGCATAACATAATTCCAAAAGAATACTGTAATACCCTCCATACTTGAAGGAAAAAATGATAATATCAATTCGATACAATGGACATTGATACTTTATGTATCCACACCACCTTATCAATATACATATTTTCCAAGGTATCCATGATGCCTAACTCTATGATTACTAGAAAGTGACATAATTTCCTCAATCGATTCAAGATTACCAAGATAACAACATAGCCTCCCAGAGTATGGGGTAACCTAGTGAAGAAGTCCATTAGGGTTTCATCACATTGACACTCATAAATATATTAGTGGTGGGAAAAAATATCAGGTACATGATTCCCTTCCTTTATCTACTGGAAAACCAAGCATCAAGCCATAAAATCTTCCACCACCCATTTCATACTAGGTCACCAAAACTGTGTCCTCAAGACATAGTACATATTGGATACCCTTGGGTGTACCACCAAAGTTATTCTATGAAACTCATGAACGAATACATCATGAATCACTACTTGGACAAATAGCCTCCCCTGAAACAACATATGGTTTCTACCATCCTATGAACATCACTTCAGAGTATCACCATGGACAACATGATCTTGCATCACCTCTAATTATGAGACTCCCCACTAGGACTACACCAATAGATTAATTTTAGAAGACTAAACCATCCTTTGAAATAATAAACATTAACCATCAACCAAAAATCACATCTAAGTGTATAGAAAAAAACTCCTCTATCTCCCTCTAAGAATTTTCAGTCTCCTAAACAACATACTTCTAAAACTTCATAATCAAAGATCCAATCACAACATTTCCCTTTCTTATGGTGTAAGAGATATCAAAATCATCATCCTAAAGAAAATCTATCGAAATCCATTATTTTATATTTAGATCACACTGAAAAAATATATACCTCATGTTCTTATGATCTATGAAGCCCAAAAAGTGCTCCTCAATTATGAAATGTCGCCACAACATCTATGAAAACAAAACTGATTTTGGTTCCATATAATGGGCAGAATATTTACACTCATGGAAGAATAACTAACTAGAAACATAATAGGTAACCCTATTTTTGTTATTAACACACACCCCAAGCCTAGATGAGAATTGTTACAAAACACCTCAAACATCACTTCTTCCTCTAGGAATAGGGGCACCAGAGCACTGATCAATTTCCACTTCATGTAGTCAAAAGTTACTAGACACTGATCAATGTAGATAAAATCATGGTCCTTGCTAGTCAATTATTTCAATAGGGATTTCATATGTAATGACCCGGAATTTCAATGTAATTTTTTTAAATATATGTGAATTTTATGAGTCCACTAAAATTGACGTCGTGTGATTCTGAGGCCCGGAGTGCCTAGAATGAATTTCTGAATTTTATTTGGGTACGTTCAATAAATGTGCGAGCAGTTTTTTCTAACATTTAAACTGGTGCTCAGAATTGAAATCTGAGGACACCGTTGAACTCGCAGCACCGATATTCACTTAAAGATACTTTCACCTCGATGGTAGTTGGTTAGGGTGAAAGTAAATTTTTGGGTTTTTCATGGAAATAATAAAATAAAATAATCACATATTTTATTTTATTTATTTTAACCACTCCATGTGGATGTTGAGTAGTGGGGACCACCAAACCTTAACCTCCCATGAGTGGTTATGGTGGTAGGGACCACTCGAGCCTAACCTCCCTTGAGAGGTTATGGTGATGGGGACAACCCGAGGCCTAAACCTCTTGAACTCACCTCTTAATGAGGGAGAAACTTCCCAAATCCATCATTAATGTGGAGGAGCCTCTTGAGCTTCCTCCACATTAATTATTCCAACCATCCTTAATTTATTATGCTAGCCATCAATTAATTAATTTAATCGAATTTGAAATTATGCCAACTTAATCTATTAAGTTGGATAATCCTCATTTGGGAGGAATTGGGAGAAAATCTTGGAAAAAAGGGAGAATATTGGAGAATTGGTAGAAATCCCTCCAACAAAGAATGCCAACGAAGAACGCCTCTCCTTTGATAAATTCTTCTCCAAACTCCGTCGAAGTATCTCCAATGATTCATGAACCGAAAATCGAGGAAAATGCTGATGACACCTGTTTATGATTCTTTTTTCAGGGCGTGCGCATCTGCCTTGTTTAGGAATGAGAGGCACGGTTTTGTTGCCCCTCATTTCTTCTTTCCAAAAGTCTGGTGGCATCTGTCGCTTGTCCAAGGACGTTTTCTCCTTGATCGAAATGGGATGATGGGATATCAGTTCTTCCTTCCATGGATTCCTCCTCGGAAATCGTCACCTAGTCCGGGTCTCCATCATAGACTTAAAACATTGTTCGTGAAACTCATCCTGGTCCCATATCTTCATGGACAATAGTTAATTACACTGCTTCTATCAGGACATTCCAAGGGATCCGATCATGCCAGCAACCTTCAGTTAGGGGAGTAGTCACGTTGGGCATCACTGGCATGTTTGGATGTTGGGGGATTGGCGTGTATGTCTTTTGTCCCTTATTATAGGGATTCTCAAGGGTTTGGAAGCCCAAGGAATCTCACATAGAATGTGAAGAATCATATGCAATGGGCATGTATTTGAGGTTTTCCTCATATTCCCATGTTGAACACAGGGTATTCCGCAAGTTTAAAATTTGGAGGAGATGGATCAGGCTGACTAGAACACTAACTATAGTGGACGAGATGGAGGAACCCCCTGGAGGGAACATCAATATTGGGGACATCATTTTGGTGGCTTCTCAAATGTGTTAGATGGAATGGGGATTGGGGTGGCATGATCCCACTGGGATGTGGCGTCCCGGGTAAGAATTAGGATGGATAATGGAATGATTCGTGAGGGGGTGGTGAATGGGATGGAACCGTCATGGGGATGACGATGGTTTTAGGCTTGAGCCTCAAAGAGGCTTCCTACGTATCCCCATGGCAGGGATTCAAATTCCATGTAGTTCGTCTAATGGCGGCTTTCCACTGATTAGGGTTTCAACAGCTTACCACTAGATGGGGTCACAATGGCTTACTGCTGGATAGGGTCCATAGTTTAACGTCATGCAGGACGGGGATGAATTGACATGAAGGTCGTCGAAACTACTAGGTGTTGGGTGTTGTAAACCCGACGTAAAGGGGGTCGGAACAACTGGGGTTGTGGGCTTGAACCTCAGGTAGGCTTCCTATGTACCCTTCCTTATCAAGGATCAAAGACCACATAGTTTAGGTGGTGTGGGGCTTACACTCTAGGATGCCTAGGGGGTTGGTGAACCGACGTGAAGATGGTCCGAACAACCAGGGAGATGGGATTGAACCTCAGGGAGGCTTCCTACGTACCCTGCCTTAGCAAGGATCATAGACCACGTAGTTCAGGTGGTGGGAACTGACATGAAGGTGGTCGGAACCAATGGATGGTGGGCTTGAGCCTCAGGGAGGCTTCCTACGTACATTGCCTTAGAAAAGATCAAAGTCCTAATAGTTCGGATTGGGGCATTTGTGAACCAATGTGAAGGGGGTCCTGGGGTCCAAGTGGATGGTGGGATTGAACCTCAGCGAGGCTTCCTACATACCTTGCCTTAGTAAAGATCAATGTCCTCGTAGTTTAGGATTGGGGCGTTGGCGAACTGATGTGAAGGGGTACTTGGGGTCCAGGTGGATGGTGGGATTGATCCTTAGGGAGGCTTCCTACGTAACTTGCCTTAGCAAAGATCAAAGTCCTTCTAGTTCAAGATTAGGGCATGAGTCGGTGAACCGACGTGAAGGTGGACCTAGGGTCCAATGGTTGTTGGGCTTGAACCTTCTAGATGCTTCCTACGTACCCTGGCTTAACAAGGATCAAAGTCCATGTAGGTCAGGTTGTGTGGAAGAAAGGATGTCATTGTTGATGCTTACTCT
Organism: Viscum album; assembly: GCA_963277665.1. NCBI lineage: Eukaryota > Viridiplantae > Streptophyta > Magnoliopsida > Santalales > Viscaceae > Viscum > Viscum album. The sequence goes on from OY728128.1 coordinate 843,867,565, forward strand.
AAGCCCGTGTGATTCATGCTCGGTGTGAGAAAAAAGATGAAGAAAAGGCCTAACTATCACGTCACGAAAGGTGCGTTTGTGGGAAGTGGAGTGGGGCTTACGTGTGGAACGACCCAAAGAGAAAACAGAGGCTTATGTGTGGTTAGCTGCCCGAAGGGGATGGGACTTACTCCAGGATGGAGGCCCAATGAAGACAAATCACAGAGGGAGAGGGATTTGGGACCGGAGAAATGAGGAGACACATTCCCCATCATTCCATTGGCTGGCCCTAGGGGCTGAAAAAGAAAGGAGGAGCAAGGATGATACCTCCTGTAAGAAAAGATAGGGGCTTACACCAAGGTGGTTTCCCTTTCCCCACGGACAAATGCCACTCCGATAAAAAGGATATCATCCCCTTTGGGGGAAGATATCATCCTCGTGAATACTAGTGGGTGTGGAGAATGTCCAAGGTGGGGGCGCCCCGCGTGTGAGGCACGGGGCGAGGTCACGGTTTAACGTCATGTGATGAGGATGAAGGTTATTGGCAATTTAACATCCTACAGCTCGGATGAGGTGGGTTTTCTCCGCACCCCTAGGAATTAAATAACTGTTTCCCTCTACTCCTTGGTGCAGATAAGGGATAGGCAAATCCATGGTGAGGGGGTGTCATGGAGCAAACCATCGAGGGGCCCACGTTAGAGTGGCTATGAAAAAAAGCAACAGCCATTAGCATGCCTATGCGAAGAAGCATGAGGCGAAGCAACGCAATGGGAAGTATCGTCCAGGGGACATTTGAAATCACATCGTGCAAACCATGAGGGTCACACAAGAAGAGGAATTTCAAATCAGTGGGGTTCATGGGAAGGGGCCTTATGAAGCTATGGTGCTCCACATAGTAGAGGGTACTTGCGAAGGGGTGTGCTTCGCGAAGTGGGGTGGCATAGCCTAAGAATCAGACATAGGTGTCTGGGGGAAGTGCTTCATGAAGTGGAATGTAATTCGTGGAGCATAGAATTGTGGAAGAAAGGTGCCTTGCAAATCACGACATCGTGAAGCGATGTGCTTCGCGAAGCATAATGAACTTACCTTGGCATGCAGATCATGTGCACATGAGGGATGTTCCATGAAGAATGAGCGCTCTGCGACGACCCAGGTCCCCTTGGGGATCCCCTTCCTTCGTGAAGGCCCTTAGGCTTTGCAAAAGGAATCCCTCTCGGAAGAGGGGTTCAAAACAAGGAAAAGGGGAGGCACTTTGCAGAGCAGAAGACCCTTGCATAGCTCATGGTTCGAGAGCGAAGGATTCTTCGCGATTCAGGAGCTCGGAAGTTGAAAGGTCGTATTATCTATCTGGAGAACTTGGGGGGGAGGTATTTATTGTGGAGAGGCACCGCAAAGCAGTGTATGCTTGGCATGAATAGGAATTTTCTTTCTTTGCGGCGGGTCTTGAATTTCAAGGGTTGTCGCAGAGCATTACCGCCTCTTTGCTTTGCAGTGGTGCGGTGTGGCCGGTTCTCCGCGAATGGGCTTCACGAGGATGCCTTCAGTTTGGTGTCTTCTCCTCCTCCCTACATTTTGGTGTCAACAACACCGACATCCATCATTTCCCAATGATTCGTCTTCCTCCTCGCGATCTCGTCGATGCCATCAAGCGAAAGAGGTAGGGGTTTATTTGGGAATGAATAATTTTCCAATGTTCTTCCCTTGAATTATTTTTTGGGATTTGGAATAAATCATTGTGGGAGGTTGTAAAGCTTGATGTTCTTCTTCAAGTTCTTGTTGATCCATATGTTACCACCCTAACACGGTCCAAACAAACATGGCCCAACCCATCCAAAAATCTTGTGATGATTGTGGTGTTGAACGCGACGAAGGCGAATGCGCAACGACACCGCCCCACAGCCACTGCCGCCTCGCGACCTCCACACCCTCGCGGCACCCCGCGCCCTAGCTGATCCACGACACCCACGACCACCACGTCATGCAGCTTTGCCACCCGCGGCCCCGCCACGCCGCCCATGGCTGCCACCATCTGGGCCGAGCCGCCATCGCCATCCAGGATGAGCCACCACCAACGACCGGTCCGTGCCGCCGCTGCCAACCGGGCCAAGCCGCCTTCGTCTTCCCCTGAGCCATCGCCGATCTCTGCCAAGCCGCAGCTGCCGTCTTCCGAACCACCACCGTCCCTCATAGCTACAGGCCGAGCCGCCCCGGCCACGGAACCCGCAGCCTTCCGAGCCGCTCCAGTCGAGCCCCCACGGCCGAGCCGCTCCGGACAAGCCACCCACGGTCGAGCTGCTCCGGCCGATCCCCCCACGACCGAGCCACTCCGGCCAAGCTGCCCCATGTCCCCGAGCTGCTCCAGCCAAGCCGCCTTGGCCGAGCCGCCCTGCGGCCTTACGCTGTACGCGGTCGAACCCCCTGTTGGAACCACTTTATGTATAAGGTTGTATTTGTTGTCAATAGTTGTCAATGAAGATCATAATGAAGGAGATCAAGAAGTACTCCAATGAAATGTAGGAATGGAAGATCAAAATGAAGGAGATCATGAAGTACTCTGATGAAGTAGATGGATGGTAATTCGAATGATTGTTGTACTGATCATAAGTTCAAAGAACATGTGTAAAAGGTGATACATTGTTTATAATAATGAATAATGTGAGGTTTAATCCATCTGAGGATGATTAGAGAAGAATTTGGTTTTTGGATGAAAACCATGCAATTCCTCTTTATTGCATGAGAACCATGGGTTTTGATGAAGACCATGAAATTCCTCATTATTGCATGAGAACCATGGGTTTTTGATGAAGACCATGAAATTACTCATGATTTCATGAGAACCATGCAAGAGACTTATTGAAAAATTGAATCATATGGTTTTCATGAAGTAGATCGTGACGATTGATGAAGAAGACAATGTGAAAATGATTGGAATTCTAAGATGGCTGTGCGGGAATTGGAATTCTAATATATCCATGCAAATCGCATTATCATAGAAGAAGATGATGGTAAATCTATGACTTCAAAGAATACATATCATAATAGTGGAGTTTGTGATCATAGAAGAAGAGTTGCTGAATGATACAGATCACCAAGAAGAAGTGTTTTTGAGGTGATCGTGCTTGTTTACAAAGCAAACAAAAGACATACAAATTTGTTGAAAAAAGAGATTCTATCGTGGCATGTAGAGTTCAAGGACTATGGATAATGATCCAGGTTTTATTCAAAAAAACATCGACAAAGGAATGGATGATCTGGAGGCAGGACAAAAGAGCAGATACAAGGTGGTGCCGTTTCCCAGTGTTTTCCAAATTTTTGGGCCTAAAAATCAACAAATAAAGAAAAGTCGTTTTGGAAAAGAGACGTGTGCACCGTGTACTTGAATAAGAGGAAACGTGCGTGCCATATGTTTTTCAAGATCAGAACATGGAAAAATGGAAAATCAAAGAGGGTCGCGCAAGTGTTGGGTTTATCCCGCAAGTGACCTGCGCGCCGTGAAGAGACTTGCGCGCTAGTTCCTAGAAGGATGGGAAACTTGCGCGCCTATCGTTTTTCAAGAACACAACTTCAAAATATGGAAAACGAAAGAAGGTCTCACAAGTATTGGTTGGGTTGCGCAAGTGATTTGCACGAAATAGGCCAGGGGTGATGAGTTGCGCGCCGAGACTTGCGCGCTGAGGGGTGACTTTCGCACCGCTGCGCAGGTTGACCAGTTTGCCTATAAATAGAGGACCACCCCTCCTCATTTTGGATGAGCTCAACCCTTAGAGAAAATCATAGCTCTTGTCGCACAGGTGTAGGAGTTGCGCATGTTGTGAGTGGTCGCGCAAGTAGTTTGGAGAGACTTGTGTGCCAGCTCTTAGAAGTTGCACGTCGGTTGTTGGCTGCGCACCCAAGGCGGTTTGGGCGAGAAAGGAAGTGAGTCGCGCAGGTTAGAAGTTGAGGAAGGCAGTGTCGCATAGGTGGTTTGATTATACCTATGTGCCAGTTTTGAACTACGAGCCGAGGACTTGCACGCCATATTGGGACTTACGCGCCAGGATTGAAAAGGAGCGCCAGGTGTTGTTGGAGTGCACCCGCCTTTCTGGAGCTGCACGAGACCTGAAAGATTGCCTGATACTTTTGGTGAAAAGTGATATTAAAGAATAAATATAAATGATACATGCATGATATCATGCATTCATGGTGAACTGATTCTGACAATGCAATGTAAGATGAGCTTCATCTATTGAGCAATCACATAAGTGATTGTGATTTAGGCAAACGAAGACAAGGGGATCTAGTGCATTCAGTCATTACACTAAAGAATAAGGATTGAACTAAAAAAGAGCATTAACTCTGAAACCTGATGCAAGCAAAGTCTCATGCTGAACAGGATACAAAGAAATTCATGTCTATCTATTGAAGAGACCTTCACATCTATAAACTGAGCAGGACTTCACCAACAGAAGTGAGCCAGGGGGAGTCAATGGGAGTGACCCGAGGGACGCAGTGAGCTATCCCTGAACCTTTGTAAAGGCAGTGATCCTGGGATAGAGTGACTATGCCTGAACCATTACAATCCACAACTATTGAAGATTAGTTGAATTTGGTACGATCGATAACTTGTCGACATATGCTCCTTGGACGTATCCCTTACTGGTGAACCAAGTAAAATTGATGTGTTATCTCTTTGCATGTGAATGTTTCATTGCTGATCATATCCATCATATAGGTTTAAGTAGTTACTACCAGCATGGGAACAAATTCCATAACTTTAAGAAGAAAAATTTGACACCCTGATTCACCCCTCCCCTCTCAGGGTGTCCCAGGGTCCTACAAGTGGTATCAGAGGGAAAGGTTGACGTATGTTGGATATTCTCTAGTAATTCTATTCAGAAGAGGATTTTAGTTTCTTTCCTAAAGTCAACAATGAAGAGCAGTCTGGATAAATATTCAGTCATTTTTTAGAAAAATTCTACATCTAACAAGACCATGACAAACAGGAAAAAGAAGGAGAAGAAGAAGCTAAAGAAGTCCCTCATATCCAAAGAAGATTCGATGTCTTGTTCTCCATGCCATTCCAATAATGAAGGAATATCAGGCTTGGAAAGTATCGAGCTGGTGGATCAGAATTCTTCCAGAGTAAAAGATGTCATCCCTAATTCAAGTTTTCAAGAAAAACTCAAAACACATCTGCATGATATTCCGGAAAAAAGGTTTGCTATTATTTGTAGCCTTTTCTAATCTATGCAGGTTGAGATCACTCGATTAGAAAGGTAAGATGGAAATATGGAAAAGGGGTTGGAAAGAAAAGTTATAGAAAGTATGAATCTTACCAAACAGGTAAAAGTCTTTGAAGAAAAATATTATGTCAATAAGACTCTAAAAGAAACGATCCATGCACATGAAGCTCAGCTGAAGAAGAGCAATGAAGTTAAGAGTTTTTGTTTGGAAGAAACTTCCATGAAATTCAGGGAACTTGACTCTTTGTTACAAAACAAAGTTAAGATGCATGAAGATGAGGTTGAAATATTGAAGAAGACTTGTGAAGAGAAGATGATCATGATTGAAGATCAGAAGATCATCCACAATATTGAGGGTCAAAAATTGGAATCCCAGTTGACCAAGATTGAGAATACACATATTGAGACTTCACAAAATAATGAAATGAGTTATGCTTGTACTCAATGTTCGTTGGAGGAATCTAAAGCTGGAATACCTCTAACATGTGACAAGAAGATTATAAAAACTCTTGATTATCCACATCAAGAATCAGTTGTTGCTGGTACTCAATTATCACTGGAGGATTCTATTGTCGAAAGACCTCCTACATGTGATAAGAAGATCATGACTTCACTCATTGATCTATCACAAGAAACTGAGAAAGTGGAGGTACCATCCAAACCATCTTGTACTCATGTTTCTAAATATATTTCTACAATCAGTACATGTTGGAAGAAAAGTTCTAAACAAGTATGGATGAGGAGAGGTGAGAAGAAGAAACCTTCCACCATGGATAGAGTGTATGAGAAGAAAAATGGGGAAGTTGGTTCCTCAAATAGAGCACAAAATATTAAAATGAAATCCCAACAACCTCATACAGAAGATACAAATAAGAAAAGATTTGTGGGTCAATGTTGGTGCTGCAACATATTTGGGCATTGTGCACTGGATTGTTGGTACAATCCCTTTAATAAAAAAGCACAAAGAAAGCCTGTGTCAAAAGGAATAAATCCAGAGAAGAAGAAGCAACATCTGTAGGTCCAGAAGCATCTGTTGACAACAAATAGATTTAGAATGCTTGATAACATATGTGATGTATGTAGTGGCACTGGTCACAAGAATGATGCATGCCTATGTCAACAGATATCCAGAGCCGATAAGAACAGAAGACCACACAAGCCAGCTAAGAAGGAATAATATTCCTTGGGAAGAAATCATAAGAATAGTGCGAACACACATTTCCCCTAGAAGATCTCAAGTAGGGAAGCTGAGAAGACCCAGGATTTTAGGTCCATGAAATTGAAGGGTCATTTATCCAAAAGAAACACTAAGTGGGATGAAACTTGGATGAACCCATGTAGAAGACCCAAACCAGCTGCAACAGTTCCAAATGACATATTGGTCATCTGGCCCGAAGATTTGAAAAGAATGAGTAAACTTGAAGATGAAAAGTCCATGTCTCGTGACAAAGGAAAAAAAGAACTTTCACATGATGAATAAAAAATGCATGAGAGATTGTAAACCAAGAAAAAAACATGTGTTAAAGAAGTTATGTGTGAGAGATGCAAGAAATATGGTCACATTGCAAAAAGTTGCCTAAACTTAATACCATAGAAAGAATCAGTCCTTAAGAGGAGTAAGAATGTATCATTCATGATGTCTATTAAGCAGAAAAATTCCTCACACAAAGTTGAAGAGAATGTGATGAAAGCCATGCCACATCAACAGATGTCAGAACATATGTTCAAATGTGGAGGCATGAAGACTGGAGTGAACAGAGGAACTTGGTTGAGAAAAAAACCTCAACCATACAGATCATATTAATGAAGTAAGGAGGGACCAACTTATTCCCTTATTCATTTGTGTGTTTTATTTGTTCTAATAATGCAGGGAATTGAAGGTGAAGCATTCTCTCAGGGGGAGAACCTGAGAAGTAGTGAATTTTTTCAACTCTTGATAGCCAATCTAAAGAAGTTTCCATCCTTAGTAGATTCTTCAATTGATATTCAAATATTAAGACGATGAAGGATCACACTTAATGAAGATGATGGGGAGTGTTTCCCTTGAGGGGGAGAAAAGTGAAGAAGCTTCCAAAATCACTATTTCAATCAATATCAACTCCAGTAGGACTCGAATGTAGTTACTCTGTGAATTTCTTGATGAACACGTCAATGGAAAAGGTATGCCATTTCTCAATCTCTATCCCTTGTTTACTCAAATCAAAGATCATTCTACAAATGGGGATTAACTCAATTTAGCAGTGACATAAGAAGAATGGATTTTCCCCAAGGTCACTTATCCTACCGATTAAACTTGAATGTTTTTGATCTGTTTGCTGATGTGTGTGCAGGAGTTTCAGGTTGATTATTCTATATCAAATTTGATTTTCTTTTACCTGAAATAAAAGTGGTAAACCCTTTAAGACAAAATATATGAGTTCTCATCTCATGTTTGTATCATGATCTGTGAATAATGGAATGCCTTGTTGACTTAATAAAATCCTCTTGTTTTCTACATCGAACATTTCTCAAGTATACTTAGAGTGAAATGATTAATGATATATTTCTTAAGTATGGATTGATACCCTCCCTACCATGCACTTTTAATTTCTTGTCAATAATGGGGAGAGAAATTGAAATGAATGTTTGAAAAGAAAAGTTGATTGAAGAGAAGATTCTCATTTTGATATTGACAAATTCATTTCATAAGATGTATAAGGTATTGACAATAAAATACAAAGGGGGAGATTGTTGGAACCACTTTGTGTATAAGGTTGTATTTTTTGTCAATAGTTGTCAATGAAGATCAAAATGAAGGAGATCAAGAAGTACTCCAATGAAATGGACGAATGGAAGATCAAAATAAAGGAGATCATGAAGTACTCTGATGAAGTAGAGGAATGGTAATTCGGACGATTTTTGTACTAATGATAAGTTCAAATAACATGTGTCAAAGGTGATACATTTTTTACAACAATGAAGAATGTGAGGTGTAATCCATCTGAGGATGATTAAAGAAGAATGTGGTTTTTGGATGAAGACCATGCAATTCCTCCTTATTGTATGAGAACCATGGGTTTTGATGAAGACCATGAAATTCCTCATTATTACATGAGAACCATGGGTTTTTTATGAAGACCATGTAATTAATCATGATTGCATGAGAACCATGCAAGAGACTTCTTGAAAAATTGAATCATATGGTTTGGATGAAGTAGATCATGACGGTTGATGAAGAAGACAATGTGCAAATGATTGGAATTCTAATATGGTCGTTCAGGGATTAGAATTCTAAGATAGACATTCACATCACATTATCATAGAAGATGATTATGCTAAAGCTATGCCTTCAAAGAATACATATCACAATAGTGGAGTTTTTGATAATAGCAGAAGAGTTTCTGAAGGATACAGATCACCAAGAAGAAGTGTTTTTGAGGTGATCGTGCTTGTTTAAAAAGAAAACAAAAGACATACAAATTTGCTGACAAAGGAGATTCCAGGGTGCCATGTCGAGTTCGAGGACTGTGAATAATGATCCATGTTTTATTCAAGAAACATCGACAGAGGAATGAATGATTTGGAGGTGGACAAAAAGAGTAGATACAAGGTGGTGCTGTTTCCCAGTGTTTGCCAAATTTTGGGCTTGAAAATAAAAAAATAAAGAAAAGTGGATTTGGAAAAGAGACTTTCACGTCGTTTACTTGAAGGAGAGGAAACATGCGTGCCATACTTTTTTCAAGATCAGATAATAAAAAAATGGCAAAGGAAAGAGGGTCGCACAAGTGTTGGGTTGGTCGCGCAAGTGACCTACACGTCGTGAAGAGACTTGCGCACCAGTGCCTAAGAGAATTGAAAACTTGTGCGCCTATCATTTTTCAAGAACACAACTTCAAAATATGGAAAAGGAAAGAAGGTCGCGCAAGTATTGGTTGGGTCTCGCAAGTGAGTTGCGCGACAGAGGCCAGGGGTGATGAGTTGCGCACTGAGACTTGCGCGCCGAGGGGTGACTTGTGCACCGCCGTGCTGGTTGACCAATTTTCCTATAAATAGAGGATTAACCCTCTTCATTTCCGATGAGCTCAACCCTCAGAGAAAATTAGAGATCTCGTCGTGTAGTTTTAGGAGTCGTGCAAGTTGTGAGTGGTTGCGCAAGTGGTTTGGAGAGACTTGTGCACCAGCTCTTAGAAGTTGCACACCGGTTGTTGGTTGTGAACCCAAGGCGGTTTGGGCGAGAAAAGAAGTGATTCACGTAGGTTAGAAGTTGAGGAAGGCAGTGACGCGCATGTGGTTTGATGATACTTGTGTTCCAGTTTTGACCTGCGCCTCGAGGACTTGCGTGCCATATTTGGACTTGCGCGCCAGGCTTGAAAAGGAGCAACATGTGTGGTTGGAGTGCGCCCACCTTTCTGGAGCTGCATGAGAGCTGAAAGATTGCCTGATACTTTCGGTGCAAAGTGATATTAAAGAGGAAATCTTAATGATACATGCATGATCTCATGCACTCATGGAGAACTGATTCTAACAATGCAATGTAAGATGAGATTCATCTATTCGGAAATCACATAAGTGATTCTGATTCAGGAAAACGAAGACAAGGGGATCTAGTGCATTCAGTCATTTAACTTAAGAAGAAGGATTAAACTGAAAAGGGCATCAACTCTGAACCCTGATGAAAGCAAGGTCTCATGCTGAACAGGAGACAAAGAACTTCATGTCTATCTATTGAAGAGACCTTCACATATATAAACTGAGCGGGACTTCACCAACGACAGTGAGCTAGGGGGAGTCAACGTGAGTGACCCAAGGGACACAGTGATCTATCCCTGAACCTTTGTAAAGGTAGTGAGCCTGAGACAGAGTGACTATGCCCTAACCATTGTAATCCACAACTAGTGAAGATTTGTGGAATTTGGTACGACCGGTAACTTTTCGGCGTATGCTCCTTGGACGTATCCCTTAGTGGTGAACCAAGTAAAATTGTTGTGTTATCTATTTGCATGTGAATGTTTCATTGCTAATCATATCCATCATACAGGTTTAAGTATTTCCTACCAACATGGGAACAAGATCCACAACTTTAAGAAGAAAAAGTTGACACCCTGATTCACCCCTCCCCTCTCTGGGTGTCCTGGGGTCCTACACCCCCATGGTCCCTCGTGGCCTTCCAAACTACCCAGCGGGCCAGGCCACCCCACACGGTCTGGGTCAGACCTAGCGGGACAGGCTAAACCTAACGGTCAGGGCCGGGTCGGACCGGACCTGGGCCCACTACGACCCATTTACATTCTTTTGGCCATAACATTGGCACTGGACGTTCGTTTGACGAACCGTTAGTGGTGCTAGAAATATTTAAGAGAGACGGTCCCTTTGTGTATACCCCACTGGAGTTTTGGATTAAAATGAAGAATGGTCAGGCTGGATCGAGCATGAATCCAACTGGGCCCCCAAGACTAAAATGCTAATAACTCACAGACCAGACATCTAATTTACGTGCCGTCTGTTGCGTAGAGACCCCTATGATGTGGTAGAACTTTGAGATACTTCTTCATTAGACTTTGTGGTAGTTGGAGTATCAACTAGTAGCTCGTGGAGTGGATCCTCCCGGAGACGAGAGAGCATAGTGCAGGAACCTAGTAGATGGCTGAGAGTTGACGACTACCGACCATTTCGGCTCTGAGTGACTTAATGGGACTAGTGGGGAGTGCCTCTGTGTGATGCGGAAGACCCATGTTTGGGAGTGCCTCTGTGTGACGCAGTATACCCATGGTACTCGATAGGATGAGTACCTCAACAATCCATGGTTAGTGGTAAGCACCTCTGTTTGACGCAGTAGGCCCACTGTACTCGTTAGAGGAGGATTTCTCCAGTAGCCGAGGTGTTCTATGTTGTGACTGGGAATGATACTTGTTACTACACCTAGAATAATTCCTGGTGTGAGCTGAGTCTATACCTTTTTGGTACTTTCCTTCTTGTTTTTCCTTCCATTGTGGAATAGTTGAGCTTTGGTCTTTGAGATGGTATTACTTGATAGCTTAGGTATATGTATGGGCATATATCTAAGTAGGGTTGACTTATGTTTTCATGCTTTTTGGTTTATCCTTTATGAATTTTTGAGACTTTGAGGGTCTCGAGGTCCCTACTGAGTATCATTATACTCACCCTTCATAGGCTATACCCGCACCTCATTATGTTGGATGCAAAAGACGGTCAACACTAATCGAGGATGAGAGTACCAGGACTAGACAGTGCTCGGAGGTGGACCATATAGTGTGTCGGTACGCAGAGAAGACAGGTGGACATGGAGTGATGAGGAGGTAATTTGTACCTACCCTTCAGGTAGGATCCTCGGAGGATGACCCAGAAGCTTCTTTTCTTTTTCTTCAGTTTTGTTGTATTTCAGTTGTACTTTTACCTTTACAGATTGTCTTGTATTCCATCCCCTTTTACTTTCAGCACTCCTTTTTGCTATACTGTTGACTTGTGTTCATATCTTGTTGTGTGGTTGGTTGTGTGTGATTACAGGTTATAAAGGCAATGTCTTCCCAGTTTTCGGAAATACACCTTCCGGTGCTAGTCACCATCCCCTTGCCTATGGAAGGCGAGCTTGGGGTAGTCATGGAACAGGCCCTGGGGGACGGGTCATGACAAATTGGTGTCAGAGGATTCAGCTCTACTGCAGAATATAGGACTCTAATCTTTCCTTTTAACAGAAATAGTGCTAAGTGTAGTGAGTGTGGTTATCAGTTTCGGGAATCCAGTGTTGGTATGGCGGCCGATGTATCCGTACACCAGGACCCTGAAATCTGATTACTGACTCAGTGCACGAAAACACTAACTGTGTGTGTGTTTTCAAGAGTTTTCTTTGTGATCTCTTGAGTCAGCTCACCAGATATAAATTATTAAACATGGCGCAATTGTTTCTTTTTAGGATGCCTCTATACTGACAGCCAGCTAGGGTTTAGAGAGTTGTACGCACTGATAGCCCACCGAGCGACGGGGCCTCAGTGCAGGGCCCTCTTCTAGTAGAGGCACCAGCAAAGGCACAAGCGGTACCATTCCCTGTTGCGCCACTGATGCCACTAGCCCCAGCAGCAGATGGTGCATGCTGCATGTGCACGTTGCCTGAGTACCAGCGCCAGAGGCCACCCATGTTTAGGGGAGAGACAGACCCACAAGCGGTTGAGGATTGGCTGGAGGCTGTGATGAGAGTCTTCCGACTGGTAGGGACACCAGCTGATCTCATGGTGATCCTTGTCGTCAGCCTTCTACAGGCAGCAGCAGGCAGATGGTGGAGCTTGATGATTCAGGTCCACAACGAGGTGACGCTTCTCTAGGCATACTTTAAGAGCCTATTTCGGGCAGAGTTTGTCCCAGCGACTCTTCGCGAAGTTCGCATACAGAATCTTCTTCATCTACAGCAGGGCAGCATGATTGTAGCTCAGTACTCAGCGAGGTTCACTGACCTCTCACGCTACTCCAATGATATGGTGTGGGACTCATTCTTCACGGCCTTAACCTTCAAGCAGGGGCTCAGGCAGGAGATTACGGCCTCGATGATCTCACTCAGCATCCTGAAGCAGGAGGGGTGTTATAGAGACCCCTCTTAGTGGAGAGTTGCCTTGCTGAGCAGTCACCAGCAGCGAGACCCGCCACCAGTCATCACGTAGCAGAGTCTTCTGCAGATGGTAGTAGACAGATGTCGTAGAGGTCCAAGTGGACTAGAGCTACAGGTGGACGACAGCATGACTCAGGATCGATTGTGTGGGGAACTCGAGGTTGAGATATACATTCCAGGAGCGGGCAGTGTTATGCATCCGGTGGGCAGGGTCACATGGGTCGTGACTATGTGACCCTCTATATGGATGATCAGCAGACGGTCAAAGGACTGCCCGATCAGAGACAGAGCTTCGATCGAGGAGGTCTGTAAGGAGCAGGTGGACGTGGCAGAGGAGCTGGTCGTGCAGCTGGCGGTGGGAGATGATTGAAGATGTTACCACCACCACCACCAGGTGGCCCACCCCTACCATAGGGAGTAGGTGGATTGGGGCAAGCTCAGCTCCATGAAGCTGAGGCTTAAGATCAAGACACTACAAAAATGATACGAGGTATGATCTATGTATACTCCACCGTAGATGCAGTACTTATAGACACATGTAACAGTTATTATTTTATTTCCACTACCCTCTTTCAGAGCTCGGAGATTCAAATGGAGTCGTTGGCTCGATCCTTACGACTAGAGACTCCTACGAGAGCGAATTCGATGATTACAAACTAGTGCTGGTAGTTTGAGATTACTCTAGGAGGTGAGAGCTTCGGCTGGGATCTCATAGTAGTGGCGTCAAGGCCTTACCACGTCATCTTTGGTATGGACTGGTTATCCACATTCCATGCACAAATTGACTGTATTAGGCACAAAGTTAGGTGTGTTCTCATGGATGGGACCAGGTTTACCTTCACCGGTGAAAAGGGAGCCTTTACAGTGCATGATGGACTTACCCAGAGGAGGGTGCAGCCGATTACAAATCAGTTAGCTAGCCATACCCTCAGAGCGGTTGATGTGGAGAGTCCGAGTTATCTTGTAGTGGTGGACTAATATGAAAGTGTTTTCCCTGATGATGTTTCGGGTCTACCTCATCACAGAGAGGTGGCCTTTTACATTGACTTGTACCCTGGGATGACATCGATATCTACACCAGCGTATCAGATGGCTCTCGTGGAGCTTCGCGAGCTATGGGTACAACTAGAGGACTTGTAGGGGAAGGGATTCATCCGACCCAGCATTTCTCCCTGGGCAGCCTCGATTTTGTTCGCCAAGAAGGCATATGGGAGCTTAAGGCTTTGTGTTGATTATCGGAGCATGAACCAGGTGACCGTGAATAACAAGTACCCACTCTTGAAGATTGAAGAACTCTTTGATTAGCTGAAGGGATCACGATGGTTCTCAAAGATAGAAGTCAGATCAGGCTATCAACAGCTCAAAGTGTGAGACGAAGATGTGAAGAAGACGACTTTCAGATGTCGGTATGACCACTACGAGTTCTTGGTTATGCAATTCGGCATGAAAAACTGATTAGACACTGAAAGAGGATAATATTCATTGATTATATCTTAATATTAATGTGTTTCAAAGTGCATAAACATCAATTTTAGTCCAATTCAGAAATTGAACTTCATTTCCCATCATTGTAAAATTCATTCTTAAAGTGTCAATTTGGGCCCACTCAATAAATTTCTTGTCGAAAATACATTTTTCATCATTTTAATTTTATATTTTGATATATAATTCATCAATTTATTTGTAACATTTTATCTTTTAGGTCTGATGGATTAATACCATGGGAAGATGAATATTTTTTTCCCCTGAATGCATAAATTTACTGGAAAAGGCATAAGGGGCCTAAGGCCCATCAAACAAATGTGGGGCCAACAAACCAAGACCAATTAATCTAAAATCTACACAGTAGAAATATAAAAATATGAGGATCAGTTTACTTAACTATGGCCAGAGATAATTCTGTAGTTTTCATAATGATAAAGGGATCTGAAGATGAGATTTAAATGGTGGGCCCGACATGAATGCACATAAAATTGTCCCACCATTTCGACCATAACATCCAAAAGGTTGCGCCAAATTTCATGAAATTTTTACAGCTTATAGAGGACAGATGGAAAAGAATACTTCTATACTACGACCCCTCCTTATTCGGCATTCTTTAATTACAAATTCACACGTAAAAAAAGTAGAGGAATCTGGATGGTTTTGTGGTCAACTTTTTAACTTCAAATTCCATTTGATTATTCACCCTCTTCTTGACTCTCTAAATTGTTGGGGGGGTGGACCTAAGG
This sequence comes from Viscum album, assembly GCA_963277665.1. Taxonomy (NCBI): domain Eukaryota; kingdom Viridiplantae; phylum Streptophyta; class Magnoliopsida; order Santalales; family Viscaceae; genus Viscum; species Viscum album. The sequence goes on from OY728128.1 coordinate 843,882,594, forward strand.
CTCCTAATATTCCTATATAAGGAGCTGGTTGTTAAGGAAATTATCATATAATATTTTTTCTTTCAATTAATGTTCTTCTTTCATCCATTGTATTTATTTCAATTGTAATTTCCCGCTTTCGTTTTGTAATCGCATCAACAATTCGTCTAATGTAAGTTTTTTTCGTTCAAATTTAGTATTTTAATAAAATTAAATCTTCTTCTTCTCTACTTTTTATTTTCCTTTTCTTCACACGTTGATACCGTTTAATCGAAGTGTGAATTTATTAACACCCGCACTAGTGAATTCATCACAAAATGGTGGAGTGTTCATTTTTCAATATTTTTTCTTCATCAATCCCGCTTCTTTAAGTCAAATACCCACTTCCATTGATATAATAGCATCAATGGAGGGATAAACATTTATGGGTTAATCCTAGGGAGTATTATGAGCTAGATTTAATGTTATTTTATGTTCTTAAACTCTTAAATTTTTTCATCATTTTAAGAGTTCCTTTTTTTGATTTATATTCTTCTTTGTCTTCGCCATCTTTAATGACAACACTTTATGAGTGCTAGTGCGATCCAATACTTGAAGTGCTCATTTAAGTGATCCATTAAGTGAATTGTTGATTAGCCTTGAAATTGTGTATGGATTAAATTAGAGAATGATATTAAAGAATTATTTCATTTAATGGATACCACTTGAACCGATGAACATAAAATTCAAAAAAAAATACATCCAATCAAGCCCTAGAGACAACCTAGGATCGGCTAATCTTCATTAATTTTTTTAATTCAAGTCATTTTTTTTGTTCTTTAAATCAAATAATCATTTCTTCAAATCAATCAACACCGTAGTTGGCCACTTCATATCCAATCCTACATCCAATCATAGTGTTTCAAGGAAACTTCTTCGGTCCCTATGGATTCGATAACCCAAGACCTACTACAAGCGACTACATAAACCATATAACATGGGTAAATTTCAGTGTGAATAAATTTTTTGCACTGTTTCCAGGGACCCAAGTAAGTACCTTAGACCCTCATATTCTTTTCTCACCCCAAATTCTCTATTCTCACCCTAATTTCTCTTCTCTTTTCCCACTTCTATTTCTCTGTGTCCAAAGACTCCCTAAACCAGTTTTTAATCAACTACAATGGATTATCCTCCAAAATAACCATTCATAAACCAATGTTGTAATCAAGTCAAAAATAAATATTGGGAATCACCTCAAATAGGTAATTTCGTTGACCAAACCTTGATTGAATACACCACACCTGATGAGATGTACAATCAATGGGATGCTGATTGTTTGAAGGATCAATTTTCATACCTCTTGAGGATGATTGAAGAGATCAATATTAATGAAGATCATGATGTCCAAACACCTATCAATCGTAATTATGAAAAAATTATTGAACATTTATGTAAAAAATGGCTAAAATGAATTCAGAAGTTTCATCACTGAGATTAGAAATACAGACCATTGAGACTTATGAAGAACTCATTCCCACTAATGATGTTCTTTCCTCATCACTAATAGAAAAATATTTTATCCCAAAAACCACTCATGAATTTAAAAAAGAACTAACTTTTGGATATGGGATAACTGAAGAAGATCAAAGAAATGTTGAAGGGTCTTTAAATCAAGAGGAAACTAATTTTTTATATTCATAAGAGGGAAACTTGACATTGTGGATGGATATTCCTGGATATTTCTCCATTGATGATTTTTTAAAAACACCAATCACTGAACAATTGGTAGAAATACCAAACATTGAGCCCATAAGCAGTCCTGAAATTAAAATAGACACTTTTGGGGATGAATCATATTTTCAAACGGAACCAATTCTTTCTAAAAAACTTGGAGAAGAAACTGACTTTCATTCAAATTTAAAATCTTCATTAGGAAATTGCAATTGACCAGAACTCAAAATAATTATCCTTCCTTCCCCATACAATAATTTCATCATAGGTGATACACACGACCATAACTTAGTCATTCATTCTTCTCATGAAAGAAATAATGTTAGATTGAACCTTGACGTCTTAGGAAACAAAAAAAATGCAACTAGATCAACAATTTCTGACATTACTTGTATCTTCAGATTCATTTTAAAACATGGATTTATAAAAGGAAAAGATTCTAAAAAACCAATAAATCTCATAAAAGTTTTAGTGGAGAAGTATGTGTTCATTAAAATGTTGAAAGTTGTTATTGGATAAGTTGGGGGGGGGGGGGGTTCAAGTCAAGTTAAAGACTTTAAATTAAGCACTTTCAAGGAGGAAACTCGTTTTCTACCTTTTTTATTTCATTTTGTGTGTTTTTGTGTGTTTTAATATTTCCAATCATTTTGAATAATTTTTTTTCATATACTAAATTACCATAGACTATTGACATGTTCTTATTTTATGAGTAAGGATGGGTATGACAGGGGAGAACCGTATTCATCTGTGTCACGCGGTGTGATCCCTGAGTAATACCTTACCCAGAAATTTAAAAGAAGACAATGTATCATCAGTTTCTTTTATTTTATTTTATGTTTTTGTAGGTATTTAATAAAATAGATTGTTGACATGTTCTTCTTTTATGAGTAAGGATGTGTATGAAAGGGGAGCACTGTATTCATCCGTGTCACGCGGTGTGATCCCTAAGTAATACCTTACCCAGAAAATATAAAGAAGACAATGTATCATCAGTTTGATTTTTAAAATTAAAAAAATTTAAGCAAAACCATAAAAATGTTGATACTTGGTTTTAAATAAATTTTTTTGTTGTTTGTTTTGTCTGGTTTGTTCTTCTTTGTATGGTCCAGGGACTATTTTGGGTGATACATATTCGATCAAGGAGGTGCCTACATCTCCCAAGAGATTAAAGGAGTAATCTGGAGCATCATGAACTTCAACTTCAAAGATCAGGTGAATTTGTTCCATGTTTATTGTTTCAATTTTTTTTATAACACCACTCACCTTCTTCTACCCCCTTTTATGTTTTATTTAAACATTGGGGACAATGTTATTCTATGTTTGGGGGAGATGAAATAAAAAATGATTTATTTTAATAAGAACATGCATGGAAAGAAAAATTCCATTAACATTGAACATGATAAAACACATTGCAAACTATGAAATTGGATATAAAATAATTTTGCATGTCTTGATTCTGATTTTAATGAAATTTTATGTTCATGATCATAGTTCTTTGAAAGTGCGGTTTTCTGATGTGATTTATCAATGTTTACATTTTCATCCTCTTAATAAAAATTCCACAATGCATGTCTATTGGATCATGGGTGTAAATTTTAGTTCTTGGGTCCCTTTCATTATAGAATAAGGTTCTGGGTTCACTTTTAGTTTAATTTGAGTATCCAAAGAAAAAAAACATAAAAACAAAACAAAAAATGATAAAAAATTGAAAAAATTAATGACCACATAGAGAAATGTTTTGTCCAAATGCGTGGCATTCGGCAATTGGGGATCGTGACTCCATAGTTTTCTTGCCTAGAGTTAGACTTTATATCTCTATTGTAGATCATGGAATTGACAATATCTGTGGTGTTCAAAACTTGGGGATCATGACTCCATAGTTGTCTTTCCCAGAGTTAGTCTTTTCATATCTATTGTGGTTAAAATAACAAACAAAAAAATAAAAAAAAGGTATTCATATTAAGTTTTAATGTGATTCCCACCTAGCGCTTCCATTTTCCCTCATTGAACAAAAAATGGGCCTCATCTCTTTTGTGATGCACAACACTTTATCAAGCTTAATTAAAATTAGATGAAATGTGGTGATGAATTTGAATAAAGGAATGGGATTGGTCTTGGGATATTCTTATGAACCTAGATTGTTTTAAATGATTTTTATGGGTTTCATATTTTTTTGGTATGAGGTCTTTGGGTGAGCAATGTGTATTAAAATGTTTTTGGAAAATGGGATTCGAATTTCATATCTGTAATATATTCTGCTCAGGACAAGAAAAACTCTAGTTTTGGGGTGTGATTATACATTGAAAGAGAATAATATCCATTGATTATATCTTAATATTAATGTGTTTCAAAGTGCATAAACATCAATTTTAGTCCAATTCAGAAATTGAACTTCATTTCCCATCATTGTGCAATTCATGCTTAAAGTGTCAATTTGGGCCCACTCAATAAATTACTTTTAAAAAATTCATTTTTAGTCATTTTAATTTTATATTTTGTTATATTATTATTCAATTTATTTGGAACATTTTATCTTTTAGGTCTGATGGATGAATCCCAAGGGAAGATGTATATTTTCTCCCCTAAATGTAGAAATTTGCTAGAAAAAGTACAATGGGCCTAAGGCTCATCAATCAAATGTGGGGCCTACAAACCAATCCCAATGAAGCTCAAATTTATAAAGTAGAAATATAAAAATATGAAGATCATTTTATTCAACTGTGTACAGAGCTACTTCTATAGTTTTCTAGATGATAAAGGGATCCGAAGATGAGATTTAAATGGTGGGCCCGACATGAATGCACATAAAGTCGTCTCACCATTTCGACCATAACATCCAAACGGCTGATCCAAATGTAAAGAACGTTTTACTGCTCATAGAGGACAGATGAACAAGAATATTTCTCTTCTACAACCCCTCTATATTTTTCATTATTCAATTACAAATTCACACTTCAAAATGGCGGACGAATCTAGCTGGTTTTGTGGTCAACTTTGTAACATCAATTTCCTTTTGATTCTTCACCCTATTTTCACTCTCTTAATTGTTGGTGGGTGAATTTATTATTGTGGGGTGGACCTAAGGCTCCTAATATGACTATAAAAGGATTTGGGGGTGAAGAGAATTATCATCTAATATTTTTTCTTTCAATTGAATTTTTTTTCATCCATTGTATTTCTTTCAAGTGTAATTTCCCACTTTCATTTTGTAATCGCATCGACAATTCGTCTAATTTATGTTTTTTTTCCTTCACATTTAGTAGTTTACTAAAATTTATTCTTCTTCTTCTAAAAATTTTATTTTCCTTTTCTTCACATGCTGATACCGTTGAATCGAAGATTAAATTTATTCACACCCTCACTTGTGAATTCATCACACAACGGTGGAGTGTTAATTTTTCAATATTTTTTCTTCAGCAATCCCACTTCTTTAAGTAAACTACCCGCTTACATTTATAGAATAGCATCAATGGAAGTCTAAAAATTTATGGGTTGATCCTAGGGAGTTTCATGGGCTGTATTGAATGTTATTAGATGTTCTTAAACTCTTAAATTTGTTCTTCATTTTAAGAGTTCCTTTCTTTTATTTATCTTATTCATTGTCTTCACCGACATTAATTAAAACAAATTTTGAGTACTAGTACGATCCAATTACTTGAAGTTATCATTTAAGTTATCCTTTAAGTGAATTGGTGATTAGCCTTGAAATTGTGTATGGATTAAATCGGAGAATGATATTGAGGAATTATTTCATTTAATGGATACAACTTGAATAGATGAACATAAAATTCAAAGAAAAATAAATACATCCAATCAAGCCCTAGAGACAACCTAGGATCGGCTCATCTTAATTAATTGTTTTAATTAAAGTCATTTTTTTTGTTTTGTTCTTTAAATCTAATCACCATTTCTTCAAATCAATAAACACCATAGTTGGCCACTTCATATCCAATCCTCCATCAAATCATAGTGTTTCAAGGTAACTTCTTCGGCCCCTATGGATTAGATAACCCAAGACGTACTAAAAGGGACTACTTACACCATACAACATGGGTAAATTTCAGTGTGAATCAAATTTTGGCGCCGTTTCCGGGGACCCAAGTAAGTACCTTAGACCCTCATATTCTTTTCTCACCCCAAATTCTCTATTCTCACCCTAATTTCTCTTCTCTTTTCCCATTTCTGTTTCTGTGTGTCCAAAGAATCCCTAAACCAATTTTAAATCAACTCCAATGGATTATCCTCCAAAATACCCCTTCAAAACCAATGTTGTAATCAAGTCAGAAATCAATATTGGGAATCACCTCACATAGGTAATTTCGTTGACCAAACCTTGATTGAATACACCACACCCGATGAGATGTACAATCAATGGGATGCTGATTGTTTGGAGGATCAATTTTCATACCTCTCGAGGATGATTGAAGAGATCAATATTAATGAAGTTAATGATGTCCAAACACCTATCAATCCTAATTCTGAAAAAATTCTTGAACATTTTTGTGAAAAAATGGCTAAAATGAATTCAGAAGTTTCATCACTGAGATTAGAAATACAAAGCATTGAGACTTATGAAGAACCCATTCCAACTCATGATGTTCTTTCCTCATCACTGATAGAAGAGTATTTGATCCCAAAAACCACTCATGAATTGAAAAAATAACTATCCTTTGGATATGGGATAACTGATGAAGATCAATGAAATTTTGAAGGGTCTTTAAATCAAGAGGAAACTAATTTTTTGTATTCAAAAGAGGAAAATTCGACATTTTGGATGGATAGTCCTGGATATTTCCCCATTGATGATTTTTCAAAAACACAAATCACTGAAAAATTTGGAGAAATACCAAACACTGAGCCCATACCCACTCCTGAAATTCAACTACACACTTTTAGGGATGAATCATATTTTCAAACAAAACCAATTCTTTCTAAAAAATTTGGAGAAGAAACTGACTTTCATTAAATTTAACAATCTTCATTACGAAATTTAAATTGACCAGAACTCAAAATCATTATCCTTCCTTCCCCAGACAAGAATTCAATCATAGGTGATACCCACGACCATGCCTTAGTCATTCATTCTTCTGATTAAATCAATAATGTTATATTGAACCTTGACATCTTAGGAAAGACAAAAAATTCAACTAGATCAACCATTTATGACATTCCTTGAATCTTTAGATTCATTTTAGAACATGGATTTATACAAGGAAAAGATTCTAAAAAAAATCAATCTCAATCAAGTTGAAGTGGAGAATGATGGCTTTATTAAAATCTTGAAATATGAAATTGGATAAGTTGGGGGGGTTCAAGTCAAGCCAAAGACTTTAAATTAAGCTCTTTCTGGGAGGCGACACTACTTCTACCATTTTTATTTTATTTTGTGTGTTTTTGTGTGTTTTCATGTTTCTAATCATTTTGAATCTTTTCTTTTTCATATAATAAATTACCATAGACTGTTGACCCGTTCTTATTGTATGAGTAAGGATGGGTATGAAAGGGGAGAATCGTATTCATCTTTGTCACGCGGTGTGATCCCTTAGTAATACCTTACCCAGCAATTGAAAATAATACAATGTATCATCGGTTTATTTTATTTTATTTTATTTTTTATAGGTATTTAATAAAATAGATTATTGACTTGTTGTTCTTTTATGTGAAAGGATGGGTATGAAAGGGGAGCACCGTATTCATCTGTGTCATGCGTTGTGATCCCTGAGTAATAATTTACCCAGAAAATATAAAGAAGACAATGTATCATCAGTTTGATTTTTAAAATTAAAAAAAATAAAAAACAATTAAAACCATAAAAATGTTGATACATTGTTTTAAATAAATTGTTGTGTGGTTTTTTTTGGTTTGTTCTTCTTTGTATGGTTCAGGGACTATTTTGGGTGATACATATTCGATCAAGGAGGTGCCTACATCTCCCAAGGGATCAAAGGTGTAATATAGAGAATCATTAACTTTAACTTCAAAAACCAGGTGAATTTGTTACATGTTTATTGTTTCAAATTTTTTTTACAACACCTCTCATCTTCTTCTACCCCTTCTATATTTTCTTTAAACACTGGGGACATTGTTATTCTATATTGGGAGGAGATGAAATAAAAAATGATTTTTTTTAATAAGAACATGCATGGGAAGAAAAATTCCATTAACCTTGAACATGATAACACACATTGCAAACTATTAAATTGGATATCAAATAATTTTTTGTGCCTTGATTCTAATTTTAATGAAAGTTTAAGTTCATGAGCATAGTTTTTGGAAAGTGCGGTTGTCCGATGTGATTTTTCAAGGTTTATATTTTCATCCTCTTAATAAAAATTCCACAATGCACATCTATCAGATCGTGGGTGTAAATTTGAGTTCTTGGGTACCTTTCATTATAGAATAGGGTTCTGGGGTCACTTTTAGTTTAATTTGAGTATCCAAAAAAAAAACAAAAAAACAAAAAAACAAATAAAAAAATAAATAAAATTGAAAAAATTAATGACCACATAGAGAAATGATTTGTCCAAATGTGTGGCGTTCGGCACATGGGGATCATGACTCCATAGTTGTATTTCCCAGATTTAGGCTTTATATCTCTATTTTATTGCATCGAATTGACAATATGTGTGAAGTCTGGCACTTGGGGATCGTGACTCCATAGTTGTCTTGCCCAGAGTTAGTCTTTTCATTGCTATTCTAGTTAAAAAAAACAAAAAAAATCAAAAAAAGGGTACTCATATTATTTTTTTGTGTGATTCCCACCTAGCGCTTCCATTTACCCCCCTTGAACATAAAATGGGACTCATGTCTTTTGTGATGCACAAAACATTATAATGCTTAGTTAAAATTGGATGAAATGCGGTGATGAATTTGAACAAAGGAATGGGCTTGGTCTTGGGATATTCTTATGGACCTAGATTGTTTTAAGTTATTTTGATGGGTTTAATAATTTTTTTTTGGTATGAGGTATTTGGTTGAGAAATGTGTATTAAAATGTTATTGGAAAAGGGGATTCGAATTTCATATTTGTAATATATTTTTCTTGGGACTAGAAAAACTCTAGTTGTGGGGTGTGATTATCCACAAAAAGAGGAAAATATTCATTGATTATATCTTAATATTAATGTGTTTCAAAGTACATAAACATCGATTTTAGTCCAATTCAGAAATTGAACTTCATTTCCCATCATTGTGTAATTCATGCTTAAAGTGTCAATTTGGGCCCACTCAATAAATTTCTTGTCCAAAATACATTGTTCATCATTTTAATATTATATTTTTTTTTATTCATCACTCTATTTGGAACATTTTATCTTTTCGGTCCATTATATGAATCCCAAGGGAAGATGGAGATTTTTTCCCCTGAATGCAGAAATTTCCTAGAAAAAGCATAATGGGAATAAGGCACATCAAAAAATGTGTGGCCTAAAAACCAATCCCAATGATGCTCAAATTTATACAGTACGAAGATAAGAATATGATGATAATTTTATTCAACTGTGGCTGGAACTAATTCTGTATTTTTCATGATGATAAAGGGATCTGAAGATGATATTTAAATGGTGGGCCCAACCTGAATGTACGTAAAGCCATCCCACCATTTTGACCATCACTTCCAAACGGCTAAGCCAAATGTCCTGAAATCTTTAAATCTAATATATGATAGATGGAAGAGAATATTTCTCTTCTACTACCCTTCCAGATTCATCCTTCTTTAATTACAAATTCACACATCAAAACGGTGGATGAATCTGGTTGGTTTTGTGGTCAACTTTGTAACGTCAATTTCCTTTTGATTCTTCACCCTCTTTTTGACTCTCTTAATTGTTGGGGGTGGACCTCAGGCTCCTAATATTCCTATATAAGGAGTTGTTAGTGAATTGAATTATCATCTAATATTTTTTCTTTCAATTGAAGTATTTCTTTCATCCATTGTATTTCATTCAATTGTAATTTCCCTCTTTCGTTTTGTAATCGCATCGACAATTCGTATAATGTAGGTTTTTTCATTCAAATTTAGTATTTTAATAAAATTTATTCTTTTTATTCTCCAATTTTTATTTTCCTTTTCTTCACACATTGATATCGTTGAATCAAAGTGTGAATTTATTCACACCCACACTTGTGAATTCATCACACAATGGTGGAGTGTTCATTTTTCAATATTTTTTCTTCATCAATCCCGCTTCTTTAAGTCAACTACCTGCTTACATTAATAGAATATCATCAATGTAGGGATAAACTTTTATGGGTTGATCCTAGGGAGTTGGATGGGCTGGATTGAATGTTATTTGATGTTCTTAAACTCTTAAATTTGTTCTTCATTTTAAGAGATACTTTCTTTTATTTATCTTCTTCTTTGTCTTCACTGACTGTAATGACATCACATTTTGAGTGATAGTATGATCCAATTACTTGAAGTGCTCATTTAAGTGATCCTTTAAGTGAATTAGTGATTTTCCTTGAAATTGTGTGTGGATTAAATCGGAGAATGATATTGAGAAATTATTTCATTTAATGGATACCACTTGAACCGATGAACATAAAATTCAAAGAAAAATAAATACATCCAATCAAGCCCTAGAGACATCCTAGGATCGACTCATCTTAATTAATTGTTTTAATTCAAGTCATTTTGTTTGTTTTGTTCTTTAAATCAATTCACCATTTCTTCAAATCAATCAATACCATAGTTGGCCACTTCATAGACAATCCCGCATCTAATCATAGTGTCTCAAGGTTACTTCTTCGGTCCCTATGGATTCGATAACCCAAGTCGTACTACAAATGACCGATTACACCATATAACTTGGGTATATTTGAGAGTCAATCACCAATGATCCAACAGTGTTCATGGGACTAATGAACATGATCTTTCAGTCATACCTTGATCGCTTTATAGTAGTCTTCATCGACGACATTCTGATTAACTCAGCTACTGAGGAGGATCATACCTATCATTTGTAGGTAGTACTGGACACACTCCGAGAGAACTATCTTTATAGTAATCTCTCGAAGTTCCAGTTCTGGATCTGAGAGTTTCACTTTCTAGGACATGTCATATCGGAGGATGGAGTTGCAGTGGATCCAGTGAAGATTGAGGCGGTACTTTCTTGGGAGCCACCTAGGAGTGTGACGGAGGTACAGAGTTTCCTGGGTTTGGCTGGTTACTACCAGAGATTTGTGCTAGATTTATATATAGTTGCAGCACCACTTTCAGTGTTGACGAAGAAGGTGAACCCCTTCATGTGGTTGGAGAGATTCCAGTAGAGTTTTCAAGAGCTAAGGCGGAGGCTGACTAGTGCCCCATCTTGTGGCTTCCATAAGAGGGCGTATGGTACATATTCTACTGCGATGCATCAAGGATCAGAATTGGATGCGTCCTGATGCATGAGTGAGTAGTTATCTCATTTGGTTCTCGACAGCTGAGACAACATGAGAAAAACTATGCTACCCATGACCTATAGTTAGCAGTAGTGGTCTTTACATTGAATATGCGATGACACTGTCTGATGGGCGAGTGTTTTACATTCTACTCAGATCACAAGAGTCTCAGTTATATCTTCTCTTAAAAGGACCTAAACTTGAGACAATGACATTGGATTGAGTTCCTCTAGGACTATGACTTTGAGATAGTCTATACTCCTTGGAAGGGGAACGTTGTTGCAGATGCATTCAGTAGGAGATCTGGTATACAGCTGTTAGGTGAGGTGAAGGATTAGCTAGCTACATTACAGATATCCTTTTTGATAGAGATGGAGCATCTTTTCTTCAGTTTCTTACAGTCAATCCCCCACTTCTTTGGCGAGTCAGGGAGGCACAACATGAGGACATTGACTGCGAGACACGACGTGCTCAGATATCCATAGGACAGGAACCTGATGGAATTTATGACGGTGGGTAGCACATCATTCTCTTCATAGGACGTACCATGGTACCAATGTCACTTTAGAAGGAAGTGTTGAGGGAGTTTCACACATCCCCTCTAGCAGTACATACAAGAGTGGATAAGATGTGTCAGGGCCTCTGACGATAGCACTGGTGGCTAGGAATGAAGAAAGCAGTTGTAGAGTTTGTATCTCGAGGCCTCACTTGTCAGCAAATGAAGGCAGAGCATCAGGTACCAGCAGGATTGGTTCCGCCTTTAGAGGTCCCAGAGTGGAAGTGGGATGGGATATCCAAGGACTTCATGACAGGACTTCCATGTACATCCAGAGGTCAAGACTCGATTTGGGTGATCGTCGACCAACTCACCAAGTCATCCCACTTCATACCGATCAGAGAGAAGGGTTCAGTATAGATCTTGGGAAGCCTCTATGTGCAAGAGATTCTATGGCTACATGAATTACCCTCAACGATTGTCTCTGACCATGATGCACATTTTACTTCCCATTTTTGGAAAAGGTTGTAGGAGGCTTTCAAGACATATCTTTGTTTGAGCACTGCCTTACATCCCCGGACAGATGGCCAGACTGAGCGGACCATTTAGACCCTTCAGGACATGCTGCGTGCTTGTGTCCGCGACTTCGATCGCAGCTGGGAGGATCACATACCTTTGGTTGATTTTTCATACAACAACATCTATCACTCCACCATTGGGATGGAACCTTTTGAGGTATTGTACGAGAGACCTTGCAGATCACCCTTATGCTGGACTGACCCAGGGGAGTCAGCACTAGTGGAACCAGATATGGTACGGACTACCACAGAGAAGGTTAAAATCATCCATGAGTGGATGAAGACTGCACAGAATAGGCCGAAGTCTTATGCCGACAGGAGACGGAGACCTCTGGAGTTTGAGGATAGAAACCACATCTTTCTACAGGTCTCACCACGATGTCGTTTGTATAGATTTGGACGAGGTGGAATGTTATCTCTACGGTTTATCGGACATTTTCAGGTCCTCAGTCGAGTTGGAGAGGTGGATTACTACTTAGCTCTTCCACCTAAGTTGCACCGGGTGCACAGCGTCTTCCACGTATCCCAACTGAGAAGATACGTGCACGACCATCCTAAAATCATCAACAATGGAGAGCTGAACGTCAACGATAGGGTGACTTTTACGGAGGATTCATTAGAGATTAAGGATCAACAGAAGTATGTCCTTCGTGGATAGTCGATACCTCTGGTGCGCATTCGCTAGAAGCATGGGAACCTCCAGAAGAGCACATGGGAGTGGGAGGCTTAGATGCATGCTCAGTACCCCCATTTTCTCCCTTAGTTTGAATTGTGGCTTATGGGGATGCAAATCCCTAAGGTAGGGAGAATTTAAAGACCTATAATTTCCATGTAAATATATATATATATATATATATGGGAATTTTACGAGTCTGTGAAAATTGGCGGCATGTGATTCTGAGGCCCGGAGTGCTCACAATGAATTTCTAAACATTTATTCGGGTACATTCACTAAACGTGCGAGCGGGTTTTTCTAACTTTTGAACTGGTGCTTGGAATTGAAATCTGAGGAAAGCGTTGAACTCGCAGCGCCGGTATTCTCTTAAGGAGACTTTCACCTTGACGACAGTTGGTCGAGGGTGAAAGTTAATTTCTGGGTTTTTCGTGGAAATAATAAAATAAAATAATCACATATTTTATTTTATTTTTTGTAACCACTCCATGTGGAAGTTGAGTCATGGGGACCACCTGAGTCTAACCTCCCATGAAAGGTTATGGTGGTGGGGACCACCCAATCCTAACCTCCCATGAGAGGTTATGGTGGTGCAGACCACCCGAGGCCTAAACCTCTTGAACTCCCCTCTTAATGAGGGAGACACTTCCCAAATCCTTCTTTAATGTGGAGGAGCCTCTTGAGATTCCTCCACATTAATTCTGCCAACCCTCTTTAATTTATTATGCCACCCATCAATTAATTAATTTAATCGAATTTGAAATTATTCCAACTTAATCTATTAAGTTGGCTAATCCTCATTTGGTTGGAATTGGGGGAAACTCTTGGAAAAAAGGGAGAAGCTTGGAGAATTGGGAGAAAGATTCCCAATGAAGAATTCCAATGAAGAACGCATATCCTTCATCGAATTCTTCTCCAAACTCCATTGAAGGATCTCCAACGACGCACAAACCTACAATAAAGGAAAACACCGATGACACTGACATCTATATTTTCCCAACGATTCGTCTTCTTCCTCGTGACCTCGTCGACATCATCAAGAAAACGAGGTATGGTTTTCTTTGTGAATGAATACTTTTCTCACGTTATTCCCTTGAATTATTTTTCAGTATTGGGAAAAAATCATTGCAGGAGGTTGTAAATCTTGAAGTTCTTATTCAAGTTATTGTTGAGCCATATGCTACCACCCTAATGCAGAGGGTACAAACCAAACAAATATGGCCCCACCCCTCTACAAATCTTGTGATGATTGTGGTGTTGAATGCGATGAAGGTGACGGACCAAAAACACTGCCACCTCACGATCTCCACGACCTCGTCTCACCCCATGGTCGAGTCACTCCGCAGCACCCACGACCACCACGCCCCGCAACTCCGCCACCTGCGGCCCCGCCGTGCCGCCCAAGACCACCGATGTCTGGGCCGAGCCGCCGCCGCCGTTCGAGATAAGCTGCAGCCACCGTCCGGGCCGAGCCGCCACTGCCGACCGGGCTGATCCACCATCACCATCCTCTGAGCCACCCTCACCATCCGTTGATTCGGCACCGCCATCCGCTGAGCTGCCACTTCCGTCCGGCAAGCGGCCGCCGCCATCCTCCAAGTCACCGTCGTCCCGCCTAGCCGCCGGTGAGCCGCCCCGGCCACGCTCCCCGTGACCTTCCAAGATGCTCCGACCGAGCCACCCTTGGCCGAGCCTCCCATGATCGAGCCTCTCTGGCCGAGTCCCCCCTCACCCCGAGCCGGTCTAGCTGAGCCACCCCGGCTGAGCCGCCCTGCGGCCTCGCGCCATCTGCGGCCGAACCCCCGTGGTCCCCCATGGCCTTCCGGACTGCCCAGAGGGCTGGCCCGCCCAGCACGGGCCAGGACAGACCCAGCAGGTTGGTTTAGGTCGACCCGAACTGGGTCAGCCCAAGCCGGGTTGGTCTGACTAGGTCGGACTGGACCCAAGCCCACAACGACCCATTTACATTCTTTTGGCCATATCTTTGGCACCAGACGTCTGTTTGAAGAACCATCAACAACGTTGGAAGTATAGAAGCGAGATGGTCCCTTTGTGTATACCCCACATAATTTTTGGATTAAGATGGGGAACGGTCAGGATGGATCGAGCACAAATTCAACCGGGACCCTGGGACTAAAAGGCTAATAACTCACAGACTGGGCGTCTGATTGACGCACCGTCCATTGCGTTGAGACCCCTATGATGTAGAAGTCCTTTGAGATTATTATTTGTGGGAATTCGTGGTTTTTGGATTATCGACCAGTAGCTCATGGAGTGGATCCTCCCAGAGGTGAGCGAGCATAGTATGGGAACTTAGTAGCTGGCTGAGACTTGATGGCTGCTGACCATTTCCACTTAGAGTGAATTGACGGGCCCAGTGGGGAGCACCTCTGTTTGACGTGGAAAACCCACAGTACTCGATAAGATGAGTACATAAGAAATCCAAGGTTAGTGGGAAGCGCCTCAGTGTGACACGGCAGGACCACTATACTCGTTAGAGGATGAGTTCTCCAGCAACCGACATGTTCGACGATGTGACTGGGAATGATACTTGTTACTACCCCTAGAATAAATCTAAATGTGAGCTAAGTCTATACCAGTTTGGTACTTGCCTTCGTGTTTTTACTTTGTAGAACAGTTGAGCTTTGGGCTTTGAGATGGGATTACTAGATAACTTAGGTATATGTATGGGTATATACCTATGTTGGATTGACAGATGTTTTCATGCTTTTTGTTTTATCCTTTGTGGATTTGTGAGACCTGGAGGGTCTCAGGGTGCCTACTGAGTATCATTATACTCACCCCTGCATGGGTTGTGCCCGTACCTCATTGTGTTGGATCTAGATGACAGACAGTTCTGATCGAGGCTGAGAGTACCCAGATTGGATGGTGCTCGGAGGTGGAACGTACGGCGTGTCGGTACGCAGAGGTGAATGGTGGACGTGGAGTGCTGAGGATGTGATCTGTACCTACCCTTCAGGTGGGAACCTAAAAGGACGACCCTGTAGTTTCTTTTCTTTTTCTTCAGTTGTATTGTATTTCAGTTGTACTTTTACCTTTACAGATGGTCTTGTATTCTGACCCCTTTTACTTTTAGCACTCCATTTTTCAATATAGTTGACTTGTGTTCGTATCTTGTTGTGTGCTTGGTTGTCTGTGTTTATAGGTTATAAAGGAAATGTCTTCTCAGTTTTAGGGAATACACCTTTCGGTGCTAGTCACCAGCCCCTGCCCTATGGAAGGTGGGCTTGGGGTAGTCACGACACGGGCCCTGGGGGACAGGTCGTGGCATGATCCATTAGAAATTAGATAAGAACCCACAATAATATCCTGTAAGAACAAAGAAGCTACAGCCTCTATCACATTTTTGGTTGATTCCTAAGAAAAAAATTCCTTAATATTTAACGAGTCTATGACCAAAAACAAATTGGAAAAAATGTTCCCAAGGAACTTCACCTCTCATATCTTGAACTTATACTAGGAAAACATTCCATAGAGAGGGTGGTGTCAAAGAACCTACAAGACAAATCTTTGTTGACCAAAATGTTCCTCCTATGGATTCACGTATATCAATATGTTTTCAATGAAAACAAATTTGATTAGGTGCAATTATTTATGTAACATGGAGTTCATGAACCCCATGAAAATATATCATTCATTTGTGAACCCAAATGACATGACCAAAAACTCAAAGTTCTGAAACCTGCATCTGAAGGAAGTCTCCAGGATATCCTCCTCCTTCACACTCAATTAGTGATATCATGACCATAGATTGATCTTAGAAAAAAAAATTGATCCCATAAATAGGTCTAAAATATCATAAATCCTCAAAATAGGGTAATGATCCTTGATTTTCACCTAATTTATCCTTCAGTAGTCTATACAAAAACTCAAACCATCATACACCTTATTTAAGAATAACACTAGAACACACCAAAAAAAGACACTATGTCAGATGAAACACTTCTTCATTAGGTCATATATATAAAACTTCATATATTGAAACTTATATGGTCTCATCCAATAAGGGACCATTGAAATCTAAGAAGCATCGGGCTGCAAGTCTTTCCCAAACTCAACATCATGTTGAGGGGGTAGTTCCACAACATCCTTGGGAAAGATAACCAGAAACACCATATCAACCATGAGATCCTACTCTATTAAAGAATTAATTGATTCCATAGACAAATTTATCATAATAGAATGAAGGGTCTTTATACGCATACATCCAACTTGATTACTCCATTCTTTAACCAACCTAATAACTCCTTCATCAATGAAAATCGTAAAATGTACATCCACATACAAGAACATTACTCTCCTATAGAAGTATTCAAAAAAACTTATGGAATATAAAAATTTGATGCTAGGAATGACATTATATGACTTCATTTGTAGCTATAAAATGATACCCATGGAAATTACATAGCCCCATCACCATTCTAAAACCTTATTATATATCAAAAAAGACGTTGTTTCCTTAGACTAGTTTAGTCAACACCACGAACATGGGAAACCTCTATGTGTATATTACAAGAGCATTGACTATAGAGTGTAAAAAAAATAAGTGTGAAGCTCATGAATCAAAAAATATAAAAAGGTTATTTGATGAGCCAATGATACCTCTAACATTCTCTGGACCCTATGGTGTTTTTTCCTCCACTACATACAACTAACCATAACCATATTCTTTTCCTATTTGTGGATGAACACCTCTATACCCACACTCGAGTGAAGGACCCTGAAGATAAGGAAAATTCTTTGTACAACCTCTTCCTGCACCATCTCTTCATGGTGAAGTATAAACTAATTATCCCTACTACTGCAATGGCCTTGCTGGTAGATACTACTAGAACTAATGTTTAACCTACATACCTCCACCATACTATGCTATGAGAACCATAGGGAATTTATTTTTACAATGACCATGACCCACACAAACAATGCATATTAACCCATGGCCCCGAGGAAAAGCATGAAAATCAATGGAACTAGAAGTCAGGGAAGGAATCTTCTAAGGTTTCCTCCCTTATTGTTGAAACATTGAAGGATATAGCACTTATAACCTTCCACTAGAAACTCTACTCATTTAGGAACCCTGTTGGTTCCTTTATCATGGTAAAACTCCTCGTGAGTGAATTCTCTAAATCACCTCTACATTCTTATGACTCAATAAATATTGTCATAATAGATGGAGTGTTTTCATACTAGATATAAGGACATAGTATATCCTCACGATATTGTGTTTGAGTCTCCTCATCCTACAAAAGGTCTAGGAAAAAATGTAACATATCCTTGAACTTAATCCCAATCTCTCAAATTGAAAAACTCCATCGATGATGATAAAGACGCTCCTAAATCTTTAGTTCCATCACATTCGATGATAGGAACACCTATCAGAAATCCTTCTAAACATAAATACATGAAAAATCTATCTCCTTATATTCTCTATGATACAGTTTACACCAAGGATGCACAACTACCCAAATTCAACAAAAAACCAATGAGACTTAGTAATCCACCAAGGCATGAATCAAACATAAGGTAATCTCAATATCTTATAACCAGCTCTTTGTCTCCAGAACATAAATACTTCTCTCATACTTCCCCAAAGCATGCTATAAAAAAGAATACAATATTTTCTTCCATTGATCATCCTCCTCAACTAGATTAATCCTTTAGTGGTCAATCAGATCAGCATACTGATCCTCTACTGCCTGAACCACATGAAAATGATGACCATGATCCATGACATTAAGGGAATCAAATATTTTATAATTCTAATTGTATGGAAATTTTATTAAGATTCATTTAATTCAATATAACTTTCCAAAAACCACATAATTTAAATTAGAACACAAGTAAATCCTGATGCATGTACCTATCCTAGGT
Source organism: Viscum album (assembly GCA_963277665.1). Lineage (NCBI taxonomy): Eukaryota > Viridiplantae > Streptophyta > Magnoliopsida > Santalales > Viscaceae > Viscum > Viscum album. The sequence goes on from OY728128.1 coordinate 843,901,306, forward strand.
CTCTACCTCGTAAGAAGAGACACCTCACTTTGTCTTTTGGTAGTCTCAGAGTCCTTGCATTAGATTACGGGGGCCTTAAAATCTCATGCCACAACCAGTCTTCCCTGGCCTATGTTAGACACCATGATCAATTGACATCATTTCCATATCAATCCATCTAATCATCACTATTATTAACTCTAAACATAATCATATACCTCAACTAAAATCCTTGACACCACTCTATCATGACCCCTCCACCTAAAGGTACCCCTTCTGGTCTAGTAATGAAGGAAGAGATGGGATGACCTCTGAGTCCCAACTCTATTTTTCCATAGGTTGGAAAAAAGCATCAAGGGTATAAAAATATCACATATGTGAGGAATTTCCCTCTATAATATAGGATCAAGAGATAATATATTAAATATAAATCAACTCCATTAAGAAATATAAAAATTAAACAAAAACCTTTTCATAATTCATGTGTAAAACAAATAGATACAAGAAGTCTCCAAAGTAAATACCCCAAATAAATTCTAAGGTAATAATACAAAATACGGTCCAATGGTCTGATCTAGTAATGTCTAGAATGGTCCATGTATTCCTATTGGAAACATGAAAAATGTTTCATATATACATGGTGTGGGAATACAAGTATACTCAGTATGATTTCTAATGTCTCTTGTGGACATGTGAAAGAAGTACCAGTTATAAAACAATAGAACAGACATCACCTAAACAGGTAAACTAATCAATCCCATCATCACCAAGGAATACTAACCATATAATGAATCCAATAATAATAACATAAAATGAAGAGTATAAATAACGTTCACCCCACAATTCTTTCTCACTAGGTTTCCACTCTTACACCTCAACATAAAACATCCTAACACTCCCATCTCTTTGAGATCACATCACATCACATCACATCACATCACATCACATCACATCACATCACATCACATCACATCACATCACATCACATCACATCACATCACATCACATCACATCACATCACATCACATCACATCACATCACATCACAACACATCACATCACATCACATCACATCACTTCACATCACATCACATCACACCACACCACATCACATCACTTCACATCACATCACACCACATCACATCACATCACATCACATCACATCACATCACATCACATCACATCACTTCACCTCACATCACATCACATCACACCACATCACATCACATCACACCACATCACATCACATCACATCACATAACATCACATCAAATCTTGACGAAAGATACCTAGGACATCACAGCACATCACATCACATCACATCACTTCACTTCACATCACATTACACCACATCACATCACATCATATCACATCACATCACATCACATCACATCACATCACATCACAACACATCACAACACATCACATCACTTCACTTCACTTCACATCACATCACATCACACCACATCACATCACATCACACCACATCACATCACATCACATAACATCAAATCAAATCTTGTCGAAAGATACCTAGGACATCACATCACATCACATATCGCTCGAAGACACTCCATCACATCACATCACACATCACCCAAAGACACTTGGCCTATCACATCACATCACATATCTCCTGAACACAACAAGGTTATCACATCACCTATACTTCCATAACCAGAGTAGTAAGGTATCATGAACATAAAATAAGTCAACTTCATGACCTCCTCCTACCATACATGATCCCCAATATAGCTACACCATAACCTCATAAAAACCATCATTAGTTAACCTTTTACTTGTAGACATCACATCATATGCATATCTAACTCACCTGGAAGAGAGAGTGGGGAAGAGTACGTACCCAACCATCCATCCTCACCACTGAGATTTTGGAAAAACACGCCCAAAACATTTTATTGTTGGAATAAAGTTCTTAACATGGGTGAAAAGCGTATATAAATCAAAAGTAATATACTATGTATATAAATAGAGCAACACATAATCCTAACCTATGTGTATTCAACAAAAGGTACTAACCAATTCACTATATCACCACCCAACCTCATAACACCACCACTTTCATTACCACAAAAAAATACACCACCTTACATAATAAACCACGAGACACAATCCATATTCCACCTTTTTCTAAAATTTAGACATTCTTCAGATTTCTATTATCAATAAATTAAATTAAAATAACCAATTCATTCCATTATTTCCATCCCATTAATTTCATTATTTCATCCCATTATTTTAAATTTAATATCAACCACATTTAACCACACAATATATGTTAGTTAAATATTATACTAAAATTTTCATATAATTCCATTTCAATTTAACATTATCATTTAATTATATTACTACCCGGGTATATAGAACAATACAACAGCTCACCATATCCTTATTTCTCAGGACAACAGACATCATATCACCCCACTTTCATAGCCACGAGAACTTTCCATAACACAACCATTTTCCACATCATAATGGACACATACCAACCACTTCCCAACACATCTATCACATACTAAACATATCTCAACCACACATCACTGCCCCATATCACAACCACACATCACTTCCCGCATCACAACACGCATCACAAAAATTTTCATATCACATTCACATATGAATTTTCATATTTAACAAGGGTATTTTTATCACATAATACTTATTTATTAAAGGGAATTATCTCACAATACATAACCCTCCAAGGGAAACAATTTTATTAACTAGATATAATTTTTTAACCAGTTTAAATTTTTAGAGAAAAAAATAACACACTAAATGGTTTCCCTAATCATGATAATCACAGTGCAAGAAAATCCCCTAGTGGAATTATTTTTATCAATGCATTAATCTTCCACACAAAAATGAATAAACTCAATACCATCAATATCAAATCCTATAAAAACAAGTGATCCTTTCACTTCCCTTTGAATCTAAAATGAAGAATTCATTTTCTTACTTTTTCTAGTGAATACTATCACCCCAAAAGAAAAAAATAAATAGCCCCTCCCACATGATAGAAATATATGAGAAATCAAAAATCCCCTACATTAAATGTAGCTTTTTAATCTATTTTTCTTGATTAGAACAAGAGAGAGGCCACCAACGAGCACCACAACAAATCAGAACACCTTTACTATCCTAGAACACATTAACCACATCATTATCCTATAAAAACAACACCAAAACATGATTTTTCTCTTGATAGTAACCTCTCGAACAAGAAAATAGAGGGAAAATGGGAAAGGAAGAGATGAAAACACCTAAACCACCAGAAAATAATCCTCTAAGGTCAAGGTTTAAATCCAAATATTAGGCGATGAAAATACACTTTGGACGCACTTGGGTCACCAATGAAATGTGAGAAATATTAGAAAAGTGATTGAGTCTAAGGGAATCTAGTAATTTATATTCAGTTTGAAAATATAATATTACTACAAAACCTAAAGGACCATGCCATAGAACTACTATAAGAATAAAGGATTATGGAATAGTGGGTAAGAATACGCTAGAAAAAATCTAGTAAAACCATACTCTATGATATTTTATCATTTCCATGTTATAGATCATTTAAATAAGGGGACAGAAAATAGTGAAATCCAAAATACTATGTCATAGGCCTCTAGAAAACCGGAAGTGGTTTTGTCATAGCCCCATCCTCACAATGTAGTTATGCTAGAATTTGTAGTAGCACCAAATTCCACTTGAGACTCCCTCTATTTTGTAGCCATTTATCCACACCATAACCACCACCTTCTGAGAATGGAATGTTCCATTGCCAAGGATTCACAGTGAAGTTACCCCCAATGGAAGTAGCTCCAAAAAAACCTCTTTTACCCAATAAACCACAACTATCCCTCAAACAAAATAATGAAAAACCATATGATGTAACCCCACTTTCCATGCTATAGAGATCCTCCCCAACTAGAGGATTCTAATGTTGTAACCTTTCTTCCATTTTACAAATCCCCCTCACTCTCTTAAATAAATTTACCACCATATTCTATATAAGTAATGGCCTAGAAGGTTTATACTATTATGAAAAATCATCAAATTTCCCCCAAAAATAAATCATTTTCACTCCTATGAGACTTTAAAATCCTAGGTGAAGGAACAAAAACATAAAAAAACACCCATGGTTATATCAAACAACACGATTACTGATTCATTATTCACTAATATGATAACCAAAATATCTTTCTTTTTTTAAAATATATTATTTAAAAGTAAAATATATTATATTTTCTTTATCTTAAAAACAAATACCTAGATTCATGATTCATTATAACCTACCTTAACATTCACTAATTTTTTAAAATTGATGATTTGTTTCCAAATATATACCCAATTCATATAAACAAGTATAATTACCATTGGTATATAATTAATTCACTTCTTAAATTTTGAAAATGAAAAATAATACATAAAATGATGAGGATTGGTCAAATATCTCAAAATTTTAAGGATATTTTGGGGTTAGTTTATTTTTTTGAAAATTAAGAGTCAAATATTCAAATGATCCATGAAAATTAATTGATTATCCCATATATCACTCCCCCAAACATAGATAATTCCTTTTCACCTGTATAATAATTAATTCTTTTTAAATGATCCCAAACAAGAATAGATAGATCAAATTTCATTATATCAATTTATATAATCCTTCTGAGCTCATTAAGTGATGTGTTAATAAATTTTTTATAATACTTAAAAATGATGGTTACCATATAATTAACCCCCAGTTTTACTTAATATAGATAAAAATAATTATACTGTTTAAGAAAAAATACACTAACAATGACCCTCTAATTAAATAAAATTATTTGATATATAAAATTTTACTCCCTAACTTTTCCTTTCTAAAATGAATTTAACACTCTATAACCCTCAAATTGATATCATGAGTATAATTAAAAATAGCTTATGAAATTAAAATCAGGTATGTTTCAAAAGGGGGTGATCTAAAGACTTACTCATTAAATTTTGTGCCTAAAATTTCTAATAGACTTGATAGAAAAATAAAATCAAGTTATAAAATACCTTCCTTATATCAGATTCCCTTAAAAAGAGGTGAAAATGTAGTGATAATAAGGGTTCAGTGTCCTATAAAGGTTTTAATTAATATTTCAAGATTACATGGATGATAATAAATGTCATTAGATATTTTCAAAATGAAAATATAAAAGACATATTCTCTAACAATTAGATATTTATCAGCAATAATTTATTAATGTATATGATAGATCAAATAATTTTAAACAAATAAACAAGTATGAGATCACTATAGTAGATATAATGTTTTTTTATTATACACTTCACTATCAAAATTTTATGTTTTACAAGTGAGTTATTTTTATTTCCTTAGAGTCATTTTTCTAAACTATCGTAATGAAAATAAAAGGGAAATTTAAATTTATTAAAAATAGATTACATGGGTAACATCCCAAATTTAATTTAATTTCTTACATGGTCACTCACTCTAATGGTGAGTGTAGTGGAATTAAAGGATATTCCTATATCCAATCATGAATTTACATCTTCAATAGGTTGATTAGTTAAGAAAAGTACAACTAACTGTTCTCAATCTTTTATAGCCTATAATCGATGTTATGGATGTATCCTATGGGCCCATGAAGGTGTTTTGTGATATCATGAACATCACCTCTCAACCCATGGGACTTATAATGTATCTTATCCCGAATTTAAATAACTAAATTATCTATCAATGCATGTTAGGTTGGATGTGGTAATATCTAGAGTATATTCCCCTTTTCGAAGAGATTATGTGAGTTATTATGACACAACCCAACCCACCAGGACCCCACTCTGGGCGATAGTAAGCTGAGAGAACAACCCTAAGAAATCTATTATAGGCCATTTTCTAGAAACTAACACCAAGAAGTCATATCACTCAGATGGAAGTAATTCAAATAATAAAAATTTGATGAACACATCTCCCAATGGTAAGTATATAACAATGAAATATAGCGTATAAATGAACCAATGGAAGTATATCATGCATGTAACCATGAAAAATATCCCATTAATGAAATAAATACAAAACAATAAACATATAAAATTATAAATCCATACATTTAATGAATAATACCAACCTCAAACAATAAAACACCAAACTCCATGTCACTTTAAAATTGATATGAGCACCACTAGCAACAAGAAACAATAAGCTTCTCAATGCATAGGCTCCTCCAGTCCCACAATATTTCCATCCTTTGAGTCCATTAAAAAACCTATGAATTATCTTTATTGACAAAACATGTGTGGGAATGAATCCTTTTTAGGGGTGATTATAAATATACATAGTAGGATTCCATGAAAACATGATATGAAATTATAAAAGGAAGTAAACTCAACATAACATATCCTGATATTCTCATAAGATCAAGAAGACTATATATAGTAAGAATATCAAATATCAATCAATTAAAATGTAGTTATATCTCAAACAATAAAACTCTCATCCCTTATATAATAGCTCTATAATTATAGTGGGGGACCTACATCTTGGTATGGTATTCTTATCAATCAAGGGGGTACCGACCCCTATGGAGGGCCCACACCTCTTCATGGGGAGTGTGCATCAATTTAGGGGCTTACCTAATTCATATATGGAGGATCAAAACACACATCAATATTGAAGGATACCTACTTCACTAAGAATATGGAGGATACCACCGATTTTTTTGTATTTCAAAGGGCTATCGACCCCATGTTTGCTGTCACCGACAAGCTTACTCCCCATCATCATCTATATGAATAAAATTAACTTGATATATCTATAAAACCTCAAAAATATTCTTAATTTTAGGAAATATATTCACCATCATGTTCTTTGTATAAAAAACATACAATGGACTACTCATGAGTTTTTTTTGAGTCTTGAGAAAAGAATTAAGGGAAACACCTCCATTCATCTTGTGCATGAAATTTTTGGTAAAATAAAAGTGGGAGTTTTGATGATTCCAGTATATGTATTTTAAAAATACACAGTGTCTCAAAATAGGTATATATCATTTACTTATTCCACACAGTGTGTAAACCATATAGAAGTATCAATTTATATATATATTTGTTTCTTGATAAGTTATGCATGGAATGTGCATTGGACTAGATGGTGTATAGAGACAACACCTTGCCTGAGTATGTACTTAGGTACAGATCAAAGTGAATAATTCTAGAATAAATAATGTGTAACTCAAGTTCACACAATTTGTGATAATTATAAAATTACATGAACCCTTGAATCATTAATATTGGACTATACATTATGTGATTTAGAGGACTGTAGGTTTTGTTGTAAAAAATTGAAAATTTGGAACACATTGTGCTCTCTATTACACAAAATGTACCTTTATTGCCTCTATATCAAGGATAACATTAGGAATTATATATCTATAATAAACAATGGTCCAAGTTTCATGTTGTGACCAATCAATTCCCTCATCATCAGTCATTTCTCCAGCATCTCCCAAAATCAATGTCTTTCAGGCCTCCATCACACTTCATTGAAGTTACACTATCTAAATATCATCTTCTTTGATCATATATATATTCTTATTTATTGAATGATACTAGGATTCCACCAAGTTGTTTCAAATTTCACACAGTATCCAAATTTGGGAATGAACCTCTATCCCTTCTCACAGGACCCATCACAACCAACCACCGCTTTCTCACATATGCGAAGGCCCAATATTGAGTTTTAATATATGGAGTGAGGAATTGTTAAGAGAACAAGGGAAAATCTAGGATCTAAAAAACATGGGGTTTTATGAAACACTTTATTGAGTATTATTTTTAATTTCAATATTTTAAAAAATCATAAAAGAAAACACCATTAATAATAATTGAATTAATGTTCAACAACAAGAATGGATAATCAATAGAAATTCTAATTATTAATTACATGATCATAACATATTGATAATTAATTCATCAAATATTTAAGAGTTATTGAATACAATAAACTAATTTAAAATAATTCATTTATTTAGAATAATCAAATAATTTAATGATTATTTAATTACTCGGTTTATAATTCCATTCATAAACTATATCAACATCAAGTGGAGTTACTTTATAAAATTTGATTATGAAGAATAATCAAATAAAAAGGAATTATAACATTGATAAATATCCTACCTTGTTTGTATTTATATGTTGCTTTATAATCATTCATTTGTCCATGTTCATCATTGGGACTACAAATAAAAAGAACAATAAGAATACGTATAACATTTTCATTATCATTCAAAGATAAAGAGAGAGGAACAGAGATGCTTTCCCCTAATTATCTATCGCCAATGGGAAAAAGAAAAGTCATGGGAGAGTTTATTTTTAATTTCCTATGAAGGAATAATAATTTATTTATTTAGTAGATGATTACCCCCTATAACTCAACATTAATTATCCTATATTAAATACCCTCTTAAAACCTATTAATTAAGACTCTTATTTATTGATACTCAACTTTCTAAATATAAGTATTCTCTAAAAAATAATCTAACATTCCTTAACAACACTATGTGTTATTAAATTTCATTATCACTGTGACATTACATTGTCTTCTCATTCATAACATAATAAAAATAATAATTTAAGATTATTTTATTTAAAGCTTACAAATTCTCTGTCTAAGTGTTTGTGTACTTTCTATAGAAACTATACCTATCATAGGTAAAAACCCTTATTCCAGAAACAATCGTAGTGGTAAAATTTTGATTTAGGAATCTATATATGATTATTTAAATTTCTTCATGTGTGTTTATAAAAATAATATTTTTAATATATTTCTTATTTTGAAAATTCTCCAATACTAAAATTAAAAGAACCTACTTCACAACCTCATCTAAAAACATTTTTAATTTTTTTAAAGGATTTATAAAAAAATTAGGGTAACTACATTCTAGCTACTATCAAATAACTATTCTCCAAAAAAGATAGACTCATTTAAATAAGTGATTATACTGAGATCACAACATACTCCAGGATCCCAAGAGATCTCTTGAATATTCCCAAGTTTCCAAAATATTCAAAATAATGGAATCTCTCTTCCATGAAGGATATTATATGGAAAATCCTATATAACAACCGAGTTCACATAAAATTCATATTGAACTTAATATCCTCTTTACCCTATTTGAGAATGTATAACAGATCATGCATATATAACCTTAGTTGTGATATATGGAAAATTTTATAAACATAGTCCATCTATGGGTGTAATTCTTAGTGATAAGAAATATTGCTTACTCTGCCTAAAATATGGCATAATATAATGAAGTTTGATGATATTTTTATACCCCATACAAACCCCCTAAAACTATGACAGTGTGAGATATTTAATAATTCATGGTATTCCTTTTCTAAATCCATGGTTTTCATTATTTTGTTTTCAAAGGTCTCCTGATAGCTCTGGGGTGTCATCATATTCTCTTGGATCATTTTAACGTTCAATATCATAAATCATACCAGTTTAGGCCATATAATTAGTGAAAAACTAATATGTTTCCAATAAATGGAGGACCTGTATAGTATACTATAAAATTCTATGAAAGGTTCCATTAAAATAATAGAGATGTAACTATTTCTCTATGAAAACTATACTAATTATAGGTAATAAATACAAGTCCTACCAAAGTCTAGTACACAATATCATATCATATCTTTAAGAACCTAGATGGTTCTCGTGGTTTGAGCATCTGTTTCGGGGTGAAAGGTTCTTCTCAAATGTATTCATGTCTCAAAAGACACTTGAAAACCCCTTTAGAACCATGTTTTGAAACAAGCATTGCAATAAGAGATAGTATTCAAGTGTAATCTAAAAGTGAATAGTCAGTGTAATTATATCACTGGGAGGGTGAGGGGTGATTAGTGATAATTTTTCTTTTATATTTTTTTGCAATTGAAACAACCTTCTCCTTCTGTTAAAGATTTAATTCACTACTGAAAACAATTCAAACACACATCCACATGAACACAAGTATTTACAGTGTTCATTATTCAATAATAATAGTTATGTACTTGGTATGGTTTGGAAATGATCCAATACAACTCAATCCACTAGAAAAAATCCTTTGCTATGGAATAAAATGAGTAGGATATACCCTTTCACTTATGTAGTCCATTCAAGACAATCCAATATTGCATGTGAACCCACTAGCACAAATGGTGTAATAAAATAATTATGTAACCAAACAAGTTACTTTCACTTCTTCTCAACTTCCAAAAATATTTTCTTTGGAAATAAATATTCAATTCCTTATCCAGAAGTTGGTAAGAACATAAAAGACTTTGATATGAATTAAAATCTGATTTCCCATTCGAATTATCCCAAACCATTATTCAAATCTGATTTCCCAATACGATAGATATAACTCCCTTAGAATATAATTGAGACAATTAATTATTCCTTCTTCCTCAGTCCCAAAATCCCAATATGGAAATACCGATCTGATTATCCTGCCCGATATGATGATCAGTCGAATATGATGACAGGAAGAATAAAGTAATCAACTGAATATGATGATTCACTAAATAAGATGATCAAATAAAAAAATTACAATATTGTATATTCTCATTTCACTTATCTCTATTGAAAATTATTTAACTTATCTCAATAAAAAAACTTATTTATCTCCCTTTAACTTTGGAGAATCTCTCTCTTCTCTCTTGAATAGTACACCCTCATTAGTCCATTGAAATGTATTATGTACTTCTACAATTTTTATAGGTGACCCATGAGTGGTTTTGTAGGAATCCCAAAAACATTCCCACTAACCCAAATCACCCAAAATCTCTATTTCCCTTGAATTTTAGGTGAATTTAGGAAGTTTTCAACACTTATTGATTCTTCTAGAATCTTCTAAATACTTCAGCTCGCTTTTGAATTTATTTAAAGACATCAGTCTGAATCCAATTTCCTCAATACAATTATTTATTTACGATGATATGTACCAATTTATTGTATGTGGAAGGAGACAACATTCTTATTGTTGAATATGATGCTCCCCTTGATAACAATTCCAATAGTTTTATTCACACTCTTAACACACTCAAGTATAAATTCAATTCTGTTTGTCATTACGATCTATCCCATTACGATGAGGACAAATATAAAACAATATATTATTCTTTGTCTCTTCTCTTGACCCACTTGAACAGAAAACAAAGTAATTCAACTTATTTTTAAAATGGTTGAATACACTATTGTCATGATTTGAATTTTATTCTTCATCTATCCCCATGAACATCTTGAAATACAAAGGTTATTTTCTCTTCTGAATACAATATGATGGAATCATGCTGTACAAACTTCTTTCTCTTTTCCAATCAATTTCATTCTCCAAATATTTGTATCTTTTGGATTTTGGTCTCACTAGAAACTAGTACCTTAGGTTTTTCACATTTTCCACAAACCTTCTCACCCTTAAAATATATATATATATCTAAAGATAATGAAATAATTGGCTTCATCAACTTCATTCTTTAAATATCGAGACATATAACTTCCTCATGCCTTTTAATACATTGAGGATTAGCTGCTATAGTACCTAGGATTATCTTACCATTATTTTGGATGATATAAATTATACCTTTGATGAATACGATGGTCTATCGAATACGATGGATAGGTATTCAAAAAAAGTGACTTTATAAACTTTCTTTATTTACAAAATTCAGCTTGTATTATGAATTCCTTCATGACATTAAATAAATTTGAGACCAGCTTCATCATATTTCTGTTGGAAAGTATTGTAACTTCCCATCCTTTCTAAAAACCAGCCTTCTTTTTCCAAATATGCCAGAATATTATTGTCCACAAAACAAATGGAATGATTATGATTGGCCTGAATATGACTATCTTGATTATGATCTCCATTAGATTTTCTTATTTTTCACCGAGATATGATTGATCTGAGTATGATTGGGAACACCAAATTTCTCACTTTCTTTCATTAAGCTTTCACGATAAGTTTCACAAAATACCTGTGATATATGAGAACTCCTATATCCAAAAAGAATCATCACATTTAAATCATAGTCATTGAGGCTCAGATTCTACATCAATATGATCACTTCTTCTATATCGTATCCAGAGTGAATCCGATGAACATTTTATTTTAGGAAGATTCTTCCTCAATACGATCAAGCGTTTCATACTAGATTTAGTATAAATATGATGATCCTTTTCTTCTAGCCTGCTTATCATGAATATAATGTAACTTTTTCAAGCATTGTAATTCTGATTCTACGGAATATGATGGTCAATATGATTTTCACCAAATATAAAGTGAAATTATTTTCCTTTCATTAAACATTTCTTGACCACAAAATACAACACCCGAATACGATCACCTTCATCATCAGCTTGGTCCTAACATAATCAACGTAATAGAAAAATCACACCTGTGTTTAGATGTCCCATATTCTCTACCAAATTCTTCCCCTAAATGGGAAGGAAGTGACCCAACATGGTTAGATAGTTAAAAATCACCCTTAAGGCATATTGACGCTTCAATGATCATGGAAGTAAAATCACAAAAATCAACTAATATTCTTTCCAAAATCCCTTATGGAGCCTCAATGGGTTGAATCAAACCTACAAGAACATGGTACCCAACCTTCACCTACAAATAAGTGAGGCAAAAAAATTGAACCCACCAACACCCTACTTCATACCTAGCCATGAAAAATGATTCTTATGTTCTTGGTGTATCTTTATCTCAATGGGATGTACTTCAAAATAGAAGGTATAAAGCTCCATCAATATTTCATCACATACCTGAATCTGGTGATACTAAAACGTGAGGTCAATCTCTGAGAATTATCTTTCTCCTTTTAGCTAATTTAAGATATCATGAATCCTTGGGAGGAGAAATCTATTTTTTATTTTCAACTAATTCAGGTGAAGACAATGAATTAAAATCCACATGCTCCCATCCAATGTATTCTAAAACATAAAAGGAGTTACCTAAGGAACACAATGTGTATAATAAAAATTTTCTCTAAAAGGTAATCCAATTGAACCTTCACTTCAATGTGCTCAGATGGGGCCATACCCTAAGTCACTAAAGATATCAGTACAACACCTAGGTGAAATTCAGTAATAAAATTAGCCTTAGTATGAGGTGAAAACCTTGGAGCTTCCTCTAGAAAACACTCATATGCTCATCAACTACTACATGAAACTTCTCCTCTATAAAATTTGTAACACATAGTTTATATCCCTCAAGATAATGGGTAATTGTCTACAATATCCTAAGATTTTTTCTTCTTTTCCTATTTAGAGATCTCATTCACTAGTAAAGCTAAACCCTGGACTATAAGCTTCATAGAATATCACCCTATGTTGATAATAGTTGACCAAATCATGTACTATAGATAAGAATTCCATGTTTATAATGACATTATAAGGTGTCATATTTATCAGAATGAGATCATGAGAAAATTTATCTCCACCGAGTGTAAATTCATACTAATGAGATTTGTGATAGAGTGAAATATCTCTCCCTGTATTATTATTTAGCTATATATATCCGAATAATGGCTCTATTAAAATAACTATCACTAGAATGAGATATGTGTAAAGAAACAAATGAATAGTTCCATTAATAATGAGTATTATTTCTAATGTATAGAATAAATATTACATACCTCTAACTATGTCAGGTTCCAAATGATATTATACCTCCATTACCTATATATGTCCCCTTTGGTAGTTATGGGGGTAGTGGATTAAAGAATCATATACCCCTTACTTCTCTCACAACATCGAATCCTATAACTCATATACCTCTAAGTGGGACATCTAATCTACTTATGGTGGATCTTAATCCATACACTACCTCTAACAAGGTGGTCAATACATGATGTCCCCTTGATTAGCCTCCTCTTCTTTTCTATTATGAAAAATAAAACACAAGTATCCGGTATCTCCAAAAAAATAACACACACTATTTATCATATATTTAGAACCAATTTTAGATCTCTTTTCTACTATCTTCCTAGATTAGGACCAAAAATGCACATTTTACTTATTCTGAGATCCTATAAGCCTTTGTTGTCTAGATATTGTCACTAACTCTTCTCCTAGGTATCCTAGACTAGTTATTGTCCTAATATGTATCTTCACAAAAAATGTCGTGATCACTAGTGCACCCTTTAATACCCCAATATTTATGGGAATGCATAGTGGTATAGTCCCATTTCATATCTCATATTTGAGACCACAATTAAACTTCCTCGCATATAGGAAAACATCTTGTATCATGTCTAAAAAATATCACATAATGTCTATAAATCATTCAACATTCTCAGATACTGACTTACTTCATTTCTATAGGTCTAACATCTCTTATGTTAAAATAATCCTCACCATATCCGAATAATACTCCTCTTTGAAAAAACACTCAAACCACATTTAAGAAAATATGGCATCATTATGTGTCTTTGTTATCAGCAAACCCCAAAGAATGGTTTTATATTAAAGAAGAATTATATAAAGAACCACTATAATATATGTGGGTGTTTCTAAAAGATAGAATAAATGAGTAACTAACTCTAGTCAATCCTCTCATATATATTAATCAGTATCACATAGAAATTTGGGCGGTCACTACCTATGGAATTCATGCAACACACTCACCCAACATGTGGTTTCATCCTAATCTATTAGAATCACTCTTTTTTAAGATAGGTGTTTTGAAACTTCAAAAATAGGTGTAGGATCAACCCCATGATTCAATTTTTGGGGAAACTCCTCTCTATCAATTCCCTAACTATCTTCCTTATCACTCAACTAATCGATGACTATATATTGAATCACAAGCACAATTGTGTAATGAACCTGCCTTGGTAGCTGAGTTGGTGGTATTTGTTGTGGAATCCTATGTTATAGAGGATAAACTAATAGTTAGTTAAATAATATATGAAAGATATGAATCTGAATTGTGTGAAAGGATACTCAACTGAAACACTACCTGATGCATGCATGATATAATTAAATTATGTGACCATATTCTTAGAGTTCTGAGTCAACTAGTAGTTTACTAGAGTCCCTGTTTAAGGTTACATTGACCACCCACACTAAACAATAGGTCACCTGGTCTTTTAACTGAACTCAATACCCATTTAAATGGATCCCTTAAATGACGCAATTTAATCCTCATATTATCATTATCCTCAAACTCAGTACCTATGACTCATACCACTCTAATACCATTAAGACAAGAAATGATCCACCAAGACCCCACCTAAGGTACCCAAGGCCACATTCAATAGGATAGGGGATATAGGACAGCACAAAGAAGGCATATCACTTATATGATAGGCCTTATGCTATAAAAAGTATAATGACACATCTCTCTAAATAACAAGTATATAGCTATACAATACTAACTACAGATAAAACAATAATAATACATCTTGTATGTAACAATGAAAAATAACCCAAAAATAAAATATAATACATAGTATTAAATTTTAAAAACAAAATATTCCAACATATTTTGGAAATGACTAACCTAGAATAATTTAGCTGACAAACTCTATGTCATTTCAACACTGGAAAGAGGTAATACACATTTCCAAGTTCATGATTCTCCTACCCTTCCACCCCACCATATCCTAAAACTCTAAGTCCAACATCAAAATGTGAATCACCTTCATAGAAACAAAATGTGTGGCCATGAATTCCATATAGGGTTGAGTATAAATATACCTAGTAGGATTCCTTAAAAACTCATAAGAAAAGTAAAATAATCAACACAATATAAAGTGTCAATATATGATTATAAGATAGAAAACACAAATAGTGAAAATATGAAAGAAAAATTAGTTCCCATAAAGAATCATATAGAATAATATAAAACTTTTCACTCTAATCATCACTATGTAATTATGTTGGGGGAGCCACACCTCACTATGGCATTTATGTCAGTCAATGGGGCATCGACCCCTATAGAGGACCCACACCTCATCATGTGTAGTGTGCATCGGACAAGGGGGTTACCTAATCCGTATGTGAAGGACTCTCACCCAACCACTAAGGGGTTTAACTAATCAACTAGGTATATAAATTAACATAACCATAGTTTTTATGTATCTCTATGGGGTTACCAACTCTATTTCTGCTCAAATTTACTACTCCACTCTTTATCATTATCTCTATATAGTAATGTAACATTGTCTATATATAATGACTTTGAAATATATGTAGTATTTATAAACATACATAATATCTAATTTTATGTATAAAAAAATAAATTTCAACTAATCATGGTTTTATTTCTAGGTGATCAGAAAAGAGACAAGTAAAAAACCTCAAGTCATCCAGTACACAACATGTATCCACTAGTACATGACATGTGGGAATTTTGATGTTTCCAATATGTGTAGTGTTTAACTACATAACAGGTCCATATGTTATATATTGTATTCTTATTCCACATTTCATTGGATCCTCTATTAGTTTTATCATATACAACACATCTTCATGGCCAGTTATACATGGCATGTGAGCTGGGCCACACAACATGTGGAGAAAGTAATTCATATAGACACATACTTAGGTACATGATTAAGTGAAAATTTATAGAATATATTTTTTTTTACTCAATTTCACATGTTGATGGATATTTATAAAATCATGCAATCCCTAATTCCACAATTAGTGGAGTACATGATGTCTGTATTGGAGGACTACATGTTGTGCTCTATGCTCTGAAATATGCACCCTAGATAATTGATGCATCTATCTCTAGTTATACCTCTATTATCACATTCCCTAAATGATTAAAGGCCTTTATCATGATTCATTATATTTATTATAACCAATTATTATCATCACATACATCAATTTTTTCTTATTTTTTGAAAATATTTTGAATTTATTAGGGAAAACCCCTCATCACAGAACAACCACTTTTGGAATGTGAAATTATCCCTGATCATTAGTACTATTGTTTAAATCATATAATTAACCTCTAATGAAAAGTCTTAAGATCAAATTCCCTTGTATGGAGTGAGAAAATGTGAATACCATGAGGTAAAATCCATGATCCAGAAATCTTGGGTTTTTATCCAATATTTTATAGATTTTAATTTGAAATTTAAATATTTAAATACAATTTAAAAAAGATAAAATTAATAATAATAATCCAATTAATGTTCACTAATAATAATGGATAATTGAGGTAAATGTGAAGTATTTATTCCATGCATATCTCATGTAAAAAATTAATTCATTTAATATTCAATAGTAGTTGAATATAATCAATTCATGTGATATAATTATTCTCTTTTAAATAATCAAATAATTTGATGATTATCTGATTACTGAAATTATAATTAAATTTATTAACCATATTTCCATCATGAGGAATTATTTATAAAAATTTGATTATAAATAAAAATTTAAGAATGAGGAAGAAAAAAAAATTCCCACCTCATTGGAATTTAGCAATCAATTTATAATCATTCATTTATTTGTTTTCTTTATTGTATACTCCACTATGAAGATCACTAAGAATGCAGAGAACATGTTCTTAATTTTATAAGGGAAAAAGAGAGGAAAATAGATAAATTCCATTATTTTTAATTCTGTCATTATGAAAAATGATGTTTTGGGATCTTTTTAACTTCCAATTTAGGAAGAGTAATATATTTTTTGGAGAGATTATTCATCCCTATAAGTCACCATTAATTCTATGACATTAAATTCCATCTCAATTTTTTTAACTAAATCCATTATTAATTATTAGTGAACTATTTAAATATTAATACTCACATTTAAATCATCTAAAAGTTCATGTCAACACCATGTGCCATTCCATTACCATGTCACAGTGACATGTCATTACCTCATCAAACATGACATAGTAAAAATAATAATATATTTTTATTTGGATCAGTTCTTTAAAATTCTTAATCATGGGGTTTAAGGACATGTCATAAAAATTATAGCTCTCTGAGGTATAAATCCTATTCTAGACACAATTGAGGCATTATAATTTCACCTTGAAACACTTTTTAGGATTTATTAAATCATTTCAAGAATACAGATAGAAATAAAATTTTAATTATATTATTTATTTTCAAAATCCTATAATATTAAAATGAAACAAACCAACTTCATGACAATATCTAAAAATATTTTTACATTTTTCAAAGTTTTTATTATAAAAATTTGGGTCGCTATAACTTGAATGATCTAGGTGAAAACTCTACCTACTATGACAGATACTTTTGTTTCTACTCCTATGGTTGTGGAACCTCTTACCTTTGAAACTCATTTTTCTCCTCCTCCTCCTGCTTAAGTGGGTTAGGAAAAACATTCACATGAATCCTCAAGTGTTGCATCAAATCATCATCAGTGACCTCAGGTAGACCAATAGGCTTGAAATTCATTATTATCACCTCATATTTTAGAACCTTT
Source organism: Viscum album (assembly GCA_963277665.1). Lineage (NCBI taxonomy): Eukaryota > Viridiplantae > Streptophyta > Magnoliopsida > Santalales > Viscaceae > Viscum > Viscum album. The sequence goes on from OY728128.1 coordinate 843,919,759, forward strand.
TCAATTTGCGTAATAAATTAGGCAACCTGAGCACAACATATATACATGATACATCGTTTCACATGAATATTCATTACATATCACCAGAAATGACACCCAAGAACCAATTGGTTTAGTTTATTTTATGATTAGATAGATAAAAACATCTTTTAAAAAACTTTCAACATATCCCACAAATATATTTCTCACATGGTACCATTTTTGAAATATCAAACATAATACTCTTCTTTATAACCTAGGGAATGTAAAAATAAGAAAGGGAGAGATCAGATTCTCAGTAAAGGTAAGTTTAGGAAACATTAATCAAATATCATAAGCAGGAATATGATGAAAATATGGGTAAGAGAACATAATCAAGATACAAGGACATGTCTTAAGAGAATCATACCCAATAAATAACATATAATGAAACATGAGTCATGGAATATTGATTTTATCATTACTTAAGACATGATTCATAGGAGTAAGAAAAAATGAGTTAATAGTCATGTTCCATGAGAATATAACACAGGTATGATTCATAACATAAGAGTGTGGAACATAAATAAGAATAAAAAACATAACATATGTCAAGGATAACCACCAAGGCATTCAAAATATATTGGGTAAGTCTAGCCACATTCCTATAACATAATAGATTGGGGATAACCACCCATATCCATTAACATATCAGGATTGGGAAAACCATCATTATACCATCCCGATCTCATGAGATCTGAAATATTACCCAATTCATTGAATGTATATAATAGTACCTCTTCTGTATAATGATAAATCATGCATAGGAGTGTAATAATAACATGAAAACATTTATAATTATGAAAAACATAATTAACCCATGGAAGTAAATGGGTGTTATGAAAAAATACACAATACATGATCAAAATATCTTAATATAAATAAGTTGGATAGGGTTATTGGATAATATTTCTAGTAAATCAAAAGAAACATTAAATTTTATTGACATAGATTGAAAAACTTTTATAATAGCATTAAAATATACTTGGTGAAAGAACAAGAAATCCAATTTAATTTTTTTATACCTTTTGCGAAAATATTTTATAATATAATAGGAATAAATATTTCTCTATAAAACCATGAAAACATAGATTGGAATTATCTGAAATAAAATCAATTACAATAATGGGAAAATCCATTCACATGGAAAATTTAAAAAAGAGATTACTTACACTCTTTTGTAAAGAAATTCATGTCATTAGAATATGACTTATGTGAAAAAATTTAAAACTAGTCCTCTCATTATTTTGTAAAAATAATTAATTCTAACAGAAATATTCATTAAGAAATAATATAATAATAGTTAAAGACATCCAATAAACAGAATAAATAATATTGACATAGAAGAAAATGATTCTCGACTGAAAGGAAGAGGTAAGGTTGGTTTCTCTTACAAGCATCAATTCTATTGAATTATAAACCAAAGGGGAATTTAAATGGTTGGAGAAAATATAAAACTATTTTACAAAAACAAGAGAAGAAAATAGAGTTACTTTTATAGATAAATATCATAAAATTTACCTAGATGGAAACATAGTCATAATAATGTTGAATTAAAAATGACATTATAAATAAAACCCAAACCTTGTACTCTAAAATTAAAAGAAAGTTATTTAACCTTCTATATAATGAACATAACCATAAAAAAACTATCACTAGTGCAAAAAATGTTTTTAACGTCACCATTTTTTACATCGGTTATATATAATCGATGTGAAAATCTGTGATATGTTGTTTTTTACGTCATATATTTTACAATCGATATAAAATATACTGAGAGTAAATTCTTTATGTCAGTTATTTTAATAACCGACATAAAAAATCCCACGCGTTGGTTTTTTATGTTGGTTATAATTTAACCGACATAAAAAACCAACGTGCGTCATTTTTTATGTCTATTATTTGATAACCGATATAAAAAATGAGGCATCTAATGAATTTTGTACATCGGTTATTCTATAACCGATGTAAAAAAGGCGGCATCTGAGGCCTTTTTGACGTCATTTATTTGATAACTGACGTAAAAACCCAACCCGTAGAATTTTATACGTCGGTTATATTATAACCGACGTAAAAAAATGACACCTGATAGTTTTTACGTCGGTTATAAAATAACCGATGTAAAAAACTGTGGTTTCTGATGTGTTTTTTACGTCGGCTATGGAATAACTGACGTAAAAAACCAACTCGCGGCTTTTTTTACGTTGGTTATTTTATAACCGACGTAAAAAATGAAGTATTTGATAAATTTATAACATCGGATATTATAATAACCAACGTTATAAATGTAATAAAAATAGTTTATAACATCGGTTATTAAATAACCGACGTTATAAATCATTTAAAAAATTTGTCACTCCCCGTGGATTGTCATTTCCGATTTTTTGATCGACAGACCTGCGACTCGCCTCTCTCGCACGAAAAACCTAGAATCAACTCTTCGATGTTGTTTTGTTAAACTCGTTTTTTCCATCATCTTTTATCATCTTTACTCTCCTTGGATCTATCATCTCCACTCGAAACACTCAGGTAAGCCTCCCACGACTTTATTTTGTTCGTTTTTTATCGGATAGTCTATATTTACGTTTTTCAATTTGTTTATTTAAACTAGGTAAGATTATTCAATTTTGAATCCTATTACCTTGTTTTTCCATCATCATCTTATTTCTTATCATCAGATCTATTAGACCGACTCGCAATATTCAAGTAAGCCTCACCTACTTCTATTTCATTTGTTTTTGTTTCGCGGATGCACTATATTTATGGTAATATTTGTTGTCATTGACAACTAATGATCACATTCACCTATATTACTGCAAATTATATCTAAACCATTGTGATACACCCATTATGTGTACCAATGTGATTTATTTTATAATTATATATGGTTTTTCATGGTGGAATGTTTGTTTTGGATCCTTGGTTGTTTCTATTTTGGGTATCACTTTTTTTGTTCCATAAACTATTTACGTCGCTTATTTTCGTGGACTATTATAAGTCTTCATATGCTATTAAAACATGATTCATTGAAAATAGAGCATTTTAGACTAGTAGTAGATACAGTTCATGGTTCTCATTTTGAATAATTTCATGATACAAAAACTAGTATCTTGAGGTTAAAATCCCTAGATATGCCAAAACTAGTAGCTTGAGGTTAAAATCCCATGGTTATGGGGGGTTGTCCAGAGGGTTGGGGGTTTTCCAGGGGGTTGGGGGCTATCCGGAGGGTTGGGGCTGTCCAAGGTGTCCATGGAGGTGGTGGGTGGGGGGGGCAGTCCAGGGGTGTGGGGGGGGGGGTCCAAGGGGGTGGGGGTGAAGAAGGGGGTGGGGGCTGTCCAAGGGGGTGGGTGGGGGTTGTCCAAGGGGGTGGGGGCCTGTCCAGAGGATTTGGGGGGATTTTCGGGGGGTGGGGGCTGTTCAAAGGGTTGGGGGTGTCTAGGGGTTGTCCAAGGGGATAGAGGGTGGGGGTGGTGTCCAGGAGGGGTGGGGTGTCCTAGGGGTGGGGGTGTTGTCTAGAGGGTGGGGGACTGTCCAGGGGGTGGGGGCTATCCAAAGGGGTGGGGGCTGTCCATGGTGGTGGTTGTATCCAGGGGGTGTCCAAGGGGGGTGGGGGTGGTGTCCAGAGGGTTCAGGGGTCTGTCCAGAGGGTTTGGGGGTGTCTAGGGTGTCCATGGAGGAGGGGGGGGCAGTCCAGGGGTGGGGGTCAAAGGGGGTGGGGGTGTCTAAGGGGATGGGGGCTGTCCAAGGGGGTGGGGCATGTACAGAGGGTTTGGGGGTTGTTCGGGGGAGGGGGGCTGTCTAGAGTGTTGGGGTGTCCAGGGGGTGTCCAAGGGGGTGGTAGGTGGGTGGTGGTGTCCAGGAGGGGTTGGGGTGTCCAGGAGGGGTGGGGGTGTCCAAGGGGTTGGGGGCTGTCCAGGGGGTGGGGGTGGTGTCTTGAGGGGTGGGGGGGCTGTCCATGGGTGTGCTGGTGTCCAAGGGGTTTCCAAGGGTGTGGGGGTGGTTTCCAGAGGGTTCGGGGGGGGGGGGGGGGTGTCTAGAGGGTTGGGGTGTATAGGGTGTCCATGGAGGTGGGGGCAGTCCAGGGGTGTGGGGGGGGGGGGGGTCCAAGGGGGTGGGGGTGTCTAAGGGGGTGGGGGATGTCCAAGGGGGTGGGGGCCTATCCAGAGGGTTTTGGGGTTGTCTGGGGGGGGGGGGGTTCTAGAGGGTTGGGGGTGTCATGGGGGGTGTCCAAGGGGGTAGGAGGTGGGTGGTGGTGTCCAGGAGGTGTGGGGTGTCCTGGAGGGGTGGGGGTGTCCAAGGTGGGGGGAGGGGGCTGTCCAGGGGGTGGGGTGGTGTCCTGAGGTGTGGGGGGATATCCAAGGGTGTGGTGGTGTCCAGGGGGTGTCTAAGGGGGTGGGGGTGGTGTCCAGGGGGTGGGGGGATGTCCAAAAGGGTGGTGGTGTCCAGGGGGTATCCAAGGGGATGGGGGATAAGTGTCAGTTGGGATTGACTATTTCATCGTGGTTTGTGAGATTATGACATGATGGTTGTATTGATTCGTGGATATTAGTGTTGCAATATGATTCTATTTGGTTATATATATTTTGACCAGTCATCGACTATGAGAAAATTATGGGTTATGGGGGAGACCATGTCGTGGTTTTCAAATATGCGTAGTTATCCTCACCCCATTGAGCCGTGATGATTGGCTTTACATTGTGATTTTCTCCGTCCAAGTTTTTATTTTAAATTTGATTTGATTCTCAGGTTTACTCCATTTTCTCCAATTTTCTATCAACTATTGGAGGCCCCATGGTTTTCTTTGATTCCATGGAATTTAAAACTGTTATATCTAACTATATTTTCGTTTTAAAATCAAATTCAAAAATATTTTTTTAAATACGCATAGATTTGTTTTATATTTAAAAATTGTTTTACATTCAAATTATGATTTTTTTCATATAAACATATATTTGTCTTATCTTAAAAAGATGTATAATTTTGATATTTGTTATAGGTAATAATGAGTTGAAGTTGGATTACGGAACATCGAATGAGCAATGAATATGAGGAAGGTGTAGACGCCTTTTTAGAATTTTCTAAATGAAATGTTCCAAGTAGTGAAATTTTTTTCTGTCCATGCCTAAAATGTTTGAATATGAAGAATGTGAAAAGTATAGAGATAAAAGATCATCTGATTTGTCATGGTTTTAATCTGAGTTACAACCCCTGGATTTGGCATGGTGAAACTGGACAGAATGTCACTGATGATGATGATTTGTAAGATGGTGACTCCGATGGAATTGAATAAATGATTCATGATATTGCAGCAGAACAAATTGAGATAGAACCGACAGTTTTACATCTATATGGTGATGTCAAAAAACCATTATATCCTGGTTGTACAGATTTTATGGTTTTTTCATCTGTGTTAAGATTGATTAACGTGAAGGCGAAACATGGATGGAGTGACAGAAGTTTCACAGAGATGCTAAAATTGATGAAATACATTCTTCCAAAAGATAATGATCTTCCAGATTCACATTATAAGGCCAAGAAAATATTATGCCTGCTGGGATTGGGATACAAGAAAATACATGACTGTCTGAATGATTGTATGATATATAGGAAGGAATATGAATTTCTATCAGAGTATCCTAAATGTAGGACATCACGGTATAAGGTGAAAGAAAAATCACAGGCTGATGTAGAGATTACAAGGATCCCTTCAAAGGTATTTTGGTATCTTACTATAATTCATCATTTCAAACTTTTATTTTCTAATTCACATGATGCAAAAAGGTTAAGATGGCATGCTAATGAGAAGTTATGTGATGGAAAAATATGTTTTCCAATTGATTGTCCACAATGGATGAAAATTGATGACCAGTATCCTACATTTGGAAATGAAATTAGAAATATCAAACTAGGGTTGTACATAGATGGAATGAATCCATACCAGACCTTCAGTAGCACACATAGTTGATGACCTATTTTATTGGTAATTTAAAACCTCTCTTCTAAATTTTGTATGAAGCGCAAATATTTCATGTTGATTATAATGATCTCTGGTCCGAAGAAACTCGGTAATGATATTGATTTTTTCTTGTCACCATTGATTTATGATTTGAAACTTTTATGGGAGGATGGTATTAGGGTGTATGATTCTTATAAAATGGAATATTTTCAACTGTATGCAGTACTTTTGTTCAGTATAAATGACTTCCCACCATATGGAAATTTGTCTTTATATAGTGTTAAAGGGAATAAAGCATGTCCAATTTCTAAACAACAGATGTCATATTGTCAATTGCGTCATGGGAGGAAAATAGTGTACATGGGTAATCGAAAGTTTTTGCCTATGTATCACTATTATAGAAGAATAAAAAAGGCATTCAATGGCTCACAAGAATTTGATATTGCTCCAAAACCTTAGTCCCCTGATTTATATTTTGAGAGGGTGAAAAAATTTGATGTGACATTAGAAAGACACATAAATCTGGTAATGATAGAAATATTTGGAAGAAAAGGCAAATATTTTTTGAGCTTCCATATTGGAGATATCATGAAGTTAAACATAATATTGATTTCATGAATGTGGAGAAGAATATATGTGATAGTTTGATTGGAACATTGTTAGATATTAATGGAAAGACAAAAGATGGGTTGAATGCAAGATTAGACTTACTATCAATGGGAATATGTTTGGAGTGAGCTCCAACTCCTAATGGAAGAAGAACATTTCTTCCCCCGACTTGTCATACATTATTGAAGAGGGAGAAAATTAGCTTTTGTCATTGTCTTCATGATATCAATGTGCCTCAAGGTTATTCTTCAAATATAAAAAAATTTGTCTCATTGAAGGACTTGAATTTGATTGGTATGAAATCTCATGATTGTCACGTCATGATTAAACAACTTCTACCAGTTGAATTGCGTGGAATATTTCCCATCTGTGTCAGAAAGACTATAATGAAGTTGTGTTATTTTTTCAATTCAATTTGTAATAAGTTGATTGATGTGAATGCTATGAACATTTTGGAAAAGTATTCAGTTTTTATACTTTTTCAATTGGAAATGTATTTTCCTCCAACTTTTTTAGATATAATGGTCTATTTAATGATTCTTCTAGTTCAAAAAATAAAGCTTTGTGGACCTGTATATCTTCATTGGATGTATCCTTTTGAAAGGTATATGAAAATATTGAAGGGGTATGCAAAGAATTCATATCGACCTGAAGCCTCCATTATTGAAAATTATATTTCTAAGGAGGTTGTATAGTTTTGTACGAGCTACTTGGATGTGGCGCAACACATAGGTTTGCCTCCATCTCGCCATGAACAAGTTAATAATGAGGGAAAGGGGATTCATGGATTGAAAGTAAAATCATTGTCACCTGAACAGATGAATAATTTAGAATCATACATCTTGAATAACATAGTTGATGCGCAACTATATATCACATTCTATATTAATGAGTTGAAACAATGTCATTCAAATAAGAAAGAAATGTGGATTTTGAATGAGCACAACAAAACATTTTTGTTATGGTTTAAAAAGACCTTTCTTGGTAGATCAAATGTATCAGAGACATTAAAATGGATAGTGGGTGGTCCATATTTAAATGTGATAACATGGTCCAATTATGACCTTAGTGGCTATACATTTCATAGGAAAGCTCAGGACAACAGAAGTGCAGTTCAGAATAGTGGTGTATTGGTGTTTGCAGAAGCAATGCATTTTTCGAGTGCTAAAGACAAAAACCCAATTTCTACATCAAGTGCATATTATGGAGTGATTGAAGACATATGGGAGGTGGATTACTTTAAAATTAACGTTCCTGTTTTAACTTTAAATTGTTTATTGGTAACAACAATGTCAGACACGATGAATTAGGAATGACAGTTGTTAATTTGAATAGATTGGAAGACACAACTGATTCTTTTATAATGGAAACACATGAAAAACAAAATTTATATATAGTAGATAAATAAAATATGTAGTGGGATGTTGCTTTTAAAGGGAAAAAAATATATTGGTGAGGATAAACATGATGAAGATGCTAATTTATGTGAGATCCCTACTTCCATGGAAAGATTAACATAACATAATGATGAGCATGTTGAAGACATGGTTTGTGCCATAAGGAATGATCACGACGGAGGAATTTGGGAAAACAATACATTTGTACATTCCTAAAATTACAGGTAAATATTTTTGATTTCTTTTGTACATTTATTATTTTCATAAATGGTAGATATTGTAATTTTTTTATTTATTAAAACATGTATTAAAACAAAATAAGTATAAGTTTTTGTTTGTTTTATTTTTGTTTAGTTTACTTTATCATGTTTACCATTACATTAATTATATATCTATTGTTTTTGTTCAGTGAAAATTAGTATACCATGTTTAAAATGTTTACCTTGTTTACTATCTTTTAATTTTTTTTAGTTTACTTTATCATGTTTACCATTACATAAATTATATATCTATTATTTTTTCAGTGACAATTACTTTACCATTTTTACCATGTTTACCAGGTTTACCATATTTACCATGTTTACCATCTTGACTATCTTTACCATCTTTACCATTGTTTAACATGCTTACTATATTAATCATGTTTACTATTACGTAACTTAGTATGATTTTCTTTTTTTTTATTATAGTAGTATTAAAATATTTGAATTTGTATATTTGTGAACTAATGTTTGTTTTTTTGATTTGAAGGATAATGACAGATCAATCAGTTAATCAACCATATGATTCTGGAGATGAGAATATTGGTCATACCTCTAGGGAGGAACATTCATACGCTCCTCTTGATGTTCTCCAATCTTCCTCATGTGCTCCCATTACTACAAAGAGTTCAAGAGTTGGTAAACGTGGGCACACACGTTTACCAATATTATCACTTTCCCGTACGTAGGATCTGAGGATACTTATTGAGTTTGATGAGGATGATATTCCTAGAGGTCCAAATGCAAAATATTTTAAGAGTTTTGTATCCACTCAGGGTAAGAGAAAATTTATAATTTTGTATGATGACTAGAGAAGTGTGGACAAAGCGATAATCTAACAGTTGTGGGAGACAATTTTGGTAAGATCTTTTTCTATTGTTTGCCTATTATTTAAATGTTTCTAGTATATATAATATGTTTAACGTCTTCTTTATCAGATGACATTTTATATTCCTAACACGAGAGGAGTCAGGAAGAAATTCTTATTGATGGATGCCAGGAGATGGAGGAATTTCAAATCAACCCTCACATCTAATTTTATTTTTGGTCATAGGAGTCATGACAATCCATGTCATATATATCCTTTCATAGATGAAGACACATGAAGACAATTTGTTTAAAGTCGAAGAAAAGAATCATTTTTGGTAAGGGAAATGTAAACTTTTATATTCTTTCTTATATAAATTATCTTATTACTATTTAGTTAATGATTTATTATTCTTAATTTACAGTAAACATGGAAATATCATCAAGAGATCCAATCTAAATAATGTACAACCTCATAGTTTATCTCGTGGAGGGTACACATTTTTGGAAGAACAAATGATGGCGGAAAAATAACAGAAACTAAGAGTTGAGTCTTCAACATCTGGAGAGGGGGCCCCTCTATCCCCTCTATACAGACATGAAAAATAGAAGAGATCTTGGATGGGAAAAAAAGGGAAATATCTTTCTGAAGATTCGAGAATCGTAGCTGAGAGGATTGTAAGATATCTATTATATTTATTTAAGTTAAATATTTTCTTCATATAATTTCAATCATTACAGAATTGTTCAATTAATTAATACAGGATTCTCTTGAGGAGAAGAGCTCACCGGGGTATTTCCAGGTGCTGGGAGGTAAGATATTTTATCTACAGCATTGGGAAATACCGAACATCCTGGTCATGTACGAGGATATATGGTAGGTGTATCTGTAAGAAAAGTGTTTCAACATTCCTCAACTACTTATGTTGAGGGTGTTTATAAAAAAATAGAATCCTTGGAGGCTGAAGTTCATAATATTAATGTGATGATGGAGGAAAAGATTACAGCGTCAGTACATTCTATGTTTGAAGACATGCAATGGAAATTTCAGACTGCAACTCCCACTCCTACACCTCCCCTTGGAGACCCCATTATTTATCCTCTACCTCCGCCAGTAGCTCCCACTCCCCCACCTCATCCCGCGGACCCCATTTTTTATCCTACTTCTCCGCCGTAGCTTCCTACTTATTGAGAGTTATATATTGATGGTCCTTAACATCATATAGTTTTATATGGGTTGGCATATTGTATAATAGATACAGTTTATCATCAAAAATTAGAGGTAGAAAATCATAGGGTCACTATACAGGATGTTATAGATAGATCAGTTCGAGTACCATTACCTACAGATGAGGTGACGACAATTGGACATACTATCGGCCATTTTTTAATTTGTCCATCCAGACTTCTTCAACCCATTACCATAGAGGTATGTATGTTATATCTTCTATTTTATTTTTTATTAATGTTGTTTTATCATTTGAAAACTAATATATTTTTCTATTTATTTTTACATGAATACTTAAAAGGTAAAGAAATACTATATAGACAACAACAAAGACAAATGGCTACGACATCAGATACATATTCTAGTATTCTTGACATATTTTCAAGATATTCAAATTTGTTGGCGGATCATTATGAGTTTCCAATGGAAGCTCATGTTTGTGGATGTGAAAGAACTATGTGGATTATGAAAGATGATATCATAGATCTTGTTACTGAAGATAAGTTGGGCATCAATATGGTGCAGGTTTTTTTAATGTAAGTCTTAAGACCTTTTCCCTACGTTATATTTATTAAAAATGTATACTTATGTATATTTTGTATTAGGTATCTTTATAACATCTATGAGAAGAATGAGTGAACATATGTATATGGGTTCATAGACCCGCATTTGATTTCCCCTAAATAATGTGCATTGGATGAGGAACAAAGAATTGTTTATATTGATAAAAGACTTGAACAGAATATAGTCACACAATGTTGGATGATGATTTTTTGTGAGAGGTATGAAACACATCTCTCTCAAAGAGTTCAGTATCTTTTAACATAAAAAACCACTAACCTTAAATATTTTTTATCAGTGATCATTGGATGATAGGTTTTTTTCCCCAAGGTAGAAGACACTTTATTGGATATTCTCTATCCTTGGTGATGTACAGGAAAGTTTTAAGAAAATGTTGGAAAAGTAAGTTTCAATTTCTCAATAGTTTTCTATATTACAATGAATTTTAAATTTATCTCATTCGTATTATTTTCTAATAGGTGATGGGTCTACTTTGGAAAAAACACAAAGAAAAGGAGTGAGAAGATCAAATATGTAAATGAAAATGTAAATATCCATTTATAATTTGTACTATTTGATTTATTACATACAAATAATATATTGAATTTACACTCATTAAAATAGAATTTTCATGAACAACAAGGCATCATCGAATGCGGATATTATATGTTAAGATTTATGTATGAAATAATAACAAGTGGGATAGTTGTGAACTTTGACCTGGTAAGATTTCCTTTTAAACGTTGCCATAATATTTCATTTAATTTGTTCATTATACACGTTAACTACTATCCTTTTAATTTGTATCTATTTGATGACCCTCAATCCTATAGTGTTGAAGATGTCAAACACTTACTAGTGGAATGGTCAAATTATTTTACAGGTTTGATTTATTTTTAGTTGTTTGTAGTGTAAAATTTAATTTTGAATACTATCATTGTAATTGTGTATTTGGTAGTCATTTAGGTTGGATTTAGTTTTTTTAAGTTGAAATTGTATGTTTTTAATGTTATATATGTGAATGTTTAATTTTTCTTTACTTCTTGTTTTGGTCTACTTATGATGGTTTTTCTGGTATGGATTTTGTTCTAGGGGGAGGGTTACAAGGGTGTGGGGGTGTTTAATGGGTTGGGGGTATCTAGGGGTGTGGGAGGTTTTTCCAGTGGGATGGGGGTATCCTGGGTGTCCATGAGAGTGGGGGGATGTCCAGGGGGTGGGAGAATTTACAGGTGGGTGGAAGGGCCTTCCAGGGCAGTGGGGGTTGTCCAGGAGGTGTTCAGGGGTGTGGGGGTGTCATGTGGGGTGAGGGGGGTTTCCAGGGGTGTGGGAGGGTTTTCCAGTGGGGTGGGGGGGGGGGGGGGTCCAGGGTGTCCATGGGGATGGGTGGGGGAAGTATAGAGGGTGGGATAGGAGGCGCCACTAGAAGGTACTCATCACTCCCACATGTGAAAATTTTTGAGATCTCAAGCATCACATGTTAGAGTGATGAGTACCTTCCAGCGGCATGCCCCCCGAGGGATAGCGACTCCTCCTCTCCCAACACCAGTAGTCCAAGGGTTGTCTAGGGGTGGGGGGTTGTCCAGGGGTGTTGGGGGCTATCTAGGGGGTGGGGGTAGTCCAGGGGTGTGGGGGTGTGCTGGGGGCTGTCCAGTGGGGTGAGGGGTTTCTGGTCTGTTTTTGCTAACTTTTTGGTTAGTTTCTGGGGTGTGGAAGGGTTTTCCAGGGGTGTGGGAGTGATATCCAGGGGTGGGGACATATAGGAGTGTGGGGGATGTCTAGGGGTGGTGGTGATGTCCAGGGGTGTGTCTATGGGGTGGGGGTGTCCAAGGGTGTGGTGGGGGAAGTCCAGTGGGGTGATGGGGTTCTGGTCTATTTTTGGTAACTTTTTGGTCATGTTTCAGGGTGTGGGAGGGATGTCCCGGGGTGTGGGAGTGATGTACAGGGGTTGGGATATACATGAGGGCGGGGGGGGGGGGGGGGGGTTTCCAGGGGTGTGGGGGGGTGTCCAGGGGTGGTGGGGATGTGCAGGGGTGTAAGTGGTAGTCTAGGGGGTCGGGGGGAAGTCTAGGGGTGTGGGGGTGTCCAGGGGTGTTGTGTGGGATGTCCAGGGGTGTTGGGGGTAGTCTAGGGGTGGGGGTAGTCTAGGGGTGTGGGGTGTGTTGGGGGCTCTCTAGTTGGGTGAGGGGGTTCTATTATGTTTTTGGAAACTTTTTGGTCTATTTCAGGGGAGTGGGAGGGCTGTCCAGGGTGTGGGAGTGATCTCCAGGGGGTGGGGGTATACAGGGGGTAAGGGGATTTCAAGGGGGTGGTGGTGATGTCCAGGGGTGTGGGGGTGTCTAGGGGTGTGATGGGGGAAGTCCAGTGGGGTGAGGGGGTTCTGGTTAGTTTTTGGTAACTTTTTGGTTATGTTTCAGGGGTATGGGAGGGCTATCCAGGGGTGTGCGAGTGTTGTCCTGGGGGTGGGGGGTATACATGAGGGTGGGGGGTCCAGGGGTGTGGGGAGATGTCCAGGGGTGGTGGGGATGTCCAGCGGTGTTTGGGGTTGTCTAGGGGGTCAGGGGGCAGTCCACGGGTGTGGGGGGTGTCCAGGGTGTGGTGGGGGTTGTCCAGTGGGGTAAGTTTTTAATGTTATCAATGTAAATGCTTGATTTTTCTTTGGTTCTTTTTTTGGTCTACTTCTATTTTTTTGGTAGGAATTTTTGGTTTGGTTTCTTGTTGTTTATGGGGAGAGGACAGGGCGGCTTTCTATGTTTTTTTAAAAAATTGGTTTTTCACGTCATTTATTTAATAATCAACGTGATAAACACCCCCCCCCCCCCCCGCACTGGTTTATCACTTCAGTTATTTAATAACTGACATGATAAACCCTCCCCCTGGTTTATCACATTGGTTATTTAATAACCGACTTGATAAACACCCCCTGCACTGGTTTATCACATCGATTATTAAATAACTGATGTGATAAACCCCCCTGGTTTTTCACGTCAATTATTTAATAACCGATGTGATAAAAGCCTGGTAAATGGTTTATCACATTGGTTATTTAATAACTGACATGATAAACACCACGATGTTATGTTTTTTTACGTCGGTTTTTAAATAACCGACGTAAAAAATATTTATAACGTCGTACGTATTAACGTCGGCTAAAAACTGACGGAAAAAATGAAAAATAACCAATTTAAAAAACGTTTTTTTCACTAGTGTATTTTAGAACATTATTAATATCTATTAACCTTATAAGTTATTCAAATACATTCATTTATTACATACATTTACTTATTTAATGTTTATTTTCATCATTAGATCATAGTAGTTTTTGATTTTTTAAGAAATTTTTTTTGATATAGATATTGGTCATCATTATTTATATTAGGACTACACATGGATATGTCTAACATTGAGGGGGGAGGGTTAATTAGTTTTGATATAATTTAATCAATTTAATATTTAACCTTTTTCACATCTTAAATTATTCAGCGAGTGGATTTATATCTCTTTGTCTCTACTTTGGTTTAAAATAAAATATGAAGTTAGAAAGGGCCAGAGGAGAACACTAAGGTTTGTTAATGAAGGTCCTCCACCGAAGGATGAATAAATACTCAACGTATGATGGTTTTAATCCCATTAACACACTATTTCATTATTATTATCAAAGAAATTATGGTAAAGGGTATAACCTTGTACTCGTTATCCTAGAACCAATTATGTACAAAGAATGTGAGGGTGTGTTGTCCCCTTGTATAAGAAAATGGAATTTACTTCCTTGAAGTAAAATAACCATTGTTGTCTTGAGTCCCTCTAATCCATATTGGTTTTATTTTCTGCATTATATGTAGTTATCATATGATCTACCACAAGCTTAAAGATCTTTAGTTCCATCTCATATTTTTTAATACTTATATAGTAGAGTGATGTAGGTTATACTTCTAAGAAATTTATCCTATATATGATCAATTTGTGTATAACACTCACAATCTATTCTCATCTCTTCTCCTTCTTATTCAATTCATAAGAATTACATTATGACACCTTATTCTTCTCTACAATACATAAGATCTATAACTGGTTCTTGTATTGGTTCTTATCTTTATATCACTCTTATACTTATAAAATATTAAACACAACACAATCAGGAATCTATCTACTTTTTAATTCTTATTCTCAGAATATATATTCATTGAATCATATAAATATGGCCCTTTAGATTTCTATTATTCTTAAAATTCATGTTCTTAAAATATTATCCCTTTAAACTAATATTTTTTGAGTTGACAGTTTATACAACTCTTCCTAATAAATTTTTCGGAATACTTTACTCTTTCATTCCTCATGATATTTTAAATACAATGTGTTCCCCATTTATTAATATTATCATCAAAATCCAAGTATATATTTTCCTATAAAAACAAGCACATAATTATGGATTCACATAATAATTATGTGGCACATTATTCTATGGAGTGGAGTTACCTTTCATCATTTCAACCCACAACACATAACACTACATTATGGTAACTCAAGGATCATAATTTTTCAATAAATAAAAACTTATACACAACACGGTATCCACTTATTCTAGATATACACTCATAGGGAAACTATACTATCTCCAACTACTATATACTCCATCATTATTTTCCACCAATGAGTTCATATTAGAATGAACCATGAATTCCGTTATTATATTTGAATCCATTAGGTATAGTTCATTCATCTTATGAATTAATCTCATTCATCAAAATATAAATATACTGGATTATTAGTCCGTAAATTGATATTTTGTTTACACATCTCAGTGAAATCCAATATTTCACTTTACAATAATGTATCTCTATTCCTTGTTTACACATCCATATCCTCATGCAGGCTATTTTTATGCACATGTACTCTTTTGGGTGATCTTGTTTACACGATACTATTGATGTTTACATAGAAGAAAAATGATTACTATATAGAATGAAGATGATGTTTATGAGTAGACACTCTTACAAGTGATAATGAATATGAAGTACTATATTATAATCCATTTATCTTATCTTATGTTTAAACAACTCAAGTCAATATAATAACCATGAATAATGACCATATGGAAAACCTCTATATATCAACTATAAGTACGACCGACTCACCATGAGGATCAACTATATGCATGATGTATCAACCATGAATATAGACCAAGGGAAGAAATAAATGGATTGACTATATAAAAAACTCAATCAATCAACCATACCATGTGGATATACCATAGTTTTTAAATTCTATACTTAATTCACTTGAAATCAGAGACTCCTCAAACCATCTCTATCCATTATTGAATAACTCTGAATCACATCCAAAATTTTATAGACAATTTATCTATATCCATTGAAACTTTTCCTTGATTTATTAGTGGGTTATTAGATCAATCATCACATTAATAATATCCACAAAGATATAATGTTGATCAGTATAAGTAATCTATGGAACATTTCCTTCTCTATATATCGAATCCTATTGAATTTGATTTCTGTATAGAATACCAATCTGTAGAATCTTTATAATTCAAATGATCTTTTCATAGTGAATTAATCCTCAACCTTATCCAATTAAAGTATAAAATCACACATATAATCATCATTTCTATCATGATATTGGTTTTCCTTGACTCTTATGGAAACAATTCATTCTTTATTATTTATTTTCCACATAATTAGTGGTGGCTAATTACATAAATTTAAAGATTCAAGGAATATTTCCAATACTCGCTTACTCAACATAATGTGAAACCTTTATTAAGAAATTCAGGAATATTATCAATATGATTTGGTGTTACAATTTCCTTCCATGATGTATTACTAAATCTCATATTAAAAAAATTCATGTTACCTCCTTAATTGGAAAAAATACAACTCAAAAATGATTTCGGTTCATCAATATCCTCCTTTTCATTTTCTTTTAATACCAATGTTAGAAAACTTCATGTCAATATGTGAAATCAGTTCTTTCTTATCTATATTTTCTAAATCATTAAATATTTTTATTTTATTTTCAATCCCCCCACTGATAATAATTACAATTTATATGAAATTTTATGGTATCAAATAATTATTAAGAATTTTTTCATCAACCATTCTACTACAAGTCTACTTGATCTATTCTTGGTGTAGAAAACAAGAAGGTCTTATTTAAACAACACGACTACCCATAATCAAAAAAATATAATTTTTCAATTATATTCCTATGGGGTTGTTCAAATTTATCGAAGTTGATACCAATTGTTTATATCAACTATTGAAAATATTCTCAAACATTTTCATCATGAATTTACTAAACTCCCTCAAAATATATATTAACAACATTAAAGTTCAACTAGTGGTTTTCTATTCTAAACATCAATGAAACACATAAAGTTTAATCATATTATTTTCTTTGATGAAAGTAAATGTGTACCCTAAATATCAAAACCAATTGTTTAATAAAAAGATGAAATTATAACAACCCTAAAACCTTAATTTTGATTCCCATGCTAAAATCATAATTTTTAAATTTTTGACTTTGATATTGATAAACATGACCCAATTTCAACCATATAAAATATAAAAAATCCAATGAAAATAGGATATCTTATATTTCAAGGCACCTTTTAAGTGTAATATTTTAAATAATTATGAAAACACTTACATAATAATACCCATGTCTTAAATATGTTATTTTTTTACTCTACCCAACTTTTCTGATTTCACAAAAATTATTAAAAAGATTCAATAAAATTTAACACACATGAATCCTTTCTAGACAAAAATCATTTAATAGTATTATTCATTACCTGGGAAGAACAATCATAAGAAGGGTGAGATAAAACACTCACTAAAGGTAAAAATAAACATTAAATATTGAATGTCATTAGTGAGAATAATATGAGAATAAATATATGATGACATAAAAAAATTAAATGACAATAACATAAAATAATTCATACAGATAAAATAATAGACTATAAAAAAATGGTGTGGGATAAATATTTATCAAAGGAAAGATTCATGACAATCAATAATCATGAGCCATGTGAAATGAATCTTGATCAAAAGAACCATTAAATACTCATAACAAGAATAAATAAAACATGTTGTTATCTTGGAACATTATCTTCATATAACCCTTAGAGAAACCCTTACAAGATGATTAAAAAAATATAGTAAAATTAAAAAATAATCCAGTAGAGATCATAATCATTACCCAATTACTTTGAGTGTTATATTGGTCTCACCCACCATATACGATGTATCAGGATCACCTGTTCATATAAGTTGTATCTAGATAAACCATTCGTGTATGTTTTATTGGGATCACACATTCATATAAGATATATCAATATAACCTATAATCATCAATAATGAATAAAACTATATCTTAATCATAAAACATGAATTATTTTATTTTTTAACATAATAATAACCATTGTTATTTCATATCTTGATTTACCCATGGAAATAAAATGGTTTCCATAACAATATTTTTGAAATAATGATAATTAATTTCGAAAAATAATAATTATGGTTTCATTACAATGTATACCTATTGGATCATAAGTAAAATTATTAGTTATTGTTATTGATGAAAATAAAAATCATGAAAATTCCATTAAAATCCTTAAGGAAAACACCCTTAGCACATTGAAAATCTCTTTTAAAAACTAAATATTTCTTGAATGTTAGTAAAAATACTTTCATTGAAAAGAACCATGAAAATTTGTAAAGAGATATTCAAAGTATTATGTTGCATCCAAACCCTGATATAATAGAGTCTATGTCAATATTATTGAATTGGAATAATATACAAGGAATCGCATACCTAAGGACTAAATAGTTTAGTAGTCTTAGTAAACTAGATACATACTTAAAATTCACATTAAATTTTAAAACATAAAATATATAAATAATTTTCATTAATAATTCAATTATTCCCCTCATTTTTTCCCTGCATATCAATCAAAAAATACTTCTTGGTAACATAGGGAAAATCTTACATAAGGGGTGAGCACAAATGCTCAGAAAGGTTAAGCGTACACCGAAAGCTATGAATAAAGAAGTGATAATTAGTATATAAAGGTAAATAACTGAAACATATTCCATTTAATCAATAACATTATCATAATATAGAAATAATAAAATAGTTTAAAATAATTCCATACAAATAATCACATGATATTGAAAATTTACCATAGATATTCTCACTAATAGAATAATCACATTGAATATCAATAATTGAATTCATAATGAGGGGATGCATAATTATGGACATATAAAACATACCATGAAGGCCTTTTTCTATGAAATTTAATATTTTCTAGGCCTTGTGTGAAGACATCTAATATTGTGGAGGCCTTGTTCCAAGACATCTCTTTTAATAGATAACGCCTCTGCCAAAACTAATCTACTTTGTCATATAAGATATAATAATGCTTTGAGAGGATATAGAGAGCCCCAACCATCACTTAAAAAGTCCAATTAATTCCTCATATTAATGGGGTGAAACACAATCATCATAAACATTCAAATTAAAAAACTAGTATACAAAATGTTAATAATTTCCCCAATTAATATTCATAATCATAAACCATCCCGAGTAATATGGTGAATGGTAATAAAATTTTACATACTTAGTTGAAATGATCATAAAACATACAATTAAATAATAAGGATGATATAAATGAAATTTGGCCATAGTGTATCATAATTTCAATGAAGGGTTCATTCCATTGATGTGTATAAATACCCTAAAAATATCTTTAAAATATTTTTGTGCAAAATAACCTTTTCACATTGAAAATATTTTTAAAAATAAAAGTTAAAAAAATATTTTAAAAACCATTTTATTTGAAAATAAACTTTTAAAAAATTTAAAATAATCTTTAAAACATTCATTGGTTGTGGGAGTGGAATATTCTATTCATGTCATACATATTAAACCAAATATATCATTCATATTTATGGTAAAATACAAATGGGGATTATTTTGAAAATAACATGAATATTCCATTAATTTTTTTAAAAAATTTTAAACATGGTTAAAAATTTATTTATTAAGTAATTTTTAAAATAATAAAAAAAATTGAAAACATTTTTATAGAACACTGGTTTCGATGAAAAACGCTTTCCGACTGAATAGAGAAATAATGTCTGATTTTCTTAAAAACATTTTATTAATAATTTTAAGTAAAAAATAGAGGAAAGTGGTATTATTATTTGAAAAGGTTCATGAATATCTTGAGGATAAGAAAATATGTTTATTTTATGAAATAAATATCAAATAAATCCCCCAAGGGGGGCTTGAACAAAAACAATCTAGAATAATGATGAGATTGTGAATTAAACCCTTACCACTTTGAAACTCTTGTATCATAATCCGAATGAAATAAATAACATTAAATTTATCATTAAATAACATGAATATAAATGAATCCATGATATAAAATACAATAATGATAGTATATAAACCACACAAAAATAGAAAAAATCACGTATATCCCATGGAAGTAAAAGTGAGGTGAGAAACCCTTACCTTGAGTCATTCTTGTATGAAACATTTTGTCTCTTCCCGAATAAGATAATTATTTTAATTATTTATTTTATTTATAATCATTTCAAGTTTATTGTTCATTTTATTTAACTTATTACCATGTTATATATCATTATATACTCAATTAAGTATATATCATATGTTTCAACGATATTTGGATTATGTGTCAAAAATGAATTTGGTGGGATAAATATGGTTAAAGTGGTTATTCTTTAAAAATATCTAGAATAATGATCATGAAATAATTATAATATTTATACATAAATTATATTTTTAATATCAATTATTAATGATGGTTTTGAAAAATTAATTATGTTACAATTATTGATATGATAGGATGTACATATGAATGAGTAACATTTACATTTTTCAATGATCATTTTTTGAAAGAATGTAAGTAATAGTTTATCATTAAAAAATGATAATAATATCATATATATATATATACCATATTACTTATTTAAATATACTTATATATATCATACATTTTGTGTGGTGGTGAAAGTAGAGTCACATTGCTTCATGAATGCGGTAGCCTTCACGCACACGAGCGGCGTTATCATTTTTATGTGTATGAAATAAAATGATATATTATATTTAATAATGATAAATGTTTCATAAATATCATACTAATTTTATTTATATCATATATATATTCATTAATGTTATCCTTATCACCTTCCATTTAAATCATTAGTGAAAGATGAATCACAGCACTTCACTAGGCGGTAGCCCACCAATCACATGAGCGACATTATCGTATCCCATATAGAATGGAAATTAAAAAAGGTATATATGATATAATGAGTAAATAGGTATAATTATGTTATTAATATCATATATATACATTATATTAATCATCATACCCATCTGTGAGATGTGTTAATGGAAGAATTACTGACATCATTTCACAAGGCGGTAGTCTGTTATACACAAGAATGATGATTTCATAACCCATTTGATGGGAGTAGGGTTTTTTGTAGGTTATGGATAAAACATATAAAAATATATGTATATTTAATATAATAATAATATTATATCATCATGGTTTAATGATAATTGACGGGTTTGGAGTATGAAATAAAATAAAAATGCTCGTTGAAGAATGTTACCTCATATTCAGGTATCCTCCTGAGGTTTTCACCAAATAATTCCTAAGATATAATTATACAAAAAATAAGGATTTTTGGATGATATGATGGAATTTTTAGAGTGATTTGGGTAAGTAATTGTCAATTAAAAAGGGTTTTATAGTGTGAATAAGAGGGGAGAGTGGGTGTCCTTTTATAAGTAAGGTGGGTGGCACACTTGTAATATTTAGAACAAAAAAGGTGTACCCATGTTTTCCACATAAAAAAAGATTAAAAAATACATTATTATATATACATAAAAATTATAGGGTCTAAATATGGTCATAAAATATATTTTAGAAAAAAAAATAGCTCAATTTAACACTTATATTTTTATTTTATCCCCCAGGTAAATCAATTTTTTTCTTAACCGGTAAATGGTTTTTACTCTATTCACTATTCATTTTCGAAAAAAAATTATATCGATCATATCAGATAATATAAATTATTATAATTATAAATAATTAATCTATTTTTTCAAATTCAATTCATATAATTGAAACAAAAAATTAAATTCAAATTAATCCTGCAGAGGCGATGAGAAAGAGGGTTTTCTAAAGGGAAAATACTCAAACGTTTATAAGGTTTTTATATCGAAATTCAAATTTAAAATTAGTAAAAATGATCAAAATTGTATTAATGGATATAAAATTTAACTAATTTTACTTTTAACTCAATTAAAAATAAATTTACCATTATAAATAATATAAACAAAATAACAATTTTCAATTGAAATTATGTATTTTTCAATATTCGTTAAAAAAATAAACTTTCCAGATAAATATAAATATTATACTTAAGAAAAGTTTTATTAGATAACATAAAAAATAATGTTTAATTTTTCAATTAATTTTCAAAAAGTGTTTTAAAAAATAATTATAAATTTTGTGCGTGAAGCGTGACTAAACTGTCTTTTAGAAAAAAAATATATAGTTTTATAGAAAACGTATATTTTTTAAAATGGTTCTGGTTTTATTTATAATAAATAAATATGAATTTTATTTATATGTAAACAATATAATTTTAATAATTTGTTTAGTACTTTGCATACTCACCAATTTAATGGCTAGGTTAAAATAGTAATGTTTAAGTAATAATATTTTAATAAAATATCGTGTTTCATTCAAACATGGTATTTTGTGAATTGAAATATAAAAAATATATTATATTTATTTTGAATAATATATATATATATATATTAATTTCTTTGGAATTAATATTCCCTTCTATGATTATTTTTGTGTTTGATACACGCTATCTATTATGACATTATTATTTTAGAATCTCGGTGTGTTACATTCTACCCCCTTAAATAAATTGTGTCCTCTTACTTTAATCATGATCTTGGTAACCAATGGTTTTTTATTTTGAAATACCATTATTGGAAACCCACATCATAAAAAGGTTAAATGAAACATCCTATTGATAAGTGAGAATGAGATGTGTGAAGGTCATCTCGAATAATTACCAAACTATGTTTCCAAGTAGGATAACATAGTTGGGAAATGAAAACATGGAAATGAAAGAGAATAATAACCCCCAAATATTTATAGATAATGATAAAGATCATTGATCACAACAAATTGTGTGATCCATATAAGGTTAATGACTATAAAACAAAAAGATTCTGATGAGTTAAAGGACAATTTGATTCAACTGAAATGAAGGTACTAGGATAAGATTTTTTTTCAAGATCCCATCCTAGCGATGAGGAATTATTTTACTATATAATAATATATGGAAATATAATTAATTGATACATTTATATTTAATAATCACAATTTCATCATTTGGTTATGATTTGATTATTTTCCAATTCATCGCTTACTAGTAAATGAATATCATAAAAAGAATTTATTATATCCAAAGCACTAAAATTGACATTTAATGGATCATAAGATCCATAATAAAATGATAAGTCATTCGTTCAATCACTATTTATAATTATAAAAAAAATTATCATAGGTTATCCAATATTCATAAATCATCATATGGTGAAGTAAAGCATTAATCTCTAAAACCTTGTCCAAAGTTCAACTTGAACCATTTAAAAAATAATTAAACTTATAACACTTCCAAAATATTAAGATCCAAAACTTTAGAATACATATCACAAAATTTACAAAAATAAACATATATTTAATCCCCAAAATAACATGATTTCTCTCTTAATCATTACATACCAAACATGTGAATACCTCCATTATATATTATGTTAAAACATGGTAATTACATGAATTACAATAAAAACTTATTGAAAAAATGAATGATTCCTTATTACGTAAATAAATAAAATATTATTGGATATATTACTTAAATCAAAAAAATATTTCAAATCCATCAAAGATAGAATAAACCACTTAGTCATCAAATCATTAATTAGTTACAATGTAGTCAGGTCAATAAAATTCAATTTATCCATATCAATCATCTATATATACCAAAACCATTATCTCAACATTATGATCATATTAAGGGTTATATTTACCTCATTTAAATGTTTTACAATAATATCAATTGGCCACCAAATCATTTTTATTGGTCATTATCACCATTCAACATATGCTTTCTAAGCATTAATGAAAAATTACTATAGTACAATAATTATATATTTCACAATTCTTATAACCAATATATCATTGATAAAATACTAAAATAATATAATTTTCGAATCTAAACAGAATAACATTAATCATCCCACTTCATCTATGAAAATATAAAAATAATTACCTTGATCAATGAGATACTTTTGAGGTGTTTTCCTTTGATGCTTGGGGAATTCATTTTCCTAGTGCCACATCTCCTTACATTTGAATCATTAGACATTGGAATATTATTTCATTCCCTTGAAATCGTGATCATGGTGTCAATTTTATACAAAATTGAAGAAAACTCATTTATCCTTTTATTCATGTACCAAGGAGTTTCCTTCTGCAAGTATCACATGTTGTAAAATCCTTATTTCACTTATTCACTTTATCCATTTTTTTCTCTTACTTACAATTTTTCTATTTCTTCTATTCAAATCTATAATACCTAGAGAATTATTTATCTATATCTCTAAAACATGATACTATATACTCATACGATGATAATTACTCGGATACTAGTTCTCTATGAAATATTGGATTTATCCCATCAAACAAATGATCAATCGTACTCTTTGGATTATGTGCATTGATGTGGTACTCATTCCTTCTAATGGGCCCATTTATAAATAACATAATACACTAGATTAGATAATATCATAAGAAAACATAATGTATAATCCCAGAACTAGTGAAATACTTATCATAAATTGAAAATTTTATGCATAACTAATCTCATAATCATAAATATGGTTTCTTTGGAGGATACTTTTATTTTAAAATCTTTCATAATGGTTTGTAGATAAAATGCGAATTATCCTAAAAATATATGTAGATACCCAACCCCATATATTCTGGAGTTAGTGTCTTCTATTAATTAAATTAGTATTATTACAATGAATCAAATCTAGAAGGAATGATAGTTTAGTAGTCTTGGTAAAAAAGATACATACCTGAGAAAAGAATACAATAATTTCAATAAATATATTTTTTCCTTATTTCTAAATAAATAACTTCAAGGGTAAATATATTCCATCTAGCGAATCCCTATATAACTTTCATATTATGATTCCTGGACTCCTTGAGAAAGAAACAAAATAAGGGTGAGCTCAAATGCTCAGTAAGGAAAAAATACAGCGAATGCAATAAATAATTAATGAGGATAATCAATATTAAAAGGTAAATAACTGAACAAAAATTCCATTTAATTAATAAACTTAATGTAAGTGCATAAAAAATATTTCATGGTAATAAATAAAAAACACATGTCATTTAAATAACTATATAAAGAAATAATCAATATGGTAAGGTAAGAAACTGAAACACATTCCATCAAAATTAGTAAAAATAAAATTTTTCCATAGATACATAGATGAAAAATCTCATCGATGAATAATAACTGTAACTAAATAAGAGGAATTATAGATTATTGGATGCCATTTTTCCTAGGTACATGGTACCTTTACCATGAAGACCTTTCACAAGACGATTTTCAAAATATCAGGTAAAAACCCATATAAGGAGCCTATCCAAATGACTCACCCCATGAGACTTCCAAAGAATTGAGGGGTTATCCATAACCAGGCCCCACCAATATTATTCCAGTCTACAAAATTCCTTATATATTGAATAATCAATTTAACAATGTGCCTTATAAAATATCCATATAAAATAAAAGATGTCTATTTATCAATATTTCCCCAAAAAATTAAATAACTTTAAAAGTAAACACCATATGAAAAATGGAATATGGTTTAGTCAATGATCATATCCCTGAAAAATGATATGGATACTTGGGGATATTCAATGTCAAATGATCATAGAAAATTGAATATTTAAAGGAGACTAAAAGTAACCAAGGAATTGAATGTGAATACTATCCTTGTCCAAATCAATCATAAACCATCAAGAGGAATTTTAAGGATGGTATCAATACAATATACCAAAATTATATTGAAATAAATGGTTGTTGTCTTTGATAAATATTAATAATATGAAAAAATTTCTAAAAACATTCTTGATGAAGATATCCTTTTTTATTGAGAAAACTTTTGAAAAACATTTTCTTTGAAAATCACTTTTGAAAATATTTTCTTTAGAAATTAAACTTTTAAATATAAAAAGTAATATTCAATTAAATGATGAAGGGTAAATCCATACAATCTTTTTGAGGTAAAAAGAACATTCATTACTCAATGTTAAAGGTTAGAAAAATTCCTTTTTCAGAAAGGGACAAAAAGATTACTTTGAAAACATTGGTAAAAGAAAAAAATTGTAAAAATTTCTTTAAAAAATCATTTAAAAAATAATTATGAAACCAATTTAGTAAAATGTGGTTTTTAGAAATAATTAGGTTCTCCGACTAAAGAGGGAAATAAAGTCAAGTATTGTTAAACGAATTTTAAAAATATTTTGAGTACCAAAGAGCAGTAAAATAGTATTAATACGTGAAAATGGTCATGAATTTTGAGAGTATAAGAAAAATTAAAGGGTTTATAGAACAATGGTTATATAATTTCTTCAAATGAAAATACCATTAAAAGATCATTAACTTTATTTTTGATGAAAATAATCTTTATACATTCCAAAATTTATCATACCACTTTGAAACATTTTAAATAATAATACTCATAAAAAAATAAAATAAAATTATTGTTATAATATCATGAGAGTTAGTATATTCATGATATATCATGTAAAAGGGTATTATATATACCATATAATAGAAACGAGGTGCATAATATCAAAAAAATTATCAATGGAATGTAAATTCAGGTCAAATCCCTTACTTTTCATTTAGTTTTCAGGTGAACATCCTTTAACATCCTTTATAATAAACTTATGTTATTTATATACTTTTTTGAGAAACCTTTTCATGTTTTTCATTACTTTTAATTCACTTATTACCATTTTATATACAACAAATCAAACAATTTTTTTACATTGGGTTTTTTGACCAAATTCGATTTATGTGTCAAAAACAACTTGGGTAGGTCAACTATGGTCGAATAGGATCATTATATAACATATCTAGAATAATAATCATGACATAATTATCACATTTATACATAAAATATACTTTTAAAGACAATCATTAAATAATTTTATGAAAAATGAATCAACATTACAATCTTGAAGATGGTAGGCCATACATACGCATGAATAACGTTCTCAGTTTCAATGACCTTTATGGAAAAAAGGTAAGTAGAATAATATCTTTCTAGAATGATCATTATATCATAAATACCATATTATTTAAGCATATATACTTATATATATAATTCATGTGATGTAAAATGAATCACATCGTGTCGAGTATGTGGTCGTCCACACATACATGAATGACATTATCACTTTTTAAGTGTGTTAAATGGTAATAATAAAGATTATATATATAGGGGTTATGGACTACCTTTTGGCCTGTGTGTGTGGTGTGTGTGTATTTGATGTAGTCGTACTCCCAGGAACCAAATATATATATACATATTATATTTCTAGAAAGGTAAATATGTATTGAATATAATATAGAGGTTTTTTATGTCACATGTGTTTAATTTAAACGATCCTTTATATTTTCCATGTATAATGTGAATGAATCGCATCACTTTGATGGGGTGGTAGTCCACACTTCCTCAAACAATGTTGTCGTACTAACGTAAAATGGAAATTATTAATGGAATATATAACATAATTATTAATGAAGTATAAATAAATAATAAATACCATATATATCTTATATAAATATATTTTCCATCATAATGGCCACCATGATAGGTGGTAAAGAAAAAAATGAACAATCATTGTTTCGTGGGGCAGTAGTTTTCCGTACAAAAAAAATAATATGTTTGTTACCTGTTAAATGAATGTGTGTGTAATTGTAGGTAAAAATGTAAAATAAAAACATAATATGATATTTATGATATTTTTTTTGTTATAAAATAATAGAATATTAAGATATTAGGGGTTGGGTATAAAAATAAAACTAAAAATATTGAGAGAATATGTTACCTCTTAATCAGGTCTACTTTTGGTTTGTACCAAAAGGGTTCCTCAAAAAGATTTTTTCAAAAAGGGGGGATTCATAGTCTAGGTGAGGTATGTTGGGAAGCTATATGTGCAAATATTGGTTGAACATAATTAGTTTGAGAGGTGTGAGGAATGGAGAGAGTTGGTGGTTTTTATAAGGGAGGAAAATGACTCACTTGATATTTTTCAAAACAATTTAGGTGTACACATGTTCTTACCTAAAAAAGTCACAAATTCCACGACCCGTCCCCCGGGGCCCATTCCGTGACTACCCCAAGCCCTCCATCCATAGGCCAGGGGCTGGTGACTAGCACCAAAGGCATAAATCCCTAAACTGGGAAGGCATTGCCTTTATAACTTGAAAACGCACACAACAAAGTATGAGTTGGAAGAAAAACACTAAGTAAAAATGTATACAAAAGAGTTTTAAAAAGTAAAAGGGGTCGGAAATACAAGCCCAACTATAAAGTACAAGTACAACTGAAAAAGAACAAAATAGCTGAAAGGTGAAAGCAGCTCTTGGATAGTCCATCACAGATCCTACCTGAAGGGTAGGTACAGATATCCTCCTTGGCACTCCACGTCTATTGGTCTCCTCTGTGTGCCGAAATGTCGTATAGTCCACCTCCGGGTATCATCCATTCCTGGAACACTCATCCCCAGTCAGCGTTGTTCGTCGTCTGCATCCAACACAATGAGGTGCGGGCATAGCCCGTGCAGGGTGAGAATATCGACAATCAGTAGGGACCCCAAGACCACCAGTGTCTCTCAAAATCCACCAAGGATAAACCAGAGAGTATGAAATCAACGGATAACCATTACTTAGGTATATTCCCCAACATATACCAAAGTTATCAAGTATCACATCTCAATCATGAGGAAAACACAGAAGTCACTGACTCAGCTCACACAGGTATACAACTTATGTAGAGAGATAGAAATGATCAGGTGTAACCACTGAATCATCTAGGCTGTCGGTCAAACACATGATCCAAGATCAGCTATTCTGTCGGACCAACACATGATCCAGGAATAGAAGTCAGAACATTCAGACCAACACATGATCCAGGAATAGTCATCAGAGCTGTGGGACCAACACATGATCTAGGACCAGCTATTCTGTCAGACCAACACATGATCCAAGAACAGAAGTTAGAACTGTCGTACCAACACTTGATCTAGGAGCAGTCGTTAGTGCACATCCAGCCTTAGGATTTCCACCAATATGCTTGATTCTTGGAAGGTCTCCTCATCAATCCTAGTTTCAATACATAAACTATCACTTCATCCCAAGTTTATGTATCCCAAAGTCCTGTCTCGTCAAAAGGAACACAACGTGATAGATGGTGCGTCAATTAGACGCCCGGTCTGAGAGTTATTAGCATTTAAGTTCTGAGGGCCCAGTTGGATTTAGGTTCAATCCAACCCGACCATAACCCAACTGCATCCAAAACTAAAGTAGCGTATTCGAAAAGAACCGTCTCTCTCCAATATTTCTGTTTCCATAGACGGTTCTCCAATCGGACACTCGTAGCCCAAGTTATGAGCGAAAAGGTGAAATCGAGTCAAATGAGGCCGGGTCTGGTCCGGCCCAGTCGGCCCACCCCGACCTGCCCCGGGTCCGGACTAGTGTCCGACCTGATCTTTGGGTCTGACCTGGCCCGATGTGGTGGCACGTGGGGGTCTGCCCTACCCGCGTTCAGGGGGGAAGGCGCGTACCCCCTGGTTCCCGAATGGCTTAGTCATTCGAGTAGGTGGAATCGGCGCCAGGCTAGCGTCGATGTGTCATGCGGGACCCAGCAGGGTCCTGCTATTCTCGGATGGTCGAGCGACCAGTCATCTCCTTGTGTGGCGCCGGTTACGGCGCGCCTCTTCTGGCGGCCCAGCGGCTCGGGCCGCTGGACCTCTTCGCAGCCGGGCTCGAACCGGCCGCTGCTACACTACCGTGGCCAGGGGCCGCGGCCCTCCTTCGGTCCATAACGTGATTCCGGTTGTGTGGTGCCTTCCCTAGCATCTCGGAAACTTGGGCCATCGGCTTCCTTCAAGTTCATCCTTGCGTCGGCCGCCACTGTACCTCCACGGTCCATCAGCTGCGGCCTTCTCCTCTAGCGGCGCGGTTACGCCGCTGCCATCCATGCGGTGTCGATCATCGCACCAACCATCGGTGAACTTTCCACGGGTCTCCGGACGAGTTCTGGTGGCCCGATTCTCACTTCTGAAGAAGTCACTCATTCCTCGGGTCGTCTCCTTCGATATTAAACCATTGTTGACATGTAACGCTCAACCCGGACTCATACCGCGTTGAGCGTCAAAATCCACAAAGAATGTGGAGGGGTCGGGTCATGTTTGTTAGGCCCACACCCTCTTTGTTAGGGTGATATCAAGCGGCTTCGAATTCTAAACCATGACGAAGACGAAGAACACGCAACAATTATCAAGCTTGAACCCCTATCTCGAAGGTTCTTTTATGCTGGTGTGAGAAATAATTCTAAGATGTTGTCATACGTTTCACCCATCACATGTCGCTGATCCTAGGCTCAAGCGTCATCGTCATTCTTCATTAGAGTTGGTGCATTCCTTGTTGGAGAGTAGTTCTCCAAGCACTCCCTTTCTCCTTCGCCAACCCAGATCCTCCCAAAAAAAAGTATCCAAATTTTTGTGTTTCAACAATTTAATGGTTGGCTTGGAATAATTAATTGATAGAATTAATTAATGGGCGGTGGCACCATTAAAGTGGATAATACCAATGGTTATCTCCCCTTAAAGGTGAGTTCAAGAGGTTTCCCCCATTAAAGGGGAGTTTAAGAGGTTCGGGTGGTCCCCACCTCTATAAATTCAATTGGGGGGTTTAGGCTTGGGTGGTCCCCACCACCACAACCTACACATGGGTGGTTACAAGGATAAAAATAAAATAAAATATTATTTTATTTTAAATCTATTTCCAAGAAAAAAACCAAAATCTATCTTTCACCCTCAACCCACTACCGTCGAGGTGAAGGTTTCCATAAGAGAATACTGATGATGCGGGTTCAACGGTGCCCTCCAATTTCAATTCCGAGCACCAGTTCAAAGGTTATGTAACGCTGCTCTCATGTTTACTGAACATACCTGAAAAAAAAGTTCAGGAAAATTATAATAGTCACCCTTGACCCATTGAGGTCATGGTTAGGCTCTGCATAGGTGAAACATGCCCCAACGAACCCAACAGTACTTTCGTATTTTCAATCCGAGTTATCTTTTAGAGGATATGGATTTTACAATAAAATAATTATTCACTTAATTATTTTATTTTCGGCCAAAAACTAACTTTCACTGGTGGCCCGCACCGAAAAAATTTAGTATCTGCCTAAAGGAAGCATACCATCACGAGTTCATTAGTGGTCTTGGATTTTAAATCCAAGTTACTGTTTGTGAGTTAGAAGCATTTGAAAAATAAAATAACTTTATTTAATTATTTTATTTATGGTTATTCCATTTTTGGGTTTTCTCACAGGAGGCCCACGCAGACTAATCTTAAGTCGCGCCTAGGGTAAAATCGTCATCCTAAGTGCATCAGTGCACTCATATTTCTGATCCGAGTAACCATTTAAGAGTTATTCCACTTTTTTTTAGGAAAACTGCTTATGCGCATTAATTTATGTTTAACAAAACTTCAACGGATCATTCCGGGCACTCCGGGCCTCGGAATCGTGCGCCGACAGATTTTGAGGACTCATAAAATTCCCATTTATTTTAAAACAATTACATGGAAATTCCAGATATTTACATTCTCCCCACCTCATGGCTCTATGTCCCTGTAATCCACAACACAACTAGGTAAACAAGTGGGGGTACTGAGCACACATCTGAGCCTCCCACTCCCATGTGCTCTCCTGGACATTCTCATGCTGCCAACAAATGCACACCAGAGGTATCGAACGTCCAAGAAGGACCCACTCTTGTCGATCCTC
Organism: Viscum album; assembly: GCA_963277665.1. NCBI lineage: Eukaryota > Viridiplantae > Streptophyta > Magnoliopsida > Santalales > Viscaceae > Viscum > Viscum album. The sequence goes on from OY728128.1 coordinate 843,951,850, forward strand.
AATCTCCACTGGGACCTCCGTAAAATTTTCCCCATCATCGACATCCAGCTCGCCATGGTCAATGATGTGAGAAGGTTTGTGCATGTGTCTCCTCGGCTGAGATACGTGGAAGGTGTCGTGCACCCAGTGAAACTGAGGTGGAAGAGATAAGTGGTTAGCCACCTCTCCAACTCTGCTGAGGGCCTGGAAAGGTCGGATGAATCTCAGAGATAGCTTGTCGCCTCGGCCAAATCTTCGTAGACCTCATCGAGGTGAGACACGTCATGAATTCCTTGCATATCTGATCCTAATTCCACTTTGGGACCTCCAAAGGCTGAACCGAGCCTGATGGTACCTGATGATCCACCTTCACTTGCTGACAAGTGAGACATCGTGAAACAAACTCTGCCACTTCCTTCTTCATACCTGGCCACCAGTGTTGTCGTCGAAGGTCCTGGTACATTTTCACCACTCCTAGATGTACCGTTAAAGGGGAAGTGTGAAACTCCCTCAACACTTCCTCCTAAAGTTACACTGGTAGAAAAGTACATCCTATGAAGAGGATGACATGCTCCCCACCTTCAAGAAATCCATTAGATGCATGCCCTATGGATATCTGAGAACATCGTGTCTCACAGTCTGTGTCTCCATGCTACGCCTCCCTGACTCGCTGAAGAAGTGGGGGAGTGACTGTAAGAGACTAAAGGAAGGCTTCTCCATCTATATCCATAAAGGATATCGGTAAAGCATCTAGATTCTATGTCTCCTCTCCTAGCACCTGTATACCAGATCTCCTGCTGAGCGCATCCACAACAACGTTCCCCTTCCCAGGAGTATAGACTATCTCAAAGTCATAGTCCTGGAGGAACTCAATACAATGTCATTGTCTCAGGTTCAGGTCCTTCTATGAGAAGATATAACTGAGACTATGGTGATCAGAGTACATGGTAAAACGTTATCCCATAAGATAGTGTCTCCACATCTCGAAGGCGAAGACCACTGATGCTAACTCCAAGTCATGGGTAGCGTAATTCTGCTCTTGCTATCTCATCTTCCGAGAACCATATGTGTTCACTGGTCACTCTTGCATCAGGACACATCTGAGTCCGGTCTGTGATGTGTCGCAGTATACTATGTACCCTACGCCCTCCTCTCGAAGTCTCAATATGGGGCAGTAGTCAGCATTTTCCTCAGCTCCTGAAAGCTCTGATGGCATCTCTCTGACCACACGAAAGGTTGCCCGCTATTTGTCAAGGCTGATAGTGGTGCTGAAACTCTGGAGAAATCTGGGATAAACCTCCGGTAATATCCATCCACGTAAAATTCCCTCTCTATTCGGGATGGTAAACCTGAAAACATCTTTTGAAAGGATGTCCCCAAACTCTTCCACTTCTGTTAAAAACTCAAAACTCCTACGCATGAGTTTATCCTATGTTTCTCGGGTTTTCATTTTCTCCAACCAAGGAAAACCTCATTCCAACGTTGTAGAGAAACCACAACCTTTTTACCTAATACAGTCAACCTGAGATTGAACTGTGGATGTCCAGTCCAACCCAAACTAATGTCGTAAGGCCTCGACGCTGCCACCAATAGGTTCCAACCGAAACTCTCACCTCAAGGGTCAGATCACACTATCAGCGTTAGTGTGATTATCGAGTATCCTCACAAAGGTGTATCCATATGTGAGGGTTAAGTCAACAGTTTAACAGGAAACTCTAATACTTGAACAAGATTCATGGAAAGAAGGAATGATTGGTACCTATGTCTATTAATACGACAGCTAGTAGTAGAAGCAGACCATACCCCGAATCATTCCGGGAGACCTTGGGTCACACTCCTTGACCGCATGCAGCCACTCCCTTCCTCTCTCCTCCAACTCCATGAGCCTGGTGGGGACCACATTAGGGTAGAGGTTGTAACATGTTGAAATGTATACCACCTCATGCTGCTCTCCTAGATTTTCTACCACGTCTATACCATGCAGATTCATATGTCCTTAACACTTCCTATTCCTGAAACATTTTACCTTCTGAAGTCTCTGAGACAGGTTCCAGTTGTCTACTTTACTACTAACATTCACAGGTTGTATCCACTTAGCCAAAGAACATTCAACCATAAAGGTTCTCTCTATAACCCTAACATAAGTAGGAGTGTATATAGGAATAGTACTAGCTCGGATATCCTTAAACACACCTCTCTCGGAGGTCTGAGCCCTGAAGCACTGATCATATCATATTCATCAAGTACCAGGAATGATCAGTATGCATTGATGAATACTCAGCTACCGACATGTTGTCATGTCGAAGCTATATAAGCTCTAGAGAACTAACATCCACCTCCCCAAGCTAGTCCTCATCCGCCTGTGAGTCGGGATCACCTCGGAACCTGAGGGTATCTGATGCTGAATCACATGTAAGTCACTAAGCCTACAAGTTTCCTCTACCGGTACTGTCGGTCGTAACTACTAACCAACGGGCTGTAATATAGCTGGCACACTACCCGAAGGTACCATCTCAAGCATCGGTCCACGTACCAATGCCTTATCACTATTCGGACCATCCTCATGGTCACTCACTGAATAATACTAGTATTCAAGATCACCATATGCTCTACTAGTGCATCAATTAGGCGGAAAACCCTAGAAATCACCTCCAGCCAGTCCCCTACAGCCTGGGAATCTGTCTCGCCTCGAAACTTCTAAGGCCTCTACCACTGGGACTTGTGAAATGTGCTCAGTAAGCGAGCACCATATTCCAGTGTGGCTGGTGGTATCTGCTTCCAATCGGGTGGTGGTGCTGCTGGTACACCACCCGAAGGTGCCAACATAGTAAGAGGTCCTTGCACCGGAGCCTCATCCCTTGGTGGGCCGTCAGTGCGTACAACTCTTGGAACTCTAGCTGGTTGTCTACACAGAGGCATCCTGATAGGAAATAGGTGCTCCATGATAAAAGTTATATCTGGTGAGCTGACTCAACGAAAACTTTTGAAAACACACACAATCAGTGTTTTCGTGCACTGAGTTAGAAATCAGAAGTCATGGTCCTGGTGTATGGATACGTCGGCCGCCGCACAAACACTGGACTCCCCAAACGAGAAACCACACTCAATACCCTTAACACTATTACTTCATATAAAAAAGATCAGAGTTCTAATTTCTGCGGTCAAACCGACTCCTCTGATACCAATTTGTCACAACCCATCCCTCAGGGTCCGTTCCATGACTACCCAAAGCCCGCCTTCAATAGGACAGGGGCTGGCGACTAGAACCAAAGGCTTAAATCCCTAAACTGGTAAAGAATTTCCTTTATAACTTGAAAATGCACACATCAGAGTATAAGTTGGAAACAAAACACTAAGTAAAACTGTATAAAAAAGAGTGCTGAAAATTAAAAGGGGGTCAAAAATACAAGCCCAAATGTAAAGTACAAGTACAACTGAAAAAGTAAAAAATAGATGAAAGGTGAAAGAAACACCTGGATCGTCCACCACGGATCCTACCTGAAGGGTAGGTACAGAAAGACTCCTCAGCACTACACATCTATCAGTCTTCTCCATGTACCAACACATCGTATGGTCCACCTCTGGGTACTATCCAGTCCTGGAACACTCAGACTCGGTCAACATTGTTCGTCGTCTGCATCCAACACAACGTGGTGCAGGCTAGCCTGAGCAAGGGTTAGTATATAGATACTCAGTAGGGACCCCAAGACCACCAAGCTCCCTCAAAATCCACCAAGGATAAACCATAGAGTATGAAATAAACTGATATCCATTACATAGGTATATGCCCATACATATACCTAAGTTATCAAGTAACTCATATCAATGATGAGGAAAACATAGAAGTTACTGACTCAGCTCACATAGGTGTACAACTTATGTAGAGAGATAGATATGATCTGGTGTAGCCACTGAATCATCTAAGCTGTCGAACCAACACATGATACAAGACTAGCTATTCTGTTGGACCAACACATGATCCAGGAACAGTCGTCAGAGTTTTCGGACCCACACAGAATCTAGGACCAACTATTCTATCAGACCAACACATGATCCAGGAACAGAAGTCAAAACTGTGAGACCAACACATGATCCAGGAACAATCATTATTGCACAGCCACCCTCAGGGGTTCCACTAGTATGCTTGATTCAATAAGGGTCTGCTCCTTAGGCCGAGATTCGATACATCAAATTCCAGGTCATCCCAAGTTTATGTATCTTGATGTTCCATCTCATCAAAAGGAACACAATACGACAGATGGTGCGTTAATCAGACACCCAGTCTGAGAGTTATTTGCATTTCCGTTCTGAGGACCTGGTGGGATTTAGTGTCAATCCAACCCAACCAAACACCAACTGCATCCAAACCTCAAGTGGGTTTTTCAAAAAGAACCGTCTCGCTCCAAGATTTCTGTCACCATAGACGGTTCATCAATTGGACACTCATAGCCCAAGTTATGGGAGAAAAGGTGAAATTGGGTCAAACAGGTCCGAGTGCAGTCCGGCCCAGTCGGCCCGACCCGGGTCCGGACTGGGGTCCGACCCGGTCTGCAGGTCTGACACGGACTGCGGGTCTGACCCGGTCTGCAGGTCCGGCTCGGCCCACGCAGGGTCCGGCTTGCATTTGGTCCAGCCCAGCAGCCTGTTAGGGTCCGCCCTAGCCATTTCCAGGGGGAAGGTCGTGCCCCCTAGTTCCCGAACGGCTTAACCATTCTGGCAGGTGGAATCAGCGCCAGGCTGACGTCGGGGTGTCATGTCGGACCCAGCGGGGTCCTGCAGTTCCTGACAAGTCGAGCGGCCAGCCGTCTCCTCATGCAGCGCCGGTTGGGTCGTGCCTCTTCTGGCAGCTCAGGCCACCGGACCTCTTCGCTATCGAGCTCGAGCTAACCACTGCTGCACCGCTGCGTCCAGGGGTCATGGACCTCCTTCGGTCCTCCGCATGGTGCCGGTTATGTCGCGCCTTCTCCGGTGTCCGGATGGCTCAGGATGTCGTCTTCCTTCGTGGCTGGCCTTGCGCAGGCCTCCGCTACACCTCTTCAGTCCATCAGCTGCAGCCTTCTCCTCTGGCGGTGCGGTTGTGCTGCCGCCATCCTTGCGGTGATGATCATCGCCCCAACTGTCGGCGAACATTCTGCAAGTCACCAAACGAGTTTTGGTGGCCCAATTCTCACTCCAAAAGAAGTCATGTATTCCTCGGGTAATCTCCTTTTCTCCGCAACCATTGATGACGAGTAACGCTCAACCCTGACTCTTGCTGCATTGAGCATCAAAATCCACAAATAATACGGAGGGGTCGGGCTGTGTTTGGTCGGCCTGCGCCCTCCGCATTAGGGTGATATCAAGCGGCTTCGAATTCTAAACCACGATGGAATATAAAGAACATGCAACAGGTAGCAAGCTTGAACCCCTACCTCAAAGGGTCATTGATGTTGGCGCGAGAAATAATTTAAAGATTTTGTCGTACGTTGCACCTTTCACACGCCACTGATCTCAGGATCGAGCGGTGTCCTTGTTCTTCGTTGGAGATGGTGCATTCTTCATTGGAGAGTAGTTCTCTAAGCACTCCCTTTCTCCTTCACCAACCCAAATCCTCCCAAAAAGAAAAGAAACCAAATTTTTGTGCTTCAACAATTTAATCATTAGATTGGCATAATTAATTAATAGAATTAATTAATGGGAGGTGGTGCCGTTAAAGTGGAGAATACTAGTGGTTATCTCCCCTTAAAGGGGAGTTCAAGAGGTTTCCCCCATTAAAGGGGAGTTCAAGAGGTTTGGGTGGTCCCCACCTCTAGAAATTAAATTGGGGGGTTTAGGCTCAAGTGGTCCCCACCACCACAACCTACACATGGGATATTTCAAGGATAAAAATAAAATAAAAGTTTATTTTATTTTATTTCTATTTTCAAGAAAAAAACCAAAATCTATCTTTCAACCTCAACCCACTACGGTCGAGGTGAAGGTCTCCATAAGAAAATACTGATGCTACGAGTTCAACAGTGCCCTCAGATTTCAATTCCGATCACTGGTTCAAAAGTTATGTAATTCTACTCTCTCGTTTACTGAACATACCTAAAAAAAGTTTGGAAAAATTATAACAGTCACCCTTGACCCACTACGACTGAGGTTAGGCTCTGCCTAGGTGAAACATGCCCTAATGAACCCAACGGTACTCTAGGATCTTCAATCTGAGTTACCATTTAGAGGATATGGATTTTACAATAAAATAATTAGTAACTTAATTATTTTATTTTCTTCAAAAAGATAACTTTCACTGGTGGACCGTGCCGGCCAAAGTTAGTATCTGCCTAAAGGAAGCATATCATCACGAGCTCAGTGGTGGTCTCGAATTTTTAATCCAAGTTACTGTTTGTGAGTTATAAGAATTTGAAAAATAAAATAACTTTTTTTAATACATTATTTTCGGTTATTCCATTTTCAGGTTTTCTCATAGGAGGCCTGTACAGGCTAATCTTAAGTCACGCCTAGGGTAAACCTGCTATCCTGAGTGCATCGGGGCCCTTAGATATCTGATCCGAGTAACCATTGAAGAGTTATTACAATTTTTTAGGAAAACTACTTACTCCTACTAATTTAATCTTAAAAAAATTTCAACGGATAATTTTGGGCACTCCGGGCCTCTGAATCGCGTACCCTCATATTTCGCGGACTCGTAAAATTTCCATTTATTTAAAAAAATTAGATGGAAATTCTGGGTCTTTACAACAAAAAACCAAAAAAACACAATAATGTAAGTTTAATGACCTAATTATGGTCATACAATGGGTGTTGGAAAAGTGTATAGGTAATTTGGGAAATTAAGTTAAAGGTTTATTCCTTTATTAAGATTAATTTTACCTCAATAATTGTAATTAAGTTTACCTAATTTCACTAATATTTTAGGTCAAAAACAAAGTTGGTATTATTAAAAATTAATAATTATTATTATTAAAAATATAGAATCAATTTTTCCAAATTAAAATCATATAAGTGGAAGAAACTAATTTGAAATTCATCCCATAGGTGGGATGATGATGTAGGTTTTAAAGTAAAAACTTCTTAAAGTTTTCTATATTTTTAAAATTAATTTAAAATTGTAGTATATTAATATGAAATAAATTTTATTAATTGATAAAAATATGATCTAATTAAAATTTTAAACCAATAAAAATTATAATTTAACATTATAAATAAATTAGATGAAAAATCAGTTTTGAAAAAAAATCACTATTTTTAACAATTCGTTAAAAAATTAAAATGTTTTTGAAAAATATAAAAAATTCATCCTAACCTAATTATTATGTTTCTATTTCAAAGATGAAGTTTATTTTGACATATTAAATAAATTAAAGTGTCAAAATTAAGATTTAAAATGGGTTTCCCATTAAAAGACTATAAAATTGCCTTTATAAAAATATAGGTTTTAATGTGTAAAATATTGTTTGTTCTTTATCATATTCCTATCAAACCTAATGGATGGATATAAAAAATATTTTATTTAATATATAACATATATATTTAATTAAAATCATTAACTAAATGTAATTAATTTTGTTAATTAAGATAAAACTCTTTCAAGAGTATATAAATAATAATATTTATTTTTTTTACATCCAATTGGTTCTTATTTTCATTTCACATTAATTAGTATCCCTTTCATTAATTTTATATTTATATAAACCATATATTTTCATAAGTTAGTTTATAATATTTACAATGGCTATTTTATATCCCAATATATTAAATAATAATATTTTAATAATATATTATTGTACGGTAAAACTCGCTCTTGCATGTGACAGAAGCTACCGAAGAAGGTCTCCCTTGCATGTAACACATTCTAAATCGGTGTTGTGTGCATTGAAATATATATAATCTATTTTAAATAGTAAATATATTATAAAGTATCTAGATATTATATTACCTTATGTACTTGATGTCGTGTGTCATATATGTTATCAAATACAAGGTTCTAATTTAGATTTTCATGGTGTCACTTTTTCCCTAACTTATTTAAATTTTGTAATGTCCCGGTTTCGGAAGCCACCCGGAGGCTCCCCATACCCGGTTGGTCACATGGCCTCAAGCGAATTTCCTTGAATGCCAGAGGCTGCCGACTAGCAGCGAGGGCTTTGGGTGTGATAGTGGGGAAACTATGCCTTCATTGGAAGAGTACACAGTGGACGTAAACAAATATACAATAGCAGAATCAGTAATAATGACATACAATAGTAACAATAGAAAACTGAAAGTATAAACTGGAGAACATATATATAAAAATTAGGCATGATACATATATGTCTTGGAAAGCATCCAAACAAGTCACAATGATGAATAAAGTACTAAACCAGAGTACAAAAGTAAAACAAATAAGAAACACCTCAGCATCGCAAGGATCAGCTTGGTCAGATTCTCTCCAGATCCAATGCAATCAAGTTCCTAAAGTAGAAGGGCGCTTGAACTTGTCTATACCTACAACAATATAATTTGTTTTGGCCTAAAATAATGGCCCAAATAGGGTGTGAGATGAATCCCAATAGGCAACTACCACAAGATCTGTGCCTAACAGTCAGTGAATATATGGCAGGTAAAAGTGAAGAAAGTAGTAAACAAGGAAGTACTCAATAGTAAAAATCCACAGTTTCAGATATCAAGTAACAACTAATCAAAGTGGATATTCGTAATAGGTAAACCTCTGAGAATTACTCACAGCCTTTCTCCTTTGGTCCTACCTAATAGATACAAGCAACCCTCTGGGAAGCACCCATAGTCTCACCCCTCTGGTTCAGCAAAAGTATAGACTCTCTGAGGAAGCACTCTCCGTCAATTCCCCCTATATTCTCGTATCGGTACTAAAGGATACCTATGTAATCACTTACGTCACATTCCCTCTATGGCCCATGTCGAGGAACTACAGACTGTCTAATGAAGCACTCAACATCAATTCCCACTATGGTCTCACATCGTAATTTTATAAAAGACACTCTGGAGAAGCCCTTACATCCATTCTCCCTATGGTCTACTACACAAGGTTCTCATGACCCTGTGTAAATCAACAAGTATAGCATCGCTTATCAACCAAATTAAACCTCAATAACTACATGGCTACCATTCTACAGTATATCAGCATGTCAGAACAACAGTCAAACCATCCTACAATACTAGGCATGGAAAAGTAAACAGAATCCTAACGGGAAAACTAGACTCAAAGGTCAAAACAAGAAAAAACATGCATGGGAAACACATACAAATCACAAAAATTCACCCTATTCACAATCAATTATCATCTAATCAAGCATACAATCATAGAAGACAAACAATAGGGCTAAAATAGTAAAATTGCAATATCTAGTTCATGGGTATTGGGAAAATTTGCACATAAAACTCAAAGACATTCAACAGAAAGAAACAAACCACCTACCTCATCACTAGGAGTTCAATATACTTGAACCAAAAGGCTTGAATCGCATTAGAATGACGTAGATCTATGAAAATTCATAAAATTTTCAAGCCACAATAACTCACGAAAGAGGGGAAATAGTAGATGATACTCTAGGAGAAGAGAGAACTCACCGATGTGGTTTAAATGCAACTGACAGTGTTTGATTCGTAGGATGGATGCTTAGTTGGGGGCTCGTCAAAGATCTATAGCTGCTCGGTGCTCTCAGATGAACTAGGTTGAGAATGAGACGGTTCTGTCCATCAGATGCGACCCCGATGCATTTAGTGAAAAAAACAAAATACACGGTGTGTACTTTTTAATTACATGGCATGTACTCTCAGTTTTTGTACTCCACTTTAGGCGATCTCTAGGTCATCACACATGGTCGTGTGTAAAGCCGCTACATGGCCAGCACATGGCTACCCACAGTAACCGAGTACATGGCGTGTACTTTGAAAATTTCAAGAAACTCCACTTTTCTCAAAAACTCCAGAAAAAAGAAAAACATACCTGAAAAGAAGATCTAGGTTCTTAAAAACTTCCCCCCTTAAAAAATTGTCCCCGAATTTCCCTAGCAAGGTGGCGTAGAAGAAGAAACCCTGAACAGCTCTAGCCACAATGATGGTACATCGGCCTCCCTCTCCCAAGTCTCATCCTGTACTCGCCCGTGCTACCATAGCACCCGTACCAGAGGAACAGAACAACCACGAAGAACCTTTATACTTCGATCAATAATACAGATAGTATGCTCCTCGTAAGATGCTTCCACTTCCAAATCAACCTCCTCGGGTTGGAAAACATGAGACGAATCTGAAATGTAACGTCGAAGCTGAGAAATGTGGAAAACATCGTGCATAGCCTGATACCTATGAGGTAACTGAAACTAATAGTCCATCAGACCAACTCTCCCCAACACCTCAAATGGCCCGATGTACCTTAGTGAAATCTTACCATGTCTCATAATCCTCCTGTGTCCCAACCTCGGTGTGACACGTAGAAAAACCTGATCCCCGACCTCGAAATCTAGAGGTCATCTCCACTGATCATCATAAGACTTATAATGAGACTGTGTAGTAGCCATCCTCTTCCGAATCAACTCTATCTACTCCATGATCTCTGGAACAAGGTGAGGTCCCAGTAAAGCTGCCTCTTCTGCCTCCAGCCAACATAAGGGTGATCAGCATGGCCTTCCGTACAAAGCCTCATAAGGTTCCATCTAAATAGTTTCTTGTAAACTATTGTTTTAGGAAAACTCCACAAGAGGTATGTGCTTCTACCAACAACCTCCACAATCCATGATGAATTCTCGGAGCATGTCCTCAAGCACCTAAATCGTATGCTTGGACTGGCCATCTGTCTGGTGGTGGTAAGCTGTACTGAAAAGTAAATGTGTATCCAAAGCCTTCTAAATCCCCTTCCATACCCAAGAATTTAAACGAGCATCTCTGTTTGAAACAATGGAGTGTGGAACTCCATGTAAGCGCACAATCTCTCATATGTACAACCATCCCATCTCATCAACACTGAAGGTCTCCTTGATCGGCAAGAAGTGAGCGACCTTCGTAATTCTGTCAATGACAACCCATACTGCATTATTCCCATGAGGTGGCCTCAGTAACCCTGTCATGAAATCCATCACGACGCCGTTCCACTTCCACTCAAGAATGGGTAACTTCTGGAAAAGCCCTGTCGGTCGCTGATGTTCCACCTAAGTACACAACACGTACTTAGAAAATTTTCAAAAACTCCTCTTTTCTCAAAAACTCCAGAAAAAAGAAAAACACACCTAAAAAGAAGATCTGGGTTCTTAAAAATTTCATCCTCTAAATTTAAACATGATCTTGGTGATACATTATTTGATATTTTCTATTTTTAAATCCCACATCGTGAGAATGGTTCACAAAAAATCCTCTAGAAAAGATATAATTGAAAGTACAAAGGTCACATGGACTACCATGTAACTAGGTCTCTAAGTAGGATAATATTAGTTGAAAGTAGAGATATTTACTTGTAGTAAAGGAAAAAATATTTATAGGTATTGATTGAGCTCATCAATAAAAAAACAATTTAATGATCAATAGAAATTTTAGGGCCTAAAATTCATAAATATTTAATTATTTAGAAGACCATCTGTTCAACATAAATTAAGGTATTAAGAAAAAATTTTATTTCTAATTCATTTTCCAAATGTTGGGTAATTCTTTTACTACCTAATAATAAAAGGAAATATTGTTTCATGATAGGATTCAATTTCATAATAAAATCCTAACTTTTGGTTGTACTACCATAAATTAATTACAAAAATGATTCTTTTTCCTCATAGACTAAAAGAAACTTTTAAAGAATCTTAAGTACTATAAAAGAGTTACAAGTATAACTATTTATCTTTAAATATCTTCCAAAACCAATATCGTTAATATATTAATCTATAATAATAAAAAGTGATATTACAATTTCATTATTAACATTTATTCGTCAAATTGATTAACTAAAAACAATGAAAAATTAAGTAGGACATTGTGTAGGTCAGTGGCTGGTGTGAAACCCTTATCGTCCTTCGGTCATGGGTTGAAGACTCATGGCCTTACCATATTTTATTTTTTGTCACTCGACAATCAGTTTTTCCTTTTCAAAAACCAAATTAATATAATTCCCAAAAATAAATATGATGGACATCCTTGAAATAAGGTTAATAACTAAATAGCTTATTAAAAAAACTTTTCAATACAACCCTAACACAAAACAACCTCAACCACTTATTTCCACATATATCCTTCCTTATTATAGATTTTATCTTCCAGAAGAGGTAATTTATTTTCGTAATATCCAAGATCTCCACACATACCATAGTGAACTATAAATTATTTCTTAGGATGATCTTCATTTCCATCGAAGTTTCTATTTACTTTTTCCCAGAAATTTTTTTCTTTATATCCTTTATTCCCAGACATAAAGAATTTCCATGTTCCATTGAGACACTTTCCTGGGTACCTTCTTTCACACTGCTCATATGTCATAAATCGATCCTTCTTTTATTTACAGTCTCCACCACCTGATCTCTTACCAACCTTCATGCTTCTCTTCTTTTGTCTGTTTAGGAGTTGGTAAAGGTATATATTGTTAATAATATTTTGGGAAAACTAATTTGGAATAAACATGATATCCTTCACTCTGGTCAGTATATCATTTGGTTTCTCATTTTTAATAAATTTTCTTCATTTTATTTATTAACTTGAATCCTTAGGGTTCCATCCATTCATTAAAAGCAGAAAGAATAGTGTGGGAAAAATAGTCATATTGAGAAAAGCATATAATTATCTATAGTATATCTAAATCCTGAAACCTTATTTTTAAATCTAAAACACATTTGTTTTAACCTATAATATTCATTTTCATTATCTATTCAAATCATTTATAATGGTTTGTAAATAAAATGTGAATTATAATAAGAATATTCCTCGGGAGGGTCAAACTTGTTGCGCATTAAGCCACATTTTCATGTACCAGGATACCCTGAGTTAGGCTCAGAACACCTTGTCATAGTTGTTACGCCTAGGTACATCTGTTCCAAAATGACATCAACATTTAGTATCCAGACAAGGATTTATTTCTTGAAAAGACCACACAATCTCAACCTGACCAAAATTCTAGTATATTATTCTATACTTATCCTCAAATTCTACCTTAGGGTTATGTTATCTAACCTACGTTTTCTTAAATCAAGTTCCCAAGGTTGATACTAAATTTCTTTTTATACCAAATATAGTGACTCGAATCCAGATAGGTTGTACCCTGTGTCTGTTATTAAATACATTTCCATTATTACAAGGAATAAAATCTCAAAGGAAAGATATTTTAATAGTCATGGTAAACTAGATACATACATTTGAAAATAATACACAAATTACAATATATATAATTTTTCTTATTTAAAAATAAATAATTTTAAGGTTAACTTTATTCCATCTAGATAATCCCTACATAACATTCATAATATTATTATTGGATTCCAAGAGAAAGAAACACAATAAGGATGAGCTCAAATTCTCAGTAAGGGAAAAATATAGTGGAAGTAATAAATAATCAATGAGAATAGTAAATATAGAAAGTTAAATAACTAAACACACATTCCATGTAATCAATAAACTAAATATAAGTGCCTGAAAAATATGGAAATGTGACAACTAAAAACACATGCCATTAAAAAAACTAAATAAGGAAAAATCAATATGGAAAGGTAAGAAACTGAAACACATTCCACCTAAATAACTAAAAATGAAATGTATCCATAGATATGTCAACACAAAATCCCATGGTTAAATAATTAATGTAACTAAATGAGGTAAATTCTTGTTTATTGTATTCCATGTTTCCTAGGTACATGACACCTTTAATGTCAAGACCTGCCATAAAATAGTTTACAAATATCAGTTAAAAAATATCTAAATAGGCTATACAAATGAATCATCCCATGAGACTATCCAGGCATATTAGGGATATCTATAAATGATCCCCAACTATGTTGTACCATTCCAAAACATTTTTCATCTATCGAATAATCAATTTAAAAACGTGCATTATCAAATATCCATCTAAAATAGAAGATATATATTTATAAATATTTCCCCAAATAATTAAATAACTTTCAAAGTAAACACCATATGAAAAATGGTATACAGTTTAAGCAATGATCATATCCATGAAAAATGATTTGGATACTTATGGTAAATTCAATGTCAAATGATCATAGGAAATTAAATATTTCAATGGGACTAAAAGTAATCAAGGAAGTGAATGTGAATACTATCCTTGTCCAAATAAATCGTAAACCATATACAGTAATTATAAGAATGGTATCAATAGAAAGTAACCCAAGTGGATTAAAATAAATGGTTGTTGTTATTGATGAATAGAAATAATATAGAAAGAAATTTGAAAAACATACTTGAAGAAAATATCCTTTTGTTTTGAAAAACCTTTTGAAAAAAAAATTCTTTGAAAATCAGTTTTGAAAATATTTTCTTTAAAAATTAATTATTTAAACATTATTACAAATATTTAATGAAATGATGGTGGCTATGTCTATACAACTCGTATGAGGTAAAAAGAACAGTCCTTTTACATGATTAAAGGTTATAAAAATGCGTTGTTCAGAAAGCGACAAAAAGATTACTTTGAAATAATTGGAAAAATAAAAAAGGGTAAAAATTTATTTACCAAAACATTAGAAAATTTTATTTTTTTAATAATGCGCGGTTTTTATAAGAAAATAGGTTCTCTGATTAAAGAGGTAAATGAAGTCAGTTTCTCTTAAAAGTGTTCCTAAATTATTTTGAGTAACAAAGATTGGGAAAATAGTAATAATACTTAAAAGATGTCTTGAATTAAAAGGGGGAGAGAAAAATGACAGGGTTTATTAACATAATGGTCATATAATTTCCAATAATTTAAATACCATTCAACTTTATTAAATTTATTTTTGAGAAAAATAATCTTCAAATATTCTAAAGTTTCCGTACCACTTTGAAAATTTTTAAATCATAATCCTCATAAAGGAATAAAATTAAATGAATGTTATAATATTATGAGAGTAAGTAGATTCATGATATATCATGTAAAAGGGTAGTATTTAAACCATATAAAAGAAACTAGGTTTATAGAAACAAACAATTCTCAATAGAATGTAAATTGAGATGAAATCCCCTACCTGGAATTTCCTTTTCAGGTGAACATCCTTTAACATACTATATAATAAACATATATAAATTATATAATTAATTGAGGACCTTTTTAATTTTTATAATTACTTTTAATTTACTTATTACCATTTTATATACAACTAGTTAATCAATAACATTTATGTCGGGTGTTTTGACAAAATTTAGTTTATGTGTCAAAAACAAATTGGGTAGGTTAACTATGGTCAAAGGGGGTCATTATATAAAATCTAAATAATAATAATCATGGAAGAATTATCATAGTTATACATAAATTATACTTTTAAAAACAATTATTTAATATGGTCTTGAAAAATGGATCAATATTACAATCATGTAGATGGTAGGCCATATGTACGCATGAGTAACATTCTCATTTTCAATGATCTTTATTGAAATAATGTAAGTAGAATAATATTTTCCAAAATAATAATTATATCATAAATACAATTTTATTTAATCATATATACTTATATATATTATTATTTTCATGTAAAAGGAATCACATTGTGTCGAGGAGGTGGTAGTCCACACGTCCACGAATGACGTTATCACTTTTAAAGTATGTGAAAGGGTAATAATAAAAATTATATATTTATAAATATAGTATATCTAAATAAAGGTAATTATTTTAGTAATATAATATATAAGTTTTTTATGTAACATATTTTTAATTTAAACTATAATTTATATATGTTCTATGTATATTGTTAATGAATCACATCGCTTCAAGGGGGATATAGTCCACGCTTCCTCAAAGGATGTTATCGTATTAATGTAAAATGGAAAGTATTAATGGTATATGTAATAAAAGCATTAAATAAGTATAAATAAATAATAAATATCATATATATCATATATGAACATAGTTTCCATCATAATGGCCACTATAAGAGGTGGTAAATGAAAAAAGAATAATCATCGTTTTGTGAGGCAGTAGTTCACCGTACACAGAAACAATATGTTCAATACCAATTAGATGGATGTGTGTGTAAGTTTAGGTTAAAAAAAATAGAATAAAAAGTCCTAGTATATTGAGGATACTTTTTTATAGAATAATATAATAATAATATATGAGGGGTTGGATAAAGGAGATAAAACTAAAAAGATTGAGAGAAGATGTTACCTCTTAATCAGGTAACTACTTTTTGTTTGTACCAAAAGGATTTGTTGGAAGAAATTTCTAACAAAATTAGGATTAAAGGTCAAGGGGAAGGGAATTTACAAATATATACAGGTAGAAACTATCTGATCAAATTTTTTTTCAGAGCTTTGATGAATGGGGAGAGGTGGTAGCCTTTTATAAGGGAGGAAAAGGGCTCACTTGGTATTTTTAAAAACAAGTTAGGTGTACAAATTTTTTTACCTTAAAAAATAATAAAAAACCAAAACAACTAAATAATGTATGTTTCATGGAAAATTTATTTCCATAAAATGGGTTTTGGATAAGTTTTGAGGACATTCACCTCCCTAAGATAATGGTTTAGTCCATTATTAATCTAAATATAACCTTAATAGTTATAAATAATTTAATTTATTTCACTAAAATTTTTGGTCAAAAACAAAATTTAAATTATTAGAAATTATAAATTATTATTATTCAAAATTTGGAATCCATATTTCCAAATTCCAATCATATAATTGACATGAGTTAATTTAAAATTCATCCCTCAGGCGGGATGACAATACAAGTTTTTAAAGTAAAAACATCTGAAAGTTTTCTGTGTTTTTATAATTAATTTTAAAGTGAAATTGATTCTGATGACATAAATTGAAATAATTTAAAAAAATATTATATAATTAAAAATTAAAACCAATTAAAATTAAAATTTATCCTTATAAATAAATTAGATGAAATAGTAGTATTAAAGTAAAATTCAATATTTGTAACTATTCGTTAAAAAATGAAATGTTTCAGAAAAATATCAAAAATTCACTATAACATAATTATTATGTTTTAATTTCAATGATGAGGTTTATTTTGACATATTAAATCAATTAACGTGTCAACATTTAGATATAAAATGGGTTCTCCATTAAAAATTTGTAAAATTGCCTTTATAAAAATATAGGTTTGTAGGTGTAAAATAGAGTTTGTTATTATCTTATTTACATAAAACCTAATGGATGGATATAAAAATATTTTATTCAATATATAACATATATATTTCATTAAAATAATTAAATAAATTTAATTAATTATGTTTATTAAGATAATACTCCTTTAGAAGCATAAAATAATAATAATTCTTTTTTTCTAGTTGGTTCTTATTTTCATTTCTCATTAATTGGTAACCCATTAATGAATTTTATATTTATATAAACCATATATTTTCATAAATTATTTAATAATATTCATAATTTCTAGTTTATGTCTTAATTTAATAAATAATAGTATTTTAATAATATATTATTTTTCGGTAAAAGTGGGTTTTGTGTGTAGAGACACGAAGCCTGACGTACATGTACATTACATTACTTTTTCGGAATACTTAGTACATAACAAAAACACACACACAAGGACCTTAATAGTTTAGTGTCTTGGGAAACTCGAAATATAATCTTCTAATCGTGGTGAAAGATCTTCAACATCTCCCATAAAGATCTTCTTTTTTTACCTAAAACCTTTCTTTATATCCGGGGGAAAAGAAAACATAAAAGGGTGAGCTCAAATGCTCAGTAAGGGTAAACAAAATAAATTTCATTCACATCATATACATAAGAACATAATTTTTGGAAATCTTAACCTCCAAAAGAAATCATAATTTCATAACATGGGATAAATCATAGTAGTGAAAGGTAAACCCCAATAATCATAACTTAAAACATGAAACTTTGTGGCATACACACATAATCATAGAGAATCATATCCTATTAGTTAAGACTCATTTCCAAGACTATCTTAGTGGACAAAGTCCCTTTCTGAACCGAGTCACCCTCGTTTCAATCCTGTTTCACTGAACTGGTATAACCTACCATTCCAGCCATGTCTATCTCATGAGATATAAAATCTTTACCCAATGAATTGGAGGGATATATAGGTCTCACCCATCTCATAATGATACCATTCTTATGTGTTCCACAAAATCATAAATCATACATCATTGCATAACCCATGTAATAAAAAAGGGAATCTTAAACATCATGACATCATAAAACAATTCATATAAGATCAAGGAATTCAAAAAAATAATTCCATCACAACATAATCAAATAAATGTAATAATAGGGATGAAACTAGAAACCTTTATTATCTTAGATGGAAAATAATTTTGATAAAACACTTGAACTCCATTCTTGAGGAAAATATCCTTTTTTCTTCAAAATAATTTTCATTTCACAAAATGTCATGAAATTTTAAAAGAAAGGGATTTTGTATAAAATAGTTATGAAATATTTTGGAGTAATCTTCATGAAAACAAGGCATTATAAAACCGTAAAAATCCTTTCATGCCGTATAAAAAAACATTCTTCTCGTACTTTTGTCGGAAAAGTGAAAAAGTACCTCGTACGAAAAACGACAAAAGATTCCTTTCATATCTTTTAATAAAAACTCACCGAAGGGTAAAATTGGATTTAAAAAATTTTAGGTGGATAGAAATAATATTATATGTTGGGGAAACATGGATGTGGATGATAAAATACACCCTAGTAAATGCCAAAGTATAAACAATCTCGGATAAAAATGAGATTGTGATATTTCCCTTACCTTAGGTCTGATATGCTTCGTAAGTGTCCGAACCTCCTGTATAATGATTTAAATAATGTTATTGACTTATTCCAAAATCATACTCATTGTTATTATATCATATATGGTTCACTTATGACTTTATATTACCCGTTCTTTTGTAAATTCCATGTTAAAGAAGCGTTTTAGGTAAAATCGTTTCATTTATCGTAGGTGTTTGGACTTGTTGTTATTGACATTATTATTACTTATATCATGATTTACTTACTTCTAGAATATAAAACATGATTTATATATCATATATATTCAGTATATATATTTATAATAGATAGATAAATGAAATGAAACACACCGTTCATGGAGACGGTAGTCCGTACGTACGCATGAATGCTGTTTTCCTTTCCGTATTGTCTTGAATGGAAGTAAGTAGATGGCATACATATATAAATAAATCCAGTATATTTATAATGTCATATATTTCATTATTATTTCTTATATATACTTTATAATCATTCTTAAATGGTTAACATGGAGAATGAATCTCATCGCGTCGTGGAGACGGTAGTCCGTTCGTACGCACGAGCGATGATATCGTTTCCATAATTATTGAATTGAATTGGAGTGGATGATACAATATATCAGAATCAATAGGAGGTTCTAATAACTATTTATATTTATTCTTTACACCATTATACCCATCCATGTATGGTGGTGGTGGAAAATAGATTACACCATGGCGTGGAGACGGTATTCCGTACGTACGCACGCGCAGTGATTTCTTTTTCTGTAGGATGGATAGATGGTGAAATAGGGTTGTTTCATACTTATAATAACATATCAATATATGAGTGATACTTATGTTATTACTTAATAATGAAAAAACCTAAGAAGAATAAGTGGAAGAAGAAATAAAGATGAAATAATCGGCAACGAACATTACCTCTTCTTTGAAGTGCTTCTTTGAGACCTCCTTTTAGGGCACTAAAATGGGTCTTTGAAGAAGACCAGAACCTCTAGGATTTTTCTAGGGACGTGGAGAAGAGAATTTGGCAGGGTTTGGCCAAGCTTGAAGGATCAATGTTGTGTGAGGAAGAGAGGGAGGAGGTGCCCTTTTATAAGGGAGGAGAGGGGCTCCTTTGGAAAAACTAAAAATATTATTTTATTATAAAGTCAATTTTGGTTTTAAATAGCTCCAAATTAAATTATTTCGAGGATAAGGTGGGGATGGGTCGAAATCCTCTCATCAAATAGAATTTAGACAATTTTATGTTCCTATTTTAACCTTATCATTTATATTTAACATTAAGTTAAATAAGTTTACTTTTATCGTGTTTTCTTGTGTTCTTATACTATAAGGTTACTAAACTTCCTATAAGAAAGCAAACGAACCCCAAGTTGTTTATTATTAATATATATAACCTTATATAAGTCATTTGGCTGAACCTTAGATTTTTAGGAATAAAATAACAATTAATAATATAATATTTGTTTTAAAAACTATTTTATGTCAATTTTGACACTATTTAGTAATTGATTTTTGTGAAACTCATAACAGAATGATAAGTTCGAAAAAAGTTAATTAAATAAATACTAACATGTCATATTAACCTATAAAATTAGTGGAATTCATAAAAACTCTCAAATTATATTTATTTGGGTATTTATAACATCAATTATGTCAATATTTCATTAATAAGATAATTACTGCATCATCGTTGTGTCATAAATAAATTAAATTATTTAATGTCTAAAAATTACAAATAAAATACCATTATTTAGGAAATCTTCTTATCTTTCTAATGAATTTTTATAGTCGAATTTATTCTACGTATAACCCCATATTAAAAATGATTTAGTAAATAAACTTTGATTTTAACTATTTTAACCCTTCTTTAAATAAATTAATAATAAATGACCTAATCTAATCCAAGTGGGCCAAAATGATCATATTTTATTCCTAAGTTTGTTTTTGGTCGAATTACACGTGTCCAATAGAATTAGGACATGTGTTAGGGTAATAATAATATCATTTCTACCCTTAATTACCCTATTTACTTTTAACCGTGGTAAAAAAAAGTAAAAAGTTACTATTCACCAAAAATTTATTTTCATCTCATTGAACCACATTTTACTTACTGACATCAACCGTGTCTCTCGGATTTTTGAAATTCCACTCACAGAAGCGGTAAAATTACGTTTTATGAACAATTAAGTTTTTTTAACTACCACTTAGTGGTTTCACTATTCATCAAAAATGGAAAGTTTTCAGAAAAATACCAAAAATTAGGCCTAAGCTATATTTGATATTATGAACTCAAAAATAATGTCTGTTTTACCAAATTCAAAACATATCAGTTGAATTAACTAATTTAAAAATTAATTCCCGTTGTCAAAACAAATAGCGTGTTTTTAAGAGATAATAACTATCAAATGATTGAAACTTGTTTATAACTGGTTTAAATGTGAAATTACATCCAATTACCATCATTTTATTAAATTGTAAAAATATATTCTAAATATACTATAAATCCACTAAAATTAATAATTTATCACTATTAATTATTTCGATTGAAAAATTTGTTTTTAATTAAAATTTAGTAATTTCCACTATTCGTCAAAATATGAAAGTTATCCGAAAATTACCAAAATTTCACCCTAAGCTAATTTCGATATTCCGAATCCAAAAATGAAGTCCATTTTGAAAAATAAAATTTACAAAATTTCAAAAAGTGGTTATTACTATTCATAACAGCTAGTTTTAATAATATTTTAATAGCATATTGTTGTTTAGTGAAACTCGGTATTGCGTACTACACACGCTATCAAGGAAGGTCGTGATTGCGTGTAATGAAAGGCAAATCAAGGATGAGTGTTGTCCAAGCTCCTTTTGGTGTATCATACAAAACAAGACATTAATGAAATTAAAAAGAATATTTTTCATAAAATCTCGGGGTGTTACATTCTACCCCCATTAAAATGAATTTCGCCCTCGAAATTTGTTGGGGTTATAAATGGTTTACTATTCAAAAGTTTATTTAATCGAAACCCACATCGTAAAAAGGAATACCAAAAAAAATCTTTAAAAACAAAAGTATAAAACCTAACGGTTACCCAAATAAACTAATCACTGGGTTTCCACATAGGTGAAAATATGGATATGGAATAGAAATCTAACCATCATGTTCTGATGGAGAGTGGTAGAGAACATGGCTATGGAAAAGCCAATAATCACAAATCCATAAATTTGTGACGATCTAAGGTACCATCTGATTAATCAGATATAAGAGCACTAGGACAACATTTTTGGTTTTCAAGATCGTTTCCCTAAAGTTGAAGAATTTGAATTAGAATAAATACTTACTTTATTTTGGTACAATCTCATTGTTGTTCGTGCATTGAACAATTTCCACTTCATCTCTTAAATAAATGAAGTTGAATTTGTTATTCGTGAAGTGTTAGCAGATCATGTGATAGAATGACGGGTCATTCCATCTGTCTCAAACAAAAGGTTAGCAAAAGTTATTAAATATACATAAGTCATTCTATAGTGAGATTAATCATATACGGTTCCTAAAATGGACTTATACTTCATATATCATGCTGCTTAATATAATAAAACTAGTTTTTAATAAACAGGGACTTCCTGTAGGCCAGTGGTAGGCGATAAAGGCCAGTCGCACTTCGGTTGTGGGTTCGATTCCCACAGCCTTGTCTGACGCGATGGGCTGTCGTCCGTCCTGCAGGTTGTCCTTTTTATAAAACTATATTAATATAACATCCCATCAATAATATCGAAAAACAAACAATACTAACTTATGTCCAACATAATCCATTCCAATCTTTAGGCTTATCCATAATACTGTAGTCCACTCTCAGAGATTTAATACCATCGTTGATCCCCATATATCATAAGATATGTTTTGTTGGTCACATTCCAAACATTCAAAGTCCTTAATCATGTATTCTCTTGAATACCCATTGAATCTTAGTGAAAACATGAATGCGGTAAAAAGTTAACACCTTCCACATACCAAAATCCTCAAAATTCTATATACTCAAACCATGATATCACTTAGTCCTTATATCAATCATGAGCTCATGAATACTGTCAAATATTTCATTTTCTCGTTTTCCCTTCATTATGCGCATATCATCTTATTTCCAAAAATATCTCAATCACTTTGAATACCACATTAGATCAATACATAAATATTCCCATACTTTATGATACAACATTATTTTGGAATCCCATTACATAAACACTTAATAATTCCACCACATCGTTGTCATATTCAACATCGCCAATAGTGATCGCATGTGACTTCCCTTTGTCCTTTGCCTGAAGCTGTTTCTCATGTCAATCATCACTAACCCTTGGATTAGGAAATTTATTAGCATAATGCCCCATTTCCTTGCACTTGAAGCATTGAAGTGTTGGTGGTGCATTCTTTGCAGTGTTTGATTTATTCACATAATTAGAAACCCTTTTTCCATTACTTCGACACTCAGCTGCTCGATGACCTACTTTTCCACACATAAAACATTTTCCAGTCCCTTTAAGACAATCTACACCATGCTTCTTTCCACACTTTGTGCATAAGGAAGCATTCATCTTCTTTTCACCATTATTCTGAGATTTCTCCTTGAACTCCATCTTTCGTTTCTTATAAAAACCATGAGATGTATATGTAAGACCAACTTCCATTTATACCTTGATAGCACAACGCACAATTTCTTCATAGTTACTGAAGTCTCTTATAGGTAATGCCCTTCGAAGACTTGGTTTTAAGCCACTGAAAAATCGATCAACTTTACTTTCAGGTTGGATGATAATGCCAGATGCATACCTTGCAAGTCTTGTAAAATTTGCTTCGTATATACCAACAGATTCATCATCCTTCTGCTTCAGCTCAAGAAACTCCTTTTCCATCTTTGTTCGAAGAATACGAGGGAAGTACTTACTGAAAAACAAGTTCTTGAACTCGTCCCATTCCATGGACTCAATTTCATCTCTTGGCCTCGTATTCTTGATAAGATTCCACCATTGATCAGCTTCACCTTCCAAACGATATACTGCTAAGATGACTTTATCATGTTCAGAACATTGAAGAACTGAAAATATCTTTTCAGTGGTACTGATCCATTGTTCAGCAACAAGTGGATCGGAAGTCCCACTGAAAGAAGGTGGACGTTGCCTCATGAAGGACTCAATAGAATATTGTTCCCTTCTCTGCTCATTTGGAAGTCGAGAATGATTCATAGCTTGTGTAAGTATAGCAATAATATTTTGCACTCCATCTCCCATAACATTTGTTTGTTCAGGAGGACAATCATTGCATTGTCCATTGCATTGATCAACACGGTTCCTTCGGGTTCCAGCCATCGTCTAAAACCCAAAAAGAATAGTGTGAGAGGCAAAAATCATAATAAAGGGGGAGTAACTTCAATATCTAACATAGGTTAAATTCTAAGATCGTTAGCACAATTCTAGGACTATAACCTATACGTATACTTAACCTTAGGGACATCCCTAGACATACCTTAGAAATATCTCTAAGGATCTCACTAACGTTTTCGCATTCTAGTTTCCAAAGGTTGACTAAACCTTTCCTCTGATACCAACTGTAGAGACCCGAAGCCTGACGTACATGTGCATTACATTACTTTTGCGGAATACTTAGTCCATTACAAAAACACACACACAAGGACCGTAATAGTTTAGTGTCTTTGGAAACTTGGAATATAATCTTCTAATCGTGGTGAAAGATCTTCAACATCTCCCATAAAGATCTTCTTTTTTTACCTAAAACCTTTCTTTATATCCTGGGGAAAAGAAAACATAAAAGGTTGAGCTCAAATTCTCAGTAAGGGTAAACAAAATAAATGTCATTCACATCATATACATAAGAACATAACTTTTGGAAATCTTAACCTGTAAAAGAAATCATAATTTCATAACATGGGATAAATCATAATAGTGAAAGTTAAACCCCAATAATCATAACTTAAAACATGAAACTTTGTGGCATACACACATAATCATAGAGAATCATATCTTATTAGTCAAGACTCATTGCCAAGACTATCTTAGTGGACAAAGTCCCTTTCTGAACCGAGTCACCCTCATTTCGGTCCTGTTTCACTAAACCGGTATAACCTACCATTCCAGCCATGTATATCTCATGAGATATAAAATCTTTACCCAATGCATTGGAGGGAGATATAGGTCCCACCCATCTCATAATGATACCATTCTTATGTGTGCCACAAAATCATAAATCATACATCATTGCATAACCCATGTAATAAAAAAGGGAATCTTAAACATCATGACATCATAAAATAATTCATATAAGATCAAGGAATTCAAAAAAATAATTCCATCACAACATAGTCAAATAAATGTAACAATAGGGATGAAACTATAACCCTTTATTATATTATATGGAAAATAATTTTGATAAAACACTTGAACTCCATTCTTGAGGAAAATATCCTTTTTTCTTCAAAATAATTTTCGTTTCACAAAATGTCATGAAATTTTAAAATAAAGGGATTTTTTTGAAAATATTCATGAAATATTTTGGAGTAAGATTCATGAAAACAAGGCTTTATAAAACCGTAAAAATCCTTTCATGCCGTATAAAAAAACATTCTTCTCGTACTTTTGTCAGAAAAGTCAAAAAGTACCTCGTACGAAAAACGACAAAAGATTCCTTTCATATCTTTTACTAAAAACTCACCGAAGGGTAAAATTGGATTTAAAAAATTGTAGGTGGATGGAAATAATATTACATATTGGGGAAACATGTATGTGGATGATAAAATACACCCCAGTAAATTCCAAAGTATAAACAATCTCGGATAAAAATGAGATTGTGATATTTCCCTTACCTTAGGTCCGATATGCTTCGTAAGTGTCCGAACCTCCTGTATAATGATTTAATAATGTTATTGACTTATTCCAAAATCATACTCATTGTTATGATATCATATATGGTTCACTTATGACTTTATATTACCCGTTCTTTTGTAAATTCCATGTTAAAGAAGCGTTTTGGGTAAAATCGTTTCATTTATCGTAGGTGTTTGGACTTGTTGTTCTCGACATTATTATTACTTATATCATGATTTACTTACTTAAAGAATATAAAACATGATTTATATATCATATATATTCAGTATATATATATATATAATAGATAGATAAATGAAATGAAACACACCGTTCATGGAGACGGTAGTCCGTACGTACGCATGAACGCTGTTTTCCTTTCCGTATTGTCTTGAATGGAAGTAAGTAGATGAAATACATATATACATAAATCCAGTAGATTTATAATGTCATATATTTCATTATTATTTCTTATATATACTTTATAATCATTCTTAAATGGTTAACATGGAGAATGAATCTCATCGCGTCGTGGAGACGGTAGTCCATTCGTACGCACGAGCGATGATATTGTTTCCATAATTATTGAATTGAATTGGAGTGGATGATACAATATATCAGAATCAATATGAGGTTCTAATAACTATGTATATTTATTCTTTACACCATTATACCCATCCATTTAAGGTGTTGGTGGAAAATAGATTACACCATGGCGTGGAGACGGTATTCCGTACGTACGCACGCGCGGTGATTTCTTTTTCCGTAGGATGGATAGATGGTGAAATAGGGTTGTTTAATACTTATAATAAAATATAATTATATTATTGATATTGATGTTATTACTTCATAATGAAACAACTTAAGAAGAAGAAGTGGAAGAAGAAATAAAGACGAAAGAATCGGTAACGGACATTACCTCTTCTTTGAAGTGCTTCTTTGAGACCTCCTTTTAGGGCACTAAAATGGGTCTTTGAAGAAGACCAGAACCTCTAGGATGTTTCTAGGGAAGTGGAGAAGAGAATTTGTCTGGGGTTGGCCGAGCTTTAAGGATCATAGTTGTGTGAGGAAGATAGGGAGGAGGTTCCCTTTTATAAGGGAGGAGAGGGGCTCCTTTGGAAAAACTAAAAATATTATTTTATTATAAAGTCAAGGTCGGTTTTAAATAGCTCAAAATTGATTTATTTAGAGGCTAAGGTTGGGATGTGTCGAAAGCCTCTAATACAATAGAATTTAGACAAGTTTAGGTTCCTATTTTAAACTTATCATTTAGATTTAACATTAAGTTAAATAAGTTTACTTTTATTGTGTCTTCTTGTGTTCTTATACTATAAGGTTAATAAACATGCTATAAGAAGCCAAACGAACCCCAAGTTGTTTATTATTAATATATATAATCTTATCTAAGTCATTTGGCCGAACCTTATATTTTTAGGAATAAAATAACAATTAATAATATAATATTTGTTTTAAAAACTATTTTATGTCAATTTTGACACTATTTAGTAATTGATTTTTGTGAAAATCATAAAAGAATTATAAGTTAGAAAATATTTAATTAAATCAATACTAACATGTCATATTAACCTAGAAAATTAGTGGAATTCATAAAAACCCTCAAATTATATTTATTTGGGTATTTATAACATCAATTATGTCAATATTTCATTAATAAGATAATTACTGCATCATCGTTGTGTCATAAATAAATTAAATTATTTAATGTCTAAAAATTACAAATAAAATTCCATTATGTATGAAATATTTGTATCTTTCTAATGAATATTTATATTCGAATTTATTCTCTGTATAACCCCATATTAAAAATGTTTTAATAAATAAACTTTGATTTTAACTCTTTTAACCCTTCTTTAAATAAATTAATAATAAATGTCCTAATCTAATCCAAGTGGGTCTAAATGGTCATATTTTATTCCTAAGTTTGTTTTTGGTCGAATTACACTTGTACAATAGAATTAGAACATGTTTTAGGGTAATAATAATATCATTTCTACCCTTAATTACCCTATTTACTTTCAACCGTGGTAAAAAAAGTAAAAAGTTACTATTCACCAAAAAATTATTTTCATCTCATTGAACCAAATTTTACTTACTGACATCAACCGTGTCTCTCGGATTTTTAAAATTCCACTCACAGAAGCGGTAAAATTAAGTTTTATGAACAATTAATTTTTTTAACTACCACTTAGTGGTTTCACTATTCATCAAAAATGGAAAGTTTTCAGAAAAATACCAAAAATTAGGCCTAAGCTATATTTGATATTATGAACTCAAAAATGATGTCTATTTTACCAAATTCAAAACATATCAGTTGCATTAACTAATTTAAAAATTAATTCCCGTTGTCAAAACAAATAGCGTGTTTTTAAGAGATAATAACTATCAAAAGATTGAAACTTGTTTATAACTGGTTTAAATGTGAAATTACATCCAATGACCATCATTGTATTAAATTGTAAAAATATATTCTAAATATACTTTAAAACCACTAAAATTAATAATTTATCACTATTAATTATTTCGATTGAAAAATTTGTTTTTAATTAAAATTTAGTAATTTCCATTATTCATCAAAATATGAAAGTTATCCGAAAATTACCAAAATTTCACCCTAAGCTAATTTCAATATTCCGAATCCAAAAATGAAGTCCATTTTGAAAAATAAAATTTAAAAAATTTCAAAAAGTGGTTATTACTATTCATAACAGCTAGTTTTAATAATATTTTAATAGCATATCGTTGTTTAGTGAAACTCGGTATTGCGTACTACACACGCTATCAAGGAAGGTTGTGATTGCGTTTAATGAAAGGAAAATCAAGGATGTGTGTTGTGCAAGCTCCTTTTGGTGTAGCATACAACACAAGAAATTAATGAAATTAAAAAGAATATTTTTCATAAAATCTCGGGGTGTTACATTGTGTGTGATGTAATCTCTTCCTCACTTAAAATTTAAGATGCTATTTTCTCCTTTTCTTCAAAGTCTATCATGTGGTTTTGTTACTTAATCTATGTTTTATTAACTATAGTCCCCAAATTTTATAAAACAATTCTTTTAATACCAACTATAGAACCCCAACCTCAGTAACCCAAAGTTGGTGGAAATTTTATTACATTCTTATAAGATATAAGGAATCTCAGCCTGAAGGACCAAATAGTTTAGTAGTCTTGGTAATATATATACATAATTAAAATTAAAATTATATTTTAAAACATTAAAAAAAATTATCTTTTATATTTTCATTATTCCTCTTATAGTATCCTTTATTATCAATCACAAAATACCTCCTTGTATCCTAGGGAAAATAAAACAAAAGAAAGGGGTGGGCTTAGATGCTCAGTAAGGGTAAGCGTACAGTTAAGGATATGAATAAATAATAAATAATCAATATGAAAATATAAATAACATAAATATATTACATTTAATCAATAACATTAACATAATATGGCATGTATAAAATATGATCAAATAGTTCTATATAAATAATCATATGATCTTGAAACTTGACAATGGATATTCTGACTAATGGAATAATCACTTAGAATATCAATAAATAAATTTTTAAAGATGTAATACATAATTTGTTACATATGAAACATATCAGCGAGGATTTTTGTCAAGAAATATAATTCCATTGAGGCCTTTCTCCAATGCATCTAACACCCTTGAGGCCTTGTGTTAAGACATCTGTATAAATGGGTAAGGCCTCATCCAAAACCCAATCTAGCTTTTCTCATGAGACCTATAGATGCATCAAGGGGCTATAATATGCCCCACCAATCACTTACAAATTCTAATTCATTTCTCAATTAAAAAAGGTGAAACAAAATCAATATAATCATTCGTATTAAAAAACTAGCGTACTAAATGTTAATACTTTTCCTAATCAATAAATATAATCATAAACAACCCCGAGTAATATGGGAATGGAAGTAAAAATCTATATACTCAATAAAATTTATTATAAACTATCCAATTAAATAATAAGGATGATAATAATACAATATATCCCTAGTTGATCATAAGTAAAATAAAGGTTTGATTCTTTTGAAGAGTATAAACACCATAAAAAGATCATTAAAAACAATTTTTGCAGAAAAAAAACCTTTTCACATTGACGACATGTTAAAAAATAAAAGTTCAAAAAAATATTTTGAATCCATTTTATTTGAAAATTACCTTTAAATAATTGAAAAATAATATTTAAAATATTTATTTTTTATGACAATGGAAAATCATATTCATGTCGTACATGTTATAACAAAGATTCCTTTCACATTTATTATAAAAGCCAGACATGATTTGTTAGGAAAATGATGTCAATATTAATTTGAATTTTTTTTAAAAAAAAGTATAAATGGGTAAAAATTTATTTAATAAATCATTTTTACAATTTTAAAATCATTTTTGAAATCATTTTTATAAAACAATTCTTTTGACGAAAAATAATTTCTGACCGAATAGAGAACTAAATTCTGATTTTTAAAAAACATTTTCTGAATCATTTCACGTACCAAAGAGAGGAAATGGAAATTTTATTTGAAAAAATTAATGAATAAACATATAATAAAAAAAATTATTTATTTTATGAAATAAAAATAAAATAATTCCCCCAAGTGGGACTTAAACAAAAAAAATCCCGAATAAAGATGAGATTATGAAATTAACCAATACAACTTTGGTAAATTTTGAATTTTAATCCCAATTAAATAAATAAATTTAAATAAAAATAAATAAATATTGTAGATATAAATTAATTAATAATATAACATACAAAAATTTTGTTATATGCATTACATAAAATAAATAAGTGGCGAATATGGAATATGTCTCACAGAAGTAAATGTGAGATTAGAAACCCTTACCATGAGTTTGACTTGTCAAAAAAGTTATCTGTTATCCTAAATGATAAAATTATGTAAATTATTTAATTTATTAAGAAATTTTTTAAAGTTTATTATTTCATTTATTTAAATTTTTTCCAATTTATATATAATTACATAGTCTATTAGCTTTACATTGGATGTCTCAATGATATTTGGATTACATGTCAAAAATGATTTTGGTAAGTTGATTCCGGTCAAAATGGTTATTATTAGAACATCTACGGAATAATAGTCATCAAATAGTAATCATATTTATAAATTAATTATAATTTTAAATCCAATCATGAAATGGTATTATGAAAAATTAGTTATGTTGCAATCATGTAGATGGTAGGCCATACATATGCATGAGTAGCATTTCCATTTTTCTATGATCATTATGAAAAGAGGGTAAATAATATTTTATCTTTACAGAATTATCATGATACCATATATATATATACCATATTATTTCTTTGGATATACATATATATATATCATCCATGTGGTATTGTGATGGAAAGTGTGTGACATCATTTTTTGAATGCGGTAGTCCACACATACATGAGCGACATTATCATTTATCAGTGTAAGAATGAAAGTGATATATTAAATTTTAAAATGATAAATATATAATTAAAATCATATAAATTTTATTTATATTATATATATTCATTAACTTTATCCTTATCACCTTCCATGTAAAATGTTTATGAAATACAAATAACATCGCTCTGCGAGGCTTTAGTTCACTGTACACACGAGTGACGATATCGTATCCCCTAATGAATATAAAGTAAAAGGTATATATTATATAATAATCATGTAGGTATAATTCTGTTATAAATATTGTATATATACTTTATATCTATCTTTATACCCAAATTTTATAGGTGTTAATGGAAAAAATGAATGAAATCGGTTTGCGAGACGGAAGTTTGACGTACAACCAAATGAAGGTTACGTAACACATTTTTTGGAAATAGGGGGTGGTTTTATGTAATTAAATTAATATAAAAACATATAATTATATGTAATATACATATTTTATTATATCATCATGTTTTAAAAATAATTTAAGGATGTGTAGGAATAAATAAAATAAAAATTATCATTGATGAATGTTACCTCTTCTTTGTGTATCCTCCTTAGGTTTGAAACAAATACTTCCTAGGTTGGATTTCTATCCAAAATTAGGATTATATTATGAGAGAAGGTAATTAAAGGAGTTATTTTGGTAGTTATTGGGAAAAAAATTTTTTAAAGGTGTGAAGAAGAGTGGAGATTGAGTGGCCCTTTATAGATGAGGTGAGTGATACACTAACAATTTTTTGAAAGAAAATGGTCTTATCGTGTTTCTAACATGCCAAAATTACCCAAAATTGAGTATTATAGAGAATTAGAAATTATATGGTCAAAATATGTTTGGAAATTATATTTATGAAAATTTATGAGTTGATATTAACCCTTATCATTTAATTTTAACCCCTGGTAAATCCATTTTTACCTTAACCGTGGTAAATAATTTTTACTATTTTCACTATTCATTTTTCTAAAAAATTATGTTCAACTTATTAGATTATATAAATTATTATGAATCCAATTATTTAATCCATTTTGTCCAAATAAAATATATATAAGTGGAAAATTTTAATTTAAAATTAATCTCGCAGATGTGATGAGAAAGCGTATTTTTTTAAAGAGAAATTTTTTAAAAGTTTAGAAAGATTTTATTTCGAAATTCAATATTAAAAATGATGAAAACTACCAAAATTGGATTAATATTTTTAAAATTGAAATTATTTTTATATTTAAACCAATTAAAAATATAATTTAACATTATAAATAATTTATATGAAAAGGTAGTTTTCAATTAAAATTCTGCATTTTTCACTATTCATTAAAAAATAAAAACATTTTAGAAAAATCCAAACAATTCCCCGAAAGATAATTTTGATTTTCATAATCAAAATATGAATTTTATTTTTTCAATTAAATTTTATAAAATTGGTAAAAAAAATAAAAACAATTTATGTGATAAAAGTGCGACTAATCCGTCTTTTAGAAGAAAAAAACAGTTTTTCAGAAAAAATTTATTTTTCATTCAAATGGTTCTAAATTTATCTATGATAAATATATATCCATTTTATTAATGTATAAACTATATAATTTTCATAATTTATTTTTTACTATTCATACACTCCAATTAACTGCTAGGTTATAATGGTAAGGTTTAAATAATAATATTTTAATAATGTATTGTGTTTTGTTCAGAACCATTATTGTGTGCACTGAAAAATATCAAATACATTTAATTTATTTAAAAAATAAATATATTGTAAATTATTGGTATTTAATATTCCCTTATATTATTTTTTTCATGTCATTCATGCAATCAATTATGATGTTATTATTTTAAAACCTTGGGGCGTTAAACATTGAGTGGTCATGACATCGGGAAATTATATTGAATCCATAATTGTTAAAAAACAATTTTTTTTCAAATGAAACATTAAATATCATGAAAATAATTATTTTCAACATATAAAATTTTAATGGATCTATATATACACCTCATGAAACAATGTATGTGCATAATATAAACATATGTCCTGATGAAAGAAAATTTGAGAAAAATAACCTTTATAAAGATCATATCATTTAATTGATAATTAAATAATGGATATATTATATGTACCAAATTTAAATCCAAAAAAATTAAATAAAAAATAAATCATGAAAATTCCATTTCATGTATAATATTTTCTCAATATAATCAACAAAGAAGTGATATAACCTAATGAAAGGAAATTGATTCTTATCGCTTTGGTAACATCCCAATAAAAACTCCTAGGATGAATTAACATGGAATAGAACTTAAAATAACATGAATTATAAATTATTAATGATATAATATTTAAAATTGGTATTATATACAATATATAAAATAAATTAGGTTCATAAAATTAAAAAATTCCTTATTGAAGGGAAATTGAGACACAATCCATTACCTCGAGTTCATGCTTTCCATGTATGTCCTTTAAATACTATGTAATAAAATTATATAAACTATTTAATTGTTTTAGAGACTTTTATAGGTTTATTAGTTTATAATTATACCATTTGATTCATTTATTTCAATGACATATATAATTACTTAATCAGTTAATTCCATATTGAGTATTTTTTGGACACTCAGTTCATAATGTCAAAACGAATTCGGTATGTTTACCATGCTAAAAGAGGAATTTATTCCATGATATATAGAATAATAAAAATGAAAAAATTATAATAGTTATAAATTAATTATAATTTTAAAACAAACTATGAAATATGGTTATTAAAAATGAATCACGTTATAATCATTGAGATGTTAGGTCATTCGTAAACATAATTAACATTTCCATTTTTCAATGAACATGATAGAATAAAGGTAAGTATTATTTTATATTTCTAGAAAGATAATTATATCATAATTATAATATTATTTTTTTAAATATGTTTTTAAATATTATCTATTTGATGTTGTCATGAAAAATGAATCAAATCGCTTCATGGAGGTGGAAATCCACATATACGCCAGAACTGTGTTATCATTATTCAATGGATGGGAAGGTAAGAAAATAGATGATATATTATCTTTAAATAATGATAATTATGTCTCGAATATCATATATATAAATTAAATTAACCATTATATTCATCAATGAGATAGAATGATGGAAAATAAATTACATCATTTAGTGAGGTGGTAGTACACCCTACATACGAAATATGAAAATATTTTCCATTTCATGGAAGAAGAAGGTGGATATAGGTTATTAAATTAACATAAAAACATATAAGTATATTTAATATATTTGGGTTATTATTCCATAATTTTCAAATAAAATTTTAAGCAATTATATGAATAAGTAAAACTAAAACATTCGGTTAAAAGAAATACTTATTCTTTCTAAAACCTCCTTTTATTTACTCAATAAAACCTATAATATTGGTATTATATCAAAAATAATACCACTATATAATGAAGGTATTTTAAGAAGGTACTTGGTTATGGTTTGGATGAAATAAATAGTTCATGAAGTGTAAATAAAATAGGGTAGTTGGTTCCCTTTTATAAGTGAGGGGCAGGGCACTCTAAGAATTTTCTTAAGTATTAAATTAATAAAAATTAATTTTCTTATAAAAATGGATCCAAATTAAAATAATTATAATATTATATTATTATGAGTCTAAAAACTCTCATCCAATATATTTGGGACACATTTAGGTGATTTTTCACCCTTTTCTCTTTTATTAACCCTCATTAACCCTTTTGAGATTTACCACGATATCAATATATTTTACTCGTTAAGAATCAAGAAAGATAATATAAAAATAAAATTGACCCATAAATGTAACATGGTTAATATTTTCAAAAAAAATCATTCAATATTACAATTATAAGTTTTTTATGGATTTTTAATTATTTAATAAAATGTTTTTATTATAAAACATCTTTAATGTCATGTTTGGAAATAAGTGAAATATTATAATATAATATGTATCTAGATAATGTACAATAGTTAAAAATGACATGTACCTAAATATAAGGATAATATATTTTTAAATTAATCATTCGATCACATTTTTATAGGTTTAGATATCATTTTAAACCTTATCTTTTGGTCTAACCCTTTGGTTAATTAATTTTAACCTTACCTATAGTATTGATTGTTTTCAATATTAAAGGATTATAATTTTACTTATAAGTAGAAAATTCTCTCAAAATTGATTTTTAATGAAATATTATATCATTTATCAACCAATTTTACATATTTTTTGATTTTTAATATATCTAAACTATTTAACAAAATATTTTTATATAAAATACTATTAATTTCCTTTTATGAAAAATTGTTTAATTTTATTTTGAAAACAACATGATTGGAATATAATTTGAATATAAACCTTTAAAATAGTATAATAAGTTATATTTAACTTTAAAATTAATGGACCAATTTAACTCACCTAATAAATATTACTTTTAGATTTTTTTAAATTATTTACTTGATTTTTCTACTTTTGTAGAATTAGTGAGTCAGTGTTGCGTAGGAATTTATGTTATTTATTTAAACACAAAAAATTAAGAATAAATTAATAAATTTAAATATAAACTTTTATATTAATTTAATATATATATTTACTCACATATATGTCATGAAAGCTTATTTAATATGTTACTTTCACATTTTTAGACTTGCGTAAGCACTGCACAAACATTTGGATAAGTCACTTGTCATATGACTAAAAAATTATAATATATACATAAATATTATAAATAATAATTTATATATATTAAAATATTATTTTAATGACATGTATCCTCTCAAATAGTATCTTAAGGGGACTAAAGTTGACCTTTCTAGTATTGCGCAAGCACTGCGTTGCGATTCGAAATGCTTTTCATATTTATCATGAAATGAAATATAATTTATATGTTTTAAATTCTTTTTGTATTATATTTTTAGTATAATATCATTAATTATTCTACCCATATTTTTAGTAAATTTTTATATCATATTTATGTCTTACATATATCAAAAAATATATAGTATTTCATAAAAATTGTATTTTTTTCTATTCACCCAAAAATTAACTTCATCAGAAAAATATCATAAATTAATACTAGGATATATTTAACTTGATAAATCCAATAAATTAAGTCAATTTTATAAAATTCAATTCATATAAGTGGTAAAAAATAATTTTAATATATATTCTTCAAATATTTTTTTAGAAAAATGCATTTTTAATCCCAAAAATAAACTTATTCCAAAAACTAAAGTATAAAGACAATTCGTATCTAAATAATTAAATTATTTCTAACCAAATAGGTCTTATATTAATTTATAATAAAATTAAAATAATTATTATTCTTTTTAATGAAAATAAAAAGACAATTTTACCAAAATAGGTATTTCTCAATAATCATTGAAAAATCATTCTTTTTAGAAAAATACTAAAATTTCACCCTAAGATAATTTCAATATGATGATTTAAAAAATTATATGGTTTTTATCAAATTTGATTTAAAAATTATCTATAAATAAATTATAATAATTACTTATAAAAATTAATAAAACCCATTTTTGAAGAAAACATATTTTTGAAGAACAAAATGAATTTACTAAAAAATAAGTGCTTATTTCCTAATAATTAATAAATAAATTTGTGTTAACTAGGTAATATATATATTTCATAATTTATATAATCCTATTAATACATTCCAATTAAATAGGGTTAACATTTGGACCATTATGGAGCGGAAAGGCCCGTAAAGGGCATATCGACGCTAGGGCTCCCCTGCACCGCCTTCCTCTTCACCGTCGCAGATCGGCTGTGGATCTCTCTTTGGTGCTCCTATTCGGTGCGTTCGTGGTGTGGATCACCCTCCAGTGGTGGAGTCGTATAGGCTCTTCACTTTAAGAAGACCCCACCACTTTCTTTGTTTCATGGCGGTGCGGTTTTGGATCAAAGATCGAGCTCTAGATGTCGTGGCCTAAGGCTTTCGTCACGTTTCGTGTCAGATGTGGGGGTGCAGGGAGGATATTCTCTCTCTGTGTGGGATTAAAGGAGGCGGTGGGATATATGACTATGTTCCTCTAAGAGGTCTTCTTACAGCGAGGTTTTGAAGGCCCTATTTTTCTTTCTCTTAATCTACGCTTGTTCCTGGTGGTGGCTTTGTTGGTCTAGGTTGGTGGTTCCAAGCGTGGTCGTGGTTCTTTGTAAGACCATTCCACTTCAAACTCTGCTCTGGCATCCTTCTCCTTCATCACTCTCTGAGTCGTTCTATGACGTTGGTTTCAAGAGGCTTTGGAAGGTGCTGTTTGTTCGGTCTTCGGTGTTCCAGGACACGCGTCCGTTATCGACTTCGTTCTGTGTCGTGTTGTGTCAGATGTTTCATTTCAATTTCATCATTGTTAAGGGTTATTTTCACTGGTTCTCTTTCTATTTGATTCGTGAAGGGGTGTTAGGTCTACATTGGGCATGGTTTACTGTTGGAGGTGGTCCAGTTTTCATCTTTGATGAAGTCGATGTTTTTGGAAGATGTTATACAGTTTCTGTTTCGATTTGAAGGTGAAATCGTGTTCTATCGTTGGTGATGGTTTGACGCCTCGGTGGGATGTTTTACAGTTTCTTTTTGACAATGGATAAGATTCCTTTCCAAGGGATTCATATTTCTGGTGATGTGATGATGAAGAGGAGTGGATTGTGATTCTGGGAGCGTGCCTTGAGGAGGATCACAGACCGAGGCGATGTCGTTTTTGGTTTTGAAGGTTTGATCCTGTTTTTTGAATTTGAAATCTGGATTTTTATTTTGATGTTTTGGGGTGGATTTTGGAGCCTGTTTGTGATGTTTGAAATTTGGTATCATGTTATTTGAAATTTGGAGTATTGTGAGGTTCCCACTCACCCTTAAAGTGGATCACTCAGATAATGAAAAAAAGGATTTGAGGACATTCCAATTAAATATCTTGGTTATGATGGTAATATTTAAATATTAACATTTCATGGGTTGATTAAGCTCGATCATACATGTTTTATACACTATTTAATAAAGTTTAATTTTTTAAAATATATGTGTGTTACATTCTCCCACATTAATAAATTTAATTATATCAATTTGACCTTGATCTCAATAATCAAGTTTTATACATTTCAAAATATATATGTTGAAAACTCATATAAGAAAAAGGTTAAACAAACATTCCTCTTGAAAAGAGGGAATGGGAAATATGAATGTAATCTAGAATAACACATGATTGGGTTTCAAAAAATGGGAACATTATGGGGATGTGAAAATATGGTCATGGAGGAAAAATTAATTTACAAATGAATGAAATTTATATAGAATGTGGTCACAAGAAATTTAACAACCATAAAATCATGAATCAATAAAAGATTATGAATACCATCAATTCATCATAAATGAAGGTATCTAGATAATATTTTTATTTAAATATTTTTTCCTATATTTGAGTATTCCTTTACCATATGGACTAATAATATAAGGAAATATACTTACTTGACAAGTATAATTTAATAATTTAAAAAATTTCCACCACAATCTCATTTTTTCCCCAAAAAATGAGAATTCAAAATGAATTTTTCTTTCATGAAGCACTAAAATCAACCTCTAATGAATCACATAATCTAGAAAAAGATAAAAATATATTACTACTATTTTTAGAAATTAACTAAAACCAAAAAAGTTATCATAAGATAATATAACATCCAATATGATTAAACCATCATATGAATAAATTAATCTCTAAAAAGAAATTATAACAAAAAAGCTTCAACATAGATAATTTTATAAATAAATATCCTTATTTCTTAAATAACCTTAATAACCTGAACGTAAAATAAATTTTTAACCTTAATGGGTATCTCATACATTTAGATAAAATACCAAAAAAGTATATAATTCTTCCAAAAAAATACTCCACATTAAACCTATGGGTTATATATACCTCTCACCAATAAAATGTCACCTGAAATATCATTAATAATCTTAAAATCCCATCACTTAATCCCTCACAAGTGTTGTCTAAGAAATTTAATGTTTGATAAACCTTAAAATTATACAACTATGATGGTACCCAAAACTCTTAAGATAGCCTCACATGAAAACATCCTAATTTTCAATGTTTTCTAGACCATTACTTAATCAAAACTGTAATATCCCAGAATCCGCAATCCTAGATTCAGTGCTAAAAGCCTTATTTTTAAATTTATGACTTTGATACTGATAAACGTGACCCAATTTCAACAATATAAAACATAAAAAATCAATGGAAAAATTGGATCACCTGAATACCTAAAGAAATTTTAGGTTTATATTTTTAGAAAATAAGGGAAAACTCTTTCATAACAATACCCATGTCCTTAAAATGAGTGTTTTTTCCAATATACCCAACTTTTCTTATTTAAAAATAAGTATTTATCATCTCCCATAAAATTGACCATATATAAATCCTTTATAGACACAAATCATTTAACATTATTCTTTATAACCTAGGTAATGGAAATATGAGAAGGGTGATCTCAAAAACTCAATAAGGGTAAACACAAGCATTAAAAATTGAATTTCATCAGTGAGCATAAGTTAAAAATAAGGGTAATATGAAATAAACAAAGTGAGTGAGAATAATATAAGGGAATTCATAAACATAAAATTATAGATCATAAATCACGTGGCATGGAATAAATATTTATCAATGGAAAGTGTCGTGAGAATCAATAATAGTGATCCATGCATTATCAGTCTTGATCAAAGGATCCATTAAAAACTCATAATAAGAATAAATAAAGCTTGTTGGTATCTTAGAACATTATCTTAATAAGACCCTTATAAGACCCATAAATGTTTAATAACCAATATAGTAAGATTATATTATAATTATATGGGGAACATAATCATTACCCAATTCGTTTGAGAGCTATATGAGGCTCCCCCACCATATAAGTTGTATCGAGCTCACTTGATCGTATAAGTTTTATGAGGCTCACCCATTTATATAATATGTATCTGTATCACCCATTTATATAAGATATAAGAGTATAAATCATCATTACAAATAATTTCCAAGAACTATAACATAATCACAACACATGAAATATTTCATTTTTCAATATTTCAATGACCATTATTCTTTCATATCTTGATTTACCTATGAAAAAAGGGTTTCATGATAATATATTTTAAATAATAATAATCTATCTAAATAAATAATAAGTATAGTATAATTAAAACATATCCCCCAATTAACATATTAAAATATAGTGTTTTTATCATTGATGAATAGAAATACAATGAATAGTTCATTAACAAACATTCTTAAGGAAAATACCCTTTCTACTTTGAAAATCACTTTTCAAAAATTAAAAAAGTCCATAACATTAGTAAAATAATTTTCTTTGAAAATATCAATTAAACATTATAATAGAATCATCAATGTATTGAGAATTCATGATGTTGATAAATTTCATTTATACAACAATTGTTAAAATAAATATTTTGTTCACACCTTTTGTAAAATTTACCTTGTTTAGAAAATGACAAGAAGATTAAAATTAAATCATTTTGTAAAACAAAAAAACTATAATAATTTCTTTGAAAAATCATTTAATAATATTAAAAAACATTTATGAAAACATTTTAGAAAACATGGATATGGAAGAAAAATGTTTTCATACTGAAAGAATAGAAATATGATCAACTTTTCTTTAAACAAAATCTAAACAATTCTAAGTATGAAAGAGAGAATAAAGAACATAAAAATAAAAATTATAGAAATAACCATAGGTGAATAAAAATAAACTAGTTTTATAAATTAAGGATCATATATTTTCCTCAAAGGAAATTCAAGAATAAAAATCCTAATTAATATCAGATTGAAACTTAATCCCCTTACCAATTTGGTTGCTTTTGAATCGTAAGACCAATGAAAGAATAACTTCAAACAAAACATTAAATATCATAAAAATATATAGAATAATGATATAACTTGTGAAATTATCTATATTTAAATAACTTTTCTAGTGGGTTCTGTGTTGTAACTCTCCAATCCCACCTCTAATAGGCCATGGGCTAGTGATTAACACTGAGAAGGAATCTCACTAACATGGGAAGAATTTCCTATGTATCTGTACGCATGAACACATCTCCAAGACCGAAATTTCAAAAGTGTAAAACACAATATAAACCATTCATGCCACTAAGAAAACCACTGATATTAGTAGTACACAAATGAAAGAAAAGGGGGTCAGTATATAATCCCAATAAAAGAAAATCTGTAAACAAGAAAGTACACAAGTCACTGGAAACTCATTAGTAGAAAAACATACCTAAAGGGTAGGTGAATGGAAGCTACTTGAAGTCGTAATAGTACAAATCATCTGTCTAATCTCACTGGGGATGACCTGGTCCTTGACCATTCAGGTATCTTTCAAAATGTATGTCGTCTATACAAGACACGACACATGTAGAAAAAACCCATGTAGGGGGGAGTACAATAGTACTCAGTAGGACACCCCGAAACCATAATGGAAATTCCACAAAGAAAAGTACACATTAAGTATTAACAGCTCACAAATGTATAAATCTATGACACTAAAATAAATATTACCGGATTTAGTCCACAAAACACCCAGTATTGAAGAGACAGTTAGTCCTGATGAGACACTCGGACCCGATGAGACACTTAGTCCTGGTGAGACACTTAGTCCTAATGAGACATGTAGCCTCAAGGTCATGTAGTCATCAAGTCACACAGTCTTCAAGTTACATAGTCTTTGTGTCATAGCTAGTCATAGAATTATTCTATTATAACACTTGATCTGGGAGAACCTACACCTCATAAAATAGGTCATAATTCAATATCCACAAAACCCACATCGAGTGTCTCAAAAGGTCCACCTCGTCGCGAGGGACCCAGTTCTACAAACATCTTGTCAAATAGACATATGGTTTGAATGTTATGGAAATTTTAGTAAAATAGGGTTGGTTGGGGCTGAGTCTAGTCTTACTAGGCTGGACTGACATGACCTGACCCGACCGGGGTCCGCCGACCCGACCCATCCGGTGGACCCGACCCACTGGGCCTGAGCCACCCCATATGGGCCTGGAAAGCTCTGTCGGCCCGGACTATCATCCTTAGATTGTCCCTTCCCATGGGGCCTGGTTCGGTCCACCTAGATATGGTAGATTTCATGTCCCACCTCACCAATATGGTCGGCCGATAAACTAGTCTCTCCTCCCATATGCGGTCTGTGGGACCTCGTGCCAGCAGGATGATGTATCGCTGGTCCACACCGTCGCAACCCTCCCTAGTCGTGACTCCCTCCACCACCCACAGTCGCACAACCACAGTCCCCTACCGCCATCGGACGTCGATTCGGTGGCCTCCATCGCTACCACCTATGGCTCCCTTTTGTAGGTTGTCCCAACGCTGTGGCCCCGTTGGACTATGAGTTTCCATCACCACCGGCTGACATGCAAATGGCCTTTGTTTGGACCATCTATGCTACTAGACAGGTGTCGTTTCCATCGCTGGTTGCTCCATCGATAACCTAATCTCAAGTTGTGCCTATTTTCATACCTCTACAACATTACTTGGGCTTCAGATATTCAGTTTCAGGTTGTTGTACAATAACTGCTAACTCTCAAGATCACAGAGAACACGATGAATGGAGGAAAAGGAGAAGCACAAGAAAACCTAAAGAATTATCTATGACTTTGTTCGTGTTGGCCTTAGTCTGTTATTGTTAACAGGACCATGAAGAAGGAAAAAATCACAAGGATCTAATTCTCATTTAATCCCCACAAGATAACTCTCATCCCGCATAGACGATCGAACCACGGATCAACATGTTAGTGGGTTTATCCATGCTCTTCATTTAGAAAGAAATAATAAGGATAATGAAATCACATAGAAAATAAAACCCCTACTTGGGATTGGATCATTCACTATTGTGGATTTTTTTTATTGACGATCTATTGAAGAATGATCTTGATCAGTGTCTCAGTCATCATTCACCGTTGGGAGGAAAGACATCATTCTTCTCTCTAGATCTATTATAGAATTCTAGGGTTGTGAATTTTAACCCCAGACCCCTACCTCTAGGTTTAAAAAAGGAAAAAAATATTCACCGCTACGGAACACCAAGTTAATATATTTTCATTAAATATTTTAATGAATTTCACGTCCCAAATTTATCTTTCACCCTCGGCCCACGACGGTCCAGGTTAGGTCCTACCTAAGGTAAAGATGATATTTTGGATGCAATGATTACCTTGGATTTTAGATCTGGGAACCCATTTAAAAGTTATTAAAGTTAAATTTTATCTACTTAGTGATTGTAATTTAAACACTAAACTTTATTTAAAGATTCATTCCTATCACACCAGGCCTTGGAATCTCAACCCATCTTAGAGCTTGGCCTCAGTATTTTCCCATTTAATTTATTAAAATAAATCAGAGAGAACTCCGAGTCATTGCATTCTCCCCACCATAGGTCTTTACATCCCTGAAATCTAAAACATAGGCTGCTCAACAAAAATATGAGGATACTAAGCATGCATATGATCCTCCTGCTTCTAGGTTCTCTCCTAGAGATTCTCATGCTACCACCAAATGCGCACTAGTGGAATCAACATCCCATGAAGGATCCACTTATGATGATCCTCAATATCCACTAGGTACTCCACTAACGTCGTCCCATCATCAATGTCCATGTCACCCCAGTCAATAACGTGTGATGGGTCATGCATGTACCTCCTCAGTTGCGACATGTGAAAGACATCATGCACCCGATTCAACTATGGGGGTAGATCTAGGTGGTACTCCACCTTTCCAAATCTGCTCAAAATCTAAAAAGGTCCAATGAACCTCAGAGATAACTTTTCGCCCTAGACAAATCTCTATAATCCCCATTGAGGTGTTTTCGAAGGAAAATATGGTCTCCCCTTGAACTACAAGGGCCTCCATCTCCTATTATCAAATGACTTATTTCTACTCTATGTAGTCCTCATCTACTCCTCGATGATATGCACCTTCTCAGTGGTAGCCCGTAAAAACTCTGGGCCCATAAGTGTTTACTCCCTTGGGTCAATCTAGCATAACGGTGATCTGTAAGGTTGCACATACAAGGCCTCGAATAGTTCCATACCAATGGTGCAGCGGTAGATTTTTTGTACTAAAACATCACCAGAGGTAGGTGATCCTCCAAACTGTGACCAAATTCCATGATAAAAGTATATAGTAGGTCCTATAGAACCTGTATGGTCCTCTCTATCGAACTATCCATCTGGGGATAAAAAGGAATTCTCAACCACAACTGAGTCCCAAAATCCTCCTGAAAACCCCTCTATAGCTGGGAAGTGAAATGAGAATCACGGTCTGAAATTGTCGTTGAAGGAACCTTGTGAATCCAAAATATCTTTTGAATGTAGAGGCATCCCAAGCCCTCTACTGAACCCTTCTTCTAGATGGGTAGGAAGTGGGCCAAATTGGTGATATAGTCAATGATCACCCAGATTGTATCATGTTCTCTAGACGTGTGTGGTAAACCCATCACAAATTCCATTGATATTCCATCCCAATTCCACTCTGACACCTTAAGTGGATGAGTAAAGCCTATAAGAACCTTTT
Organism: Viscum album; assembly: GCA_963277665.1. Taxonomy (NCBI): domain Eukaryota; kingdom Viridiplantae; phylum Streptophyta; class Magnoliopsida; order Santalales; family Viscaceae; genus Viscum; species Viscum album. The sequence continues at coordinate 843,996,654 of OY728128.1, forward strand.
TCTCTTCCTTTAGTTGATAAAAAGTGAGGCACTAAGAAAAAAAATCATCTACTGCCTTCTTCATCCATGGCCACCAGAAATGACGTTAGAGGTCCTGGTAAATCTTTTCCACACCTGGATGTACCACCAAAGGGGATGTGTGAAACTCCCTCAAAACCACCTCTCAAAATGTTTTTGGTACAATGGTGCGCCCTCTAGAAAGGAGGACATGCTCCCCACCTATCAAAAATCCATTAATGGTCCTGGACCACCTTGGTTTGTCAAAATGTCATTCTTCTGCACAAGACATGATGTGTGTGGGAAAATCCCTTTTAGGGGTAAGTAAAAAAGTACTAAGTAGGATGCACTGAAACTAAAAAAAGGAAAGACCACAATTAAAATTACAAATGAAGTATTTTTATCTCACATAGGTATAATTATATGACACAAAAATAAAGATTATCAGACATAGTCCACAAAACACCCAATATCAATGAGACACTTAGTCGCTATGAGTCACTTAGTCCCAGTGATTCATGTATCCTCAAGGTCACATAGTATTCAAGTCACATAGTCTCTATGTCACAATAAGCCACAAGATTCCACTTTTAGCACACTTGATCCGAGAGAACCTACTCCTCAAGCCAAGGGTCAGAAGTAAATTTACACAAAAAAAGATATAGAGTATCCCAAAAGTTTCATCTCATCGTGAGGGTTCCAACACCGCAAACGACTCATAAAATGGACATACGATTTTAAATTTATGGGCATTTTAGTAAAAATGGGTCAATGGGGTCTAAGTCCGGTCCTACCCGGTCAGGGTGACCTAACTCGACCCGACCTAGGGTCAGTCAACCTGACCCGCCGAGTCAACCCGAACCGATGGGATCAGCCCACCCCTACTAGGCTCGACCCATTATTCTGGACCATCCTGCCAGCTCCAGCCCTGCCCGCTCAATGCGGGCCGGTTTGGTTCAACCAGATGCAGCGGATATCATGTTCTGCCTCACCAATGTGGCTAGCCGATGAGCCGACCCCTCCTTCCATGCCAATGGTCGTCTTCCTAGCCTGACCACACCGTCATGCTAGTGTTTCTTCTTCCAATGGCCTTGTCTTTCGTTTCACCTACCTTCATACCTCAGCGACATCATTTGGGCATCAGATTCTTAGTTTTGGGTTGTTTCACCATGAATCAAAGATGTAACAACTGATCACTCTCAAGATTGTGAAGAATGGAAAGACGAGTGGAAAAGGAGAAACACAAGAGCACTCAAAAAATGATCCAACACTTTTTTTGTGTCGGCCTTAGTTTGTTCTTGGTATCAAGACCAAAAATAAAAAAAAATAATCACAAGAATCTAATCCACATTTAATTCCTGTAAGATAACTCCTATCCTGCATGAACGATCGACCCGTAGATCAACTTGTTAATGGGTTGATCTGTGTTTGTCATTTAGAAATAATGTACAGGGAAATATAATTTACATATAAAATAAAAACCCAACCTAAGATTGGATCATTAGTTGTTGTGTATTTTTTTTCATTTGCAATCCATTGAAGACTGATCTCGATCCACATCTCTGCCATCCTTCACCGTTGAGAAGAAAAACTTTAGGCTTCTCTCAAAAAGATCTCAGGGAATTCCAGGGTTGTTAATTATATCCCTAGACCCTACCTCTAGGATTTAAAAAATGTAAAAAATGTTTTCCCCTATGAAACTCCAAATTAAACATTTTTATTGAATGATTTAATGACGTCAATGTCCAAAATTTAACTTTCACTGTTATCCCACATCGATCGAGGTTAGGACCCGCCTAATGTAAAGCTGTTGTTATGGAAGCAACGGTGCCCTCAAATTTTTGATCTGGGAACCCATTTAGAAGTTATTAATGTTTAAAGTTATTTACTAAGCTTTTTTAATTTAAACACTAAAATTTATTTAAATATTTATTCCAGTCACACCAGGCCTCGGAATCTCAATCCATCTCAGTGCTTGGTCTTAGTATTTTTTAATTAATTTATTAAAATAATTCAAATAAATATCTGAGTCATTAAACAATATATATAAATAATAAAATAATATAGGTTTATAATATAAACATATGTCCCAAAGAATGAAAATTTGAGATGAATAACCCTTCAAATAACATATCATTGAATTGATAATTAACAAGTACAGAGATTATTGAAAACAAATATAAATCCAAAAAATGTTTAAAAAAAACAAATAAAAAAAATCCATTTCACATATAATATTTAAAAAATAAAATCAATTAATAAGTGTTATAACACTATGAAAGGAAATTTATTTTAGAAACCTCTTACCACTTTGGTAACATCCTAATAAAAACTCTTTGGCTGATGTAACATGAATTATAACTTAATATTCCATGAAGTATGAAGTATTATTGTTATAAAATTTCAAATGGGTATTATATATAGTATATAAAATAAATTCAATGAATATTAATAAAACTAAACTCAATGAAGAGAAATTGAGATAAAATCTCTTAACTTGAGTCCAGAGTTTCCATTTATGTCATTTAACTCCTATATAATAAACATATATCAATTATTTAATTATTTAAGAAAATTATGCAAGTTTATTAATTGATTATTAAACCATTTATTTCATTTATTTTTAAAACATATTTAATTACATAATCAGTTAAGTCTATGTCGAGTATTTTGAGGTCGTTCTATTTATAATTTCAAAATGACTTCGGTATGTTTTAATGGTCGATGAGGTAATTATTCCGTCATCTAAAGAATAATAATAATTAAATAATTATAATTTTTATAAACTAATTATAACTTTAAAACCAACTATGAATGATTGTTATTAAGAATGAATTATTTTTCAATCATGGAGATGGTAGGCCACATGTACCCATGAATAACATTTACATTTTTCAGTGACGATGATAAAAAAGAAGGTGGGTATTATTTTAACATTATAGAATTATGATTAGATCATAAATATATTATTATTTGTTTAAATATATTTATATATATTATTTATATGATGTGTTCATGGAAAACGAATCACATGATTCATGGAGGTGGTAATCCACATGTATACGCAAACGACGTTATCATTTTTAGTAGATGGAAAGGTAAGAAAATAGATGGTATATTATATTTAAAGGATGATAATTATGTCATGAATATAATATATATATATATATATAAATTAAATACATCATTATAATCATTCATGGGTGGAATTGATTGAAAAACATCACAACAATTTGTATAGCAGTAGTCTACCATACACACAAAAGATGGTTTCTTTTCCAATTTGATAGAGGAAGGAGATGGATATATGTTATTAAATTAACATTGAAACATCTCATTAAATGGAAGATACATATATTATTATTCTAGTATGTTTTTATATTAGTTTAAGGAGGTATAAGAATAAATAATATTAAAATATCTAGTTAAAAGATATATCACTTCTTTAGGCAACCTCATTTACGTTACACCTTAATCTCTCTAAGGATGATATTTAGCCAAAACCAAGGCCTATATAACTTAGTAAGATATTTAATTAAGATATTTTTTAAGGTATTATCTTAATTGATTTACATTTTAAGAAAGGAGGATAGGACGTACCCCTATATATGTTAAGGGAGGAGCACTCTTAGAATTTTATAAATATTAAATTAATATAAATTTATTTTCAAATAAAAATAAAAAAATAGATAAAATTAAAATTTAAGAATATTGTTATTGTAAATAATCCCATAAAATAAAATTTGGGCATTTTTAGGTGATGTTATCACCCTTATCTCTTTGTTTTAACCCCCGTATTACTTCTGATAATTACCATGATATCGAAGTTTTTTACTCTTTAAGAGTCAAAAAAGTAAACTTAAAAATACAAGTGACCCATAAATAGACCATGGGTGATATTTTAAACCATATGAAACACCTTTGGAATAATATATTACTTTTATTAAATTTAAATAATTTAATAAATAACTTTTTATTCTAAAAATACCATTAATTTAATTTTTGGAAATATGTTAAATATTGTAATATAATATTTGTCTAACTCACATAAAATGGATCCAAAATGATTTTAATTCTAATATAACAAGTTTAAGGTATTAATAAATCATCTAATCACATTTAAACAAGTTAAATGTCAATATAAACTATATCTTTTTGTCTAAACCATTGGTTTAACAATTTTAACCTTAGCCATGGTAATGACTTTTTCAATATTAAAGGGTTATAATTTTCATTATAAGATGAAAATTTTATCACAAATGGATAAGGTGTTAATATTTTAATCAATTAACATCATAATAGTCACATTTTTTTATTTTTAATTAATTTACAAAAATATATTTAACATAAAATATTATTAATGTCATTTTAAGAACTATCCAAGTAAGTTGATTTTGAAAGCAACGTGACCACAATGAAATTAGGACACGAACCTTCATAAAAACTATAATATGTTATATATATATTTTAAATTCATGTTATAATATAAATCTTTCAAAAAATATTACTTTTAGAGTTTTTAAAATCATTTACTTAATTTATTTACAGCTTTTACAAGAACCGATTCGGCATTGCATAAGTATTTAAAGTAATTATTTCATCACTTAAAATATAAAATAAATTAACAACAAAAAAATAAATAAAATAATTTTAATATAAAACTTTATACTCAATTAATATGTATATTTACTCACATAAATTTTAGTAAAACTTATTTAATATGTTGTGTTGAGTTTTTTATCCTTACACAAGCATTGCAAAAGCAGTTGGAAAAGTGAATTTTTATATAACTCCTAAATTAGTATATATCTATAAATATAATATCTAATAACTTATATTTATTATCTAGTTATATAAAATAATTCTAACTTCTTGGATATTTTATTTTGGACACCAAATTTGACTTTTCCAGTGTTGTGCAAGCTCTGCATTGGTACTGAAAATGATTTTCTTATTTATCATTAAATAAATTCAAATTTATATGTTTTGAATTATTTTTATTTGAGTTTTTTGTTATATTATCATTCATGTTTCCTTCCATTATTTTATTAAATTTTTATATCATATTTATTTCCTGATGATATCATAAAAGATACCATAATTCTTAAAAATTGTATTTTTTACTATTCACTATAAATTTAACTTCTTCAGAAAAATTTAAAAAATTAATAACATGTAAATTTTGATTTTATTAATATAAAAATAATCAAAAATAATCAAATTATATTCTTATAAATGGAATAAAATATTTTTAATACAAATGCGTAAAATATATTTTAGAAAAATGTGTTTCAATGCCAAAAAATGAAGTAATACCAAAAAATAAATTATAAAAGTGATTTATATATAATTAATAGATTATTTCTAAAAAATTGTGTATTATATTAATTTAATATAAAATTAAAAACATAATTAGAGCTTTTGAAGAAAATAAAATATAATTTTACAAAAAAATAGTATTTTTCACTATTCACTGAAAAAGAAATCTTTTAGAGAAATCAGAAAATTTTACCGTAGGATAACTTCGATAAACTTATTTAAAAATTATATTTTTTTATAAAAACAATTCGTCCAAGTTAAAAAAAATATTTATAATATATACTAACAAAAAATAATAAATTTTTTTTTCAAAAAAACATATCTTACAAGAATAAAATGACATTACTTAAAATTGAGTACATATTTCCTATGAATTATAATCTAATTTTGGGTTAACTTGATCCTTTATATATATGTAATAATTTAATTAATTATATTAAAACCTACCAATTCAATATTTTGGTTATAATAATTTTATTTAAATATCAATATTTCATGCTTCGTTTATTCTTGATGTCGAATCTTGTGTATACTATCAAAAAAAGTATTCTTTTTAAAAATATCTAGTTGTTAAAGAGAAAATATGAATTCATACCTCTTAAATTAATATGTTTTCAATCAACCCCTAAAATTTCAATATTCATACGTGTTATCAGATATGATATCTTCTCATGATATATTGACCCTTAAGGGATTATATCCTTGTTCACTTCATCAAGATTGATCTTATAATCAATTAAGCTTTTTGGTTTTAGTTTTAGATAAAACCAACAATGAATAATTAATTACTTATTAATTAGGTACGATTAACCTCTTTAAATAATATTCAGTATACTATGTATTTCATGTCTACCAAGATGGGTACTTTTAGTTCTTTGTTTTCCGATTTTGACAGCCTATTCCCCTTAACCATGGTTAGTATTTCCTCTATATGTTCCTTAGAATACCATTTATCAAATCATACCAAGATAGTGATTTATTTATATATTTAATAAATATTCTATCTTACTTAATTTCATTAGTTCTCCATTTTTTAACCGGTAGTGCCTTCAATTCCTTGCATGGTTAACTCAAAAATACAAGACAATTAATATTAGGAATAATGTGGAACAATTTGTTCATAAAGTTTAGATGATGGAATTATAATTTCTTCTAAACTATTTTTCCATTTTCAATTCATATACAATTCCTAAAAAAATCTTTAATATTGAAAAAATTCTCTTTATGTATGAGTTTTGTTTGGTAAGAATGTATATTTTTATTCTCTTTTTTTTTCTGAGATATTCTTTTCAACATGATCCATCAAGAAACATGAACCACATAATTATTTATTTAAAATTTTCAAGATTTATTCATGGTCTAGAATAATTATTACAAAATATTTCAAGTTTTATATAAATTTATTTCACCTCCCACAAAGCTCATCATGAGATCTTAGGTTATCACTTTTTGACAGCCTCTTATGAAATTCAATTTATCATTCATATAGAATATTTCCTTTTTCTCTTTCCATATATCAGGCTTCCAATTATCTTTATTTCTATAAGTTATATGGAAAAATTTCCAGAATTAATTTTTGAATATTATAAAGATTTTTTTTTTAATATTAGTTTCTAGATGTTCTATTTACTAACTTAGTCTATTCATTTTTTCCTTAGGATATTCTTCAATTCTATCTCATCTTGTTTCTTTCATATATAACATTCATGTCTTGTTTACAAGTGTCCATGATGTGTCCTCTTTTTTTACAAAATAAAAAACGTATCCATTATTATGTGACACCCTTATTGAACTTCATGGATTTTCTTGACCCTGTATTATTCTTCTTCTAATCACCCAAGAAATACTCTCCAACATTTTTCATAAATTTATTGGACATTTTTTCAACTTTTTTCTCATGATTTTTTCCCAAGGTATGATTTTATCAATTATTCATTTTTTGGGTCTTCTATTTTAATTTGTTTTAGTTTCATTCATGAATGAATTATAATTTTATACCTCTTCACTATGACCACTTACATTATAAACATCATAGAGTTTTCCATGTATTCAAAAAAAATTGATGATATATATTCTTCTTCATAGTCTGGGGGTGTTTCAACTTATCAGGGTTGATCCCCCTCCCTGTAGGTCATACTCTTATTCTAATGACTAAAGAATTATATCAACATTACATATCCATTTTTTAAAACTTATAATAACCCAAAAATATCCAAAAATCCAGGATCTTTTCTTATAAGAGAAAATATATACACAATTACTTACTTGATAGTTGTGTGCTTTATTAATAACTAAATAGGTTTCTTTGGGGGGGAAATCCTTAAAAACTTTATACAAAACATCTTGGATGTTTTGGTGGGTTCCACATCATTCTTATTTAAACAATTTTTTTTTAAAAAAATTTGTTTCAAACCTACACTGAACATGTAAATTTATTTAACACAAATATAATTTTCAGAAGTGTATGGTACCATTCCTTTTGCGTCTATTAAATATTTATCATTAGATGATCTTAAAATTTTATTTCCACCTAATAGTTTTATTTGAGCATATAATTAATCCCTTTTTAGTTTTTGTGGAAACCAATTTCTTTTTAACTCTCTAGGAAGACATTTCTTGAACTGATTCAAAATTGTTCAATTTAATTGAAATCTACCAACATTTCATATGGAAGATTATTATCTCATTATCTAATGATTTAAATTTCTATTTACAATAATTTATTATATTTTCACCATGATATTCCTAAATTTTTTACTTTTCTTTTAGTAAATGGTCAATAACTTTAATCGAGTTATCCTTGACCTCAAGTTGATTATATTTAATAAAATTACTCCCATTGATACATGATTTTTTCCTTCAATATTTTTATTTTCTTCTACTCTATTATTTATTATATTCATCTATTCATCATCAAATATGAAGAATCTTTCCTTAAGGTTCGTATTAGTTTAACTTATGACTCTAACTTATTTAGAGAGAGTAACAAATATGTGTACCCTTTATATCAAATCTGTAACCATTATTTCATTCTCATCTTCATGGTGGTTGATCTCCTCTTACAAAATTCTAATTATGCGAAAATTATATTAGACTATTTCATTGGGGAAATTATGTAGAATATTTTTAATGAATAAATTGATTCATCTTATAAATCCCGGAATTTATGATTAATCCCACTACATCTTCGAAATTCTTTAAGGAAATATTGAAAATAAATTTCACAAACCTCTCTATTATTAGTATAATTTAGTACATCTAAGGTAGAAGAGTATCCCATGTATTTTTTAGTAGATTGGACTATCATGGATCATTAAATATATTACATGTATTATTTAGAATCATATATTATCTTTCTCCTTATATTATAAGGTTATATTCCTTTCACCACCATATTTAAGATATAACTCATTAATAGTTATAATATAAATACTATCACTTTTATTTGGTTCAAATAATGGAGAGTCCTTTTCATTAATGAGTATTTTCCCAATTTCATTCCTTCTTTTTTCTTTGTATTCTGTAGTTCCCTGATAGAAATATATTCCATGATTTCATTGATAATGAATTTATAGTATTCTTTAAATATATACTTCATCTTTCCTTTTAAAAATAGAGAATTAATTATTCTAATATAATTCCAAACAAGAGAGTCTACTAGAAGAGTGTCCTTCTGTGATAAAAATTTTTAGGATCACACATAGATGTTTTCAAAAACTAAAAGTGGGTGAATCTCTATTGATATACTTTTAAAAAAATTAAAACTTATATCATTTCACTAATTAATTTATTCATTGACTGGATATCACTTTCTCTATCTATTTATCATTTGGTTCAGAAGTAGTTATAGAATTGAAAAGTTCCATAAGAGAATACTAGGGTTTGTTAGTGAGGGTTTCCAATTTGAGGATGACTATGTCAATAATGTATATTGGATTTTATCCCATGAAAAAAATGTTTCTTATTATCAAAGAAAGAACAATCAAGGGTTTGACCTTGAAATCGTTATCCTATGACTAACTAGGTACAAAAAAATTGAGGGATTTCTCTTTATTTATATAATAGAGTGGATTTTAATGTGAATCCAAATAACCTTTATTGGGTAAACTCCATATATTACTATTTATATTGATCAACATGCTCACTCAAAGTAATCAGATATGATGCCTCAATCTTGAAAAATATTTGGTGTTATCTCACGTTTCTTCATACTTATATAGTGCAATGTTATAGGCTGGAGTTATCTAAACTTTAGCTTGTTTGTGGTCAATTTATTTATTCCATTAATAATATATATTATCTTATCCCACTCTTCTTCTTCAGTTTATATGAATAACATTGAGACGCCTCATTCTTCTCCTTAATACACAATATCTACAACCGATTACTATATCAATTATTCTATTTATCACTCTCTTTTACATATATAATATTTATCAACACACAATGGGGAATCTATCTCCTTTTAATTTCTTATTATTAGAATAAATATTCACTATATAATAAAAATATGGAGTATTGAATTTAAATTATTCTCAGTATTCAATTTTTGGAGATCTAAGCCTTTTGTAATCAGAATATTTGAGTAAAAACTTCATTCAAATCTTCCTATAAATCTGTTAGAAGATTCAACTCTTTCATTCCTCAAAATATTTGAAATATTATGTATTCCATATTTATTGAACTACTCCAAAAAAAACTTCATGTATATTTTCTTTTGAAAAATTCCACATAAGAATAGATTCATTCCACTGTGTAATAGAGCCTCATTCTATGGTGTGGACTTCTTTTTCATATTTCATCCCACCATTCCCAACACTATGGCATAGTGACTCTAGGATGATAGTATTTCAATGACCATGAAATTACTTTTTGCATGGTATCCTCTCCATAGGAGTTGTCACTCCTTAAGAAACTATACTATCTCACATTGATATATCTTCCATTTTCATTCTCTACTTATTAGTTCATAGCTATTTGAATTAAGACATTCATTGTAAAGTTTTAATGAATTTGTAATAACTGATTCCAAAAAATATAAATATTATAGATTCTCATTCCTCAAATTAATATTAAAATTACATTACTTAGTGAATCAATCCATTTTGGTTTATAGTTATGCAACTCCCATCCATGTTTACACAACCTGGTCCTCATGTATATTATGTTTATGCATATTCACTACTCCATGTGATTGTATTTATATATTATAGTCGGATTTTTATTCAATGAGAGGATAATGTCTATATAGAATGAAGAAAATGTTTACACATCGATAATATTATGGGTCTTCTTGTTTACACATTACTATGTCATTATTATTATATCATTTATTCTGTTTATAAAACCCAATTCAATAGACTGACTATAATGATCGATGCCATAAACAAAATTGAAAGATTAAATACAAGTACAATCAAATGACTATGATTATTGAACACTCATAAAAAGTATCAATCATGAGATTAATAAAATGGATTAACTACACAAACTAATGAATATATTGATCATACCATAAATATCAACCTTAGTCTAGAAATTCAAATAATTATTCACTTCGAATAAAATACTCCTAAAACCATATCCATCCCTTCTCAAGGAACTCAAAATCACCTCCAATATCCAATAAAAAGCATCTCTACATCAAAAAAAACTTTTAATTTATTTAATTAATGATAAAAACATTAATAATCATTTACATAATCATCACAAATATATTATATTCACTATTATGAATACTCCATGGAACACTACCTTATTTGTAAATCAAATTTTCTTGAATCAGATCTATGTGTGTAATACTAATAAACAACATCTTTGAACATCAGATGATATTTTCTAGGTGCATAGATCATTAACCCTATCCAATGGAAGCAAAAAAATAAAACGAATAATCATCCTTTCGATCATGTGATTCGGTTTCCTTGAATCTTATGGTTACACTATATTCTTTATGATTTTCTACATCATCTCATATTAACATCATGCATGTTTCGTCCTTTATTGATAATTTATACCACAAAAAAGTGAGATTATATATTCGATACCAAGTTCATAATTAATATATTAGACAAGGTATTGGAATTGTTATGTTCCAATTATTGATATAGTCTCCTATTAATTTGATGGAAAGTATGGGTATAGTTTGCAAGAATGGAATCTATGATGAAAATGTGTCAGGTAATTTTCTGATAACCAAGAGTTACTTTATAAGAATAATTAAATTTTATGTCATCAATATAGTAATATATTTATGAAATATATTAATTCTTAATATTGTATAATATTAGTAATAATATCTTGATAATTATTCATGGAGAAGGTGGTAATGTTGGTATATCATCATACATGTTGGTGGTCAAACAGATCCAAACAATAACATGCTATACTAATGAGTTAGTAAGAGTATAAAATTATATAATAGTATTTTAATTTTATCAAAAGAATAAAGATGTTAATATAACATCATTATTGCGGGGAATTAGATTTAAAATGAGTGGATAAGAGAAGGTGGATGAAAAACTAATGAAAAAACATAAATATATAATTGATGAATTCACTACTTCTCGACAAAGGTTCATTCATAATTAAGTATTTTGGATTATTTTTTAAAACCATAAGATATCAAATATTTAATAAGTATTTACTATGGGAAAATTTTTATGGATTAAATATATAACTGAATGGTTTGAGTGTTTTGGAAAGTGTATATGAGGATTATTATCATGCTACAACCTTAAATTTCTTTATTATTTTATCTATTTCTATCATAATCCTAGTCCTTGAATTAAAGGTTGAAATCTATTGAAAATATGAATTTTTGATGTCTCAATATAGGGTAAATGGTTGGAACATGATTAGTATAAATTATGTAGAAACCACGATTTTGCGCAGAAGTCAATATAGAGGTGTTTTTAAAATTTGGAAAATGTTTTCACAAACCATGAAACCAAACCATGAATGTCCCTAGGTGTATGTAGTAATGGGAACATGATTAGCCAGTGATTTGGTAAACCATGTAACTTGTAATTTTTTTCAAAAATTGGTAATTACCCATCTACCCCTCTTTAAATTTAACTTTTGAACACTATATTCTCCTCTCACTAATTACACACATCCCATAGAAACTTACCCTTTGGTGTCCCCTCTTCCAAAGGAACATCCATGGGTTCTCTTCACCATTACATGATGTTTTTTCAAGGTATGTTCTCCTTCCCCCTATTCTTTCATTTCCCTCTTATTTATTCTTATTTTCATATTCTCCATTTTATTTGTTTCTATTTGGAAAAAACCCTATAGTGAGGGTTTGACCCTGTAACACATGATTCTATATGTTTAGGGTGTTAAAATTCTCTTCTGGTTCATTTTCACCCAATATTGGTGATTCTAGACCATTTTCATTAAATTTGATGTAGGTTTCCCCTTATACTAGCCTTTAAATTCTTGATACGTGATTTCTTTATTTTATAAATTAATTTTTTAGGTATATAAATATAGTATCTAATGTAATTATGGATTTCTAATGAATAATACTAGGTTTTAATTTTATTTTCATGGATTGATAAGGTTATCACCCATATTTTAACATTGGAAGTCTCTTTCACTAAACCAAAGACACTTAATACTTGAAAAAAATCATGGATGAACTTTATAATATAATTATAGGATTTCTAGTGGTAATTTTGTCTTTAAAGTTGTCCTTAAAGTTTTTCTATAATTATAAATTGTGTTTTTGTTATTTTAAAAAATGTGTGTTTTAAATTACTAGAACGTTTTACATTGTTCTAAATATTATGTGATTGGTTTCAGAAGTTGTTTTTAGAACTATTTAGTCTTAATAAATGTGTATGAGGCCTAGTTAAAACCTTTTAAAGAGGGTTTTCATATCAAAAACACCCTTAAGACATTCTCTTTATCTAGTTTGTTTTAAAATAATGAGATTTTCCTTGTAAAAGAATATGTTCGTTACATTTTTATGCTTGATGAAAAAATTTCATCTTCATGAGAGTAGTCCAGTGGTGTTGTTTTGTTTATGATTCCAATTTCTTGTAATTATATATATAAATGTATTTATATTTATATTATTACCTTTTACTATTTAAATTGAATCGCTAATATTTTATATATATCATAGGAACCAAGAGTAGAGAGTGAAATTTACAAGAACACACGATGCTATAGTTTAGTATTATACTCTAGATAATGACCCATAGTATAGATTATGCTATTATTTTGGAGTTTTCCCCTCAGTTAGTCCAGTTAAGGTATGAATGAGTTTTGGGGTGGTCAGGTATCATTAAGCATAGCTGTTCGGACAGATCATATTTTAGTATTAATCTATATGTAACCCTAATTTCATAGTTATCCTCATGATCATTTTACATGATTATATTATATTTGAAAATTCTATTTTCTTATATGATGGTATACTACCCATTTTTTTTATTACCTAATCATTATTATTAAGATTATCCTTACATACATTTCACTGTATTATGGTTAAAAATAAAATAGTGATTTATAATTTATAAAATGTTTTTAGAATTTATTTTTTATGTCTTTAAAGGGGAACTTCTTTAAATTTTTTAAACCTATATGTTTTAAATAAAACCATTTTAAAGGGAAAATGAATACCAACTATTAATAGTCCTAAAACTGAGAGAAAAAATATGTCTTATGTAAATTTTATTCCAAACTATACGGATTTAGATATTTTATTTAAATTTATGCATGGGGTTTGAATTTGGAATACCTTCTTGTAATTTTATACTCACACATATATATTAACATTTCAGATACATGTTTCATTTTTGGTTTTCTTATAGACCATCTGTGGTATTGGGATCAGTGGGTGAACCATGGAGTCACTTAGAGATCTATTTAGGAGTTTGAATTATTTATTTTCATTTTTCATTTTACTGATAACATCCAATACAACCTATTTTTAAGAGATCATATTTTATGATTTATTTAACTTTCTAAATTAGCTATCTAATTATCAGTTATGTCTATTTTGGTTCTATTTATTTGTTATGTATTTTTATCATTGATCATAGAACTCTGATGCACAGAGTGTTCATGTAGAACTTCATAGGTATAGTTACATGTTTGTTTTTGGTTATTGGGTGAAATCATTTCCATATGATTTTATTGGATACTCTAGTGCTTATCTCTAGCTTGGGGTGATTCGGAACACACCTCAATTCATGTCTTTGACCATCTCGGGTGCCCAAATCAGGGGTGGCTTGGGTTGGTTCATGATAAAATGGTAAAATATTACCCTTTATTATTTGTATGACATAGAAATATGATAGTTAGTGCACTCAAATATTTAGAGGTATGTGTAGTAAGATTCTATCCAACTCTTACTTGCACAGAGTCTCAAGTTTTCATTGATGGTCAGGTTGTGAGTTAATAATTTCAAGCATGTTCTTCATTTTTTGGGTATTTTAATTTATATGTATGATATTTTGGATGATATTGAAGTAATTTAGAGTTTTTTTATATTTTTCATGTTTTTTTATGTAAATGGGAGATGAAATGGAGGCTCACAGTCTAAAAAATCAGGCGGTGCTAATGTCAATAGTTCTATTATAGGTTCCCAATGGCAGTTTCATGATCCACACACAATCTGGAAAACATATGTAAAAACCATGAAAAGACCCCAAATCCTATTAAACCATTATGTTGGACCTATTTTAACTCTATATCTATATTATTCCAACTAGGATAAATACCTAGAGGGGGTGGATCTGGGTATGATAGACTAAAAAAACCATCCCTTAAGACTTTGTTTCACTATTATCTACTTCTCCTCTATAAATGTACAAATATAAATGAAATCATGTATGATACATGACAATATTACTTGTATCATCCTCACTGGTCTATGTCCAAGGAGCATAAAACGGTGATGTGCCGATGTACCAAATCCACTAATGTTCTTTTCTGAAATACAAGGTTTGGGCTAGATCACTTATATTCCTAAGCTCAATGCCTTTACAAAGTTTAGGGTTTTCTCACTTCTTTCCCAAGGGTAACTTCCTAACTCTCTTTCTATGGATCAATTACAATTGAAAGTATCACCTTCTTCCTCTTACTTCTCTCACTACTCTAAAGGGGATTCACCGACAATTTATAGACATGTAGGACCCTTCATTACCAAAAATGAATATATCCTCAGTTGTAGATAGATTACCTATTGAAGTCACACATTAATCCAACTATTGAATACCAATTTAACATAGATTTATTATGAAATCCATTATCAATACTTTTTCAATGATCTATGTCTTCGTGAAGCACACCTCTTTTGAGATTCCCAAATATCCTTTGCAAAGAAACCACCTTTGGTGAAGCAAACTTCTTTCATGAATCTCAACTAACCTTCTCAAAGCTCACAATATTCAGAAGTATTTTATGGACTTCTTGAAATTAAATAATTTTTTTATGATCAAAATTCTCATTCAGAAGTTATATCCTTCATGAATCACCTTTCTTTATGAACATTTTCACAAGAACTAACATCGCTAACCACCTTCACGAATCTGGAGACTTAGAATATTCCATAAGTCTTGATACTTTTCTAAAGGGGTAGAGAGGTATTTTTAGGAATTTTCTCTAATTCCAAAATATTCCACCCACATTATCACCATTTCATGAATCTCTCCCTTCTTGTTCACAATTCTCCCTATCTTTAAAAATCCCCATGGGAATTTCTCATTCGCAATGATTATCGTAGTCATAAGGATTACCATCAAACCTTTTGCGATTCATGATTCTCATTCATGATTATCCACACCTTCATGAAAAACTCTTCACAAAACCTAGTCTTCTTGAAACTCATTACTTATCCATATTTTTAAAAGGCCTCCATGTAAATCCATCTTTCATGATTCTTGATATAACCTCTAAAGTTTGGACCCCAAAAATGGGAAAGCAGTAAGAAATTATTCCTCATTGTGTATGAAATTTTCAATACATATTATAGGGAAATAATTCCTTTGTCTTAGAGGTTTTTCAACATACAGTGTTAAAACTATATTGGGAACTCCACAAATTTCCTTGGAAACCTTATTTGTCATCAAACACAATCAATCTAATTAAACTAAAAACACTTACATGTTACCATAAGGGGTTTTTTCAATAATATCTTTTTTGGTATGGTTATCTATTATTTTATATTAATCAAATAGATTTAAAATATATCTTGATACTATTTTTTTAATATTATAAGTGTATTGTGTTGAATAATATAAATATTTCATAGTAAAAGTCTATATTTAAAATGTAATAAATGAGATTTCCAAAATGTTTTGAAATGAGTCAAATATTTTGGATTTTGAAATGGTTATAGTAAAGTATTTATGAAATTTTGAAGTTCTTTTAAGTAGAGTATAAAATTAATAAGGAAGTATTTAATGATAAATTGAAACAAACCCTGTATTTAGATTTTATAATTTTTTCTAAATGGAAATGGAAAAATATTTAGATGAATTTTGAGAATAATTATATATTTCTAACATAGGTATAGATTATTTTACACTTTAATTTTTAAAATGGTTTCAAATAAAAATTGGTGTGATTACTTATTTTTTGAAATAAAACTATTTTTAAATTTTGAATGTTTAAGATTTATTTTTTATCCAATATTCTAAAGTCAAATAAAATGAATTTTTATGTAGTGTAATGTGTTAATGATTTTAATGATTAACATAAGGATTTGGAAACATTGTTTTGGATTAAAACTCATGGTTTTGGAATCATTTTAAAATTATTTTTTAATCATATTTTGTATTTTTATTTTTTGAGTGGTGGTTGTGATTCATTTTCTAGTGTTTATATCTCTAACTATTATTTACCCTGTTTGGGATGAGTTGATATTTTTAGTGTGTTATTGTTTTAAATTTTAGGTTAATTAATTTTTGGGTTTTTCACCGAGAATATTTTAGGTGGGTTGTGAGATGTTTCTGATATTGAATGAATTTAAAATTCTTTCTCCTGTTTTTTATGAAGTCTGGCCTTTTAGTAAAAACCTTTCCCAAACTCTAGGTGTAGTGGTATAGCCAAAACCCTCCTTGGAATTTGATCCTTTCCTATGGGTTCTAGAGTATTTTTCATATATTTCACTAATTGATTTAATTTTCATCAATTCCATGGTTATAGACTTGTTAGATGTTTGTATTTTAAAGGAGGCCTTTATCTGGACCATAGTTTTGGAGTATTCTGATATGACCTATCTTCACTTAAATATGTGATCAGTGGGGCCATGGTAGTGAGTTTTATATCTAGGGGCCGACCTAGTATAGGTGGTGATCCTACTTATTTTGTTATTAGGGAAGGCCTTATAACTTGTGAGGAACATATCCTCTGTACTCTATACAATTTTTCGATTTACAGTCTAATATCTCTTCTTCCATATTTATAATCCTTATTTTTTTAAATTCTAATTATGTTATTTAAAAATTTATGTGCCTTCAGTTACCATAGTCATAGTTGGGTAATAATATGCGGAATATGATCAAGGGATCCTCTTAATTCCTTCTCTCATTAACCCTTTCTTTATTTTTGTTTTTTTACTTTAGGATACAATTTCAAGAAAAAATAGTGACATAAATGACTAGTTTAATAAAATTAGGGATGTTCCCTCAATTTAATGATTTAGTGAACTTTTAAATTCTGATTGTTATTATGATTGTATTATGTACCTTATAGAATTATCTAGTTAT
This sequence comes from Viscum album, assembly GCA_963277665.1. NCBI lineage: Eukaryota > Viridiplantae > Streptophyta > Magnoliopsida > Santalales > Viscaceae > Viscum > Viscum album. Next base: position 844,014,698 of record OY728128.1, read on the forward strand.
ATTCATCTTTTATGTCAGTGGAATACTTATGGAAGGGAGATCGAGTATCAATCTAAGATCACCTTTTTTATAATTCCTCATAGATCTTATGTCTGTGTTATAGTTTTAGATGATGATCCATGAAATTAGGATATTTTTTGATTTGGAAATGTGGTTTGACTCATTTTATCTTGTTTTTGTTTGTATTATGCGTGATAAATTGTATATGTACATGGTTTAAGAGATGTGTTCTTTCTTGTATTTTACAGATTAACCTTATCCTTTTATCTAACTCAATGAAATTTTATGAAAAGAAAAGTATTATAATTGTGATAATGTTTACACCCAGAAATTCACTTTCACTGTTATTTTATCCATTTATTGATCATTATCCTTTTCCTTGAAATCTTGATCTGAATCCAATGAAAATTTTAGTTTTTATTGATTCAGTGCAGGGTACATGATTGGATAAACGTTACTAGAAACCATGTAGCAACCATGTATTTTTTTAATACTCTTAACAATGTTTTTTTCCTGGTTAGAATATAGTTTCCCAAAATATGTGACCAAACCATTAGACCTTCCCATATTTTAAAACATTTGAAATTACTTATCTACCCCTCACACAATTTAACCCTAAAACCCTTTATTCTCCTTCCAATCATCACACTCTTACCATAGGTTCCACCTCTTTGATTTCCCTCTCTTCCAAGGTCTATTCAAAATATTCTCTTCCCCAATCCATAAATATACTTTTTGGTAATGTATCATTTCCCTTATTATTTCCTTTCCCTCTTTATTCTTATAGTTTTCTTCTTCTCCCTTTGTTTTGTTTGTCTTTGGCTAAACCCTAGGGCGAGTGTTTAACATCGTAGCTTTTGATTCATCATTTTTATGGTGTGTAAATTGTATTTAATGGTCACATTCCCCATTTATTCAAGGTTTTAGTCCATTTATATTCAATTTATGGTGTTTTCCCCTTACTCAAGTTTTATTTTAAAAAAATTATACATGGGGTGTGGTTTTTGAATACCTACTAAGAATATTATAATCATGAAAATATATATTATAATTTTAGGTTCATGTTTCATTTTAGATTCATCGTGGATTATCTATGGTATTAGTATCAGTGGGTGATCTATAGAGTTACTTTGAGACCTTGTTGGGTATTTGACTTATTTATTTTCATTTCATGTTGTATTTGTATTGGCCAAACAAACCTTCTTATAAGTGATCTTTTTTCCATCTTGGTGTATCTAATATCACTTAAATTTATATTTGTTAATTATTTATATATTTTATTTTATTTTTTATCTATTTTTATCATTTCATGTGGATCACTGATGCATGGAGTGGTCCTGGAAGACATTTGTTTGGAAGTTACATGTTTTATATAATTATTATGTGAAATAATTTCCAAATTATTTTATTTGATTCCATAGTTCTTGTCTCTAACTCAAGTAAATAAATAACACACCTAAATTCATGTTTCGGATTGGATCTGGTTCCCAAACCAGGGGTGGTCTTGGTTGGCTTTTGATAATCCCTTTTATAGGATGTTTTTAGTGATATTTCTACAAATATTCATTTATTAAGGTGTATAGTTTCCATTTTAAATGTAAATATAATAAAAAGTTGAAAAAATGGAGATGATATAAGGCCTATTAAATAAATTCCACATCCATTAATTTATATATTTGTTTATTTTAACACCCTAAGATTCCACGATACGTTTTCCTTTGAATAATGCAATAGCATGCGTTGTACGCAACTTGGAGTTTTAACACACCACGACCAATCAAACTAGCCATTATGAATAGTAATAACCACTTTTTAAAAATTTATAAATTTTATCTTTAAAAATGGACTTCATTTTTTAATTCGTAATATCAAATTTATCTTAGGGTGAATTTTTGGTATTTTTCTGAAAACATTCAATTTTTGATTAATAGTAAAAAAACACTATGTTGTGGGTTAAAACCGAATTTTTATTTAAATAATTAGTAATTTTAATTTATTTTATTTTAGATCAAAATATATACATAATACCTATATATTTCCAATTTAATTTCTTTGATTCATTTTATAAAAAGTTTAGATATGTAAAATTTTATCGAACTTTTTATCGTCTTTTACCCACCTCTTAGGAGCATTTGTAATGTTGTATAAAAAATAATTCTACTACTTCTGTAAGTTGAATTTAAAAAATATGAGAGACATGGTTAGTATTAATAAGTAAAATATGGTTCAATAAGATGAAAATAATTTTTTGGTGAATAGTAACTTTTGACTTTTACTTACCGTGGTTAAAAGTAAATAGGGTAATTAAGGGTAAAAATGATATCATAATTACCCTAACACATGTCCTAATTCTATTAAATAAGTATAATTCGACCATAAACAACATTATGAATAAAATATGATCCCATTTGGTCTACCAGGATTAGATTAGAACATTTATTATTATTTTATTTAAAGAAGAGTTAAAAGAGTTAAAATCAATGTTTAAAAACTAAACCATTTTTAATATATGGTTATACAAAATATAAATTCGAAAAGAAATATTCATTAGAAATATAAAAATATTTCCTAAATAATTTTATTTTATTTATAATTATTATACATTAAATAATTAAATTTATTTATGACACAGTGATGATGCAGTAATTACCTTATAAGTGAATGATTAAAATAATTGATATTATAAAAATCCAAATAAATATAATTTGAGACTTTTAATGAATTACACTAAATTTATAGGTTAATATGAAATTTTTAGGTTTATTAAATGAATTTTTTTTTGAATTAATAATGTTTTTATGAATTGAACAAAACCAAAATACCAAATAGTGTCAAAATTGACATAAAAGAGTTTTTAAAACAAATTTTATATTATTAATTGATATTCTATTCCTAAGAATTTAAGGTTCATCCAAAAGGATTAAATAATATTATATATTTCATTAATTACTCACTTTAGGTTCGCTTGGAAGTTTATAGTAAGTTTATTAACTATATAATATAAAAATACAGAGAGACAAGGTAAATGTCAAACTATTTAACTAAGAGTTAAATCTAAAAGATGAGGTTAATATAGTGACCCAAACCTATCTAAAACCTATTGGTTGAGCTTTTTTAGACCCATCCTTAGATTATACTAGAAATAAATAATTTTTTATCCATTATAAACATAAAATTATTTTATTATAAATTAATATTTCAAGCTTTTCCAAAAGTGACACTCACCTCTCTTATAAAAGGGCACTTCCCCTTCTCACAAATTCACACCTTTAAATCCATTTCGATCAGCCAAACGCTACCCAAATATCCTATAAACTATCCTCCCTTCATCTTATAGGCCTTCCTTAATCATAAAATCAACCCAAGGAGCCTTTTTTATCAAATCAAAAGGAATAACCCAAGGAAGAGGTAAATATTCCATCACTTCTTTCAAGTTCTTTTCTTCTTCCACATCCTCTTTCTTTGTTTTTTCAATTCTAAATTAATAACTACAGTATCTTATATATACCATGATGTTGTTATAAAAATGTTACAACCATATTAATTATTCTATCCATCCTATAAATGACAAAGTCACCATACGTTCATACGTACGGATTATCGTCTCCATTTCGTGGTGTAGTTTATTATTCAGACACTTCATCATTCGGATGGGTGTAATGATGAGTATAAATTATGTAAATAATAAACATAAAATGATAATAATTCTGTATATATGATATATTATATATTATTTTAATATGAAAAGAATGATATTTTCGCTCGTGCGTACGTACGGATTACCGTCTCCACGAACGTGATGAGATTCATTCCCCATCGTATCAATTCAAGACTAATTTTCATTTGATGATTAAAAATAATGTTTAAATACTTAATATAGTTATTAATATGAATAATATACATCCTATCCCTAACAAACATTACTTATGTAACAAATCATATAAAGGAAAATGAATCAGTTAACACATGAAACGATGATACTACTGAATTATCCTTAACAATGCAATTTTAGAAGATCATATATGATATCATATTTATGTATATATTTATTTTATAATTTAACAACAATTTTTTAACTATTATATAGGAGGTTAACATACCATCTACTAAGGAAATTTACAAGGTAAGGGTTAATTTCACACTTTATTTATTATCTGAGGTTATTTTATATGTGAGTATCTACCAGGACCTCTTTATCATCCACATCTGTGTTTCTTAAAAATGTATTTAATTTTTTTTTACTATTTAATAGACAATGTATTTTATTCATTTTTACCCTTATTTGACCTTATATGTTTTTGAAAGGAATCTTTCTGTCATTTCTAAACAAGGTACTTTATGACCTTTTTGACAAAATTTAGGTAAGAATGTTTTTTTAACCTATACGGTGGGTGTGGCTATTTTCTGCCGTTATAACATTGTCGAAGCTTCCCCCAAAATATTATAAGAATATTTTCAAAATAAATATTTTATTTTATAATTATATGACTTTTAAATTATTTCAAAATATAAATAGATATTTCTCTAAAAAAAAGTTTTGATTTCATCTATGTCAACATCCTTTATAGGATTTAAAGCTTATTTGAAGTTGATTGATTATGATACAAAACTTCTATATTTTATTGATGGTTTTGTGATATGTTTGACTGTGGATGTGTTATTTTTACCCCATTCATGGTTTATGGATAAATTATTGATATTTTATATGCTAGTTTTAATACGAATGTTTATGTTATGTTTAAACCTTTTCATATGAGGAATGCATTGGACTTAGTAACTGACGGGTGTAGCCCACTATAGACCCTCGATGCATCAGAAGGTCTCATGAGAAAAACTAGTGTCTTGGCATAAGGCCTTGACAAAATCTTGTTTATAGTCTTGGCACAAGGCCATGACTAAGTGGTTATGAAGTCTGGCATTATGCATTCCATCATTATGAATGTGGCTATTGAATTTCATTTGATTATTTGAATAGTAGAATATCCATGTGAATAATTAAATGGAATTATTTTATTTTATCTTTGTCATATTATTCTTAAGTTCATGTTTAAAAGGATTTTGTTTTAGTCTTATACATTTCCTTAATTGTTTATGATTATTTACGAAAGTTTCCACTATATTGTTATACTTACTGAGCATCTGAGCTCACCCCTTTCTATGTTTTATTTTTCCTAGGATGTGAAGAAGTGTTTTATGGTTGAACTGAAGGTATAGTCTAAGGATATAAGTGTGTTCTAAAGGGGAAAAAATTTTGTGGATTTTTTTATTTCATGATGTAATGTAAGACTTATGAATGTATCTAGTACTTCCAAGGCTACTAAATATATCGGTCTTTCGGGACAAGATTTATTATATCATGCCAATGTTATATAATAATGTACTGACTCTGGGTAACTAGGTTCGGGGCGTTATAGTTGTATCAGAAGAAGTTTAATACAAACCATGGAAACTAGATTTTGATAAACTCTGATTAGAGCACACTACCCTAAGATAGACTTAGAGGATTAGTATATAATAACTTCCTAGAATTTTGGTAATGTAGAGATTTTGTGTATTTTCCAAGAAATACATACCTATATAGATACAAGAATGTAGAGGCAGATCTAGCATAGATGTACCTAGGGTTAAAACCTGAAAACACCGCTTTGAGCTATACTCGAACGGGAACTGGTGCACGACAATGGGCCTCGCTGCACTCTTGGTCACGAAACTCCTAGGGGATATGATTAGGATAATTCTCATTTTCTTTAAAAACAATTATAAAGGGTTTATGAGTATATACTTACTCATAGAATGCATTTTTATGATTATGAATTATATCCATAAACTGTTCAATTTATGTTAACAGTTTTAAAAGTTTGGAATTATGTATTGTGATTCATAAATTAATCTAGTATATGCCATTTTTTAGAAATGAAGCCTAGTGGAAGGAATGGAAACCGTATCAATGCACGTAATTCATGTAGGTATTTAACTCCTAGTAAATATAATTATAGTGGAGCTGGTGAAGCAACTGGTGCTGATCAGCTTATCACCATACTGGGACAACTCACTCAGATTATGAATAATAACCTCACCCGTATGGAGCACCCCGATCCACAACACAGAGGATCAATGTTAGACCGCTTCATGAGTCAACAACCTCCAACATTTAATGGGACTATGAATCCATTTGTAGTTGATCAATGGATAAGTTCCTTAGAGAAAAACATTCATTCTTTGGGGAGTAGTAAAAAGGAAAAAGTTGTCATGGTAGCTTATCACTTCACAGGAGATGTTGATCAATGGTTGTCATTGATTCAAAACACAAAGGAAGATTATGAAGTATCAAATATGTAATGGAGGGAGTTTAAAGATATTTTCATAGAAAAACACTTTCCTTGTGACCATCTAGCAGATATGGAAAGGAAATTTTTGAGTCTGAGATAAAAGGAGGATGAGAATGTCGCAAAATATGAGGCTAAATTTACAAGGATAGCAAGGCATGAAAAGGATTATATAAGTAACCCAAGGAGTAAATTTTATCGATTCTTTTATGGGTTAAAACTATTTCTCCATCGAGCATTAGTCTCACAATCCTTCTCATTGTATGAAGATATTGTCTCATACGCTATCAAGACATAAAAGGAATTACTGAGTCTTACGACTTTAAAGAAAAGAAAGAGAAAAAGAGATCTGTTGAAAACTCTAGAAATAGAAATAAGGGGAAGAAGGAAAAATTTGAATATCCATCTTTTGGTAAATGTGGGAAGAAACACCCTGGTACTTTCCTGAAGGGAATGGGAGTCTCTTACAAGTGTTGTGAAAAAAGGCCACCAAGCTCGTGATTGCAAGGGGAAGAAAGAGGCTGTCAATGTTGAACGTTACAATTGTAGAGAAAAGTGGAATTATGAAAATGAATGTCATAAGTGCCAATGGAAATTACCTTAGAAAAGGCCAAGGGAGAAAGTCCAAGCTTATGTGATCACTACTGCTGAGGTTGAAGCTCCGAAAGATGTGGTGGCAGGTAATTTAATCGTTTCCTCAAGTTTAGCCAATGCTTTATTTGACATTGGATCATTGAATTGTTTCATATCTTTATAGTTTGCTAAGAAAATTAGATATTTTCAATTTGACATAACAAGGGAGTTGTCAGTTAAAACACCTAAGGAAAGTATCATTGCAACAAACCTTTTTTAATTAGTTCCCATTAGGGCATATAAATTTTATTTATCGGCTAATTTCATCATCATACCCATGACTGAATTTGATATAATACTTGGTATGGATTTGATTTTAGACCATGATGTGAAAATTTATTGTATGAAGAAGGAGGTTATAATTCTAGATGAAGATAAGGAGTACCTTTTCTTTAGAGCAGAAACATCACCACTTGATTCTTATCTAGATCCACCCCCAGTAGCTCAACTAAATTCAATTATTGGGGAGGAAAAGAATGAAATTACTATGGGTATAGAAAAGAATATTCAAATTGAGGACATACCTATTGTGAAAGAATATATTGATGTGTTTCTAGAGGATTTACTTGGACATCCTCCAAAATGAGAAATTGAGTTTTTGATTGACTTTATTCCTGGTTCAAGGCTCATATCAAAGACCCCTTATAGAATGGCCATTGTGGAATTAGTGGAACTAAAGAAACAACTATAGAAATTGAGTAACACGGGATTTATTCTCCCTAGAGTTTCTCCATGGGGATCCCCAGTCCTTTTTGTTAAAAATAAAGATAGATCTATGAGGTTGTGCATTGACTATAGGGAGATCAATGCTATAGCACTAAAGAACAAGTATCCCCTACCTCACATTGATGATTTATTCGACCAAATTCATGGAGCTCAATATTTTTCAAAGATGGACCTTCGATTTGGATATCATCAGTTTTGTGTGAAAAAAGAATACATTCTAAAAACAACATTTCGAACTAGGTATGGGCATTACGAGTTTACAGTAATATGCTTTGGATTGACTAATGCACCCTTTGTTTTTATGGATCTAATGAACAAAGTTTTCAAGGAATATCTTGATGACTTTGTAGTGGAATTTATTGATGATATCTTGGTATACTCAAAAAGATATGAAAATCATGAAAATAACTTACACATTATCCTAAGGACTCTTAGAAGAAATGAATTTTATGTGAAATTTAGAAAGTGTGAATTCTGTCTTTAGGAGATTTCTTTTCTTAGATATATTGTCTCTAAGGATGGAATCTCCATTGATCCTTCAAATATCAAGGCAATACAAGAATTTCTAGCACCGAAAAGTATAACTAAGGTATGCAATTTTATTAGTTTGGCAGGTTATTATCAGTATTTTGTACAGAATTTTGCCCGATTGGCTAACCCATTAACCAATCTCACACTTAAAGGGGTTAAATTTGTTTGGAAAAAAGAGTCTGAAGAATGTTTTGAAGAATTTAAGATAAGATCAGTCGATGCTCCTATCTTGACTCTACCATCGGAGAATGATGGGTTTGTTATTTATAGTGATGCATCAAAGAATGGACATGGTTGTGTCCTTATGCAGAATGATAGGGTTATTTCCTATGCATCACGACAACTAAAAATTCATGAGAAAAACTATCCTAATCAAGATCTTTAGTTAGAAGCTGTAATATTGTTTTTTTTGAAGATATTGAGACATTATCTCCATGGTGAAAAATGTGAGATATATAAAGATCACAAGAGTTTGAAGTATATTTTCTTAAAGAAAGAACTTAATATGAGGAAAATGAGATGGCTTAAACTACTCAAATATTATGATTTCACAATACACTACCACCTAGGGAAGGAAAATAAGGTGGCAGATGATTTAATCAGAAAGGATCATGGATTTTTAAACAAGATGAGAGTTGAAAGGGATCCTATTTTCATGGATCTAGTGAAAATGGATATGGGAATAATCATGGAAGGTGAAACCTCGATAATTTTTCAAGGGGTTGCCAAACCATCTTTAGTAGAAAGGATACAAAGTTCTCATGCTGATGATGAGGAGTTTCAAAAGAAAATTAAAGCTGTGAATGATGGGAGATTGATCAACTTCATATATAAAGATGATATTTTTAAATTTGGGAAGAGCCTTTTTTTCCGATATACCTATCTTAAAAGGGAATTGTTAGATGATGCTCATAGCTCCAATTTCTCTAAACACCCTGGTAGCACTAAGATGTATAGAGATTTGAAGGAACATTTTTGGTGGGATAAAATGAAGAGGGAGATTGCTGATTTTGTGTCAAGATGTATGGTTTTTCAATAAGTGAAATCTGGAAGGCAACAGCCTAGAGGAGTCATGCAACCTCTTATCATACCTGAGTGTAAATGTGATAATATTACGATGGACTTTATCATGGGACTACCAATGACTCCTAGAAGGAATGAAGAAATATGGGTCATTGTTGATCGTCTTACCAATTCAGCACATTTTTGTGCTATAAGAGAAGATTTTCCACTTTAACGTTTATCAAGACTATATATTAATGAAGTTGTAAGACTTCATGGAGTACCCCTATCGATTGTTTCTGACCGTGATCCCCGTTTTACATCATGATTCTGGAAAATTCTTCAGAAAGCCTGGGATACTAAACTTCGTTTGAGAACTGCCTGCCACCCTCATACTGATGGACAATCAGAATGGACTATTCAACCCTTAGAAGACATATTGAGATCTTTATCACTTGACATTCAAAGTATTTGGGATCAATATTTACCTCTGATAGAATTTTCCTATAATAATCGCCTCCATTCATGTTTTCAGATGGCACCATATGAAGCGTTATATGGAAAGAGAAGTCGCACACCGACCAGTTGGGATGATATTGGTGAACGAAAACTCATAAGCCCATAACCTGTTGAGGAAACGATGGAAAAGGTTAAGGTAATACAAACCCACATCAAAGCAGCTCAAAGTAGGCAGAATACCTATGTCGATAACTGGAGGAAGGATTTGGAATTTCAGGTAGGAGATCATGTTTTCTTAAAGGTATATCCATGGAAAGGAATTATGTGATTCGGTAAGAAGGGTAAATTGAGTCCTATGTACATCGGATCTTTGGAAATTATAGAACGATTTAGGGTTATAACTTACCATTTGGCAATGCCTCCAAGTCTCTCCAAAGTTCATGATGTCTTCCACATATCACTATTGAGAAAATAAATGTCTGACCCAACGCATGTAATCACCTATGAGGATTTAGAACTGGAAACCAATTTTCCTTATTGCGAAGACCCTATCAAGATTCTTGATACAAGAGAAAAAGTGTTGATAAACCATATGACTCATCTAGTAAATGTTATATATGGAAACCATAAGATGGAAGATGCAACATGGAACCTGAGAAACTTATGATGAAGAACCACCCAAATCTGTTTATGTAGTAATATTCTATAAATTTCGAGAAATAAATTATTTGAATGAGGGGAGAATGTAACACCCCAATCTTCCACAGTACGTTTCCCTTTGAATAATTCAATAGCTTTCATTGTACGCAATTTGGTGTTTTAACACACCACGACCAATCAAAATAGCTATTATGAATAATAATACCCACTTTTTGAAATTTTTAAATTTTTATCTTTCAAAATGGACTTCATTTTTGGATTCGGAATATAGAATTTAGCTTAGGGGGAATTTCTGGTATTTTTCTGAAAACTTTCAATTTTGGATGAATCGTAAAAAAACATTGTGTTATTAGTTAAACCCGTCTTTTTATTTAAATAATTAGTTATTTTATTTTAATTTATTTTATGTCAAAATAGATACATAATACCTATATATGTTCAACGTAATTTATTGGAGTCATTTTATAATAAGTTTAGATATATAAAATTTTATCGAACTTTTTATCATCTTTTACACACCTCCTAGGAGCATTTGCAAATTTATATAAAACATAATTTTACAGCATCTGTTAGTTGAATTTCAAAAATCCGAGAGACATGGTTAATACTAGTAAGTAAAATGTGGTTCAATAAGATGAAAATATTTTTTTGGTGAATAGTAACTTTTGACTTTTATTGACCACGGTTAAAAGTTAATAGGGTAATTAAGGGTAAAAATGATATCATAATTACCCTAACACATGTCCTAATTCTATTGGATAAGTATAATTCGACCAAAAAACCCTTATTAATAAAATATGACCCCCTTTGGCCCACTTGTATTAGATTAGGATATTTATTACTATTTTCTTTAAAGAAGAGTTAAAAGAGTTAAAATCAAAGTTTAATAACAAAAAAATTTTTAATATAGGTTTATACATAAGATAAATTCGACTATAAATATTCATTATAAAGCTAACAATATTTAAAAACTAATTATATTTTATTTATAATTTTTATAATTTAAATAATTAAATTTATTTATGACTCAATGATGATGCAGTAATTACCTTATTAATGAAATATAAAAATAATTGGTATTATAAATATCCAAATAAATCTAATTTTAGACTTTTAATGAATTAAACTAATTTTATAGGTTAATATGACATGTTAGGGTTGATTAGATGAATTTTTTTCTAAGTAATAATGCTCTTATGAATTTAAAAAAAACAAAATACTAAATAGTGTCAAAATTGACATAAAAGAGTTTTTTAAAAACAAATTATATTATTAATTGATATTATATTCCTAAAAATCTAAGGTTCGTCCAAAGGGATTAAATTATATTACATATGTCATTAATGAACCACTTGAGGTTATTTTAGAAGTTTATTGTAATTTTATTAACCATATAATATAAAAATACAAAGAGATATAGTAAATGTCAAACTAGTTAACTAAGAGTTAAATCTAAAAGATAATGTTAATATAGTGACCCAAACCTGTCTAAAACCTATTTGTTGAGTTGTTTTCGACCCATCCCCACCTTATCCTTGAAATAAATCATTTTTTATCCATTAGAAACCGAAAATTATTTTATTATAAAATAATATTCCAAGCTTTTCCTAAAGTGACCCACACCTCTCTTATAAAAGGGAACTTCCCATTATCTCAAATTCACCACTTCAAATCTATTTGGCTCAGCCAAACCCTGAACAAATATCCTATAAAATATCCTCCATTCAACCTAGATGCCCTAATTTATTCATAAAGCCAACCTAATGAGACCCTTTGATCAAATAAAAGGGAATAACCTTAAGAAGAGGTAAATATTTCATCACCTCTTTCAAGTTATTTTCTTCATCCACTTCCTCTTTCTTTGTTTTTTCCATTATAAAATAATAAATCAAGTATATTATATATACTTTTATGTTATTATAAAAATTGTACAACCATATTCATTATTCTATCCATCCTATAAATGACAAAGTCATCATACATGCGTGCGTACGGATTACCGTCTCCACGTCGTAGTGTAGGTTGTTATTCAAACACTTCATCATTTGAATGGGTATAATAATTAGTATAAATTATTTAAATAATAATTATAACATGATAATGATTATTTATATATTATACACCATCCAATTATATATGATTTTAATATAAAAATAATGTTATTATCGCTCGTGCGTACATACTGATTACCATCTCCACGAACGCGATGAGATTCATTCCTCATCGTATCCATTCAAGAATAATTTTCATTTGATGATTAAAAATAATTTTTAAACACTTAATATAATTATCAATATTAATAAGATACATCCTATCCATAAAAACATTACTTACGTAATAAATCATGTGAACGAAAATGAATCAGTTAACACCCTAAATGATGATACTACTGAAATATCATTAACAAAGAAATATTAGAAGATCATATATGATATCATATTTATGTATATAGTTCTTGTATAATTTGATAATAATTTTTAACTATTATACAGGATGTTAACATACCATCGACTAAGGAAAAATACATGGTAAGGGTTAATTTCACAATCTCTTTATTATCTGATGTAGTTTTATATGTGAGTATCTATTGTGACCTATTTATCATCCACATCTGTGTTTCTTAAAAATTCATTTCAAAACATTTTTACTATTCAATATAAAATGGGTTAAATTCATTTATACCCTTATTTTACCTAATATGTTTTTGAAATGAATATTTCTGTCATTTTCCAAACAAGGTACTTTATGACTTTTTCGATAAAATTAAGGTAAGAGTGTTTTTTTAAATTATACGGCAGGTGCAGCTATTTTCTGCCATTATAACATCATTGAATCTTACCTAACAATATTATAAAAATATTTTCAAAATAAATGTTTTATTTTATAATCATATGACTTTTAAATTATATCAAAATAAAAAGAGATATTTCTCTAAAAAAATTGATTTCATTTATGTCAACATCCTTTGATGGATTTTAAGCTTATTTGAAGTTGATTTATTATGATAAAAACTTCCATATTTTATTGAAGGTTTTGTGATATATTTGAATATAGATGTTTTATTTTTACACCATTCATGGTTTATGTATAAAGTATTGACATTTCATATGTTAGTTTTAATATGAATGTTTATGTTATGTTTAAACCTTTTCATATGATGAATGGATTGGACTTAGTAAGTGACAGGTGGATCCCACTATAGCTCCTCGATGAATTGGTAGGTCTCATTAGACAAACTAGTGTCTTGGCACAAGGCCTGGACAAAATATTATTTGTAGTCTTGGCACAAGGCCTTGACTATGTGGTTATGAAGTCTGGCATTATGAATTCCATCATTATGAAAGTGGCTATTGATTTTTCATGTGATTATTCGACTAGTAGAATGTCCATTTGAATAATTAAATAGAATTATTTGATTTTATCTTTGTAATACTATTCTAATGTTCAGGTTTAAAAGGCTTTTGTTTTAGTCTTATACATTTACTTAAATGTTTATGCTTATTTACGAAATTTTATGCTATATTGTTATCCTTACTGAGCATCTGATCTCACGCCTTTCTATGTTTTATTTTTCCTAGGATGTGAAAAAGTATTGTATGTTTGACCTGTAGGGACAGGCTAAGAATATAAGTGTCTTCAAAAAGGGGAAAAATGTTGTTGTTGTTTTTATTTCATGATTTAATGTAAAACTTATGAATGTATCTAATACTTCCAAGTCTACTAAACTGATCGGTCTTTCAGGAGATTATTCCTTGTATCATGCCAATGTTATGTAATAATGCACCGAATCCGGGTAAACAGGGTTGGGGAATTATAGTTATATGGTACTTGTTTCCTTTAAAACTTAGTTTCACCCCCTTTTACCTCATTTTATGTTTAACATGGTTACTCAATTTTTACCTTGGTAACTTATTGTTATTCTTAAAAATTAATTAACCTCCTTACCTAATTTAGCTCTGAAAATTAAAAATTTTGAATCCCTTTAATCTAATTCAGTTTCTACATATAGGAAATATAAATTTGAAATAAAATCATAAAATGTATAAAAAAATTATTTTTTAAGAAATATAACCTTTTAAATTTTATGTGTTATTGAACCTATTTAATATTGATTTATAATTAAATTAGTGAAAATATATATTTTTTCATTGAAACATTGCATTAGGTTCATCCTTAAAAAGTGAGGAATTTATTAATTAAAAAATAAACAATGCCTAAAAATATAGTTCTTAAAAAAATCTTTTTTAACATTAAATAAATTTAACCACAACTTATTAAAATTAATTATTTATCTTATAAGAATTTAATATTATTAATCAATTAGTTTCAAAATATTTTTTTATATTTATAAATACATAAACTCATTATATAATTATAATAATAAATTCCTAAAAATCTAGTTTTATAATAAAATATTTTAATTAAAAATAATATTTTAATTCCACACAACAATTATATATTTTTTACAAAAATTTACAAAAAATTTCTCAAATTCAATATAGCTATTTGATACATGAATACCCAATGAACATATATCCAATAACCATACCTCTAATGACCATATATATAACAACCATATTTCAAATGACCATATATATAATGATTAGTTTTTATTTGAATATATAACATTTCATACATTATTATAATCATTCATGTTATTCATTTATAAATCTCTTAAATTATCAATTATATTTCAAATTATTTTCCTTATTTACATAGTTTCCCTTGAGGTTATAAACTTCAACACAAACCTTGAGGACCAGGATTAATTATTTGTGGTATTTTTATTTACTTGCAGTTTTATTAATATTGTAATTTTATTAATGATGTTTTATATTGTATTCTCATAATGTATTAATGTTTTTTGGAATTATAATATTTTATCCCAATAAAATGTATCTTGTTTCAATTAAGTTCAATTTTCTCTTTGAAAAAATTTATTCAATATGGAATTTAATTAATGTAAAAATACTTAGCAAAATCATGGGGTGTTATAATATTCCCCCCATAAAATAATTTCACCCATGAAATTATGTTACTATGATGCAAAAAATGCGGTCACTTCATCCTAGTCACATCTTCAAGTTCCCATGTTTCTTCAAAAACTTATTTATCCTCTATAAAAATTTAACCATGTGAGTGGTATTACTTCATATTTCTTTATATTTATAATTCAATATTTCTATTGATTTCTCCTCATATGAATGATTTTGTTCCAACTGTACATACACTATGTTTAATACATGTGAAGGGTCAGGTATGTAATTCCTCAAAAGTGATACATGGAACACATAATGCACTTGGGAGATTCTTATTGGAATTTAAATATGATAATTTATTATCCCTACATGATAGAGGATTTTGAAATGTGAAATGTATCTAGAGTTTAACGTTTTCATTTTCCCAAATCTCATAATCCTATTCCATGGTGATATTCAAAGTAATACATTTTCTACAACTTTAAACTCAAAATATAATAAAAAATTATCAAAGTATCACTTCAATCGACTATGGGTTTTTTTAATATGCCGCTAAATGGTCTAAAAATGTTTTTTTCTTTTTTGAGAAAGATATGTTCCCATAATTTTATACTCTTCAACTTCTTCCAAACATGTTGGATTTATACACCTTTTCCCCTAAAATACTAATATGATTCCATTTTAATAATATAATGTAAACTATTTTTATATAATAACCATAGTAGTGGAAGGTATTGATTCAAACCTCCTTTGAAATAAATTCAACATGATCTTATCATATCCTAAATTACTTGAATGGTCCTTTCATATTGATCATTGATATGAGGTTGATAATTAGTGTTTAATTCTATCTCTTTACCCATTTCTTGTTTAATACTTCTCTATAACTTTGAGGTAAACATAACATTTTTATCAAATAATACTAATATTGTTACTCTATGAAGCATTGGAAATTCCTTTATGCATATAATTTCATATTTATCAAGTGTGAAATATTATAAAATATAAATGAAAAGTACTGACTTAATAAGGTGATCAACTATAAACCAAATGTAATTATATCCTTTAGAATTGTTGGGAAGTCTCACGAAAAAATCCATGGTGATGTTCTCAAATTTACTTACTAGTATAGGTAATGGTTATACCATCCCCTTCAATTTCAAAAATTTAACCTTTACTTTCTAGCATTACAAGAATTAAGAAATATACTCTCCAATCAACCTACTTTTATTTTTGAACTAGAATGCATTATTAAGATCTATATACATTTATGTGATTCAAGGGTGGGGATAGAATTATAATCTATGTGTATCATCTAATATATCCTTATTCAATTATGGTATTTATGGAACACATAATAATTTCCAAAATATTATAATTATACCACTATAAATTATGAACATAATAATATATCCTACCTTATTATATTGCACAATATCCTCCTTATGAACCTCCTTGATCTTTAATATAATGGAAGTTTGAGTTCTCATTTGGGAAATATATTATTTATCAACTTACCTTATGTTTTCTAGGAAAATAATTTTCAAATCCCTGAGTATTGGGCTTGATTAAATCCTTATCATGGATAAGGTAGCATGATCCATCCTCCTCAGAGTAATAACCACGTTGTTTTCCTTCATAGGGTGATAATGTATTGACCAGTCCAAGAATTTGATTAACTAAAACCATCTCCTTGAGAACATGTTCAACTCCTTTTTTAATATATACTTTAATCATTTGTTTTCAATATATATATATATATCACACATTTCACCGTAGATATAATTCCTGTATATTTTTAATGAAAAAAAATTTCGTTTCTACCTTCAAATCTTATATTGGGTAATTTATCGGATGAATCTTCAATTGAAACAAGGAATTAGCTAACATTATGTCATTATGTAAGAGGAAATATCAAAATAATTCCTTTGATGCATCACTATACACTGAAAACCCTTCCCTATAGTATGGTAATGTTAGTACACGTGCAGTTAAAAAAAATCTCTTGAGATCTTGAATATTTCTTCAAATTCATGTCTCTATAAGAATATAAATCTATTCTGACTTAACTTGGTTAGTGTATTTTATAGTTGTGATAAATTTATCACAAAGCATCGATAATGTATTTCCAAAACAAGGATACTATATATCTCTATTATTGTGTTTTGACTAATCTATCCTTCAATTATCTCTATCTTTGATGGATCCTAAGATATAAACAATCTAGGGATTAAATGAACCAATAATGATACTTTATTAAACCATAATTCACCCTTAAAAAATTTTCATACAATTTATCCCTCCTTGTGGTCTATTGAAAAATCCTCAAATGATGTTCATTCTCCTCCTTTGTCTTGGAATATATGATAGTATCATCTACGAAGATTTCCCAAAATTGATCGAGGTAATCTATAAAGTCTCTATTCATAAAATAAATTAAGATAGTAAGGACTTTTTTGAGTTTGAATGAAATCACTATGTATTAATATATCTAATATACTTTATTAAATGTTTTTATTAGGGATGTCCTCTTCTTTCACCCTTAATTGATAATATCAAAATTAAAGGTCAATCTTGGAGATGTATTCATCCCCTCACAGTTTGTTAAACAATTCATCAATATGGGGTATAAGATACTTGTTCTTTATCATTATGTTTTTATGTTCATGATAATTAATGTAGAGATTCATTGATATATCTTTCATCATAACAAAGAGGATTGGTGAAGCACATGGTGAGATACTTGGGAATATAAAACCCTTAACAAGATTATCTTGATGTTTCTTATTCAATTAATCAAATTCAATCATCTTTATCATAAAAGGACTATTAATATTGTCTTAACTATAGTCATATATACTTTTCATAGAGAGATACCATATCTTATTAGTTTAATATTCATTATATAACATAATGATCCACATCATAATATAATAGTTCTAGTGTCTTTGGTAACATAGATACATAAAAACTAGTTCATAACTGAAATATATCATCTCCCACTAAGCTATTAATAAATAGAACCTTTAATTTAAATATAATACTTAATTCCATTATTTATAACCTGGGGAAAGGAAACATAAGAAAGAGTGAGATTAGATTCTCAGTATGGGTAAACAAGGGATATATCAATGATCACTTAAGAAGAACATGAGCATAATGGTATGTTAATATAATCATAATATTTGAAAAACCATACCCAATATATCTTAGATAATAATCATGATTCATGGGATAAATATTGGTAGCTTGTAAGAAATAAATCATAAAGGAATCAATTAACATATTAATGTTGAAAAAACCTAATCTTATAAAATTGTGAACATGTTTAATTTGAAATATGTTCACTTATTAAATTATGGACAATAAATTAGTAACTATAATAAACTTATGGAAATAAAATAATGTAGAAAATAACTCTTGGAAATTAAATCCAAGTCAATGTATATACTTATGGACATGAAACCCAGGTCCATGCATAACAATATAGATATAAAAACTAGGCCCTCACATAAAATTATGAACATGGAATCAGGTGCATTCATAATATATTTATCTTAAGGGTTATCCATATTTAACCAATTTTTTAGTGGTATTTAACAGAATCAACTATCACATAGTCATAATCCAATCAAATTCATGTCAAAATAACATAAATATTCCTTATATATAATAACCCATGTAAAAGATAGTTTTGAAAAACATTAAAACATTTGACCATAGTATAACCCATGGAATGTAAATAGGTTTCATAAACATATCATCATCATAATTATAAAGAATCCATATAAATAATAGGTATGGTATCATTATATCATATACCCAATAATCCATAAGTAACATCAAAGGATGTTATGTGAGATGAATTTTTTTTAAAAGGTCTCATGGAATACTTCTTGAAGAAATTAACTTTTTCAATTTAACTCTAATTATTTAAAATATTAAAATTTCCAAAATATTATATAAAACACTATTGTTTAAAAAGAAATTTGAAACATATAATGAATTATTCAAAGCATTGATAATTCATGATATCAGTAAATTCCAATCATGACGTGTATGTTAAAACAATGATTCTTTTTACATTTTTAGTAAAAATTCAGAAGTACCACATTTAGAAGAAGAAAATAACATTCATTTTAAAAAAATTAAAAAACATTAAAAATGGATAAAAATTAAATTAAAAAATCATTTGAGAATATTGAAAACATTTTCGATTTTTTTAGAAAACACGGACATTGAAGAACTAATATTTTGGATTGAATAGTGAAATAAAGTCAGTTTTACATAAAATTTTCTTTCTATATCTTGAGTATATAAAGTGATAAAAATGAGATTAAAACATATACCCTGAAGAAAAAATCATAGGATAAGAAAATTTCTGAGATACTTGCGGTATAGGTCATGAAATTTTATCGTCAGAAATTTAATCATAAATAGTCCTGATAAAAATGAGATTGTAACATAAATCCCTTACCACTTTGGTAAATTTCAAAGAAAAGTATCATAAAAGAGATAAATTTAAATTGATATAAATATCCCAAAAAAATCTTGATAATAATCATAAAATTATTTCATGTGAAGTATATATATCACATAAAAGAAATAAGTGGCGAATATAGAATGTGTCTCCCAAAACGAAAAGTGAGATGAAAATCCCTACCTTGAGTTCCACATTCTATGAAAGTGGTCTATCCTGCTATATAATATATTTTAATATATTTTAATTTTATACAATAATAATTTATATACTTATAATATAATATATGTCCTCTTTATAAAATTACAACACCCATTTACATATAATCCCTTAATAAAATCATTATTCCCGAGTGTTAAATATTTCATTTTATCATAAGAATTTCATTTCAATAGTTCTGGTCCTTATACTTTGATCATGGTTTCATAATATCCAAAATTTTAATAATGATATAAGTATCATATATATATATATATATATTCATCCATAAATGATAGAGATAGAAAAATGAATTACACCATTTATGGAGACAGTAAGTCGTATGTATACTTGAACAATGTTTTTACTTTTTCAAAAATGGAATGAAATAAAGGTAAATATTAATTCATATTTACACAATAATAATTATATCATATAAATCATATTTATTCATAAAATCCATCCTTATTTCCATCAATTAAAAATGGAAATGAAAAATTAATAACATCGCTTCGTGGAGGTGGTAGTCCCAATGTATACATGAGTGATGTTATCATTTTCTAAAAGATTGGAAGGTAAGAATGTTGATAGGATATTATGATTAAAAATAATAATTATGTCATAAATATAATATATAGGATTTAAACCCATCATATTACCCATCCATAAATTATGGCGTTTAAAAATTATTTGTATCACTATGTGGAGACAGAAATTCGTATGTAGGCACAAACGATACTTTTACTTCCAATTTGAATGGAAATAGGGGGGGATAAAGGTGGTTTATTAATCCTAATAACATTTTATTAGATTGGGGATAATGAATTTAATATTTTATAATAATTTATAAAAATATATAAGAGGTAAATAAATATGTATAATGAAAGCGACCAGTTAAGGAAATTATCTCTTCTTTAAAAGAACTCTTATAGATATCCTCTTAAGGATCCAAGGGCTGGTCCTTTTGGAAGGCCAGAACATCTAGAATGTGGGTAAGTATATTGAGAAGATAAATTTTCATTTTTTGGTCAATATATAAGTCTCGGTTTTCTTTAAATAAGAGAAAATAGTGGGGTTGATTTATAAGTTAGGGGAGAGGAACTCTTGGAATTTTATAAAAGATTAATATATATATAGGGGTTATTAACTAGAAATATTATTTCAAATGGATAGAGATTAAAAATAATTTATGATTTTGATAAAATTCCATCAAAGAATAAAATTTGCATAGTTTTAACTAGTGTTTTAAATATTATCTTTTTGTTTTACCCTTTATTTGATTTATTTCAACCTTAACTATGATAACAATTATTTCAATCTTAAAGGGTTACGAATTTTAACATAAATGGAAAAGTGACTCATAAATGGAACATGGTTGAAATGTTCAACCATATTACATTCACTTGCATGATGATAATATTTTTATAAATTTTAAATCTTTTAATAAAACATAATTTATTATAAAATATCATTAATGTTAATTTTGAAAATATTTATTTAATTTTACTTTAAAGACACTAAGAAAAATATGGAATTCTAATATAATCCCATAAATCAACACTAATATAGTATATTAATATATAAAATCCATAAAACACTATAACTATCTCAAATTATATTAATTTTATTATTTTCAAAATTATTCACTTTATTTTTAAAGTAATTGAAGAAATATTATTTCTGCACCGTGTAATCATTTCTGGTAATTATATAATTAAAAAAATTGAAATAAATTTATATCAAGAAAATAATTTCATTATTCTCAAAATAACCATTATGATTCGTTCACAACATTCTTTTTCCGCTATATTAACTCATAAGAGATATTTAAAAGTAAGAGAGTGAAATTTTTTATTTGTATTTTCATTAAATATTATACAAGATGGTGACCTTAACATTTAGTTTTAACCATGGTTAACATGATTTTCCCTTTACACCTGTGATAAATTGTACCAAAATTTCAATTCATATTTCCTAAAAATAAAAGGGTTCTATTTACCAAACTCAAAAATCCTTATTCTAAATATGGAATCAATTTTTCATAATTAAATTCTTATAAGTGTAAGAAATTAATTTTAAAATAAGTTCATAAAATGCAATGAAAACCATTTCTGATAAACATACATTTTTAAGAAAAAATGTATTTATTCATATATCATGTCTAGAAAAAACTTTATAAGAATGTTAATACATATTATTGAATATATAATATATAAATTTTAATAAAATCACCCAAAATTGTGTTTAATTTAATTTATTTAAATATAAACTCATTTTATGCATTAAAAAACTTTTTCTGAAAATCATCTCATTCATTTTCAAATGATTTTTTTTCATTTCTAATTAATTGATATCCAATGATTTCATTTTTTACATATATAAACCCTATTTTTTGTAATTTATTTGGAACTATTTATACCAATCTATCAAATGGATTAGTATTAAATGTCACATTAAATAATAATATTTTAATAGTATATCATGGTTTATTTAAATTCGATGTTTCATATAAAGAAATAAATAAAAGAAATAAAATATAAAATATTTATAGTGAACTATATCATAAAATATTAGGGTGTTACATTATACCCCCATTAAAATGAATTTTCCCTTTTCATTTCTTCACCTCGATACAAAGAAATAATGATATCTCTTTTTCATTGCATTTTTTAGGTTCCCAAGTAACTTATTCAAATTTCAAATTCATTTAGATAAATTTAACCAGGTGAGTAGTATTTTTCTATATCACTTAATCTATATGATAGAAGATTTTTATTTGTTTCTCTTTATATGAAATATCATGCTCTGATGAGACAACATCTGAGTTTAGTACATGTGAAGAATTAGTTATGTACTTCCTCATGAATGATATTTGGAAGACATCATGAACTTGAGAGAGGTTCAGTAGTATAAAAAATAAATAATATATCATCCCTACTCGATCATGAATATTGAATGGTCCAATATACCTAGGGATCATATTTCCCATATTTATTAATCTCATAAACTTCTTCCATAATGAAGTTCCCAGAAAAACCTTCTCCTCCAATGGCCCGAAGGCCTTCATTTTTTATTTATTTTTTATAATCCACCTTTTAAGGGGTGAGGTGGAACCCTTACAAGGCCCATAGGCGTAAGTATTACATGGCCTGTAGACCATAGAGAAATTCATTTCTCATAGGCTTCAAACATTACATACAACCCAGACTAACTACTTGGAACTGATCCTCCCCAGCATCTTCATCGTGAAATTTGCTCTCCACCTTCGCATGGTTATTCGGCTAGGAATTATCGTTCATGCATAGGCTTGTCCCTATGGAAAGTGTCATACCCTCTCATTCTTACAATCTGTTTAGCTTCTACTATGGTGAAAGCTCCTTGCTCATCCTCGTTGTAGAGCTTGTTCCTTGTAGGTTGTCTGATTTGAATCTGCACTTAAGGTGGCTCAAAGGCCTCGAGGTGGCCCTAAGGCCTTACTGACCCGAAGGCCTTGGTGGCCCTAAGGCCTTAAAGGACACAGTGACCAAATCGGTGGCCCAAAGGCCCAAATGGGGGCATATTCCTGGCTACTACAGTGCCAAACAGTGCTTTCTACAGTTCCCGCTACAGTCCCTACTACAGTACTGCACAGTTCCTGCTACAGTACCTACTACAGTACTGCTACAATAATGCTACAGTCCCCAGAAATTCTGCCTCTGCCTGGATTTGATCCATGGTTTCTTGGATGCACTTATAGAGTCCTTACCAATTGGGCTAATGCTCATGTTCCACAAAAAAACTTTCTCACAAACATTGAACTCTAGATATCACTGGTGATTATCAGTATAAATTTTCAGTTGAAAATAATCTACCTTAATGTGTTTCTTAATAGATATAACTTTATATAACATTTATATATATATATATATAATGTCCTAATAGATTTATTTCTCCATATTCAACCTAAAATTTTATATTCATACAGTTCTTTCGCTAGAGGGATTCATAAGGAGCCATCTGAAAACTCGAGTGAAAGCTATTATTGTAAGAAAGATTGACCAGAGGAAGTTATTGATCCCAATCACCTATTAAATACAAATATATATATATATATATATATATTATCATATTCTCTGGGGTTTTAATGTTTCTATTATACTAACCATCTATCCGAGGATGATAAAAAATACTAAAAATCTACTTTATATCCTGATCCTGCTGAAGATTTTCCAGAATATCGAGGTAAACCTCAAATCCTGATGAGATACAATAGGATGTGGTAGTCCATAAAAACTTACAACTTCCTTAACATAAATTCTTGAAATTTTATCAATAGATACATATTCTATGATATAAATTAAGTGTGTTAATTTTTTAATGAAATATACTATAACCCAAATGGAATTATGACCCTTATATGTTTTGGAGAGACCAATGAAAAAAATCATGGTGATGTTTTCCCATTTATATTCTGGTATGGTTAATGGTTGTAACATCCTCAAAAAAAATTATCTTATCCTTAACTTACTTACATACCATAAAATAAAATATATACTTAGAAATATCTCTCTTCATTTCATCCCACAAGAAATACTATTTTAGATCTCTATATATCTTCATAATTCTAGGATGAAAAGAGAATAATGAACTATGAGACTCATCTAATAGACCCTTATTTAAATCTTATCTGGATGTAACATAGACACATTTCATAAAACTTGTAATTCCATCATAGTCAAGGTTAAACTTTGAAACATTTTTTCCTTCTTATACAGTTCCACATCTTACTCTCATTCCTCCTTAATCCACACATGGATAGATGGTTGAACACTCATTTTAACAATATAATATTTCCCCCATTTATTTAGGATCTATGTATCCATATTTTTAAAATCCAAAAATATGATTATCATAGATAAGCTAGCATTCCCCTTTCAACTCATAGCATATGCTACATTTTTCTCTTTCCTAGGGCGGTAATGTATTCAGTGGTCATAATCATTAATAAACTCCAACCATAATATTTAATTCATATTCAAATATTTCTATGTGAATATATACATTATACATTTTTAATCATAATATATATACTCCAAATTTCTAAATAAATATAATGATTCCATATCTTCAATGGAAAGACTACTGAAGCTAACTCCAAATCATGATTTGGGTAATTTTTTTCATGAACCTTCAATGTTCTAGATAAATAAGCTATAACCATATAATTATTCAATAGGAATAATTCCATAACATTATTCAATGAATTAATATAGATCACAAACCCTTATCCACTATAGGTTAATGTAATAACACATGTACTGACTAATATTATCTTTTGTACCTTAAATTTTTCTTCACATTTGTCAGTCTGAAGAAACTTTTCTCCCCTCTAAATTAAAATGATGAGTGGATTAGTTAGTTGTGAGAAATTATCCATAATCTATCGATAATATCAAGATATATAAGAAAATCTATGGACCTTAGTCATTAAATCCATAAATACACTAAAGGAATTGATAAGTTCAAATGGAATAAATATAAATTCATAGTGTCTATATCTTGTACGGAATATTTTCTCGAGTATATCCTCCTTATTGACCCTCAATTGATGGTATCTAGAATTAAGATCAATCTTGGAAACCATTGAGCTCTAATAATTTTATCAAACAAGTCATCAATGTGAGGTAGTGTATACTTTTCCTAGATATTGATCATTTTGTATTCTTAATAAATGATTCAGAGTCACATTGATTAATATTTATTCATAACAAAAAGAAAAAGTGCACCCTAAGGTGACACACTTTGATTAATGAATCCATTGTCAACAATTTCCTATAGTATCTTATTAAGTTCATCAAACTCAACTCAGACCATTCTATATGTAGTCTTTAAAATATGTGAATCGCCATGGGTGAGTTATATTGAGAACTCAACTTCACGATTCGGTGGAAGAATAGTCAACACTTCCAAAAATACCTCAAAAAACGCCTTCTCAATAGTTATACATTTGATATTGGGTTTCTCCCTATACATATAAGTTAAAAATCCATTATGAAATTGGTAGTAAAACCCATAAAATGGATATAACTTCCATTGTAAATTAATATTCATCATCTCATTGAAAGATTATCATATGATTGTGTATATTATTCTTATAAGTTCCTGAATTATGACACCTTATTTTCAATCTATGATGCCTTAAATTTTTTCTATGCCATTCATGATTGTTATATATTCAATTATTTCATGATGGTATATAAATAAAATTTTAAACAACCTGTATATATCCCCCAAGAGTGTAAAACCAGGTGCATAGTAATGTAACTCTCACTATGCACCAGAATAATGGCTGAGATATACTCGACCAACTCTTTTCATGTTTATTAACCCTAGATGTATCTATGAGAAAATTAAGTCCAATTTTAGTTTCAAGAAAGGGTTGTTTTTAAAGGAATACCATATTCCTTTTTTTTACCATAACATTGGATGTTCCTGTATACATGGGATTATCCTCAGAGTTTTTACTAAAGTGTTATTATTCTATTTTCTAAAGGAAACTAAAACATTATCTAATACCATTTATAGAAACCCATAGTTTTCATATATTGATATCACGTTTTATTTGATGAATATTCATTTTATAACATAATGATCCATGAAAAAATCATATAGTTATAGTAACTTTGATAACATGGATACATAAAAAACAAGTTCATAAGTGAACCACATCATCTCCCGCTTTGTTCTTCATAACTAACACCCTACTTTGACATATCATACTTAATAACTTTTTTTATAATAATGGGAAATGAAACATAAGGAATATTGAGAGTAGATTCCCAATAAGGGTAAAACGGATGATATTAGTGATTAATTAATCATAACATGAGAATAAATGTATGAGAATAGGAGATTAACATTTAAAAAACCATAACCATTATTACTTAGATCTAATCATGATTCATGACATGAATATTGATAGTTCATAATACATTTATAGTAATGGATCAATTTGTAGAGGAACATGGAAAAATATAATTTTATAACATTTTGAACATGTTTAAATTGAAATAGGTTCACTCATTAAATTAAGAACATGGAATGAGGCACTCACATAAACATATATTCATGAAACCACATACACACATAATATTATAAAAATGAAAACAATGTCCACACATAAAATTTTGAACATGAAATTAGGTTCATGCATAACATATGTATATCATGACTTATCCAACATTAACCAGTGTATTATAGTTATTTAATAGAAAAAACTATAACATAATAAAAATATAATCACATGTGTTCGGAAGGATCATAAATCATTCATCATATATCACAACCCATGTAAATTAAAAAATTTCCATAAACATTTCAACATTTCATCATAGCATAAACCATGTAAAGTAAATGAGTTTCATAAACATCTCATCATTAAAATCATAAAGCTTATAGAGAAAGAATAAGGATGGTATCGCTTGATAATATCCCCAATAAAGCATAATTAAACTCAAGGTATGTAATCTTAGATGAAAATATATTTAAAATATCACTTGGAATATTTCATGAGTAAAATACCATTTTCACATAAATATCACTTCTTTAAAAAATTAAAATATCCAAAATGTTATGGAAAACATTTTTTTAAAAGTAACCATGGAAATATGTAATGTAAAATTCAAATCATTTAGTGGTAATGAAATCATGAAATTTCATTCGTGTTGTGTACATTAAAACAAAGATTCATGTCACATTTTTAGTAAAAATTAAAAATTACCTCATTTGTAAAATGGAAAGAAGATTAAATTTTATTTTATAAAAAGTAAAAATTGGGTAAAAAAGAAATTAAAAATTCACTGAATAATAGTAAAAACATTTGGAAAAATTTTTTGAAAAATATATACATGGAAGAAAAAGTATTTTCGAAAAAATAGAGAAATAATTTTGATTTTACTTAAAATATTATTTTAGTTTCTTGAGTTATTAAAGAGAGAGAAATAAGATAAAGACATTTATTATCAAGAAATAACCATATAAGGATAAAATTAATGAGTTTTGTTGATGGGTAGTTCATGAAATTTCATTGTCATAAACTTAATCATTAACAATCCTTATTAACAATAAGATTGTAACATAAATCCCTTACCACTTTAGAAACATTCTAAACAAAACCTCATTAAAGTGATAATATTTGATGTATATGTATATCCCCATAATTTTCATTATAATCATTATAAAGTTTATTCAAGGTTAGTATATAAATCACATAAAATAAAAAATTGTGGAATATTTCATGTGTTTTACAAAAATTAAAGTGAGATAAAAATCCCGTACCTTGAGTTCCATATTCATCAAAAGTGCTCCATACTCATATATAATAAATTTTAAATTATAATAACTAAATTACAGAATCATGTAAATAGTTATAACATCATATATAATCCATTTATAAAATATAAATACCCATTTATAAATAAAACTTTTATAAAATCACTATTTTCAGATGTTATCTATATCATTTTTTTATAATAATTTTAGTTTGGTTGCTTCGATCCTAATAATTTGATCATGGTTACATATTATCCAAAATTTTAATCATGAGATAAATATCATATATATTAATTATATAAATATATATATATTTATCCATAAATTATAGATATATAAAAATGAATTACACCATTCACAGAGATGGTATGATGTACGTACTCATGAACAATGTTTTCACTTTTTGACATATTGAATAAAAGAATGGAAAATAATAATTCACCTTCCAAGAATAATTATTATATAATATAAATAATATATATCTATAAAATATATTTTTTTATTACCATCTATGTAAAATATAAATGAAAAATGAATCACATCACTTTCTGGAGATGGTAATTCACATGTACGCACGAACGACGTTAGTGTTTTCTAACAAAATGAAAGGTAAGAAGCTAGATATGATATTATAATTATATAAGAATAATTATGTTATAAATATCATATATAAACATTAAAATAATCATAATAACCATCCATAAAATATAGTAATGAAAAATGAATTGTATTGCTAAGTGGAGACAACAAGTCATACACACATGTGAGCGATACATTCACTTACCATTTATTGGGATATATGGTGGATAAATGTGGTTTAACAATAACAATAAATTTAAATTATATTGAGTATAATGAATTTATTATTCTATGGTAAATACCATATACTTATAAAAGGTAAAATAATAATTAAAAATAAAGTGATCGGTTATGGTAGTTATCTATTCATTGAATGAATTCCTTTAGATCACCTATTAAAGATCCTATGGTTCATGTTTTGGGAAGTCCAGCACCTATAGAATGTGTCTAAGTATTTTTTTGAAGATAAAATTCCAGGTATTTTTTGATATAGAATGATCAAATGGTGTAAGAATAAAGTGTGTGACCTTTTATAAGTGAGGGGAGGGGAACTATTGAAATTTCATAAAATACTAAAATATAAAAAGAAAATCTGTTGAAAAATTCTTCAAAATTGATATATATTAGAAATTACGGTAGGATTTGGTTGAAATACCACCAAAAACTAATATTATTGTAGGATTAATTAGTTTTTTAACCTTATATTTTGTTTTAACCCCTCAGTTAACATATTTTAACCATAACCATGGTACCTACTATTTCAATCTTAAAGGGTTTAAGATGTTACCATAAATGTACATGTGACTTGTAAATGGAGAATGGTTGATATTTTCCAAAATATTCCATTAACTTTGATGATGATTTTTTTTTGAATTTTTAATTACATTATAAAATATTATTTATTATAAAGAACCATTAATGTCAATTTGGGAACTATTCATTTAATTTGATTTTCAAGACACCATGATAAATATGAAATCATAATGTAATCCTTTAACATGATAATAAATGTTTTTTTCATCTATAAAAGCTAGGTAACACTATAACTCACTCAAATTATATTACATTTAATATTTTCAAAATCATTCATTTTATTATTCTATTTATTGAATAAACATTGTGTCAGTCTTGCATAAGAATTTAAGGTAATTACATAATTACTAAAAATTAGAAATATATTATCATCAAGAATAAAATTTCATTATTTTTAAAATAACCATTAATATTCATTTAAATTCTTATTTTGTTCCTATGTGAACACATATGATATATTTTTAAGTAAGAGGGTGACATTTTGTATTTTTCATTGAATTAAATATTATATACATCATTTTCATGGAAACGTTTCCCATAAACCATTAAATTTGATGAATAAGGTGACAGTGGCCAATGAAAATTTATCTAATAAGAACTAATATTATAAATATTGACCTTAAAATTTAGTTTTAACCAGGGTAAACTCCAGTTATCTTTTATCGAGGTGATAAAATTTACCATAGTTATTATTCATAATGCCTAAAAATAAAATGGGTCGATTTAAAAAATGTAAACCTACTGATTATAAATATGAAATAATGTTTTCCAAAATAAATTTATTTAATTGGAAGAAATTCATTTAAACTAAGTGCACAACACATTATAAAAAAATTATAAAAATACATTTTTGTGCATAAAACTGGATATATTCATAACCTATGCCTAGAAAAAAAAAATGAATGTTAAAAATTTTGTTTGAATATAAAATATTTAAATTTCCATTAAATAATTCACAAATAGTGATTAATTTAATTTATTAACATAAAAATACATTTCACACATAAAACAATTTTTTCAGAAAAGTAACTCATTTATTTTCAAATGATTTTTTTAAAATATATAATTAATTGATATCCATTAAAGTAATTTTTTAGATATTTAAAACATACATTTAGTATAATTTAGTTATTCTTATTTATACACACCAATATAGTGGATAAATTATAATTTTTACATTAAAAAATAATATTTTAATAGTATGTTACAGTTTGTTTAATAATGGTGATTCATGTAAAGAAAGCGATCATAGAAATACATTTTTATTATAGAGAACTATATCATAAAATCTTAGGGTGTTAAAATAAAACTTGTTACGGGTTTCATTGAAAAATAAACATCATGATTTTGTGGGATACTAAAAAAGTGTTACTGAAATGCATCTATATATTCTAAAAAAATATAATTTTATTCAATATTTAGATTTCACCATCCATTTAAGCTATATACCCCTCAATATTGGTTATTATGACCCATATAAAGGAAGGAATTTACATAGGATGTTAATGGTCATATTTTTATAGATAGATGATCATGGGTTGATTCAGGATTAGAAAAGTGATTTCACTTTCCCAAAAATTGATAAAGAATTTATATATAGAGAATCAATCCATTATTGAAATCATATGTGTTGAGTTAATAAGTATACTTAAGATTTTTTACATTTCTTTATGTTTTGAAAATCACAAACACTTGTTCTTAAGGAAAATTATCTTTCTCTAAGAAACTTTCTCTTAATGAAAATTTTCTTTGTCTAAAAATGTTTTTATCTTTACCTATGGTTTCCATTGCCTTATTTAATGTTTTATTAAACTAGTTCTCGCCACATTTTTCTTAAGTCAAAAATTAGAACCTTATCTAACTTAGAACGTTACACTTTCATAGAATAAGATTTCCCCAAAATTTTGAATCTGATTTCTCTTGAATTCAAACTCCGATTACTTCTGAAGTCAAAATTCAATTTCTTCTGAAATAAGAGTGTGATATATCATAAAATCAAACTCTGATTTCTTCTAAAATCAGACTTTGATTTCTCCAAAAAATAGACTCCCATTTCTTCTAAAATCTGACTCCAATTTATCTTGAAATTAGACTCATATTTTTTCTGAAATCAGACTCTGATTTCTTCTGAAATCAAACTCTAATTTCTCATAAAATAAAACTTTGATTTCTTTAGAAATTATATCACAAATTGATCATAAATCAGCTTCTGAATACCTCAGAATTTAGAATCTGATTCTTAGTTATTTCTGAATCTGATTGTCAATATTTCTAGACTTCTATTTGAACTTTATTAAGAATATGACTAAAAAATTTTCTTATAGTTAACTCCTTTCCTTAAAGTAACATCTCATTTTATTGGATTAGAAATTTGATAATGTTTATTAAACATGATAATGTTTCTCATGTTTTATTCCATGAAAATATGTCGTACAATCTATTTCTAAGTAACCATTGGTTGAGTGACACATTTAAAGATCCCTCTGAAATTTAAGGAAAAATATGACTGTTGGAGGAGGAAGTCAACTATTGGATTTCATGCCTTTAAATAACCCAACTATTTGAAGAGTTCGAATCATGTTGAGAGGTTTTTGATGTACTGATACTCTACGAGATCTTTATTCAAACCTACCTTGTTCGAATTCGGTTAACAACATGTTCAAGTTTAAGAACAAATTTTTCGACTTTCTTAGTGCGACTCCGGTTTTTGTTGTGCAAAATTGAGGGCTTCTGGGTATAATAAGACAGAGGTGTTAATCACCTTAAATATTGAGGAATTGTAGGGATAACAAGAAATACTATAATATTCTTATCAAGGGATTACCCTAGTGTGGTAAAAAAAATTCTTGAATCTATAAATCAAGGAACCTTTATCTAAGGTTGTTGGATACCCATCTCTTTGGGTTAAAATATTTCTTATAATTTTTTGGTTTTTGTTAGAAGTTTTTAATTATGTTTATTTTTGTTAAATAAAGAAAGTATAACTTTCTAATACTTTGTTATACTTGTATACTCTGATATAAATAAGATTCTATAAGCTTTAAGGTATAATCTTTCCCTAAGTAAACTTATCTTACTTTTCCCTGTCAGATCCATATTATTAAATCTTTAGAAATTTATTATCTTTATTCAGAACTAAAAATGGTTTTTTGATCCATCTTCTTTTACCTTGTTAAGCATATATTTTCTTAAGGATAAAAATGAAAGTTTTTTAAACCTTAAATTCACCACCCCTCTTAAAATTTAGACATCTACATCTTAATTTCAATTCTAAAATTGGTATTAGAGAAGGTCTATGAAATAATTATACTTAAATTTATGTTTTATTGATCATATTTTCATACTAATCATTACTTGTTCAAGTTTTTCTTCAATATTTTCTTTGTTTATAAACTTTTACTACTGATCCCTTTTTGTGGAAAATATCTTCTATATTTTATTATATAATGGAAGGAATGAATATTGGATCTATAGATAATATAAATCTTAACAGAACCCCAATATTTGATGTAAATTATTAGGAATACTAAAGAGATAGGGTGAAAACATTTATTATCAACACCAGTGTTGACAACTTGTTCCTTATAAAAAGTGAATGCAATATTCCTGAAAAAGAAATCAGGCAATTTAGAAATCAGTAAAAACAATAATATCAACTAAACTATAAGGTATGAAATACTATTTTATGTTCTGTGACTGGGAATTTATATAGAACAAATATCCTCTTTTGAAGATGACAATATTATCTGGAAGAAAATTGAAGTTACACACTTTGGAACTTAAAAAGTGATAGAAACAAGAAGATCTATGCTTATAGCTGAATATCATGGTTTTATGTTTCCTTATGGAGAACCTGTTTGAAATGTTCAACAAAGTTTTATGACTATTGTCAATATTCAACAATCTATGGGTCAGAAAAGACTTGATGATGAGGTTCTTATGTATAAGATAATAGATATTATTCCCAATGAATGGGAATCTAAAATAATAACTATTGATGAATATAAGAAAGTTTCAAACATTACACTTGATGAGTTATTTGGAACCCTTCTTCAGTGTGAAACAACAATGAAGAGAGATGCAGAGATCAATAAGAAAAAGATTAGTAATTCCAGTGTTTCTTCCACTACTATATCAAATCATATGAAATCCTAAAAGAGTTACTAGATCAAAAACTAATAAAGCTATTATTATATCTGATTCAAGTGACAATGATCATTCAGAGAATAAACTAGCCAATCTTTCTCGAATGATGAACAAGATTGTGGGAATGAATGATTTTTAATATAGATATAAGAAAAAATATAGAAAGGATAAAAAAGATTCATAAGTGACTTGTTATGGTTGAAAGAGAGAAGGACATAGTAGACCATATTGTTTTATGCTCAAAAGGAAAGAATGAAAGAATATGAATTCAGACAGAAACAAGAAGAAGTACTACAAGTATAAGTCTAAGAAATTATTGAAATCCAATGACACCTAGATTTCAAGCGGTGGTGATTCTTCTAATGAATCGTCTAATATTGAATCTTCGAGAAAAAATAATATTGGCCATATAACTAGAATTACTACTGAAAATAATTGTTTAATGGATAAGATAAATATTGTTGAGTCCTTAACTAATATTTCATTAAAAAACTCTTCTTAATGAAAAATATTATGAATCTTGGGATGAAGAATATTCCTCAGAATTAGATAATACCCTACCTTCATTTGAAGAAGTATCTAGGTTTTCTAAGTTACTTGAGAATAAAAATAGTGATATAAATAAGAAACATGTTAAGGAAAAGTCTCGAATATTTATTTGAACAAAAGAAGTATCACATCTTTAAAAAGTTCTTGATCATAAAATCCTTGATTTTGAAAATATTTCCAAAAAACTTAATAAAGATAATTCTAATAAGGATAAACTTTATTAGGACCATAAAAATGTTATTTCTAAGAAAAATGTTTTAGAAACTAACATAAATTCTAAAACTAATGACTATGAGGATAATAATTTAGTCATTAGACTAAAATCTTGAATATTTTACTTAAATAATCTCTTATCAAACTTTACCCATGGAAAGGAATATTTTGAAAAAATGGATTCATAACTTTTTCCTCTAATTAATAGTTCTAGATTTGGTTATTCTCATTAAAAACCCATTTTTAGTCATAACTAGTTTTTTCCCCAAAGTGATAGTTTTTTTCACTAAGTGTCAATGTGGTGGAAATTGGAAGAAAAATTTTTCTTTTAATTAAACCCAATAATTAGGTTTTCATAAAGCTTACTTTTTTAAGAAAATTTGGATGCCCAATATTTTAGTTTCTAACACTTCCAGATAAAAATAAATTTGGATTCTGAAAGTCTAATTTTTTTATTTTTTTGGAAAATAATGGAAGTACCAACAATAATACATATTACATGGATAGTAAATGTTCATGGAACATGATTGGTAACAAAAACAAATTTGAAAATATTGTCAAGATGAAATGTGGAAAAGTAACTTTTGAAGATAATGTACAAGAAAAAATTATTGGTATATGTAATACTGTTTTTCTTGAAAAAGAATTAATTTCAAATGTTTTTTTGTTAATGGTGTTAATCACAACCTTATAAGCATAATTCAATTATGTGATTAAGGTTACCATGTGAATTTTAGGAATGATAAATTCTTAGTACACAATTCCAAGGAATATTTTATTCTCTCTTACCATATGCATGAGAATGTATATACACTTAACATAGAAGACCTTAGGATCCAGGATCTACCCTTCCTTAGTGCAATGAAATATCAATCTTGGTTATGGCATAGAATACTAGAACACTATAACCTTTGGAACCTAAAAAGAATCTCAAAGAAAAGACTTGTTAAGGATCTACCGGAGGTTAGATTTGATTCATCAAAATGTTGTGTTCCTTGTCAATATGGAAAGCAACATAAGTAAAGCTTTAAATCAATTAATAAAGTCTCAACTTATGATGCATTATAACTAGAGCATATGGATCTTTTTGGTCCAACACAAACAGAAATTATTCGAGGAAAATACTATATATTTGTTTTAGTTGATGATTATACTAGATTTACATAGGTCTATTTTCTAGAAAATAAATTTCAAGCCACTTCTTATTTCAAAATCTTCTTCGGCCAAAGTTAAAAATGAGAAAAATCTTCCATTGAAAACTATACATAGAGATCATGGGGGAGAATTTGAAAATTCATATTTTGAAACTTTTTGTAGTAAGATATTCATTACTCATAACTTCTCAACTCCAAGAACTCTTTAACAAAATGGTGTGGTTAAAAGAAGAAACTGAATTCTTCAAGAGATAATAAGAACCATGTTGAGTGAATATTATACTGCTAAACACTTTTGGGCTGAAGATATATGTACTGATTTCTATACTATAAATCATCTTTTAATCAAACATTTTCTTAGTAAAACACCATATGAATTGAGGAATCGTCAAAACATAAAGTTTTTTACTTAAAAGTATTTGGATGAAAAGTATTCATCTTGAATACGGAAGATAAATTACATAAATTCACACCCAAATCTAATGATGGAATTTTATTAGGCTGCTCCAATACTTTTAAGCCTTATAAAGTTTTTAAAAAAAATTATTGTACTATTAATGAAAAAATGCATGTTAAATTTTATGAAACTGATCCTTTTGTTTCTAAAAAACCTCAACCTTTATCTTCAGATGTGTTTTCAAAAACTAATTATCAATCATTCATGGAAATTTCTTCTAATAAAGAGAATTCTCAAGAAATTTTTTCTGAAGTATTTACCCCAAAAGACTTTTTACCTTATATTGATGAACATGTTTTACAAAACCCAAATCATTTGTTTCTTATGAATCATCCCAGTGATAGTATCATTGGTGATGTAAATAAACATATAAGGACTAGAAGTTCGTTGAGAAATGAAGTAGAACATATAGAATTTATTTCCCAAATAGAACCTAAAAGTAATGATGAAGCATTAGGTGATGATGATTGGATTAAATCAATGTAAGATGAACTAAATGAATTAGAAAGGAAAAAAGTATGGACCTTGGATGAAAGACCTAAATAAACTTTTTCTATTGGTGTAAAGTGTCTCTTTGGAAATAAATGTGATGAAAATGGAATTATTATAAGAAATAAATCAAGATTGGTTGCTAAAGGATATAATCAACAAGAAGGAATAGAATATGAATAAAACTATTCTTCAATAACTAGAATTGAATTTATTTATATTCTAATAGATTTTGCATCATTTTTTAATTTCAAACTTTTTTAAATTGATGTGAAGTGTGGTTTCATTAATGGATAAGTTCAAGAGGAAGTTATGTTGAACAACCTCCTGTTTTTTAAGACACAAAACATCGTGAACATATTTACAAACTTACCAAAGATTTATATGGACTTAAAAAAGCCCCTAGAGCATGGTATGATAAGATTAAATGATTTTTGTTATAAAATAATTAAGTTAAGGTAACTGTTGATCCAACCATTTTTATTATGAAAGATAAGAAAAAAGTTTTCATTGTTCAAATTTATGTTGATGACATTATATTTGGATCAACTTAGCAATCCTTAATAGATTCATTTGTGGATATCATGAAATCTGAGTTTGAAATGAGTTTGATGGGTGAGTTAATATTTTTTCTTGGTTTTCAAATTTCTCAGAAACCAGAAGAAACTTATATATCTCAACATATGTAATTAAATATATTATTAAGAATTATGGATATGATAACACTATAATTATAATTACTCTAATTGGTACCTCAAACACTCTTGATCTTGATGATGTTGGGAAACCAATATATTAAACATCTTTTATAGATATGAGAGAAACTTTATTATACTTAATATCCAATCATCCAAAATTAATGTTTTTAGTATTATTATGTGAAATATATTAATATAATAAAAAATAATTCCATTTAAAATTAGTGAAAAGGAATTTTCACTATTTAAAGGGAACCATTGATTTAAGAGTTTTCTATTCTTATGAAAATGATTTTTTTTAAAAAAATCAGATGCTAACTTGGGTGGATATAGAATGGATAGAAAACATACATCTGAAACTTGTCATTTGTTAGGAGATTTATTAGTTTATGGTTCATGTAAGAAATGTCACTTAGTAGAAATTTACACTACTGATGCCAAATATTTAACAACTCATAGTTTTTGTACCCTTGTATTGTGGATGCAATACACACTCACAAACTATGGAATAAATTTTAACAAAACACAAATAATGTGTTATAATACTAGTTCCATTTCCCTAAACAAAAACGCTACACATCACTCCTATGCAATTGCCATAGATATCAGACCTCACTTTCTTAGGGATCATAAACTTAAAGGAGATATCATTTTTCAATTTATCAGAATGCAAGACCAACTTGTTGACATAGTTAAAAAAACATTTACCCTACGATTGATTCGAATACATTATCAAAAGGTTAGGAATGATTATCGTAAGTTAATATTCCAGATTAACTTTTTTTGAACTTATCTCATAAAATTAAGTTACTCAATTTCATAGGTGGAGTAGATATGTTAATTCTTTTATATTTCCTTTTTTAATTTTTTTCCCAAAACCTAAATTTTTTGGAACATAAAAAGTTTTTCTTTCCATAATAAAATTTTTTGGAACCTATGTTCTTTAAGAAGAACATTATCAAAATTTAAAATTATTTCTATGCATCCGGAAAGTATTTTTCAATACTTAAATATTTATAAATGAATTTTTTACTTGTTTTTATTTCTATCTTGTTTTAATAAAGCATTATCGGATTCACACTCTTTAAATATAATTTTTCCTTAAAAACTCAAATGATTAGAACTTATGAATCCTTCTTAGACATTGATATCAACCGTCAGAATTGATCAAGCGAATCACAACTGTTGGATTGATTTAGCAATATGAATTGTCATCGCGAAGCCTATATAAAAGACCCCCTATTTTCATCCCACATCAGTTTTCTCAGTAATTTTTCTCTGAAGCTCTATCTCTCTTCAAAGATACCATTCAGTTTTATCTATTTCTTTAAGAGTTGAATGTCTCTTGAAGTATCCTCGCAAAATATGATGGCCTCCAACAAGGAACTCAAGGATTGGATAATTTATATAAAAAGGATTGTGGACCCAAATTTCATTGCGAAGTATGATTCTATTATTTCAAAAAACAGAAAGAAAAATAGTTGGGAAAGTCTATGCGTAGAAAAAGAAAAAAATTAGTGTCTGGTATATCCTAATATTATTATATAATTATATGATACAGTTAATTTTTATTAAGAATGAGGAAGAGAAATTTTTTCTTTCAAAAGTTATGGGAAGGCTTATTCCTTGTCTTTCAACAAGGCACTAGTATCTTGGATATAACATTCGATGGATAAGAAATATTTTTCCCATAACAATTATCATACAAGTAAGGGTCTTTTGAGAAGGTTAAGGAAATTTAGTGTATTGGACATAAAGGAGTAAAGTCACTAAGGATCTATAATATTTCAACCATTTATAGATTTTTATCTCTATGGATGCAAGGTTTTTTGATTTTGAGAAAGTGAGACAAGGATTCCATTAAAAAATGAAATATCTTCGTGATGGATTTCTCAATGGATCTAAGGAAGATAAACATCATCAAGTGCATTATTTTTAAAATAAGAAATATTAGGAATGTCACCATCAAGTCTAATGTCATAATATACCATTCAATATTATCCAGTATTATTGTCATGTTCTTGGAATCTTTCAAAATCACATACATATCAGAGTCCAGAGTTTTCAAGATAATGTTGTTAAGTGGTGATAATCTGAGAAGGATGAAGATTTTTTTAGTATTAAGATAAGATTGTTCTTTGAACTTCTTGATATAGATTATCAAGCTTCCAAAAATAAAGGTGAGGTTAAATAAAGTTTCAAGAAAACTCAAAAGGAAAGAAAATATAAAGAACCGGAACCGATAGAGAAAGTACCAGCACCTGAGTCAGTATCTTCTCTACCCAATCCAAAAAAAGAAAAAAAACCTTTTCTGATGAAGTTGTTTCTAAATGGAGAGAGAAGAAGAAGAAAAAGAAGGAATAAGATGCAGTTTTTGGGTTAGACCCTGCTAAGGATAAGGCCTTAAAGATTCAAGTAGCTGAAGAGATTGAGAAGGAAACTAAAGAGAAGAAGTTAAAAAAGAATATTTCAGAAGTTAATATTGTTCAATATTTTCTTAGAGAAACAGAGAATGAATATGAATAAGTTTAGGTACTAGAATCCTTCTTATAAGAACCAGTGGAAATTGAAACTCTAGGTGTAGATAATAGAAAGAAATTTGTTTTGATTCCAGAACCCATTATTGAAGAAGAATAAGTTCAAAAGGAATAATAATAAGAAGAGGAAGAGTAAAGTGATGATGTAATCAGTATGGTGGAAGAATACCAAGATAATGAGAGTCCTTCTAAAAATTTTACTATCAGAACATCCCAAGCTGGATCAACCAAGATAATTGCAGAAGAATAATCAGTTCCAAAAAAAATTGATGCTCAGGATGTGGTTGAGAAACATTTAGATGATGAAAGAAAAAAATCCTGATTTTATTCATCCTACTGATGATAAGGAAATTTGAGAAAATTTTACTAATAAAGAAGTTGATGTTGATCATGATATAGTAATTCAAG
The DNA here is from genome assembly GCA_963277665.1 of Viscum album. Classification (NCBI taxonomy): domain Eukaryota; kingdom Viridiplantae; phylum Streptophyta; class Magnoliopsida; order Santalales; family Viscaceae; genus Viscum; species Viscum album. The sequence continues at coordinate 844,055,045 of OY728128.1, forward strand.
TTTTTGAAGGAGAGCATGAAACTCAGGTTATCAGGAAGAAATGTTCAAAGAAAGACAAAGGAAAGGAAGTTGTTACTGAAATACCAAATAAATTTGTAGTTGTAAAATCTAAGAAATATTTTGTTGGAACATATAAGAGAAAAAAAATATTATCAAGATAAACTTCCATCTGCAACAAAATAATATGCTTCAGAATCCTTATCTTTCTTAGGACATGATTTTTTTTGTTTAGTTCTTGAAGAATCTTGTTAACACTATTACCATATTTCTAATTATTGATTCCAGGTGACAACTAATTCAACAGAAAATAAATTAAAAGAGATAATCAATAATAATTATCATTGAAATGTTTATCAAACGTTAAATCAATTTCAGGACATTTCGAATTAGTTATGATGCTCATAGAAGATCTTGAAAATATATTACCAAGTGGTCTAAGTCAATGATTAATGATCTGAAAATTATGGATGATTTTAATGATTCAGTTAAGGATGTCTTTGATAATATGATGACATAATAAATAACATTTCAATAAGTATTTTATAGAATATGAATCAAGATAAAGCTTCCCAGATCCAATAGGATAAAGGCTTAAATGAAAAACTGAATTTTTTTCTTTAACTTTGAAAAGAGAAAGGGAACTCAAAGAAGAAATGGATGAAAAGTTCAAAGTGCAAGAAAATGTGATAAATTATAAAGGATAAATTATTAATTCTCAATAATAAAGGATCAATGATCTCAAAAAAAATTGGGATTAGGATCAGTTGATCAAGAAGTATAAAGATGATCATAAAGAGTTGAAGAAGCCAAAGGAAACTATGAAAAAGATAATTCCAAAGGATAATAATAATGATGAATGATTTTTTCTTAAACTCCTATATTTTTTTGTATTTTCCTTGTATCAAATGTTTCTCATTTTAATTAAATCTGTTATATTTCCATTGTTTTTGTTTTATATATTCCTATCCATTTAGGTATAATTTTTTTTCTTTTCATCCTTTCCTTTTTGAAAATCATAAAGGGGGAGAAAATAATGATCAAAAATAATATTAAGAAATCTAATTCCTACTTAAGGGGAGATTACATAAACAAGATATTATTATGTAATGAAGTGTTATTTATTTAATAAAGACAAGAATATGATCCTTAGGTATTTAAAAACTTAAGGGGGAGTTAGTCATATTCATCATATGTCTTAAAAAAAGTAAAGGAAAGATAAATATTTCTTTTAAAATTTTAAAAAAAATATTAGTGCTTATATTCTTTTACAAAAAGTTGTTTGTGCTTTCCAAAAAAGGGGGAGATTGTTGAGTCAATAAGTTTACTTATGAATTTTTCCATTCCTTTATGTTTTGAAAATCGCAAACACTTTTTCTTAAGGAAAATTATCTTTCTCTAAGAGACTAACTTGTAAATAAAATTTTCTTTGTATAAAAATGTTTTTATCTTTACTTATGGTTTATATTTCATTATCTAATGTTTTCTTAAACAAAGTCTAAACATATTTTTCTTAAGTAAAAAATAGGATCTGAATCTAACTTAGAACCTTATAATTTTATAGAATTTGATTTCCCTATAATTGTGAATATGATTTCTCCTGAAATCAGACTCTAATTTATTATGAAATCATACACCAATTTCTTTTGAAATCGGACTCTGATTTTTTATGAAATGAGACTCTGATTTCTCCTAAAATCAGACTCTAATTTCTTTTTAAATCAGACTCTGATTTCTTCTGAAATCATACTCTGATTTCTCCTAAAATCATACTCTAATTTCTCCTAAAATCGGAATCATATTTCTTTAGAAATACAATTTTGAATTCATCATAAATTTGATTCTGAATACCTCATAATTCAAACTTTGATTCTCTATTATTTCTGAATCCAATTGTCAATATTTCTAGAATCCAATTCTCACTTTATTAAGAATCTCATTAAATTTCTTTCTTAAAGTTACCTCATTTCCTTAAAGTTATGTTTCATTTTATCGAATCCTAAATGTGATAATATTTATTAAACATGATAATGTTTCTCATGTTTTCTTACATGAAATGATTTCATATAATATGTTTCTAACTAATTGTTGGTTTTGTGATACATGTACAGGAAACTCTGAAATTGAAGGTAAAATTACCATTGGAGGAGGAAGTCGACCATTGGAATTCGTGCCTATAAATACCCCATCCATTTAAAGAGTTCCACACACGTTGATAAGTAATGGATGTGTATATACTCTACGAGATCTTTTCTCAAACCTGCCTTATGTGAATTCAGTGAACAACTTGTTCAAGAGGAAAAACAACTTTTTCAACCAGCTTAGTTCATCTCCGATTGTTTCTATGTACAATCGAGGGATTCTAGGGATAGGAAGACAGAGGTTCCGATCAACTTAATGATCGAGGGCTTGCAGGGATAGAAAGACAAATTCTAATATTCTTATTGAGGGCTTACCCAAGTGTGGGTAAGACATACTTTTGTGAAATTATAAATCAAGGGACCTTTATCCAAGTATATTGGAACCCTTCTCTTTGGGTTAAAATATTTCTTATACTTGTTTTTTTTTGTTAAATGATTTAATTCAACTGATTTTTGTTAAAGAAATAAGAATAACATTCTTATACTTTCTCATACTTGTATACTCTGATATAAATAATATTTTATATGATTTAAGGTAGAATATTTACCCAAGTAAACTTATCATAATTTTCCTTATCGGATCCATATTATCAGATCCTAAGAAAGTTAGTATCTTTGTTAAGAACTGAATAGGGTTTGTGAATCAATCCTTTTTAACTTTGTTAAATATATATTTTCTTAATAATAAAAACAAAAGTATTTTAAACCTACAATTCACCCCCCTCCTTATAATTCATCAATCTACATATTAATTTCGATCCTAAAATATTTAATTAGAACAAATGGAGAATAATAATATTAATAGAAAACAAATTCCAACAAACTTAAGTCATAGAATATTTGTAGAATTGGGATGCAATGATCGCACCACTGGAAGTTTTCAGGGATAACCCAATATCATGCTTTTAGAGTTACTAATTAATATTATTTTAAACTTTTCATGATATCAAGGAATTAATTTAACAAGGCTCAAATAAGATATTTTCAATATTGAGAATATCTTTCACCACCCCAATTTTATGTATTCAATCTATTAAATAAAACAAAATAGTTGGTATAAGTATCATGAAATAATAATCTAAGTAAATAATCATATAATAAAAAAATCAATCTAATGATATCATAAATTATGACACTTTCATTTAAACCTACTCCATTTTAGTTTCATCCTACATCAATTTTGGTTCATAATATATAATTTTAGCTTTTATCCCCTTATTCTTCATAACTTACTCCCCAAAAATAACTAAACCCCCTCTGAAACAAACTATAGTGAACAAACCCCAAAATACATATAGAATACACAATTTTATGTGAAATAATTTATATCTAACCATAAATCACACCACATAACAAATAATTTTAGTGTGTTTAGATATTGGATACAAAAATAAATTATTTTATACAATTTTAAACATATCTTACAAATATTATTTTTACATGATACCATTTTTTACACATCAAACATAATACTCTTCATTATAACTCGAGAAATATAAACATCATAAAAGGTTAGCTCAGATACTTAGTAAGGGTAAAAATAAGAGACATATATCAAATATCACAAGTGAACAAAAGATGAACATATTGGTATAAGAAAAAAATCATGGTACATGGAAAAAACATAAGATAATAATATCTAATAATAATTGTATAATAAAACACAATTCATGGAATAATATGCTTAACATAACATAATACATGAGTTATATGAGTTTGGAAACATGATTCAATCATTAAGAACCATGAGAACATAACATAGGTTATTACATAACATAAGAGTGTGGGGGAAAAATAAACATAAAAATTATAAAAAACTTCATGGCTAACACATGACATTCACATCATAATGGTTTAGGGTAACCATTTTCCCAAAACATAATTGATTTGGGATAACCACATGAATGTCTTAACATTGTAGACCTAGGATAACCACCATTATCCCATTCTAATATCATGAGATATAAAAATTTAAACAACATATTGGAGGTATATAACAAACCCACTATTCTTATAAAGATAAACCCTACATTTGTGTTCCAAAATTACATGAAAACATTCATAATTCCATCATAGATTAATTAACCTATGAAAAGAAACAGGTTTCATAAAAACATAAATAATAAATTGCCATAATAAATCCATAAATATAAGGTAGAATATTCCATTAGAGTTTATTTATAGTAAATCATATGAAACATTAAATTATTTTTATATAGATGAAAAATACATCTATAAGAGTATTAGAAATTACATGGAGAAATAATAATAAATGAACATTAATGTTTGGATAAATTTTAAAAAAAATATTCTATAAAAAAAGTGAATAGAAATTTCTATGAAAAAAAATGAAAAAAATCATTGGATTATTCTTATAGAAAACCTATTAATATGGTAGAAAATTATTTTTTATGGATAATTATAAAAAGTGATTCCTTTCACTATTTTATAAAAAAGGAAGTCTTTAGAAAAGTTAACATGTGGAAAAAGATAAAAAGAAACCATTAAATATTTTTTGAAGAAAAATGAATAGAAAAAGTGACCTAAATAAATCATATGAGTATACATAAAGACACCCCTTAAAAAAATAAATAATATGAACAAGGAAGATAAACTTGACTAATCGAAAAGAAGAGGTAAAGTCAATTTACTTTAAAAGAATCACTTCAAGTGAATTATGAAAAAATGGGATTTGAAATGATAATATAACATATATATTTCATGAAAAACTAGTGGAGAATAAAATAGAGATTTTATATAAAGAAAGATCATACTATTTCTCAAGATGTAATCTCATTTATAACAATCTCAAATTTGAAAGGAGGTTGGAAAGAAAACCATTACCTTTTAATACATAATTATATGAATACATATAATTCTCCTATATAATAAACATAAACATAGGAAGGAGAAGATGAGCCCGTAAGGGGCCTCTCTCGACGTTAGGTTTCCCTCGGCGCCGCCATCCGCTCCCCCATTGCAGATCTGCCTTGTTCCCCTTCTACTCGGCGCACTCGTGGCTCGCGGGTCTTCCATTGGCGTCGATTTCATCTCTGGTGAACATCCTTGCGGCGGCGTGATTGCTTTGTCTAGGGCTCTCCATGGCGCCGCGATGTTGGTCCCGGGCGGTCAATGCTACGGTTTGGGGGTTGATGTTGCGATTCGCGTCGTCTGCGGGTGTGATGGGTAGATCTGGCCCCAGGTGCGGTTTTGAAGGCGGCACCGGGATTTGCGGCATAGGATTGCGGAGGGGTCCCCTACCAGGGAGATCTGGCCTGGTTTGTGTTTGTTCTCTTTTTCCTGTGTGTTTTTCTTGGTTTTGTGGTGCGATGGTTGTTGCGGCGCTCGGTGTGGACTCGGCTCCGATTCCGGCGACCGGTGATGCATTATTGGTGACCAAAATCTTGGTTTTGGGTGATTGGCGACGGTCTGTGATGGATTCATGGTGGCGGATCATATTTGCACGGACTTGTTGTGGTGTTTTTGCAGCAGGTTAATTGATTCTGAAATTGTGATTTGGTTTTCTGCTGGTTTTTTGTGATTTTGTGGTATGATGCTCGCCTGTCTGGTCTGTGGCCCGTGAAGTGTTCCCGGTGATTTGTCAACACCGGTAGTGAATGTCGATGATGGGTTTGAGAGGTTGAAGGGTTTGGAATCCGGTGATGCTATGGTGTTTTGTGTAGGAACTGCTCGGCCCTTTGTACTCTTTTTCTTTTTTTAATAAATGGTCAGGGGATTTTTCCCCTGACAGACTTTCCTGGTAAACATAAACATATTAATCACATATTTTATAAACATACTAATAAATATTAAACTTATAGTTTCTTTAATTATTTTCATTCATACACACATATTAGTTAATTGATGTTTATTTCCCTAATTAGATTTTAGTAATATTGGATTTTTTAATACATGTTTCCTAATGAAAAATTGATACCCATTTTATGATATCAAGTTAATTATTAAAAGATTATACAACGTAGTGTAATTATTTTATACCAATTATTTTTATAGTCACTTCTTCATTTTGTGGAATTTTTGGATGCAGTTTGTGAGAATGGAATCCATGACAAATTGTTTGGGTAAATTATCGAAAAACAGAAGTTAATTATGTTGATAATTAATTTTTATTTCATCATTAAAGAAACATATTCAAGACATATATTACTTTATAATATTATATATTATCAATATTATTATCTTGATACATATTCATAGTTAAAATTTGGATTCTTGTATAGAATCATTAATGTATATGGTGGAACTTACTAAAACAACAACATGTCATAATAATGAATAAGTAAGTATATAGAGTTATATAATAGTTTTATCATTTTATAACAATAATAATGATTTTAATATGACATAATTAATGTTTTGGATGATATTTATAAATATTGTACATGATAAGGTAACTGAAAAAGTAAGGGTAGAACATATATCAAAATAATAATAAGGATTTATGATAAGAATAATTTTAATGTATTTTAGAGTGAACGGAATGGTTTTAGTTTTTTTGGTAGTGGTAGAGGAGGGGCCTTTATAGGTGAGTTTAGTGTGGAATTTTCACAAATATTCATTCTCTAAGGTATAATTCTATCATTTTAAAATAAAATTGGATAAATTTTTCAAAATAATGTATATGAGATATTTTTTGTATAGTAATTCCCACATCCACAAATTTATAGATATGTTTTTTGATATTTTATAACTTTACCACTTAGTTAAACTTTTTCTTACCTCATTTTACCTTTACCATGGTAACACAATTTTTACCTCACTATCCTATTTATGTGATTAAAAATAAAATTAACATAGTTAAATAATTTATAAATGATGAATTTTAATTTATAGTCCATTTAATCAAATGCAATTTCAAAATATGGGAAATTTAACTTTTAAATGAAAAAAATATATTAAAACTATTTTTACAAAAAATAACTTTTTCTGCATGAGTCCTATTAATCATATTTCATACCAATTTCTAATTTAATAAATGTTAATATATTTTTTATTCATTAAATAATTATATTATATTCATCATTAAAGACTAATCAAATTAATTTATTATTTTAAAAATACACAATACCTAAAAAAATAGTTCTTTGAAAATAATATCATTTTTAACATTATATAAATTTGGGAACATCCTATTAAAATTAATTATTCATCTTATAAAATTTTAATTTTATCAATCCATTAGTATTAAAATATTTCTTTTATTTTATTAAATATATAAAATCTATCTTTAATAATAATAAAAAAATAATATGTAACACATAAAAATATAATTTTGTAATAAAATATTTTAATTATTATTTTTTACTTCATTCTGGAATTATATTATATTGAATTTTCTAAAAAATAAACAAATTAAATATACCTATTGGATACATGTATACCCATTTACTATATATCCAAAAACCATATATCAAATGACCATATTTCCAATGACCATATACATAACAGTTAGATTTAATTCCCATATATAGACTTACATACATTCTTATAATCATTCATCCTATTAATTTACTTCTCTGAGAACATGTATATTATTTTTCTAATTCATTTGTTTATTTTAATAGTTTCAATTGTGGTATTTATCTTCAACTCAAATCAGGTGGACAAGGATTACTTATTCATGGATTTTTTATTTACTTATAGCTTTATTCCACTAATAGTTTTCTTAATTACGATTCATATTGAATTTTTATAATGTACTAATATTTATATTTTACTATAATATTTTATCTCAATGAAATGTATAATGGTTTATTTTAGTTTGGTGTTATATGTGAGACAATATTATTAATATAATATTTAAGTTAAATAAAAATACTGAGTAAAATCATGAAGTTTCATAATAAATACTACAACCAAGATGTATCATCGGTCTTGTGTTTCCATTCCAGTTATGTGTTTTGAAAAATAAAAATCATTATTCAACAAGGTCATAATTAATTATTTTTAAGAAACACAATTTCTCAGCATCCACAAACTCTGGTGTTTTCCCCTTTTGAAAACATTTTCATCTTTCTGAGCCGATGGAGGTATCAGTGTTTTAGTTTCTGTAGCCTCTAACCCTTCACATTTTGGGGTTTGTTCACAACCTAATCAATAAATATCCTCCAATTGGAATAAAGAACAGTATTTGGAAGAATATAGGTCACCCCCAATGATGTATATGAAACTTATCTGCAAAGATAATCATCATAATAGTGTGCTTATAATAAAAATTCTAGGAAGTGATGGATGATTACTGTAAACATTGTATAGGAGATGGATAATTTTTAATGATGTAGATATATTAGGATCCATTGACCCAAGAATACATAAATTACATACTATATTTTTTAAATTATTGTATTCATAAAGAGAATAAAGTTATAATAAATGGTGATTACATTCTTGAGTTCACTATTATATAGGAAAAAATAATGGTTATTATTTCATCTCCAACATTAAAAAATGATGGTTATAGTATGAAAAAGAATAAGGAACTATAGGTTTTGGGAATTTGATTTCCAAATTCTATTTTTATTGAAAGATATGTTACATAAAACAAGATTTAAATCGGTTTCATTCTAATAAAAATACATAACATTAATGAATTTTTAACTTTATTAATTATATATAGATGAATATCGATACTAATATGAAAAATAATAGTTTCCATATAGATTCAAAGTTCATATAGAATTGTTAATTGAAGATTATTATTATGGAGATTGAAAATTTTATCAATTTTTAATGTCTAGTAGGACATAACAACTATTTTTCACTCTATTAAACATAGAAGAGTTAAAGAAACTACCCTTCAATCCTTCTCTAAACACTAATGGGGTTTCCAATGAATATGAAAAAATTTATCAAAAAGAAGATGACTCATCTTAAAAGGGTACTGACACGTTATTGAAGGATTGTTCTTAATAGAAGTAAAAGACTCTTAAACCACTAAAACAATTAGTGGATGTTGAGATTTCAAAAGAAGTTAAGTTTATAGAGGAATCCAACAAGAATTTAGATGGAATGGGAAACAAAAAACTGTCCAATGAATAAATGAAAAAAAAATTATAAGGGAAAAATCTCAATTTCAAAAGGGTTTTACAAGAAAAAGATCTTGCATAAGGATAAAATTCTTTATAAAGAAAAAGAATTAGAAAATTTATTTTATTTCTATTGATGAGGAAGAAATAACAAGAATGAATCAACTTATTCAAATATAATTTATTAATATAGATCCATCAACATTGGAAGAAACTATACAAATTACGTAAAGAAGTATTATAATTATACATGTATTAATAGAATATTTTCCTAAATATAGAAATATTAGTGATAAAACATCATATCTTGGAGATAATTATGATAAAACCATAGAATATCTTAAAGTGAAAATTGCTTCAACATATTTAATGATAATATATGTTACTATTTAAGTAGTTTTTATTTAGTCTCAATAATTAGATAGAGACCTTCAACAGTTGAAATAGTTGATAAAATCGAAGAAGATAAAGCATTGGATTTTGATAAATAAAATATATTGGAATAAGTTAAAATTATATTATTTTTTAAATATTTAGATGAAACTTTAAAAAAATAGATTTATAATAAAATTAATAATTCTAATAAATTTGATGATAAAGTTTAATTATCTTTTCATTATTTTTTTAAATTCTCCAGTTTATCAAATGAATTATTTTAATGATATATATATATATATTATGTTCTTAACTATTTATTTTCTTTATAGTTTTTTTATAAATCCAAATGGAGAGAGGATGTGTATTCATATATAAAGGGTTATATACACTGAATAAAGAGGTAAATTTTCGGATAATTGGTTGGGTTTTTTTAGATATTTTTTATTATTCTATTTATCTATTTTATAACATTCATGTTCTATAATTTTATTTATCTTTTTGTCTAATTGTATCTTCCTTATCAAAAAGGTGGATAATATTGGATTGAAGATCCAATAATTACATTTGTTTAAGTATAAAAACATAATTTATAATTAATTTTTAGTGATGCTTGTGTTTAATATTTTTTTCATGTAAAATGTGTAAGAATTGTATAAAAGAGAAAATTAATTATGTGTTATAACTCCACATAGGGACAATGTGAACAGAAACTATGTCACCACCTAAGATAACTTCAACTTCAAATGCAATAAGTTTCATGGTACCTTGTTTTATGATTTCAAATATTGACTTTTAGTTTGTGTATTTGTTTCCAATAATACCTTATTTAATTAATTAAATGCACGATTAATTTTTTTTTAATGTTTTTTCAAGGGAATAAGACTAGATTAAACAATTTTGAAGTATGGTTTATATGAATTAGTTTAAGAAGATAAAAATTCATTTTTAAAACGATATATTGAAGTACACTGTTGTTTAAAAAGATAACTTAAGAAAATATAAACCAAATGCTTCAAGAATTTATTTTCATTCAATTGAGTGGATATAACATAAAAATATTATTATATCCTTATGTGAGAATATAGATAGCGAAATAACTAAAATTATTGTAATAACTTAATGAACACTAGGATTTCTTCACAATGCTCTCCTAAGTTTCAACATGAGTTAAACACCAAAAAAGTCTATATCGTGGAATAAAATGATATAATGAACTTGATATAATTATTTCACAAACCAACCCAGATAGCCTACTTGAATGGTACCCAAGAAGACCCTTACATTACCTATAAGGACTTCCCGATCCTTATAGGTTGTCAATAATCACTATAACATCAATACGAGTAAATAGGGAACACTTTTTCCATAAGAGTTTCAAAAAAATAAATGAAAAAAAAACAAAATAATAAAATTGTCAAAATTCAAAAAATACATAAGATTAAAGGTCCCACAAAACCCACACACAAGTCACAAAATCAGTATGTAAAACTTCTCACAATAGGTGTATCACAAACTACATAATGTTCTACCAACTCCCAAAGGTCCCAAAAGATAGTTACACCCTCCACTATTGAGTGGTGTAGTCCCTTTTCATGAACACGTCATAATAAAATCTAAAAACACCAAAAGGGAAAGGTAGGTTGTGAGCTAGAAGCCTAGTAATATTTCACCAATCAACTCATAAGAAATCCACATCAAATAAACCATTTATGTTTAAATGTATACAAAAATTGATGGAAATATATTCATGATTTAAATCAAAAACCTATTGGAAAAAAATAAATATCTAATTAAAAAAAGGTATAAGGATCATTCCCATAAAAGGAGACATCAGTAAAACATTTTTATTAAAATATTCATGGATAAGAATTACTATAAAACTAACATGAGTAAAAAATTATAACATTGTCATGTAAATTCATTTCCAATCATAGAACCATTTCTAAGAGACCAAGTCAAAAGTTAAATATGGTTTCTCATACATCTTGGTGAAGTAAAACTTCTAATGTTCACAAGAAACATCCCTATGGAAGAAAAGGAGAAGATACCTAAGGATTAATCACCATTCCCTCAAGTAGTTTAGTTTTAATTATCATATTAATCCATTTCTAGGCAGATCTAATACATTAATTGAATGTTGTATTCCTACCCAACTACCCAATATCCCATGTGAGTCAAGATAAACCAAATAATTTAATGGGTTGTTATTCATTTAGTCATTCTTAAATCATTTTGGTCATCATTTCATTCAAACCCATTTTCAAGTTTTAAACCAAACCATTTATTTAAAAAACCTAAATCAATGAGTTTTTACCATATATTGATGTATTTTTTTTAAAAACAAACCTCAATGGTTTTTAATGAAAAATAATTACTTTTTTTAAATGATAAAATGGTTCTAATCAAAATTCAATGTATCATCCCATATAAAATCACAAAATATATCATGCCTTTTTATTTCATCAAGTTCCTAAAAATAGTTATTTTTTTAATTGAAGAAAATGTTTATGAAAATAAAAAATTAATTTATGTCAACCATTGTGAAGAAATTTCATCACACACACAATTCCATTTCAAAGTTATTTTTCAAAGACACAAATGTAGTCCTAAAAATAGATTGGAAATATATTTTAGATTAATAAAGTAGAAAAGGTGTAACATCCATTTTTCCCTTTTTAGGTATTCATAAAACCCTATCTTAAAAAATATTTGGTTGGGATTAATTTTGGGTTGTTTGGGGTCAAAATTTTAAAAGTTTTAAAAATTATGGGCTAGTTCAGGGTTGGAAGTTGGTTTTCCCAAACTGTGTTCCCTATAAAGCCAAACCATGAAAAACTAGGTAGTGGGAGTTTTAATAGTGTGTGGACTATTTTTTATACCCTATTACCTCTTAGTAGAAATAATGTGGCCCATTTAAATGGGAACATAGCCATACCATATAGTTTGGTCAAACCGTGTGGCTCTGTCCAGCTAACCCTGTACCAGATTTAATTAATCCGAAAATATAATATTAAAATTTTTAAACCCCCAATTTAGGTACAGTATGGACCTAGAATGACCCCAAAAGAAATTTTCCTCCTCGGTATCACCCAAGATGTGATTTTGGCCCCTATACACCCTCCCATAAGTGGATTGAAGCTTGATGAACACCTATGGATCTCCAGCCTGTAGGTTTCCTATTTATGTTCTCTATCCCCCTCTCTATAATTTTTTATCCCTAGGGTTTTGTAGAACACCATGTTGATTTTTGAGTATAATAACCATGGTTTTGGGATATTAAAGTAAGGTTTGATTCTTATAATCTATTGTCGCCATTCTCTGTTGGTGAATCCTGATTTGGGTTTGGAGTTTCAAGATCTAGTGATTCTGGTGGGTGGTTCTATTATAATTCATTATTTTTATTAAACATAAATTGATTGATTTAAAATCAATTTTTGTTTTAAAGTATATTTCTATTAAAAATGATATTGATTTAAATTGGTTGATTAAAAACCCAATTCCATTGAATTCGGGTTTTTAGAAAAAAAAATTGGCATGAAATTAGGAAAACCCCTAATTATATTTAATTTGGGTGTGTTTGTAGAAATTTATGAAATTTAAATTGTTTCAATTAAATTATTAAACATAAATGTCAAAATTTAATTGATAGAAAATTTTGAAAGACCCCAATTCCATTTAAATATGGGATTATTGTGAAATTGATGGAATTTTTGAAAATTTAAAATTGTTGAATTTAAATTGTGAATGTGAATTGTGAAATTTAATTCTGAATTGATTTCAAATTAAAATATTGTGAAATTGGAGTAAATTGGTTTTGATATAAACCTTTGGGTTTATCTTATAAAAAGGTATGTTTTTTTATTAAAAACCCACTTTGGTTTTTAAATGGAAAATTAGGTTGTTTAAAATGGGAGAACGGGATGAACTGTATTTTAAACTATTTTTAAAATAATTTTACGATCATTTTTTTTACTAGAGTACTTTCAAGCCTAGGTTGTTAGTGAGTTATTAGGGAAAATCATGTTAGGATGGGAATTCCCTAACACCAGATTGACGTTTTCTAAATATAACATGAACATTTTTTAGCACATTGAATTCCCCTATGGGTTGTTTACGAGTCCCCTCTTGTATGTGTCAATAGATGTGTGTACACATTGAGATTATTATCACATGAGTGTGTGAGGATCCCATAACCCAGAACTATCATACCTTTTGGTAGATGACCATGTTGGTCTCTTTTTTATATTTGAAATATAAATTTGTGCCATTGTTTGTAACATATTTTACATGACTTGTGAATTTATATAAACTATTTTATATAAAAATATTTATTTAATCCATTTCTTTTAAAATATTTTATCAATTGAAATTTGAATCTTTTTTTTTTGAATTTATTTTTCGTCATTTAAAATATAAAGCATTAATTGATTTAAATTAGGCTTTTAAAATGAAAAACCTATTTATTTGAAAATTGAAAGATATTTTTTGGATAATTAAATTTTAGAATCTATTATGGTATACTTGTTGAAACATTACTAAGATTTTATCTCACACCCTACTTGTGCCTTCAAGTTTTTTGTAGATTATCTTCTTCTAGGTTCAAGGAAGGGAAAGCCACTACTTGAAGGTGGTTATATCTGCTGATTCGTAGACTTGGAGAGTTTTTTACATTGGGATATGGGAGGTTTTTCCTTTTTTGGTAATTTTATGTAGTAATTTGCCTTGTTTATGTCTATTTTACTTCTGGTGCATATCTCCCTATAGATTTCCTTTTGTATGTATATTGATTTATTTATGATGCTTCATTAATGATATTGGAGAAAATTGTTCCCACTTTCATGTTGAATGATTCCAAGTGCTAGGTTATAACCAATAGGGATCAGTAAGTTCCTTTGGGCCATGTCAATGCCAACTCTTTTATCAGGTTACTAGGGTACCCAGACTAGTTCGTAACAAATTGGAATCATAGTTAGGTCAAGATTCTGTTTATGAAGTCAGTATGCATTTATGTAATCGTGTTAGTACATTTGAGGTAGTTGCGATTTAGTTCCTGACTAGCACTCATGACACTAAAACTTAATTCATCATGGGTGGTTAGGGAAAGATGTATTGAGTATTAGTTCTAGTCCTTTCCCTACTTTTGATTTGGATAGGTGAAATACAAATCTTGTTTTTCTATTTGTTGGGATCAATTTCCCTTGTTTATCTATTTGATTGTAATATAATGTATTCCTTATCGTATGATAATGTTGTATAGAATAATTCCTCTAAGAACATGTGTAAACTAGATATAATAGCAAGATGTTGTTTAACTCCAGTGATCGAATCCTCTCATGGACCTGAGTCTGGTTGAGGTGGTTGTTTGCACTCTTAAATATCTGGGGTATACACCACCACCAGTTCCCATTTAGAGTCTAGATATGGAACCTTGGAAGGACATTCTCATGGAATGTTCTCAATATTTACTTCCCCATAATACAACACTATTCAAAGGATAAAATTATTCTAAAGATGTAACGCCCCGACCCCAGTTACCCAGAGTCGGTGCATTATTACATAACATTGGCATGATCACAAGAAAGATCAAATCTCGAAAGACCGATTGGTTTAGTAGCCTTAGAAACACTAGATATATTCATAAGTTTTACATTACATCATTAAACGAAAAACTACTACAACAACATATTGTCTCCATAATCCACACTCATATCCCCACATAATATCCCTGCAGGTCATTCATAACTTACTTCTTCACTTCCTGGGAAAAATAAAACATAGAAAAGGGGTGAGCTCAAATGCCCAGTAAGGATAACAATATAGCGGAACATTCACAATAAGCATAAAAATTTAAGGCAATGTATAACTAAAACAAAAGCCTTTTAAATTTGAACATCAACATAATATGGAAAAAGTAAAATGAAATAATGCCATTTACTTATTCACATGGATATTCTACTAATCGAATAATCACATGCAAAAATCAATAACCACTTTCATAATGTTGGAATGCATAATGCCAGACTATCATAACCACATAGTCAAGGCCTCGTGCCAAGACTACAAATAAGAATTTGTCAAGGCCTTGTGCCAAGACACTAGTTTGTCTCATGAGACCTACCGATGCATCGAGGAGCTATAGCGGGCTCCACCCGTCACTTATTAAGTCCAATGCATTCCCATATGAAAAGGTTTAAACATAACATAAACATTCGTATTAAAACTAGCATACGAAATCTCAATACTTTCACAATAAACTATGAATGGTATAAAAATAGAACATCCACAGTCAAACATATCGCAAAACCTTCAATACAATATAGAAGTTTTGTATCATAATAAATCAACTTCAAATAATCTTAAAATCCATCAAAGGATGTTGACATAGATGAAATCAAAATTATTTTTAAAGAAATATCTCCTTTTATTTTGAAATCATTTAAGATCCATATAAAATAAAACATTTTCTTTGAAAATATTCTTATAAGCTTGTAAGGAAAGCTTTGAAGATTTTATAACGGCGTAAAATAACCGCACCCGCCGTATAAGTTAAAAAAAACATTCTTACCTCAATTCTGTCGAAAAGGTTAAAAAGGACCTTGTTTTGAAAACGACGGAAAGATTCCTTTATAAACCTCTTATAAAAAGTCAAACAAGGGTATAAATGACTTTAACCCATATTCTTGTAAATAGTAAAAAAATTTTGAAATACATTTTGAAGAAACATGGATGTGGATGATAAAGAAATCCCAGTAGATTATTACGTATAAACAACCTCGGATAATGAAGAGATTGTGAAATAACCCTTACCTTGTACTTTTCCTTGGTTGGGGTAGGTTAACCTCCTGTATAATGGTGAAATAATTGTTATTAAATTATACAAGAATCATATATATTAATATGATATCATATATGATCTTTTAACATTGATTTATTAATAATATCTTAGAATTATCATCGTTTCGGGTGTTAACTTACTCATTTTCTTTTATATGTTTTGTTACATAAGCCATGTTTGTTGTATCTTATTCATATCCAGAATGATATCAAGTCCTTAAACATAATTTTTAAATCATAAAATGATAATTATACTTGAATGGATACGATGGAGAATGAATCTCATCGCGTTCGTGGAGACGGTAGTCCGTACGTACGCACGAGCGACAATATCATTCTTTTGATATTAAAATAATATATAAATGAATGGTATATCATATATACAGAATCATTAACATGTTATATTTATTATTTACATGAGTTACACATCATTATTATACCCATCCAAATAATATTATATTGAATAACAATTATACCACGACGTGGAGACGGTAAGCCGTACGTACGCACGTATGGTGACATGTTATTCAAAGGGTGGATAGAATACTGAATATGGTTGTACCATACTTATAATAACATCACAGTATATGTGAGATACTGGAGTTATTATTTTAGAATGGTAAGAACAAAGGAAGAAGAAGTGGAAGAAGAAATGAACTTAGAAAAGGGTGGTGAAATCATTACCTCTTCTTCGGGTTCTTCCTTTTGATTTGATCAAAAGGGCTCCTTAGGTTGGCTTTCTGATCAAACTAAGGCCTCTAGGTTGTAGTGAGGGATGTTGGGAGAGTATTTGGGCAGAGTTTGGCCGAACCAAAAGGCTTTGAAGGTGTGAAGAAATGAGAAGGAGGAGTGCCCTTTTATAAGAGGGGTGAGGGGCACCTTTGGAAAAGCTAGAAATATTAATTTATAATAAATTCATATTCGGTTTCCAAAGGCTCCAAAGTTTACTATTCAAAGGATGAGGTGGGGATAGGTCAAAAACAACTCATACAATATAATTTAGACAGGTTTGGGTACTTATATTAACCTTATCTTTAAGTATTAACTCTAAGTTAATTAGTTTTACTTTTACAATGTCTCTTTGTATTTTTATATATTATGGTTAATAAACTTACTATATACATCCAAGCTACCCCCAAGTGGTCCATTAATGATTAACCTATCATAATATAAGTCTCTTGGCAGAACCTTAGATTTTTAGGAATTTAATATCAATTAATAATATAATATTTGTTTTAAGAACTCTTTTATGTCAATTTTGACACTATTCAATAGTTGATTTTTGTGAAACTCATAACAGATTGATTACTTCGAACAAAGTCCATTAAATCAATCCTAATATATCATATTAGACTATAAAATTAGTTTAATTCATTAAAAGTTTCATATTATATTTATTTGGGTATTTATAATATCAATTATTTTAATTTTTCACTATTATAGTAATTACTGCATCATCATTGTGTCATAAATAAAATAAATTATTTAATGTCTAAAAATTATAAATAAAATATCATTATGTAGGAAATCTTTTTAGCTTTCTAATTAATATTTATAATCTAAAATCCAACATATATAACCCTATGTAAAAATTGTTGTTCTAAAAGATATATGCTTGTGTCATTTTTGTATTCATTTTAACTAAATTAAAATAAAGTGTCATTATCACTTACAAGTGGATCCATGGGGTCCCAAAATTGACACAAAGATGCCCATGGTCGACCATCTATCAACCAATAGGGTTAAGACACGTTTTTAGGGTAATTTAGTATTATTATAATATTATTTTTTTAACCCTTATTTACCGGATTTACCCTTAACCATGGTAAATAAAATATTTACCGCAGTAATTATTCAAAATGTCTAAAAATAAAAGTTACCTATTTACACAATTTGAACATCCTGATTCCAAATATGGAATCCATTTTCCTAAATTCAAAACACAGAAGTGGCAGAAATTAATTTAAAATTAATTCCCGCTGTCAAAACAAAAAGCGTGTTTTTAAGAGATAATAACTATCAAAAGATTGACACTTGTTTATGCTCGGTTTAATTGTAAAATTATGTCCAATGATAAACATTAAATTGAATGGTAAAAATATATTCTAAATATACTTTAAAACCACTCAAATTCATAATTTATCACTATTAATTATTTTGATTAAAAAAGTTGTTTTTAATTAAAATTTAGAAATTTTCACTATTCATCAAAATATGAAAGTTATCCGAAATGTACCAAAAGTTCACCCTAGGATAATTTTGATATTCCGAATCCAAAAATGAAGTCCATTTTGAAATATAGAATATATATGATTTCAAAAAGTAGGTATTACTATTCACAACGGCTAGTTTAATTAGTTGTAGTGTGTGTTAGAACTCGAGGTTGCGTACAACACACGCTATCGCATTATTCAAAGGGAAACGTACCGTAGAAGCTTGGGGTGTTACATTCTCCCCTCCTTCAAATAATTGCGTCCTCGCAATTTCTAGGGTATTACTGCATAAAAAGACTCGGGTGGTTCTTCATCATAAGTTCCTCGGGTTCCCACGTTGCCTCTTCCATCTTATGATTTCTCCACAAAACTTTTACCAGACGCGTCGTCCGGTTTCTCAGCACTTGTTCTCTTGTATCAAGAATCTTGATGGGCTCTTCGCAATAAGACAGATCGGGTTCCAGTTCTAATTCCTCATAGGTGAGTACATGCGTTGGGTCAGGCATGTATTTTCTCAACAGATATACGTGGAACACATCGTGAACTTTGGAGAGACTTGGCGGCATTGCCAATCGGTAAGCTACAACCCCAATTCGTTCTAGAATTTCGAAAGGTCCGATGTACCTGGGACTTAATTTACCTTTCTTACCAAAACGTATGACTCCCTTCCATGGAGATACCTTCAGGAAAACATGATCACCGACTTGAAATTCCAAATCCTTCCTTCGATTATCAGCATAGCTCTTCTGCCTACTTTGAGCTGCTTTGATGTGATTTTGGATTACTTTCACCTTTTCCACCGTTTCCTCCACCAGTTCTGGGCCTACAAGTTTTCTTTCACCAACGTCATCCCAACAGGTTGGTGTACGACATCTGTTTCCATATAACGCTTCATATGGTGCCATCTGAATACTCGAATGGAAGCTATTGTTATAGGAAAATTCTACCAGAGGTAAATATTGATCCCACATACCCTGAAAGTCAAGTGAGCAAGATCTCAACATATCTTCTAAGGTTTGAATAGTCTGTTCTGACTGTCCGTCTGTCTGAGGGTGGTATGCAGTGCTCAAATGAAGTTCAGTATCCAGGGATTTCTGAAGACTTTTCCAGAATCTTGAAGTAAAACGGGGATCACGATCAGAAAAAATCGATAGGGGAACTCCATGAAGTCTCACAACTTCATTAATATATAGTCTTGCTAGACGTTCCAGGGGTAGATCTTCTCTTATAGCAAGAAAATGTGCTGACTTGGTAAGACGATCAACAATAACCCATATTGCATCGTTCCTTCTAGGAGTCTTTGGTAGCCCCATGACAAAGTCCATCGTAATATTGTCCCATTTCCACTCTGGTATGGGAAGAGGTTGCATGACTCCTCCAGGCTGTTGCCTTCCAGCTTTCACTTGTTGACAAACCATACATCTTGACACAAAATCAGCAATCTCCCTCTTCATGTTGTCCCACCAAAAATGTTCCTTCAAATCTCTATACATTTTGGTGCTCCCAGGGTGTATAGAGAAATTGGAACTATGAGCGTCATCCAGCAATTCCCTTTTTAGATCAGGTATATTGGGAACACAAACTCTCTTCCCGAATTTCAAAATTCCATCTTCATACACAAAGTCTCTCAATCTCCCATCATTCACAGCTTTAATCTTCTTCTGAAATTCTTCATCATCGGTCTGAGAACTCTTAATCTTTTCTAGTAAAGATGGTTTGGCAACCATTTGAAAAAGCATTGATGTTTCACCTTCCCTAGTTATTCCCATGTCAATCTTCACTAGATCCATAAAAATTGGATCCCTTTCAATTCTCATATTGTTCAAAACTCCATGGTCTTTTCTGCTCAAAGCATCTGCCACCTTGTTTGCCTTCCCTGGGTGGTAGTGTATCGTACAATCATAATCCCTGAGTAATTAAAGCCATCTCATTTGCCTCATGTTGAGTTCTTTTTGTGAGAAAATATACTTCAAACTCTTGTGATCAGTATAAATCTCACATTTTTCACCATAGAGGTAGTGCCTCCATATCTTCAAAGCAAAGATCACTGCTGCTAATCTCGAGATCATGAGTAGGATAGTTTTGTTCATGAATTTTCAACTGTCGTGATGCATAGGCAATAACTCTATCATTCTGCATAAGGACACAACCAAGTCCTTTCTTTGATGCATCACTATAAATAACGAACCCATCATTCCCCGATGGTAGAGTCAATATAGGAGCATTGACTAATCTTATCTTCAGTTCTTCGAAACATTCCTCACACTCTTTTGTCCAAACAAATTTAACCTCTTTACGTGTGAGCTTCGTTAATGGGTTTGCCAATCGGGCAAAATTCTGGACGAAACGTCGATAATAACCTGCCAAGCCAATAAAACTACGTACCTCAGTTATACTCGTAGGTTCTGGCCATTCTTGGATTGCCTTGGTCTTAGAAGGATCAATAGAGATTCCATCTTTAGAGACAATATGGCCAAGAAAAGAAATCTCCTGAAGCCAGAATTCACACTTGCTAAACTTCCCATATAATTCATGCCTCCTTAGAGTCTTCAAGATAATGCGCAAGTGATTTTCATGATCTTCGTAGGTTTTGGAGTATACCAAGATATCATCAATAAATACCACCACAAATTCATCGAGATACTCCTTGAAAACTCTATTCATCAGATCCATGAATACAGAGGGTGCATTAGTCAATCCAAACGGCATTACAGTAAACTCGTAATGCCCGTACCTGGTTCGAAATGCTGTCTTTGGAATGTCTTCCTTCTTTACACACAACTGATGGTATCCAGATCGAAGGTCAATCTTTGAAAAGTATTGAGCTCCATGCAGTTGGTCAAATAAATCATCAATACGAGGTAGGGGATACTTGTTCTTTATCGTTATAGCATTGATCTCCCTGTAGTCGATACATAACCTCATAGATCCATCTTTCTTTTTAACAAAAAGAACAGGGTCTCCCCATGGAGAAACACTAGGGCGAATAAATCCCTTATTACTCAATTCCTCTAGTTGTTTCTTTAGTTCGACTAACTCTACAGTGGCCATTCTATAAGGGGTCTTCGATATAGGCCTTGATCCAGGAATCAAATCAATGGAAAACTCAACTTCTCGTTCTGGAGGATGTCCAGGTAAATCTTCCGGAAATACATCTACAAATTCTTTCACAATAGGTACATCCTCTATTTGAACATTCCTTTCCTCACCGACAGTTATTTCATTCTCTTCCTCCCCGATAATTGAATTAAGTTGAGCTACAGGGGGTGGATCTAAATAAGAATTAGGTGGTGACGATTCTGCTCTAAAAATAAGGTGCTCCTTATCATTATCATCAAGAATCGTAACCTCTTTCTTCTTACAATAAATCTTCGCATCATAGTCCGAAATCTAGTCCATACCGAGGATTATATCAAACTCAATCATAGGTATGACAATGAAATCAGCAGATAAAGAAAATTTATGTGCTCTAATGGGGACTGATTCACAAAACTTTGTTGCAACGATACTTCCCTTAGGAGTTTTAACTGACAACTCCCTTATTAAATCAAATTGGAAATATCTAATTTTCTTAGCAAACTGGGAAGATATGAAACAATGCGATGATCCAGAATCAAATAATGCATTTGCTAAACTTGAGGAAACCATTAAATTACCTGCCACCACGTCTTTCGGAGCTTCTACCTCAGCAGTAGTGATAGCATAAGCCTGGCCTTGATCCCTTGGCCTTTTCTGAGGTAAGTTCTCCTGACGCTTAGGACATGCATTTGCATAATGCCCCATCTCCCTGCAATTGTAGCACTGAACGTTGGTAGCTTCCTTCTTCCCCTTTCAATCATGAGCTTGGTGGCCTTTTTCACCACACTTGTAACAGACTCCCATTCCCTTCAAGCAAGTACCAGGATGTTTCTTCCCGCATTTAACAAAAGATGGATATTCAACCTTTCCCTTCTTCCCCTTATTTCCATTCCCAGATTGATCAGAAGGTCTCTTCTTCTCTTGCTTCGCTTTAAAGTCATAAGACTTAGAGAATTCTTTTTCGGTCTTGATAGCACATGAGACAATGTCTTCGTACGACGAAAAGGATTGTGAGACTAATGCTCGACGGAGAAATGGTTTTAACCCATCAAAGAAACGATCAATCTTACTTCTTGGGTTGCGAATATAATCTCCAGCATACCTCGCTAACCTTGTAAAGTTAGCCTCATACTTTGTGACATTCTCATCCTCCTTTTGTCTCAGACTCAGAAATTGCCTTTCCATATCTGCTTGATGGTCGCGAGGGAAGTATTTTTCTAAAAACAGATCTTTGAACTCCATCCATTCCATGTTTGATACTTCATCATCTTCCTTCATGTTTTGAATCAATGACCACCATTGATCAGCATCTCCAGTGAGGCGGTAAACTGCCATGGTAACTTTTTCCCTTTCACTACTCCCCAAAGCCTGAAATATTTTCTCTAGGGAAAATATCCATTGCTCAGCTACTAAGGGATTTGTACTCCCATTGAACGTTGGTGGTTGTTGCCTCATGAATCGATCTAACATTGATCCTCCACGCTGCGGATCAGGGTGCTCCATACGGGTAAGGTTATTATTCATAACCTGTGTAAGTTGTCCCAGTACGGTGATTAGCTGATCAGCACCAGTTGCATCACCAACCCCACTATAATTATCTTGAGCAGGAGGGCAATCCCTACATGGAGTGCGTGCATTGATACAGTTTCCATTTCTTCCACTAGGCGCCATTTCTAAAAAATGGCATAAACTAGATCAGTTTATGCATCAAAATACATAATCCCATACTTATAAAACACTAAACATAAATTGAACTATCTATGGATATAATCCATAATCATAAATATGTTTTCTTTGAGGAAGTATATACTCATAAACCCTTCATAATGATTTGTAAAGAAAGTGAGAGTTATCCTAAGCATATCCCCCGGGAGTGTCGTAACCAAGAGTGCAGCAAGGCCCGTTGTCATGCACCAGTTCCCGTTCGAGTCTAGCTCAAAGCGGTGTTTTCGGGTTTTACCCCTAGGTACATCTGTGCCAGAGCCGCCTCTACCAGCTCGTATCCAGACAGGGATGTATTGCTCGGAAAACTCACAAAGTCTCTACAATACCAAAATTCTAGGAAGTTCTTCTATACTAATCCTCAAAGTTCATCTTAGGTCTATGTGCTCTAATCAGAGTTTATCTAAATCTAGCTTCCAAGGTTTGTACTAAACCTCCCTCTGATACCAACTGTAACACCCCGACCCCAGTTACCCAGAGTCGGTGCATTATTACATAACATTGGCATGATCACAAGAAAGATCAAATCTCGAAAGACCGATTGGTTTAGTAGCCTTGGAAACACTAGATATATTCATAAGTTTTACATTACATCATTAAACGAAAAACTACTACAACAACATATTGTCTCTATAATCCACACTCATATCCCCACATAATATCCCTGCAGGTCATTCATAACTTACTTCTTCACTTCCTGGGAAAAATAAAACATAGAAAAGGGGTGAGCTCAAATGCCCAGTAAGGATAACAATATAGCGGAACATTCACAATAAGCATAAAAATTTAAGGCAATGTATAACTAAAACAAAAGCCTTTTAAATTTGAACATCAACATAATATGGAAAAAGTAAAATGAAATAATGCCATTTACTTATTCACATGGATACTCTACTAATCGAATAATCACATGCAAAAATCAATAACCACTTTCATAATGTTGGAATGCATAATGCCAGACTATCATAACCACATAGTCAAGGCCTCGTGCCAAGACTACAAATAAGAATTTGTCAAGGCCTTGTGCCAAGACACTAGTTTGTCTCATGAGACCTACCGATGCATCGAGGAGCTATAGCGGGCTCCACCCGTCACTTATTAAGTCCAATGCATTCCCATATGAAAAGGTTTAAACATAACATAAACATTCGTATTAAAACTAGCATACGAAATGTCAATACTTTCACAATAAACTATGAATGGTATAAAAATAGCACATCCACAGTCAAACATATCACAAAACCTTCAATACAATATAGAAGTTTTGTATCATAATAAATCAACTTCAAATAATCTTAAAATCCATCAAAGGATGTTGACATAGATGAAATCAAAATTCTTTTTAAAGAAATATCTCCTTTTATTTTGAAATCATTTAAGATCCATATAAAATAAAACATTTTCTTTGAAAATATTCTTATAAGCTTGTAAGGAAAGCTTTGAAGATTTTATAACGGCGTAAAATAACCGCACCCGCCGTATAAGTTAAAAAAAACATTCTTACCTCAATTCTGTCGAAAAGGTTAAAAAGGACCTTGTTTTGAAAACGACGGAAAGATTCTTTTATAAACTTCTTATAAAAAGTCAAACAAGGGTATAAATGACTTTAACCCATATTCTTGTAAATAGTAAAAAAAATTTGAAATACATTTTGAAGAAACATGGATGTGGATGATAAAGAAATCCCAGTAGATTATTACGTATAAACAACCTCGGATAATGAAGAGATTGTGAAATAACCCTTACCTTGTACTTTTCCTTGGTTGGGGTAGGTTAACCTCCTGTAT
Source organism: Viscum album (assembly GCA_963277665.1). NCBI lineage: Eukaryota > Viridiplantae > Streptophyta > Magnoliopsida > Santalales > Viscaceae > Viscum > Viscum album. Next base: position 844,080,241 of record OY728128.1, read on the forward strand.
AATGGTGAAATAATTGTTATTAAATTATACAAGAATCATATATATTAATATGATATCATATATGATCTTTTAACATTGATTTATTAATAATATCTTAGAATTATCATCGTTTCGGGTGTTAACTTACTCATTTTCTTTTATATGTTTTGTTACATAAGCCATGTTTGTTGTATCTTATTCATATCCAGAATGATATCAAGTCCTTAAACATCATTTTTAAATCATAAAATGATAATTATACTTGAATGGATACGATGGAGAATGAATCTCATCGCGTTCGTGGAGACGGTAGTCCGTACGTACGCACGAGCGACAATATCATTCTTTTGATATTAAAATAATATATAAATGAATGGTATATCATATATACAGAATCATTAACATGTTATATTTATTATTTACATGAGTTACACATCATTATTATACCCATCCAAATAATATTATATTGAATAACAATTACACCACGACGTGGAGATGGTAAGCCGTACGTACGCACGTATGGTGACATGTTATTCAAAGGGTGGATAGAATACTGAATATGGTTGTACCATACTTATAATAACATCACAGTATATGTGAGATACTGGAGTTATTATTTTAGAATGGTAAGAACAAAGGAAGAAGAAGTGGAAGAAGAAATGAACTTAGAAAAGGGTGGTGAAATCATTACCTCTTCTTCGGGTTCTTCCTTTTGATTTGATCAAAAGGGCTCCTTAGGTTGGCTTTCTGATCAAACTAAGGCCTCTAAGTTGTAGTGAGGGATGTTGGGAGAGTATTTGGGCAGAGTTTGGCCGAACCAAAAGGCTTTGAAGGTGTGAAGAAATGAGAAGGAGGAGTGCCCTTTTATAAGAGGGGTGAGGGGAACCTTTGGAAAAGCTAGAAATATTAATTTATAATAAATTCATATTCGGTTTCCAAAGGCTCCAAAGTTGACTATTCAAAGTATGAGGTGTGGATAGGTCGAAAACAACTCATCCAATAGAATTTAGACAGGTTTGGGTACTTATATTAACCATATCTTTAAGTATTAACTCTAAGTTAATTAGTTTTACTTTTACAATGTCTCTTTGTATTTTTATATATTATGGTTAATAAACTTACTATATACATTCAAGAGACCCCCAAGTGGTCCATTAATGATTAACCTATCATAATATAAGTCTCTTGGCCGAACCTTAGATTTTTAGGAATTTAATATCAATTAATAATATAATATTTGTTTTAAGAACTCTTTTATGTCAATTTTGACACTATTCAATAGTTGATTTTTGTGAAACTCATAACAGATTGATTACTTCGAACAAAGTCTATTAAATCAATCCTAATATATCATATTAGCCTATAAAATTAGTTTAATTCATTAAAAGTTTCATATTATATTTATTTGGGTATTTATAATATCAATTATTTTAATTTTTCACTATTCTAGTAATTATTGCATCATCATTGTGTCATAAATAAAATAAATTATTTAATGTCTAAAAATTATAAATAAAATATCATTATGTATGAAATCTTTTTAGATTTCTAATGAATATTTATAATCTAAAATCCAACATATATAACCCTATGTAAAAATTGTTGTTCTAAAAGATATATGCTTGTGTCATTTTTGTATTCATTTTAACTAAATTAAAATAAAGTGTCATTATCACTTACAAGTGGATCCATGGGGTCCCAAAATTGACACAAAGATGCCCATGGTCGACCATATATCAACCAATAGGGTTAAGACACGTTTTTAGGGTAATTTAGTATTATTATAATATTATTTTTTTAACCCTTATTTACCGGATTTACCCTTAACCATGGTAAATAAAATATTTACCGCAGTAATTATTCAAAATGTCTAAAAATAAAAGTTACCTATTTACACAATTTGAACATCCTGATTCCAAATATGGAATCTATTTTCCTAAATTCAAAACACAGAAGTGGCAGAAATTAATTTAAAATTAATTCCCGCTGTCAAAACAAAAAGCGTGTTTTTAAGAGATAATAACTATCAAAAGATTGACACTTGTTTATGTTCGGTTTAATTGTAAAATTATGTCCAATGATAAACATTAAATTGAATGGTAAAAATATATTATAAATATACTTTAAAACCACTCAAATTCATAATTTATCACTATTAATTATTTTGATTAAAAAAGTTGTTTTTAATTAAAATTTAGAAATTTTCACTATTCATCAAAATATGAAAGTTATCCGAAATGTACCAAAAGTTCACCGTAGGAAAATTTTGATATTCTGAATCCAAAAATGAAGTCCATTTTGAAATATAGAATATATATGATTTCAAAAAGTAGGTATTACTATTCACAACGGCTAGTTTAATTAGTTGTGGTGTGTGTTAGAACTCGAGGTTGCGTACAACACACGCTATCGCATTATTCGAAGGGAAACGTACCGTAGAAGCTTGGGGTGTTACAAAAGATGTTGAGTAATGGTTTAGCATGATGGAATGCTTTTTTTATTTCTTGGATGTACCCAATGAAATCATGGTAAAGTGTGGCACCTCCGTGATGGAAGGACTGAGAAGGAGATGGTGGGATATAATGGTCATAGATAAGAAACAAAAAGTATTAGAGTGGAAATAATTGAATTTTATTTTCACCAGAAATTTTATCTAATGTTGATGCTATTGGACAAGGCTTCGGTTTTTTTCAAACTTGAGCAACCTGACAGGACCATGACAGAGTATAAAAACTGTTTTTCTAATCTTGTGTGGTTTGAACCTGAAATTGTATCGAATGATAACATGAAGTATATAATGTTTGTGTTGGTACTATGATATGATATTCATTATTGGGGTTTCTTGCTAAATATAGCTTCTTATGTTGATGCACTATATAGAGTGATGATGGTCGAGATAGACCTAGCTATAAAGTAAGGTTTATCGGGAGTTTCATTCACTCCCACTAGAAGTGTGCATTCCTATAAGGGAAGGTTGAATTGTGATGATTCTCATGGGGATTCTTGACAACATGGTAATTCTAGACCACTTATAGTTCCTAGAAGAGGCCATTTTATTTTCTACTATTGTGGTAAAACTGGGAATTCTAAGAGGGTTTCCACTGAGCCACCGAAGGTATGTGGTTCTTGGATTCTCAGGTCACCTATAGAAATTCTTCCATGTTTATTCCAAACCCTATAGTGGTAGAGGACCATCAACACCTACAAAAAAACTATGGTGAAATAAGATAATTCATGGAAAAAGGGGTTACAGCCACATGAATCTGGAATGAATCTTTTTCATGATGTAAAACGGTCTCCAGAGGAAGCGGATAGGGGTCCAGTGACAGTGAGAGGTACCTTTACTATAGCTTCTTCATTAAGGACTGCTCTATTTAATACTGGTACATCTTATTCATTTATTTCAATCTATATTGTTAATATTATAAATCTTCATATGAAGTTTTTATCTTGTGCAATGGATATTACTAATCCCTTTAGTACGAAGAGGGAGTAGGCTCTTCATAGTCCTACTTGTGCTTTCTCTCTATCAGATTTCAATCCTGCTTGGTTATTTCTGGTACTCAACATAAAACCTCATGACATAATTTTTAGAATATATTGACACATTTCCAATAAATATCAAATTGATTGTTATCTTCAATGAGTCTCCTTTATAGCACCTGATGGGGTTTTCCGTATCTTTCAAGTATAATGGGACCCAAGGACGAGTTGAGGAGAACCTTATTATCCAGAATTGGGAAAAGTGATATCTATTTTTGATTTAAATCTAGATCATTAATCTTTAAGTAGTGATCTCCCTCCATTTTTTTTAGTTTCTAGATGTGTTCCCTTATAACTTCAAAAGTTTTTTACAAACAAGAGAGGTGTAGTTTTCTATTGACTTTGTTCCTTGTATTGAACCAATTTATATTCCCTCTTACTTCATGGATCCAGTAGAAATGAAAGATTTAAAGTATCAGTTGGTTTATCTTCTTGAGAAATCATTTAATATGCCTGAATGTGTCACCTTGGGTGGCACTTGTTCAATTTTCTAAGAAAGATGATGGTTCACTTCACCTATGTGTTGATTATCAAAAACTCCATCGAATTTATATAAAGAAAAAGTATCCATTTCCATGGATTGATGATATGTTTGTTCACTTGAATGGATCAAAGTGGTTCTCAAAGATTGATCTTTAGTATGGCTGCCATCAGTTGAGGATAAAAGAATCTGACATTCATAAGGCCACCATTCGGAGCAGGTAAACCATTATGAGCACCTTATCATACCCTTGGGTCTAACCAATGCTCTGACATTTTTCATGGCCTTAATGACCAATATTTTCCACTAGTATCTTGATACCTTTGTGGTAGTTTTTTTGGATGATGACCTTTTTTATTCTAAGTATGAGGAAGATCACGTTCATCGTCAGAGAACAATTCAAGAATTACAAAGAAATCGCCTAATTTATGATATACTTTCAAAGTTTTATTTCTAGATTTATTATGTGTTGATATTGGGACATGTGGTGTGAGAAAATGGTATTTCAGTTGACCCTAAGAAGGTGAAAGATGTTATGACATGGGAGAACCAACGTAATGTATTTGAGATTCAATTCTTCTTGGGCTTAGCTGATTATTATAATCACTTCATTAAGGACTTCTTAAAGATTTCTTCTCTGAAAACTACTCTAACCTAGAAGGGAGTCGTTTTTTCTTGGGAAGAGATATGTTAGAGTTCATTTGTTTAGAAGAAAAATATTTTGAAAAATTCTCTAGTGTTGACTCTCCCATAGGGCTGGCAGGGATATGGGGTCTTCTATGATGCATCGAGTTCAGGTTTCGGTGGGGTCCTTATACTGGGTGATCATGTCATTGCTTATTACTTTCATCATCTTAGGCCACATGGGAAGAATTATCTGACCCAGGACCTTGGACTTGAAACTATTATACACACACTTAAGAGTTATCGACATTACCTTTATAGAGAAAGTTTTACCATTTTTTATATCCACAAGATCCTGAGTTATATATTTTCTCAAAAATATTTGAATATCCATCAGAGGCATTGGGTGGAATACCTTCAATCTTTATACTTTGACATCACCTATATCCTAGGGAAAGGGAATTTTTTTGTAGATTCTTTGAGTAAGAAACTTCCAACCATGGTAATGAAAGAATCTTTAGAAGAGTGGAACTTGATGGATCTATTTTCGTAGTTTCATATTGGAGTTTAGGAATCCGGGGTTGAGGTTTCCTTGGACCGTGTTCATCTTACATAACCTCTTCTCAAGATGAATCTTAGGATCAGTATCATGATGATGAGTTTTGCAGGATTAGAGACTCTCTTTATGGTGGGGAGACCATTTTTGATTGATTGTCCTATAAATAGAAGATTTTATGCTATCAGAGTTTCTTTGTTGTGCTATTAAAGGTAAATAAAGCTGTTATGGGGGTTTCTGTAATTACCAGCGGGTTGTACACCTTGGAACGATGAAGATGTTCTATGACATGCGGTGAAAATTATGGTGGTTATGTATGAAACAGGGCATTATAGATTTTATAACTCATTGTTATACTTTCTAAAAAGTCAAGTTCAATCACAAAAAATATTCAGGTTTTCTTCATCCACTTCCATTACCTAATTAAAAGTGAGATGATATCTCTATGGACTTTGTGGTGGGGTTTATACATACCTGGAGAAAGAAGAATGTGAAATGGGTTGTGATCGATTGGCTGACCAAAATAGCTCCCTTCATACCCATTCATGATATAACTAAAGTTGGGGAGTTATGAAATCTATCTGTGAAATATATTGTTTTCTTTCATAGATTTGAATCTACTATAGTCTATGATAAAGACCCTCAGTTGACTTATCATTTTTTGAGAGTCCTTCAGGAGGTGCTAAGGTCTCAGGTCTATTTGTTTTCAACAAACCCACCATATTCGAATGTACATACATAAATATCTAAACAGATTCATGAGGATATTCTCTACACCTATGTCATTGACTTTAGTAGGGCTTGGGATGATCATTTGGGGATAGTTGAGTTCTCTTATGACAATAGTTACAGTTCCATGATCAGAATGGCTCCTTTTGTGTCCTTTAATGGTTGAACTTTTAAATATCCAATGTATTGGTTAGAGATTGGTGAAAGTTCCTTAGTTGGACTGATCTTGGTTCAAGATCTGACAAAAAATAAATTCTGTTGATTCATTAGAGAATATTTCAATCATTGAGACGATATAAGTCTTATGCTGATTGTCATCATAGTATGTTGGAATTCTCAGTTAGGGATTAGGTGTTCTTAGATGGTTCTCCCAGGATGGGTCATCGATGGCTTTGGAGGCAAGGGAAACTTTCTCCTCATTTTATGGGACCTTTTAAGGTTTTTTGAGAATTCAGGAAAAGTTATTTATCGTATAAAACACCCACCATAGTTGACATTGATACATAATGTGTTCCATGTATCTCAGCTACAAAATTATCTATCTAATCCTTATCATGTTTTGATATGGAGCGATCTTGAGGTTGAACCTATTTTATTGATGAATTAATGACCAAGGAGAGTTTCTTATAAAACCAAGAAACATCATGGGTGGATGATACCTTTGGATTGAGTACTATGGTAGCATAGTTTTTATAATCATGAGACTTTGGATAGGGAGGAACTGATGAGAGAGAAATGGACTCATCTTTTTGACATGGAAGCTTCTAAGTAATATTTATGGGGACATAAAGTTTCTATGGTAGGGAGTTTGTAATATATTTTTTCTATTTTCAGGTATTTCAAAACCCCTCTTTTAATCAATCTTTGGTTGGGTTTCATTTGGTGTTGTTTTAGGTGAAACTTTTAAGTATTTTGAATATTTTGGACTTGTGCATAGTTGGAACATGATTTTCCCAAACTACATGCCCTCTCAAGACAGACCATGAAATTATAGGTAGTGGGGTTCCACACAGTTGGTGCATGGTTTTTTAGACCATTCACCCTATTTGGAGAAATCATTTGGCCCATTTAAAGGGGTGTCTGGCTAAACCACATGGTTTGTTCTAACCATGTAGATCTACTAATCTAACCATTCACGAGATTTAATTAATCCAAAAATATAAACTTAAAATCATAGACCCCACACTTTAGGGGTAGATGAACCTAGCATGACCCCATTCATTTACTTATTCCTAGGGAGTCTCCAAGAGTCAATTTTAGAAGCTATAAACCCTCCCAAAAGTATATCAGTGCTTGTTGAATGCCTTTTGATCTCCACCTGGTAGGTTTCCTCTTATCATTCTCTATCTCCCGCTCTCTCCTTATTTATCCCTAGGGTTTTACAGATCCCCATGTTTATTTTTGGATATAATAACCACTTTTTGGGGATATTATACTTAGGTTTCATTCCAGGAATTAGTTTTCATCATTCTTCCTTGGAGAATCCTGATTTGGGTTCAGAGATTCGCGATATACAGATTCTGGTAGGTGGTATATTGTGATGTATAATTTTTATTGACCATAAATTTCCTAATTTAAATTCAACTACTGGTTAAGATTAATTTTATATTATGAATGAAATTTTTTTCAATTATTTGATTAAAACCCCAATTCCATTGAATTGGGGTTATTGCAAATTGTTCTTGGCCTAAAATTGGGAAAACCCCCTAATTTTATTGAATATGGGTGTGTTTATGGAAATTTGTGAAATTTAAATTGTTTAATTTAAATTTTGAAACATATGGAAAATTTTTAAACTAATTTTTTGAATTTAATTATTACATATTTGTTGGAAAATTGTAAAAACCCCAAATCCCATTGAATTTGCGTTTTATTGTGAATTTTATGGAATTTTGAAAAAAATTAATTTGTTGAATTTAAATTGTGGAAGTGAATTGTGATTTGATTTGAAATTATTATATTTTGAAAATTCCTTAAATTGGGTTTGATATAAACCTCTAGGTTTTATCTTATAAAAAAGGAAATTTTTTTATAAAAATGCACTTCGGTTTTTAAATGTAAAATTGGCACGTCTGAAATGGGAAAATGGAATGAATTTTATTTTAAAATATTTTTAAAATAAATTTATGATCATTGTTTTTTAATAAAGGACATTAAATCCTACGTATTTTGTGATTAATTAGGGACATGCATATTAGGATGGGAATTCCCTAGAACTAGATTGATGTTTTACAACTCTAACATGAACATTATTTAGCACATAGAATTCCCATGTGGGTTGTTGATGTGTCCTCTATTTCTAGTTCTAAGGGACTTGTGTACACATTTTAGGTATTATAACATGAGTGTGTGAGGATACCGTAACCTAGAACTATCATACCATTTGGAAGATGAAAATTTTTCTCGCTTGTTTATATATGAGATATAAATCTATGCCAGTGTTTATGAACTATTTTTCATGCCATTTGAATCTATATAAACTATTTTATATAAAAAAATTATTTAATCCATTACTTTATAAATATTCCATCAATTGGAATGTGAAAATTTTGTTTGAAATTATTTTCCATCGTTTGAAATTTAAATCATGAATTGTTTTAAATTATTCTTTTGAAATTCCAAACCTATTTATTGGAAAATTGAAATATCTTGTTTGTTTAATTAAATGTTTCAATCTATTATGGAATCCTTGGTGAGAACCTACTAGGATTTTAGTTTACACCCTACCCATGCCTTTGTTTATTTTTAGATTGTCTCCTACCAGGTTTAAGAAAGGTAAAGACACCACTTGGAGTTGGTTCTAGCTGTTGATCGTTGGACTTAGAAAGTTTGTTCCATTAGAAATTAGGTATTTTTTCCTATGTTATTGTAATTTTCCATATTACTTTGTCTTTCTTATGTCTATTCAAATTTTGGTATACATCTCCTTATGCATTTTTTTTTGTACGCATACTGGTTTTTTACCTTGATTCTACAATGCTAGTGGAAAAAATTGTTCCCACTTTCATATTGTATGACTCTAAGTGATAGTCTCCAACATCTAGGGATCGGTAATTTCCTTCTATCCACATTAGTGATGGATAGTTTATCGATTTATCAGGGTACCTTCGGTGGTTCATGATAAAGTGGTATCATAGGTAGGTTGAGCTTATTTCCATGAAGTTAGTATGAATTTGTGTAATCTTGTCGCTAGTTAGGAGGTAGTTGCGATTGATTTTCTGGATAAAACTCACTACAATGATCTTTAAGTAATAAGGGGTGGTTAGGGAATGAATTCTTGAGTATTTGTTCTAGTGTTTTCCCTACTTTTTATTCCTATAGGTGGAATCTAAATCTTGTTTGTTTATTTGTTAAGAATAATTTACCTCATTGCTCTGTTTGAGTGTAATCTAATGTCTTTCTTGTTATCTTTTGATGTTGTGTAGCATCATGCCTCTGAGAATATGTTTGAACCAGATCTATGAGGAAGATTTTTCTAAAACTTAGTGACATAATCCTCTCATGGATACATGTCTGGTTGAGGTGATTTTCCACACTATCTAAGATCTAGGACATGCACCACCATCGGTTTCTGTTTAGGCTCTAGATGTGGAACCTCAGAGGGATGTTCTTAAGATTTTTTCTTAAGATTTCCTTCTCTATAAGATAAAAATATTAAAAAAATAAAATTATCCTCAAGAGGATGAGGAATGGTTTATAAGGATGGAACATTTGTTTGATTTCTTGGAGACACCCAATGAAATCAATGTAAAGTGTTCCACCTTCATGCTGGAAGGACATAGCATGAGATAGTGGGACATAATGGTGATGGTGAAGAAACACATGGTCATAGAGTGGAAATAATAAATATCATTACACCGAAAAGTTTTATCCAAATTTGATACTTTTTTCTAAGGCTATAGAGGTTTTCAAACTTGATCAGGTTGACAATACTATGATAGAATATACAAGCCATTTTTCTGATCTTATGAAATTTTCACATGAGATTATATCAAATTAGATGATGTAGGATTGATGTTTTGAGTTGGAAATAAGATATGATATTCATTCTCATGGTTTCTTGATGAATTTTCCTTCTTTTATTGATGTAACCGATATAGAGTTGATGATTGAGATGTAATTGTCTTGAAAGTTAGGGTTATCGGGAGTTTCTTTCACTCGTAGTGGTAGTGTTCATTCCTCTAAGAGAAAGGTAAAGTGTGATTATTCCCATAGTGTATATTGACAACAAGGTCAATCTAGAATTCCTATAGTACCTGGAAGATGCCATTTTATTTTCTACTAGTGTGGAAATCTAGGGTATTCTAAGTAGTTTTTCACTGAGGCACCCAAGATATATAGTTCTTTTGGATGCTTTGTTCGCCAATATAAATTCTTCCTTGTTTAGTCCACTACCTTTAGTGGAACATGATCATCATCACGTACCAAAAATATGGTGAAATCATGTGATTTATAGAAAAAGGGGTTCTAACCATAGGTATTTGAAAAAAATATTCTTTAGGTAGTGGAAGATCCTCTAGGGGAAGCGGATATGAGTCCAACGACTATGAGAGGTACCATTAATTTATCTTCATCATTAGTGACTAATCTATTTTATATTGGTTAATCTCATTCATTTATTTCAATAAGTATTGTTAATATGATAAATCTTCCTATGGAGATTTTATCTTGTGAAATGAATATTACTACTCCCCTTGGTATGAAGAGAGATCAGGTTCAACATAGTCCTACTTGTGTTTTCTCTCTATCAGATGTTAAGATCGCATAGAGTTTTCTGGTTCCCGATATAAAACATCTTGAATAAATTTTGAAGATGGATTAGATCATTTATAATAAATCCTATGTTTATTTTTATCTGCAACGGGTCTCCTTTACAGTGCACGATGGGGTTTTCTGAATCATTTAAGGACAATGGTATTCAAGATCGAGTAGATCCGGACATTCATTTCTATAATTTCATAATGTGGTATATGTGTTTTATTTTGATCTATAGAGGGAATATTTGGGTGGGGATCTCCCACTATTTGTCATTAAGCTTCCTGGTGTGTTCCCTTATGACTTCAGTAGCTTTCCACTAATAAGAGAGGTGTATTTTTATATTGAATTAGTGGCTGGTACTCAACTCGTTTCTATTCTCTCTTACTACATGTATCTAGATGAAATGAAAGAGTTGAAGTCTTAGTTGGATGATATTCTTGAGAAAGGAATTATAATCCTGAGTACTTTACCTTGGTAGGTGTTAGTTCTATTTGATATGAAAGCTATTGTTTCACTTTGGTTATGTGTCGATTATGAAAACCTCAATCGAGTTACGATAAAGAAAAATTATCCATTACCAAAGATTGATGATAATTTTTATCAGTTTAAAGGGGTGAAGTGGTTATCATATATTAATATTAATTATGGATACCATCAGTTAAGGATAATAAAATATAACATTTAGAAAACCACCTTTCGGAGTAGGTACAACTATTATGAGTACCTTTTCTTGCCCTTTGGTCTAACCAATGAACCTGTAGTTTTTAGGGCTTTAATGAATAGGATTTTCCCAGAGTATTTTGATAAATCCATGGTAGTCTTTTTGTATGACCTCATTATTTACTCTATGTTTGAGTAGGATCATGTGCATCATCTGAGAAAAGTTATGGAATTGCTGATAAATCACTAACTTTATGCCATGCTTTCAAAATGTGATTTTTGGATTTAGTAAGTGAAGTGCTAGGGACATATGGTGTCGGAACATGGTATCTCAGTTGACCCTAAGAAGGTGAAAGTTGTTATGATACGGGATTAACCACATAATGTCTATGAGATTTGGAGCATCTTGGGTTAGCTAGTTTCTTTCATAGGTTCATTAATGACTTCTAAAAGTTGTCTTCTCTGGTGACTTCTCTAACTCGGAAGGGAGTAAAGTTTTCTTGGGATAATAAATGTAAGAGTTCTCTTATTGAGCTGCAATGTATTTAGACTAATAATTGGGTGTCTAATCTCCTAAAGGATGGGAATGGATATGTTATATTTTGTGACTCATCAGGTTTAGGTTCGGGATATGTCTTTATGCATAGTAATCATGTCCTTGATTATGGCTCTCTTCATATTTAAACCACACGAGAAGAATTATCAAACCCATGACCTTGAACATGTATCTATGATGTACATGCTTAAGAGTTGGTAGCATTACCCTTATGGATAAAGGTTTTCCATGTTTTTTTAACAAAAGAGATTGAGTTATATCTTCTCTAAAAATGATTTGAATATCCTCTAGTGGCATTGGGTGGTATACCTTCAATCGTTCGACAATGACATAGACTATACTCCAAGGAAATAGAATGTCATAACAGATTCTTTAAGCATGAAAATTCCAACCAATGATGTGAAAGAATATTTGGGAGAGTAGAACTTGATGGATATCTTTTAATAGTTGTATATTGGAGTTTTGGAATCCAGAGATGAGTTTTCCTTGTCCAGTTTTCAATTGAAATCCCTTCTTCTCGAGATGACTCTTAAGGATCAGCAAGTTGATGATGAGTTCTATAGTATTATGGACTCTATTTATAGAGGGGAGACCATTGCTAGTTGTTTATTCTCTAAAGAAGGAATTATATGATATTATATGCTATTTTTTGTGTCATTAGTGGTGTGAAAATATGTTATGGAAGATTTACATAATTCCAAGTGGGCTATGCACACAGGAACCAAGAAGATTTTCTTTGACATGAAGTGAAATTTTTGGTGTCCATGTATAAAATAGGGCATTACATATTTTATATCTTATTGTTATACTTGCTAACAAGTCGTGGTTGAGCACCAGAAACCTTATGGTTTTATTCATCCACTTATAATACCTACTTGGAAGTGGGATGAGATATCTTTGGAAATTATGGTTGAGTTGTTGTGTACCCAAATAAATAAGAATGTGATATGGGTTGTGATCAATCGGCTGACTAAATTTTCTCATGTCATACCCATTCTTGATACCTAAAATATTCAAGAGTTAGAAAATATCTATGTGAAAAATATTGTTCATTTTTATGGAGTTCCATTTGTTATAGTCTCTCATAGGGATACTTGGTTAACTTATCCTTTTTGGAGAGGCCTTTAGGAGGTAATGGGATCTCAGTTTCGATTGAGTATGAAATACCATCCCCAATTGGATGGCCAGACAGAAAGATCTATATAGATTCTTGAGGATAATCTTTTCACTTGTGTCCTTGACTTTGGAGGGGATTTATATGATCATTTTTGGATAGTTGAGTTCACTTATAACAATATTAATTATTCCATGATCATAATGGATCATTTTTAGGCATTTTATGGATATCCTTGTAAATCTCAGTTGTGTTGGTTAAAGATTGGAGAATGTTACTTGGTTGGACTAAGATTGGTTCAATAGATAATAGAAAAGTTTTAGTTAATTCAACAGAGAATGTTGACGGAAAAGAGATGATATAATTATTATTTAGATCATAATTATAGGTCTTTGGATTTATTAGTTTTTTACTAGGTGTTCTTGAAATTTTCACCCCAGTTAGGTCATCGATGACTTTAGAGGAAAGGGAAACTTGCTCCTTGTTTTGTGGGACCTTTTCAGGTTTTTGAGTAGGTGGGAAATTTTATCATCATTTAGCACTTCCTAAAAATCTAACATAAATGCATAACAAGTTAAAATTATCTTAGATATGAAAGTATATATATATGATCCATCTCATGTTTTGAACTGGAGTGATCTTAAGGTTGAACTTCATTTATCTATGATTGAACGACTAGTCAGGATAGTTGATTCTAAAATAAAGGTACTTCATGGGAGGATGATACCTTCGGTTCAAGTGATATGGAAGCATGATACTAATAATCATGAGACGTGGGAGAGGGAGGCTCTAGTGAGTGAGCATTGGCCTCATATTTTTGGCATAGAATCTTCTGATTAGGCTTTCTGGGGACAGAAAGATTCAATGTATCGAGTCTGTTCCCTAGAACCAACTTCGTTGTAATTTATGATAACATGTATTAATGGTTTTGAATATTAATAAACTACTTATCACATTATGCTTTTTCTTATTTGTGGCATAGTATATGATAATTTCTTAAGAGTATATGTCACAATAAAAGATCAAAGTAGTTCCCTGTTATGATGAGAACCCGAATGTGCTAAGAAAATATTCTTGAATATATGTTCTATAGATGGATGATATCATTTGAGGGACAGAAATGATATAGGATATCATGGGTGGAGACTGATAGGACTTCGAGGCACCTTCTCATGGTGTACACCCATGGTAATATCCAGAAGGATATTATGAGAATGAGACCCACTAGTAGAAAATCCACATTTCTAAGAGTCATTGGATATTACTATATTTGGATATGTGTATTGATCCTTAGACTTTAAGATTATTATTAATAAAGATTATGAGTCATGTAATTTGATGTATTGATGAAAACCATGAAGACATATGTTCATGTAAAGGTATAATACTTTGGGTGCAAAATGAGTAATATTGCATTAATGAATAATGTGAGATAGGATATTTCCCTTGTGCTTTAATAGAAGTTGATATCTTAGGCACTTTGATGGAAATGATATAGCCTAAATAAATCCATAGACATGGTGTTCTATAGTCAAGTTCATTTTCAAGGAAATCAATGAACGATACATCAAGCACTTTGGTTGATAGCACTGTCATGCAACCTTCTTGATTAGACATATCATGACAAAGATATTATATTACATAGTATGTTTTTGTATGAGGTAACATGTCTTGTGACATTAACTTCTTTCTCTATTAGTGATTTGTCATGTTGCTAGATGCAAACCTTGTCCTTTAAGATAATTTACCTATTTCCACTGATAAAGATACCTAGAGGTTCACACACTAAGTGTTTCCAAAATCTCATATAAATAATAAATTATAATTTATTATTTTACAATTTCAATAAATATTATCCCTACATGTGGTTTAAAGATTTTTCATGTATGCTTGATCGCATATATTATATCACCAGTTATTTGAGAGAGTATAATGTAATTGGAATATTTAATAAATATTTATATTCTATTTAGTGAATATAATATTAATTTATTTATCGGTGAATAATGTAGTGATATTTATTTAATAAATAAATAGTCATTATTCAGGGCCTGATAAATATTATGAAGGAATGGAAAACCGAGTGTAATTTTCTGGTAGGAAATAATAAATATTGAATAATTTTTAATTAAGTAATGTTAAATTTAATTTGTAATTTAATCACATGTTTGGAAATAATAATAATAACATTATTATTTTCCATGGGTTTTTCTATGGGATTAAATAAATAATTAAGGTCACTTGTGAAATTATTTTATTTTGAACCTTACGATATATATATATAGTAAGTTATTTAATTTTCACATGAGAGAAATTAATTTATTTGGGTTGTGCACAATAGAATTAGAGAATTATATCAAGACCTTGATATATCTCTTTTCCAAGATGGCTCCCAAGAACAGAGAGCAATATTTCTCTACCATATCAAAGAGAATTCTTTGGAATCAATTCTCATAACTATCAAATTTAGATGACGCTAGCACAAGGATCTACCATTCTAGCACCTGGAGATTATTTTAGCGATGGTTGAAGATTTAACAAATACATGTGGATCATTACTAGAGGGAATCTTTAATTGATTCATACAATGCAACAAAGATTCATTGCAGATCTATTACGAGATCCATCAATGAATAAATAATTCAATCAAGGTAATTCTTATTTAATTAAATTAACTATAACTAATATGTGATGATCCTCTCTCTGGTTCTGATGTGATTCATTTTGTATATCCTATTTGATTCAATTCCATTGAACACAATTTTTATTGTTATATAGATCTCAGATTGATCAGTGAACAGGAAAAAAAATTGGGCATGACCCATCACATGCTTCTATTTCACCTAGAACCTTCAATTGGTATCGGATTGGTCACATAATTTTTTATAAATATTTAAATATCATTGGTGATTTATTAATTTTAATTTATTTTTTCAATACAAGCTTAATCATTCTTTTAATCTGAATCAAGATATATTCTTCTTTCTCCTTCTTTTCTCATAGATTTAATCGAAACGACTAATTTTGTGATTAAAATAAAATCTTGGAACTCGTCCGGAGGAGGAAATGATTCTAGCCAGATAAAACAGGAGTAAAATTCATGTAACCAGAGTTACATGCCTTTTACTTGTGTTAAATGCACCAGGAATTAATTTAGAAATTAATTAAAATTGTGTGCATTGATGAAACACAGTGCATTTATTACTAACTCCATATGTTGACTAGCCTGGGTGGCACATGGTCAACCAGACTACATGTTGTGTAGCCCTTATACATGGAATGTACTCCCTTTGAGTCAAATATGGTCCATGTATTTCAATACACAGCCTTCCTAACTGGTGACTGTGTAATTCAAAGATCACACAACATATATCCCATTAGACACTCTGTGTACTCTAGGTTCCAAGGTATGATTTACATGTTGAGTCCCTAGGAACATACCTCATATAGATGGTGAGAGATGTACAAATCAGATATCTTTCATATACACGACATGTACTCATACCAAATTACATATCTTTAAAAATTTATTTATTATATTATATAAACCATGAGACATGTTCTTACACGTGGTCATTAAGTTGATATGACATTCCATGCAATTTGTTTTAATATATATATATATATATATATATATAATTATTATATTCCTAATGATAAGATTTTTAAATCATTTATGAGTTGTATTATAGTTGTCACTCTACATGTATTGAAGCATAAAAATGACTAAAAATCATATAATTTTTGATAACCATTATGTTGATAATACATGTCATGAAAGTACATGATACATTATGTATGGTATATGACACAATAAAGGTAAAACTATAAATGAGTACAATACCTGTTGGGTCTAATCATATGGGTATTAAACATGTTTCCTCTAAGGTACATTTATGTACACAATTAATTTTAACCTAATTAGTTTAACTTTTTAAAATTATGATGGATGAGATTATCAAGGAAATTTAGATGATAATTAAGATAAAATAATTGATTAATTAAAGATGATAATTAATTTATTCAAGTGTGATTTATCTTAAATAACAATGATTAAGAATTTAATTCATGTTTTATTAAATTTTTAATTAATTACATGCATATGGATTATCATGAGAAAATATTATAACTTTGTATGAGGCTGGTTTCCTTTTAATTTATTATGAAATTAAATTATTGGCCTATGTGCCTTCTCTCCTCTTATAATGTAGGTCATGTGTTCCCATGGTTTCTTTTATATAAATCATTTTCCCCTCACCTATGTGTGAGTAAAAGAATATGTAATGGATTGAGATCCTAAGATAGTGGAGGCAGTTTAAGTTCGATGTTGAGGTTAAACCAATCCAATGAGATACATAGGTGGGTGGGTGGAAATATGCAACCTGAACCTTCATTTGGTCAAGGTGTTTTTACCATAGGTCAATAATTAGTTTATCAACTACTATCTAAACTAAATATTAGTAAAATCTAATGATCACCACAATTTATTGTTTTAAATCTATTAAGTTTCATGGTTATTTCATTATGGATGTTTTATCGGGATGACATGAATTAATGAAATTAACCAGCATACAAGATAGAACTAAAATAAATTGTCTTATAGGTAAATATTATCTAAGACATGGTTAATCACTTATGTAAATTCACTTAATATTAACAATAATTCAATAAAGAAAATAATTGTAAATTCTTCATAAACGGATAAAATCCCTCAATTATATATGTTAAGTCGGTATAGCCTTCCACTACCTCAGTTAAAATCAAATCATAGTTCAAAGTGCTACACCAGCCAAAGTTAGGGTGATTTCAATTATAGGATAATTCTTACATGTGGTTTTGAGTTTAATTAACTTATTTCACATTAATGTTTTATTTCCAATGGACTTGGAGTAACTGAGAGGAAATTGTTGAGGGAATCCAATTAAGCATTTTTGGATTGGGGATTCCACTCATCAGATCAAGGAACTATGAGTTAATTTAGTTGAAATTTGGAATTCCTACCTAAAACCATTCCAGTTTCTTGAAAAACCAAGGTTGGGGTAATGAGAAGGGGAATATGTATGCTTTCTACTAGAATGTACAAAAAACAAGAAATGGATGTGTATAACATGATGTCTCACCTTTAGAATTTCTATCAAGTGAAAGAGAGGCAATATCGATACATGATCTCCAATGATTTTTTTACAACTATGTTTGGAGAGTCCGTGCTATCTATGCCTCATGTATTCAAGATTTTTGTAAACCTTAAATGTCTTGAAATATTATGGATTAAATTTCTAGATGATTTTCATATATATCTCATACTTTAATCACTACCCAATACCTTCTCCAACTTTATTTTTAATTAAAATATAAACAATATTGAGAATATTCTTTCAGATATTCATGATTTGATTAGCCTATTGGATAAGGAGGGCGTGATAAACCCATTTTCCTTATGGTGAATAAGAAAAGGAATAACAAGGAAAAGGGTCCAAAGACTTATAAACTGTCTAAATAACCCCAGCACTGTCATTCCAATAAGAAAAAGATCCAGATTAAAAACAAGGAAAAGGAGGTTGAATGTTTTACATATGGAAAGCCATGCCACTAAAAGAGGAACTGTACCTAAAAGAAAGGAGAAGCTAAAGTTTTGGTCATTATCTAGTGTAATATTTCAATATCTACACATTGGGTATTAGAAACAGATTATGGGGCTCACATCTATATCCAAATGCAAGAACCAAGTAGATTTTGAAATATTGCTAGTGGGTAGGTTGATCTAAGAGACACTAAAAAATAAAGGTTGTCTACTCTATCCATTTGTGAATACCACAATTAATTTCAAATTTGAATGATTTTGGTTTTTAAAGACTGTTATTATGTACCTAAAATTACTAAGAACGTAATTTTTTTATCATTCCAATATGCATATGGGTTTATTTTTAATTTTTGAAATAAAATTTGTTTCTTTTATAAGGAAAACATATGTTATGGTATTTCATGTTTAAATAATGGTCTTTATGTATTAAATTACAAAAACTAAGTATTGGTAATTGATAACGAATCATGTTCACAAGACTCATATAACACCCAGCTTTTCCATCACTGTATTGGTTATGTAAATGATAAGAATTTGACAAATATATGTCAACATGATTATTTAGAATCGTCTGAGATAAAAACACTTGATAGATGTCATGATTTTTTACAAGTAAAAATGGCCAAACCACCATTTGCTAGATAGTGTGAAAGGTCCAAAAAGCTTCCATGATGGGTTCACATTTATGATTTTTGACCATTTCCAGTAAAATCTAGAGGTGGATATTCATACTTCATATCTTTTACTGATTACTTGAGTATGTGTGGCTATGTCTACATGATGAGGTATAAGTACGAGTCCTCTGAGAAATTCAAGGAACTCATGAATAAAGTATAGAACCAAATTTGTAATAAGATAAAGAAGATTCAATCACATAAATGTGGTGAATATCTTAACCAGTAGTTCATTGAAGTTCTATAAGATCTTGGTATTCTATATCAACTCACCCCACCCTATACACCACAATGGAATGGTGTTAGTGACAGGTGGAACTGTAGCTTCATAGACATATTAAGGTTGATGATGAGTCATGAAGATCTTCCATTATCCTTTTGTGGATATAAATTACAAATTGTGGCATACATATTAAACTGAGTTCCAACTAAAGAGGAAAATTGAATTGCTTTCGAGTTATATAGTTTAAGGAAACTTGTTTTGTCATATACATGTGTATGGGGTTGAGAGGCATTTGTTATGGCCTTATCAGAAAAATAAAAATAAAAACTCAAGGCACAAAATGAATCATTAAAGGGTATCCTAAGGAAACAAATGGATACTACCAATAAAACCCCTCAAACAAGAAAGTGACAATTACCATAAAAGGTTTTATTATTAAGAGGGAACCATCCTCAAAAAGGATGTTGGGAGAAAGATTAACTTTCATGAAGTTGATGCTCAAGATAAATAAGAGTTTTTTTATGAAAAGATTCAGTCGGTCCCTTGTGGAATAACTAGTTCCTAAAACACAAGAACTATATAGGATCACAAGATAGGTAATAGAACTAGAGAGTTATTTTTTTCTAGTCACCAAATATGGTGACTAAATATAGGTTGACAATGAAAAAAATATCTCTTTCAAGGAGGTAGTAGAGAGATCAAAAGATGAAATATGGAAATAATCTATGAATTATGAAATGGATTCTATCTATTAGAACCAAGTGTGGGTTCTGGTCAAAGTGATAGTTGATGTAAATCCCTTTGGGTGAAAATTAGTATTTAAGAGAAAACTATACATTTATGGTAACGTAAACACCTATAATGTAAGGATAGTGTCTATGATGAATCATTTTCATTATTTTCTTTATTTAAATCCATTAAGATTATTCTTAATATAACACATTACCATGAATATGATATTTGGCATATGGATATCAAAACTACATCCCTTAATGGGAACCTTCAAAAATATATCTATATGAAACAATCAGAAGGATTTGTGACTCGAGGTGATGATAAAAGTATTTCTAAGTGATAGAGATCCATTTATGGATTAAATAAGGAATCCAAGTCATGTAACATTCAATTTTATGAATCCATAAAATAATTTGGTTTCATTAAGAATGAATGTGAGTCATGTGTTTACAAGCGGTTTAGTGGAAATGATTTTTTTCCTAGTAGTATATTTGTATGGCATATTACTTATAGGGAATAACATATTAGCCTTATATTCTATTAAGGACTAGTTAAACAAGTGTTTCTTCATTAAGGACTTAGGTCAGGAATTTTATATTTTAGGGATTAAGATCATTTCTGATAGATCCAAGAGGCTACTTGGACTAATTAAAAGTACATATATTGAATAGATACTAAAGAGATTTAGTATGGAATAATTTAAGTGGGGATTGGTTACAGTGTCATATGGTTTACATATTTCTAATAAAATGTGCCCTCATACAAAACAAGAGAAATAGAGAATGATTAAGATCACATACACTTCAGTGATAGAATCAATCATGTATGCCATGTTATGTACAAGACTTGATGTTTCCCATGCATTGATCATAGTAAGAAGATATTAAGTATATCCCAGAAAACAATATTGGGTTTTTATTAAGGTTATCCTTAATTATGTCATAATAATTACAGATATTTTCCCCATGCATGGAGGAGATGATGATCTAGTCATCATGTTTTATACTGATGTTATTTTTCAGATAGATCACAATGATCTAAAGTCACAATTAGGATATTTTTTTGTCTCAATGGATGATATGTGAGCTAGAAGTGTTCAAAGTAGCCAGTTGATGTTGATTATACAGTGGATTCTGAGTATATAGTGGCTTTTTATGAATCCAAGAAATACATCTGGATTCATATAATGGTAATGGATCTTGATTTGGTACCTATCAATAAAGACCCTATAACATTTTTATTGTGGTAATAATGCATTGGGGACCCTTTCAAAATAACCAAGGTCACACCAACGGAAAATGCATATACTATGAACTATCACCTCTTGATGTAATTCTATAATAGGGGTGAATTTAAGTAAGTAGAGTACCCTGAGAAGAGAATGTGGAAGACCCCATAACTCAAGTCTGATCTCAATAGAAGCATGAATATCCTATGAGAGGTAGTGGACTTAAGTTTGTTAGTAGTTGGATTTAGTGAAAGTGGGAGTATGATGGATTTGGTTTCATAGAACTGACTTCAATGTACTTTATGATAACTTTTATTCATGGTTTTGAATATAAATAAACTACTTATAACATAATTATTGTTCTTCTACATGATAGAGTATGTGATAATGACTTAAGAGTAGTTTTTTCACTAAAAGGTCATATATGTTCCCTACAATGATGAGAACCCAGAAGTTTCATGGCAATATTCTTGAATATATGATCTATAGATGGAAGATATCATTTGATGGACATAAATGATATATTCTATCAGGGGTGGAGACTCATTGGACATTAAGATGTATTCTCATGGAATACTCCCTTGGTAATATCCAGTAGGATATTATGAGAACTAAATATGTAAGTTGGAAATCTATATTTCTATGTGTCATTGAATATTCCTATATAAATATGTGTGTAATGATCAATAGTAATTAATATTACTATTAATGAAAATTATGAGTCACGTACTTTGATTTATTGAGTAAAACCATGACAAAATATGTTCATGGAGTGGTATGACACGTTGGGAGTGTCCTGAGTAATATTACATTGATGAATAATGCGAGAAAGGATTTGTCCCTTATATTTTAACAGTAGTTGATATCTCAGTCCCTTTGATGGAAATTATATATCCTAAATAAATTTATGTCCATGGTGTTCTATAGGAAAGTTCATTTTCTGGGATATCAATGAAAGAGACATCAAGCACTTTGGTGGATAGCACTGGCATGAAACTGGATTGATTAGAGATATCACTACAAAGAGATTACATTACACAATAAGCACCCATATAAGGTAACATGTCAGTGCGATATTGATGTATTTTTCTATGGGTGCCTTGGGATGTTTCTAGATGCTAGAGTTGGACTTTAGGATACCTATCCTAATTCCACTGAGAAAGTGGCACAGAGTGGTACATATTAAGTGTATCTAGAATCTCAGTTAAATAATATATTATTATTTATTATTTAATAAGTTGAATAAATATTATTCCCGCACATGGTTTAATAATTATTCAAGTATGATTGATTACATATATTCTATCACTAGTTACTTGAGATAATAAAATATCAATGAAATATTAGATAAATATTTATTTTCTATTTAGTGAATATAATATTTATTTATTTATTAGAGAATAATGAAGTTATTTTTATTGAATAAATAAATTTTCATTATTCATGGCTTGATAAATATTATGGAGGAATGACAGATAGATTTTAATGATTTGATGGGAAATAATAATTATTTAATATTATTTAACTAAATAATATGTAATATAATCCACAAGTTAAGCACATGTCGAGAAATAATAATAAAATTATTATTATTTGAAAAGGGGTTTTCACTAGGATTAAATAAGTAATTAAGGGAAAATGTGAAATTATTTTATTTTAACCCTAGTGATATATAAACCTAGTTATGTTATTTTCTCATGAGAACAATTCAATTTTTTGGGTTGTGTAAAACAAAATTGTAGAATTCTCTCAAGCCTTTGAGATATCTATTCTCTAACTAACTCCCATGAAAGCAGAGAAGTATTCCTCCAAAAGATCAAGGAGAACACTTTGGAAGAAATCATCATAGTGATCAAATGTAGACAACACAGGCACAAGGACCTGATGTGCTAGAAATCAAATATTATTTCAGTGATGTTTGGAGATTTATGGAACACGTTTGGATCACCTCTAGAGGGAATCTACACTTAATTCTTACAATGTAGCAATGGTACATCGCAGATCTATTATCGGGTCCATCAATGAAGAAAGAATTTCACCAGTGTAATGGTTATTTAATAAAATTAATTATAAAAAATATGTGATGATCATCTCTATTTTTTCTAGTATGATTCATTTTTTCTATCTTCATTAATTCAATTCTGTTGAACAAAGAGTTTATCACTATGTAGATCTCATATTGATCATTGAACATGAAAAAAAGTAATGTTACACACTTCCCATCACACACTTCCAATACATCCAAGACTACACTATGGTGGGGAGGTTGAAACATCCTATTTCTATTTTTATGTATTCTTAAACCCCCTCTCTTAATCAAACTTTGGTTGGGTTTTTTTGGTCCTGTTTTGGGTGAAAATTTTAAAGGTTTTGAAAAATTTTGGTTAGCACACGGTTGACACACAGTTTTCCCAAAATGTGCGCCCTCTCAAGAAAAACTATGAAAACCAAGAAAGTTGGGTTTTACACGGTTATTACATGGTTTTTAAGAAAATTCTCCTTCTTAGGAGAAATAGTGCATAAAATTTAAATAGGTGAACGACCAAACTACACGGTTTGGTCTAATTGTGTAGATTTTCCCAGATAATCGTGCACGAAATTTAATTAATCCTAAAATAATGTGTTAAAAGCCTGAAACCCACACATTATGTGAATGAAATACCTAGCATGAACCCATAAATTTTATTCTTCCTTAGGAGTATCCTAGAGGTGATTTTCGACCCTCTACACCCTCCTAGAAGTAGATCAAATCTTGACAAATGCCTTTCAATCTCCACCTAAAAGGTTTCCTCTTCATGTTTTCTATCTCCCACTCTCTACTTGTTTCTCCCAATGGATTTAAAGATCCCCATATTGATTTTTTGGATCTAATAACTAATTTTTTGGGATCTTAAACTTAGGTTTGATTTTTAGAATCCCTTGTCATCTTTCTTCATTAATGAATCCAGATGTAGGATTGGAGTTTCAACATTTAGTGATTCTGGTAGGTGGTTATGTTGCGATGTCCAATTTTTTTAAAACCTAAATTTCATTATTGAAATTAAATTTCTATTATAAATTAAATTTCTTAAAATATTTTGATTAAAAACTCAATTCTAATGAATTTCGGTTTTTGGAAATTGGTTTTTGGCATGCAATTATAAAAACCCTCCAATTCCATTGAATAGGGGTGTGTTTATGAGAATTAATGAGATTTAAATTGTTTGATTAAAATTATGATATTGAAGAAAATTATTTCAATTAAAGTTTTGGATTTAATTTTGGAAATGGATTTGATGTAAAATTGTGAAAACCCCATTTCCATTGAATTTGGGGTTTATTGTGAAATTGATGTAATTTTGTGAGAATTTAAATTGTTGAATTTAGATTATGAATGTTAATTGTGAAATTGAACTTTGAAATGATTTCAAATTATTATATGGTGAAAATGGATTAATTTGTTTTTCATAGAAATCTCAGAGTTTTATCTTTGAAAAGGGATGTTGTTTATTAAAATCCTTCTTTGGTTTTTAAATGAAAAAATGGCACGTTTGAAATGGGAGAATGGGATGAATTGTAATTTAAATTTTTTTAAATAAATTTAAGATAATTATCGTTTACTAGAGAACATGAAATCCTTGGTAGTTAGTGAATTATTAGGTAAAATCATGTAAGGATGGTAATTCCCTAACATTGAAATGACTATTTACAACTTTAACCTGAACATTAATTTTCACATCGAATTCTAGAGTGGGTTTCTGATGATTCCTCTCTTTCTAGTGCCTAGGGATGTGTATACACTTCTTGGTTATTATCACATGAGTGTGTGAGGATCCTATAACTTGTAATTATCATAACTTTTTCCAGATCACCATGTTTCTATATTATTTATATTTGAGATATAAATACGTGCCAATGTTTATAAGATATTTTACATGCCTTGTGAATTTTTATAAACTTTTTTATATTAAAATGTTAATTTAAGGAATATCGTCAGAAATATTACATCAATTGGAATGTAAAGCTTTTTTTTGAAATTATTTTCCATCATTTTAAATTTAAGTCATAAATTTATTTAAATTATGATTTTGAAATGCCAAACTAGTTTATTTGAAAATTGAAATCTATAATTTGGTTAATTAAATTTCGGAATCTATTATAGAATCCTTGGGGATACCCTATAAGTATTTTAGATAACACACCACCTAACACCCCACCTGTTCATTCAGGTGTTTTTAGATTGTCTCCTTCGAGGTTCGAGCATGGGAAATGCACCAATTTCATGAGGTTATAGCTACTGATTTGTAGACTTGGAAAGTTGTGTCAGTTGAAATTTGGGCATTTTTTCTTGTTTTTTTTGTACTTTTTATAGTACCTTTTGTTTTTTATGTCTATTTGAAATATGGTACACATCTCTCTATGATATTTTTTTGTATGAATACTGATTTATTATCTTTATTCCATAATATGAGTGAAAAATATCATTCCCACTTTCATATTGTATGATGAAAAGTGTTTTTTCCAACCCATGGGGATCATGAATTCCCTTCAGGCCATCTTAGTATTGGCTTGATTATCGAGATACCAAGGTAACCGAGATGGTTCATGAAAAAAGGTTAAAAATAATAGATATTTTTTTCAAAACCACCATCCTTATATAAAATATCTCAATACCCTAATGATGTTTTTTGGGGAAGATATTAGATAATATCCTTATCCCATAATAAATGTAAGATAAAAAACCCTTCATCCAGTCACCAGTATATTGAATTCTTAAACTCTTCTCAAGAAGGTAAAAAATGAAGTAACATAGGTTCAGGTATTTTTAGCAACACCACATGAACTATAGTTCATAAAAAGAAAATCCCAAATTAAAAAATTACTTAATTTACCTTTTTAATTAAATCATAAATGTTGAGGGTTTAAAAACAATCAAAATATAAGTTAAAAACTTTAACGATTCAAAATAATTCAAATCCAATTTTTCCATCTTTTGAATCAACCAAAATAGTGTTACATGAGTTCTGGAAGAAGAATACTTGAAATCATGATTTAATAGTGTATTTTTTATTAAAAGGGTGATGTGTAAGGGTAACATGGTTTAATATTACATAAATCATAGCCTTTATGTAAGGGTAATAGGTTTTACACTTACACATCCTTTGAAAACTCTGTTTGACCCTTACATAGTAAGACTTACCCTTATGCATCATTTAAAAACCCACAACTACCCTTATGCAAGTCAGAACTCACCCTTATGAATAGTATATCTTCCCTTAAACAATTCCTTTATTCAAGTTGTTACCCTTCCACAAGACCCTTAAAATCCACTCTACCCTAATGTGTGTCGGTACCCTTATACATGACCCTCACCTCTCAACCCTTATGCAATGCTTATAAAAGGCACCCTACCCTTATGGTAAGAATATACATTCACCCTTAATTTTATGTAGATGGTATTTTACCCATATATAAAACATAAAAAATAGGTATTACCTTTACACAATGCCCCAAAAATCTGTCCACATAATGGTAAGAGGACTTTACCCTTACAGAGACCCCATTCCTAATGTAGGGGTAAAAATAAAATTAAAAAAATTAATTTTTCATTTAAAATAATGTATTAAATAATTAAAGGGATTTATAAATAGTATAAAAGGTCCCCAACACCTCAAAAAATGAAACATAACATCATGAAAAATAGAACGTACCTGAAATAAATTATCATAATGTTATAATTCTCTACACCATAAATGATTTATTCACCCATAAATCTTGTCTAGAAGACTCCATAACAAAGGGATGATGCAACTATCCTCTCATAAGTGCATCACACTCCCAAGTCTCATGTAAAGTATAACCACGTTTCCATAAAACCTGAATCAAGTGAATGTATTTATGATAAAGAAAATTTATCTAAGAATCAATAATTTGAACTGACTGCTCTTTTATATATTAATTGGGTTCCACATCTAGATTCTCCCAACTTAATACATGAGTTGGATTAGTGATATTCTTCTAGATCTATAAAACAAAGAAAAAAATGTGGATAAATTTCATTTGTGGTGGAAAATCCAAATAATAAGCCACCTTACCAATTAGATCAATAACCTCAAATAGTACAATGTATCTTGGTGAAAATTTGTCATATTTTTTTATTTTTCAGTGACCTAACCATGGGGAAAATATAATAAAAATCAGTTCAAAAACTCAAAAATACAAAGTTAATTAATGATTATAATAATAATATTTGAAATGTATCTTTACCATTACCATTATCTAATGGATCAACTAAATCTTTATCATTGTCTCCTGGACCAAGTTGGTTCTGACTAGAAAAGCTTCACCAACCCCAGACCAATAAAATGAAGATATACATGGTTTTCCATACAAAACATAAGGGTTCCATATTAGTAGATAAATAGTAAGTGTTAGTATATATAAAATTGACCAGTTCCAAAATGGTTATCCCAATATCATCCAATGTCAAGGACATAGGCACATCTCCAGAATCTAAATTTCTCATTCTGTCTGGCCATCTGTTTGAGGATGGTATGTCATGCTCAGCTTTACCTGGGATCCCATCACCTACTAGAGGCCCCTACAAAAATAAAAATCTAATTGGGGATCCCAATAAAAAATGATAGCAAATATAACTCAATGAAATATGATTTTTTTGTAACATAAAATTTTTTCCAAGTATTTAACTTTGGTGGCATTAAAAATCATAATAAAGTGAGACAATTTGGTCAATCATCCAATTTACACATATATTTCATTATTTTCATGAGTTGTAAATGGGAATCCAACCACAAAGGTCATTGATATCGCATCCTACTTCTATGTCCACACTATATGTAGATGATGAAAACTGAAAGCATTTTGATGCTCAACCTTTACCTATTTAATGTTATAACAATGAGAAACAAAATCAGCAATGTTATGTTTCTTACCCATCCAATAGAAACATAACCTCATATCATCAAATATCTTTCGAGTTCCAGGGGTTAAAACCCACTAGGAAATATAAAAATCCACTATCACAGTAATCCTAAAAGGTATAAGAATGAAAAATCAGTTACAGAATCATAGGATACCCTATGAAGATAGAAACCAATCATTATTGGTCTTTAAACTGTATAAATAATCCCTAATTCTTTAGAACTCTTCATCAAGCTATTTTTCCTGAAGAATCATCTCAAGAATCGAGGATGTCAACTTAACACTTTCTAAAGCAATCTCGGTCTCATCCTCTTAGACTCCCAAATGTATATGAGAAAATAGAACCATCAACTTCCACCCCTCATTAGATTATTTCATATCCTAGGATAAAATTTTTATACTCAAAGAATTATCAATGATATTCCCATTACATGGAGTGTAAGATATATAAAAATAAAAAGTGTGAAGGTACTCAACCCACCATCTCTATCCAAGGTTTAAATATTTTTTAATGAAGACATAACTCAAGATTATATTATTAGAGTAAATAGATAAATGATCACTAAGAAGGTAATTCAATAAATTATTTAGTGTGTGCATCATAACAATGAGTTTAATATCATGTGTGGTATAATTATTTTCATGAGGTAAATATTGATGAGAACCATATGCCACAACATAATCACCCTGCATAATAACATAGCCCAAACCAAAACATGGTGCATCATATAAGTGAACATAGACCTTACCAGATTTTAGAAATTTATGCTTTAAATCTTTAAAGGAAGACTAAAATTTATAATCCTAAACAAACTTTACTCCATTCTGAGTATGAGCGGTTATAAGAGAATCCAACAAAGGGAAATACTTAAAAAATGGAAATAATATCCTACCGATCCAAAGAATATCTGAGTTTCAAATATATTCCATTTTCCTCCCTAGTCATAAAATCTTTAACCT
Source organism: Viscum album (assembly GCA_963277665.1). Taxonomy (NCBI): domain Eukaryota; kingdom Viridiplantae; phylum Streptophyta; class Magnoliopsida; order Santalales; family Viscaceae; genus Viscum; species Viscum album. The sequence continues at coordinate 844,109,563 of OY728128.1, forward strand.
ATCAAGATCAACTAAAACACCATGTTTGGAAACCATGTGTCCCAAAAATTGTACTTTCTTAATCAATAAGCTGAATTTAGAAAGTTTTTAATAATTTTTTTGATTTCTCAAGATATTCAAAATTTCTCTAAGATGACGTAAATAATCTTACTTAATCATAGAGAAAATCAATACATCTTCCACAAATACAATCAAAAAAGATTCTAGGTACTCATGGAAAATCCTATTCATACATTCCTTATACAATAGAGGAGAATTGGTTATATAAAAAAGAATAATATGGTACTCATAATGGAAATACCTACATCGGAAGGAATTAATTAGAATTTCAGACTCATTGATCTTAATATTGTGATAACTCATTCAAATATCATTCTTTGAGAACCACTTCACCCCTTTCAACTCATCAGACAAGTCATCAATCGAAGGCAATAAATAGTTATTCTTAATAGTGAATTGATTCGGCTTTAGATAGTCAAAACAAAGGACAAGAGTCCCATAGAATTTATTAGATACAATTATGGGTTCTACCTATAACACATCAAGATTTTAAAATAAGAACATTATATTCGATGACATATATGATACACAACACTGAGCTTAAATGACATTGAAATAATATTATTTATGAATGACTATTAAAACATAACCATTGAATTGGAGGGTATGAATAGAATTAACCAAATAATGAAATATATATCTTACCCAATACCAATGTATTTATTATTTCTTAATAAATTTACATTTAATTTTTAGTAAATTGATATTATGCCTTGAAAACATGTTTCCTTCAAAAATGATTTTATAGTTTTTCTGTGAAAATATTTGTTTTTAATATCTTAAACTTTTATAAAAAATATTTGATAAAATAAATTTTATTTTTTAAATAATCCTAACAAAATTTACTTATGTTGAAATTTTTTCAGTTTTCTGAAAAGATTCATTTTTTGATGAATATTGAAAAAATACTGATTTTATTGAAAATTTAATTTTTTACCAAGAATTTAAAAACCTTAATTTTTTTAAAATTAATTAATTGTAAAATTATTTCTCTTATAATATTATTAATCTAATTAATTTCATAAGAATAAATTTTATGGTAGATATCAGCATAAAAACATTTATTGCACTTAAAAAGGAATTGTTTTTGAAAAAAATTGTTCCCTTTTGAGTTTTTATCTTATATAAATTTATGTATTTTATGGATATTGAATATTGAAAAATAGATACTATATTTTTAATAATGTAGTCAAAATTTGGTAAATATGACACTTTAATTTTTTTTCAATGAGAATAATAATCACGGTAAAATGTATCACCATTTTAAAGGATAAATCAGGTTAACATAGGTTCAAACTAAGTGATAAGATAATAATTTTCATCCTAATTCTTATTGGATGAATTTAATTCTATCCTTATAACCTTAGGATCTAAATTGAGTTTTTTTAATGGGAAAGTATTGAATAAAATGACTTATATAAAATTTAAAGTAAAGAAAGTTACAAAGTGTCACTCTCTTTGTTTTGAACATCTCTTATGGGTTCACATGAGGAGAAAAGAAATTTATGAATGAGTATAATTGTCTATTTTTAGAATAATTAATTTATATTCATGATGTTAATTTATTTATAATTTTTACTGATTAAATAATTACCTTAAATTCCTTTACAACGCTAATACAATATTTATAAAAGTAATAGGAAACTTAAATAAATGATATTGAAAATATTAGAAGTAATATAATGTGAGTTAGTTATAGAGTTAGATAAATTTTATATATGAATATGAAAAATTAGTGTTTTTATAAAGTATTATATTGAAATTACAACTTTTTGTTTCTGTATTTTAAGACAAATTAAATGAATAGTGTCATAATTGACATTAATGATATTTTATCAAAATAATATTTTATTAAATTATTTAAAAATCATAAAAAAATTGAAATAGGACTAGTTGGATAAGATATGGTTTCAAATTTTATTCATTTTCCATTTATTATTCAATTTTCAACTTATATGTAAAATTATAACCCGTTAAGAGTGAAAAATACGTTATTGTAGTTAATGTTAATATAAGTTAACTAGGGGGTTAAACAAAAACATAAGGTTTAAAATACCAATTAAACATATTAATATTTTATTAGATGATGATATTCCTAAAAAATAATATATTATCTTTGAGTCCCATTCATTTCAGAATCATTTTACTAGACAATGAATTCAATATATTTTAATCTTTTAAGAAACCCTAAGAGTTCCCTTCCCCTCAATTATAAAATGGAACCCCATCTCTATCTTCTTCACACCACATTGAGCCTTATAGATTGAACATCCCCTACAAAAATCCCTTCTAAAATTAATTATATTCATTTTTTAGGTTCTTTACTTCCCAAATTACTAACCCTAGGATCCTTATGAGGAGATCAAATGGAGTTCTCTCAAAGAAGAGGTAATCACCTTAACTGATCACGTTCCATTTACTTTTTTTTAAACTACTCTAAATCTGTGTTATTGATCATAAAATAATACTTTTCCATAAATATTCTAAAATTTTATTATTTTTATAAAATCACCATTATCTACCCTCTTTAATGAACATATCGCTCATGCGAACATATGACTTACTATCTTCACCTAGTGATACAATTTATTTTCCGCCACCATATTTCATGTATGATTATTATGATGGATTTTACATTTATAAATGATACTTACGTCTAATTATACTTATGTATTTAAAATATCACAATTACCTTCTTACCTTTCAATCTGTTTTCAAAAAATAATGTTGCTCATGTATACATGTGGACAACAACCACCATGAAGCGATGTGATTTGTTTTAAATTTTCATTTTAATTGAATAGTAATAAGGATATATTTAATTAATATAAATAATTTCTATTACATAATATTTAATCTATTATGGTTTATTATTATTTAACTTTCTTTCATTCAAGTAGTCTGAAAGTGAACAAAATGGTAATGCGTACATAAGGTCTATAGTCTCCGTGAACAGTGTAATTCATTTTTCAATATCTTTAATTTATGAAAGATTATAAGTATTTATATAATAGATATATGTGATATTTATATAATTATTAAAATTATAGATATTATGGAACCATGATCAAATTACAAGTACTAAAACTATCGAACCAAAACTTACATGAAAAATGAAGCAGATATCACCAAGAACTGTGATTTTAAATAATAAATAGTTAATTAATATATATAATTAAATCATATATGGTATGATATATATTATTATGTTAATTTAAACTATTTTTAATATATATATATGTATATATTATAAGGTTTTTGAATTTTTACGAAAGAATTCGGACCTTAGTTAAGGGATTTTGTCTCACTTTTATCTCTATGAGACAAAAGACATATTCACAAATTTTTTCCATTATGTGTTGTATATGATAACCATGAATGTATTTTATGATAATTATTTTTAAATTTATTTTGGTTTACATATATATGTAAGATTTTTTTTCAGGGGTCATACTATTAAAATATTATAGAAGCGGTAAGAGTTTTATGTTATAGTCTCATTTATTTTCAGGATTGTTTATCTTCAAGGATCCTTGGGTGGAAATCATAAAATCTTATTTTCTAGAAAAAATTTATTATATTATCCTATTGTTTGGAATTTGGTTTTCATTTTAAATTTCCATTTCCTCCATTATTTTTTAAATAAATTTCAATAAAGTGTTTTGTAAGTTATACTGATATTGTTTATTGGGATTATTAATGATTAAGTTTCCAATGATGAAATATAATGATATATATCTAAAGAAAATTTTATTCTCCAATAGTTATTTGTTAAGAATAAATTTTTTTATCTCAATATCATCACTTTTGTAATCAAGACACTGAAGAACATTTTTAAAGAGAACTGGTTTTATTTCTCTCTTTGGTAAAAAAACATTTCTCTTCTATATAAATTTTTCTAAAAATGTTTTAAATAAGTTTTTTATTATTATCATATTAATTTTTAAATTTATTTTTACCCTTGTTTTATTTTTACAAAATGGTTTAAATGGAATCATATTTTCATTTCACAATCATGGTATTTTATGTGTTCTTAAAAAAATTTGGAAGGAATGTTTTCTTTTAAATTTACAGTATGAACAGAATTTTTTGCCATCATGACTACTCAATATTGTAAAGATTTATTTATAATTTTCTAAGGATATTTTCATTTGATTTTTTCTCCAATTTTTTTTAATTTATAGTTTTTTAAAAGTGATTTTAAAAGTAGAAATGGTATTTTCTTCAAGAATGTTTTAATGATCTTGTATTGTTATTTCTATTAATCAAAGTAAAAAAAACCTTAATTTCACTTATAATTTACTAGGGATATGATCCAAACATACCATAATTATTATTTCTCTAGATGTCTTATTTTCATATTGAAAGTAGGTTTATGAAACCTGTAACTTTTCCACGGGTGGTGGTATGATGAAATGATGAAATGTTTATGAAACCTATTTTTTCATGGGTCATGCTATGATAAAATGTTTATGAACACTATTTTTCATTGTTTATCATATGATGAATGTTTTATAATCTTGTGTCACTCATATATATGATTTTTATTATGTGATTTATGGGACTAGAATTATATATAATTGCAATTCATTGGGTATGTATTGATATCCCATGAGCTAAAAATGACTGGAATTGGGAGTGAACCCAATACAGTAAGGGAATCTATCCCCTACGATAGTTTTGGGAGTGAATCTTAACTACTATTATAGTTTAGGGAGTAAACCCAGTCTATTGTGATAGTCTTGGAAGTTATCCTTGACTATTAATGAAATTATTTTCTATTCTTATATGTATGCCAAAAAAATCTATCTTATTCCAATGTTATGATCTCATGGATCATGTTATTTGATTCCTTTAAGTTCTATGTCTTATGAAATACCAATAATTATGAAACGATAAATTATTAAGATCTATGATATGCAGGGTAGGGTTTTTAAAATTTTATGTTCATATTCTCACACCCTTATACTCGTGTTATGTTGATATCTCACTTGTTAACCCTTACTAAGCATCTAAGCTTAACCGTTTTTTATATTTCCATTCCCCATGTTATGAAGAAAGGTATTAAGTAAGATATGTCTAATAAGGTTTTTATTTATAAAGAACATAGTGGGAGAAAATATAGATCAGTTATGATCTAGTTGTTTACGTGTCCATGTTTCAAAAGATGCTCAACTTATATGATTTTGGCATGGATTATAATGTTATGTATTGAATATTCATAAGAAAATATTTAATATCAATATATTAAATCTATTTTTCACTAAAGATGGTATCAAATAAAGGATTAGATAACCTTTCAAAACTAATATAAGAAAACTATAGGGAGAACCGTAGGGATAAGTCTATGTTTAGGGAAAAATCCTATATGTTTTGGTAATGATCATAGAAGACCTTAGTTAAAACTAAGGTGCCATAGATTGAAAAGAAAGTATATTGATTTAGAAAATTAATGAATTATATTTCATTATTATATGGTTTCCCACTATGATTATTTTTTATCACACTATTATTTTTTGTTCTAGAGAATGGTTGTAACTATGAGGAATTATGTTAATGGTAAAAGTGACAGATAATGGAATCATTGTCCGTATGAAAAACCAAGTGAAACATTATATGGGTTGTGAAACATTATGATTATACCTAATTAGTTATCTCATTATACGATTAAAAATATGAACTTGGGTGTGTTTTATGATACACCTAATAAGAGAAAAATGGATTTTTATAAAGAACATAGAGGAAATAAGATTCAGTTTTATACAGATTGAGAATGTAGGAAGAAGCACTTATGGGAATGTATCAATGAAATGAGAAGATGTTTTATTTTTAAGTAATTGTCGAATAAAAAATTAAGAGTTCAATGGAGGGAAATCAAGTTCATCCTAAGGTAAAATTTATAGTTTAATGTCTTATGTCTGAGGAATATGGGTATTAGCTGATCCATTTCCAAAATCCAAGATTTGACTGATAGAAAAAGGAAGGACCTATGCTATGCCAATTACTGAGGTGGAATGATTGAAGTGTTTATGTATCGTGATTTGAGAATTATGTTTAAGAACATTTATATCAATGATATTAAGGATATAAGAATCATGAAACAACTAAGGATTGTTCTATAGTATTTTTTTTAATAATTTGAAAAAAAATACGTTGAATGGTATCGATAATCAAGAAAAATTATTTCATGGTATGGTGATAATGTTTAATTTGAATAAATAGAATATTTATATTGATGAAGTAAATGGGATAGTATTTGTAACCTAAAATAGGTTAGTGATTTAGTGAAATGTGATTTAGGTCATCTTTGATTAAGTTTGTTGAATTTTATTTAAAGAATAAGGATTATGTAAGAATATATGTTTTCATGTGAGGTTAACTTAAGAGTTATGAATACCATCACAGGTTTATATATTTAAGGGAATCAACGCCCCATTTAAGGTTGTAAGTGATGACATTTTTAGGTGATTTGAGACATTTATTAGGTTTCAGGAAGAATACTCTATTGAGGATTAAATAACACCTTTTTATTAGTATATTATTTTATGATATGTTAATTAGGGTTTATTAAATATTGGGAAATAAAAAAAATAATGGTTTAAAATACATTTATTGACAAGGAAGTATTTTTGAGATATTTATGGTCAATCTAAGGATTGCCATTCAGTTTATATTTAAAATTTTATTGAATATATTTTGGGAAGTTCACTACATTATAAGATTTACCATGGAGATTAATTATATTTTGGGATATGTCTCATTAGGTTTAGTTATATATAACCCTTAGGTTTAACATGTTATTTATACGAAATATTATTTAGTGAGAATTAAATTAAATTTGTGGGGATGTAAGATAAAAGGTGTGATATTACCTTTATGGTTAAAACATTATTTAATATTGACATTATTTTAGTTATTTTGTATGTATGGTTATTTATTAAAAGTTCTAAGTAGAATATTTTTTCTTATTGGGGAAAATTTAAAGTTAAATAGGATGGTTTATAAAATTTGGATATTATCTTACCTTGTTTTAACCATTTAGTTTTTATAAATATATAAATATTATAATAATAGCTTAATATCCTTTTGCGGATTATGAAGTTTATTTTATATATTTGGGAATAAAAAAATCATCTTGAATACCCATAATTTAGATAAAACATGAGTTTGTGGTATAAATTGATTAAGGGAAGAGAATATACTTTTTAAGTAAGAATTTTTCATTATGTTATTAATACAGATGGTGGAATAATTCCTCAAATCTATAAAAAAGGATATTTAAAAAAAATCATATTTCCTTAATTTACAGTGAATCTATAATCTTGTTACCCAACAAAGATCAATGGTTTTCTGGTTATTAAATTTATCTTTCTCATATTATTTATCACTCTTTAACAGACCTTGGGAATTAGTTTTCTCTACCATGTCTATATTTTCACTTCTCACTAATGTTATCATATTTGGAAACCTATTTTTTTCTACATGACCTTATTATTTCTCTTTCCCTCTTTTTATAAGGGATTTTTATTAATCCTTTTTATGATATGGGATTTTCACCAAAGAATTTGCAAAAAAAAACCCTTGATTAAAAAGAAAGTTTTATAATTTTGAGGATGTAATTTATTAGGGGGGATAATGTAACACCCAGATATTTTATAATAATAACATTATATTCGATAGTATATATAACACACAAAGCTAAGTTTAAACGACCATAAAATGTTATTATTTAATAATGTAAATTAAAACCTAGAAGTTGAATGAGTAGATATTAATATGAGTAACCAAATTATTAAATATATATCATATTGAAATCTAATGTATTTATTATGGCTGAAAAACTAAAAATTCAATTTTAAGTAAATTCATATTATGATTAAAAAATATGTTTCCTTAAAAAAATTATTTATTTTTTTTTATAAAATATTATATTTAATTTTTTCCACTTTTATAAATTAGATTTAAATTTTTAAATTATCATATTAAAATTAACTTGTCGTGAATTTTTGATAATTTTCTAAAAAGATTGGTTTTTTGATGAATTGTGAAAAAAATGATTCTTATTGAAAACATATTTTTCTCCAAAAATTTACAATGTTTCATTTTTTTAAAGGATTTATAGGTAAATTGGTTCACTTATATTATTATTTATCCAATTAATTTCATTGGAATCAATTTTATAGTTCAATTTAGTATACAAAAGTTTATTTTACTTAAAAATACATTTTTATGAAAAATTGTTTTCGTTGTGTTTTGTGTTTTTATCTTAAATTAATTCCATCCAATTATAAATATTTAGTCTTGAGAAATGGATACCATATTTGGAATCAAGAGTTTAAAATTTTTTAAATAGAAACCTTTTATTTATTTTTCAATGTAAATAGTAACCTTGGTAAAATTTAACACATTAATAAAGGGTAAATCGGGTTAATATAGGTTAAAACTAAGTGATAAAGCTATAATTTTTAATTATAATTCTAACTGTATTAAATTAATTCACACCTTATCCACTTATATTTGAAATTTATTTTATTAAAAGAACAATTCCATGAACATAACCTATATAATATTTAATGCAAATAATGTTATAATGTGCCACTCTCTTAATTTTAAAAATATATTCTGTGTTAACATACGGAAAAAAGAAATTTATGAATTAATATAAATTTTTATTTTCAAAATAATGAAATTATCTCCATGAGGTTAATTTATTTCTATTTTTGAGTGATTAAATAAGTACCTTAATTTCTTCTACAATAATAATACAAGATTTATTCAATTAATTGAAGAATAAAATAAATGATTTGGAAAATTTTAAAATTAATATTATTTGAGTGTGTTATAGTGTTACACAAATTTTATAGATTAAAATGAAATATTAGTGTTTTGTTAAATGATTATATTATAATTACAACTTTGTCTTTATGTCTTTTAAGTGAAATTAAATGAAATGTGTCATAATTTACATTAATAATATTTTTTCAAAAAAATATTTTATTAAATTATTTAAAACTATAATAAAACATGAAATATGATAAGTTAGATAATATATGGTCTAAATTTTATCCATTGTCTATTTATGATACAATTTTCATCTTATATGTAAAATTATAACCCCATAAATGTGAAAAAGATGTTACCACAGTTATTGTTAAAATAGGTTAACTAAGGGGTCAAACTGGAATATGGGTTTAAAATATTACTTAAAAATTTCCAAATTTTATGATATTTCAAGTCCATAATATCCTATTTTTTAATCCCTAGCCTTTTGGAGGCATTTTAATTGAGAATGGCCTTATTATATTTTAATCATTTAATAAATCCCAAGAGTTCCCCTCCCCTAAATTATAAATGGAACACCTCCTTTATCTTATTCACATAAATTATCATATTACATATCTATATCCTAGAGTTTATAGTTTTCCTATAAGACCAGCCCTAGGATCCTTGAGGGGAGATCTAAAGTAGTTCTTTCATTGAAGAGGAAATTGCCTTAACTGACCATTTTCCTTTTACTTATATACCTCCTCTAAATATATGATATATATCATAAAATAATAAATTTACTACATTAAATATATTATAATGTTAATATTATTATAGAATAACTATTATCCACCCTCTTACCCATCAAATGGGAAGTGAAAGTACCGCTTCTGCATACGTACGACTTATTGTCTCCATGTAGTGATACAATTCATTTTCCACCACCATATTTCATGTATGGTTATTATTATGAGTTTAATTTTTATATATGACACTTATGATATAATTATAAATATATAATTATATTATCACATCTACCATCTTACCTTTAAATCTATTGGAAAACAATAACACCGCTCATGCGTATGTGTAGACTACTACCTCCATGAAGGAATGTGATTTGTTTTTAATAAAAATTTAAAAAAGATAATAATAAATATAGATGTAATTAATATAATTGATATTTATGATATAATAATTATTATCTAAATATTAATTATTATTTACATTTCTTTTGTTCAATATTTCGAAAAGTTTAAACAGCATTCATGCATACGTACGACCTATCGTCTCCATGAACATTGTAATTCATTTTTCTATACCTATATTTTATGAATGATTATAAAAATATATATAATGGATATCTAATATATTTATATAATGATTATCATTATATATATTTTGGAAACATGATCATTGTACATGGACCAAAACTACTAAACAAAAACATACATCAAAAAATGAAGCAGATATCACCTAAAATAGAGATTCTAATAAATACTTGTTAATAAATGGATGATAAAATGTTATAATTAAATCATATATGGTATTATATATATATATTTGGTTATGAAATAGTTTTATAATAAATCTATATTTAATATTCATGATGTTATATCACATACAAAGGAATTCATACCTTACATAAAGGATTTTTGTCTCTGTTTTATCTTCATGAGACACATCCCATATCAATAACTTTTTTCTTATATGTGGTTTATATAATAACCATTAATTTATCTTATTTAGATTATTATAAAATGTATGGGGATTTAAATTTCTATATATTTTACTTATTTCATGGGCCTTATGATTAAAATGTTACCAAAGAGATAAGGGTATTATATTACAATCTCCCTTCTTTTTGGGATTTTTTATATACATGGTTTCTTGGGGAGAAGTAATGTGATATTATTTTCTTATACCAAATATTTTTTATGATGATATTTTTATGAATTTTTTTTACATGATTAATTTTAATTTTTCTCCCCCATTTATTAAAAAACAACAACAGTCATTTGTAAGTGATATCAATATTTTTTATTAAGATTGTTTACGATTAAGTTTTTAATGATGAAATATTATTATCTAACTATAAAGAAACTACTGAATTTTGTTATCATATAGTTATTTATTGAGAATAAATATTTTATTTTCAATTTCTTCACTTTAATTAATAAATATACTAATGAATGTTTTAAATAAAACAAATTTTATTTCTCTCTTCAGTAAACAGACATTCTCTTTATTACCCCTATTTTCTAAAAATGTTTTAAAAAAGTCTTTAATATTATAATATTATTTTTTAAAGTAATTTTCTCCCATGTTTTTCTTTTTAAAAAATAGTTTAATAGGAATATTCATTCCATTTACCAAATGAGTTATTTTTATATTTTTTTTAAAATGTGAACGAAATATATTCTTTTGACTTATAAAGCATGATCAGAGTTTCTCTCCATCATAACCGATCAATTCTATAAATATTCCTTTATATGTTTCCAATTATATTTTCAAATAAAATTAAAATATTTTTTGAATTTATAGTTTTTTAAAAGTTATTTTCAAACTGAAAAGGGTATTTTTTAAAAGAATGTTTTATTGATTTTGCAATGGTATTTCAGTTCATCAATGGAAACAACCCTTGATTTCACTTATTATTTACTGGGGATATAATCCAAGGATATAAAACTTATTCTTTCTATGTATGGTTTTTGTTTATGATGATAATATTTTTATGAAACCTATTTCTTTTCTATAGGTTATTCTATGATTAAATGATACAATGTTTATGAAACCCATTTCTTTTCCATATGTTATGCTATGATGTAATGATTATAAAACCCATTTCATTTTAGGGTTTTTTATATGATAAATGTTCTATAATATTATGGAACACATATTTATGGTTTTAAATATATTATTGGTGGATCCATAATTATATATCTTTTTAATGAATTGGGTAAAAAATTATATCTTATGAGATAACAGGAATGGAGTAAGGAGTGAACCCAATCCATTAATGGAAACTATCCACTATGGAAGTATTGGGAGTGAAACATTACTACTATAATGGTTTTTTTATTAAACCCAGACCATTGTGATAGTCATAGTAGTGATCCTACTATGTAAATGAATTTATATGCTTATGTGTATGACACAAACATAAGTCTTATGCTAATATTATGCTATAATGGAACTGGTTATTTGATTACTTTATGATTAATGTCTTATGAGTTGCCACGATTTATTCCTTAAAATAATATTATGATAAATGATATGCATGGTAGGGTTTTTAAATGTCATTGTCATCTTCACATACCCTTACACTCATGTAATTTTTATATCTCCATTGTTTACCCTTACTGGGCATCTATGTAGTACCCCCAAATTCAGGTATTTAACCCTTTATTTATGTTTTTATATGTATAATGTATAATGGTGAAGATTGGTATATTTTTGGGATCTTTCAAGAATTTTTGGGGGATAAATACAAGGCCCATTGGATGTGCATAGTTTGTCTAAACCGTTTGGAATCCTAGGAGAAACCATGAAGAATTTTAGATGTTAGATAATAGATTCGACATGGTGGGAACACAGTTAAGAAGTATGCATGAGGAGGAAGTGAAATTTTCCTCCCAAGTAGTTGCTAACGTATGCTTAGCGCATAGTTTGTCTAACTGTGTGGACTAACCGTGCACGGGGTTAAAGTGATATCCTAAAAAAGTGGATCTCACACGTTTTTTACTCTAAATCCATAATTTTTTCTTCTAATTGGCCCTAACTCAGGAATATTATCTATTAAAGGTATTATAATCTCTCCCAAGATATTTGGAATCAATCTGAATCCCTCCCTTGGAGTTTTCAAGCTTAATTCTTGCAGTAAGTGTCGTTCTTCTCTGTTCTTGTATGGTTTTCATAGATCTACTTCTTCTCTACTCTCAGCTTCTCAGATATATATCCATTATGGTTATATCTAAGATTATGGATCCCAAATATGTTTATATATGGTCATGATCATGATAATAGAAGTGATGTAAGGTAGTTGTGTGGAATTCTTACCTAGTTTCATGCACGTTCTTATTCTGTTTTCAGTTTTTTTCAGAAACTTTATGGAAGGGGGATTCACTCTTGACTCATCTTTCTAGAATTTACTGGCTTAGTTTCAAATTGATTTAATTTCATTAATTTTATTATGAAAGTTTTGTGAAAATCAAGGAATAAAACTTCTTTAGTGACGATTTGTGGTTTTGATGGAATTGTGTACTTTTGGTGAATTGTGGTGCAAAGTAGTTTAGCTTCTTGATTTTAAAATGGATATTTTAAAATATTATTTTTTTGGAAATATTGAAATGGTTTTTTGGAAAAAAAATTTCAATAAAAATGTTTTTTATTGAAATGGATTGATGGAATAAAGGGTTTTTAATAAAATAAATGATTTTCTTGAAATGGTTTTGGCATGGTTTTAGGCATACATGGTGTGTGTGTTCATATTGTATTTATGAGTTTTGGCTGAAATATGACTTGTTCTTGGTGCCAAAGGTGTAATGGTGTATGGGATTTAATTACCTTGTGACGACTTGGTTGATCGAAGAGAAACCACTCATGAGTATGGAATTTTCACAATAAAACATTCATGGTTGATAGTTTGAAATTGTGGAAAGGATTGGTTTGGACAAGAGAAATTGGGAAATGGGATTAAGGCCATATTTTTTTTATTTCATTGAAAAAGGGTTTTGGCAAGAAAAATGGTTGATAGAGTATTGTTTTTTATTGAGTTATAAACTATTTTGAAGTTTTTTATATTTAGTTATAAACATTATTGGAAATTGATTTATATAAACTATTTTATATAAATGTGGATAACTCTTCTATCCTAGTGGTGCAAGTAGGGAAGTATTTGGGGAAAACCTACTGAGTTTTATACTCACCCGTGATTTGGATATTCGATGATTTTACATACGCTATCTTCTGAGACATGGAAAAATGTAAAGTATCACACGTATTTAGCACCACCTCCTGATACTTGGGTTGTTTAGAGATGTTGAATCATAGAGATGTGAAGAATAGTGTAACGTCCCAGTTACGGAAGCCACCCAGAGGCCCCCCATACCCGGTTGTTCACATGGCCTCAAGTGAATTTCCTCAAACGCTAGAGGCTACCGACTAGCAGTGAGGGACTTAGGTGTGATAGTGGGGAAACTATGCCCTCATTGGCAGAGTACACAGTGGAAGTAAATAAACATGCAATACCGGAAGCAGTAAATAAACAACATTAATAAACAGTGGAAGACTAAATCAACAAACTGGATCACATATGTATATATATGAAATGATGCATGATACATATCTAGGAAAGCATCCAAACAAGTCACAATGCTGGAAAACACCACAGTACCAAACAAGTACAAAAGAAAGTAAAAAAATCCTCAGCATCGCAATCCAAATCTTGGTCCCATGCACTCCTACTCCAAGAAATCAAGTTCCAGAAGTCGAAGGGCGCTTTCCCTTGTCTATACCTGCAATAACATAGTCTTCTTGGGCCCAAAAGCATGTCCCAAACAGGGTGTGAGATAAAATCCCAATAGGAAACCACCCAAAGATCTGTGCCTAACAGTCAGTGAGTATATGGCAGGTAATAGTACAGTAAGCAGCAAACAGTAGCAGTAAACAACATGTAATAAACAGTAAGCAGTAATAGGTTGACATACAATAGTAGTCAAACAACAGCACAACAATCATTAGAGAAGCAAACAGCTAACCACAAATGGAAACCCCCTGGGAAGTACTCGCAGCCATCCCCTCTGGTCCTATCAAAGAAGTACCACAACCCTCTGGGCAGTGCACTCAGCCTAACCCCTCTAGTTTGGTCATACGAATTTATAAGACTCTATGAGGAATCCCGCTCAGTCAATTCCTCTTATAGTCTAGGGTAGTCAGGGAATCTCTAGGGAAGATCACATGGTCTATCCCTCCTGTCCCCAAGGTCTAGAGACTCTTTGAGGAAGATCACTTGGTCAATCCTCCTATAACCTCAGGTATACCACATACTCTCTGAGGAAGCTCACTCAGTCAATTCCTCCTCTATCCTGGGAAGGTTTTAATTAAATTCAAACAAGGTAAAGACTCTCTAAGGAATCTCACTCGTTCTACCCTCCTGTAGTCTATAATATCCAAAGGCACTCTGGGAAGCTCACTCAGTCTATCCCCTGTAGCCTATAATATCCAAAGTCACTCTGGGAAGCTCACTCGGTATATCCCTTATAGTCTATAGCACCAGGTTCTCACAACCCTATTCCAGGTAAGTTCATAATAATGTTATAGGTCCAAAGTACACCTATAGAGCTACTTGGATAACCAAAGTACACCTATAGAGCTACATGGATAACAATCTACAGGGCAACAAGCATGTTATCAACATTACTCTATCCTACAGTCACTAGGCATGAAACACAGGCAGAACTGCCAAGGATTACAAAGATCGAAAGGTCGTAAGCAAAAAAAAGAATGGATAGAACATCCAACCACAATAATTATCCTCAAACATGATCAATTTACCTCTACACAAGCATGAAATCAAGGAAGGAAAACAACAAGGGAAAAACAGGAAACACGCAATACCCCGTTCACGGGTATTGGTGGAATTCATACATAAAACTCAAAGAATTTGAATGGTAATGCACAAACCACCTACCTAGATGCTAGGAGATCAATATCCTTGAGCCACGCAGATTGATTCTCCCTAGAATGGCAAATATCTATGAAAACTCACAAAACGTTCAACCGATGATAACTTGAGAAAGAAGATGAATTGGGAAAAAGGCTCTTGGAGAAGGGATTACTCACCGCTGCGATTCTAACACAATCGACAGCGATCGAATTAGATAATGGATGGATACTCAGTGGCTCGGAGAAGATCTGTGGTCGTACGGGTCACTCTCGGTCGAAGATTCTGGAGAAAAAGACAAATATGACGATTAGACGCAACCCCAGTCCGTTTAATGAAAAAATAATGAAAATACACGGCATGTACATCAAGAGTACATGGCGTGCACTTAGCTTTTCCATACTCCACTTCAAGCGGTCTCCACTTCATCCCTACACACCGTGTGTGTGGCCCGGACACGGCCTGGCGCGGCAAGGGAGTACAGGGCGTGTATTCATAAAGTACACGGCATGTACTTCAAAAATTTCTAGAAAAACCTCTTTTCTCAAAAACTTCAGAAAAAGGAAATACATACCTGAAAACGAAGATCCGAGTTCTTAAAAACTTCCCCCCTTAAATAAATTCATCCTTGAATATCCCTAGAGAGGCGTAGAAGACGAGTCCTCGAATAGCTTCGGCCATTGCGATCGTACCTCGGGCTCCCTCTCCCAAGTCTCATCATGTACTCGCTCGTGCTACCATAGCACCCGTACTAGAGGAAGATACCGGCCTTAGAGAACCTTCATACTGTGATCGACAATCCAGATAGGATTCTCCTCGAATGACGCATCCGCTTCAAGCTCAAACCCCTTGGGTTGAAAGACATGAGATGGGTCTAAAAAGTATCATTGGAGCTGAGAAATGTGGAAGATGTCGTGTATAGCCCGGTACCTCTGAGGTAACTTCAGCCTATAGACAACCAGCCCAACTCTCTCCAGCACCTCAAATGGCCTGACGTACCGTGGTGAAAGCTTAAACTTTCTCTGAATCCTCTTGTGTCCCAACCTTGGTGTGACACGCAGGAAAACTTGATCCCTAACCTTGAACTCCAGAGGTCTTCTCCGCTGATCAGCATAAGACTTATGTCGAGCCTGTGCTATATCCATCCTCTTCCGAATCAACTCTATCTGCTCTGAGGTCTCCTGAACAAGACAAGTTCCCAGCAAAGCTGCCTCTCCTGCCTCCAGACAGCATAAGGGTGATCAGCATGGCCTACCGTACAAAGAATCGTAAGGTACCATCTGAATAGTCTCCTGAAAACTGTTGTTGTAGGCAAACTCAACAAGAGGAATATGCTTCTCCCAAGAACCGCCAAAGTCCAAAATGCAAGATCAAAGCATATCCTCAAGCACCTGAATCATGCACTCGGACTGGCCATCAGTCTGGGGGTGGTATGTTGTACTCAGAAGTACTTGTGTACCCAAATCTTTCTGGACTCCCTGCCAGAACCGAGATGTAATGCGCGCATCCTTGTCTGAAATAATGGAGTGTGGAACTCCATGTAGACATACAATCTCTTGGATGTACAACCGTCCTGATCATTAACACTGAAGGCCTCCTTGATCAGAAATAAGTGAGAAACATTTGTAAGCCTGTCGATGACAACCCAAACAACATCGTTCCCTTGAGGTGACCTCGACAACCCTGTCAAGAAATCCATCGCGACGTCATTCCATTTCCACTCCAGAATGGGTAGCTACTGTAAAAGTTCTGTCAGTCGTTGTTGTTTCACTTTCACCTGCTGACAAGTAGAACATCTAATAACAGAACTAGCAATATCTCTCTTCATACCTGGCCACCAATACTGGCGATGAAGATCCCTATACATCTTGGTGACGTGAGGATGAACTACCCAAACAAAGGAATGAAAATCTTGCATCAGCTCCTCGCATGTATCTTCCGGCACCCATACGCATCCTTGGAAACGTAAGATCTCATCCTCACCCACTATCCATCCCGGAAGAGGGTCCTCTCCTGACATGCTCTCCCGCAGGACTAAGCCTTCTGAGTCTGATAGCTGCCTCATCATTACCCGATCAAGAAGCGTAGAGGTAACATCTACAGAAGATAGGTAAGTATATCCTTGTCTGTCGTTCACCTCCAAATGCATCTCAGAGAATAGATCCATCAACTACCACTCATTGTTGGCCTCCTAAAATGCCTGAAACTGAGTTCTCCTGCTCAACGCATCTGTCACTGCATTGCCCTTTCCCGGTGTATAGGCGAGCTCTAAGTCGAAAGACTGAAGATACTCGACCCACCTGCGCTGTATCAGATTCAGATCATGATGAGTGAAGATGTACTTGAGACTCTTGTGGTCAGTGAAAATCACAAAGTTCTCTCCCAGAAGGTAATGTCTCCAACGGCGTAAGGCATGAACAACTGCTACTAACTCTAGATCATGCGTTGGGTAGTTCCTCTCATGTGGCCTCAACTTCTGAGACCCGTACGCAACGACTCCATCTCCCTGCCTAAGGACAGCTCCTAGCCCGATACCTGAAGCATCACAGTAGACCTTATTGCTCTTTACTGGCTCTGGAAAGACTAATAGCGGTGTTTACGTCAACCTCCCCTTCAGCTCCTAAAAGGCTGACTCACAAGAATCTGACCATAATAACTTCACTCCCTTCTTGGTCAGACCTTTCAATGGTGCCTCTATGCGTGAAAAGTCCAGAATGAAGCATCAGTAGTACTCTTCCAGCCCTAGGAAACTCCGCACCTCAAAGACGTTCTTCGGCTGCTCCCAGGAAACTACAACTCTCACCTTCTCTAGGTCCACTAACACTCCTTCCTCTAAGATGAAGTGACCCAAAAAGTGAATATGATCCATCCAAAAGTGGCACTTTGAGAGTTTAGCATAAAGACGATGCTCCCTCAGTGTACTAAGAATGATCACAAGATGGGTAGCATGGTCATGTCGAGTGTGAGATTACACCAAGATATCATCCACGAATACCACAACAAAGGAATCCAAGTAAGTATGGAACACTCGGTTCATCAGCGCCATGAAAACTATCAGCGCATTCGTGACACCGAATGGCATAACTGTATACTCGTATAGACCGTACCTACTCATGAAGGTTGTCATAGGTATGTCTGAGGGTCTAACGCACAACAAATGATAACCAGACCTCAAGTCGATCTTCGAGAACACCCAGGCTTCTAGAAGTTGATTGAAGAGATCATCAATCCTCGGCAAGGGATATCGTTTCTCTACCGTCAACTGGTTTAGCTTCCGATAATCCACACAGAGCCTAAGGGTACCGTCTGCCTTCTTCGAAAACAGGACTGGTGAACCCCAAGGAGAAGTATTGGGTCGGATGAAACCATTTTACTGCAACACCTACAACTGCTTCTTGAGCACCTCCAACTCAGGTGTATCCATCCTATAAGGAGGAATGGACACCGGTGCCGCTCCTGGCACGAGCTCAATAGAGAAGTCTACCTCATGCTCCGGAGGCAAACCTGAAAATTCCTCTGGAAAGATATCCCTGAAACGATCCACCACTAGAGGAAAGTCCAAATGTGAAGTCCCCTGATCATCCAGATAAAGACTAGCAATCTGGGCTATAACTCCTCCTAGCTCATGATGCTCGAGTCTAGCTCGAATCGCCTGAACATCCCACTCTCCTTTATGAAGGAAAGATTCATCCTCTGGTGATATGAAACTCACCCTGCGGTGATAGAAATCGACGACTACCTGGAAGGGAACCAACCATTCCATCCTAGGAATGATGTTATATCCCATCATCTCTAGGACATAGAGGTCCCATAAGAAACGATACCCTATAACCTCAAGAGGGCACTCTCTGCACTGATGCACGCTAGAAGTCCTCATTCCCAATGGTGTGTCTAGTGTCAACAAGTCAGCAGAAGAGAAGATACATAGCCCAAGACTCTCCACAACGGCAACAGAGATAAAACTATGAGAATCACCAGTATCGAAAAGGGATGAAGATGAAACTGAGGCTCCTAAGATCGTACCACGAACTATAGAAGGGTCGGGATCCTGCTCTTGATAGGTCTGCTCCACGGTGAAAGACTGGTCTGCACTGTGGCCCTATGCCCCTAGCTGACCACTCTAAGCTTATCCACTCCGATGTCACTAATAACCTGGTGACTCACCACCACAGCCGCGACCTCCACCTCGGCCCGAACGGCCGGAAGAACTCCAGTTCCCATTCTGGTGAGAAACTGGCGAAGCATCTCCTGAACACGGGGTCATAGATGAACCCCTACCACTAGCTGAAGGTGAGAAGATCTAACAAAAGCGCTGAAGATGGACCATCTTTCCACAAGACCAGCACTATATCGGGTCCCTTTGGCACTGAGGCCTAGTGTGACCACTCCTACCGCACTGGTAGCACACAACCTGTCTTCCAGAAGACAAATCCCGTGAACCTCTATCTCCTTGAAAAGACTCTCTACGACGCTTCCTACTATATGTCGGTGGAACACCGGCTCTAGATGTCGAACCACCCTGTCTCACTACTCTAGAATCCCTCATATTTTGTTCAGTGATAAGCGCCTGATTGACGATAGATGATATCAAAGTCAACCTGAAGATATTCACCTGGGAACGGATCTCCTGCCTGAGACCATCCTCAAACTTCCTATAAAGGAACAACTCATCACATGCTAGGATCGGCGTGAAGCGCTTCAGCTCGGTAAAGCAAGACGAGTACTCCATAACAGAAAGAATACCCTGCTTCATACTCATAAACTCTCGGGCTTGATCGGCCCTCAGGGTCTCTGGAGAGAAGTAGTAATAGAAGGTGCGTCGGAATTTTTCCCAAGACATACTCTGCTGACGCCCTGAATGCGATATTACCTCCCACCACCTCTTGGGAGTGTCACGGAGCATATAGGTGGCCAGATTTACCCTTTTATCCGGGGGTATCTCTAGATGATCAAAGATCATCAGCGTGGCCTCCAACCACGACTTGGCTACCTGAGGACCTCCATCCCCTGAGAATGTAGGAGGATGCTGCTGCTGAAAGACCCATGTCAACTCAGCCATCAACAGGGCAGGAGGCGGCACTCCCTGAAAATTTTGCATCATCCTCAGTAAGTCCTCCCTGAACTGCGTATCGGTGCCTGTGATGGGTATAACTGTTGGTGCCAAGGCTGGCACAGTGGGAGGATCTGTAGGAGGATCTTGATCGTCCATATCCAGTGTCTGATCACCATCAGGCAACTGACGTACAACCGGAGGACGTCTCGGAGGCATAGCTCTGAAAATATCAAAAGCACACCTTAGATCAGGATTATCAAAGACTGAGAACTCAAGAGTAAAAAATTGGAAGAGGAGAAGGAAACATTCAAGTTTTACAAAACATGACTACATGGCATGTATAAAAACTACATGACGTGTTAACTTAGACCAAAGACATGGGCGTGTACCTCTACCCCTACTGGTCGTATAACACTCCAACTACACGGCGTGTTGTCCCCAGACAAGGTGTGTACTTGAACTCCACTCCCCTACCCAAGTCTCCTTACACGGCTAACCCACACGGTCCTCTCAACCCTAGACTAAACGGCATGTGCACTAGGGACACGGTGTGTACTAGATGAGGTTTCTTCAACCCGTGTTCTTAGTTACACGGCTGAATACATGGCTGACCCTTACATGGCATGTTCTGAACAAACACGGCATGTATAGGAGAAGATAACACTGACCCATGTTGTTCGTGACACGGACGGAAACACGGCTGACCCTTACACGGCGTGTTCTGAAAAACACAGCGTGTATAGGAGAAGATAACACTGACCCGTGTTGTTCATGACACGGCCGGGTACCTGAAAGAAGACTACACGGCGTGTGCCTCCCAAACACGGCATGTTCTACCAGAGCTTCCCTAGCCCGTGTTGTTGGTGACACGACCGGGTACACGGCTCACTACTACACGGCGTGTACCAATTGTACACAGTGGGTTCCTAGAGGTTTTTTTACACTCCGTGTCTCTGCCCGCACAGTCAGTGAAACAGGTTGAAAACTACACGTCTTGTAGTAATAAATTACACGTCGTGTATTCTGGGTTTTTCCAGACAGTAGCTCAGAAACAACACCGTAGCCCAGAAAACACAAGAAACAAGACATGATGGTGCCAAATTCCGATCCGTGAGGGCCCATACTCCCCATGAATCAAAGCTTGGCATCAAATACCGACATATATAAGGAAAACATGTCAATGATCCACCAATTTCTGATTCAAGAGGGACCATAACACCTCAAGAACCAAAATTTCGCGTTCATTTTAAGAAAAGTACAATACAAATAGTTCTCTATCAAACAGCAGAGATTTTATCAAGCGTCTATCACAACAACATGCATAATCCACACAAAGTCTATCATGACAACATGCAATCGCTAATGCACCCTATATGTCATGGAAAGAATGCATGGCATGTGATTTCTAACAAGTGCATATATGATGCATGAGATGGAATACCCTCATCTCATCAGGTTGCGACAGAAATAGAACCAAAATAGAAAAACAATAACAACACAAGTCATGTGAGTCACTCTAGGTGAAATCATATCAACCGTAAATCTGAAAACCATAAAACTGAAATAAATGAGGTAGTATGGATTTTCCCTGTACACAGGTTAGCTACTCCCGAGAACAGATTAACACCAAGTACCAAAACCATCCTATCCCTGGATAAAGGCTCCAAACAGTAAACCATGACAAAAGAAACCCTCTGATACCACATTGTAACATCCCGGTTCTAGAAGCCACCTAGAGGCACCTTGCACCTGGTAGGTCACATGGCCTCAAACAAATTTCCCCAAATTCCAGAGGCTTCTGACCAGCAGTGAGGGCCTTGGGTGTGATAGTGGGAAAATTATGCCTTCATTGGCAGAGTACACAGTGGAAGTAAATAAACATGAAATAGCGGAAGCAGTAAATAACCAACAGTAATAAACATCGGAAGACTAAATAAAAAAAACTGGAGCACATATGTATATATATGAAATGATGCATGATACATATCTAGGAAAGCATCCAAACAAGTCACAATGCTGGAAAACACCACAGTACCAAACAAGTACAAAAAAAGTAAACAAATCCTTAGAATCACAAGACAAAGCTTGGTCCCATGCTCTCCTGCTCCAAGCAATCAAGTTCCAAAAGTCAAAGGGTGCTTTCCCTTGTCTATACCTGCAACAACATAGTCTGATTGGACCCAAAAGCATGGCCCAAATAGGGTGTGAGATAAAATCCCATCAAGCAACCACCCGATGTTCTGTGCCTAACATTCAGTGAGTATATGGTAGGTAATAGTACATTAAGCAGAAAACAGTAGTAGTAAACAACAGGTAATAAACAGTAAGCAGTAATAGGGTAACATACAACAATAGTCAAAACACAGAACAACAAGCAGTATAGAAGCAAACAGTTAACCACAAATGGAAACTCCATGGGAAGTACACACAGCCATTTCCTCTAGTCCTATCCAAGAAGTACCACAACCCTCTGGGCAGTGCACTCTGCCTAACCCCTTTGGTTTGGTCATATGAATTTATAAGAATCTCTGAGGAAGCATGCTCAGTCAATTCCTCTTATAGTCTAGGGTAGTCAGGGACTCTCTGAGGAAGGTCACATGGTCTAACCCTCCTGGCCCCAAGGTCTAGAGACTCTATGAGGAAGCTCACTCGGTCAATCATCCTATAGCCTTAGGTATACCATAGACTCTCTGAGGAAGATCACTCGGTCAATTCCTCCTCTAGCCTGGGAAGGTTTTAAAGAAATTCAACCAAGGTAAAGACTATCTAAGGAAGCTCACTCTGTCTACCCTCCTATAGTCTATAATATCCAAAGTCACTCTGGGAATCTCACTCGGTCTATCCCCTGTAGCCTATAATATCCAAAGGCACTCTAGGAAGCTCACTCGGTCTATCCCTTATAGTTTATAGCACTAGGTTCTCATAGACCCATGCCAGTTAAGTGCATAATAATGTTATAGGGCCAAAGTACTCCTATAGAGCTACTTGTCTAACCAAAGTACACCTATAGAGCTACTTGGATAACAAACTATTGGGAAACAATCATGTTATCAACATTACTCTATCCTACAGTCACTAGGAATAGTACACAAGTAGAACGGCCAAGGCTAACAAAGACTCAAAGGTCGTAAGCAAAACAAACATGGTTAAAACATCCAAGCATAAAAATTCTCCTCAAACATGATCAATTTACCTCTACACAAGAATGAAATCAAGGCAGGAAAACAATGAGGTAAAAACAGGAAACATGTAATACCTCGTTCACGGGTATTGGTGGAATTCTCACATAAAACTCAATGACTTTGAACGATAAGGCACAAACCACCTACCTGGATGGTAGGAGATCAATATACTTGAGCCACGTAGATTGATTCTCCCTAGAACAGTAAAGATCTACGAAAACTCACAAAACATTCAACCGACGATAACTTGAGAAAGAATAAGAATTTGAAAACAAGGCTCTAGGAGAAGGGAGGACTCACCATTGCGGTTCCAACGCAATCGACATCAATGGAATCGGAGAACAGACGGAGACTCGGTGGCTCGGAGAAGATCCATGGTTGTACGGGTTGCTCTCGGTCGAAGATTCTAGAGAAGAAGATAGATATGACGATTAGACGCAACCCTGACCTGTTTAATGAAAAAAACACGGCGTGTACTTATCTTTTCCTTACTCCACTTTAAGCGGCCTCCACTTTACCCCAACACACCATGTGTGTGGCCCGAACACAACCAGCACACGGCCTGGTGCGACAAGGGAGTACACGGCATGTACTCATAAAGTACATGGTGTGTACTTCAAAAATTTCCATAAAAACCTCTTTTCTCAAAAACTTCAGAAAAAGGAAATACATACCTGAAAACGAAGATCTGAGTTCTTACAAATATATTATTGTGGTCATATTGGAGTATTTAATTGTTCTTCCTCTGTTTACCTTTTTTTTGGTTTTTATTCCTCTATAGCATACATTGGTGTGGGTTTGTTATAAATATGATGGTTGAGTTCTCTTATTTTGATCATGCATCATATAGTGGTTGTTTGGTTATGGTTGTTTAGTTAGTCATTTATTTATTAAATGGAAAATCATCCCCCACTTGTTTTAGAAACCCTTCTGCACTCATTTCTAGTCCTTGTCACCTTTGGGATGTCTCTTAAGTCCTAGTAATGATTTTTTGTATTCTCAAGCCAATAAGCATAAGCGGGTCATTACAAATGGTATCATTTTGTTCGATCCAAAAGCTTGTTTGATATAAGTGGTATCATCTTGTTCCTTTTCATGTGGAACAAGTAGTCATCATTTTTCTTGGTCTTGAAGTTGAAATTTGTTCTCATATATTTCTTGGGTTGTGATATTATAAAATATTAAGATTATCAGGACTTGAAATGTTGTTCATAAAATGAAATAGTAATCCTTTTATGATGAAATTCAAGTTACTGGGGAGTTGGGCATATAAGTGTTTTGGAGACACTTCTAGAATTTTGAAATCTCATTGTCATGGGTTTAGATAATGATATGAGTATGAAAATCACTCAAGGAATGACTTAACACTAGGAGTGCATACATCATTTTGAGAAATGATCTATGATTTTTTGAAAATGTGTTGACTTTGGGAAATTTTGAAACTATTTTTCAAATGAAATATTTTGAGATGGACATGGTTGGTTTATTTTTAAAATGGTTTAATTTTCAAAATAGTTGAACAAGAAAATGTTGTTTTTGAAAACCAATGTTTTGATAGTAGTTGTGATAGAATTTGAAAGGCTAAGTCGTCAGTTTCTAGAGAGTGAAACTTACTGAGTTTATTGATTGTTTAAGAAATGGAACTTAGTAGGCATCATAAAAACCAAACAGAAGAAGATGTGGAAAATGTGGTTGCACCAGAGCCACAGGTGAACCAAGATCTAGTTAAAACTATCTTCTAGGTGTTCCAAGAAGTGAAAACTAAAACTGGTAAATGAAGGGATGATCCAAGAAAAGTGGACCATTCAGTTCAGTTCTAGGAACATAATCCACCCATACTCCATGATGATTCTGAACCAAAAAGAGAAGAGGAATGGATGAATAAGATGAATCATAACTTCGATTTCATCGGCACACTAGTGGATTTCAAGGTTAATATATCCACGTATATGATCAATGATATTTCACGCTAGTGGTGGGAATTAGTACTGCATGCCAAAGGGAATAAAGGTCTATGTTGGGAGGATTTTGAAGAATTGTTCATAAAACAATTCTTTCCTCAGAAGTTCAAGATCCATAAAATGACAGATTAATTCATCCTGAAGCAAGATAACCTCTCTATCACAGATTATGTCGCCAAATTTATAAATTTAGTGCGCTCTGCACCAGAGGTTGTGGATGGTGTATCCTTGAAGGAAAACATCCTTGAATTAGTGATAAGGCAGTAGATTCGCTCCAAGATAGTTGTGCCATGTATTACAGATTATACAGAGATAGTGAACAAAGAAACAGTGGATGGACTTGATATCTTAGGAGTTATGGGAGGAGTAAGTATGATGATACCTATGGGAAATAGTGGGAAATCAAATTCTATAAGAAATCGTAAGAGGGACATATATTTTCCAAGGTGAGAGTGGGACATAAAATCTGATGGATTGATCATAAAACCTTACTCCACAACCCAAGAGACAAGAAAGATTCTTTCAATTTGGTTCCTTTGACCACATGAAGTGAGAGTGTACAACACAAACTAGAGCATGTCACAACTAGAAGAAGATGGGCCACCTTGAGCATTATTGTCATAGTGCTCTAAGGTCAGGTTCTTGAGACACTTTTCAGGTGTCGCAAGCATCATATGATTCGACAAGACTATTCCAGTAGAATCAGAATCATCAACAGAACAGAGCTAGCCATATTGATTCTAGGAATACCTTGAATCCTCATCAAGGTAAATCTTAACAAAGAAACAAGGAGCTGAGTATAGCAACAAAGCAGTTGTATAGAACTAATCAGGTGATTGTGGATGATCATGCTAGAAAATCTATGGATAGAGGTACAATTCTATTGAATTCTAACCTTATGTATGTATTGTTTGATACTAGTGAATTACATTCCTTTACTGTTTCTTGTGCTCTTGATTTGATATGTTTAAAACATGATATGGTTACCTCTATGTTAAAGATTCAAACTCCTATTAGTAAAAGGGAATGTAAAGCCTTTGTGTGTATATCATGTTCGATAACCATTGATGCAATTGAGATGAAGTGGGGATTCTTAGTATTGAAGATGGATGTCTTTGATGTAATCCTAGGAATGGATTGGTTAACAATGTTCAACGATCACATTGACTGTTATAGAAAAACGATTATTTTCACAATTGAGGACAACGTCAAGCATATATTCATAGGAAAAAAGGGTTACCAAGATAGGTGAAATAGGCTTGATGGTTCTAGAATTTGGAATGATATCTTACCAATTCATGTTTTTTTCCTTGGAATCAATAGAATACATTGAGGATACCAGTTTTCTAGAAGTTTTGGATCAATTTCTAGATGTCTTTCCCAAGAACTCCTCAGGGTTACCACCTATAAGGGAAGTGGAGTTTATGATTGATCTTATCTTGGGGACCAGCCCAATTTCCCTTCTGTATTATAGGATGGAACCAATATAATTAAGGGAATTGAAAGTGCAGTTGGAAGATCTAGAAATCAAAGGTTTCATTCAACCGAGAACATCTCTGTGGGTAGCACCAGTCTTGTTCGTGAAGAAAGAAGATGGAAATATAAGGATATTTTTGAATTATAGTAATCTTAAACAAGTTATGAAAATGAACAGATATTCACTTCCATGCATTCATGACCTGTTTGATCAATTTAGGGGATCCCAATGGTTCTATAAAATTGGCATGTAATCAGGATATCAACAATTGCGAGTCTAAAAGGATGATATTCCAAAGATAGATTTTATAAGCTTATATAGATACTATGAACACATAGTCATGCCTTTAGATCATAAAAATTCACCAGCAGTCTTTATATAATCGATGAATCATATTTTTCAAAGATATATGAATTATTTTGCTATGGTGTTTGTGGATGACATATTGATGTATTCAAGGAAAAGGGATGATCATGAGAAACACTTGGTGATAGTGTTCGAAATCTTCAGAGATCATTTGTATTCCAAATTGTCAACATGTGATTTTTTCATATAAGAGGTATGGTTTCTTAGCCATGTAATTTATGAACAAGGTGTTTTTGTCGATCCATAGAATATATAAGTTGTTATCTCTTGGAAACCACCGAATAATGTCTTTGAGATATGATGTTTTCTTGGTCAAGATGGTTATTACCGACTCTTGTTTCATGACTTCTCACATCTATAATCATCAATTATATCATTGGAAAAGAATAATGATCCATTCCAATGTATTTAGGAATTTCAGAAGTCTTTCCAAGAGGTGAAAGTTTGTCTTACATCAGCACCTATCTTTATTTTTCTAGAATTAGGACAGGGGTACATGGTATATAATGATTTTTCGGGATCTAGGTTGGGATATTTTCTCATGGATAGAGACTATGTGGTTTCTTATGGTTCAAAGAAGTTTAGAGTTCATGAGAAGAATTAACTAACACACAATTTGTATTTATCTACGGTTGTCCATGACATGAAGACTTGGCATCATTATCTCTTTGGTGAGAAATTTACAATATTTATAGATCATAAGAGATTTAAAAACATTTTCTCACAATGGGATTTCAATATGTGGAAATAAAGATGGATGTAGTATCTAAAAATGTTCAACTTTGACATGATGTATACACCGGGAAAAGGTAATTCTATGGTTGATGCATTTTTATGAATGTCATATGCTCGGTTGGAAAAAGAATCATCAGATGAATGGCAGTTGATGTCTGTTCTAGCCAAAATTCATGTGGAATGTGAATACCGAGGTGATTTTGTAGTTTTATTTTTAGCCTTTGTGGCTCCTGATTTGGTAATGTTGGTCAAAGGATCCAAACATCTAATGCAGAATTCTTGGTTAGGAGTTCAAAACTCAATGGTGGGGAGACCATTGAGGTCTAGAAACATGATGGGAGTTGAGTTTTGTGGTTTAGAGATCAGATGGTTATACCTATGTCCTGTCACGATCAACTTATTCATGCTTACCACCATTCAATATGGTTTTTTCATCAAAGAATATAAAATATTTATAAGGCATTAAAAGCTTATTTTTGGTGGATTTTTATGAAACAGAATGTGGATGAGTTCATTTGAAGGTGCATAACTTGTCAGAAAGTTAAGGCAAAACATCAACGACCAGAATGTATGTTGTAGTATTTACCCATCCCAGTGTGGAAATAAGAACATATAGATATGTGTTTTGTTACATGTCTCCCAATAATGGTTTAGAAACATGATTCCATATGGGAGATAGTGGATAGACTCACCATGTCATCTCATTTCATCCCTATTCATGAAACTCATACAGTGGAGGATATGTCCAAAATATATATCCAAGAAGTGGTAAAGAGACATGGAATACCAATTTCGATCATCGCAGACAGAGATATGAGGTTCACATCTTGTTTCTAGAAATCATTATATAAATCACTTGGGACTCAATTGACTATGAGTATAGAGTATCATCCTCAGACAGACGGCCAGTCTGAATGGACGATACTGACATTAGAAGACATGTTGTAGGCTTGTGTAAGGTATTTTGGTGGCTCATGGAAATATCATATACCCTTAGTGGAGTTCTCTTAAAATAACATCTATCAAGCCTCGATACATATGGATCATTTCGAAGCATTGTATGGGTGTCCTTGTTGTTTTCCACTTTGTTGGGTGGTAACAGGAGAGACTTCACCAGTTAGGCCGAGCCTTGTCCAAGAAATGATGGAGAATATTTATTTGATCATAAAGAAGATAAAGACAGCTTAGAGTCATCAAAAATTATATGGGGATCATCGATGAGGACCGTTGTCATTCGTAATGAGTGATCATGCGTTCTTCAGCATATCTCCAAGGCCTGTACATTATTGTTTTGGGAAGAAAGGAAAGGTATTTCATAGATATATTGGCCCTTTCAAGATACTGGAAGAATTTGGAGATGTTTCATATCAGCTTGAATTTCAAACATGGTTCAGTATAGTGCATAATTTGTTCCATGTATCTCAACTGAAAAAGTATCAGCCTGATCTTGAACATATGATCAGATGGGATCACATTAACCTAGAGCCAGAAGCTTCATTGGTACATGTCCCAGTGCATATTTTGGATAGGTAGGATAAATTACTTCATGGAAAAATCATCGATTTAGTTTATTTTTTATGGAAACATGATAAAATTTAAGAAGAGACTTTAGAATGCGAGAAGGAAATGAAAGGGAAATGGTCAAAACTCTTTCAAGTGAAGGATGGTTTTCTACTTTCTAGGGATGGAAAAACCAATGGTGGGGAGAATTTAGTGCCCCCAATTTATCGTATGTAACATTTTGTTTATTTTTTTATCTACATAAAGTATAAGGGTGATGTTTTTGAGAGTTTTGGGATCTTTTATAGAGTTTTGGGGGATAAAGGGAAGGCACATGGGATGTTCACGGTTTCTCTAAACCGTGAAGAATCCTAGGAGAAACCGTGTGGAGTTGCAGATGTTGGACAGTAGCTTCGGCATAGTGGGCACACAGTTAAGGAGGCCATGTGAGGAGGTCGTACAAGTGTCAACCTAGGTAGTAACTAACATACTGTTAGTTCACGGTTTTTCTAACCGTGCGGACTAACCGTGTGCGGGTTAAAGTGAGATCCTAAAAATGTGGATCTCACACATTTTTTACTCTAAATCCCTCATTTTTCTACTAAACAGACCTAAATCGGGAATCTTCTCTATTTATGGTAGGATAACCTCTCCCAAGTGATTTGGAATCAATATAGAGTTCCCCTATCATTTTCAATCATGATTCTAGCAGTATGTTATGTTCTTCTCCATATTGTATCATTTTCTTAGATCAACTTAGATATACTTCTTCTATCCTATCAAATTATCATATCCATGCTCTCTATGGGCAGATAAAAGATTTTGGATTCCAAATATGTTTATATTTGGTCTTTATCATGATAGGAGAAGAGATCTATGGTGGTTTCATGGAATTCATACCCGGTTTCGTGATCGTTCATCACCCGTTTTTAGTTTTCGTCAAAACCTTCGAGGTAGGTGGCTTCACTCTCGACTCATCTTGAAAAAATTGATTGGATTTATTTCAAATAGTTTTAATTTAATTAATTTTATTATGAAATTTATGTTAAAATCATGGAATAAATCTTCTTTATTGAGAATTTATGGTTTTGATGGAATTGTGTACTTTTGGTGAATTGTGTTGCAAAGTGGTTTAGCATATTCATTTTAAAATCATTATTTTAAAATATGATGTTTATGGAAATATTAAAATGGTTTGTTGGAAAAAGTTTTTTAATAAAACTTCTTTTTTATTGAAATTTATTGATGTAAAAAAGGTTCTCAATAAAAGTAGTGATTTTATTGAAATGGTTTTGGCATGGTTTGGGGCATACATGGTGTGTGTGTTCACATTAAATTTATAAGGCTTGGTTGAAATATGACCTTGTACTTAGTTCCAAAGGTGTAATAAAACATGGTTTTTAGTTACTTTGTGATGTCTTGGTATATCGATGAGAAAACACTCATGAGTATGGAAATTTCATAACGAAGCATGCATGGTTGGTAGTGTGAAATTGTGGAAAGGATTGGTTAGGCCAAGAGAACTTGTGAGATGGGATTAACGCCATGTTTTTTTATTTCTTTGAAAAGGGTTTTGGCTGGAAAATGGTTGATATAGAATTGGTTTATGTTGAGTTATAAACTATTTTGAAGTTGTTTATATTTAGTTATAAATTGTTTTAAAAATTGTTTTATATAAAAAAATTTATATAAATGTGGATAAATCTTCTATCCTAGTTTAATGAGTAGGTAATTATTTGGGAAAATCCTACTGAGTTTTATACTCACCCCTATTTGAAACTTTGGTTATTTTGCAGAATCTATATTTCAAGACATGGGAAAAGGTAAATTATCACATGTATTTTGCACCACCTCGTGATACATGGGATGTTTGGTAATGTTGGAGCATGGAGATGTGTTCCATGGAGTTTATTTTTTCTTCTGTTTTTTACCTTTTTTTTAGTTTGGATTTCACTGTATCATACTTTGATGTGGTTTTGTTATAAATATAATGGTTGAGTTTCTTTGTTTTGATCATGAATTATATAATGGTTGTTTGGTTATGGTTTTTTGGTCAGTGGTTTAGTTATTAAAGGGTAAATCATCCCCCAATTCGTTTTGAAACCCTTCAGTATTTTTTCCAACCTTTGGTGCCATGGGGATATCACTTCAAGCCTAGTAATGATTTTTTGTATTCTCAAGCCAATGAGAATAAGCTGGTCATTACGATCAAATATTACCCTTTATTATGTTTCCTTTCCCTAGTATATTATGAAAGGTATTATGAATGATATGTCTATAATGGTTTATAATTTTGTAAAACATAGTGGGAGACGTTATAGTTCATTTATGATCCAGTTTTTTTATACTTCCATGTTTTAAAACACACTAAACCTATATGATTATACACCGGATCTTCATGTTACATATTAAATATTAATCTAACAATATGTAATATCTATGTATAATAAATTTGGCTCACTATACTACCCAAGGAGACACATGTAGTTGGATGAGTCCCTTGAAAAATAGATCATTCATATGAGTTTTCATCTCCTTCAATTCAATTGGTTCCATATAATAAGAAGGAATGAAAATAGGTTGAGTACCTAGTAAAAAGTAAAGGGAAAATTCCACTTTCATTATTGGTGGAAAACTATAAAAGTAAGATCAAAACACATTGGGAAACTCAAAGACCGCTAGAATAAGTTCACAACACAATGGTTCAGGCTCTAGTTCAAAGGAAAACACAAATGTTATCTTACCCAATGCTAGATGAATAAGTCCAGCTTGACTCTTCCTTAGGTGACATTCTCCCTAAAAGACCCGACTCACTCCTTAAAGGCCTATAAAGTAAATCCATAGATGATAATAGTTGATTCATGCTTTATGAGAAATATTTTAATGTATCCTAGGAATAAAATCCAAATATTTCATATCCAAAACCAAAAACTCCCATGAAATCTTAAATTATGACAAATATAAAGTGAATGAAGAGCATCAGAGAACCTTATCTCTCTTTATCCCTCGTGGTATAGAAATATAAAAAACATAGGGAATTATATACATTGGTATATTTAATAATTCCATGATATTGATAGGTATAAATAAATTATAGGGACTAGTATCAAATAATGTGGTCACTAAAGATGAAGCAATAGTAATGGTACCTCTCACTATCATAGGGCCTACATCCGCTTCCACTGGAGATGAATGCACTACATGAGGAAGTTTTGTTCATGATGCATGTGGCTAAAACCCTATTGTCTTGGAATCAACTTTCTACTCCATAGAGCCTCTTAGTATTGATGAGCCCTTACAGCTACACAGAGGTATAAAAACATGAAAAACCTATGTGCTTGTCCTGAGTTTCCAAAATAGATGTAGTTCTTTGGTTCCTAAGATAAATTTTACTTCTTGTACCCAAAAATTCCAAAATGAATGTAGGTAAGTGGGACTTTACTAGATACTATAGAAAATTTAGTATAGGTCTCCTACATAGATCCACCACCACAATTTCTACCATGAGACCAATCTTGATTCCTCTTCCTTTTAAGTGAATATTGAAACCATGACTAAGATTAGAATGATCTCCCATTAGTCCTGAATTCCCAACCTAGTCAAATTCAACCATTAAACATCTATCCAAATCATTAGTATACAAGGTGAGCATCATAAGGCAAACATGAGATCAAATATCTAGATAAATACCCATCTCAAATATTCAATATTTCATCTTATCAGTCAAAAATACATTAGGTGAGAAGAGAGAAATATATAAAAGGTTATTGAAATACTAATTCATAGTTTCATTACCTTTTTTGAGTTTTTGGAACTACATAAATTTAGACAACACTATCAAATCAGGATAGAACTTGTCCATGAAATTAGTCATGAAGTCTTTATACTCCTAGGACACATTCTTCCCAATCTCAAATATTGAGTCCCACCACATTATGTTAGGCCCTTCACGATTTAAATCATCACATTTGACATTAAAACAATTAGTCATATCCGTAAAATACACTATTTTTTTAACTTTCTTACACAAATCCATCACCTCCTATGGATGATTAGTTCCCTGGAAGGATGGTTGTTTGAGATGAATAAAATACTTCAAATGATATCTAATATCTTTATTATTGGGTATAACCTCTACTTACAAAGAAGAAATAGTTTTTCCTAGAGCTTGGTCAACCTAGACATCAACCTCAAAAAGATTCTAATGAAATGGAGAGTTTTCTTTCCATGGTACATCAGCAGCTCCCTCTCAAGGTCTATTCAAATATCTTTTGGGGGTAATTGTATTACACAAAATCAATAAATGACACATAAAAATCAGTCAAGAGACATGATATCATCAACTCTATAAACTATAATTCAATATTTATATACAAAACACATACCAAAACCTAGGAAAACTATAGAAATAAAACACCAAATTCTATCAAAGATACTTTACCATGAAGTCTATGGCTCTTTACGATGAGAGATGGCATGTAACTCTCTTTTAAAATACTCCGTAAGTCCCATACTATATACCAATATCATATAAGAGGCTCGAACACCTTTGATACCAGTTTTTTAGGAACCAACAAAGACAACCCGCCTAAATTTTACCCGAGCTATTACTGACATGACCCAAAGGCCATTCTCGATCCCCACAGGTTATAGACAAGTGTCATGACATCAATACAAGTAAAGAGGGAATTATTTCACCATAATAGTTAAAATAAAAATAAATATAGTAGATAAGGATCAGTAAAATAGTCAGTATGAAAAAAAACTACATAAATCCAAGGACAGACAAAACCCAGAAATAAGTCTCAAAAATAGTAAGTTGAACATCGCACAATAGGTGAATCACAAACTCCATTATGTGATTCCAACACCAAAAGTCCTTAAAAGTTACGTACACCCTCTACCTTCAAGTGGAAAATTCCCTTTCCTTGGATCTGGAATAAGAAAATATACAAATTCTGAAAGGAAATCGTAGGGTGTGATCTATAATCCCCTTAGTACATCACCAACCATTTCATAATCAATCTATATAAAATAAACCATTTTTGAATAAATTTAAATAAAACATAGAATGGAAATAATTTCATGGTTTATATAAAAACATTATTAAAGAAACATTTAAATGTCTAATAAAAAAGTAGTTATAAAGAGCTTTCCCATCAAATCAGGAATGAATATATAATTTTTATCAAAATATACATAAATATCAATTTCTATCAAAACTAACATGAGTCAAATATTGTATAACATTCGAATTTAAATTCATTTCCAATTATATCACCATGGTCCAGATATTTAGGGCTATGTTAAACAGTTATTTCCATAATTCTTGGTGAATTATGGATTACAGTGTTTACAAGGTACATATATAAGGATGAAAACGAGAAGATCCTTTTGGAATAATCTCTTTACACTCACGTATTTTAGTTTACATTTTCATAATCAATCCATTTCTAGATAGTTGTAATACATCCCTAGCATGTGATCTTCCCACCTAACTACCAAGTCTCTCATGTTCTTCAAGGTAAATCAAACAATTCAAAGGGATATCATTCATTTAATCATTCCTATATAATTTTATTCATCACTCAATTCGGCCTCATTTTCAAGTTTCAATTCAGGCCTTCCATTTCAAAAACCAACATCAATGGGTTTTTAGAATTAACTCATATATTTTAAAAAAACAAACCTAAACATATTTAAATGAAAACCCATGATTTATATTTTAAAAACCAAACAAAAAGTGGTTTTTTTCAAAATTAATTAAATAATCACATTTAAAATCATAAAATATCTCATGCCTTTTTATTTCATCAAAATCTTACCAGTAAAAATTATTTAAATGCAACAAAAAAATTCTCAAAACCAAAAATTAATTTCTATCAACCACTATCATAAATTTTAATCAAGCCATCATTCCATTTCATATTAGTTTTTCAAAGACACAAATCCAGTCTTGAAAATATATTGGAAATATATTATATTTTATGAAAGAAACAAAGGTTTAAAATAATATAAATTTCTTTCAAAACTAGATAACTTAAATAAAATATTTCAAAACCTTAATGAGGGATATATAGAAATAAATTATTGAAAATAATCACCCCATGATCAAATAAATATAATAAAATTACCCTTTTTGTTGATCACTATCAGGTGAAACCCTTAAAATCCTCTCAATATGGTGAAAAATATTAAATGACATAGGTTCTGGTGTTTTTAATAATATCATAAGAACTATATTTCATAGAAATAAAATCATAAATTAAAAAATATTTATTTTTCCTTTTTTAAATAAATCTTGAACATGGAGGGTTTAAAATCATTCAAAATATAAGTTACATCCTTTGAGGGTTAAAAATAATTCAAATCCCATGTTTTCTTATTGTTTAACTAATCAAAAATGGTTTTAGAGGTGTTCTGAAAAAAGTAGAGGAGAAATCGGGTTTTAGAGACATATTTTTCAGTAAAAGGGTGCTTCTTTATGGTAACATGGTTTACCCTTGTAGATCTCATTAACTCAAAGTAGGGATAAATGGTTTTACCCTTATATATCCTTTGAAAACTCTGTTTTAACCTTAAGCATCATGGACTACCCTTAGACAGCCTTGAAAAACCTATGTTTATCCATAAAAAAGTTATAACTTACCCTTATATATATTAGGTTTGCCCTTATAAAATACCATTACTCATATTGGTACCCTTATGTAACCACTCAACCCTTATGTGATACTCTTATGTGGGTTGGTACCCTTATCAAAGACCCTTACACAACCTCTATACCATTACGTAGCACATATAAAATACTCCCAACCCTTATGCATCACATATACTTTAACCCTTACCCTTGTTAAACTAGTTTTTACCCTTTTGTATCCACTTTAAAATTGGGGTTACCTTTACACAACACCCCAAAAATCCACCTACATAAAGGTAGGAGGTCTTTAGAATTACATAGACCTCGTTATCCATGTATGGGTAAAAATAAAATTATAAATAATTAAATTTTCATATAAATAACTTTATTAAATAAGACCAAAAGGGTTTATAAAGAGA
Source organism: Viscum album (assembly GCA_963277665.1). Lineage (NCBI taxonomy): Eukaryota > Viridiplantae > Streptophyta > Magnoliopsida > Santalales > Viscaceae > Viscum > Viscum album. Next base: position 844,146,383 of record OY728128.1, read on the forward strand.
ATAAAAGTTTCCCAACATATCAGAGATTGAAAGAGAAAATAATAAACCAAATATAATACCTAAAAGTAAAGAGTGGGATGTTAAAAATGGAGTATTAAAATGTTTAATACTAAAAACATTAGAACTCTAATTTTATAACATGAATAAATTTGTTTATCATCATAAGGGGGAAATATATTAATATAATACACTTATAAAATTAGACTGAGAATGCTCTATAAGGTATAAATTCTTACAATGAATAAATATATTACTTTATTATGTTTTCCCTTATACTAATTCAACCCCACAACACATTATCATTTAAGGAAATAAGCCATAAACTCTCATGATTAACTAATGGAAAATCCATTTATAGAAACCATGGGATAGTATTATTGCAATAAACTCGAAAACCTCAAGTCTGGGAAGCAAATCATTAATGTGAATTGGTTTATAAAATTAATAAATAAGTTTACCTATCAATAATTGATTAGAAATATTTACATTAATATGTTACTACTAATCTAAAATTCGAGCTACTAAATTCTAATAACTACATCACATTTTTTGTTATAGAGATCATGCTATTTAGAGAATCAATATTTAATCTAGTTTTTATTCTATTATAATATTATTTTAATTTTAATTTAATTATTTATATTATTCCACTGTGTATTATATTGGTTTTGGTTTATGATTTTCTCTACAAAATCAAAGTTCTTATGTTTTTATTATACTTACATTAAAATCTACATGTATTTTAATTAGTTATACTACCATATTAAAAATAATGAGTGTGAGTTTTACCTCTATTAGAAAATGAAGGTTCGAATAGGGGTGTAATTCCCCATTAAAAGTTAATAAGTATAGAGATATAATTTTTAATTTATATATAGAGATAATATAAAGAGATTAATAGGTCTTTATGTTGAAACACTATAAATATTTTTTGTTTTCTACTTTTATGATTTCTCCTGTTAATTTTTTATCTTTTCAATTCACCCACCAAAATACCACTCATTGTGAAGTAATCTATGTAAACACATGTATCATTAAATTTTGTTTAATTATAATAATCTTCCCTCTAGGATACATTAAAAACATTATCATGAATTCTTATCAATTTTTACCATGAATTTATAATATCAACTTTCCTTATATTCGAGATGTTTCCTGTACCCATTAAACATTAAATACAGAGAAAATTTTCTTAAAAAATAGCAATCTTGAAAAAAAAATCCTTGATTGAAAATTTCTTGAATTTTCCTATCACATATTGATATAATCACCCCCTAACATATTAATTCCAATCAACTCAAATTTTCCAATGTAATGATATTATTTGTTTTGTTATGGGAGATAAAAATAGATACTAATTTTTCTTAAACCAATTTTTATTCTTTTATAGAGTAAAAAACTAGTTCCAATAATTTAATGAAATTATTTGCCTTTGGTTTTAACTTATAGAACCAATACAACTTATCCTAATATAGCTAGAAGTTTCTAAATTTTCAATGAGTGAATTTACCATTATGCAAAGTAATCATAAAAAATAATCTAAAGAAATTTTGTGAAAACATAGTGTAGTAAATAAGAGAATGGTTCAAAAACTTAAATTATATATATTCATGTCAATTAAATATTCTAAGATAAAACTATGATGAAATCAAATTCCATAAAATAAAATCTCTTATTATCCAATCACACTTTATCAAAATCATCATTAAATAATCCTAAAACACTAAGTGTGTTTCTTTAAAGGTTGGGGTCGAAGCCTCAATTTATTATTTAAAGAAAAGACTTATTTAAGACTGGGTATAGGGAGACCCATTACATAGCCTGAAGCCCCATGGCCAAGTTTCTTGAATACAATGCTTAAATGCCCATTTTTTGGCCCAAAGGACCCCTCGGTGAATAGTACTACTACAGTATCTACGCTGCTACAGTACCTATGACACTACATTACCTTCAACAGTTCCTCCACTACTATAGTGTCTCTACTACTATAGTCCCATTATTAAATAATATATTTAGAATAAAAATAATTCATGGAATTATTTTCTCTTTTACAGTGCAAAGCATTATAAAAGTAATGATACCACGGGTTTTTAAATGATCAAATTAGTCGTGTTTTCTTATATTTATGTTTTTTTTACTTTTAATTAGTAGATATTATTCCCATGAAAGTTAAAACACATGTTCCTTAATTCCAGAGTGATTGTTTCTCCCATCATATCTTCCCCATGGATTATATATATCTATTAGAATTGTATTACTTTAAAAATGATTATATAATTTAATTACATTGGAGATACTCTAATTTTATATTGTTGAGGAAGATAGTGAGTCACCATGGACCACCCCTTATCCTTTTCCTTTCACTTTGAGATTTATCTTGAGTTGTGAAATAATTTTCATAAAATCCAATGTTTTCTCATTATTTTTTAAATTCATCATTTCATAATAGATGAATCCAAATGTTTTTTCTCCTAGTATTTTCTAACCATCAAGTAATTTTTCATTCAAAATTGATTTTTTTACAAACCATACTAATATTTATTTTATTACTATAATATTCCTCAGTTTTATTATCCCATTCCTTTATTTGAGTCACTTTTTTATCTTAAGATTTATTTAATTCGAAAGTGTTTGAACTTATTTCACAATTCCAAATAGTTTTCTTCTATTTCCATGAAATTTTTTATTCATAGATTGATCTAAAACCCTCTTTAAACTATTTTTAGCATCATGATCTTCTTAAATAATCCCATAATATCTATTAATCAATATGAGACATTTTTTATTTGGTTTAATCTAATCTTATTTTATTCATTCTAATAGAACTTCTCCAAAAATATCCATCAAATACATGATTGGTATGGAAATAATTTTGATAATAATAGACATGACTCCTTTAATTTTTTTGGTTATGATTATGTGAAAAGACTATGTAAAATTCATAGTAATAAATATATTTGAATCCTTCATAAAATAAATCTATAAATATTACTATGAAACCAAAAAAACATGTATTTTAGTGAATTTTTCTTTTGAAAATAAATAATTTACTATTATATTGTTTGGGGAAAATTTTGTACATGTTTCCTTCGCATCCAATATTCTATATTTGAAACATTTAGAGTCTCGTTTAATTTTTGTTTAGATATAAAAAATAATTATTATTCTCAAAATTTAATGAGACTCCATCAAAAATAATTTTGGGTTTTCCTACGATTTGTGTCCTTTATGTCATTACACATTTTCTATTCCTATTATATGATTTAGAAAAAAATTTCCTTGACCACATTATTAACTTTTTAAGGATAATCAAAAATAAATGTAAGGAATATTTTAAAAAATTATTATCGTCAATTTTTGTTTGGATACCTTAATTCTTAGTTTAAATGAGTTTATCTTTATATTTTTTTAATTTTTATTCTCTATATGTTGAGAACTTATATAACCATAGAGAAAATTTTCCATAGAAATTTAATCCTATAATTCCTGAGAAATTTTATCCAGCATATCACTTAATATAATTAACAATATGTTCACCTAAGATATTAAATCCTTTAAAGTTAATTTATCTTTATTAAACTAATTTTTTTCTAAAGATAGTTCCATGAAATGTTGAAAAAAAATCTTCCTTTATGTTTCCATGAATTTAGAGATGATTCTATTCTCTTTAGGACTAACTTTGATATTCAAAATATTTAAAATTATTTATTATAATTCTCTGTATTGAATCTCATTATTCTCCCTAATATATTTATCCACTTTTAGTACTCTTTTGTTTATGGGTTTTAGTAAAACCATCTCAATATTCTAACTTAAAATATTATATTCATTGAATCATTTTCCTTATTTGATTGTTTAACCTCTTTTTATAGTTAATTATCAAATGCTTCCAATAAGTGGAAAACTTGTCACATCATCATCATGAATAGATCTTTAATGAGAACTACTACCAATGTATTTTGGTCTTATACTATGCATTCATAGAGCATTGGGGGGAGTGGTGAATATGTGAATAAAAATATTTTACAATTCATTCAAAAATCATCCTTTGTTATCAGTTTGGATGATAATAATGAAATTATCATAAAACATGTTTATTCACCACCAAGTTTTTTTATGATAATTATTTTAGTTTAGATATTTAAATTACCCATATATAGAACAACAAATAATGAAATTATCTACATAGTTCACTATTCTAAATGAATGGATATATCATTCACATGGAATATAATCAAATACTACCATAATATCAATTAAAATCATTAAATGAATTATAATTTATCATTGAATCACTTGTGTGTACAAATTTCTACTAATATGTATGATGTTACACCAAACACTTTATGAAAAAAAAAATTAAGAAAAAAAATTATGATCTTCATAAATCAACAAGAGTCTCCAAATCCACTATCAATAGAGAACCACCTCATATTATTATCTTTGATCAGTAAAACTATAAAATTTATAAAATAAATAATTCCTAAAGAGAATGAACATCTTATTATTTCATAAAATTTATATTTATTAATGTATAGATGAACCTATAGTTTTTTTAAAACAATATGTAACTCAGAAACACACTACACAACCAATTTAGTCTATCTTATCCAAAGAAAGCCCTTAATATTCAATATCTGAATATTTATGTTAAATATCATATAATAATAAGTTGTGTTTATACATCCCACTCCTAAAGATTCTAATACCTGAGGGATGAGTTATGTCGAATGTGCTTAACGTGCCTCCTTGCTTTCAAAATTCCCAGCCCGTTGCTTGCTCCCTGACAGCTTTTGTGGCGGCTCTATTTCATCTCCAGTCTCTAGAGTTTGGCCCATATGCTCCCCTCCATCCCACCGGTGTTAAGGATTTCCCTCTGATTTATCTTCCTAGTGGTCCGAGGGAATCATCTTCGTCAAGTCCTTATTTCAAGGAGATTATTCTCAGATCAGAACACCTAGTGCGTCTGACGCCTCTTCCTCGGTTTCTGAAGGTTCCTTTCCCGGTTGCTTTTTCTGTCTTGGAGAAGGAGGCCCTAGTCCTCATATTCCCAGCGACTTCCTTCAAGGAGGTTTCATATCTACATAGATGGACTCTAGTGGTGAGATTCAGTGCGAATAATCCTCTACTTCCCTTGTTCCAATCTTTCATCGCCTCCTAGGGCTTAGAGGCTCCTGCCTCCGTCTTAGTGATCAACAGTTTCTCCTTCTTAATTTTTTTCACTACAAGCGATGACATCATCAAGGATTGGGCCTTTATCTCCCATTCTATTGGTCGTTGGCAGTTCATCCTTCTTTGATGGTCCATGGACTTCCACCATGGATAGGGGTATCCTCAAGCAGCTGTTTGGATTCTCCTTCCTAGCCTCCCACTCCCCTTCTTTGATATGACTTTTCTACAGAGGATTGGTGATCATTTGGGTGAATTCATTTTCCCTGATGACTGATCAGTTCATCTCTAGGAGGAATCGGTTGGCCGGATATGTGTGGATATGGACGTCTCTCATGGGCTCCCATCTCAGCTCCTCCTTCATATTAAAGGTTCTTCAGAATGTAGGTTGTGACTTCTTTATCCCAACCCTCCCAGGTTCTACTCGTCTAGTTTCATTCATGGGCATGAGGTGTTAGCCTACAAGCATCAACATGTGGTGTTCATCTTAGATTAGTAGCGGGATCCTACAATTGTTCCTGACTTGTTGTTTTGTAGTTCCATGAAACGTGTGTTCTAAATTTAAGAATCGTTATTTCTAGGTGGTTTCCATTAGATTTTTTCCTGGAACTATAAACATCTAACAATTCATTATCCAAATAGGACCTACTTTCCAAAGTCAGGCGTTCGTTAAGTTTTGATCTTTATGATACATAAGAACGTGCATTAGTCGAGTGGATGGGAGGTCGGACTCATCACACCCTTTTTAGGGGAATTATTGTCTATTCTTGGACTCTCTTTGTAAAATTAAAATATTTTTCATGAATCCTTTTTAATTCACCATGTATATCATAAGTATCCCTTGGAATTTATAATCACTTATTATCATGTGTAAAATTTTAGAATCATCAGTATGCATTCAAGGTTCTTCATTAATGGAAATATATGTATGTATTAAAGGTTTTCCATCAATGGTATCCTCTAATATACTTCTTAGATATTCTTTTAATCATCGTTTTGATGATACTAATTTTTAATACACTCAGTGGGGAAATTTGGAATTTTATTGTCATCTAGGGAGATGAAGGTTTGATTTTCTTTTGGGATCGTGCCCATAAGATAGGCTATCTACGTATCCTTGTGAAAGAAATCAGAACCCTCATAGTTCGGTGCCACTGAATGGGACACATCATACCTTTTAAGTTCATGTGATAAGGACCTCTAAGCGGAAGGTTCTTAGTTGAAACGTAGTGTGGGACTTATAATGAAGCAACCCAAGGAATTTGTAAAGGATATGGATTTCCAAGTAGGATAAAACCCTATTGGGAATATAGCCCCAAGGAGAACATGGTTGATTTGAAGTGTTGGGTTTTAACTACAAGGAGGCTTCCTACGTATCCCATATGGATGGGAATCAAAGCCCACATAGTTAGATAAATCTCATAGGAGAGTATGGTCCTCTGAGAGAGATGAGTTTGGGTTTACTTCCTGAAAAGGATGCCTTGATGATTTGAGGATTGAATTTGGGGCTTATTTCTTAAGGAGGATGCCCAAATTGGGGGAATTAGGTTTGGATTCCTGAGGAGTATATCTAGTGAGCTCAGGCCCTGAAAGAGCTTCCTACATATCCTGGCTTGAACATAAATCAGAGTTCTCATAGTTCCTTCGGTTTTGAAAATTTTGTGATCATGACCAATCTCTAATCCCATGTGATTCATGCTCGGTATGAGAAACAAGATAATGTCAAAGATTCAACAAATGCATTCACACTTCCAAATTTTTTCTCCTCTCCAGATGGAAGAGGTTGAGGCGATGAGCCATCCCTCTGTTCTATTTACATTGGACAAGGGTCCAATATAAGGAGGAAGGGATGAAGGTGAGGGGCTTATACCAGGATGGCTGCCCTTTTGGAAATTGGTTGGGAATTACTCCTAAGAGGATGCCCATTTGAGATTTAACCTGACATAGGAGTCAGGTGATGAGGTTTTAGGAGTTTCTTGAGGAGCGTATCGACTCAAGGTACCCGAGGAATCCATAAGGAGAGTCCAAACTTGTAACATATTAAAGGAACCAAGAGTAAAAATTCAAATCAAGGAACTTCATTGAGTGTGATGGAGTGTCTCAGATCATGGGAATCTAAGGTTGGAAGTTGGGCCACATAAAGGGTGCAATAGAAAATGTCATCGACCAGATCCGTACAAGTCCTTGTGTTCTAGACCTTGATGGGACTTTCAACCACTTTTCCTCATTTAATTCTCTCTTATCTCATGTTTTTAGAGAGATAATTGAGAATATTTTGGGGATCTTGGCGAAAGAGCTACGCAACGGGAGCTTTGGGACTTCTTCCAACTTTTTCCGTCCTCAAAAGGGGAGCCCAAGGGTTCTATTTATAGGCAAGGAGGGGAACCTGGGTGAAGGAATGTTTTCTGCCTAGGTCCTCCATGTAGGTCCTTCATATAGGTCTTCCGCGTACGGGTGTGAAAATTCATTTTCTGCGTAGGTCCTCTTTGTAGGTCCACCACGTAGGTCTTCCACGTAGATCCTCCGCATAGGTCCCTTTGTGAAATTTATCCATCTTCTAAGTGCCATAACTTTTGATCTGTAAGTTTTTTTGGGCTCCGAGACCAGTAAAATCAAAGGTCTTTAATAGATTTACACTTCTTGAGACAGTAAATACACCATGTCTTCTCATAAAAACATAGAAATTTAATTTAAAGTGTCGGCACCTTTTCATCATCGATCTTGGGAATCCACTGCCTAAGCCTGGATGGGGGAATTATTCCACTTATTCATCGGGTATGGAGTAGTATTTTGGAACATAGAAATCCATCCAAAATATTATTTCTTCATGGTGAAAACATCTTTACTCATAAAAGACATTTTTTTCTATGTGATAATCATATCTTCACTCTACGGAAAATTTCATGGAACACATTTCATGGTGTCTATAGTTACGCATCTTGTCGTCGTTTGATCAGCCCGTTGTTGTTTCTCTTCCTCTATTTTTTCCCCTACCCTCCAAAGAAGCTGCCAGTTCCTCCTCTCTTAAACCCAATCTGTATCCCCCCTTGTATCCTTATCTTCCTCGTTGAAGCCCCTCCCCTTCCTATAATTGGTTATGTTCAAGCCGAGTGTCCATTTTTCTCCTCTCTCTAGCGACTTCATTGTCGATTAATTTTTTCATGCACTGCTTTAGCGGTAGATCATTGATATCGGCCAAGATGAATCCCTTCACTTCCATAATCCATATCTTTTACCAAGGAGTTATCATATCCACATGGGTGAGTCTAGTTTTCACTCTATTGGTCAGAAAGATGCTCTATGGATGGTTGTGCCACGTTTTTCTGAATATCATTTGATCACCCCGGTAATCACCTCTAACTCATTCATTGTGTTATTGTATGATAAAAATGAGAGAGACACTCAGTCTCTTTCTCCCTCATTGGAGCCTTCTAGATTTTGTATGAGGTCTCGATCTAAGAGGGGCTTAGTATTCCCATATTTTCACCCAAACTAATGTTCCTCGATAGGGGACAAAACTATGTGCAACCTATTACAATGGTCTTTTTTATTGTTTGGAATGCCCATGGCCTCAGCGCTAGGGTGAAGACTGATTTTCTATCCAATTAATTATCTAGGAGTAGGTCCACTATTGTAGCAGTGCTTGAACCAAAACAGTCTGTGTCCAAGATTACAAACATTGGTTTAAGAATGGGACTTCATCATTTTATGCATGGAGAACCTACAAACCACCACATCTAGATTTTATGTAAGGATTTTGTTTTAGTTAATATTCATGATATCTTTGATGAACATGTCATAGTAATGGTTGATAATGGTCATTCTTATTGTTTTTTAACCTTTTTATATGCGAAATGTGAGTCGAGGATGAGGGATTAGCTTAGGCATGATCTTGAAAGCTTCAATCCAGGGAATATTGCTTGGCTACTTGATGGTGATTTCAATGTTATCTTAGACCCTTCCAAAAAAAGGTGGTGGAACTTATCTTCGGAAGGAAATGAATTCCTTCACCTCATTCATGGCTCGAAAAGGACTCTTGGATTTAGGTTTCACAAGGGGAAAAGTTTACATGGTGAAATAATCAAAAATGGGGTCATCTCATGTAGAGTAGATTGGATAAATGTTTGGAAAACATTCATGCCATTTATGAATATATAGGGGTCTGCGTTTCTCACCTTGTTCATGATCTGTCTGGCCACTCCCCTTTTCTGGTTCATATGTCATCTACTATGGATTTTGGTTCCGCATTTTTCTTCTCTAAACAGTGGAATTATAATCCTGATTTTCTATCTACAGTGCACTCTTCCTAGAGAAAACCTATAGAGGACAATTTTTTGGGTTGGGTTCCATAAAAAACTCAGAATATTGAAAGGGGACCTGCTTACTTAGATTGGAAGCCTTACCCCTCACTTTTAAGAGCTAGATACAATGGAGCGGGATCTTGAGGAGGCTGAATCTGGTCTTGAGGAAAACTGGGATGATGATTTATTCAGGGATTTCATTGAAAATAATAATAAAATGGAGGATATTCAACTCGCACAGGAATGTTATGCTCGTGATAAATATAAATAGAAATGGATTAATGTTGGCGACAAAAATACTGCATTTTTCATCATTGTATCAAAGATAGAAAGCATCTCCTCCCTCCCAAAATTCACAAGGAGGATAGTTCTTTCACAAAAAAGCTTCATGAAGTGGTTGATATAGTAGAAGGTCATTTTAAATTATTGCTAGCGGGTAGTGACCCAAAGATGCTAGAGGGTTATCCTTGTAGTTAGTCTTCCTTATGTAAAACTATCCTAAATGTGGTGTCTGATGGTATCAATTCTGAGATGGGAAAGATCCCTGATGAGAGGGAGGTTTGGGATGAAGTGAACTATCATAATCAGGATATTTCTCTTGGTTTGGATGGAATTCTTGGTTCCTTTAATGTGTCTTTATAGGAGGTAGTTAAAAAGGATTTGGTTAACATTATGAAGGACTAATTTTTTGGGGGTAACTTGCCTCATGTGTATTTTTCTACAACCATAATTATTATTCCAATGGTTAAGGATCCCTCCTCTATTAGGAATTATAGGATAATAAGTATGTGTAACTTCCCTTATAAAGTTTTGGATAGTATCACCAATAGGAGGCTTTCCCTTCACCTCCAAAAGTGGATTTCAGAGGAACAATATGGTTTTGTTATTAGAGGGAGGTCAACTCAAGAGACAATTGCTCTAGATCAATAGATAGTTGGAGACATCAACACAAAAACCATGGGATCCAACATGGAAATTAAAATTGACATGGAAAATCTAATGATAGAATTTAATGGGGTTTCATTTTGAAAGTCCTTACCTTATTGGGTTTCTTTAATTGGGTGGAAGACTTATTCTTCAGGTGCTTCCACACTCCCTATTTCTCAGTTAAGTTCATGGGAAGGAGTTACAAATTTTTTAAATCTTTTCAAGGTCTAATAAAGGGAGATCCTCTCTCCCCAAGCCATTTCATTTTGTCTCAATAATCCTTTAGAAAGTACTTATCCAATTGCATTCATAACGGAAATATACTATCTTTTAAATAGAGGTCTCATTTCAATGTCATGTCTCACCTTCTCTTTGAAAAATATATTCTTTTTTTCATTAACAGAATCATGAGATCAATTTAGGTGGTGATTAAAGGCATGCAAGAATATTGCTAGTGGACTGGACAACGTATCAATGATGATAAGAGCAGCTTCTATATATCTAAATCTTGTTTTCAGTGACGTGTCAAAAAGATTGAGGACTTTCTAAGGGTCATCAGGAAACCCTTTCCAATGGAATATCTAGGGGGAATGATTTCCCCCAGTGGACTTCGCATCCAACAATTTGATAGCATGACTACGAAAAACACAGGGTGCATCAACAATTTTAAGAGTTGTTTCTTATCCTTTGGGGGCGTATTATACTAATTAATTGTGTCCTTACATCTATTATGATGCATGTCCTCTACTTCCTTAATGTCCTTAAAGAAGTGATTCAGAAGATTGAAAACATTATGGCCACCTTTTGGGGATGCACATGGAGAGGGTCATTTCCACTGGGCATCATGGGCTAGGATGGCCAAATCAGTGGATGCAGGTGGTGATGGCCTTCAGAGTGTGACTATTATTATGGATAGCCTTCAAGCTAATATGGTATGAGGTTATTAAGAAGGAAATTCCCAATGGGGGAATTTTGTGACTGGAAAGTACAAGGAGAACTTAAGTGAACCTAGAGGGAAGGTTTTCTCCATGTGGAAGATGTAGCGCAAGTATATTATAGAATTGTAACGCCGGTCCATATGGATTGTTGGATGTGGTGATATCATCTTTTGGAATCACAATTGGGTGGTAGAGACCCTTGGATTCCCTGGTTTCCCTACCCCCCATATCTCATTTTATCTAGATAGTAACTTTCTTAAGCTCATTCATACCACACTTGACTCGCATCGACATGAAATTTTCAATAGCATTCAACTTTTAATTGATTTGTAGAGGCTTGTGTTTACTAGCGCTTCGTCGGGAGTCTTATCTGCTAAGACTTTTTGTCAGAATACCCAGATTTTACTTGATGTAGGTGCGGGCCAGTTCATATGGTGCAGGGAGGTCCTAATCAAATATAATTATCATTCTTGGAATATTTGGAACTGTGTTTTCCTGACGGACGATCTGATTCAATGCATAGGTATATCCTTGGTGTCCAAAGGCTTTTTTTGTCAACGTTCCAAGGGGGAATCGATCACTCACTTATTTATCAATGGAGAATGGGTGAAGGTAGTGTGGTTCGGTTTTGTAAATATCTTCATTATTGATATGTCAAATGTTAGCAGTGAGAACTTTGTACATACCTAGTTCCATGGGATCATGGATAGCAGTGTAGAGAGGAAGTCGAGAACCAGCTTAATCTTGGCTTGTTACTGGACAATTTGGTGTTCTAGGAATAAGGCTCAAGTTGACAGTGCTTGAAACTTGGGTTTATCTCTGTTTACTCATTCCAAAATCTTATTGGTGGACTTGGGGTCTCTGTTGAAATATTGGGATACTGCTCTTTCCATGATATTGTTATTGAACAGTCGAAGATCCGCTGTAAATTCTAGGGTCTTACCAGCACTAGGCTGATGGGTTCGCTGGAGTCCCTTTGTATATGGCATGAAACTCACCATTGATGGATCTTATAACCTTGGCACCATGAGAGGTGGAGGTGTTGTTCTCGATTCCCTCGACTCGGTCATTATCGCTTTTAGTAGTTACTATGTCCATGGTGACTCGCTTATTGCGGAACCCAAGGTGATGCTTAATGGGATTCAGCTTTGTCATTCTAGGAATATCATCCTTAGTGAAATCAAAAATGACTCCTGAATTATTTTCAACTCCTTGCAGGCAAGGGATGACCCCCTTGGTCCATTATTTATATTATCAAAATATTCTTGAGCTTCATTGGCCTGGCATGCTTGACCCACACGTGGAACTAGGGTAACACTCTTGCTAATTGCATGGATACCCAAGGAAACCTCTATGATCCATCTATTATTTATTCCTCCTTGGTCTCCTTACCCCATCAGTGTCTGGATTTTGTTTGGTCGGTTTCCTTAGGTGTTAATTTTTTTAGGCCCCCTTGACTATGCCTCTCTTGCTTTTTAGTTTGTTTGCCTTCTTTATGATTAATAAAAAAATCCCCATGTTTTGTCAAGTTATGTTTAACTAATTCATAATCATCATCATAGTCATATTAATTTCCCCCTCTCTCCCATCATTCGCTATGTTATTCCACGTGATTATTTATCTATAGAAATAACCTCATAATTCCAAATTTCATTGAATTTTATATTTCAAATTCAAAATTCAATAACCACATATACATTCAATTTTTTCAACTTTAATGTAGTCTATTTGATCGACCCATTATTTCTAGACACCCTTGATTTGTTTTGGTCACATAATTAATCCATTTGGTTCTTCCTATGATTTACACATAATGTTACATCATTAAAATAGCATAAAACTACACAATATCATGAATCATGTCACAGAGAGGTAAATCATGGTGTAATAATTACAGTTACAAAATTATTACCTCCAACTTCTCTCAAATTGAATCATCCTTCAGAAGAATTTTGTCATGAAATACTTTATTAAAACATGACCACAATTTCTAGAGAGAATAATTTTCGTCCTAACCACCATTATTTTAGAGTGATTAGTGACTTTAAGGGGAAACAACCACCTTCATTGTGTAATCCTTTTCCAACACCAAAAATATTGAACATATAAAATCATGGCTTATACATTATGTTTTTTTAAAGACTATCTCAAGAATCATCACATCTCAGAATAGAATCATGGTGTAATCCCTTTATATTTCTATGTAAGTTTTTTTACCTCCCCAAAAGTAATCTTTGACAGGAAAATCATGGTGACCACTGACCATTACAATGTGATTTTTCTTTTTTCATCGAAAAATTCATCAAACCATATTTACATTCCTAAATAGTATTCAAAATCATTAACACCATTTTCAATATGTTTTAATGGAATTCAAACAAATAAAATTAGTTTAATCACTTTATTTATAGGTTGATAGATTTAACAAAATGAGCTAACACAATCATTCCATAAACATGAACTTCAATCCATTTATCCCTATTTATTTAAACATAAAATAACCTTTCTTATTCATCCATTACAAAAAAAAATATTGATCTAAATAATTCCCCCTTTTAGAATTTTGTATTAACTATTAAACAAGATACACTGTGAACCTTAGTAATTAATAATTAATCATTTATTATAATCCCATAAAGGAAAACTCAATATAGTAAATAATAATAATAAAAAATAATGTAAGAGATTTCTATAATAATAAATAAAATTTTTATCTAACAATAAAACATCCACTTATATTTTTAAATAATATTCTTAAAACTAGTCTTATACATGTGTCAAATAAGGATTTCTTCCCATACACTCAATAAAAATGTTAAAATAGTTCACACACTTACCAAATCACAATCACAACCATAGGATGAAATCACAACTCTATATACACCCAACCAAATGTGTATGATTAATCCATAGATTTAACCTTTTAAAAACTCTTCCTAAATATATATTCTCTGTTGATAGAATATTTATCTTGAGACACCCCAAACTTACACTCTCATGTCTTGTACTAAAGATAAAAACTTTATATACTACCTTTAATACTAAGTGATACAAATATATCTAGACATACATATATTTTCATAACGTAAAAATTTCATATCACAAATAATATCACAATCCCAGAAACCAAACATTAATTGTCTTTGGAGATTATTGACATAAAAACTTATTTCATATACTTGTGAAAATTTCTCTATAATTTCACTATACTAGACCTCCTTATAAATATCACATATTTTATACTCATCTTCATAACATGGGGAGACTAAAACTTAATAAAGGGTGATCTAAAATTATTTGTAAGGGTAAAACCTATCAACAATCCATGAAGAATGATATGAGGTCATGTAATCTCAAATAATCAAACAAATACCATGACATAAGAGTGTATAATTGTGAGATAACAATCATAAGCCATGGAGAACAACATAAGCAAAAAACATATAAATGTGTCATGAGAATAAGAATAGGAAACCATAACAATGTAAATATAACCTAACCAAAATTATGTCAATGCAGAGTCCTTTGAACATAACTTAATTGCAATTACGTCCTCATAGACTCTTGTGAACATAACATAACCATAATTATGACTACACACAAAGTAATTACCTCATGATATATAAAACATTAAGGAATTAATTTTAGGGTGATATAATACCACAGTAATCACATAATAATCATACAAACATATGTGTAACAAAAAAAATAAATCATATATTATTTCATGAATAACCCATGGAAAGAAAGTAGGTTTCATTACATTTCAAGCAGTATCACATAAAAATGACATTAAAAATATGATTAGATGATACCAAAATTAAATCATCTAAAAGGAGTATTTAACATGGGAATAATGAGGGTATTTACAGAAGCATAACTCCAAAATATTTATATATTTCAGTTTTAAGTAGGATAATGGAAGTGAAACCATGAAGAAGAGTTTTTAGAAAACTTTTAAAAACATTTTCATAAAGAGACTAATATATGAACCACTTCCAAAAATAATTTTCAAGAAAGTATCATGAAAATATTATTAAAAATATACATTAAATAAATCCAAATAATTTATCCTTTAAAGGAAATAATTGTTAGTTCAAAAAATGTGTAGTAGAAGATAAAAGAAATGATTGTGAAAAGAAATATGTTTTTAGTATTTTAAAATATCATTGTTGAAACCAATATCATTTAAAAGAGTAAAAATATTTCCTCTTGAAAAATTTTAAAAATAAATATAAAGGTTTCATGAGATAATATATATTTGGGTTTGAAAATAATAAAGTGATTATTTTAATTAAATAATATGGACATGGAATAAAAAATTTATTAAAGTGGATGATAATTACTCTTAAGAACATTATTCCTTTATGAGAAAAAAATTAATTAAATAAGTAGATTTGAATTAAAATTTTCATTTTACCCAGATATAGAAGATGTTATATAATATTAAATAATAAATTTATTTATATTAGTAATATTGAATAATGAATTTCAAAGAGAAACCTTTTAACTCAAACAATAGAAATTGAGTTAGAAAAATCCTTTACCATGACTCTTGTCTTCCATGAAAGTGATTTCACCTCATAAAACATAAGAATTACCATATTAATCACCTATTTTAGAACCTTATTCATATATATTACCTTATATACTATTTAGTTAAACTAAAATATTATGTATTTCTTATAAATCTATTGTTTATTTTCATCACCAGATATTAGTGATTTTGACTATTTCACACACACTTTGTAATGTAGATATTGATACTCATTCTATGATACTAGTTTCATTATTACCAGACTATATAAGGTAATATAATAAATGTTATATAATTATTTATAATTCTATAATTTCATTAATTTATATTTTTATTCATTATTCTAGAAGATGAAATCAGTGACGAGCTCATTTCGATAATTTTTAATGAACAAATGGTAGTTTATTAATAATGAATTTAAATTTTAATATTACAATTTTAGAATATTAAACATGTTATAAATATAATTTTTATCCATTAAATACATTCTTAGAACCATATATGTAATTTGGTAATAAAAAATGAAATATTTCATTCATGGAGGCAATAGACCTCATATAACACGAGTGACACATTCCATTTTCCAATAGAGGGGAGGGAGATAAATAATCGTTGTTACATTAATATGATATTATTTTAGTATAATAATTATACTAATTTAATAATATTTGTATGGTCATAATGATTTATTAGGATGGTGGATGATAATTATCGACAAAAAAAGGTTTGGGAGTGGATAATACTCACAATAAGTACTTGAATCTTCTCTTGAAATACTTCTTAGAAATAGGGGTCTTGGGATATATTCTTCTAACCATGGGATGCCAAATGTGGAAGAGAGATCTAAGAGAGGTTAAATAGGGATAGTTTCGAGGAAATTTCTAAGGATTAGTTTTGATTAAAGTGGGTTGAAGTGAACTCTTTTTATAGTTTAGAAGAGGGACATTTCCTTAGAAACTAAAGTTAGGTGAGGGGTAAAATTGGTATCACATGGGAGTTAAGTGATTTAGGTGGGTAAATATTGATGAGACAAGTGGAATTGAATTTAATTCCTAAAAAATTCTTCTATATGGTATAAGTATCAAGTTAATTTAGTGAAATTTGAGTAACTTTAATTTTCCCCATTTTACCCTTATTAAACTTGATTAATTTTTTACCATGGTAATTATTTTTTTACAAAAAAATAATCATGACCCTTGTTACCAAATTTTTATATTGTGAATCTTAATTTATACACTATTAAATATAATTTTATATCTAAATATTAATGAATTACCTTTTAAATTAAAACCTAATAATTACTATTTTTATAGAAAAATATCTTTTAAAATATTAACTATTATTATACTTATTTAATATTTATTATTAATAAAATTAGTATTAATTTTTTATTAATTACAATAATACATTTTTTATCAAAATAACCATTTTACAATGTTATATATATTTTTCTTAAAATAAAATGTATAACACATAAGTGGATAATTTTTATAAAATACATTTTAAATAATAAAATGATATTATTATTTAACAACTTAATAAATTTTTATTACAAAATAAAAAGTATTTTTCATTAAATGTATACATAAAAAATGTTTAAAATACATTCTGTATATAAATAATTTATCATATTGGTAATTACATTTTTATATCATCCCGACATTAACATACATTACCCATCAAAATATCCATGTAAGACTTGGGGATAAGATAAACAACAATGGTTGTCAAGGGATGAGATTGAAATAGCTTAGATGGTATAGTGATTTCTATGAGATTTAGCTTCTTCCACATTGTATTTCACTCAAACCACACTTTCCGGAGTTCATATTGGGCTCACTATAGGGAAAACCCTAAATATTCTACTTCGCTTTCAAGCTTGTAAAAATGAGCTACATATAGAATGATTATACTACTTGATTATATTTATTCTAATTTATACATTGATTTCATAATAATTTTAATTCTATTTATTTTGAAATATTCAATGACTATGTAATAATATTTATATTTTAATTATAATATGGTATGTATTTAATTCAGTGATTCTTGCAAAACAATCTACTAGAATATTAAATCATTATTATTTTTAGGGTGTAACTTTCTACCTATCTTAAAGGAAAATCCCCAAAAAACATTACTGGGATGAGAAAATGTGGGTAATTTTTCCACATTATATTTTTGGGTTCCCACATATCTTTAATAAACTTATGGTTTCTCTATAGAACATTAACCAGGGTTGTGGTCTTATTCTACAACATATTATCTCTTTGATAAATGATATTTATTGGTTATTCTTCATAAGATAGATCATTTTCTAGTTATATTACCTATGGATTCAATACAAGTAATAGATTGGGTATATATTTTCTTAAAAGTAATATATAGATCACATCAGGCACTTAGGGGAGAAGTTTAGAGAAAGTGAAAGACAATAATCTACCATCCCCATAAGATTATGGATTTGAAAATAATTAATGTATCTAGGGAGTAACTTCCCCTCTTTCCAACTCTCATAAAGTTCTTCCATGTTGTTACTCAAAGGAATACATTATCTAAAACATAAAACTATATATATCATAAATGATTATTAATATTGATCTTTGATCAATTTTTTGTGGATTTAATGTTCTATTGAATTTTCTGGATCTCTTATGTTATCTCCTCAAAAAGGTATGGTCTCAAAAACTTTCACTCCCCAACTTCTTCCAAAAATATTAGAGTTATAATCCTTTTTCCACATGGATCCTAATATGGTTTCATTTTAATAATAGAATGGATTTTTTTTGTATAAGAACTCTACCCATGGAATGTGTTGATCCCAAACTCCCTTTAAATCTATTGAAAAATATATCATCATATTCTCTAGATTTTAAATTGTCCTTTCCAATTGAACATTAGTTTAAGGATGATAAGTAATAATTATGCATATTTATATATCCAAATCCTATTAAATACTTTTCCAAAAATTCGAGGTAAACCTATGATCATGATTCGATACAATGTAAAGTGGTATATTATGTAAACATACCACTTCCCTAATGTATATTTTGGAATGTTTTTCAATAGATAAATATTCTTTGATAGTAATAAAATATTCTAACTTTGTAAGGTGATCGACTACAACCCAAATATCACTATGTCCCTGAGATGTTTTGGGGAGTCCTATGATGAAACCCAAGGTGTTGTTATCCCATTTACATATTAGTATGGGTAATAGTTATTTCATCCCCTTAAAATTATAACATTTAGCCTTCAATTAATCGCATACCAAGCATCAAGATACATACTCTATAATATCTCTCTCAATTTTATCACATCATAAATTCTCCATGAGATCTCTATATTTTTTCTTCCAGGATAGAAAGGGAATGATGAGATTTTTTTCAAAATCCAATAACAGATTATTTAAATTTGTAATTAATGGAACACAATTTCATTTCTTGAATCTTATTATTCCAACATTGTTAAATGTGAACACTAGAAAATCCCCCATTTTATTTTTTAGCTTCATATCCTCAATCTATGCCTACTTAATCTTCATATGGATGGATGGTTGAGCTATCATTTTGTAAATATGGGTTTTCTCCCCCTTCAATTTGTATTTAATGGTACATACTTTAAAAATATATGAGTATTGGATCTTTTCTGATCCTCAAAATGGATAAGGTATCATAATCCTTTCTACTCAACATATCAATCACCTTATTTTCCATCCAAATGTGGTAATGTAATAAGAAGTAATAATCCTTGATCAACTCTAACCATATCGTTTAGACCATGTTCAAATAATTTTGTGTGAATATATAATTTTATGTCATATAGTCAGTTTTTTTATCTCACTTTTTGACATAGAGATAATGTTGAATGATTTTTTGTACAAAGACTACTTATTCCAGCTGTAGATCATGTGTTTGGTAATTTTCTAATGAGTCTTTAGTTGATATGAAGCATAATATATTACTTTTTCATTTTCAATAAGGATGAATACTAAACCCTTTTAATGAAGAATCGTTGTATATTAAAAAACCATATCCCCTACAAGGTAATATAAGTACATGTATGGTGACTATTTTGTTTATAACCTCCTTGAAGCTATCCTCACATCCTTCTGTCCAAATAAACTTCACTCCCTTCTATGCTAACTTGGTTGTAGGATTGTAAAATCATGAGAAATTTTCCAAAAATCACTAGTAGTATCCAAATAATACGAGAAAACTATGTATTTTTGTAATAGTGGTTGGTCTCAACTATTCATCAATAACCTTAGAGTTCTATAAATCCATAGATATTTCTGCACATGTGATGACATGGCATGATAAGTATATGTTTTGAAGAAAAAACTCACACTTACTAAACTTATCATATAATTTCTCATTTCATAATTACTTTATAAAAATCCATAAATAATATTCATATTCTTAATTTCTCTTGAAATATATTAGAATATCATCGATAAAGACTACCATGAATTTTTAAAGGAAATCCTTAAAGATTAAATTTATCAAACCTATAAAGATAGTAGGGGAACTTTTTAGTCTAAATGGAATCACTATGGATTTATAGTGTACATACATTTTATGTAAAGCTATCCTAGGTATGTATTATATATTTAATCTTATTTTATGGTATCCAGATCGAAGATCCACTTTCAAGAAGTATTAAGCATGATATTTCCTACACTTGCGCTCATTTTTATTATACTAAAACACTATATATTGTCTCCCATTAAATAAATTATTTAACATCCAAGAATAATATAGTGTTTTTTACATACCCCAAAATCTTTTAGGTATATAGATTTAAATTATTCATAAAATTTTAAAAAAAATATCACTCAAATATTTTTTTAAAGAATCTTTATTCTTCAAAGATAACTTTGGGTCTGATCTGACTAAAATTATTAAATTCAAACCACCTCCAAAACAACTCCTAATTAAAAAAATTCCATATAAAATTCATATTAATATTAGGGGTGAGAAAAATTACTGGTAAGGGGTTTTTAAAAAAAATGGGGAAACCTGATAGTCATTAAAATATTTTTAATATCTTTTAAAATATTTTCATCAGGATAAAAAATTGATTTCAAAAAAAAATAAAATAAATACAATCTAATATTTTTTTTAAAAATATCAAAATAAATACAATGGTATTCGGAAAATAATTTTCTAGCATAAAAATAAAAACCATTAGGTGTCTTAGAACTTTGAAATATATATAGGGCCTAACCATCACACGGTGGATACATCCTCTTAAAAATTGATTTCATTACCCATTACTCATATGTTTACAAAGTGAAAGTACCAATTTTATCAAAAAACATTTATTGATTTCCCTTTTTTTCCTGAGACTTTCCATAAAATCTATATTTAAAAAAAAATTATTAAACATTGACATATTTAAAGAGAACATATATACATATAGACACAAATATATATATAAACATAGTTTCAAAAATAATTGCATGAAAAATAAATTTTATACATGTGTAATGCTTTTCAAATCATACCTAGAAAACATATTAGAACAAAATAATGCATGGTAATATACAAATTTAGATATGGGAAATAGCCATGATAATTAGATATAATTATTAACACATATAATTACAATTTTTAGAATATTAAAATAGTATATTTGAAAACTCTTTCATTAAAATAAACATTATTTTTTAAAATATAATTTTTAAATAGAGTTTTATTATAATTTATAGAACTTATTTAAAACATTAAAAATAATAATTTCCCTTATGACAATGATCTAGTTTTAAAAAATTATAAATATTAAAAAAAATTAAAACATTTTACAAGGAGGGTTCATTTGAAATCATTAAAGTGTAATTTTTAAAACATTTTCCCCATACTTTATAATCTTAATTGAAATGTATTGGAATTATCCTAACTGAAGCCCTTACAAACTTCCATTCTCATAAGTTATGTCTAAATTAACACTTGTCCTCTTCACGATAGTGAATTGTGTGTAATTCTAGTGAAATAAACTTGGTATCATATAGTTTTTATGAGTTCCATGGAGAAGGATCTCCCCTTTTATAAGCTTATTTTTTTATTATATCATTGAACTATTTATTTAATTTATTAATTTAATATTTTTCAAACTATCAAGGAAGACCTATAAATAGTTGTTTATTTTTTCACTCATTTTACTTTCCCATTACATAAATTTCCATTTTTTTTGTTATTCATTTTTTTCTTTTTTTTCTATTCCTTACCCATTATGCCACATATATATATATATATATATATCATATATATTTCATCTCTTAGTTCATATGATGCATATATATTTATATTATATATATTATTTTTATTATTATTTTTATTTTTTTTTGTCACACTATATATGTATATATATATATATTATATTTTGAAATTATCTTTTTTGTCTCATTACACACCACAAACCTTATAAACGCATTTTTTATTTTTTATTTTTAGTTTTTTGGTCTTGTGACACACCATATATATATATATATTGAATTATTTAACACCCATGTGCCTTATCGAATGTGCATATTATTTATTTCCATGTACTAATCTCTATACATTTACACACGCACACTCAACCATGCATATTACTTACTAAATCCATATTCCACACACACACACAAATTCATTCCCATTTTTGTTTTATTTTTACATAATATATATAGTCTAAAATTCTTGTGTATACATATCTACTAAATTAAAAAATTGTTGATTTAAATTCTAATAGAATTTTTAACCCCATATTTTATAAACTCAATCTTAAATATCGTAATAAAAAACATATATACACACATACATATATATATAATTATTCGTATACTTTATGGTTTACCACACACACACACACATATATATATTATTAAAAAATTATCTATATTAAATATATATATATATATATTCACATGAATTTTTAAAAATGTATTCTACTTAATATTTTGACATGAAACCCTTATGTTCACATACAATTAAATTCCTACTATCTTATATAATTAATACTAATATTATAAAAATAGAAATTTTTCATATATAAATATAGTTATAAGTTTTATATTCATATTATTTCTAGACTGTAATTATATATATATATTAAAAAATGGATTGTTATATTATACCCACGTTACATAGATATTCTAGGTAATGCTCTTTTGAACTAGCACGTAGCATTTTGAGCTTGAATTTAAGCATTTAGCTATGGACTAGAGCTATTCATAAAGTTATTGTTGAAAAGGTATATACTAAGTGGGATTTGTGTAGCGTGAAAAGCTAAAACAGCCCTATTGGCCCATAAGTGGGGATCCATCAGCCAACTAATTAGGTTCATAAGAATAATTGATTCTGCCCAGTGGAGGCCAAGTATCCAAGTGAATATTAAAGAGGAAAAGAAAGGAGATATAGAGATTCATAAGGAGGTGTAAAATTTTCCTAAGTTTAACCATTATTATTATGTAATTGTAAGGTTTTAGAATCATGTATTTGTTATTTCTATACCATATTTTAAGAAGGATATATTCTAGGGTTATTGTTCCTCATTCTTTAGTCATACTAGAATTATGAATATTTATAGAGACCTAAGAGAGTATCTATGATTGAAAAACATAAAGATCGATATTTTTAGTATATATCATCATTATTGTTATGTTAATAAGTTAAGGTTGAGTTAAATAAGTCTAAGGGAATGTTAAAACAATTACTAGTACTAGAATAAGAATGGGATAACATCACCACTGGTGTTTTTGTTGGACTTCCCATAACATCTAAAGGCCATAATGATATTTGGGTTATAGTCAACCACCTTAAAATGTCAGCACACATCATTTCTATAAGAGACGATATAAAAATATGTGGTAAGGTCAAATAGAGTACCCCATTATATTATACATGATTGAGATTATAGGTTTACCTTGAAGTTCAAGAGGAATATTTAGAAGGCTCAGGATACATAGTTTGATTTTAGCACTATGTATAAATATCAAACAAATATTCAGTATGAGATAACCATTCAAACCATAGATGATATGTTTAGAAATTTTTATAAGGACTTAAAATGTGGTTGGGATCAAAAACTTCCTCTAGTTTATTTTTCTTACTATAATAGCTTTCACTCGAGCATTCAGAAGTATTATTATCAATCCCTCTTTGGAAAGATGTGTAGAACTCCAACATGATGGAATAAAGTTAGTGAAATAAAGATATTGAGACTATATCTATATTAGGTAATGGAATAGAAATCATAGCCATTTAGTATCACCTCAAGGGGGCATAGATCTAACAGAAAAGTTATGCTAAAAACCATCGGTGTTATCTATAATTTGAAGTTACTGAGAAGATTTTTCTATGAATTTCTCCATGGAATAAGGTAATGAGATTAAAAACGAATGGAAAGATAATCCCTATGTATATTATCCCTTAAAATATTCTTGATCGAGTAGGGATGGTATCCTATCGCTAGGTGTTTCCACCAAACCTCTCTCAACTTCACAATGTGTTCTATATATCTCTCACGGGGAAGTAAATACTCGATCATTCAAATGTATTAAAATAATAGGTAATACCAATGGAGTATGATCTCTCTTATGAAGAAAAATTGGTGGAATGTTTGGATCATATAGATAATGTTCTATGAAACAAGACCACCCACCTGGTCAATGTTCTGTGAAAAAACCACCAATTTGAGGAAGCTGTTTAGGAACGAAAAGATATGATGAGGCAAAACAATCCTCAGTTATTTATATTAGATTAATTTAATTTAAAGGGATAAAATCATTTGAATGTGGTTAGAATGTAACACCCTGATATTTTATAAAATAAATATTTTCCAAATAACTTTAATTTTATTGATAGCAAGCACTACACACAACATTGAGTTTTAACAAATAGTAATATAATATACCATTATAACATATATATTAAATTTATAGGTATGAATTTTATTATCTAAATCATGAAAATTATATGGTTTACACATGTATAAAATAAAATCATTGGTTATAAATTGATTTTAAATGAAAATAAAAAACATTTGAAAGTAAAAGAAATGTTTTTACAAAAAATGTTTTGATGAACGTAATGTATTTTTATCTTAATAAATTAAATAAATAACTATTGTTGAATTATTTTAATGAAATTTATATATTATATTCAATAAAATGTGTCATCATTCATATAAATTTTTTTCTATTCATGGGATAAGAATAAATCAATTTATTTTCTTAAAAACTGTATTTTCTAAAAAGAGAGTTCGTCGTGTTTTCCACACTCATTTTAAATTTTTTCCCCAATTTTAAAAAATTTATTTAAAAAAATAATTTCATATTCATATAAAATTTTAAAAATTATCTTAGAGTTAATTTTTTATAATTTTCTAAAAAAATATTTTTTCAATGGATATTGAAAAATAATGATTGTTATTGAAAGCTATCTTTTTTTTAAAGAATTTAAAAAATAATTTTTTTTAAATTATTATAAAAGTAAAATTATTTCAATTATATTATAATTAATCCAATTTTTTACATTAGCATCATTTTTATGTTGATTTTTTATATAAAAACTTTTTGTACTTAAGAAAACTTTTTCTTTGGAAAACCACATTTTCATCACGGTTACGGGATTAATTTTAAATAAAATTATTCCAATTATATTAATATATTTTTTAAAAAAATTTATACCCTATTTTGAATTATAATAATTAATATCAGGTAATAAGGTCAATTTAGTTTTTGGTCATAATAAATAGTATAAATGGTAAAACTTAATTACAATGGTTAAGGTTAAAATAGGTTTACCGGGGGTTTAAACAAAATGATAAGGGTATGTTTGAAAATTAAAATTTTATAAATCATATTTAATGGAAATATTTATACCTTATCCTATTAAACCCTTGAATATATAGCCATTTGGATGCACTTTCCTTGAGAATGTCTTTATTATTTGTTATTCTTTTAGGAAATTTCAAAGTGGGTTCCCTCCCCCGCTTATAAAAGGACACATCCTCTAATTTTATCTCCATGATTAAATATCCATTTGGTTTGGTAAATACCAAACAAAAATACTTCCTTCATTACCTTCTATGTCCTATATTCATTGGTTTGACTAGGAATCCCTCATAAGAAGGCTCTTGGTGCAAGCCTAAGGATGTTGTCTGAAGAAGAGGTGTCGTTCTTAAAAGAGAATTTTCATTTTATTTCTCCTTCCACATTCTTAAAATATTATTTAATAAATTTAATATAATAAAATAATTATATTACATATATTTAGATGTTATTATTGTAATGTCATGACCTATATCCATCTCCTATTCAATTAAATGGGATACAAAACCATTGATTGTCTCTATGAAGGACGATCGCCTCACAAACTGATTTAATTAATTTTCCATCTCCACATATCACAGAATAATATAACTTAGTATTAAATGTATATATATGGTATTTATGATAAAATTATACTTCTATAATTCTATTTTCACAACTATGTTTTTACGATCCAATCCATTGGAAAATGATAACATCATTAATGAAAACATGTAGAAAACCACCTCCATGAAGTGATGTGATTCATTTATCATTTTATTTTGAAATGTAGTGTAATAATTATAGAATTAATTAATATATGTGATATTTTATTTTGTTCCATCCTTTAAAAATGGAAACAATATTCATGCGTACATATGATCTATCTTCTTCATGATCAGTGTAATTAACTTCATTATCTCTATCTATTATGGATGACTCTAAATATTTATATAATGAATATATATATTATTTATATCATGATTAAAACTATGTAAATTATTTAACCATTAAAATTTAAAATGACTAAAACTAAAAAACCAAAACATACAAAAGAAACAAAATAGTTAACACCTGGAAATGACTATTTTAATAAGGAATTATTAATGAATGGATGTTGAAATATTATAAGTAGATAATTTATGTTATTAAAATAATTTATATGATTATATAATATTATTATAATAAATTTAAATTTTTATATAGGAGGTTGGAGTGCTTTCAAAGGAAGTGTAACTCGAGGTAAGATATTTTCATCTCAAATTTATTTCTCTGGGGCACATGTTATATACACCACTTGTTTCTTTTTTTTCTATATATATTGTACATGAATTCCATCTATGATTCTTATAATAAAAATAATAGGATATAAATGTTAATATAAGGTTTTTTCTTTCATGTGGCTTCTAATTCAAAAGATACCAAAGTAGTAAGGATTTTATGCTATAATCTCATTATTTGTCAAGGTTGTTTGTGATTAGGTTTCTAATTATGAAATATTATGATCTATCTCTCAAAAAACTCATGAATTTTATTCTCATAAGAATATTTATGGAAATTAATTTTTTTCATTTAATTTTTAAATATTTATATACTCAAGAGACTAAAATAACTTTTTTTTAATGAAAACCATCTTTAACTATCCTTCATCAAAAAATAATTTCTATTCCACATCAATTTTTTCTAATTTTTTAAATATTTTTACTCTTTTGTAATGATTGTTTAATTTCATTTTTACCATTGCTTAAATATTTAAATTTTTTTAAAAGTAATCTTCTTATTGTTTTCTGAATGAGGAATTTTTGACATTTTTTAAAAAAAAGTGAAGGGAATATTTGTTTTAACCTGTGAGGAATGAATGTTATTTACCACCATAATGACCTAAATTTTTTTTAAATATTACAATTCATGTTCCAAGGTTATTTTTAAAGACAAATTTTCCTTTAATATTTGGAAAGTTTTATATTTTAAATAAATTATTTCAAAAAATAAAATGGTATTTTCCTTAGGAAATGTTCCAACAGGTATTTTAAAGATATTTTTATCTTATATTACATCCTTTGATATTAAATAAGTATTAATAGATATATGATCCAATGATAGAATCCTTATTCCTTATCTAAATGGTTTGCAATTACGATGAAAATATGTTTATGAAACCAGTTTCTTTTCCATAGGTAATGCTATAATGGAATGATGAAATGTTTATGAAACATGTTTCTTTTCAACGAGTTATATTATGAATAAATATTTATGAAACCCATTTATTTTTTCGGTTATGTTATGATAAATATTTTATGAACTTATGGGACATAACTACATGATTTTTATTATGTTATGAATGGGTCTAAAATTATATATCCCTCCAATTCAATGGGTAGAGATAGATATCTCATGATATAAATAGTACTGTAATGGTGAGTGAACCCAGTTCAGTTAGGGACTCTATCTGCCATGATAGTCTTGGGAGTAAATAGTGATTATTATGATGGTTTGGGGAGTGAACCCAGTCCACTATGAAAGTATTTGGAGAGAACCATTAATCTTGTGATTTTTTGGGGAGTGAACTCATTATAGTATGTTATTCATTAAAATAATCCTTAACAACTAAGGACCTGATTTTGTATGTTTATGTGTATGCCAAAAATCTGTCTTATACCAATGTTATTCTCTCATGGAGTATTTTCTTTTATTAATTTATTATACATGTCTTATAAACTTATATGATTTGTTCCAAGACTCGATTTTATGATATATGATATGCATGGTATGGTTTTTAAATTTCATTCTTGTGTTATTATACCCTTACACTCATGTTATATTGATATCTCCCTTGTTTACCCTTATTGAAAATTTTATCTCACCCTTTCTTATGATTCCATTTTTTGAGATTATAAAGAATGGTATTATGTATGATATGTTTGAGAAGGGATATATTTATAAAAAACTTAGTGGGAGATGATATAGTTCAGTTATGAACTATTTGTCTGTGTATCTAAGTTTCGAAAGGAATTAGTCCTATAGGATTCTGTGGTGGATCATTGTGTTATGTGATGAATAATAATCTACTAATATATGATAACTATGTATAAAATTTTGGGTCTCTATATTAGTATTTTAATATGATTTTACTTATTATCATGATTGATGGTGATTATTTCCCTCACTTTCCCTAAGGTTTAGAAATTGAGTCACATAACGTCCAAGCTTCTTGCAATTGAAGTAATCGATTTTATAGATTCTCTTTTTCCCATTCACTTGTGATTATAATTACCTTCATCGTCTTCAGTGGTTGATATTTCATGAGGATACATATTTTTCTTCTTTGGTGTGTTTGGAACTTTGACTATATTCATATTGTTAATAATAATTCATGATAGCCAGTTTGGCATAATCAGAAGGTTCCTCACTCAAACTCCCATTCTAATGGGTTGTTTGATGAGGTAATCTCCACATTATCCCTCACACCCATGGTTCCTTATAGTTATAACCATTAGTAAAACTAAAATAGTTACCATTAGTGATGATAATTATAATTGAATTATAATAAATAACGATAGGAAAATTTAACCTCAAGATGTCTCATTTTATGACACTATCATTTTATCCCATAGTTCTTATAACTCAACTATATTATACTCGGTTAAACCAATATAGCTCAAATATATCACTCTTGGTTCATCTAAGGTTACTTTGAGTTGGGTTCTCTCAAACTGATTAACTTAATCCTTAAAATAGTTATCCCAAATTACTATGATATTTCTTAAAATATTATAAACATATTAATCATTGAAATCTATGATTTATAAATAAAACAAATTCTTCTTCAAAAAAATTTAATCATTCATACAATAATATACAAAAGTATGCATATACCCTTATCATATAATCCTTTTCATAACCCCCCCCCCAACAAAGATACCACAATTTCTGGATAGATATAGCGACTTCCTAAGTCCCACTTCTAATAGGCCCTAGGTTGGTGACTAGCACTAATGGTATAATAAACATTAATATAAGAGGAATTAAACTCTAAGAGAACATGAAAAAGAGATAGATAAGATAGATATACCAATAAAAACCAGATTTGGCTTATATATATATAAATAAATACCATGTTCAGACATGAAATTCTATACAGTTCTAAAAAAACTAGAAAGGAAGCTAAAAGTACCAAAAAGGTAAATATGGTAGAAACCATGAATCACAAAAATCTCCTAGAAAACCATGATCTTATAATATCCATTTTGATCTCAAACCTACATAATATGACATAAAAATAGTTTACATATACATAGGGTTATCATAATAGTATACTCTGTAGGATCCTCCATAGAGCCTCTTAAGAAAAAGATAAAGAAAGAATGTTAAATCAATATGAAAAATAGTGAAACTAACTCATCACCTAAACTAGTATAATAAGTTCCCAGACTCACCATGTATAACTACCACAAATTATGTCATAAAAGAGATCATATAATATAATAATAAAACATCAAGGGTACCCCTCTCCTTCCCCACTGGTTTTCTGCTCTGCCCCAATGTCGCACATCTTGAGACATTTCTCTCCAAAATGTGTAGTCCAATACAAAAATGCCTATGAAAGACATCACAAAACTAACATAATCAATAAATTCATTACATAATCCCATCCAAAAATCCATATATAGTAACTGATTAGTTTCTAGGATCCACCATAAATCATATGACATTTATCATACATTGGATATTATACCTCAAGCCAATAAATCTTGTACATCTAGTAAGTACCTAAAGCCATTACAACCTATAAACATTATGCATATAATAATCCTATGGATACTATATTTTGAGATACATGTGTGTGTGAAATAACCACAAGAAATCACACCCCTCTGCATAAATATATGGGAAAACATACCATCATGAATACCAGTATAAGTAACAATTAAGAGAAGAGAGTGAGTCTAGAGGGGGTAGTCAACCATCTATTCTCCCACTAGGATGTTCGGAAAAACACCCTCCCATGTTCCAATGGGTGTCAATTTCCCTAAAAAACATGGGTGCAGTAGTGTATAAAATCACAAAATATACATGGTAAAATATACCTCACAACCACATGATGGGAACAATATAGTCTTAGAATCAATTGTATATAATGTCCCTCAGAGTACCAATTTCCACTTCTAAGATTAGATATCCTATAAGCACAAAAACATTTAAAAGAGAAAAATTAATTACTTGTTTCCTTTTTATCATTCCATTTTTAAAATTAATTCATTATACATTAATTTACTAATAAAATTATTCCACATTACATTACATTAATTATTATAGTAAAGTATATTCCCTTTAGTAATAAATAAAATAGAGTCAGCGGTTTGTTAAGATTATAATCTTTTCAACATTTTCATTCTATCAACACAAACCCCATGGA
Organism: Viscum album; assembly: GCA_963277665.1. NCBI lineage: Eukaryota > Viridiplantae > Streptophyta > Magnoliopsida > Santalales > Viscaceae > Viscum > Viscum album. Next base: position 844,177,464 of record OY728128.1, read on the forward strand.
TTATAAATTATTAATTAATTATCATCATCATTCCATACACCATTTACTCTATAAAACCATGCTAATCTACCACCAAGAAGAAACATGGAACCAAAATCATCCAGTTACCTCAAGTAGTGGGGAAAGTAATGAAGATAAACCAAGTAACGTAACCATGGACCATTAAATAGATTTGTAAGAGAGCAACTCATCTCTCAATGTCACATTAATAGGTAAGCCTAGCTTCAACCTATTCAATCATCTATGGTGTCATCCTCAACACCCACATGAATATCCCAATGCATTTGACCATCAAAGGAATCAAATACTACCACATCATCTGGGCCTCCCTGCCCACATCTTATCATCCATCCCAAGCTCAATCATCTGAGGATCACATCACCTCCTGGTTTCCCAACCCAATAACACATCACATAGTGAATATCACATCGGTAGAACATCACAGGATCAGTAGTAATAACAAGCATAAATAAGTGGGAAATTGGGCCATCAAATAAGGAATTTAGCCTTCAAACATAAAACATTTCTCACAGCTCCAACACAACGAATATGGCCTTCTCAAGTAAACAAGAAACCCAGGACCTATCAATTGTAATTTATCATACAACTAGTTCTAATTACACCTTGAAATATCCATTTCCATATCATGGTTTCAATCTATGGGAAACATAAGGCACCAAGCGATATCATGCAATCAAAAGATAAACATGATCCTAACATTAAAACCAGTTTCATCAAACTATGATAAGTCCCATTATTATTAACATTCCATTTCATTATTACCAAAAAGAATAAATATTCTTCACATTATTTATCAATTCTGTTAATCATGAAAGATCACATTTAATTAAACATGCGCATTACATCAATTTTATTTTCATCAAATTATAAGAAACACTGGATTTATACATGCCTATTATTTAATTAATCTTATTAAAATTAATTATAAATTAATTCCATATTTAATTTAATTAAAAATTTCAACATTCTACTCCAAAAATAATAACATGCTAACAATGCATAACATACATATCACACTCTCTAGAAAATCAAGAGGAAAAACTCTATTGTGGTATTAGACATCAAAAAGAAATCGTTACAAAATAATTATTTATTAATGTGGTTTAATATATTATTAGTTTAATTCCATTTCCTTCAAAATGAATAAACCATGCCCAATTTATGATTCTGCATAAATAAAATAAGAGAAGCAATGAATCGCCTGCCTCAAAGGCATCAACGTTCTTCACACAAGAACATACCAACATTGAAGGTCCTAATCACCTCTCTTACAATAATATACAATATATTAATGAAATAATTAAATAATTAACTAAAAATCAATAATGAAACCTTATTAGAATATCAGAGATAAAGATCCCTAGAATTGATAGAATAAATTATTGGAAACCAGACCGATCATGGAGAACCTGCTAGAAAATGATGAAATAACATAACTTGGATCACCATAGATCAAAGGGAATCACCAAAAACAACTCGGTCTCTCCATACCTAGACATCCTAATCTCCTAACTAGGACTCCACCACAAACTAGACCAAAAATGAATGAATTTTCATCTTGAAATGAGAATCTATACCTCCAACATCACCCATATGTAGATTCATCACTAAGAGTTCTTCCATCACTCTCTAGGAATCTCCAAATTCACACATGACATCACTACATGACTTCACACTCAATGCATTAGCCAAAAAATTTCCATTACCTAGAATATATGAAATCTAAAAGTAGTAATCCACCTATAATTATATCTACTAATGTTGACACAAGTTTAATTCACACTGGGAGAAGACATACCTCAGACTCTTATGGTGAGTAAAAACCATAAAACGCTCCTCGATGAGGTAATGTTGTCACACCTTCAAATAAAACATCATTTCCACCAACTAAAGATCATGGGTACCATAGTTATGATCAAAGGGATTTAATTGCTAATATCCATAAGAAACAATTGATCTATGCTCCATCAGAATTCAGCCTAATCAAAGATATAAAGCATCACAAAAAACCTCAAACTAAATTCCTTCTAAATGAAAACAATGTACTAGAGCACTGGCCAACGTCTCATTCAAATACACAAATGTTTCCTGACAGTGGTCAGTCAACAATAATACATGATCCTTCTAATTCAATTCTATCAAAGTAGTTACAACCCAAGATAAAATTTACTACAAACATCATTTAATTTCCTATAAGGCCAAAGAAACATTGCACCTATGTCACTATATTGTTGTATTCTTAATACACAAATTCCTCTATCTTCTATAGATCCATAACTACTCCATGTTGAGATACCACATGCTAGAAGAAAAAAACTTCATCATACCAAATATCACATTTTTAAAACATTCTAAATAGCGAATCATGATAAAGAACTTCCAAAATGGCATGAATTTATTCTACATGATCCTCCTCAAGCGTTGAATACACAAGGATTTAATTAATGAAAAAAACTATAAATTTGTCTAGTAACTCTATGAACACTATATTTATAAACACCATGAACATGGTTAGAGAATTATCATACCAAAAAACATCACAATAAACTCGTAATGCCCATAATGACAACAAAAAGAATCCTTTGATATATCCTCATTCTTCACCCGTATATGATGATATCCTGGCCATAAATTGATCTTATAGAACAAAATTTCTCACTTTATATGATCAAATAAATCATCCATCTATGGAATAGGATATCAGTTCTTCATTGTCACTTGGTTCAAGAGATGATAATCAATTCAGAGCTACAAACTACTATCATCCTTCTTCACGAACAAAACAGGTGTACCCCGAGGTGAAAAACTTAGCAAAAAAATTATTTCTATAACAGATCATCAAGTTATACTCGTGTTTATACCAACTCATATAGAAGAATACTATACGGAAACATTAAGATAAGAGACATGCCTGGTTGTAGCTCGTTCTGAAACCCGATCTCTCATTAAGGGGGTAATAATAAAAAAAATATTATATAAAGACTTCAAGGTACTCTTTTAAAACACTATGAAATACCAACTAAGGAACCTATGATGAGATTTGTATCAAATTGATCATAAAATAAGATAATGATGGAACACACCAATAACCCATCAATGGGTATCACTCACCAACAAACACCTTTGGCTCTCCATTAGAATGACAAAATAAAACCTACCTCATGAAGAAATCGATGATATCCAATAAAAAATACAACCATGCCATGCCAAGGATGATTTCATATGACTATATCCTTAAACAAAGTAAATCTCCCCAAGAGAAATTTTTAGCAAGCACTAGCTCATAGTATCTACATACTTCATCAAATTCTTGTTGACCTCCAACTGGTGTATTTGATTCCAAGCACACATGAAGCCTCTCTACCTCAAGTCCTAATGCATGGATGTGGGTATGTGATATAAAGGATTGAATCACTTCTGAATCAAACAAATCATGAACCCATGTAGAAAACAAGAAAAGGGTAACTAGAACGACATATGGCTCACCTGAAAATAGAAATTCTAAACCATGAAGTTGACCACAAACTTCCCCATAAACTCATTTCCCTTGCTGATGACCACCTTCATGGCCGCACACTACTCTCAAACAATGATAAGAGTTTTATGGTTGTACTTTTCATACCCCATCTCCTCTCTATAGATCTCAGACTGGAACACACTACTCCTCCAACCTCATTTGAAACTAACTCAATGGTGGAACTTGAATAGAACAACTATCAAACATTGAATACTTAGAAAGGTCAAGAACTATTAATGATGATGATCTTGTACTCTATAATAAAAACATGATTCTGATCCCTTAGTATAGTTCTAAGAATCTCTTACCCTGGAGAAACAATATTTTTACGGTTGGGATCTACCCCTATCTAACCAAAATCTTTTATATATTGAAAACTGGGAACTCCAAACCACGACTTTTATTTATGAATAATTTTGATGGATCCCCTCTCATGACGATCCAATTGTGGAAAACACCTTCTCAATAACCTCTACCCTTGACAACACCTCGAGATACATCTTCAACCTGAATGGGGTAACCTCGTGCTAGATCTCGAGACACAAAGCCTTCTCAAAATTACTCTTCCAAAACCCCTCATCTATGGAAAAGTATAAATAATAATGCATAAGGGTCTTGAGAAGGATTTGAAACTCTACCATGCTAGAACTCCCCTACCGAAGGGTAAGAATCTCTTGGATACGGGGATCCTTCATGGTTGAAGAAAGAAAATATTCATGGAACTTGTCTTAGAACATCTCCCATGATACTTTTGACTCCTCACAATCCTTGAGTAAAAATAACCACCACGGCCTCACCACTCCACACAGCATTGTCACAGCCAATGAAACCTAGTGCTCCATCCAAGCACAGATCAAACAAAAAGCTATCTCAACCACCTCTAAATAGTATTCTATGAATGATTATAAAATGAATCCCTTGTACTTATGTAGAATCTATCATTGAAACTCTCGTATTTTCCTCCTCAAAGAATCATCATCATCAACCTTTACTCTATGGGGATCTTCTAACACATACTATTGAAAATATTTGATACGAACCTGATGATGACATCAACCTAGTACCATACCTGTAAAATGAATAAACTAGTAGAGCTCTTAATACTAGAATATAGAATATTTAACATTAAATAATTAATAATCATTATCTTCCCATTTCATACAAAAACATAAATAAAAATGTTTCATGATCCATTCCATGGTCTCTACCCTACTAAAAGAATCAATTCATTTTGTAGGATTAGTAATCTTAAAGGTATGTGCATTAGATCATAGGGGGCCTAAATACCAGTGTCTCAGCCAGGATCTTGTGTTTACATCACTCAGTAAACCTAGATGACACCATTTACCTACCAAACCATGAAATCTCACCTATTCCTAACTCCAAACTCCATACTATCCCTCAACATAAAACTTTTATACCACTCTATCATTACCCCCTTCCCACAAAGAAACTGCAATGAGGGGAGAGAGATATTGACTACTCGAGTCCCACCTCTAGTAGGACATTTGTTGGAAACTAGCACCAAGGGTATAATAAACATGCATTTGGGCGGCATTTACCTCTTAGAGAACATGTGGGAGAGAGATATAAGATAGATACACTAATAAATAACTTCTTAGACAAATATATATAATTAAATCCCAAGTGTAAAAATGTAATTCCATACAGTACTAAAACAACTAAAAAGGAAACTACGAGTACAAAAAAGGTAAAGATAGTAGAAACCCCAAATCCCAAACATAACTTGCAAGAAAATGAGTTGGTTATATCTATCCTAATCTAAAATTTTCTCTAGATGACCTATAAAATTGTTAATATATAAGTAGGATGAGTAAAACAGTATACTTAATAGGATCCTCCTCAGGGCCTCTAATGCAAAATATAAAGAAATCAAGATAAATCATAGTGAACAAAAATGGAACTCACTCATACCCTAAAAAGTTATAATAAGTTCCCAACCTCATTATTGATAACTATCATCAAGTATTATATACAAGAGAGAACATATTATAATAATGAAACCTCAAACCTCACTCCTTCTTCCCCACTAGGTCACCGCTCTTCCCCAATGTTGCATGTCCTAATCCATCTCTCTATAAAATAAGTAGACCTATATCAAAAACCCTCGGAAATGAATCACAACATTCACCTCACACATCACATTATCACATCATCCCATCCACATGTCTATATACAGTATCTTAGTATTATTCAGGATCCACCATAGCTGGTATGACATGTATCACACATTGAGTATTATACCTCAATCCATTATAGTTCATACACCAAGTAAGTACCCAATCCATCACATATTATACACATAATGCCAATAATAATCCTTTGGATACTATATCTAGAGATACATGTGTTTGAAATAACAAAAATCCATCATATCCCTCTATACATATATATGGAAAAATTAACCTATCACAACCCACCTTCTTCAAGATGAGGGAAGGGACAACAAAGTGTCATGCCCTTACTTCTTCAAGATGAAGGAAAGATAATGACTCCTGAGGCCCGCCTTCAATAAGCCCCATAGTAGTGAATAGAAACAAGGGTATATAATCTCACAAAAAATATAATATATTACCCTTTTTAATGAAAATATGGTCGGGGGATAAGGTGGTAAAAATCCCAAACAACACCAAACATTTATATAAAGGAAACCAAATTCCAACTCATGCATGATTTAAATGTAAATTGAGAATAAAGTACAACCAAAGAAACAAAGAAAGTAGAAAAAGAAAGAGACTAAGCATCAAAACAACAACTATCTAGATTCCAGAGCTATTAAAATTCAGCACAGTCCACAAAGTCCTCCTGGAAACCAAAAAACAGTTTTATAATGTAGGGTGAGAATACAAGTATACTCAGTAGGGAAACCAAAGTCACTTATGCACAAGTTGTTGAAGCATACTAATACCACTGTGAAAATAGCATAAACCAATAGCGCCTAACAAGGAAAGTTTACAAGCCCAACCTCATCAAGGAACACTCCCCAAATAACGCAAGACAAGAAAGATAGTAATATAAGAAAATCGATGATTTGGGTACCTCGCACAACTTTTTCCACTGATTAACTACTCATTCGTAATGGCTAACATCTTGACTCTACTTCTCTTCTCCAAATATTGTCCCACCACAACAACTTCCCACATACACCTAGGCCACAAATGACACATATCCCGCCTATAGACACCTGTGTCACAACAACCACACCTTCTGCCCGAAAACACATGGGCCTCATCCAAAAGACACTTGGGAAACAAAGCTAGCCTACATACACCTGGGACCCTCATCCACAACACAACCTACCTAAAGGATCTGGGGATATAGTAAACCTCTAGCCAATATAGCCTGCCTAGATATGCTCGAGCGGTAAGACCCTGAAAGGTGGTGCAGGGAAGAAGTCAGTAACCAGCCCTCCATCCTCCCACTGGGATGTTAGGAAAGACATACACCCCATGAAATAGGGGTGTTTGACACATATTTCTCAACCTGAGTGGGGTGCATATAGAAAACATAATGAACTACATTTTTATATATATATAGGTAAACAATCACTACACCCAACCTAAGGGTTTACAAACAAGCAAGCAGCCAACACAAACCACCTTGGTTGCTACCCCTACATGCACGTATCACCACAAACAATGGTCGCTTCCATAAGTATAAGTATACCCCCCCCCCCAAAAAAAATATATTTATCCAATTTTAATTCTATATTTATCAATTTATTCATTTATTTATTCCACCCCTACCCGGACAACTAACAAGCACACCATCTGCAACCGCTTTCAGAAGGCTAAAGGCCACTAAACACTGTCAAGGAAAACAAGGAAGTAGGGACCAAGGTAAGGAATTCCATTTTAACACCTATTCATAAAAACAACATAAAAAACCCAACCTTTAGTCCCACTACACACCCATTTTTCTTGGACACTCGTTCAACCACTACCAACTATCGTTATTCAAAGTCATCCCACTCAATCATCCTCTCACAACTAGAACTGGCAGCCCCACTTCATAATATCACCACACCCAACATTCCCATAAACATGAAGTCATAACGAAACCCATTCATGTAGCCTCGCTACTCAACCACTACCTAGAAGTAGTGCCACTACACAACAAGTCCATACATTCTACGATCAATCAATCTTTGAAACTGATATTCCATCATACTTCTTGTACCACCCCATGCACAAAGCCTACAACAAAGCACCACCAAACATAGTAGCCCCACTGCACACACGTACCCTTCCCCATTCATAGTGATAACTCATCTTTCCACCCCTAGTAACCAATAAAACACAATGCACAATGACATCATAAAGCCAAGCACATTCAAATTTTTCAAATAGGGGTTCTTTAATTTCACTTTAAATAATGGGGGTGATCACATAATAGTATTGATCCTAGAGAATCCATTTATTTAACCAATCATAAGTTATTAAGAGGGTATTCATGTTATGTTCATTCAATAGAGTATCAAAAAAAATAAAGAGTATCACTAGTGTGTAAACATGAACCACCATTGACTGCATTTTTTAGAAGTCCTTACAGTCCAATAATTCATAAAAGGAAAACAAGGATAATAATTAAAACAAACGATCAGCATAAAACCGTATTCAGTTCCCTGCCCATTATTTATTACATGTTAAAGAAAAAGATTTATCTATCCTCAACAAACATTACTAAACCCACCCCATATGATACACAATTAAAGAGAGATGAAGGGAAATCTATACTTGGAACAATAGGTGACCAAAACTCTTCCTTGCATTGAAAAAGGGGTCGCTCGAGCAACAGGAAAAACCAAGGAAAATTTAATAGAAGAGGGATTTAGAACAACAGAATGACTCGTTTGGGAAGAAAAGTTCTCCACGCACCAAGAGAAAAGAGAAGATAGGACCTCAACTTTTAGAAAAATCCATATCCTAAATCAACAGAAGGAAATGGTTCCAAAGTCCACTAAAGTTGTATCATGTCCATGATCATGTGGTTTGACTATTTCAAAGTCTTCCAAGCATTAGGATACTAAATATATAATTATTATCCTTTGAAACACCCTTTGTAATTCCCAAACAAGGCTACACACTCTATTTACATCAAATAAATTGAAAGAGGGGAGAAACTGGAAAAACTGGGAAAAACTGGAATGAGTCACCGATGGGTGAGTCACCGATGTTGAGCCATTGACACTGAGACCCTAACTCACTAAAACCAACGCCCTGACTCACCGACACCGATGCCCTGACTCACCAACACTAATTCTGTGACTCACCGACACTGACACCCTGACTCACCGACACCGATGCCCTGACTCACCGACACCGAACATTCAAAAAATGACTTGCTGACACTGATAATAGAAAAATGACTCATGGACACCAATAGCTCAAAAATGACTCACTAACACCGATAGAAAAAAAATGAATATCCTACACCAACAGTTTAAAAATGATTCACCTACACTGACATCACAAAAATGACTCACAAACACTGAAAGTTAAAAAAATAACTCAGTGACACCGATAGTTCAAAAATGACTCACCGACACCGACAGTACAAAAATGAATCGCCGACACTAACAGTTCAAAAATGACTCGCCAACACCGATATTACAAAAATCACTCTCCAACACCGATAGTTCAAAAATGAATCGCCGACACCGACATTTCAAAATGACACGCCGATAGAAAACCTAGAATTTTTTTGGTAACCTTCTCATAATGAGTCATTGATAGCCCACAAGAACACCCCAAACACTATATTCCAAAAAGGAATGGACCAGTGAGGTCCAAGTAATTACATCATATACCTATCAAACCATTATCATCCTTGAGAATTCAAAACCAGACCCAGAAAAGAGGGGTCCAAAAAACCACTCCAGGATACCTCTTAGGTACAAACAAGCCTACATTGTTTGAAAACTCGGGTGAAAACCTCAACATCCAAGAACACATCCCTAGTAGTTACCACCCTAAATATCCACACAAACCTCAAAGATCACAATATCCCGACACTTGGATTATGGAGATACTTCCTCCATGTCAAGATATTATCCGCTTTGGGTGGCACTGGCTCACCCGCATGGGTTTAATTGCATCCTCAGTAATGTGTCTTGATTAGAAATTAGGTCCTCCCCTCCCTGCATGTTAGGACTTATCACACACCATAGAAAATGAAAAAATGTATTTCATATAAACAAGGTCATGCATTACAAAATAAGAAATCCATAAAGAAAAACACAAGAGTAAAACTCAAAAAAGATCTGGTACTGGGCACACATTTGTGCCTCCCGCTCCCAAGTACTCTCCTCGAGTCCACCGTGCCTCCACAACACATGAACTAAGGGAATGGTTCATCCACAAAGCACCTTTTCATGATGGTCCTAGATCTCCATCAGCTACTCCATGAACGTCGCATTGTCCTCGATATCAAACTCTCCCCAGACAATTATATTGGATTCATCATGTAGATACCGACAAATATAAGAGACAAGAAAGATGTTGTGGACCCTCTCCAACCACAGTGGAAAAACCAGATGATATGCCACATCACCAACTCATCCCAACACTACTAAGGGACAGATGAACTTGGGAAAAAGCTTTATTCCCTTATCGAACCTCTACTACCCATGTCAATGGGAAACCTCCAAGAACACGTGGTCCCCAAACTCAAACTCCAAGGGTATCCTCCTATGATCGACATATGACTTATGTAGGTCCTGAGCCGCCTTCATCCTCTAATTCACAAGCTAAACCTTATCCATCATTCTCTGCACTACCTCTAGTCCAAGAAGGGCTGCTTCCACAACCTATGTCTACCACAAGGGATAATGACACGAACTTCTGTAAAAATCCTTGAACGGTGCCACGCCAATGGTATAGTGATAGATATTATTGTAAGAAAACTCTAATAGAGGAAAATTTATTACCCACAATCCCCCAATGTCCAGAATACAGATCCGCATCATATCCTCCAATGTCTGAATGGTCTACTCTATCTGCACATCTGTATGAGGGTGGAAAGTAGTGTTAAGGTGTAACTGGGTGAAAAAATCATGTTGTATTCCCATCCAAACTCATGAGTTAAACCATTCATCTGGATCCAAGATGATGGATCTTGGAATCCCATGAAGCCTCACCACCTCATCCATATACCTCCTTGCCAAAGCATCCACTATGCTCGACTCCTTGATCACCAGGACGTGAGCTGATTTTATCAGCTGATCCACCACTACCCAGATAGAATCACATACTCCCTAAGACCTAGGTAGTCCCATGAATAATTCTATAACGATTTCATCCGATTTCATCTTAGGTAAATCTAAGGGCTGCAACAGACCTCTGAGAACACAGTGCTCATCCTTCACTTACTGACACACTAGGCACTTTTCCACCAACATTGCCACTGCCCGCTTCACCCTCAGACAACAAAACTATTCCATCAGGCCTCAATAAATCTTATAAAATCCAGGATGTACCTCTAGGGGTGATCTATGGAACTCAACGAGAACACCCTCATGCATTTCCACTAGGAAAAACAGGTTCCCACAAAAGTTCATCTGATTCTGACCATCCCCTGACCATCCTTCCAGAGCATCGCCCTGGTAAACGTGATCACTTATCACTTTAGTATCTAAGACTCTCCACTAAGACTCCTCCACCTTCCACATCAAGGAAGACTATATTGTCATCTGAAATAGATATCCTCTTCAAATATCCACCATAGCATCTAGGTGCAATGTAGCCAACTACTCCATTTCCTTCCAGGTATCTATTGATTCCCGAACTACCTCCTTCTGCAACTTCCTGCTCAAGGAATCGACCACCATATTCCCATTTAAAGAGGTGTAGGAGATCTTGAAGTTGTAGTCCTATAGAAACTCTATCCACCTCTACTTCCATAAGTTCAGGTCTCACTGGGAGAATAAATACCTCAAGCTCTTAAGATCTGTGAAGACCACAAAGAACTCCCCAATAAGGTAATACCACCAAAAATTCTATGAAAACAAGAACACTACAAGCTCCACATCATGGATAGAATAGTTATGTTCATGGGAATGTAGCTGACTAGACCCATAAGAGACCACTCTTCACTATTTCATCAGCAAACACCCCAAACCTAAGCTAGATGCATCACAAAACACCTCGAACATCACCCCTTCCTCCAATAACCTGAGTACAGAAGCTCTAACCAACCTCCCCTCCAGATAGATAAAATTTGCATGACACTAATCTCTCCACACAAAGGCTTAGTATTTCCTAGTAAAGGATATCAATGGAGATGAAAGTATTTATAATTCGGGTATAAAACTTTGGTAATATCCCGCTAGATCCAGGAAGCTACAAACATCCTCCACATTATTAGGTGCTTCCAAAGAAACAACTGCTTATAACTTTGATGATTCCACTGCTATCCCCTACTAGGAAACTACATTTCTAAGGAAGTGAACCTCTCACATCCAGAACTTGCACTTGGTCAACTTTCCATAGATATGGTGGTGTTTTATGACCTCCAAGAAATTCCTTAGATGCTCAACATGATCCTCCTCTAAACTTGAGTAGATTAGGATTTCATCGATTAATACCACAACAAACTAGTCTAGTAATTCATGGAAAAAATATTTCATGAGTCCCATGAACATGGGTGGTGATTTTGTGACACTGAACAACATGACCTTGAACTCAGTGTGCACATACCTTCACCTAAAAGCAGAATTTGGGAAGTCACCCTCTTTCACCCTCAACTGGTGATATCCAAACTGTAGATCTATCTTATAGAACCAACCTTCTCCCCACATCTAGTAAAAAAGATCATCTATCCTCATAAAGGGGTAAAAAGTCATGACCCTTACCTAATTCAGTCTCTGGTAGTCTATTCATAGAATTATACGATCATTTTCATTCTTTGAAAACAAAACCGGACCACCCCATGGAAACAAACTCAGCTAGATAAAGACCTTCCTCATAAAATCATTGATCTAAATCTACAACTCCTGCAACTCAAAAGGCATCATTCGATAGGGATCCATTGAAACTATACGGGAACCATGTTGTAAGTCTATCCCAAACTCGATGTCACGTTGAGGGGGTACAGTCACAACCTCCTCTGGTAATACATCCTGGAACTCTCTAAAAACCCCTAGAACCTCCATCACTTATGTGTCTGCGGATCCAGATGACAGATCGACTGAAAAGGATAGAAGAGGCTCCAAACACCAACTGCCCACCAAATAGCTCTACTCGCCAATGATAACTACACAATGTCCATCCAAACCTAAAAATAGGACTCTTCTCCGGAAGCAGTTGATAACAGTTTTCATATAAAACAACCATTAAATGCCTAAGATGACCTCATATGGCCACATATGTAGCAGAAGAAGATCACCACTGTACTAATGCATCCCCAACATCAGTCCACATCCCTGACAAACATCAAAAAAAATGGTCTGACCTATAACTAGCGTGCTCAACACTAGGAGAATGAGAATTCTATCTATGTCTATACCTAGAGAAAGAAATATTCTAGGGTAAAAAGGGAGTGAAAATCTCTAGAATCAAAAAAATCACAAGAAAGAGTGCTAAATAGACTGATCAAACCTCAAACAACCTTCAGCCCTACTGGAACTGCTGCTTTAGTGGAATGAAACTACCCATTCCCAGCTCCTCTACCTCTATTCTATAGAAAACCTCCTTAACCACACCCTGGTCAAAGTACATAAAAATAAAACTGAGGTTGGCCTCCCCTTGCACCATCTACCCTTGGTGGAATGGAAGCATGTTGTCCCTGCTGCTAAAAAGGCCTAGCGGGAAACTGTTGTTGGGGTGGTTGATGAACCTACCAACCTCCTCCATACTGAGATCAAACTGGAAACTATATCCAAATATGTAGGCATACTCTAGAGACAAATAACCTTGGTCCTGGTCCTATGGAGAAAGGGCGAGGACTAGGAGATCAGAACTGGAACTGTTGAGGCCTACATCCCACTGGCTGAAACCTGGAAGTCCTAACGTCAGAGACCTACTGCTGACTACCTTCCCCTTCAACAAACTCAGATGGATCCCCTCTTATGTTACACCTCCCTGTGATTTCATCCTTTCCACTACCATAGCCTTCTTCTGAACTTTTAACTATGTCTGTAGTGTGAATGGGGTAACTGCATACTGAAGAGAAGGTTGGAGTGCCTCCTCCAAGAACCTCACCCAACACTCCTCGTCCGAAAAGTGGTCGGGAGAAAAGCGTAGAAGATCCTTGAACTGGATCCTGAATTCCCTCACCGACATAATTCCCTATTGGATGGAAAGAAGCTCTTGTCTCTTCTCGGCCTTCATCGTCGATGAAAGAAACTCTGTCCCAAACTCCTTCTCAAAGTCATCCCACAAAACATCAGTCTCCGTCCTCTCCCCAAGGTAGAGCGTCCACCATTGATGCACCACTCCCCTCACCTAGCTCACTTTTAGAGGAACCCAGTACTTTTTTGGAGAAAATATCAAGGTAAAGTTTATCGCTAGCTCCTTAATCCAACCCTTTGTCTCAAAGTCTGAAATGCTACTTCGTACTTCCTCAGGGTCTTCCGCTAGAAATCACGAAGGGTATTCTGCCACAATCCATATTCATCCTCTCGATCAACCCTCCACTGATCAACCATGTCATCCTACTGGTCCTAGACTTCTCATACCACATGTGGGCAACGTCCAAGTTCCATAGGTAAAAAGGGTAAACATGGAACACCAAATACCGGGTATTAAGGAAATTTTCTTTTAAATTCACCTTAACTCTTCGTTTATTTTAAATTCCCAAAACACTCAAGATACACAAAGACAAAAGTCATTATGACACATGTACCCTCCCTAGGGTCTCTACCCTAGAATTAGTGTATCCTTACTTGGTTGTTCGGTAGGCTCAGAGTCCTTGCATTGGATCATGGGTGGCCCTGAAATCTTGTGTCTTAGCAAGTCTTCCTTTTCCTATTTCACGCAACAATATTTCCTAGCATAGTTTACCTACCATACAATGCAATCCTTACTATTACTAACTTTTTACTCCATCCTATCACTTAACCATCACCTTTGATACCATTCTATCATGACCCACCTTCTTCAAGATGAGGTAGGAAACAGAAAAGTGCCACATCCTTCCTTCTTCAAGATGAAGGATAGATAATGACTGTCAAGTCCTGCCTTTAATAGGCCCCGGAGTAGCGACTAGCACCAAGGGTATAGAATCTCACACAAATTGGAAGGAATTTCCATTTTTAATTAAAATAGTATTGGTAGATAATATGGTAAAAATTCTAAAAAACACTAAATATTTATCTAAAGGAAACCAAAATCCAACCCATTCATGATTTAAACATAAACTGCGAAAAAAGTACAACCAAAGAACCAAAGAAAGTACCAAAAGAATGAGACTAAGAATTATCACAACAACAATCCGAACGTTTGAGCTAGTAAAGTATAGCACGATCCTTAAATTCCTCATGGAAACCTAGAAACATTTTTATAATGTAGGGTGAGAAAACAAGTATACTCATTAGGGAAACTAAAGTCACTTGTGCATAAGCGAGAGAAGCATCCTAATACCCCTATGAAAATAGAAGATACCAATAGAACCTGAAAAAGAAAGCTAACCAGCCCAGCCTCACCAACGTACACTCCCCAAATAACATAATATAATCATGGTAGTAATATAAACACATCAATGATTTGGGTACCCCACACCACTTTTCCCACTAATTAAATACTCATTCATAATAGCTAACGTCTTGACGCTACCTCCCTTCCCCAAATGTAGTCCCACTACCATAATTGACCGCACACACCTGGGCCACAAACCACACATATCCCATCCAAAGACAGTTGGGTCATAAAAACCACACATCTTTCTTGAAAACACATGGGCCTCATCCCTAAGACACGTGGGAAACAAACCTAGCCCACAGAAACTTGGCCCCCTCATCTACAACACAACCTGCCTAAAGGATATGGGGCTATAGTAAACCTCAAGCCATTACAGGCTGCACAGATATTCTTAATTTGTAAGAACCCAGAAGGGGGGTGCGAGGAAGAATTCAGTAACCAGTCATCCATCCTCCCACATGGATGTTAGGAAAGACACCCTCCCCTATGAAATAGGGGTTCTCAGAACATAATGATCAACATGGGTGGTGTGAGAATGGGAAAAAAGGAACTAAAATTTTATACATATATTTAAACAAGCACTATGCCCAACCTATGGGTTTCCGAACAAGAAACTAGCCCATAAAAACCACCTTTGATACAACCCCTATATGAACTTATCACCACGAATGACGATCACTTCTATAAGTACAATTATACTAGAAAAAAATCCGTTTAACATATTTTTATTCTTCATTTTTCAATTTATTAATTTATTTATTCAACCCCTACCTGGGAAACTAATAAGAACAACATATTCAATAATTTTCATAAGGAGAAAGGACACAAAACACTGTCAAGAAAAACAAGGAAGTAGAGACCAAGGTAAGGAATTATATTTTAACACCCATTCATAAAAAAATAGAGAACAACCAACTTAAAGTCGTACTACACACCCCCTTATTCCTAGACACCAGTTCAATCACTGCCAACTGTCATTCTTCAATGTTATCCTGCTCAATCTTCCTCTCACAACTAGAACCAATAGCCCCGCTGCACAACAACACCACACCCTGCACAACCATAAACATGAAGTCATGACACAACCCAGTCATGTATCCCTGCTTCCAACCACTTCCCAAAAGCAGTTCCACTGCACAAAAAGTCCATCCATTCTACGATCAATCAACCTCTCCACTTGAGATTCCATCATACCTCCTGTACCACCCCATACACAAAACCCACCGCAAAGAACCACCAAACACAGCAGCCCCACTGCACACACATACCCTTCCCCATTCACAGGTCCAACCCCTCTTTCCACCCCCGGTACCCAATAAAACACAACAAAAAACCACACCATAAAGCCAAGAATATTCATATTTATCCAACAGGGGTTCTTTAATTTCATGTTAAATAACATGGGTGATCACAGAATAGGTTTGATCCTAGGGAATCCATTTATTTAACCAACTGTACGTGATTAAGAAAGTTTTAATGTTATGACCATTCAACAGAGTATCAAAAACAAATAAAGATCATCATCAGTATGCAAACAAGGACCACCAACGGCCATGATTTTTTGAAGGCCTTACAGCCCAACAATTCATAACGGTAAAAAAAGGATAACAATTAAAACAAATGATCAACATAAAACCATATTTAGTTCCCTAAATATTATTTATTACTTGTTAAATAAAAGTATTTAGATGTCTTTAATAAACATTACTACACCCACCCTACATGATACACAAGTAAAGAGAGACAACGGAAAATCCTTACTTGGAACAATACGTGACAAAAACTCTTCCTTAGGTTGAACAGGGGGTCACGTGAGTAGTATGAAACTCTAAGTAAAACTGAACAAAATAGGGATCTATCATAGTCGCATGACTTTTTTGGGAAGAAAAGTTCTCCTCACACTAAGAGAAATGAGAAGAAAGGACCTCAACTTTTAGAAAAATATAGATCCTATATCAATGGAAGGAAACAGTTCTAAAGGCCATTAAAATCGTATCATATCCAAGATCATGTGGTTTTAATATTTCAAAGTCCCTTTGGTGTTAGGATATTAAAGATATAATAAATATCCTTTGATATTCCTTTAGAAACTCCCAAACAAGGATTCAAACTGGATTTATGTCAAATAAAATGTAAGAGGGGAGAAATTGGAAAAACTAGGAAAAATTGGAATGAGTCACTGATGGGTGAGTCGCCGACGCAGATCCACCGATGTTGAGCCACCGACGTGCCCTGACTCACCTACATTGATACCCTAACTCACTAACACAGACACACTGAGTCACCGATGTCGAAGCCTTGACTCACTGACATTGACACCCTGACTCACTAACACTAATGCCCTGACTCACTAACACTGAGAGTTTAAAAAAAGACTCACCGACATCGACGGTACAAAAATGACTCGTCGACACCGATTGATCAAAAATGACTCACCGACACTGAAAGTACAAAAAATGATTTTCCGACACCGATAGTTCAAAAATGACGTTCTCACATTGACAGTACAAAAATGACTCACTGACACTGATAGTTCCAAACTGACTCACCAATACTGACAATTCAAAGTTGACTCACCGACACCGATAGTAAGAAAATGACTCCCCAAAACCGAAAGTTCAAAAATGACTCGCTGACACCAACAGTTCAAAATTACATGCTGACAAAAAAATAGACTTTTTTGGTAAACTTCTCTGAATGAATAACTGATAGCCTTCAAGAACACCCCAAAAACTGGATTTCCATAAAGGAATGGACCAGAGAGGTCTGGGTCATTACATAACCATCATGTATACTATCACAAGTAACTACTGATATAAGAGGGTGGGCCGAGAAAGGGTATTCAGTCATCTATACTTCCATCAGGATAATGGGGAAAACACCTTACTAGAGTCCATTGTGTTTTAGTTTCCCTAACCAGCATTGGTGGGGTATCCCATGAAATCACAAAATATACATGATATAATATAACTCACAAACACACTATGGACATTACATAGTCTTATAATCAACTCCAAATAACATTTCTCAAACTCCTAGTTTCCACTGCTATGATCATATATCTTATAAGAATAGAAGTATATAAAAGAGATACATTAATTAATTATTTCCTTTTTATCATTTACTTTCATTCATTAATTAATTGTCCATTAATTAACCATTAAAATTATTCTACATTATATTATATTAATTATTATTGTAAAATACATTCCCTCCAAGTATAATCCAATCCAAATCCATAATTTTTCATGATTACCATCTTTTTAGATTTTTCATTCCATCAAAACCAACCAAATGGGTTAGTAATTATTAATTTATTATTAGAATCATTCCATAAACCAGGAACTCTAGAGAAATATCCTAGTCTACCACCAAGAGAAAACATGAAACCAAGAACATCCAGTTGCCTTATGTAGTGGATAATGGAATACAAATAAAAAAAGCATCCCAACCATCATCCATTAAGCTGGTTCATAAGTGAGCATCCCAACTCTCTGCATCACATCAATGTGTAAGCCCAGATTCAGCATATTCCATCATATCCAGTGTTATCCCCAACACCCGCATACATATCCCGATACATCTTTCCATCGTAGAAGTCAACTTATGCCACATCATTTGGGCCTCCCCACCCATATCACATCAATCATCCCAGGATCATCCATCCAAGGATCACATCACATCTGGGCCTCCCTACCCCATATCACATCGCATAGCGAATCACACATCTATAGAACTTTGAAAAAGTAACTAGAACAACAATAATAATTAATTGGGGAACTAGGACCTGAAAAAATGTATTTATCCTTTACATATAAACAATCTATAAAAGGTCCAACCCAAGGCACTCATCCTTCTCAAGAAAATAGGAAAATCAAGCACTATCAATTATCTTCTATCACATAAGTGGTTATTATTTCATATTGAATTAATTGATTCATTATCACAGGTAACAACTATGGTAAACCTAAGGCATCAAGAAATATCAATCTATAAAAATCTAAACATTCTCTTAGAATTGAAACTAGTTTCATCAAATAATGAGAAGTACCATTATCATTAAAATTCCTTTTCATTATTATCAAAAAGTATAAACATTCCTCACATTATTTATAAATTCCATAAATCATGAAAGATCACATTTAATTAATCATGAACATTTCATCAATTTTATTATCATCAAATTTCATGAATCACCAGATTCATACATGACACTAATTTAATTACTCTTAAAATAATTAATTATCAATTAATTATAGATTTACATTATTTTTCCAATTTCAACATGGTACTCCAAGAATAAAAACATTCTAAAACATCATAGAATAAATTTCATACTATATAGAAAATCAATAAAAAAACCACTATCACAATATTAAACATAAAAAAAGTTACCACTATAACCCAATGCACTATTAATCTATTTTAATAGAATATTAGGTCAATTACACTATCATAAAATGGTCTAAACCATTCTCAATTTATGATTTCACAAAAATAAAATTAGTTAAGCAACGAATCCCCTACCTTAAAGGAATCAATGTTATTTGCCTAAGAAAAATTATTGTTGTGGATCCTGGTAACCTCTCCCATAAGAAGTTGCAGTCTTTTAAAGAATACATTAGAAAAATTCACCAAAAATCAAAAAGACACCCCATTAGAATAGTGTATATCAAGATGCATTACATGGAAAGAAGAAATAGGAGGAAACTAGACCTATCAGGGAGAACCAGTTAGAAAAATAAGAAATAATGAACCATGGATTACCATGGATCAAAGAATAAAGGTAGGGAATAAATCCCAGATGAAGTAATCCCAAAATCTAGAAGAGGTCACCATTGGATCACCTAGAATTAGAAAAAGGGGAAAAGGGTTTGATAAATAATTATTTTATATATCATTAATAGGAACACTTCATAGGTAATTTATATGACATATAACCATTTACACATTCTGTAAATGAAAATTTTTAGATATGACAAAAACACATGTCACAGAGAACCTATTATCCTCAAATAAATACATATTTGTATCACCCCATTAAATATCCTTAATAATATGTGAAATGAGAATACATGATTTGAAACATTTACACACCATGAATTCTCCCTGCATCTAACTTTTTAGCAGTCAAACTCCTCCAGAATCAATACAGGCCTCCTCTGTGTGCCATGAGCTTTAGAATCATGAAAAGGGTCAAACTACATAGAGATGGGTTATTACAATATTAATAAAATATATTTCCAAAAAAATATTTTAATCTACAAAAATTAATACACAATGATATTATATATTCCTCCAAAAATTAACTCTGTATTTAACCCTAAAATTGTATTAACCATTAGTTCATATGGCCACACACTAGTCACTCTATATCATAATCACAAAAATTATATGAACATATCTAAAAATATCATGAATAAATTAGGAATTCTAAGTTTACCAATTAATATCTAACTTACTTATTCAATATGAAACCACCCTTTATTATCCCAACATCAACTATATACTAAACTTAAAAAATTTCCAGTCCTGAAGCATACATTCATCGAGAGTTATCTCTAAAAATAAAATCTTGAAATAAAATAATTTATTATGATTATTGATACCATTTAATATATGATTCAGAAACATAAATGAAAAATTATTTAAGAATGGTTATTATATATTTCACATAATACTTAATAACACTTAAAATATAACAAAATTTCATAGATAAATATAACTTCACTAATTAAAATAGATAAGTGTTTCAATAATTAATTTATAATATGATATCAACCTCACTACCATATTTAATAATAGAAAACTCACTTTTTCATAATAATATAAATACATTTAAATTATAAACCATTTACATATGATCTTTTATTCAATTATAAGACATAGTGTTTTTTAGGTACATACCTTTCTTAGATTTATTCTCATGATCCTATTTCAATTAAATACTAAAACCCAAAATGGTTGTTAATAAAATCATCTTAAATACTAATATGAATATAAGGAATAAATACTAATATTTATTCTATAGTGAAACCTTCATTTCATCCTTTTACACTTCCAGTAAAATCTACTTTGTTTTAGGTTAGGTTCTCTTGCACTTTTTAACCTAATTCATTAAAGTAATTTAGGAATTAAATTCTACATAATGGTTAATAAAGTTAATGTTATTAACCAAACCATATCCCTCAAGAATATCTCCCTAGGTTTTGTAGTATTGGGCCCACTCATCATGCATCAAAGTGATGATTTATTCAAATCCCAATCAACCTTTTCTAGGTGATAATCCCTAAATGCATATGTTCCAAATATTAACCAACTATCTAGTATCCATACATGGATGTATTATTAAGAAAAACAACATAATACTAATTTACTAAAGCATCAATATGTTTTCCTATACATAGAATCAACTCTAGGGTTTTCAATAAGTTTATTTAATTGAAATATACAAATAAAATGTTCTTTATTACCATAACATTAAATAATATACGTATCCCAAAGTATTATCTATACCATTAAACATATAATCAACACTAACTTATCAATAAATATATTTTTATAAATAAATATCATAATCTCTATAGTTATTTAAATAATTCCTTTGATAAAAACTAGGATTCCCCTAACATGCACTCTTGGATCCAGTTCCATAAAGATATACTTTACATACTTTATTTGATACAAGTTGTAAAATCTAGGATATAACCATCCAAAATAACAAAATCAATAAATATGATTGAATATCTTAAATCTAAAGGATCTTTTGAGGTGTGTATCTTTATAGAATTGGGACATAACATAAACTGATAAATCCCATGTTATTTATATTAATGGAAAATTTTCATAGTATATAAGAAACTACTTAATCCATGACAAGTATTCACCACCCCCAGAAAATTATTTCACATGCTTTATATATGTAAAAAATTAAGGTTTACTACTATTCTCCACAACCTAAGGAACTAGAAACTTAGGAATGGATAAGCTCAAATGCTCAGTATGGGAAACATATAGCTAAAACAATCATGTCATACACATGGAACAAATATTATGATAGGAAGAGGTAAACAACTTGAATTCATAATAAACTTGAAAATAAGATCATTCTATATACATGAAAATAAATAAAAACATGCATATCAATAATACTTATTTTATACAGATAGAATGCATAATTCCAGATATAAAAAACCTTCTATCAAGGACCTTTTCCAAGACATATTAGTTATTGTTTAAACTAAAGTAAATTAATCATGTCAAGGACTTTTACCTAGGCACTATTCTATTAAGAGAGGATTCATACCCCAAAACTTAACAGGTTTTGTCTCATGGGACCTTTAGATGCATTGATGAGATATATAATGTTGATCCCCATCCATAACTTTTTTATTTCTAATACATTCACTATAATGTAAAACAAATGAACAATACATAATAAAAAATGAAAATAATCACCCATATTGAAATAAAAACATACTGAATGTTAATAAATTTCTCTATGTATGTAAAAGTGATAACCTAATCATAATCCATCCAATGGAAGAAGGTGTATATTTAAATAGTGCATAGTCAAAATGAAAATAATCACCTATATTGGAATAACAATATATTTAAATATAATAGTTTTCCCCAAGTAAAAATAATATCATAATTTCTAATTAAATTTGGGCCAATATTAGTTAGGTTAAATGTGATGTTGACACTGTATAGAATAATGATTATTTTTATAAGTCAATAAAGGAATTACATGATCATAATCCATCTAGAGAATGAAAGGGGATGGCTTCAAAATAACATATCCTAAGAAGTGAAAAATATTTATCATAGGGTTTTTGTGGTAGGAATTTATGTCCCCAAAAAATAAATATATAATATGAAAAAATATAATCAAAGCTAAAATCTACCCAATGTATATGAAAAAAGTTCATTGAATGGTGATAACTAAATGAATGAAAATTCTGTAACCAAAAATCCTCACTACTAGGGAAGTAACTGAATCAATAGATGATTGAATAATGAGACATAATTTTTCTAGTAAATTCCATGAAATACAAGTATTATGATAAAATATATCAATGATAAGTGAATACACCGTATAAAGTAATCATGGTGCATAAAATTTATTTTGTCTCAAATAATTAGAATTGAGATTAAAAAAACCCTTACGGTTTTAGAAAGTTTCAAATCAAAACACATTTAAAGAGAAGGATTTAAATTTAACTTCAAGAAACATGATTAGAATATCATTCATTCATGATATCTAAAATAGTAAGTATATATACCATAAAAATAAATTTAAGTGCATACTACCAAAAATTTCTCAAAGAGAGGAATTTGAGATGAAAAACCATACAGAATTTGGAATATTGTAACCAAAATCTCATGATAATGTTAATATGAAATTCAATGTCAAATATCATGAAATATAATGTAATAATTATATAAATATCATAGGGGGTGTTAATTAAACCATAAAAAATACAACATGGTGTATAATATAATTATCTCTCAATAAAAGGAAATTGAGACTAAAACCCTTATCTATTGTCCAAAAATCCATGAAAATTCTATAAAAAACATATATCTCTGAATAACATAATTTATAACCTTAATCATATACTTTTTAATTTATACACTTCATAAATTTTCATTATCTATATGAATTCTATTGATTTTTCACATCATGTGTTTATAAATTTAAATGTTTTGTGCATGTTTAATAATTTTTATATCATTACACATCATTTGATACCAAATTAATTATTTATATATCATTAAGTATTATATAATATATAACTTATATTTATTTAAAATTATATTATTTAATTTCATATGGGTTTTGGTTATGTTATATGAAAATTGAATTGATAATAGTTTATTTTAATAATTTTAGTAGTCGAAGAGGATTTATTAATAATAAATTATATATCATATATAAATTATTAAAAACCAAATAAAGATCCATATTTTTTTAATAATAATTTAATAATATTATTATTTAGTTCCTCATAGTCATACATGATTAGGATTTTAAAGCATCATTATTATAGGATGTTATATCGACCTAACCTTGAACATACTTTAACGCGATGAGTGAGTATGGTTAAAGATGTGTTTCTTTTGACATGATATAATTATAATATAAGTATAATGGTATTATATTAATTTTCTTTATTTTGAACTATATTTTTTTTGGAAAAATAATTAAAACCTATAAGAAAAATGAAAAAATGGTTCTCCGTCGAGGCAGTAGTCCGCGCACGCACACGATTGATGTTCCTTTGTTTTTCAAAGTGGATAGAAATGGTAAATAAGTTTTTTACCATTAATA
This sequence comes from Viscum album, assembly GCA_963277665.1. NCBI lineage: Eukaryota > Viridiplantae > Streptophyta > Magnoliopsida > Santalales > Viscaceae > Viscum > Viscum album. The sequence goes on from OY728128.1 coordinate 844,201,993, forward strand.
TAAAAAATATAATTATATTAATTTTAATCAATTCGTAATGTTATTATTATGATAATATATTTTTTAAAGCAATATTTAGAAGAAAAACTTAATAAAAAGATAATACTTACGTTGGGGACTTAGATTTTCCTTGGAAGTCTCCTTGAATTTAAATGGATTTTCTTAACTATGAGTTCCCAAGAGTTTTTTTAATGGGATGGGTATATTTTTAGATTAAAATTAAATATTTTAAATTATAAATTATATAAGCAAGTGTGTCTTTTAAGTGTTGAATTTTGATCCTTTTATAAGAGAATAAATGTGTTACTTTTGGAAACACTCAATATTTTACCATCATGCCATGACACTATTCCAATGAAAATGGTTCAAAATATTCAAAATAATAGAATTTTGGGTGTATTTAGTTTTATAGACTCAAAAAAGGATTTATACACATTTTTTAAACATGTTATAAGGTTTATACCATCAAGTTTTTAAATTTTAGTCTTTTACTTTTAATCTAAGTAACTAGTTTTCAACTAAGTTAATTTATGTTTTATTAAAAATATAACATAACCCTTTTAACAAAATTTTGGTATGATAGAACCAAAATTTACCTATATTTATTCTAATTAAATTATAAAATATTGTAAAATTAACTTTCAAATTAAAACAAATAATGTTTAGAAAAACTATTTTTTGCAGAAAAATGGAATTTAGACAATTATGGATTCTTAATATTATTTTTTATTGATTTAAAATTAAGAGAGTGATAATATAATTATTTATTTCTTTATAAATCATATTATATTAATTATTTAAATAAATATAATTTAATTTATTAAATACTAATTCCTTGATATCAATAAAATAATAATTTTAAAATAATTGTTTCACCATTATCATAGTAATTAACATTAATCTGAACAATCTAAATTTTATACCAAAAAATGAATTTATACCTATTAAATAATATGAAAATTACTATAAAAAAACTAAGAGTAATTTTATTAAATTAAAATTATTTTTCTAGTGAAATGAGTCTTAGCATTAGCACATGTAACACTAAAAACCTTTTTTTAGATTAGTGTATTTTAAAGCCTAAATTTTAAGTATATGATAAATTTATCCATGCTGATGATTTCAATGATATAAATAATATTATAATTTTTTAAATAATAATTTTTTGGAATTAAAATAAATAAAAAAACAAATATTCCGATTTGTAGATTTAATTAAATAAAACAATAAAAAGTAGTTTCCATAAAATATTACTTTATTTTCTATGATGATATTCTTGGGTTTTATAAAATAACCCAAAATTTTTAATTGATTTATTTTATTTTATAAATATATATTATTTATATTAAAAAGGGTTCAAAAACTATTATGTCATATAAAAGTGATGGTATTAGAAAAAAATTTTAATTTTTACTATTCACCTAGAAAAAAATTATTTTAGAGAAATATCAAACATACATCCTAATATAATTTTATTTAAAGGAATTAAAAAATGAATTTAATCTTATCAAATTAAAATTAAATTTTTTTAAAATTTATGTTTTTAAAGAAAAATAAATAATATAAAGAAAACAAATTTTATTAAACACAATATTTTTCATTATTAACACATATTAAATATTTACCTTGAAAAGATAATCAATTTTAATGTTTGACCATATTATTGTTTATTATATATTTATTAGTAATTTATTATTAAAATGTTTTGGTTTTTTTATGTTGGATGTATAATGAAAGACATGTTATCAAACGCATTGGCTTATTTAAAGGAAATTAGAATTTTGGGGTGTTACATGGTAGTTCAGGTCATGGTGTTACAAAATTGTATCAGAGAACCAGATTTACTAACTGTTTATTCTCTTTGCCTTTATTTGGTAATGGTTAGATAAGAGATTGGATGGTTAGGATAAAATTAGGAGAAATATGTTAGTCCATGGAATGCACTGTAAAGTGGACCCATGAGTTTCAATAGTGTGGGAATTTATTTTCTTTATGTTTGATATTATCGTTGATTAAATTCACCTTGGGTGATGAAAATGTTATTGGTATACTAATTTATAATATTTGGTGTGTGTTATCGGATTTTACTTAATCATGTAGGATCACATTTTCTATACCTATTTCTTTAATTGGATAGAGCCCAAATAAATAAATTCATGTTGAAATTATGATATCTGATTTAGTGTATTATTTATAGAATTATTTTATTCAAGACTACTATATTTTATTCTTGTGTGTATTCATGTGGTTGTGACAATATGAAAGTAGCTGAGGCATGAATTTTGTTTTGGGAAGTTCTTAGGTAATTATTCCTTGTTCTTGGGGCATTCCTCTTTGGTTGAGCTTTGTCATAAAACCTTATGTGTGTCTATAAACTGTTAACAATATTCTTGTTCTAGTACATTAGTAAAGTTGTTGGATTTTATAAGGTTAGTTTCGAATTGTAGGAGATATTGACCAATAGACGTATTTCACATTTATTTGCACCACCTATTATCTAGGATGATGTAGCCAAGAATTATACCTTAATTTCTCTAGTAGATCAATCCTTAGACCCAATTTACTCAGTGATATTTAGAATTATTAATTTTTAGGGTGGAGGAGCCCACACGGGCTGGATAACAGTGGAAAAATGTACACATGAGTTTCTGATTTAACACCACTATCCTTTAAGGGATCCAGAGACCCCCAGATAGTGCAGGACTAGATACAATTCCTAGAGATTATTTTTGACTTTTTAGAGACCCCATATGATTAGTGGGTTAAGCTTACAACCTTTTTTTCAAGGAACAGCTAGACAATTGTGGGATGTTATGTTGTAGGCTGGTATATGGGAAGGGATGACATGGGAGACCTTTAAAGACCTCTTCTTTGAAGAGTTATTTCCTAATGCAATAAATCTTGACCATGCTGAGGAGTTCATAGAGATCCTATAGGGTTCGATGATAATGTCTTTCTATTCAGCCTATTTCATATATTTAATCTGGTCTTCCCCAATTCTGGTAGGAAATGATGCACATGGGTATAGAAAGTTCAAAATTGTCCTTATATAAGAGCTAAAACAATGGGTTTGTAACTTTTATCGGATGGCCTATACAAGAGTACTTTGGAAGGTGTTGATGATAAATTATGTAATCAAAGAAGATAGAGAGGCAGTTATTCTTCCTCTTATTAGTGGACTGACAAGTTCCATTCTAGTTCATTCCCAGTTGCTCATTTTGGAATCAAGAAGGGGAAATCAGAAAACAAATGTTTGGGTAGTGGATGATAGTTATAAAAGAGAAAATATTCTTTGACTCGTTATATCATGTGCGACTCTTCTAGGTGTTATAATTTTGGTAGTAAATGAAACTTTCTTGAGGAATATCCTATTTCACCCAAGAATTGTAATTTAGGTATAATTACTGGTCATCAGAAGTAATTTTGTTAAATAGATTCACATAATCAAACAGCTAAATCAGGACATGGTGTGGGTATATGAACTCAGTGTTAGCTGTAGACCCTACCATGGTAATTGAATATGGTTAGTCATTAACATATGGGGAATCATCGTGTGGTGGATGATAGGTCATATGTTATTGATCATGCTTTAGTTGATTCTAGAGAGGGAACTTTCATATTTTTAGGTATGTTCCTAATTTATTACACTCTATCTATTTCATTATTAGACACATGATCATCCCATTTGATCATATTTTCTCAAGTGGTAACTGGGTTACACTTACCAGTTAAATACTCCACTGAGTTTTTATCTATAAATATGCCCCTGGAAAGAAAATTATATATTCTTCTTGTATGTACAGAATATCCAATAGTGGTTTCTAGCATTGATCATGTTTGGATATTTATAATTTAAGAGAGGATATTTTTCAATGTGATCCCAGGAATGAACTATTTGAATTTTTTTATTGTAAAAAATTATTATTATTAAAGATAAGAAACCTTTTCATCTCTTAAAGGGGAGAAGTTTATGTTGGTCCATTATAGGGATGTTAAGGTAGACAAATTGGGATCAAAACCTCATCAAAGAGAAGATATTTTAGCATAATTGGCTAGCATAATCCTTATAGTGGACTAGAAATAGTCTCCCTCTTCTTTATCTCATATGGTGGACCTATATCGAGATATATCTCCATATGTTTTCTCAGGTTTGTCTCTACATAGGGGAGTTAAATGTGAAATTAGACTTGCATCATGTATATGACCAATATCGATTCAACCATATAATATGGAACTGACTGAGTTGAAAGAGATCAAGGTATAATTGGTTGATCTGAAGGATAAAGGATTTACCATAATGATCACTCCCCCTTTGGGTGACCTAGTTTTTTTTCTAAGAAGGAAGATAATAAAATTATGATTTTTGTGAACTTCTAGAATTTGAACCAAAAATAATGAATAATATGTACCCATTTCTATGAATTTATGACTTGTTTAATCAATTTATGGGATACCCATGGATTCCTAAGACTAATCTATGTTATGGATACCATAAAGTTTGGGTTTTAGAGGATGAAATTCCAAAGATAATGATTAATAGAAGGTATGGGTAATATGAGTATCTCATTATTCCATTTGGATAGATGAATTCTTGAGTAGTGTTCATGGATCTAATGAATAAAATCATTCTCCAATACTTGAATTCCTTTATCATTGTGTTTGTGGCTAAATCCTTAAATACTACAAGATTTCATAATTACATGCTAGAGACCAGGACATTGTGTAGTGTATTCTTTAAAAATATAAACTTTTCAAATGTATTCAAAGTGTCACTCTTGATATAATATTTGAACATTCTTAGTCTCGTGGTTTTGAAAGAATGTATATCTATTGATCTAGAGAAGATTGAGGCAATTATATATTGGGTATGGTTGATGAACATGTTCATTATCCAGAGTTTTATTAGGTTTTCTAGGTACTATAGGAGGTTCATTCATGATTTTTCTCAAATAGTAGTGCCTATGAAAACACTCACAAACAAGGGATTCATGTTTGAGTGGACAAATAAGTGCTAAAAAGACCTCTTAAATTTGAAAAAAAGTATGACATCAGCCTAAATCCTAATTTGTCCCAAGATTAGAGTCGGATATGAAGTGTATTATGAAATGTATGAAATTTTATTGGGGATATATAGATGTTTATGGATAAGATAGTTTCAAATATGTCTTGTCAATTATGACCCCATTTGTGGAACTACCCTACTCAAGACTTGGAGTTGGTGGTTATGGTTCATGAGCTGAAATGTTGGTTGTATAACCTCTTAATGGAGATAATTTTTTTTCATTAAAACCAAAAGATTATGAGGTATATATTCTCCTAGTTAAACTTGAATATTATTTAGATATTTTTGGTAAAATAATTATATAAATTAAGATTCAAGATAGAGTATTTGGAAATGTAGTTTCATATGCACTAAGAAAGAAAAAACGAGATATTAGAGAGAGAAAATCATACCCTAGGTTGATTATCATGGTTATATTGGAAGACTAGAGAGTGGAAATAACTGAGGATTAAGAGGCATCATTTTTTGAACCATTAGTGATCAATTCCTCATTAAGGGAACAAATTAAGGCTAATGAGGAGCTTAATCTAAAGTGTGTCATGATGTGTAAGAATTTGGTAGTAAATTATTCTATTTTGGGATGGGATTTAGATAGATGATGTTTACATATAGTTCATGGGAGGTTGATAGTTCATTCTACCTTGAGAGTCTAATTTATGAGAGCCTCACATGCTTTATAGTGGTATCAGGGTCTACCATGATGTATCACAATATCAAAAGTCAGTTTTGGTGGCCCGAATAGAAAAATTACATTGTGGGTTTTTTCGCTTGTTATTTGACTTATTAGAGAATCCAATATGATCATATAGACCTAGAATTTTACTCCATCCACTTAAAACTTCTATTTGTAAATGGGATTAAGTAACTATGGATTTTGTAATAGTGTTTCCTAGGAACCTGAGAGGAAAAAACACAGTTTGTGTTGTGGTGGATATGTTGACCAAGGTGTATCACTTCATGTTGATCTGATAGATGAACTTAGTAGATAATCCAAGAAATATCTATCTTAGAGAGAACATTCAACTTCATAGAGTGATTTCAAGCACTGTATCTAGTAGAGATTCCATGTTTACATCACAATTTTGGAAGGTCCTATAGAAGGAGATGGGAACTCAACTGAAGTTGAGTGTGACCATTCATAATTAGACCTATGATTAGTCAGAGAGATGGATAAAACCTTTATAAGATATGAATCGAGCCTTTATTTTGGGTTTTGAAGGTTCTTGGGATGATCACCTGAATCTAATGGTGTTCTCCTATAATAAAAACATTTAGTCATCGATTCAGATGGATTTGCTTGAGGCTACATATGGGAGGCCATATCATTCACCTCTTAACTAAAATAAGGAAGGTGAGACTTCAATTATTGGGATGAGTATAGTACAAGAGACCTCATAATGAGTGAATTTTATTTAGAAATAGCTAGTTACAACTCAGAAAAAACTGTAGTATTATACTTACCAAAGGATATGACCCTTGGAGTTCACGGTGGGAGAAAATGTTTCCCAATGGATTTCCCCTCGGTTAGGGAATAGATATATCAGGAGGAAATTCAAATTAGAACCATATCATGTAGGTCCATTCAAGATCATTTAATGAATCGAGATGGTAAAATATCAGTTCGACCTTCCCCTATGATAACAAGGCATACACAATATATTCAATGTTTTATATCTTTATAAGTACGAGCTCGATCTCGTGCATGTGCTCGATTACTAGGATTTTAAGCTAGCACCATCATTTTGTGGGATGTATTAATATAGTGGAATAAATCAAGAAGTTTTTGTATGTAAATACCATTCCTTTAATTCAGGTTCAATATTAGCATAGGTGTTTTTAAGAAGAATCATGGATGTGGGAGAAATGCATTTGGGAATCATTGCCCAAATTGTTCAAACAAACCTCTGGGGATACTTCTCAAGGAAAATAAGTCATAATAGGGGGATAATTGTGACATATCTATTTTACGTAATACTCTTTTCGACTTTTATGTAGCTTCTTAATCTTTAAATTAGGTTTATAGTGGTGGGATACAGATGTATGGTAAGTTGATATCAAAGAGTTCCAAGGATGGTGGGCTTATTGTAGCTTGAAAATCTACAATAACTCCATCGGACAGTCGGTGGATCCAGTAGATATATTTTGAAAACTAAACATCCTAATGGCTAGATGGAAGGGTTTTTAGGAAATAATTGGTTCTTACAAGGGGCCATATCTCATCCAGTGGAGGCCACTATCTCACTAGTGGCATTTTATGGAGCTCACTAGGGATGCTAATTTTATAGGATTATTTTTAAATTATACCCTCCACTCAAATTTATTTATACCCTCAATACCTATTCATATTCAAAGACCCTAGGTAACCTCTTTGGTGATTTTTGTATTCTCTCTATCCCATTTGAAACCTTTGTTCGATGCCTAAGAAAAGCATCAATCCAAAATTCTTCATCCCATGATTTCTTCTTCACTCTATAATAGTTCGGTTATGTTATACTTGATCATAACTAATCATATCCATGATGTATGAATTGGATATAACGTTTTTGGATTGTGTTAATAATGTATTTTCTAATCATTGATTAATTCACACCTAGATTAATGTAACTTTCATCTATGTAACCTTTGGATCAGGATTGTTTTCATCAATAGATCTTCTCATTTATATTCTTCCATGGCCAACCATTATGGTATGGTTTCTTATCATCCTTTATCCTTTGATTCTAAATTGATTTGAATCATTTTTTGATCCATTTTTCAGAGGTGATTTTGGAATCTTACAGAAAACCTAACCCTTGATCATCATTGTTTTACTTGATGTAGGAATCCCCTCACTTTAGAGAATGTTTTATAAAGTTTATTATCATATTTTTAGCATGCATGTATAGCCCGCAGAGACCTATATTTGATTCATGATCATAGGTGGTGTGTATATGTATCCATGTGAGACATATTCTTTTGTTTCCTTGTTGTGGATTATGCTAGTTAGCATAATTTTTTATTAGATGTGATGTTTGATCTATAATTTGTATCTTGTATCATATTATGTTTTCTTATATCCTATAGTTGAGCATGTAGGTTGATTATAACACCGTGATATTTTTTGAAATATTTTTTAAAATAAATTTAATCTTTTTGCAATCATGATTTACATAAAACATTGATTTTATTTTGTGTTACATGAAACACTGAGTTTCTCTTGTGTTATACACAACACTGAGTTTAAACAAAACATGACATACTATTAAAATTTTATTATTTAAAATGATGGTTATCACCTAGACTTTGTAAATGGAGGGTTTGAATAGGATTAACTAAAATATAAAAATATATTATTTTAACATGTATATAAAATGAATTATTTAGTGATCAAATAATTATTAATTATAATAAAAACTATATGAAAATAAGGGAAATATTTTAATGAAAAACTAATTTTATGAAAACAAAACGTTTTACCTCAAAAAATTAAAAAAATCAATTTTTGTGGATGATTTTAATGATATATATATATATATATATATATAAACCCAATATTATCATACATATATATAACATCTTTTTAGAAGAATATTTTTTACATTAAAAAGACATACGCCTGAGGATCGTAATAGTTTAGTACCTTTGGAAACTTGGAACACAATATTCTTAATTCATGAAATATCTTCAACGTCTCCCATAAAGATCTTCCCATTAAGTAATATTCATAGATATACCCAACTTAAAACCTTTCTTTATAACTTGGGGAAAGGAAACCTAAGAAAGGGTGAGCTCAAATGCACAGTACGGGTAAACAAGGGAGATACATAATCACAATATGAACATCGTTGTATGACAAGATGAGCATATTAATAGAAAACTATAACCTAAATATAAAAGACCATAATCTTGAGTCCTAGAATAAATATTGGTAGTTTATAAGACATGAATCATATAAGAATAAAATAAATCAATCCATTATAGCATAACATTAGCATAAGATGTAGAATTTTGGAATAAAAATAAGTATAGAAAATCATTTCCATAGTATTCAAGGGTCTCTTCCAAGCATATCGTTGTTGTATGAGTTCACTCTCCAAAACATCATAGTCGTCAAGATTTACCCCCAAGACCATCATCGTAGACAAATTCCTTTACTAAACTGGGATCACTCCCCATTCTAGTCCTATCTATCTCATGAGATATTAATCATTACCCAATGAATTGGAGGGTGATATATCTCCCACCCGTCACATAATTAAAATCATACATATGTTTCCAAAAAGATCATAAAAAATTTATCATATCATAACCCATCACATGAAAATGGGATAATAATCATTTCATCATATATTAACCTGTGGAAAAAATAAAGGTTCATTATCATTTCATCACTTCATTATAGCATGAATTATGAAAGTAAGAGGGATTCATAAGAGTTTTGTCATGGTATAACCCATATAAGAGAAAAAAGTTTCATAAAAATGAAATCATCATACACATAAACCATTCAAAGAAAGAATAAGAATAGTATCCATAGATCATATTATTGGTAAAGAATATGTGTAACACCCCAAGGTTTTAAAAATAAACTGAAAAGAAAGAAACATTACTTGAAGTAGATAGTTATAACTAGACCTTGAATATAATTTTTTGGCTTTTATGTTTTTAATTTTGAGAAACAATCATCTATAATTGTGATCAGTAAGTTATTTGGAGTCTCATGGAACCAACTTGATTTTTGGTGAATAATAACATACCCTTATGAATAGTAATATGACCCTAATGAATAGTAAATTGTATTATTATTTTATTATCATAATTCTTTAAGATAATTACATCTTTATTTATTTTTCAAGGTGATAAATGAGTTATAGTTTTAAAACTGTTATTTTTTAATAAATTATGATTTTATTTAAAAATTAAATTAATAATATTTAGAAAATTATTTTCAAAAATGGAGTTCATTTTTAAATTCTACACATCAAAAAATGGTTAGGGTGTTTTTTTTTATTTTCTAAAATTCTTGAATTTTTTATGAATAGTAAAATACGATAAATTATGATAAATACTAAATACTTATTTTACTCCATCATAGGTGATGTGTGGATGAAGTAAGGTCACTTGGTTCAAAATACCATTCACTTATTACTATTTTTGTTTAGATGAATCAATACTATTCATATTCTTGAGCAAAAATATTAAACTAATGAATTAAATAATGTAAAACCTCTCCTCCCCTCCACTGTAAATACAACCCCCACCACCCTCTTCCTCTAACACCTCTAAATACCTGAGAATTTTCTAAGTTTTTTATGCCAAATCCACTTACCAAGGATATTCCCCACATACAAGACCTTCTAGTCTCTCCAAAAGACCAAAAAAAATGCCTTAAAGAGGATCCTAAGGATAAGATATCAAGAGGTAAGAATCATATTTCATTTTCATGTGTTTTCTTTTAAATTACTCTTTTTTATTATACTCTCTTCCCCTTATCTTATCTAGGAGGTATCAAATATAAAAAATAGTATATATTCTATTTTTTATCATGTTCATGTAAAAAAATTAATCATCATTTTTCCTCTCCTCTCCCACTTATTTTTAAAATGAAAACACCATCTATGATGTGTCAATTTACCGACATCTTGGACGATGTGTCTTCAATTTCCTTTACTTACTTCAAATATAGATATAAAACCATTTAAATGGTTGTAAAAGATTTTAAATTTCATGATATAACCTCTCTTAGGTTTTGGAACTAGTGATTATGCAAACTTTTAATTAATAAAACAAATGTGCTTCATAAAGATCAAAATTCACCAAAATAAACTAATGATCTTCACAAATGATTTATCTAATAATTTATCCTCATAACATATAAAAAAATGTTTATGGAATCATTTAATGTTATTAAAACATGTTAATAGAATATCATTTCACTTCTAGAGTTTCACTTCCATTCTACAATAAAATCCATTACGAACCCACCATGAAAACCATGTAAAGAACGCACTCGAAACAATGTAAATAACAAAATATTATTAATAAATGTGTCAAATGATATTGTGAAATGATTATATAAGGTGTTATAAACATGATTATGTTTCTATAACATATTAATAACACTATTTTAACCATTATACAGAATTTTTAAACACATTTTAAGTAATAATAACCTAAGGTAAGGGAATTATTAATCCAATTTCCAATCTTTTAGTTAACCATCTACTTTATCCATTATGTGGTATTAAGATAATTGGTGTGATGAATTTTTTTTATATTATGTTGTATTATCTTTATTTATATTGTATATTAATATCCATTCCATTCTATTAATTATCACTCCAATTATATTTTTAAGGTACTTTCCTTTTAAAATTCTTTTGAAAGTGTCTTTAATAAATTTCAAAAAGATTGTTTATATATATATATATATGAAATGAGTGATTTATCATGATTTCATGATAAATTATTTCCATGACATGTTCCTTGGATATATTTATGTTGGTTTTAGCCCATTATATCTCAATATATGTTGTTTTGATCCCATTATAGCTCATAATATGTTGGGGTGAGCCCATTATAGCTCAAGATATGATGGGTGATCCCCATTATAGCTCTCAAATGAAATGGATACTACAGAGATGAAATTTGACCAAATGGTTATTCCACATTCAAGGGTAATTGTAATATTGATATGGTAAATATTTCCAAAGGAAATTATAATATTTTTCCATGCATGTTAATGGGTTTTTATGAAATGGGTTTTATTGGTTTTTATGTTATCACTTGACTGATGATTTCTTTCCTTATATCCCTTACCGAGATTTTTGTGCTCATCCAAAGTTTTTAAAAAAAAATCATAGTTCATAAGGATTTGTAAGAGAAAGAAGGAAGAAAATTTAAATTTCATGAATATTTTTCAAATAAATTATGTTCTATTTGAAAAGTTTTATATTTTGAAAAAAAATGGATATTGTTTTAATAGTATCCACATGTATGATTATGATATGTTTTGAATGTTTTATGTCCTAATTTCCTTAAAATCTAAACCTGAAAAGATCCTAAATGTGTAAGAATTTATGTTCTTGTCTAAAACTAGGGATTGTGTAATGTTTAAATGTTGGTTCCTAATAGTTGGTATCAGATGATTGTTTAGATAACTTTTGGGTTTAGGATGATGTTAAGAGAATAACATAAATAAATTTACCCTATGGTTAATTTGCAATGTTATAGAATTTAAATATTACCATGCTGCTTCATCTAAGATATGTCTATTTAGAATGATTTTCCACATAAGAAATAGGGAATATAATGTTGCAAGGAACGAAGAGGTTGATGTATGTCCGAATCTGCAGTGTGGAAGGGTGGAAATTAGAACTGAGCAGTTTGTGACAACAATGGATTAGTTTAATAAAGAAATAAATGGTGGTGGTATCCATTCTAGATAGTAACATGATATACCATGAAGAAACATGTCTTTTTAGAGAATTTTATGAGGCAATATTTTACAACATTAAGTGGAACCATAGATCCAGAGATAGCTGAAGGATGGATCAATGCTCTAGAAAAGAAATTTGATGTAATGGGATTTTCAAAATGTCAAATGGTAATACTATACTTTTATCATTTGGAAGGTGAATTCGATCAATGGTGGTCTCTAGTTAAGAATACAATAGATAGATATGATCTTGATAGTTTGGAATGGGATGATTTCAAGAGAATTTTTCTGGAAAAGTATTTTCTTAAAACTATTCAACTCAAAATGGAGAAACAATTCCTGGAACTGAATTAGAAAGATGATGATTCTATTTCATTATATGAAGACAATTTTACAAGACTATCCAGGTACATACATGATTTTACTCATGATTTTGATAGTAAAATTAATAGATTTTACTCTGGTTTGAAACCATTTTTACAAAGATCTTTGCCTTCATGAGAGTTTAAAAGCTATGAGAAACTTGTTCATTGTGCTAAAAACATGAGATGAAGTATTCTAAAATGTATGTGAATCAAGTTTACAAAAATAATAAGTGGTCTGGTTGGCAGGCATTGGGGAAGAATTTTTCAAAGAAATTTGGAGGTATGAAAAACAATTTCCCTTCTTGTAAAAAGTGTGTTAAAAGGAATCCTGGTGAATGTCTTGTAAATTATAGGAAATGATACCAATGTCGAAAGTTTGGGAACATGTCTCATGACTTCAAGGAAAATGATCCAAAAATTAATTATAAGCCAATGGTGAAATGTTTTAACTATAAGTAATTGGGTCATTTTACTAATATTTTTCCAAAGGTAGTCACTCAGGTAGGAAATCAGCAAGATTGGAACCAGAAGGGTGTGGAAAAATCCTTTGCAACCACTTAATTATATGTTGATCCATAAAATTAGGTGGTATCAGGTAAATTTATTGTTTTTATAGATTTTACAAATGTTTTATTTGATTCAGGGTTTACACATACCTTCATTTCTGAGAAATTTTCAGAAAAGATGTGAATTTCACCTCATGAAATGAAGCTAGAAATCATGGTAAAACGCCTAGAGGAAATATTGTGGTAATAAGAAATTATAAGAATCTACCTATCCTTTTTCGTGGAAAGATTTTTCTTGCAAAACCCATTGTATTTCCTCTAGTGGAGTTTGATGTTATTCTGGGTATGGACTGGCTTTCTTTTTATCATGCTAAAATAGATTTTAGAGAAAAATAAGTTTTTTTCATAAAGAATTCCGTTTTTGTACAATAATGAACCCATCCCATTGATAACGTACCTGGAAGATGTGAAACTAATAAAATATGGAAATAAAATTAATTTTGCACATATTTTTAAAGATAAGGGAATTGTCCATATTAATGATGTACCAGTGGTAAATGAATATCTGGATGATTTTCTTGATGATTTGTCTGGTGTTATACCTGATCGAGAAGTTGAGTTTACTATTGACTAATTTTTTAATCCTAATCCAATTTCTAAACCTCCTTATTGAATGTCTCAAATGGAGCTTCTAAATTTAAAAAAGTAGTTGTAGGAATTAATAGATAAAGGCTTCATCTGACCTATTACTTCACCATGGGGTGATCCTATCTTGTTTGTTAAAAATAAATATGGTTCAATGATACTTTTCATTGGTTATAGATCCTTGAAAAACATTGCTGTTAAAAAAAGTATCCATTACCTCATATTGATGATTTTTTTTATCAGCTCCATGGAGCACAATATTTTTCAAAGGTTGACCTGAGGTTGGGGTAACATTAGTTGAATGTAAAGGACGAATACATCCTGAAGACTGTGTTCTGTACTAGATATGGTCAATATGAATTTTTTGTTATGCCATTTGGGTTAACTAATGCACCTGATATATTCATGGATCTTATGAATATAATATTTCATGAGTTCTTGGATAATTTTTTGGTTGTTTTTATTGATGAAATTATGGTATATCCTAGAAGAAAAGAGGATCATGAAAAACATATAAGGGTTTTTCTAAAAACATTAAAATAAAAAAAACTCTATGGAAAATTTAAAAAGTGGGATTTTTGGTTACAACGAATTTATTTTCATGGGCTCATTATAAATAAGGATGAAATAATGGTTGATCTTTCCAAAACAAAAGTGGTTGATAAATGGAAAAAAACCTAAAAATATTATAGAAATTTGTAGTCTTCTTGGATTAGTAAGTTATTACCAATGGTTTGTTAAAAACTTTGCACAGTTATCTAGAATGATAATTATGTTAACATGAAAAGAGGATAAATTTATTTAGATAGAATAATGTGATGTTTGTTTTCAGGAATTGAATAAGAGATTGGGGAATGATCCAGTTTTGTCCTTGCATCCTGAAATGGTAAGTTTTTCATCTATAGTGATGCTCCATTAAAGGGACTTGGTTTTTTTTATGCAGAATGATCAGGTAATTGATTATGCTTCAAGACAACTAAAACCTCATGAGTTAAATTATCCCAAACATGATTAGGAATTGGTAGCTATGGTTTTTTATTTAAAAATTTATTGGAATCATATATATGGAGTAAAATTTGAAATATATACAAACCATAAAATATTGAAGTATATATTTACTCATAAGGAATTAAACATGAGGCATAGAAGATGGCTTGAATTGATAAAAGATTATGATTTCATGATTCATTACCATCATAAGAAAGAAAACATAGTTTCTGATACATTGATTTAGAAAATTAATGTCGCATTAACCATAATACGTTTAGAACGTGATCCTTTGGTAAATTATTTGATAAGCATTGTCTTGGAAGTTGTTGGAGCAAGAAATTTCTCTGTTTTGTTTTAGGTTTCTATACAGTCATATTTCTCATACAAAATTAACAAATCACATATGGTAGATGGGGAGCTATAGAAAAAGGTATAATTGGTTAAAAAGTTTCTAGAATTTAACCTTGAAAAATATTTTTTTTAAGTTTTCAAAAAAAGGTGTGTGTTCCTTGTGATTCACAATTGAATAAATAATTGTTGTGTAAAGCTCATAGTTATCCATTTTTAGTTCATCATTATAGTACTAAGATATACAGAGGCCATAGAAAGTATTACTGGTGGGATGGAATGAAAATTTATATTGCACATTGGACCATGAAATGTTTGACATGTCAACAGGTTAAAGTAGAGCAGCAGTTACCGAAGGGGATTCTCCATACTTTTCTAGTGCAAGAGTGGAAATGGAAGAATATATCCCTAGACTTTCTTATGGAACTACCAAATACTTCTCAAGGTAATAATGAAATATGGGTTATTATTGATTGGCTAACTAAATCTTATCATTTCCTTCCTATTCAAGATATCATGTCTTTATATCAGCTTTCTCAACTGTGCCTCAGAAAGATTACCAGGTTACATGGAATTCATCTTTCAATTATATCTAACTATGATCCTAGGTTCAATTCTAACTTTTTAAAAGGCCTTCAGAAGTCATTGGGAATGGGATTAAATTTTATTATATCTTTTCATCCTCAATCATATGGGCAGTCAGAATGAACGATTTAATATTTATAGGATATGATTTGATCTTATTCAACGGACTACCAGGGAAGTTAGGATCAACATCTTTATTTAGTTGAGTTATTTCATAATAATAGTTTCCATTCTAGCATATAGATGGAACATTTTGAGGCATTATATGAGATGTGGTGCCAAACTCTAAATTTTTGGAATGAAGTCGGGGAAAGAAAGATGATGGGAATCGAATTAGTAGAGCAAGTGGCTGAGAAGCTAAAGATGATCCGGCAACACATGAGAACATCTCAGAGCATACAGAAAAGTTATGTAGATAATTGGAGGAATGAATTTTCTTTTGAGTTAGGTGATCATGTTTTTCTTAGAATCTCACCATGAAAAAGTTTTATGCATTTTGGTAATAAAGGGAAGCTGAGTCCATGGTTCATTGGACCTTATGAAATCCTGGAGAAATTTGGACTGATTTACTATGGAGTAGCTTTGCCTCTGAGTTTATCCTAGGCACACAATGTTTTTAATGTTTTGATGTTGAGAAAGTATGTTCCAGATTCATCTCATTTCTTGATTCCAGAGCCGGTTTAATTGGAGGAGAACCTTTCTTATGAAAGGAAACCAGTTCGGATTATTGATAAAAGGGAACAGGTATTAGGAAATAAGTTAATCCACCAGGTAGAGGTTTTTTCGAGATACTACATGGTTAAAGAAGCAACATGGGAGTCTGAAAATGCTATGAGGGAAAACTACCCTCACTTATTTAATAAGTAAATAAATTTTTGAGGATGAAATTTCAAAAATGTGGGGATAATGTAACACCCCAAGCTTTTAAAAAAAATTGAAATTCATGAAACATTGTTTTAAGTAGATAGTTATAACTAGAATTTGAACATAATTTTTCTGCTTCTATGTTTTGAAATTCAAAAAACGGTTATATACAATTATGATTGGTAAGTTATTTGGACTCTGATGGAACCAACTTGATTTTTGGGGAATAGTAACATACCCTTATAAATAGTAATATGAATTTTAATATGACCCTAATGAATATTAAATTGTATTATTATTATATTATCTTAAGGCTTTAAGATAATGACATCTTGATTAATTATTCATGGTGATAAAAAATGATTTATAGTTTTAAAATTGTTATTTTTGAATAAATTATGATTTTATTTAAAAAATTAATCAATAATATTTAGAAAATTATTTTCAAAAATTGGAGTTCATATTTTAATTTTACACATCAAAAAATGGTTAGGGTGTTTTTTTGGGACTTTTCTGAAATTCCTAAATTTTTGATGAATAGTAAAATGCGATAAATTACGATAAATGCTAAATACTTGTTTTACTGCATCATGGGTGATTTAAGGCTGATGTAAGCTCACTTAGTTAGAAATTACATAAACTTATTACTTTTTTTGTCACATGAATCAAGACTATTCATATTCTTGAGGAAAAACATTAAACTAATAAATTAAATAATGTAAAACCTCTCCTCCCCTCCACTATAAATACCACCCTCACCCCCATCTTCCTCTCACACCTCTCAATCCTTGATAATTGTCTAAGTTCTACCAAATATCATTCCCAAGGATCTTCCTCACTTCAAAGACCTGTTGGTCTCACCAAAAGGACAAAACCAAAGGCCTTAAGGAGGATCTCATGGAGAAGACATCAAGAGGTAAGAACCCTCTTTAATTTTCATGTGTTTTCTTTTCAATTTCTCTATTTTCTTCTACTGTCTTCCCTTTCCCTTATCCAGAAGGTATGAAATATCCAGAATCATATATATTTTATATTTTATCATGTTCATTTAAAAAAATTCATCATCATTCTTCCTCTCCTCTCCCACTTATTCTCAAAATTAAAACATCATTCATGATGTGTCAATTTACCAACATCGTGGATGATGTGTCTTCAATTTCCTTTACTTACTTAAAATCTTGTTGTAAAACCATTTTAATGGTTGGAAATGATTTTAAATTGTATTATATAACATCTCTTAGGTTCTGTAACCAGTGTTTATTCATACTTTTAATTAATAAATGTAATGTGCTTCATAATGATCAAAATTCACCAAAAAAACTAACGATCATCACTAATGATTTATCTAATGATTCATCACCATACCATATAACCAAAATAATTTATGGAATATTTTAATGTTCTGTAAACATTTTAATATCATCTCATTTCACTTCTGCAGTTTCACTTCCATTCAACAATAAAATCCATTATGAACCCACCATGAAAACCATGTAAAGAACGCACCTGAAACAATGTAAATAACAAAATATTATTAATAAATCTATCAAATGATATCGTGAAACGATCATATAAGGTGTTATAAACATTAATATTTTTATTTAAGATATTAATAAAAATATTTTAACCATTATACATGAGGTTTAAACACATTTTAAGTAAGATGAACATGAGGTAAGGGAATCCTTAATCCAATTTCTAATCTTTGGGTTAACCTTCTAATTTATCAATTATGTGGTATTATGATTATTGGTGTGATGTATTTTTGTTTATATTATGTTTTATTATGTTTATTTATAGTGTATACACATATCCATTCCATTCTATTAATTATCACTCCAATTATATTTATAAAGAACTTTCCTTTTAAAATCTTTTTAAAAGTATCTTTAATAAATTTCAAAAAGATTATTTATATATATATAGAATGAGTGATTTATCCTAATTTCATGATACTTTTTTACCATGATATGTTACTTGGAGATAGTTATGTTGGTTTGAGTTCATTATAGCTCATTATATGTTGGTTTCATCCCATTATAGCTCAAGATATGTTGGTTTGAGCCCATTATAGCTCAAGATATGACGAGTGATCCCCATTATATATAACTCTCCAATGTATTGGGTGCTCCAGAGATGGAATTTGACCAAATGGTTATTCCATGTGTATGGGTTATTGTAAGATTGATATGGTAAATATTTTCCAAGTCAACTACATGATGTTTCCATGAATGTTAATGAGTTTTTATGAAATGGGTTTTATTGGTTTTTAATTTATCACATGACTAATGATTTAATTCCTTATATCCCTTACTAATCATTTTGTAATCATCCCAATTTTTTAAATGTTTTTCATGGTTTATAATGATGTGTATGAAAAATAATGAAGGAAATTTAAATGTCATGAATATTTTTCAAATAAATTATGTTTTGTTTAAAAAGTTTTATATTTTGAAAAAATGGATATTGTTTTAATAGTATCCACGCGTATGATTAGGAGATTTCCATTATGTTTTATGTCCTAATTTCCTAAAACTCTAGACCTAAAAATATCCCCACTATGTAATAATGTGTTTTCTTATCTAAAACTCAGGATTATGTTATTTTTTAAGGCTGGGTCATTATAAAATGTAACCTCAAAAGGATGTCATCTTATACAGAGAATTATTTTGAAAGGAAAATAACTGGGAACATTCCTTCACGAAAACACCCTTTCTTTGAAAATTATTTTGTAAAACTAAACATTATAAAATATTTTGGAAATCATTTTATTTGAAAATAATATTTAAAACTAATAAATTACACTTTAAAATCATTTAAATAATTTATGAGGAAAATATCATTTCTAATTTGAAAAAAAAATAAACATTTTAAAAATAATCTTTTACATTGAAATAATTTATTTAAAATATAAAAAAATTCCCAAATATCAAGAATTTTTTTGGAATATAAATTTTAAAATTTATCAGTTAAGATTGGAATATTTGAGTGGTTAGGAAAGTTAGAAATATTGTTCATGAATTTTATGTTAAAAACAAATATTCCTTTCACATATTCAGTAAAATCCAAAAGTAAATTATTTGGAAAAAAAATGAATATTAATTTTTAAAAAATAAAAAAAAATTAAACATTGGTAAATATTCTTTTAATAAACCATTTTAAAAAAATAAAAAATCTTTTTAGAAAACATGGTTTTTGGGGAAAATGGTTTTCATCTAAAGGGAGAAATAAAGTTAATTTTTCATGAAAATATTCATTTGAAATATTGGATATATAAAGAGAGAAAAATAAGAGGAAAAAATTTATTTTCATTACATAACAAAATTAGAATAAAATTAATAATTTTCTTGAGATATATATCATAATATTTTATCATTAGAAGCATAATCATAAATAATCTTGATAAAAAATGAAATTTTAACATAAAACTCTTACCACTTTGGTGACATGGTATCATAATATCCATGAAATAATAACAATAAATGAAACATATAATATCATTTAAATAAATAAATTTATTATATTTCATGTTAAATGGGTTTTATATACACCTCATAAAAGATCACAGGTGCATTACATGACATAAGTCTCAAAGAAGGAAAATTGAGACAAAAATACCTTACCGCTTAAGTTATTTTTTAAATCATAATAACAAATAAATAATAGAATAAAATGAAAAATTAAATATCATTAAAAATAATTGGATTCATGATATAACATTTCCAAGGGTGTTAGATACACTACACAAAAGAAACAAGTGTTGAATTTACATATGTCTCCTAGAAATAAAAGTGATACTAGAAATCCCTTATTATAAGTATCAAATTCCTTCATACTCATTCAAAAAACTTGTATAATAAATAAAAGTTTATTATAAAAATATCATAGAACCAAAATTACATATATAATACCATATATTATTTACTTATGTCTTTTTTACCCATTTATTAGCAATTCCATGTTAAAGTCATGTTTTGTGTAATAACCTCTTTGTTTTTTATATATGTTTGGATTTATTATTTTCTATGATCTTACTTTTATGATGGTTCCATCATATATATAATAATATTCATGAAATAATTATCATATTTATAAATAAATTATACTTTTAATTCCAATCAGTAATTATGGTTTTCAGAAATGAAGTATATTATGATCATGGAGACGATAGGTTGTACGTATGCATAAGCAACATTTCCAATTTTAAACGATCCTTATGGAAAGGTGGAAAGTCATATTATATATTTAAAGAATTATAATAATATAATGAATACCATATTATTTATTTAAATATAATTATTCATATCATCCATGTGTTTTGGTGAGGAAAAGAGAGAGTCACATCGCTTAATGAAGGAGATAGTCTACACATACATGTATGATGTTATCATCTTTCAGTGAGTGAAAAGGTAATAAATAAAAAGATATATTATATTTTAATAATGACAAATATTTAAAAAATATCATTATTATTTCTTTTATATCATATATATATATAATAAATTTATCCTTATTATCTTCCATGTAAAGAGTGTGAAAATGAATCGCATTTCTTCACAAGGCGGTAGTCTGTTGTACACACGAACGACGTTATATTATACTTTAAGGAATGTAAATTATAAATTTATATATGATATAAATACTCAATAGGTATAATAATGTCATAAATATTAAATATATACTTTATATCTATCATCATACCCAACTTTGATAAGTGGTAATGGAAAACACAAATGACATCGGTTCGTAAGGCGGTAGTCCATCGTACACACGAATGATGATTTTGTAATCCATTTGATGGAAGTTAATATTTTTTTAGGTCATTAAATTAAAATAAAAAAATATAATTATATGTAATATAATGAGGTATTATATCATCTTGGTTCAATAATAATTTAAGGAGGTGGAGGAATAAATAAAATAAAAGTGCTCGTTGAAAATTGTTCTCTTCTTCATGTAATCTGCTAAGGTTTGCACCAGAATCCTTACTAGGTAGGATTTATTACAAAAATAAGGCTTTTAGGATGTGATTAATAAATTTTTGGAGTGAATTGGGTAGTTATTTTTCAAACCAAAATTTTCTAAGGTGTGAATAAGAGATGAAAGGGGGTGGACTTTTAAAAATTAGGTTAGTTTCACACTTGTAATTTTCTAAAAAAAGGTGTAACCATGTTTTTCTCATACCATAAGGCTCAAAAATATATTATTCCCAAAACATAGATATTATAGGGTACAATTATGGCCATAAAATACATTTTAGATAATTTTTTAGGTTATTTTAACCCTTATTGTTTTAGTTTAACCCCTTAGTAAAATAATTTTTACCTTAATTGTGGTAATTAATTTTTATTGTTTTCATTATTAATTTTGGTAAAAAATTAATTTGAATTTATTAGATAATATAAATTATTGTAATTAAAAATATTTCATCCATTTTTTTAATTAAATTCAATGAATTTTTAGAATTTAATTTAAAATTAATTTTGCAAACGTTATAAGAAAGTGTGGTTTTAAAGAGAAAATGTTCAAATGTTTAAAAAGTTTTTATATAAAATTTCAATGTCAAATTGATTAAAATTACCTAAATTGGATTAATATATATATAATTGAATTAATTTTACATTAAAACCAATTTAAAATAATATATATATATATATATATATATATATTAAATGATAAGCATTTTTCAATTAAAATTCAGTATTTTTCACTATTCGTCAAAATATTAATCTTTTTAGATGATTCAAAAAAAATAAAATTAATATAATTTTCACATGATGATTTTAAAAAAAAATATTTCTAAAAGTGTAAAAATTTAAATTTAAAACAGAACCCACATACGTGATGAAAAAGTGGGTTTTCCAGAAGTGTATTTTTTTCAAGCACAAGATGATTTATATTAACTCTATGTATAATAATAATAATTTTATGAATATAAATTAAAATTTATTGATATTTAATCTTTAAATTTAATTAAAAAAATCTTATTATAGATTATTTTAATTAATTTAAACAGAGAAGCATTATGCACTTTAAAACAATTTTAAAAAAATACCTCGTTTTAAAATCAAAAAAATAATCTTATACAAAAATAAAATATAAATTTGTTTCAAAAGTAATTAATAATATTAAATATTAAAAAATAAAATTTATGTTAATTTAAAACAGATTTTTTTCATTTAAATTACTAAAATTATTGAAATGAAATGGTAGTTTTACAAAAATTGGTATTTTTCACTATTCACTAAAAAATCAATATTTTCTAAAAAAATCCAAAAATATCATCATAAGGTAATTCTGAAATGATGATTTAAAAAAATAATTTAATTTTATTAAATAAATTTTCTAAAATCTATAAAAATTAATTAGAATATATTTTTCATAAGAATCAACAATTCATTTTTGAAGAAAATATATTTTTGAATAATATAATTACTTTACTAAATATAGATTGATTATTTAAAAGGAATTTATTGATAAATTTATATTTAGTAGGAAATTTGTATGTATATTTCATAAATTATTTAATACTATTCATACTCACCTACTTAACATATAGGTTACAATAATTTAATTTTATGGTTCGATGAGGCTTGGTGTCACATATCATGCAAAATATCAAAGATACTAGTTGTTGTGTCAAACACAAGCTGTATATAAATTTTTATTTAATTAAAATAAATATTTTAAAAAATACAAGGATATTAAAATATTCAATAAAATGTGTAAATACATCTTATGTGTTTTCTAGACAAGAGATAAGAAGAAATCGAATTTTACGCTTAAAACTGTATTTTTCTAAAAAGAATTTTGGTTGCATTTTATGCACTTATTTTAAAATTGGTTTTTGAAAATTTTTGAAAAAATATTTTGGAAAATAAACTTTATTTTTAAAATAATAAATTCTAAATTACCATGTATTGAATTTTTTATAATTTTATGAATAAATAAATTTTCCAGTGAATAATGAAATATATTGTATTTTCTTAAGAACTATCATTTCTTTTAAAACATTTAAACACATAAAAATAATTTTAATATGTTTTTAAAAGTAAAATTAGTTAAATTATATATCTATTTATCCAATTTAGGTAATTTTAATCATTTTGATACTGAATTTTGATATAATAACTTTTAAAAGTTTTGAAAATTTTCTCTTTACTGTGGTTAAGGTAAAAATGGGTTTACCAGGGGGTTAAACTAAAAATAAAAGGCTTAAAAATTCCCCAAAACATATAAAAAACACAATTTATGTCGATATTTTGACATTATCTACTCTATTGTTTTAAATGGTCTAATTTAGATCCTTGTGGCATGTTAAAAATGTGGGTACACTTTTTTCTTTTCAAAAATTACAAGTGTGCCACTCACCTCACTTATAAAAGGACAACCACTCTACTATCCTCTTAACACATAAAAAATACACTAGTTCAAAAAAGACCTACCAAAATAACTTCCTTAATTCAATCCTCTCATCCTACAATCATTATTTTGGTCAGAAATCCAACCTTGTTATGCTTTTGGTGAAAACCAAAAGAAGTTGTATGAAAAAGAGGTAATGTCCCTAACCGATCATTTTATGTTATTTATTATTCCACCACCTTCAATTATTATTAAACCATTATGATATAAAAATATGTTTATATTAAATATAATGATATTCTTTATGTTAAGTTCATCACCTACAACCATCTCCACTTCAATCAAATGGGTTATGAAATCCTCATTCATGTGTACAGTGAACTATCACCTTGTGAACCGATGTTATTCGTTTTTCAACACCACCTCTCACAAATGGATATATTGATGAATTTAATATTTATATATGATATTTATGATATTATTATTCCTTAGTAAATATAATACCAAATCTACCTTCTTACCTCCCTACCTGTTGGAAAACAATAACGTCATTCGTTTGTATAATGGGCAATCGACTCATAAACTGATGTGTTGCGTTTTTCTTTTTTATTATACTTGGATGGTAATAAAAATAGATAAATAAATATTATATTATATTTTAAAAATAATTATAATTATTTAATTATTAAATCACATATACCTTCTTAATTTCCATTCTATGGGGGATATGATGACATCTTTCAAGTGTACAATGAACTACCGCCATACAAAGCGTTGTGATTCATTTTTCACATATTCTTTACAAGGAAGGTAATAAATATGGTTTTAAATAAAAATATGTGACATATATTAAATAAAAAACTATATTATTATGATAATATATAACTTACCCTTATTTATTTCATTCTGTTAAGAAAATAGAATCAGTGTTCATGCATACGTATGACTCACCATCTCCATGAACAGAGTATTTAATTTTCTATCTCTAACTTTAATAGATTATGATAAATAAATTTATAATAAATATATATTATATTTATATCATAGTTAAAATTTTATATATTATGAAACCCTGATCAAGGAAAGAGGATTGAAAATACCAAACCAAAAGATATGTGAAAAATAAAGTATTTATTGCCCAAAACGTGATTTTAACAAAGAATAATTTATAAATAAGTAATTAAAAGTCATAAGTAAATAAAACATGTCATGATAAATAATTTTATATTTATTAATCTTATGTATAATAAACTTATATTTACTATATAGGAGGTTAAAATGTGTATGATTGAAGTCAAGATTTATGGTTAGGGATTTTCATCTCAATTTTTTACTAATGTTAGACACATGCCATATTCACCGCTTATTTATTTTATGTGGTATACTTAATTATCATGAATTTAATTGATGATACTTATCCTAAGAATTAATTTGAATTATAAATATTTTTTTATATCTATTTCATGGGTTTTGTAGTTCAAATGATACCATAGCGGTAAGGGATTTTTGTCTCAATTTTCATTTTTTAAGAAATATGTCAGGTTATGAACCTATCTTCTATTATGAAGTGAATATAAAACCCATTTGAAATTTAATATCATGAATTTATTTATTCAAAATAAATTCTAAATTTTATTTAATTTTATTTTTTCATGGGGATTACATGTCAATATTACAAAAGTGGTAAGGGTTTATGATACAATCTCATTATTTATCAGTATTGTTTATGATTATGTTTCTAATGATGAAATATTATGACCTATCTCTCATGTAAATCATGAATTTAATTATAATCAGGTTATTTCATTATAATACATGTTTTCCCTTCACTTTATTCTCTTTATATACTCATGATTTCAAAATACTTTTGTTAAGAAAAATTGTCTTTCGTCGAAAACCCCTTTTATTCCAAAATCATGTTTTATAAAAATATTTTCCAAAATGTTTTTAAAGTTCTCATAATGATTTATTATATAAATTTTTACTTATTTTTGATTTTTAAAAAAAAAATAATTGAAAGTTTATTCCATTTTTAAAGAAACAATGCTTGTTTTTCTTTTATCGAATATGTAAAAGAATTTTTTTAATGTGTACATCATGAACAATATTTTCTACCATAATGACCAACTCATTATTATCAAGCATCCTTTATAATTTACATTTTTTATGTTCAAATAATTTTTTTTCCAAAATGTTTTATTAATTTTAAGTTTTGATAATGTTTTTTTTTCAAAATGGAAAGTTTATTTTATTCAAGAAATGTTTTAACTGATTTTAAAGATTCCTTTATATGTTTTCATGTTTATTTCCAATGAAAATTATATCTAAATTTTTTTTAAAACTATTTTTAAAATGGATTTTCATATAAAAGATATTTTCCTCAAGAAATTTTCCAAGTGATCTTTCAAAATCATTTTCCATCAAATATGACATCCATTGATGCTACTTATGCTTTACTAGGGATATGATCCAGGGATAACATTCTTATTATTTCACTATATAGTTCATGTTTATGATGAAAACATGTTTACAAAACCTATTTATCTTAAATGGGTTATACCATGAAAAAATTCTTATGAAACAACATATTTTCATGGGTTATTCTATGATGAAATGATTAAATGATTTTGAAACCTGTATCTTTTCCATAGGTTATGATATGATAATATTTTTATAAAATCCATTTAATTTAATATGATATGATATGATGAATGTTTTATGATCTTATGAAATAGATTATGTGAAGTGAGGGACCTATATCTCCCTATAATGCATTGGGTAAATATTTACATCTCATGAGATAAACAGTACTATAATGGGGAGTAAAACCTATTTAGTAAGAGAATTTTTCACTAAGATGGTCTTGGGAGTGAACCTAGAATACTATGATTTTTTGGGGAGTGAACCCATTATGTTGTGATATCCATGTAAGTGATCCTTGACTAATATGGAAATTATTTTCTATGCTTATGTGTATTTCACAATTCTATATATTATATTAATGTTATACTCTCATGGATTATGTTCATTAATTCCATTAGGATTCATGACTTTGTAACTTTTAATATTTTTACCTTGATACAAGATTTTTATCTTAATATGAAGGGTTTGATTTTCATATTTTATTCTCATGTTCTCGTACCCCTATGCTCACGTTATGTTTTCATATTTCCCATGTTTACCCATAGTGAGAATATGAGATCACTCTTTATTGTGTTTCCATTCTCATGATATGAATAATGATTTCAGGTAGGGTATGTTTTGGAAGAGTAAAAAAGGGGAATATATTTATGGTAGATGTTGAATATATTGATCTAAATTAGAAAATTGTGTAACTATTCTCTAAAGTAACAAATCCATTATGATCATTAGGCTTGTTTTTGTGTAATTTAATGAATACTCAATAAAAAAGATGTAATATCTTTGTATGAGAAGTTTGTACTGCTACTGTTGGTATCAAAGGATAGGTTTATTTAAACTTTGGAAACTCATATGAGAAAAGAATAGTGATATCCCAAAGGAAATGTTTAAGGATAATTATAAGTATAAGTCAATATATTGGAAAATGTAATGGAATTTTGGTAAATGATAGAGCAAGTGGTTTCCAAGAAATTACATCCCTGTCTGGATACTAAAAGTGCATGTGGACCTAGAATAGATATACATAGGGGTAATAAATCTGAAAAGGGTGAATTATTCTAGACTTTATCATCAATATGTACAAAAAAAATGGTCCTTACTACACACTGGGTTTGACACTACCATGGGATATGCTTTGAAAATTAAAAAACTCTTTATGAACCATTATGAAAAAATTGAATAATGGTAATGAATTCACTAGGTTAAGGCTAAGG
This sequence comes from Viscum album, assembly GCA_963277665.1. NCBI lineage: Eukaryota > Viridiplantae > Streptophyta > Magnoliopsida > Santalales > Viscaceae > Viscum > Viscum album. The sequence continues at coordinate 844,229,991 of OY728128.1, forward strand.
TTTCATATATTAAAAATAATGTGTATTGATTTGTACAATATATAAGTTATTTTTCATGATTATGTTTTTCCCCTATGATTAGTGTTACTCACACTATTCGATTTGGTTACAGTCAATGGATGGAACCAGAAGGAATCATGTGAACACTAAATCTGATGGATGATTCAGTGATTATGAGAAACCAAATAGGATAATTATTGGAGAGATTTATATTTTTATTATTATTAATTATCTATCACATTATATGATTAACAATGTGAGATTTTGTTAGATTCATAAAGAATAAAATATGAGGAAGATTAAATTTTATAAATGTTCATATGGTAATGAACCCAGAGGAAAGAAAATTAAGCATCCTATATGTCAAGAAGGTTGAAATAAGAACCTGGAATAATATATAAAATGGAGGAGAATATGTTTTCAATGTATAAATTAAAGTCATATAAAATTTAATTTCCATGTAAGTTGATCTCTTAAATGTGAGGAACTTGGGAATTATCCAATTCAACACCCTAAACTAAGGGTTATTCCCAGAACAAGGAAGGTTCGATGTCATACAAAATCATTGAAGTTATATGGTTAATATATTTTTTCTATTTGTATTTAAGAATTATATTGTATAAGTATTTTACCAATGGTATTTTGGTTATAATAATCATGAAACACTTAAGGATTATGTTATTTTTTGGAAGAATATATGTCTCCATGTAAGATTAACTTAAGAGTTCTGGATTCCATCAAGGGTTTATAAGTTTAAGGTTGATCATATGTTCAAATTCATAAAATCAAATATTTAGATTTTATATGGTGGGATTTTATCAATATTAAGGATATTTTGGGTGACATTTATGGAAATAAAACTATTTGGTTTTGTATATTTTTTAGTGAAAGAATTATTCGAGGAAGAATTCCATTACATTTTGGGGGATAAAGATAAAAGTCTTTAGTAACCTTTAGGATTTATCTTATCCTTTATGTTGAGGTAATTATGGTTTATTACAATTTTGGAATTTTTTTATTAATATAATTTTTGTAAAATGATAAACCTTAAGATGGATGAAAACCTGTTGCATCTGGAAAGGACAAATGGCTTGAACCTGCAACTAAAGAGAGACATGGTTATATCACCTACTACTGACCTATAGTAAAGATTGTTTCCTCTAGAAAAAATAATGAGAGTTATTTTTTAGTATATAACTCAATGCTTAGTAATTCAAAAATTCAATTATGGGAGACAATGTTCTAAAATGATGTTATGGACATTATCCATATAATAATTTAAATAGAAATACATCATTATGGGTTTTATCATAAGACTCCCCAAAACATCTCACAGGAACAATGCTATATGGGTTGTAGTCGATCACCATACAATGTTAGAACACTTTATCTCTATGATAAAATATTTATATTTGGATATGATTTCAATAATATACATTAAGGAACTGTAAAGTATTGTATAGAGTACAACATTCTATTGTATCTTATTGCGATCCTAGGTTTACCTCAATGTTTGGGATATGGAATTAGGCTTCAAACTCTATAGGATATGATAAGATCAAATTAAATAGATTTCAAAGGTGATTGGGATCAACACATTCATCTATTTGATTTTTCTTACAATAATAGTTCTCACTCAAATGTTCATATGGATCCTTATGAATCCCTTTATGGATATAAGTGTATAAATCCAACATACATGAATGAAGTTGTAGAAATAAATGTATAGGGACCTAGCTAGCGGATGAAATGTAATAGAAGTTAAAATTCATTTAAAAACACATAAGGGAATAACATAGTCAATAGAAATTTTTTTCTGATAATCATTGATTCTATTTGGAATTTGAATTTGGGGAGAATGTGTTTTTATGAATTTATTTATAAAAGACAGAAATCAAACTACAAACTAGGTAGATCAGACCCTTTAAAAAATTTATTGGATCAGGAAAATATATTACCATTTGGAAATTCCACTGAAATTTTATTTGGTTTATGATGTGTTCCATGTATCTCTCATAAGGATTTATATACCTAATTCATCACATCTACTAAACTCAAAGGTCATACCGCTGGAGTGTGATCTTTCTTATGAGGAAAAAATGGTAGAGATTTTGGATCATATTGAGAAATTTATATGAAACAAGAACACACACCACATATTTTTTTGTGGTGAAACAACTAACTTGAGGATGTTATGTTAGATCTTGGGGATGTAATGTGGTATAAGTATCCTCAGTTGTTACCAAAGTGAAGAATTTTGAGGGAAAAACATTTTAAGGGGGAAGAATGTAAATACTTAAGATTTTTTGAAATATTATTTTCAAATAAATTTATTTTTTTTGATATATTTATTTAACTAAAACACTGATTTTATATTCTGTAACATGGAACACCATGTTTGTCTTGCATTACACGCACCACTGAGTTTAAACAGAACATGACATACTATTAAAATATTATTATTTAATTTGATTATTATCATCAATTCATTAGAATAGAGGGTATGAATAAGATTAAATAAATTATGAAAATATATAGTTTAAACATGTTTATAAAATTAATTCTTTGGTGACCAATTAATTATAAATTAAAATGAAAACTATTTTAAAATAAAGGAAATATTTTTCTAAAAAAATATTATGTTAAAAAATGTGTTTTACCTCAAAAAATTAAACAAAAAAATTTGGTAAGTGATTTTGATAATATTTATATATTATATACTCAATAAAATTGTTAAAATTTATCTTATGTGTTTTCTATATAATAGATGAGAATAAATTCGATTTTTTGCTTAAAATAGTATTTTTATAAAAAAGTGTTTTATATCCTTTTGCACACTTATTCTAAAATTAATTTTTTTCAATTTTAATAAAACTATTTGAAAAAATAAATAAATAATTTAAATAAAAATTTAAATATTATCTTGGAGTTATTTTTTGTGAATTTTCTAAAGAGATAAATTTTTTGATGAATAGTGAAAATACTTGTTTTTATTAAAAAAATTAATTTATTTAAAACATTTAAATAAATATAAATTGTTTTAATAATGGTTTTAAAAATAAAATTAGTTCAATTAGATATCTATTTATCTCATTTATCTCATTTTAATAAATTTTAAAATGAATTTGGATATAAAAACGTTTTAATCTTTTAAACATTTTCTCTTTGGAAAACTGTTTTCTCATCATGTATGTGGGATTAATTTTAAATTAAAAATTTCCACTTAAGTGAATTTAATATGGAAAAATGTATTCCATATTTATAATAATCATAATTTAAATTATCTAATAAGTTCATCTTAATTTTTTACCATAATGAATTGTACAAACAATATAAACTATTTACCACAATTATGGTAAAAATGGGTTTACCTGGGGTTAAACTAAAAATATAAGGGATAAAAATGATCCAAAACTTGTGAAAACCCAATTTTATAGAAATATTTCAAAATTATATCCTATATTTACAATAATTTAATATTTTTGAGACTTTTTTCATCTGAGAAATATGGGTATAGATTTTTTTTAAATATTACAAATATATCACTCACCTCACTTATAAAAGGACATTGTCTCTCCTCTCATTTTCAAACTACCAAAATAATTTTTCTTTAGAAAATAATTTCCTAAAAAAATTTCTTATATTAATCCTATCATCCCAAAATCCTTATTTATGGAAAAAATATTTTTAGGAAGGCTTTTGGTGAAAACAAGAATAAGTTGTTCGAAGAAGTTGTAACGTCCCTAACTGAGCGTATTATTTTATTTATTCACCAACCTATTTAAATTATTTTTAAACCATGGTGATATAATAACATCATTATATAATATATACTGATATATTGTTAAGTTAAATTCATGATGTAAAATAATCTCCACTTCCAACAAACGGGTTATGAAATCGTCATTTTTGTGTTTCGCAGACTATTGCCTTGTGAACTGATGTTAGTCATTTTCCATCACCACATCTAATGGATGGATATAATGATGGATTTAATATTTATATATCATATTTAAGATATTATTTTTACTCTATAAATATAATTCCACATATACATTCTTACCTCCTAACCCGTTGGAAAAAAATAATTTTGCTTGTCTGTACGGTGGACTACCGCCTTACGAACCGATGTGATGTGTTTTTCATTTTTGTTTTACATAGACTATAACAAGATTATATTAAATGAATAAATATGATATTTTTAATATAATTATACTTATGGGATTATTATATCACATATACCTTCTTACGTTATTTTCCATGGGGGATATGATAAAGTTTTTTGTGTGTATGATGGAGTACCGCCACATGAGGAAATGTGGTATATTTTTCACGTATTCATTAAATGAAAGATAATAAGGATATTTTTAAATAAAAATATGTGATATATAAGAAATAATAATGATTCTATAATTTTAATATATCATTTACCCTTATTTATTTCTTTCTATTGAGAAAATGGAAACAATGTTTATGCGTACTTACAGCTTACTGTCTCCTTGAACAAGGTGTTACATTTTTTATCTCTAACATTTATAGATTTTGATAAATAAATATATAATGAATATATATGATATTTATATCATTAATAGAAAAATTTATATGATGTAACCTTTATCAAGTTACCAGGACACAAAAGACCAAATTAAAAACCTACATGAAAAATGAAGTCGTTATTACCTGAAACGTAATTTTATCAAGGAATTGTTAATAGAAGAGTAATGAAAAGTATTTAGTAAATAATATATTTTATGATACATATTATTATGGTTATTTAATATTTGTATAATAAACTTAAATTTATTATATAGGAGGTTGAAATTTTTATGAAGTAAGTTGAGACTTATGGTAAGGTATTTTCGTCTCACTTTTTACTTTTGTGAGAAACTTGTAATATTTATAAAATATTTATTTTATGTGATGTATATAATTCCATTTAATATAATTTTTAATTATTATACTGAAAATTATTTGGATTTAAATATCCATTTTAGGATTTATCTATCATGTGGTTTACAATTAAAAATATACTAAAGCTGTAAGGGATTTTTTCATAATTTTCCTTCTTTGAGACTGAAGTTATGTTATGCGCCTATATTATTTTATGAGGTGTATATATAGACCCTTTTAAATTTAAAATCAATAATTTATTTATTCCCATGATATTATAAGTTTTATTTAATTTTATTATTTCATTGTGATTATGATTCAATGTTACCAAAGTCTTAAGGACTTATGATACAATATCATTATTTGACAGGTCTGTTTATGATTATGTTTCCGGTGATGAAATATTTTGATACATCTCTCAAGAAACTCATTAATTTTCCTATAATATAGTTATGGTAATATAATAAATTTTTTCATTCATTTTCCTCTCATTATGTACTCATGAGTTCAAACTAATGTTTTTATGAAAAATCATCATTCACCAAAAACTTTTATTCTTCCAAAATAATGATTTCTGAAAAAATTTTATAAATTTTTTTAAAATTGTAAAAATGATTTATTAAATTCATTTTTACCCATTTTTAAAATTAAGAAAATTAAAAATAATCTTCATTTAATTTTCAATGAAACAATTACCATTTGAATTTTACAAAAAATGTTAAAGGAATATTTATTTTAATATGTACAACATGAATGTTACTTTCCACTATATTGATGAAATAATTATTTTAAAACATAATTTATAAGTTTCATTTTTTATTTTAGAATAAGATGTTTTCAATTTATTTTTTTGAATTTTTAATTTTTAATTTTTTTTTTCAAAATGGAAAGGTTATTTTCCTTAAGAAATGTTATAAATTTTTTTTAAGGATTAATTTATAAGTTTTCATGGTTATTTCAAAATAAAAATATTTCCAAAATATTTTATAAATTTTAATTTTTTAAAATGACTTATAATTAAGAGTTATTTTCCTTAATAAGTGTTCTAAGTAATCTTTCAAAATCATTTTACATATAAGATGGAATCCTCTGAAGTGAATTATTCTTTACTAGAGATATGATCTATGTATATAATTATTATTATTTATTTGGATAGTTCATATTTATAGTGAATATATTATTACAAAACCTATTTCTATTATATGTTTTATACAATGTTAATATTATTATAAAACCTTCTTCTTTTCATGGGTTATGAAATTATAAAATCATTAAATGATTATAAAACCTATATATTTTTCATATTTTATGATATGATGAAATTTTTATGAAACCCGTTTCATTCCATAGGTTATGATATGATTTTTATTATGATTTCCATAATGTGATGGGTGGGAACTATATCTCCCTCCAATTTGTTGGTTAAAGATTCATATCTCATGAGATACATTGGTCTAGAATGGGGTGTGAACCTAGTTCATAAGATTATTTGAATTCTATGATGGTCTTGGGAGTGAACCTTGACTACAATGATAATTTTAGGAGTGAACCCATTCCACTATTATATCCTTATAAGTAAGCCTTGACTACTATAGAAATGATTTTCTATTCTTATTTGTATTCAATAATTCCATGTCTTATGTCAATTTTATGTTCTCATGACTCATGTTCTTCTATTCCATTATGATTCATTCCTTATAAAATTATAGTATTTATTCCATGACACAATATTTTGATCTTTGATATTTAAGGTATGGGTTTTATATATTATTCTCATCTTCTCATACCCTTATGCTCACATTATGTTTAAATATTTCACATTTTTTCCCTTGTTGATCATCTATCTCTCCCTTCCTTATATTTTCATTCCCAGTTTATAAATAAAGGTAATAATTTGGGTATGTTTATGAAGAGTACAAAAGGGGGAGATATTTATTAATGATGAAGAAGATATTTCAATAAATAAGAATATTTTGTGCCTAGTATCCAAAGGCACTAAACCATTATGATCTTCAGGTGTTTTTTTGTAATGTAATTAATGTTCATTTAAAAGTATATAATATCTATTAGTGAGATGTTTGGTTCACTACATTGAGCCTTAGGGACTATTCACCTGAATGGGATGTTTCAGATTCATGGTTGACATGCTTTAGGTTATGAATTCAATGGGGATATGTCCATTAAGTTTTTAGAAAATCTCATCGAGGGGGATGTGTCAAGAGTCTGATCATTATTCCTTCTAGCATTGTGCCGAAGTAGGTAGGTCTAGTCTTTGAGGATCCAATAGGTGTGTCATGATTTTTTATATGTTTTTTTAAAAAGTACCCTATTTACTTTATTAGCATGAATCATTATATCTTATTAACTTATGTTAAGGGTTATTGATGGTGTCCAATTGATACTTGTACTCACACCCTATTTTCACATTTCAGTGAACTTGTAGATTTTATAATTAGGGATCTAAAAAAAATTAAGGTCCCTATGATAGATAGTTGAGAAGGATAGTAGGAGGATTATGTTGTTTCTAGATGGAGTTCATGTTTGATGTTCACTACTGCATTATTTACTGGCTTTACCTCATATATGGGAACCTTTTTATGGATTTTTTTATGTATCTAACATTCCATACTACTACTACATGGATTAAGTTTTTATTTCCTACTACTCAAATTGGATGATTATTTATTTATTCATTATTATTGATGATTTTTATTTATTCCATTATTATCACCTTGCTTTTTACCTCTGGTTGAGGGAAAATTTTCCCTATTGCATGTTTTCCCTCACTACTATTTAGAAACCTCTTACATACATGAAAGAACGCATGAGTTAATGTGTAAGCCCCATCCTAGATCAGGTTGTTCAGGTGGGTTGTTTCACCCTCTTAAATAAATTTTATCTTTGTAAATTTTCATTAACAAAGATAAATTTTTCTTTCTACTTTTTAAGGGAACAAATATATATTTTTAAAGTTATAACTACATGTAGTTTGATAAAAATAATTTCATCGAAAATGTATATGAGATATATCCATGAACATTTTTTCATCTAAATATCACTCTACGAAATCCTATATCCAAAATACTGAAATCATCAAAAGAATATAGGATTATCCCTTAGATTTAAAGGTCTCTAATCATAAAAATATCATAAAATATAATCACCTAAAACCACAAAATAAATAAATAATTAGTAATTTATCCTCAATATCATAATCTCAAAATTTGTATAAAACTTTCATTTGATACAAAATGAGACACCCTAGATCCATACTACCGAGTCTAGTACTAAAAACACTATTTGTTTTTTCTCTCAAAATAAATTATATCACATCACCAAATAATATAATATATTTTACATACCCCATAATATTTTATTTCTAGATATTTGGAGGATTAAAAAAATTAAAAAAATATCTTGATAAAATATATATTGTTAACAAGTCTAAAGACTTATAAGACAACTCTAGATCTGATCTGACTAAAACACCTAATCATGAACCATCTATAAACCTGTTTTAACTCATAAAATTTCCCTATGAGAATAATTTTAAAAAATGGAGTGAGGAAAAATATTTTTAAGGGGTTTAAATTTTTTTAGGAAACCCTTTCATCTTTAAAACACAAGAAAACATCTTTAAAATATTTATATTAAGATAATTATTTTGATTTAAATAAAACATTTTTTAGAATAAACATAATATGATATTTTTGAAAATAATTCTCAAAGTAAATATAGTGTTATTCATAAAATACTTTGCAATATTAGAGAAAAAACTATTATGTGACTTGGAACATTTAATTTTATATAGTACTTACCCATCACATGGTGTAAAAATTCCCTTTGAGATTGGGTTCACTACTCATTCCTCATCTATTTACAAATTCTGAGAACCTATTTTATCAAAAAAAATTGTATTTTACCCTCTTTATCAACTGGAGTTTTCCAAAAATCCATATATTTTTTTAATATCGTTATCCATCGACATATTTTTTTAAAACACACACACAAACACACACATATATATATATATATACATGATTTAAAAAAAAGAAAACTAAAATAAATTTTATACATGAGTAATACATTTCAAGTAATACATGGAAAATACATTAGAAAAGAATAATATATGCACATAAAATAAATTATACACATAAAACATCAAGGATAAGTAAATAAAGTTATTCAGACAAAAATGATAATTTTAAAACTCGTAATATAATATTTTTTAAAATAATTTCATAAAAACATCCTATATTTTTGAAAATACAATTTTCAAATAGATTTTTGTTAAGAAATAAAGAAATTATTTAAAACTATTAAAATAATAATTTACTCTATTATGAGGATCTAGTTTTGGGAAATTATAAGTAGAAAATTGTTTAGAATCATTTTAAAAAATTTTAAGAGAAGGTTTTTAAAATCATTGAAATATATTTTTTAAATCATTTACTACATACCTAAAACTGCTAATTGATATTTAATAGAATTCACCCAAATAAATCCTTTTTAAACTTCATTACCTAAAGTTAATTTCCAAACTTTGTCTCTTTCTCTTTATAATTAGGAACTATGCATAATTATAGTGAAATTAACTTAGTAGCATATAGTTGTTATAAGTTCTAGGGAGAGGGATATCCCCTTTTATAATACCACATGTTTAATATTTCATTTAAATATTTATTTTATTTATTTATTTAATATTTTAATAAAAAGTTTGGGAATCCATGAAAATAGTAATGGAATTGTCCACTTCTTTTATCTTCTTATTAAGTGAATTTACATTTTATTGTTTTATTCATTTTTTTCATTTTTTGATATTCCTTACCCATTACACCACAAACATATTATATATATATATATTCATTTCTTAAATCATATGATACTTATATATTTATATTATATATTTATTTATTTTTCTATTCTATTTCCTTTATTGATCTACACTATATATATATATATTATTTCTTTTTTTGTCTTCTTATATGTTACACACCATTTAAATTTCTTTTTAAAAAAATAGTTATGTCCTCATGTGTTGCAAAAAACATATATATATATATATACTATTTGAATTATTTAACACCCATGTGCCTCATCATGTGTGTGTGTGTGTATTAATTCTTTCTTTATTTTCATGCACCACTCCTTATATTAACACACACACACAAACACTTCACTTACTCCATCAATGAAACATACACACATTTATATATATTATTTCCTTTTTTATTTTTTTTTTAAGTAATACATATATACATATATACACACATATATATTGGTCTAAAATTCATGTGTATACATATATAATTAATTAAAATATTATTAATTTAAATTATAATGTAATTCTTACCCCTGTTTTTTGAAAACCTAATCTCAAATATTGTGATCAAAAATATATTTATATATATGTGGTTTTTTTTAATTTTATGTTTTACCACATATATATATATTATTAATAAATTTTCTACATTATATATATATATATATATATTCATGTGTACTTTTAAAAATGTATTCCATTTTATATGTTGAGATGAAACCCATAAGTTCACATACAATCAAATACCTATTATCTTATATGACAAAAACTAATATTATCAACATATAAATTTGTAACAAATAAATATAGTTTTAATTATATCATTTATATTATTACTCAAATGAATATATGTATATATATATATTAAAAACCTAAATTTTTAAAGATCTCCTCCAAGTCGATCAAAAAAATCATCAATGTGTGGAAGAGGATATTTTTTATGATTTCGATCTTGTTAACATCATTATAATCCACACAAAGACACATTGATCAATGATTCTTCTTAATAAATAGGACTATTAAACCTAATAGCGAAAAACTAGGGCATATAAATCCCCTGTCTTGGTTCTTATGAAGTTGTTTTTTTAATTCATCTAATTAAACAAGAGATATTTTTTAAACACTCTTTGATATAAGCATAAAACAAGGTATGATTTCAATCGAAAACAAAACCTCACATTCTTGGGGAAGGATAGAAAATTAATTGGGAAATATATTTCCTTTATAAAAACATTTATATGATCTATATGTAAATAAATATAGTCCATGCTTAATATCATATCAAATTCTACCAAATGGACGAGAACTGGATTTGTAAGAAGTATCTTCCCAAAAACATCAACCAGAGAATATTTTTATATCTTGGATGAAATCATCATTCAACTAAGTGTTTTTATTGATAATTTAATATACAAGGTTTGAGGTGGTTAGTCTGCATTCTTATAAAACATATAGTATAGGAAATAATTGAATAAACCTAGATAAAATAAGATGTTTTCATATTTAAAGTAGATATTAAGTGTTATTTTTTCCAATTCATTATCATAATCCACCTAAATGGTTGTAATTGAATAAAAGAATAATTGTTCCATTGTTCAAGGAAGTTGTCAATTCCTATTATCCTTGTTATAACTTTGGTTGGGAAATTGATTTTCATAATTCCCAACTCTATGCATTAGAATAATTGAAGTGTGGGTAGTACATTAGTTATGAGCTCTGTTTCCCCCATTGTGTCAACTAGATCTTTCACATTTATGTAGAATTCATGAGTTCATTGGAGAACCCATCCAAACTTAAAAAAAATTTCATGTAACTTATTAGTATACTCCAATGTATTTTTCCCCACATTTTGATCATGTATACAGTTAAAATTTATTCCCACCATGTTATTAATCGTTATAGTTTCCATGATACTCTATTTTCATTTTCCTTTCCCCAGAATAATAATATTCTATAGTTTCCATTTCTACCTTAAGAGCACATAAACTAATTCCTTCATACCTAACAAAGTACCTTATAGATAATGTTTATTAAAGACTTTATTTCAGTACACTAAATAAATGATTAATCATACTTTTAGGGTTGGTAGTAAAACTAGAGGCATACCTTGTTTTTATAGTGATGTTTTCTTTATATGTCCAAATGGACTACTCATCGTTTTTTTTTCAAATATATGAATTATTGATTTATTTTTTATGTATAGTGTATAGGGAAAAATTTTAATGAAGAATATTTATTTTGAACTCATCATATTCCATAGTTTCTACTTCATCATTTTTCATTGTAATATTAATGAGGTTCCACCATTTAGTCATCTTTATATTCAAGATTAAAAATAGATAAAATGATCTTCTAATTATCTGATCATTAAGGGATGAAAAATATTTTATCCTTTGCATTGATCCATTGACTGAAAATTAGTGGGTATTAACCTACTATAGGAGGGTGGGTATTTCCAAATTAAGGACTCATTGATAAGTTTCTTCATACATTGTAGGTTTGGGAGATCAACATGGTAAGTGTTATTGTTCGTATCTTGGGAGAGTAGGGAAATAATTTCCATGTTGTTTTTTACTCTAATTCCTATCTCAATATGCGTATCATTGGTAAAATCACTGTATTATTCATCACATCCATTTTTAAGTTAGTTCCTTCTTGCTCCAGCAATTATTTGAATAATGAAATGTTAATGATAATAATTAAACTAATAGATGTGTAAAATTTATAATATGAAATTATAAGAAATAACTCAAAAATTATGTTCATAACCTATCTTATAATTATCTTTGTCTCAATCTAGGTTTTCCACCATGAAATTCTTATTAGGTTGTTTAACCTTATTATTTATATATTGAATCCTAAATTTTTGTTTAATTCCATAATAATGGTTCATTAATGGTTGGTGAATTAAGCAAAAATATTCCATAGGGGATTCAAACCCGTTCTACAATTAGGATAACTTATTATACACAAAGTGAATATCAATTTGAAACAAAACCAAACTTTTTGAGGGACTATTACCCATAGGTGTGTCTGTTCTAGAGCTTTCATTTACAAGTTTGTAAGTAAATAAGGATGTAACTTCTAAGAAATCACACAATCTGTACATACCAAAATTTTAGGATGTTTTCCTAACATTAGAATCATACCTAGGGGTTTAAATAATGTTCACTGGTATTAAATCCTAAAAATAACTAAACTAATACCCCAAAATAGCTAAACCCTACTCTAATACCAACTAATATTTCATAGACCAGCACTCCTAGGCCCAGTTCTACAAACAAAAACTTTATATACTATATTTGAAACCAATTGAGATATATCAAGCCAAATATACATATATTTTAAAAATATAAAAATTACATATTAAAAAATCATTACAATAAAACAACCCAATGGATTAGTTTCATTAGAAATTAACTACAAAAAAACATATTTCACATAATTTTAAATATTTATCCATATCTAATCAGTAGTATCCCTCCTTCTAAACATCACATATGTAAGAATTATCTTTATAAACCATGGATGTAAAATATATTAAGGTGTGATATAAAACACTCAATGGGGTAAAAATTATTAAAAATCTATAAATTATGATAGATGGCCATGTAATCTTAAATTATCATCAAATACCATGTCATAAAAGTATAGAATAATGAGACATTGACCATTATACATGTAGAACAATATAAGTATAAAAAATGAAAATTTTCCATGATTGTAATCATTGAAAATAATATCATTGATAATATAACTTAATTTCAATTATATCCATACACAATCACATGAACATAGGTTAACCAAAATTACGCCCACACACAGTCCTGTGAAAATAGCTTAACTACTATTATGTGCACACAATAATTAAATACCTCGTGAGTTTTAAAACATTATCCAATAAATTTTAAGGGGATATAGTTCCCCACCAATCTCATTATAATCATCTATAAATATTTGTTCCATAAAAAATAAATCATATATCATATCATTAAAAACCCATGGAATGAATATGGGTTTTATATCATTTTAAATTAAATCATATAAAAAAGGACATCAAATATTTTATCAATTTCAACCAAAAATAAGTCACCAAAAATGGAAATTTCATAAGTATATTTAGAGGTTATTTTATGAAATATAACTTCATACGATATAGAGTTTTTTCCTATCAAAATAGGAAAAAGGATGAAAAACCTCAAAAAAGGTTTTTAGAAAACATTTCTTAACATTGTCATAAACATATAATGATATGATCTACTTACAAATTAAATTAAATAACTAAACAAGAAAACATTTTTAATACATAACATTAAAATAGATCCCAATAATAGAGCTTCAAATTTAAATAACTGCTTTTCCAATAAATGTGGAGTTGAAGATAAAATATATAACCATGAAAAGAAATGTGTTTTTAATATTTTAAAATATCATTGATGAAATCCACATAATTTAAAATGGTAATAATGATTCATTTTAAAAAAAATTAAAGTTAAATATGAAGTTCAAATGAGATAAAACATATTTTTATTTGAAAATAAGAAATAAAAATATCTTTAGAAAGAAAGAATATGGAAATGGAGTAAAAATATCATTAAAGTTGATGAGAACTACACTTAATAATTTTCTACTATTATGTGAAATAAATTCATCAATAAAGTATATATGACTTCAAATTTTCTTTATAAAAATATAAATAAGTGTAAATATCATATCAAATATCAAATTTAAGAATTTGGGGAACATAGAATCATGAATTTTAAGAAGAAACTTTAAAACTCAGAGAAAGGGAATTGAGTTAGTAAAATGCCTTACATTCACTACTGTCTTATGAAAAAGTTATTTAACCTCAATAATAATAAATATAAAAATCATAATAACCTATTTCATAATATTATTCAAATATATTAACTTTTATAATCTTCAATTAAATTCATTTATTATAATATTTTCAGTTAGTTTTTATTTATTTTCATCATCTTATGTTAGAGATTTTGATTGTTTCACACACATAAAATAATGATGATAATGATAAAAATTATTTGATAAAAAGTTTATCATTAATATATTAATTAAATTAATTTAATTTGTTTAACCTAATGATTTATAGTGTTATAATTTTATTCCATGAGTTTTTTAGTTATGATTATTTAAAAAGAAATTAGTGATGTGCTGATTTCGGTAAATTTTAACAAACAAAATGATATTTATTAATAATGAGTTTAAATGTTAATATTACACTTATATAATATTTTTATATTAATAAATATAATTTTTATACATTAAAAAAATTATTATAACCATCCATGTAATGTGGTGATGAAAAATGAAATACGTCGCTCATGGTAATGGTATTTTTCACATAACATGAGTGACCTTTTCCAATTTCCAATGGAGGGGAGAGAGATTGATAATTGTTTCTACATTAATATAATTAAATTAAAGTATAATAGTGATATTTATTTCATTATATTCATACATTTAGAATGTTTTTTTAGAATGATGGATGATAAATATAGAGAATAAAAGGTTGTTAAGTTGATAATACTCAAGTTGAGGACATGAATCTTATCCTGAATGATCTCTCAAAAATAGAGTAATTGAGACACATTAATGTAACCATGGGCTTAAAAAGTGGATATGGGTATTGGGGTGGTTAATTATATATAGTTTTAATGACATTTTAATGTATGTGTGTGGATCTATGATGATTTATGTGATCTCTTTTTATAGTTCAAAAGAGGTATATTTCTTTGGAAACTATGTTTTGATGAGGGTTAAAGATAGAATTACAAGGGATTTAGTTTGGTAACTATTGGAGAGACATGTGGGTATAATTTTATACCTAAAAATATTAATATAGAATATATAAGTGTTATGAACCAGACCTGATACCTGGTACCCTGACACCCGAGCTGACACTCACATGGTCAGAAGGGCATTCCCAATCCCCACGGGTTGGAGACTAGCACCTAGAATCATACAAGAATAAAGAGGGGTTGATTTTCAACAAAAGAACATAAGATAAAAAATATAAAAGTAGGTATATCAAAACTCTTCTAGGATAAAGTACCACATTTAAAGTATGTAAAATGGTGCCTAATCAGATAGATAAACTACTCAATGAAAATGTTAAACAATACTTCCATCAAAAAAATAGTAAAAGTATCAAAACCCTATGTAATAAGTGGACCTCCACTCCACTGGTCACCATCATTAATCTACAGTCCCAAGGATAAAGTATAGTCACCACCTCCAAGTGTTTCTTTTCCTTTTCTCAAACCTAGAATAAGTAAATATACAAACACCTGAGGGAGAAGCTAGGGTTTCAGCAATAAATCCTGGTATGATATCATCAAATGTTCCATAACATATTCCATAATAATAAACAAATAATTCTTTCAATTTAAATAAAATAGGGAATCAACTAATATATCATTTTCATATTTAAAATAAAACATGATTTCTTTTAAATAGATGGAAAATATTTAAACGTGGATTAAATAAAATTTTCATTATAAATAATTTATATAAATAACCCTTCATGAGTAAAATTGTTCTATAATCAATGGAAAATATATAATAAATTCATACACAACAAGAATCATGGTCATATACACGTAATTATATTATTTTATAGTTATAAGATCCTCACACATATCAAATACATGATCACTAATAATTATGTGTGAACACATCCCTCAAGGTCCGATTGAATAAGACTCATCAAAATATCATCTGAGATATTCATTCCAAATTGGGTTTTCTTATAGTTTCCATCATTAATCCATTGACAGGGGATCAATATACTAGCGTTCTTATCCAAAATAACCTAATATCTAAATGTATCTCATGTGATCAATCAATCAACAAATAATGGGAAATCATCTCATTTCAAATTAATCATCATTTACAATTAATTTTCCCTAATTTCCAGCTTCAATATGCACATTCAAAATCTAAATCAAAACATGGGTTTTTATCATTTCATACCTTTTAGATCCTAAAAAATCATGGGTTTTCATCATTTCAATTTAATCCATTTTCTCTAAAAAAATATAAAATAATTTCATCAATTCCATCATCAAATAATTTTCTCAAAAACCAATCCATCATTTTCCAATTTCATCCCACAATTCCAATTCCATTGGAATTGGGGGGATTTATCCAAATCCATTCCATTTAAAATTTCATAATCATATAATTTCAAACCATGGTTTTATAAATCAATTGAAATTTATTTCAAAAAAATCAGGAAAATTAAGGATTCAATTTCATGGAAGATGTCAAGTAGAACCACCTTCCTTTAATCATGGAATAAAACATTCAACACTCACAAATGGAATTCCAATGGTGATTGAAGGAGAAGGATATCTACCAATAAAATCTTGAATTAGAATCTATCATGATAAGGATTAGATACAGTGAATAATAGTTTAGATCTATCAAGAACATTATGGTTTAATATTCTATAAATTTGATAGAAATAAATATCTAAAGAAAACACACAAGAAGAGATCCACTTAGCATGGAAGGATCATATCTTCAACAAGAACTTTGACTTGAAAAAATAGGAGGTTAGAGAAGCTAAAATAACTTCTTAAGAGCCTCCAAGGACCAAGGGATTGAGTTTGGTCCGAATGGGTGTGATTAGAATCTTAAAATGGAGGATTAGGAATTCAAAAATAAAATTCAGAGGAATTAAAAACAACACGCACGGTTTCTTACGTAGGGCTACATGGTTAAAGAAAAGTGTACCCTATCCATAAACCCCCACTGGACTTCTGGATGGGGTTCATGGTTTGGATGCATAGTTTTATTAACTATTACTTAGCCATTAAAACCATCACTATGTAAGGGTTTTTTTATAGGGGATTCTCACAAGGTTATACAAACTAGGTGCCCCCTTCCATAGTCTTACAATAGGGCGCATGGTTTTTTGGGCCAAACCACACAATTTTCCCAAACCGTGTGCCAACCATGAACAACCCAAATGGATTCCTAAATTCTTTAAGTTTCACCTGAAACACTCCAAAAAAAGACCCAACCAAAATAAGGTCAAAACAAGGGTCAAAGAATACCTGAATGATGTAATAGGATGTTACAAACCCTGCACCAAAAAAAATTATTATCCCCAGAAAGCATATTAAAAAATATTCTTATAAAATATGTGAGTCCACTTATCTCTCATCAGTGCTACACACTACCATGTATCAAATGAATCATAAATGGGCATCTATATCACACGAACATAATGTATCATCCTCCCAAAAGTGCCTTTTTATAAGAATCAACAATCCTAATTTGATGATCAATCATGAATAACTCATGATTTATATCAATATCATTCCATACAAAGACATGAGATGGGTTATAATGATACTTACAAAGTTGAAAAACATGAAACACATTATGTATCAACATAAAATATAGTTGAAGTTAAAAAAATTAATTCACTTTCCCAACCTCCTCAACAACATAAAAAGATCCCAAAAACTGTGGTGTAATATTTCTATAATTTCCAATCCGTCGATGACCCAAACAAAGTGAAACACTCAAGAACACACAATCACCAACTGAAAACTCCAATATTTGATGAAGACAATCAATATATGATTTATATTATATTTTTTCCATTACCATTATCTAATGAATCAACTAAACCTTATTCATTGTCTCTTAGACCAAACTTGGTCCAACCAATGAAGCTTAACCAATCTACATCCAATACAACATATATTTACATGGGTGGATATATGAGGCCCCAAAGGTTTTCATACGAATGGAAGATTGGTAACTATTTTCATAATAAATCTCCACTAGTCCCAAGTGGTTATCCCAAGCTCCACCAAATCAGGTACATAAGCCCAAAGCATGTATTCCAAAATCTGTATAGCCCATTCGGTCTAGACATCCATCTATGGATGATACACTATGATAAATCTCACCTGAGATCACATTACCTACTAGAGGACTCTCCAATAAATGAGGATTGAAATGGGGATCCCTATTATATAATATCATAGATTGAACATAATGTTCCTTGACAACCTCTTGTATATACAGTCTTCTTAATTACTCAACTTTGGTTGTATCATAGATGGGTATAAAGTGATCTGATTTGGTTTGAAGATTGATAAAAACCTATATTTAATTATTCTTCCAAGGGTTGAAAGGAAAACCCACCATAAATTCCCTATAAATTTCATCCCACATCCATGTCGGCACTGGAAGGTGATAGAGAATACCTGAAGGTTTATGGTTCTTGACCTTGACCTGTTGGAAAGTATAACAACATGAAAAAATTTAGTGATATCTCATATCATATTTGGACTCCAAAATCGTCACCGAATATCGTAGAAAATATATTTAGTACTCAGTTTCACTACCCAATGAGAACTGTGATAATTTCCCATCACATCCTTCCTCATGGAAAAATGCACAACGTACTGGTTCCAAAAACATAAAATACCTTCCATGGAGAAAGACCATCCAATGATAGTATCCCTACCATAAAGAGAGTCCGTAATTCCATGTAACTTTTTATCACATTTCTGATCCCAAATAATCATCTCAAGAAGAGAGGAGGTCAATTGAACACTAGTCAAAATAACATCATACACATTCTCCTGGACACCCAAGTGCAACTAAGAAAATAGATCCATCAAATTCCACTCTTCTAATGATTCTTTCATGGTATGTGTCAGAAGTTTCCTTGTAAAATCATTGGGTATGACCTTCCCCTTGGTCGGGGCATAAGAAATATGAAAATTGAATGACTATAGGTACACTACTCAATACCTCTGATGAATATTCAATTCCATTTGAGAGAAGATATAACTTGGGTTTTTGTGATGGGAATAAATTGAGATCCTTTCTATAAAAAGGTATTACCAATAGCCCTTAAGAGTTTATATCATGGTTGCAATTTTTAGATCTTGGGTTGAGTTGTTTATATCATTTTTCCTAAGCTGTCTATATCCATAGTCAATGAAGTGACTAACATGTATAAGAACACATCCCAAACCTAAACTTGTTGCATCGTAAAAGACCACAAAGCCATTCCTGACATCTAGAAGAGTCAATACTGATGAAGAATTAAATATCCATTTCATCTTAATGAAAGAACTATGACACTTATCATACCAAACAAACTTCACTACTTTCTGAGTGAGAGAGGTCATTGAAGAATCCAACATTCATAAATCCATAACAAAATGTCGTTAATACCCCATTAAACCATAGAATCTCTAAATCTCAAATAAAAATATCATTAATTTCCAAGTCATAATTTTTTTTACCTTCTCAAGATCAACTTAAATCCCATGTTATGAGACCACGTGTCCTAATAACATCACTTCCCAAATCCTAGAAAAATATTTGAGAGCTTGGAAAAGAGTAGGTGATCTCTCAAAATTTTCATCACTGTCCTCAGATGATGTACATGACCCCTTCAGTTTTTGAGTAAACTAATATGTAAAGCATAAATAAAACAATGAACATGTTGAGGTAATCTACGAGAATATTTTTCATCAATTCCATGAAAAGTTTAGGAATAGTGGTTAGACTAAAAGGAATAAAAATATACTCATAGTGGACATACCCACTCCTAAATGTGGTTTTTGGGATGTATGATTTTTTAATATTAAATTAGTGGTAGCTAAAAAAATATAAATATTTGAGAAACACTTTTACCCTTTCTATTAGTCAAAAAATCATTTATATAAGGTAATGGTAACTTTATATTTACCGTAACTTAGTTGATATTATTGTAATAAATATATAGGTGAAGCGTAACATCTGATTTCTTTTAAAATAGAACAGGTTCTACTCAAGCTGATACACTTATTCATATAAAACCTTTTTCAATAAAATAATCCAACTGAGTATTCAAATATTTCAAATCTGCTTGTTCTATGTTGTAAGAAAGAATAGACACTAGTTGATTAACAGGAACTAAATCAATAGAAAGCTCTATCTCTATTACCAGTGGTAACCAAGAGAAATCAAAATAAAAAATGTCCGGAAACTCAATGAAAACTAGAGGGATATCATCACTCATTGAATCTAGATGAAATTAAAAATAAAACACTGATATTACCCTAACCAACTCCATAAAAGATAATATATATCGTCTCAATATTTGGTCTCATTCTTTCTAGAAGACACGAAACACCCTGTTAGGTGTTGTAAAGGAGACCCACCGAAGATAATAGTCAATCATGGACTAAGGATCATTTATCCAATCCATATCGAGAATGTTGTTAGGATATTTCATATAAGACCGTAAAATTTTAGGTAATCTCAATATCTGATAAATAGAAAACATAAGTAGGACACCAAAGAACCATCTCTTTCTTTGTTCTTAGGGGAATAGTAATATCCATTTAATAAGATAAAATATATGTGTGAAGGGTTAGTAAATTAAAAAAATGGTTTTATATGATTGAGTGAGATGTTTCAATATCAAATAAAATATTCACTAAGGGTGAATCTATAGTTATGGTACCTCTCAATAGTTGATGGACCCATATCAACCTCCTCTAGAGACACTTATACTATGTGAAGAAGCTTTATTCCATATGTATGTGACTAGAAACCCTTTTTCGTACAGAATATTATTTAACCATAGAACATTTATGTGATGATGATCTAGTGACACTAAATGGGGAAAACATATAATGGAATTTCTAAAAGTGTCCTGAGTGTCTGTTAGAACTAAAGATCATGTATTCCTTAGTGAAAACCCATTTTGAATTCTAAACCTTAACACACTATAAACAAGTCAAAATATTATAATATGAACTTTTGGAGGTCTATAAGAACCCTACTATCAAGATCCAAAATAATACTCGTCACGCTTCCTCTTTCCTTTAATGGAACTCACAGAACTACCACTAGGAAAAAGAGGAACTCCTGTTAACCCTAACATACCATCAAGGTCAAGCTCAACCATAAATTCTCTATCCTACACATCATCGTAAGAAGTATTCTTGATCATGAAAAACTAGGACTAAATATAAGATTTAAGCCCTATATCAAATCTTAGTTCCTTTATTATCATCAGTAACAATCTCCAGAGAAAATTGTACTAGCTTAGTAAAGTGGTTTTCATACAGATTCATGGTCTTTTCAGTTTTCTAGAGATTAAGAATCTCTATTTAATTTTCTAAAAACATTGAATATAGATATAGATTATTATTAAAAATGACCTTTAAGTATTCTCACTCCAAGACTTCATGCTTCTTTTCCATCACCATTGAATCCCACAACCTGTCACTAGACCCCTCAAGATTAAAGGTTGAATGCTGAACTTTTATTAAATTAAATTTTTCCAAGAACTCAAAAATACACTTGATTCCTTTGAACAAATCCTAATCCTCTTTAGGATCATTAGAAAATTGAAAAAATGGTGAATTATATAAAACTAACACTTGATCATGATATCTAGAGTCATTCCTTCAAGGTTCCATGACTGGAGCATGAATAGGAATGAGTGTGGAAACCTATCCTAAAGCATGGATATCACACACCACTATCCCAATGTGATTCAAGTAAACTAGAGGGTTCTCCTACCATGTTCGATAAGAAGCTCCCTTATTATATAAGTTCAAACATATTCTCAGAGGCATGATTCCACGCACTATCAACAAACAACAAGAAACATGTTAACCAAGACACTCAGATCAACAACTCAAAAGGGATTCAAAAGTTTCATTTCCATATAATGGAATTAAAAAGTCTGGTATTTTCATAACACTCATATAAAATAAGGATAAGTCAAGAAAAATATCAAAATACTAATCAAGGAGACTTTCTCCCCACCACCCATGGTGACTTAAGGCTCGTTATGATAATATTTGGATAGTAACTTTCTCACAACTACCTCCCAAGCCTCATCAATAATACCTCATGTCTAACAGGACAACATAGACCACATACCAAAATTATGGGAATATGATTAAACTAAAGCTCTGATAAAACTTTTTCATGAACCATCTGGGATACCCAAGTACCCTAACACCTGATATAGTACTAACTTGTCCTGAAGCGCATTCCTAATCCCCAAAGGTTGGAAACTAAAACCTAGAATCATTCAAGAATAAAGTGGGAATTATTTTTACACACAAAAAATAAGATAAACAAGATATAATTAAATATATCAACACTCCTAAAATATAATGTATCAGAATTCAAATAGGTTAAACAGTAACTGAGTAGATAGATAAATAACTCAATTCAAAATGTTACCCCAAAATGCAATCAACAAACCAACGAATGTCTCAGAACCCTATGAAACAAGTTGACCTCATCTCCACAGATAACCATTATTACACCATGGTTTGAAGGATCAAGAACATCCACCACCTCCAAGTTGTGTTTTTCCTTTTCATGGACCTGTAAGAAGAAAATCTACAAAACCCTAAGGGAAATGGTAGGGTGTGAACTATAAATCCCAAAAGTGTCTCACCAAGTGTTCCATAATATATTCCATAACAATAAACCAATAATGATATCATTTTAGATAATAGAAGTCATGGAATAACATATCATTTTCATATTTAAAATAGAACATGATTTATTTTCAATAGATAGAAAACATTTCAAACATGGATTAAATAAAATTTTTATAGTAAAAAATTTATATAAATCACTTTGAATGAGTAAAAATAATATATAATCAGTGGAATATATATAATAAAATCATAAAAAAATAAGCACCATGGTAATCTAACCTTATGTATGTTAGATTCTAGATATAGGATCCTCACACTTCTTAAATTAGTGATCATGACTAATCATTTATTCACACATCACTCAGCCTTATGCCAAATAGGACTCATCAATATACCATTGGGGATAATCATGCAGAACAAGTTTTTTGTTATATTTTTCATCATCAATCCATTTTTAGGGGATCAAGATAATAGTATGATTATCCCAAATAAACTATTAATTACCCAGTATTCCATGTGCTCAAGTAATTAATAAATAATGGGAAATCATCTCATTTCAAATCATTAATTATTTACAATTCAACTTACCATATTTTTATTTTCAATATACTAATTCAAATTTAAAACCAAAACATTGGTTTTTTAATCATTTGATGCCTTTTAAATCCAAAACCAATCATCAGTTTTCATAATTTTAATTTAATATATTTTTCCAAAACAAATCACAAATCATTTCATCAATTCCACCATCAAATAATTTTTTTCAAAAATCAATCCATCATTTTAAAAATGCATCACACAATACCAATTCCATTGGAATTTGGGTTTCATCTTAAAATCCATGGCATATTTACTTTCTCAATAAAATAATTTAAAATAATGCTTTTGTAAATAAATTGAAATCTATTTCAAAAAAATAAAATAAGTCAAGGTTTCAATTTCATAGCATTTCTCAAATTAAACCTATCACAAACCAGCATGGATACCCTAGTACCCTGATGCCGGAGCTGGATGTAGATTGGCTGGAAGGAAAATCCCAATCCATAAGGTTTGGTGAATAAAATCTAACATCATAAAAGATCAATATGGAATAAATTTTCCACAAGTCGGTGAAATACAAAATATTCAAGTTAATATGCTCAACACTATAAAGGTATAAAGTGCCAAAAAAAATAGGAAAAACCTCAAAGAATAACATCATCAAAGAACCTGGTATAAAACAAGATTAAAACTCAAATATACCATGAAACAAGTGTATAGAATCTCCACAAATCACCTCCATTGTTACTCCACAATCCAAATGATCAAGAACATCCACCACCTACAAGTGGCACTTTCCCTATTCCCAAAATTAGAATAATAAAGTCTACACACACCCAAAAGAAAATGTTGGTTGTTAGATATAAATATCAATAGGGTCTCACCAAGTGTTCCAAAATGAATACCATAATAACTTACAATATATGATATCATAGAAAATAAAAGAATGGAATGGAATATCATTTTGAATATTTTAAACCAAAACATGCTTTCATTTAAAAATATGGTTGATATATCCAAAAAAAATTCAAACATAATTAAATTATAATTTTATATAAAATAGTTTATATAAATTAATTAACATGAATAAATCATTTTAATAATCAATGGAATGTATATTAAATCAAACAACTCATAGAAAATCACATCCCTTCATACAAATTATTTGTGGAGAGTCAGTTTATTAGGTAATAGGATCCTTATGTAACTCATAGTGATCCCATCTCTAGTCAGTTCTGTGCACACAAATACACCCCAATAGAAGAACCCATCATAGGTAGTCTACACCCCAATAGGGGAACCCATCATAGGCTGTCATGACATAGTTTTTTAGTAACCATTTTCATCATCAATCTATTTCTAGTGATTCAAGATCCTAGAATGATTGTCCCAGTTACCACTAATTAATATGTCTAATATTTTCTTCAAACAATCAATTGGTAAAATGGAAAATCAATCTTTTTAAAACATTTTAAAATATTGTTTCCTAATTTCAATTTTCAATAATATTTTTCCATTTCAAAACAAAATCATAGGTTTCCATTATTTCATTCCACTTCAAAACAATTTTAAATTTAATCTAATGTATCAAGATCAACATCAAATAAATTCATCAAAACAATTTCCAAATCAAGACATAAGTTATTATAAATCCACCCCAAAATTTCAATTCCATTTAAATTGTTGTTTTTCTCAATTTCCATAACCATTTCAAATCCAAGATAAAATTACATCAAATAAATTTTGTTAAATAATTTAAAAACTTGTTTTAATTAAATAAATAAATGAAAGGATTCAATCGTATGGAAAAGAATTATGGAACCACCTACCTTAATTCAAAGATCTAGAAATAAACACCCATAATGGTACTTAACAATAAAGAAAGAAACTCTGAAAGATATATGAACACAACCTAGAATAGAGATACCATAAAACAAAGTTAAGATCAATCCATTACATGAAGATCCATCAAAATATAAGGAGTATAGAAAGAGAGACTAAAAGAATCCACATGATAGGAGATCCATTTGTCTGGATGAGATCAAATGAGGTCGGTGAAACTTTGATCCATGAAGTAAAGAGTTTGGAGCATCCAGAATCACCTAGGGAAGGCTATGGGTCATGAGAGGGAGGGACACAGGTCGAATATGAAGAACATCAAGTGTTCAGCACACTTAAATATTCCTTCCATGAGAATTACATGGTGTGTAACCCTGTTTCACATCATGTAATTCACAAAGGCCACATAAGTCAAAAAAGGTGTCTCTTTTTATAAAAATATGATTTTAAACCATTACATGAAGTTAATTTCAAATACATGGAATATAAACTTTCAATCCCTAAATACTCATCATGGCATATTCCTGGTGACAAAAACATGGCATGTGAACCCATTACACAGTGTGTAACTGTCCAATAGATGGTAAAAATCCTAGACTCTTATTGAAAAACCCAAAACCAAAAAGGAAAACAAATTCCAAAGGAAAAGGAATTCCTTATAAAATGTAACATGTTTTTACAACCTCATAACCATAAAAACTAAATACCCCCATAAATATAGTCATGAAATATCTATGTCAAGGAGTTGAGGCCATTACTCACTTATCAGTGCCTCATGCTCCCATGTCTCATGTGAATTAGAACCATGTTTCCATAGAAAATGGACCAAATTTATCATCCTTTCATGAAGTAATTTGTCTCAAAATCAACATCCATGATTGGATGCTCATCCATGGATAAATCTGTCTTAACATCAAGATCCTCCCAACTCAAGACATGATATGGTTCAGTGAGATACTTCTAAAGCTGTAATACATGGAACACATTATGTATCGATGTCAACTATTTTGGAAGTGGTAAATGGTAAGAAACTTTCCCCACCTTCTCAAAAACCTCAAATAGACCCACAAAACTAGTATTAAGCTTCCCTTTCCTCCCAAGACATCAATGACAAAATTGAGGTGAAACTCTCAAAAACACCTAGTCACTAACTCAAAATTACAACAATCGCCTACAATGGTTAGAATAATATTTGTACTAGATATTTTCCATCAACATTCTTAGATAACCCAAAAAAAATATTTGATTTCTTCTCTTTGACCAAAATAAATATCACCAATCTCCAACTAACACAATCTATATTTGCAAGGACATCCATACAAGAAACACAAAAGGATCAATCCAAATTATGGATTGGTAACTGTTGTTACAAGAAAACTCAATCATCCCTAAATGGATGTCCCAAGATCTACCAAAATTGAGGATGTGGGCACAAAGCATGTCCTCACAAATCTATATATATATATCTATATTTCTATCCATATTCATATGGTATGTCAGACTCAAATGAACTCAAGATCATATCGCCTCCTGAAGGCGTCTTAATAAATGAGAGGTAAAACAAGGATCTATATCAAATACTATAATAGAATAAACTCCATGTAATTGAACAATATCTTTCACATATAAATTTCTTAAATACTCAACTATGGTTGTATCTATAATTGGTAAGAAGTGACCTCATTTGGTCATCCAATTGATCACAACCCATTTCATATTCTTTTTCCATGGTATACATGGAAACCCAACCACAAATTCCATTGATATCTCATCCCATTTTTAAGTTGTCATTAGAAGTGGATGAAGTAAACACGGAGGTATTTGGTACTCATCCTTGAATTGTTGGAAAGTATAATAATTATAAGCAAAATAAATGTTGTTCTATCTCATATATGGTCACAAAAATCATTGTTACATGTCATAAAATATATTTGTGGTTCCAGGGTGAATGAAACACTAATAATTATAGAAAACCCACATTATATATTTTCTCACATACTAAGGAAAAAACAAACCGATTTAGAAAACATAAGATTCCCTTAAAATAGAACGACCACTCATCAATGGACTACCCACCATAAAGAGTGTCCTTGATGCCTTAGAATTCCCATTAAGATGCTCCTATTGAAGAATAATCTCAAGAAGAGTGGAGGTCCACTAGAAATGTTTCAAGAAAAACTTTGACTCTTACTCCATAAATGAAAAATGCAATTGTGAAAAAAAGAAACATCAAGTTATACTCTTCTAATGATTCTCTCATGGTATTGGTTGGGATTTTCCTAGTTAAAGCATCAGTGATGACATTCCCCTTCCTTGAGGTATAGAAAATGTCAAAATAAAATGACTTCAGATACTCCACCCAATAAATCTAGTGGAGATTTAGATCTTTATGAGAGAAGATATAACTCAAGAAATGTTTATCAGAAAACATGGTAAAACTTTCCCTAAAAAGGGAGTTCTATGAACTCTTAAGCGCATGAATCAGAACTGAAAGTTCAAGTTTATGGGTTTTATAGTTATTTTCTTGTGGCCCAAGTTGTCAATAACTATAGGCAACCACATGATCACCCTATATAAGAACAGATTCCAAACCCCAACATGATGTTTCATTGAAGACCACATAGCCATTCCCATCCTCTAGAAGAGTCAACGACAACAAAAAAATAAAATAAATTTCATATCAATAAAATAACTATGTTATTTATCATCCTAATAAAAAATCACTCATTTTTAGTGAGTGCATCCATCATAGAAACCAACTTTGATAAATTATTTAAAATCCAACGATAATACCCCCACTAAATCTAAGAATCTCCATATCTCAAAAAAAAATTACATAGTTGTTCCAATGGGATAACAACTTTTACCTTCTCTAGATCGACTAAGATACCATGTTTCAGAACCACGTGTCCCAAGAAAATTGTTTCTCGAATCTAGAAATCACATTTAGATAGATTGGCATAAATTC
Organism: Viscum album; assembly: GCA_963277665.1. NCBI lineage: Eukaryota > Viridiplantae > Streptophyta > Magnoliopsida > Santalales > Viscaceae > Viscum > Viscum album. Next base: position 844,258,507 of record OY728128.1, read on the forward strand.
GATTATTTCTAAACATTTACAGAACTTCTCTCAAATGATTCACATGATCCTCCTTGAACAGAGAGTAATCTAGTATTTCATCCAAAAATACCACAATGAATGAATCAAGATACTGGTGGAAGATTATAATCATAAAATCTATAAATACAACGGGAGAATTGGTTAAAACAAATGGAATAAAAAGAAACTCATAATGGTCATACCACTCTAGAAGTTGGTTTTCTGAATGTTAGATTATTTTATTTGCAAATGGCGGTAGCTAGACCAAAGATCAGTCTTCGAGAACCACTCTTCACCTTTAAATGTGAGAAATAGGTCATATATCCAAGGAAACGTATAATTTTTCTTTAAAGTAACTCATTTGGTCTTCTGGTAATCAATACATATGAGATGTGAACTATTAGATCTCTTAGAAAAGATAATAGGTTCCTCCCAAGGTGATATACTTAAGCGAATAAATAATTTATCAATAAAATCATCAAATCGAGTCCTCAACTTTATAAGTTCATCTAGTACCATATGGTAAGAAGGAATAGATACCATCTAAGTACTAGTTACTAAATCAATAAAAAAATCAACCTCTCTTACTAATGGAAAATTAGAGAAATCAAAAGGTAACATGTTTGGAAACTTAAAAGACAACTGTATGGAGATTTTCATTCAAAGATTTTTAATCCAGATCAAAATCAAACATTGATATTAATTACCCCATCTATATATCAGAATGTCTGGATCTACTCAATATTAGGCCCCATTCACCCTACATGACAAATAACACCCCATCGGATGTATTAAATAAAACCCATCAAAGGTAGCTGTCAATTTGAGTTTTATTTTCAATCATCCAATCCACCTCGAGAATAATGTAAAATGTTTTAATGTCAAGAACTATAAAATATTAGGCAATATCAATCTATGATAAAGAGAAAACAAATGAAATAAAAGAAAGACCCTTCTCCCTCTTTATTCTGATGGGTGTGGTAATAACCATCATATACGAAAAAATATATATAGTAAGATTCAACAGGTTCATAATATAAGTCAATATAAATGAGTGATATTCATTAGTATCAAGTAAACCAGTAAATAAATTTGAAGTTATAGTGATGGAAACACTCAGAGTCATTTGACCTGTATCAGATTCCTCTAGAGACTATTTCACTGCATGAAGAATCTTCATTCCATATGCTTATGGGTGGAAACCCTTAGAACTCAATCTATCTGATTGAACTATAATATTTTTTGGTGTTCATGATCCCATTACACTATAAAAATAAAAAATGAAATGGAAGAATTTATATAGGTTTCATGAGATACCATAATAATATTAAATCTTTGGTACCTTAGTATAAACACATCTAGAATGCCCAACCTTGCCACAATATAATCAAGTCAAAGTCCTCTTCTAGGAACTACAGGAGGTCTAGAGGATGCCTGCTATCAAGAACCTTCATAAGACTCATCACAATTCCTCTTTCCTTTAATGGAACACATGAAACTTCAACTGAGAGGAAAAGTAACTCTTGATAACCCTAACTTACTAACCATGTAATGATCAACCATAAGATCCATATCCAGTACATCATTATATGATGTGAGATTCAGTAAGAAAAAAAGTGAATGAATATCTATTTGGAGACCCATCTTGAACCAAAGATCCTTAATCTTGTCGTTTGATGCAATATTATATGAATACTACACAATCTCATTAAAGTGGTTCCCATACTACATCACTGACTTATCAGCCTACCGAAGGTTTAAAAACTCAATAGACTTAGTTAATTCCAAAGATTTTAGATAGAAATGATTAGTGAGAAGAACTCTAAATTCCTTTGACTCAAATCCTTTATTCTTTTTCTCTATTACGACATCTCCCACCATATCCTTCTAGTCCCTTCCAACATAAGTTTAGCACATTTTACCTTAACAACTTTGGGAATTTCCAAGAAATAAAATAGAATCTCTATCTTTTTAAAAAAACCTCATCCTATTTAGGATCATTAGATCCTTGGAAAGTAGGTGTCTTATGGAGAAGAAACTCCTATGAATGATTCTAATATCTAGACCATTGATGTTCCACTGATGGAGCCAAAATAGGAATAGGTTTAGTTTCCTATCACAGATCCTAGACTTCACAGATGATAATCTCAACAAGATTATGGTCTATAGGGGATCCAAAAACTTTGGTTAACCAAAATCATCTTTGATACTATTTAAATGTCTTCTCTAAGGCATGATTCAACACAACATCAATAGAAAACACTAAAGACTTCAGAAAGGATACATAGATCAACAACTCAAACAAAAGAAACTGGAATATCAATCACATCATATAAGATAAAAATATTTTGATTTAAACACATTTAAATCAAAATAAAGTAAAATTATATAATCAAATCTAATAATTCCTAAAATAAACTTTTACAAACACCCATGGTGACTTAAGGCGCACTACTATGAGAGATGGCCATGAACCGCTCACAACTACCTCTTAATTCCTAACAATTCTACCTTCTATTTGATAAAAACAACCCAAAATGTATGTTGTAATCAAGGAAATATGATTAACCTACTTTTGATACCACTTTATCACTTACCAACTTAGATACCCTAGTACCTTGATACTCTAGCTGGCTTTAACATGGCCCCAAGGGTGTTCTCGATCACCACAGGTTGGCGACTAGTACTTACCATCATACAAAATCAAGAGGGAATGAATTTTCCACAAGTAAGTGGAATAAAAAAGACACAATTCAGTATGATCAACACTATAAATGGAGAAAATAATATAAACAATAAGAAAAATAAAACCCAAAGTAGTAAATCATAAAAGAAATCAGTATAAAACTAGGTGAAAATTCAAACATCCCATGAAACAAGTGGATAACATCCCAACCAGTCACCTCCATCATCACTCCATGGTCCAATAGATCAAGAACATCCAAAAACTCCAAGAGTAGATTTCCCTTTTCTCAAACTTGACATAATACGTCCTAAAAATTCTCAAAGGAAAATTTAGGGTGCAAGCTATAAATCCCAATAGGGTTTCACCAAGTGTTACACAATAAATACCATAACAATTTACCATTTAGGATATCAGATAAAATAAAAACAAGTCATGGCATATCATTTTTCATATATTAAACCAAAACATGCTTTCATTTCAGGAAAGAAAATATATCAAAATAAATTTCAAAAAGGTTTAAATGAAAATTCTATTTAAATTAACTACCATGAATAAAATAGTTCAGTAATCAATGGAATGTATATCAAATCGAACAACTCATAGAAAACCACAACACAATACACAAAATACCCATGGTAATTTATTTTATTAGGTAATAGTATCCTCACACATCTCATAGTGATCATGGATCTTTTTAGGTGTGTACACACAAATACACCCCAATATGGGAAGATATCACGATCAGTATAAATCCAAATAGGGGAACCCATCATGGGAAGTCATTCCCTATAGGTTTTAGAAATTTTTTTTTATCATCAATATATTTCTAGGCAGTCAAGGTCGTAGTGTACGTATCCCAGTTACCACTAACTACCTAGAATAACATGTGCATCAAACAATCAATCTGTAAAATTGGAAATCAATAGTTTTAAAAAAAATTAAATATAATTTCCTAATTTAATTTTCAACATGCCTTTTCTGTTTCAAAACCAAATAATAGGTTTTAATCATTTTTGTACATTTCAAATCACTATTCAATTTAATACATTTTATCAAGATCAATAAAAAATCATTTCATCAAAACGATTTCCAAATGAAGTCATCATTTTTCATAAATCCACTCCACAATTTAAATTCCATTGAAATTGGGGGTTTTTATCAATTTTTATACCCATCTCATATTAATTATTTAAGTACATCGAATCCATGTTCAAAAATAATTTAAAAACACGTTCAGTTTAATAAATAAATTCAAGGTTTCAATCACATGGAAAAGAATTACGGAACCACTTGTCTTTAAATCAATGATCCAAAAATCACCACCCGCAATAGGACTCACCAATAAATAATGAAGGAATGAAAAATCTAATAACACAGCCAAGAATCATGATCCAAGAAAAAGGATTTTCAATCCATGTATTAAATGATGATCCATAAAACTATAATGAGGATACAAAGAGAGACCAGAATAAACCACACAAGAAGATATCCACTTACATGAGGGAAATTGAATGAGGTAAACATCACTTTGATATGTGAAGGAAATGGTTTGGAGGAGCCAAAATCACCTAGGGGAGGATATGGTTCATAAGAGAGAACTAGTTTAAATATGTTCCCAAACATCATTATTTTTATGTCAGTTTTTTATAAACCAACATTAAAGGTATTAGGATGGAATTTTTGTAATTGGTTTTTTTAAAACCGATGTTAAAATTCCTACAGGTTAACTTTAAATTTTGGTTTTTATAAAAACCAATTTTATAAGATTTTAAAACAAATTTTTAACATAAATTTTTTTTTAAAACCAAAATTAAAAATAATATACATAACTTTTAACATCGGTTTTTAAAAAAATTGATGTTAAATATCAAATTAAAAAATGTTTTTAAGTTTATTTTTATGGAAAACAATGTTAAAAATATTTTAAAAATTATAAGAACAACTCAAGGAATTATTTTTTATTCTACAAATTCCATATCTCTCAACTAAATTGGTAATGTCCTGACCCAGGTGCCACACACCGGTGCCCCAAGCTGATCGGTCACATGACCTCAAGTGCACCTCCTCGTATGCCAGAGGCTTCCAATGAGCATCAAGGGTCTAATATATCCACATGGGGAGACTATAACCTCTTTATCAAAGTAAAAAAATGGTGTAAATAAATAAACAATAACCAAAAGAAAATAACCAACAACCAAAATAATACAATAACTAGAACAAACTAGTATCACATAATGACCCAAAACAGAAACAATATACAAACTAAAATACTAAATATTTCTTGCCACAGTAAGTGTCACGTGTCAAAGAAAAACCCAAAAAATAAAGACATGTAAAACTCCAAGTGGGTATTGACACATTGTCTAGTTCCCTCATCCAAACTCCATCCCAACTCAACCATCTAACATAAGGACTTTTTCCTTATCCTATCTTGAAAACATTATTTCTATTCGAGTACCAATCATATATCTTGAGTAGAGTGTAACTAAAACTCAATAGGCCACCACCAACAATGTCTAAAAAATATCCATTAAATAATATTATATATAGTTTTATAACTAATAAAGTGAAATCAATAAGGTAAAAAAATCATATAATCAATTATTCTTCATTTAACCACATTTTCCCCTGGGTTCAAGAAGACACCCAATAAAACAATACCTGCTTCAACACATTCTAGAATATAAAACATATCACATAAGGAACAAAATTAATTAAATCATGGGATTTCATTATCCATTTCAGTTCAATTTTATCTCATGACTACTTAAAACCATTGTTCAATGCTAAAATTTTGGGCCTAGAATTCCATGTCTATCACCCCATGAGAATTTGGAGAATCAGTCCCTATCTCACACCCCATTTATCAGTCAATCACATTTGGGTATTTGAAGCATAATTCCATGTCACCCACTCATATATCATTGAATCGCATATGGGTATTTGGAGCATCAGTCCATGTCCCACACTCTTATATCAATCTATCACATGTATATCACATATATCACATCAACCAAGGTTAATCAACGTTAACCCAATTTTTTATCATTTCAAATTAAGGATTCCATTTTCAATTATCAAACCAATCATGGTTCAACACTTTAATCACATGGAATAATATGATCAATTCACCATTAAATCATTTTTCAAAACTTAAATCATATAACCCATTAAACCATTCCGGTTAATCAAACCATCACTTAATTATCATTGTCAATTACTCTAAAATCACATTAATTGAACAATTTCAAAATCATATTAGTTTACTAATTACATATTCCCCATATCCCATCAATTTTGTAATCACATAATTTCATTAATTAATTCATAGAATAATTAATCCAATTAAAAATGAGATTCCCAAACATGGAAATTTCAATTCATAATTCCATACAAAAAATATTAATAAATTATATATGATTTGAAATTTAGGACACCTACCTTTAGATTGTTGATGGATGATCACTAATGGAAACCCCCAAATTGAAGCGGAACGTTCAATTTCATAATGAAGAATGGAATCTAGATCTGAAACCTAGATCCATGATCAAAAGGATTAGATCCATGAAAACCTAGATCTAAACCATCACCAATATAGGAAATAATCCCTTCAAAAGATGTGAGAAAGGCAGGAGAGAGGGAGGAAACTAATTAGGATGATAATATCTATAAGGCCCCGGCCTTAAACCTTACTTAATATTGAATTAAATGAATAATTCACGTTGAGGATCTTTTCAGGTTTAGAGTTTTAGAGAATTAGAATATAACTATTATATCTCAAAAGATTACAAAGTAGTCACTTCTACTAAGTTTCCATAATAATAAAAACTCTTAAAAGAAACATGTCTAGTTCCATGTTTTATATAGAATTACATTCCCTTATTCCCATCCTTGACCTTATTCCACATTATGTCCTGTGAAAAACATTTGGTGAGCATAAAAAGCTCAGTAAGGGATACACAAAGAAGGAAAACTGTTAGTTTTTCAAAATCAAGTAAACCATGTATACTCTATAAAAGTAATACCTTCACCTTCATGAAGTAGTAAAAACTCTTCACTGAATAAAGTATCATTACTTACCTTTTTGTAACCAAAGGATTACCATAAAACCCATATAAAGAACACATAACATATATAAAGGTAACTTGGGACATAAACATACTTAAGTGGAATAACCATACGGTCGACTTCCACACATATCACTTAATGGAATAGCCATACGTCTAATTTCCATACATACTTAATGGAATAGCCATACGGACGACTTCCATACCCAATGCATTGGAGGTTATAACGTAACCACCCATCCTGGTATTCACGGAACCACCCGTCATATGGTTTATAACGTAACCACCCGTTAAAATTTCCAAGTACCAATATAAAATCATAAAACATAAAACCAATATAAAGGAATGATAAAATTTCCACATTTCAATCACAATATATCATAAATATATTGACATAATAGAATCCTTTATCAAAACAATTTTCAATACCAAAATATATAAAAGATTATATGGTATTTATTTTATTTTAAAAACAGTACGGCTTGTTGAGGAAGCCAAAGACCAAATAATACTCGCGGCGGCGGAAAAGGTCGTTGTCACCGCGTACGTTAAAAAACATTCCTTTTTGTTGTTTAGTAAAACGCTTCGTAGAAAAATAATCCTTTTGTATAAAAGTAAAATTCAAAGGGGTTTATACACCGTATAAAATAAAGTTGTGTATAAAACGAAATATGCCTCAATGAAAGGAGATTGAGACGAAGTCCCTTACCTCGGGTCCGACTTGACTCGATCGTTCTTTAACGTCCTGAATAATAAACTTGAGTTAATTTATACTTGATTAAGAACCTTTTTAAAGTTCATTATTCCTTTTATATCACTTATTTCCATGTTATAAACATTATGTAACCATTTAAGTTAATGATGTTTGTTTTGTCAATATTTGGTTCTTAAGTCAAAAGTGGACTTCTTACAATTACATGTTGTTCGTGTGGTCAAAGGTTCTTTATATCCAGAATGAAATTCCTGATTTTTATATCATATATATCATATATATCCAGCATATAAATGTATTTATAATATTACATAATCATTTAGAGGTAAGAAATTAAATGCACCGTTCATGGAGACGGTAAGTCGTACGTACGCATGAACGCTACTTTCATTTCTATTTCGTATTTTATAGAATAGAATCATAATGATATAAGAGTATATTATAATTCCAGTATAATAACATATATAATATCATTAACTTTATCCTTTACACATCCCACATATGGTATTAACGAATCAAATCACTTTCAGGGGGCGGTAGTCCGCACTTCCTAAAATGAAGATATCGTGTTTACCCATAATGGAAACAATAATGGTATGCCATAAATGAAAATTACAGAAGCTTAAGGAAAGAATAAACATATTATATATCATATATAAAAATATTTACATCATAATGGCCACCTTTTAAGGTGTTAAATGAGTATTGAACAATCATCGTTTCGGGAGGCAGAATTTTGCCATCCACAAAAACCGTATGTTCTTTAACCATTTGATATAGTTGTGTGAGAGTGTAGCTCTAATAAATCTTATAAAAACATCCTAGTATATTGAAGATACTGGTGTTGTTACAAAATAAGTAAATAAAAAGAGTTTAGGGGGTTGGAGAAGCAAAATAAAACAAATGAACAAGAGAGAATGAATTACCTTTAAAAGTGTAACTCCTTTTGATTTGAGCCTAAGGGATTCCTTTGAAAAGATTCTGCCCAAAGGGAATCCACTAGGATGAGTAGAGGGATGTGGAGAGAGTAAATGGTCAGGGGATGGTCGAGCCAAAGGCTTGAGGAGTGTGTGAAATGAGGTAGAGGTGGGGGCCTTTTATAAGAGGAGAGGAGGGGCACTTTTGGAAAGTAAAGAAATATTACTTTATTTGAAAATGTGTTTCGGTTTTAAAAGGTCCCACATTGATATAATTCTTGTCTAAAGTGATAAGGCTTCGAAATATTCTCATCCAATAGGTTTTGTACATGTGTAGGTTTTAGATATTACATTATCTTCCTATTTTATTTAAATCGTTAAATAATGAAGTCATCGCTGCATCATAATGATGTCATAAATAATTTATTTTATTTAAATTCTAAAAATTATAAAAAAAATACTATGACGTAGGAAATCTTTTTAGATTTCCAATGAATATTCATAATCAAAAATATGATCTTTATAACCCCATGTAAAAATTGTTTTCGTAAAACATATTATGTTTGTGTCATTTTTACTTTTATTTAAAAAAAAGGCATTAAAGTCATTATCTCACACAAGTGGCTCCATGGGGTCCCCTAAATCGACCCATGGGTTTTCTTGGTCGGCCATGACACAACCAATAGGGTTAGGACATGTTTCAATCTCATCTCATTTTATTAAAGCATTATTTTTACCTTAAACTACACTAATTACCACTAATCGCGATTAAAAACTTAATAAGTTACTATTCACCAAAAAATTATTTTAATCTCATTGAACCACATTTTACTTATTAATGACAACCATGTATATCGGATTTTTTAAAATAAAAATAAAAAGATGGAAAAATTTCATTTAAACGGAAAATCAGTTTTTATAAGTACCACTTAGTGGTTTCACTATTCATCAAAAATTGAAGTTTTTCAGAAAATTATCAAAAATTAACCCTAAGATATATTTGATATTACGAATTCAAAAATGAAGTATATTTTAAAAAATTCAAAACATATAAGTCACATTAATTAATTTAATAATTAATTCCCGCTGTCAGAGCAAATAGCGTGTTTTTATGAAACAATAAGTATCAAAAGATTGACACTAGTTTAAGTCCTATTTCAAAGTGAAATTAATTCCAATGACCACTATTGGATTTAATGGTAAAAATATTTTCTAATTTCACTTTAAAACCAATTCAAAAGATAATCTAATCATATAAATAAATTAGATTAAAAAGAGGTTTTGAATTAAAATGCAACATTTTACACTATTCATTAAAAAAGAACTTTATCGGAAAGATACCAAAAATTTACACAAAGTAAATTTTGATGTCCCGATTCTAAAGAAGAGTTATTTTTGATCCAATAGAATTTATAAGATTGATCAAAGCTATATTTAATGACGGTTCACCGTCAAAAGGTGATAAGTGAACCCTTAGTGAAAATTAGGGTATAAATGCCTAAAATTGAACTCTTTCCATATTTTAAGCCTTTATCTTTTATTGGGTAAATGTAAAAACATTTAAAAACATATATAATCATATTTTAGTTATTTCTATCCATTCCCGCCAGTACAACGGCTACTTGTTAACTAACATTTAAAATAGTATTATTTTATTACTTGTGTGCAACGTAAGTTTTCAAAGAAACTCATCGTTGCGTATCGAGTACGCTATCGAACGTAGAAACCCCTTTTAATTAAAATTAATATTTAATTCGTAAATATTAATAAATATGAAAATTCTTTACTCTTTAAATACCTTGGATGTTACATCCTTCCCTCCTTTTGGGAATTGCGTCCTCACAATTTTATTCACTTATCAAAATAAGTGGGGGTATTTATCCCTCATAGCATTTTCAGATTCCCACGTTGCCTCTTCAATAACATGGTTTTTCCACAAAACCTTTACCTGATGAATCACAAGGCACACACAATCTCTTCCCAAACCTCAAAACACAATCACTATCAATGTTGAATTCAGGCAACTTACCTTTCTGAACCAGCTCTACCTTTTTCTGCAACTCACTGTCTTGCTTCTGTGCTTGCTTGATTCTGTCTGATAGAGAAGATTTCACTGATACCTGAAACAAAATAGAAGAACATCCTGTACCAACAACTTATATTCCAAATTTCATCATATCTTTAACCAAAGGATCACGTTCCAAACGCAACATTGCTAATGAAGCATTAATTTTTCGACTCAAAGCATCAGCCACTTTATTTGCTTTTCCCGGATGGTAATGAATTGTACAATCATAATCCTTGATTAATTCCAGCCATCTCCTCTGTCTCATGTTCAATTCTTTCTGAGTGAATATATACTTTAAACTTTTGTGATCAGTATATATTTCACACTTTACTCCATACAAATGATGCCTCCAAATTTTTAAAGAAAAGACAACAACAGCTAATTCCAAATCATGTGTAGGGTAATTTACCTCATGAGTTTTCAACTGTCGTGAAGCATAAGCAATTACCTGATCATTTGCATATAGACACAGCCAAGTCCCTCCAACGAAGCATCACTGTATATAACAAACTCACCATTCCTAGAAGGAAGTGCCAAAACCGGATCATTCACCAATCTTCTTTTCAACACCTGAAAACAATCATCACATTCTTTTGTCCATATGAACTTAACACCCTTACGAGTTAGCTTAGTCATTGGACTAGATAACCATGAAAAATTTTCAACAAACCTTCGGTAGTAACCTTCCAAACCAAGAAAACTATGGATCTCGGTTACATTTTTGGGTCTTGGCCATTCTTCAACAACTTTTGTTTTAGTAGGATCAACAGTTATGCCATCTTTTGAAACAATGTGACCCAGGAAAGAAATTTTTTGTAACCAAAACTCACACTTGCTGAATTTTCCATATAGTTTCTTTTCTTTTAAGGTTTTCAAGATAACCCTTAAATGACTTTCATGCTCCTCTTTACTTTTAGAAAACACCAAAATATCATCAATGAAAACAACCACAAACTTATCCAAGAACTCATGGAAAATTCTATTCATAAGGTCTATGAATACAGCAGGTGCATTGGTTAACCCAAAAGGCATAACTACAAATTCATAATGGCCATATCTAGTACGGAACGCAGTCTTCGGAACATCTTCTTCTTTTACTTTCAACTGATGGTACCCCGACCTCAATTCAATATTCGAAAAATACTGAGCTCCCTGGAGCTGATCAAGCAAATCATCGATATGAGGCAATGGATACTTGTTATTAACAGTAATATTATTCAAGGCTCTATAATCAATGCAAAGTCTCATTGATCCATCTTTCTTTTTAACAAACAAGACAGGAGCACCCCATGGTGATGTTCTAGGTCGAATGAAACCTTTATCTAATAACTCCTGCAATTGTTTCTTTAACTCTAAAAGTTCAACTTGAGCCATTCGATAAGGGGGTTTTGAAATTGGCTTAGAATCAGGAACTAAGTCAACAGTAAATTCAACTTCCCGATCATGAATAATACCAGGAAACTCATCAGGAAAAACATCAAGATACTCATTTACCACTGTCACATCATTAATCTGAACAGTTCCTTTATTTTCAACAATATGTGCAAGGTAACATTCATTTCCATCTTTTACTAGTTTCTCAACTTCCTGATATTTTATCAAAATCAAGGGTTCATTCTTGTACAAAAACTGAAAATCTTACTGAAAAGAAACCATTTTAGCTCTTCAGTCAATCTTAGCATGATAAACAGAAAGCCAATCCATGCCCAAAATAACATCAAACTCTACTAGAGGCAAAACAATAAGGTTTTCTAGTATATTCTTTCCACACACAAGGATAGGAAGGTTCTTATAATTCCTTTTTGTCTCAACGTTCCCTCCGGGTGTTTTTACCATAAGTTCAGGATTCATATCTTGATATGGAATTTCCAATTTACTAGAAAACTTCTCAGAAATGAAAGAGTGTGTATACCCTGAATCAAACAACACTTTGGCATAATCTGAACAAACAAACAGTGTACCTGATACCACTTCATTCGATGGTCCAACATCTGCTGAAGTTGTTGCAAAGGATTTCACCACCCCTTTCTGCTTGTAGTCTGGCTACATTCCCCCAGTTGAGTTCTTCGTTGGACACTCATTTACATAATGACCCATTTCATTACACTTAAATAATCTTACCGTTGGCTTTTCATTGCCTGCTTGATCATCTTCCTTACAGTTACGAGCAATATGACCAGACTTACCACACCGAAAGCACTTACCAGACTTGGATAAACATTCTCCAGGATGCATTTTACCACACTTCTCACAGGATGGATATTTTTTTTTCTTACCTCCTTGCTTCATTGATGAATTCTTCCCCTTTGCCTGCCAACTAGACCTCTTATTCTGTTGTTTGTCATAGAACACCTGATCATCGGCAAACTCCATTTCCACCTTCTCCGCACATCGAATAAGTTTTTCATAACTTTTGAACTCACGAGAAGCTAAATCCCTTCGATACTTTGGCTTTAACCCTGAGTAAAAATGGTTTATTTTACTATCAAGATCTCGTATGAAGTTTGGAGCATACCTTGCCAATCGAGTGAACTTTACTTCATAAGCAGCCACTGAATCATCCTCCTGCCTCAATTCTAGGAACTGTTTTTCCATCCTAAGACGAACCACCTTAGGAAAATATTTCTCAAGAAACATACATTTGAATTCATCCCAGTGAAGATCCTCAATCTCATCACTATCCCTGATATTTTTCACCATCGACCACCACTGATCATATTCACCTTCAAAACGGTAAACAGCAAGACTAACCTTTTGATGTTCTGAACACCCCATGACATCAAAAATCTTCTCCAGTGATTTAATCCACCCTTCAACTTGCACAGGGTCAGATGATCCTCTGAATGATGGGGGATGTTGCCTCATGAAATGTTCCACCACTGACATATTCCTCTGTGGTTGATCTGGCTGATCTCGTGCATGGATACCAACACCATTTATAGCCTGATTCAATTGTGCCATCACTGCAACAAACTGTTCAGTTCCGATTCCGACCATCTCAGGTTGCTGATTTGGAAGGTTGTCTTCCTCCTGATGTCGTCCCAACATAGTTTCTTTGTTTCCTCTGCGGAAAACCATTCTGAACACAGAAATATCTTAGGCGAAGCAACATAGTAATCCGTAAATGCTATATCATTTCAATCATATTATAATTTAACACTTTTCTAACTCCTAAAGTTGTCTAAACCGACCTTTGATACCAACTATAAGGCCCCGGCCTTAAACCTTACTTAATATTGAATTAAATGAATAATTCACGTTGAGGATCTTTTCAGGTATAGAGTTTTAGAGAATTAGAACATAACTATTACATCTCAAAAGATTACAAAGTAGTCACTTCTACTAAGTTTCCATAATAAAAATAACTCTTAAAAGAAACATGTCTAGTTCCATGTTTTATATAGCATGACATTCCCTTGTTCCCATCCTTGACCTTATTCCACATTATGTCCTGTGAAAAACATTTCAAAAAAAACTTGGGGTGAGCATAAAAAGTTCAGTAAGGGATACACAAAGAATGAAAACTGTTAGTTTTTCAAAATCAAGTAAACCATGTATACTCTATCAAAGTAATACCTTCACCTTCATGAAGTAGTAAAAACTCTTCACTGAATAAAGTATCATTACTTACCTTTTTGTAACCAAAGGATTACCATAAAACCCATATAAAGAACACATAACATATATAAAGGTAACTTGGGACATAAACATACTTAAGTGGAATAACCATACGGTCGACTTCCACACATATCACTTAATGGAATAGCCATACGGCCAATTTCCATACATACTTAATGGAATAGCCATACGGTCGACTTCCATACCCAATGCATTGGAGGTTATAACGTAACCACCCGTCCTGGTATTCACGACACCACCCGTCATATGGTTTATAATGTAACCACCCGTTAAAATGTCCAAGTACCAATATAAAATCATAAAACATAAAACCAATATAGAGGAATGATAAAATTTCCACATTTCAATCACAATATATCATAAATATATTGACATAATAGAATCCTTTATCAAAACCATTTTCAATACCAAAATATATAAAAGAGTATATGGTATTTATTTTATTTTAAAAATATTACGGCTTGTTGAGGAATCCAAAGACCAAATAATACTCGTGGCGGCGGAAAAGGTCGTTGTCACCGCGTACGTTAAAAAACATTCATTTTTTTCGTTTAGTAAAACGCTTCGTAGAAAAAGATTACTTTTGTATAAAAGTAAAAGTCAAAGGGGTTTATACACCGTATAAAATAAATTTGTGTATAAAACGAAATATGCCTCAATGAAAGGAGATTGAGACGAAGTCCCTTACCTCGGGTCCGACTTGACTCGATCGTTCTTTAACATCCTGAATAATAAACTTGAGTTAATTTATACTTGATTAAGAACCTTTTTAAAGTTCATTATTCCTTTCATATCACTTATTTCCATGTTATAAACATTATGTAACCATTTAAGTTAATGATGTTTGTTTTGTCAATATTTGGTTCTTAAGTCGAAAGTGGACTTCTTAAAATTACATGTTGTTCATGTGGTCAAAGGTTCTTTATATCCAGAATGAAATTACTGATTTGGATATCATATATATCATATATATCCAGCATATACATGTATTTATAATATTACATAATAATTTAGAGGTAAGAAATGAAATGCACCGTTCAGGGAGACGGTAAGCCGTACGTACGCATGAACGCTACTTTCATTTCTATTTCATATTTTATAGAATGGAATCATAATGATATAAGAGTATATTATAATTCCAGTATAATAACATATATAATATCATTAACTTTATCCTTTACACATCCCACATATGGTATTAACGAATCAAATCACTTTCAGGGGGCGGTAGTCCGCACTTCCTAAAATGAAGATATCGTGTTTACCCATAATGGAAACAATAATGGTATTCCATAAATTAAAAATACAGAAGCTTAAGGAAAGAATAAACATATTATATATCATATATAAAAATAGTGACATCATAATGGCCACCTTTGAAGGTGTTAAATGAGTATTGAACAATCATCGTTTCGGGAGGCAGAATTTCACCATCCACGGAAACCGTATGTTCTTTAACCATTTGATGTAGTTGTGTGAGAGTGTAGCTCGAATAAATATTATAACAACATCCTAGTATATTGAAGATACTGGTGTTGTTACAAAAGAAGTAAATAAAAAGAGTTTAGGGGGTTGGAGAAGCAAAATAAGACAAATGAACAAGAGAGAATGAATTACCTTTAAAAGTGTAACTCCTTTTGATTTGATCCTAAAGGCTTCCTTTGAAAGGATTATTCCCAAAGGAAATCCTCTAGGATGAGGAGAGGGATGTGGAGAGATTAAATGGGTAGGGGATGGACGATCCAAAGGCTTGAGGAGTGTGTAAAATGAGGTAGAGGTGGGGGCCTTTTATAAGAGGAGAGGAGGGGCACTTTTGGAAAGTAAAGAAATATTACTTTATTTGAAAATGTGTTTCAGTTTTAAAAGGTCTCACATTGATATAATTCATGTATAAGGTGATAAGGCTTCGAAATATTCCCATCCAATAGGTTTTGGACATGTGTAGGTTTTAGATATTACATTATCTTTCCATTTTATTTAAATCGTTAAATAATGAAGTCATCGCTGCATCATAATGATGTCATAAATAATTTATTTTATTTAAAGTCTAAAAATTATAAAAAAAAAATACTATGATGTAGGAAATATTTTTTCCTTTCCAATGAATATTTATAATTAAAAATATGATCTATATAACCCCATGTAAAAATTGTTTTCGTAAAACATATTATGTTTGTGTCATTTTTACTTTTATTTAAAAAAAAAAGCATTAAAGTCATTATCTCACCCAAGTGGCTCCATGGGGTCCCCTAAATCGACCCATGGGTTGTCTTGGTCGGCCATGACACAAAAAATAGGGTTAGGACATGTGTCAAGATCATCTAATTTTATTAAAGCATTATTTTTACCTTAAACTACACTAATTACCACTAATCGCGATTAAAAACTTAATAAGTTACTATTCACCAAAAAATTATTTTAATCTCATTGAACCACATTTTACTTCTTAATGACAACCATGTACCTCGGATTTTTGAAAATCAAAACAAAATGATGGCAAAATTTCATTTAAACGGAAAATCAGTTTTTATAAGTACCACTTAGTGGTTTCACTATTCATCAAAAATTGAAGTTTTTCAGAAAATTACCAAAAATTCACCCTAAGCTATATTTGATATTATGAATTCAAAAATGAATTATATTTTACAAAATTAAAAACATATAAGTCAAATTAATTAATTTAATAATTAATTCCCGCTGTCAGAGCAAATAGCGTGTTTTTATGAAATAATAAGTATCAAAAGATTGACACTAGTTTAAGTCCTATTTCAAAGTGAAATTAATTCCAACGAACAATATTGGATTTAATGGTAAAAATATTTTCTAATTTCACTTTAAAACCAATTCAATAGATAATCTAATCATATAAATAAATTAGATTAAAAAGAGTTTTTGATTTAAAATACAACATTTTACAATATTCATTAAAAAAAAGAACTTTATCGGAAAGATACCAAAACTTTACACAAAGTAAATTTTGATGTCCCAATTATAAAGAAGAGTTATTTTTGATCCAATAGAATTTATAAGATTTATCAAAGCTATATTTAATGACGGTTCGCCGTCAAAAGGTGATAAGTGAACCCTTAGTGAAAATTAGGGTATAAATGCCTAAAATTGAACTCTTTCCGTATTTTAAGCCTTTATCTTTTATTGGGTAAATGTAAAAACATTTAAAAAAATATATAATCATATTTTAGTTATTTCTATCCATTCCCACCAGTACAACGGCTACTTGTTAACTAACATTTAAAATAATATTATTTTATTACTTGTGTGCAACGTAAGTTTTCAAAGAAACTCATTGTTGAGTATCGAGTACGCTATCGAACGTAGAAACCCCTTTTAATTAAAATTAATATTTAATTCGTAAATATTAATAAATATGAAAATTCTTTATTCTTTAATTACCTGGGATGTTACAATATCTTACCGAGATAAGTAAAAGTTCTTAAATCTAGTCTTCGATTCATCATCATTGGGTTTTAGATTCCCTTTGAATCTCTCTAGAATCCTAAAAAATGATAGAAATGAGATAGGGTTGAGTTGGGTTGAATTATGGTGAATTATGGGAGTTTGAGAATTTTAAAACTACATTTCAAGTGAATTAATTTCACACACATAGTTTCTTGGGAAGGGGAGCTTTCTTTGTCCTAACTATGCACATAACCTTATCACTCCTCCAAAGAGTTTCACAATTACTACTAAGAGGTATAAAAGATTGAAAAATTATTTCCCAACTGTGTGAATCCCCTCTAATTGTCTTCACACATATTTCTAGTATGGGATCATGATTTAGGAAAACCGTGCACCAACTGTGCACTTCCCCTCTTCCTTTCAAAAACATAAAAATTTCACCCAAACTCACCATAGACATTCCTAAAACTAAGTACAACCAAAACAAGGAAAAATAATAACTTAAAATGATCTTGATATAACTATATAAAAATTTTGGGATCTTAAAATCTCACCACCTTATAAAATCTCATCATCGATCCATACCCCAAAGAATCTATAAGATTCTGAGGTAAAAAGATTGGTACATAGAGCCCACATGTCTGCTTCTCTTTCCCGCAATTCCTCCTGAACATGCCCATGTTTCCACAATATAAAGACTATTGGCACAATAATTCCCCACAATACTTTCTCAATACGATCCAACACAGATGTTGGATGCTCCTCAAATTAAATATCGATCTCCATCTCAACAACATCCACATCGATCACATGAAATGGGTTAGGGTGATACCGCCCAAGTTGTGACCCATGAAGAACAACATGCAGAACACTAATCCTATATGGAAGAGCTAATCAGTATGCCATTATCCCTATTCTCTCCACAACCTCAAACTATTCGAAAAAGTTTGGGTCCAACTTTCCCTACTTATATATCCTATGCTGACCCAATCTTGGAAACACCTGAATGAACAAATGATCACCCACTGAAAACTCAAGTGTTTTTTGACATCTATAAGCATAAAACTTCATACCAACTTTGTGCCATAGCCATATGTTTCCAAATCACCTGAACCTACTCCAACTTCTCCTACATGATACTTGGTATTTATAAATATGACTCACCTGCCTCCATCCAACATAGAGGTGATTTGTATAGC
Organism: Viscum album; assembly: GCA_963277665.1. NCBI lineage: Eukaryota > Viridiplantae > Streptophyta > Magnoliopsida > Santalales > Viscaceae > Viscum > Viscum album. The sequence goes on from OY728128.1 coordinate 844,277,212, forward strand.
CTTCTATAAAGAGCCTTATATGGTACCATATGAATAATTTTATAATAACTATTTTTATATGTGAACTCCACCAGTAATAAGTGATTCTACCAAGACACACCAAATTCTATGAAACACTCCCACATAATATCCTCTAAAATATGTATAGTATGATCTCACTACCCATCTATCTATGGGTGAAATTTTATACTCAAGAAAACCTATGTACCAAGCACCTTCTGCAAGACCTGGTCATATGTGTAAAGTAAAATTAAAGTCATGGTATGAAAATATACTTTGTGACACCCTTTGTAGATAGACTATCTACCAAACATGCATATATCCCAACTGATCCACTGATAAAGTCTCTTGTATAGGTAATAAATTCACTACCTTTGTCAAATGTTCCACAACAACCAAAATAATGTCATTATTCTGAGGAGTCCTTGTGAGACCCGCCAAAAATTCCATGGTAATGTTATACCACTTCAATTATAGAATGGGAAATGGATATAGTAAACCACCAGGTCATAGATGATCATACTTCACCTATTGATAGGTGTAGAATCACATCATGAACCCTTCATTCTCCTTTTTCATACCTAGACACCAATATTGTTGGTGTAGGCCATAGTGTTTTTTTATCATAGCAAGATGTACCACCCAGTTCAAGGCATGAAATTCACGCATTAGCAACTCATATATACTCAAAGGAAAAAACTGGTTCCTAATATAGATCCACTCATCCTCATCTATGGTACAATTTTATGGTGACTCTCTACCTTTAAGGCTTTTCCTCAGGGCCAAAAATTCTGGATCCTCATACTGCCTCTCCCTAATCTAGATCAAAAGTGTAGATACCACCCAAAAAAATACGAGAGTTATCTTTTCCTAAAATTCCAGAGCCAGAACATGCATCTCAGCCAAAAAAGTCATCATTTTCCACTTAGAACTAGACTCATGAATTATCTGAGTTTGTGTTTTCCTGCTTAAATCATCACAAACAAAGTTTCCCTTCCTAGATGTATATGCTAGCTCAAAATCAAATGGCTATATATACTAAACCCAACTTTTCTATAAGAGATTAAAATCTCTCTACAAAAAGAAATAATTTAATCTATTGTGATCAGAATATGTAGTAAACATTTCACCCAACAGGTAAGGCCTCCAACACTTCAAGGAATAAACAACTACAGCTAACTCTAGGTCATGCATAGGGTAGTTTCGTTCACGTGGACTCATCTATTATGACCCATTCACCACAAATAAACCCCCTAAATCATAATTTATACAAAAAAGATCCCATATTCATCAAAAATAACTATATAATCATCCCTTGGATCTAGTAGAATCATGATCGGTGTAGTGGTAAAACACTTCTTCAACTAATGGAATGCATTATCACATGCTTGAGACTATTCAAAATTAACTCTATTCTTGGTCAATCTAAAAAGTAGTGCTGCTAAGGGAGGAAATTCATAGATGAACCTTTGATAATAACTAGTGAATCCCAAAAAATTGTGGATGTAAAATACATTATTAGGTTTATCCCATGAAATAATTTCCTTCACTATCTATGGGTTCATTGGCACACCTTCCTCCAAGATGATGTGACCTAAGAAATGAACTTGATCAATCCAAAACTAACATTTAGATAATTTTTCATATAGATGATGTTTTCTTACTATAATCAGGATGATGTAAAGATGTTGGGAATGATCATCATGAGTCATGGAGTACACCAAGATATAATCCACAAAACAATTGTAAATTTTTCTTGGTATGGGCGGAAGATTCGATTAATCAAGTCCATAAACACAGAAGGGGCGTTCATAGACCCAAACAGAATCCCAACAAACTAATGAAGGCCATACCTACTACTGAAAGTTGTACAAGGTATGTCAAAAAGGTGAACTATCAACTTATGATACCCCAATCTCAAGTCGATCTTGGATAAAACAAAATCCCCCCTCAACTAGAAAAAACGATCCTCAATACGCAGAAGAGGATATCATTTGTTCATTATCATCAAATTAATTTTCCAGTAATCAATACATAAGATCGAAATTCTATCAGCCTTATTAACAAACAATACTAGTGAAACCTAATGAAAATTACTCAGATAGATAAACTCCTTATCCATCAACTATTACCATTGAGTCTTAAGCACTTGAAGCTCTATCGGTTCCATTCTGTATGGTGGAATAAAAACTGACTCAGATCTAGGAATGATTTCAATTGTAAATTGCACATATCTCTCTTAGGTGGCGACCCTAAGAAGTCCTCAAGTAACACATCCTGGAACCTATCCACTATGGGTGGAAAGATATCATGCTTACACCTCCATCGTATAGTAAAAATATTGAAACCTAGGCAATGAGCTCCACTAGTTTTTGATGAATTGGACCTTCATAGACCACCTAGACATCCCACTCTTCCTAATGAAAATAATTTTTACCCTCTAAAGATGTAAAATTCACTCTCTTATGGTGACAATATATATGGTCTTTTTACACCACTAACCAGTCTATACCCATAATTTGGTCAAATCCTAACAAGTCAAGGATGTAAAGAACCCATAGAGAACGATACTCCCAAACCTCAAAACAACACCCCTTGCATAAATAGATGTCCCTCAACCATACTCTGAAAAGTGTATCAATAATCATAACTCATCTCACAAACTTTATTGCAAGGATTAAACATTTCACAAGTTGTACAAATATAAATAAATGGGAGGCACTAGTATCAGACAAGGAATTATCAAGCATAGAATCTACAAGAAAAGTACCTATAACTTTCAATGGTATATACTTTCTATCCACTAGTGTAGGTAGAATGGCATGAAAATATTCTACCCTTATTCCATATTATGTATTCTGAGTCCCTTGAGCTACGTCGCTCTGCTGATATGGGCTCTCCTTCCCAAAAGTACCATGTCAACTGCCTCGACTGCCACGGCTAGTAGAACTATAAATACCATATTGATGAACTGTGGAAGATGTGATTATTATATTATTATTCTGTCTAGACCCTTTATCAATACCCATATATCATGGGTTACTTCAATATTTTTGTATATTTCTCATCCTTTCATAGGCTCGACAGTCTACCGATGGTTGGGGTAACTTTCTACTAAAGTATACCAACCTTCCACATTGTTGTTAGATCACTCGAGTAAGATCCTAAATAACAAATCCTTCTCCCTAAAAACTATTCTTTCCACTAATTTGGGGGACATTATCATAATGAATATTCTTGATCTTAGAATTTGTACCTCTTGACTGTCCAATAGAAACAAATTTTCCTCCACTGTAATACTCCTTTAGGTTCCCCTAAAAAATGAGAGGCTAATTCACCACTTTAGAAAAACTTTTTGTCCAAAAGATATTCACCTGGGACTTAATCTCACATTTAAGCCCATCCTGAAACCATTTCTCTATTGTAACCTCATCCCCTGCCAACACTGGAGAAAAGAAATACAAGTTAGTAAATATAAAAGCATAATCCATGAAATACATACTCTCCTAGGTCAACATAATAAAATCTGATGCCCTCTCCTTTCTTAGATTATCTAGATAAAATTTCTCTAGGTAATTCTCTTATAATTCCTTACAAACTATTTTTTTCAATAGTTCATCCTATGTCTAGATGTCCCACCATCACTTTGTTGATCCTCACAACATATAAGATGATAGATTGACTCATTCCTCAATAGGAGTCTCTAAGTGGTCATGAATCTTCTATGTAGACTCAATCTAGAACTCAGTTGCCTCAATTCCACCCTCTATGATGAAAGTTAGAGGGTGTAATAACTGAAACTCCAACGTCAATTTGAACAAAATTTTCACAACCCGCCCTAGATATATTTCTATAAACTACATAAAACTATAAAAATTTCTCAGGAAACTACTCTCTGAATTCTTCACCTGGTACTATTAGAGCCTTCAGTTCCACTACTAGAGGATCTTATCCATCCATGTCCTCCTGTCTTCCTTTCAATAAGTGTCATCGTGGAGGAATATCTCTATAATTCCAAACACACATATTAGGAAACATAACATGAATTTAACACATTTAACAATAGGTATTCACATAAATCCATAACAATTCATCCCTCTTTTTCTACAACATGGTCAAAACTGAGGGACTATCACCAACCTTAACCATCCAACATCTAGGTCATGGTTAAAAAGTGTAAACATATTCTTATATTTCAGTTTCTTATTAGATACTCATTTTTAACATTTTTCTTCATTTTATTATTTTCAACTCATATTAGGCACTTTTTTCATTTCAATTACAAGTGAAAGGAAAAACATTTTAAATCCAAAAACATACCCAAAAACCTATTTTTTCTTCATGCATGCCTAAAATGATGCATGTCACAATTAATCCTAAGAGACTAAAATGATGCATGTATTCTAAAATCTCATTCCCTATCAGGACATGACTCAAATACTAGAAAACATCAGAAAGTAATAGAATCACACAAAAAGTGCATCACCCAAGTTGAAATAATATCCAACTATAATAGAAAATATAAATAACAATAATACCACCCTAGGTACTTGGGGATTCCATTATAAATGGGTTAGATACTCCCATGCCCAAACTAATGTCCAATGCATGAATCTTCCTAGTCTCCTATCTACGTTTTCCAAATTATAATATAAAATAAAATAAAAGATAAAATCCTCTAATATAACATTTTAATGTCCCGATGTGGGTACCACACACCGGTGCCTCGATCCAGTTGTTTACATGACCTTAAGTGCCCCTCTTCATACTCCATAGGCTACTGAATAGTAGATAGGGTCTAATATATGAGCATGGGAGATTATACCCTCTTTATCAAAGTAGTAAAATAACAGAAATAAATAAACAATAACTAAAACACAATAACCAAAAACCAAAATAATAAAATAACCATAACAAACTAGTATCACATAATGAAAAAAATTGAAACAATATCCAAAATGAAATGTTAAATATTCCATGCCATAGTATGTGTCATGTTTCAAAGAAAAACCCAAAAAATAAGACACTAAAAACTCCAAGCGGGCCCCAAAAAAATGTATGGTTCCCTCACCCAAGATCCTTCCCAACTCAGCCATATAAAATAAGGAATTTAACCTTATCCTATCCTACAAACATAAAGTCTATTCAAGTACCAATCAGGTAGCCCAAGTAGCATGTGAGTACAACTCAGTAGGCCACCACCAACGACCTCTAAAACAATATATAGTCAATAATAGTGTATGAAATTGTATAATGAATAAGGTAAAAAGTTTATATAATAATTACTCTTTATTTAACCACATTTTACCATGGGTTCATGAAGACACCCAACAAACCAATACATTCTTTGGCCTATTCTTGAGTCTAAAAAATATCATATAAGAAACACAATTTATTATATAATAGGATTTCATTATCCTTTTCACTTCAATTTTATATCATTTCCTCTTGGAACCATGGTCCAATGCCATCATTTTCCTCCTAGAACACCATGTATAGTACACTATGAGTATTTAGAGCATCAGTCCTTATCCCACACCCTCTTTTTTAGTCAATCGCATTTGGGTATTGGAGCATCATTCTGTTTCCTATGCTTGTATATCAGTCAATCACATATGGGTATTTGGATCATCAGTTAGTGTCCCACACTTGTATATTAATTTATCACAGATATATCACATATATCACATATATAACATATACCATGGTTAATCAATACTAAACCCCTTTTTATCATTTCATATCAGGGATACAATTTTCAATTGTCAAAATAATCATGGTTTAATAGTTTTATAACATGGAATAATGTAAGAAATTCACCATTTATCCATTTTTCAATATTTAAATCATATAACACATTGATCGATTAAGTTTAAGCCAAAAATCTCATAATTATCATGGATAATGAATTCATAATCACATTAATTGAATAATTACATATTCCCATTAATTAACCAATTTCATATTCCTCATATCCCATCAATTTCATAATCACATCATTACATTAATTAATTGATCAATTAATTAATCCAATTCAAAAGTTTGATTTCCAAACATGTAAATTTATATTCACAATTCCATAAAAAATATTAATCAAGACTATGGTATTTTCAATTTATACCACCTACCTTAAGATCGTTGATGGACGATGGAAGCCCCAAATTTAAGCAGCATGTTCAATTGCACAATGAAGAATGAGATATAGATTCAAAACCTAAATCCAATATCAAATGGATTAGTTCCTTGAAAACCTAGATCTAAACCATAACCAATAGGGGAAACCATCCCTTTAAAAGATGAGGGAAATATAGGAGAGAGGGAGGAAACTAATCAAGATGATAATCTCTTATCAGGAGAGGATCATATTCTTAAATATGGTATTTGATTATTTAAGAAAGAAGATTGAAAGCCCTTGGAATCCATCTGGAATCCTCTAAAAATGATAGAAATGAGTTATTGTTGATAAGGCTCGAATTAGGGTGATGGATGGTGGGTTTGGGAATTTTAAAACTAATTTTCGGAGGAATTAATTATACACACACGGTTTCCTTGTAAGGGTTGAATGGTTTATCCAGATTGTGTGCCTAATAGTGAACCTCCTCCCAAGGGTCACATGGTTACTACTAGGAGGGTACATGGTTTTATAATTAGTTCGAAAACTTTACAAATCCCCTCTGTTGGTGTTCACATGGATTTCAAGCATGGGTGCACGATTTGGGAAAACTATGCACCAACCATTCACTTCCCCTCTTCCTTCTAAAATCATCAAACTTTTACAAAAATTCACCCAATACATGCCTCAACCAAAGAATAACCAAAAGAGGGAAAATAATACCTGAAAATGAGCTTGATATATCTCCAGAAAAGGTAGGTATCTTATAAATTTTTAACAAAAAATGGCATTGACGGCTTCAAAAACCCTCAGTTCTCTCATAAAGTTGATTTCCATCCACTTTCCACCTTATTCTTTTGATCATAACCCTCTCTCAACCGATTCTTGACCGGCGAAGGCACTGAAAACCTCGACAACCATCAAAGAACTTCGATTATCTATTGAAGTTTTTTTCATCTGCCTTTTACCTTCTTTCTCTTGGATCTTTGATCCTTGATTATTATTCAATGATCCCCAAGCTATTATGGTGAACCCGCAACCATGATTTGAGGTTTTTTTTGTTTTTTTACTTCTTTATTTCACTCATATTTCATTCATATTTAAACATTCAATATATTTTTATAGAATTACATTTATTTTATTGGAATTTAGGATGCATTTTTCATTATAAAGCTCCAAAATATGTAAAAAAATTATTTTTGAAAATAAATATATTTAATTATTTTTTAACACAATTGTTTGTAATTTATTATATTTTTTTATGTTTAAATATTTGTTATGTAATATCAACCAATTATCATGTGACTTTCAAATGTTGGAAAATGATGATATTAAATGATATCATGGAATAAAAAATTCTATTAGACAATCCCAATTAATATTACATGAGCAACACAAGTTTGAACACACCAATGATTTATGATTCCTAAAAAATTACAACCAATATAGTGATGTGGTGGATAAGATATTCCTTTAGGATTAGGCCATGGATTTATCTTGTTGATGAAGTATGTGAAGGATTATTATTTCAACGATCAATATGGTAATTTCATTACACATTATTGAATATTATTTAAATTACATGAGTTTGATTATAATTTAATCATGATTTGAAATGAAGAAAAGATATCAACTGAGATTAATTGAGGTTTGATTAAGCATATATGATGTTTATTCAATGTTTGTTTAGTTTTTATATCCAAACATGATGTATACAGTAAATAAATACAAAATATATTCAATTGATTACATAAAAAATGATATATTAAAATATATTAAACATGATATATATTTGAATAACTAAGTTCATGAATTTTTATAAAAATGATAAAGCAGATATTTGGATGTGTATGGGTTATCTTGAAATGAAAAGTAAACATGATGTACCATTTTTATGTTGAGAAGTATACTATTATTAATTTTGATTAATCAAATTGATGAAGGATGGGGATGTTTAGTTCATTAAACCATAATGAATTCTATACAATAATAGTGTTTCCTACACTCAACTAATCATATGTTTACATTATTATGAATTTTCAGGGAAAAAGATTTATTTATTTAATCTATTATCCCCTCGTATCATTGGGAAAATTTTATGGCCATTGGAGATATCCCTAGGCATGTTAGATGAAGGAGTAGGTGACTGGTTGAAAAGGTAGTTGACATGACATTTTCAATTAACCAAATCAACTTTTTTTTATATGGTATGTTGGTTTGTGAATATAAATTATCAAGGTTTAATATAAAACTATATATATATGTGTGTGTGTGTGTGTTTTTATTTTTAACTATTTTATATGATAATTTTTTGTTATAATAATTATTTGTAAGATATTTTCTATGGTTTTTTGTATAATTGTTTGTAAGATTTTTATGTATAACTATTTGTATAATTGTTCATAAAAATTTTCATATAATTTTTATGATAATACTTTGTAAGTTATTTTTGTATAATATTTTTTGTAATTGTTTTTATAATTGTTTTTAATTAAAGAGATATTTAGTATAATTTTTTATAAGTAATTTTTTATGTTTAATTATTTTTTAGGGTAACTATTTATAATATTAATTATGTATTATTCTTTGTTATGATAATTTTTTGTTATGATAAATATTTGTTATGATAATTGTTTGTTATGATAATTTTTTATTATGATAATTTTTTGTTATTTATTATATTTTTTATGTTTTATAAATTATATATAAGTGTTTGTTATCTATTTTTATATATATTTAAATATTTATATGTTTTAATATGTTGAATTTTTAAATTATTATCTTGGTTATTTAATAAATTTTAATTTGATAAATTTACCAAGAACCACTGATGAATATCAAAGATGATTTGATAATTTTTTGGAATTTGGTAATTGAAATATTTGAAGCAAATATTTGATTTTATGTCCATTCATGAAGTGTTTGAATATGAGAATGTTAAATTATAGAGAAATGAAGGATCATATCATTAGATATGGTTGTATCCATAATTATACAAGCTGTATTTAGAATGGTGAAAGAATGGAAAACTCAAAATCTAATGTTGATGAAAATATTCAGAATGAGACAGAGGATCATATTGATGAATTAATTAATGATGTAGGCATTGAAACTATCAAAACAAAAACAACTATTGAATGATTGTATGGAGATTATGAGAAACCATTATTCCCATTTTACACTAAATATACAGTGTTATTATTAGTTATGAGATTAGTTGAATTGAATGTATGAAATGGGTGGAGTGATAAAAGTTTATTTGAGTTTCTTGAACTTTTAAAAGTGGCAATTATAGAAGGAAATAGGATTCTAGATTCCAATTATAAGGAAAATAAAATATTATGTCTGATGGGATTGGAGTGTAAAAAGAAACATGATTACCCCAATGATTATGTGTTGTATAGGAATGAATATAAATATTTATCAAAATGTCATAAATGTGGGACATCATGCTATAAGATTGATGAAAAAATCAACTCTAATTCATTCTCACGCACTAATATATAACCTCCTACTAAATCAATTTGGTGTATTCCAATAATTCCTCACTACAAGAAAACTGTCGTTTAGCGGCACTTTTTTCGCGGCGATTTTTAAACCACCGCGAAATGCCATAAATTTTTTTTATTTTTTATATTTATTTTATTTTTATTTTTTAAAAAAAAATTGAGGATTAGCGGTGGTTTTTTAAAAAACCGACGCGAAATAGAGGTGGTTTCGGTAAAACTGCTGCGAAATGAAATGAAAAAATAAAAAAACACGAGAAACCCCGAAATCACTAAAATGACCATAACTTTTGATCCGGGCGTCCGTTGGAGCGCCACGACTAGTCAAATCGAAGCTCATGATGAGATATAGAGGCAAATATAATCAAAATTGTGAGACAGTCTAAGGTGCGGAAGATATTAGAGTTATAAGAAAGTTGAAAAAAGTTCTCCAACTTCAAACGGTGATAACTTTCGCTCTGGGTGTCTGTTTGGGCTCTACCACATATCAAATCGAAGCCAGCAAAGAGAGCTGCACACCAGTTTGACAGAAGTGGCTATTGTCATGTTTTTCAACTCCAAAAACCCCTCTAAAGGCCTCTGAAACCCCGTTTTTGTCACCGGTGTCCCGTCGAACTTGTCTTCAAACGGCCCTAACTTTCGATCCGCGTGTCAGTTCGGACTCCTCCACCTTCCAGATTGTAGATCGTTCCATGAGATTCAGTTTGACTGGTCACGGCGCCCACATTCACTCTTGGATAATATGTTATGGCCTTTTTAGTGGGTATTGGGTTTGTTATGTTTTTCGATGCCTCGTTTCTAGCACCTGTTCCCCGTCAGCTTTTTTTTAAATGGTCATAACTTCCGATCTGCCTGTCCATTCGGACTCTTTCACCTTTCAGGTCGAAGATCGTTTCAGGATCTTTGATTTGACAGGTTGTGAATCTAAAACGGACTCTCGGATCATAAGTTATCTCCGTTAATGTGAGTCCAATGTTTTTGTCTCTTTATGACCATTTTGATGGGTTTTAACAGTTGTTCCATTTATTACTGTTTATTTGGGTTTCCATGACTTTTTATCTTTATCAATGGTTTTTTGTGGGTTATTATGATGATTATGTTGAATTATTAAGGGGTTTTCCAGAGTTGTGATGAGTTTTCATGTGTTCTCATTCTTTCTAATTCCTCGTTCTTTATATGTTTCTCCATCCGTTTTCATGCGTTTTCATGATTTTTCATCCCTTACCACGTCTTTTCATACTTTTTCATGTGTTTCATTTATTATTTATTATTTATTATTTATTATTTATAATATACTTTATTTTATTTATTATCTATTATTTGTAACTGGTTATTTATTATTTATTATTTATTTTTTATTATTTATTATTTATTATTTATATTTATTTATTATTTATTATTTATATTTATTTATTATTTATATTTTCTTATTATTTATTATTTATTATTTATTATTTATTATTTATTATTACTAATAATAAAATATTATTAATAATAATATTTGTTACTAGTTATTTGTTATTTATTATTTATTATTTATTATTTATTATTTATTATTTATATTTATTATTTATATTTATTATTTATATTTATTATTTATATTTATTATTTATTTATTATTTATATTTATTATTTATTATTTATTTATATTTATTATTTATTTATTATTTATTTATTATTTATTTATTATTTATTATTTATTTATTTATTATTTATTATTTATTATTTATATTTATTTATTATTTATATTTATTTATTATCTATTATTTATATTTATTTATTATTTATATTTATATTTATTAATTATTTATTATTTATTAATTATTATTCATTATTTATTTATTATTTATATTTACTTATTATTTATTATTTATTATTTATTATTTATTATTTATTATTTATTATTTATTATTACTAATAATAAAATATTATTATTAATAATAATATTTGTTACTGGTTATTTGTTATTTATTATTTATTATTTATTATTTATTATTTATTATTTACTATTTATTATTTTTATTTATTATTTTTATTTATTATTTATATTTATTATTTTTATTTATTATTTATTTATTATTTATATTTATTATTTATTATTTATTTATTTATTATTTATTTATTATTTATTATTTATATTTATTTATTATTTATATTTATTTATTATTTATTATTTATATTTATTTATTATTTATTATTTATATTTATTTATTATTTATTATTTATATTAATTATTTATATTTATTATTTATATTTATTATTTACTATTAATTATTTATTATTTATTATTTATTATTTACTATTTACTATTTATAATTTATATTTATTTATTATTTATATTTATTTATTATTTATTATTTATTATTTATATTTACTTATTATTTATTATTTATATTTATATATTATTTATTATTTATATTTATTTATTATTTATTATTTATATTTATTTATTATTTATATTTATTTATTATTTATTATTTATTATTTATTATTTATTATTTATTATTTATTATTTATTTATATTTACTTATTATTTATTATTTATTATTTATATTTATTTATTATTTATTATTTATATTTCTTTATTATTTATTATTTATATTTATTATTTATATTTATTATTTATATTTATTTTTTATTTTTTATTTTTTATTTTTATTTTTTTATTATTTATTATTTATTATTTATTATTTTCTATTTATTATTTATATTTATTTATTATTTATTATTTATTATTTATTATTTATTATTTATATTTATTTATTATTTATTATTTATTATTTATTATTTATTATTCATTATTTATATTTATTTATTATTTATATTTATTTATTATTTATTATTTATATTTATTTATTATTTATTATTTATATTTATTATTTATATTTATTATTTATATTTATTGTTTATATTTATTTTTTATTATTTATTATTTATTTTTATTTTTTTATTATTTATTATTTATTATTTATTATTTATTATTTATTATTTATATTTTTTATTATTTATTATTTATTATTTATTATTTATTTATTATTTATTATTTATTATTTATTATTTATTATTTATTATTTATTATTTATTATTTATTATTTATTATTTATTATTCATTATTTACATTTATTTATTATTTATATTTATTTATTATTTATTATTTATATTTATTTATTATTTATTATTTATATTTATATTTATTTATTATTTATATTTATTTATTATTTATTATTTATATTTATTTATTATTTATTATTTATATTTATATTTATTTATTATTTATATTTATTTATTATTTATTATTTATATTTATTTATTATTTATTATTTATTATTTATATTTATTTATTATTTATTATTTATTATTTACTATTTATTATTTATTATTTATTATTTATTATTTATATTTATTAATTATTAATTATTTATTTATTATTTATTATTTATTATTTATATTTATTTCTTATTTATTATTTATTATTTATTATTTATATTTATTTATTATTTATTATTTATTATTTATTATTTATTATTTATTATTTATTAGTTATATTTATTAATTATTTATATTTATTTATTATTTATTATTTATATTTATTTATTATTTATTATTTATATTTATTTATTATTTATTATTTATTATTTATTATTTATTATTTATATTTATTATTTATTATTCATTATTTATTATTTATTATTTATTATTTATTATTATTGAGTTTATATCTATTACTTATGTATTATTTATTTTTTCAATTAATATATATAAGTATATTAAATTATGTTTATTAACCACATGACGAGCTTGCTGGAGTGGTAAAGTCTTTGGAAAATATTTAAGAGGTTAGGGGTTCAAATCTCACCAAACGCAATATTTCTTTATATTGCATGGGCATGTGCATAGGCATGTGCATGGGCATGTGCATGCATGGACAAATAAAGTAAATAAAATAAATAAAATAAAATAAAATTAAAAAAATTAAAAAATTAAAAAAAAATTAAAAAATCACCGCGAAACGTTCTGCGATGGTTTTAAAAACCACCGTGAATAGTTTCCGGACACACGATTTCACGGTGGTTTTTCAAAATCGCCGCCAATCTATTTAGCGGCGGTTTAAACAGTCGCGAAACGAAAAAAAACGCTGCTAAATCGTGATTTTTCCGTAGTGCCTCCTAATAATTCATCCAAATAATTCCAGTAATTTAACTCTGGTCTATTATCAGGTTTCAGAATCAAACCTCCTATTAAAGTAATTTGGTACCTTCTAATAATTCCTCATTTGAAAAGTCTTTTTGCAAATTAAATTAATGCAAAAAGGTTAAGATGACATATAGAAAAGATCATATCCGATGGTAATATACGTCACCATAATGATTCACCATAGTGGAATATATTTTATAAATAATCTCTTTATTTTAGAAATGAAGTTATAAATCTCAAAATCGGAGTATGTACAGATGGAATGAATCCACATTGAATCCTAAGTTGCCAACATAGTACATGGCCTATTTTGTTGGCAGTTTACAATTTATACCCACAAATATGTATGAAGAAAAAATATGTTATGGTGATATTGATTATTTATGTACAAAAAATTATGAGAAACCATATTGATTTGTATATTTCACCATTGATTGATGGTTTGAACTTCTATGGGAGATCGGTGTTATAGTTTTTTTATGCATACATGAGATAGAATTTTTCTTTTATGTGTTATGATAATGTTAACTATAAATGAATTTCATGAATATGGAAACTTATATATATACAGTGTTAATAAACATAAATCATGCCCACTTTGTGAAGAAGATACTTCATATTATCAATTTCATAAGGTAAGGAATTTAGTGTATATGGGACATCGAATATTTTTTCAAATTTATCATCATTATCATAGATTCAAAAAAACATTTAATGGTTTATAGGAATATAATATTACCCCAAAACCATCGTAAGTTGAATAATATTATGATAGGGTAAAAAATATTTATTTCAAATTTGGAAATAAAGGAAGTTTGGGTCAAAAAAATATCTGGAAGAAAAATTAATTCTTTTTTGAACTACATTATTGGAGATTTATAGAGATAAAACATAACATTGACATTATGCATGTTGAGAAAAACATATGCGATAGTTTTATTAGAACATTAATATACATAAAAGGAAATAATTATGGATTTCATGATAAATTGTACTTGATATAATGGTAATACTTATTGAGTTATCTCCCACTATGAAAGAAATCAAAAAATATTTACCTCTGGCTTGTCACACATTAAGTTAGAGTGAGAAGATGAATTTTTTCAATGTATATGTAATGAACCAGTGTTTTATTAATAAAATTTCCTTCTTATAATTATTTCTTATGATATAATAACATAATATCACTTATAGAACTCAATACAAATATTATAAATGAATATTGAGTGAAATAAAAGGTATCTCTTGAAGTTAAGAAACTTATACCTAAGGAATAGTAACTTGACCTATGGAATAGTAATTTGACCTTTATGAATAGAAAACTGGCCAATTGAATAGTAACTTTACTAATGAAAGTATAAATAAAATTTATCCAACTTATAAGAGAAAATATTATATAATTATATCATATTATAAGTAAATAAATATTTTAAAAAATTATTAATATAGTGTTGGTATTTTTGTAAGTCATGTAAAATTAATTAAAATTTTATGATTAATTTAAAAAATTAAAAGAAAATTTATTTTCATAAAATTAATTCATAAGTAAGTATCTTTATGACTGATTATTATAAGATAACTTTAAGACACCTTAATTAATTTTTTAAAGTGTTGGAAAAGCAGTTTTAATTTTAAAATTTGTATTTTTTAAGTAAATTATGATTTTAATAAAAAATTAAGTTTCTCGTATTCAGAAAATTATTTTCTTAAAATAAGTTTCATTTTTTAATTATAATCTTCAAAAAATGGTTTGGGTGAATTTTTGGGATTTTTCTAAAATACTTGAATTCTTAGTGAATGGTAAAATATGATAATTTACGATAAATGCTAAATAAATGATTTTTTGCATCATTCTTGAGTCCTGGTTGATGTAAATAGAATTTTTTTTCAAAATAATATTATCTATTTACTATTTTTGATCACATGAATCAATACTATTCATAGTCTTGATCAAAAATATGAAACTAATTATTAAGATAATGGGAAACCCCTCATCTCCTCAACTATAAAAACCACCCTCACCCCCCTCTTCTCTTCACTACTATCAAGACTTATGACTATCTAAATTCTTAAAAAATATCTCCCTAATCCCTTATCCCATGTTTGATAGCCCTTGGTATCTTCAAAAGACCAAATCATCTCCCCTAAATAGGTTCTCAAGGAAGATATATTCAAGAGGTAAATTCCTCTTTTCATTTCTTTTGTTTTCATTCAAGTTCCTTTCTTTTTTTCTTTGCTCACTTACTTTCATCCAAATGTTGTGATATCTTAAGTACCATAAATGTAATAGAATTTTTCTATTATAATGGAATAATTCATCATCATCTCTCCCTTATACTCCTTTTATACTAGAAATGAAAACATCATCCGAGATTTGTTAATTTATCACATTCAAGGATGATGGGTTTTTAATTTCTATTATCGTCTTCAGTTCTAGTCATGAAACCATTTTTTTGGTTGAACCAGACTATAATATATGTATTGTGTATTATTTAATATTCTTTAATCTTTTTAACACATTATATTAATTTATAAATCAAAAATTGTTCTATGTGATCAAAAACAACCAATTAACCAAAACAGTTATTATTAAATTTTTATATAATGAGCCATATTCCCCCCAAACAACCAAATGAATTTTATAACCATGTAATTTTATGGATGTTCACTAGTAACATACCACTTCAATTATATAAAACCATTCTCATCTTACATGTTTATCCTTATAAGTATATAAGTAAACCAATTATGAAAAACAAGGAAACAAACACTCCCAAACAATGAAATTAAACCTCTTAACCCATAAAAAGGACATGAATGAACATAATAAGGTTATAATAAATCAATTACATGAATATTATGTTCTGGAAATACAAATTAATGAATGTAATTTGGTTATCCAAGACATTAAGATCAAGTGAAGGTCACCATCAGACTTAAGCTAAGGGGTTCTACCCAAACCTCCCTTATTCCTTTGGGTTGTTCTATCTTTCTTTTTACCCAAATGAAGTTATATATTATTTTTATAAAAATATTATAAATACTAAATGTATTCTATAAACTCATGTATCAATATCCAATCATCATTCTCTTTCATGGATATACATATTTGTAAATGATTCCCTCCTCAATTATTCTTGATAAACAAGTCCATTTTAAGGGAACTTTCTGAATTCTTACCCATTTTCAAGTACACTATATAATTTATTGTTAAGACACAATTATTTTTATAAAACCAATAATTTTATTATTAAAACCTTATTTTTTCAATTATGGTTTTATATAAAATATTATTCTCTTTTATGTTTTAAATGACTTATCATATTTTCCTTTAACAGCACTAAAATGTTTTAATTCTAAAGTTTCTTAAGTACTATTTTTACATGTTATTACTTCAAGTTGACATAAATTTTCATGATATATTAATATTATACCCTATTATTTTCCATTCAAGATCTAATTCATTTCCTTCATGTACATTTTTATGATACTCCCATTTTGTATGCTTTATGACATGATATGATACCCAATTCCTACCATGGGTAACCCCTATGTTTATGTATGATTGATTATGTATGATTATATATGTGCAAATAATATTCATGAACATGTTATGATAGTTTCAACCAAATATAGATCCAATACATAGGTCAAATTTGAGTCTCATGAGTGGTTATTTGTAACGGTCTTAGCGGTTAACCTTGACTCGTGCTACCATGTGCAACGGTCTTTGTTGTTAACCTTGACTTGTGCTACTCTATGTGAAACGAGCCTTGAATTGTGTTAAAGTCATGTTTTATGATTCTACCACATTATTATGAATCCATGTTTATATGATCCCATTTTTATATGTTATTATTCCATATGTTCAATTCCTTTTTATATCATTATGTCATGCCTTCTAACCCATGTGCTAAATCTTTATTCTTATATGTATTCCCTTACTGGGTCTTATAGCTCATCTCTTTGTTCATGTTATCCATAGGTTATCCTATGAAGATGTATGAGAAAAATGGAAGTTAGGATCTCTTTATTAATATTTAACAAATAAATGTTTCATTTAGTTTCATGTTTTAAGTTTTATGTACCTAGTATTCCAAGACACTAGAATTTACGATCCATGGATTGTAATATGATGTTCAATTATGATTAAAATATTGAATTGTCATGTTTAAAATCCTAGGGTCGCTATAGTTGGTATCATAGGATGGTCTAGTTATTTTTAGATATTATGAATAGAGAAATTTATTAAGAACCTTAGGTATGAGACCTAGTATTAGAAAACATCACTAATTTTTTGTATGTATATAGTGAATGTTTTATCAAAAAAAATACATCTCTGTCTAGATATGAAAATTTGGATCTGGATCTGGCACATATGTATCTAGGGGTAAAACCCTAAAACACCTCTTTGAGCTAGTCTCAAATGGGAATAGGTGCACGACAATGGGCATTACTGCACTCCTAGTTTGACACTCCCAGGGGATATGATTTTCATAAATTCATAAGCTTAATACGAACCATTATTAAGGGAATAATAAAATATCCCATAAGAATATAAGTTAAGAAATAGATCAAGGATAACCTATGTTTAAACCTTGGGAAACACAAGTTAGGATATACTTTTCTCTTACATGTTTATCATTTTATGTTCAAAGTTTTTGTTTATTCTTATTAGCTAAGTCTTAAAGCCCCCTAATTATATGTTCTTTTTCTTAGTTAATGGAGATAAATAAAGGAACACGTTCCAAAAATCAATGTGATAGGAAATGTGATGATTGACCTAATGATATGCCTAATATTATTGGAATGGGTTCTCAAAACTTTATGATAATACTTTATCAACTGGATAAAGTTATGAATAATAACTTGAATCATGTGTAACACCCTCCTACTCAAAATAAATATAAATTTTCCATTGAATCATTCATTCATCAAAGGCCTTCTATGTTTATTAGACCTTCTGATCCCCTCCTTGAAGAACAGTGTATTAACTCCATTGAAAAGATATTTTATGTCTTCCAGTGCTTAGAAGAAGATAAATTCATGTTATCGGTCTATTGTTTTTATGGGGAAGTTGGTCATTCATGGAAAATGATCAAGAATACAAATCCCCATGAGGAAATTGATTCCATGGATTGGGAGGAATTAAATAAAATGTTTTTCAATAAATATTTTCCCCAAATCCTCCATCTCAATATGGAAAGATGGTTCCTTGGACTTATGCAGAAGGAGGATGCGTCCATCGGGGCGTATGAAGAAAACTTCACAGGGCTTTCAAGATACACCTCTAGCTTTTTTATGAACAACGAAAGAATGTTGGATCACTTATTTAGAGGATAATAGGCGAGTCTACAAAATGTGTTGGAGATTAAAGACTTCGACAGTTATTAGAAGATTTCCAGTTGTGCCCTCAAGGTTAAAAAGGAGATTGGAGACTCTCAATGGTCCCATGGGTTCGGTGAAAAAAAAACAGAATATGGAGTCTAATATCGGTGGTTCATCAAATAAATCCCATAATGGAAAGAATATTGAACATCCTACATATCAAAATTATGGGAAGAATCATCCTAAGAACTGCCTAAAGGGAACCAGGAATTTCTTCAAATATAGAATAATGGGACATCTAGCTTAGAACTGCCGAAGGGATATGAAGAATTCCACTAATGTGGAAGAAGGGAAGGTTCGTATCAATGCTCAATTGGTAGTGTAGTGTTTCAACTACAAAGAACATTGTAATTATGCAAACCATTTCCCCTAAGACAAGGGTTGTCGTAGAAAATCAACAACAACCTCCAGGGCAATAAGGAAGGGATTATGCTATCAATACTGATGAGGTGGCACCAAAAAATGATGTGGTGACAAGTATTCTAGTTATTCATTCAATAATAGTGAATGTACTATTTTATTCCGGTTCTATGCATTATTTCATATCTTGCAAGTTTAGTAGAACCATTCAAACACCACATCAAAATTTGGAGATTGAGTTATCTTTGAGAATAGAAAATGGGTTAATTATTGAATACAAAGTATATAACTCTTCCCTGGTTAACTTTTGTGGACTGAACCTCCTAGATAATCTCATTATACTTCCTTTAGTGTAGTTCAATGTTATATTGGGCATGGATTGGGTATCTTTATAAAAATACAACATCAACTTTTAGGAAAGGGATATTACTCTTCATATCCCAAATCATCCTACAATTATTTACAAATGTAAGGAGGAATATTAATCTCCTTTAGAATCATTATCTCAAGTGTGGATATTAATTCCTTATGATCAAGCATGTCTAACACAAATTATCGAGACAAAAGGGAGAATCATGCTCGAAGACATTCCCATTGTAAGGGACTATACTAATGTTTTTCCCAAAGAATTTTTGGGTCTTCCTCTTGATCAAGAGGTTGAGTTCTCAATTTAACTTATTCCTAGATATCTACCTATATCAGAGACACCTTATATAATGTACACTATAGAGTTAGAAGAGATAAAGAAGCAGTTATAGGAGAATCTAGACAAGGGTTTTATACGCCCTAGTGTTTCACCTTGGGGAGCACCAGTCCTCTTTATCAAGAAGAAGGATGGTTCAATGTGAATCTTTATTGATTATCATGAGCTCAATAAAATCATGTTAAAGAACAAGTATACCCTACCTCGGATAGATGACTTGTTCGATCAACTTCATGGGGTCAGTTATTTTTCTAAGGTGGACGTTCAGTTGGGATATCACTAATTAAAGGTAAGAAAGGAAGATATTCCAAAAAACTGCATTTCGAATGAGGTATGGACACTATGAATTCATAGGGATTATCTTTGGACTCACTAATACTCCTGAAATTTTAATGGATCTAATGGGAATATTATTTAGATATTACCTTGAAAAATTTGTGGTAGTATTTATCAATAATATTATAATATACTCCAAGAGCAAGGAGGAACACGAGGAGAATTTGAATACTATGCTAAAGACATTGAAAAGGGAGAAACTATATGAAAAGTACAGTAAATATGAGTTCTAGATGGATGAAATTTCATTCTTGGGGCACGTTATCACTAGCAAAGGGATATTTGTAGACCCTTCCAAGAAAAAGGTAATCGAAGAATGGCCCAAGAAAACATTTGTAACGGAGATCTGCATATTCCTTGGTCTAGCTGGGTATTATTGATTATTTGTGAGGAAGTTCTCAAATTTTTCGAACCCAATGACCAAGATAACATGGAAGGGGTTGAAGTTTTTCTATACTCAATAATGTGAGTAAATATTTAAGGATCCCAAAAAGAGGTGTATCATTACACCAGTAGACACACTCCCAATAAGTGGACAACTCTTTGTGGTGTACAGTGATGCCTAAAAGAAAGTCTTAGGATGTTTACTAATGAAAAATGATAAGGTGATAGACTACACCTAAAGGAATCTGAAAATCCATGATCAAAAATATCCCACACATGATCTAGAGTTGGTAGTTGTGATCCTTGTGTTGAAAATCTGGCGGCATTATCTCTATGAGGAGAAGTGTGAGATATATACTGGTCACAAGAGTTTAAAATATATATTCACATGTAAAGATCTTAATATGATCTAGCAAATTTGGTTAGATCTCATCAAGGATTGTGATTTCTCAGTCCACTACCATCTTGGTAAAGAAAATAATGTGGCAGGTTCTCTAAGTAAAAAGGATCCTACATCTTTATTAATAATGAGAGTTGAAAAGAATAAAATATTAATAGATTTTTAGAGGATGGACATGGAAATCATTAAGGTAGGAACATCATAAATCATTTCTCAAATGGTTTCTCAACCATCCCTCATGGAGAAAATCAAGGATCCTCAAATAAAAGATATGGATATTCTGAAAAGGGTGGAAGCTATTAGAAATGGTAAATCCTATGATTTCAAGATTGATGAGGAATGAGATGTAAGATTTGGGTCATGACTATGTGTACCATTCGATCCAGAGATAAGGAAGGATATTTTGAATGACACACATAGCTCAACCTTCCCTATTCAAACAGGGAGTACAAAGATGTATCAAGATCTCCGAGAGAAATTTTGGTGGGACAATATGAATAAGAAGATTGTTGAATATACATCAAACTGCCTAGTATGTCAACAAGTGAAGGCTGAAAGTAAAAAGTATAAGGGGATGATGCAACCACTACCCATACTAACATGGAAGTGGGAGAACATTACCATGTACTTTATCACTGTACTTACAAGGACATCCAGAAGAAAACAATGAAATATGGTTCATTGTGGATATTTTTTAAAAGATAGATCACTTTATTACAATTTGGGAGGACTTCTCATTGGATTAACTTACACTGATATATATCAAATAGGTGGTAAGGCTACATTGAGTACCACTATCTATTGTATATGATCAATATCCAATAATCACCTCAAAGTTTTGGAAAATTCTCTAACATTCTATAAGAACTGAGTTGAACTTCAGTATGACCTATCATCCTCATATTGATGTCCAATCTAAGAAAAATATTTATAAATTGGAATATATGTTGAGAGAATATTCTATGGACTTCAAAGGAGGGTGGGACCAACATCTTACACTGGTCGAATTCTCCTACAAAAATAGTTTACACTCCTTCATTTGAATGGAACCATATAGAGCCCTCTATGAGAAAAAGTTCATAACACTAGCATGTTGGGATAAAGTTGGTGAATGTAAGCTTCAAGGACCAGAAATGGTCGAAGAAATGGTGGAAAAGGTGAAAACCATTTAGTAGAACATCAAGGCAGCCCAAAGTCGATAGAAGATTTATACAGATAATCATCGACAAGACCTTGAGTTCAATGTTGGAGACATGGTATTCCTATTCATATCTCCAAGGAAGAATTTCATGAGATTTAGGAAGAAAGGAAAGCTAAGTCCCATGTATATCGGCACCTTAGAGATTCTTGATTATGTTGGAGCTATGGTTTATCGACTAGAACTTACACCTACCATGTCTAAAATATTGGATGTATTCCACATATCCCTCTTAAAGAATTACATAACAGACCCTTAACATGTAATCTCTTCAGAGGTGGTATAGTTGGAGAATGATATTTCTTATGAGGAGAATCTAGTGAAGATCTTGGATCATAGAGATAAAGTTCAACACAACAAGACTACTCACCTGGTCAAAGTACTATGGCAGAACCATAAATATGAAGAGGCAACATGAGAACTAGGGGAAGCAAAGAAAAGTACCCACACCTATTTATGACTTAGAATATAAAATAATATTTTGAGGGAAAAATTTCATATGGGGTGAAGAATGTAACAACCCAATATTTTATCAACAAAACTCCCTTCTTATAATTATTTCTTATGATATAATCACATAATATCACTTATAGAACTCAATAAAAAACCTTATAAATGAGGAATGAGTGGAATAAAAGGTATCTCTAGAAGTTAAGGAACTTATACCTAAGGAATAGTAACTTGACCTTTTGAATAGTAATGTGAGCCTTGTAAATAGTAAACCAAACAATTGAATAGTAGCCTCACAAATGAAAGTATAAATAAAATTTATCCATCTTATAACTGAAAACATGTAACACCCCCAAATGATAAAGGGTTAAATGAATAAATGATATGACTCATGTCAACAAGGTGCACCATCCTTTTCGAGAGCCGATCTGATTATAACTCCACAGTTAAGCGTGCTTGGCCTGGAGTAGTGATCAGGATGGGTGACCTCCTGGGAATTTTCTCAGGGTGTGTGTGAGTGAGGACAAAACACATTGGAAAGGACATGTGTTGGCCTGTGGGGACTGTCATTAGTCATATAACTCATTCGGGCACGTGGGTGGGACCTAGGGTGGGGCCCACGTGTCTGTGTGGCAACTGGTGGGTGGGGCCTAGTTATCACATTTGGTATCAGAGGTGGTACTCAGTCTTAAGTGTGGTGCACTGCCTGGGTTGAGATGTAGGGTCCACAACGAGGACGTTGTGCTCTAAAGGGGGGTGATTGTAACACCCCCAAATGATAAAGAGTTAAATGACTAAATGATATGACTCGTGTCAACAAGGTGCACCTTCCTTTTCTGGAGCCTATCTGATTAGAACTTCACAGTTAAGCATGCTTGGTCTAGAGTAGTGATCAGGATGGGTGACTTCCTGGGAAGTTTTTCATGGTGTGTGTGAGTGAGGACAAAACACACTGGAAAGGACATGTGTTAGCCTATGAAGACTTTTATTAGTCAGATAACTCGTTCGGGCACATGGGTGGGACCTAGGGTGGGGCCCACGTGTCTGTGGGGAAACTGGTGGGTGGGGCCTAGTTGTCGACGAGAAGTGGATCTAAGGTGGGTTTTTGGATATTTGACCCAATGTTCTTGAGAGTTCTTCGTCTGTTTCTTGGTTTCGCCTTTTTTTTAGGTAGGTGGCTTCACTTCTGATTCCTCTTTCTTAGAACTTGAAGTCTTAGTTTCAAACTGTTTTCATTGATTGAAATTACAATCACCCCCCCCCCTTTAGAGCACAACGTCCTCGTTGTGGACCCTACATATCAACAGATAAATGACTCATGTCAACAAGGTGCACCTTCCTTTTCGGGAGCCTATCTGATTAGAACTCCACAGTTAAGTGTGCTTGGCCTGGAGTAGTAATCAAGATGGGTGACCTCTTGGGAAGTTTCTCAGGGTGTGTGTGAGTAAGGACAAAACACACTGGAAAGTACATGTGTTGGCCTGTGGAGACTGTTATTAGTCAGATAACCCGTTCAGGTACGTGGGTGGGACCTAGGGTGGGGCCCACGTGTCTGTGGGGAAACTGGTGGATGGGGCCTAGTTGTCGACGAGAAGTAGATCTAAGGTGAGTTTTTAGATATTTGACCCGGTGTTCTTGAGCGTTCTTCATCTGTTGCTTGGTTTTGCCTTTTTGTTGAGGTAGGTGCCTTCACTCCTGATTCCTCTTTCTTAGAACTTGAAGTCTTAGTTTCAAATTGTTTTCCTTGATTGAAATGGTTTGTTTATCTGTTGTGAAAGAATGGTTGAAATCCATTTTTAGTAATGGTTCATGGACATTGTGTGTTTTTGGAAAGTGGTTGTTGAAGTAAATTTAAAATGGTGATTTTAAATTGGTTATGGTTTTTCTTCTTGAAAGGAATGGTTTTCAACAAAAGGTTTGATTCTTTATTGAATGGTTTTGAACACACTTGGTTTTGGGCATGGATTCGCATGGGTTGTGGTGTTTGTTCATATGCATTGGGATGGATAAGGGCGAGAAGTACCCCCATCAAAAGTTTGGGATGGATAAGGGTGAGAAGTACCCCCATCAAATGGTTGGGACGGATAAGGGCGTGAAGTACCCCCATCAAGGTAGTTCACTAAGTAACGACTTAGTGGTAGGATAACTCACCACTCACGAGTATAGGGAGGTCCAGGTTGCATGCATGGTTAATTGTGTGGATTTGTGAAATGGAATGAATGTGTCAAAATGGAAATGTGAATTTTATTGGAAACTTTTCTTGATTTCTTTTCTTGAGAAAGATGGTTTTTGTTGGAAAATGGTTTTGACATGGAACTTATTATATTGTGAACTATTTTAGATTTTTTTTATATAAATTGTTTTATATAAATGTGATAACATGTTTTATCCTAGATTCATGGGTTGGGAAGTCATTGGGGAAAACCTACTGAGTTTTATACTCACCCCTTCTTTGGCACTTTGGTGTTTTTGCAGATATTGTATTCCGAGACACAGGTAAAGGTAAAGAATCTCATTACTAGTGGCTTGTGGTGATGTTTGGGAGATGCTGTGGAGCTTGGAGCTTGTGGACCACCGATTCGTGGTGTCTTTTGGGAGTCTTGTGTTGTTCTCTTTCTGTTGTATACTTTGATGTTTGGTTTAGTCTTCCGCTGTTGTGTACTATGATTTGGTTTAATATAAATGAAGTTTTTGTTTGGTATTTCATTTGTTCATGCATCATATAGTGAATGGTTAATGGATGGGTTGTTTTTATTAAAGGGTAAATCGCCCCCCACTTGTATTTGAAACCCTTCGACATTTATTTCCAGCCTTTGGCATCTTAGGGATGTCGCTTAATGTTAAGTAATGACTCGTTGCACTCTCAAGACAATGAGAATTTACGGGTCATTACACAATATGATATAATTATTTCATATTATAAGTAAATAAATATTTTTAAAAATTATTAATAAAGTGTTTGTATTTTTGTAATTCATATAAATTTATTTAAAATTTTATGACTAATTTAATAAATTAAAAGAAAATTTATTTTCATAAAATGAATTCATAAATAAGTATTTTGATGACTTATTAATATAATATAATTTTAATAGAGCTTAATTAATTTTTCTAAGTGTTAAAAAAGTAGTTTTAATTTTAAAATTTATATTTTTCAAGTAAGTTATGATTTTAATTAAAAATTAAATTTCTCATATTTAGAAAATAATTTTCATAAAATGGATCTCATTTTTT
This sequence comes from Viscum album, assembly GCA_963277665.1. Lineage (NCBI taxonomy): Eukaryota > Viridiplantae > Streptophyta > Magnoliopsida > Santalales > Viscaceae > Viscum > Viscum album. The sequence goes on from OY728128.1 coordinate 844,303,477, forward strand.
TAATTCTACACATTAAAAAATTCCTAGTGTGTTTTTTTGGAATTTTTCTAAAATACTTGAATTTTTTGTGAATATTAAAATATGATAATTTATAATAAATGCTAAATAAATGAATTTATGCATCATGCTTGAGTCATGGATGATTTAAATGGCCATTAGTTTGAAATAATATGATCTATTTACTAATTTTTGTCACAACAATAAATATTATTCCTAGTCTTGAGCAAAAATATTAAACTAATGATTAAAATAATGGGAAACCCCTCCTCTACTCTACTATAAAAACCACCCTCAACCCACTCTTCTCTTCACTCATCTAAAGTCGTGTGCCTTGTCTGAATTCTACTAAAATCTATCCCTAAGACCCTCTCCCATGTCCAACATCCCTTGGTCTCTTTAAAAGACCAAATCCTCACCCCTAAATAGGTTCTCAATGAAGATATATTCGAGAGGTAAATTCCACTTTTCATTTCTTTTATTTTCATTCAAGTTCCTTTCTTTCTTTTTCATTCCTCACCTCCATTCATCGAAATTTTATGATAACTATAGTACCTTAAATGTACTAGAATTTTTTTATGATAATGGAATAATTAATTATTATCTCTCATTTCTTCTCTTTTTATACTAGAGATGAAAACACCATCCAAGATGTGTTAATTTATCACATTCAAGGACGACGAGTTTTCAATTTCTATTATCATCTTCAGTTCTGGTCATGAAACAATTTTTATGGTTAAACAAGACTATAATATATATATTATGTCTTATGTAAGGTTATGGAATCTTTTTAACACAAGATATTAATTTATAAATCAAAATGAGTTCGATATGATCAATAATCCACCAATTAACAAAAATGGATATCATTAATGTTTTATATGATGATTCACATTCACATAAATTAACCAAATGAATTTTATAACCATTTAATCTTCTGGATTTTCACTAGTAACATACAACTTCAATTTTGGAAAAAAATTCTCATCTTACATGTTTATCCTTATATGTATATAAGTAAACCAATCATGAAAACCAAAGAAACAAACACTCCTAAACAATGAAATTGAACCTCTTAACACATCAAAAAAGAAATTAATGAGCTTAATAAGGTTATAATAAATCAATTACATGAATAATAGGTTCTGTAAATACTAATTAATGAATTTAATTTGTTTATCTGAGACATTAAGATCATGTGAAAGACACCATCAGACTTAAGGTAAGGGATTCTAGCAGAACCTCCATTATTATTTCTGGTTGTTCAACATTTCTTTTTACCCAAATGAATTTATCAATTATTTTTATGAATATATTCTAAAATATCTGCATATTATCCAAACTCATGTATCAATATTCATTCATCATTCTATTTTTTGGATATACATTATTTTAAATGATTCCCTCCTCAATTATTCTCGATAAACAAGCCCGTTTTAAGGTAACTTTCCGAATTCTTACCCATTTTCAAGTACACTATATAATATATTTTTAAGCCACCATTATTTTTATAAGACCAATATCTTTATTATGAAAAAATTATTGTTTCAATTCTAATTTTATATGAAATATTATTCTCTTTTATGTTTTAAATGACCTTTGATATTTTCCTTTAACCACAATAAAAAAATTCAATTATAAAGTTTCTTAAGTAATCTTTTTACATGTTATTACTTCCAGTTGACATCAATTTTTATGATATATGTATATTCTACCCTATTATTTTCCATGAATTATCTAATTCCTTTCCTTCATGTAAATTTTTATGATACTCCAGTTTTTTATGATTTATGAAATGATTATGATACCCAATTCTTACCATGGGTAACCCTTATGTTTATGTATGATTGATTATGTATGATTATATATGTGGAAAGAATATTCATGAACATGATATTATGGGTGCACCCAGATATTTCTCCAATGCATTGGCTGAAGTTGAGTATCATGAGACGTTATGTGCAACGGTCTGGATGGTTATTCTTGACTCGCGCTACTGTCTGCAACAGTCTTAGTGGTTAACCTTGAATTGTGATCCTATATGTGAAACAAGACTTGAATCATTATAAAGTAATGTTTTATATTTATAACACATTATTATGACTCCATTTTTATATGATCCCAAGTTTATATGTTATGATTCCATATATTCCATGCATTTTTATATCATTATGTCATGCCTTTTAACCCATGTGATAAATCTTTATTCTTATGTTTATTCCCCTACTAGGGTTTTTAGCACACATACATTTTCATGATATCCTTAGGTTATCCTATGAATATGTATGATCACAATTGGAATTAGGATCTCTTTATGAATATTAAATAAATAAATGTTTCATTTGGTTTTTATGTTTTCAGTTTTATGTACCTTGTCTTCCAGGACACTAGACTTTACAATCCTTGTCTTGTAATATGATGTTTAATTATACTTAAAATCTTGTAATGTTATTTGTAAAAGGATAGGGTTTCTATAGTCTACATGGTACTAAAGTATGAAGTGTATATTCTTAAAATGTGAATAATTTGGTTTCATTGAAGTATTATAAATTAATAGGTATGAAATATAATGATTGTCATGTATTTATGTAACAACTTCTACTGGTCATACAACATGGTATATTGTCAACGCCTGTTAGAAAGACTATCATCAAGTTATATAATTTTTTCAAATCCATTTTTATAAAATCCATTTATCTAATTTTTTTATATGTTTTGGATAATTAAATATTCTCATAAAATTTTCATCTCGAAATGTATTTCCCACCTATTTTATTGATATAATGGTTCATCTGGTGATTCATCTAGCATGTGAGATAAGAATATGTGGGCTTGTTTATTTATGTTGGTTGTATCCTTTTAAAATATATATGAAAATTATAAAGGGATATATTAAAAATACTCATCAACCGGAGACCTCTATTGTTCAAAAATATATATCAGAAGAGGTTATTGAGTTATCTACTCATTATTTGTATGAAGGGGGGAATATTGGTCTTTCTATATCTCAATATATGACTATTGAAAGTAAAGGTATATGTATTCAAGTCTTAATGGTAAAGTTCATTCAATGTGATGAAGTGATACAAACACATTTATACATTTTGAACAACATAGGTGAGGTTAAAAATATATATCATCACATATTTCTTAATTGAATGTATGATATCTGAAAATAAATGAAATTTGTTCAATGAATGATCATAAAAAGATATTTATTTCATGGTTTAAAGGTAAATTCATCACATATATATCTACATCAGAAACATTGAAATGGATGGTAGGTGGAATGTCTCTTAATGTGATCATATGGTCTGGTTTTGATATTAATGGATATATGTTTTATAAAAAAATTAGGATATCAAGAGTATCATTGAAAACAATGGTGTAATGGTCAAAGATAAAGTACTAAATTTTTCAAGTGTGAAAGATAATGGCCCAATTTTTTCATCAATAGAATATTTTTGAGTTATTGAGGATATATGGGAAATTCATTATACTCAATTTTGAGTCAATGTGTTGAAGTGTAAATGAATTTATAGTAATATTGGGGTGAAACATGATTATTATGGGTTTACAATGGTTGATTTGAAAATATTTAGTAGAAAAGTTGAACCATCTATCATGGAGAAACATGCAAACAAAATATTTTGTGTCATTGTTTCACCAAATGATCATTGGTCCATCATTTTCTAAGGGAAAGGAATATAAGGTGATGAGGATGATGATGATGTTATGGATTTATATGAGGACTTTTCATCTAATAAGCTATTTCTAGATGATAATAATGACTATAATGTATACATAGTTCATGAAATAAAAAATGATAATATTGAAGGCATATGGGAAAACACTGAATTACACTCATATTTATATTGGTAAATTTTTATAATATATTTTTTTTTTGAAATTTACATGTGTAAAATATTTTTTTTAAGTATTGCAAGTTAATTATATGTATTTGACTATTTATATGATTTTTGTGTTAAATTTTATATTCAATAGTTGTGGATAAACAATTTTTCATTCAAAAACCCAACATACATCACTATTTACTGGTCAAATTTATGAATATAAAAACAATTTTTTTTACTATGATATTTAAATTTAAAAATGTTTCTACCATTTGAGATTTAATGTTTATATATAATAGTTTAACATTCATGTTTTCTTTGTTTTTTTTCTGAAACTTGCACATATGTGAAACTATTTTTTTAATTACATATTTTTGTAGTAATTGTTTTTAAATATTCACTAATCTAATAATATGTAGGTGAACATAATTTCATTGTATTTTTCTATTTTAATGACAGACACAAAGGCATAGGAACATTTCCGGAGGCATATTTTTTTAATATTATTATATATTTAGTAAAATAATTATTTAATGAAATAAATCATTTAATATAAAAATAATAATTTCGAGACTATGAATGTGCCTCCTACAGATGCGCCTCATACTGATGTGGCTCATACATTATAGTTGTCTCCTTCTTCTATAGATAAATCAATTTCTAGAGTTGGTAAGCATGGGATTAAACATTTTAAAAAAAATTATCTTCATGTGGATACCAGAGAATACATATTATATTTGATGATAATAATAACACAGTTATCCCAAATGCAATGTAGTTTACCAGTTATATCGCCAACTAGGGATGTTGTAGGATTAACAATTTATATACTCATTGTAATTCCATCAAAAAGATGGAGAAATAGAATCTTTGGGAGTTCATAATGGTAAAATATCTCAATTTATTTATTTTTATCACATATTTAAAACATTATATATTTTAAATTACTAATATCTTATTTATTAAATTACTGATGAAATTCAATTTTGATGAAATTAAAGAAATTAAGAAAATATTATTATCTTCAGTTATGGTCTTATAGAGATATTCTAAAACAAAAATAAAAAATATATATGTTTTTGATAAGTGACGGAATGGAAACCCATGCATCAAGTATTGGTTTTAGATGCACATACATGGAATAAATTTGTTGCTGATTGACAAGATGAATCATTTATGGTATTATAATTATTTAATATTGTGAAATTACTTGTATATTACCAAATTAATTATTTGTTTATTTTTATATAATAGGTATCTATGAGACCTCATCAAGAGATCATGTTTCAAAAATTTTACCCTCATCCTTCGTCACATGAAGGGTGTCATTTATTAGAGGGAAAAATGATTATAGAAAAATTTTCTGAATTAAGAGTTCAATCTAATAGTTGTTCAAAATAGGTCCATTTTGGTCCTATGTCTCCACCCACTCACCATGAAAATTGGAAAATAATGATAATAAAAAAATGAAAATTGTCTTATAGATAAATATAAGGAAGTAGCTGACAAAATTGTAAGAAAATAATTTTTATTTTCCATGAATGTTTGTATTTTTAAATTAAATAACACCAATATACAATATTAATTTTTCATTTCAAGATGAACATTTGGAGAAATAAATAGAGGGGACTTTTATTCCTGAGGGTAGGATGGACATCCTAACCACTAATTTAGGAAATCCAAAACACCCCAGCCATGTAAGAGGATATAAGGCAGGTGTTAGTGTTAAGAAACTTTTTGGTCATCAAAGTAAGAAATCAATAGACCCAAAAATGGATTCCTTAAAAGATGATATGAAAGACTTGAAATAATCAATGGAAAATAAAATTCAATAATCTATATAGTATATTTTTGAACAATTGATGTGAAATCATAACCTGTCCAGCCTACCCTATATGCCCAACCTGCCTACTTGAATCATATACCTCCTCATTTAAATTCGACCATATACTTTGATTTGTAAAATAGAGATCCCAATGTACACATCGTAGAGTATGGATTTGTACATATTTTGGGTTATTCTGTAAATCACTAACCTATATAGTTGGGTAAGGTAATAATATAAGTATATGATAATATTGATCCAACTAGTCTACTGGTATTTCCTACTGAGAAGGTTACCAGAGTTGGAGATTGTATTGGTCATTTTTTACTTTGGCCGACTAACCTTATTCGTTATCTATCATAAGAGGTATTCCTTGTTTCTTAAATATTATTTACATTTGATTAAAAATTACTTATGATGTTTTCTAATATTAAATTAATATTGGAGTATCTATTATCCAAATAATTAGTACAAATTAAAAAAAAGGTTAAGGCGCCAATAACTTCAGATACTTCTATGATTTTTGATAGACTAAAAATATTATCCCTTGTAACTTCTTCCTTGGATAATGTTTATGAGTTTTAGATGAGATCTAATATATGTCTAAGAGACTATCCATTGAGAATATTCAATAAATATATCATGGATCTAGTTAATTTTTTTGAGCTCATCATGCTTTTGCTACAATTGTTTTCTGTGTAAGTAAATTTATGTTTTTCAATTTTATTTATTTAAATAAAAATGATTTCAAGTGACTTGATATATTAATTATTTAATTAGGTATATAAACATGATTATTTTTCAAAATGATATCACTGGGGTTTATAGGCTTGTAGATCCATAATTCATTTCAATGTCTGTAAAATATTTGAAAACTTATGCTAGAGTTGCATATATATATCTGAGAAATTATCAAATACTAAGATTGGGTGATGGTTTTTTCCATTCCATAATGGTTAAGAACACTAAGATAATTATTAATTAATATTAATTATGATTTTATTTATTTTGAACTTTTTTATATTATAGAGGTCATTGGATTTTAGGCGTAGTCTACCCAAATTAATGTAAATTATATTGGTTTTTCTCTTTATTCTGTGGTTTTTGAAAACAAATTATAAAATTTTTAGACACGTAATTATTGCTATTTTTTAAAATTCTTTATTTTTAATTATTATTTTTTATATATTTTTTTAGTTGATATATATGAAAATTCAGGGCATAGAAAATTTTTAACAATGATCACTTGTTAATAAAGTAGTCAAATAAAATCCAATACATGTATGTAATGGTAAATATATTTTATATTAGATAATATTTTGTTATATATATATATATTGGTTTTATTTTTCAATTTAATGTTTTATAACAATAGTGTCATCATCAAAAAGGAATGGTAAATGTGGTTATTAGGTATTGACATTGATGTATGAGATAATCACATCTGGGACAATGAATGAATTTGATAGGGTGAGTTATATTAATTATTTTATTTTTATAATGAAATATTCTATTTTTAAATCTTTTGAAATTCATTTTTATTATGGCCTTTCAATGATGTTGATTCATGTATGAATGAATAAATTACCCATATTCATAATTTTTTTGAAAACTATTTTTTAAGTATGATTGTGATTTAAATTATTAGGTATATAACTTTTAATTAAAGTCAAAAAATGAGTATTTAGACAGTAATTTTCTACTTTAAGTCTGTATATTATGTTTATTTTATGGAGTTATCTTCTATTTAAAGGGTAATGGATTTATTAAAAAATATATGCACTACACAAGCCATTAAATTTTTAGGTATGTCTCTTTCATTTAAACTTTAAAAATCAGTAATTATAAAAAAAAATCTTAAAGTTTCTATATTATGTTTTTTTGTAGGTTTCAGATGTTTTAGTTATGCCTCTTATAATTATATTTAATAAACTGAGTATTTATACAAATTATTTTTTTCTTTTAGTTGGTATAGTATGTTTGATTTTATAGGGTTTTTATTTTCCTTATGTTAGTGTATTTGGATGAGTATGTAAAACATTTATAAAATAATTAAATTATGTTTTATTATTTTTAATATGTTCTCTATTCTTAATTATTATTTGTTATACATGTTTTCATATCTAATATATTAAACTACATGTCATGGAGGGATTTGATGATGATGAATTGCTGAAAATTTATAATTATTATTTATTTTATTTCTTTTAAAGCATTTGAAGTATAACTTTTACCTTTTTATTTTCATTAGCATAATATTTGAAAAATTCATTATTAATATTTCATTTTTCATTTCTGGTAATCATGACATGAGGGGTTACAAATAATAATGAATTCATCTCTATTTCCATCACTTATCATGCAGAATATTTTCATCAAGTGTAAAGTTTTTATTTAGGTGATTTTATAATTTGAGTATAATTTTTTGTATCGCTTTTTAAAAGTTATATATGGTTAATATTAACATTTTTTTCAAATTGTATAAATATTTTATTATGTAAAATATATATATATGGAAAGTTTTTTCTCATTTTTGGATTTGAATTACATTACACTAGAGATTCATATTTTATAAAACAATAAATCCTTTAATGTAGAAGAATTTTATGCCCAACTTTCACAATAAATATGTCACTCAAATAGGGTCATTTGAGTGCTTCAATGTGAATGGTGCATGCTGATAACATCTATTTCTAGTAATGAACAGCAGTGGACTGAAATTCTCTATTTATATATTTTTTTATATAGTAAAAACTCTTCTAATAGAAACACATTACAAGCCTAATTCAATTGGCTATCATTGTTTCTATTGAAAAATGTCATTTTGAGCTGTATATTTTAAGTTATATATTTATTTTCAAAGATTGTTGTCATCTTGAAGTGTATATTAAATAGATGTAATTATTCAATGCATTGAATAAAAAATTTATTTTTTAAAAATTTCACTTTTAAATTTTCCATATTGAATTTAATATTTTAAACTATATATTCATTTATTTGGTTACTATATATTGGTTTTACCAATCCATTTGGTTTCTTAATACATTCACTATCATAAAATTTTCATTTCACAACTTTAATTATATATTATATGTTTTATATTTTCTTTTACATAGAATTGATACATATTACCATTTACATATAGGTAAAGGGCATGTTTATTAGGAATTGTTTCCTTTGTTTCAGCATCTCAACCTTATTTTGTAGTGCGTAAAATCCCTCTCTATGATATACTCACTATCATAGATCATTGTTGTAACACCTGAGACTTTTATGTTATATAAATCATCAAAGGAATCTTCTTCTACACACAACACTTGCTTGGCTTGCTTTACACGAAATTGCGAGCTTCCTCGATAGCTTGCGTCATACACAATACCGAGTTTCACTAAACAACGATATACTATTAAAATATTATTAAAACTAGCCGTTATGAATAGTAATAACCACTTTTTGAAATTTTATAAATTTTATTTTTCAAAATGGACTTCATTTTTGGATTCGTAATATTGAAATTAGTCTAGGGTGAAATTTTGGTATTTTTCTGAAAACTTTCAATTTTTGATGAATAGTGAAACCACTAAGTGGTAGTTAAAAAAACTGAATTTTTCATAAAACTTAATTTTACCGTTTCTGTGAGTGAAGTTTCGAAAATCCGAGAGACATGGTTAATATCAAGGACTAAAATTTGGTTCAATGAGATGAAAATAATTTTTGGTGAATAGTAACTTTTTACTTTTTTTTACCATGGTTAAAAGTAAATAGGGTAATTAAGGGTAAAAATGATATTATTATTACCCTAAAACATGTCCTAATTCTATTGGAAAAGTTTAATTCGACCAAAAACAACCTTAGGAATAAAATATGACCATTTAGGCCCACTTGGATTAGATTAGGACATTTATTATTAATTTATTTAAAGAAGGGTTAAAATAGTTAAAATCAAAGTTTAATAAATAAATCATTTTTAATATAAGGTCATACATAACATAAATTTGACTATAAATATTCATTAGAAATATAAAAATATTTCATACATAATGATATTTTATTTGTAATTTTTAGACTTTAAATAATTTAATTTATTTATAACACAATGATGATGCAGTAATTACCGTAATAGTGAAAAATTAGAATAATTGATATTATAAATACCTAAATAAGTATAATTTGAGACTTTTTATGAACTAAACTAATTTTCTAGGTTAATATGACATGTTATTATTGATTTAAGTAACTTTGGTCGAAGTAATCATTTTTTTATTAGTTTCAAAAAAAATCAACTATTGAATAGTTTCAAAATTGACATAAAATATTTTTTAAAACAAATATTATATTATTAATTGTTATTTTATTCCTAAAAATCTAAGGTTCGGCCAAATGACTTAGATAAGGTTATATATATTAATAAAACACAACTTGGGAGTCTCTTGGATGTATATGGTAAGTTTATTAACTATATAATATAAAAATACAAAGTGACATGGTAAATGTCAATCTAATTAACTAAGAGTTAAAACTAAAAGATAAGGTTAATATAATGACCTAAACTTGTCTAAATTATATTGTATGAGATAATTTCGACCCATCCCCACCTTATCTTCGAAATAACTCAATTTGGAGCTATTTAAAACCGAACTTGACTTTATAATAAAATAATATTTTTAGTTATTCCAAAGGTGCCCCTCTCATCCCTTATAAAAGGACACCTCCTCCCTCTCTTCCTCACACCACTTTGAGACTTCAATCTTGGCCAAACCCAGCCAATTTCTCCTCTCCACTTCCCTAGAGACATCATAGAGGTCCTTGTCTTCTTCAAAGACCAATTTTAGTGCCCTAAAAGAAGGTCTCAAAGAAGCACTTCAAAGAAGAGGTAATGTCCGTTACCAATTCTTTCATCTTTATTTATTCTTCCAATTCTTCTTCTTTATTTGTTCCATTATGAAGTAATAACATCAGTATCAATAATATAATGATATGTTATTATAAGTATGAAACATCCCTATTTCACCATCTATCCATCCTACGGAAAAATAAATCACCGCGTGTGCGTACGTACAGAATACCATCTCCACGTCGTGGTGTAATCTATTTTCCACCACCACCTTACTTGGATGGGTATAATGGTGTAAATAATGACTATATATGACTATTATAAATTGATATTGATTCTTAAATAGTATACATACACTCCAATACAATTCCACGATCATAGGAATGATATCATCACTCGTTCGTACGTACAGAATACCGTCTCCACGATGTGATGCGACTCGTTCTACATGATCTTCATTTAATAATGATTATATAAATGAATTGAATGAATGAATATAATATATATTACACTAATAACATTCTGTAAATGAGGTATCTATAACCTAAAGATAAGAATAAGAATTTATTCGACAAAACACGCATAAGAACAAAAAGTTATAAACACCCGAATAACAAGTAGCAATGAAATATTACTACTAAGAAGCTAAGAATATGACCATATATGATATAATAAAAATAAGTATGATTCTGTAATAAGTCAATAACATTATTTAAATAATTATACATGAGGTTCAGACACGTACAAATCATATCAGACCTAAGGTAAGGGAAAATATCACAATCTCATTTTTATCCGAGATTGTTTATACTTTGAAATTTACTGGGGTGTATTTTATCATCCACATCCATGTTTCCTCAATATGTAATATTTATATCCTTATAAAATAGTTTATATCAAATTTTACCCTTTGGTGAGTTTTTAGTAAAAGATATGAAAGGAATCTTTTGTCGTTTTTCGTACGAGGTACTTTTTGACTTTTCCGACAAAAGTACGAAGAATGTTTTTTTTAACTTATATGGCATGAATGGATTTTTAAAACATTATTTCCAAGAATATTCCTTTAAAAGTTTTCAAGTTTATTTTTAATAAACTTCTTTTAGTTTTAAATTGTATGACATTTTAAGAAAGGAAAAAAAAATTGAAGTAGAAAGGATATTTTCCTCAAGAATGAAGTTCAAGTGTTTTATCAAAATTATTTTCCATCTAAGATAATAAAGGGTTCTATTTCTATCCCTATTATTACATGGATTTGATTATGTTGTGATGGAAATATTTTTATGAATTCTTTTATCTTATATGAATTGTTTTATGATGTCACGATATTTAAATATTTCCATTTTTATTACATGGGTTATGCAATGATGTATGATTTATGATTTTGTGGCACACATAAGAATGGTATCATTATGAGATGGGTGGGACCTATATATCCCTCCAATGCATTGGGTAAATATTTTATATCTCATGAGATAGACATATCTGGAATGGTAGGTTATACCGGTTCAGTGAAACAGGATTGAAACGAGGAGTGAACTTAGTTCAGAAATGGACTTTGTCCACTAAGATAGTCTTGGAAATGAGTCTTGACTAACAAGAAATGATTATCTATGATTATGTGTGTATGCCACAAAGTTTCATGTTTTAAGTTATGATTATTGGGATTACATTTCACTTCTATGATTTATCCCATGTTATGATATTATGATATCTTTTTCAGGTTAAGATTTCCAAAAGTTATGTTCTTATGTATATGATGTGATTGATATTTATTTTGTTTACCCTTACTGAGCATTTGAGATCACCCTTTTGTATGTTTTATTTCCCCAGGTCAGGAAGAAGGTTATTAAGTAGGATATTCCAAAAAGGGACTCTAGATATTATGAAATAAATGGGAGGCAAAGTAGATGCTTTATGAACCAGTTGTTTATGTTTCCCAGTTTCTAAAGACTCTATACCTATACGGTCCTTTCTTGGTTTTGTTATATGTTGTAATAAGTGTGCTTTAATTCTGAAGTAATAAAAATGTATGTAAAGTATGGGTCGTTATAGTTGGTATCAGAGGAAAGGTATAGTCAACCTTTGGAAACTAGGATGCGAAAGCCTGAGTAAGAACCCTAAGGATAAGTCTAAGCATAGAACACAATCTTAGTCTTTTAGAAATGGCCATGAATAACCTAGGATAAGTCCTTAAGTGTGAACTTTTATTCTTGATTATGTGGTTTTCCTATTATAATTAGTGTTTCTCACACTATTCTTCTTGGTTTTAGTCAATGGCTGGAACCCGAAGGAACCGTGTTAATGCGGAATACGACGGGCAATGCAATGATTGTCCCCCTGAGCAACCAAATTTTATGGGAGCTGGAATGAAAAATCTTGTAGCCATGCTCACACAACTTTCTCAAGCTATGAATCATGTAGGACTTCCAAACAAGCAATGGAAGGAGCAACATTCTGTTGAATCCTTCATGAGACAGCGTCCACCTTCATTCAGCGGGTCTATTGATCCATTAGTTGCTGAACAATGGATTAGTACTACTGAAAAGATATTTTCAGTTCTTCAATGTTCTGAGCATGATAAAGTCATCTTAGCAGTGTATCATTTGGAGGGTGATGCTGATCAATGGTGGAATCTTATTAATAATACGAGGCAAAGGGATGAAATTGAGTCCATGGAATGGGACGAGTTCAAGAACTTATTTTTCAATAAGTACTTCCCTCGTATTCTCCGAACAAAGATAGAGAAAGAGTTTCTTGAACTGAAGCAAAAGGATGATGAATCTGTTGGTACCTATGAAGCAAATTTTACAAGACTTTCAAGGTACGCTTCTGGTATTATTATCCAACCTGAGAGTAAGATCGATCGATTCTTTAGTGGCTTAAAACCAAGTTTTTGAAGGGCCTTAGCCATAAGGGACTTCAATAGCTATGAGGAAAACGTTCGATGTGCTCTCAAAGTTGAGATGGAGATTGGAGTAACCCATCAGTCATATGGGTTTGATAAGAAGAGGAAAATGGAATTCAAAGGAAAATCTAAAGAGAACACTAAAAAGAAGATGAGATTTCCCTTATGCTCAAAGTGTGGAAATAAACATGGAGGGAGTTGTATTAAAGGGACAAGTAAATGTTTCAAATGTGTAAAGGAAGATCATCGAACATTTGAATGCCGTAATGATGGGAAGAAGATGTCTAATGATGCAAACAAAGGAAGGGATTCACAGAATGAACCTACTACACTTCAATGTTTCAAGTGCAAGGATATGGGGCATTATGCCAATCAATGCCCAAATCCAAGGGTTGATGATGATGGTTGACGTCAACAAACTCTTAAGGCTAAAGACAAAGGAAAGTCACATGCAATTTCTATCAGCGATGTGGAGTACGATAATGATGTGGTGAAAGGTACACTTACCATCCACTCTAAACTAGAAAATGTTTTATTTGATTCTGGATCCACCCACTCCTTTATTTCTGAAGAATTTTCTAAGTATATCACCATATTACCACAACAGTTAGATGTTGAGTTAGCTGTGACAACCCCTAATGGCACAACAGTCGCATCAAAAGTTTATAATTCTTCTTCGATTGATGTTTGTGGGAAAGTGATTCCTACAAATCTTGTGATCCTTCCTATAGTGGAATTTGATGTGATTCTTGGCATGGATTGGCTTTCTCTACATAGAGCTCATATTAATTTCCAAAGAAGGGAAGTCACATTTCATATTCCAGATCAATCTGTGATCGTCTATCAAGGATGAACATAACCTTCCAGTAGAAATTCCTTCCATCTTATGGGTCTTGATTCCACTAAATTAAGGTTATTTATCTCAAATGGTTGGTTATAAACTCACAATTAAGAATATTCCCATTGTACGGGAGTTTGATGATGTCTTTCCGGATGAATTATCAGGTCTTCCACCGAATCGTGAAGTTGAGTTTTCAATAGAACTCGTACCGGGTGCTTTGCCTATTTCAAAGACACCTTATAGAATGGCCCCAATTGAGTTGCAGGAATTGAAGAAGCAACTCCAAGAGAATCTTGATAAGGGGTTCATACGCCCTGGTGCGTCACCTTGGGGAGCACCTGTTCTGCTTGTTAAGAAGAAATATGGATCAATGAGACTCTGCATTGATTATCGAGAACTTAACAAGATCACTATCAAGAACAAATATCCTCTCCCGCGCATTGATGACCTATTTGACCAACTATGCGAGCTCAATACTTTTCCAAGATTGATCTTCGTTCAGGGTATCATCAATTAAGGGTCAAAAGGGAGGATATACCAAAGACGGATTTCCGTACAAGGTATGGACATTATGAATTTATAGTGATTCCATTTGGTCTTACTAATGCCCCTGCTATCTTCATGGATCTGATGAATAGAGTCTTTAGAGACTATCTTGATCAGTTTGTGGTAGTCTTTATAGACGATATTCTTGTATATTCAAAGACCAAGGAAGAACATGAAGATCACTTGAGAATTATATTGAAGACCCTAAGAAAGGAGAAGCTTTATGCCAAATTTACCAAGTGTGAATTTTGGCTTCAAAAAGTTTCATTTTGGGTCACATAATCTCAAAAGAGGGGATATCTATGGATCTAGCAAAAACAGAGGTTATCTAAAGATGGTCGAGACCAACAATAGTAACCGAGATCCGAAGTTTTCTTGGTTTGGCTGGATATTATCGACGTTTTGTGAAATATTTTTCACGATTATCTAATCCACTCACCAAGTTGACTCGGAAATGAGTTAAGTTTGTTTGGATGGAGGAATGTGAAGACAATTTCAAGGAGTTGAAAAGAAGGTTATCCAGTGCACCTGTGCTCACACTGCCTTGTAGTGGAGAAAGGTTTGTGATCTACAATGATGCATCCAAGAAGGGATTGGGGTGTGTTCTTGTGCAAAATGATATGGTGATAGCTTATGCCTCACGACAGTTGATAATACATGAGAAAAATTAACCAACTCATGATTTGGAGTTAGCTTCGGTAATCTTTGCATTAAAGATTTGGAGGCATTACCTTTATGGTGAAAGGTGTGATATTTATACTGATCATAAAAGTTTAAAGTATATTTTCACACAAAAGGAGCTTAATATGCGCCAAAGAAGATGGTTGGAGCTGATTAAGGATTATGACTGCTCAATCCATTACCACCTTGGGAAAGAAAACAAGGTGGAAGATGCATTAAGTCGACAAGACCATGCCAGTTTATCCATGATGAGGATCACAAAAGATCCAATATTTATGGATTTACAAAGAATTGATCTTGGAATTATAATGGAAATGAAAAAATCTTATCTTTCTCAAATGAATGTTCAACCATCTATACTTGTGAAGATTAAAGAGGCACGGAAAGAAGATGTCGAGTTACAAAAGAATGTGAGAAATGATCCTGAATTCAACCTTGATTGTGATGGGATAATAAAGTTCAGGAATCGGGTTTGTGTTCCTCCCATCCCTGAATTAAAGAAGGAGCTGCTGGATGAGGCTCATAGTTCATCATTCTCTATTCATCCTGGAAGCACGAAGATGTATAGGGACCTGAAAGAGTACTTCTGGTGGGATGTCATGAAAAGATATGTTGCTGAATATATCTCTTGATGTTTGGTTTGTCAACAAGTTAAAGCTGAGAGACAGAAGTCTAAGGGGATGTTACAACCATTACCCATACCCGAATGGAAATGGGAAAACATCACTATGGACTTTGTCACAGGACTTCCTAAAACATCCAAAGGCAATAATGTTATCTTGGTCATAGTTGATCGTCTTACAAAGTCTGCACACTTCATTGCTATTAGAGAGGATTTCTCTCTGGATCAGCTTGCCAGGATATATGTAAAGGAAGTGGTAAGATTGCATGGAGTACCACTTTCTATTATATCTGATCAGGATCTGAGATTTACCTTGAATTTCTGGCGAAGTCTTCAGCATACTCTGGATACAGAGTTGAGTTTCAGCACTGCTTATCATCCTCAGACAGATGGTCAGTCTGAGAGAACAATTCAAACTCTAGAAGATATGTTGAGATCTTGCTCTATGGATTTCAAAGGTGGCTGGGATCAACACCTACCTTTGGTGGAATTTTCTTATAATAATATCTTTCACTCCAGTATTCAGATGTCTCCTTATGAAGCTCTCTATGGAAATAAATGCAGGACTCTAACTTTTGGGGATGAAGTTGGGGAAAGAAAGCTATTAGGACCTGATCTCGTTGATGAAATGGCAGAAAAGGTCAGATCTATTCAACAACACATAAGAGCAGCTCAGAGTCGACAGAAAATTTATGCCGACAACTGAAGAAAAGACCTAGAGTTTGAAGTTGGTGATAAAGTGTTCTTACGAATATCTCCCTGGAAGAGGGGTATGAGATTTGGAAAGAAGGGGAAGTTGAGCCCTAGATATATCGGTCCTTTTGAAATACTGGATAGTGTTGGAAAGGTAGCTTACCGATTGGCACTTCCACCGAATCTCTCTCAAGTTCACGATGTGTTCCATGTATCTCTCCTGAGAAAGTACATACCTGATCCTTCATATGTACTCAGCTCAGAAGTTGTACCGCTGGAGCAAGATCTTTCTTATGAAGAACAACCGATAGAGATTCTGGATCGTAGTGAAAAAGTCCTACGAAACAAGACCACTCGATTGGTGAAAGTTTTATGGAGGAACCACCAATTAGAAGAATCTACATGGGAGCTTGAGGATATGATGAGGGAGAGGTATCCACTTCTGTTTGTTACAAAGTGACGAATTTCGAGGGAGAAATTCATTTTAAGGGGGGTAGAATGTAACACCCGAGAATTTTATGTTATATAAATCATCAAAGGAATCTTCTTCTACACACAACACTTGCTTGTCTTGCTTTACACGAAATCGTGAGCTTCCTCGATAGCTTGCATCGTACGCAATACCGAGTTTCACTAAACAACGATATACTATTAAAATATTATTAAAACTAGCCATTATGAATAGTAATAACCAATTTTTGAAATTTTATAAATTTTATTTTTCAAAATGGACTTCATTTTTTGATTCGTAATATTGAAATTATCCTAGGGTGAAATTTTGGTATTTTTCTGAAAACTTTCAATTTTTGATGAATAGTGAAACCACTATGTGGTAGTTAAAAAAACTGAATTTTTCATAAAACTTAATTTTACAGTTTCTATGAGTGGAATTTCAAAAATCCGAGAGACGCAGTTAATATCAAGGACTAAAATGTGGTTCAATGAGATGAAAATAATTTTTGGTGAATAGTAACTTTTTACTTTTTTTTACCGTGGTTAAAAGTAAATAGGGTAATTAAGGGTAAAAATGATATTATTATTACCCTAAAACATGTCCTAATTCTATTGTACAAGTGTAATTAGACCAAAAACAACCTTAGGAATAAAATATGACCATTTAGGCCCACTTGGATTAGATTAGGACATTTATTATTAATTTATTTAAAGAAGGGTTAAAATAGTTAAAATCAAAGTTTAATAACTAAATCATTTTTAATATAAGGTCATACATAAGATAAATTCGACTATAAATATTCATTAGAAAGCTAAAAATATTTCCTACATAATGATATTTTATTTTTAATTTTTAGACTTTAAATAATTTAATTTATTTATGACACAATGATGATGCAGTAATTACCGTAATAGTGAAAAATTAGAATAATTGATATTATAAATACCTAAATAAGTATAATTTGAGACTTTTTATGAATTAAACTAAATTTCTAGGTTAATATGACATGTTAGGATTGATTTAACTAACTTTTGTCGAAGTAATCATTCTGTTATGAGTTTCAAAAAAATAAACTATTGAATAGTGTCAAAATTAACATAAAATAGTTTTTAAAACAAATATTATATTATTAATTGTTATTTTATTCCTAAAAATCTAAGGTTCGGCCAAATGACTTAGATAAGGTTATATATATTAATAAAACACAACTTGGGGGTCTCTTGGATGTATATGGTAAGTTTATTAACTATATAATATAAAAATACAAAGTAACATGGTAAATGTCAATCTAATTAACTAAGAGTTAAAACTAAAAGATAAGGTTAATATAATGACCTAAACTTGTCTAAATTATATTGGATGAGAGAATTTCGACCCATACCCACCTTATCTTCGAAATAACTCAATTTGGAGCTATTTAAAACAGAAATTGACTTTATAATAAAATAATATTTTTAGTTATTCCAAAGGTGCCCCTCTCCTCCCTTATAAAAGGGCACCTCCTCCCTCTCTTCCTCACACCACTTTGAGCCTTCAAGCTCGGAAAAACCCTGCCCCTTTCTCCTCTCCACTTCCCTAGAGACATCCTAGAGGTCCGGGTCTTCTTCAAAGACCAATTTTAGTGCCCTAAAAGAAGGTCTCAAAGAAGCACTTCAAAGAAGAGGTAATGTCCGTTACCGATTCTTTCATCTTTATTTCTTCTTCCACTTCTTCTTCTTTAGTTGTTCCATTATGAAGTAATAACATCAGTATCAATAATATACTGATATGTTATTATAAGTATGAAACAACCATATTTCACCATCTATCCATCCTACGGAAAAATAAATCACCGCGCGTGCGTACGTACGAAATACCGTCTCCACGCCGTGGTGTAATCTATTTTCCACCACCACCTTACTTGGATGGGTATAATGGTGTAAATAATGACTATATATGACTATTATAAAGTGATATTGATTCTTAAATAGTATAAATACACTCCAATACAATTCCACGATCATAGGAACGATATCATCACTCGTGCATACGTACGGAATACCGTCTCCACAATGTGATGCGACTCGTTCTACATGATATTCATTTCATAATGATTATATAAATGAATTTAATGAATGAATATGATATATATTACACTAATACCATTCTGGAAATGATGTATCGATAACCTAAATATAAGAATAAGAATTTATTCGACAAAACACGCATAAGAACAAAAATTTATAAACACCCAAATAACAAGTAGCAATGAAATATTACTACTAAGAAGCTAATAATATGACCATATATGATATCATAAAAATAATTATGATTCTGGAATAAGTCAATAACATTATTTAAATCATTATACAGGAGGTTCGGACACGTACAAAGCATATCGGACCTAAGGTAAGGGAAAATATCACAATCTCATTTTTATCCGATATTGTTTATACTTTGAAATTTACTGGGGTGTATTTTATCATCCACATCCATGTTTCCTCAATATTTAATATTTATATCCTTATTCAATAGTTTATATCCAATTTTACCCTTCGGTGAGTTTTCAGTAAAATATATGAAAGGAATCTTTTGTCGTTTTTCGTACGAGGTACTTTTTGACTTTTCCGACAAAAGTACGAAGAATGTTTTTTTTAACTTATACGGCATGAATGGATTTTTAAAACATTATTTCCAAGAAGCTTCCTTTACAAGTTTTCAAGTTTATTTTTAATCAAATTCTTTTAGTTTAAAATTGTATGACATGTTAAGAAAGGAAAAATGTTTTTGAAGTAGAAAATATATTTTCCTCAAGAATGAAGTTCAAGTGTTTTATCAAAATTATTTTACATATAAGATAATAGAGGGTTATGTTTCTATCCATATTATTACATGGATTTGATTATGTTGTGATGGAAATATTTTTATGAATTCTTTTATCTTATATTAATTGTTTTATGATGTCATGATGATTAAAGATTTCCATTTTTATTACATGGGTTATGCAATGATGTATGATTTATGATTTTGTGGCACACATAAGAATGGTATCATTATGAGATGGGTGGGACCTATATCTCCCTACAATTCATTGGGTAAAGATTTTATATCTCGTGAGATAGACATGGCTGGAATGGTAGGTTATACCGGTTCAGTGAAACAAGACTGAAATGAGGAGTGAACTCGGTTCAGAAATGGACTTTGTCCACTAAGATAGTCTTGGAAATGAGTCTTGACTAATAAGAAATGATTCTCTATGATTATGTGTGTATGCCACAAATTTTCATGTTTTAAGTTATGATTATTGGGATTACATTTTACTTTTATGATTTATCCCATGTTATGATATTATGATCTCTTTTGCAGGTTAAGATTTCCAAAAGTTATGTTCTTATGTATATGATGTGATTGATATTTCTTTTGTTTACCCTTACTGAGCATTTGATCTCACCCTTTTGTATGTTTTATTTCCCCAGGTCAGGAATAAGGTTATTAAGTAGGATATGCCAAAAAGGGACTCTAGATATGATGAAATAAATGGGAGGCAAAGTAGATGTTTTATGAACCATTTGTTTATGTTTCCCAGTTTCTAAAGACTCTATACCTATACGGTCCTTTCTTGGTTCTGTTATATGTTGTAATAATTGTGCTTCAATTCTAAAGTAATAACAATGTATGTAAAGTATGGGTCGTTATAATTGTTGTAATGTCTTGGATCTAAGTGCCGCCCAAAGGTTCCCCGTATCTGATTGGCCACATGGCCTCAAGCTCATTTTCCAAAATTCCTAAGGCTACTAACTAGAAGCAAAGGCCTAGGGTGTGATAGTGGGGAAACTATGCCCTCATTGATAGGGTAAACATAGCGAAAAACAAATAGTAACAATAGAGGAAGCAGAAATACCATATAACATAATTAAACAGTAGAATACTGGTTGTAATAAAATGACTAGAGCATATATTTAAATGATTCATGTCACATGTGTCTAAGAAAGTAGCCAAACAAGTCATAATGCTGAAAATAAAATACAGAAACCAATGTATAGAAATGTAAGAAAACTCCAACAACATCGCAAGCCTCAGCTTGGTCCAATGCTCTCTATCTCCAACAATAATTTAGTACCTGATGAATAAGGGTGATTTCCCTTATCTATACATGTAATCATATAATCTAGTTGGGTCCAAAACATAACCCAAACAAGGTGTGAGACGAATCCTAGTAAAAACCCACCAAAAGATCTATGACTAAATGTTAGTGAATATATAGAGCATGTAATATAAAAAATGACGCAATAAACTATGAAGTACAAAAAAGTAAACAATCCTACAGTTTTCAATTACATTCATTTACATTTATTATTCACCTTTTAATCATGTAATCTCAAGATCAAGCATATGCTATATTTCCCCATACGTAATAGTAAGAAACAAATGTCTCAGAAGACCATCTAAACATTCAAGTAAGACTGATTCCATGCTTTTGGTTTGTCTAAGGTAGACTCATCACAATAATTCAAATATTAAATAATGACCCTTTGTGAAAGTTCTCACAGTCTAATCCACATGGTCTAACATAACAAAAAATCATTTAATAACGAACCTATGGGAGGCTCTCACCTTGTAACCCCTTTGGTCTAACATAACACTAATCATTTACAAACAACCACTTGGGAAAGCTATCACGGTATAAACCCTTTGGTATAATATACTATCAAATAATTATAAACAACCATCTGGGCAAGCTCTCACAGTCTAAGCTCCTAGGTCGACGACCACCTGGCAGCTCTCATGGTCAATACCTCTAGGTCACATAATAGTAAAACATACATAAATGACCCTACCTCGGGAATCTCTCACAATCATATTCCCCTTGGTCAAACTTTCACAATTCACATCACATCCATATCATATAATCAGTAACTCCATCCTAACTAAACAAGGCATGGAAAACAAGGCAAGCCTAATATGCATTCTAGACCAAACGACCATAAAAATAAATCATGGTAAACGCACCCATGGGGTGTCCCATAAAAAAATGTATCTAACCTTACACATATGAAACTACCCTTTATCAATCAACCAAACCATAATAAGCAATAAATAGGGTTTAATTACAAAATACGCAATAATCTAAATGTGGGTATGCAGCACTATTTTCATATATAAACCAAATATAAACAACTAACAGCACGGACCACCTACCTAGATGTCTCATGATCGATGTCCTTGAACTTTAGTCCTTTGATCATCCTAGATTGGTGTAGATCTACAAAAAAGTGAAAAATTACCAACCTTGAATAACTCGTGAGTGAGGACGAATTAAGAAGAAAGGTTTTAGGGGAATTGATAACTCACCAGTGGTATTCTAATGCACTCGACGATATCTCAATAAAAGGTCAGACATAGAATTGCGGGTTGGATCTTCGTTTATCATTCTTGGGTGCTCCTGTATGAAACACAAGAAGAAGAAGTCAGTTATGGACATGAGATGTGACCCCGCTCTGATATATCAAATAAAAAAGAAAACTAAATGGCGTGTTTATAAAATTCACATATCGTGTAGTAGCCTTGACCGGCCCCCGACTTAATCGGTCTTTCTAGTCATCACATGGCCATGTGTTCGGTCATTACACAGCTAGTACACTATTGTATGTATTAACTGGGTACACGGTGTGTACATAGAAGTACACAACATTTACTTAGAAAAACCCCATTTCTTTCTTCTCCTCAAAAACAACCTGAAATCAAGATCTATACTTGAAATGAAGATCCAGGTTCATACAAACGTCCCCCCTTAAATTAATTTTTCCCTGAATTTCCCTTCCAAGGGTGGTAAAGAAGAAACTTCAAACAACTATGGCCACTATGATCGTACTTCAGTCTCCCTCTCCCAAGTCACATCCTATACTATCCCATTCTGCCATTGCACCCATACCATAGGAATAGATAGTCTATAGAGAACCTTTGTGTTGTGATCCAAAATCCAAATAAGGTGCTCCTTGAAGGATGCATCCACCTCCAACTCAACCTCCTCAGGTTGAAAAACATGAGATGGGTTTGAAAATTAATTTCATAGCTAGGAATCATGAAAGACATCGTGAATATCCAGGTACCTCTGAGGTAACTTAAACTGAAAGGAAACAAGCCTGAATCGCTCCAAAACCTCAAACAGTCCAATGTATCTCAGTGAAAGATTACCATGTCTCCTAATCCTCTTATGTCCTAACCTCTGCGTGACATGTAGGAAAACCTGACCTCCGACCTCGAACTCCAGGGGTCATCTCCATTGATCATTATATTATTTATAGCAATATTGCATAGTATCCATCCTCTTCTGAATCAACTCCACCTGATCAGTGGTCTCCTGGACAAGACGAGGTCCCAGCAAAGCTGCATATCCCATCTCCTACCAACATAGGGGTGATCAGCACGACCTACCATACAAAGACTCATAAGGTTCAATCTAAATCGTTGCTTGAAAACTGTTATTATAGGAAAACTTCACTAGGGGTATATGTCTCTCCCAAGAGCCCCTGAAATCCAAGATGCATGCTCGAAGAATTTCCTCCCAAACCTGAATTGTACACTCAGACTAGCCATTTGTTTAGGGATGGTAAGTTGCACTCAGAAGTACCTATGTACCCAAGGCCTTTTGTAGTCCCTTCTAGACATGATAAGTAAACTGGCCATCCCCATCTAAAACGATGGAGTGCATAACCCCATGTAAATGTAAAATATCTTGTATGTGCAACCTTCTAGGCTCATAAACACTGAAGAGTTTCGTAATCGGCAGTAAATTTGAAACCTTCATGAGTTTGTAAACAACAACCAATACAACATCATTTTTTCTGGGAAACCTTGGTAAACCCATCACGAAATCCATCTCGACATCATTCCACTTATACTCAGGAATGGGTAACTGTTATAAAAGCACTAATAGTAGTTGACGCTCCTCCTTCACCTGATGACATGCAGAACACCTCATAACAAAACCCTCTACATCTCTCTTCATACATGGCCACCAATACTGATGATGAAAATCTCAATACATCTTGGTGACACAAGGATGAAATTCCCATACGGAGGCATGAAAATATCGGAAAAACTCTTTGCACATGTCTTCTAACACCCATACGCGCCCATGAATACAAAAAACACATCCTCTCTTACGGTTCACCTAGAAGTAAGGTCCTCACCTATCACACTCTCCCATAAGACTAGGCCTCCAAAATCTTTTATCTACCTCATTCACACTCAATCCAGTAGAGTAGAGGTAATAGCTATAGAAGAAATAAATGTCTTCCCCAATCTATGGTGCATCTCCAAATGCATCTCAGAGAACAGAACCATAAACTGCCACTCACCACTGGCCTCCTGAACTACCTGTATTTGAGTTATCTTTCTCAACACATCAGCTACAGCGTTGCCTTTCCCCAGTGTGTAGGAAATCTCAAATTCAAAATACTGAAGGTACTCAACCCACCTTCGCTGTCTCAAATTCATATCATGTTGAGTAAAGATATACTTATGGATTTTTTGGTCAATGTATACCACAAAATTCTCTTCCAAAATATAATTCCTCCAACAATGAAAATCATGAACAACTACAGCTAACTTGAGATCGTGTGTTGGGTAGTTCCTCTCATGTGGCCTTAATTATTGAGACTCGTATGCAATGAGTCCTTACCCCTACACAAGCACTGCTCCTAGTCTGATACCTAATGCATCGTAGTAAACGGTGTAACTCTTTCTCGGCTCTCACAAAATCAGTATTGGTGATGAAGTCAACCTCCCCTTCATCTTCTAAAAGGCTGAATTATAGGAATTTTTCCACAATTACTTCGCACCATTCTTAGTCAGGACTATCAGTGGTGATGCTAAGCATGAAAATTCTGGGATAAAGAAAATGTAGTGACCATCAAGCCCCAGAAAACTTCGTACCTCAAAGATGTTCTTTGGATGCTCCCAGGAAACTACTACTCTCACATTCTTTGGGTCTACTAACACTCCTATCTTTAAGATAACAAGACCTAAGAAATGAATCCCATCCATACAAAAGTGTCACTTTGAGAGCTTATCATATAAGTGATGCTCTCTCAGTGTACTCAATATGATATCAATATGGATTGCATGGTTGTGTCGAGTGCGAGAGTACACTAATATATCGTCCATGAAGAATACCACAAAATAATCCAAGTAAGGATAGAACACTCAGTTATTTAGTTCCATGAATATTTTCAGCGCGTTCATGAGACCGAACGGCATATCCAAATAATCGTATAGACCATACCTGCTCTGAAATGATGTAAGAGGTATATTTTTTGGTCTAACGCACAATTGATGATAACCGGATCTCACATAAATCTTTGAGAACACCTAAGCTCCTCGAAGCTGATCCCAGAGATCATCAATCCTTGGTAAGGGATATCAGTTCTTGATAGTTAAATGGTTCATCTTCCTATAATCCAAACAAAGTCTGAGGGTACCATCCACCTTATTTGTAAAAAGGATAGGAGAACCCCAAGGAGAAGTACTAGTTCAGATGAAACCCTTTTCATAAAACACATATAATTGCTTCTTGAGCTCCTATAACTCTGGTGTATCCATCCAATAAGGAATAATGGACACTGGTGTTGCTCCTGGAACAAGATCGAAAGATAAATCTACCTCTCTCTCTAGAGGTAAACTAGAAAAATCGTCTGGAAATACATTTCTGAAATCTTCCACCACTGGAGGAAAGTCCATATGTGAATTCCCCTTGTCATCAAGATATAAACTAGCAATATAGACTGTAATTACTCCCAATCCATGATTATTGGGTCCCACTCTGCTCGCCTGGACATCTCATTCACCCTTGTGTAGAAAATACATTCCCTCGGGTGATGTGAAACTCACCCTATGGAAATAGAAGTCAACAAAGGCCTAAAATGTGACCAATCAGTCTATTCTGAGAATGAAATTGAAACTCATCATCTCCAAGACATAGAGGTCCCATAATAAGTGACACCCACCAACCTCAAGAGGGAACTCCTTACACTGATGTACACTAGTCGTTCTAATCCCCAACAGAGTGTCTAGTGTCATAACATCATCAAACATAAAGATACAGAGCCCAAGGCTCTCCATAATGGCAACAGATATAAAACTCTAGGAATAACCTATGTTAAAAAGAGTAGAAGCTAAAACTGAGGCAACTAAATTGTACCTCTAACCGTAGAGGGTACGAGATCCTGTTCCTTTTGGGTCTGTTCCATCACAAAATTATGACCTATACAGCATCCCTGTGACCCTAACTGACTAACCTAATATATTACACCCAAATATCGCTGAGAACCTATCATCTGACTACCACAACCACAACCACCTCCTCGGCCCGATGAACCCCAATTCCCTGACTGATGAGAAACAAGTTGTCTTGCTCCTGAATGTTGAGTCATAACAGATCCTCCATCACTCATTGCTGGTGAGAACATCCTACAAAAATGCTGAATATGAACCATCTTTCCTCAAGATCGACACTCAACTCGGTCTCTTGGGAACTATGGTCTCGTTTTCCCACTCCTTTCGTATTTTTAGCACACCACTTGGGTACTTGAAGAAATATCATGTGAGAGCTCCCTATGGCGCTTCCTGGTATTGTTCAAAAGAGTACCAAACCTGGATGTTGAACCACCCTGGCTCACAGATCCTAACTCCCTCAGATTAAAATTGGTAATTAGGGCTTGATTTACTATACCAGTCACCAAATTCAGCCTGAAAACATTCACCTGTGATCAGATGTCATACCTAAGACCATCCTCAAATCGCCTAACTGGTGATAACTCGTCACCTCCCAAAAAAGGTGTGAAGCGCTGAAGCTCTATAAAATGAGAAGAGTAATCCATCACTGAATGAGTGCCCTACTCTAGATGCATAAACTCCTAGTCTTAGTCTGCCCTTAACATCTCATGGTAGAAGTAATCATGGAAGGTTTTTTTAAACTCTTCCCAAGCCATATCCTGATGATGCCCCGCCTGTGAGATAACATACCACCATCTCTTGGTGGAATCATGTACTATGTAAGTTGTGATCTTTACTATCCACTCAAGAGGAATCTCTAGATTCTTGAAGATATAAATCATAGCCTCCAACCATGACTCTGCAGCCTGTGGTCCCCCATCCCCTGAAAAAGTGGTAGGATGTTGTTGTTGCAACACCCACGCCAACTCTACCATAGATGGGGAAGGATGTGGTTCTTCATGAAAAGTATGAATCATCCTCATAAAGACTTTATGGAACTATGAATCAGCACATGTGTCTAATATAATAGCTTGTTCTAAGACAGGCATGATTGGAGGATCTACCGGTAGTCCATGATCTACCATTTCTAGTGTCTGATCATCGCCTTACACCTGGAGTACAACTGGAGGATGTCTCGGTGGCATGACTCTACAAGGTAAAGTGCACACATTAGTACATGACTAATGGAACTAAAACTCAGAAGTTAAATAATGAAACAGAAGAACGAAAACATTCAAGTTTTTCAAAATAGGGTTACACGACGTGTAGAACCACTACACGACGTGTTCCCTTAATCCTTAACATGGTCATGTACCTCTGCCAACCTGGTCATGTAACACCCCATACACACGACATGTTCCTCATGAGACATGGCGTGTACTTGAATATACTCTCCTACCCAAGTACTTATACATGACTAGAACTACACGACCCTACTGATGTAACACTACATGGCGTGCACACTCTAGACACGGCATGTACCACTAAATTACATCCACCTATGTCATTAGTCACACGATCGGATACATGGTATCTTACAACACAGAGTGTACTACCAATACAATGTGTGTTCTACTAAACATTTATCAACCCTGTTTCTCTTCCCACGCAGTCAGTCACACGGTCAAAAACTACACGATGTGTACTTAATAAAAGTCATTTCTTCCTGAACAGAAGAACACATGGCATGTGTTCATAACATCACACACCGTGTTGTCGGAGTTTCTAGAAAATAAGCCTCTAAAACTTCTTCAGAACCCCCAAAATCATAATATTTGACCAAGGAATGCCAAGTTTCGATCCGTGATAACCCACACTCCTCATGAATCATTGTTTGGAATCCTTATTCATGTTATATATTAACATAATTCAATTAAAGTTCAAACATGATCCACCAAATTCTGATCCAAGAGGACCCATAACACTTCAAGGACCAAGGTATGGTGTTCATACAAATGAAAATTTATGTATACTAATACCCTATTAAAATAGTAGATATTATATCAGGGAATCCATCACAACATCATATATATCTAGCACAACATCTATCACAATAGCATGCAACCAACAATGAACCCTAAATGGCATGATAAGAATAAATGGCATGTTATTTCTAACAGGTTCTTGTATGATGTATGAGATGGAATTCCCTCATATCATTGGGTTACAATAGAAATAGAACCACAATGATATGAATCATAATAGAAAAAAACAATTGAATCACCGAACAGTGAAATAAAATCAACTGTAACAGTTGAAAGACCATAAAATTGAAAATATTTGAGGTAACTTGGCTTTCCCCAGTACACGGGGTAGAAACTCTCGAGCACATATTATTACCAACTACTTATTCCTTTATATCCCAGTCTATAGGATCTAAATATTAAGACAAAGCATAAAATAATTTCTCTAATACCACTTTTTAACATCCCATATCTGGGTGCCGCCCAAAGGTACCCCGTATCCAATTGTCCGCATGGACTCAAGCATATTTTCCTCAAATTCCAGAGGTGACCGACTAGCAGTGAGGGCCTAGGGTGTGATAGTGGGAAAACTATTCACTCATTGGCAGGGTAAACACATAAAAAAACAAATAGTAATAATAGAGGAAGTAGTAATACCATATAACATAAGTAAACAACATAAGACTGGTATTAATAAAACAACTGGATCATATATATAAATGATGCATGTCACATGTGTCTAGGAAAGCATCCAAATAAGTCACAATGCTGGAAATACAATACAGAAACCAAATTATAGAAAATCAAGTAAACTCTAATAGCATCTCAAGACTTAGCTTGGTCACATGCTCTCCAGCTCGAATAGGAATCAAGTACCTGATGACGAAGGGCGCATTCCCTTGTCTCTACCTGCAATCATATAATATATTTGGGTCCAAAACATGACCCAAATAGGGTGTGAGACAAATCCTAGTAGGAAACCACCAAAAGATATGTTCCTAACTGTCATTGAATATATATAGAAGGTAATATGAAAAATGAAGCAATAAACTAGGAAGTACTCAAAAGTAAACAATTATACAGTTTTCAATTACATTCATTTACATTAATTATTCACCTTTTAATCATGTAATATTAGGATATAGCCTAAGATCTATATCCCCTATGTAATAGTAACAAACGGACATCTCATAAGACCATCTAAGCAATCAAGTAAGACCGAGTCCAAGCTTGTGCTTTGGCTTGTAAGACTCATCACAATTATTCAAATATTCAATAAAAACCCTATGGGAAAGTTCTCACAGTCTAATCCCCCCGATCAAACATAACAAAAAATAATTTAATAGTGACCCTCTGGGAAGATCTCATGGTCTATCCCATTTGGTCTAACATAGCACTAATCATTTAAAAATGACCACCTGGGAAAGCTCTCACAGTCTAAATCCTTGGGTCGACGACCACCTGGTAGCTATCACGATTAATACCCCTGGTTCACATAACAGTAAAACATACATAAATGAACCTACCTCAATATTATCTCATAGTTGTATTCCCCTCAGTCAAACATCCATAATTCACATCACATGCATCTCATAAAATCGGTAACTTTTTCCTAACTAAACAAGGCATGGAAAACAAGGCAAGACTAATAGGAATTCTAGACCAAATGGCCATAACAATCAATCAAGGGAACGCACCCACGGGGTGTCCCATAAAAAAGTTATCTAACCTTATGCATATGAAACTACCCTTTATCAATCAAACAAGCCATAATAAGAAATAAATAGGGTTTAATTCCAAAACACGCAATACCCCAAACATGGGCATGCTACACTTTCTGTACATATATTCAAATATAAACAATGAAAGGAACACACCACCTACCTCGATGTATCATGATTTATATCCTTGAACTCCAGCCCTAGAATCATCCTAGATTGGCATAGATCTATAAAAAATTGAAAAACATCCAACCTTGAACAACTCACGAGAAGAGGAATCAGGATGAAAGGCTCTAGAGGAATTGAGAACTCACTAGTGGGATTCTAATGCACCTGATGGCGTCTCAATTGTAGGTCAGATAAATAATCAGTAGTTTGATCTTTTTTCATCATTCTCGATCATTCCTGTATAAAAAACAAGAAGAAATAGTCGATTCTAAACATGAGACATGACCCTACTTTGATATAGAAAATAAAAATAAAACTACATGGTGTGTTCATTTAATGTACACACCATGTAGTAGCCTTGACCGGCCCTTGACTTAAGAGGTCTTATAGGTCATCACACTTCCATGTATTTAATTGTTACATGGACAGTACACAGTTGTACACAGAAACTGGGTACACGGCCTGTACTCAAAAGTACACAGGGTGTACTTAGAAAAACCCCATTTCTTCCTTTTCCTCAAAAAACAACTCGAAATCAAGATCCATACCAGAAATGAAGATTCAGGTTCTTACAATTTCTTTCATCACATCCTTCTACAAGAGTATCTCCTCAATTTTTAAGATTTTATTCCTCTATAACATCATGTAATATAATGTGTATGGAATTGTTAATATAATAGGTTCAAATATGATTTTATAAACTATGCAATCGGCCTTGATTGGGAAAGATGTGTATGAGGTATGATAATTCATTTATAATAAAATAGATTTGGAAGTTATTTTTTACATAATGTTATGAGGTTTTCATAGGGTTTATTTTTATATTTTTAACCACATTTATTTTTAGGTGTGACTAAATAAATTTTAGTTGATATATAGATTAAATTGTAGAGGTTTTCAATAATTTCTTCTTCTAGGATGATATAAAGATTCTTACCCATTTTCTATTATCATTTTCTAAGATAAATACTGGACATGATTTCCATACTTGGGATGGATAATAAAATAAACATTAGGCATGAGAATTGGTGAAATTGGTATGAAATTCTACCTAATTATGTCATATATTTATATAGATTTATTAAAAATTCATGTCTTTTTTTAGACATCCAAGTATGAACTAGCTTGATTTTATCTTCTATGTCACACTAGGTTCGAGTAAAGATATAGATAATGTTGGGTCTCAATTTGAATTAGTATATATCATGATTTTTAAATACCATTATTCAAATTATGATTAATCACATCTTTGAACAGTATAAATAGACTTAGGTTTAAAGGATCATCTTTGTGAATTTAATTTCTAAACATTATATTATTTAAAATTTTAATATTTTTTAATTGATTCAAATTTTTCTTGAATATAAAGAAATGTGATTCAAATGAGACATAAAATGAAATTATACACATTAATTCAAACCCCCAACACATTTACTTTTTTGGTCTTATGGTTGTTTAAAATGGTAATATTGCCATAAGGCTTTTTTTATTAAATCATTTATAAGTTTCTTTGATACAGAAAATGAATTATATACAAAATTATTCAGGTTGTTTATTGGGTGAAGTTATTAGATATATAAACAACATATTACATTAAACTTATAGTCACTATTGTTCGATGATTTATTATTTTTTATTCATGTAGTTCAAGGGAGTTATACCATGGAGTTATACATAAGGGGAAATGAAAATGGTTAATCAGTACAGATTGAAAGTTAAATAATTCCTTATTCAATGATTCTATATTATATTTAAAATAATGAATTTATTAGTGTATTTATGATTGTATTTCGTGATAAGTTTTCCAACATCTCTTAATGAAGGGTGATTTTAAAGCAGTCAACATTTTATGTTCTATACAACATGTTTAATTATATGAATATTTATTTTATTGAAAACATTTATGAATTCATTAGTAATATCACTAAGGTTGCTATATCAATTTTAAAACATGCTTAAGAGATAAAAGGTTACATGATTATAATGAAAACATTGGCTAATCTAATAGTTTGAAATTTTGAGGTAGGAAATCATGTGTCACAGTCACTTGATGTCATAAAATGTATATTTTTTTATATGAGATGTGAAATAATATAGAAGGAATATTTAGTCCCTACATATCATTATAATAAGTTTTTTTATGGGAGATTTAGACAGAATTCATTGAGGTGTCTAATGATAAATGAGCTTGATGATAAATAAAATGAATTCGTATAAAAATGAATTATTGATTTTCTTATAAATACATTAATTATTGAATTATTTATATGAATAGGTTTCAATGATAATAGAGATCATGGAATAAAAAGTATGATAAGTTTTTCATTGAATATGTTGAAACATTCTTATGTAATTACAAGCATGTACCTGAGAAGAAAACTCATGAATAAAACCATCCTCATGTTGTTTTATTTACTTTTAAATGATAAAAAGTTTTTTATGGGCGTTGAGTTGTTATTTTAATGTTAATTTTTAATATTAAATTATAAAAATTA
Source organism: Viscum album (assembly GCA_963277665.1). Taxonomy (NCBI): domain Eukaryota; kingdom Viridiplantae; phylum Streptophyta; class Magnoliopsida; order Santalales; family Viscaceae; genus Viscum; species Viscum album. The sequence goes on from OY728128.1 coordinate 844,336,332, forward strand.
AAAGTGTTCAAAAACTAATTATTTATCAATCACAAGTGTTTCATATCATTGAATTAACTATTTTATTGAAATGGTTTAGGTTATAAAATTTACATTACTATTTTTTTTAATTGGTTGAGTTTAAAAAAATATATAAAGATAAATAATACATATTTTCAATTATAAATTTTTGTTTGGTTGGGATAAATTTATTTTTTATATATATATTCAATTTTTTAGTTTAAGATGGTATATATCATGTAAATCTCATAGACACTATCACTTTCATTCAATTAACTATTCACTTTTGAGAGTTGAAGTTTCTCGATGGTTCCTATTGATTCTTCACTCAAACACCTTGAATGTTCAAATTATTTGACATGCAATTCACACATAGAATTTCACGTACATGAATTTAAATGAAGATATATATTTATATGGTTGATGATGTATTTGGGTGTTTGTTTTATAGGTACGGTAACCACTAGATGATGGTGCGGGAGTGGATAGCGTTAGTAGGAGGATTCATGCAAGATGTCTTTTGTGGTTATTTATAAGTACTAGAAGGTCTTGGGTATGAATGAGTTTATGAGTCTTCATAGAGGTGGGGAAATTTATGATGGAGAAGACAAAAAATGTTATATAAAACTTGTATTTAGTTTTATTTTCTCTTTTATATATCCTGTTTATAGGTTTTTAAATTTAGGGAAATGAAATGTAATTCATTATATTTTTTAAAAAAATCAACTCTCTATGACTCTTTTTTTATAAACCAACAAGGAATTCAATAAATATCATTTATTCCTAAAAAATAATGTTGAAATATGAACTAGAAAAGTCTTTTAATTTCGTTTTTATCAATAACTAATGTTGAATGGTATTTTCAAAGTTATTTTTTTAATCGATATTCAATCCCCTATGTAATTTTTCATTTGAAATTTCAACATCATTTTTCTATAAAAACCAATGTTGAAAGTTTCTTTTGAATATTTTTCTATAGAAACCAACATGGAATGTGCCTTTAAATATTATTTTTTATTGAAATCCAACATTGAAATATTTATGCGATTTTTACACCTTTAAAATAATATAAATTTCAATGTCAGTTTATTATATAACCAATGTTGGAATATCTATGTGATTGTTTCCACTTTGGTTTTCTAGTAAACACTATGTGGAAATATCTATTCAAAAATATTCATTATATAAACCTACATTTAAATACCCATTCAGTTCTCTCTTTTTTAATGTTTAGACATCAATTTTATTAAAACCAACGTCGAAAATGTTATTTATAATGTCTCCTACATAAACCTTGATTAAAAAATGATGTTATAAAATTAAAAAAAAATCAACATGGTTGTATATTTTTCAACTAGTGTGAAGGGATGTAGGTTGGATAGAAGGAAAAGCAGGCATGAAACACACTTAAGCCTTCTTAACTCAAGAATTACACAGAGTGTAGCCTCGATTCACATCGTCTAATTCAAAAAGGGAGCATACATAAAAATGTGTTTTCTTTTATTAAATATGATTTAAAAACATTACATGACATGAATTTAAAACACAAGGAATGTAAAATTTTTCACCCTATAAATTCATCACAATATATGCCTTGTGAAAAATACATAATGTGTAATTCCATTACATGGCTTTTAATTTCCTAGTAGACAGTAAAAAAACCCATACACTTTCTGAAAAAACATAAAAAGGATAACCATGACCAAAGTATAAGTAATACCATATGAATGGTACTAGGGTTTTACATAACCACTTACCTTTAATCAAAGAATCAAACTTTCAATACATTCAATGGGAATTTTAATGATGATTTATGGAAAATGAGATCTATGAATTAGATCTAGAATCAAGATCCATCAAGATAAGGATTAGATCCAATGAAAAAAGTGCAGATTCATCAAAAAAATGATGATCTAAAACTATATGAGGAGGTAAGAAAGGAATATTAGAAGAAAATACACAAGAATATATCCAATTACTGTAGAGGGATCAAATATTCAATCGGCACTTCAATTCACCAAAAGAGGAGGTTAGAGGAGCCAAAATCACTTTCTAAGAGCCTATACAGACCAAGGGTTTTAGTTAAGGTTGAATGGGGTTATTGTAATCTTAAACGTGGACATTGGTAATTTTTAAATAAAATTTTGAGTAACTAAAAATGGTGAACATGTATTCTTGGGGAGGGATAAATAGTTAAAAAAGTTGTGCACCCCCACTGGAAATTTGGATAGGATGCATGGTTTGGCCACATGGTTTGATTGATGTTGAGTCAACCATGAAAATCTTCACAATATGAGGGTTCATGTTTTGGAGGGGATGGATACATAGTTAGATAAACTGTGCACCCCCTTCAAGAGGTTTAGAAAAGGGGGATGGTTTGATGAGACAAACTACACTATTTGCGCCAACCATGCATAGCCCAATAGGCTTCCAAAATTCTCTAAATTTCATCCAAAAAAATATGAAATAATACCCAAATAAAAAGAGATCAAAACAAGGGTCATGGAATTTCTGAAAGATATTAAGGAGATATTAAAATATTTATCATGTTAATTTATAGATTTCTATCCACTTTAAGTTTCCTCATTTTACCCTTATTAACCCTGATTGAATATTTATAGTTGTAATTATTCTCTAACTATAAAATAAGATAAACCTTTCTGAAAAATAATGAAATTTTGAATCTGAACTTGGAATACATTTAATATGATTCTATTTCTAAATATGACTAAATTATCTTTTAAATTAAAGTGATATATATGGAAAAAAATATTTTTTTAGAGAACTGACTTTTCAAATATTAATGGTCCATATTCTTATTTATTATAAATTAGTATTTAAATGAGTTTTATTATTTTAATCATATAAATAATATATTTTAACAAAATTATATTTTAACTATAATATATTTTGTTTTCCTAAAATAAAATGCATAGTGTATAAGTGGGAAATCGTTTTTGTAAAATGCATTTTAATCATAAAATGATTATATTAGTTATTAATTGTTTTCATTTGCATTAAAAATGTCCTTTCTTTTTCTGAAAAATGTATACTCATAAAATATATAAAAATACATGTGATCAATAAATAATTTAACAGATTTATAATTACATGTTTATACCATTCTAACATTTACATATATATCCCCTAAAAATATACGTGTAAGTCCTAAGTATAAGATAAGAAACAATGGTTTTAATGGGAGGTTATTTAGTTATAATTGATCTTCTAGTGATTTCTACGAGCCTAAACTTTTCCCGCATATGATTTTAGTCATACCACACTTGTTGGAGTTCCTATTGGGATGGTCTAGGGAAACCCGTAATGAAGTTACCTCCCTTACAAGATTAAATAATGTCTTAATATGGAAAGATTCTACTACTTGATTCTATTTCATATACTATATGTATTGATTTCATAATACGGTTACTTATATTTATACTAACTGATTTAATGAATATGTTACAATTGTCATATTTGAATTATAACATGGTTTATTTTTTAACAAAAAAGTCAAGGACACCCCATTCCTAAAATGTTATTAAAAAAATAAATGAAAAGAGTCTGGCATTACAATGAATCATTACAAACTCAGGAATGTATAACACCTCGTATATTAACATCAACCAGAGATGAAAAAAAATTCAGAGATTTAAAATGCCACAACGAGCTCATCTCAACAATCACCTTCTTTGACAAAGAATATGCAACACAATTGTATTCCCTATAAGAATGAGAAATACTCCACCGGATTTGTTCTATATAAAATAATATAACATAACATTAATGTATGATAATATTTGGGGTGTTACATATATATCATTTGAAAAATATTTGTCTTTAGATTTATGTTGTTTAATTTCCTCCCTATGATAACAATATCAAAAGAAAAAGTGATAGAGGGAAGATAACACCATACCATATCCTTGAAATTGTCGAGGTTGAACTCTCATCATCAACATCAATTGTTGAAATGCATATTTAAGAACTGGTTTGGTAAATAAATTTTCCACCTATTACTTTTTAGGAACATTCTCTATATTGATGAATAATTCTCCTATTATCTCCATAAGAAATGTGTATTTGATATTTATGTTATTTAATCAATAATTTTGAGTTATATTTTTTTAATTGTTTATATCACTATAATTATCACACCCAACCAACAAGTGAAACATCAATTATGATGTCAAATCTTCCAGTTTTTTATTCATCTATATGAGTTGAGTTGTTACATGGGAGGTAGAAATATTTTCTTCTTACATCGTGATTAAGGTAATATAATTATGATTCTTATATTTCTATTCTACACATATTTCTTCCAATAAAAATACTTCATTAGATGTTTAATTTCAATCATCAATACCTACAGTACAATCCCTATAAGTATATTCAAACAAATCAATATTCTAATAGTTGTTTTCTTTAAATACACAATATTTAATGCCTATTAAGAACCTTAGAATAATATTTTAAATAATGAAAAGTGATTCTCTATGAGTACATTGATACTTTTATCATAATGTAATAGCATAGATAACATCTAGACTCGCAACTATCAGATAAATCAAAACCTCAATATTTTTTTTGAAACCCCTATTGATCAAATTCATCTAACTTTTTTATCTTTCAAATTCTTGATTAGCACTAAAATTTGGGTAGAAACTGAATTATAATACCCCATTCCAAACTTATTAAACGAATTTTTTTCATAACTCTCTTGATATAGAATCTTATATTCATTCTATTGAGAAATTTTATGTCCTAAGACATACTTAAACTCTCCCAATATCGACATCTCAATCATCTTCTTTATTTGAAGGGGAAATTCCTTATAAAAATATTCTTTATTTCTCATAATCACAATTTCATCTATATATTTATAACTACAATAGACACCTTATTTATTTTTTGATATAGTGGTTATTTTCCACTCTTTATTTCCCAAAAATATAGTAATTTTAGGCATGATTAAATTGAATACCATTCACTTGAAAAAAAATTTAAACCAAAAAAATCTTTTTTCAACCTATAAATACATATCTCATCGTATCTATGAAAAAAATAATTTTGGTTTCTTATTTTACACCTTCACTTCAAGGTAAACATTGAGAAATTCATATTTCATAGCCATTTAGAAAATAGTATATCTTCATTAAGCATATATTGAAAAATAAATCCTTTTGTTTTTTATCCTAGAAACTTGAATAAATGTCTCATAAAAGTCAATTCAGTCTACCATAGAATAAAATTTTCATATGATCATTTCCCTATTACCATTTAATTCTTCTTGATCATTAAACTTATTATAGAATACTCAATTTGTTCTTAAATAATTCCTTTTTAATGGATTCATAACTAACTCCCATGAGTTTTCTTCTCAATATAACCTAATTATTTATTCATGGAATTAATTTACTATTGATACTTCAATGAATCAACCACACTTTAAACATGAGAAATCCATGAGGTATGAGATGTTATCCGCAAATATATCCTAGTTTGTAAAAAAATTATATGAACACCAATGATTTTATAGAACTTAAATTTCTTCTTCAACCGTGGATGAACTAAATTTAATTATTCTTAATTATATTAAATGGTTGAATCAAGTTAATTTTCATGCACATTAGTCATATATTTTACACCTTTGGAATTTTATACTTATCATCCAGTCAATTATGTATCCTCTTATTTAATTTAGAAATAATTTCATATAGTATACACCCATTATATGAGTGTTCAAAAAAATTCACATATGTAACATCAACTATATTTTTTGATTATTTGTTGTTGTAGTGATGTACTTTTCTATTTGGTATATATTTAGGAAAATTACTTCTAATATTCTTTGATCAAACTTTTTCATATTTAAACCCTTAACATTGATTATTTAAGGACTGAGAAAAAACCTTAAATACTATGATCTTGGGGTCTTTTTATATTACTTCTCATATGAAGACATATCAAATTCCATATGATATAGGAATCAATTTTTAATTTTTACCATTTTCCCAATTTATTGCCTCCAAAAAAATGATAAGATCCATGTTCCACAAACTTGGTGAAAAATATATCAATAAACATTGATTATTTATTTTAGTAAAACTATTTTGTTATAGGGATATATGGTACTCCATAATCATAATTAATCCTATGTCTCTCTAAGTATAGTCAAACTTTTCACATCAATATTTTTCACCATTATTTAAAATGATCCTCTTTAAGGTATAACTAAATTCCTTCACAAAAACATTTCTTAAATATCATAAACTTATTCAATTCTTTAGATTTATGCCTTATGAAGATAATTCATGTGATATGAGTGAAATAATCAATATATGAGATAAATTATTTATGAAATCCATTTATTTTAATTTCATTAGTCTGAAAATATCTAAATAGATAAGTTCTAAGGGATTCGATGTTTGGATATATACTCATTTATGTGAAAAAATAACAATATTTCCCTTTTTATAAGTTGTACATTCTAATTTATTTTATCACCATATAAATGAAACTTCATGAAAATTTTCTCATTAAGTCAAATTCTTCATTCTCTTTTGACTAATGTAGTCAATCCATCGATTCCATAACTAATTCTCACCCATCATTTTCAAGTAACAAAATTTTCATCATCTCTTAATTGAAATATGTTTCCTTTTTTCCATTTTCCTTTATTAATGATAAATTCATCCTTTAATATATTCTAAAAAAATACATATTTTCAAAATATCATGTCCTTTACTTCATCACATAACTAAAATAAACATAGAAGGTTGTGTTTCACCCTATAAAAAAATAGAGTACTCTTGGACTTAAACTTATAATCACAAATATCTATTAAGATAAATCCTTTTAATATAAGTTCTTAATTATTTATAAATAAGGTAAAAAATTATTTAAAAATATTTATTTTTTATAAAATATTATAACACCTATCATCTATGTGGAATAATTTTTTTGGATTATCCATGTGAAATTATTTTGAGATTCTTTAAAAGAAACATCTGCCACTAAAATTCTTATTTTCATTCCCATTATTCTTATGAAATATTTGGGAAATATTTATACTAAATTTAATTAGAAAAATTTTATTAATTCGTGGGGTGAGAAATATAGTTAATCACATCTTCCACATACTTCATTAAAAACTTGAAACTAGTTATTCACTTGAACTCAATGAGATTAAACATCTTTAAAAACCCATATTCATTAAGTAGGTTTTCTGCCCTTCAATTCCTACCTTCTAATACTTTTAAAAATTTTAAATATGTTACATTAATCTATAAATTCCTTTCCACATGCCTATAATGACTATAAAAAATAATAGAAAAAAATCAAACTTTCTAGAAAAAATTTATCGCTATACAGGCTGTGATGCTTCACTTTGAATTTATTACCATTAATTTCATCCACTTTTTGAAAATAATCTTTTGATTTTACTAACATATTTCTCATCTTTATAGACATATTTATTGAACTTTAAACCTTTCCATTAGTAGAATATTATATATTTTATTCACCACTTCTAGTTTTTTGGAGAACTTTCTATTTCCTTTTTCTCTCCACTTCACCTTTGAACAGCTCTATCTTAAAATTAAAATTTTTTTGAATCTATAGAGTGGGATAAAATTTATTTTTATGGTTTTTTCACTATTCTTATCAGTAATCTTCAAAATTACACTAATTTTATGCATATATTTTTTGAAATTGAACTTAATCTTCTTCAGTTGATTTTCATCCTCAATCACCATTTTTGATAATCAACAAGATCATTTTAATTTTTTGATGTTCTTTTTTAGTGAATCATTTAAATTATTTTTTTCTCAGTAATTGAGAAACTTTTAATCTATATTTATTTCACCAACTTATATAATATTTATCTTGTGGCCTTATCAATATTTTTTTGGAACATGAGGCCTCTTTCCCACCTTCTTCTTCTCTATTTAGATTTTTGATATTTGGATATGTAATTCCTTCAACTAACATTGTATCTTGAATTCCATATCCATTTCCTCATCGTCTCCGTAACCATATAACTATTCTTTATTCATCTTGGTGATCAATAACTTTTCATCATGATCATTATGTGATCAATCCTCAACAATTTTAATATCATCACTATTGGGAAAAAATACATCATGGTATCATTGAAGCATTTTTGAGGTGATTGTGTTTGTTAACAAAGTGGACATCAGTGTTGTGATTGTTGACAAAGATAAACAATGACATACAAATTTGTTGAAAAAGGGGATTTCATGGTGTAATTTCGAGTTCAAGAGCTATGGACAATGATCTATGTTTGATTCAAGAACATCGACAAAGGAATGGAAGATCTGGAGGCGGTACAAAAAGAACAGATACAGGGTGGCGCCCTTTTCTAGTGTTTTCCAAATTTTTGGGCCTGAAAATCATCAAATGAAGGAAATTGGTTTTTGGAAAAGGGACTTGCGCGCCATATACTTGAAGGAGAGGAAACTTGCGCGCCTAATATTTTTCAAGATCAGAAGGTCAAAATATGGAAAAGGAAATAGGGTCGTGCAAGTATTGGTGTGGTCGCGCAAGTGACTTGCGCACCGTGAAAGGACTTGCATGACAGTGCCTAGGAGGATTGGGAAGCTGTGCGCCACATGTTTTTCAAGATCAGATCTTAGAAATATGGAAAAGGAAAGAGGGTCACGCAAGTGACTTGCAGGGGCAGAGACCTGCGTGTCAAGACTTGCGCGCCGAGGGGAGACCTGCGTGCTGCCGTGTAGGTTGACCAAATGTCTATAAATACAGGACCGCCCCTCCTCATTTTTGACGGAGTTCAACACTTTGAAAAATCAGAGCTCTCGTCGCACTGGTGTGGTGGTCGCGCAAGTGGTGTGTGGTCATGCAAGTGGACTTGCGTGCTAGTGTTTGAAGTTGAGCGTCGGTTGGTAGTTGCGCGCCAATATTTGTTTTGGCATAAAAGGGTTTGAGTCGAGTAGGTTTGGAGGAGCAGAGGCTTGTGTCGCACAGGTATTTGGGGTGGACCTGCACGCCAGTTGTAACCTACGCACCGATACTTGCACGTCGGGTTAGACTTGCGCGCCAAGTAAGGTTGATTCACGGTAGTGTTTCTAGGCTATGCAAAAGCTGGAAGATTTCCTGATACCTTCGATGCAAAGAGAGATTCATCTACGGGTGAAAGTGGAACTTCAACAGAGTATCCACATACAACAGAGGATGTATTCATTAGTGATAATGAAGAGACCTACAAGTCTATAAACTATGAGTGGATCCTTTCCAGAGCAGTGAGAAAAAGAAGAGGAAGAAGGTGATCCTCTCCACCGGTAGTGAGCCAGAGAGAGAGAAATAGAGAGTGACCCTTGGGAAAGCAGTGAGCTAACCCTAAACTTTGTAAAGTTAGTGAGCCTGAGATAGAGTGATTGTTCCTGAACCCTTGTATCCACATCTAGTGAAGAATAGTTGAATTTGGTATGACCGGCAACTTTTCGGCATATGCTCCTTGGACGTATCCCAGTGAGGGTGAACCAAGTAAAAATATCTATGTCTGCCTGTTTACTTCCTTGCATTTCATTTAAAGCATCATCATCAAATAAAGAAGGAAATAAGTGATCACAATAAACACACAAGTGAAAACAAAGTGACCCTTGTAATAAAGAGGTCAAGATCCAATGGGGTAGGAAGAATTTTGAAAAAGAATATCTATACCCTGATTCACCCCCCTCTCAGGGTATATAGGCCCCTATTGGTCCTAACAATTGGTATCAGAGGGAAGGTTTCTTTTATTATATTTGTTTTCTCTGACTTGGTTCAGTCGATTGATCAAGTTAAAGATCCAATATTCTCTTATCATATTGTGCCATGGAAAAGGGAAGAACATCAAAGAAGAAGAATAAGGCTGGTGGTATTACCCAGTGTGGAAGTGTCAATAGAAAGAGTGTGATTCAGTTAATGGAATCATGTAGTGAATAGAATAATGGTTTGGTTGAATCATACTATGAAAATACTTACTCATTTAATGAAGTTGAAGGAATGAGTGAAGAACCTGATTTTCTAAGCGATGTTGGAACCACTGATGATGAAGAAACACCAAGAAGTCGAAAAGTGGAAGTTGTCCACAAGGCAAAGGAATTGGACCAGAAATTGGATGAAGAGATGAAAACTAAAGATATTTGGATCCAAGCACTGGAAACTGAGATCAGCAAGCTAAGAGGTTTGAATCAAAGGCTTATTGACATAGCTACTGATCTAAAAAAGAAAAATGATTCTCAAGATGAAGAATTGCGAAAGAGATCTGCAAATGTGGAAAAATCAAAAGTTGGTGACAAGGGGAAGAATCTGAACTCAGATGAGATTCATAATTTGAAATCTAAAAATGATGATCTTGCTACACATCTATCTGAAGTAGTTCAGAAGAATCAAAGGCTAAAACAAAAGAATTCATGTTATTCTGATTCTATTGAAGAAGATAAATTGAAAGTGAAGAAGAAAAGTGACATGGTGGAAAATCTCACAAGGGAACTAGAAGATGAGTTGAGTAGCGGGAAGAATATCAAAAAAGAACTCAATGATAAACTTGAATCAAGAAATAATAAGATTCAATAATTGGAGGAATTGATAGAGAAATCCAAGAAAGAAATGGAGATATCAAAGGACAAATGAAAACCTAAGTTGAAGGATGCACTGCACTTACTTTTCGATTGTCCTTCAGAAGGTGATGATAAACTGAAAAGGTAGTATGATATTTCTGAGGAGAAACAACAAAATATTTTCTCAGCTCAAATACCATATAGTTTGGGAAAATCTGGTATTGGATTTGATGAATCTCCTCCTGTTCATGATAGAATGCTAGCAGTGAACATTTCTAGGAGTGGAGAAAAACTTGTAGGTGCTGGAGACAGGCCAAAGAGGACAGTTACAAAAAGAAGTGGTGACATGTGCTATTTTTGCAGGATTCATGTCCACACATCAAGCTTTTTTTTTCAGAGGCTCTGGAATAAATTTCAGGCTCTGAAAACAGAAACGTTACTAAATCTGAGAATAAGAAGAAGTATCATGAGAAATCAGAGAGAAGAGTCTCTCAAGGGAAAACATTCATCAGATGTTATTACTGTGGAAGAAATGGACACACAATGAGTATGTGTCAGGAAGCTCAGGAGCTCAATGTCAGAGGAAGAACACAAGATATTTCAACATCTCGAAAAAGAAATGATGAAATGAGGTATTCCTTTGATGGAAAATGTTTTATATGTTCAGATTATGGGAATTTGGAAAGAAATTGCAGCAAGAATAACACAAGAAAGGAAAATGAACTCGAAAGGAGATTCTCGACTCCAGTGATGCATAATGAGAAATTCTACACTGGGAGAAAACTTGGTAAGGAGAAGAATAGGCTTAGAGCCTCAGGGGAATCACATGGAGTTGAACAAAAGTTGTATCAGTCACCTCCTCTTTCATACTCACAATAGCTCTCAATGAGAGAATGTGAAAAAACCTGTAATATTAAGGGGAGATCTATTTTAGCTGTGATAAAAAGAATGAAAGTTCAATAGAGGACTCACCACCAGTGAAAAAGAGTGTGGTGACTCAAACATCTGATAAAAGAAATATGAACAAATATTGTATTGAAAAATTCGCATGTCGTGTTCCACAATGAAAAGTGGAGGAAGGTGCAAGATCCTTGCAATGGTGGAAGAAGCAAGGGAAGATGGAAAGTAGAGAGATTCCTACCCAGAGAATGAATCAAGGGAAATGGAATTTTGGTGGAACATCAAAGATGGAGATATGTACTAGTGGTTTTAAGCCCCAAATGGTGAGAAAAGCCAAGCCTACAGAATCTACATATCGGAAAAAGGATCAGCAGGTGGGTAATGAATGCTTAGTCATATGGCCAGAGCAGTTGAAGTTGGCTAGGTAGCTAGAAGAAGCAAAGAAAGAGTGTGATGCCCTTCAAGAAAGAATCAAAGGGTTGACCCTTCAGGATCTACCACTATCCTCATCTTGGGTATTCCAGAAGCAACCCTCTCTCTATGTATATAAATGCTATTAACTGGTGATTCATGTGTTTCAGGTTCTAGGGAGATACGATCCAAGGGGAAGTGGCATCTAAGGATGTGAAGTGGAGAAGTGATATACTCTAGAGTTTCAATTGATTCAAATAAGGTACTAGAGTTGAAGAAGAAAGGGAGAAACATAGCACAATAGGAAGTGATTGTGTTATTAACTCTATCTCTTGTTTCCTACACCGAGTTCCAACTCAGTAGGCTTAGAGATTTGGTTAATAGCTTGATGTTGAGTTCCAGATTATAATAAATGATGCATGAGGAGAAGAATGGTTATGAGTCTAAATGGTGGGACTAACCCCAGGAAGTGTTTCATAACATAGGGGGAGCATTCAATAACAAAATCAGATGCAATAGACATCAATGTAATAATTGAATGACTCGACCCAAGTGTCGTCTATGGAGGGAAGACATATTGAGGGGGAAGCAGCAATAATAAAGCATTTCATGCTTATTTATTTTTCTCTGACAATGTGGTATCAACTGACTATTTTCAGGATACCAAGAAGCTGTGAGTGAGTATAAAAAATGTTTCAACAAGAAGATCAGAAAAGTAGTAGAAAGAAATAACGTCATTAAACCATGACATAGTGAAAAGTTTTATGTTTAATTTGAGGAAGTGGTAAGAGAATCAGGGAGAGCAGAAGTGGCTGAAGTTGATTCAGAAGAAGATATTGATGGTAAGTATGAGGAAGTAAAATCCTTATCTGCACAAAAGCCAAAGAGTCGAGCTGAAATTGACAGGTGGAATATCATCAGTGATCAGTGAGCTCCAGTTCAGACAAGAAGAATGAAATCACTGCAGAAGACATCATTACTATCACAGGTTGAGCCGAAATTCTTTGCTGATGCAGCTAAAGATGAAAATTGGGTTCAGACCATGAATGAAGAGTCGGATCAGATTGAGAAGAATCAGACATGGGAGATTGTTTTGTGGCCAGCAGATAAGAACTCCATCGGGACTAAATGGGTCTTTCACAAAAAGATGAACAAAGATAGAACAGTGATTCAAAACAAAGCATGACTGATATGCAAAGGATACTCCCAAATAGAGGGTATTGATTTTGATGAGACATTTTCACTAGTTTCTAGGCTGGAGACAATCAGATTATTTTTTGCCATAGCAGTGCAATGAAAGTTCAAAGTGTTCCAGATGGATGTCAAATCTTCATTCTTGAATGGAGTTTTGGAAGAGGAGGTTTATATTGAGCATCCAGATGGTTTTCTCATTCATGGGTATGAGAACAAAGTTTTTAGGCTATAGAATGCATTGTATGGGCTGAAACAAGCACCAAGATCATGGTACTCAAGGCTTGATCAGTACTTGAAGAAGCTTGGTTTCCAGCATGGGGGAGTTGATTACAATCTCTATTTCATCAATGATAGTAATCAAAGGATGATGGTTTTGGTTTATGTCAATGACATAATATTTGGCATATCAGATGAAGCTCAGTGCAGACAGTTTGCTGAATTCATGAAAAATGAGTTTGAAATGTCAATGATTAGAGAGCTAACATTTTTCCTTGGTCTACAGGTGACACAAGAAAGGAATGGAACATTCATTTCTCAATCCAAATATTCCAAGGTGGTTTTAAGAAGGTTTGGAATGGATAATTCTAAGGATATGAAGACTCCAGTCACTACCCGGATGAAATCATAAAAAGATGACAGTGGCAGGGCAGTTAATATCACAAAATACAGGAAAATTATTGGAAGTTTGTTGTACTTGACCGCAACAAGGCCTGATATTGTTTTCACCACATGCCAAGAAGCAAGATATCAGAGTAATCCCAAGGAAATCCACATGCTTACAGTGAAAAGAATACTTTGGTATATCAAAGGCACTGTGGATTTCAGTCTAATGTATAATGACAAATCTCAATCAGTGTTATTGGGTTACATAGATGCAGATTGGACCGGATCAGCAGATGATAGAAAATCAATGTCAGGAGGTGTATTCTATCTTGGTGGATTGTGTATTTCTTGAATAAGCAATAAGCAAGATTTCATTTCATTGAGCACCGCAGAGGCTGATTATATTGCAGCCACTCAAGCATGCACACAGTTATTGTGGATGAAGCAGCATCTTGAAGACATGGGAGTTGAAGTGAATTCTCTGATCAAAATCCAGTGTGATAAATCAAGTGCTATCAATCTGAGAAAAAATCCAGTCCATCATTCAAGGAAAAAAGCAAATTGAGATAAAGTATCCTTTTATCAAGGAGAAGGTTGAGCAGGGAATTGTGAAGTTGGAGTATGTGCCTATAGAGCTACATGTTTCAGACATTCTGACAAAGGCCTTACCTAAGGAAGCTTTTGAGAGGTATCAACTAGATCTGGGAGTTCAGTCGGCTCCCCGTACTTAACAAAATGTGGATGTGGAACCCCTCCCTTCTCTCCATGGTATGATGTGTGTTTCCCTAATGTGTTGATGTGTTCTCTACTCTGTTACAGACTGTAAATGAGTGACCTTTGGGTTCGTTGACAAAGGGGGATAAAATAGTGATTGTTCAAGGGGGGACAGTGTGTAAATTTGATAAAACATGAATGATATGGGGAGAAGCTGACAGGTGGAGTAGCGATATAGGGGGTGAGCAATGAGACATGGGGAGCATATTAAATCTGATGATGCTAGAAGTGATCGATCAAAGAATAGATATCATGACAGCTGAGGATCATGATAAAAGTAGAAGAGTGGTGTTGGAATGTGGTAAGAATATTTCCAACAAATTGGTATCAGTTTGGTGTCAATAGAGGGTATCAGAGATTAAGTGATTCATTGATGAACTTTTCATTTACTCTTGTTTCTCACGCCGAGCATTGCTCATGTGGGCTTAGAGTATGTGTTGAGTAAATCCTTGATCGCTATCAAAATCGCAAAAGGAAAATGGTGGCTGAAGAATAAACGATGTATCTTTTTATGGAAGAGTTGTCAACAAACCCAAAGGGGGATATTGTTGGGAAAAAATCCCTCAAGGTATCATTGAATCATTTTTGAGGTGATTGTGTTTGTTGAAAAAGTGTACATCGGTTTTGTTCTTGTTGACAAAGCAAAACAATGACATAAAAAATTGTTGAAAAAGGGGATTTCATGGTGGAATGTCGAGTTCAAGAGCTTGGGTCAACGATCTATGTTTCATTCAAGAATATTGACAAAGGAATGGAAGATCTGGAGGCGGTACAAAAAGAACAGATACAAGGTGGCACCGTTTTCCAGTGTTTGCCAAATTTTTGGGCCTGAAAATCATCAAAGGAAGGAAAGTGGTTTTTGTCAAAGGGACTTGCACGCCATATAATTTAAGGAGATGAAACCTGCATGCCTAATGTTTTTCAAGATAAAAAGGTCAAAATATGGAAAAGTAAAGAGGCTCGCGCTGGTATTGGTGTGGTCACGCAAGTGACTTGCGCGTCGTGAAAGGACTTGCGCGCCAGTGCCTAGGAGGATTGGGAATCTATGCATCATATGTTTTTCAATATCAGATCTTCGAAATATGGAAAAGTAAAGAGGTTCGCTCAAGTGACTTGCAGGGGCAGAGACCTGTGTGCCGAGACTTGCACGCCGAGGGGAGACTTGTGCTTCGCCGTGTAGGTTGACCAAATATCTATAAATACAGGACCACCCCTCCTCATTTTTAACGGAGTTCAACACTTTGAAAAATCAGAACTCCCGTCGCACTGGTGTGGTGGTCACGCAAGTGGTGTGTGGTTGCGCAGGTGGACTTGCACGCCAGTGTTTGAATTTGAGCGCCGGTTGGTATTTGCGCACCAATATTGGTTTGGGCGTAAAAGGGGTTGAATTGCGTAGGTTTGGAGGAGCAGAGGCTTGTGTCGCGCAGGTAGTTGAGGTGTAACTGTGCGCCAGTTGTGACCTACGTGCCGATACTTGCGCACCAGGTTAGACTTGCGTGCCAAGTAAGGTTGATTCACGATAGTGTTTCTAGGCTGCGCAAAAGCTGGAAGATTGCTCAATACCTTCGGTGCAAAGAGAGATTCATCTACAGGTGAAAGTTAAACTTCAATAGAGCATCCACATACAACAGAGGATGTATTCATTAGTGATAATGAAGAGACCTACAAGTCTATAAACTGTGAGTGGATCCTTTCAAGAGCAGTGAGTAAAGGAAGAGGAAGAAGGTGATCCTCTCCACCGGCAGTGAGCCAGAGAGAGAGAAATAGGGATTGACCCTTGGGAAAGCAGTGAGATGACCCTAAACCTTGTAAAGGCATTGAGCCTGGGACAGAGTGACTATTCTTAAACCCTTTTATCCACATATAGTGAAGAATAGCATAATTTGGTATGACTGGAAACTTGTCGGTGTATGCTCCTTGGACGTAGCCCAGTGAGGGTAAACCAAGTAAAAATCTTTGTGTCTACCTGCTTACTTCCCTGCATTGCATTTAAATCATCATCATCAGATAAAGAAGCAAATAAGTGGTCACAATAAACACACAAGTGAAAACAAAGTGACCCTTGTAATAAAGAGGTCAAGATCCAGTGGGGTAGGAATAATTTTGAAAAAGAATATCCATACCCAGATTCACCCCCCCCCCCCTCTTAGGGTATATAGACCCCTATTGGTCCTAACAATCACACTCTTTTTCTTATATTTTCAAAGGATGACTTCTCATTATTTATTTATAAAAGTTATTTTCCTTTCCCTTATAAGGTGATTCTACTTACTAAATTTAGAAGTAAAATTCCTTGAGAACATCCTCAATAACACATCATATTATCCACTTTATTTATCCTTTAACATTGGACAATTTGAAATAAAATTTTCAATTCCTCTATATACATAACACATTAAGATAATATTACCATGTAATATAAATTTTCTATTTTTGAACAATTTTAGAGATAAGTGATATGATATTTTAAAATTTCAAATCTAAATATCCATTTGAAATTGAGTCTTTACTATGTCCCGTGACCTCCATAAAATTATTTTTATTCTTCTGGATTTTTAAGGATATTTCTTTCTCACCTTTACTTATATTATTAAAACAAGTACCTCTCCTCATTTAATATTCCACCAAAACACTATGCAGATCATCAAGTTGAAATTTATTCAAATCATGAACTTTAATAGAATAAATTTTGGTATTAAACTTGTCTAACAAGATACAAAGAAACTGCTTAAATATTATCGAATCCTATAGATTTTTTATAAAACCATTGATTGATCTCAAAATATCATTAACTCTTGTAAATAAATAATCTAATGAATCTCCTTCAATAATATGAATATATTTAAACTGAACATGCCAGATTTTATATTTTCCCTTCATAACATTAGAATTCCATTCATTAATATTTCATAGATTTTATAATATTATTTTTTATAAATTTATCCCAAAAATATTTATAAACCATTTCTTTAAAAGTGAGAATAAGATAGAATTCCTTGAACATCCATAAATCTCAAGAATGTTTTTATTTGCAAGAGTCATCATTTCTCCTTATCTAACTAGAATATAACCATTAATTAAAATGTGTAGAACTTCCACACCAAATGAGAGAATGTATGAAAACATTATACCCTTCCAAAAATTAAATTGTTTTTCCATAAAATGTGGGAATACTTTTCTATTGACTGAATTAATGTGATCCATAATGAAAAAAATAAGAATCAATAAAAACAACAATAAATAAAGAGTACTTATAACTTATGAAGAAAAACAGTCTTGAGGAGATCAAAGAAAACCCAATACTCTAATAAAAAATTCAAATAAAAATACCATTAATGTATGGTGGTACCACAATAATTATTCATTAAGATGAAAGGTAGATATGTAAATTATAATTATTTGAAATTGTTCCACTAACCATCCTTTATCATTGGTTAAAATTATAATAAATAATCTATCACCAAAATTTCATATTCACCACCAAAAATTATAATTATGAATCAGTATAGTACAATTATTTAATTTTCACATTCCTAGAAAAAATTGTAACATTGTTATATATAAGTTTTAACATTAAAATTAATTAGATTCATCGTTATAATGGTGTAGTATCATCCACTTCAATATCATTATCTAGAATCACTAAATGGATTATAGCATTTAAAATTTATCTGTAAACTCACAGGTGTAATTTTTGTTCTAAAAAATCATGATGTGGTAAAATATAATATATTATAACTCTTCAAAGAAACAACAACAAGGATCTTCTCAAATCAAAAAAAGTATCTGAATCTAGTGTTAGTAGAGTACCAACTTTTATTCTTTTCATTTATCACTGAATATTTTAAATGTAAATAACTGATCACATTTTATAAACAACCAAAAATCTTATTAGTTATTTAAACCAATATTTATTTCATTATATATAAATTTTTTATCATTAAACAAAATGACCTTACTCAAAAATTCAATGTACAAATAGTAAATCACATCTTACGCAAGAAATAAATCAATCCACATTGTATGAATAATCCTATTCAAAAGATAAAGATAATTAGTAGGAAACCTTCTTCCTAGGAATTTCTTTTCCACTACATCTCTCTCTTTCTCTAAGTTATTATACACCTTTTTCCCTCTATGGTAGTAACAGAAAACTTCCCCCATTTATTTAATTTTAAATTTCAAATTCAAAATTCAATATCCACTTCTAATTTTAAATTATCTTGATTCAATATAATCCATTGTATCAATCATTCATTTATATTCACCCTTGATATGTTTTGGGTAATTATCAAGTACTTATTGTAGGGTTGATCAAAAATCATTTATAATCATATGATATGAAACTAGGGATCCAACCACAATTTTTCTCTCAAAAAAGTCTTGAATATCACTCTACTCCTAATCCGTTATTATTATTATTATCATTAATTATTTTAATTGAAATAATTTAATATTCTGGGGTTGGTGTATGGAATTCAAAAAATAAATGAAATCAAATAAAATTATTAGTAAAAACTAGTAGTGATCCTTGGGGTGGATTTTCACTTTTTCCTATGACTTCCAACAATTTTTAGATCCTATCATCACTTCTACTAAGTGTGGTTAATACTAGATCTAAAATCTATCACCACTGAATTAGGTTAATGATTTAGTACTAATAAATTGCAATCATAGTAAATTAGTGAAAATTTTCCATTTGAATGTGGGAGTTGACTTACAATGTATATGCACTTCACAATACCTCAAGACCCACTGTATAGGAAGCATCCAATTAGGAGAAGTGAATCCCATGTAACCAAAACCACCATCCATGATTCCTATACACATTCTATTGATCGCACAATACATCACTATCCAACCCACAGTATTCCTTCATATATAATGTAACGTCCCAACCTGAGTTCCATGCGCTGTTTCCCTGAGCTGATTGGTCACATGACCTCAGGCACGCCTCACCATACACTAGAGGTTGACAGCAAGCGGTGAGGGTCTTATATATCAATCATGGGAAGACTATATCCTCTTTTATCAGTGTATATACACCATCAAAATTTAAGAAACAAAAACCTAATAACATATAATCTTAACCTAAAACAACCATTATCACTAGATGGCCAAAATTAGAAATAAAATATCAAAACTAAAGCAGAAAATAAGTCATGTAAATGTATGTTTCAAGTGTTTAAGATGAAACCCAAAATAAAGACACTAATGACTCCACCAACTACGTCCCAAATCGTGTCTGGTTCCCTCATAAATGCTCGATCCTATATCAGCCATCTATTACAAGGCCCTTTCCATTAACATGTCTAGAAAACACAATGTCTATTCAAGTACCGATCAAGAAGCCTGATTAGGGTGTGAGTATGACTCAGTAGGCCACCACCAATGGCGTCTAAAACAATATCCAGTCAATAGAAAGTGTATTTAGTTTTATAAATAAATAATTAAAATTCATAAGCTAACAGTTATCACATTATTGATTAATCATTATTTAACCATATAAAACCCCCTGGTTTCTCATAGACACTTGTACCTCAATCCACTCTTTGGCTCATTTGGGATCCAAAAGTATGTCTGAGGGATATCATTTCTTATAATTTCATTGTTACCATAATTTAGTTCATACCTAAATTCCCAATGTCACTATTCATACATAAAACAATATAATGACCATGTTCCCATTCATTAATTCACAACTAAATGACCATGCTATCATTCATGCCATAGACATTAGAATGACCATGTTCTCGTTCTTTATTTCACAAATAAATAAACATGTTACCATCCATACATTACACATTATAATGAACATGTTCTCATTCATTATGTCAAAACTAAATGACCATGGTACTATTCATACCTTACACATTATAATGATCATGTTCCCATTATTTATTTCACAACTAAATTACCATGTTACCATTCATACATCACACAATAGAATGGCCATGTTCTCATTCTTCAATTCAAAAAAATCACCATGTTACCATTCATAAAAATAATTAATTCAACAATTAATTATCCACTTCAATTCCATTACTAATTCAAAAATTATTTTATCACATAAATCACTTTAATTAATTCCCCAAATTAATTAAGTACATCAAACCCATTAATTACTTCATCAATTAATTAATCAACATCCACAAACTCAAAATCCCATAATTAATTCCATAGTTAATTATTTGATTCAAAATGTTAAAACCTCATAATTAATTCCACAATCAATTATATCAAATCAAAAATCTCTACACCTCATAATTAATCCTACAATTAATTATCTAAAAAATCCATAATCCAAAGAATCCCCAATTTTGCATCTATATTATTAATTAATTATCCAAATTAATTAATTCAATCAAGAAAAAAATTACTAAATATCTAAAATAAATTCCATAATTACATACATGTAATATAAATAAAGACTTTGGGATTTGAATTATAGACCACCTACCTTGATTCATTAACGAACGATCGCCGGATGGAAATCCCCTAAAATTGAGGGGCACAACGATTTAAAATGAGATCTAGATCTAAACCCGAAATTAAGATAAAATAAATCAAGATATATCTAATAAATATATATATATATATATCTATAATAATAGATCTAGATTCACAACACTAGATCTAGATATATCCCAAAACAGGAAGAATAACCACCAAAATACTTGGATAAGGAAGGAAGAATAATGAAAGAGGAACAAGAAAAAGAAGTTCGATATTATTATATTACTGGGAGGGGTGAAGATATTTGATCTATGCTTATAAACATGAAAAAGGAGGTTGAGAAGGCTTGTAATCGGCCTGGGAGGCTCCAAAATTGAGTGAAATCAAGTTGGTCTGAGTTTGGGTTGAATAGGGTGAGTTTCGAGGGGTTCGGGTGATTAAATAACTAATTTTTTTGTGAATTTAAAATTTAAGAACATATTTCTAGGTAGGGGTGCACGGTTTTCCCTAAATATTCACCTAAACTGTGAACCTCTTTTATAGGGGTTCACAGTTACTCCTAAGAGGGTTCATGGTTTGATAAACCATGCTCCAACTGTGCAAATCCCATCTGTCCAGGGTTGCATGGTTTTTTGGGATAGGGTGCATGGTTTGTCCTACATGTGCACCAACCATGCACAACCCTTTTTCATTCATTTTTCTCAAATTTTAACCCAAACATCAAAATTTTAAACCCTAAATGATGAGTACTCAGTACAAGGAAAAGGAGTGTCTATAATCAAGATCGAGAAATCTCTATAAAAGGTCAAGACCTTACAATCTCCCCACCTAATAACAATTTATCCTCGATCTGTACTCTCAACCATCTATAATATTTTGAGTCAAATATATTAGGCCATGGGGCTCATATATCTTCTTCCCTTTAGTATGTATCCTCCTGAACACCTCCACGTGGCCACAATATGCAAACTATCCACGCGATATTTCCCCACTTCACTTTCTCACTACGATCCCACACACGTACTAGATACTCCTAAAAGGATTCATCTATCTCTATTCGAACATCATCTTCATTGATCACATGTGAAGGGTAGAGGTGATACTTATAGAGTGTGAATCATTGAAAACATCATGCATGTCACTGTATTTATGTGGAAGAGCCAATTGGTATGCCACCATCCAGATTCTCTCTATAACCTCAAATGGTCTAACGAACCTGGGTGACAACTTTCCCTGTCTCCATATCCCATGGTGACCCAACCTAGGAGACACCTGAAGGAATACATGATCACCCTCTATAAACTCCAGGGGTCATCAATATCTATCAGTATACAACTTATGTCTACTCTGAGTAGTAGCCATACATTTTTGAATTAGTTGAACCCGTTCCGACATCTCCTGTATAAGACTCAAACCCAACAATTATGATTCACCTACCTCCATCCCACATAGAGGATATATTCATGGACTATTATAAATTTCTTCATATTGTTCCATATGTATCATTTCCTAATAATAGTGGTTACATGAAAACTCAACCAAAGCTAGGTGCTTCTCCTAATATCCTCCAATGTCAAGAACACAAGCTAACATCATATCCTTAAACACTTTTATAGTAAGATATGATTACTCATATGTATGTGGGTGAAAAGATATACTAGAAAAAACTTTCATACTAATCTCCTTTTGTAACCCTTTCCATAATCTCGAAGTAAAGAGAAAATCATGGTATGAAACAATAATCTATAGAACCCTATAGAGATGGACTATATCCCAAACATACAAATATCCTAGATGCTCTAATAGGAAATAATCCCATATAGGTATGAAATATTCTACCTTTTTTATTCTTTCCACAAAAATCCAAATAGTGTCATTCTTTTAAGGAAACCTCAGGAGAACCACCACAAAGTCTATAGTAGCATCATCCCACTTCCATTCTGTAATGGAAAATGGTTTCAACAAACCATCGGGTCATTGATACTAGACCTTCACCTACTGATAGGTGTAACATTGGTCCATGAACTCTGCTATCTCATTTTTCATTCCCAACAACCAAAATTGTCTTCGTAGGTCATGGTAAATTTTAGTCATACCTGGATGCACCGCCCAATTTTATACATGAAACTCACAAATCAGCTCCTCCCATATACTCATAGGCACAACAACCTGATTACTGACATAGATGATCTCATCCACATATATGATCCAATCAAAAGGTGGCTCCCCACCATCAAGTATTTCCCTCAAGGTAAACCATTCTAGATCCTCATACTTCTTATCCCTAATTTGTTTCAAAAGTGTAGACTCCACTGAAATTGATACCATATTCATATGGTCATGAATCTCTTAAACCACCATTTTTATCTCATATAGAAAATTAATCATCTTCCACTCATCACTATACTACTATATCTCCTGAGTATAATTTTTCCTGGCCAAATAATCAACAAATTTGTTCCCCTTTTTGGGTATATATGCCAGCTCAAAATTGAAATACTACATATACACAACCCAACTCCATGATCTAAGATTCAAATACCACTAAAAAATATATACTTCAATATCATGTGATCCTTACACATAGTAAAATTTTCTCTCAATAGATAATACCTCCAAAAATTTATATCATAAACCATTGTAGCCAACTCGAGGTCATGTGTAGGGTAGTTCCATTCATGTGGCCTCAAATTTAAAGACCAATACACTAAAACTTGATCAACTTATATCAAAACATCACCAAATCCAATCCTAGAAGTGTCACAATACACATTGTACTCCTCACTTGGCTCAAGTAGGTTCAATATTGGTGTTAATGTCAAGTGCTTATTCAGATCCTGGAAAGAATTATCAGA
This sequence comes from Viscum album, assembly GCA_963277665.1. Taxonomy (NCBI): domain Eukaryota; kingdom Viridiplantae; phylum Streptophyta; class Magnoliopsida; order Santalales; family Viscaceae; genus Viscum; species Viscum album. Next base: position 844,360,108 of record OY728128.1, read on the forward strand.
ATCTTCTGATCATTCAAACATTATAACCTTTTTGGTAAAGTCTGAACGTAGCATTTCCAATCATATAAAGTCTTGGATGAATCTATGATAATACCTAGATAACCCTAGGAATCTACGAATATCAAAAATGTTCTTGAGATTCTCCTAAGAAACCACCACCCAAACTTTCTCTATGTCCATTAACACACCTTCCTCTAAGATGATGTGACCTAAGTAGCATACCTGATTAATCCAAAATTGAAACTTAGATATCTTATAATATATATGATTATCTCTTAGTGTACTAGGGATTATTTCAATATGTTCTGAAAGATCATCATGATTCTTGGAGAACACCATGATTTCGTCCATAAACACAACCAAAAACTAATCCAGGTATAGATGGAAGATCTTGTTCATCAAGGGAATAAATATTGCTCGTGTGTTCTTTAACCCAAATAAAATTATGAAGAACTTATAAATGTGATACCCTATTCATAAATTATTCTTTATTATATCATAAGTCCAAACTCTCAGTTGATGATACCTTGATCTCAAATCTATATTAGAAAAGATACAAGCTCCTCTCAACTGGTCAAAAAGATCATTGATGCATGGAAGAGGATACCCATTATTCATTGTCATTAAGATAGACTTCCATTAATCAACACACAAGTGTAAACTCCCACCATCATTCTTTGAAAAAAAAAAAATAAGTGAACCACAAGATGATGTACTCAATAAGATAAATCCCTTATCCTCCAACTCTTCTGGTTGATCCTCGAACTCTTCAAGCTCTGTCGGTGCAATTCTATATGGTGGAATAGAAACCATATCATCCCCAGTAATGATCCCAATATTAAACTCCAAACCTCTCTCAGGTGGAAGAAATGAGAAATATTAAGGAAACACATCCTGAAATCAATTCACTATAGGTGTAAATATGTCCTCCTTTACACCTCCATCATCCGGTAATAGACTAAAAACCTAGGCTGTGAGTTCTCCCAGTTTCTGAGTAATTGACCCTGCTCATCTTGCTTGGATATCCCACACTCCTTGATGAATATAGTTGTCACCCTTCGGAGATGTAAAGGTCACTCTCCTACAGTAAAATCCAATATGGGCTCGTTACACTATTAACCAGTCCATATCCATAATTAGGTTGAAGCCTAACATTTCTTGGATGTACGGATCCCAAAGAAAATGATACTCCCTAACTTTGAGAGAACACCCCTAGCATAAACAAATATCTCTCAACCTTACTCCCAATGGTGTTTCTATCATCAACACCCTTCTCATGAACTCCACCTCCATGTTCAAACCATTAAAAAGTTTTTAATAAATAATGGAATGAGAGGAACCAATGTCAAATAAGGAACTGGATAATGTATAATGTATAAGAATAATACCTCTCACTATCAATGATCCAGCCTCTCTATCCACAGGTGTAGACTATATAGCATGCAATTGTCTTGCCCATCTTCCTTGTGATGCAGTTTGACTCCCCTGAACCACACCACACTACTAATACAGGTGACCTTTCCCAGAAGCTCCACATCCATTACCTCTACCACCGCAGCCAGTGTAACTCCAACTACTAGACATATATAGTGTATAGTTCCCCTTCCTACACATTGATTTTTCCTTGCTTCACCCTCATTGTTTGTCTATCGATGGATCCTACAGAATTTCTATAGATTTCTCATCGTACTGAAAGACCAAAACTCTACTTGTGTCCGATAGAAGTACCTCTAGAAGTTTCCCAACCAAACACATTGGTGAAAGATCACTTGAATAAATTCATGTGCAACTGATCCCTCTTTTTAGGTACTCTATTTCCCAATTCTATGAATGATGTTGTCATAGAGATGCTTCATGCTCTCGAAAGTCACACCTTCATATCGTCCAGCTATAACTATCCGTACTATACTAGAATCCTCCTTCATATCCCCCTTAGCTATGAGATCCCAATCTACCACCCTAGTAAACTTCATTAACCGAAAAACATTTACCTGGGACTTAATCTCTCATTTAATCCCATCCTTAAAACACCTCGTCATAGCTATCTCATACCCTACCAATATTGGATCAAATTGTTTCAATTCTGTGAATCATTTTACATAGTCTACATACACATACTCCCCTGATTTAACCTCATGAACTCAGATTCTATCTCCCTCCTCAACGTCTCAAGATAGAAGTTCTCCAAGAACCTCCCTAAAGATTTGTTCCATAACATACCATCAACTTGTCATGTCTGCTCTTGAATGTCCCACCAGTGCTTCTCTGATCCTCATATCATATAAGAATCTAACTTAAACCTATAGTCTCGATGTACTCAACCTAGAACTCATCTCCCTCAGGTCTACCCTCACCAGTAAATGTCGGAGGGTGTTGCAACTGGAACTCCCTCATTAGATCAGACATTCTCATAACAACCCTCCATGGGTATCTTCCCATGAATTTCATGAAGTAGGATAAGTCTTCTCAAAACGTCTCTTATGTTTCCTCAATCGGCATTATCAATTCCACAGACCCCACTACTAGTGGAGAATCTCCAACCATAAACTCTTATTGTCCCCTCAATAAGCATCGTTGTGGTGGCATATCTCTAGAATTCCAAACACGCACCTTAGGAAACAATTGAAAAAATCAACACATTTACATAAAAGTTAAAAAACAACAAGGCATAAAAAATTCATTTCCCCAAACCCCTCAACACAGTAAAAATTGAGGCACTATCACTACCATTAACCATACTACTCTTAAACCATGGTTCACAAAGGTAAAATCATTCTTATTATTCAAGTTTCTCATTTAGACACCCAATTATTCTCATCTTTCACCATTTTAAATTCTTAATTTCTCATTAGGAACTTTTTTTCATTTCAATTCCATAAGTATGGGAAAAAAGTTCAAGGTCAAAAACTTACATATAATTTATTTTCCTATGTGTACCTAAAAATGATGCATGTCACAAAATAATAGTGAGTGCCTAGAATGATGAAGGAAAAATAAAATCACATGACATATTGGGCCATGAGTCAAATCTCAACAAACTTTGGAAACAATATTCACATCACACCATAAGTGCATCATCCAAGGGGAAATAATATTAAATTCTACCAACAAACAACAATAGAAACAATAATTTCCACCCTGGGTACATGGGTTCTCCCCCATACATAGGTTAGCTACTCCCATGGATGAGCTCATAAACAAGACATGAATCTTACTAGCCTCCTGTATAAATTTCCCAAATAGTAAGAAAAAATAAAATAAAATAAAACTCCTCTGATATGACTTTTTAATGTCCCGACCTGGTTTCCACACACTAGTGCCCCGAGTCGTTCGATCTGATGACCTTAGGCACGACTCCCCATATTCCAAAGGTTGTCAACTAGTAGTGAGGGTGTGATATATTAATCATGGGGAGACTATATCATCCTTTATCAGAGTAAATACACAATAGGAAAATAAGAAAAAACAAATTAATAAAATATAATCATAACCTGAAAGAACCAGTATCCCTAAATGGCAAAAACAGGAAATAGAATATCAAAACTAAAGCAAAAAATATGCCATACCAATGTACGTGTCAAGTTTCAAATATGAAACCTAAAAAAATACATTGATGACTCCGCCAAATGGGTCCTAAATAATTTCTAGTTACCATATCCACTTCCCATCATATATCATCCATCTAACACATGGTTCTTTCCCTTAATGGGTCGATAAAACAGAAAGTCTATTCAGGTACCACTCAGGAAGCACGAGTAGGGTGTAAGTACAACTCAGTAAGCCACCAACAATATCATCTAAAACAATATCTAGTCAATAGTAGTTGTATATAGTTTTATAAATAAATAATTACAATAAATAGGTAAATTTTTATGACATTATTAATTAGTATTTATTTAACCACATAATCCATTAGGTTCTTGTAGACAATTGTACCGCAATCCCTGATTCAAATGCTTCCAGAGCTCAAAGTATCTATGAGGGATATCAAATATCAGAATTTCATTGTTACCATTATTTAGTTCATACCCAAATTCCCATGTCACCATTCATACATAAAACAATTGAATGATCATGTTCCCATTCATTAATTCACAATTAAATGACTATGTTACCATTCATACCATAGACATTAGAATGACAATGTTCCCATTCATTATTTCAAAACTAAATGACCATGTAACCATTCATACCATAAACATTAGAATGACCTTGTTCCCATTTTTTATGTTAAAACTAAATGACCATGTTACTATTCATACCTTAGACATTAAAATGATCGTCTTCCCGTTCTTTATTTCACAACTAAATTACCATGTTACCATTCATACATCATGCAATAGAATGACCATGTTCCCATTCATCAATTCACAACTAAATTACCATGTTACCATTCATACACATAACTAATTCAACAATTAATTATCCACTTAAATTCTATTACTAATTAAACAATTATTTTATCATGTAAATCTCTTTAATTAATTAACCCAATTAATTGAGTACGTAAAACCCATTAATTAATTTTTCAATTAATTAATCAATATCCAAAAACTCCAAATCCCGTAATATATTACATAATTAATTATATCATTAAAAATCGCAACACCTCATAATTAATTCCAGAGTAAATTGTCTCCAATCATCAATCTCTATACCTCATAATTAATCTTACAATTAATTATCTCAAAAATACATAATTCCTGAAATCTCTAATTTCACATCTCTTTAATTAATTAATTCACCAAATTAATTAATTCAATGAAGAATCCAATTAATAAATATCTAATATAAATTATACAATTACATTAATGTAATTTAAATAAAGACGTTGGGATTTAAATTATAGACCACCTACCTCGAGTCATTGATGAACGATTGCCCAATTAAAATCCACTAAAATTGACCAGCACAATGATGTATAATAAGATCTAGATCTAAAATAAAAATCATGACCAAATAAATCAAGATCTCTCTAATCTATATCTAGATATATAATTCAAAATCAAGATTAATGATACTATATATAGATCTATCCCAAAAACAGATGAACAACCACCAAAAGAATTTGAGAAATAAGAAAATAGAACAAAAGAGGAATGAGAAAACCAAGTGGTATAGGATTCTATTACCGGGAGGGGTGAGAATCCTCGATCTAGGGTTCAAATGGAAAAGAATAAAGGTTTAAAAGGTATAGAATCTATCCAGGAGGATCTTAAATCAAGATAAATCAAGTTGATCTAAGTTTTTCTTGAATAGGGTAAATTTCGAGTGTTTGGGGATTAAAAAACTAATTTTTGGGTGACTTTAGAAGTCGAGCATGTGTTTCTAGGTAGGGGTGCATGATTTTACTTAGATGTGCACCTAAAACATGATCCTATTTTATAGGGGTGAATAGTTACTCCTAAGTGGACACACAATTTGAAAAACCATGCACCAACCATGTAGTTCCCTCTATCTAGGGTTGTACAATTTTTTGGGCTAGGGTGCACGGTTTTCCCTAACTATGCAGCAACTGTGCATAACCCTCTTTCATTCATTTTCCTCAAATTTTTACCCAAAACACCCTAGCATAAAACCCCAAATTCGAAGTAATCAAAACAAGGAAAAATAGTGCCGATAACTAAGCCTGAGACATCTCCATAAAATATCAGGATGTTACATATAATTTGAGTTATGCTAAAAGAATTATTGATTTAAACAATGAAGGAAAAATATAATGAAAAGAGTTAACTAATCTTCCAATCAAAAATACATCATCCACTCTAAAACCTTAATCCATAATTATAAAAATAGGATGGATATTATTTAATATAAAAAATGGGATGAAGAAAAATGTGACTCTCCCCTTTATGTATCATCCAACATTCATGGTTAATTATCCTTTAATCTAGAACGGTAGTAGGAGCAAGTAAAAGAATACCCTAAAATAAAATTAGGTAATAACTAATCTATGTATGGGGGTTTTATAATATTATTCTATGATTAATTCCATAATATTTATTAGATCAAAAATATACCTTAGTTAGTAAGTTCACTGCACTTAGCATGGGATATTCTTGAGACTTATCCTCATGGAAATGATACTTTGAGGCATTCTTACTTAATCACTAAGCCTTAGTAGAAACGGTTTTCATTCCATCTTCCCTCATTATTCTCTCTCCTGGATTGTCCTCTATACTAGAAAAATATCATTTTATTAGATGATTTATTTAGTAAAATTGTACATATAATCCCTACATGGTCCCCTAAGGATTCATGTGTTCTATGTGTATAAGTGATGTGATCAAAAATCTCAATTGATCATCATGAAGCTTCTTTAGGTATTTAGAGTGATTTGCGAAACATGACTTGATTTTTTATGCATTTCATATGGAATTAGAAACTGGTGGAGTAAATTGTGGTGTTGAAACTCCATCCATAACATAGATCACAAAATAAGACAAGAATAATTTCCCAACATTTATGATAATGTCAAAAATATTACATAGATTTTTGGTGGTATGGTTTAATCATAAATGAGATTCTATTTAATCTTACACAACACCAACAATTATTAATTTAATCTAGAATATCTCTCCAAGTCATACTTTACTCTTATGATAAAGGGTTTATTCATACATAGCTTTTACATTACCTAGATTACTCTTACATAACCTTATGAATTTATGAACTAATCTTATGTATATGATAGTTAAAATTACATGACTATCAAATTTATCATATGTTATATGTAAAACAAACTATTTAATCTTACATTGGTAGGCTCATCCTTCAATACCTTAAACCAATTATAAATCCTTACACAACCTTTCCATTTTTGATTTTATCCTTGGATAAGCTCATATTTTCATGTAAAAAACCAGATTTCCACCTACTAAAACATAAAAAAGAAATCCATTTTATAGTTCATCCATTATAATTTAAACATAGATTAATAATCAAACCCATTAAATCCATATTTTTGTTTGGATCTACAATAAAATAAAAAATAAACCTGAAAACTAAATATGTAATAAATGTGCATGGTATGTGAAATTTGAGGGTGATATTGTCAATTAATTACAAGGTAAAAATAGAAAAAGTTCATGATTTATTACCCACCCACACTTAATCATTATACTCAATGGATATAATTTATATCCTAACTAAATTCAACTACAAAGCATAAGGTGATAAAAATTCCAATCATTTCCAAAAATTATTTTAAAATGTTTCATTTATGAAATTAATTTAATTTGATCCAATATCATACTATTTTCCTTATTTAAAACCTTTCATCGTAATTTTTCCCCATATTGTGACCTAACATACATAGAAATACATTTTTTTCACTTCTCAAAAAATATTAACTGATTTTAAATGTTATACCCAATATGAGGATATGTGTTACCTATGGGATTGATAAAATTATAGATTATTCACAAAAGGAGTATGAGAATATGTGTTAATCACGAGTGCTTATACAAGTTCTATTCAATGTCTCAAAGGTTAGTGGTAAATGATGTCTAAAAATAAAGTCTCAGTGAAGAAGTAAAATATCAAAAGTGAAATCGATGGTAAAATTTCAAACTCAATGAAAGAAACCTCACTCAAATCCCTTAAAAGGAATAAATATAAAAAATAGATTTCTTTATGGTCCATGGTTCAAAATTCAACATAATGATACCAATGAGGTAATTCCACCTTTTATCTTTTTTTCAATATTTATAAATGTTTTTATTTAAATTTTTTCCATTTTTTTTCATAAATTAAGAGGAAGAATATGAAATAAAATGTATTCAGACTTTCACCCTTTCAGTACCCATAAAAATTTACCACTATGACACCCTTCCTATGAAAAATGTGAATATATCCCAAAATAATATAATGAAACAACATTTCCCTCACAATTATCATGAAATATAATATGAAAAAAACACAAAGATAGGGTTAGAAAGGGAAATAGGATTCTAATAAGGCTTAAACCGATAAGAAAATTAATGTTATTTTAAGGGTTAAACAAAGGTTTATGTATAAGTTAGGTATCAAAGACAATGTGGTTCATTTGCAAATGAATGTATAAAACATAATAACAAAAATCTAAAACTCAAAAAATATTTGAAAGAGAATTGAATCAAGTTATAGTTCTCTCTACATAGCCTAAGTGTCTCCAAAGAAAATGAGGGTATGATAAAAAAATATGTCAAAGTGTCCCATAATGTCTCTCAGGTTGGTGATAATGGTATTTTATAGTAACTAAATTGGAATATACTTACACAATTAGTAAAAAAATATCTAACAACTTGGAAAGCAAAATCAGAGGATAGAAAATCAAATCAACAATCCTTTAAAACATTGATTTCAATAATTATCAAATCTCTCATCAAAGACCAAGTAATTGATGTGGCTATATTTTTATACATGTTTGACACAAAATTTGAATAATATACTGATGATATTTCATTCATAAATGATCTTATTAAGGTGGATATTCGATAATTGGTGAAATTATTTTCAAATAATAATTCATTTAATATTTTCTTTAAATTGTTTTTTTGTTGGTGCCTAATTTATAAAAATAAACCTTACTATTATTTGATAAATTTTTAGGATGAAATATTTAATTGATTTTTTATTTTAATTGAAATAATATTTTTAAAACAACATATGATGGTGCTGGAATTGATTTTAGTCACTTTGCGGAATTATATTTGAAATATTTTTTTAAAGTGTTTTGGTATTAGGAATTTATATGTTTTATTCCATGTTTAATTCAATAATAGATTTTGTAGGATAAAATTTGTATTCATTTTTACTTATTATAAATTCATGTTTTTAATCTATTAGGGTGTCCCTTTTTTATTTTTAATTCAATTCACATATTTTACAAAATATTGCATTGTTTTTTTGATTGGTGGATGAGATCACTTGATCTCTTTTCTTCCCGTATGATAATTTTTGAAGAAAATCTATTGAAATTTTTTACTTTCCAAAAATAGAGAATCCTTGAAATCCAGGTCATATGATTTTTCTATCTCCATTTTATAATTCTGTATATATTGGTTTTATTTCCACATTATAAAATCAGTCTTAAACCACCATAGATTTTTTTTAATTTCATTTTTATAGACATTATCCCATTAATAAATTCTCCTCATTTCATATCCCTTCAACAAAGCATATTTTACCCAAGGTATTTCTTGATTGTTGGGGGCGTATTCTTAGCATTGTCTGTAAGAAATCAACATCTACCTTGTGGGTAAACTTGTCCATGATGTGGTATTAAATTGAGAAATTAGATGGCGACAATGAATTTGACCTATGGAAGGTTAAGATGAGATCCTTTCTAGTACAACTAGGCCTAATAAATTCCCTTTATGGGCCTAGGAAACTAATTTTTACTATAACCAAGACTGGGCAGACCAATACTAATTATGTAGATGTCCCCCATGATGTGGTAGTCAAAGCTCATAGCTCTCTTTTATTTTCATTAGGAGATAAGGTCCTTAGAGTGGTATCCTTTGAGTCCACTGTTTCTAGTATTTGGATAAAGTTAGATCAACTATATATTACTGATTCACTTGTTGGAGGACTCTATAAAAACATTGCATGTTCACCTTTAAAATGAAACATGGAATTTCAATTAAATCCCATCTTGATGAGTTTAATAAAATAATGTTAGATCATGCCAACATGAACGTAATAGTTAATGATGATGATTAAGAAATGAACCTCTTAATTTCTCTTTACAAAAATTATTGTTCTTTAGTCAAAACTATGATGTATGGAAGAGACTCACTAACCCTATAAAAGGTCAAGTCATCCCTCCTATATAAATAACTACACTCCAAACCATGAGTTAAAGGTGAGATAGATAGCCTATTCACAAGGTGTATACCTCAAAGAAAAGGTAAAAAAAGAAACAATTTACCATGGACAAAGACAAGAACAATAAACACCCTAAACCCAAAAATGACTCTAAAGAAAGGAAGGCTACTTGATTCCATTGTGGAAAGCCAGGGCATACTAACCCTAAATGTAGAAAACTCAAATGTGAGTTAGAATCCAAACAGACCACCAACCAGTCTCTTATTATTGACTCGAGATATCAAACTACTGAAGTCCTAAACATTTCCATCCATACACTCAATCAGGATTTGATCCTTGACTCTAGATGTTCCTTTCACATGTCTCTATATAGAGAGTCATTTATAGAGATGGTTGAAAATGTATAAGGGGATGCCCTTTTAGGAAACAATAAGAGGTGAAAGGTTGAGTCCAGAGGATCTATTCTTATAGATCTATATGATAAATCTATAATCACCTCACTTGATGTAATTTGGGTCCCCAACTATCAAAGAAATTTAATCTTCTTAGGGGTCCTAGATCAAAATGAATTTACCTTTAAATCAAAAACGATTTGTCTCAAGATCCATAAAGGATAAAGAACCATCCTTAAGGGATACCTTACCAATGGTCTATATGTTTTGAATTGAAGGAACCATTCAATAAAGTTGGGTAGTGTGTACAATAAAAAATGACAATACTATGCTATGACATAGGAGATTGGGGCATGTTAGATCTAATGGCTTAGAGGAACTCAACAAGAAAGGGTTGTTTAGTGACATCACAACTAATGATATTCCATTCTATAAAGATTGTGTGATGGGTAAATCCAAGAGGGTGGGTTTCAATAGGTCATCCTTCAAAGCTTCCAGCCCCCTTGAATACATATATTCAAATATATAGGGGCAAGCTATGTCAACCTCTCGTGGTGAAGGATCCTATTTTGTTACCTTAAAAGATGACTACTCTAGTAATTTTTGGATTTACATCTAAAAAAATAAATATGATGTTTTCCAAACCTTCAAAACCTGGAAAGATTTCGTTGAAAATAAAACTGGAAAGAAAATAAAATCCATGAGAACTGATAATGGATTGAAGAACCTCTCTATATAGTTTATTCAGTTTTGTGAGTCTAAAGGGATTAAGAGGCACATTACTATTAGGGAAACTCCCCTACATAATGGCCTTGCAAAGAGGATGAACATGACTATCCTTGAAAGATTCCTGAGATTGTTTTCATGCTCAGGCCTCCCCAAATCATTTTGGGTTGAGGGAACTAACACTTCTATTTACCTTATCAATAGGTGTCCCTCATCTAAAAATCAATTCAAACCACCTGAAGAGTTGTGGGCTGGTAAGCCCCCTTCTTACTCCTACTTAATAGTCTTCGGTTCTATAGCCTATGCTCATGTCAAGATTGACAAGCTAGAACTATAGCACTTAAATGCGTATTTGTTGGTTATCCTGAGGGAGTTATGGGGTATAAGCTATGGACTGACAAATTGGGATACCATAAATGCATCGTATGTGGGGATGTGGTCTTCCATGAATCGTCTTCTCATAAGACCAAGGCTACCTCATCTGGTAGTAGTGACCCATACCTTTACAAGGCAGATAAAGATGATCTACCGACTCATTTTGACGCTGATGTTCCACCCACTCCACCTCATCCTCATCCCACTGATGCGTCTAATTTTGAGTCTAGTTCTGGTTCTAATTCTAATTCTAGACCTTATGCCACTCAAGAGGATTATGAATTGACTCGATATAGAAAAAGGAGAGTCCCAAGACCTCCTTATCAATTCAACCAGTATGATATGGTTTGATATGAATTTCAAGTGGTTGAAGATCTCATTGATGAGGATCATCAATCGTATAGGAAAGATTTAAATGATAAAGACTCAAAACATTGGATATTTACTATAAACGAAGAGAGGAAATATATAAGAAAAAATAATGCATGGAACATTGTCAACAATCCACCTAGTGCTAAGGTGATTGGGTCTAAGTGGATTTATAAGAGAAAGGAAGATAACACTAAGGGAAACAAAATTAAATTTAAGGCAAGGTTAGTCACCAAAGGATTTATTTATAGAGAAGGAATTGACTATGCTGAAATTTTATCCCCCATTGTCAATATTTCTTCTATTAGGCTCTTACTAGTCTTTTCTTCCAATCTCGATCTGCACATCGAACAATTATATGTCAAGTATGTCTTCTTACATGGGTATTTTAATGAAATACACTATATGAAAACTATTGATGGTTATTCTAAGGAACTCTAGCCAAACCATGTATACATATTAAATAAATCATTGTATGGTTTAAAATAAGCTTCTAGGTAATGGTATAATTTTTTTTGATTCCTTTATGATAGATAATCAATTTACCAGAAGCCAATATGATGCATGCATCTAGTTCAAGTCAACTAAAAATTACATGATTTCCCTACTGGTTTATGTTGAAAACATGATAATCATATGTAAAAAATATGAGTTTAATCATTGATGTAAAATCCCTATTAAAATGAAAATTAGAGATGAAAGACTTGGGTGGAACTAAGCAGATATTAGGCGTTGAAATCAATGGAGATAGACAAAACAAGTTTCTATACCTATCTCAGCACACTTACATTTTAAAGATCCTAAAGTGATACTTGTTTGATTCTCTCAAACCTGTCAACGTACCACTTGGACAACACTTCAAATTTGCTTTGACGCAATCAACCACTACTGATGATGGTATCCAATTTATGTCTAAAATTTCATTTGCTAATATTTTTTGTAGCATAATGTACTCTTTGATTTGCATCAGACCTGACATTGCTTTTGTGATCCGCACCTTAGGAAGGTTTATGGCCATAGATAGGAAGCCACATTGGAATGACCTTAAGTGGCTCCTTCAGTATCTCTCTTGTATTTCTAATGTATCTTTGTGTTATGCTAAAACATTGATGCTTCTTAAATTCTAGCAAGCTTTGTAGATGCTGATTATGCAAGTAATATTGACACTTAAAAATCATTGATTTGATATGTGTTCACTGCCTAAGGAAGCTCTATCTCTTGAAAGTGCAACATGCAGTCTGTGATTTCCCCTTATACCACAGAGTCCGAGTACATCGCCCTTACCGAGGCAGTAAAGGAAGCCTTATGGCTTAAAGGATTATCTTCGAAACTCAAACTATTTAATTAAATTATTAATGTATATTCTGATAATCATTCAACACTCTATTTATTCAGAAATTTAGTTTTTCATGGAAAATCAAAAACACCTAGATATTAGATTACACTTCATCTGAGATATTATAGAACAAGGAACCGTGTCTGTCAATAAGATACACACTGATAAAAACCAGACTGATAGTTCGACTAAAGATGTGGTATTATGTAAGTTAAAATTTTGTTTTAGATATAATGAACTTGTTTCCTATTCTATAACTTTAGGTACAAGAACATCGCCAATTTCAATTGAAAATGGTATAGATTTGTGAAATTTTGGTTTTTTAATTTAAGTTTTCATATTGATATTAACCCTTTAATTCTTCCTCCTTTTAATTGTTTTTTAATACATGCAATAAATTATTAAATTTTAGCTCATTGTAATATCTGATGGACGTGTATACTTCATATTGGGCTATATTTACATGGACCGCTTAATTGTTTTGGCCTGCATATTTTCATTTTCCACCTTGTATATCCTATGTTTCTCTTGACTTTCATTGCTGGTCGTCGATTTTGGTAGCTACCCTTTTGATCATGACCTTTAATCTGTCTTGAGTGGTTGTCACACCGCTGGCCTGTTTCAACGGCTTGGACCCGTGGTGCAGTTCCTTTGGCCTTGCGATTTTTGGTCGCTAGTGTTTGACAGGGGATTTCATAACCCCTACGATACAATCATTCAATTGATTCAGAAATATGATTCTCTCTCACGGTTGTGAATCCAGTTCTCGATTCGGATTTAGGATATGCGGTTTCTGGTGATTTCATCCTTAATGGATGACCGATTTTGGTGGCCTGCCGAGCTCCCTGCACGCCGCTTCCATGCGGTTCCTCGTGGAGTTATTCATCGGCGTCCTTCCATGTAGAAGAAGTGTGGTCACCATTCAAATCAGTATACCATAGCTGCAGATCCGGCGATATTCTCCTACAGCAAGTTCAAAGGAAGCAGCGGAATCGGTATTAACAAACCTTTAAGAGATCTGGATAGCTGGAAGATTTTATGGCATTGTAATCCTCTTCTAATCCAGTTTCCATGATTTCTTGCTTACGATTCCTATGTCTTTGGTTGCTTCTTACTATTCATTTGATTCCATATGTATCTTTCAGTTTTCTATTTTTCTTTTTTCTTGTATCTTATAATTTGGTTCGGTAATTTTTTGAGAATTAATAATAAAGTTCATGCGTGGGTTCTTTCCATGAAGTAGGTCTGAACGGGACCGAAGCATATAAATTCGGTGTTCTTGTTCTCTATTTTACTTTCCTTGTTTTGTATTCATACTGGTTTCTATTTGCTAAATTCATTAGGGAACAGATCAATTGATCTTGCGTTTGGCATTGGTGATCTGCTGCATCACGCACACACTGCCTACTTCACAATTGTGGATATCGTAAGAATGATTTCTTAGGAATGGTGAATTCCGAGAACTAATTTGGTGATAGGATCGATGCAGATTCCTGTTGATGCAGATGAACCACAGAAAAACCCAAATAAAAACAAAAATGGAAGAATGGAGATCAATTATTGATGCTCCTATTCTGGTTCGTATCGAAGCTTGATGGTTCGTGAGCATGAGAACCTGATGTTGAGGAATATTACTTGCTCAATCATCGTAATGAACATAGGGACATGCTGATTGAAGGAAACAATTGAAGACATTTTAGTTCACTGGATTTCTTATTATAGGTTTGGAGGGTCCTCATTCATCCCCAATGCTCAAGCTACATTACCAGAGATACATGTGCCAAATGTGTTTGATATAATGCCTTGGCGAGTCTGAGAATGTGGATTGGGGCTGTAGACCAACCTGAGAATATTTGGTGAATTGGAATTTTACAAATGGTGACTCCGAGCCAAAAAGGGATAGGTTTTTTAGCATCATAGTCATCCTCTATTTGCTTGACTTGGGCGTGATGAAGAATCTGTGCACTCCGAATAAGCTCTATAGTTTTGATGATGTGATGGTTAACTGCATGAGGTATATGCCCATTAAAACTACTAATGAAGAGTGCCAGATTTACTATTGAATTGTGAAAGGGATTGGGAGTGATGTTGACACTGGAGTTTGGTTGTTGGAGATGATGATGTGTGTTTGGTTTTACCCCCACCATTGTGCTTGTTAGTAGTGGATAATAATTAATGATCATTTGGGAAATTATTTAAATGTTCAGTTGGATAGAAAAATAAATAAATAAAATGTACATGAATTAATGAGTGTAATCCAGAGCATTTATTTATGCATGAAAGTGGTATACGTGTTTTTGAACTGTATTTGGGATTTTACATTAAGATTAATTATAGAAAGGAAACATGTACTATGGTGGTGATGATTGACAGTGAGTTTAGCAAGTTGAAGTTGTGGAATTATATCATTAAAAAGGGGAAGGTTGACGACAATAAGGAAAAAATTATTATGGACAAAAAGATATTTGGGGAGGAAATTTTTAGAGGGAGTTTGGGTTGGAGCACATTACAAAAAAAACGGTAATTTAGCAATGTTTTTTTATCGATGTTTTTAGAAACCTCGTTAATTTAGTGACCTTTTCATAAAACATCACTAAAAATATGTGTATTTATATAGTTCATTTCCCCGCATCAATGTAAATATATATATATAAACACACACACATATAAATATATATCTATATAAACCCACATATATTTTATATTTAATCATGTTTTTAAGAAAATGTGGCTATTTTAATAACATTTTTATCAGTGTTTTAAAATGTGTCTAATTATAAATATAATATAATTTAAACATATATATATATATATATAAACATAAAATATAAAATATAAACACACACACACATATATTTATATATTAATATATATATTAATATAATATTAAATTTTAAATACTGAAATGTGTTTATATATATATAAATAATATAATCGAATTAAATATTTTAAATTTAGTCAGGTTTTTAAGAAAAAATTACACTTTTAGTGACATTTGTACCAACATTTTAAAATGTGGCTAATCTCTACACATATTAATATAAACATATATGTGTATATAATAAAAACATACATAGATATATTATAAAACATAAACACACACACAGATATATATATATATATATATATATAAACATAAAATATAAAATATAAACACACACATATATATATTTATATATATATAAACATAAAATATAAAATATAAACACACACACATATATATTTATATATTAATATATATATTAATATAATATATGTAATATTAAATTTTAAATACTGAAATGTGTTTATACATATATATAATATAATCGAATTAAATCTTTTAAATTTAGTCAGGTTTTTAAGAAAACATTACACTTTTAGTGACATTTGTACCAACATTTTAAAATGTGGCTAATCTCTCTCTCACACACACATATTAATATAAACATATATGTGTATATAATAAAAACATACATAGATATATTATAAAACATAAACACAGACACAGATATATATATATATATATATAAACATATATATATAATATAAAATAAACACACACACACACATATAATATAATATAAACATAAAATATTAAAAATAAACAAATATATATAATTATTAAATACTGAAATCTCTTTCTCTATATATAAAAACAATTATTTGTTTATAACACAAATAGTTGAGTTGGAAGCTTCTTTGGCTATGAATTGGTAGGTCAGACACTCAAGTTCTTGTGACATCCATTTTTCACAATGTGCTAGTGGGATGGGTTAGCATAGGAGTGAGAGTCGTGCAACAGTAGAACGAGATACGAGGTGAGGTAGGGTATGATATGGGTGGGTATTATGAGTAATGGTGGGTACATGAGAGGACATAATGGGACACAAGATGAGGGGTGATGCAGGGTACTGGAGAGGGTAGAACGGGCGAAATGAGGGGTGATTCAGTGGTGATGCAGGGTACTGGATAGGGAATAATGGAACAATGGTGGGAATGTTTAAATATTTATTATAAAAAATAGAAATTTCATTAAAATATATAAAAAAATAATTATTTAAAAAAACATAATTTTCAAACAATTTTATGTACGTAAATTATAAATTAAAAAAATGATGTCTTCTACTAACATCGCCAAATGATGATTCATTTACCAACGTTTCTAAAAAAACCGGGAAGTGAAACGTCACTAAATGAGGTGTCATTTACCGAAGTTTCTCAGAAATGTTAGTAAATGATGTGTCACTAAATAGGGACATTTATAAATATCACTAATTAAATGATGTTTTTAGTGATTTTTTTTAAATGCGTCGGTAAATGAATTTGCGATATTTTAAAATGTCACTAATGAAAAAAAAACATCGCTAATTAGCATTTTTATGTTGTGGCATGAGTAGGAACTTTAGGAAGAGTGATCCTTGAAGACAAAACAGGGAATAACATACTTAGAATTGAGATAAAGGATCTTATATTTCTCTTTATCTTTGTATTCTAATATTTCTCTATTATATGTTATTATGGAAATATCTTGCAAATTAAATTACGTACGATATATTAATTGATTTACTGAAAAAATTGTTGAAGCTTGAAAACTATTCTCATGTTCCTTATATCTCCCTTATGAAACTACAATTTATTCTTTTTATTCATGCTTCTTGAGGAAGTGCATGTTGTCTCATATGAGATATTGTAATTCTTGAGAGAGATTATAAATATCTCTAATCAACCAGTAGCATTTTGAATTGAATCTTTTCTCTTGAACATCACATCTTGTTATGCAACTTCATTTTGAACTTCCTTTGATAATTATGTTTGGATGTATATGATCTCTAACCGAGTTTTTGGACAACAAATGTTGATCCAAAATATCCCATGTACTTTAGGTTTTGATGATCTCAAAAACCCATCATACATTACCGAGGATTAGTTTTTCAATGTGTGTTAATTTGATTTTATCCTATACTTTTGTATTCAGTGGTTAATTTCCTTAAATATTGATTTTGGTGAATTTTGGATGAAATCTGCCTCAGTCTAGAAAATATGATACATGATGTTTTTAGCTACATGGTGAAAATGGCTACGTCGATCAATCATTGATGTCAAGAGAATGGATACGTCGATCAATCACCTAAATAAAGGAAATGACTATATAAAATCGCCTAAATTGTGAAATCACCTATGTGGAAATTGCCTATGGTGAAAAGGTCACCTAGGTAAGAAATCACCTATGTGATCATTTGGCTACTTGAAATGGTTACATGGAGTAATCAGCTACGTAGATTTTATATGTGAAGAAATCAGTTACTTGAAATGCCTACATGGTAAAATCAGTAATGTCATTTCAATCAGTTATGTTAGTTTTGGTGAATCATTTATGTGAAGAAAATGACTACATCATTTCAATTTTCTATGTTAAATTCATCTACATGAATGAAACACCTATGTAACAAAATTAACTGTTATAAATAAAATTAACTTTTTGATTTAATTTAATATCTTATTATGTAATATGGTTATAGAAAACACATGAACTTATTTTATTTTATTACATCTAATTGAATTTAAAATATCGTTAAGTATCATTACCATTGATAATATAGCTATTGAATAGTGATCACATGATTAGTATAAATATATGGTTTTAACAAATCCAATTGACACAGACAAAGGAAGTGATGACCTCAACCAGTAGGATCATACCCTATAAAACCCTTTTTTCGGAGCTTCCAAGGGAGATAATATCACTAGTATTTTCTCTTGACCATGTCCAAGATGAGATCCAACAACTTAAGCATGAGCAAAACTGTTTATGGGTGAAGTTAAAGCTCATCAAGATCACGACCTAGACTATGTACGCCGAACCACCCCATGAAAGTCTCAAAATCACACACCTTTCTCTTAGGGAGTTTTCTAGTGTATTAAAGGGATATGTATCAAGGCCCTATAATTATGACTATTTACATTATTTTTTATAGAATAATGTATATATTTTCATCCAATTATGTTTACTTTGAAAATGTTTTTTTATTTCGATACAATAAAACAAAAGTAGCATTTTTGTGTAATTTTCAAATTCAATTAAGGAGTTTATTTTGATTAATTAATGTATATTTAAAATAAATAATATCATAATTTAATTTTATTATTAAATATTTTTTATTAAATATAAATTATCATATAATTTTTATGAAGTCACATGTAATTTTTATAAGGGTTCAAAAATTGTCATTGTCAACAAAATCCAACATTTCTCAATAAATATCGATTACTATTTTAAAAGATAAAATGAAAATATTTTTAAAATTATTTATATAAAATGAATATTATTTTTGGAATTAGAATTTCAAAATTATCCGACAGTGAATTTTTCATAATTTTCTGAGATAGTCAGATTTTCAGGTAAAAATTAAATACCGTATAAACATATTTTGTGTATTATGACATCATAATGACCAAAAGTGATGTAATAAATACAATAAAGGGTATCCATAATCAAATATATGTTTTACCTTTAAAATAATATAATTTTATGTTTGTTTTATTAATTTTATAAAGCCCTTATGTATCCTCCCAAACCATAAATATATTTTAAGGTTTTAAAACCATTTATTTAAGACTACGACCCACCTCCACATAAGAAAGGGTATTATTTTATTAATTTTATCCCTTGTAATTATTAAATAATTAAAATCACTATTATTTGGAAGAAACCATGGGAAAAATCCATAGGATGGTTTGTGTTTCTGGTTATTTTATCACGTTGAGTCCAAAACCTAAATAATAATGAAATCACCCTCTTTTTCTATATAAACCCACAAATATCCCATTTCTATTCACTAAAACTCCTTATAGAACGTCCATACTCTTCTATAAACTCTCTATAGTCCTCCCAAGGATCCCCCAAGATCTCATGAAGCCCCTCCCAAGCATTTGGAGTCAGACACTCAAGTAAGGGATCTTTTCCTTTCTCCTCTTTATTCATGTATATTCTTTACCTTATGTCTTTTATCTTAATTTCCTTATGATGGTATATGTTATTCCATACCCCTCTTAATTTATAATTTTTTTTCCAAATTATTATAGATCCTTTTCACTCTCATCAACCCATTTTAGGAATTTTAATGTGATACCGTTATGCAGAGAAATTTCACCGCAATTTTCCATGCCAAAAAAATTATGTAGTGAATACCATACCCATTTCCTATCAAGGGTATTCAACTTTATAAACTTATACCTATTTGAATTGGAACTTAAATTTATGTATTCTACACTCCATTATCATGGAATAAAATATGATGATGAATGAATCCATGTTGTATGTTCTATTTGGCATACCTAAGCATGAAATTGAAATAAAAGTGGCGGGTGTGCCCGAAATTATATAGCGCTCCAATGCATTGAGTAACGTTTAGTCTCATGAGATGTAATATTTTGATAGGGAGTGAACCTAATTCCTTTATGAGACTTTTTCCACCATGATTTCTTGGTGGTTTATCCATGACCTATGTTTATGATGCAATTTTATAAGTTCTTTCCATATTTCCCATGTTATGATTATCATGTTATATCATGCCTTATTATTCTTGTTTATTATTCTCACACTTATTATCCCCCATTGATATGTCTATTGTCTAACATGTATAACCTTATTCTATGTTTATTCCCTTACTGGTTTTTATATCTCACCCATTTCTTATGTTTTTCCCCAGGTTATCCCATGTAGTTTTAAAATCCATGGAATTTTAGAAGCATGTTAAGGATGTTTTCAATAATGTTATTGCATCCCATGTTCAAGATGTTATTATATGTACCTAATTCCAAAATAAAATAGTCTTATTGATCTTTTGGGTTCTATTATGTGTACTTTTAGGTATTAAATCATGAATTAATGTGTAATGAAGTACAAGGTTATTATAGTTGGTATCACAAGACAAGTTTAGTTACTTTTGAGATTAAGGTTAGAAAACTCTAACGAAATCCTTAGGAATAAGACTATGTATAAGAAAATATACCTAATTTTTTTTAAGTATAGAGTAAGTGGTTTTTTAAGAAAATACATCTCTTTACAAATACTAGAAATGGACATGGTTTTAGCACAGATGTGCCTAGGGGTAATAACTCC
Source organism: Viscum album (assembly GCA_963277665.1). Lineage (NCBI taxonomy): Eukaryota > Viridiplantae > Streptophyta > Magnoliopsida > Santalales > Viscaceae > Viscum > Viscum album. Next base: position 844,381,220 of record OY728128.1, read on the forward strand.
GATAAGGTGCATCAAGCATAAATCATCATAACATGGTATACAAAAATAGGCTGTAGTGAACCAGGTTTGACACTCCTAAGGGATATGATTTATTAAAATCATAATCTCATTACAAAGAATTATTTAGGAAATGAAAATTCCTATAAAAATATATATTAGGAAATAGATAATGGATAACATAGACAGAAGCCTAAATATTCATATGTTTTTAAAAAATGTAATTTATAGGTTATCCCTTTAATGTCATTGGATTCCCCTTTATGTGTTTAATTGTTTTTAAAAAAATTATCCATAAAATTCCTTTTATTCTAGCCAATGGCTGAAAATACGAGGATCTGGGTGAATAGTCAATGTGAATGGTAATGTGATGAATGCCCCAATGAGATTCCCAATCTAATGGGAGTAGTAATCAAAAAATTCATGAAGATACTCTCTCAGCTAACTCGAGTTCTGAATAAAAACCTAGATAATGAAGAGTTCCCAAATCCCTATAAGAAATAAAAAGATGTAATTGAGAGCTTTATGTGACAAATTCCTACAACATTCAATGGGTCATCTTATCCCTTAATCATGTAATAATGGATCAACTCCAATGAGAAGATCTTCTCCATCCTTTAATGTTATGAAAAAGAGAAGGTTCTACTTGCTATTTATTGTATGGAGGGAGAATATGATTAGTGGTGTACATTGATCAGGAATACGAAGTCTGAGGAAGAGATCGAAGCGATTGGGTAGAAGGAATTTTAGAAATTGTTTTTTAATAAATATTTTCCTTGCACTCTCCAAATTATAATGGAAAGAGATTTCCTTTCCCTAAAGCAAAAATATGATGAATCTATCAGGGATTATGAAGAAAACATCACAAGACTTGCATGATATACCTTCATCTTTGTCGTTACCCCCAAATTAAAGGCTGACCAATTCTTTGGTGGTCTAAAACCTAGTCAACCAAAAGCCCTAGTGACCCGTGACTTTGATAACTATGAGTAATTTGTTTGACGTTCCCCCAATGGTTAAATAGAGATCAGAAAATCACAAGGGTATCATGGGGATAAGAAGTAGAAAATGGAGTTTAATTATGGATTTCTTACAAAGAAATCTAACGGTGTTAAGAAATTTCAATATTGCACTTGTCAAAGGTGCGGAAAGAAGAACCCAAAAAATTGCCTAAGTGGGATGAGAAAATGCTTTAGGTGTGAGAAAGAAGGGAACCTAGATAGTGATTTCCGATAAGAGAAATCCACTAATGTGATGGAGGAAATAAATGCTCTAGTCAACCCTCAACACATTGTTCATTGCTTCAACTATAAGGAACCATGTCACTTTGCAAATGAATTCACTAAACCAAGGGTTTTCAATGAAAACCAACAACCTCCAATGCAGCATGGGAGAGATTTTTTCCATCTCAACCGCTGAGATAGATCCCAAAAACAAAATGGTGACATGTACACTAGTTATTCATTAAAGTATAGAGAATGAACCTTTTGATTCTGGTTCTTTGAGTTCCTTCATATCATGAAATTTTAGTAGAACTATAAAAACACCATCACAATTCATGGATGTGGAGTTATCGGTGAAAATGAAAGATGGGGAAATTATTGCATCTCAAGTATATAACTCCTCCCCTATCCAAATTTATGGTCTGAACTTCATATAAAACATTTTCATACTCTATTTGGTAGAATTTTATGCAATTATAGGCATGGATTAACATTCCATATATAGAGCCAATCAAAATTTCTGTAAGAAATAAATCACTCTCCATATCGTGAATCGATCCCCGTTTATGTACATGTACAAGGAGGAAGGAAAATATTCTTTAGAACCAACATCACAAGAATGGATATTATTTCCCTTTGAGAAAGAATATCTAGATCAAATGATTGATTCTATATAAGGAACCATCCTTGAAGAAATTCCTATTGTGAGGGAATATACTGATGTGTTTCCGGAGGAATTGTCTGGTCTTACTCCTAGATGAGAAATTAAATTATCAATAAAGCTTATAATAAGGGCATTATCATTATCCAATAATCCATATAGAATGAATGTTATGGAACTTGAGGTGCTTAAGAAACAAATATAGGAGAATCTAGATAAGGAGTTCATACACCCATGTTCTTCACCATGGGGTGCAACAGTCCTCTTCATCAAGAAGAAGGATGGGTCAATGAGCCTTTTCATTGATTATCATGAGCTTCACAACATTGCAATAAAGAACAAGTATCCTCTTCCATGGATTTATGAGTTGTTAAATTAGCTACATGGAGAAAAATACTTCTCCAAGGTGGATATACAGTCAAGATATTACCATGACATGGTGAAGATAGAGGATATCCCCAAGACTACTTTTCGTTCAAGGTATGAGAACTATGAGTTTATAGTAATTCATTTTGGACTCATTAATTCTCTATCAATATTCATGGACTTGAGGAATAGAGTATTTAGATATTACCTTGAAAAATTTGTGGTAGTATTTATAGATGATATTATAATATACTCTAAAACCAAGGAGGAGTATGTTGAGCATATAAGCAATGTTCTAGAGACCATTAAAAGGGATAATATTTATGAAAAGTATAGAAAATGTGAGTCCTGTTTAAAGGAAGTCTCATTTTGGGGACATATCAACACAAGAAATGGGATATCTATGGACCATTCAACAACAAAAGAAATTAAAGGATTGATGAGGCCAACATTTGTGATATGTATCAATAATTTCCTTGGATTAGTTGGGTATTATCATCGATTTGTGGCAAACTTATCCTGATTTTCAAACCATCTAACCAAGATAAACTGGGAGGGATTCAAGTTTTCTTGGAATGATGAGTGTGAAGAGATCTTCAAGGAGCTGAAAATAGGATTATCATTTCCCCTGTGCTAACACTACCCAAAAGTGAAGAACTTTTCCTAGTATCCAGTGATGCTTTGAATAAGGGATTGGGCTATGTGTTAATACAGATTATCAAAGTCATATCCTATGCTTTAAGGAAGTTGAAATATCATGAACAGAACTATCCAACACATGATCTAGAGTTTGTTGTGGTGATTTTTCTTTGAAAATATGGTGACTTTTTTCTCTTTGGGGATAAGTGTGAAATATATACAGATCAAAAAATTCACAAATATATATTCACACAAAAATAGCTAAATATGATCCTAAAAATTTGGTTAGATCTTATCAAGGACTATGAATGCTCAATCCACTACCATCCTAGTAAAGCGAATAAAGTGGAAGATGTTCTAAGTAGAAAGGACCCAAAAATTATATCATTGATGAGAATTGGTGGGATCTAATCTTCTTAGAGTTGGAAAGGATGGAAATGAGAATCATAAAGGAAGGAATATCACCAATCCTTTCACAAATGATTGCTCAAACATCTATTTTGAAGAGTTTAAAGGATTCTCAAAGAGATGATGTGGAAATTCACATGAAAGTGGAAACTATAAGAAAAGGTAAATCCTCAAAGTTCAATGTTAATGAAGAAGGTTTTGTAATATTTGGGTCAAGACAATGTATACCATCAAATCCTGATTTAATAAAGGAGATGTTTCATGTTGCACATAGCTCGACCTTCTTTATCCATCTTGGAAGAATATAGATGTATAGAGATATCCAAGAGCACTATTAGTGGGAAAATATGAAGAAAGATATCATAGAATATACACCAGGATTTCCTATATGTAAACAAGTGAAGACAGAAATGAAAAAATCTAAGGGGATGATGCAACAATTACCTATACCTATATGGAAATGGGAAAACATTTCCATGGAAGTTTTCACCATACTTCCAAATACATCCAAAGGAAGCAATGCTATCCGTGCTATGATGGACTGTCTTAAAAATAAAACAAACTTCATTGCAATTTGAGAAGATTTCAAACTAGATAAACTTAGACAAATATACATTAGGAAGGTGGTAAGCCTGTATGGAGTAACACTATCAATTTTATCCTATCAAGATCCGAGTTTCACCTCCAAGTTCTGGAAAAGTCTCCAACATTCTCAAAACACTAAGCTGAACTTCAGTACAACCTATAATCCTCAAAATAATGGCCAGTGTGAATAGACTATCTAGACACTAGAAGACATGTTGAGAGAATGTTTTATGGACTTCAAAGGAGGATGGGACCAACATCAGCCTCTGGTCGAGTTCTCATGTAACAACAGTTTCCAATAAAGCATCAAAAATATCCTCTTATGAATCCCTTTATGGGAAGAGGTGAAGATAACCTACATCTTGGAATGAATTTGTGGAACAAAAAATGCTAGGTCTTGAAATGGCTGAGGAAATATTGAAAAAGGTTAAGACTATTCAGTAGAACATCAAGGCTGCTTAGAGTAAAAAAAGGGCTATGTTCATAATCATCAATTAGACCTCGAGTGTGATGTTAGAGACATGTTATTCCTTGGTATATCTCCATGGAATAAATTGATGAGATATGGGAAGAAGGGAAAGATTAGTCTAAGATACATCAGTCTCATTGAGATCCTTGATCACATCAGAGCGGTGGCCTATGAATTTTACCCCCACCTAACCTATCTCAAGTACATGATGTATACCATGAATCTCTCTTGAGAAAGACCATACTAGATCCCTCACATGTACTAAATGCAGATTAATTACCATTGGATAATGATCTCTTATATGAGTAGTAACCAGGGAAGATCATAGACCGAAGAGACAAGGTTCTACAAAACAAGACAATGAACCTTGTCAAAGTGATGTGGAGAAACCACAAGTTTGACTAAGTGATGTGAGAATCAAATTAAGTGACAAGACAACGTTACCCTCATCTATTTTAGTGCGTGAAATGAAAATTTTAAGGGCCAAATTTCTTAAGGGGGAAGATTTTAAAAACCTGAACTGTTATAAATAAAATTCCCCTTTTGATTTATTTAAATGTCTTAATATGTAATATGGTTATAGAAAACGTATGAACATATTTTATTTTATTATGTACACTTGGATTTAAAACCCTGTTAAGTATCATTATTGTTGATAATATAGACATTGAATAGTGATCACAAGATTAGTACAAATATAGAGTTTTAACAAATACAATTGACACCGACAGAGGATATAGACTCAACCAGAAAGATAATACCCCGTAAATCCAATTTATCGGAGATTATAATGGTTATAGTATCACTGGTCTTTTCCCTTGACCAATTCCAATATTAGATCCAATAACTTAATCCTGTGAAAAATCATTTATGGGATGAGTTCAAGCTCATTGAGATCATAACCCAAACCATGTATGCAGAACCACCCCATGAAAGTATCACCATCACATGCCTTACTCTTATGGAGTTTTTGCTTCACTAAAGGGATATGTATCGAGACCCCATAATTATGAGTATGTAAATTATTTTTTATAGAATAATGAATACATTTTCATCCTATTATGGTTACTCTATAAATTATTTTTATTTTAATATAATAAAACCTAAATAGTATTTTTGGGCAATATTCAAATTAAATAAAGGAATTTATTTTGATGAATTAATGGATTTTTTAAATAAATAATATTGTAATATAATAATATTATTAAATATTTTTTTTATTAAATATAAATGATCATATAATTTTTATGAATTCAAATGTAATTTTTATAAGGGTTCATAAACTGTTATTGTAAAAAAAATCTAGTATTTCTCAATAAATGTCAATTACTATTTTAAAAATGAAAATTATAATATTTAGAAAATTATTTAGATGAAATGAATATTAATTGTGGAATTAGAATTTTGAAATTATCAAACAGTGATTTTTACATAATTTTCTGAGATATTATATTTTTCAGGAAAGAATTAAATACCGTATAAGTATACATTGTGTATTATGACATCATAATGAACCAAAAGTGATATAATAAATACTATAAATGTTATCCACACCCAAATATATATTTTTACCTTTAAAATAATGTGATTTTATGTTTATTTGATTAATTTTATAAAGCCCTTAAGAATCCTCCAAACCAATAACATATTTTAAGGTTTTAAAACCATTTCTTTAAGAGTATAAGTCACCTCCACATAAGAAAGGGTATTATTTTATTAAGTTTGAACCTTGGACATATAGAATCATGAGAACCACTACCATTTGGAAGAATACATGGGAAAAACCATGTGATGGTTTGTGGTTTTGGCTATTTTATTATATAGAGTCTAAAACCTAAATATCAATGAAATCCCCCTATTTTCCTATATAAACCCACACATGATCCCATTTATACTCACTAAAACACCTCATAGAATGTCCATACTCTTCCCTATAATCTCTAGAGTCATTACAAGGCACCCCCAAGATCTTAATAATCTCCTCCCAAGCATTTGGAATCACACACTCAAGTAAGGGATCCTTTCCTTTCTCTTCTTTATTCAAGTATCTTGTTTACCTTATGTACTTTATCTTAATTTCCTTATGATGGGATATGTTATTCCATATCTATCATGACCCCATCCCTCAAAGGATACCCCTCTTGGACTAGCAATGAAGAAAGAGATATAATGACCCCTGAATCCTGCCTACAATAGGACCCAAGTTGGTGACTAGCACCAAGGGTTTAAAAATATCATAATATGGGAGGAATTACTATTTATGAGGAAAAAAGATCAAGAGATAAGATTTATCAACCAAAAAATCTCCATGACACATATTTAAGAAAAAAAATCATCCTATAATGCATCAGTAAATATAACTAATACAAATAAAAGTCTCCAAAGTAAGTACCCAAAACAAAGATAGAGAAGAAACACAACAACTGTCCCAAGATCTAAGCTAGTAATGTCTAGCATGGTCCAAGAAATCCTCCTGGAAACCTGAAAATAGTTTTTTATATGTAGGGTGAGAATACCATTATAGTCAATAAGAAAACAAAAGTCTTTCATGCACACGTGGAAGGAGCATACTTATGCACCCATGAGAAAATAACAGAACCAAACAACACCTAATAGGTAGAATAACAATAACCCCAACCTCACCAAATCATTCTCATCAAATAACATAATCTAGGAAATATAATATAATACAATTCTCATCGATGATATTGTTCCCCACACCACTTTCCAACTGATTAGCCACTTTCACACCCCAAGAGTTGACATCCTCGTGCTCCCACATCTTATGAATATACCTCATCACATCTTTCCCACACACACCTAGGCCTCAAAACACATCCCACCCAAAAAAACCTAGGCCTCACAACACATCCTGCCCACACACACTAGGGCCTCACAACACATTCCACTCGCACACACCGTGGCCTCACAATACATCTCGCCCCCATAAACCTGGTCCTCACAACACATCATATCTCAACCCGAATACACTTGAGAAAGAACATCACTACTCATCCCAAAGACACTTGGGACACCACATCAAAACTCATCCCAAAGGAACCTGGGATACCATGTCTCATCACACCCTACCCAAAGAAGCTTAGGTCGCCACTGGAAGAGGGAGTAGGGAAGAGAGGGTGGACAACCATCCATCCTCCCACTGGGATGTTGAGAAAGACACGCCCCACGTGATGATGTGGGTGTTCAACACATAGTTCTCATCATGGGTGGGGTGCATGTAGAAATCAAAAGAATATATAGTTTATACATATATATAGATAAAATCATACAAGACCAACCTATGGGTTTACAAACAAATCACTAACCAACCCATGACTTCAACACTTTTCCATTACCTCTAAATGTATTATTAGTATCTACAACATTCATTTCAGAGTTTGGAGAGCCCTAATAATCTAACATGGCTTCACATTTCCTCCATGCTTAACACCCATTCATTTTATTATTTTTCATAAACAACATTTAATCACAAAAACCATCATTAAGTTTTCCATTGTTAAATTTCCATCTAATTAACCAAACCAACCAATTCCATTTAAAAAAATATTAAACATTAATTTATTCTATCACTACATAGGCATCTAGAGGAAATCAAACATATATCACAAGAAACTTATAATCTACAATAATACCATATCACTATCCTAAAAACACAGGAAAACAAACAACCTCCTCACCACCCCAAAATAACAACCAAAGAAACCACCTCCTCGCCTATCCAAAAGCACGACCAAAAAACCACATATCACTCTACACCCCAAAAAAATCACACACTACCAACCCACAATCACAGAAACACATCACAACACATAAAGATCCATTTTTATAGATTTTAAAAAGGAATTTTTTCACATTCCACTTAATTTAGGGGTTTATCATGCAAAAAAAAATCATAGGGAAACCATTTAATTATCCAAGTATAAGTAATTAACCAATTTTTGTATAGGGTAATATCACAATAATCACAACCAAAAGAAAAAATCATAGTATGTATATCCAATGAAAATAAATCCTGCAATGGCCATAATTTTCCACGGGGTATCAAGCTTGTACAATTCACAATATCACTAATAATATAAAAGTTGTAAAAAGAATGCAAAACAAATCCCATTACCCTTCAATTTCAAATAAACCAATTATTTATCTTTAATTAAGACAACACCACCATAACCCATAGGTTATCAAAAACCAACCCCTCCTTCATGATACACAACAACGATAAATGGGAGAAACCCTGCCTCAAGAAGATTTGTTGACTTGTTGTGCACCAAATGGAGAAGAAGAACACCTACAAACCACAACCGTACCATGAGGAACCACAAATCAACAAACACGACACCCAAATATCATCAAAAGGAAAACCAACACCCACCCCAAACCAAATTGTTTTTCCACAATGAATTTCAGGGAGAATAATGGAAGAAAACTGGTGATAATGAGATGAAAACTCACCATGGATTGAAGACGGAAGCCCAAGGATCGAGACCCATCAAAAGGAATATTCGAATGAGGAAGGAGAAGGTCGTTGAATGCATATAATGAGAGAATAGCCAATGGAAACAGGGTTTGGAGAAATACTAAGTGGATGAAACCTTTAAAATTGTTTAGTATTAGGGAATTACATGACGTGTAATTCTCTTTCATGTTGTATACTTATGGGATTCCAGGTCCCACTAAAAAATGCATCACTTTTTTATTATTTGACCCCAATTGATTACACATTGTGAACCATCCCTAGTCATGATGTGAAAACAACTTTGACATCATGTATTACACTTACATGATGTGAATTTATTTCCGCAGTTCTACTACACCTCCACCTTCCACAAAAAACTATCGGAATTGCCCCCAAATACCTCCAACTACCAAAACTTGAAATGTAATGGGCCGAGAGGGTACAAAACGTTACATTATATACCTATCAAACTATTATATCCCTTGAGAATTTAAAACCAAATAAAAATAAAATATAGGAAGCACTACTAGAAATTTAGGCTATAGGCACGGTTTAGAACAATGGCTATAAATCAAGAAACCATGTCTATAATTAATAGCCACAATTTAGTGGACCATCACTGCTATTAGTGTGGAAATAGGTGTTGTGACTATAACAATGGTTTGAACTATGGCACAAAACCTATAGCCACAGTTTAAAACCATGACTATAACTTCTTCCACATAGAACTATAGCCACAATTATAAATCCTGGCTCTAGATCTACTGCCATGGTTCAAACCATGGATATATCATACAAATAATATAACAAATAGAACACAAAACCCCATAAATACCCCACACTCCCCTACACACCCCTACACACTCCTTCTCCCCCTTGCAATAGAACCCATCACACCCCCTCCCCTACCCCCAGCACACACCATTGCCCCTGCCCCCTGCACACCCCATGCACCCCCTACACACCCCCTGCACACCCCATGCACACCCACTCCCCCTTGTAATAGAACCCAACACAACCCTACCCCCTTCCCCTTCCCCTTGAACACCCATTGTACCCTACCCCTACCCATTGCAACATAACCCAACACACCCCTTCCCCCTCCCCTGTACACCCCCTACACCCCCCTGTACCCTCCCTTTCCCTTTGTAACAAAATCCAGCACACCCCCTCCCCCTACCCCCAGTATACCCCATGTCCCCTGCACCTCCTGCACACCCCATGCATCCCCTGCACACCCACCCTACACACCCCATGAACCCCATGAACCCCATGAACACCCCTGCACCCTACTCATGCCCTTGCAATAGAACCCATCACACCACCCTACCCCTTTCCCCTTTCCCCTTCCCTACACACCCACCTCCCCCCTACACACCCTATGCACCCCCCTTAACCCCCTTAACCCCTATGCACCCCTGTATGCCCCTTTCACACCCTTTCACCCTCCCATTCCCCTTCCAAAAAAACCCAACACACCCCTACCCCTTCCCCCAACACACCCCCTACCCCATGCCCCTCCCCTGCACACCCCATGAAACCCTTACACACCCCTACCCCCTACACACCCCATGTACCCCCTACACACCCCCTACACACCCCTTTCATCCCCTGCACCCTCCCCCTACCCCTTGTAACAAAACCCAACACACCCCCTCCCCCTGCCCCCAACACTCCCCCTGCATCCCCCCTCCCCTACACCCCCTACACACCGCCTGGCCATACACCTTGGAAAACTTACCAGCTGGACACAAACTATGATCTGTTAGGGTTACGTATTAGAATAATGATTATATTCATAGACTAACTCAACAATAGGTTGATAGATCAAGATTTAATGGTTACTGTTGGTGTTGTGGAGCCTTTAGAAACATAACCTAAAATTCCAGGTTTAATATGTCACTGCCATGAAATTATGCTGATGTAATGGGGGGTATTATAAATAAAATAATAAGCAATAATGTGAGAGATAACAATAATCTCAAGTTGAAAAAAATGGAAACTATGAAATTAGAAAAGAAGACTCCATGGATTACTAAATATGATTAAGATCAAAGAAGAAGATTGAAATATGGCCAGAAAAATTTCTTGGAGATCCAATTTTTTTCTTATTCATTGAGTGTGAAACACATTAAAATTAAAATAATTTCATGTCATCTATCTGAGGCCCATATTTTTTTCATCTTAGAAAATTTTATGGAATACAATTTTTGACTGCCAATAAATACCCCAAACATACAATTAGAATTAGTCAGAATGAATCGAATATGGTGTTATCATAATATACAACATTTTTTTATTTTACTTGATTATTCATGTATGTTCTCATTTTTTTATCATAAAAAGTATGTTTCACCAATAGGTGGATCTCACATCCTGGCTTTTGGATACCAAGATGATAATCTCACCTCAAGGTGTTTATATTTCAAAGAGGAATAATAAACTTAATGTTTTTATCACCAAATGAAGAATCATGACTACATGTTCTAGTATCACTAAGAGGAATAGCCTACATAAGGTGTTTTTTACAAGAATAATTATTGACTAAATTCTTTTGATATCATAGAACTGAGATAATAGGGGAGAACCCATCCTTAAGTGTTAGGCCTAAATTCTTAGATGTTATTAGTACTGTAACAAATGTTGTATTTATAGTAGTATTAGAGAATGTGAATCTAGATATAATTTTTTATCCTATGATAACATGAATCAAGCTATGTGTTTTACTTATATTAGCATCCTTTCTACATATTAGGCTATAGATGAAGAAATATAATGGGTTTTTACTAGTTTAAGACTATAGGAGAAGACATTACATAAACTAGTAATCCCATACACTTGGAACTCATAAATAGATATTTCTTTTATGTAGAGTAATTATGTCACATATAATATACCACACTAGGTACTTTAAGTCCTTGTAGAATATATCATTAAATTGGATAATAAGGTTAAGAAATAAGTACCAAATACCCAATGATAATTTTTTTGGTAGTGATTCTAAAATCAAGGTTTTATGGTTTCTAAAAGAAGTATCTTAGCATATGGAATTTGGGATTTCAAGAGGAATATCCCAACTTAATGAATTTTGGACTTCCAAAAGTATATCTTGACCTAATGAATTTTCGGATACTAAGAGGAGTATCATGACTCTAGGAATTATGAGTTTCCAAGGGAAATATCCCAAATTTTTTTATTTAGGCCACTAAGAGGAGTATCTCGAATCATGTCATTTTTAGATTTTTATAAGAATGACTACTTCATGTTTTCTCAATATGAGGATACTATCATCTCTAATGTGAAGGAAATTTAATTTCCTACTATCAAGTTGGCTAAAATTTATACTGGCCACATGAAGGGAGATTCATGTTTATTCCTAATATAGAGAATGATGAGTTGTTTATTCCATTGGATGCTATATTCAATCCATTTGAATCCCATACAATCATGAAGATTCTTTTAAAGGACCTAGAACAAGAAAAGAAGGTCCTTGTTATGTTAATTTTAGAAGGTATTTCTCAAAGAGTAGGGGATTTTTAAAAAGTCTTATTTCATGACATGTATTTTAATTATTTTCTAATAAAAGAGGAGAAAGTAACCTGAATAAAATATATGTTGGGAGAAATGTTTCATTTCTCACATAGATTAGTAAAAATAAATTTCTATCCTTATGGTCGGGTGATAATAATTATATTTTACAAGGTATATGTAGATTCAAATCATCTAATAAAATTTCATCATAGTTTTATTTTATTATCCAATAATCTTAGAATCTTTATATTATTATTAAATTATTCCTTAACAAAGCTAGTGGTTATTAGAAAACCAGTTTTTAAAACAATCAAGAAATTATGTATTTTTTTTAAAAATAATAAAGGAATTATAGAATCCAAATTAAAGGGTTAGGAAGAGGGAACCTACCTCAACCTCAAGGCACACTACTTTTGACAACGACAACTCAAATCTTCAATTTGTCCCACTTGCATGCATATGAAACTTCACATATATATAAGGACACCTATCCCCTATGTATATATTTTCATAGCCAAATATTCATAAGGGGGTACTTAGATATATGTTTATACTTGCATATACCCCTTTACACCTACACATGTATGCATTTTTCATATCTATATATAAGCACACCTAAACTAATATATATATTCATACTGCCATGAGTGAATATATATAAAGGGGTAAATTATATATGTATATTCCTACTTATTCATACACATGTAAGCCTTTATCAATGGTGACACGAATCCACCTCAACGAGACCCAAAATGCACTACAAAAATATAAGGAACCCAAAAATCACAAAATCCATAATTAAAATTATGCCAAAAATTAAAAATGGAATAAACCTTACCCAAATCCAATGTTAAACTCACTATCTTCGATGGTGGTGGATACAACATACCTCATCATAAGAAACCACCTGTAAGGAAATAGTGGGAAAATAAATGAGATATAACTACTTATTATATATATGTGATCAGTGTGTCAACTATACATGATAAATGATACATGAATCCATAACCAAATATGAACAAATAATATTATGATTGATATATATATCCCAATACTAAAATAACTTGATCATTAATAAAGGATTTTTGTTCAAATTACCTCATCAGCTGAGTTGAAAAATCCTTCCTTAATTTAGAATGTAATGAAAATTCATTTTTTCGATTTCCCTCATCATCTTGGTCATTTCATTCTGGGGCACCCAAACTATTATGAATTCCATTTTAAGATGCTAAATCTTCCTCTTTTGTGGGTAGTCCATCAAAAAAATACAATTTTCACATTAATTCATTGGTTATTCCCCATCAAAGAAAGTAACTACTATTGTTTAATATTTGAAGGGTCAAACATGGAGGAATAATTCAATGTGTAGAATAGTATTATATTTGTGTATTTATCATCATGAATAAGAAAATCATAAAATTATGTTGAATATATAATGGGGGTTTAGATTGATTATGTTGTAGAGTTCCTTTTCAAGTTATTACTTGTTTCTAGGATTATATTATTAGGGTGGGAATAATATATTTATGTCTATGATGAGACATATTAATATGAAATGAAGATATTTTTCAATGGGGAATAAATACCTTCTCAATGAAGATAACTTCCCATAATTCATTATAAACTAGAGAGATCCTATACAATGTACTTTTTAAAGGATAAAAAAATTACTAACAAATAGTTCTTGGTCAGGGATTAAACCTTCCCCCTTTGTATGAACACAAGGACATTAATAAAAAAATTAAATGATATTTCCAAACACAATAAGGATGATTTAACTCAAATGGGGCGAACCTTGTAATAATATTATGTGTTGATGTATCTTTTATATTTTTATCATACACGGGTTATTAATGTGTTTATTGATACAAATAAGATCCTTTTATCCGAACTAGTGTAGAGGTTCAAATAATAAGAAAATAGTTTGTAAAAATAATTCAATATTGATTCAACCCCTCTCGATTACATTACACCAATTAACATAGATCTATAATTTCTATCAGAGTTGAGGCATACATCTAATTTCATTTTTTATTCCATTTTTTTATTTAATGTATATTTATTTAAGATTTTATGATGTTTTTGAAGAAACATAGGAGGATGAAATAAAGGACTGCATACAGTTCCCCACCCTCAAATATGAACATAAGGAGATAGATTTGTGTTCAGATAATTAAATATTGATTTTTCCAAATGGTAATCATTACACAGAGTGTTGTATGAAGATTAAAAGTAGAGGGTTGCACCATAATGTCCAACCACCATCCTCATTATCAATAGTTTCTAGATTACATAAAAAACACCATGTTGCACTACAGCCTCATACCCAGCAGCTTCCTGCAGTCTCTACCTAGGAGCTTCCTAAAGCCTCATACTTATGTTTTACCCTTTTATTCATACCTTGAAGCCTCAAACCCATGTTTCACCCTAAACATACCCTACCAAACCCCATGAACATACCCATACCCTTTGCATAACCCCCACTCCCTCTACAATAGCCCCCTCTCCACCCCCTACACAACCCTCTCCCCCTGCAGTAGCACAACCCCCACCTCCCAACCCCTTCCCCACCCCACCCCATGTATAACCCCCTCCCCCTACAGTAGCCCCACCTTCACACATCCCCCTCCCCTACCCCATGTAATAGACCCCCTCCCCCTATAGTAGCACTACCTACCCACTGCCCCACCCTTCACCCCTGCCCCCTACACCCCACTACCCTGAGAACCCCCCACC
The DNA here is from genome assembly GCA_963277665.1 of Viscum album. Lineage (NCBI taxonomy): Eukaryota > Viridiplantae > Streptophyta > Magnoliopsida > Santalales > Viscaceae > Viscum > Viscum album. The sequence goes on from OY728128.1 coordinate 844,396,312, forward strand.
ATTCACTCCTACTACCCCCAACTACCCCTACCGCCCACCCCCACTACCCCTGCACCCCCAATCTTCACCCCTATCTCCCCCACTTCCCCCTACACCCCCTTTAGGTGACACATTTTAGCTCCAACATATGGTGAATGTACCAGACTCCACATCCAATATGCATAAACTATTTTTATCTAGATATATAAAATTCACTTATTCCATCATAATCTATCCATTTATCAATTAGGAAATCAAAACATTTCATTCCACTATATCTAATTCTTTGGATGGAAAATGGTTTCCCCACCCAAAACCCAACAAGAGTAACCTTGAGTACACATTGAGGTATATAACAAGAATTTGGAACACACATAAAAGTATCTCCATTTTAACACTAAGTTACTTAATATTAAATCAAATCACACACAATATACAATAATAACTTGGAACACACATAACAATAACTCCAAGTTAACACTAAGTTACTTAATATTAACTCAAAGAACCCACAATAGTAACCTTTAGTTAAATAAGACATGAAATAGTAACTGATATCATATGTAATAATAATACAGTAATACATAAGATTAACTATGACGATTCATAATTTATACAATATTAAATTTAATGATACATAAAAGGAACCTATGGTTTTTAGTGGGAATGAAATATCCTTCAAGCGTCATGTAATATTAAAATATGTGTTCCAAAGTGAAAAATAATATTAAATTTATTGCATCATTTTATGGGTGTTTACACTATAATTTCTCTGCGTTTGAGAACATGACTATATGGAAAATAAGTTACATTATTTTTTGGAATCTATAATAAAGTAAGATGCTAAAATTTATAGAGTTAAAAATATGATATATTGAATGATATTATATAAATATATCATTAAACTATTTGAATGATAATTCAATATTGAAGGTCATATAGTTTTTTGAAGATCATTACATGATAATTATAGAGTTTCAAATATTGAATATCACACAAATATTTTCATATAATTTCTAAATTTGAATTAGTAAATATTATTCTACATGATCTGGATGAGTTTATAAGGATAATTCAAGGTAAATGGAGTGATAGTGAGAGAATTAATATTAAGATACTAACCTACTGGTTTTGAATGTCTAATTTTTCAAAGGAAAATAAATAGAGGGAAGTTATTTATTATATTACTATTAAATATATCAAGTTTTAATATCCTTGAAAATGAATAAGTGAGCCATCCGTGATATTTTTTTTTTCAAATAAGGAATATTGTCAAATCTATTTAGTATAGTGGAGACTCATTATGAACCTTGTTGAATGTTCTTTAAGAAGAAAATGTGATAATCTAGAAAAACTAAACCCTATCCAAGAATAATTTTAAAATTAAAAATATAAGAAATTTAAACAAATAAATATTACCCAATGAAAGGACCTGAAATTAGAGAAACCCTTCTTGGCGACATAAATCATAGGGCATGTGAGGAAATAGAAGCATCTTGGTTCATATGTTTCCATCATCAACATGATTATGTGGCCATGTAATGGAGAAAATCATATTTAATCAAAATCCTATGGTAGAAATAAATCATAGATTTGAAGAAATAGAATAATTTTTATTCAATCAAACCCTAACACAAAACATGTGAGATGTGGATTATATCATAAAATGTGGGTAGAAAACAATGACATTATACCATGAGTCAAGTAATAGGGTAACCCAAAGTCATATGTGGAGGCAGAGACAGAGTTGGAGACATTTCAAAGCCGTTTTAGAGGAGGAGGAACACGAGGAGGTAGGGAGGTTGTGTAGGAGGTGTGCTAGTGGAGGAGGTGGTGAGGTCTCCTCGGGGAAGCATCAGCGGGGAGGTGGGGTAACCACATCATCTAAGGAGGATCATCCCAAGGTGGGTGTTTGATTTTAAGGAATAGAATGGAGGAAGGATGGGTGGCAGTGCCAGGCGAGGAGGGTCATGGGGAGTAGGGCAGAAATGGAGGGAGGGGGGATCGCGAGAGAGTAGGGAAAAAGGGGGTGTGTATCACGAGTAAGTAGGGAAGAGAGGGGGGGGGGGTGATTGCGAGAGAAAGGGATTAATTACATAGGTATTTTATGACCCTGACCATAGATTAACCTATTTCCACCATTTTTTAAACAGTGGCTATATAAGTGTGGCTATACCCTCAATTTTTAGTAGTGTCATAAGGGAGGTGTAATCCAAACATGAAAACCTCTGGAGATAAATCACTCTGATGTGTGTGTTCTTATGATTATGAATTAAATATGTAGAGAAAGATATTTCAACACATTATAATATGACTTCACATGAATGACAAGAATCATATTGATGACATGAAATCCATAGGACATGAATATATTTAAATGATTCAGAATATTGGTTGGGAAGCAAAATTTTGAAATTAAGGAGATAGAGTTCCTATAATGGAAGTGAACATGATAACATTTTTTTCATTGAATATCTAAAGAATCATGGAGTTACACATGAATTCAATGTTCCATGCACTCCTTTGTAAAATGGAGTGGATGAGATGAAGAATATGATACTATTTGATATGGCTAGTGATATGTTGATAGAGCATGATACCATAAGATACTATTGGTTGTAAGACATCAAAATGGATGGAATAATTTATAATGAATACCTCATATAATAAAACTCATATCTGAATCCCTATGAAATTTTGTTCAAGAATAAGTTGAATGTTAAAAAGGGAAGTGACAAAAAAGTTATAATACATAAATATTGAAATAGTTTTTAAAGGGTAAAACAGAAGAAGATCCATTTATATCCTAATAAGTAATAGGGATTCTAATATTAAGACAATTTTTAAATGGTAAAATTTTATTTATAAAATAATTTGGTAAAACAAGTCATCCTTATTCACCCCTTTAGGTGTCTACACATAAGCCTAGGTACTATAATTATTATTTAGGAAAATCAAGTTACTACAGGATGGATATATCTTTTTCCTAGTTTTTTATTATCTTTATATGAAGTTTATATTTGAAGGTATTTTAAAAGAACGTCAGCTATAACTTTATTTTCCATACCTATAAAATAACAAATTGAGGATTTGGACAAAAAATTGAAAAAAAATTAGAAAAGAGAGGCAAAGAATCTAAAAAGTAATTTTAAAGTGAAAGAGGATACACCACTAAATGAAGGTAATCAAATTATTAGTTCATCTGTTGAATCTATTAAAAATAATCCTATTTAAAAATAAGAATCAATTGAATTCCTCTACTCTAAAGTAATTTATTATTTAAATAAAGTTCTTATTGAAGTTTCCACCTAAATATTTGGGTATATAAATTGATTGTATAATGAACAATACCTACTAGAATTAAAATCTGAATACAAGGAGAAATATTTTGATAAAAATTTGTAAATGTAAACAATCATACAAAAGTTCTTGAAGCCAAGGAATAATATTTATCTATTAGTGAATAAAAGAATTACTTGGATAAAAAATAATTATATAAAACAAGTTGAAAGAAAGTTGAGATAAAGTAGATCTTAATAAAGAATATCCATGCATTGTAGAAATAATGTAAAACAACTATAAATTCCATAGACGATCAGATGAAAATCAACAAAAATAAAACCAAGGATATTGATAATTTTCAACAAGATGAAAGTAGGGTGCATGGGGATCAGATTCTTATTATTGAAAATAATTTTGAATTATGATTTAAATTGGTATATAATGATAAAAATACTCTCAACTTGATAGGTCTTGAAAAGGATATCTTATTGATAAATTTAGAATAAACACAAACTGAAGTAATAAATATTAAATCAATAAGAATTGAATCAATTCAAGAATTAAATAGAATAATTTTTTTTCAAAAGGAATCTTAGATAAAGATTCCAAATTTCATAGGAGGTTTCCTAAAATGGGTAACATAGATTCTGTTGAAATGTTGGGTGAAAGGTGCATAAACTTTGGACACACTCTCAACATATGGATGACATTGCTTCCTAGATAAGAGTTATCAAGATACAAAGAAAAATCACCAATGAATTCATGTTCCAAGACACTTGCTACAAAAAATAGAGCCTCCAAAAAAGAATAATCATAAAAATGTCCCAAAGGAATTATTTACAATATGGATAATTTAGTTGGAATTTTCTAAGAAATTTTATTTAGAACAATAGAGAGAACTTTAACTTATTAATAAAGTTAAAAACCCAATTGCAAGTAAAAATAAAGCTGAAGAAGGAAAGAAATACCCACCATTCATGGTTACTAAAGCTTTGAAAGAAAAAAAGGGAACTAGTCTGAAAGAGGGTGGTTGTGTATGAGCCATGTCAGAGCTACATCAGAGAAGAGGATTATAGTGAAGTGGGGTAGACACACTAGAGGGACATCAGAGGATGTGGTGGTTAGTCCTCATCAGAGAAGCATTGGAGCCATGTTAGAGTAAGAGGTGGGGAGTCCTCATTCGAGAAACGTTATTGGAGAGGGTGGTGTGGCCTTGTCAGAGGAGGGTCGTGAGGAGGAGAAGGTGTGCGAGAAAGAGAAGGGTATATAGGAAGATAATTTATCGACAACGTTGGGGGAGGAGGGTGGCAAGGAGGAGAAGGTGTTTGAAGAGGAGGAGGATCGAGGAAACGATAGGGAGGAGGTCCATGAGGAGGGGTACAAGGGTTAGGGTGAATTAGAGAGTTGGGGTGGTTTATGACCATGACCAGTGAAATGGTCATGGTAATAAATTACCTATAGACACAGTCCTTATTTCCCATGGTTATAGGTCCGCGATAATAGCCTCAAATTATAGCAGTAAAGGTTCGAACAACCATCCCTCAAGATACCTCTCAAGGATCTCATTAAACCTGAAACACTAACAAAACAAATGACAACAAGCATATTACACAACCCCATCACCACAAAACCACAACTACAAACCGTCTCTACTCATATAACCATTGAAAAAACAACAAACCACACCATCTAGGACACATTAATTAAGAAATTCCATTCTCCATGTCAAGATACAATCCTCTTTTAGAGGCACTAACTCACCCACATGGGTTTAATCACAACACAGTTAACGCTTCTTGATTATTAATCAGGTCCTCCCCTTTTTATATGTCAAGAATTTATCAAAAATTACACCACACACATAAAATCAATGGTAAAAGAAATATATTGCATAATACTAAAGGATCCAAATAACACATCACAAGGGAAAATGGAAAGGGAAGGAAAAAAATCAAAACAAATCCAGGTACTGGGATCGTATCTACATCTCATTCTTCTAAGTACTATCTTCTAATCCACCATGCCTCCATAGAACCTAAACCAGGGGAATGGTTCATCCTTAGAGAATCTTCTATCAAAAGTCTTGGATCTCCACTAGATGATCCAAAATGGTTGTGTCATCCTCAATACCCATCTTTCCCTAGTCAATGACATGGGAGTCATCATGAAGATATTAATGGATCTGAGAGACATGGAAGACATCACGGACTTGGACCATTCAAGGAGGAAGTTCCAAATGGTAAGATACCTCACCAACTCACCCCAACGCCTAAAAAAATCCAAAAAATATGATAGAAAGCTTACTCCCTCTACCACACATCCACTTCCCATGTTGAGGGGAAACCTTCAAGAACATGTGGTTACCAAAATTGAACTCCAAGGGACTCCTTCTGTGATCTACATAAGACTTCTTCCAGTCTTGTGCTACTTTCATCCTCTCACAAACAAGCTGGAATTTCAATGTCATTCTCTGCCCCACATAAGGACTAAGAATGACTGTTTCCCTATCCTTAGTCCATCACAACAGATAATGACACGGTCATCCATACAATGATTCAAATGGGGCCATGCCAATGGAAGAGTGATAGCTATTATTATAAGAAAACTAAACCAAGGGAAGGTATTGTGTCTATGATTCATTAAATTATAAGACACATGAACACAACATATCCTTCTACATCTAGATAGTCCATTCTATCTTCATGTCCGTATGAGGGTAGAATGTAATGTTGAGGCAAAACTATGTTCCAAAAGCATGTTGTAATCCCATACAGACTTATGAGGAAAATGTATGTCCCGGTCCAAGATAATGGACCTCATAACTCTATGCATCTAGGCCAATTCATCCATGTACATATTATCCAAAGAATCCACTATGTCTGACTCCTTGATCACTAAGAAGTGGGATGAATTCGTCAATCGATCTATGATGACCCAGATAATATTACAACATTTTGAAGCACTGGTTAACCTTGTGATGAAATACATCAAGACTTCATCCCATTTTCACTTGGGAATATCCAACAGATGCAACAAACCTTCAGGTAAATGATGCACTTCCTTTAATTGCTAGAAAACCAAACACTTCTCCACTAACTTTGTCACTTCACATTTCATCCTAGACCACCAAAATTGTTCCATAAATCCATGGTACAATTTGAAAACTCATGGGTGTACCGCTAAAGGTGAGATACGAAACTATCAAAGGACTCTATAGTGAATTATATCCAGAAAAAACAACCTTCCATGAAACAACATACGGTTCTGACCATCCTCTGACCATCCCTTCAGAGCATCACCATAGACGACATGATCGTGCATCACATCTACCTCTGAGTCCCCCCACTGAGACTCCTCTACCCATAGCATCAGAAAAGACTATACTGTCATCTAAAAAAAACCTCTACCACCACCCACCCCTGAATCTAAGTGTATGGATTCCAACTCCTCTATCTCTCTCTAAGAATTCAAAAATTCTCAAAATATCCTTTTATGAATTTTTACTCAAAGAATCGCTACGATAGTTCCTTTTCCCGAGTTTTAGGAGGTCTCAAAAATCATAGTTATGAAGGAACTATATCCACATCCACTATCATAGAATCAAGTAACTCTGGGAAAAGATATACCTCAAAATATTGTGATCTATGAAGACCAAAAAGTGCTCCCCAATAAGGTAATGTTGCCAAAAAATCAGCACAAACACAACTGATTCTAGCTCTAGATGATGGGTGGCATAGTTATGTTCATTGGGATGTAACTACATAGACCCATAATAGATCACCACCCATTTTTGCATTAGCACTCAACCAAATATTATATGGGAAGCATCAAAAAACACCACAAACATCACCCCTTACTCAAGAAACATGAGCAATGGGAACTAACCAACTTCCCCTTCAGGTAACTGAAAATTTCCTATCAATGACCAATCCACACAAAATCTTGGTATTTCATAGTCAAAGATATCAATAGGGCTGAAACTTGAGATAAATTAGGTACAAACATTCAATAATATCCTGAGAGGCCAAGGAAAATTCGAACCTATACCACATTCTTGGGTGATTCCCAAGATAAAACTGCTTCAAACTTTTTTGGGTTTATTGCCATGCCCTATTAAGACACCACATTCCTTAGGAAATACACCTCTTATGTCCAGAAAATACACTTGGACAACATTCCATAGTTCTAGTTCCATCAAAGAACATGAAATACAATTCTCAGATGCTCGACACGATTCTCCTATGACTTTGAGTAAATGAAGATATCATTAATGAATATGACAACAAACTGATCCCAGATCTCAATGAACATGGAGTTCATAATCCCCATGAACACAACTGGTGTGTTAGTGTCACCTAATGGAATGATTACAAACTCCAAGTTCCCATACCTACATCTGAAGGATATCTTCATGATATCACCCTCATTCACTCTCAACTGGTTATATCTAGTATGTAGATCTATCTTATAAAACCAAATCACCTCTATCAGTTAGCTAAAAATATCTTATATCCTTAGAAGTGGGTAATGGTTCCTCATTATCACCTAATTCAACCTCAAATAGTCTATGTACAACCTTATACTACCATCCACCTTATTGTAGAACAACATTGGAGTTCCCCACGATGAAACACTCAACTGAACGAACCCTTTTTGGATTTGATCATCAATATGAATCCTCAACTCCCACAACTCAGAGGGTGCCATCTGATAAGGAGGCATCAAAATCACAGAAGCACGAGGAAGTAAGTCTATCACAAACTCAACGTCACGTTCTGGGGCCAGTATCACAACCTCTAATGGGAAAATGTATAGGATATCCTTGACATACCTGGGAACCTCTAATATCCCAGCATCCACTAATTCTACTGACAACTTAGCCAACAGGGAAATAAGGGGCTCTGTATGACTACTTCCCACCTGATAACTCCAATCACCAACTAAAACCATCTTCTCTTCATCCAAATATAAAAATAATAGTACCCTATCAATGTATTTAATAATAGAATGTATAGAATAAAACCAATCAATTCCAAGGATGGAATCATATGTCATCATCTGAAGCAAGATAAGATCCCACAGGACTGATACAGCCCCATCGATAGTCTACACCCCTAGAACACATCAAACAAGATGGTCTGGACTCCTACTAAAATATTCAACACTAGGGGTAAATGAAGCCTCTTTATTTATAGTACCAAAGCACATACTAGAGAGGGAGGAAAAAATGGAGTGTGAATATCTTAAATAAAACAAGGCCCAAACAAGGGAACTAAAAAAACTAATCGTACCTCTAATTATCTCTGACCCTTCTAAAACTACTTCCTGCAATGCATGGATATTAACACACCCAAATCCTCTACCTATCTACTAATGGCCTCCTCCATGACCATTTTCCGGTAGAGTTCCCTAAGCTCTAGGAACATCCTAAGGTTAGACTCTACCTACTCCATTTACCCTAGCTAGACCATAAGCTTTCTGCCCCTACTATTGGAACAGTCTCGCTGGTAATTATTGTTGAGGATGACACTGAACCTCTTCACCTCGACTAAATTGATATCAATTATCCATTGGTAATTTTTTCTAAATATTTACATGAAAAAAAACACATCTACCCTAATCCCACATGAAATGCATGAAGACCAGAAGATCAAAAGGGAAGTTGTCGAGGTCGACTCCCGGCTAATCGAAACCTCAAAGGAACTGACACCCAAGGATTTCCATTGAAAAATATGATCCTTATGTAACATTTTTGGTTCACTTATCATGAAAAACCACCTATTGAGTGCATTCTCATGATAACCTCTACCTACTTCTAAACCCCAACGACTTGAGCCACATGAAGACAATGACCAGGAGCCATAACTAAAAGAGAAATAAGGATTTACTAATCCCAATAGTATATATTTTTATTATAATATATTTTAATTAAATTTTATCCATTTAATTTATTTTATCCATTTTGAATGTGCCTAAACAACCCAATTCAAAAAAGAACACAAGTCATCATGATGCATGTACCTCTCCTAGGTCTTTACCCTATAAGCAGTCCCACCTCACTTGGTTACTCAATAATCTTAGAGTCCATGCACCAGATCATGGGGACCCTAAAATCCCATATCCTAGATTGTCTCCATGGCCTATGTCATGCACCCAGGTCAATTAGAACTGTTTCCATACCAACCCAGGCATTACTCATTATGCCTAACTCCAAACTCCACCATATCTCTCAACCATCAGCTTTGATACAAATATGTTACAACCCATCCTTCAAAGGATACCCCTCATGGAATGTAAATGAAGAAAGGGAGATAATGAACCCCGAGTTACGCCTTCACTAGGCCTCGGGTTCGCAAATAGCACCAAGGGTGTACCAATATCACAATACATGCAACATTACCCTTTATAAGGAAACAAGATCAGGAGATATGAAGTATCAACCAAAACCAACTCCAAGACTTATATATATGAAAAACCAAAAACCATACGATAGTGAATGTGTAAATAGAACTAATACAAATAGAAGTCTCCAAAGTAGATAACAAAAAAACTAGAGTAGCAACGTAGCAACTGTCCTAAGGTCTGAGCTAGTAACTTCCTGTACGATCCACGTAATCCTCCTAGAAACCTGAATTTTTTTTATATATGTAGGGTGAGCATACAGGTATACTAAGTAGGAAAACCAATGTATCTTGTGCACACATTGAAGGAGCATACTAATTCAGCCGTGAAAAAATAGCAGAACCAAATAAAACCTAATAGGCAGAATAACCATAATGCTATCCTCACCAAGCCTAGATCACCAAGTAATACAATACAAATAATATAATATAATATAAATAACATCAATGATAGGGTACCCTGTACCACTTTCCCACTAATTAGATTCTCTCACACCCCAATAACAGATGTCCTAGAACTCTCATATCTTTTAAATATACCACATCACCTCCCATACGCACAAACATAGTCCACACAACACATCCCCCCCCCCCCCCCCACACCTGGGCCTCATAACACATACCTCTTACATAGATTTGGGAATCGCAACACCCCCCCCCCCCAACACACTTAGGCCTCACAAAACATCCCACCCACAGACACCTAGGCCTCACAAAAAATTACATCTCATCCTGAAGACACCTGGGAAGACAAATCATAACTCATCTTGAAGAAACATGGGATACCACATCACAAATAATCATGGATAAACTTGGGATACCACATCTAATCACATCCGGCCTGATAAATCTTGGTTCATCATTTCCTGGAAGAGGGAGTAGTGAAGAGTAGGTGACCAACCATCCATCCTCCCACCGAGATGTTGGGAAAGACACCCCCTGCATGATGATGCAGGTGTTCGGAACATAGTGATTAACATTGGTGGGGTGTGTATAGATATCACAATAATATATAGTGCATACATATATATAGATAAAAGCACACAAGCCCAAACTACGGGTTTATAAAAAAAATCACTAACCAACCCATGAATTCCCCACTTTGTTACTACCTCTAAATGCATCTATTATAATTTAAAATAGTCATTTTAAAAGGTGAATATACCTGATAATAAAATGTGGCTTCACATTTCCTCCACATATAACACCCATTTATTTTATTATTTTGGATCAACCATATTTAATCACAGAACCCGTTATTAAATTTTCCATTAAAAAAATTCCATCCCATTAACCAAACCAACCCATTCCATTTTAAAAATTATTAAAAATTAATTTATTCCTTCACTACTCAAGCATCTAGCAGAAAGAAAACATATATCAAAAGAAACCTGTCATCCCCAACAATGTCACCTCACCGTCACAAAAGCCTGAAAAAAAATAAACCACCTCATCAGCACCCCAAAATCATGGCCAAACAAACCACCTATTTGCCATCCCAAAATCACAACAAAAAAACCACATATAACTCCACAACCAATTGAAACCACACACCGTCATCCCAAAAGCATGGACACATATTAAGATTCATTTTTATAGATTTATTAAGGGGCTTTTACCACATTACACTTTAATTTAGGGCTGTATCACCCAAACCAAAATCCCAGGGCAACAATTTCATTATCCAAGTATAAGTAATTAACCAATTTAAATTTATAGTGATATCAGTACAATCGTAACTAGAAGAAAAAATCACAATATGTATATCTAGTGAAAATGAATCCCCAAACTACCATAATTTTTATCAAGGCATCAAGCCTATAAAATTCACAATATCAAAATTAATATTAGAGATATAAACAGAATGTGAAACAAACCCCTTTACCCTTCAATTTCAAATCAAACAATTCATTATCTTTAAATAATCTAGCACCACTATAACCCATAAGTAAAAAAAATAAACCCCTCCCAGATGATACACAATAAAGAAAAATGAGGGAAACTCTATCTCAATAATCTTTTCCAACTCATTGTGCACCGTAGGGTGAAGAAGAATGCCCAAAAACCACAAACACACCATGAGGAACCACAGATCAACCTACACCACAAATGGAGACCATAAATATGAAACTCAACACACACCACAAACCAAAACAACATCACCTCAGTGAATCCATGGGATAATAAAAAAAGATAACAGATGAGAATTATAGGATAACTCACCATAGATCAAAGACGGAAGCCCATGGATCGATCCCCATTGAAAAGAATCTCTAAACCCAGAAGGATAAGGTCACCAGATGCCCAGAATGAGAGAAAATCCATTTTATGTAGAGTTTTGAGAAAACTTGAGTAGCTAAAACATTTAAAACAATAAAACATCCGGAAATTACATGATATGTAATTCCCTTTCACATTTTTTACTTCTGAGATTCAAGGTTCTATCTAAAAATGAATTATATTTTTATTATTTATCCATAATTAATTACACATCATTATGAATTAGCCCTGGTTAATCCATGAAAAAAAATTTAACATCATGTAGCACAGTTACACGATGACTATTTTCCGCATTAGTTATGTTGCACCTCCAACATCAACAAAAAATTCTCAGAACCTCACCCGAACACCTCCAACAACCAAAACTAGAAAAGTAATGGATTGGGAGGGAACAAACCATTACAATATCCCCATTACTATATAATTGATGTAAATATGATGATAAATCCATTTCCCTCTCATCAACCCATTTTATGAATTTTTATGTGTCATCGTTATGTTTCCAAAATTTCACCATGTTTTTCCATACACAAACAATTATGCAGTGAATACTATTCCTATTTCTTATCAAAGTTATTAACCTTTATAAACTTATACCTATTTTAATTGGGACTTAAATATATTTTTTACACACTCCATGATCATTTAATAAAATATCATGATGAATGTATCCATGTTGTATGATCTATGTGGAACACTTAAGCATGAGAATGAAATGAAAGTGATGGGTGAAACCAGAATTATATAGTTCTCCAACATATCAGGTAATGTTTAGTCTCATGATATGTAATGTTGGTATAGGGAGTGTACCTGATTCCTTTGTGGGACTTTTTCTACCATGATGTCTTGGTGGTTTATCCTTGACCTATGTTTATGATGAAATATTTTAAGTTGTTTACACATTTTACATGTTATAATTATCATGATATACCATGACTTATTATCCATGTTTATGACTGTCAAACCTTTTATTACCCATTGATATTACTATTGTCTAACATGTATCAATTTATTCCATGTTTCTTACCTTACTGAGAATTATAGATAACCCCTTTCTTATTTTTATCCCCAAGTTATCCCGTACATTTTTAAAAGCCCTAAATTTTTTTAAGCATGTTAAGGAATTTTTCAAAAATGTTATTGTATCCCATGTTCAAGATGTTATGATATGTAACTAATTCTCAAAGACACTATAATTCTTGATCTTTTTTGATGAATTATGTGTACTTTTATGTAATAAATAATGAATTAATGTGTAATAATGAATATGGTTGTTATATCCTTTGTGATTTAATTTGGCTACATGAAGAAAAATTGGCTACATGGCATCAAATATGCAATTTAGCTATGTGGATTCAATTTTAAAAATTAGGTATGTTGTTATTTAAGTTAGTATTTATTATCATCGAATCACTCGAGTGAGAATTTTGATGATGTTACACAGTCATTTATTGCTCGACTTCCTATTTAAGATAAATTAGAATATAATAAGATCTAAGTACTAAGATATAAGACAAGGATGATATATTATATTTTTATCTATTGTTTCCGATGTTATTTAAAGGAAAAAGTATGTTTCAAAGATCCTTGTTTTTATGGATCATGTGTAGTGAATTTAAATATGAAGTAAGTTCAGGAATTTCAAAAAATAGATGGTGTGTGGTGTGTGATCATGAAATTTTTTATGACAAGTTAAGTATATAATAAAATATAGAGAATTATTTCTAAAAGCTCTTTCAAATGACACTATGTTTTCTATGAAATCATGGATGAATAAATTTCATCAACTATTATTATTAATAATCCTTTCCATATTCAGAAGACTCTTCTTGAGTTGTTTATTATTCAAGTCATTTCTCTTAGAGATCTTTCTTTTTCTATTAGATATGTCTTACTATTGTGACTTAAAAACTGTAAAAACTAATTTTTTAATAATTAGGTGTAAAGGTTCCCATTAAAATATTCTTTGAAAGATTCTATATGTTAATCCTTTCTAGATCCTAGTTGAAAGATCCTTTGCTTGTACTAAGTGTCAACTTCTGGAACTCAGTCATGTAGTACTAGGACAAAGGACTAGTAGTCTCTGATAAAAGGATTGGTCTAGTGAGAATCATTAAACTCATGAAGAAGTGTGATTGTGGATTGGACTAGGGGACTAATATTCCATGATAAACTATAAATATATATGTGTATATTTCTTTTCATTATGTTTTATTTCCACTACATGATTTTTTAAAGAACAGAACATAAACCAGTTATAAATAAGAGATGTTGGTTTTTCTAAGTGAAGAAAAATTTAAAGGACTCAATTCACGCCCTTTTGAGTCTTAATACTCTCATTCTCAGACAATATTTGGTATAAAAGGCATTGATTCTTTAGTTATTAATAGTAAAAAGTTGAAATATAAAATATCTATCAAAAATGGCCGCTAGGACTGAAAAAAATAAGTAATATATATGGTCCAATAACCTTATTTAAATAATGAGAAAGATGGACACTAGAAGACATAAATAATCATATATATGAATAACCTTGGTCTAAAGGTTTATCTCAACATTATGATGCCATATGAAATCCCAGGTACAGAACCTGAAACATGGGACACTAAAACCAAAGAAAACTATGATATGAATTATAAAGACATGAATGCTATAATATTTGAATGAGGTCCAAATCAGTTAAACATGATTTATCTATTTAAAAAATCCCATGAAATGTGGGATACAATTTATGTTTCTTTTGAAGAATAGATAATATGCATTCTATAAGATATAATACTACCAAAATAAATTTTGACAGTTTTATAATGATGGTTTGTGAGAGTATCAAAAAATTGAATAGAAGAGTTAAATAAATGGTAAATAATGTTTCTTCCTTAGATAAACCTATTAATAAACAATACCTGTCTCTGAAAGTTATAAAAAAACTACCAATGAGGTGGAATGGTATTTCAGATGCTATCAAATAATCAATAGTGGTCAAAAACATAAAAAAAGATCTCATCGGTACACTAATGATGTATGAGGAAGATATGGAAGATGAAGTTGGATAAAATAGGTTATTAAAGAAGGATAATTCTTCATTAAAAGTCTAAACTTCAAAGGATAAATAGAAGTGTAAAGTAGTTCAAATAGAGGATTCATCTATTGAAAATTCTAATAGTAGTTATGATTTAGACAATGAGCTTTATAACTTTTCTAGAAAGTTCAAGAAGTTATATAAATAGATAAGAGGTTTCAATAAAACTTTCAAAAAATATTAGAATTTAGATGAAAATTATAATGAAGTAAGATGTTATGAGTGTAAGAACCTTGGACACATTAATATTGATTGTCTGTAGTTTCAAGATAAAAAAAGTCATAAAAGAAAAACTTCAAGAATGTTGGTTACAAGAAGAAGGATAAGAAATACACGAATCTATAATGGAGTGCTTGAATGGATTATAGTGATTTTTAATATTAAGAATCATATTCACATAAATCTAATCATAAATCTGTCATGTGTTTTATGGCATATATTGATGAGGTACATTCTTGATATTATTCTAATTAAGAAACTAAAATAGTATGTGGAAATTTCTCATTTGTGGAACTGGCTGAATATTGTTCCATGTTAAAATCTAAAAATAAATCTTTAAAAAAGAAAAATAAAACTCTAAAAAAATAATATAATGTGATTGTAAATAAAAAATAGGACTTAATTGAACAAATTAAAAATTTGAAGACCAAACTAGAAAATTATGCTACATTATGCATTGAACATGGAAATAAAATTGAAAAATTTAACAAAAAAGTTCAAGGCATTAAATATGATTCTATTTTATTTACAAAAGGTGAAAATTATTTAAATCAAATTCTTGGTAACAACAAAATTCTATAAGAAGATTTTGAATAGGAATTCAAGGTGAAAAACAAAATTTTTACAAGAACTATTTCATACCTTGTTCCAAGAAATGAAATATTTCATAAATTAATTATCTTCATTATGGGGAGAAAGAAAATTATGAAAATAGTTTCATTTTTAAAACCCCATAATTCTATGGATTTTAAAAAATGAATTATTCATGAATTTTTTTCCAAAATTAAATGATGAATGTTTTTGAAATCCCAAATAGATTTGGGTTCCTAAATCCTTAGTTTCTATCCTTCATGGACCCAATAAGATATAGGTACCAAAAAAAATCATTGCTTAATTTATCTTTATAGGTAAAAAATTCCAAGAGAATGAATGAAAGATAGTATATGGATAGTGGATGCTCAAGACATATGAGTGGATATATATGTAATTTTGACTCCTGATGGGGGTCATGTCACTTTTGAGAACAATTATAAAGGAAATATTATGTGAGTTAGATCTATTGTAAATATGAACTCTATCCTTATCAATAAAGTTCTTTATGTGGAATGTTTAAAAACCAATTTGATAAGAATCTATCAACTTTGTGATGAAGGTTATTTTGTTTTTTTTCATAAAATTCATGTTTTGTTTATAAAAATAAACTCTTAAATTTATGGAATGAGGAACAAATAATGTTTATACTCTAGATATTAATTCTTAGAGTAGAGAAAAGTTGAATGGTTTAAATGATTAAACAAATGAGTCATGGATATTGCATAGAATATTGGAACATTTTAATGTGTATTATATGAGAGGATTGTCAAAAATAAATTTATTTTCATATTTACCTCAAAATAAATTGATAAAAAGAAGCTATATTATTCATTACAAATGGGAAAGAAACACAAATCATTATCCAGACAAATTAAATAGTTTTTTACTTATAAATGCATAGAAAATATTCATATAGATGTTTTTAGGCCTCCTAGAGTTTCTAGAATAAGTGGAAAATCATTTGTTTATGTTTTAGTTGATGATTTTTCTATATTTAACTGGGTTTTGTTCTTAAGTGCTAAAATTAATGCTTGTTCTATTTTGATATATTTTTTTCAAACTAGTTTTCAAAAATAAAGATACTAATGTTATTTCTTTAAGAATTGACCATGAAAGAGAATTTTAAAACTACGAGTTCAATTCCTATTGTTAAAAAAATGGTATCAATCATACATTTTCTACCCATAGGACACCTCAAAAAATAGTGTTGTTGAAAGGATAAATAAGGATTTTTAGGAAATTTCTAGAACAATGTTATGTGAATATAACCTACCTACTCATTTTTGGGTTAAAGTTGGGAATACAACATATCATGTCATAAAAAGAGTTCTAATTAGACATATTTTAAAGAAAACACCATACAACCTATGGAATAATAAAAATCCAAAATTTATATAATTTAATGATTTTGGATTCTAGGTTTATATTAAAGACACCAAGGATAATATTCATAAGATTGATCCAAAATTTGATGAAGGAATATTCCTAGTCTATTACACTACTTCAAAATAATGTTGAGTTTTTAATAAATGATCAATGATTGTTGAAGAATCAACAATCAGAAATTTGATGAATGCGATCCTTTTGATCATTAAGTAACTTATATTGATGAAATAAGTGATTATTTTTAAAACATGAGATTAAAACCTCTTTTTTTTACAAAAAAGATAAAGAATTGGAACTTGATTTTCCAGAATGAATCCTGAAAAGTTGGATACCAGTGAACTTTAAAGTGTGCTACCCAGACAACCTAGAAACCTTAAGAACCATCCTTTAGAAACTATTATAGGAAGTTTAAATAAAGAAATTATACCTAGAATAATTTTAGGGAACCTTTTATAGTTTTATTTTTTTATCTCATTTAGAACCAAAGTCTATAGAAAAATCTTTAGTATATGAAAGTTTGGTTGTAGCTATGCAAGAGGAGTTAAAAAAATTCCAAAGGAAAAAGGAATCTATCATATTATAGGTAAATAATGGGTTTTTAGGAATAAAAAGGATCATCTGGGAGTAGTAACTAGAAATCAAACAAGATTAGTAGCTAAAGTGTTTAATTAGAAAGAAGGTATAGACTATGAGAAGACCTATTCCCCAGTAGCTAGATTAGAATTTATTAGAATTATTTTAGCCAATGAATAATATATTAATTTTAAATAATATCACATAGATATAAAATATTAATTTCTAAATGTTTTTCTAATGGAGTAAGTTAATGTTGGACATCCTCATGGGTTTTAAAATCCCTATTTTCCAAATTTAGTTTTTAAACATACCAAAGCACTTTATAGTCTTAAACAAGCACATAGATCATGATATGACTGTTTAAGTTAATTTATTTTTACAAATGGGTTTTTAGTAGTTAAAGAAGATCCTCTATTATTTAATAAAACATTATATTTAGATATCTTTTTAGTGAAAATATATGTTGATGATGTTATTTTTTGTTCTGAAAATAGAATAATGTGTTAATAATTTTCAAAACTCATGAAAAAAAGATTCTAAAATGAGTATGATGGGTGTATTAAATTATTTTTTATGTTTCCAAATATATAAATGAGACATTGGTAATGTTCTAAATCAAATAAAATATATACTAGACTTTTTTAGAAGTTTTTTAATTGAAAGTGGAAAAGTACATACTTCCCCAATGAGTTCCAAATAGAATATTAACTTGGATGAAGCTGAGAAACTAGTTGAAAAAGAGATTTTTAGAAGAATAATTGAGAGTTTATTGTATTTGAATTATATCAGATCAAATATCATGTTTGTAGTATGTCTTTATTATAGATTTTCGGATTTAATAGACCCCAAAAGGATTCTTGGATATTTAAATGGAAGAATTTATCTTTTCTTGATTTTTAAAAGATTTATGATTTTAATTTAATATCATGTCCAAATGGAAACTTTGGTGGTTTTATACATGATAATAAGAGTAATTAAGTAAATTTCAATTTTATAGGAAAATTCATGTTATCCTGGTCTAGTATATATTTTCTTTGATTTAGAACATTACCAATGTCTCATTTATATATTTGGAAACATAAAAAATAATTAGAAGTTATTTTTATTAAACCCCTTATGTGTGAGTGTTTTGAATTCATTAACTAATAAGTTTTTTCATTTGTTTTTAAATTGATTTAATGCGTTCTTAATTTATTCTGATTAAATGAATTTATTCCCTTTATTTTTGTTAAATTTAAATTTAGTGTTCTGTTATATTATTTTGTTTAATGATGTATGAAAATTATTCTTTTTTTAATTTTTTGTTTATTTAAAATTGTAAAGTATAAATTTATTTAGTTTCTTTTAGTTAATTTATTTTTATTTATATATTAGTCTAAAATAACTCTAAAATGAAACCGGGTATGTAAGAACATTGGAATTTAAGTACATGACCTAATACAAAATTATCTACTAATACTATTAGCATTAAAAAACATAACCTCCCATGAAGTTGAACAATCATCTCTAACCTATTGATCTCTATTCGACCTTTAACCTACCTATTCAAAATGGGAATGTTAAAGCATGTTGATGATGAAGGATTTGGTGTTTCTAAGAAATTCAATAAATTTGGAAGATGATTTCTTGATGGAAAGGAAATATATATGGTGTGGATGAAGAAAAATGAAATGATTATTAAAAAGGCACATGAGTTTCGAGGTTGATATTTTATGTTTAATGATAAGTTGTATGGTTTTATTTTGGAGGATTAATTTAAAGAGTTTTTAAGGAATGCTGAGTTTTAGTTTAATAAAACAGAGGACATAATCTCATCAAATGGTAAAGGGAAGAAAGTTGTAGTTTCTTCTATTAAAATGGATGACATCTTTTATTTCCCCATAAGGTGGGGGGGGGGTATTCTTTCAATTATAAACTTGTAAGGAAAATCATAGTAGATCTAATTTAATCGTTCATGTTTTTGTTTAGAACCCATATTTTTGAAAGGAAACTATAAAATAGTTTCCTGCTGAATGAAATGTTTTATGTAAGTTTGTACAGATGGGTACATCATAAAGAGTTGGAGAGATAAATACCATTATTTTTCAAGATTTTAATTTTATGTACGTCTTGATCAATAATTTAATGTTGATTTTTTTAAGATACACAGTGATATTGATGCATCATTGTTGTGAAGAAAAAGGTAAGTTAGAATAATGTCCCTTTGGTAGAAAAATTTATTTAGTTTTGATGATGAAAGAAGTATATTTAAATGATGGTAGTGAACTGAAATGTCAAAAAATTAATACCATATAATCAGTTATCTTGAAGATGATTTTATATTTTATGTATTTTTATTCAAATTATTTGAAAGAAGTTGGCTGGGAAAGTGTGACATAGGGGGAGTCAGCTTAGAACTTTCTACATATTGATGAAACACCAGTCGAGATAGAGTTTTCTAGTAGAGTAGATAAGCAATGTTTTATGAGAAATGGGTATTTAGTTTCAGTCATCAATTCTATTGATGGTGAATCCGTACAGATTAAGGATGATGCAGATACTCAGAGCCAAGATGATGATGAAATTTTTATATCTTATAATGAAGATTAACATGTGGAAATAATTGGTAAGACAACTTTTGTTACTAAATAGAGTCTAGATAATACTGGTCCTCTAGAATATGACGTTCAGATAAGCCCAAAGATAAAAGAAGTGTATGAAGAAGATGGTCTAATTCTTTTTGGATCATTTATTTATATAACAAGGGATGCTTATGTGACTATGATATCTAAAAAGAGTTCATATACACCATATATACCATATTCACATTCAACTGGTCATAAAGAAGCTCCTTCAATTAGAAAGATTTTAGAAATCTTGGAAAATGAAGTGTTTTATAATGAAGTAATGATTAATCATGATAATATGAGTGTAGAATATTATGATTTAAAATTATATATGGTTTCTTGAAAATATGATATCAAAGAACATAATGATTCCTCTATCTCCAAGTCATATTTTAATAAGTTATTTGAGATGGTGATTTCCTAATCAACATCAACGAAAAATCTTTTAATAGATCCACCCATGACACAAGATTGTTTTAATATAAGTTATAAAGAACTTAAGGAAATGAATTCCTTGTTGAGATTAGATATTTGGATTTATCTCAAAATGACGTGTCTCAGAATACTTTATCAACGAAGTTGGATTTATCTTAAGAATTTCTTGATAAAATCAATGATTTTTGAGGTAAAGTGAAAGAGGATTTCTACAATCTAAAAAGTGTTGTGTTAAGTTAGTTTGAATTTATATATAAATTTCAACCACATACTACTACTTCATAGAATTTTCATGTTCTTTCAGATTTAAAAAATGGATTTAGTTTGATAATTTTAGAGTTGTTTTCTATATCTTCTCAGATTTAGTGTCTCTAAGATGATATGATTTCTTGAGTGATACTGGATGAGATGAAAAAGATATTTTGGTTAATTTTAATTTACCCAGGAAGATAATAACAATATTTATGTTGCCTTAGATATATTCATGAATGTAAACATTGGCCTTCTTGAGAAATATCACAGTGATTTGGTAGAAGAAAATTTGGGTGTTTCAAAGGAAGAAAGAGATTTAAATAATAGATAAATTCAGGATCTAGGTCAATACAATATGCTATTTTTTAAAATAGTATAAAGAATTATTTTCAAAGTTCATGGATCTGTATGACATGGAAAAAATATATTTAGATTCATAAGAATATTTAGATAAGTTAGTTCCAGATACATGAATGGAGTAGGTCGTTTACAAACCTCATGTAGTTTCATGATCAGTTGAACCCCAACAAGATGTTATTGATCATTTTTTTAAATATTATCTCAATGATATTAAGGTAGTTATTCAGATTTTGTATATCACAAGTGAATAGAACATATCAGAAAATGTAGTCAATGGCCGATAGGATAATAGATATGCAGACATCTGTGAATCAAATTATAAAGAAGGTTCTTGTGGATATGCTTTATGGTATTTCACCTACAGAAATTTCCAATTTTCTTCACCATCCCTATATTAGTGATTCTAATATCTTTTATTTAGGTAAAGTAGAAAATATTATGATGTTTAACCGGAATTTATTAACATTAGTTGCTCAAATTCACAAGCAATAATATGTCTTGATTATTGAATTTTGTATGTCTGATGTTGTTCTGAGGATTGAAATGTGTGATGAAGCCTTATTTCAAATGAGAAGAAGGATACCTCTTTGTATTGATCATTGTAGTACTTCTCAAGAAACCCAAAATATAATTGAATGTGTCTATGATCCTTCTAAACCATTAATGCCAACACCACCTACCTCTAGAAGTAATCCAACATTAAAACCAACTTCACCCAAATCAAAATGGGTTCCTCGAATAATATTTTGTAAATTTATTGAGAAGATGTATATTTTTAACTCAAATCAATTAATGAAACACTTTATTATTATTTTTATAATGTTTTTTTTAGTTATTGTTTTCATTTGATGTTATTTATCACTTTTTTTATTTATTAAAACTCAAGTATTCCATAATTCCACAATTCTATTTTCATGTTACATTTAATAGTTCATAACTCTATAGTTCTACATTAATATGTGTTTTTTCTGTATTACCCTTCATTTTTAATGAAACATAAGTGGAGATATTTTCTACCATACTAAAAAGGGTATAATTTTTCTACCTTTTATCTTTAAACAAAAATGGGGATAAGTCTTTTAAAAATGGGATATTTATATCTTCTATAAAGGCATAAAGTAACCAAATAAGGGTGATAAAAACTATATTTTAAACTCTATTATATCTTCTACATATAATTTTTTAGAACCATTTTAAATTATGTAATTGATATCTACTAGAATATATAACACTTTTTAAAAGTTGTATTAGTTTTGTGATCGTCATAAAGGGTAATATTTTTGGAATAAAAATGTTTATACAACATGAACCATGTAATTAAGGTTTTCATGATCTAAAATACCCTTCATAATTTATTAATTATCTTGTTTTCTAAGTTTGTTTCTCAGGTTTAATCCTATTATTTTATATTAAGTGGTCAATTTCCTTAAATATTCAATATGGAAAATTTTAGATGAAATCTGAATTGGTCTAAAAAATTGGTTATGTGATGACTTTGGATACATGGTGAAAATAGCTACATCGATAAATCACCTATTTAAAGAAAATATCTAGGTCGATCAATTACCTATGAAAAGGAAATGGCAACATCAAATCTCAAAAGTTGTGAAATGGCCTACATAGAAATTTCCTTTGTCAGCACGATTACCAATGTAAGAATTTTTTTATGTGATCAGTAGGCTACGTAAAGGGTTACATTGAGTAATTGGATATGTAAATATGTTATGTGATGAAATCATTTATGTGACTCACCTAAATTGTAAAATTAGCTACATTATTTCAATCGGCGTCATTAGTTTTGGTGAATCGTCTATGTGAATAAAATGTCTATGTCATTCCAATCGACTACATGAATGAAACACCTATGTGATTCAATTTTTCAATGTGGAGAAAAATATTTTATGTGGCTTCAGATCCATAATTCAGTTATGTGGATTCAATTCTTAAAATTGGCTTCATCATACTACAAGTTGGTATTTATTACTATTAAAGTAATAAAGTGATCATTTTAATACTCTTATATAATCCTTAAATTATTGATTTACTATTTAAGATAAAATCAAATATAATAACTGCTAAGTACCAAGACATAATAAAAGGAAAATATATTTTATTTGTCTCTACTTTCTCCAAGGTAATTTGAAGAAAAAGGGTGAATCACATATTATTGTTTCTACAGATCATGTGCAGTGCATTTATAAATGATGTAAGTAAATTCTTTTAAAAATAGAGAGTGTATATGGGGTGAGAGAATTGAATTGTGTATAAGAAATGATTTTTCAATAAAATTCATATAATTCATTCTCAGAGAACTCTAAAATGACATAATGTTTTATACAAAAACATGGAATAAAATGTTTCATCACCTATGATTATTTAAAATCCTTAATGTATTTAGAAACTATTCTTGAGATATGTATTCTTTAGATAATTTTTATTTTAGATAATTATTTTTCAATCAACTGTATCTTATAGCTGTGAGTTATAATCTATAAAACTGTCTGTTTATTATCTTTTGGTGTAAAGGTTCATGGTAAAATAACCCTTAAAGGTTGTTTTTGTTAAGCCTTTATAGAGCCTAGTAGAAATATATTATTATTGTACCATGTTTCGACTTCTTTCACTAAATCATGAAGTCCCTAGAAAAAGGATTGGAAGTTCCCAAAAAATATGGTTATAGTATAAATCATCACACTCATGGAGAACAGTGGTGGTGGAGTAGACTAGGGGACTTATTTTCCCCGAACCACTATAAATCTCTCAGTGTATATTTCTCTAATTTATGAATTAATTTATGTTTTATGTTTTGTTAAATAACATAAAATAATTCCATCATAAAAATAGAGGGTTATTTTACTAAGTGAAGAAAAATTTAAGGGAATCAATTCACCCACACCCCTCTTTTGTCATAATAGTACCAGTCTCCGAAAATAATAATTTAGTTCTAGTTATTTTTAAAAACCAAATCATATACATTAAATTTTACCCTCATGATTTCAAATCACCATTTTCCCATTATTTTTCTTATTTTAGGATAAAAATAATTATTTAGAGCATTTCACCTACCATCCACGTGAATCAAATCCACTTTCCACTTTCTAGTAGGAAAATATAAATTGTATTTTTTTGAGTTATAATGAAACTCTTTAAAATTTGGTTCCATTTCAGAGGAAGGATTAACATATAGTGTCTTAGCCTTAAAAAATAAAATATAAATATAAAAACTAGTAAAAATTAAACAAAAATAACTATTTAAAAAACCCACAGTCATTTTCATTTCTATTTTGAGATGAACTTTAAATATACAGCCCCTTAACATGTTTTTAGCTGAAAATCATTATGATTTTTTTTTCTAGAACTTCTATATTTGTGAAATTTTTATTATATTTTGATCTTATCATCATTTTTTTAACTATTTATTGGTTTGTTTTGTGTTGAAATTGAGTTTTATTGTTTTTGATGAATTTAATAAAAATCAATTTGGGGATTGAAATCATAATTTTTTTCTTTATTAATTTTTATATTGAGTCTATGAGCTTACTTCTTAGTAGAACACCTATAGTCATCCATAGAATCCTAAACAAGACCAATTAAGCAAAAAAAAAGAAATTATTTATATGAATACATAATATTATTTTGTGAATTTTTAGGATCAAATTGAATAAATTGAATAAGAATTTGATAATGGAATCTCACTATTTTCAAAATCCTTAAAAACGTTTTCTATGGTTTGGAGTAAACATAGAGAGGGTGATGTTGGGGGATTATTTGAAGAGAATATTAAATTAGATCCTATAAAATATTGACAAATTTGAACTTTATTTGAAAAGTAATCATCCCTATTTTGAAAGTCTGAACCCAAAAACATTTCTTTTGTAATTTGATAAAAAATAACCTGAAGTTAATTTTGAAGAAGAAATAAAATAAAAAAACCAATGAGAAATTGTAATCAATAATCTTGAAAATGAATTGTTTGAATTTGAGGACGATAAATTAGTGTAAATTGAGGATGAAATTAATTAACAATATACATATTTTGAAGTATTTTAATTTAATGGAGAAAAACTAGAAACAATGAACACACTAAATAAAGAAAAAATTCTTATAAAAGTAGGGATACACTAAAAGGAAATGATTTGAAGGATTTTGAGAGTAAAAAAGAACATGAATAGGTGTTACAAGTTTTTTTTTCTTGGTTAATATAATTAAAAAGGATTTTTGATATATGAGTTTAGAGAGTTTCTTGGTGGGAGTTGAAGAAAAACTAGAAAAATGAGAGTTTATATTCTAAAAACACATCAACCCTATTTTCATAAATTATGAAAAATGATCTTGGACTATAAGTTGGAATTATTTTGAAAATAATAAAAACTGGGAAAAACCAATTTTCAAATTTTTGAAACTGATATTTATTGTGATCTTCTTTATATTTAAACTATAAACCTAATAAATTTTGAAATGTATTTTGATGTTAAGGATGATGGATTTCAATTATAGGAAAAAATAATTAGCGATCCTTCACTTTGTTTTTGTTTAACTAATGATTCTTCTAAATCTTGGTTAATTGAAAAGAAAATTAGTGTTGACCAACTATGGGAAAATCGATTTAATTTAGAATTCATTGAATTTGATTTTAATATAAACGACCTAAAAATTTTGCCCTGAAAATTACTTGGAAAACTCAATTGATCTTTCCTTAGAGGATGGAGTGATAAAATATGAAAATTTAATAATATAGAGTATAATGTTATAAGATTAAATAGGAATTAATTTTTGGAAAATAGTGAATGATGTGTTTTTGATTTCATATAGAGAAATGTTTGAAGAAAATATTTTCTTGGTAAAATATGATTTTTTTATTATAAAAAATTAATCATTTATTTTTTTAGATTCTTTTGTTAACTGATTTGGGTGATGAATTTCATTTAAAAAAAGGGGAATTTTGAAGGGGAATTTATTTTGATTTAATATGATTTAAAATCTTCTCATAGAATAATTAAAAAAACTTCTACAATTTTTTTTTCCAAAACATAGACACTATCAACTTTTTTTGTTAGATTTTATAGTCCAAAAATAGGTAGGAACCTATGAATACAATGAAAAACCCTTGGGAACACCTATTTCACTAATGTAACTTCATGAAAACTCTAAATTTAAAAAATCTAAATTAAAACCAGAAGTGGAACACATAGTATTGGTAGAGCTTAAGGGAGTCCCTTCTTCTAATCCTAATTCTAAATTTCTTGGAACAATTATGAAAGTGGAGTTTTGTGATTATTGATTTTTTATTGGGATATTCCGTTGATCAATTCTTTTCAATTAGGAGGTGTTTCCAATAGTTTCATGTATTTGATAAAGGAATAAAGTTTTATATTATAATTATATATTCCCATAAATCTAAGTTTATTATTAAAAATTCATTGACAGTACACATGTGGTGGTTATTACTTCTGAAAGCACACTCTCCTAGTGACTATAGTTAGTTATCTTAGGATGTCCAAATTTTGACATTAAATATAACACCGTGTTGGAGAAAACCCATGATTAAATATACATATTTTTTGTGTCATTTAATTTTAAAAAAAAAACCTTAATCATATTTTTTATTTGTTTCTATCCCTACTCTTATATTTCTATTAAGAATCCCTATAACTTTACTACCATATACTCCCACTGTTTCTTTTTTTTAACTTAAATAATTATATTAAAAGACTAAATTATTTACCCTGGAAGGTACCTTCATGGAGATATAATGTGGAGTATAAAATACTAAAGGAGAGAGTAAGAACTTTTCTGAGTATAAGGAAAAAAGAAATATTATTTTTGGTAGTCTTCCCTTTAATTATTTATTAAAATCGTTACAAATTTTTAGATAATTTTTTTAAACTTAGTTATTATTTTAAATTTTTCTTGAGTGTCAAAATAATATTGGGAGGATATAGTTTCCCTATTTGAACTAAATTAAGTGAATCTTCTAGGTTATTTTCATACTATATTCTTCTTTTTTGAAAAATAATTGGTGACAAATTTAAAAATCTTAATTGACACCCTGTAATTTTATATGGATTGTTTTGAGAGTTCTTCTATAATTTTATCTATTAAGATGGAAATGGTTTTTAATGAATTGAAATTTATTATTTTTTATTTATAATAATAACATGTATAAACTAAAATCTATTTTAGAAAGGTGTTGTAATTTGTTTTAATTTTCTATTTGAGAATTCTTGAGAACCTTAAGAATGACTATGCACTACTATGATTTGTTAAATCTTTTTAATAATAAATTATTTAATTGTTTCTTCTAACTTGAGATTTAATATTAGGGACAATTTTGGGTTTTAATTGTGTTGTAGGGGTCTATTTTGTGATAAACTATTTCCCATTGTTAACCAAATAATAAAAACAATATTTTTTTAAAAGATGGTTGTTTTTAATCTTATATTTTCTTTTATCGTTGTTTTTTCTAATTTTTAAGGTTGTTATTCCACTTTGAAGAGGTTAATTTCTTTTCCTCCATGGTTTTAACTAAGTTTATCATTTTATTTATCCATTAAAAAATTTTATTTTGGTAAATTCTTAGATTTATATTTAATTATCACTAGATTTGAATATTTTGGTTTGAATTAAACATAGAATACATGCATCTAAATTGACTATGAAAAAATCCTAATCCATGAAGACCCATTTTCTTTATTCTTTTAAGTAATTATGATTTATTTGGTAACTCTTTCTAATTATGATTCCCACCCATCCATTTAGTTGATTCTATTTAATCTCTTTTAATTATGTTTATTAGCTCACCTAGAGATAAAAGGAATTTTATAAGTGTAACACCTTGATATTTTTATAGTACACTTTGTTCAATAGCATATTTAATAAGCGACACTGAGTTTAAATGAAACGTAACATATTAATAAATTATTTTTATTTAAATATGATCATTATAAGCTTGACATTAAATTGGTGGCTTTGAATAAGATTAAATAATTTATTAAATATATATAAATATTATGATAAATATAAATTTATTTATATTTTTTTGGAAATAGGAACTAAAATCTTAATAAAAACATTTATTTAAAAAATGATTTTCATTCCCTTTTGTGAGAAAATATTATATTTAATTGTCATTTTTTAATAAATTAAGAAATTTAAAACAACACTTATATTTTATATTTTTTTAAAAGTAACATAATTTTTATTTTTATATATTTCATCTAACTAATTACATTTAAATCACCATTATACTGAATTTTCATATAAGTTTATTTTTAGACTTTAAAAAATATTTTTTCTGAAAACCATTTTGAAGTGAATAATGTTTCTCCATTTTAAAAAATAAAAATAAAATCTAAGAAGGATTGATTTAAATGAAATTTATATATTATATATATTAATAAATATTTATTTAAATTAAATTAATTATGATTACATGTCATATAGTTATTATAAGATCATCCTACGCCTGAAAAATGCATTTATTGAAAACCCCTTTTTTGACACATCTATGATTTTAATTTTAAATTAAATTATAAAAATTATATTAATTTAATTTGATAAAATTTATTCCATATTCATAATAAAAAAAATTAATTAATAAGGTTAACTTAATTTTTTTTTCAAAATTAGGAGTAAAAATAGTAAAAAATCTGTTACTGCAGTTAATATAAAATCGGTATACTAGGAGGGGGTTGTTAAACTAAAGATTTAATTGTAATAAATTATTTTAAATATGTATATTTTTAATTTAATTGGTGTTTATCCTAATTATCTCTCCTATAATTAATTATTTTTTCATTTTGGAGGCACATATTTAGAGTGTGACTTCCTATTATTGAATAGTTTTGAGTATTTAGAAGAATGATACTCTTTATCCATTATAAAAGGTAACCCACTATCCTATTTTTTAAACACCCCAGACAAAAAAATTTTCATCCAAAATTATTCCAAAATACCTTAATTAATTATTTCCCTACATACTAGAATACTTTTTTTATCCTAATTACAATCTAGGAAGGGTTTAGTTATATTCAAAAGAGGTGGTCCAAAGAGTAGTTAATGTTATTAACTAAGAATATTTGTTTTATCTCACATTTAAAATACATAAAATCAAACTCAATCACAATAAAATAATAAAATTATTATCTCTAATATACCAATATTTTATTATATTTATGTAATAAACTAAATCCATCTCCGCTTCCATCAAATGAGAAATGAAACAATCATTTGTGTTTATAGAAGACTACCACCTCACAAACCAATGTAATTAATTTTCCATAACCGCCTCTCATAAATATTAATAATAATGTATTTAATATTTATATAAGATAGTAATGACATATTTATCATTATGGAAAAGTAATATATCATATTTTTTTTGATTTACCATCCATGGAATCATTATAATGGCTTTCATGTGTATAGTAGACTAGTGCCTCACGAAGCGATGTAATTCATTTTTTATTACCAGATCTCATGGATGGTATATGTAAGTGTATTAAAAGAAATAATATGATAATTATGATATTATTATAATTTTTCAAAGTTAAAATAACACTTACATTCTTTTCATAATGATCGTTGAAATATAGAAATGTAACATATATACGTACGACCGACCATTTCTAGGATTGTAACATAATTCATTTTTACTGACCATAATTAGTGGTTATTTTAAAATTTAAAATTTATGTATAAAATTATAATTATTTCATGATTATTATTCAGGATATTATGGAATAATGACCCTTTGACTATGGAAAACACATTGATGCTGTTTTAAAATTATGAAATGATCATCCTCAAAACATCGATGTGGATATAACTTATTAATTAGTTAAATAATTCATTAAAATATTTGAAGTAAATATTTTTAGTATAATTTATTAAAAAAGGAAATTTTTATTAATAAAAAAAATAATTTATAGAAGTTTATTATACAAGAGATAAAATACATACCTGAAAAAGTCTGGGCTCGAGGTAAGGGTTTTGTCTCAATATATCATTCTTTGAGACACAAGTTCATTTATGAACCTAATTTATTTTAAATGGGGTATATAGTATTCATTTCTATGTTATATCATGAATCCATAACAATTAATTATATTTTAATTTAAAATTAATCTACTTAATTAATGTGATTTATGATTCAAAAGTTAGCAAGGTGGAAAGGGTTTTGTCTTTAAACTTCCTTCTTTGAGACACATATTCTTTTATTCAACATATTTATTTTAAATGTTGTATATAATGATGTATTAAATATTATATCATAAATCATTAATAATTTATGATATTTTAAGTTAAAATTAATATAATTCATTCATGGGAAGTTATAATTCAATAGTTATCAAAGTAGTAAGGGTTATGTTTCAATCTAATTTTTTATTCAGATTGCTTATGGTTGAATTTCTATTATAGGAAATTATTTTATCATTTTCTAGTAAAACTATTTTATTTTTTGTCCTATTTTTATTCATCAAATTTTAATATAATAGTTCCATTTTACCTATTTTGTATATAAAATCAATGAGAAAATGGTTATAAGAAAATATAACTTCATTTAACTCTTTAATCAAAAATAAGTTTTCTTATATATTTATTTTTTCTAAAAATATTTTAAAGAATATTTTTAACATTCACCAAATGATTTATTTAAGAAATTTCTATCCATTTAATAATTTTTGCAAAAATGATTTTAAAGGAATCGCTTTGTAATTTTCTGAATGAGGCACTTTTTAACGTTTCTATAATAGTATGAATGGAATGTTTCTTTTAACTTACACGACATGTACTATATTACCCATTGTTATGACCACTCAACACTTTGAAGCTTGGTTTATAAGTTTCATTGGTGAATTTTAAAGCAATTTTTTTATCTATATTTTTTTTTTAAATTTTTAGTTTTTCAAAAGTGATTTTCAAATTAGAAAGGATATTATCCTCAATATAAGGCCCCGACCTTAAACCTTACTTAATATTTAATTAAATGAATAATTGAAATTGAGGATATTTTCAGGTTTAGAGTTTTAGAGAATTAAAACATAACTATTACATCTCAAAAGATTACAAAGTAGACACTTCTACTAAGTTTCCATAATCAAAAAAAAACTCTTAAAAAGAAACATGTCTAGTTCCATGTTTTATATAGCGTGGAATTCCCTTGATCCCATCCTTGACCTTATTCCACTTTAAGTCCTGTGAAAAAAATTTCGAAAAACTTGGGGTGAGCATAAAAAGCTCAGTAAGGGATACACAAAGAATGAAAACTGTTACTTTTTCAAACATCAAGTAAAACATGTATACTCTATCAAAGTAATACATTCACCTTCATGAAGTAGTAAAAACTCTTCACTGAATAAAGTATCACTACTTACCTTTTTGTAACCAAAGGGTTACCATAAAACCCATATAAAGAACACATAGCATATATAAAGGTAACTTGGGACATAAACATACCTAAGTGGAATAACCATACGGTCGACTTCCACACATATCACTTAATGGAATAGCCATACGGCCAATTTCCATACATACTTAATGGAATAGTCATTCGGCTGACTTCCATACCCAATGCATTGGAGGTTATAATGTAACCACCCATCCTGGTATTCACGGAACCACCCGTCATATGGTTTATCACGTAACCACCCGTCAAATGTCCAAGTACCAATATAAAATCATAAAACATAAAACCAATATAAAGGAATGATAACATTTCCACATTTCAATCAGAATATATAATTTAAATATATTGACATAATAGAATCCTTTATCAAAACCATTTTCAATACCAAAATACATGAAAGAGTATATGGTATTTATTTTATTTTAAAAACATTACGGCTTGTTGAGGAAGCCAAAGACCAAATAATACTCGCGGCGGCGGAAAAGGTCGTTGTCACCGCGTATGTTAAAAAAACATTCCTTTTTGTCATTTTGTAAAACGCTTCGTAGAAAAATATTCCTTTTGTATAAAAGTATAAGTCAAAGGAGTTTATACACCGTATAAAATAAAGTTGTGTATAAAACGAAATATGCCTCAATGAAAGGAGATTGAGACGAAGTCCATTACCTTGGGTCCGACTTGACTCGATCATTCTTTAACGTCCTGAATAATAAACTTGAGTTAATTTCTACTTGATTAAGAACCTTTTTAAAGTTCATTATTCCTTTTATATCACTTATTTCCATGTTATAAACATTATGTAACCATTTAAGTTTAATAATGTTTGTTTTGTCGATATTTGGTTCTTAAGTCGAAAGTGGACTTCTTACAATTACATGTTGTTCGTGTGGTCAAAGGTTCTTTATATCCAGAATGACATTCCTGATTTGGATATCATATATATCATATATATCCAGCATATAAATTTATTTATAATATTACATAATCACTTAGAGGTAAGAAATGAAATGCACCGTTCATGGAGACGGTAAGCCGTACGTACGCATGAATGCTACTTTCATTTCTTTGTCATATTAATGGAATTAAAACTAAATGAGAGGTATGTATATTTTAATTCCAGAATTATATTCATCATTTAGATATATCATTCATTATATATATCCATTATATACATGTACTTTTAATAGTACATTACATTTGGGGATAAGAAATGAAATGCACCGTTCATGGAGACGGTAAGCCGTACGTACGCATGAACGCTACTTTCATTTCTATCTCATAATTTAATGGAAATAAATAATAATGATATAGAGGTATATTATAATTCCAGTATAACATCATATATAATAACTTTAAATCCATCCTTTACACGTCCCACATATGGCATTAACGAATCACATCACTTTGAGGGGGCGGTGAAGATATCGTGTTTACCCATAATGGAAACCATAAAGGTATTCCCAAAATGAAAATTACATAAGCTTAAAGAAAACATAAAAATATTATATATCATATATAAATATAGTGACATCTTAATGGCCACCTTTGAAGGTGTTAAAGAAATGTTGAACAATCATCGTTTCAGGAGGCATAAATTCACCATCCACGGAAATAGTATGTTCTTTAACCATTAGATGAAGGTGTGTGTAAGTGTAGCTCGAATACTTATTATAACAAAATCCTAGTATATTGAAGATACCGGAGTTGTTACAAAAGAAATAAATAAAAAGATTTTAGGGGGTTGGAGAAGCAAAATAAAACAAATGAACATGAGAGAAAGAATTACCTTTAAAAGTGTAACTCCTTTTGATTTGAGCCTAAAGGCTTACTTTGAAAGGATTATGCCCAAAGAGAATCCTCTAGGATGAGGAGAGGGATGTGGAGAGAGTAAATGGGCAGGGGTTGGCCTAGCCAATGGCTTGAGGAGTGTGTGAAATGAGGTAGAGGTGGGGGCCTTTTATAAGAGGAGAGGATGGGCACTTTTGGAAAGTAAAGAAATATTACTTTATTTGAAAATGTGTTTCGGTTTTAAAAGGTCCCACATTGATATAATTTGTGGATAAGGTGATAAGGGTTCGAAATATACCAACCCAATAAGTTTTGGACATGTTTAGTTCATATATTTTACATTATCTTTCCATTTTATTTAAATCGTTAAATAATGAGGTCATCGTTGCATCATCATGATGTCATAAATAATTTAATTTATTTAATGTCTAAAAATTATAAAAAAAATACTATGATGTAGGAAACCTTTATATCTTTCCAATTACTATTTATAATCAAAATTTGGACTTGTATAACCCCATTCAAAAATTGTTTTAGTTAAACAATTTATGTTAGTGTCATTTTCACCTTTATTTAAAAAAAGGCATTAAAGTCATTATCTCACCCAAGTGGCTCCATGGGGTCCCCTAAATCGACCCATGGGTTGTCTTGGTCGGCCATGACTCACCCAATAGGTGTAGGACAAGTGTAATGGTTTTTTCACATTTTTATAATATCATTTTTACCTTAAATTACACTAATTACCTCTAATCGCGATTAAGGAAAAAAAGTTACTATTCACCAAAAAATTCTTTTCATCCCATTGAACCAAATTATATATACTAATGACAACCATGTATGTCCGATTTTCAAAATTCACTACAGATTAGTGGTAAACTTTCATTTAACTGAAAAATCAGTTTTTGTAAGTACCACTTAGTGATTTCACTATTCATCAAAAATTGAAGTTTTTCAGAAAATTACCAAAAATTCACCCTAAGATATATTTGATATTCCGAATTCAAAAATGAAGTCTATTTTAAAAAATTAAAAACATATAAGTCAAATTAATTAATTTAATAATTAATTCCCGCTGTCATGACAAATAGCGTGTTTTTGTGAAACAATAAGTATCAAAAGATTGACACTAGTTTAAGTCCGATTTCAAAGTGAAATTAATTCCAACGACCCCTATTGGATTTAATGGTAAAAATATATTCTAATTTCACTCTAAAACCAATTCAAAAGATTATCTAATCATATATATAAATTATATTAAAAAGAGGTTTTGAATTAGAATACAACATTTTTCACTTATTCATAAAAAATGAACTTTATCAGAAAAATAACAAAAACATACAAAAAGTAAATTTTGATGTCCCAATTATAAATAAGGATTTTATTTGGTCCAAAAGAATGTATAAGAGTGACCAAAACTATATTTAAAGAGGGTTCACCATCAAAAGGCAATAAATGAACTTTTAGTGAAAAATTAGGGTATAAATGCCTAAAATTGAATTCTTTCCGTATTTTAAGCCTTTATCGTTTATTGGATAAATGTAAAAACATTTAAAAACATATATAATCATATTTTAGTTATTTCTATCCATTCCCGCCAATACAACGGCTACATGTTAACTAACATTTAAAATAATATTATTATATTACTAGTGTGCAACGTAAGTTTTCAAAGGAACTCATCGTTGCGTATCGGGTACGCTATCGAACATAGCAACCCCTTTAAAATAAAAAAAATATTTAAAAAAAAAATATTAATAAATATGAATATGTCTTATTCTTTATTTACCTGGGATGTTACATCCTTCCCACCTTTTGGGAATTGCGTCCTCGTAATTTTATTCACTTATCAAAATAAGTGGGGGTATTTATCCCTCATAACATTTTCAGATTCCCACGTTGCCTCTTTAATCACATGGTTTTTCCACAAAACCTTTACCTAATGAATCCCCTTATTCCGTAACACCTGCTCCCTGTGGTCAAGAATCTGGACTGATTTTTCTTCATAAGATAGGTTCTCTTCCAGCTGAACTACCTCTGGACTCAAAACATGAGATGGATCTGGAATGTACTTCCTTAACATCGAAACGTGAAAAACATTGTGTACCTGATACCAATTCATTAGATGGCCCAACATCTGCTGAAGTTGTTGTAAAGGATTTCACCACCCCTTTCTGCTTGTAGTCTGGCTACATTCCCCCAGTTGAGTTCTTCGTTGGACACTCGTTTGCATAATGACCCATTTCATTACACTTAAAACATCTTACCGTTGGCTTTTCATTGTCTGCTTTATCATCTTCCTTACAGTTACGAGCAATATGACCAGACTTACCACATCGAAATCACTTACCAGACTTGGATAAACATTCTCTAGGATGCATTTTACCACACTTCTCACAGGATGGATATTTGGTTTTCTTACCTCCTTGCTTCTTTGATGAATTCTTCCCCTTTGCCTGCCAACTAGACCTCTTATTATGTTGTTTGTCATAGAACACCTGATCATCAGCAAACTCCATTTCCACCTTCTCCGCACATCGAACAAGTTTTTCATAACTTTTGAACTCACGAGAAGCTAAAGCCCTTCGATACTTTGGCTTTAACCCTGAGTAAAAATGGTTTATTTTACTATCAAGATCTCGTATGAATTTCGGAGCATACCTTGCCAATCGAGTGAACTTTTCTTCATAAGCAACCAATAAATCATCCTCCTGCCTCAATTCTAGGAACTGTTTTTCCATCCTAAGAAGAACCACCTTAGGAAAATATTTCTCAAGAAACATACCTTTGAATTCATCCCAGTGAAGATCCTCAATCTCATCACTATCCCTGATATTTTTCACCATCGACCACCGCTGATCAGCTTTACCTTCAAAACGGTAAACAAGAAGACTAAACTTTTGATGTTCTGAACACCCCATGACATCAAAAATCTTCTCCAGTGCTTTAATCCACCCTTTAGCTTGCACAGGGTCAGATGATCCTCTGAATGATAGGGGATATTGCCTCATGAAATGTTCCACCACTGACATGTTCCTCTGTGGTTGATCTGGCTGATCTCGTGCATGGATACCACCACCATTTATATCCTTAGTCAACTGTGCCATCACTGCAACAAACTGTTCAGTTCCGATTCCGACCATCTCAGGATGCTGATTTAGAAGGTTGTCTTCCTCCTGATGTCGTCCCAACATAGCTGCTTTGTTTCCTCTGCAGAAAACCATTCTGAACAAAGAAATATCTTAGGCGAAGCAACATGGTAATCTGTAAATGCTATATCATTTCAATCATATCATAACTTAACTTATAACTTAACAATTTTCTAACTCCAAAAGTTGTCTAAACCGACCTTTGATAACAACTATAAGGCCCCAGTCTTAAACCTTACTTAATATTGAATTAAATGAATAATCACATTGAGGATCTTTTCAGGTTTAGAGTTTTAGAGAATTAGAACATAACTATTACATCTCAAAAGATTACAAAGTAGACACTTCTACTAAGTTTCCATAATCAAAAAAAAAACTCTTAAAAAGAAACATGTCTAGTTCCATGTTTTATATAGCGTGACATTCCCTTGATCCCATCCTTGACCTTATTCCACTTTAAGTCCGGCGAAAAACATTTCGAAAAACTTGGGGTGAGCATAAAAAGCTCAGTAAGGGATACACAAAGAATGAAAACTGTTACTTTTTCAAACATCAAGTAAAACATGTATACTCTATCAAAGTAATAACTTCACCTTCATGAAGTAGTAAAAACTCTTCACTGAATAAAGTATCACTACTTACCTTTTTGTAACCAAAGGGTTACCATAAAACCCATATAAAGAACACATAGCATATATAAAGGTAACTTGGGACATAAACATACCTAAGTGAAATAACCATACGGTTGACTTCCACACATATCACTTAATGGAATAGCCATACGGCCAATTTCCATACATACTTAATGGAATAGCCATACGGCCGACTTCCATACCCAATGCATTGGAGGTTATAACATAACCACCCGTCTTGGTATTCACGACACCACCCATCATATGGTTTATCACGTAACCACCCATCAAATGTCCAAGTACCAATATAAAATCATAAAACATAAAACCAATATAAAGGAATGATAAAATTTCCACATTTCAATCACAATATATAATTTAAATATATTGAAATAATAGAATACTTTATCAAAACCATTTTCAATACCAAAATACATAAAAGAGTATATGGTATTTATTTTATTTTAAAAACATTACGGCTTGTTGAGGAAGCCAAAGACCAAATAATACTCACGTCGGCAGAAAAGGTCGTTGTCACCGCGTACGTTAAAAAAAAACATTCCTTTTTTTCGTTTAGTAAAACGCTTCGTAGAAAAAGATTCCTTTTGTATAAAAGTATAAGTCAAAGGAGTTTATACACCGTATAAAATAAAGTTGTGTATAAAACGAAATATGCCTCAATGAAAGGAGATTGAGACGAAGTCCCTTACCTTGGGTCCGACTAGACTCGATCGTTCTTTAACATCCTGAATAATAAACTTTAGTTAATTTATACTTGATTAAGAACCTTTTTAAAGTTCATTATTCCTTTTATATCACTTATTGCCATGTTATAAACATTATGTAACCATTTAAGTTTAATAATGTTTGTTTTGTCGATATTTGGTTCTTAAGTCGAAAGTGGACTTCTTACAATTACATGTTGTTCGTGTGGTCAAAGGTTCTTTATATCTAGAACGACATTCCTGATTTGGATATCATATATATCATATATATCCATCATATACATGTATTTATAATATTACATAATCACTTAGAGGTAAGAAATGAAATGTACCGTTCATGGAGACGGTAAGCCGTACGTACGCATGAACGCTACTTTCATTTCTTTGTCATATTAATGGAATTAAAACTAAATGAGAGGTATGTATATTTTAATTCCAGAATTATATTCATCATTTAGATATATCATTCATTATATATATCCATTATATACATGTACTTTTAATAGTACATTACATTTGGGGATAAGAAATGAAATGCACCGTTCATGGAGACGGTAAGCCGTACGTACGCATGAATGCTACTTTCATTTCTATCTCATACTTTAATGGAAATAAATAATAATGATATAGAGGTATATTATAATTACAGTATAACATCATATATAATAACTTTAAATCCATCCTTTACACGTCCCACATATGGCATTAACGAATCACATCACTTTGAGGGGGCGGTAGTCCGCACTTCCTTAAATGAAGATATCGTGTTTACCCATAATGGAAACCATAAAGGTATGCCCAAAATGAAAAATAAATAAGCTTAAAGAAAACATAAACATATTATATATCATATATAAATATAGTGACATCTTAATGGCCACCTTTGAAGGTGTTAAAGGAATGTTGAACAATCATCATTTCGGGAGGCATAAATTCACCATCCATGGAAACAGTATGTTCTTTAACCATTAGATGAAGTTTTGTGTAAGTGTAGCTC
The DNA here is from genome assembly GCA_963277665.1 of Viscum album. Taxonomy (NCBI): domain Eukaryota; kingdom Viridiplantae; phylum Streptophyta; class Magnoliopsida; order Santalales; family Viscaceae; genus Viscum; species Viscum album. The sequence goes on from OY728128.1 coordinate 844,435,457, forward strand.
GAATCCTTCTTATAAAAACATCCTAGTATATTGATGATACTGGAGTTGTTACAAAAGAAATAAATAAAAAGAGTTTATGGGGTTGGAGAAGCAAAATAAAACAAATGAACATGAGAGAAAGAATTACCTTTAAAAGTGTAACTCCTTTTGATTTGAGCCTAAAGGATTCCTTTGAAAGGATTATGCCCAAAGGTAATCCTCTAGGATGAGGAGAGGGATGTGGAGAGAGTAAATGGGCAGGGGTTGGCAGAGCCAAAGGCTTGAGGAGTGTGTGAAATGAGGTAGAGGTGGGGGCCTTTTATAAGAGGAGAGGAGGGGCACTTTTGGAAAGTAAAGAAATATTACTTTATTTGAAAATGTGTTTCGGTTTTAAAAGGTCCCACATTGATATAATTTATGGATAAGGTGATAAGGGTTCAAAATACACCCATCCAATAAGTTTTGGACATGTTTAGTTCATAGATTTTACATTATCTTTCCATTTTATTTAAATCGTTAAATAATGAGGTCATCGCTGCATCATCATGATGTCATAAATAATTTAATTTATTTAATGTCTAAAAATTGTAAAAAAATACTATGATGTAGGAAATATTTCTATATTTCCAATGACTATTTATAATCAAAGTTTGGACTTGTATAACCCTATTCAAAAATTGTTTTAGTTAAACAATTTATGTTAGTGTCATTTTCACCTTTATTTAAAAAAAAGGCATTAAAGTCATTATCTCACCCAAGTGGCTCCATGGGGTCCCCTAAATCGACCCATGGGTTGTCTTGGTCGTCCATGACTCACCCAATAGGTGTAGGACAAGTGTCATGGTGTTTTCACATTTTTATAATATCATTTTTACTTTAAATTACACTAATTACCTCTAATCGCGATTAATGAAAAAAAGTTACTATTCACCAAAAAATTATTTTCATCCCATTGAACCAAATTTTACATACTAATGACAACCATGTATGTCGGATTTTCAAAATTCACTATACATTAGTGGTAAACTTTCATTTAACTGAAAAATCAGTTTTTATAAGTACCACTTAGTGATTTCACTATTCATCAAAAATTGAAGTTTTTCAGAAAATTACCAAAAATTCACCCTATGATATATTTGATATTCATGATTAAAAAATGAAGTCTATTTTAAAAAATTCAAAACATATAAGTCAAATTAATTAATTTAATAATTAATTCCCACTGTCATGACAAATAGCGTGTTTTTGTGAAACAATAAGTATCAAAAGATTGACACTAGTTTAAGTCCGATTTCAAAGTGAAATTAATTCCAACGACCACTATTGGATTTAATGGTAAAAATAGTTTCTAAATTAACTTTAAAACCAATTCAAAAGATTATCTAATCATATAAATAAATTATATTAAAGAGAGGTTTTGAATTAGAATACACCATTTTTCACTTATTCATAAAAAATGAACTTTATCGGAAAAATAACAAAAACATACACAAAGTAAATTTTGATGTCCCAATTATAAAGAAGGATTTTATTTGGTCCAAAAGAATGTATAAGAGTGACCAAAACTATATTTAAATAGGGTTCTCCATCAAAAGGCGATAAATGAACCTTTAGTGAAAAATTAGGGTATAAATGACTAAAATTGAATTTTTTCCGTATTTTAAGCCTTTATCATTTATTGAATAAATATAAAAACATTTAAAAACATATATAATCATATTTTAGTTATTTCTATCCATTCCCACCAATACAACGGCTACATGTTAACTAAAATTTAAAATAATATTATTATATTACTAGTGTGCAACATAAGTTTTCAAAGGAACTCATCATTGCGTATCGGGTACGCTATCGAACATAGCAACCCCTTTAAAATAAAATTAATAATTTTAATTTTTTTTTAATAAATATGAATATGTCTTATTCTTTATTTACCTGGGATGTTAAACTCAAGGGGGGTTTTAATATTTTTAAAAGTATTTATATTCATCAAAGGCAATAACCTATAATATTGTGTCATTATTTTAAATTATGTATATATTTATCATACATATATACGTAGCTCAGCCTATAATACTTTGATGGGGTAATACATTCCATACAACCATTTCTCAAATTCCTTACTTAATAAATCTCTTTTGATTATGTTATGATATAAGATTATGAAAACCATTTTCATTCCATGGGTAATTCTTATATTTAGACCTCATGGTTGATTTCCTTATATAGAAAACATATGCATGTAAATTATATGAATTTTATGGTTGGTATTAGAATTATATATCCCTATAATACATTGGGTAATGTTTTAGTCACATGAGATATCATGGATGAGATTAGGGGGTGAACCTAATCCATTATTTCACTATTTTCACCATGTGATGTTGTCTTAGTGGTTAGACTTGACTTATGTTTATGTAAATTTTTATATTTTTTCCACATTTCCTATGATTCCATGATCTTATGATAACATTTTCTTTATGTTATTCTCCAAATGATTACACTTGAACCATCTATTTTATGATATCATATTATATCTTTAATGCACATGTTATATTTTCCTATGATGTTTATTCCCTTAATGTGATTTTTAGATCGCCCCTTTTTTATATATTCTCATGGTTATCCCCTATAGTTTTAGGGCCTTTAAATTATTTATAAGATCATTATCGATAAAAAAAGAAGTTTTCTTTTAGTGTCACATTGATGTACTATGATCCAAGTCATCATAAGATAATAGTCCTTGAGATATTTGGGTTGTAACTAACATATTTTTATGTTAAAATAATGTATTAATATGTGTAAAAGGCTTTCCTATTTATATTTGGTATCAGTGAAAGGTCTATTTATTTTTTCGAATTTGGATTAGATAAATTTAGTGATAAAAACATGGATAATTATAAGGATAATACAAAGTATTGAAAAATATCCTGGAATTTTGGTGAAATGTAAAGAATGTTTTTTCCAAGATATTATAACCCTTTCTAGATAATAAATGTGGATGTGGCTCTGGAATATTTGTACCTAGGGGTAATAACTCTGAAAATGGTGTATTGGGATTTGACTCAATCATCACCTATTACATGATAACGAGCCTTACTTCACACCTGATTTGACACTCTTAGGGGATATTTTTAGAAAATTAACATATTCTTTATGAACCATAATTAAGGACATGAATAGATGGAAATCATGGATGACCTTGGATAACATGTCTTGGATTTATAAGTCTATTTTTAATAATAATTTTAAAGGAATAAGTACCCCTTTTGAGGTTTATGTTATGTAAGTCTAGGATGTTTAAGTGTATTTTGGGAGACATTTATGGTAATATAAACCTTGGGTTTAGTATGTGTTTTAGTAAAAAAAGTTATTTGAGAAATAATTCCTTTATATTTTTTGGAAATAAGATTAATGGTTTTGTTAACCTATAGGGTTTATCCTATCATTGATGTTATGGTAATAATATTCAATTAATATTTTTTATTTTGTGGAAAAAATAAGCTGTATAGAAAACCATAGTTGTTTCAAAATGATTTTATGGTTAATATTATTATGAAGATATTCATCATATTTTTTAGAATTTTATATAAATTATACTAATATAGTTCTTCAAAGAGGATAAACCACATTATAAGAGACAACTCATCATACCTGGAAAGGCTGTGGGGCTTGAATCCACAACTGAAATGAGACAAGGGTGCAATGCATACCACTAGCTATGTGATGTACTGGTTAGTATGACATTATTTTTAATTAAATTATTTAGTGGATAAATATTATATTTATTTTGGGAAAAAGTATTTTTGGATAAAATATTATTGATTTTTAGGAGATTAACGACATTTTAGGAAATGTTTTATTAGGTTGAGATGTATATAACCCTTAGTTTTAACATAAAGTATTATTTGGGAAGATTTATATTATGTTTTTGGAGATCTATGTTAAAGGGTATGAGATAAAATTTGATGTTAAAAACTTCTTTCATGTTGAGGTTATTAAGATTATTTGGGATATAAGGTTATTTATTTAATGAATGATCTATGTTAAACCTTTGGTTTTATTGTTGAATTTTTGAGATTAATATATTCATATTAATTATGGTTATTATCTTATTTTTTGAAAACCATTTTGGTTTTCATAAATATATGAGGAATATATTATTACTCTTTTATGGATATTATGATCCATTGAGCATTAATTTTAGTTCTTCAAGCATATTGGATATTCATTCCTTTGAGTAAGTGGTGCACTAGAAATTGATCATTGTGCAATGAATGGAAGAAATTATTTTTATGAAATAAAAAATACCATGTAACTATATTTTACGGTGTTATCCATACTGATAGAAAATTTACAACTCAATTATATAAAAATTAACTTGAAACAAAAATGTTATACTATTACCTTTATATCCAAAGAATAAATGGTCATTTAAATCATCATAGATTTATAGTTTTTTTTGTCAAACTTCTCTTGATCATTAAATTTATTATGGTCAATGATCTCTGTCAATCTCTATCATTATTTATTATTTTATATTATGTACATATTTTTACTTCGCCCCAATGTTCTAATACTTAGAAACCTAATCATGTGTTGTTCCAAATGACACTCATATTTCCCATTCCCTATTTTATGAGGATGTTTTATTAACCCTTTTTATGATGCGGGTCTTCCACTAAGATAATTTCCAATTTTCAAATACATAATTACTGAGAAAAAGATAAAATTGTAATGATCAAATTTATTTAATGTGGGTAGAATGTAACACCTTGATATTTTAAAATAAATCTTTATTCGATAGCATAGTGAACACACAACAACGAGTTTAAAAGAACCTCAATATATTATTAAAATATCATTATTTAAATATGATCATAACAACCTATCCATTATATTTGTGGGTTTGAATATGATTAATTAATTTATGAAATATATATAAATATTCTATTTAATATAAATGTACTTATAAATTATTGGGAAATAATCACCCATTTTGTAATAAAAACATTTATTTCAGAAATGGGTTTTTTTGATTTTAGTGAGAAAATATTATATTTAATTTTTTTTATATTTTTAAAAAGTTATTTTATAAAATCAACGTCATAAGTTAATTAAAAATATTTATATTAATTAATTGTTAAGGTTTTTAATTTTTTGGAAAATATTTATTTTTTAGTGAATAGAAAAAATACTGATTTTTGTAAAGATGTCATTTATTTTTATAAATTATGATATTTAAAAGTCCTGTTATTATTTTAATTTGATTTTAAAGTAAAATAATTATTATTTAATATATATTTCATCCAATTAATTTTATTTAAATTTTCTTGATACGTGATTTAAAATTAGTTTATCTTTAGGCATTAAAACACATTTTTTGAAAAAAAATTTAAAGTACATAATGTTTTTCCATTTTAACTAGTTAAAATAAACACCAAGGAGGAATAATTTAATTTAAATTAATATTATATATATATATATATATTAATTTAAATTAATTTAATTATGATTACATGTCATATAGTTATTATAGGACCATCTTATGCCTGAAAAATGCATTTCTTGAAAACTCATTTTTTCGACATGTCAACGAGTTTAATATTAAATTAAATTATACTAATTATATGAATTTAATTTGATAAAATTGATTACATATTTAGAATCATCAAAATTAATAATATATTATTATGGAAACTTAATTTCTAGTCATAATCAATAGTAAAAATAGTAAAAAATATGTTACCTCGGTTAATGTAAAACCACATTACCAAGGGATTAAAATATAGAGGTAAATAGAATAAAGTGTTTAAAATATTTTTATTTTAAAATTTATTTGATTTTATTAGACTAATATATCTATCAATAATTTATTTTCCAATTTTTAGGGACTTTTATTGAGAGTGATTTCCCATTATTGAATAGTTTTGGGTATTTAAAAAATGTCACCCCTATAAATGGGAACCCCTATCCTCTCCTTTATGAAATTTAAAAATGTATTGGATACTCCAATACCTACCCAAATACCTACCTTAATTCTATTCCCACATCATATAATCCTTTTTTGATCAAAAATCCAATATATGAAGGCATTTGGTATAATCCTAAAGGGGTGGTCCGAAGAAGAGGTGACATTCTTAACCATGAATCATTATTTTATTTCTTCTTCAACCTAATTAAAATATTATTCAATAATGATCACATAAAAAAACTATCTCCAATATATTAAGATGTTATTAAATTAATTTAGTAACCTAAATTCATCTCCACTTCCATCAAATTGGAAAAAAATTGTAGTTCATGTGAATGGAGGACTACCGTTTCGCGAACCAATGTAATTAGTTTTCCATCATCGCCTCTTATGAAAGTTAATAATGATGGATTTAATATTTTTATATGATATTAATAACATATTAATAATTATGGGAATGTAATATATTATAAACTCTCTTACTTTACCATCAATGAAAAAATGATAACATCGTTCATGTGTACGACGAGCTACCACCTTGTGAAGCGATGTGATTCATTTTTATTACAGCATCACATAGATGGATTATAAATTTGTATTTATATAATTAATATTTTATTTAATATATTTTTATCATTTTATAAATATAAAACAACACTTAACTTATTTCCATCATGATCATTGAAAAATGGAAATGTTACACATGCGTATATACGACCTACCATCTCCATGATTGAAACATAGTTAATTTTTCATAACCATAATTCATGGTTATTTTTAAAAGGATAATTTATTAATAAAAATATAATAATGAAAAAATTATTTTTATGTATATTATGGAACAAAGAACCCCTTTTCCATGTTCAACACACCAATTCCATTTTGAAATTTTGAACAGAGCATCCACAAAACACCCAACATGGGCATAACTGATTAAGTAGTTAAATATTTTATTAAAATACATGAAATAAATAGATTTTTATAGTTATCAAAACTAAGAAAGGTTATTAATAGAAAAAAATTAATATAATTTTTTATACAAAAGATAAAACACATGCACCATAAAGTATAGGATTAAGGTAAGGGGTTTGTCTCAAAACTTCCTTCTTTGAGACACAAGTTCTTTTACAGAACTAATTTTTTTAAATGGTGTATATAATTAACCTTTACATATTATATTGTGAATAATTCATAATTCATGATATTTTAAGTTACAATTCATCAACTTAATACATGGTATTTATGATTCAAAAGTTACCGTGAAGGTAAGGGTTTTATATCAAAACTTCCTTCTTTGAGACACACATTATTTTATACACCTAATTTATTTTAAATAGAGTGTATACTAATAATTTAAGTATTATATCTTTAATAATTTATACATATTAGAATTTTAGGTTACAATTCAACTACATCATTCATAAGAGGTTATGATTCAAAATTTTCTAATACTTTAAGGGTTTATGATTCAATATCATTTTAATCAAGATTGTTTACGCTTGAATTTATATTGTAAGAGATTATCTGATCATTTTATAACAAAAAAATTTAACTTTTTTATAATTCAGTTAGTCATTAAATTTTAAATTATAGTTCCATTTTCTATCATTAGTACTTAAAGTAATTTATAAAATGTTTTTATGAAAATATAACTTCATTTATCTCTTTGGTGAATAATATTTTTTTCTTCCATATCCATGTTTTCTAAAAATATATTCAATATTTATTTTATCATTCTTAAAAATATTTATAAAATAAATTTTTAATAATTTTTTAATTTTTACAAAAAGGTATGAAATGAATCTTCTTTTCTTTTTGAATGTGGAACTTTTTAACCATTTTAAAATAGTATGAAGGTATGTTTATTTTATCTTATAAAGAATGTATATTATTACCCACCATCATGACCAATCAACTATTTTAAGATTCATTTATATGTTTCCATGGTTATTTTTAAATTTTTTTATTAGATTTGAGAATTTTTATTTATTTCTAAATTAATTTTCAAAGTTGAGATGTAATATTTCTCAAGAAGGTTTTTAATATTTTTAACTGTATTTATATTCACCAATGAAAAAAATCAATAATGTTATGGAATGATTGTAAAATATGGATATATGTCTCTTAAATTTATACCTAGCTCAATCTCCATTCCTTTGATGGGGTAATGCATGCCTTATGATCATTTCTAAAATTTATTCTTTAACAAATCTATTTTTATTATGATATGATGTTAAATTATACAACCCATTTTTTTCCATGGGTAATTATTATGTTTATGACTTAGGATTGATTTAATTATGTGTCACACATATGTGTGTTCATGATATAAATGTGATGTGTGTTCCTAGAAGTAAATATCCCTCCAATGCATTGGGTAATGTTCTAGTCTCACAAAACACCATATATGGGATTAGAGAGTGAACCTTATCCATTATGGGACTCTTTACACCATGTGATGTTATATTGGAGGTTAAACATGACTTTTGTTAATATAATTTATTTATGTTTCTTACAAATTTTCAATGATGAATTTATCTTATGATACCATGTTCTTTATTTTATTCTCCCTTGTGATTACTCATGATCCTTATCTTTTATGATATCGTGTTATGCCTTTGACTCAAATGTTATGTTTCCTTAGCACATTTATTCTCTTATTGGGTTTTTAGATCATCCCATTTTTTCCATGTATTTCCTAGGCTATCTTAATAATTTTTATGATATCAAATGAATTCATAAGATCATTATAGAGAAAAAATTAAGTAGTTTTATTTTAGTCTCACTTTGATGTACTATAAACCTAGTATTCTAAAGACAATAGGCCTCTAGATCATTAGGTTGTAATAAATGGATGTTTACGTTAAAAAAGATATATTAATATGTTTAAAAGGATTGGGTCTCTATAAGAAGTTTTAATTGGATGCAATTTGACATGTTTTTAATTATTTTCAAGTTTTTTAATGCCAATCATTTTTTGTAAAATATGAAACCAATTTTATACTATAACTATTCTATTTTAGGAGGGAAATCACATTTTTCACTCACTTACAGGGGGAATTCATTTGAAAAATAGATTTTTATTGAATTTATATTTTTTACTCATTAGATTTATTATTTTCCACTGATTTTTTAAATTTATTTCTTGAGGAAAAGAAATATATTAAGTATATGGGAATTAAGTATGGCTCTATTTTTATACAAGTTTACCACTCATATTTATTAATATTCTTGATATTATTTTGTTCTTAAATGATATTATTAGGGTGAATATTAAACAATTTGAAATATTGTACCAAAATAATTATTCATTGAATATTTTATTGAAATTGTTTACTTTTGGTATCTAATTGATTAAAATGATACTTGGTTTTATTTTAATTTTTTTAGTATCAAGTATTCAATAACTTTCATATTTAAATTTATTTTTTTAAGAACATATGATGGTGCTGTAATATATTTTATTCGCTATGAGGAATTTTATTTTAAACATTTTCTAAAAGTGTTCTGTTTGTTTTATTTTGAATTTTTATAGGATTTTTTACTATTTTTTACATGAAATTATTATTTTTAAATATGTTGAGTTTTCACTTTTTCATTTTGAATTTAATTTACTTATTTATAATAAATTTTCATCTTTTATTGTAAGATGAGATCATTGGATATATTTTATAGACTGTATGATAATTTTAATAGAAAAATATTAGGTTTTGTTAACTTTCCAAAATTAAAGTATACTTAAAATATGGTTTATCTAATTTTTATTGGGGTATCCCATATGATTATTTAATTTGAAAAATTTAAATAATTGAGGTGAGTAAGATGATTTGAAGAAAACCATAAGATAATAAAATCACTACCTTGTAGGATATTTTTGCACTCGTATATCATTTTTTGTATGCACTTATGATAATATCATTTGGTGTTTTGAGAAAAATTGATGAAAAAGTATGTGATTGGAGTTACAACCATTTTTGAAACCTTTATTATGTTAAAAAAGAAAAAAAAACTAGGGGAATATACCACACATAAGAAGAACCAAAAAATGATGCTAGGACTATCAAGAAATATTGATTCTAAACCTGTTTCGATAAAGTCTCCTATTAAGAGGAAAACTAATGATTGTGGAAAGTGATGATTTGTGGAGGTATAACAGATAGTGAGATCTATCAAAGAATTATATTTAAATAAAGGTGAATTCTAATAAACAATTTGAATATGAGTTCAATGTTAGCGACTACTGATGACGATAGACCACAACAAACCCAAATGAAAAAAATACTCGAAGAAAAGAGAACAATTATTGATTATTTTATTTGGTTTCTTATCAAATAAGAATATTTTGTGAGCCTGAGAAATTTATGTCAAGGAAGAAAATTTTCTTGAGAATGATGATAAACAACATCCTAAATCAGATAACCAAAACTTCTGATGGTATTTTAGTTTGTTGTCTTTATTGTTTCACTTTCGATGAGGCATCATTTATCCCCAGTACTAAGGATGCATTACTAGAGATACATTTTTTCCAATGTCTTCAATACAATGACTCAGTGAGTCTTAGAAAGATTATTTGAACAACATAGAATCCTGAGTGAAGCTTTAGTGAATTATAATTTTACTATGGTGAATCTGAAACAAAATATAATAGGATATGAAACATCACAGTCTTCCTCCATTTTATTAACTTGGGTGTGACATTGAAGATATGAAAATCAAATAAAATCTATTATTTTGATGATGTTATGGTTATATGTATAATGTATTTTTCCATTACAAAAACTGATGAAGAGTGTGATCTTAACCATTGAGTTGTGAATCTTCTTTATAGAACTGTTGATATAGGTTGTGGGTTGTTAGAGATAAAGACCTGTGGTTGGTTTTACCTTCACCATTAAAGTGATAAACTAGAGATAAAACACTCATGGAATATATTGATTGATGAAAATTTATTATATATTTTTAAATTAACATCTATATAAAAAAATAATGAAAAACTTAGGAATTAATGGGTGTTAGATGGAGAATTTATTTGTGTTTTCAAATGGTAGGCTTAGTTAGAGTGACATGGTATTTGGAATTATGATTAATTTAAAAAATGACACTTTTACTATGGTTTTTATGACTATTATTGAGATTATAAAGTTTATGTAGTGGAGTTATCCCATTAAAAAGTGGATGTGATATAACAATATGGAAAAAAATTCTATGGTACATAACTAATTTTGAGGATAAAACAATTGGAGGGGAGCTAAAAAAGGATCATGAGTAGGAGATTCAATGCGAGTGATAGTCGATGTAAAAACTAGTAGAGGCATACTTTGAATTTATAGATAATATATTATACATATATTTATGTTTATATTATTTTTTTTCTATATTATTTATTCTTGTTTGAATCTCTAGAAAATTCAATCATGAAAAATGTTTTAATTGATCAAGGGAAATACAATTGTTGAAGCTTGAAAATTATTCTCAGGTTCTTAATATCTTCCTTATAAACTATAATTTATTCTTTTTTACCATGATTCATGAGGAAGTTCATGTGGCCTCATTAGATATTTTGTAATTTTCAAGGGATATTATGAACATATCTAATAAAACAGTTGCATGATGAGTTGAATATTTCTCTTGAACATCGCATATCTTTAAAATGTTTTATTTATAATTTAATATGATAATAATTTTTTCATGTCTTGGATCTCTAATTTATTTTAGTTATATTTTTTTGACATCCCAGTCTCATCGATTAACTTTCAGTCTCATTCTTTCAATTAAGATTTTTCAAGGTGTTTTTAGTAGTTTAGGATGAAAATAATCCTTTAGATCCTTTCAACCTCCTTCATTGTGGATAAACCTTACAATCCATTTTCGAGTAGTAATGTATAAATTTGAATTTTATATGTTTCAATAACACTCTATAAAAACATGGGACCATTTTTAGGTATCGATTGGTATATAGTGTCTTAGTGTTAGAAAATAGAAATATATATATATAAAAAATAACTATGAAAAATAAAAATTATAGTGTTTACTACTATTTTGAGCCAGCCATCAATTCTACTAATCATTTAGGTGTGTTGGTATGAAAATATAAAATAAAATAGTTTTATAGAACATTTAAAAAAATTGAAATATTTTTTTATCAAGTTTAGAGATTAACATTATTATTATAACTATTTCTTGTACTATTTTTGTGAAGAATATGGGTTTTATTTTATTGTTTTCTAAATTATAAATGAATTGATTTAGTGATTTTAATCTACATATTAGACCTTATTGTGGTTTTTTTGGCTATTACATGCATACTCTTTGGAATCTCACTTTTAATTATTTATGGTATCCCCCACATAAAAAAATGAACAATGAAACCAACAATTACTTCTAATAATACAGGATGAAATTTATGTGATTTTTTAGGATCAAGTAGAAGAAATGGAAGAATAATTTGATAATAGATATTCACTATTTTACTATTACAAAAAAGTTTCTATAAATTTTTAAGTAAAGAGGGAGTGGTTTAATTTTGGGGATTTTTGGAATAGAACACTAAATTTGTGGATGTAAATTTTAAAACTTTTGAACATAATTTAAAAACTGATCATCCCTATTTTGAAAGTCTAAACCTGAAATAATTATTATTATATTTTGAAGACAATGACAAGCAAGTGAAATGTTAGGAAGAAATAAAATAATAAAACCAAGTTTCAATTGAAATTTTCAATCAAGAAATTAAATTGTTTGAATTTTATAATGATAAAGTGGTAGAAATTGTGGAATAAATTGATGAAAAGTATAATGATTTTGATGAATATGAATTTGGTGAAGAAAAAAATAAAATTAATCAACTCACTAAATCAAGAAAAAAGTTCCTATAAATGCGAGGAGACACTAAATGAAAATGAGTTGATGGATTTTATAAATAAAAAAGAACATGAAAAGGAGTTATCTATTATGTTATTTATTCTGTGTCTTAGAAATAATTATTGTTATAGAAGTTTTGATAGTGTCAAAACACTAGTTGTGGAAAAAATGGGAAATGAGAGATTAAATTATAAAAAATATTCATTTTTTGAACTTATGGAAAATAATATTGAATATGATGTTTGAAATATTTCAGAAGAGAAGAATAATATGGAAGAAACTAATTCTAGAATTTTTGAAACCAATCTTCATTTGGATATTCCTTATATTGAAACTTCAAACCCAAAAACTCTTGAAATGTATTTTGGTGTTAAGGATAGGGGTGTTAAATTTGAGGAATGTATAATTGATGGGTTTTCACTTCCTTGAAATTTAAATAATGATCACTCTAATGATTGGTTAAGTAAAATAAAAATTAAAATTGACTAACTTAGAAAAAATGGATTTTTTTTAATGCCATGAATATGATTTTACTTGAATTGAATGAATAATTACCCCCTAAAAATGATTTAGAACACTCAATTGATCTTTCCAAGGGGTATGAAGTAATGAAATATGAATATGATACAAATATTTTTCACAAATTAGAAGTTCAAAGTAGAATTAATTTTTTGAAAGTATCAGTTTATGATTTTTTGTTTTCAGATGGGGAAACATTTCAAGAAAATCATAGCATTGTGAAATATGACTATTTTTATGATCGAAAATTAGTTATTCATTTTTTATACTACTTTAATTAACTTATATGAATTTTTAATTTCATCATTATGTTGATAGTAATATTTAAGGGGAAATTATTTTTATATTTGATGATTTAAAATCTCCATAAGGAACTATTAAAAAACCTTCTCCAGAAACTGTTTTCTAAAAAATAGTCAGTAGAACCATTTTAGGAGATTTTAGAGTCTAAAAATTTTGTAGGAATATGTGAAAATAGTGGTACAACCCTGGTAACACCAATTCTATTATTGTCCATTCATAAAAACTATAAATTTTAAAATTATGGATCAAACCCAAAAGTGTACAACACACCTTCCTAGAGTAATTCTAGAGATTTATTTTCATTTTTTTAACTCAATGGGTTCTTAGAAGAGTTTATGGAGTCCCTTATTATACTTCTATTTCTAATTATCTTAAAACCATTAAGGATATAGAATTTTATATTGATTCCTTTGTTTCACTAGGAGATTCATTTTATTAGTTATTTTTTTTTATTAAAAATCCTGTCTAAGGGTGTCTTGTAGATACTAAAGGAAGTAATTTTTCTCTTGGAAGTCTAGTTACCCATAAAGATTAATATTCAATTAAAATTACATGGAAAGAAAACATTTTGTGGTTCATAATTCAGATTCCACACCCTATTAGTGACTATAGTTAGTTATTTAGGAAAGTCTAGTTAGGAACTTAAAATATAGAACTGTATGGGAGGAAATCCATGGTTTAATGTTTTTATTTTTTATTTGTTTAATTTAATTTGAATACTTAGTCATGTTTTGTGTTGTTTTTATCCCCACTCTTTCATTTATCTCAACCAACCCTATAACATCACCACCACATACTCTCACGATTTCTTTGTTTTTTTAAAATTAAAGGTTCAATTTAATTATTGAATTGTTTTACTCTTAAAGGTAACATCATTGGGAGATCAAGTGGATCAAGAAATTATAAATGTGTGAGTTATAAATCGATTGAGTATAAGGAAAAAATTTATATTCTTAATAGGGGGTATTCTATTTCATTTTTCAATAATAATTAATTTTTTAAATCATTTATTTATTCCATTAAATGTGATTTTAAATCTTATTTTTGATTTAAAGTTTCCTTTTGTGTGAAACTATTTGTGGGGGGATATTAAATCCTTGTTGTTACTATATTTAATGAATTTTATTGGTTCTTTTCTTGGTTTATTCTTCATTTTTGGTAACCATTTTGGGGACATATTTAATAACCTATCTTATAATCCTATAATTTTCTATGTCTTGTTTTGAGAGTTCTTAAAACTATTTTCTCAATTAATGTGATATTTTTTTGAGCTAAATTGAAATTTATTATTTCTTTTTTTCACAAATAAAAATAATATACAATCTAAAATTTATTTTGTAAAGTTACTATAATCTGTGAAAATATATTTTTTTGAAAATTATTATGACCCCTAATCATTACTATGCATTACTGATTTTTAAAATATTTTCAAAATCAAATGATTTAATTGTATTTTATACCTTAAGATTCATTATTGGGAATAATTTTGGGTTTTATATTTTAGTTAGGGTTATATTTTGTGTTAATATGTTTCTCATTTTTAACAATATAACAAAACCCTGATTTTAAAAAAAATATGTTTTTGTAATGTTTTTATATTTATGTATCATGGGTAATTTTTTTTCATAATATTTATGGTTGTGATTCCACTTTGAGGAGGTAAATATAAATTAATCCATATAATTAATTAATTACATAAGTTTATTTCCATCTTGAAACAAATATTTTTTAGTAAAATTTTGGATCATTTCTTACAATAATTCTTGGTTTGGAACTTTTCGATTTTAGTTAAACTTACTTGACAAACATTGAAATGGACTATGAAATGAAAATAATAATCTATGATTAACCACTTTATTTATTCTTTTAACATATTAAGGGGTTAATTATTCATTATTTTTAATTATTATTCTCTCCCATTAATTCAGTTGTATCTATTTAATATCTCTTTATTATGAATATCAGTTCACCTAGAGGTAAAGAGATGTTTGAATGTTTCAATTAGATGTGAATTGATACGTGTTTAATTATTTTAAAAATTATCAATTTCAATCATTTTTGTTAAAATAAGAATCCAAATTCACATATAAACCATTCAAGTTTAGTAGGGAAATCACAATTTATATTTGAGAGAGTCTATGGGGGAAAATTCATTTGAAGAATAATTATTTGTGGAATTTTAGTTTTTTAGTCATGAGATTTATTCTTTTCCACTGAATTTGTTAATTGATCACTTGAGGATAATAAATATCATAAGTGTGGAAGAATTTTACATGGATTTATTTTTATAAATGTTTGCAATATATTTTTAATAATATTTTGATAATAATTAGTGGTTAAATGAGTTTATTAAATTGAATATTTGATAATTGGTGATCTTTTGATGAAATAATTATTCATTGAATATTTTCTTGAAAATATGATTTTTGGGTACCTAATTGATAAAACGATCCTTGATATTATCTAATTAAAATTTTAGGATCAAATATTTTCTTTCTTTTGGATTTAAATTGAAATTATAATTTTGTAGAAACATATTATGATGATAGAATTTTTTTTATTCACTGTGTAAAATTTTATTTGAACTAATTTTTAAAGTGTTTTTATTGTTGGATTTTAAAATTTTTGTTCCAAAATATATTATATTACAATTTTTTGTAATACATTTTTTAGCAATTTTGTTTACATGAAATTTGTGATTTTAATATGTTCTAGGTCAACTTTTTGATTTTGATTTGAATTCACTTCTTTGTAATAATTTTGCATTGTTTTTTTGATTAGAATATGAGCTCATTTAATATTCTATTTGAACCTATAAATTTTTTTGATGAAAACATGTTGGAATTTTTAATTTTTTAAAAACCATATAATCCTTAAAATAGGTCCCCAATGATTTTTCTAGGGGTTTCTCGTATCACTATTAATTTTCAAAATTTAATGATGTGAGACTAGTAAGTTTATTTAAAGAAGGTCGTAAGATAATGAACCATTACCTAGTAGGATTACTTTCACTCATATGGATTTTTCATGTGTGTATGATAATATCCTTTATTCCTTTCTAAATAACTAATTTTTTTAAAATGATTGGAGTTGCATCGGTTGCTGAAACCTTTCTTGCAAGACCAAAGAGAAAAAATAAAGGAATTTTTACTAGCGTGAGGATCACCAAAAACCAAACCTAGGATTACTGGGGAAGATTTATTCCTAAAAAATTCCGTCAGAGATTCCTTTGAATATAAAAACCTAATACTATGGAAAATGAGGATTTTTGAAAGGATTGAGGATACTAATTTCCATCAATTAAGTATTTATGAGGAATGATGAATTCCTAGAATTTATTTTAATATGGGGTTTATGCTGATGTCTACTAACGAAGATGAAACACAACAAACCCAAATGAAAATAATAATTTAATAAAGAAGATAAATTATTGATGCGTCAATTTTGGGTTGGGTTGAATAAGTAAACCACATGAGCATGAGAACCTAATTTCAATGAAGATGATTTTCTCTATCTTGATAATGGAAATTAACCTAATATTATTAGAAAATCATCAAGGGTTTCTTTTACTCTCTTAAATACCTTATACATTGAATGATTTTTTCTTGTAACTCTTTTGGATGATTATATGTAATAGTAAATGGCGTGTTTTCCAATTTTTATTTAAACTTATTGATGTCTTCTTCAACAACTAAAGATAATTTCATTGTTTCCACAATTTCCATATATCTCTTATAACCCTAGAGGGAAAAGTGGATCTATACCATCCACTCTTTTTATCTCTTCAGGTATTCATACTACTCATACTCTTCTACCCACATATCATGAGTGTTTTTATTGGCCTTATCATATTGGAACATGGGTGGTAGTAATTATTGTTTATGTGGAAATAGTTTCTAGCCATACGCCTAGTCAATTATTGTAACCTCTACTTCCCATTCATCACCTTATATTGGATCTTGGTACATTCGGTATAGAACCCCTTTATATCTCCCAGAAAAACTATCCTTCAACTATGTTTGTGGACTATAATTTAGGTTACAGTTTGGATTTTGAAATATATTTCAAGATAGTAAAATAATATAATAAAATATAGAAAGTAAGGAAAGGTGTTATTGATCTATATTGTACTATGTGAAGAAATAGAAATTAAATGAAAGAAACAAAGGAGAAAAGAAGTGAATTATTTAAAAAATGAAAAAGAAAAGTGATTAAAATCCTATCCTGCCTTGAAACGATTCAAAATTTTAACAAGTCCTTACTTATTAAATAACCAAATATCATTTCTAATCCCCTGGAATACAACTTAGGAGATAACCATAGGTAGTATCTTAAAAATACATTAAATATAACTCATTAATCTTAATTATTTATTAATATTTTGGTTGTTTTTGATTGAAATTTGAATAATTTAAAATTATGCAAAATGAGACAGTGTATGAAATGAATAAAAATATGTTAAAGAGAAGAAAAATATTATTGAAAACTATTGATGATTATTTGGGTGTATTTCTACTTCATCCTATTATGGCCATCAATTTTAAACTCTAAATATCACTTTTACACAATAGAGTAATCCAAGATCTTATATCCCTCACCCTAATATTGAGTTAATTATTGAGTCCCAACATGTTATAGTCAGATTTTGTTAGTCATCATTTTCTATGTGAATGTGGTAGTGTCCTAGAAATCACCATGAGCATTAGAAAACCTCATAACCCACTGCCCATGAAACATCTTATTAGGATTAGTGAACCCTATGTTATGAAAACCATCATACATGCTTCCCATCTAGGTTCTTATGACCATTTAGTGATTTAATACTCAACCCACACCATTAAATTTTTTATAATTTAAGTTATATAGAAGGAAATATGACTTAAATAATGAATGTATAAAGAAAATTAAAAGAGTAAACTAATATGAATAAAACCTATACTTCATCAAAATTAACCATTTTAAATCTATAATAAGAATAAAAAAGGTTTATCATTGAAAAAAAATCAAGTGATCAAGAAAAAAGTGGATATCACCATTATATATTAATCACTATCTATAGTTAGTTCTCTATGGAGCGATATAAGAATAAGGGGAGAGTACAAATTGGACACTAAAAATGAAATAATGTAAAAAATAGCCTATATATGGGGGTTAAAGATTATTATTACATGAGAACTCCTATAATATTTATCAGATCAAAAAACACCCGTAGGAAATAAGATTTTTGTATGTGGAATGGGATATTTATATGAATTATCAACAAGATAGTGGGATATTGAGGATATATTTATTCATTTCTAAGAATTGAGAGAATGGGTTTCAACATCCATGACCCCCTCTTTATCTACTCCTAAATCACCATATATATATAAAAGTAGTTTTTTTTACACAATTAAGTTAATTAAATTGTAGATGGAATCACTGCATGGTCCCCACAGGATGTATATGTGATGCTGTACATGTGATGTGATCAGTGTAACCAATTGATATTTAGGAAGATTATTTAGGGGTTTGTTATGATTTTTGAACCCTTTTTTTGTTGTTTTAAAGGGTTATATATAGATTTTGAATCTATTTTAGTGAGTGGTGGAATTGACACTTCTTCTATAGTAAAAAGCACACATGCGATCATGGATCATTTCAACGAATTCATGATAATGTAAAAAATATTACATAGCCTTTTGATAAACTAGTATAATCATATGAGATATTTCATTTATTCACACATAGTACTAAAAATGTAATATTTAATATAATTTAGCCTATGATAATTTTAAAATATTATTACATAACTTTTTAGGATCTCTTTCACTCCCATAGAAATGGTTTTATTCATTTGAAGCCTTCATATTGTCTAGATTACTCTTACAAAACCGTATAAATTTTTGATTTACTCTTGTATAAAAATAGTTAATGTTACATGAGTATTGGGTTATTCATACATATCATGGATAACACACATTTTAATCCAACAGGGGAATAATCATCCTATAATATTTTATTCCATGTTTAAAACCTTTCATAGAATTTTCATTTCTATTTTATACTTATATGATCTAATATTGTCACATATGAAAGAAGATTTCAACCTGAAATAACATAAAAACCCAATTTTATAGTATACCAATAAATATTTTAATTATAAATAACTACTAAATCTATAAATTCAATATTTAAGTCCATCTTTTCAATAAACTATAAAATATACAATAAAATTGATATGTAATAAATTACTATGTTGTGTGAAATTTGGATATAATTAATCAATTACAAGGTGAAAATAGGTAAATGTTCTATTTTTTGAGGGAATTAAGTAATTAAGTTAGATCATTTCATGATTCACCCATGATTCCACATTATAAAAAAAATAAAGAAACTTGTTCCCAACGTAAATCATGGTGTGATGAGGTGAATGAAACACAACGAGAATTGTTACCAAATAGTTTCCTTAAATTAATGAATAATTGAATCTCCTTATAGAAGAATTATGAAATAAAACTATTTATTATGGTGGGAAAAAACTTTCTAAATTGAATCAATTTTATCATGACCGCCATTATTTCAGAGTGATTAGTGCCTTCATATTATAACAAACACATTAATGATGTAACCAATTTTCCTACACAGAACAACCCAAACATAAACAATCATGGCATAAAAATTTATATGTGATCTATATATCATGAAATACTATCTCTAGAACCATCACTTTTAGGAATAAAATCACAACATAAACCCTTATTCTTATAGAATGATTTATTCTACCTCACCAAAAGTTATCATTATTAAGAACATCAAGGTGTGATCACTGAACTTTATAGTGTGATTTTTTATTTTTCATGAAAAACATCTTTAAAACCTTCTAAACTCATCCAAATAGTACCTAAAATAATTAAAAAAATTCACTAAATTTTTTATGTAATTAAAAAAATGATATAAATCAACTAAGTTATCAATTTATAAACCTGATAACAAAATAATATACCATATTTCCATAAAAATACACTTCATGATTTCAGACCTTTATATATATCAACAAACATTTGGGTATCATCTATTGAAATATTTCATCATAGTCTCAAAAATATCCACCAATTATATTTTATTATCAACCATGGAAAATAAATCACTCCCAACCTTATTAATGAATCAATGTTCATCTATTACAAGCCAATTTGGGAAAACATGATCTATAAAAATGGAACAATGTTCAATGATTTTATAGTTTTCTATAAGAGTAACTCACACTCACATATAAAAATACATAATTCACTAATCATTTTAATTCAACATCACAAAATAGTTCTTATACATTTATAAAATAACACTTTCTTCACATACACTAATGAAACATGTTATAAGAATTAACACACTACGAGATGAAAAAAACGACCAATGGTTGAAATCACAACTCCACATACACACAACCTCATGATTTCACCAAACACGTAGATTTATATTTTGATAACTCCCCCTAAACATATACTCCCATGTTACAAGAAATTTCTATCCTATTATTAAAATATATATATTTGTATTTATATTGTTATGTTTCTATATATTTTATAATATAATCTAATTAACAAGGGATAGTATTGAAAAAAACTATACCTAAGCTTTTAGAATGTCAATTTTGAACTCCAATCACCAACCTAAATTTATGAAATGCATCCTTAGGTAGTGGTTTGGTAAAGAAATCCACCACATGTTCATTTATAGAAATATACTATATCTTAATGAAATATTATTTCACTTTCTAACTAATAAATAATTATATGATATATATTTTATTCAATCAATAATATTAAACTATATTTTTTAATGATCCAGATCTATATTATTATCACATCTCTCTAATAAGAGAGACACTTCCACTCTCAAATATTCATGTTTGTCATCATCCATATCAGTGGAGTTGTATCTTGGATGAGAAAATATATTTTCCTTCTTTATTTCTTAGGTTAATAAAATTATACTTCTGAGTCTTCCATTTAACACACATTTCTCCAAAGAAAAATATTCCACATAATGTGTACTTTCAATCATTATAATTTATAGTCTAATCTGTATTGGCATATCTGAACAAATAAAGAATTTTATTTCTGTTGTATTTTAATCCATAATCTACAATGACTTTAATATACATATAATAAATTTTTACTAATATTAAATGTGATTATTAAGTCTCAATTTTTATATCCTTCAAAAAATGTAATATTATAGATAACATATAGTCTTAAAGTTAAAAAAACTCCCAATATGTTTTTAGAACTCATTTTGGTCGACCTCCTTTCTTTATTAATGTTTTTAAATCTTGTTTTAAACTAAAATTAGGGTATAAAACAACTTATAAACCTTCATCACAGACTTATATAGTAACTATCAGAATACTTATCTTGAGAAAGAGAAACATGATACTTATATCGAGAACTTAGAAGCCCGTAGATGTACCTCATCTCTCCCAATATCAGTATCTCAAAAATATACTTTATTTGAGTAGAAAATTCCATGGAAAAAATTTATTTATTAATAATAAGATAATATAATTACCATATATAATAAATATGGGAGATAACTTCATTCATTCATTAATGTAATGGTTGTCTTGAACACTTCATTTTCTAAATTCCACTAACTTTAGGAATGTGTCAATATTCAAGTACCATGATTTAAAATATTTTGTAACCCATAAAATTATTTCATCTACATGAAAATAAATCTATCATAATCTCCATGAAAAAATACTATATGTATATTAGTTAATTAATCCTCTTGAGGTTCACTATTGAAAAAAGATGATTTTAAATCTATTTGTAAAATATTGTATATCATTTTAGTAGTGATTATAGGAATAATCCTTATGGTTTTGAGCATGAGGATGGTTCTCCATCCCCAAGGGTCTCTCCCTAACTTATCTCTATATTCTCTATTCTCAAAAAAGGAAAAAAACATGGATTAGAGTCCATTACTAGGATAATAATAATATCACTAATATTTTTGTTTCCCTGAGTATAGATGAGCGATTATTTATCTCCTTGTCCTTCTCCCCCTTAAAAATAAAAGTGTGAATGAAATAGAAATATTATATTCAACTTCCAAGAATATATCTTCAATGTATTCCCATGTAATGATATCTTGTCCTTCACCCTACTTTATTTAATTCTATTAATGAGTTCCATAACACTCTTATCTTTTCTCTAGGATTCACTTTTGTTCACTAATTTATTAATATTATCTCATATTATTTTTCTCTATAAATATTTCAATTTATAGAAACTAGAGATTATATATATATATATATATATTTACACACACACACACACACATATATCTATAATATATATTCATTATCTTTTATTCTTTTAATAGTTGTCAAAATCCAATTAAAACATCATATGAAATTAAAGAATATCAAGCTAAAAATCATTGTAATAGTTCAATATGATTACATGAAAAGAAACTTACTTTTTCTATTATGTTAGATCACATTAGAACAAAATATATTGAATTATAGATTAATTTATTCAAAATGATATCTCTTATAGGAATCATGTAATAATCTATATCTTTATCTTAAATATAATGGCATTAACAATTTCAATAATATATCTATTAAATACATTATAGAGTAATAGTAATCATGATGAACCAATTACTATTTTAAAATTTTTATTCCTTGCATAAACCATTTAGTCGCAATGATCTTACCTATTAAACCTTAATAATAAATTAATTCCCTATAAATCAAGACACAAGCTACAGTGTAATATCTAGGATATAATGACCAACCCTACAACCATTTCATAGGATTCAACAAATCATGGTGCAATTTTTACTTATTTCAATATAATATTTAACCTTGATTTATATGAAAATTATACCATAAAATAATCATTGTTCTTACATAATGATGATAGTGAAATCATTAAGACATGATGACTTATTCCAACACCCTATTCATCAACATTAATAGCCATAACACAATCTGTAGTTAAACATGATATGATCCTTCCTTCTTCGATTCTTCACACTCTGAACAACTTGATCATTATGGTATAATACTTTCTCCATCATAGAATAATTAAATCTTTATAAATATATTAAAATCCAACCATTAAAAAATATCATGTCTTAATGATATTTATCACGGTCTAATATTTACCATGAATTAAATTATTTTCTTTTAAAATAATAAAAATGTAATCTGATATATTGTTGAATGATTTTTCACATGTGTATAGAAACTCAACCGGATGCTAAAAAAACTTCTCTAATATATTTAAAAACATATTCAAAGATAATATCAACCTATTTTGACATATTTCTCAAAATATGTAATCCTTTTATCAACTATTACTTTTTTCTTATGAAATCCAATATCATAAGGTCTTCATTTGAGTACATTAAATCTTCCTACTCAATATAGATGATTGATAGTGATTTTAATCAATTCTAATAACATGTAAGTGATAAAAAATTGTTGAAAAAAATTCAAAAACTAGGAAAAATAAACTCTTGTTGATTTATAACAATATCTATCTTTGAATTTTTTAAAAACAATATTATAAAACCTTATCATGTTTAATAATAAATCCCAATATCAACATACCTTGGATTTAAAAAATTTCTTCGCAACCATTAAAATAAAATCCAAAAGAAACCTTTTTTAATGAAAAAATGGTATCCTTGAAAAAAATTACCTTAAAATACATGGGATTTACCATTCTTATCACATATTGACATAATCATCCATAACCCTTTTAATTCCAATAAATATATATTCTAGAATCATCACATTCAACTTTTATTTTTTTGGAGATAAGAATAAATACCAATTTTTATGAAACCAAATTTTATACATTCCAAGAGGAAACATATAGTTTCTATCATTTCAAAAAATCATCTCCCTTGCATTTTACTCTCTTATCCAACCAAACTAATTGTCTTCTATATATAAATTGAAAAATTATAAGTGAGTGAACTTACTACATTTTTAAGAACTATTTTTCAATGAACCAAATAAGATACTTTGATTCAATACCTGAATCAATACACCATATAACTAATGAACATTCTTGATTTCTATAGGTGGGAAAATGTTTAAATGGCATCATACATAGAAAAAATGAATTATTTAGCTTTCTAACACAATAATAATTAATTAAATGATATCATTTGAACATTATACATGTTATATACATACTTTGGAATCGATAAGATAAATTAAAAATAAATTTTTAAATATAACATGTATCAGAATATAGAATAAAAAATATGAAATGATATCTAGTAGATTTATAATACATTCATGATCACACCAATACATAAGAAATGGAAATAAAAATAATTTTACTGTCTACATGACACATGAAATAGATCAACAAACATAGTCAGCTGATCAAATGAAATCCACCTCACATCATGTACTCTAAATACATGAGTCAATACCATAACAAAATATATAGATTTATCATCTAATTTTCACTGTGAAATACATAAGGGTTGTAACATACCTATATAAAATTTATTTTTGGTATTAACCTATTATTATAGAAGATATATAGACACCAACTCTATCACTATCTTATTCCTCCCCAACCACTAAAATTTATTTCTCATAATAATGGTGATTTTTTTATAATAGGGATCATGGACAAGGAAGAATTATTGATCTCATACTACCTCCTCAAGAAATTATAAATTTTTATTTATATCACTATATACTACCAACAAGGATACCACAACCATAATTCCCCCACTTTTTTAAATAGTTAATATTCTACCATTACATGATGTAAGTAACTATCCCCAATAACCTCATTTATTTACAAATGAAAAGAGTCATGTTTCTCAACAATATTCCACTACATATTTATTTAATAAAAAAATAAGCATATGAATTCTTTTTAAATAAATTATTTATATAATTTTATTTTCTTAAATAATAAGTGATATTGAAATTACACTTTTGATGTAATTTAATCCATATACACTTCTAAAAATTCAATCCCCATAATAAAAAAAATCATATTTGTTGGTCAATGTAAACTGTATAGTGTTTCTATAATAGATAATTTCTACACAAATTCAGTGAAAACACCACTACTATAAGAATAAGATAATGGGTTTGATAAATACATTTATGGGGTCATAATTTCATCATATCATAGGATAATACTTACATTTCTTACATTAATATATAACATATGAAATTATATGAAGTATACAAATAGAACTCATATATAATCCGTTATTTCATTAAATGAAGAATTTGAGAAGAAGCCCACTTCTACTTCATACACTAAAATACTAAATGACACTATAAAAACATGATTTTTTTTAAAGTTGAAAATGAATCCAAAATATAAAATATTCTCATAAAAACCTAGGATATTATCCATTATAAATAATAATACTATGTAACAAAAAATTTTTATTTAGTAAATCATAAGAAAAAACTCTTTGATTATATATGGTTTTAAAACTAGTCTATACTAGGATATAACATTTACATGGAAATGAATGTTGTAGGTCTAAAACATATTCTTTGAAACAATTATATATAGATGAATTGGTGAAGAAATTAAAAGAAATATTCATAGTTTATTATCATGATACTCTTATGATTTATAATAAAAAAGGAAACCATGAATGAAATCCACTCTAAATCGATCTTGAATAGGAAAAATCACCAAATAAATCAACCCCATAAAAAAATTATAAATTTGTAACTCCAAATGTAGTAACAAAAAACAAAAAATTCCTATTATAATACTTGAATTAAGTATTCTAAGTATTCTTTACCTTTATTATAATATAATGGTATCATGATCGTATATTTATATTTGAAAACCAACTATCATGCTTTATGTGATCAAATAACTCATAAATTATGAACAGAGGGTTATAATTTTTCACCTTTACTTGATTTTAGCTCCCATAATCGATATGAAACCTTAAATCTTTGTCATCTTTATGAGAAAATATTAACGAGACACCCCATATAGATTCATTAGGTTTAATTAAATCCCTGATACTATTCAATTTAACTAAATCTAAAACTCCTAAAGTTTAATACTTTCTATTCGATAAGAGTCCATTAAAATAGGATATTAACCTAAATATAGTTCTATACCAAAATAAATATCTCTAATCAGATTAAACTAGTATTATTATTTTAAAAAATAAATTAAAAACCACACCACCCTCTGAAAATATTTTTCTTTAAATATAGACAAACAAACTTTCAAACTCTCTAGTTGAGATATTATGTTTTGTGTCATGATATATTAGACTATATATCATTAATTTCTATTTGATAAATACTATGTGATATCCTTCCAATTGGAAAATTTAACAGTTATATGATAAACTGGGATACATAATTTCATTAAATAAAAATAATTAATTCCATGAATAGACCATATAATTGTATATATAGTAATATTAAATACTATTTGAAGTGATATTTCTATATCACCATCTCAAAAACACAAATAACTTTTACCAACATCAATTTATCCACAACTGGAGTGGATAACTAGAGAGGTTAAAAAAGCCTCCATATTAACATATCCAATCAATTGAATGAGATGGGTGTGATAAATTCATTTGAATTGTAAGTATCAAATATAATATATATAACAGTAAAAAAAATACATTTTACCTTCCACTACTTTGGGTTGCTATAGCTCATCGAATCTTTCCCCATGAAGTTATCAATAACCAATACCACTTACATTCATTTAAATAGATTCTATTACCTCACTTATGATTAATCATTAGTCCCTTGGATTAGGGAAAATTTATAGGATAACCTTTACCAGTACCACCATTCTTTAGTGGTCTATCAAATCATCAATATTTTTTAGTGAAAGGGGCTAAGGGGATATAATTGGAAATAATTTCATTCATATACCATTAAACTATTCTCTAGTCTACATTGGACCTCTCAATAAGATAAGTATTGAAATTGATTATCTCCTCCACCTCCATAAAAAGAACATGTTACATCTCTATTTTAATATAATTAATGTGAATTACCAACTTCCAAAATAATAAATAAGGTGGTGGCCTATGTCCAGAACTCAAGTTTCCTAATAAAGAAAGGATCCTTCTTCAAACTCCAACTTATACTAGGATTTTAATATTATTTCCAAAATGGAAGTAGACATTTAAAAATTCCTCTCAATAACATCATATTTCCTTAACACCTTGGTACAAGTACTTAAAGTGAAGGTACTAACATAAAATTGAATATCTTATTTTAGTCCCTTATCAAAATTTAAGTCTCTATATTCTTTATTTTATAGGACATCTGATGAAAAATCTAATCGATTTATAAAAATTTATGTGTAGTAATAGATTTAAAAATACACTTATTGAAAATATAACATATCCCATTGATAGTTAATTGATGGTGTGAAAACAAAAACTCATCTAGAAAATAGATTCTACCTAATCATAGTAATATCAAAATACCTCAAGAAAAAATTCCACCATAACTGAGATGATCATTATAATAAGATAATTTTCAAAGGAATTTATTATTACTCAATTTCATAGATAAGTTGTAATGATATTTTCACCTATTTCATCCAATGATTATTATATTTTTTATTAATAAATACCTTATCCATTTATAGATTTGGTCTTTGAAACTCTTTTAAAGTTACTCTTTATTCCCCAGTAATTGTTAGGTCCATCTTCCAATGAATAATAATCAATAGATATTTCACCCTGTACTCTTCTTCTCCATGATTTCAAAATATATAAAACTTAACAAAAAATTAATAATGTATTTCAATACAAGGTGAATATAGATTTATATATCATAGATACATCAATACGAATCATTAACAATCAATTTAGTACATGACATAGAAAATCATAATTTGAAACATAAAACAATACATATGTAATTATCCTGAATAAAATGTACCATCTCCTAGTAAATATCTACATGAGATTAAATTTCATTCTTATAATCACATGAAGGGGTTCTTAATGGGGAAAACCAGGGAATAGTGGGATATTCCCATATAAACGAGACCTCATAATGCTCAATCCATTTTAGCCA
This sequence comes from Viscum album, assembly GCA_963277665.1. Lineage (NCBI taxonomy): Eukaryota > Viridiplantae > Streptophyta > Magnoliopsida > Santalales > Viscaceae > Viscum > Viscum album. The sequence continues at coordinate 844,464,172 of OY728128.1, forward strand.
TTATTTAACGAGGGTTTGAAAAATTTAATCTATCCTTATCCACATATTTAGTAGAATATGTAAAATTATTAATTAATATTAAAATAATTAAAAAAATTATTTTTAGTTGATATTAAACATTACATATTTAATAATTATCATGTAAATGTAAATTTAAAAATGAATTTATCATATAATTAATATATTTATACATTAAAATATAAATTATATACTAAATTGTAACAAAATTAAAATATAAAAATGAATGAATATTATTAGAATTTGGGCCAACTCACATATTTTAAAATCAGTATTCTTAAGTTAGATGTATTTTTTACCTTGATTTTATTGTCCCTTTTAAAATTTAATCCAATTTTCTGAACTAGTTTACATCATAAAACAGGGCTAGACTGTACTCATGGATTTGACGACCATTAAGCATCACTAATCACTATGACCCTAAACATCCATTAATGGTTTCACTTTCCTAATTTTACCATTAGGTTTAAATAATACATCTCTCTTATCAGACCAATGCAATCCTCATTGGTATTTATCCAAAATAACTTTCTAAACCTTTTAATTTGGTACCATTTTTTCATGAGATAACCATACCAATACCCATCCTGGTACATGAAAAAATATAGTTCCCCCTGATACTTTCTTCCAATAGGATATGTGGTGGTGATAAGCACTATGGTTTTATAATATCCATCATGGGAGGCATTACCAATTTTATTAATTAAAAATAAAAAATAAAAAACCCACCTAGGATAATAATCATAAAAGATATTTTCCTAAACAATAATTACACTAATTTTTAAATGAATTTTCAATATGAATTACCCTGATAAGTAAGATCAATACTAAAAAATTTCTTGTGTCTTTAATGATTTATGGTAGAATATATCATGAGGATGAATTAGGAAGTGTATAGAATATTTTTGAAGATTGGAAGAAAAATCTTATTGAAAAAATATCATTTCGCCATGATTATTTGGAAGATGAAATATATAACTAATGAATACCAGATGTATCATTATAATATGGATTAAACTGGGTAGATTCCTAGGAAACCCTCACGCCTTATTATCCTAAGGTATCTTCTTAGATCAATGTCTGGAAAGAATAATTTCCGATCATTCTCCAATAATTATTTAGGTATAGATATCATCTTATCAAACATAGTATTACTTTTCTATAATTACTAGATAAAATTAGATGGTTTTAGGGATTTGGGTCATCCCTCCTTCCCCCTACCAGCCATGGTTTGACCCGGGTGGCTCTCTAAAAAAAATTTAGAAGGATAAAAATTAAATTACCATGTGAAGGAATGAGTAATTGAGTGCAAGAAATAATCTAGAAATATTTTGGATTAAATTGTTTATCCTAATAGTAGGTTATAAGATCACTGGGATGATAAAACATCCCATTAGTGTTATATCAAGTGATAAAAAATGGAGAAGGATATAAGAAGAGATAAAAAAGGATAACAGTGAGAGATCCATGGTCAAGTATCTTAGGGAAGGTGATCATAATACAAACTATTTTTATGTATAAATCTAAGAGAAGAGGTTATATATGAAGATAAATATACAACATAGATATTGTTCTCACACAAGTTATCCCAGTATTAATGGACCGCTTACACTATCCTTCTTTTATGATTTTCTTTTAGTACCATGGAATATGGTGGTAGGGGGAGCTCATGATGAGGATTTGGAAGAATAATATTTTGACTATATCCCTAGACTCGTTGATGAGAATCTAAAATCTAACCTAGATGGAATCCTAGATGTGGATAAAATTAAGGGATCTATCTTTGGCCTCCACCCAAATTGCACTCTAGGTCCATATGGAAATCTTAGTTTTTTCTACTCCATAGTTTGGGACATCATTACAATGGATTTTATTCGAGTGGTCTAAGATTTTTTCAAAGGGGGGTCTCTTCCTTAATTCACCATTTCCACCATCTTGTATCTTTTTCACATGGAAACCTAACCCAATGGATTTGTACAGTTTTATCTAATTACCATGTAAAACTTTTCATACAAATTAATTTCTACTATTCAAAATATAATGTTGCTATAACATATCTTCCACATAATCTCAGATAAAAAAAACAGTTTTATCAAAGGAAAGAGTATCTAGGGAGCCATTGGACTCACCTAGGAGATGATATTTGACTTTGACAAAAGGGTTGTGGGTTCTTGTATTATGATTAAATTTGATATGTAAAATTATTATGAAAGAATGGATTGGGGAATTATCCTCAAAGTAATTAGGAGTTTTTTTTCTCTAAATGGGGTTGTTACCATTTCATTTGATTATTCTCCTCACCATGGTCTACTTTCTCCCTCATGGGTAGTATATTTAGGTTCTTCAAGTCAGATAAAAGAATTTAATAAGTGGACCCCTTGTCTCCATAGCATTTATTTTCTTTTTAAGGATTAACTTAGAATAAATAATAAAAATGGAATCTTAGATGGAATGATTCACCCTTTCATAAGTCAGTATAGCATCGATGGAAACTCTTGCTTATTTTTTGATGAAAATACAATTTTTATTATTAATGGAGGTAATAATTTTTTTCAACATTTCAAGATAATTTTAATGAGTTACTATAATATTTGAGGCCATTGTATTAACATGAAAAATAGTATCATTTTTATATCTTATAATTATACAATCATATGTTCTATAATTATTTAGGAAAGACTCAATATCCCTAGAAGAGTTTTCTTGATGGACTATATTAGTTCTCCCCTATAAAATGGGAGAATGCATCCAACACTTTTATGGTTTTTTAAAAAGGATAATGAGTTGGATTTTAATTTTCAAGGGAAATAGTCTCCCATGTATTCTCAACATATGAAGAAATAGTATCATGTGTTAATAAGATAAGTAAAGAATTATCCGAGTCTTATGGATTCGAAGGGAATCAAGGGAAGAAAAGGATGAAAGAGAGAAAGATGGATAAAGGGAAGAGGGAAAAGAATAATTTTCCCATATGTGATAACTTTGGGAAGAAACACCCTGGAAATTTCTTGAAAGGAATGGGAGTTTGTTATAAGTGTGGAGAAAAAGGACACCATGTACATGACTGCAAGGGTAAGAAAAAGGTTTCAAATGTACAATGCTTCATCTACAAGGAGTTGGGACACTATGTGAACCAATGTCCAAATCATCAGATTATGCCCCAAATGATGCTATTGGATAGTAATCAAGTTATGATACTACCACATATGAGGAGGAATGATTAGAGTTCTTATGTTGTTATTAGAAAATTATGTCATTTGAGTGATGTATCAACAATGTACTGGTTATAATAATTATGGAGTATATAAGGATTGTACTGCATTGCTATTTCATTAAGGACTTGAGATTGTGTGGAACAAACAATAGTGACTCAATAACAGGTTAATGTTTTAGAAAATATATGGTTAAGGGAAAGATAAACCATAATATGGTTCTGATACTGAGGTAGTGATTTTGGAATAATACATGATTGATTTAAATAAATTATATTTGATATTTTTGACTACCTTGAAACTGATTAATGATTTGTATATTCCATCATTGTTGGAGTTTACAACATTTTTGGATAGAAGGATTATATCCAGTATTCTATAAGTAATATAGGATCATGAATGTAATCAATAAGGTTTTATGGTATTTCAGGATGTTGCAGTGTTTTAAAAGAATACATGATGAAGGTGTTCACATGCTATTACGTGAAAAAAAATATCTCCATTGTCTTTACCTACCTTATAAATTTTGGACTGTGAGTTTGGACATATGTATTTTGGATAAGTATAGTTTGAGATTATTTTTGGATTTCTATAAAAAGGACAACCCGGAGGTCGGGCGGCAACCCGTCGCGTCCGACAAGGCCACGAGACTTGAACCCACAACCGAAGGGCGACAAGGGTGTATCACCTACCACTGACCCACGTGATGTCATGGATTGAATAATGTAGTTTTTTTAATGGTTCTTCTAGATGAATTATAAATTAATTTTTTTAAACTCTATAAGAATAAGATAAATAGAATATTATTTTTAAGTTCTATTATCTTTTAGAGTGAAAGATGAGTTTGTGGTAGAACTTAGTTAAAGGATGAGACTCTACTTGCCAAGTATATATTTTTATTCTTCTCTTATTCAATGAAGAAGTTAATTCTTATACTTTAGTGAAGGGGTCTTAAAACAAAAAATGTGTTATCCTAATACCATATGTTTTGTTGAACTGATGGTATTTTAAATCATCATAGATTGATGAATTTAAGGCCCTCAATTTTACACTTGTTTGTGATTAATGACCTCAATAACTACCTATAAATATTTACATTTTTACTCCAATTATATGTCTCTAATTTCCACCAATGTTCTCCTAATCAAGATCATAATTTGGTGGTGACCCTTTCATTTCCCTTTTCCTCTTATTAAGACTAAATTTTATTAAACTAATTTACGATGTGGGTTTTCCCAAAGGTATTTTATATTTTCAACCTTTTATTTTCAAAAAATAATTTCAAATTGATAGGATGAAATTTATTAAATGAGGGAAGAATGTAACACCCCAATATTTCATAATACGGTATTTCTTCAAAGTAATTCAATAACTATCACTACACGCAACACCGAGTTCTAGCGCACCATGACTTACCAAAAAATACGTTCAAAAGTAGTTGTGAATAGTATTAACTGAATTTTGAACTTTATATAATCTTTATAATTTTGGAATCTATATTATGAGTTTCTTAGACATAATGTAAGAACAAATACATTTTTTTCAGATAAAAGAAGTATTTTTCAAAAAATTCAATTTTACTGCCTTTTAATGGAGAAGCCTTTTTAAATCCAATATTTGAAACTTTTATATATTAAATTTGACAAAATAAACTTCTTATTTAGAATCGGGACATAATAATTTAGCTTCAATAAAGTTTTGGTGTTTTTCTGATAACTTTCATATTTGGGTGAATAGTAAAAAATACTATATTTTAACTGAAAACAAATTTTTTAATCAAAATAATTTATATTGTTAAATTATACATTTTAATTTTATGGAAGTATAAATAGATTATATTTTTACCATTTAATCTAATTATGGTCATTGTAAGTAATTTCACTTTGAAATTGGACATAAACAAGTTATTATTTCTTAAAAATACGTCTTTTGGTTTTAATAGCGGGAATTAATTTTAAATTAACAAATGCAACTCTTATGTTTTTAATTTGGTAAAATATAATTCATTTTCGGATTCGGAATATCGAAATTAGATTAGGGTGAAATTTTTGTACTTTTCTGATAACTTTCATATTTTGATGAATAGTGAAAATTACTAAATTGTAATTAAAAACGACTTTTTTAATCGAAATAATTAATAGTGATAAATTATGAATTTTAGTGTTTTTAAAGTATAATTATATTATAATTTTACCATTTAATCAAATTTTGGTCATTGTACCTAATTTCATATTTAAAATGGACATAAGAAAGTGTCAATCTTTTGATAGTTATTATTTGTTAAAAACACGCTTTTTTTCGACAATAGGAATTAATTTTAAATTAATTTCTACCACTTATGTGTTTTGAATTTATAAAAATGGATTCCATATTTATAATTAGGAGGTCCAAATTGTGTAAATAGGTAAATTTTATTTTTAGACATTTTGAATAATATCTTCAGTAAATATTTTATTTACCATGGTTAAAGGGTAAATACGGTAAATAAGGGTAAAAAATAATATTATAATAATAATAAATTACCCTAAAACATGTCCTAAACCAATTGGTTGATACATGTACTACCATTGGCATATTTGGGTCAATTTTGGGACCCCATGAAGCCACTTGTAAGTGATAATGACACTTTATATTAATTAAGTTAAAGTAAATGCAAAAATGACATAAGCATATATCTTTTAGAAAAACAATTTTTAAATAGGGTTATATATATTATATTTTCAACTATAAATATTCATTATAAATATAAAACTATTTCCTACATAATGGTATTTTATTTATAATTTTTAGACTTTGAATAATTAAATTTATTTATGACACAATAATGAAGCAGTATTTTCCTTAATAATGCAAGAATCAAATAATTAGTATTATAAATGTTAAAATAAATATAATTTGACAGTTTTGATGACATAATTGAATTTTATTAGTTAATATGACATTATAGGATTGCTTAAATGAATTTTTTTTGAATTAATAATGTTTTTAAGACTTAAACAAAATCAATTATTAAATAGTGTCAAAATTGACATAAAAGAGTTTTTAAAAAAATTATTTTTTTATTAATTTATATTATATTTCTAAAAATCTAAGGTTTGGAAAAAGGACTTATATAATGATAGGTTTATTATTAATGGACCACTTGGGGGTCTTTTGGAAGTATATAGTAATAGTATTTACTATATAATATAAAAATACAAAGTGACATTGTAAGTGTCAAACTAATTAACTAAGAGTTAAAACAAATAGATAAGGTTAATAAAGTGACCCAAAACTGTCTAAAATATATTGGTTGAGTGATTTTAGACCCTTACCCACCTTATAATTTGAATAATCCACTTTGGAGACATTATAAACCAAATATGAATTTATTATAAAATAATACTTGAAACCGAATAATACTTGAAGTTTTTCCTAAAGAGCCCCTCCCCCCCTTATAAAAGCAAACCACTTCTAACCAATTATTCACACCTTAAAATTCTTTTGGTTCGGACAACCCCTACCCAAATATTCTCTCAAATTCCCTCAATTTGACCTAAAGGCCTTAGTTTGATCAGACATCCATCCTAAAGAGCCCTTTTGATCAAATCAAAAGGAAGAACCCGAAGAAGAGGTAATGTTTTCACCACCCTCTTTCAAGTTCCTTTCTTCATCAACTTCTTCTTTCTTTGTTATTTCCATTATAAAATAATAACTCCAGTATATTCTATATAATTTTATATTATTATAAATATGGTACAACCATATTTATTATTCTATCCATCCTTTTAATGACATGTCACCATACATGCGTATGTAAGACTTACCGTCTCCACGTCGTGGTGTAATTGTTATTAAAACATTATTATTTGGATGGGTATGATAATGATGTGTAATTGATGTAAATAATAAATATAACATGATAATGATTCTGTATATATGATATAACATCTAATTATATATTATTTTAATATCAAAAGAATGATATTGTCGCAAGTGCATACGTGCGGGCTACCGTCTCCATGAACGCGATGAGATTCATTCCCCATCTTATCCATGAAAGTATAATTCTAATTTGATGATTAAAAATAATTTTTAAGGACTTGATATCATTCTGTATATGAATAAGATACAACCTATCCATAAGAAACAGAACCTATGTAACAAAACATATAAAATAAAACGAGTAAATTAACACCCGAAATGAAGATAATAAAAAAATATTATTAACAAAGCAATGTTAAAAGATCATATATGATATCATATTAAAGTATATGATTATTGTATAATTTGATAAAAATTATTTCACCATTATACAGAAGGTTAATCTACTCTCAACCAAGGAAAAGTACAAGGTAAGGGTTTATTTCACAATCTCTTCATTAGCTGAGGTTGTTTGTACATAATTATCTACTGGGACCTATTTATCATCCACATCCATGTTTCTTAAAAATGTATTTCAAAACATTATTAATACTTTACAAAATATGGGTTAAACTCATTTATACCCTTGTTTGACTTTTTATAAGAAGTTTATAAAGGAATCTTTACGTCATTTTCCAAATAAGGACCTTTTTAACCTTTTCGACAAATTAAGGTAAGAATGTCTTTTTTAACTTATACGGCAGGTGCGACTATTTTCCACCATTGAAAAATCATTGAAGCTTCCCTTACAATATTATAAGAATATTTTCAAAGTAAATGTTCTATTTTATAATTATGTGACTTTTAAATGATTTCAAAAAAATATATATTTCTCTCAAATAGTTTTGATTTCATCTATGTCAACATCCTTTGATGGATTTTAAGCTTATTTGAAGTTGATTTATTATGATACAAAACTTCCATATTGTATTTAAGGTTTTGTGATATGTTTGACTATGGATGTGTTATTTTTATACAATTCATGCTTTATGGAGAAAGTATTTACATTTTGTATGCTAGTTTTAATACGAATGTTTATGTTATGTTTAAACCTCTTTGTATGAGGAATGCATTAGACTTAATAAGTGACAGGTGGAGCCTGCTATAGCTCCTCGATGCATTGATAGGTCTAATGATAAAAACTATTATCTTGGCACGAGGACTTAACAAAATCTTATTTTTAGTCTTGGCATGAGGCCTTGGTTACATGGTTATGATAGTATGGAATTATGCATTCCATCATTATGAAAGTGGTTGTTGATATTGCATGTGATTATTCGACTAGTAGAATATCCATGTGAATAAGTAAATGAAATTATTTCATTTTATTTCTACCATATTATGCTGAAGTTCATGTTTAAAAGGCTTTTGTTTTAGTTATACATTGTCTTAAATGTTTATGCTAATTTATGAAAGTTTCCACTATATTGTTATCCTTACTGGGAATTTGAGCTCACCCCTTTCTATGTTTTATTTTTCCTAGGATGTGAAGAAGTATTTTATGAATGGCCTGTAGGAATAATACAAGGGGATATGAGTGTGAAGACAAAATGTTGATGTATTTTTCAATTTATGATGTAATGTAAAATTTATGAATGTATCTAGTGTTTCCAAGGCTACAAAACTAATCAATCTTTCAATACTTTATCTTTTGTGATCATGCCAATGTTATGTAATAATGCACTGACTCTAGGTAACTCGGGTCAGGGTGTTACATTTTGCACCGAACTAAACCGTGGTGGTAATTCCAATCGATACGCTACCTCGCCAACCCGTTCTAGTATCTCAAAAGGGCCTATATATCGAGGAGATAATTTTCCCTGCTTCCCAAAATGACGATGTCCAAGCCTTGGAGAGATTATCAAAAACACATAATCACTCACCACAAACAACAACGGTCTTCGGTGATGATCCGCATAAGATTTCTGATGACTCTATGCCGTCACCATCATCTTTTTAATCAACTGAATCTTCTCTACTGTTTCTTGGACAAGGCTTTTCCCAACTAGTGAAGTCTCACCTATTTACACCCAACAAAGTGGAGATCAGAAAGGACTCCCATACAATGCTTAAAATGGAGCCATGTGTATCGAGTCCTGATAACTATTGTTATATGAGAACTCCACTAAAGGAATGTTCTCTTCCCACAACCCACCAAAATCCATTACAAAATCCCACAACATGTCTTCCAACATCTGTATCGTCCTTTTGGATTTTCCATCCTTCTGAGGATGATACGCCGTAATCATATTCAACAGAGTTCCCAGGGATTTCTGTAAGGATTTCCAGAAACGAGATGTGAACCTCAGATCTCTGTCAAACACAATTGAAATTGGTATGCCATGCCTCTTTACCACTTCTCAGATATAGATTTTTTAAAGATCTTACACCATATGAGTTTCATGAATAGGGATGAAATGGGCTGACTTGGTAAGCCGATCCACTATCACCCAAATGGAATAGTGTTTTCGGACCGTTCTTGGAAGAGCTATAACAAAATCCATTGCTATCTGATCCCATTTCCACATTGGGATAGGTAAAGATTATAACATAACAGCTGGTCTCTGATGCTTTGCTTTAACCCGCTGACAAGTTAAGCACTGTGAGACAAACTCGACCACCTTCCTTTTCATGACGCTCCACCAAAACTGTGCCTTCAATGCGTTATACATCTTCTATGTACCTGGGTGTATATCCCATCTTGAATGGTGGTAAGCATGAAGGAGTTGTTCCTGAGCAGTTAAAGGTACAACCATCCGATCTCGAAACCGCAAAACTGAACTCCCATCCAGTTTCCATCCCTCAATGGTCTCCCCACCATTGAGTTTTGAACTCATTTCAACACAGTCCACATAGGATGTCTGTGCCTCCTTTACTAACTCCACAAATCAGGAACAAGTGCAACTGGAAAGAAAACCACAACATCACCTCAGTCTTCACATTCCCCATTCATGTCGGCTAGAACCGACATCAACTACCACTCATCTGAAGCTTCTTTCGCCAACTGATCATATGACTTTCTACTTAATGCATCCTCCACCGAATTGACCTTACCCGGTGTATAAATCAAGTCAAATTCAAATATTTGAAGATACTATATCCATCTCCTCTGTCTGAGATTCAAATCTCGTTGTGAGAAAATATGCTTCAAACTCTTATGATCTGTAAAAATAGTGAATTTTTCACCAAATAGATAATGTCTCCATGTTTTCAAAGCATGGATGACTGCAACCAACTCCAAATCATGTTTTGGGTAGTTCTTTTCATGTGATCTCAATTGTATTGAGCCATAAGCAACAACATGATCTCCTTGCATGAGAACACATCCTAAACTAGATCCTGAAGCATCACAATACACCACATACCTCTATCCTGATTCCGAAAAAATCAAGATGGGTGCTGATGTTAGGACAAATTTCAACTCTTGAAAATATCTTTGACATTCCTCAGTCCATTGAAATGCACTGTTCTTCTTTGTCAATGCTTTCATAGGCGAAGCTAGTCGTGAGAAGTCACGCACAAAGCATCAGTAATAACCAGCTAGACCAAGAAAACTTCGTATTTCAAAGACATTATTTGGAAGTTTCTAGGAAAGAACAACTTCTATATTTTCTGGATCCACTGAAACACCTTTCTCAGAAACAACATGGCCTAGAAAGCATACCTCTTGTATCCAAAAATTGCACTTTGATAATTTGGCATACAATTGATGGTCTCTCAAGATTTCCAACACTATAGCCAAGTGTTTCTCATACTCAACCCTTGTTCTTGAATACACCAATATGTCATCCACAAACACCACAACAAAAGAATCCAGATATCACTGAAATATCCAATTCATCAATTCTATAAAGACTGCTGGTGTATTTGTAAGACTGAAAGGCATGACTATATATTCATAGTGGCCATATCTACTTCTGAAATCTGTCCAGAATATCCCCCTTACAAACTCTCAACTGGTGATAAAATGACCAAAAATCAATCTTAGAGAACCCTTGAGCTCCCCTCAATTGATCAAACAAGTCATAAATGCGTGGTAGTGGATATCTATTCATTATCTTATCTTGGTTAAGTTTATGATAATCCACACATAGCCTTAAAGTTCCATCTGATTTATTTAAAAAAAAACTGGTGCCATCCACGAGGACACGCTTGGCCAAATAAAACCTTTGTTTTCCAGTTCTTTCATCTACACTTTCAATTCCGTTAACTCCATTGGTGACATCCTATAATATGGAAGTGATATAGGACTGGTCCTTGTAAGGAGATCAATCGTAAACTCTACTTCTCTTACAGGTGGTAACCCTGATAAGTTTTTAGAAAAAACATCAGTAAATTGATCCACGACTACTGGAAAACTGTAATTCACGATCTTGTACCTCGATTACAAGTTTGATGCAGCCAATTGATAAGAGATTGCTGCCACTACTGGTGACAACAAGACCGTTGCACCTTCCTTCTCCACTCTTTCTTCTCTAAAGAGATGATGGACACCATCCTCACTCATGAAACTGACTGTTCTGCTATAACAGTCAATGTGAGCCCTGAACTTTGTCAACAAATCCATACCGAGGATTATATCATATAAATCCATCTCTAGCACAGAGAAATCCCATTTCATCTCAGATCCATCAACAGTTATAGAACATGCTCTACACACGAAGGTTCTACATTCTCTTTCACCGAGAGAAGTTTGAAGTTTTATCACAGAAGGAATCATTTCATGTTTTAAGTTCATCAAATCTGCAATATGAGAAGCATGAAATGAATGTCATACACCAGTATCGAAAAACACTTGCATGAGGGTATAATTCAAAATAATCATACCTCTCACCGTAGATGGTCCAGACTTCTCATCCATAATTACCTGTTCTGCTCCATACAATTTCTTTGTTGCTGCACTTTGCTCCTTATTGACTTGTTGAGATTTCCCTGCATGAGGAGTCATGGTATTCATGGAATCACCATGTCTAGCTATGTTCTACTGGTGAGACTGATTTTTCTGTCCTCGCCCTGTCGAAGCATAAGATGCTTGCGATGCCTGAGAAGTGTCACTAACACCTGACCATGGAGCACTGTGACAATATCGCTGAAGATTCCCCATCTTGTTACAATTGTGGCATGATCTCGGTGGTGCTATACATTCTCGTTTCATGTGATCAATCGAGCCACATTGAAAACACCCGGCTTTCATCATGGGTCGTGGGGGAATATTCACCGCTCCAGCCGTCTGATTCTGATTCTCACTCCCACCTTGGATGTAGGTCTCCCTCTTCCTCTTATTCCCAGCATTAGATTTCCCACCCATTCCCGTGGGTATCATCATACTTCCTCCTCCCATAACTCCTGAGATATCTCTTTCAGCTACTGTTTCTTAGTTTACCATCTCCGTATAATCTGTAATACAGAGCACAAAAATCTTCGAGCGAATCTCCTGTCGCAACCTCGATTCAAAGATGCGTGCCTTCAGTGATGCACTTATAGCAACTTCCAGTGCAAAGTGCACTGAATTCATGAATTTAGCCGCATACTCCATGATAGAGAGATTCTCCTACTTCAGGATGAAAAAGTCCGTCATCCTTTAGATCTTGAACATGTGAGGATAGAATTGTTTATTGAAAAATTCCTCAAATTCCTCCCAGCCCAGGCCTTGATCCACCTTAACCTACACCACTATCTCCCACCACTGTCATGAAAGATCCTCCAGCATATACGTTGCTAACTTGACCTTGATCTCTGATGGTGTGCCGATGAAATTGAATATACGATTCATCCTACTTAGCCACACCTCAGCCTTTTCGGGATCAGCATCACCCCAAAAGGTTGGTGGATTTTGCTTCATGAATTGGATGGTATGATCTACATGACTGGTTAATTCCTCCGGTTCCCCATATCCACATCATGAAAACCTTGAAAAATACTCTGAATGAGCTCTTGGTTCACACGTGGTTTAGGTGCAACCGTGTTCTCCACAACTTCTTCGGGTTGGTTCCAACGACGCCTACCGGGTTCCATTTTCTAAACCAACAACAACCTCCGTCAATATCACTCTCTAGCATATGATGGATTAGTATTCAAATTCTATCACATCATATATCACAACATTGTTCTCAAAATAGCCTTTTTCCCATGTTCAAACATTTTTGAAAACATTCAGCATGTTTTTGAAAATCAACCCATTTTCAAAATATAACAATTACCCTGTTTTCAAAACATTTTACTTGAAAAAAATTTCTATATTTTTTCAAAAATTAGAATCTTTCACAAAATCCTTACTCATTCCTCAAAATGAGATATGAAATCCTAGTGAGAAGTCATTCCTCTATAATTCATGTCATGCTCATCTCATTGGCTAAACCCATAACAATGAGACTTCCAACATTCTAGGAGTGTATTCAAAACACTTATGTACCCAACAACATGGTAACTTGAAGTTCAGCATAAACAGGTTAGCTACGTCCTTTTATGCTATACATTTCAAGTTTCGACAATCCTACTCCTGTCTAAGATTTCAACCAAAGGAATAGACAAGAATGGATTTCAACTCCAGGACTAAGAACATTGATGACAACTTGTTAGGCGAGGACCGAACAAGTTGATACCATTTTTAATAACCCATTTATCCTCATTGGATTGATAATACAACAAGTCATTACTTGGACTTAAGAGACATCCCCAAGGCGCCAAAGGCTGGAAATAAATGCTGAAGGGTTTAAATGAAAGTGGGGGATGATTTACCCTTTGAGTAAAACCAACCAAAACATTACTCAAAACCACTGTATGATGCATGCTAATGAAACAATCAACTCATGCATTACCAAATGAGAACTACATTGTTCCACAACTAATACATAACCAACACAATATCAGAGTACCAAGAGGAAGACTAAACAAAGACCCAAAACAAGCCAAGACACACTCCAAGGCTCCACACCGAGCTCCATGCACCAAGCACCACCACATATCCCAAACATCACCATGAACCACTATCAATAAGATGCTTTCCCTTTACCTGTGTCCCAGAAAATGAAATATGCAAAAGCACCAAAGTGACAAAGTAGGGGTGAGTATAAAAATCAGTAGGTTTTCCCCAATGACTTCCCTACTCATGCCACTAGGATAAAAGAGTTAGACAACATTTATATAAAATAGTTTATATAATTTTTTTTCTCAAAACAGTTTATAACAAGATATAAAAAAGCTTCCACAACCAATCATATCCAAAAACATCCAGGTGAATTTGAAACCAATTTCCAACAAGTTATTTATTCCCAGAAAAATAACTAAACAAGCTTTCAAACCATTTTACAATATCCCTTTTTGGCGACCCAACCATTTTAAAAACCCGTGAAATCAACCATGCATTCTTCGTGATGACAGTTCCATACTCATGAGCAGTTTCTCATCGATATATGAAGTCGTCACAAGGTAATTATTTCCTATGTTCCATTACACCTTTCGCACCGAGAACAAGGTCATATTTCAACCAAGCCTCGTACTTAAAAGTCCCATGTCCCATTAAACATTTGACACTGAGCACAAGGACCTATTTCAACCAAGACTCGTACATGCAACATGAACACACACCACACATTCACTAAAATCATGCCAAAACCATCCTTTTAATAAAAAACCATTTATTGAAAACCATTTACATCAAAACCAAGTGTGTTCACCCAATTCAAACCATTTCAATAAAACACCCCTTTTTATTTAAAACCCATCTTTCATAAAACCATTTCCCATTCCAACAAATCCATAATTTAAAATCGACATTTTAAATTCAAAAATCCAAATCACTTTACACAACAATTCACCAAGATTTCAAAATTCCTTCAAAACCATAAATCATCACTAAAGAATATTTATTACATGATTTTCACAATCAATTCCATCCAAATAACCCAATTTGAAACTAATACAATCAATTATAACAAGAGTAGTCAAGAGTGAAGCCACCTACCTCAAAGGTTTTTTATGAAAACCCTAACAAATGGAGAACATACAAGATAACCGGGCCGATTCACCAAGGATCCTCCTTAGATCTCTTCTCCTAAAAAATCCGACTTCGATTCACCAAGAAAATCCCTCAGATTGCCTTCAGAACAATTGGAGGAACCTCTTTGACCTTGGGAGAACCAAAATCCCAAGTTAGGGCCACTTAGGAGGAAAAACGAGCTACTTAGAGGAAAAAACTCATGAGAGCCACTTTTATAGGATCTCGTTTAAGTGGCCACATGGTTAGTTCGCATGGTTTGAAAAACCATGCGCTAACCGTACATTATCTACTACCTAGGCCTACCTTCTTGCATGGTTTGGACACACAGTTAGACAAACCGTGTGCCGCCCATACGGAAGCTACTACCTCCAATTCCAACTCCGCACGGTTTGGCTGTACGATTTAGACAAACCGTGCGCCAACCCTACGGCTTCCATTTTTCCCCAAAACTTCATTCCGAGTTCTCCCGACTCTCCCATAACTCACCCTTAACTTTATAACCATTAAAAGAATCAAGAAAGGGTTACATACCAGAAACCATGGGTACTACAGTTTTATTATCATGAGACTTCATTCAATTTATTATGGAGTGAACCTAATCCTCTATGAGACTTTTCCCACCACTTTATGATGTTTTGGTGGTCATACTAGACCTATGTAAATGATTTCATGTTTAAAGTTGTTCGAAAATTCATATACTACCATTATGTTATCATTCTATATCATTCCTATTTATTCATGTTTATTATTCTTACTAATTTTTTCCCATTAAAATTATTATTTTCTAACATGTAATAATTTCTTCATATTATTCCATGTTTATCCCCTTAATGGGATTTATAACTCATCTATTTCTTATATATATATATACCTAGGTTATCCCATGAAGTTTTATGTATGATGGAATATTATGAGCATGAAGAGGTTGTTTTCAATAATGTATATGTAATATTTATTTTATGTTTTTATTTAATGTACCTAATTACCCAAAGACACTAGACTTATCCATCTTCTAGGTTATATTATATGTATTCTTATGATATAAATCATGTATTAATGTGTAATAAAAAATACTATTATCATAGTTGTATCAAATAGAAGACTAATTATTTTCAAGTTTGGGATTAGAAAACCCTCGAAAAATCCATAGAAATAACACTATGTATAAGAAAACATCCCTAAATTTTGGTAATTTATAGAATAAGTGGATTCCAAGAAAATACATCCCTTTCTAGATACAAAAGTGGATGTGTCTCTTGCACAAATGTACCTAGGGGAGACCACCCCAAAAACATCATATTAAGATAGAATCAATCAATAACTGGTACATGAAAATGGGAATTTTCACACACTTGGATTATCAATTATTAGGGATATGCTTTTTTAAATTAATAAGATCATTACAAAACATTATTATAGGAACAAAAATGACTATAAGAGTCTGTGTTAGGAAATGGATCATAAATAACATATATTGAAGTTGATAAATTCATAAGCTAAGTAAATACATACCATTTATAAGTTATCCCTTTAATTTAATTAAATTCATGTTTTCATAGATTAATATTACTCATCCATAATTTTTTGTTTATTCTAGTCAATGGATAGAAATATAAGGAACTGATTCAACAACTAATATCATGGGAAATTTTATGAACTCCCAAATATGATACCTATCTTGATTGGAACTCAAGATATACGTCTGGTGATTATGGAAAAACAGCTATAAAAAATCATGATTAATAACAAGCACATAGTTTAATGTCCAATGATAAAAAACAAGAGGTGTATTATGTCTCAATTAATTTCATATAATAAAGGTGGAAAAAGAAAGAAGATTAAATTTTCTAGGTTTAAAAATGTAGAAATTGTCACCAGGGGAAATGTCACAAAAAAATAAAAGGTGTTTTAAATGTGAGAAATGTGGAATAAAGTAGCTAGTTTCAGTAAAAAATAAGTTTATGATGGAAGGTAATACATTAAATACCATGCCACCTTTTTCTCAACATCTTATTTGTGGATAATATAGATATTATCAGAGTTAGTGCCCCAATCCAAGGGATAAATCTTAGCCTAAGAAAGGACCTATGCCATGGAAATGGTTAAAGTCTAAGGATTGAAGTGTTTATGAATTAGTGTTTTAGAATTATGTTGTAGAAGTAGTTTAATGATTAAATCATGGAAATAATTAGAATGAAAAATATAAGGATTATTCCATAATATTTTTTCACTAAGGATTTGAAACATATTTTTAATGGTACCAATAACTTACAAAAGTGATTTTTGATAAGGTGATATTTTGGAAGACACATGAGTGAGGTACTGATGACACATCATATTTTTTTTGAAGTTGGGATAAAGTTAAAGAGTCTTGGGATTATATGTTTAAGTATAATATTATGTTTAACTACATTTATACCACTTTTGTAGACTTTTGTGATGGATGTTAAGCATGATTAAGGATACTTTTGAAAAAATGATCAATGTTTTTTCTATTTTTAGGTGGTTAATGATATTTCAATAGA
Organism: Viscum album; assembly: GCA_963277665.1. NCBI lineage: Eukaryota > Viridiplantae > Streptophyta > Magnoliopsida > Santalales > Viscaceae > Viscum > Viscum album. The sequence goes on from OY728128.1 coordinate 844,481,829, forward strand.
TGTTTTACTGGGTTTATTGGGTTAAGGTATATATACCTCTTTGGTTTAATGTGAATGATATTTTGAGAAAAATTCTATTATGATTTGGGATGTGTAATCTAAAGGGTTTGAAAAAACCTTTGATGTTAATAAATTATTTAATGTTGAGGTTCGTGGTGTTATTTTTGGATATATGGGTATTTATTTAATGAATGATCTATGATAAAAATTTAGTATTTAAAATAAATTTTAGAGATTAATGTATTAATTTTTATTAAATTTTTGTATTATATTACTTTTTTCTAATCATTTTGGATATTGTAAAGATAAGAGGAATAACTTGTTATTCATTGGTTGAATATGTGATCCATTAGATACTTATTTTAGTGATCTAGGCATAAAAATTCATCTTGAGTACTCATCATTTAGAGGAAAGATGATATTATAGTGGAAATTTATTAAAGGATAAAATTATACTTTTCAAGAAATTATATTTCCTTATATTCCCAGTCTAGATGGTAATGTAATTCTTTTACTGTAGAAAAATAACCTTGAAAAAAATATTTCCATATTATGATTATTTAAAATGATGATCATTTCACCCATCACATATTTAGGGTTTGTGGTCATCAGATTTTTCTTAACCATGTTATCTGTCACTATCTATTAGTTATTGGGATTAAGGTTTTTTTTCTTCCATGTTAATATTTTCACTCACCACTAATGTTCTCTTATATGGAAACCTCGTAACGTGATGACCTTTTTACTTCTCTTTCTCTCTTTTGAAGTGGATGATTTGATAACCATTTTTTTAAATGTGTGTTTCCAATAAAGATATTTTAAGTTTTCAAAACATTTATTATCAAGATCAAGTTCAAATTGAGAGGTCATAATTTATTAAATGGGTGAATAATGTAATTCCATTAGTTTTTACATTATAAAATTATATCATATGCGATACAAAATACCAAACCCAAAAAATAATGATTATTTAAAAATGATCATTATAACCTCGATATTAAATTTGATGATTTGAATTAGATTAAATAATTTATGATATATCTATATATATATATATGTCATACTAAACAGAAATTATTTGATAAATTCTTAGTAAATAATCACTCAATTTATCTAAATTTATTTTTTCTCTCCAACATACATTTTCATCAAATATATATTTTATTTATTTTCATTTTTTAAAAAATAGAATTATTTTATAAAGAATTTAGAAAATATATTTGGTAAAATTAAATTAAATTTTTATGTCATAATATCAAAATTAAAATAGGTTTAAATGTAGTAATTTTAGGGAAAATATTTTTTTTCATTGAATAGTGAAACACACCCATTTTATTATATTGACATTTCTTTTTATAAATTAAGTAATTTAAAAGTACAATTATTATATAAATTTAATTTCTTATAAATAAAATCATTCTTGAGTTGTATTTAATTTAATAAATTAAAAATAACTCATAATAAAAAATTTTAACTCACAAATATTTTAAAGTATATCTATTTTTAAAATATAACTTCTTCGATAGCTTATGTTATATAAAACAGTAATATTAAAAAAAGATTAAATTTTATTATTGTGTCCTAGCCATTGAAATGGAGGGAATAAATTGGATTGTGTAAAATAATAAAATATAGTTTTCAAATGATTTTAGAATAAATTCATTGATTACCAATAAATTAGAAATAAAAATGAAAAATCAATTGAACATGAAGGATATGTTTTTATAAAAAATTATATTTAGGATAACAACATCATATTATCTTAAATTAATCAATATTATTGAATGATATCAATGAAATTTATATATTAAATTTTCAATTATATATTTTTAAATTAAATTAATATGTATGATAGACTAAAGTGAAGAATAAATCCAATTTTAATCATAAAAATATATATATTTTCCAAAAGAAAATTTTACACCTTTTAATGGTGCACATGTTTAAAAAATAAATTTTGACACTATTATAAATTCAATTGAATAAAATAAACTTCATTTTTAAAATTTTAGTGTCAAAAATAGCTTATAGTGAAACTTTGGTACTTCTATGAAAATATTTATTTTCTAGAGAATAGTGAAAAATACCGATTTTTATAAATCTTTCATCTTTCATTATATTAATAGTCTATTTATTATTTTAATAGTATCCTAAACTATGAATATGTTAATAAAATTGGGGTATCATATAAATGAAAATATGATATATTTATGTCATGGAATAAGTGAAAAAATGTTTTAAAAAGGATAAATTATGTGTAGGTATTTCTGTAAAGCGTATATGTTTGTTTACAATTTTATAATTAATATAATGATTTAAAAGCAAAATTATTTTCATAAAATATATTTATGAATTATTATTATTATTATTTATTATTATAAGATAATTTTATGAGTTCTTAATTAAAATTTCAAAGTATCATAACACCACCTATAATTTAAAAATCAGTATATTATTAATAAATTCTAATTTTAATTAAAAATTAAATGTCTCATATATAGAAAATTATTTTCATAAAATGGTCATCATTTTAGAATTCTTTATGTCAAAAAATTTCTAGGGTAATGTTTTTGGTATTTTTCTAAAATAGTTAGATTTTTGGTGAATAATGAAATAACTTAATTTACAATATATATACATTATAAGATAAATACACTATTCCATGAGTCATCGCTGATGTAAAAACCATAATATCTAATTATTTTTCTATATTTTCTATATTTATTCATGGAATCATCAGTATATTTTATCTTGAGAAAATAAAATAAACTAATGAATAAAATAATAAAAACACACCCCTCTCTACCACTATAAATACCATGCCACACAACCTCTTATCCTAAAACCACATAAACCATGAAGCTTTCCTAACTTATACCAACACCCTTCCCAATCCTCTTCCCCATGTCCATGTAGTTATGGTATCCAGAAAATACCGAAATCAATTTCCCTAAGGAGGTTCTCAAGGAGAATAATTCAAATGGTAAAATCCCCTTTCACTTTCATTATTTTCATTTTCACATTCTTTTCTTTTATTATACTCTCACAACATCCTCTTTAAATATAGTGATTATAACTTAAATATAATATATATACATTAATTTTATTATTTCAATGGAAAATACACCATTTAGTCTCTTCTCCTCTTGATTTTATTCTAAAAATGATAACATCATTTGTGAGATGTTGATTTACTACCTTCATGGACGACGTGTTTTCATTTTTCAATTACACATTGAAGGATGGACATAAAACCATTTTTATTGTTAAAATAGATTTTAATAAATTTATTATAGTTTATTTAATGTTTTATAATTATTATATATATAATATTAATTAATGAAACAAAACTAATTTTCAATGAAAAAAAAAACCACCAAAATAATTTAAACGTTTATCACTAATGTTTTATCTAATGTTTCATCCTCACCCAAACCAAATGAATAATATAAAAAATTAATCTTATATATTTTCATTAATAATATATAATTTAAATTATGGATAAATATTCCCATTTTAGACGATCTTTCATACATACATACAAGTGAACCAATCATGAAAACCAATGAAAAGAACACCCCCAAACGACAAAATTTAAATTTATAACCCATCAAAAAGGACATAAATAAACATAATAAAATTATAATAAATAAAATAAATGTTAAATTAGTTCTGAAATAATTTATTATTTAATCTATTTTCATTATCTAGGACGTTATGTACAAGTGAAGAATGCTTTTAGACACAAGGTAAGTGTTTTCTCATCTCACATTTATTTCTGTCAGATATTCCTTATTCAACACTATTTATTTTCTGTGGTGTATGTATAAATAAAATTGATGTATAATGTCATGAATATATTTATCTTCATGTTATTTTAATTTTTATTTTATGGTCACTAATTTTATGGGGCATACGGTTCAACTTTTTGCAAAGGGATAAGGGTTTCATCCCGAACCTCCATTTTTTATTTGAGTTACACTATCTATCTCTTTACCCCAATGAAATTATTTTTTATTTTTATATACCTATTATATATTCTGTTTATATGTTATAAACATGTGTATTCAAACTATTTCGTATTTTATTGATGGGAAAATACATGTTTTATAATGTTCTCTATTCAATTATTCCCATTAATAATGTCCGATTAAAGAGAACTTCCCAATTTCTTACCATTTGTTGAGTACCATCCATAATCTATTTTAAGACACCATTATTTTTACAAAATCACACTTTTTGACATGAAAACTATATTTGTTTATTTCTTTTTTTTGTACAGATAATAATGACTTTTATGTTTTAAAGACTCGTATTTTTTTCTTAAACCACACTAAAGTGGCCCAATTCAAAACTTTTATAAAAACTACATTTACATGTTTGATATAATTTATCCCTTAAACATAATTTAAGTTTAATTAATTTTTTTTTCTAGTATATACATTTATAAAATCTTATTTTATAATAAATAAAAATTATTTTTTAAAATAACGCTTCATTCTAATACAAAAAGGGTTTTTCTCATCTCACTTTTACTTCTGTGAGATATATGCCTTGTTCATCACTTATTCCTTGTGTGTGGTGTACGTATTGCCCACTAATATATCATTTCATGATGATTATTATTCTAATGATATTATCAGTTTTAGTTAATGTTATTACTTCATAGAGATTATGATTTAAATGTTTTTTATGGGACACTTTGGAATTCTTAATAATTATTTTCCTGAAGATTTTTTCTATGGACTAATTTAAAGGTATATTAATCTATCTTAACATACATTGTTGAATATCTTACATCATTTAGTTTTATTAGTTATGATACCCTCTACCATATGTTTTTGAATGGTTCAAGATCTTTCTGTCCATGTATGTGTAATTTTGACTCCATTCATGGTTTATTATTAATGTATTCAAATTTTATATTCTAGTTTTTCAATACGAATGTTTATGTGGATCATATTTCACACATTTTATATAAAGAATTAAGTGGATTTAGTAAGTTGTTACTGGGGCCCTATATAGACCTTCAATGAATTAGTAGGTTTGATGAGACAAAAGAGATATGTATTTAGTCGAGGCCTGTACCATTTATTTTCAGATGTCTTAACCGAGGCCTTGATGGTATGTTTAAGATGTCTATCATTATGGATTCCCTAATTATTATGTCAGTAATTGATAAAACATGTGATTATTTGACTAGTATAATATTCATGGTGAAGTTTCATTCTCATGTGATTATTTATATGTAATTATTTACGAAACTTTTATTCCTGCCATATTATGCACAAGATTATGTTTTAATGGCATGTGTTTATCGAGATTCCCTATCCCCTATAATTAATGTTAGCTTCCAATGTATTTCTTAACCGTACTGAACATCTAAAATCACCCTGTTTTTATAATTTATTTTCCCCTTGGATATAAATATAATTATTATGAATTACTTGAATGGATGATCTAGGAGTTTATTTGTGTTTCCTACATAGTTTCTTTGTTGTTTTTCTTTGAATATGTAATGTGACAATAATTTTTGTTTCTATTTTTATGAAGCTACTAAACTATTTGGTACTTTGGGATGTGACATCCTTTTTTATTTTACCAATATAATTAAGGTACCAACTCTTTGATTATGGGGTCATGGTCTTTAAAATTGGTATCAAATTAAGTTTAACAGAATACTTACAAACTAAATATAGAAAAAATATATTATGGAATATAACCCTAAGATAGAATTTTCAGATAAGCTATGAATAACGTACTATAATTTTTTGTAAGGTAGAGACTATTTGGGTATTCTTTAAAATATATCCCTATCTATATACTACAAGTGGACGTGGTTCTAGCACAGATATACCTAGGGGTAACAACTCTAACAAGGTGTGTCAGGCCTAACTTAAAATAACCTATTACATAACAATATGCCTTAATGTGCACATGGTTTCACAATCCCATGGAATATTCTTAGGATAATACACATTTTATTTAGAAACCATTATGAAGGATTTTAATGTAAACATTTATCCAATGAAATGATATTTATGATTATGATATTAGATATGCATAAATTTCTAATGTATGTTAAGTGTTTTTCTAGTTGTAAATTAAGCATTATGATTCATAACATAATTTAGTGTGTTACATTGTTTAAAAATGGAACCTCATAGAAATAATGGGAACCTCACCAATGCACATGATCCAAAGAATAAGGAGAATCAGTTCATTTATAGTCATGTGCCCATATTTCTAAAGGAACAAGTATCCCGAACATTATCATCATTTGAGGACATAGTATCATGTGCTAACAACACAAACAAATAATTCTATAAGTATTATTTGTAACGCCCCGACCCTCGTTACCCAGAGTCGGTGCATTATTACATAACATTGGCATGATTACAAAGAATCAAGTCCCAAAGGACCGATCAGTTTAGAAGTCTTAGAAAATAGATTACATACATGAATGTTACATTACACTTCATAACATACAAAACAACATAAATAATCCTTTATTAATGCCATTATTCCCTTGTCTTAACCCTGCATATCAATCACACTATAGTTCTTGGAATCTTGGGAGAAATAAAACATAAAAAGGGTGAGCTCAAACGCTCCGTAAGGGTATGCAATACAGCGTAAATTTTCATAAATAAGCATAAACATTTAAGGAAATGTATAACTAAAACAAAAGCCTTTTAAACTTGAACATCAACGTAGCATGACAAAAATAAAATGAAATAATTGCCATTTACTTATTCACATGGATATTCTACTAATCGAATAATCAAATGAAATATCAATAACCACTTTCATAATGATGGAATGCATAATGCCAGACTATCGTAACCACATATCCAAGGCCTCGTGCCAAGACTACAAATAAGATTTTGTTAAGGCATTGTGCCAAGACACTAGTTTGTCTCATGAGACCTAGCGATGCATCGAGGAGCTATAGCAGGATCCACCCATCACATATTAAGTCCAATGCATTCCCATATGAAAAGGTTCAAACATAACATAAATATTCATATTAAAACTAGCATACGAAATGTAAATACATCATCCATAAACCACGAATGGTATAAGAATAACACATCCACAGTCAAACACATCACAAAAACATCAAAACAATATGGAAGTTTTGTATCATAATAAATCAACTTCAAATAAACTTTAAATCCATCAAAGGATGTTGACATAGATGAAATCAAAACTATTTGAGAGAAATATCTCTTTTTTGAAATCATTTAAAAGTCACACATTTATTAAGGAAGTAATTTAAAAGATATTTTTGAATCAAAGTGTCCCATACCAATTCGAAACTTTTGAAAAGAAATATCATTTCAAAACATTCATGTCTAAATAAATAAATCCTTAAAATAATTTTGAAAATGTGGACATTAATTAAAAAGATTTAGAAAGATAAATCTTTAAAACATATAAAATTCTGATTTTGATAAAGAGTACCTTTCAAAAATTTGTAAAATATTCATTTTGAAATCATTTAAAAGTCACATAATTATAAAATAAAACATTTACTTTGAAAATATCCTTATAATCTTGTAAGGGAAGCTTTGAAAATTTTATAACGGCGGAAAATAGCCGCACCCACTGTTTAAGTTAAAAAAAACATTCTTACCTTAATTCCGTCGAAAAGGTTAATAGGACCTTGTTTGGAAAACGATGGAAAGATTACTTTATAAACATATTATAAAAAGTAAAAAAGGGTATAAATTACTTTAACCCATATTCTGTAAAATAGTAAGAATGTTTTGAAATACACTTTCAAGAAACTTGGATGTGTATGATAAAGAGATCCTAATAAATTATTACGTATAAACAACCTCAGATAATGAAGAGATTGTGAAATAAACCCTTAACTTGTACTTTTCCTTGGTTGGGGGCAGGTTAACCTCCTGTATAATGGTTAAATAATTGTTATTAAATTATATAAGAATCATATACAATAATATGATATCATATATGATCTTTTAACATTGATTTGTTAATACTATCTTAGTATTATCGTTGTTTCGGGTGTTAACTTACTCGTTTTATTGTATATGTTTTGTTACATAAGTAGTGTTTGTCATGGATAGGTTTTATATTAATCATATGCAGAATGATATCAAGTCTTTAGATACTATTATTAATCATTAAATTAGAATTAGACTTGAATGGATACGATGGAGAATGAATCTCATCGCGTTCGTGGAGACGGTAGTCCGTACGTACGCACGAGCGACAATATCATTCTTTTGATAATAAAATAATATGTAATTGGATGGTATATCATATATAGATAATCATTATCATTATATATTTATTATTTACATGAATTATACATCATTATTATACCCATCCAAATAATAATTTATTGAATAACAATTACACCACGACGTGGAGACGGTAAGCCGTACGTACGCACGTATGGTGACATGTTATTCAAAGGATGGATACAATACTGAAATACAGTTGTAAAATGTTTATAATAACATCAAATTATATATAATATACTGGAGTTATTATTTTATAATGGTAATAAAAAAGAAAGAAGAAGTGGAAGAAGAAAGGAACTTGAAAAAGGGTGGTGAAATCATTACCTCTTCTTAGGGTTCTTCCTTTTGATTTGATCAAAAGGGCTCTTAGGTTGGCTTTATGACTAAATTAAGGCATCTAGGATGAACTGAGGGAAGTTTAGAGAGTATTTGGGCAGAGTTTGGCCGATCCAAAAGGCTTTGAATGTGTGAGTTAATGAGAAGGGAGAGTGCCCTTTTATAAGAGGGGTGAGGGGAATCTTTGAAAAAGCTAGAAATATTATTTTATAATAAATGCATATTCAGTTTCTAATGGCTCAAAAGTAGATTATTTAAAGGTTAAGGTGGGTATGGGTCGAAAACCACTCAAACAATAGAATTTATACAGGTTTGGTTCATTATATTAACCTTATATTTAAGTATTAACTCTTAGTTAATTAGTTTCACTTTTACAATGTCTCTTTGTATTTTTATATTATACGGTTAATAAACATACTATATACATCCAAGAGACCCCCAAGTGGTCCATTAATGATACACCTATCGTGATATAAGTCTCTTGGCTGAACCTTAGATTTTTAGGAATTTAATATCAATTGATAATATAATATTTGTTTTAAAAACTCTTTTATGTCAATTTTGACACTATTCAATAATTGATTTTTGTAAAAATTATAACAGAATTATTACTTCTAAAAAAGTTAATTAAATCAATAATAACATGTTATATTAACCTATAATATTATTTTAATTCATTAAAAGTCTCAAATTATATTTATTTGGGTATTTATAATATCGATTATTCTAATTGTTCATTAATTAGGTAATTACTGCATCATCATTGTGTCATAAATAAATTAAATTATTTAATGTCTAAAAATTATAAATAAAATATTATTATGTAGGAAATATTTTTATCTTTCTAATGAATATTTACAATCGAATTTATCTTATGTATAACCCTATATGAAAAATGTGTTAGTCAATAAACTTTGATTTTAACTCTTTTAACTCTTCTTTGAATTAAATAATAATTAATGTCCTAATCTAATCCAAGTGGACCTAAATGATAATATTTTATTCCTAAGGTTGTTTTTGGTCGAGATACACTTGTCCAATAGAATTAAGACATGTTTTAGGGTAATATTAATATCATTTTTACCCTTAATTACCCTATTTACTTTTAACAGTGGTAAATAAAAGTAAAAAGTTACTATTCACCAAAAATTATTTTCATCTCATTGAACCACATTTTACTCCTTGATATTAACCGTGTCTCTCGGATTTTCAAAATTCCAATCACAGAAGCGGTAAAATTAAGTTTTATGAAAAATTCAGTTTTTTAACTACCACTTAGTAGTTTCACTATTCATCAAAAATTGATGTTTTTCAGAACAATGCCAAAATTTCACCCTAAGATATAATTGATATTCCGAATTAAAAAATGATTTCTATTTTACAAAATTCCAAACATATAAGTTGCATCAATTAATTTTATAATTAATTCCCGTTGTCACAACAAATAGCGTGTTTTTAAGAAGCAATATATATCAAAAGATTGACAATTGTTTATGTCCAATTTCAAAGTGAAATTAATTCTAATGAACACCATTGGATAAAATGGTAAAAATATATTCTAATTATACTTTAAAGCCACTCAATAGTATAAATTATCACTATAAAATATTTCGACTAAAAAAGTTGTTTTTATGTATTTTTTACTATTCATAAAAATTGGAAGTTCTCAGAAAAATACCAAAAATTCAACTTAGGATAATTTCAATATTCCAAATCCAAAAATGAAGTCCATTTTGAAATATAAAATATATATAATTTCAAAAAGTAGGTATTACTATTCATAACGGCTAGTTTGATTGGTTGTGGTGTGTTAGATTTTGATGTTGCGTACAACACACACTATCACATTATTCAAAGAGAAGCGTACCGTAGAAGGTTGAGGTGTTACATTGTAAATTTTTTTATGTCCCCATTATAGATAATAAATTTATTCAATAAAATTGAATATATAAAAGTTTAAAATATTGGATTTAAAAAGGGTTAAAGTTGGTAAAAGTGCATTTTTGAAAAATACTTATTTTATCTGAAAAAAAGGAATTTGTTCTTACATTATGTCTAAGAAACTCATAATATGGATTCTAAAATTATAAGTATTATATAAAGTTTAAAATTTAGTTAATACTATTCATAACCTCTTTTGAACGACTTGTTTGGTAAGTCATGGTGCGGTTGAACTCGGTGTTGCGTGTAGTGCAATTTATTGAATTATTTTGTAGAAATAACACACTATGAAATCTTGGGGTGTTACATTATGGATTTTGAGAGATGCATGAGAAAAATAGTATGATTAAAAAAAATTGGATAAAGGAAATAAGAGAAAGAAGTATTTTACAACAAGTGATAATTGTGGAAGGAAACACTCTAGTACTTACATAAAGGGAATGAGAGTTTACTAAATGTGTGGAGAGAAGGGCCATCTGGCCCGTGATTAAAACATAAAGAAAAAAGTTGTCCAATGATTTAATTATAAGGAGATGTGGCACTATGCAAATAAATGTCACATTTTTCAAAGGAATATACCCCAAAAGAGGATAATGGATCAAGTTCAAGCTTATGCTACTACCTTAGACGAAGTTAAATGATTAATATGCCTATGTATAGATTCAATAATTATGTTATTTGAATATTATATCAATAATGATCTTGTTATAAGGATCATGAGATATATAAGTATTGTACTGTAGTACTTCTTCACGGAATTGGAAGCATGTGATGAATAAAAATAGTAATAAAGAGAAGTGATTTTTTTGTATGTTGATATTTTTAAAGAAACATGACTTGGGAAAGATAACCCTAAATATGTTCTTGATGTTTAGATAATAAAAAATATATTATTATGGGATAGTAATGGTGACCATGATGTTGGTTAGTCATTTGATGGTGTATGTTATGCTGGAATTATTAGATGTTTAAATTTAAGGAATATATTCGACATCCAGATATTTTATTATTGGAATCTTTCATGTTATCTTTAAGGTTTAAAGATGATCAAGGTATTCATATATTTATTATGTGACAATAAGAGACATTATGTCATTATTTGAAAAATTTTATGTTAAGAAACATTTCATCAAAATATTTGGTCTTTGATTTTTGACATATATATTTTGGATGAGTTTTAAGGTTCACTACTTATAGAATAGATTAAGGATTTTATTTATTATTATTAATGTATGATTTATCATATTAGAGAGTATATTATATCTTCTTTGGTCTCAGGAATAACTTATAGGCTGAAGGAATGACTTATGGATCATTTGATAAATGTCTGTCTTGAAAAAAAATGTCTTCAATATCCTTCACTAGATTTAATAAATGAAGTTGAGATAGATCAAAGTGCAACCAAAGTATGGTATTATGACATGTAAATTAATCAACTAAGTTTATTTTATCAGTTTCTTCTATGGATAGTAAATCAAACCCTCAACTCTATGAAAAGGATTTTAGAACAATAATGTTATCCATTTACTTTTATTAATGAGAAATTAATTTTGTTTTAACCTATCACAGATTTATGGTATTGTGATAGTTAAATTTCTGATTACCATGTTTTCAATCACTCTCAATCAGAACATCATGGTTAGATTTTTCTTACATTTCCATAGTTTCACTTCACACTAATGTTTTCCTATTTGAATGCCTAATTTTGTGGTGACCTTCACATTTTCCTTTCCATCTTTTTAAGAGTATGTTTTATTAATACTTTTTACGATGTGGGATTTTCACAAGGTTATTTTAAAAATAAAAATCCATGATTAATTATCAGAATTTTAAATTGAGAGGATACAATTTATTGAAGGAGGGGAGAATATATAACCCCATGATTTTATAGTATGTCTATTTTTAAAATTTAACTTCTTCGATAGCTTACGTTACACAGAACACCAAGTTTAGAAAAATAATTAAATATTATTATTCTGACATAGATATTGGAATGGAAGATATAAAATGGATTAAGAAAAAAATTTATAATATAGTTTACAAATTTTTAAAAAATAAATTCATTGATTACATATTGCTTAGAAATTAAAATAAAAATCTATTAAACATAAAGGATTTGTTTTTATAAAAAAAATATATTTTCAACCACAATGAAATTTCTTATTAAATTAATCAATATTATTTAATGATCTTCCTGAAATTTATATATTACATCCTCAATAAAATATTTTTAAATTCAATCAATAAGTTTGATAGGATTAAGATTATAATAAATCCAATTTTAATCATAAAAGGTTATATATTTTCTAAAAAGAAATTTTATCACCCTTTAGTGGCGCACATGTTTAAAAACTAAAATTTTAACCTTTTATAAATTATATAGAACAAAATGAACATTATTTTAAAAGATTAATTTTAAAATTATCTTATGGTGAAATTTTAGTGTTTTCTTGAAAATATTTATCTTCAATTGAATTGTGAAAATCCGGATTTTATAAAATGGTCATTTTTGTTATAATAATAGTCTATTTTTGATTTGAATAGTATCCTAAAATATGTTAGCGAAATTAAAATTTGGGTATATTTTAAATGAAAATATTACATATTTATATCATTGAATAAGTGAACAAATGTTTAAAAAATGATAAATTATGTGATTGTATTTCTTTAAAGAGAAAATGATTATTTACAATTTCATAATTAATATAATGATTTAAAAATGATTTATTTTCCTAAAATAGTTTCAAGTACTAATATATTTTTTATTATGATTTTAATATAGATTTATGAGAAATAAATTTATTTTTCAACATGATATAAAACTAGTTATAATTTTAAAATCGATATATTTTTAATAAATGATAATTTTAATTAAAAAAAATTCTCATGTTTAGAAAAATATTTTCATAAAATGGACTTCATTTTATAATTATACATGTTGAAAAGTGGATTGGGTAATTTTTTTTGGGATTTTTTCTAAAATAGTAGAATTTTTTTGAATAGTGAAATACTGTAATTTGTGGTATATATACATTATAAGTTAAATACACTCTTCCTTGAGTCATCAAATATGTAAGAACCATTATATATAACTATTATTCTAAATTTAAAATATTTATTCATAGAATCATCACTATTTCTTGTCTTTATCCAAAATAATAAACCAATGAATAAAATAATAAAAAAATACCCCTCTCCTCCACTATAAATACCACCCCTCACCACCTCTTCTAATAACACCTATTAATCCTTGAAGATTTTCCAATTTATACCCAATAATCTTTCCAATAATCTTCCCCATTTACAAGAGGTTATAATCTCAACAAAATACCAAAACCAATTTCCCTAAGGAGGTTCTCAAGGTGGAGAATTCAAGAGGTAAAAATTCTCTTTCACTTTCTTTATTTTATTTTCTATTTCTTTTATTTTATTACACTCTCTTAACCTACTATATGAAACATGAATGATAAATAAATTATCATATATATACTATAATTTAGTTATTTCAATGTAAAATACACTATCATGCCTCTTTTCCTCTTTCCTTTATTCTAAAAATGAAAACATCGTTCGTGATGTGACGATTTACCGCCTTCATGGATGACTTGTTTCCATTTTTCGATTCCACCTTAATGAATAGTCATAAAACCATTTTTATGGTTAGAAAAGATTATAATATATGTATCAAATATTATTTAATGTTTTGGAACTAGTATATATACACAATATTAATTAATTAAACATAACTAGTTTGCGATGATAAAAAATTTCCAAAATAATCTAATCATTAAATATTTTCTTAACTAATTTATTAATGCATATAATTTAATTACCAAATATGTTAAGTAAAAGTGTAGAATGATTTAAGATATAAGGTAATAGTTTTCTCATATCACCTTTATTTCTGTGATATATGCCTTATTCAACACTATTTCTTGTGCGCAGTGTATTTATACTTTCTTTTGATATACAATATTATGAAAATATTTATATTCATGGTATTAAATATTTAATTTTATGATCATTATTTTTATGGGGAATATGATTTAATTGTTTTCAAAGTGGTAAGGGTTTCTTACCAAACCTCCATTTTTCATTTGAGTTACGTTTTATCTCTTTTTATTACTATTTAATTCTTATTTATTTTTAAATAATTATTCTAAATTCCATGTATATGTTCCAAACTCATTCATTTTATCTTTCATTAATGGGGAAATACATGTTTTATAAGGTTCATTTTTCAATTTCTCCCATTAATCAAACCCAATTAAAGGGAACTTACAAATTTCTTAAACTTTTTCGAGTACTATCCATAATCTTTTTTAAGATATCATTATTTTTTAAAAATTGATTCTTTTATCATGAAAAAATATCTTTGTTCTTTTATGATTTTATACCTTCAATGACAACTTTTATGTTTTAAATAATACTTTATATTTTCCCTCAAACCACGCTAAAGTAGCCCAATTCTAAAGTTCCTTAAAAACTATTTTTATATATTGGAATTAATTTATGCCTCAATAGTAATTTCATTTTCCTTAATTATTATTTTATGGTATATACATGTTGAAAATTTGATTTTAAGACGAATACAAGTGAATTTCCAAAAGAACTCATCTTTCCAAAGGAAAAAATGGGTTTTCTCATCTCACTTTTACTTCAGTGAGATATAGTCCTTGTTCAACACTTATTCCTTGGGTGTGGTGTATGTACATACCTTTGATATATCTTATCATGATTATTATTATTATCAGGATATTTTATGTTTCATTTAATGTTATTCCTTTATAGGTAATGTTATTTAAATGTTTTAAATTCATGTGAGACACTTTGAAATGTCTACTGATTATTTTCCTCAATAAATTTTTAATGGTGTAATTTAAAAGTATCTTCATATATGTCAAAATCCATTATTTAATCTTGTAATTCATTGTGTTTTATCACATATGATACCATATACCATATTTTTTTGAAGGGTTCATGATATTTTTGACTGTGGGTGTGCTATTTTGATACCATTCCTGGTTTATTGTTAATGTTTTTAAATTTTGTATTCAAGTTATTCAATATGAATTTTAATATTGTTTACGTTTCACCCTTCTCATATGAGGAATTCATTAGACTTAGTAAGTGATGTGTGGGGCCCTATATAGACCCTTTATGCATCAAAAGGTCTTGTGAAAGAAAATCAATATGGATTTTTTTGAGGCATTAACCATTTATTTTCAGATGTCTTGGCCAAGTCCATGATAGAATTGTTTTGATGTTTGACATTATTAATTCCCCCATTATGATGTTTGAATTTTGTAATCCATTTTATTTCCCTACCAGTAGAATATCCATGGTTAAGTTTCATTCTCATGTGATTATTTTTATGTAATTATTTATTCATCATTTATTCCTTCTATATTATGCTTAGGATTATTTTCTAATGGCATGTGCCTTAAGCCATTCACCATGCCTTATAATTAATGTTATCTTCAACTGTATTTTTTATACTTAATGACAATATGATCTCACACATTTCTTATGTTTTATTTATCATTAGGATGCAGAGATGTGTATTATGAATGACTTGTCGGGATGATCTAAGAGTTTATTAGTGTTTCTTTTGGAGTTAATTAATTTATTTTCTTTGAAAGTTATAATTTAAAAATTATGTTTGTATATAGTTTTCCAAATATACTAAACTATTAGGTCCTTCTGGATGTGACTTATTTTTGTATTATACCAATGTAATTAGGTAAGGCACCAACTCTGGGCTACTGGGGATAGAGTTTTTATAGATGTGATTTAAATTAAATGTATAGATTATATATTTTTTATTATGATTTAGAATTAATATAATTAATATTACTAATTATAGAGTTAAATTAAAATTTTCCTTACCTTTAGAAATGCATTTTTTTCAAAATACATCTTTTTATCATTCTTACATGTTTTATTTTAAATTAAATTATACCACATCGATGAATTTAATTTTATAAAAATGGATTCCATATTTATAATCATCATAATTAATATTCAATAATCAGGTCAACTTAATTTTTAGAAAATATGAATAGTAAATGTAGAAAATACTTATTACCACTGTGAGAATAAAATATGTTAATTATGGGTAAAAAATACTCATCATAATTTTACAAGGACAAAAATGGGTAACCCTAAAAGAATAAATATGTATATTTCTATTTAAATGAAATAATGATTATATTTATTCTTTATTATTTTTACTTTATAAATGATTAAGTAATGAGTTTCATAAAAATTAGTTTTTAATACGACAAAACTCAAATTGAAATTTTGTGTAATATGGAATTTCAATTAAGACATTCCTTTTGATGAATTAATGAATTTTAAAAATATATGATATTTTAATAATACTATTATATAATTTTTATTAATTATAAATGATAATATAATTTTTATAAAGTCAAATGTAATTATTATAAGGTTTTAAAAACTATTATTGTAAAAAAACCATCATTTCTCAATAAATGTCAATTTTTAAATGTGAAAATTCACATATTTAGATAATTATTATAGAAAAATAAATACTAATTTCAGAATTGGAAAATCAAAAATATCCAATGGTGAATGTTTCATAATTTTCTAAAATAGTCGAATTTTTAGGTAAAAATTAAATGTGGTATAAATATATGGTGTGTATATGATATCATAATAAACCAAAAGTGATGAAATAAATGATATAAATTGTATACAAGACCAAATATATGTTTCCCCTTTAAAATAATATGATCTTTAGGCTATTTGAATAATTTTATAAAGACCTTACGAATCTTCCAAAAACTATATTATATTTTAAGGTTTTAAAATAATTTCTTTATGAACATGACTCACTTACACATCACCAAAGGTGATATTTTAAAGTGTTAGGACCTTGTAAAAATAAAATAATCAAAAAATATAATATTATGAAGAAATAATTAGAATAAATAATAGGAAAGTTTGTGGTTTTAATTATTTTATTGTAGAGTCTAAAACCTATGTTTGTGAAATAATAAAGAACTCCCCTTCCTTTTCATATTTAAAAACACCCAAATCCCATTCATATTTACTAAAAAACATTGCATCACATCTTTAATCTAACCTACCCTCTATAGATTCCTCTTAAGGTTCCCCCAAGCTCTCAACATGTAACACACACCCCTTCCTCATTGGATTTAGAAGGCAGTGAGGTGCTACTAGGCCTTAAGCGACGTTCCAAAGGCTGGAAATAAATACCGAGGGATTCAAGAATAAACTGTGGAACAATTTTTCCTTGAGATAAACCAACCAAAAAAACAATACATTACCAACAAAACTACATGATTCATGTAACATATCAACCCAAACCATATATTACTAAAATAAAACCAAACTAATCCATAACAATCCCCAAAATCCAATACAATCAAACACTACCAAACCAAAACCAGAGCGCTAATAGGAAGACTAGACAAGAGACCCAAATTAAACCAAGGCACACTCCACTTATCCATTTAAAAGCTCCATGCTTTAAGCACCACCAAACTACCCAATCATCATACAGAACCACTAGCACAATGAGATTCCTTACTCTTAATTGTATCCCAAAATATAACATCTGCAAAAGCACCAAAGTTCTAAAGTAGGGGTGAGTAATAATACTAAGTAGTATTTCCCTAAATGAATTCCCTATACACACCACTATGAAAAATCTATTAGCAAAATTATATAAAACAATTTAAAAAAACAACAAATAGTTCAACAATTACTGATAAGCCAGACACACCCTTACCAATCCATGTCAAACAAGGGAAAGAAATAATTATTCCATAAGACATATCACCATCACATGTTTGCATGAACAATTTCCATATTTCATAACAACACACAAAAAAGGAAAAAAACCATGGTGGAACTTCTCATCCAAACCTGTTTACTATTTTTCCAAACTAGTGGTACTTCCCAACCACTTATCTATAATGGTGGCCCTTCCATCCACCATCTATCACATTTTATAGTGAGAATTATTTACCACTTCAACACAATTAATACAATCCATATTACTTAACCAACCCAAAATCATAAAGCACTGAGGCCACACAATATGAACCAACCATTTCCAAAACATGCCAATCACTTCAATAAATCACCCATTTATTAAAAACACCATTTAACCATTTTCCATGCCAAACTGCATTTCAATAAACCACATTCTTATTAATTTTTTTTTCCAAAACAATTTTCATTAACTAAACCAAGAATCCAATTTCAAAATCTAAATTTTAAAATCACACAACAAGACCCTTTTTGAAACAATATCCCATTTCACCAAAAATTCCCAAATCACCACCCAATGGATTTCCACCAAGATTTTCACATCATATTCACAATTAATTTTAATAAATTTTTTATTGAAAAAAATGCCTCAAGCTCTAACAAATTGGAATCAAGAGAGAATCCACCTACTTATAGGGTTCCAACAAAATCGACCCATAAGTAACCACCCCACCAATCCGGACAAAAGCTCAACCAAAACCACTCTAGATCTCCTTATTTATCATAAAAAAGCACTAAAATCATCACCTAAGGGAAAAAACCCTAGATCCACATGCAACAAATATGGATCTAGAAAACTATGAGAGGTAAGAGAGAAGATCTAGAGGAAATCACAAAGAAACCAAAAGAGAAGGCTTAACTGACATGAAACTCCTTGAAACCACCTTGAAACCCCTTCAAATACCTTCCAAAATGAGTGGGAGAGAACCCCTATCCCCTGAGAAGAAAAAATACCACGTAGGGTTCATATGGGAGAAGAACTGGGTGAGTTAGTGAAAATCCTGACAATTCCCATTTAAAAAAATTCATTTTTAATGGGACACACAGTTAGATCACACGGTTTTTAAACCATGCACTAACCATGATGATTATACTGTCCGAACAGTGGAATATCTCACGATTACCTGGGATTATCTCACGGTTTCCCCTAACATTGCTGAAACTGTGCAACCTTAAAAAGGCCTCCAAAACATTCCAAATCTATCCCAAACACTCTCTAACATTACCCAACTAATCCATATATATAAAAAGGTATAAAAAAGGTCACATACCTCAAAATAGATGTGATACATTATCCCCACCATTAAACTATCTGTCCTTAGAAAGTAGAGGACCATCTATTTTCTGAAATATCTCAGGCCATTGCTCGACCATCTATTTCTTACACTACAAAGTCTCTTCCTAAATCTGACCAGGTGAACATAAAACCAGAACTAAAGCAATGATCTTCCCATGTAAGACTTTATCTTTCCTACCCACAATCCACACTAGCACATGAACTAAAGAAGCATACAGCTCCATCTCAACATGATCTCATCGAATCCCATGGTCATGATTCAGTTGATACTTTATCAACTATGATACATGAAACACATTGTGCACCACACTAAAACGTGGTGGAAAATCCAACCGATAAGACACCTATCTAATCCGATCATGTATCTAAAAAGGCCCAATATACCTTTGATATAACTTACCCTTATTTCCAAACCGACGATGTCCCAACCTAAGAGAGGTTCTCAATAACACATGATCACCCACCTCGAATAAAAAAGGTCATCGATAGTGGTCCGCATACAAATTATGATGACTTTGATCCATCTCCATCTTCTTTCTGATCAACATGATCTTCTATGTAGTCTCTTGGAAAAGGCTCTATCTAATCATCAAAGTGTCACCCGTTTCCACCCAACATAGTAGATAATGACACGAAAACCCATATAATACCTCAAATGGAGCCATATGTGTTGAAGCCTGAAAACTATTATTATAGGATAAATCCACCAATAGTAAGTTCTCCTCACATAAACCACCAAAATCCATCACAAAATCCCTTATAATATCCTCCAAAGTTTGTATCATCCTCTCAGATTGACCATCCATCTAAGGTTGATACACCAGGCTCATCGTCAACTTTGTCCCAAGGGCTTTCTGTAAGGATTTCCAAAAACAAGATGTGAATCTTGAATCTCTATCTGATACAATCAAAAATGGAATACCATGACTCTTTACCACTTCCCAGATATATATTTTGGAAAGATCCCCAAGCGTATGAGATTCATGAATTAGGATGAAATGGGTTGACTTTGTGAGCCAATCCACAATCACCCATATGAAAATTTTCTTCCTGGCCATTCTCGAGAGACCATTCAAAAAATCCATCACTATTTGTTACCACTTCCACACTGGAATAGGAAAATATGGCAACATTCCTTTTGGTTGGTGATGCTCTACCTTGACTTGATTACAAGTCAAGTATCTCAAAAAAACTTGACCACTTCACATTTCATACCAGACCACCAAAACTACGCTTTCAATGCCTTATACATATTCTGAATTCTAGGATGGAAATCCCACCTACAATGATGATAAGCCCTGAGAAGTTTCTCCTTAAAAGACACTAGTACCACCATCCAATTCTGAAAACACAAAACTAAATTCCAATTTAGTTCCCATCCCTCAATGGTCTCCCCACCATTGAGTATTGACCAAATCACCATACACATGGAATTGGATTCCTGTGCCTCTTTAACCAAACCAACTAAGTCAGGAACCAACAAAACAGAAAATAAGACCACTATGTCACCTTATTCCTCACATTTCAACCACATGTTGGCTATGACCGACATCAACTACCACTGATCTGATGCCTGTTTCAACACCTGATCATATGATTTTCTACTTAATGCATCTGCCACCAAATTTCCCTTACCCGGTGTGTATATTAAGTCAAAATCAAACATCCAGAGATATTCCATCCATCTCTTTTTCCCCAAGTTTAAATATCTTTTTGAAAAAATATGCTTTAAACTCTTTTGATCAGTAAACACCATGAATTTCTCACCGAAGAGATAATGATGCCACATTTTCAAAGCATGAACTATTGTTGCTAACTCCAAATCATGTATTGGGTAGTTATTCTCAGGAAACCTCAAACATTGTGATCTATATGAAACCACATTATCCCCCTATATGAGAACACACCCCAACCCTAATCTTGATGCATCACAATATACCATATACCCTTTCTGTGGTTCAGGAAAAATCAAGATTGGTGCTATTGTAAGGAGACCATTAGCTATTCAAAAAATTTCTGACACTACTCATCCCATTGAAATGGAACATTATTCTTTGTCAAAGCTATCATTGGTGAGTCCAATCATGATAAATAAATAAACAAAACATTGATAATACCCATCTATTCCAAGGAAGCTCCATATCTCAAAAACATTCTTTGGTAGTTTCCATGAGATAACAGCTTCTATTTTCTCTAAATAAACTAAAAAACCCTTCTCGAAAATAACATGGTCTAGGAAATGAACCCCCTGTATCCAAAAGTCACACTTTGACAATTTGGAATACAACTGATGATCCCTCAAGACTCCCAACTCTATCAAAAAGTTTTTCTCATACTTCACCCTTGTTCTCAAATACACCAGTATATCATCAACAAATAAAACCACAAAAGAATCCATATATTTCAGAAATATCCAATTCATCAATTCCATGAAAACCTCTGGTGAATTTTTTAGACCAAATGGTAGAACCACATACTCATAATGGACATATCTACTCTTGAAATATGTTTTAGGAATACACTATTTCCTCACCTGTAATTAATAATATCCTGTCCTCAAGTCAATCTTGGAGAACAATGAGCTTCCCTCAACTGGTCAAAGAAATAATCAATTCATGAAAGTGGATATAAACTCTTTATCATAAAATAATTATGTCTATGATAATAAAATCATATCCATAGATTTCCATACACCTTTATAAAAAACAAAATTGATGTTTCCCACAAAGATGTGGAAGGCCGGATGAAACCTTTGTTCTCTAGATCCTCCAACTACTCCTTCAATTCCTGTAATTCTACTAGTTACATCTGGTAAGATAGACGTGAGATAGGACTAGTCCCTGTTAGAAGATCATTCATAAAATACACTTCTCTTATGGGTGGAAACCCTGTGATTTATTTGATAAATACATCCATAAAATGATCCACAACTACAGGGAGAACAATTTTCTCAAAACCTTCTACTGATGCCAATGAAAAATCCGCTAACTAATATGAGATTGTGCCAATAGTTAGTGCCAACAAATCTATTACACCCGGATTTTTATTCTTCTACCCTATAAGGATGTGTTCAACTCTATCCTCCATCGTAAAAATAACCATTCCCACATTGAAATTGATGCAGGCCTTAAACATTGCCAACCAATCCATTCCCATGATTATATCATAAGCATCCAACTCAAGTACTTAGAAATCACACATCAATTCAATTTCATAAAAAACTAAGAAACATGTTCTACATAAGAAGGCTCAACAATCCCTTTGATGTAGAGGATTTTGAATTTTTAAAATAGAAGGAATCATTTCTATAGTTAGACCTAATAAACTAATTACACGAGAAGAAATAAAAGAGTGGCAAGCACTCATATTAAACAAAGCTTGCATCAATGTGGAATTCAAAATAATTGTACCTCACACCATGGATGGTCCCGAATGATCATCCATCACGACCTGTTCATCTCTAAAGAACTGATTTCTTACCACACTCTACTATTTATTAACCTTCTAAGGTGTCATGGTATTTCCAGAATCACCATGACTAACTCAGATTTGCTGATGAATAGTATGCTGATTCCCCCGTCCCTTCAAGGCATAAGACTCCTGTGACCCCTGAGGAGTGTTGGGAACACCCAACCTCGGAGCATTACAAAAATACCTCTAATGATGCCCTATATTATTATAGTTATTACATACTTGAGTTTGTGTTGTACGATCCCAATTGATGTGTCTCGTAGAGACACACTAAACACATCCCGACTTATTCTGAGGATTTAGAGGAAGATTCACTGATTCTACCATTGGATTATGAGCCTTACTCCCACCCTATAAATAAGTGTCTTTATTCCTCTTGAACCCAACATTCAAGTTTTCACTATTCCCTGTGGGTACCAACATACTTCCCACACCTGTAGCCCCTAAAAGATATTGCTCAACAACCGTATATCTATTCACCATTTCTATGTAATCATTTATACACAACACCACTATATTTGAATGAATTTCCTTCCTCAACCCTAATTCGAAAATGAACTACTTCAAAAAATTTCTACCTACTACCTCAAGTGAAAACCACACTAAGTTTAAAACCATAACTTCATATTCTATTACTGAAAGGTTCTCATACTTGAAATAGAAGAAATCCATTGTGTGATGAATTATGAATGTATGAGGGTAGAATTGTTTGTTGAACAATTCCTTATTTTATTTTATTATGGATAATCCCACTTTTAAGTGTTTAAGGGGAAACCTTACATGACCCGTAGGCCCAAGGGACAAGGCCCGACACAACCCGAAGGCCAATACATGACTCGAAGGCCTAGAGGCATACTATGCCTATTACGTGACCTGTAGGCCCAACCCACTAAAACTACCCCTCCCTAGATTTTGCATCATTTATCACCTAGCTTCCCACATTGCATTGCTTATTGACTAGAATTTCCCAATACAAAGTTGCACAGTACCTGGTCCCGATGGTAGTTGCTATACCCTCTCATTTTTCCAATCCTATTAGCTCTACTTCTGGTGACTACTACTCTTTTTCTCTAATCCTATTATGGGGATAGATCTATGTGAATTGGGATACTCCATGGTCTCTGTGGCCCATAGGCCCGAAGGATTTTTATGACCTGAAGGCCCTGAGACTCGTAGGCCAAAACCGGTGGCCCTAAGGCCCAAATCAGGTGAATATTTTCGGCTACTACAGTACCGAACAATACCTTCATAGTACTATTACAATACATCTACAGTACCTACTATTGTACTGATAAAATAATGAAAATTATCCTCCACCCAGTTTTGAACCTGGGTCTCTTGGATGCCAAGCAGGAGCCCTTACCACTCGGGTATGTGCTCATTGGAAATTCTTCAAAACCCTCCCATGTCACAGCTTGGTCCATCCCATCTTGGACTATCATATCCCACCACTGAATGAAAATATATTCCAACATGTATGTGTCTAAATTTACTTTCAGCTCTATCAGTGTTCCCAAGAATTAAAATATCCTATTCATTCTATTTATCCACACTTCAGCCCTTTCCAGCTCTATATCATCCCTAAAAATGGGTGGATTTTTTCCTTTGAAACTGGACCTCACAATTTATAGGATTTAATTCATCTAATTTCTTCCCACTTTCCATATCTTAGAAAGTTTTCACTATACTCTATACTAGCTTTTGGTTCACCTAAGGTTCAGTTAAAACCATATTTTTAGAAGCCTCCTCTAGTTGGTCTCTACGATGCCTACCTAGTTCCATTTCCATCATCACAAAAAAACCATAAGTCACACACCCATAGCAAGAAAATGATTATGATTCAAATTCAATTACATAGAAACTATCACAACCAGGATTTCCAAAAGTTCACATTTCCCATTTTTTACTATTCTGAAAAATCCACCATGTTTTGAAAATCGACCAATTTTCAAAATAACACAACCATTCACATTTCAAATCCACACATTTGAATTAATTTCAAGATTTTCCACACATCCACAAATTCATACCATAATGTAAGGAATTATACCAAATGAAATATTCATTCTAGAGGGAAGTCATCTCTACCATGCATGTCATGCTCATCTTATTGGCTACACCCACGACAATGAGATAACCAATGCCTATAAGTGTCTCCAAAACACTTATATACCCAAATCCCTAGTAACATGAAGTTAAGCATAAAAGGGATAACTATGTCCTTTTATGATATACATTCAAAGTTCTGACAATCCTATACCTTGTGTCACGACCCGTCCTCGGGGCCCATGCTGTGACTACCCCAAGCCCGCCTTCCATAGGCCAGGGGCTGGCGATTAGCACCAAAGGCATAAATCCCGAAAACTGGGAAGGCATTGCCTTTATAAAAGTAACAAACACCACATAGTACAAGTGAAAGTAAAACACTAAGTACAAAAAGGAAGTGCTGAAAAGTAAATGGGCCAGAATACAAACCCAAACGAAAGTACAACTACAACGGAAAGAAAGTACAACAAGGACAAGCAGTTGGAAGAAGATAGAAGCAACTCCTGGGTCGTCCTCCTTGGATCCTACCTGAAGGGTAGGTACAGATAGCGCAGCTCCTGAATCATCCACCACGGATCCTACCTGAAGGGTAGGTACAGATAGCCTCCACCATGCTCTCGTCCGTCAACCACCTCCGAGTGTCGCCTCGTCGTGAAGTCCACCACTGGATACTGACTCGTCGTATGGTCTACCTCCGGGTACTGTCCAGTCCTCGAACACTCGGCCTCCGTCAGCACTGACCGTAATCTGCAACAAACACAACGAGGTGCAGGCATATCCCGTGTAAGGGTCCCAAGACCCTCAAGGTCTCACTAAAACCAACAAGGATAACCACAAAGAAGATCTCAATAGATAACCTCTACTTAGATATATTCCCATACATATACCTTAGTTATCAAGTAACCCATCTCAATCTTGAGGAAACGCAAAGATTACAGACTCAGATCAAACCAGGATTTTCATTCAATACGTCGAAAACCACGGCTACTGGAGAACTCCTCCTCCGTCGAGTACAGTGGGCCTGCTGCTATAACCAAGCGCGCCGAAATCCTTCTCTGTCGAGTACAGAGGTCCTGCCGCTACAACCAAGCATGCCGAACTCTTCCTCTGTTGAGTAAAGAGGGCCTGCCGCTACAACCAAGCGCGTCGAACTCTTCCTCTGTCGAGTACAGAGGGCCTTCTGCTGCAACCAAGCGCACCGAACTCTTCCTCTGTCGAGTACAGAGGGCCAGCCGCTACAACCAAGCGTGCCGGACTCCTTGAACTACTGTAGTACTCCACCTGTCAAGTACTGTGGGCCTGTTGCTACAACCAAGCACTTCCCACCATGGGTCTGCCGCTACAACCAAGCGCTCCCCCTCACAGGTTCCAGAGGTACTCCTTCTGTTGAGTACCGCGGGTCTGCCGCTACAACCAAGCGCTCCTCCGCCGTGGGTCTGCAGCTACAACCAAGAGCACCCCCTCATAGCCTCCAGAGGTACTCCTTCTGTTGAGTACCACGGGTCTGCCTCTACTACCAAGCGCTCCTCCGCCATGGGCCTGCCGCTACAACCAAGCGTTCCCCACTGGGCTATCCTAAACACACCGAGTCGATGAATCAGTAGTCGTCAAGTCTCAGCCAGCTACTAGGTCTCTGCACTCTGCTAGCTCTTCACCCGGAGGGTTCGCTCCACAAGCTACTGGTCGATACACCAAGTATCACAAAGTTCCAAGAAGTAGTAACTCAAAGGACTGCCTCGTCATAGGGGTCTCAACGCAACAGACGTCGCGTTAGTCGGACGCCCAGTCTGTGAGTTACTAGCCTTTTCATCCCAGGGGCCCGGTTGGTTTCGTGTGCGAACCAACCCAGCCGTATCTCGACTGTAAGCTGAACTCTCATAGGGTATGCTCATAGGGACCGTTTCTCAACGTGATCACCAACGCCGCTGACGGTTCGTCAAACGGACGTCCGGTTAGAAAGTTATTGGCTTTTTCTTTCAGGGGGCCGGTTGGTTTTTAAGGAAAAACCAACCCGATCGTACTCCACCTGCGTTCAAACCTTGGGCGGAGTAAGCCAAAAGATCAGTCTCACTTAGAGGAATCCAACAAAGTCGACAGCACGTCAATCAGACGTCCGGAGCTCAAGTTATAAGCGTTTCCGCTCCGAGGGCCCGGTTGGTTTTGTGTACGAACCAACCCGGCCAAACCCAAAGTATTATGAAACCTTGAGTGTAATATGTAAAAAAGACCGTCTCGATCCAAGGATCACGTCGCCACTTACAGTGCGTCGATCAGAGGTCCGTAGCCCAAGATATGGGAAAAAGACCGAAAGAAGTCCGAAAACGGGGGGTCTGGGCCCAGACCGACCCGGCCCAACCCCCCTGGGTCGGCCCGAACTGGGTCGTCCCGACCCGGGTCTGGGTCAGACCCGGCCTGGGCGCGACCCGGCCCGGCCGGCGTGAGCGCGGCCCGGTTGCCAGGCGGCTCGGCCGTAACGGCCGAGCGGTGCGTAAGGGGGGGCGCCGCCCCCTTGAATGATCCGCGACCCCGCGTGGGGGGCCGCCTCTCGCCAACGGACGCAGTCGGGTTGCCGCGTCCTGCCTTCATCGGTCCCGCATAGTTGCGGGACTACCGGCCTGCCGCCGTGGCTTCAGTCGTGGCGGTTCTCCCCGGCGGCGCGCTGGGCACCGCCGCCTCCCACCGCTGGCACCGCCGTGCCGGTGGGTTGCTCCGCGGACCACCGGACGAGTTCTGGTGGTCAGAATTGCGTTCCGTCTTCGCCAACAGCCCTCTCGGGTCCCCTTCTTCACTACAGAAACATCAAATCGTCTCTGCGGACCATTCCGTCAATGCCTGTCGATTCGCACGTCAAAAGAACAAACTACGGAGTCTTCCGTTCACCTTCGCTGTCCCAATTTCGACCACACTTTCGTTCGGCCTCGACGGCGCGGTGTGACGGCACCGCGCATCCTTGCTGCATGCCTCCAGGTTCCCGCGCGGTGTCGTCGTACCATGCCGCCATCTTCCGAACCACAACAACACAACAACAAAGGGGGATGAGGGTCAGCCGTGTTCGTGCGGTCTGACCTCCTCCCGTTAAGATGATATCAAGATGCCCAAAAATTTAAGACGAGGAACGACAAAGGGTGTTTCATGAACAAGAAGCAATAAACCCCTACCTCAATATTGTCGTCGAACGCGAGTTCGTCACGGAAATAACTATCGCGGAAGAACAGGATCGTCGTGTCGCGGAAGGGGCGTCGCGGAAGAAGCATCGCGGAAGGAGGATCGTCACGTCACGCCGTCGATCTCCGAGGATCTGGCGTTCTTCATCGCCCTTCGCGTTATTCGCGTTCTTCACGTTCTTCACGTTCTTCGCGTTCTTCGTGAAGAAGGATGAAGATCTCCAAGACTTAGAGCTTTCTCCAAATCCTCTCAACAAGCAACCCTCAAGTAAACATGTGTTGGTATTATTTTATTCCCATGCCAACGATTTGAAATTAAAAGTTACGAAACGAACAATTAATTCAAAGAATTAATTGTGACAACTTAACTACCCAATTTAATGGGGCGTTTCTTAACCAGAAAAACGCATGGTTGACTTTCATTGACAGGGGGTGCGGGTGCGTTACTTAGAAGAAAAGAAATGGTGGGGCTCGTGTGGGCCCCACCTCACAAATATCCTACCAAGTGGGTAGGATATTGTGGGTCCCACCTTATCCTCTTAAAATCAGGTTAAGCCGCTTTAAGTGAGATAAAATAAAATAAATCGTCACACCACTTTATTTTATTCTTTCACTTAACCCCAAAAAAATTAAAAAAACACACCCGAGCAAACACAACTCCGAAAAAGGCGTTTCTAAGCAATTACCAGTGCTACGATCCCATCAGTGCCCTCAGAATTTGATTCCGAGCACCGCTTCAAAGGTTAGAAAAACCCGCTCGTCCGTTCTGTGAACGTACGCAAGCCAAACTTCGAAAAATGATTCCGGGCACACCGGGCCTCGGAATCAGGTGCCGTTAGAAACCGAACTCTTGTAAAATTCCAAAGAAAATTAAGAAAAAAAAATTTCCTTGAATTTTACGGGCCTTTACATTACACCCACCTCAGGGCTTTACGTCCCCGTAGAGCTACAACATAAACTAGGGAAACAAAAGTGGGTACTGAGCACGCATCTAAGCCTTCCGCTCCCCTGTTCTCTCTTGGAGGTTCCCGTGATGCCAACGAAAGCGAACAAGAGGAATCTATTGTCCCCGTAGGACCCTCTCCTGTCGTTCCTCAACCTCTAAAAAAAACTCCACAAAAGTCGCCCCATCGTCAGAGTCTGACTCCCCATGGTTGATGACATGCACCGGGTCGTGCTCGTATCTCCTCAGCTGAGATACATGGGAGACGTCGTGCACCCGGTGCAACTGAGGTGGATGGGTCAAGCGGTAAACCACATCACCTACCCTGTTGAGGACCTAGAAGGGTCCAATTGAAGCGCAGAGACCACTTGCCGCCCTGGCCAAATCTCTGTAACTCGCGTAGAGGTGAGACCCGTAGGAAAAACGTGGTCACCATCCTCGAACTCTAGTGGCCTCCGCCTCTTGACAGCATAAGTCTTTTGTTGGCTCTGAGATGTCATCATCCACTCCCGGGTGACTTGGACCTTTTTTGGTCCTACAAGAGCTGCTAAGATTTCTTCTTTGCTGATAAGAGAAATCCGGTCTCATCCCCTAGATGAACCACATTCTTCACCTAATAAAGTCAATCCCGACATGGATGATACTAATCCATACCAAGGATGATGCCGTAAGGCCTCGACGCTACTACAAAGAGATCTGACCGTTACTCTCGCCTCCAAGGGTTGAGTCACACTGTCGGCATCAGTGTGTGGTAACTGGGTCTCCTCCAGTAGGTATCACAAAAGTGAGGGTCAAGTCAATGGTTTTTAAACTGGAACTTCTTAGTAACAACAAAAAGAGAGGACAGGAAAGTAAATTCCATAAGGAAAAATGTCTTTTATTACTGCAGCTCAAGTAAAAAGACACAATCCATCTACAAACCAACATCAAAAAATCTAGAAGAAACATGAACAAAAGTCTCCACATATGGAGCTAGTCCCACTCTTATCCATCTACTCCCAAAGCTCCATGATCGTAGGCCTCAGTTTCCTGAAGCTGAGATCTTCCCTGTCCACCCATTCCCTGCGATCGGGGTGGACCTCCTGGTGGTGGTGGTGGCAACACCTCGAAGCGTCGTCCACCTCCAGATGCACGACCAGCTTCCCTGCCACGGTCTCCTGCTCCATGCGGTCCGCCTCGATTGAACCTCTTCCTCTGCCTGGGAGGTCCTTCGTTCATCTTCTGGTCATCTGCATGGCGGGTCGGACAGTCACAAGCCATGTGACCAACCCCACTGCAGGAGTAACACTGTCCGCGCATGGTAAGTCGTTCTCCACCCCGGGTGCCTCGCAAAAATGATCCTGTGTCATGCGGTCGACCACCTGTAGGTCTAGTCCTCTTGGACCTCTGCATCATCTGTCTACTGCCTGCTGCAGAAGACTCTGCCGTATGTCTGCTAATAGTGGGTCCTATTGCTGGAGACTGCTCAGCAAGGAAACTCTCCACTAAGAGGGCTCGCTCCAACACCCCTGTCTGTGTCGAAATGATGTGAGAAACAACTGAAGCTCTGATCACTTGCCTGAGCCCCTACTCGAAGGTTCGGGCCCTGAAAAATGGGTCTCATACTATGTCTGTCAAATATCACGAGAGATCGGTAAACCTCGCCGCGTACTGGGCTACTGTCATGCTGCCCTGCCGCAGCTGTAGCAGCTCCTGGATACGCACCGCTCGGAGGGTGGCTGGGACAAACTCTGAGCGAAAAAGGATCTCAAAGTCCATCCAAAGGAGAGGTGCCTCGTCATGAACCTTGAACATCAAGCTCCACCATCTTCCTGCTTCCGCGTGCAGGAGGCTCGCTGCAAGGACCACCATAAGGTCAGCTGGTGTCCCTACCAAATGGAAAACTCGTACAACAGCCTCCAGCCAATCCTCGGCTACTTGAGGGTCCATCTCCCCATGGAACCTGGGCGGTCGCTGACGCTGAAACTCGTACAGTGCACTAAGGTGACATCCACCATCAGAGGCTAGGGCTGGTAGCATTGGTGGCTCGGTAGGTAGAGGTACCGCCGGTGCCTCTGCTGTAAAAGGGACATGTACCGAGGCCTCGTCGCTCGGTAGGCTGTCGTCACGCACAACTCTCGGAACCCTAGCTGGCTGCTATCGTGGGGCCATCCTGAAAAGAGACATGTGCGCCATGGTCAGAACAGTATTCCTGGTGAGATGACACAAGTAATCAAAAAGAAAACTTGAAATACACAAGCAATCAATGTTTTCGTGCATTAAGTCGGAAATCAGAAGTCAGGGTCCTGGTGTACGGATACGTCAGTCGCCACACCAATACTGGACTCCCTGGACGGATAACCACACTAAATACTCTCAACACTATTTCTTCACATAAGAAAAGATTAGAGTACTGAGTTCTATGGCAGAACTGAACCCCCTCTGCTACGAATTTGTCACGATCCGTCCTCGGGGCCCGTGCCATGACTACCCCAAGCCCACCTTCCATAGGCCAGGGGCTGGTGACTAGCACCAAAGGCATAAATCCCAAAAACTGGGAAGGCATTGCCTTTATAAAATTAACAAAGACCATAGAGTACAAGCGGAAGTAAAACACTAAGTACAAAAAGGAAGTGACGAAAAGTAAATGGGCCAGGATACAAACCCAAACGAAAGTACAACTACAACTGAAATAAAGTACAACAAGGACAAGCAGCTGGAAGAAGATAGAAGTAGCTCCTGGGTCGTCCTCCTCGGATCCTACCTGAAGGGTAGGTAAAGATAGCGTAGCTCTTGAATAGTCCACCATGGATCCTACCTGAAGGGTAGGTACAGATAGCCTCCACCAAGCTCTCGCCCATCAACCACCTCCGAGTGTTGCCTCATCGTGAAGTCCACCAATGGATACTGACTCGTCGTATGGTCTACCTCCGGGTACTATCCAGTCCTCGAACACTCGGCCTCCGTCAGCACTGACCGTCGTCTGCAACAAACACAACGAGGTGCGGGCATAGCCCGTGCAGGGGTGAGTATAATGATACTCAGTAGGGACCCCAAGAACCTCAAGGTCTCACTAAAACCAATAAGGATAACCACAAAGAAGATCTCAATTGATAACCTCTACTTAGATATATGCCCATATAAATACCTTAGTTATCAAGTAACCTATCTCAATATTGAGGAAACACAAAGATTACAGACTCAGCTCAAACCAGGATTTTCATTCATGACGTCGAAAACCACGGCAGCTGGAGAACTCCTCCTCCGTCGAGTACAGTGGGCCTGCCACTACTACCAAGCGCGCCGAACTCCTCCTCTGTCGAGTACAGAGGGCCTGCTGCTACAACCAAGCGTGCCTAACTCTTCCTCTATCGAGTACAGAGGGCCTGCCGCTACAACCAAGCACGCCGAACTCTTCCGCTGTCGAGTACAGAGGGCCTGCCGCTACAACCAAGCGCTCCAGACTCCTTGAACTACTGTAGTACTCCACCTGTCGAGTACTGTGGGCCTGCTGCTACAACCAAGCGCTTCCCACCATGGGTCTACAGCTACAACAAATCGCTCCCCCTCACAGGTTCCAAAGGTACTCATTCTGTTGAGTACCGCGGGTCTGCCGCTACAACCAAGCGATCCTCCACCGTGGGTCTGCCGCTACAACCAATCGCTCCCCCTCATAGCCTCTAGAGGTACTCCTTCTATTGAGTACCGCTGGTCTGCCGCTACTACCAAGCGCTCCTCCGCCGTGGGTCTACCGCTACAACCAAGCGCTCCCCACTGGGCTATCCGAAACACACCGAGTCGATGAATCAGCAGTCGTCAAGTCTCAGCCAGCTACCAGGTCTCTGCACTCTGCTAGCTCGTCATTGGGAGGGTTCGCTCCATGAGCTACTGGTTGATACTCCAAGTATCACAAAGTTCCATGAAGTATTAACTCAAAGGACCGCCTCGTCATAGGGGTCTCAACGCAACAGACGGTGCGTCAATCGGACGCCCGGTCTGTGAGTTACTAGCCTTTTCGTCCCAGGGGTCTGGTTGGTTTCGTGTGCGAACCAACCCGGCCGTATCTCGACTGTACCCCAAACTCTCAGAGGGTATGCTCATAGGGACCGTTTCTCAACGTGATCACCAACGCTGCTGACAGTTCATCAAACGGACATCCGGTCAGAAAGTTATTTGCTTTTTCGTTCTAGGGGCCCAGTTGGTTTTTAAGGAAAAACCAACCCGACCATACTCCACCTGCATCCAAACCTCGGGCGGAGTAAGACAAAATATCTATCTCACTTATAGGAATCCAACAAAGTTGACGTCATGTCAATCGGACATCCGGAGCTCAAGTTATAAGCATTTCCGCTCCGAGGGCCCGGTTGGTTTCGTGTACGAACCAACCCGACCAAACCCAAAGTATTCCGAAACCTTGAGTGTAATATGTAAAAACGACCGTCTCGATCCAAGGATCACATCTCCACTTACGGTGCGTCGATTAGAGGTCCGTAGCCCAAGATATGGGCAAAAGACCGAAAGAGGTCCGAAAACGGGGGGTCTGGGCTGGGACCCACCCGGTCCAACCCCCCTGGGTTGGCCCGGTCGGCGCGGCCCGACCCGGCCTGGGCGTGACCCGGCACGGCCTGGGTGCGACCAGGCCTGGCCGGCGCGGGCGCGGCCCTATCGCCAGGCGGCTCGGTCGTAACCCCCGAGCGGTGCGTAAGGGGGGGCGCCGCCCCCTTGAATGATCCACGACCCCGCGTGGGGGGCCGCCTCTCACCAACGGACGGGGTCGGGTTGCCGTGTCCCGCCTTCGCCGGTCCCGCGCAGTCGTGGGACTGCCGGCCTGCCGCCGCGGCTTCAGCCACGGCGGTTCTCCCCGGCGGCGTGCCGGGCGGCGCCGCCTCCCACCGCCGGCGCCGCCGTGCCGGCGTGGCGCGCCGGCTGGTTGCTCCGCGAACCCCCAGACGAGTTCCGGTGGTCAGAATTGCATGCCGTCTTCACCAACGGCCCTCTCGAGTCCCCTTCTTCACTGCGAAAACATGAAATCATCTCTGCGGCCCGTCGATTCGTACATCAAAAGAACAAACTGCGGAGTCTTCCGTTCACCTTCGCGGTCCCAATTTCGACCACACTTTTGTTCGGCCTCGACGGCGTGGCGCGACGGTGCCGCGCATCCTTGCCGCATCCCTCCAGGTTCCCGATTGGTGCCGTCGCACCACGACGCCATCTTCCGAACCGCAACAACAAAACAATAAAGGGGGAGGAGGGTTGGCCGTGTTCGTGTGGTCCGACCTCCTCCCGTTAAGATGATATCAAGCGGCCCAAAAATTTAAGACTAGGAACGACAAAGGATGTTTCACGAACAAGAAGCAATAAAACCCTAACTCAACGTTGTCGTCGAACACGAGTTCGTCACGGAAATAACCGTCGCAAAAGAACAGGATCGTCGCGTCGCGAAAGGGGCGTCACGGAAGAAGCGTCGCGGAAGGAGGATCATCACGTCGCTCCATCGATCTCCGGGGATCTGGCGTTCTTCGTCGCCCTTCACGTTCTTCGCGTTCTTCGTGTTCTTCACGTTCTTCGGGTAATTCGCGAAGAAGGATGAAGATCTCCAAGACATAGAGCTTTCTCCAAATCCTCTCAACAAGAAACCCTCAGGTAAACATGTGTTGGTCTTATTTTATTCCCATTCCAATGATTTGAAATTCAAAGTTAAGAAATGAACAATTAATTCGAAGAATTAATTGTAACAACTTAACTACCCAATTTAATGGGGCGTTTCTTAACCAGAAAAACACATGGTTGACTTTTATTAACAGGGGGGGTGCGGGTGCGTTACTTAGAAGAAAAGAAACGGTGGGGCTCGTGTGGGCCCCACCTCACAAATATCCTACCAAGTGGGTAGGATATTGTGGGTCCCACCTTATATGCTTAAACTCAGGTTAAGCTGCTTTAAGTGAAATAAAATAAAATAAATCGTTACACCACTTTATTTTATTCTTTCACTTAACCCCAAAAAAATTAGAAAAACAGACCCGAGCAAAAGCAACTCCGGAAAAGGTGTTTCGAAGCAATTACCGGCGTTGCGATCGCATCGGTGCCCTAAGAATTCGATTACAAGCACCGGTTCAAAGGTTAGAAAAACCTGCTCTTCCGTTCACTGAACGTACCCGAGCCAAACTTCGGAAAATGATTCTGGGCACACCGGGCCTCGGAATCTGGTGCCATCAGAAACTGCGCTCTTGTAAAATTCCAAAGAAAATTAAGAAAAAAAAAATTTCCTTGAATTTTACGGGTCTTTACACCTTGCTACCATCTTGACTTAATGAATGGACCAAGAATAAATTTCAACACCAAGACTAATAGTTAATGCCAAGGACCGAACAAACTGATGCCACTTGTAATGCCCCACCCCTTCCTCATTGAATTGATAAGGTATTGAGGTTCTACTAGGCCTTAAAAGATGTTACCAAGGTGGAAAAGGCTAGAAATAAATACTGAGGTCTTCAAGAATAAATTGGGGAACAATTTTCCCTTGAGATAATCTAACCAATCAAACAAGCCATTACCCAAAATAACTACATGATGCATGTTAACATAGAAACCCTAACCATATAGTACCAAAAGACAACCAAAATAATCCCTAATGTTTCCTAAAAAATACAAAAAAGCCATAAAAAACCAAAATCAAAGTGCTAAGTGGAAGACTAGACAAGAGTCTCAAAGTAAACCAAGGAACCCTCCACTGCTCCACAACAAGATCCATGCTCCAAAAACCACAAAAAAACCCTATCATCATGAAAAACTACTAGAAATATGAGATTCCTTTCTCTTACCTATTCCTTAGAATACAACATCTAAAAAAGTGCCGAATTTCCAAAGTAGAGGTGAGTAATAATAATCTATAAGATTTCCCCAAATGACTTCCCTACAAATGACACTAGGATAAAGTTGTTTTCAAAATTATGTAAAACAATTTATATAAAACAAAAACTCGTGCAACAATTACCGATAATCCAAACACACCCTTACCAGTCCATTTCATACATGGGAAAGCAACAATCATGCAATAAGACATATCACCATCACACATTAGCATGAACAATTTAAATCTTTCATAACAACACACAATAAGGAAAACAACCATAGTGGAACTTCCCATCCAAACCCATTTACTACTTTTCAAAACTAGTGGTACTTCCCGACCACTTATCCATAATGGTGTCTCTTCCGTACACTATCCATCACCTTTTATAGTGATACTTCTCACCAAATTCAACATGATCAACACAAGCCATAGTACTTAACCAATCCCAAAGTATAAAACACCGAGGCCACAAAATATGCACACAACCATTTCCAACACATGTCAATCACTTCAATAGATCATCCATTTATTGAAAAAAACCTTTAACCATTTTCCATGCCCAACTATATTTCAATAAACCAAATTTTTATTGAAATAAATTTTCCCAAAACATTTTCATAAACCAAACCAAGAAACCAATTTTAAAATCTACATTTTAAAATCACACAACAAGCCCCCTTTTTCAACCAAAATCCCATTTCACCCAAAATCCCCAAATAATCAACAAATGGGTTTCCACCAAGATTTTCACATACTATTCACAATTAATTTCAAGAAAAAAAATTAATTTCAAACAAGGCCCAAACCTCTAAAAAAGTGGAATAAAGAGGGAATCCACTAACCTTTAGTGTTTTGGTGAAATCGACCCATAAGAAACCGCACCACCAATCCAGAAAAACACTCCACCAAAACCACTCTATATCTCCTTCCCTATTACCAAAAAGCCCTAATATCATCACCTATGGCAACAAAAACCAAATATCAATATGAAATAGATGTAAATAGAGAAAACCAAGAGGGTTAAGAGAGAAGATCAAGAGAAAACCAAAAAGAAACCAAAAGAGAAAACTTACCTGAGATGTACTACTTTAAAACCACCATTAAACCCCTTAAATCCATTCGAAAATGAGTGGGAGAGAACCCCCATCCCTTTAGAAGAATAAATACCATGTAGGGTTTGTATGGGAGAAGAAATGGATGAGTTAGGGAAAATAACGACTAACCTCGTTTAAAAAAACCATTTTTAATGGGTCGTACAATTAGATCACATGGTTTGACAAACTATATGCTAACCATGAAGATTCTACAATCCAAACAGTTGCATATCTCATGATTACATAGGGTTCTCGCACGATTTCACCTAACCATGCTCAAACCATGAAACCTTAAAAAATCCTCCAAAACCATTCCAAACTCTCCCAAACAATACCCAACAACTCCATATAAATAAAAATGTATAAAAAAAGGTCACATACTTCAAACTAGGGGTGCTACACAATATGATCGTCTTAAGCTTTGGGAATCACCCTATCAAAGTAAGTGACCTCTATCTTTATTTAAATTCAAACACCTTATTTCTATTTAGCCTATTGAATATCAATTGGTTATGTTTTAATGAGTTTACAATGATAAATCTAATTAAAATTTATTTCCTAATAATGAGAGACTATTTATCCCCTATTATTACATCGTTTTCCTAAGCTATTATAACTCCAAAATTTATTAAGAGATATTCTCTTTCACCTCTTTATTCATGAAAATTATCTATGTAATGAAATTTGTATTCAAATTACCATTGATTGGATATGATCTTCTAAATCTCTCTTAATTTTCTTATGACATAAAAGTGATGATTGATCCCTTTCAATCTGTGATTTTCCATGACAAGTTTTTATTCAAGAAGAATCCTTGAAAAATGACTATTAATTCAAAAATTTTAAGGTTGTTTTATGCTATTACATATTCCTCATACAATCATTTTTTATTTTAATTTTATTAGATACCCCTCTCTCTAATTAAAAAATTATATAAATCTTTATGTACTGTCGTTATGCTGCTGAAATGTCACTGTGATATTTCACATTGAAAATTTGTGAGGTATGTACCCGTACCAATTTAAACTCAATGGTATTAACCTTGTTGTACCTATACTTCATTGATTATGTACTTACACTTAAATAAACCTCACTACTTTATTGTGGGGTTAAAATTGATTAAATACATCCTTACGTTGTATGATCATATGTGTAACACTTATGAATGTATATGATATGAATACAATGAGTGTGATCGAAATTACAGAGAGCTCTAATGAATTGGGTAATGTTTAAATATCATGAGACATCATTCAAGGGATTAGGTAGTAAACCTAATCCAACATGAGACTTTTTTGACCATGTTATGATGACTTAGCAGTTAGAAATTTCCTATGTTTATGATGTCATGTTTAGTAATTTCCATATTCCCATGCTACATTTATGTTATTATGATATATCTTTCCTATTTTTTCATGTTTTTGATTCCCATCCCTTTTATGTCCCACTGAAATTACTATTTTCTATCATATAATAATTTCACTCTTTTATTCCACGTTTTTTCCCTTACTGAGCTATATAGATCACACCTTTCTTATGTATGTCCCTAGGTTATCCCATGTAGTTTTAAATATGATAGAATATTATGATCATGTTAAATATATTTTCAATAACTTCATTGTACTCCCTATTTTAAGTTATCATGTAATGAACCTAATTACCCAAATACACTATAAATCATGATCTTCGTAGGTTGTATTATTTTTATTATTATGAAATAAATCATGAATTAATGTGTAATAAATACTAAGGTTACCATAGGTAGTGATCCAAAAGGTGGATTATATTGTCTACAAAGGGAATTAGGACGTCCGTAATGTATAGTACATGGTGAATAGGGTTTATGTGGTTTAAAAAATGTAAGGTAGATTTGGAAAGGTTTTAAATTGATGAATAAAAGAGGTTATTTTTTAGAGACAATAGAGTTCATTAGATTATAAAATTTAGGCTACCATGATGCCAATGAAAACACACCTTCATGAAAATTTGGACGAGAAATTCTTGTAAATTAATTAAGGAAGACTTCATCCAAAATAGTGTACATTTTTGAGTTGATGGA
Organism: Viscum album; assembly: GCA_963277665.1. Lineage (NCBI taxonomy): Eukaryota > Viridiplantae > Streptophyta > Magnoliopsida > Santalales > Viscaceae > Viscum > Viscum album. Next base: position 844,521,115 of record OY728128.1, read on the forward strand.
AGTGATCCAAGGGTGGAAGTTCACTATCCCTGAACATAATGTAAATGGTGTGCACTTGGCATAGATTAACTATGGGTTAATATTTTTAGTCCATAGAAACAAGGAAGTGTTGGGACCACTTTGTGTATAAGGTTGTATTTGTTTTCAATAGTTGTTAATGAAGATCAAAATTAATGAGATCATGAATGATGGATGAAATGGAGGGATGTAAATTCAGATGATTGTTGTACTGATCATAAGTTCAAAGAACATGTGTCAAAGGTGACACATTGTTTACAACATTGAAGAATGGTGAGTTATAATCCATATAAGGATGATTAAAGAGGAATTGGGATTTGATTAATACCATGAAATTCTTAATGATTTCATGAGAACCATGCAAGAGACTTCTTGAAGAATAGAATCGTATGATTTGCATGAAGTAGAGAATGACGGTTGAAGAAGAAGAAAAAGTGCAAGGGATTGGAATTATGAGATGGCCATGCACTTCACATTGTATCAAAATATGATGATGAAAAATCTGATCTATCAAAGGATATATATCGCGATAGTGGAGTTTGTGATGAAAGAAAATGAGTTGCTGAGGAAGGAAAATCAAAGAAAATAAGTTTTTTTTGAGGTGATTGTGCTTGTTGACAAAGCAAACAATGACAGATTTTTTTTTGAAAAAGGGGATTTCATGGTGGCATGTCAAGTTCAAGGTCTGTGGTTAACGATCCATGTTTGATTCAAGAACGTCGACAAAGGAATGGATGATTTGGAAGCGGTACAAAAAGAACAGATACAAGGTAGTTCCATTTTCCAGTATTTGCCAAATTTTTGGGCCTGAAAATTGACAAATGAAGAAAAGTGGTTTTTGCCAAAGGGACTTGCATTCACCGTGTACTTTAAGGCATGGAAACTTGCGTGCCATATGTTTTTCAAGATCAAAACATCAAAATATTGAAAAGGGATAAGGGTCGCGCAAGTTTTGGGTTAGTTCGCGCAAGTGACTAGCGTGAAAAAATGGACATGCGCACTGTTGACTTGAAGGAGAGGAGACTTGTGCGCCATATGTTTTTCAAGATCTGAACTTCAAAATATGGAAAAGGAAAGAGAGTCACGCAAGTATTTAAGTTGGTCGCGCAAGTGATTTGAAAAGTGTTTTTATCAAAGGGACTTGCGTGCCAATTACTTGGAGGCTTTTGAACTTGTGCGCCTATTGTGTTTCAAGATTAGAACATGAAAATATGGAAAAGAGAGAAGGGAACCCATGTTTGGAAGTTGGTCGCGCAAGTGACTTGCAGGGGAAGAGACTGGCGTGCCGAAACTTGCGCGCTGAGGGGAGACTTGCACGTCGTCGCGCAGGGTGTCCAAATGCCTATAAATATAGGTCGACCCCTCCTCATTCAATACGAGCTCAACACTTAGAGAAAATCAGATCTCCCATTGTGCAAGTGTAGTGGTCTCACAAGTGGTTGTGGGTCACACAAGTATAAGTTGCGTGATAGCTATTTGTTGAACATCCAAGGTGTTTTGGGTGAGAAAGGGATTGGGTCGTGTAGGTTTGGAGTTGGGGAAGGAAGAGTCGCGCAGGTGGTTTGGTGAAACCTGTGCTCCAGTTTGGAATTGCGCGCTGAGACTTACACGCTGTCTTGAGACTTGCGCGTCGGGCTTGGGGAAGCGCACCAGGTATTTCTGAAGCCCACCGGTCTTTTAGGAGCTGCAAGAAAGCTGGAAGATTGCCTGATACCTACAGTGCAAAGTGTGAACTTGAATTCAAAGGGTGTTTCCACATGAAATCATATGTGTATCCTGTTTTCAATGTCTGATTATCTAGTTCAGTGGTTCAGTGCGTTCAAGTGCATCATTACCGGTCTTCGATGCAAGAAGAGTCTCGTGCTAAGTAGAGGCAAAGACTTCAATGAAAATATAGTGAGGATACCTTCACGTCTATAAACTGAGCGGGGCTTTACCTAAGGCAGTGAGCTAGGGGGAGTCAATGGGAGTGACCCGAGGGATGCATTGAGCTATCCCTGAACCTTTGTAAAGGCAGTGAGCCTGGGACAGAGTGATTGTGCCCGAACCTTTATAATCTACATCTAGTGAATAATAGTAGAATTTGGTACGACCGATAACCTGTCGGCGTATGCTTCTGGGACGTAGCCCTTAGTGGTGAACCAAGTAAAAATTACTTTGTCACCTCTTTGCATGTGAATGTTTCATTTCTGATCATATCCATCATATAGGTTTAACTAGTTCCTACCAACATGGGAATAAGATCCATCAGTTTAAAAGAAAAAGTTGACACCCTGATTTACCCCTCCCCTATCAGGGTGTCCCAGGGTCCTACAGGAAGTATAATGGATTCTTGTATAACCAAAATGACATATTAATATTCTAAATGGACTTCCCCTTTGTATTGAATGATTTAAAATTTATTTTACATATAATTTTAATTCTTATATTTTTTTTTCAAGGATGTGAGTTTGAGTAAAACTAGTTTAATGAATTCCTACCAAAATGGGGGAAATATCCTGAAAGATCAAAATAAAAAGATTTCACCATGATTCACCCCTCCCCTATAGGGTATCTCAAGTTAAAACAAGTTGTATCATAACCATGGTATTAGGTGTTAAATCTATCATTATAGATTATTTGTGAAGGAAAAATTTGAAATTAATAATGGAGTTCCACTATTTGGTAGAAGAAATCACCAGATTTAGAAGAACAAAATTAAATCCCATATTTGATATCTCAATATGGGTGTTATTTTTTATATTCATCATGTGATGGAAGTAAGTGATGTGTTAAGAAAATTTATGAAGGAAGTAGAAAGAAAGTGGCTAGATGATAATTCTCATTCTAAAAATACTTTATATGAAGCTATGTCAGATCAAATCTCTATAAAAGTAATGAGCTACACCAATGGAAAGGAAATATGGGAGAAAATTTCCAATATATATTAAGGTGATAATATGGTGATGGGGTAAAATATATAGGCTCTCTATAATAGATTTTTTAATTTGAAAATTACTCCAAAAGTGAATGCTAATAGAATTTTGAAATGAATCCCTAATGTTTTTAGAGACATATGAGGAGTTGGGAATGAGATAAAGGGTATCAATACTGTTAAAAATACTTTTCAATTTATTCCACCTCTATAAAATGAAATAGTTTACACTATACATGATAGGGATTTATCGAAACATTCTCTAGATGATTTTTTATATAGTTTAGTGGGATATGAATTGTGATTTATGACAAAACGGACAACAAGTCACGAAACTATAGAGATTACATTCCAATCGATAGAGTATATTGAAATATATAAATGTGGAAATAGAAAATATGATATTGATGATGGCCTACACTCACTTATGGATACAAAATTCAAGATATGAAAGGGCAGATTCGATGGTAAGGGCTCCTGATTGGCATCCAAGAGACCCAGGTTCAAAACCGGGTGGAGGTTAATTTCCAGGCACTATAGCAGTGCTGTAGTAGTTACTGTAGCAGTCATTGTAGTATTACTGTAACAGTTACTGTTTGGTACTGTAGCAGTTGGAACTATTCACCCGATTTGGGCCTTTGGGCCACCGGTTTGGGCCTACGGGTCTCTAGGGACTTCGGGTCATCAAAGGCCTTCGGGCTACAGGACCTTCGGGTCACGTAGACCATAGAGTAAGACCAGTTCAAACAGAACATGCCCCAGAAGAGGATCAGAGCAGTAGAAGTAGTAGCCACTAGATGTAGAGCTAACCGGATTGGAAGAATGAGAGGGTATGTCAGCTGCCATCGGTAACAGGCACCGTGCAGCTTTGTACAGGGAAATGCTAGCCGATCAGCAATGCAAGGTGGGGAGATAAGGCGATCAATGACACAAGACACTAGGGTGGGTTAGTTCTAGTGGGCTGGGCATATGGGTCATGTATGGGCATGGTATGCCTTTGGGCCTTCAGGTCTTGTATTGCGGGTCATGTCGGGCCTTGTGCCTTGGGCCTACGGGTCATGTACGGGTTCCCATTCAACCCTTAAAAGGGATATTATCTATAATAAAATAAAAAGAAGGACTTCGGGCCATTCGGAGTTAAAGGGTAGATTTGACGGAGGGATTCCCTTAGATTGTTTACAGTGTGATAAAGTTTGGAATATTTAATAAGGATCCCAAGAATATTTTATGAAAAAGAAAGTGAAGCAGAATATTCATAAAGGAAAAAAATATTCTTTAATAGAAGCGAGTCTAAAAATAGGAATTCATCCAGAATTAAATTGTAGAGAAATAACTTTTTAGAAAATAAAAAAATTATAAAGACCATCTAGTAGATGTTAACATTGAATTCAAATTAGTAAAATAGGATACCTCAATAGATATAGTTTAAAGGGAGAAACATATAAAGGTGGATGAAAATAAACAAGAGGGTGTAGTTGATATCAAGGTGTAACTTGAGGGCTCTATCAAATAACAAGATATGAAAAGAAATAAAAATTATAATGTTAACATTCATATGAAAAAATCCTATAAATATTTGAAATAAATTGAAGTAGATATTTATTGGATATAAGAATAGTTATATAATTAGTTGGAAAGTCAAGTGAATTAAAAATATGTTGAAAATTTCATGATAAATATTGATTTATATACTGATGTGATAAATGTACATAATTATTTTGTAAAAGAGTAAACAAAAAAGATTGAATATCTGAAATATTAGGTTGTTTCTCTGAGAAAAAAATTAAAATTAGATATAAAATCACATAATCTACAAAAAAAGATACACTTTGGGAGGTTTAGAGATAGGGAACTATTAAACACATTCAACAGAATTTTATAAGGTTCTAGTAACTTTATGGATCAAAAAACCCATTCTGATGAGTAAAATTAGAATAATAAATGAAAAACATCATAATACACAACATAAACAGATTATAACAATGGGAGAGAAAATATTGGTGCTACTATTGTCATATATAAATCATCAGTTTCTTAGAATAAGATAGTTCCAATAAAATTAGTTCAAAGCGAATAAAATAATCCTCATTCCTTGAGGATTAAACAATGAAAATCAGGAAGTTTTACAAAGACTGTGTACACATGAAGGAATGAAGGGGCGAAGATCTTTCCTCTCATGAAGTTTCAATATTTTGGCTTCCTTGGCCACACCATGTTATACTATGTTGATGAAATGATCTAATTCAACGGATAGTTTACATGGAGTATTATTATGCACTTTGTTCTAAAGAGAAAGAGGATTGCCTATTATATACCTCAAATCAAAAAGGAATATCACTGAAAAAAAATATTTAGAAGGAGAATATAGAACAAATTGATCTCAAAGTAATGAAAAACAACAATACATGGTTTCTCAATAAAGGGTGTTCATCATACATTATAAAAAAATTGAATATCATGAAAAATGATATAGGTATAGTTAATGGAACCATTAGTTTGGGAAAAGACAAATCTTTGAAAATAAATTGTAGTGGAAATACCCATTTGGTATGTTATGTTCCAATGAATACCAATGTTCACCTTGTGGATCGGTTACGACACAACCTTCAAAGTGTGGGTCAAATTTTGGAGTCAGGTCTGGTGGTTACATTTAACAAGAAATAGTGTATGATCAAAGTTAGAGTTAGAAACTCTATTATGAGAGGATTAATAATTTAAAAACATATATATCTGATAGATAGTCATGAATATTAATGTCTTATTATAGTGGATAAAGAAAAAAAATATGGAATTATAAGTTAGGTAACATACACTAATAAAACATAAAGAAAAATTTTCAATGTAAAAGCTATAGTATAAATACGATGTATTAGGAGATTCCATGAAAAGACATGCGATGCTTGTATGCAGGGGAAAATTTATCAGAATCCTTATCAAGTAAAGAACAATAATCCATATAATTTAATTGATTTATTCCACATAGATTTATGTGGTCTAATGAATATATCTAGAAGATAAGATAAAAGATATTTCCTTTTTTCATTGATGACTATAGTTGAATGACATGGTCCATGTGTATGCAAGTAAGGATATAGGTCATGAGATTAATGAATAGGTATTTTATAAGATTCAAAAATGATATTGGGCACACAAATAAGATACTACGGTCCAACAATCAAAAAAATTACACCTCTATTAATTTTGAAAACTATCTAGGGAAATATGGAATAAAGAATGAGGCTTCCCCTATGAGAACTCCATAACAAAATAGATTTATTGAAGGAATAAATCCGATCATGAACAATATGTATAAATCATTACACATATAAGGTGGAATCTCTCACAACTATTAGAAATATTCAGTTCAAGTTATAGTGTAAAATAACAATTTGGAATAACTAAGCCCTAGAGAATATAGGACCCCATAATAAATTTGTAATGAAAGTAATCCTATATTGAAACAGTTTATTGTATTTTTTTTTACCAATTTCTACATCTGAAAATAAGAAGGAAATTAGGGAAATTATGGTCATGATAGAGATTAAGGAGTATTTCTATGATACCCAAAAAATTATAGGTCATATAATTGTAACAATAATAGGATGAATAAAATTGTGGATATTTGAGATGTGATAGTAATTGAGGATAAAGATATGAATAAACCTAAAAGAACAAACATCGATGTTATTAATGAAGAAGAATAGGAAGGAAATAATTTCAATGAAAATACAATAGTAGAATAAAGTTCCATAAAGGAAGAAGACATTGAGGATGAGTGAGAATAGGAAGTCATTATTTAAGAAGAAAAAACTATACCTCAAGAAAGAAATATGATGATAGAGGTTGATAAATCCAGTATAATTGATGATATATATACACTAACACAAATAAAGAGAAAAATAAATTATGGTCATTCATATCCGTTATCAATAATTAAACCTATAACATCTATAGAAGCATAAAAATATAAATCATGGGTCAAATCCATGAATGAGGAACATGATAAAAATGAAAAACCTAGTCTTGGAATCCTATTTAAATGCCATAAAATTATAATGCAATCAGAAAAAATTGAATCTTTAGGAAAAAACTCACTGAGCATCAAAATGTGATAAAAATCAATTCAAGATTGGTTTGTAAAGTCTAGGTAGTTATTTAAGGTTTTTATGTTGAAGAAACATTTTCCAAAATGGTCCAAATTTAGGTAATTAATATCATATTGGATATGATAATTCAAAGAGGACAAAAATTTTGTCATATGGATTTCATAAGGACATTCCAAAGTGGAGTTATCATAGAATAGGTTTATATTCAAGAACCAGTTGGATTTTAAAATTGAAATGATGAAGTAAATGATTTCATTTTAAAGAAGGAATTATACGACCTAATATTGGATCCATGATCATTATATACATTACTTTATTAATATTTGAATACGATAAACTCTAATAGGGACAACCATAATATCAATGTGAAGGCATACAAGGAGGAATTGTTTTTTGTGATTTTGTATATGAAAGATATCATCTTTGTATGAATATGGAATAATTATACATAAGATTATTTTAAACACAAAAAACATAATATGAAACATCCATTATTAGAGAACTCACATACTTTCTTAGGATGTATTTGAATTAAAAGGAGAAATATAATTTTACCTCATAGGAAAATTATGCAAGAGAACAGTTGAAAAAGTTCAAAATGAATGATTCCAAATCAATTTCAACTATAATTAAGAATGTAATCAAACTTATGAATCAAGTGCATGTGAAATATACATATCCCAACTTATATAGTAGGATAACTAGAAGACTTATATTATTTACTAAATCATGGTCATATATTGTCTTTGCGACATGTTTAGAAGACCATTTACAGAGTAATATGAAGAAGGATAATCTCACAATGGTTAAAATAATCATGATGTATATATAATGTAGACTCAATTTTGTCCTTTTCTTTTATGTGGGAAAATATCAAGAATTATCTAATTTCTATAATGTGGATTGGGTTGTAGATGCGGTGGATTGAAAATCTAAAAATAGTGGTACATTCATTATTAGGAGTAAATATGTATGTTGGCTAAGCAAGAAGTAGTAAAGTACTACTCTAATTATGGAATAAGTAGAATATATCCTTGTGAAAAATGAATTCCCTCAGATTTATTGGATGAAACAACAATTTAAAGATATTAGGTAATTATTGAAGTATCTAATGTTGATATACAATTATTACAAAATTGTGATCAAACCCACAAATATTCCTATACAACACTCTCATACCAAACATACTGAAATATGGTATCAATTTATATGTGATAATGTTGATCAAGGTGTAGTTGGACTTGAACACGTTTGAATTAATTTAAAAGTGGTGTATATAATGTCTAAAATATTATCCATTTATATGTTTGATATGCATATGTTGAGCCTTGGAATTCTACAACTCCCTCAGTCGGTGGAGGAATAAAAATGAGCCCTCTCTATATACATTTTACTATTTTTAATTATTGCTGGATTAAGGGGGATATATGATCTATGGGGTGATTTAGGCTCAAAATAAATCATTTTTTTCTTTCTCAACAGGTATGTTGTCAAGGGGATGGGGAATGATAGTGAAAATAAAAGGTATAGAGTCAAAGGGGGAAATATGTTTTGGTTTCCAATAAGTGGTATCAATGTAAGAGACTATCTATTTAAGGGGATTTGATGGTATGCAGAGTCATGTGATACTATAAATAATTTTTTTTAAATAATTTTTTTTGCACGTATAGGTAGAGTGATGAATGAGTCATTATACTGTTATATAGATAATTTGGGGAATGTATGGTCTATAATTTTACTTTGGATTATGAAAAAAATCTAAAGGGGATAATATTGACTCCAAGGTGATCGAAGTAGAATAATTTGGGTGTGATTTTTGTTGAAAACATATTTATTGGTTGATCAAAAGAGTTTGAAACACTTGAAAGATTCTTTATAGAGAATTTAATTTTTTCAAGGAATTGAAGTAGGTAGTTGAGTTTCTTTGTAGTGTTTGTTATTTTTTTGGCATAAAAACCAAAGGTCTTGGAGACAATAAACAATGGATTTGAGGAAAATTGAGGCATACCATGTGGTCAATGTCATGAATCACACAATAAAGAACACAACCATATTTAGATGCATGTAGTTCAATAAAGAACCACATTTACATAAGGTTGTCTATTTTTGGCCTCTTAGAGGTTGGTGTATGTGGTTATGGAGTGTTTTTTTGGAATTACTATGAATTCATGTATGAAATCAGGAAGTGGGGTCTACGAAACAAAATGGGGGGGGGAGTGGATTCAATCATGGATCAGTGGTGAGTATGAGGTTTCAAAGAGAAGGCGAGTATGTGGTCTGTATAGAAGAACACGAAGGGTAGGTCACCATCAGTTAAAAATAAAATATAGTGATTTTAAATATTGAATAAGTCTCATTACTATAAATACATATAAAAATAAACAATTAATCCTTAACAAAAAATAATGTAAATATGGAGAGTTTTCATAAGATCATGAGTGGAATGATTCATCCTTATAGTCAGAACTATACAATGAGTTGGTAGTCCATGGGGTTTAATGTGAGGTTTTCAGGGGGAGTACACATGCCATAACATTTTCTATGTGTAGGGGGATTTAATATTTTGGTAGTGGTCCATGAATTATTGTATAAAATCTATAATTTTTAATGTATAGTGAATATGATTTTGTGTGGTTATTTAGTGTAAGGAAAATTTGGGTATGTTTTAACTCAATGAACTCATGAAACTAATTTTTTTGGAGAATATGATGAAGATTTGATCATTAAATATAGGATTTTATGATGTAATACATATCAATTCTTCATGAAAATAATGAAGTGACATTTAAGTTCCCAAACTAAGGGTGACTTCATCCAAAGTAGTATGCAAGTAGAAGTCAATAATAGTGATCCAGTAAAGGTAGTATGTTGTACCTAAAATCATTGTAAATGTTTTGTTCCTGACATGTATTGATCATGTATTAACATTTTTAATTCACAAAACTAGTGATGTATAGTGTATTCATGTATGGCTGATACGTCATCATTTTATTCTTTTTGGATTAGCCCTTTGTGGTGAACCATGTAACATTTGTTGTGAACTATGTTTTGTCTCCAACATATGTTTTTTATGTGTTTTTGAATGAAATAGGTTTAATTCATTCCTAACAATGTTGTGAAAAGATACTAAATAATATAAAAAAAATTTATAACCCTAATTCACCCTCCCCTCTCACCTTGTATTAGGTTTGATAAATAAAGAAGTAGAGATACAATCAACTAGACCACTTGAGTTGATTCACATAGATATTTGTAGACCCACGAGACATCAATAAAGTAGATTTGACCTATATTTCATTAAATTAACATATTATTTTATGATAATGATAATATTTTTTTATGAATAATAATTTATAACTAGTTGAAATGATTATTCACTTTAGAATAGAAGTTTAAAGAGATCTTTGTCTTCAGATCAAGAATTTGAGGATATATAATATGAAGTAATTTACTATGAATTATTTAAAATATTATCTCCTCATATGTGGGATTAAGAATAAATAGAGAGCCCCCTATACACCTCAATAGATTGTAGTTGTTGAGACGATGAATAGAGACATAATTGAAATGGTAGGAACAACGCTCGATGAGTTTGAGAGTTCATAATTTTTTGGGAGAGAATCCATGTTCATAATTACACAAATTTAAAATAGATTCTTACTAATATAAATTTAATAATGACATAATATTAAATATTTTACATAAATAATCCAATATTGAGTTATTTTATAGTTTTTGTCAGCCCTTGAAACATTAAATTTAAAGACTTAAATATGGAAACATTTGATGAAAATTATGAGGTTATCTTCTGTGGATACTTATCTAATAGAAAAGGCTACAAATATTGGAATAAAATACATCAAAATGTGGTAGAATATTCGGATGTTAAAATAATTTAAAATAATCCCAAAAATAGTTTTCCAGATGTAGCATATTTTTATTTTAATATAGAAGGAAATGAGAATGATTATGGGAAAGAGAATTCACTACTGATTGAAACTGATATGAATCATGCTGAAGATGATTTTTGTTAGACTAGTGATGAGTAATATAATGATGTAAATGAAAAAATAAGTAGCAAAATTTAAAAAGGAATGTGAATTATGAGCATAAAATTTTAAATCATTATACACCCATTCAAAAAAGAAGAAAGATGAGATTAGTGATTTATATTGTGGAAACAACTAAAAGAAGGATGAGTTTTGATAGTCAAACCTCACTTTTCTATCAGATTATTCCCCAATCATTATGTGAATCATTAAAGAAACAAGAGTGTAATAGATATATGGATAAGGATATAGACTAGAAAAAGAATAATTCCACTTAGTAACATTTCTTTATAATTGATTATACAAATATTATTGGTACCAAGTGGGTTTTCAGAAATAAGTTAACTAATCCACGATATGTTATCCAAGGAAAATAAAAACCTATTTGTAAATTATATTATCAAGTTTATGGTGTTTCCTTTCAAGAGTATTTTTTTTCATTTCTATAATAGATTCTATAATAATGTTTCTTACTATGGTATCTCAAAATAATTATAAAACTTAATAAATGGATGTCAAATATGATTTTTTATATGGTTATTTTAAAAAAATGTATATATCTAGAAATATTAAGTTTTATTTATTGATAATTAAGTATCAATGGTGTGTAAATTGAAGAAGAACCTCTGTAGGTTGAATCAGACACCAAGGTAATGGTACTTAAGGGTGGATAGTTTTATAGAAATATATAAATTCATTCAAAAGAAAAGTGGGAATGAATATATATTTAAAAGTGACAAGAGCTGTTACATTCATTTTAATTGTATATGTTTATAACATCATTTTTTAAGGTGATCAAGAATATTCTTGCATGTAATATTCAATAAAATCATAGAAACAATTTGTGATATCGATTCTTGGAGACATGAGATACATCTAATTGATGAAAAAGACTCCATAAATATATCAAAGTTATTGTGAGTTATTGGTTACTCCATAATAAAAGAGGGAACCATAATCTAACCGTATTTACTGATGTAGACTGGGTAGGTTATATGAAAATAGAAGGTATCATTTATGTTGAATTTTCTTCTTGTAATGCTAGAATTTTAAGCAATAAAATTTAATCAGACTAAGTACTATAAAGGATAAATATATTTCAATCACCAGAACATGTATAAAAAGTATTTAGATAAATGATTAACTAAGAGATTTTTTGTTGATGGTAGATAACCCACTTAGAAAATTGTGTTATAATAAATGTGGTATATAACACTCTAAAAATAATGTCAAAAATTCAAGGTTTAAGAATAATTATATTTAATTTCACATCATTAATGATAAGGTGGCCAATGAAGACATTAATCTAGAATTTATTCACACATAGACTAGTTGGGTAAAAACATTTCCCAGGCCATTTCGAAATATAGTCTTAGGATTAATAGGATGAACATGATGGTATAATACTTTACCCTTTATTGAGAACCTTTATGAGGAACTACTAATGGTATTTAGATTATTTTTTCAAGGGTGGGGGGAGTAAATGAACAACTCTTTTTTGTAAGATAAATAATGTGGGATAAATTGTATGTAAAAGGGTGAATTTACATATTCATTTACTTTTAATTCACCTTTTTTGTTTCTTATTTTAATGGGGATTAATGTTTATAATAGAGTTCACTCATTTATGGGGTGCATATTATCCATTGGAAAAAAATGTTTCTTTTCAAAAAGATATGGGGTTCTCTCAGAAACACTACTCTAACTTGTGGTGTGGTGTCAATATATTTTTCACTTGATAAAGGCTCTGATTTAGTGAATCTTTATTGATAAATTGAGTTTTAAGGAAGAGTTTCAAGAGGTTGAAAATGAATCTAAAGGGGATACTGTTGTTCCCTAGGACGCTTTTTAAGGAGTTTTATTTTTTCTCAACCATTTGTTAGAGGATAAAGAGAAAGGTGGAGAATATATTCAAAGTGTTTTTGAGATATTTTAACTTTTCAAGAATGTTTTTGAAGAATATATGTAATTTTTTGCGTGAAATATAGAATTATAGAAAATAAAATTGTTTAGAATTTGTAAGATACAACCTGAATTTTGTGATGATTTGAATATCTCTTTCAACCGCAAGAGAGATAGGGGAATCAAATATTACTATTTGTCCCAGTTTATATAACTCCATATAATTTATGGGAAGGGAATAATACATAACCATTCTAATAAGTGGATGATACTTTCTCTAATAATTATTATTACTTGCACTTTATTTTTGATCCTTTTAATTTTTTTGGGACAATAAAATCTAGGTCCTAATAAGTGGTTGGACATGTTAAGAAGTAGGATCTCACACTGACGTTGAACCTTGTAAAAATAACCAGTGGTTTGTTTTTTTTCATTTTTTTTGTATATTGTTGAGGAATATTTATAAGTGTAAAGATTATGAAACTAACTGGTCACATTGGTTTAATTTAAAACAAAGTATTTATAAAAACATTTACCATTGATTCATGCCCTCAAAGTTATATCCTAACCAATATGGGATCAAAAATTCCAATTCCTAATAATTTCTCAATATATCTCTATTAAGTCTCTTTAGTTCCTTAGAGAAATTATAGTATCACTACACTTCATGCCTTAAAATTTTTACCACTTTAGCAAAGGAGTAATCAACTAGGATAAAGGAACATTCCTTTGTTTTTTTCCTTTCATTTTTTCTCTTACATTTTTTTATTATACTATACATATCTAAATTAGAACTCCCTAAAATTGAATAATTATCACATTAAAATAATATTAATGATATTATTCTAATATAAAAATTATAATTCAAATATAGGTATACAAAATATATATTGAAATATATATATATATCTCATTAATGTTTCCTCGTTAATGGGTGGTTTACCACCTATAATGAAGATTTCAATTCATAATGTATGATCACCTAATGGTTAGTATAAATTAAATATCTTCATTATTATTATTTTAAAAATATATTTATTTTAAAATATATTTATTATGTATATCCATTACCACTCTCCCCCTATTTTAACTCCTATCGTTATTGGTTTATTAACCACCAAAAATAAAATTTTCAATTCTATACTAATCATCACATTCATGTAATTTTAGGATAAAATATGTATAATTTATAAATATGTGATTTTATTTAATTTATCCTTCTAGACATAATTTTACTAATGGATAAATATTAATGAATCAAAACTATAAAATCAAAATTAAAAATCAATAATAAAAAAATATCATCAAACCATTTTATATTCATTGAAATGTTTATAAAAAAATTTCAATGAATGTGATTAATCATGAATAAGATAAAAAATATTGTATACTTGTTAAGTAATTTTTTGGTAAATAAAAATTATTTATAAAGAACATGTAAACATGATGAAATAAAACATGACATAAGGTAGGGATATTCTTATCTCAATTTCATCTCTTTGATTTATATCTCCTCTCCTTGATCTAACATATTTTATGATGAGTGCATATTTTTATTTTAATATATCTTAATGAATTTTGAATTTAATTATATAGATTTAAATACATATCCCATTTATCCCATTGATCGATCCATTCTTCTTAAATTACCATGTTCTTAAGGAGACTCTCAAACAAAATATCATTCTTTAAGTGCGTCCTATAATTATCTCTCTTTTTACTTACAATTCATCTAAATATTTAATAAATCCTATATCAACATTGTTTATTTAATTTTAACATTAATTTTTCTATGTATAAGATTGTATTATTCAATGAGATGAATTTATATCCACCTCCATTGATTATTGATAAAGAAATTATTTTTGAAACAACTCAGTGATTTTTATTGTTTTATATATTTCTATTTTTAAACAAGTCTCTCTCATTTTATTCTATCCATTAATACCCAAAATCATTTTTTCAATTATTATTTAAGGAACCAATAATTTTATTCATCATCATGTTCCTTATGATATCATTATGAATCCCATTATTTTCTCATTGTTTAATTTCAAGTTTACGAATGATATATTTTCCCTTTTTATACATCATACAAGTTTATGTGAATATTATGATGTGACAAATGAGATCAGAATTATATATCCTTCTAATTAATTGTGTATAATTTTATATCTCATGAGATCATTTTTCATAGACATTATGAATTAATATTGGACTACAATTATCTTTACAGAAATGAGGATGTTTTCCTTATGTATAATGTTATAATGTCTTAGAATTAATCATTGAGTTTTTCTTATGATGTTTCATTACTATTATTATTTCGTATTCAATTCTTTCATAATATGGTCCTTTTGATTGTGATTCTATAATTATGATATGATGATGATAATTATGCTCATAGATGTACCTACGATGATTTATGTGTAATATCATGTTACTATTTTTAGGTATTATGAAAGTCCTCATTTAAACCTTCTTTGGTTGGGATTCATTTGGGGTTGTTTCAGGTGAAATATTTGGAATTTTTAGAAGTTTTTGGTTTGTGCATGGTTTGTGCATAGTTTTCCCAAACCATGTTCCCTGATAGAGAAAAACATGGAAACAAAGGAAGTGTGGTTTTTCATGGTTGGTGCACAGTTTTCCATGTCCTGCAACCATATAGGATAAACCATGAAACCCATTAAAATGGGAACATAGATAGGGTGTATTTTTTTGTCTTACCATGTGGCCCTTCCTAGCTAACCGAGCATACAGTTTTTTTTAATATGAAATTATGTTTTAAAATCCCAAAACATCATTTTTAGACCCTCTATGGGCTTGTGTGACCCAAAGATATTTATTCATCCCTAGGAGATCCCAAGAGATGTTTTTGGACACTCCATACACTTCTGGAAGTGATTCGAAGCTAGGAGAACATCATTCAATCTTCTCCTAGTTAGTTTTCTCTTCTTGTTATCCTTATCTTTCTCTTTCTATTTTTACCTCCCTTGGATTTTGTAGATAATATTTCTATTGGAAGATCAAATAACATTTTTTTGGATCTCAAACCTAGGTTTGATATTTGGATTCACATTTTCATCATTCTACGTTGGAAATTCCCAATTAAGGTTTACTTTTTTGAGATCTTGTGATCCTGAGTTAGGTGGTTTTGTCAGGATACCCAATATTTATTAACTCTAAATTACATGATTTAAATTCCATTTTTTGAATTAAATTAAATTTATAGAAATTTATCTCAGTTATTTTATTAAAATTTCAATTCAATTGAATTGGGGGATTTTGATTTGAAATTTTATTTTTGGCATGAAATTGGAAAATCCCCCCATTCCCTTGAATTAGGGTGTAATTATGAAATTGGATAGGATTTGGTTAAATTAAATTGTTGAATTTAATTTTTTGAATTTAAATTGTAAAATTGATTTGATGAAATAGATTTCAAAATGGTATTCTGGAAAAATATATTAAAATGGTTTTGATATAAAACATTGGGTTTTAACTTGGAAATGACCAATTTGATTAAAACTGGTTTTTATTTTTAATTTGAAAATTGGAATATTTCAAACAAAGAATGGGATGAATTTTATTTTATGAAATCTTAAAATAAATTTCGCATCATTGGATTTTATTAGAGCACATTAAATCTATTGGTAATTAGTGAGTTATTTAGAGTGCACTATATAATTTAAAATGTTCCAAATCATAAATTAATCATGTCACATCAAGGACATTGTGGTGATGAAGTCACCTTTGTATATACCAAATGGGAGTTTTTCCACACATATTGTCATGTCACTTTGAGTGTGCACAATTGATAAGACTAGAAATATCACACCTGTAGGCATATAACCATGTTACTCGCTTATTTGTATTTTGAATGAATATATTCCATTATTATCGACAATTTTACATGAATTTTGTTTTTTATAAATTGTGTTATTTAAAATTATTTTATAGTCAATTTTTAAAGTATTTATATTCTTCGAAATGTGAATAATTATTTTTTTAAATATCATTTAAAGATGAAAAATCTATTTATTTGAAATTGAATGATATTTATTTTATTATTAAATTTTTTGAATATATTATAAAATCTATGATGGGAAGATACTGGGATTTTATCTCACACCCTACCTATGACTTCAAGTGTGTGTAGATTATCTCATTCCAGGTTTGAGAAAGGGTAAGGCGACACTTGGAGGTGGTATAAGTTATAGATCCTTGGGCTTGGGGAGTTTCATCCATTGGGACATGGAGAGGTATCCTATTTTTCTACACTTTGTAGTAGTACCTTGGGTTTTCATACATGTTTGAAATCTGGTACACTTATCCTAGTGGATCTTCTCTTGTATTTATACTAACATGTTTATATTGCTTCTGTAATGTTTGAAGAAAATTTGTTCCCACATTCATTTTTGTATGATTCTAGGTTCTAGTCACCAACCCGTGGGGATTAAGAACTCTGTTTGGGCTATGTAAGGACCGGTTCAGTTATCGGGTTAGCAGGATACTTGGTTGGTTTGTGAGAAAGTTGTATTAGAGGTGTAGGTTGTTTTTATCTTGACTTGATGTCAATATGAAGTTGTGTAATATTTTCAGGATTTAAGATGTAGTTGTGATTGAGTTCCAAGATATATCTCATAATAAGGAACTTTAATTCACCAAAGGTGTTTTGGGAAAGAATCTTTAAGGATTAGTTCTAGTATTTTGCCTAATTTTGATTTGAAAATATTTAAATTCAAATAATTTTTGTAAATCGGTTGGGATTAATTCCACATGTTTCTTAGTTTGAGTGTTAAATCTAATGTGTTTCTTGTTGTATACTAATTTTGTGTACAATCATTACTATGAGAAGATGTGTGAATAAGATCTATGAGGAATATGCTGCTAAAACATGGTGAGAAAAGCCTCTCGTGGACCTGAGTCTAGTTCATGTGATTGTGCATACTATATAAGTTATGGGATAGACACCACCACTAGTCTCAATTCATGCTCTAGTTGTGGAACTTCAAAGGAATGTTATCCAAATTCGTTCTCATGAGTTACTTCACCTAAATTCAATAATGTTCAAATTCTATAAAGACCCTCAATAGGCTGAGGAATGGTTGAGAAATATCTAGAATTTGTTTGGGTTATTAGAGAAACCTTATTAAATTAATGCATAGGTTGCCACCTTCATGCTGGAAGGATCAGGTAGGAGATGGTGGGACACAACGGTGATGTAAAAGAAGTTTGATAGGTTAGAGTTGAAAGACTTCATGGATATTTTCACCAATTAGTTCTATATGGAGATGATACTATTGGAAAAGGTTACTAAGTTTTTCAATCCTATGTTGGAAAAAAAGACCATGAAAGAAAATAAAAACCATTTAGCTGAGCTTCTGTAGTTTATACCCGAGATAGTATCTAATAATAATATGAATTCTTAGTGGTTTTAGTTGGGACTATGATATGATATTCATTCAAAGTTTTTCTTATTGAAGCTACCCTATTATGCTGTTGTGTTCGAATGATCTTTAATGGTCAAAATGGACCTGAATGTAAAGTCAAGGTTGCAATTGTTAATTTTTCTCCTAGTGGAAGTGTGAACTCATATAAGGGAAAGAGAAAGCATAATGATTCTAATAGTGGATCTTGATAGAAGGGTTTTTTCTAGACCTCCTATAGTTCCTGGAAGAGGGACTTTGGTTTGTTACCAGTGTGTCAGGGACTTAAAAGAGGGTTTTCACTGAGGCTCCCAAGTTTTGTGGCTCATGCAGATGCTAAAGTCAACTATAAAATATTATCCATGTCTATTGAACTCTATGTCGTGTCTTGGGGTCATCAACACCATCTAAGGGGGAATCTCTCACAACTATTGGAAAGATTCAGTTCAAGTTATAGTGTAAAATAACAATTGGGAATAACTGAGCCCTAGAGAATATAGGACCCCATAAGAAATTTGGAATGGAAGTAATCATATATTGAAACACTTTATTGTATTTGTTAGTAAGTTATACATCTGAATTAAAGAAGGAAATTAGGGAAATTATGGCCATGATAGAGATTAAAGAGTATTTATTCAATACCCAAAAAATTATAGGTCATAAAATATTACAATAATAGGATCGATAAAATTTTGGAGATTTTAGATGTGAAAGTAATTGAGGATAAAGATATGAATAAACCTAAATGAACAAAAATTGATGTTATTAATGAAGAAGAATATGAAGGAAATAATTTCAATGAAAATATATAAGTAGTATAATGTTATATAAAGGAAGAAGACTTTGAGACTCAGTCAGGATATGAAGTCATTATTTATGAAGAAAAAACTATACCTCAAGAAAGAAATATGAGAATAGAGGTTGATACATCTAGTAAAATTGATGATAGATATAAACTAACATGAATAAAGAGAACAATAAATTTTGGTCATTCATATCCATTATCAATAATTAAACCTACCACATTTAGAGAAGCATCAAAATATAAATCCTGGGTTAAATTCAGTAATGAAGAACTTGATAAAAATAAAAAAACTAGTATTGGTATCCTATTTAAAGGCTAGAAAATTATAATGCAATCCAAAAAAATTGAATCTTTAGGAAAAAAATTCATTCATCATGGAAATGTGATAAAAATCAAGTCAAGCTTGGTTTGTAAATCTATGTAGTTATTTAAGGTTTTGATGTTGAAGAAAAATTTTCCACAATGGTCCAGCTTTAGGTAATTTATATAATATTGGATATGATAATTCAAAGAGGATAAAAATTTTGTCATATGGATTTCATAAGGACTTTCCAAAATAGAGTTCTCATAGAATTTGTTTATATTGAAGAACCAGTTGAGTTTTAAATTTGAAATGATGAAGTAAATGATTTCATGTTAAAGAAGGAATTATTTGATCTAATATAGGATCCATGATCATTATATACTTTAATTTATTAATATTTGAATATGATAAAGTCTAATAGGGACACTTGAACCATAATATCAATGTGAAGGCATACAAGGAGGACTAGTTTATGGTGATTTTGTATACAAAAGATGTCATCTTTTGTGGAATCTGGAAGAATTCGACATAAGATTATTTTAAACACAAAATACATAATTTTAAATATCCATTATTTGAGAAATCACATACTTTCTTGGGATGTATTTGACTTAAAAAGAGAAATATACTTTTACCTCTCAGGAAAATTATGCAAGAGAATAGTTGAAAAAGTTCAATATGCATGATTCCAAACCAATGTAACTCTAATTAAGAAGGTAATCGAACTTAGGAATCAATTGTATGTGAAATATATAGATCCCAACTTATATAGTAGGATAACTTGGAGACTTATGTAATTTCCTACATCATGGTCATATATTGTCTTTACGACATGTTTAGAAGATCATTTCTAGATTAATTTGAAGGAGGATAATCTCACAATGGTTAAAATAATCATTATTTATATGTAATGTACACTCAATTTTGTCTTTTTCTTTCATGTGGGAAAATATCATGAATTATCTAATTTCTATAATGTGGATTGGGTCGTGGATGCAGTGGATTCAAAATCTAAAAATAGTGGTACATTCATTATTGGGAGTAAATATTATGGTTGGCTAGGAAAGAATTAGTAACGTACTCAACTACTCATGGAATAAGTAGAATATATCCTTGTGAAAAATAAATTCCCTTAGATTTATTTTATGAAACAATAATTAGAAGATATTAGCTAATCAGTGAAGTATTTAATGTTGATCTTCAATGATTACAAAATTACTATCTAACTCATAAAGATTCCTATACAACACTATCATCCCAAACATATTGAAATATGGTATCAATTTATATAGGATAAGGTTGATCAAGGTGTAGTTAGACTTGACCATGTTTTAATTAATTGAAAATTGGTGTATATAATGTCTTTAATATTATCCATTTATATTTTTGATATGCCTAAGTTGAACCTCTGTGTTCAACAAATCCCTTAGCCTAAGGAGGCATAAAAATGATCCCTTTCTATATACATTTTATTATTTTTAATCATTGCAAGATTAAGAGGGATATATGATCAATGGGGAGATTTATGCTCAAAATTAATCATTTCCCTCTTTCAAAATGGGTATCTTGTTAGGGGGGTGGGGGTGGGGAATGATAGTAAAAATAAAAGGTATAGAGTCAAAGGGGAAATCTTTTTTGTTTTCCAATAATTGGTATCAATGGAATAAACTCTCTCTTTAAGGGGATTTTATGGTATGCAGAGTCATGTGATACTATAATTAAATGTTTTCTACACAATTTTTTTACATGTAGAGTTAGAGTGATGGATGAGTCATTATACTATTATATAGATAATTTGGGGAATGTATGGTCTATAATTTTACTTTGGATTGTGAAAAAAACATAAAGGGGGATAATATTTAATCCAAGGTGATCTAGGTAGAATTATTTTGGTGTGTTTTTTTAGTATAAAATATATTTATTGGTTGATAAAAAGAGTTTGAAACACTTGAAAGATTCCTTATAGAGAATTTAATTTTTTTAAGGAATTAAAGTAGGCAGTTGAGTTGTTTAGTAGTGTTTGCTAAATTTTTTGGCCTAAAAACCAGAGGTACTAGCGATAATAAACAATGGATTGGAGGAAAATAGTGTAATTCCTTGTGTTAAATCTAATGACTCACACAATAAAGTACACACCCTTATTTAGATGCATGTAGTTCATTAAAAAACCACATTGACGTAATGTTGTCCATTTTGGGCCTCTTAGAGGTCGGTGTATATGGTTATAGAGTGTTTTTTTAGAATTACTATGAATTCATGTATGAAATCAGGAACTGGGGTCTATTGAAAAAAAATTGGGGGGGGATTCAATTGTGGATTAGTGGCGAGTATGGGGTTTCAAAGAGAAGGCGAGTATGCGGTCCGTATAGAAGCACATTAAGGGTTTGTACCCATCTGTTAAAAATAAAATCTAGTGATTTTCAAGTTTGAATAATTCTCATTACTATAAATACATATAAAAATAAATAATTAAGCCTCAACAAAAACATAAGGTAAATATGGAGAATTTTCATAAGATCATGAGTGGAATGATTCATCCTTGTAGTCAGAACTACACAATGCGTTGGCAGTCCATGGGGTTGAGTGTAAGGTTTGGAGGGGGAGTACACATGCCACTACATTTTCTATGAGTATGGGGATTTAATATTGTGATAGTGGTCCATGAATGATAGTATACAATCTATGATTTTTAATGTATAGTGAATAGTATTTTGTGTGGTTATTTAGTGTAATGAAAATTTGGGTATATTTTAACTCAATGAACTCACGAAACTAATTTTTTTAGAGAATATGATGAACATTTTATCACTAAATATAAGATTTTATGATGAAATACATATCAATCCTTCATGAAAATATTGAAGTGACATTTAAGTCCCCAAACTAAGGGAAACTTCATCCAAAGTAGTGTGCAAGTAGGAGTCGATAAAAGTGATCCATTAAAAGCAGTATGTTGTACCTAAAATCATTGTAAATGTTGTGTGCCTGACATAGAGTGATCATGGATTAACATTTTTAATCCAAAAAAACTAGTGATGTATAGTTTATTCTGGTATGACTGATACGTCATCATTTTATTCTTTTTGGATTAGCCCTTTGTGGGGAAACATGTAACATTTATTGTGTACTCTGTTTTGACTCAAAAATATGTGTTTTTTATGTGTGTTTGAATGAAATAGGTTTAATTCATTCTTACCAATGTTGTGAAAAGATACTAAATAAATAAAAAAATTTATAACCCTAATTCACCATCCCCTCTCACCCTGTATTAGGTTTGATAAATAAAAGAGTGGAGATACAATCAACAAGACCACTTGAGTTGATTCACTTAGATATTTGTAGACCCATGAGACATCAATAAAGTAGATTTGAGCTATATTTCATTAAATTAATATATTATTTTATGATAATGGTAAGATTTTTTTATGAATAGTAATTTATAACTAGTTGAAATGATTATACACTTTAGAATAGAAGTTTAAAGCGATCTTTGGGTTCAGATCAAGAAGTTGAGGATATATAATATCAAGTAATTTAATATGAATTATTTAAAATCCTATCACTATGTATGTGGGATTGAGAATAAACAGATAATCCCCCATACACCTCAATATAATTTAGTTGTTGAGATGATGTATAGAAACATAATTGAAATGGTAGGAACAATGCTCGATGAGTTTGAGAGTTCAAAATTTTTTGGGAGAGAATCCATGTACATAATTGTACTAATTTAGAATATATTCTTACTAAGATAAATTTAATAATTACATAACATTAAATATGTTACCAAAATAATCCAATTTTGAGTTATTTTATAGTTTTTTTCATCCCTTACAACATTAAATTTAAAGACATAAATATGGAAACATTCGATGAAAATTATGAGGTTAACTTCCATGGATAATTATATAATATAAAAGGCTACAAATATTAAAATAAAATACATTAAAATGTGGTGGAATATTAATATGTAATAATCATTTAAAATAACCCCAAAAATTGTTTTCCAGATGTAGCATATTTTTATTTTTATATAGAAGGAAATGAGCGGGATTCTGGGAAAGGAAATGCACTGCTGATTGAAACTGATATGAATCATGCTGAAGATGAATTTGGTCAGACTAGTGATGAGAAATATAATGATGTAAATGAAAAAAATAAGTACCAAAAGTTAAAGAGGCATGTGAATTATGAGTTTAAAAGTTTTAATCATTATTCACCAATTCAAATAAGAGGAAAGTCGAGATTAGTGATTTATATAGTGGAAACAACTAGATGATGGATGAGTTTTGATAGTCCAACCTCACTTGTCTCTCAGATTGATCCAAAATAATTATGTAAATAATTCAAGAACCAAGAGTGTAATAGATATATGGATAATGATATAGACTAGAAAATGATTAATTCCACTTAGTACCCTTTCTATATAATTGATGATACAAATATCATTTTTACCAAGTGGGTTTTTAGAAATAAGTTGGCTAATCAAGGATATGTAATCCAACGAAAATAAAAACCTATTTGTAAATTATACTGTCGAGTTCATGGTGTTTCTATTCTATAATATTTTCTCTCATTTCTACAATAGATTCTATAATAATGTTTCTTACTATGGTTTCTCACAATAATTCTATAACATAAAAAATGGATGTCAAATATGATTTCTTATATGGATATCATAAAAAATGTATATATCTATAAATATGATGTTATATTTATTTATAATTATGTATCTATGGTGTGTAAATTGAAGAATAACCTTTGTAGGTTGAATCAGAAACTGATGTCATGGTATTAAGGGTGGATAGTTTCTAGAAATATATGAATTAATTAAAAAGAAAAGTGGTAATGAATATATATTTAAAAGTAACAAGAGTAGCTATATTCATTGTAATTGTATATTTTTATCACATCATTTTTTCAGGTGATCAAGAATGTTCTTGCTTGTAATATTCAATAAAATAAGAGAAACAATTTGCGATATCTATTCTCGGAGAGATGAGATACATCTAATTGATGAAAAAGACTCCAAAAATATATCAAAGGGATTGTGAGTCATGGGTTACTCCATAATAATGGAGGGAACCATAGTCTAACCATATTTACTAATGTAGACTAGGTAGGTTATGTGAAAATATAAGGTCCCATTTATGTTGAGTTTTCTTCTTGAAATATTAGCATTATAAGAAATAAAAATGAATCACATTGAGTACTATAAAGGATAAATATATTTCAATCACCAGAACATGTATACAAAGTATTTTGATAAAGGATTAGCTAAGAGATTTTATAGTGATGGTTGATAACTCACTTAAAAAATTGTGTTTTAATAAATTTGGTATAGAACACTCTAAAAACAATGTGAAAAATTCAAGGGTCAAGAATAATTATATTTAATTTCTCATCATTAAAGATAAGGTGGAAAATGAAGACATTAAGATAGAATTTATTCACACAGAGACCAGTTGTGTAAAATTTTCACCCAGGCCATTCTGAAATATAGTCTTGGGATTATCTGAATGAACATGATTATTTAATACTTTACCCTTTACTGGGAGGCTTTGAGAGGAAATGTCAATGGGATTTAGATTATTTGTTCAAGGGTGAGGGGAGTAAATGAATAACTCTTTGTTGGAAGATAAATAATGTGGGATAAATTGTATGTCAAAGGGTGAATTTACATCCTCATTTACTTTTAATTCACTTTTTCTGTTTCTTATTTTATTGGGGATTAATGTGAATAACAGAGTTCACTAATTTATGGGGTGCATATTATCCATTGGAAAAAAAATGTTTCTTTTCAATGAGATATAGGGTTCTCTCAGAAAAAAAACTCAAACTTGTGGTGTGGTGTCAAGATATTTTTCACATGATAAAGGCTATGATTTCATGATTATTTATTAATAAATTTAGTTTTAAGTAAGAGTTTCATGAGGTTGAAAATAAATCCAATGGGGATGCTATTGTTCCCTTGGAATTTTTTAAAGGTGTTTTATTTTTTCTCAACCATTTATTAGAGGATGAAGAGAAAGGTGGAGAATAAATTCGATGTTTTTTTGAGATATTTTAACTTTTCATGATGTTTTTTGAAGAATATATGTAATATTTTGGGTGAAATATGGAATTATAGAAAATAACATTATCTAGAATTTGTAAGATACAACCTACATTTTGTGATGATTTGAATATCTCTTTCAACCACAAGAGGGATAGGGGAATCACATATTACTATTTGTCCCAGTCTATATAACTCTTTATAATTTATGGGAAGGGGATTGTATATACTCATTCTGATAAGTGGATGATACTTTCTCTAATTATTATTATGTCTTGCACTTCATTTTTGATCACTGTATTTTTTTTGGGATAATTAAATCTAGGTCCTAATATGTGGTCGGACATGGTTGGAAGTAGGATCTCACACTGATGTTGAACCTTATAAAAATAACTAGTGTTTTTTTTGTTTCATTTTTTATATTGTTGAGGAATATTTATAATTGGAAAGATTAGGAAACTAACTAGTCACATTGGTTTAATTTAAAATAATGTATTTATAAAAACTAGTACCTTTGATTCAGCCCCTCAAAGTTATATCTTAACCAATCTGGGATCTAAAATTCCAATTCCCAATAATTTCTCAATATCACTCTATTAATTATATTTAGTTTCTTAGAGAAATTATAGTATCACTACACTTCACACCTCAAAAATTTTACCACTTTAGCAAAGGAGTAATCAACTAGGATGAAGGAACATTCCTTTTATTTTTCCTTTTATTTTTTCTCTTATATTATTTTATTATCATATAGATATATAAAGTATAACACCCTAAAATTAAATAATTATCACACTAACATAATATTAATGATATTATTATAATATAAAAATGTTATTTAAAATATAGGTATAAAAAATATATGTTGATATCTCCCTCTCCCTCTCGTTAATGTTTCCTCATTAATGGGTGGTTTACCACCTATAATGATGATGTCAATTAAAAATGTATGATCACCTAAAGGTCAGTATAAATTATATATCTTTATTATTTTTATTTTAAAAATATATTTATTTTAAAATATATTTATTATGTATATCCATTAGCACACTCCCCCTCTTTTGACTAGTATCGTTATTGTCTCATTAACCACCAAAAATAACGTTTTCAATTATATACTAATAATCACCTTCATGTAATGATAGAATAAAATATGTATAATTTATAAAAATGTGATTTTAGGTAATTTATCCTTCTAGTGGTAATTTTACTAATGGATAAATATGAATGAATAAAAACTATAAAATGAAAATCAAAAATCTATAATCTTCAAAAAATATCATCAAACCATTTTATATTTATTTAAATGTTTATAAAAAATTTTCAATGACTATGATTGATTGTGAATAAGATAAAAAATGTAGTATAATTTTTAATTAATTTTTTTGGTAAATAATAATTAGGTATAAAGAAGGTGTAAACATGATGAAATAAAAAATGGCATAAGGTAGGGAGATTCTTATCTCAATCTCATCTCTTTGATTTATATATCCTCTTCTTGATCTAACATATTTTATGATGAGTGAATATTTTTATTTTAATATATCCTAACGAATTTTCCATTTAATTATATAGATTTAAATACATATCCGATTTTATCCCATTGATCTATCCATTCATCTTAAATTACTATGTTCGAAAGGAGACTCTCAAACACAATATCATTCTTTAAATGTATCCTATAATTATCTCTCTTTTTTCCTAAAATTCTTCTAAATATTCAATAAATCCCATATCAATGTAATTTATTTAATTTTAGCATTCATTTTTCAATGGATAAGCTTTTATATTACTTGAGATAAATTTATATCAACCTCCATTGATTATTGAGGAAGAAATTATTTTTGAAAGAATTCATTGATTTTTATTGTTTTATATTTTTATATTTATAAACCAGTCTCTCTCATTTTAGTCTACCCATTAATGCACAAAATCATGTTTTAAATTATTATTTTGGGACCAATAATTTTATTCAACATCATATTTTTTATGATATCATTATGAATCCCATTATTTTCTCATTGTTTAATTTCATGTTTATGAATGATATATTTTCCATTTTTATACATTATACATGTTTATGTGCATATTATGATGTAACAAATGAGATTAGAATTATATATCCCTATAATTCATTGTGTATAGTTTTATATCTCATGAGATCATTTTTCACAGACATGATGAATTAAGATTGAACTACAATGATATGTATGGAAATGATGAATTTTTCTTTGCACGTAATGTAATAATATCTTGGAATTAATATATGAGTTTCGTTTATGATGTTTCATCACCATTCTTATTCCATATTCAATTCCTTCATCATATAATCCTTTTGATTATGATTCTATAATTATGATATGATGATGATAATTATGCTCATAGATGTACCGATGATGATTTATGTGTAACATCATGTTACTATTTTTAGGTATTCTGGAACCCCTATTTTAAACTTTCTTTGGTTAGGATTAATTTGGGTTTGTTTTAGGTGAAATATTTGGAATTTTTAGAAGTATTTGTGCTGTGAATGGTTGGGGCATAGTTGTTCCAAACCATGTTCCCTGATAGATAAAACCATGGAAATAAAGGAAGTGAGTTTTTTCATGGTTGGTGCACAGTTTGACATGTCGTGGAACCACATAGGATAAACCATGAAACCCACTAAAATGGGAACATATCTAGGGCATATTTTTTGGTCTTACCATGTGGCCCTCCCTAACTAACCAAGAATACAATTTTTTAATTTGAAATTATGTTTTAAAATCCCAAAACATCCTTTTAGACCCTTTAAAGGATTGTATGACCCAAAGATATTTATTCATACCTATGAGATCCCAAGAGATTAATTTGGACACTCCACACATTTCTGGAAGTGAATCAAAGCTAGGATAACATCATTCAATCTTCTCCTGGTTAGTTTTATCTTCTTGTTGTCTTTATCTTTCTCTTTCTATTTTCACCTCTCTAAGATTTTGTGGATCATATTGCTATTGGAAAATTAAATAACCATTTTTGTTGGATCTCAAACCTTGGTTTGATATTTGGAATCACATTTTCATCATTCTACATTGGAAAATTTTGATTAAGGTTTAGTGTTTTGACATCTTGTGTTCCCGAGGTAGGTGGTTCTGTCAGGATTCCCAATTTTTATTAACACTAAATTGCATGATTTAAATTAAATTTTTTGTATTAAATTCAATTGATAAAATTGATCTCAGTTAGTTTATTAAAATACCAATTCCATTGAATTAGGGGATTTAGATTTAAAATTTTATTTTTGGCATGAAATTGGAAAACCCCCAATTTCATTGAATTAGGGTGTATTTATGAAATTGGATGGAATTTGGTTAAATTAAAATGTTGAATTTAATTTTTTGAATTTAATTTGTGAATTTGATTTGTTGAAATTGATTTCAAAATGGTATTCTAGAAAAATATGTTAAAATGATTTTGATATAAAACATTGGGTTTTATCTTGGAAATGACATCATTTGATTAAAAATTGGCTCTTCTTTTTAATTGAAAAATTGGAATATTTCAAATGGAGAATGGGATTAATTTTATTTTTTGAAATATTAAAATAAATTTCTCATTGTTGGATTTTATTAGAGCACAAGAAATTCATATGTAGTTAGTGAGTTATTTAGACAGCAATATACAATTCACAATATTCCAAAACACAAATTCAGCAAGTGACATCCACGTTATTGTGGTGATGAATTCACCTTTGGACATACCAAATGGGAGTTTTCCAACAAATATTTTCATGTCACATTGAGTGTGCAGAGTTGATTAGCCAAGAAATATCATACCTGTAGGCATATGAACATGTTACTTGCTTATTTATATTTTAAATGAATATATTCCATTATTTTAGACAATTTTACATGAATTTTGTTTTTTATAAATTTTATTATATAATATTATTTTATAGTCAATTTTTTAAAGTATTTCTATCCTTTGAAATGTAAAGCATTATTTTTTTAAATGTTATTTTCAGATGAAAAATCTGTTTATTTAAAATTGAAAGATCTTTATTTTGTTAATTAAAATTTGGAATCTATAATAAAATATTTGATGAGACCATAATGGGCTTTTATCTCATACCCTACCTGTGACTTCGGGTGTGTGTAGATTATCTCTTTCTCGGTTTGAGAAAGGGTAAGGCACCACTTGGAGGTGGTAGAAGTTGTTGATCCTTGGGCTTGGGGAGTTTCATCTATTAGGAAATGGGGAGGTATCCTATTTTTCTAAACTTTTTAGTAGTACCTTGGGTTTTTATACATGTTTGAAATCTGGTACACTTATCCTAGTGGAGTTTCTCTTGTATTCATACTAACATGTTTATCTAGATTCTGTGATGTTTGTAGAAAATATGTTCCCACATTCATTTTTTTATGATTCCAGGTGCTAGTCACCAACCCATGGGGATTAAGAACTCCCTTTGGACAATGTAAGAACCGGTTCAGTTATCGGATTACCAGGATACTTAGTTCGTTCATGAGGAAGTCGTATAAGAGGTGTAGGTTTTTTTATCTTGACTTGATGTCAATATAAAATTATGTAATCTTGTCAGGATTCAAGTTGTAGTTGTGATTGAGTTATTATCTAGATATCATAGTAGGGAACCTTAATTAACTAAAGGTGGTTAGGGAAAGACATATTAAGTATTAGTTATGGTCTATTGCCTATTTTTGATTTGGATAGATTTAAATTCAAATCATTTTTGTCAATCTGTTGGGATTAATTTCCCATGTTTCTTAGTTTGAGTGTTAAATATAATGTGTTTCTTGTTTTATACTGATGTTTTGTATAATCATTACTATGAGAAGATGTGTAAATAAGATCTATGAGGAATATTCTACTGAAACATGGTGAGAAAAACCTCTTGTGGACCTGAGTCTGGTTTAGGTGATTGTGCATACTATCCATGTTTTGGGATAGAGACCACCACTAGTCCCAATTCAAGCTCAAGCTATGAAACCTCAAATGAATGTTATCCAAATGCATTCTCATGAGTTACTTCACCAGAATACAATAATGTTCAAATTCTCTAAATACCCTAAATAGGCAGATAGATGGTTGAGAATGATCAAGCATTTGTTTGGGTTATTAGATAAAAACTTAATAAATAAATGTGAAGGTCGCCACCTTCGTGTTGGAAGGATCAGGTAGGAGATGGTGGATCCAAAAATGATGGAAAAGAAGCATGAGAGCTTAGAGTTAAAAGAATTCAAGGATATTTTCACCAATTAGTTCTATCTAGAGCTGTTACTGTTGTAAAAGGCTACTAAGTTTCTCAATACTTAGTTGGCTGTCAAGACAATGAAAGAATATTCAAACCATTTCGCTGAGCTTGTGAAGTTTACACCTGAGATAGTATCAAATGATAAGATGAAGTATTAGTTGTTTTAGATGATACTATGATATGATATTAATTCAAAGGTTTTCTTATTGAAGCTGCTTTATTATGCTATTGGGTTCGAATGAGCTTTGATCGTCAAAATGAACCTGAATGTAAAGTCAGGGTTGCAGGAGTTAATTTTGCTCATAGTTGTAGTGAAGATTCATATAAGGGAAAGAGAAATCATAATGATTCTCATGGTGGATCTTGATAGAAGGGTTTCTTCTAGACCTTCTATAGTTTTTAGAAGAGGGCCTTTGTTTTGTTACCAGTGTGTCAAGGAATTCAAAGAGGGTTTTCACTAAGGCAGCCAAGTTTTGTGGCTCATGGGGATGATAAAGTCACATATAAAGGATTATCCATGTCTATTCAACACCATGCTATGGCTTGGGGTCATCAATACCTTCTAGAACTACCGTAAAATATGATTCTTCATATATAAAAGGTTTCCAGCCATAGGCATCTGGAATGAAGCTTATTCACGCATTAAAAGTGCCTCTAGAGGAATCAAATATGGGTCCAAAGATTATGAGAGACATCAATATAGTTTATTCATTAATGATTTCATTATTTGATATTAGTGCATATAATTTTTTTATCCCCCCCCAGTTTTATTAATTTGATTAATATTCCTACCAAACTTTTATCTTATGTGATGGATATTACTTCACCCCTTAGTATGAAGAGAGAAAAAGTTCTCTGTTTTCTGATTTTTCTTCTTATTAGATGTTGATATTTCTTGGAGTTTTATGGTTCTTGAAATTAAACCTCTTGATTTCATATTCCGGATGGATTTAATCATTTCTAATAAAGTGTAAATTGATTTTTAGCTTCAATGGGTTTCCATCACTACACCCATTGGGGTTTTCTACATCTTTTAAGGATAATGGGACCCGAGTTAGAGTAGATTTAGACCTTTTTTACCCAGATTTAAGGAAAGTGATATATGTGTTATTCTTTGATATGGAGAAATAATATTTGGGTGTGTATATCCCTTTAATTTTATTCAAGTTTCCCAGCTTTTTTTCTTATTTCTATGGGTTTCCATAGGTAAGGGAGGTAGAGTTTTCTATTGAACTCGTGCCTAGTACTCAACTAGTGTCTATTCCTTCATACCACATAGAACTAGATTAAATTAAAGAGTTGAAGTATTAGTTAGATGATCTTCTTGAGAAAGTATTTATACACCCGAGTGAGTCACTTTGGAAGCTTAAGGTTCTACTTTCTAAGAAGGTTGATGGTTCACTTCAAATTTGTGTTGAATACTGAAATCTCAATCGAGTCATGGTAAAGAAAAAATATCCATTTACCCAGAATGATGATCTATTTGATCAGTTAAAAGGGGTAAAGTGGTTCTCAAATATTTATCTTTAGTCTTGTTAATGTTAGTTGAGAATAAAATAATCTAACATTCTGAAAACCACATTTTAGAGTTGGTATGGCCATTATGAGTACATTGTCATTCCATTTTTTATCCAATGATCCTATAGTCTTTATGGACTTAATGAATAGTATTTTTCATGAGTATATTTATTCTATTTTTGTAGTATTTTTGAATGAAATCCTAGTTTACTCTATATATGAGGAGGATCATGTGTTTCATTTTAGATAAGTTCTGGAATATTTAATAGATCATTTAATTTATGAAAATATTTTGAAATGTGATATCTGGATTTGAGAATTGAATTTCATTGGACATGTGGGGTCAGAACATGTTATATTTGTTTATATTGAAAAGGTTAAGGCTTTCATGACATGGGAACAACCACAAAATGTTTTCAAGATTCATATCTTCTTGCATTAAGTTGGGTATTATCGCCGGTTTGTAAAGGACTTCTCAAAGTATTCTTCTCTAATGATTTATCTAACTTGAAAGGGAGTAAATTTTCCTGGGATGAAAAATGGAAAAATTAATTTGTTGATATGAAACTTATTTTTACTAATGTTCTAGTGTTGAATCTTCTAGAGGTCAATCCAGGCTATGTAAGCTTCTATGATGCACCGGTTTCAGGTTTGGGTTGTGTTCTTGTTCAGGGTGATCATGTCATTGTTTATGGCTCTCGTTAGCTTAGGCCACATTAGAAGAATTGTCTGACGCATGACCTTCAACATGAAACTATGATATACAAGCTTAAGAGTTTGTTACATTACTTTCACAGAGAAAGGTTTACCATGTTTTCAGGACACAAGAACATGAGTTATATCTCATCTCAAGAAGATATTAATCTCTACCAAATTTTTCAGGTGGAATACCTACAATATTTTGAATTTCACATCACTTATACCATGGGGAAAGGGGATGTCATCACAGAGGATTTGAGAAGGAAACTTCCAACCCATGCAATGAAAGAATCATCAAAAGAGTGGACCTTGATGTATCTTTTTTTAATATTTTCTTATTGGAGTTCATTAATCGGAGGTCTAGGTATCTTTGTCTAGTGTGTAGTTGACATCCAATCTTCTCGAGGGGATTGTTCAGGAACATTAGCTTGATGATGAGTTCCGCAGAATTAGAGACTCTATTTATGGTGGGGAGACCATTCCTGTTTGTTTATTCTCCACTGATGGAATTATACACTATCAGAATTTATTTTCAGTTCCATTAGAGGTAATAAAAATTGTTATGGAGGATTTTTATAACTCTAAGTTATTAATGTACCCAAAAACCACAAAGACGTTCTATGAAAAGCGGCGTAGAATCTGGTGGCCACATATGAGATGAGGCTTTATTTAATTTGTCTCTCATTTTTATATCTTCTAGAATTTTAAGGCCAACCACTAAAACCATTTGAGTTTTCTTTAGCCACTTATAGAGCCAACTTGGATGTGAGATGAGATTATTATGGATGTTGTGACTGGGTTTCCTCATATAGAGATAAAGAAGAATGTGATATAGGTTGTGATTGATTGGTTAGACAATTCATCTCAATTTATACCCATTCATGATATGGAAAATTTTAAGGATTTTTGAAATCAATATATGAAATATATTTTACATTTTCACAGAGTTGCACATATTATATTTTCTAATAGAGATCCCCGATTCACTTCTCAGTTTTGGAGAGGCTTTCAAGAGGCACATGGATCTTAGGTCTATCTGAGCACAAAATTCCATTTTAAGTCATATGGATAGAAGGAAATTCATATATAGTTTCTTTAGGATATTCTTTGTTCTTGCCTTCTTTATTTGGTAGAGATTGGGATGATCACATGGTACTGGTTGAGTTTTCTTATAATAGTAGTTACTAGTTTGAGATCTGAATCGATCCTTTTAAGGCACTGTAGGGCCAACCATGTATTTATATGTCATGTTGTTAAGAGATCGGTGACATTTCCCTAGTTGAACCAAGACTGGATCATGAGATAATAGTAAAAATTCAATTGATTCATCACAATATGCTGAAGAAACCAATCCTATATAAATATTATGTTGATCATCATCACAAAACTTTTTAATTTTCAATTAGGGACTAGGTGTTCTTAAATGTTTCACCATACATGGGTCATCGATGGATTGGGAGGCATGAGAAACATTCTCCTTGATTTTTTTGGACCTTTTGAGACTTTTGAGTATGTGGGAAAAAAGTCTCATCTTTTATCACATCCACTATAGCTGATGTCAATACATAACATGTTTCATGTATCTTAGTTACAAAAGGATCTATCTGTTCCATCTCATGTTATGATATAGAGTGATATTTATGTTTAACAAGATTTATCCATGATTGAATGACTAGTCAGGATTGTTTATTTTGAAACAAAGACAATTTGTTGGTGTAAGATAACTTTTGTTCAAGTTCTATGGAATAGCGGTTCTAATAATCATGAGACATAAGAGAGGGATAAGCTAATGAGAGAGAAGTGGACTCATCTTTTTGGCATAGAAGATTCTAAATAGGATTTCTAAGGATATAAAGTTTTTATAATGTGAATTTTATAATATTTTTTATGATATTCAGGTATTCATAAACCCCTATTTTAAAATTCATTGGTTGGGTTTCATTTGGGGTTATTTTGGGAGATTTTTTTTGAATTTTTGGAAGTTTCTATGCTTGGAATGGTTGGCACATTATTTTCCCAAACTGTGCGCACTACTAGAAAATACCATGCAAACTAAGGGAGTGAGGTTTTTCATGGTTGGTGCACAATATAAATAGTTATTCAACCACCTAGGAAAAAATATGATACCCATTAAAAGGGGTGCATGGCTAGGTCATAGAATTTGGTCTCACCATGCGGCCCTGCCCAACTGACTATACATAGGGATTTTTTTAATCCAAAATTAAGTTTTAAAATCCGAAAACCACCCTTTTAGACCCCCATAAGGCTTATACAACCCCAAATAGATTTATTATTCCATAAGAGTTCCCAATAGATGTTTTTAGACACTCTACACCCTTCTAGAAGTGAATGAAAACTGGGTGAATGACTTTTGATCTTCTCATGGTTAGTTTTCTCTTACCGTTAACTATAAATTTCTCTCTCTCTTTTATCCTACCTATGGTTTTGTGGATCAATGTGCTATTAGAAGATCTAATAATATTTTTTTGGATATTGAACCTAGTAATGATCTTTGGAATCTAATTTTTTTCATTATTCATTGGCGAATCCCAATTAGGGTTTAGAGTTTTGAAATCTCATGATCCTGAGGTTGGTGGTTTTATCATTATACCCAATTTTTATTAACCCTAAATTGGTTGATTTAAATTTTATTTTTTGATTTAAATTCAATTTCTTTAAATATATATCAATTAGTTTATTAAAAACCCAATTCCATTAAATTGGGAGATTTGGATTTGAAATTTTATTTTTGGCAACAAATTGGAGAAACCCCCAATTCTATTTTTTTAATGGTTGGGGCTGAAGCCTCATTTTATTATTAAATCAAATCAAAGACCTCTTTTAACTGGGTAGAGGGAGACCCATTACATAGCCTGAAGGCCCAGTGGGCTTGTAGCCCATTACATATCTTATAGGCCCAAATTTTTGGCCTAAGGCCCATTATCTAAATAGTAACCCAACTGCTATAGTGCTCGCCACTTCTATAGTACCCTCCGCCGCTACAGTATCCTGCCGCAGCTACCATATCCGCTGATCAACAATACCACCACTACTACAGTACCACTACGGTACTGCTATAGTAACCTGCACCCCATGGGTTTTTAACCCCCATTTTTCATGTAGGATTATGAGGTGCTTACAACTAAGCCAAACCCCATGTACGCCCCCAATTCTATTGAATTGGGGTGTATTTAAGAAATTGGATAATTTTTTTTATATTAAATTATTTAATTTAATTTTTGGAATTTAAATTGTTCAATTAATATTATGAAATTGATTTTAAAATGGTATTTGGGAAAAATGTCTTAAAATTATTTTGATAGAACCCTTTGGGTTTTGTCTTAGAAAATATGTGATTTTATTAATAACCTGTTTTTCTTTTTAAATAGAAAATTATTATATTTTAATTGGAGAATGGGATGAATTTTATTTTAAGAAGTCGAAAAATAAATTTCCCATCGTTGTTTTTTATTAGAGTGTATAAAAGCCTTAGGTAGTTATTGAGTTAGTTGGAAAACACTATATGATTTACAATGTTACAAAACAGAAATGCAACTTGTCACATAATTGATCCGATGGTAATGAATTCACCTTTTTTCATACCAATAGGGAATTTGTATATACATATTGCTATATAAATTTGAGTGTGTGGAGTCCCATAGCCTAGAACAATTTCAATTTTAGACATATAACCACGTTACACTCTTTTATTATTTGAAATAAATATATTCCATTGGTGTAAACTGTTTTACGTGCCTTCTAATTTATATAAACTATTTTATATAAAATTGTTTGATAAGACATTTTTAATGTTTTTCCATACTTTTAAATGTAATGAATAGTTTTCTTAAATATTATTTTGAAATAAAAAATTTATTTATTTAAAATTGAAAACTCTTTTCTTGGGTAATTAAATGTTGGCCTCTATTATATAATCCTTTGTGAGACCCTACTGGGATTTTAGCTCACAACCTACCTCATGCCTTCAGGTGTTTTTATATTGTCTCATTCTATGTTGGAGTAAGGGTAAGGCAACAATTGAAGGTGGAAGAAGCTATTGATCCTTGGGATTATCATGTTGTGTTTATTAGGACATGGGAAGTTATCTTATTTTACTGGAACTTTTCCATAGTACATTGGGTTTTCATACCTATTTGACTTTTGGTACACTTATGTCAGTGGAGTTTCTCTTTTATGCATATTGACTTTTTTATCTTAATTCCATGATTTTTTTTGTAATTTTTTCCCACATTAATTTTTTATGATTCTAGTTACTAGTTTCAAACCCATGGGGATTGGGAATTTTCTTCAGGCGATGTCAGCACCGACTTAGTTATTGGGTTACTCAGGTGCCCGAGTTGGCTCATGACATTATGTCTCATGCTCTTTCCTATTATTCCAACCCTTACAAGACTTTTAGCTCACCTATTCCTTGATGCATGTACAAATAAGAATGCATGTATTTATGAGGATTATTAAAGACAATATGGGGAATATGAATATGGATTTAAATAATGTCTACATTTTTATATTTATTTATATTGAATGAACCTAATTTTCCTAAGCCACTACACCTATCAATTTTCTTTTATTATTATTATGTGTGTTTATATTAAAAATTATATAATAAACTTGTATATAAATTTTGGGCCTCTATAGATGGTATCATAGAAAGGTTTAGTTAATTTTTAATTAGGTTAGATAATTAAAGGAAACCTTTTTTAATGTTAGGGACTTCATATATTAAGACTGAAATGTTTATTTACTCATATGAATAAATTTTTTTATCTTTTCTTTAATGAATTTTTTTATAAGATTTTCTATTTTATATAATAGTGGGAATATAGAAGAACCAAGACAATAACCCCTTTGATGTAAATTAAAATGATTATCTAAATATTACCCTTATGAAATGGGAGATAAAGTTTAACACATCATGAAAATAATTAACAACTTATCTTATTTCTTGAATAATAAACTAAACTATACGGATCATTTAATATCCCTCAAAAAGATTAAATTATCCATTCATTCATTTATGATAAAAAATAGCATTTATTTAGTGGTTTTTTTGATCTAATTATTTTTTTAAAAAATGGGCCAACTCTATGAAAAAGATATTTTCCTTTATTCATTATTCCGATCAAGATACAATTATCATTTCCTACTACAATTTAGAAGGAGAAGCCGATTAATGATAGGAATCGAACAATAATAAAAAATAAGAAGGGTCAAGTTGACTTAATTTAATGGAAATTATTTAGTAAAATATTTTATAAAAATTATTTACCTTGAACCCTTCCTAAAAACATATAATGATATTTTTTATATTTTAATCAAAATAAGAATAAATCAGTTGCAATATACAAGAATAATTTCACAAGGCTTGTAAGGTATGCAAATTTTTTGTTATTAATCAATAGAAAATTGATAGAATCCTTAGTGGTTTAAAACTACATATCTAAAAATATGTTATTATCCATGATTATGTGATTAATAAATAATTTACTTGGTTTACTCTCAATATATATATATATATATAGAATTGTATAATGGATATGGAATCATTAACTGAAGGTTAGAGTTTCATGATAAAGGATCAAAAGGTGAATGGGATGAAACAATGAAAATAAAAAAACCCACATGTCAATAGAATGGTAAGAAGAACCCTATAAATTGCCTTTAAGGAATGAGGAAATTCTTCTAGTTTGGAAATAGAGGGTTAGAATCTCAAGAATACCAAAGGGATATGAAGAAGAAAAATAAATATAATAAAGGAAATGATATCCACCCTCAATGAAATCCCATGGTTAAATTCTTAAACATAAATGAAAATGGGAACTATAAAAGTAATTACACCAAACCTAGGGTCTTTGAGGGTAATCAGTTTCAAAAACCACTTAATCCATGAGATTAAGGGAAGGATTATACCATCACCACTGCTGAGGTAGAGTATATAAGTGATTTAGTGAATGATACACTTATTAATAACCAAATAATAGAGGAAGTTTTATTTGATTAAGGATCAATGCATTAATTTATATCTTTAATATTTTTTAGACATATTTAATCACCTCCCCAATACCTTGAAGTAGAAATATGTTTGAAAACACATAGTGGTGAAATCATTACGACCCAAGTGTTAAAACTTTCCCCAATTATATTCTATGGGGTGGTTCAATGAAGATATCTTGTAATTATTACATTAGTGATATTTGAAACTATATTTATCATTGATAGGTTCTATTTATATTGAGATAATAAAAATTTATAGGAAAATGAAATCAAATTACATATCTTGAACCATACCATTATCTAGTACAAATGCAAGGAAAACGATGAATCTCTATTATGAAAATCGTCAAATTTATGGGTATTCATACCTAATGAAGGAAAACATCCTTCTTAAATGGTTAAGATTAAGAAGAGTATAATACTAGAATAAATGTCTATTGTAAGTCAATAAACATATGTATTTCATAATGAATTGTAGGAACATACACTAGAATGATATATAGAGTTATTAAAAGGACTTATACCTAGTCCACAACCTATATACAAGACACCATGTAGAATGTACTGAATAGAATTAGAGGAGTTAGATAAGAAACATCAATAAAATTTGAACAAAAGAATTATATTCCTCAGGGCATCATGTTGGGGTGAACCATTGATCATTATTTAGAATAAGGATGGCCCAATATGAACTTGCATCAACTATAGAGAGATTAAAGAGTGCATCATAAATAAAAAGTATCCATTACAATAGATTGGTTACTTTTTCAATAAACATCATGGAATATATTATTTTTCAAAATAGGACCATTATTCTGGATATATCCAGTTGAAGGTAAAGTGGGAAGATATTCATAATTTATTATTCTCTACAGTATATGGAATAAATGAGTCCATATTTATGTAATTTTGAATTATAAATTCCTAAAACTTTTGTATAGAATTAATTAATAGTCTTTGGAGCCCACTGTGAGAAATTTTAAGTGTTATTTATTGAGGATATTCTTATATAATCCAGGATGAATGATGAACTTGAGGAATATATAAGTATTTTTCTCATGTTGTTAAGTAATTTGAAGTCATATTCTATGTTTAGAAACGGTGACTTTTTTATACGGAAAGATACATTCATGGGACACATGACTATAATTGAATAAATTTTAATTTATCCTTTAGTGTGAATAAGGAATAAAAATGACCATAAAGTTTCAGGGTAATCCATATATTTATTGTCTTAGCTAGGTATTACCAACACTTTCTAAGAAAATTCTCTTAATTTTCTATACCACTAACTATGTTAACATGGTATTAAAATATGAGTTGATGGAAGAATGTGAAAATAGATTTATATAACTCAATAAGATGATAGTCGCTATGAATTTAATCTCATTACCATATAGTGTAAAATGGTTTATGATATAATATATTGATTTGAAGAAAAACATAGGCTATATACATGAGAAAAATAAAAAAGTGATGGCCTATAATTCATGATAATTGAAGTCCCATGGAGAAAATTATCCAACACAAGATATGAGGTTAGATTTTGTGATATATTCATTGATGATTTTGAAGAATCACCTATGTAAAAAAATGTTTGACATATATATTGATCAAAATAGTTTTTAGTATATATTTACATAGAAGGAGTTGAAAGGTGAATACATGACCATCTTAGATGGTATAATAATATAGATTATTCTCTTAGTAGAGAGTAACCTACTTTGTTTTAAGGATTGAAAAAGACCATATATATAACATCCAACCCCTCTACCATTGGATTGAGAAGAGGAGGTGGTGTTACTAGGCCTTAGGTTAGATCCCCAAGACACCAAAGCACGATAATAAATTCAAAGGGCTTTGAGAAAATTTAGGGGATAATTTTATTTTGAAATATAAAACATCTAAACCAAAAAAAAATCAACCAAACCAACCCCTATATAATGAATTAGTACAAAATAAAACTCAAAATAGTACAAAACTAATAACATAATAAAAAAACAAGTGGAAACAAAAATACACACTCAAAAGGACAAAAATACTGTAAAACTGTCACACTCGATTTTGTTTTTCTTTTCATGTCATGGTTTTGATCAGGTTAATTGAAAATATCGATCCTTTTAATGGGTGTTGGGTTATATTAATTTCGATTTTTTAACTACCATATATGTCTAATTACCCTAATTTGGGTTCCCCATTGATTTTCTAGTATTTTTTGTAGATAGGGTGGTTACTTCATGATTTGGGCCAACCGTGAGCCCATTTAATGTTTTAAAAACCAATTTTTTTTCTTTTATCACTCCTTTGCTTTTCAACATTTTCACCCATTTTACTTAATAAATTGCATAAAATGAAATATTAAAACCACAATATCTTTTTGTACCCCTTAATAATTCATAACCATGGTGAATTTGGGTTACTTATTTAGGTATTGGGCCAGCCCATGGTCCCATTTATAGTTAAAAATAATAATTTGTTTCATTTATATCTTTTTCATTTTTTATTATTTTTAAGAGATTCTACATCCTCCTCGAGTCCAACATACCTATAATCACACCCATTATTGTTTTTACCTCTTTATAGATCATTGGTATCGAATAGTAGGGAAAACGTTCTCAGGTTACCTCAAATATTCTAGAATTGAGAAGGTAAATTGCTTCATACATAACTCATTCAATTCGTGATATTTTTTCCACAAATAATATTTACCTAGTTCTTAATGAACATAGTATCCTCTAAAAAAATTTCTAGACCATTAAATTTTCTCTAAGGTTGCATATATAATGGAATATAAAGAGTTTTCCAGTTGAAAAGGTGAGATTCTTTCTCCTTTATCCTCCATCTTATTCCTCCTTTAATTATTTCTTGTTTTTATAATCTCTCCTAGTCATGATAGACCTAGGGTTCTGTTATAAAATTATTTTTATGGGGGTTTTATTCGTTTGGGGAAGGCCTTCATAGGTTTAGGGTTTGTAAACCCTCAAATAGTGATATTGGGTGCGCTTTTCTATTACGCCAAGGATTTGAGGTAGGATATACCTTTCACATGCCTTTATCATCTAAGTTTAATCATTTTCTTATTTTTTTAATCTGATATATATGTTTATTATTATATTTCATCCTTTTGATAATTTTCTTGGTGTGAAAAATGATTTTTTAATCCTTGTTTTATGAAAGGTAGTGTCATTTTGTCATAAAAGTGGACACCAAGTGTTTGTTTAAATGTTCCACTATCTTTTGAAACTATTTTTTGAGTTTTAGAACTTGTTTTATGGTATTTAGAATATTTTAATGTATCTTTTCTAAAATATGGAATGAAATTTTTGTTTAATTCGTTTTCATGTGCTTAAAATAAATTGTTTTGTTTAAAAAGGGCATGTCATGTGTTCGGTAAACTGCCAGGTTGGAATTTTTGTGTTATGTTTGATTTAAAAATTATTTGTTTGGATTTATAAATGAATTGGAAGAATGAAAATTTCTATTTTTTTCCTTTATATGGCTTTCTAATTTGTATTTGGTTTTACAAACAAATGGGCTTTGGTTTACAACATGTTTTGGTCCGAGTTGCCGGAAAATGGCCTGTTTCACATCCTTATGAAAATGGTTGTTTTTTTATATGTAACCTGAGTTTTTTAAGGGATTTATGAAAGTGGTTTTATTCTTTAAATGGTGTGTTTACACATACTTAATAAAATTTAAATGCATATCTTTGTCAAATGTTAGTTTTGAGAAAGGCTTAAAGGCACGTTTGGAATTTGTTTTTCTTATAAAAATGGTTTCCATGTGTATTTCATGTTCTATATTTTGAATCAATTTTATGGTTCATTAAATTGATTTATTAATTGGTTTTAGGGCTTAAAAATATTAGTTTATATGGTATTGGGGGGATTTTTCCTTAAAATATCATTTTGGAATGGATTTTATGTGCAAGGCCTCATTATACTTCTTGAAATTGTTTAATGAAAATTCAGGTGGTTTATTGATCCATGAAAGAAATGTGAGACATGTGTGTGGACTATTTGATGTGTGTATTATTTTAAATGTAATCTTCATGATAAAATGGTATTTTATAGATGTATAACTTTTTTGAGCACAAAAATGGAAAACCCGGGTACCTAGGTCGGCAGACGTGTACTAGTATGCTTGTAATCCTATGGGGTTTGGCCCCTGTTTCACATAGGAAGTTTGGCGATGAGAACACTAAGTAAAATATGATGATTATGTTGTTGGGGAACCACTACATTTGTAGTATTCTCCATACTAGTGGTTTATTTTCACGAGAACAGATATTTAATATTGTTACTTTCATTGAGATACGATGTACCTGGGGCTCACAACTTACTAGTGCCTAAGGGTGTTCACGTGAATTGAGATCATTTTCTATTTTGTACTCACCATCGTCACAAAATGTGTTTGGATGGTAAATTCAGTAGTTTTTGTGATTGATTTTAAAGTTTAAATTATTTAAATCATCACTCTTGAAAACTATTTTCATTTTAAAGTTGAACCTCATTGACAATTTTTACTATCATTCTTGTTTATAAAACATGCATGTTTTTGTCTGATATTTTTTTATATATCATGGGACCTCATTTGGAAAAAATACCTTGATATCTTGCATTTAAAACTTGAAATTTATGTTTCTTTTATTTTAAAGGATGTGCATTGGGAATAGAATATTGGGATAACCTACTGAGTTTTAATACTCACACTTATAGTATTATTTTGTTTTTCACCCTTGTGTAGGTTTCAGCTTGAGTTTGATCACCTTGGGAGATGTGTGAACATTGTGTTGGAGAGTGACCAAAGGGGTAATGTGGAGTTATTTAGTTATTAGGTTTTATTAGTTGAGTTGTTGGTTTAGTTATACTTTTAGTTTCTTGTACAAATAATGTTTAGTTCAATTTTTATGTAAATGTATTTTGGGTAGTCCATTTCATTCTGCTATTTGTTTCTTTGTTTATATTTGGGTTAAATAATTCCCTTTTGTACTCTATTTATTCCCTCAATGCTTTTCTCCATCCTGGGAGGATCAATAATGCCTCTTAGGACTTGTCGCGGGCTGGCCTAGGTGACCGGTTTAGGGTTAACTCGGGCTTGTTCATGAAAAAATGGTATCAGAGGAGGTCAGCTCTTAGAAGAATTTTTTTAGAGCACCCTGGTTATTTGAGGGAAGTCAAGGTAGATGGAATAGGATTTTTGGTACTTTAGGGGAAATTTTGGGAAGAGTTTCATGAACTCTTTCTCATTCTGATCCTTAGTTTTCCATGGGAAGTCTGGTTTTATTAGTGTCTTTTATTCTTGTTGATTGTTTGGTGTTTGGATATGACAAGGGGAGTATGAATAATGGCCTCCATGAGCTAGTATAGCCATAAAATCCATGTGGAGTTGGGGCATGGTCCTAATAAGTCATTTAGTGTTGGTGTTGTGTTTGACATATGGCCGCCAGCCATATGGTCAAGTCACCCATCGACACTAGTTCCTTTTTTGGGTCTCTTGGACC
Organism: Viscum album; assembly: GCA_963277665.1. Lineage (NCBI taxonomy): Eukaryota > Viridiplantae > Streptophyta > Magnoliopsida > Santalales > Viscaceae > Viscum > Viscum album. Next base: position 844,565,683 of record OY728128.1, read on the forward strand.
TTTCTTGAAATTGGAATTTTTGTTTTAAAAATCCTTGTATGAGAATTGTAAAAATGGGGTTTAAAGGAAGGATTTGATTTTTAAAATTGGAAAAAGGGGTCTTCAAAAATTAAATATAAGAATAGTTTTGGAAGGTTGTGTTTTTGTGAAAAAAGAGAGGAAGTGGAAATGATTTAACGGGATTGGATTATCCATAATCTAACCTTGTGGTTTGTTTGAATAAAATGTTTTAAAAGTGTGAATCATTTTAAGGTTATTATGAATCATTGTTTTAAATGGGGTGTTTTGGGATGTTGAAAAGTTTTTGAATCTAATGAATTTTTTTTTGGAAATTGGTTTTGAGAGGTTGGTGTTTTCCTAGAAAGGGTATTGGTCTCAATGGCCATCAGATTATGAAAAGATACCTTGCTGAATTTTTGAAATTGGGAAGGGGTTATTTGGAGTAGATTTGTTGTATTAAATGTTGTTAAAAATGAAAAGGGGTAGGTTTTTAAGAACATGGTTTTTGATAATGTGTGGTTTGTTTTTTGAAACATGAAAAGGGTTTTTGACTTGGTGGTTGGTGTTCCTTTTGAAGGTACATGATTTTTGGAATGATGTTGTTTCGTTTTAGCCATTAGTGTTTTCACGGGTGCTCACATGCATGGTTTTATTGATATCTGGAAGGATGGCCTATATGGAAAGGGGGTTGGGTGCATGGGTGTCATGGAAATGTGCATGTGGGTGAGACTTTATGAAAAACCATTATTGAATGTGGTAACCCACCAAATTATTTTGTTTTCCAAAAGTGTTTTGACTTGAAAAATTGTGTCCTTTGTTTATAAAAAAATATTTACGTGGATAGTTTATTCTATGTCTTAGAAGAGTTTTTTTATTCAGTTAGCTTCCTTGTTATCTTGAATTCATACTCTGTTTTTATCTTGAGATGAGATCTTGTTGGTGGCTCGGTTTTGGAGTAATGTTCATTGGGTTTCTAAAGATGTGTAGGATGTTGTGATGTGGCCTTAGATAGTTCTTCGTTGGAAATATTTCCTATTGATGAACCTAAGGATTCATTTAAAATGTTAAATCCACCTCTTCAGAAGATACCTTAGCCTGTTTTTTGAAATAGAGAGCTGTTTGCGATCGATTTAAAGTGCTTCTAGGTCATGATAATTCTTTGGGACACAACAGTTGTGTTTGGTGATGTTGATGTGTTTCACCATATCCCATGTCAATTCTTCCCCTCATTCAGAGTGATACATAATTTTGATATGTATCTATGAGTTCATATTTATATGAAGGTTTTTTGTTGAGAATGTGAGTTTTTTTGAGTGGTGTCATCCTTAGCACCCTAACTGCGGTGCAATAGATGCTTCAAGAATCAGGGCTCCAGCCATAGGCATCAGAGTAAAGATTTTCATGCAGTCAGTAAATCACTAGAGGTGTGGGGAGATTGACTAGGATCCTGCCTCCACCATTATGGTATGGTAGTTTCTATGTATCTATTTTGGTACCTCATTTATATGAATTTCCCTTTGTCACAACAATCATGGTGGACTTACCCCTCACATAGTGTCTATGGTTATGCCTTCATGGATGTGGGTTTTTGATCAATGTCCTTGTGTGGATGGCCTATGAAAATAGGCTGCGGTATTGGTGTTACCTATTCGTAGGTGGATAGTTTTGGGTAGTTATTTTGTTTATTTTGTGGATTCAGTGGCTTAATTATTAGGTCCCCTTCCCTCCCCTCCCCGAGTGGTGGGGATCCAGATCCGTGCCGAAAGTGTAGGCCCAGTTCTTGTCCCCTCCATTTGGGAGTGGGTGGTTTAGATGTTCATGTTGTAACCCTATTAGCTTGGTTTTTTAGATTTTTGTGGGATAGTTTTGGTGGTAATGTGCAGGTGAGGCCTAATTCTAGTTCATTTTGAATTCTTTTTTTGGTTCATTTCTAGTTGGTCTCTAATGGTGGTGATACCCACTGCGGGTCTCAAAGATCTTCCCTTTAGGATTTGTCGAATGGTAGTTGTGATTTAATAGTGGGGATCCCATTCTAACCTCCACCCCAAGTAATTGGATTTTTTTGAGTGAACTATGGTTTGGTGATCATTGGGTTCATTGGGAGAAGCCCCAAATATCTATTTCTTATCTTGGTTGTGTAGGTGGTTGCTTGATATTTCCGTTGATTCTCCGACAGTGGTTGCGAGTTGGTGATTTGTTTGGGAAAGAGTATTAAGTTAAATTGTTGGTTAATGATATATAATTAGGTTTAGAGGCTGTATTATGTTGATAAAAAATCCTTAGGCATTGTTCTGTCAGTTGAAAAGCATTATGGATTTCAGGGGGCAGAAAGCTTTAATAGTGGGGAGAGTTTTCACACCCGGTTTTTTTTTCTTTTCATGTCATGGTTTTGATGCAGTTCATTGAAAATCCCAATACTTTTCTTGGGTGTTGGTTTAAATTAATTTTGAGTTTTTAACTACCATATATTTATATTCACCCTAATTTGTGTTCCCCATTTCTTGTTTAGGAGTTGTTGTAGAGAGGGTGGTTACTTCATGATTTGGGCCAACCGTGAGCCCATTTCATGTTTTAAAAACCAAATTTGTTTCTTTTATAAATCCATTGTTTTTTCACATTTTTCACCCATTACACGTCATAAATTGCCTACAATGACATATTAATATCTCCATATCATTTTTGACCCCTTAATAATTCATAATCATGGTGAATTTGGGTTACTTATTTAGGTACTGGGCTAGCCCCTGAGCCCATTTCCAGTTTTAAAAACTAATTTGTTTCATTTATATCTTTTTCCTTTTTTAATATTTTTTTGAGATTCCAATTCTCAATATAAGACAAAATACCTATACTCAACCCCATTATCGTGATTAACTATTTGGATCTCATTTCAAGAGAATATTAGGGAGATATTTCTCAGGTTACCTCAAATCTTCCAGAATTGAAAAGGTAAATTGTTTCATACATAAATAATTAAATTAATACTATTTTCCCCCCAAATCTTCTTTAAATGGTTCTTAAAGACCTTATGAGACTCTACAAGAATTTCCATCACATTCCATGTTCTCTATGGTTGCAGATATAATGGAGTATGAAGAGTTTTCTAGTTGAAAAGGTGAGATTCCTTCTCCTTTATCCTCCCTCTTCTTCCTCCTTTCATTATTTATTGTTATTATAATCTCTCCTACTCATGATAGACCTATGGTTATGTTATAACATTATTTTTATGGGGTTTTTTTTTCGATTGGGGCTGGTTTTTATAGGTTTAGGGTTTGTAAACCCTCAATGGTGATATTGGGTGTGCCTTTCTATTACACTAAGGATTTGAGGTAGGATATCCTTTACACATGCCTTTATCATTTAAGTTTAATCATTTTATTATTGTTTTCATCGGATATATGTGTTTATTATTATATTTCATACTTTTTATAATTTTATTAGTGTGCAAAATGATTGTTTAATCCTTGTTTTATGAATGGTAGTGTTGTTTTGTCATAAAAGTGAACACAAAGTGTTTGTTTAAATGTTCCACAATATTTAGCAAATATTTTGTGAGGTTTAGAACCTGGTTTATGGTATTTTGAAAATTTTCCAGTATCTTGTATAAAATATGGCATGAAATTGGTTTTTAATTCATTGTAAAGTGCTTAAAATAAATTGTTTTGTTTAAAAAGGACTTGTCATGTGTTCGGTAAATTACCCCGTTGGATTTTATGTGTTATTTTTGATTTAAAAATTGTTTTTTTGGATTTATAAATGAATTGGAATAATAAAAAATGTTATTTTATGTTCCCTTCTATGGATTTCCAATTTGTATTTGGTTTTATAAACAAATGGGTTTTGGTTTACAACATGTTTTGGCCCAAGTTGCTGGAAAATGGCCCGTTTCACAGCCTTATGAAAATGGTTGTGTTTTGAATATGTAACCTGAGTGTTTTAAGAGATTTATGAAAGTTTTTTTTACTTTAAATGGTGTGTTTATACCTCCTTAGTAAAAGTTAAATGCATACCTTTGAAATATGTTATTTTTGAGAAAGGTTTAATGGACCGCTTGTCATTTGTTTTGCTTATAAAAATGGTTTCCATGTGTATTTTGTGTTCTATATTTTAGATAAATTTAATGGTTCATGAAATTGATTTATTAATTGGTTTTAGGGCTGAAAAATATTTGTTTATATGGTATTTGTGGGTTTTTTTCCTTAAAAGGTCATTTTGGAATGGATTTTATGTGTAAGGCCTCGTTATACCTCTTGAAATTGTTTTATGAAAATCCCGGTGGTTTATTGATCCGTGAAAGAAATGTGAAACATGTGTGTAGCCTATTTGATGTGTGTATTATTTTTAAATGTAATCTTCATGATAAAATGGTATTTTATAGATGTCTAACTTGTTTATGAACAAAAATGGAAAACCCGGGTATCGAGGTGGGCATGGGTGTACTAGTATGCTAGTGATCCCGTGGGGTTTGGCCCCGGTTTCATGTAGAAAGTTTAACGATGAAAACACTAACTAAAATATGATGATGATGTTGTTTGGGGACCACTACTTTATGGGTATTCTCCCTAATAGTGGCTTGTGTACCTAAGAATGTATATTTATTATGGTTACTTTCACGAAGATACGAGGTACCTTGGGCTCAAAACTAACTAGTGCCTAGGGGTGTTCCCCTGACTTGTGCTCATTGGATATTTTGTACTCACCATTGGAATATGGTGTGTTTGGTTGGTAAATTCAGTAGTGTTGTTGGATTTATTTTAAAGTTTAAATTATTTAAATCATCCCTCTTGAAAGTTATTTTCATTTTGAAGTTGCACCTCTTTGAAAATTGTTACTAGCATCCTTGTTTATAAAACATGCATGTTTTTGTATGATAATTTTTTTATATAGCTTGGGACCTCATTTGGAAAAAATACCTTTATATCTTTCATTTAAAACTTGAAATTGTTGTTTCTTTTATTTTAAAGGATGTTCATTGGGAATATAATATTAGGCTAACTTACTGAGTTTTAATACTCACACTTATAGTCTTCTTCTATTTTTAGCCCTTGTTCAGGTTTCAACTTCAGTTTGATCACCTTGGGAGATGTGTGATCATTGTGTTGGAGAGTGACCAGAGGGATAACATAGAGTTAGTTGGTTATTAGGTTCATTCAGTTGAGTTTTTGGTTTAGTTATATTTTCAGTTTCTTGTACAAATAATGTTCAGTTAATTTTGTATGTAAATGTATTTTGGGTTGCCAATTTCTTTCCACTATTTCTTTAATTGTTTATATTAGGGAGAAATTGTTCTCTTGTGTACTCTATTGATGACCTTGGTTCTTGTCACCATCCTGGGAGGATTAGGAATGCCTCTTGGGACAGATCACAGGCTGCCCTAGGTGACCAGTTCAGGGTCGACTCAGATTGGTTCGTGAAAAAAACTCAAAACTCTAAAGTGACAACAACCAGCAACACCCCACCCCTCCAAGATCTTACTTTATATTACATGACATGGCATCAATAAGTATCACTAAAGAACCATAATACCTTACCTTTATATGTGTCTTGATAGATGAAAAATGAAACCACTCAATAGTACCCAAGTAGGGGGTGAGTCTTAACTTAGTAGGATTTCCCCTATGACTTCCCAAATCATTCCACTAGGAAACAACATGTTATAATATTTATATAAAATAATTTAAAAACAATTTAAAAATAGTTTACATCAAAAACATAAACAACTTTTTCCAAAGGAAAAAATATACAAAAACTATAAACCATTTGTCATTTGATTTGGAATATTCATTTCTATGTCGATACACACAACAACAAGCACATACATACAATATCGGTGTCACCATTAATAGTAGAACTTCACATCCATAATTTTTCCCTTTGATGGTGGTACTTCACAAAAATTATTGATCATATTTAACTCATTCCCAACCATTTATTCCAACATCATACAAATCCATTTACCAAAAACCAAATTTCCATTCCTACCATTCAACATAAAACCATTTCCTTATTCTAAATCATTTCAAAAACCACTTTTCATGTATCAAAACCAAACCAAAATTTTAAATCATCATTTTAAAAATTATAAAAAAGGGGTTTTCCAAAAACCCATCAACATTCCAAAATTTCCATCCAATACAAAAACAATATTTCTATAAAGAGTCACCACATAATATAACAACCACTCTAATAAAATAATTTAATTAAAAATAATCCTTAAAGTTATAAATCAAGGGGAGTTGATAGAGAAGCCATATACATCTGAAACATTTTCAAAAATGAAGAATGACACAAAAAAAATTTATGATCCAATCACAACTCACATTACAATCTTTAGATCATAAAATATTCCATCATAATCCATTCATAACACACAGATATATTGTTAAATTACTAGATCTATGATTTTTAGAGATATAGAAGACCCATAAATCTATGAATAATTGAGAATAATATACAATTATTGATGAATATGAGCCTCCAATTCACTTTTATTCACTTAAAACCCCATCCCAAATAAACGGGGATCATCTCTCACACTTGGGGAGAAAATGTAATTTGAGATATGAGAGTATTAGGGGAAAATTGAGTGCATATAGAGATACTTCAAATAAAATCCACTTTTTAAAGAAGGATACATATACAATGCATGGTTCAGTTTTATGATTTGAAAAATAATTCTTGAATAATGTGGTACAATTGTCTCAAGAAAATACCACACAAGGTTGGATCACATAGTTATAAAAACCTTGTTCCAAACATGTAGTTCCCTATGTTTCAAAGTGAATTATTTATCTTGGGAATCCACAAGGTTTTTTCAAATCGTTCACAAACATATTCCAACCTAGTTCCCAATGTCTTCTATTTCATTATTTCTTGTAGATTCTATATGGTTTATACTAAATGTTCCAAAACCATAAACCACCAAAAAAATCTTCTCAAACATGCGAAAACCACTAATGACCTCTAGAAACTTAACTAGGAAATTATATAGAATAAAAATAAATGATTAAAGGGGTATGTACCTAAAACCAAGGATGCTAAATTTTCTCCACCCTTGGAATTTCCATCCCCATAAGTTAGAAAACCCTTGTTGTTCTGGAAGATTTTGGACCATTTATTCACCATTTCCTTTTCACTCTCCCCTATTTGTTTTTGAATCAGACCATGTTTTCATAAAATCAACAATATATAAATTCTTTTACCATGGAAGATATTCTCTTTACTATCCATAATCTATACCAACACATGAGTCAACATAGAATCTAGCTCTATTTCAATTTGATATAATTGAATCATAAGGTCATGCTTAGGTTGTAACTTCATTAATTGAGACACAAGAAATAAATTATGTATTGAACTGAACCATGGTGTAAAATCAAATGGATATTCCACATCACCAACTCATTAAAGTATCTCAAAAGGGAAAATTTATTGAGATGATAACTTTATATTCTTACCAAAATGACAGTGAACAAGCCTTGAAGAGTTTATTTGGAACCCATTATCACTCACCTTAAATGAAAATGACCATCGATGAGGATCTGTATGTGATTTTTAATCTGTCTCTATTTTTTTTCTTATCAACTAAACATTTTATGTTATATATTGAACAAGGAATTTCCCACATAATTAATTCTCACTTGTTTCCCCAAAAATAATTGGTGAATGATAAGGATACCCATAAAATTCTTTAAAAATATCCATATAAATCAAGTCTCGGATATTGGTATTATATTAGAACCCCACTAATGGTAAATAATAATCCCATGAGCCACCAAAATCCATCACAAAATCCCTAAGCATGTCCTATAATGTTTTTATAGTCCTTTCAAATTTTCCATACATTTGGGGATGATAATCCATACTCATAGTCAACTATGATCCAATGTATTGCTGTTAGGATTTTCAAAAACAATACATAAACCTAAGGTCTATGTTTGATACAATCGAGATGGGAATGTTCTGCATCTTTAAAATTTCACGAATGTATATTTAAGAAAATTATTCCACCAAATTAGTTTCACTAATCAGGATTAAGTGATCCAAATTATTGAGAGAATACACTATCACCCATATAGAATAGTGTTTTTAAACCATCCTTGGTAGACTTTTTACAAAATACCAGGATATCTGCTCCCATTTTCATATGGGAATTGGTAAATACTACAATATATCTACTATTGATTGGTGTTATTCTTTTACCTTAAAAAAGGTGAGGCATCTGGAGACATAATTCTATACAAAAACTTTTATTCTAACCCAACAAATGTGCTTTCAATTATTTATACATTTTTGAATCCCAAGGTAAATATCCCATATCGAATAGTGGTCTAAAATAAGAAGTTATTCTCGAGAAGCCAAAGGTACGACCATATGATCTTTAAACTAAAAAATTGAATTATCATATAGATTCCATCCCACAAGGTCTCCCCACCACTGAGTTTTTACCTTGCAATAACATATTCTTAATTAGATGTTTGAGAAACTCCATCCTGCACAACAAAATCAGGAATAAAAAAACTCAAAATAAAACTATGAACCTACCATGGTCCAGGAAATATAGATTAATATCCTCTAGAACTGAAATTATATTCCAATAGTCCAAAGAATCTTTATCAAATTCAGAATATCAATTCTAGATTAATTCATCATCCACATTGTTCCCTTTACCAAATGTAATCATCATGTCAAAGTCAAACATCTTAAGATACTCCATCTGTCTGTGTTGTCTTAAGTTAAAAAATCTCTATGAGAAAATTTGTTTCTTACTCTTATGATTCTTACACACTATTAATTTCACACAAAATAGGAAATAATGTTATGTATTTAATGAATGAGCTGCAATATCTAATTTTGAATCATGTGTAGTGTATTTATTCTCATGAAACTAAAACTGTTGTGAACCTTAAGAAACAACATGACCTCATTGAATGAGAACATATCCCATCCCAAATCCGAACATATCAAAATAGACTACATATCCCTATTTATAATCTAGAAACATAAGGATATGTAATGATGTATGTATACTATTATGTTCTTGAAAGGATTTGAAACATGGATCATTCTATTGGAAAGGAAATCCTTTCATTCTCAATGATTTCATCATTGTTTCCTAACAAGAAAAAACATGTACAAAATATATTTAGTATCCAGGTAATAAAATGAAACTATATATCTCAAAAACATTTTTTGATAGTTACCAAGAGATAAAGGATTCTATTTATTTTGGATCTAAAGAAATTCCATTTTCATTAATGACATATCCACGGAATGGTACCTATTGTATCCAGAAATCAAACCTTCATAAGTTGGTATATAGAAAATTTTCCCTCAAGATACCCAACACTATCTTTAAGTGTTTCTTAAGATCCTATTTTGTTATATAATACACTAGTATATAATCAAAAAACACCACCAAAACGGAATCCCAATATCTCTAAAAGAATCGATTCACCAATTCTATAAAGATTGATGGTGTATTTGTAAGACCAAAAATTATTAAAACATATTTGTAATGGCTATATTTTCTTCCAAATTAGGTGTTAAGAATATCCTCCATATGTACTCACAATTGGTGATATCCCAAATGTAAGTCATTTTTAGAGAACCAATAGGCTACCCTCAATTAATCAAATAGATCATAAATGTGTGGAAGATGATATTGATTCATTATTTTAACTATTTTAATATTATGATAATCCTCCCAAATTATAATAGTTATATATTCTTTATTTACAAAAAACTGGTGCTTCCCATAGAGATGTAGTCTGTCGAATGAACTCTTTACTTTCCAAATTTTCAAAATAAACTTTTTTATTCCCTTATTTATGTTGGTGATATTAGTTAAGATGGATGCGAGATAGGATTAGTTTATTGTAGGAGATCAATCATAAAATACACTTCTCTTTTGGTTGGTATCACTGAGAAACTATTGGGGAAACATTAGAAAACTGACCAATGATAGTTATAAAATATCTATTCCCAATATAATCCACATGTTCTAAGGTAAGTTCTTATAACTAATAATGTATGGTTTTAAAAAAAATTTCAAAAGACATTTTTTACTAGCCCAAACACCCCAATATCCTCTAAAGGGATTTTTTATTCCATCTGGAGTTTTGAAACTAATATTTCATTCATACAAATTGATGTAATCCATAAATGATGTCAACTAATCCATACCCAGAATCAAGTCAATTATATCCATCTCAAGTATATATAAATACCAATGCAACCAAGCCCCATCAATAGTTATAGAACAATATTTACAAACAATATCTTAACATTTTTTTTGTCCAAGAGGATTTTTTAGTTTTAAAACATAAGGAATTATCTCAATAGGAAAACCCATTTTATCTAAAAAATGATAAGAAATAAATTAGTGGGGTATGCTTGTATCAAACGAATAATGCATAAGGGAATAATTTAAAAGAATCATACCTCTCACTATAGAAGGAAAAAATTGGTAATACATGATTATTTGATCAGATATATATAATATCTTACTCAATGCACTTTTCTCTTTATTACCTTGTTGTAGTTGCACTAGTTGAGGATTCATGGTGTTCCTAGGATCACCTAGTCTCTCTCTCTTCAGATGATGAGAATTATTCTTCTGCACTCATCCAGTCAAAGAATACGACTCTTATGAATCATGATATGTGTCTCTAGTAGCAAACCATTGAGAACTGTGACTATAGCGATGAATGTGTCCTATATTTTTTTAGTTGTGAAATTTTCTATGTGGTTTTAGATAATCTTTCTTGATGTGATATAGTGAACCACATTGAAAACATCCCAAAATACTTTTGGGTCGAGGAGGAATATTTAATAATATCGTAGTTTAATTATGAGGTGTTCCACCACTCTAGAAGTAGGTGTTCCTCTTCCTCTTATTCCAAATATTAGAGTTCCCACTTGTTCCCATGTAGATAAACTTGCTCACTAAAACCATATTTCCCAAGATATCTCTTTCTATAATAGTCACTCTGTTGAAAATATCTATATAATATATTATAAAAATGCTGAAAATATTTGAGAAAATATTTTTTCATAATCCTAACTAAAAAAATAATTCTTTTAAGGATGCACTTGTAAAACCATACAGGTAAAAGTGAACTAAATTATTAAATTCAGTCACAGACTCTATCACCGATATATTCCCCTTTATTAAACTAAAGAAGTTTTTTTTCTAGAAGTTTGGAAGGTGTGAGGATATAATTACTTGATAAAAAATTATTAAAAATATTTTAATATAATACCCAAGGAAAATTTATCTTAACTACAAATTCCCACCTATTCCATGCTAAATACTCCAACATATATGTTGAAAACTTTACATTCAACACTTATAGTGTCCCAAATAAATATAAGGTTGGATCCATCATATTCAACTAGACTTCTTATTTTTTTGGCTCAAAATCCCCCTGACAGATGGGTGTATTATTCTTTAAGAACTAAATTAAATAGTATACTTTTCATGGTTAATTATTTATATTACCCTTATCCACAACCTAAAAATACTGGGAAAATCTCTGAACCAACTATTGGTTTGTCTCTAGCCAAGGTGAAACTACATTTTTCAGCAGCATCTTTCAGTTGGTTTCTATGATACTTACCCATTTCCATTCATTATAACAATATAAAAACTCTCTTTAATCGCACACATTATAAAATTAATGCTTAGAAATTTTAAATTACCACATTTACACATATTACAACATAGATTTCATTAATTAAACAATTTTCATCATTAAAACAAATTTTGAAAACATTGAAACCATGTTTTCTAAAACAACCATTTTCTCATTTTCAAGAATCACAATTTTTGACCATTTTATAAACATTTTTACTAAAAATGAACAATGTATTCTATTGTTAAGTCTTATTATCAATGCATGTCATAAAAATCACATCATCTAAAACCATGATGATGAGGTGAAAAATCACTTATAAGTTTATAAAAACACTCATGTACCCAAATTCCCTAGAAATTTAAAGTTCACTATAAAGAGGTTAGATACATATTTTTTATCCTCTACATTACATGTTCTAGAAATACTACTCATTAATACCATCCTAAGAGACATATTGATATTATTTATAACTCCAGGATCAAACAATCTGACACAATTTCCTATGCCAAGGACTGAAAAATGGTTATATCATTTAAAAAAAAGATAGATGGACTGAATAAAGTTGATACTCTTTTTATGGAACATATATTTAGAATGACCAAGGATGATACCATTTTTTATTTCTTTGATCGAACAAACTAATACCATTTGTAACAATTTTCCCTTAACTCATTGTAAGAGGAAGAGGCGGTGGTGTTACTAGGCCATATGTGACATCCCCGAGATAGAAAAGGCTGAAAATAAATGCTAAGGGCTTTGAGAAAATTTAGTAGTTGATTTTAACTATTAAATATAAATCATATAATGAACAAATACAATAACCAAACCAATGTTTATATGTTTCATGATTACAAAATAGAACTCATAACATAACCAAACCAACAACCAAATCAGATTACAAGATAAAACAAAATGATATAATCAAGAGGGAAAAAATAACATAAAACACAAAAATCCAAAGTGGAAACAACCAAAAACACCCCACCTCTTCTAAGATCTAACTCCACATTCCATTATACAGTATGAAGAATCATCCCTAAAAAACTAAGATAACTTTCCTTTACCTGGGTCTCGATAAATGACATCTGTAAATGAAAAATAGTTCCCAAGTTAAGGGGAGTCTAAAATCAGTGGGATTTTCCCAATGACTTATCATATTTGGAAACCGTGAAAAAAATTAGTATCATATTTATATAAAACTATTTAAATAAATTTAAAAACAGTTCATATAAAATCTATAAACCAATTTTTCCAAGGAATGCATTAAAAAATTCTTTAAATCATTTATCATTGGAATTGGAAAATTAATTTCCATGTTAAAAAAAACACACGCACAAACACACTCAATATTGGTGTTAACATTTATGGTGAAATTTTTTGTCCAAAATCCATCCCTTTGATCGTGGTACTTTACAACAATTATCCATCCTATTCAACTCACACCCAACTATTTAGGAAAAACTTATTCCAAAAAATTAAAAAAAACTAATTTCCCTACGAGCCATCTCACATAAAAATATTTTCTTCTTTTATATAATTTCCAAAACCACTTTACATGTATCAAAACCAACCCATAATTTTAAAAAATAATTTTAAAATTATAAACAATGTATTCTACAAAAACCAATCAACATTCCAAAATTTTCAGTCAATAAAAAAATAATATTTCCATCATGAGTCACATAATCTTTTAAAAACCATTTCAAGAAAACAATTCTATTGAAACTAATACTTCAAGTTCCAAATTAAGTGGATTCAAGAGATAAGCCACATACCTATCCATTACTAGAAAAATTGAATAATTTCACAATAAAACATCTAGATTGGATCACAACACATGTTACCTTTACAAGATCCAAAAACATTCCATCATAAAGAATTCATAACACACACACACACACATATATATATATAACAAACTAGATATATAGTTCCAAGAGATAGAGATAGAGAGAAAACCCTTTGATATAGGAATAAAGGAGAAAAATGACCACTAATCAATGAATATGTCTCTCCATTTCACTTTGATTCACATATAAATCACTCATATATCAAAGGGGGTCATATCTTAGGAGATATTTTATGATTTATACTAATTTTGATCAATCCATGCACATATATAAACACTTATAAAGCATTACATAACCTCATGAAACCTCCAAAAACATAACCCAATAATTTTATAGACTCAAAATACATGAATAAAGGGTTATGTACCTAAAAAAAGGGGGTGTGCAGTATAATTATGGATATGAAAAGGACAGATCTAGAAATAAAAAAGGACAGAAATACATCCAACCTTTCCCAAATAACTTCTCAACCAAATATCTAAGAGAAAATCATATAGGTATAAAGGGAATATTTAGAGCTTCAAAATAATTTTAGAGAAACAATAGAAGGGAAGCTTCATGTATTCATCATTGATAAATATGGATTCATTTATTTTAGAATTAGACTCTATAGTGTAACAACCCCAACTCCAGTATCCCAAAGATGATTTTTAATTTATTAAATTGGTATAAGATACAAGGGAAAATAAAATGAAGGATCAGTTAGTTTATATTTTTTTTTGGAAAAATATATACTTACATAATTCCAATATTACATTTTAAATAATGAAACATGGTATAAAAACAATATTTCATCATTGAAAAAATTCAAATAATCCGTATTCATATCATAGAAAATAGAAATAAAATGAAGTGTGATCCCAGATTCTCAACATGGGTTATGTACAATAGAATCTATAATGAGTAAGGAAAGTACAATCCATATGACATCATGGATAATAAAAACACATTCCATTCAATAAGAAACATGAATTAAATTCATATCTATGGATAATATAAATACATTAACCACATAGATAATGGAAACTCAATTATAAATAAATGAAATATGTCTAGATATGCATGATCTTACCATCAAGGAATCAGTAAAGATACTATGAATCTTATCATTAAGGCCTCATAAAAGACATCCTTAATAAATGGGTAGGTGTAAAATAGATTTCCAAATAATATGGCATGCCAAATGTTTTATCTCATGAGACCTATTGATGAATCAAGGTAAAATATATAACTGGGATCCACTCATCACTTGAACATCTAATATATTGATCACATATTAAATGATCAAAACAGTTTATTCTCAAAATTCTTTATAAATAAGCAATTATTTGAATTGAATCAAGAATACCTAATATTTCTCTAGTTAATTAAATATTTTTTTAAATAAAATTTGATAAACTAATACTACATATAGAAATGGAATATGGTTAAGAAAAATTCATATTGGTGAACATGATACAGTATAAATATATGATATAATAAATAAAGGAATGGGGGATAAAATAATGTCTAATTAAATAAAAGAAAGTGATAAGGAATGTGATTATGAAAAATTAAATAGACACACAACCATGAATCAGTAAATCATGAAATAAGATGTTAAATTCATCTGTAAAGAATGGATATTAGTAAAAACAATACTTTAATAAATAGAACAAAAAAATCTAATAAAAAAATAACATCCTTATAACATTAGGTAAGAATGACGTCATAAATAAAAATAAAAATTATTATATTCGTTTAAGAAATAGATAAAAATTTCATTTAAATTTAAAATTAATATAAAATTATTCTCTTTGATGAACTATATACAATTTTAGAGTAATATTAGTATATAATAATGGTCATTGAGGCAAGGAAATTTATTCACATAGTATATATTAAAAAAAATTAATTTCTTTCTTTTTAATGTCAAAAATTTCATTTCAAAAAATTAAAAGATTTATTTTTAATAATTTGTGAATAAAATCAATTTAATTTTAAAAATATTTAAAATTATTATCATAGTATAAATATAGAAATTATTGAAACAGAATAATGAAAATAAATATGGAGGTAAAATACTCCAGACAGAAAATAAGATACATGGATAGTTTCCCTTAAAAGTAACTTAAATATTGGTTCTTGATCTAAAAAGAGTTAAAATAAAATGTTAAAACAAGAATATAACCAGATGAGAAGAATATATATATGAGGTTTTAGATGTTATTACCTTATAATTTTCTTAAAGGACATCTAAATATTAACAGTATCAAAATGAAATGACATTATAACATAAATCCATTACCTTGGGTATCCAGTTGGTTGTACATGTTTGATCATCTTGTATAATTATTTTAAAATTTTTAGTTACTAATACTATAAAGATATATTTACTTATCATACAATATATTATTATCTTATACAATCTCAATAAATGTTAATTAATAATTCTTCATTAACATTATCATTCTGAGTGATAACTATTCTATTTTTCATTTATGTTTCAGTTTGGAATCCTTGATTCTTACATGATATTCATGGATTCATAAATTATTTAACATAAATCATGATATATTATATAATATTTGTTAATTATATATTTTTTTAGAACAATCCATGAAAGATAGTAATAAAAAAATAAAATAAATCATTTTTATAGATAGTAGTCTATAAATATATAAGAACACTATTTTAATTTTCTAATGAAAAGAATAAAAGGAAAGTAAATAATATTTCATCATTATAGATTAATATTTATATCATAAATATAAATTATAATCATTTAATATATTATTATATTCATCTATGAGATTTGGAGATAGAAAATGAACTACATTACTACGTGAAAACAATAGTTCGTACGTATGCAAGAGCGACAATTTAATTTTTTATTGGTTGGAAGAGTAATAAAGAAGATTGTATCTTATTATTATAGAAGAATAAATATATCATAAATATTATATAAAACGTTATATATTACATAATAACCAACCATGAAAGGTGGTAATGAAAAAAACACATCACTCTATGGAGGAGGTAGTTTGTACATATGCACAGGTGATGCGTTCATTTCCCATTTGATACAAAAGAGGTGAAAAAATGTTTTTAATAAGAATAATAACATTTAAATATATTTATATTAATTTATTGGTTATTTTATTATGAATACATGTTATTTTATAAATGTTTATAAACTGGGAAAGAGTCAGTTAAGATAATTACCTCTTGATTAAAAGACCTCCTTTGTCTTAAACCTTAATCATTTGTAATATGGTATTAGGGGAAGAAAAAAAGTACTATTAAATATTGAAGGAGTCTAGGTGTTTTTTAGGACTTTTATGAGCTATGTGGATCATGTTTTGTGAATAATAGTGGACATGGGATTCCCTTTTATAAGTGAGGTGGGTGCCAATGTTGTATATACTTTTAATATTGTTATTTATTATGTGTACCAATAAATTCATGTGTCTCCAAAATCGAAAAAATATATAATATTAGAGGTTTATTGTAGAAATATGAATAACCAATAGAATTTATACCAGTTTTTAGATCATGTTCACCCTTATCTTTTTATTTTAACCCCCTTTTAACCCATTTTAATCTTTAAGTTTTAATTATTTTTAATTTGGTTTCTATTCACTCGATAATTTGTTTTTTAATTTCCATATTTACTAAACTAATAAATGAGGATTTTAAAATTATAAACCATTTTTTAAAATTTTATTCTTATAAGTTTTAGAAATTAATTTTAAAAATAAACCCATAAAACACAATGAATTTTTTTAGGAAAATGCATTTCTCAAGAATAAGTTGAATTTATTATAACTATTTCCGTAGTAGAAAAAATTATATGAATAATAAATTATTTAATTAAATATAAAATATAAATGTTTTATAAAAATAATTCATCAATAGTGATTTTTTTAAAGTATAAATACAATATGTACTAAAAACAGTTATTGAAAAAAATAATGTTTTTTAGTTTAAAATAATTTTATATTTATTTATAAAAAATTGATAATCATTTTTGGAATAATTATATATTATCTAACACATTATTATAAATAAAGCTAAATTAGTTAAATACAACAATTTCAATTATTTATTGAAATTCATTTCCAAGATAAAATTTCGAAAAATATTTCTAGTCTTATTTTGATATACGAAGTTCAAAAGTGATATTCATCCTAAAAAATTAAATATTTTTTGCTATAAAATATCAAAATTTAAATTATAATATAGTTTATTTATAGTGAAAAGTGTATTTACTATAATTTAATCTCGTATGTTACTGTAAATTCCATCTCTTTCCTTATTGGCTTGAGAAGGCGATGAGATGTTACTTTTCTTTAGGTGACGTTCCTAAGGAGCCAAAGGATGGAAATAAATAATGATGGATTCAAGAAAAATTGGGGAACAATTTTCTCTTATAATAAAAGAACAAACCAAAAAAGGAATAACCTATAACAACTACATGATGAATGTCAACAAGGAAAACCATGATAACACATTACAAATAGACAACCAAACAACCAAACTCTCCTATAACAATTCCCAAAATAAAATACAACTAAATCAACAAAAAACCCAAAATCAGAGTACCAAGAGGAAGAATCATCAACAAGACCCAAAAGAAATCATGACACACTCCACAGTTCCCCACCAAGCACCATACTTTATGAACCACAATACCTTCCAAGCATTATGATGGACCGCTTGAAAATTGAGTTGCTTTACCCTTGCCTATATCTCGGAATACCACATCTGTAAAAGAACCTAAGTGCCAAAGTAAGGGTGAGTAATAATAATCATAAGTTTTTCCTAAAATTACTTCCCTACACATGCCACTAGGATAGAACTATTATCACATTTATATAATGTAGTTTATAGAAAATATCAAATAGTGAAACAATTTCCAGCTAGCCAAACACACCCTTACCAAGCCATTTTTCATGAAAATCTACACAATAACAGGGAAATCCAAAAAAAAAATCCATAAACCATTTTACCATAACATTTTAGAAGAAACATTTCATCTTTATTATCCACACTCATAATAAAAACATATCCATAAAGTTTCACACACTTAACCCGATGTATCATTCATGATAAAACTTCCTATCCAAGATCATTTCATACTTTCCCAATCTAGTTGTACTTCTCATCCACTTATCCTTGATGGTTTCTCTTCCATCCATTACCCACCCCTTTTTATAGTGGTACTCCCCACCCACTTAACATTCATTTCAATCACATGAATAAATAATTAACCAATAAACAAGAATATAACACACCAAGGCCGTAAAATTATGAAAACAACCATTTCCAACCCAAAAAATCACTTAGGACATTGTCCATGTGTCGACACTCCTTTGGTCACATAGTCTAATGATGGGAAAAGGGGAATATCTTAGCTCAAAGTGATTCAACCTTTGGAAAAATATCAAAAATTGACAAAGGGATGAACAAGGAGAAGATTGCCTATAAGTCGCGCAAGTTTCCTCATAGTCGCGCAAGTCCACTTGCGCGACGCATTATGGTCATGCAAGTGACTTGCGCGACCTAAGTGATAACCACCGAGGGTCTTATCCTGCCTATAAATAGACCCTGTGGGCCCCCCATTCGGGGAGGATTTTTTTTAGAAACTCAGATTTGAGCTCCCGGTGCCCTAGTCTCTTCTCAAATCTTCCAAAACACTTCTAATGTAATTTATTACCTAGAACGGAAGATCTAAAGAGGGGGAAGAAGGCCAAAGTGTTGAAACTCATCAACACTTGCGCGCCTGAGTGGCCAGCCCATAAGGTAAAAGATCCACATTTGCGCTCCGCCTTACTCCTTCAATAGATCTTGCGCACCCCACTTCTGGAAGAAGCTGAATAGGATTCTAAAGGATTTAATGAAGAGTCGCTCAAGTATTACCCTGCTGGTTAACCGTTGCACAAGTACATCATGTGTCGCGCAGGAGTATACTTACACGACCAGGACTTGCGCGCCCACGCAGTACCTGCGCGCCTGCCAGGACTTGCACGCCCATGCCTTTTTGGTTGCCTTTCTTGCCCATTTCACCTCTCTTAAGCCATTACACCTTTCCTATTCAAGATTCAGTCTTGAAGACAATCTTCAAAGCCATTTATGGCATGATTTCATGATTTTACATCCTTATCTAAAAGGAATTATGTGGAATATCTCTCAAAACCTAGTGATTTACACCTCTTTATGTCACTAAAGATTGAGATTTCATTCATTCAACCTCATCCTTTAAGATGAGAGAATCCTAAACCTGGGTCTCCTTTTCAGGAATAATCCCCAGTCATAAGCCCTAGTCTCAAGTTTGGGCATCCTCCTTAGGAGTAATCCCCAATCATAATTCTTAACTTGGGCATATTCCTTAGGAGTAAGCCCCAATTCTTAAAGTTCCCAAATCAGGGCATCCTCCTTAATAGTAAGCCCTAGTCCCCTAATTTGGGAATCCTCCTTAGGAGTAAGCCCCAAACCTTAATCCTTGACCTGGGAATCCTTTTCAAGAGTAAGACCCAGTCTTAATTTCTCTTAACCAGTCCTAATTTACCTTTGATCTAGGATTCCTTTTCAGGAGTAAAACCCAATCATTAGTCTTCGTTTAATTTGGGCCTCCTTTTCAGGAGTAAGCCCCAAGTTAGAGTATTCAAAATCTCTATGAAAGCACATATACCTTTATGGACCCTATTCATGGATTTCTTCCCTAAAGTAAATCCTAACCTTCATTTATCTGGGCAGTCATACATACATAAGCCCCACATTATTTCTTATGATTGCATATTTCATGGCACAATTTCCTAATTTTTACCAATACCTCTTGTTTCTCATACCAAGAATGACTCACGTGAGCTTAGAGTGTAAAAGTAATTGTGACATCCTTCTTTGAGCCATCAATCATAAACATCATACTACCTTACACGAACGACGTGGGTTCTGATTCCTTTTCTAAAAAAAAAGAATACGTAGGTAGCCCGTCTACGGGTTCAATCCCAACTCTAAAATAATCCATGTCCTTCTGGATGACAATAAACATCAAGTGCACCACTGAGTGGCTTTAAAACCAGCATGGCCATCATAATGACCAAGAGACTTCTATATAAATGTGTCGAAGGGTACCATTGACCAAGAATATCTAACAAATACAGATGATTGTCTATCGATGAAGAACCTCAAATACATACAAAAGATTCTCTAAATTTCCTACATATTTAATCATTGATTGTCAGATCTGAAGAAAAGCTCATTTTATACTTAGTAATGTAATAAGGATTCACAAACATAACTTAAATCTATAAAGAGAGTCCCAGAGTAGACAATAATTCCCCTCAAAAAGGTGTGATGAGTCTGACCTCCCATCTTCTCGACCAATGCAAATTCCTAAGCCTCATCAGTCCACAAACTAATGAGAACCTACCTTTGGAAAGTAGGTCCGAATGGATGTGGAATCATAGGATATTTCCGGTTCTAAGAACAAACCCATTAGAAACTGATCGGAATGTTTGAACCTCCCATCAAGGCGGTCATCCCCGGATTCTGAGGGAAAGGAATCCAGGGATGACTGCCTTGATGGGAGGTTGAAACATTCCGATCAGTTTCTAACAGGTTTGTTCGTAGAACCGGAAACATCCAATGATTCCACATCCATTCGGACCTACTTTCCAAAGGTAGGTGCTCATTAGTTTGTGTACTAATGAGGCTTAGGAATTTTCATTGGTCGATAGGATGGGAGGTCGGACTCATCACACATTTTTTAGGGGAATTATTGTCTACTCCGGGACTCTCTTTATAGATTTAAGTTATGTTCGTGAATCCTTATTACATTACCAAGTATAAAATGAGCTTTCCTTCAGATCTGACAATCAATGATTAAATATGTATGAAATTTAGAGAATATTTTGTATATATTAGAGGTTCTTTATCGATAGAGAATCATCTGTATTTTTTAGAGATTCTTGGTCAATGGTACTCTTCGACACATTTATACAGAAGCCTCTTGGTCATTATGATGACCATGCTGGTTTTAAAGCCACTCAGTGGGGCACTTGAAGTTTATTGTCATCCAGAAGGACATGGATTATTTTATAGTTGGGATCGAACTCGTAGACAGGCTACCTACATATCCTTTGTTTAGAAAAGGAATCAAAACCCACGTAGTTCGAGTAAAGGAGTATGATGTTTATGATTGATGGCTCAAAGAAGGATTTCACAATTACTTTTACACTCTAAGATCACGTGAGTCATGCTTGGTGTGAGAAACAAGAGGTATTGGTAAAAATTAGACAATTGTTCAATGAAAGATGCAATAATAAGAAATAATGTGAGGCTTATGTATGTATGAATGCCCTGATAAATGAAGGTTAGGATTTACTTTAGGGAAGAAATCCAGGAACAGGGTCCATAAAGGTATATGTGCTTTCATAAAGATTTTGAATACTCTAACTTGGGGCTTAATCCTGAAAAGGAGGCCCAAATTAGGAGAAGACTAATGATTGGGTTTTACTCCTGAAAAGGAATCTTAGATCAAAGGTAAATTAGGACTATTTAAGAGAAATTAAGACTAGGGATTACTCCTGAAAAGGAGGCCCAGGTCAAGGATTAAGGTTTTGGGCTTACTCCTTAGGAGGATGCCCAAATTAGGGGACTGGGGCTTACTCCTAAGGAGGATGCCCAGATTTGGGAACTTTAAGAATTGGGGCTTACTCCTATGGAAGATGCCCAAGTTAAGAACTATGACTGGGGCTTACTCCTAAGGAGGATGCCCAAACGTGAGACTGGGGCTTATGACTGGGGATTATTCCTGAAAAGGAGACCCAGGTTAAGGATTCTCTCATATTAAAGGATGAGGTTGAATGAATGAAATCTCAATCTTTAGTGACATAAAGATGTGTAAATCACTAGGTTTTGAGATATATTACACATAATTACTTTCAGATAAGGAGGTCAAATCAATAAACCATGCCATAAATGGCTTTGAAGAGTGTCTTGAAGACTGAATCTTGAATAGGAAAGGTGTAATGGCTTAAGAGGGGTGAAATGGGAAAGAAAGGAACCCAAAAAGGCAGGGGCGCGCATGTCCTGGCAGGCGCACAAGTACTGCATGGGCGCGCAAGTCCTAGTCGCGCAGGTATACACCTGCGCGACACATGATGTACTTGCACGACGGTTAACCAGCAGGGTAATACTTGAGCAACTCTTTATTAAATCCTTTAGAATCCTCTTGAGGTTCTTCCAGAAGAGGGGAGCGCAAGATCTATTGAAGGAGTAAGGCGGCACGCAAATGTGGCTCTTTTCCCTTAAGGGATGGCCACTCAGGCGCACAAGTGTTGATGAGTTTCAACACTTAAGCCTTCTTCCCCCTCTTTAGATCTTCCGTTCTAGGTAAGAAATTACCTTATAAGTGTTTCGAAAGATTTGAGAGGAGACTAGGGCGCCAGGAGCTCAAATATGAGTTTCTAAAAAAAATCCTCCCCTCGAATGGGGGTCCCACAGGGTCTATTTATAGCCAGGAGAAGACCCCGGGTGGTTATCACTTAGGTCGCGCAAGTCACTTGCGTGACCATAATATGTCGTGCAAGTGGACTTGCATGACTATGAGGAAACTTGCGCGACTATGAGGAAACTTGCACGACTTATGGGCAATCTTCTCCTTGTTCATCCCTTTGTCAATTTTTGATATTTTTCCAATGGTTGAATCACTTTGAGCTAAGATATTCCCCTTTTCCAATCTTTAGACTCTGTGACCAAAGGAGTGTCAACAAAAGTCACCCCTCAGTGTTGGATCCAGAGAGAAAAGAGGATTTGACTCTGAGGAAAAAGGAGAAATCATGGGTCTTTGTGGTTATTAGCAGTTTAAAGTCATGCATGTCGGACATAAAAAGGTTAATGTTTAAGGTCAAAATAGCTTTGACCGAAATGGATTAGAATTGACTCAATTCCTTGAAAATTCATCTGAAAACATATTACCATACTCAAGTATGAGGGAAAATATGTAAGTTATGAATTAAGAATATTTGAATCTGAGGAATGATATGAAAAAGAGCTAAAAGGCATTAGAAGAAGTAGTTTCCAAGAATGAAGTTACCATTATTTAACAAAACCGTTAGGGGGTTGAATTATGTAGGGACACCTAAGGGAATTGGCTACATAGTTAAATAAAATAGTATCTTTTGGCTAACAAGTCTTTTATGTAGACTATTTATGCAAGGCCACCTATGGGAACGTGCTGCATAGTCAGGCAAAAGAACTCTCAGAAATTTACTTTCCTAGTGCTAAAATCTAGTGAAAGTTTATGGAGATTCAAATCTTCTAAAGTATAGAGTTTTCTATATGTAAAGAGGTACTTGAATATGGAGAAGATATTTCCAAACAAGATTATCAATGAACTGGATGAATATCACTCATACGAATGTCTGACCCAAACATAGGGAAGAAGAATATAAACCATAGACTTGAATAATTTCAGATCATGAAAAAGGATATGGGACAAATATGTTAAGGATGGATATTTTTTGTGGATCCCTACATACTGTCATTTAAGAAAAATAAGGACAAAATAGGCATTCTTTCCAAGAATGAAGTTACCACTATCTGAAAACCCGTTAGGGGGTTGAATTATGCAGGGCCACCTAAGGGAATTGGCTGCATATTCAAATAATAGTATCTTTTGGCTAACAAGTCTGTTGTGTAGACTGTTTATGCAAGGCCGCCTATGGGCACGTGTTGCATAGTCAGGCAAAAGAATTCTCGGAAGTTTGACATTTTTGCAACTAGAATTCAAGAAAAGGGTTATAAAGATCTGAAAATATTTAAGGTTAGAATTATGACACAGAAAGATGGATATTGTTCAATTTATACAGAGATAAACAGATCAATTCTAACCATAATCATGTTGTGGCTGGGTCCTGAATTGAAATGTTGGACTTCACTACGTATCCCATAAGGATGAGAATCAAGACATACGTAGTTCTTAAACTACAGTTTAACGTTGTGTGGGACAAAATGATTAGAGATCTTAGTTTAGGGTCATAGAGCTTGGACCATTGTAAGAAATAAACAGTGTGTGTTCTCATAGGGACTTTTCAGCCAGGGAACTGAAATTGGAATTTGGGGTTAGGCCCAAAGACTTGGGGATGGATTAGAGGGACACTCGAACGTTCCTATGTATCCCATAAGGATGGGAATCAAGCCCACGTAGTTCTAGAAATACCCTTTGTACAAATTTGGTTTTTACATGTGAAGGGTGAAAGGGGACTTTAGTACAATGATGGTTTAACCCAAGATAAAAGGTTTTGGTGTTGCCATGTATGCACGTAATCTTTGAAATTAAACATGATTGAAAAATCAATGTAAATAATGGTTCCCTCTCAGGTGAGGGTATCAAAGAATATTGTAGTTTATTTTTATATTGGAAAAAAGTGTTGTATAGTTTAACATCGTATAACAAGGACGAAAGTGAACCAATGTAAAGATATTGATTCTAGGGGCGGTTTCACGAATCGACATCGTATGAGATGGAGGTGAACAGATGTGAAAAGATTGGTTTTGGGCTTGAACATTGGGAGGTTGCCTACATACCCAGCCTAGAAGGCAAGGATCAAAGTCCATGTAGTTTAATTAAATAACGAATTAATGATCAAGTTGTTCTTGGGGACAATGACCTAATAAATGATGTTGTTGGGACTTACACATGGTTAGCGGCCCAAAGAGAGTGTTATGGTTGAGGTTTTCTCTAAGCTCAGGTGAGTCATACTCGGTGTGAGAAACAAGAGGTAACAACAACCTTAACGATGCATAATTTAATGTCATGTAGGACATATAAAGGGACTATGTAGTTTAAAGTCTTACAGTTAGGACTATTGGTGCTGCACAGTTTAGTGTCATGTAACAGGGACAAAATACAGTTTAATGTCATGTAGGACGTATCAAGGACTTTTTGTACAGTTTAGCGTCATGTAATTAGGACGATGGGGACAATAGAGTTTAACGTCATGTTAGACGAAAGGGGGACTATTCAGTTTAATGTCATGCAGGGAGGACAAAAGAGTACACCATTTAATGTCATGTTGGACGCATTGGGGATTTTTTCCACAGTTTAGCATCATGTTGGACGAAAGTGCAAGTAGTTTAAGGTCATACAGGACCTTTGATGATTATGTAGTTTAACGTCTTTCCGGACGTAAGAAACTTTTATATATTTTAGCATCATGTAGTTAGGACGTCACAGTTTAACGTCTTGCTGGACGTAAGGGACTTGCAAATAGTTTAGGGTCATATGCATGGACCGTTGATGATGCAGTTTAAGGTCATACAGGACCTAGTTGCAGTTTAAGGTCATACTAGAATATTTTGGAGACACAGTTTAACATCATGTTTGACCAAGTTGCAATTTAAGGTCATACTGGACCATTGCTGTATAGTTTAATGTCATATAGCAAGGAAAAAAGAGGGACTTTGCAGTTTAATGTCATGCAGTGAGGACAAATTAGGGATTTTTTTCCATAGTTTAACGTCATGTGGGACGAAATTAATACAAATAGTCCAAGGTCATATGTATGGACCATTGCTGTATAGTTTAACATCATATAGCTAGGACGATGGGGTTTTGTGTTTATACAAAATAATTCTTCAAAAATCTGGCATTGGTTGGAGTAGTGATGAGTTCTCCATCCATCGAGATTAATGAATAAGCTCCATTGGAGTAGACCCTATGTATTGAATAAGGTCCTTCCCATTTTGGCTCAAGCTTGGGAGGTTTCTTTCCTGGTATCATTGGAGTTCTGAGAACTAATACCAATTCTCCCTGAGTGAATGAAAGAAGAAAAACTTTTTTGTTAAAAGCTCGTGCTATTCGATTCTGATAGACTTCCAAGTGGTGCAAAGTGAACAATCTTTTCTCATCTAATCGTTCCAATTCATTCAGTCGCTTTTGAGATTGTTCATCTGTAGATGATTGATCACAAATGGAAACTATGAGAGAGGGTAGTTGAACTCCAATGGGAAAGACGACTTCCGTTCCATATACCAATGAATATGGAGTTGACCGAGTTGTAATGCGGGTGGTAGTCCGATAAGCCCATAAAACATGAAAGACTTTATCAGGCCATGACCTCTTATCTATATCTACCATCTTTTTCAGTATATTTGAAAGAGTCTTGTTAAAGGATTCTATCTGGCCATTGGCTGCTGCATGATACCGAGATGAATGGTTGGATTTGATGTTGTATTCTTGATACAACTTCTTCAACCCAGATGAACAGAAATTGGTGCCATTGTCCGTCAATATGGTATTAGGGACACGAAATCTAGTAATAATGTTAGAATTGATGAATCTAACAACGCATTTAGAAGTGACTTCCTTGAGAGGTATTGCCTCTGCCCATTTGGAAAAGAAGTCAGTAGCAGTAAGAATGTACTTAAACTGCTTGGCCGTAGTTGAAGGGTAAGGTCCCACCACATCCATTCCCCATGTGGAAAATGGCCATGAGTATTTAGCTGTATGAAGAAACTCTGGATGTTGATGAATGAAGTTGGCATGTACTTGGAATGAATGACACTTCTTTGTGAAATCGACACAATATCATATCATTGAACGCCAAAAGAATCCAAGCCTTCGAATCTGATCAGACAGTCTATGTCCAGACTGGTGGGCACCACAGACTCCTGCATGCACTTCTTTCATGACAACCATTGTCTCTTCACCATCAATGCATCTTAAGAGAACTCCATCAAAACCACGTTTGAAGATAATTTTCTATAGGTGATCTGGGTTATCATAAAGAGTAAAATTAACCACACGTTGCCGGATTTGTTCTTTCTTAGCTCCATCAAGTAGAAGTCTTCCATTTTGAAGGTATTCCCTGATAGGTGACATCCATCCTATAGTATGACCATACGGTTTAGGAATGAGACAAATTTCATTAATTTCCACTGTTCTTATTCGAACATAAGGTGAAATCGCACGACGATGGGCAATAATGATGGTTGTCTCGTCCTGATTTGGATTTTCCAGAGCTGTGGCTATATTAGCCAATTCATCAGCTTGAGCATTTTGTGATCTTGGGACATAAGAAAATGTCGGTTCCAAAGGGAATTCTGCCAGTAACTCTCTGACCTAATCATACAAAGGTATTAGCTCTTCTTTTCTGATGGCATAATCCCCATTGACTTGTTTGATTACCAGGTCTGAATCACCTTTCACTTTTAAGTGATTCACTTGTGCTTGAAGTGCTAATTCCAAACCTAGATGAGAGCTTGGTATTCTGCTTCATTATTGGTACCACCTTCCCACAATAAGAAGGAATAAGGTAACACTGCCTTTTCTGGAGAAATGAGCACAATTCCTAATCCAACTTTGTTGAATTTAGGATTTTCCATTTTCCTCCCTGTTGGACTTCTGGAAGCACCATCAAAATACATTTCCCATGGCTAAGGAATTTCTTGAATAGAGAAGAATTCCTCATCAGGGAGTTCAATATCTGAAGATGTGTCTTCCACTGAAGGGTGTTTAGATAGGAAATCAGCCAGAGCTTGGCCCTTTATCGCCTTTTGAGACACATACTGAATGTCGAATTGCTGCAAAATAACTGCCCACCTTCCCAGATGTCCTGTAAGCATTGGACGACTTAGGATAAATTTGAGCGGGTTATTGTGAGATACAAATTGGACCTCGTGATGTTGCAGGTAGTGTCTCAACTTCTAAACTGCAAATATTAATGCCAAGCAGCACTTCTCAATACTTGAATACCGGGTTTCTGCTTCAAGCATGGTTCGAATGAGATAGTAGAGACTGTTTTCATTCCCAGCATCATTCTTTTGAGCAAGAAAGACACCCAATGATCACTCTAGAGATGTCACATAGAACATAAGTGGTCTTCCTTCAACAGGTGGCATGAGTACTGGTGGACTCAAGAGGTATTTCTTGAGAATATCAAATGCTTCTTGACGTTCTTCAGTCCACTGGTATGTGACTCCCTTCTTCATCAATTTGGTGAAGGGTAAACTTTTTCCTGCTAAATTGGCAATGAAATGCCGAATATAGGCTAAGTTTCCTTGAAGTCCTCTTAATTATTTCAAATTCTGAGGAGGTTACATACCAAGGATTGACTTGGTCTTCTCAGGATTGACTTCAATACGACGATGGCGTACAACAAAGCTGATAAATTTTCCTGAGGTTACCCGAAAAGCACATTTTAAAGGGTTCATCTTCAAATTATGTTGTCAAAGCTTTCAGAATATGACTTCCAAATCAGCCAAGTGATTAGAAAGTTGTTTGGATTTAACTACCAAATCGTCTACAAAGCATTCAAAAAACTTCCCTAAGAAGGGTTTGAAGATACGATGCATGGAACACTGATAAGTTGCACCTGCATTCTTTAAACCGAAGGGCATTACCCGATAGAAAAACACACCCTGAGGGGCTCTGAAGGATGTAGATTCCTCGTCTTCTAGGGACATTCAGATTTGATTATATCCAGAATATCCATCCATGAAGGAAAGTGCTTCATAGCCAGTTGTATCATCAATTAGAAGTTCTGTGATCGGAACTGGGAAATCATACTTAGGACAATGCCGATTAAGATCTCTGAAATCGATGAAAACTCGAATTTGTTTGTTCTTTTTTTTGTAGGGACAATATTATCCAACCATTTGGGATATTGAACTTCTCTGATGAAGTTATCTTTGATAAGCTTATCCACTTCAGCTTCAATTTTTGAAGCATAAGTTTGGTGTGTTCTTCTCGCGGCTTGCTTAAATCCTCGATGTTCTTCTGGTAAACCCAAATGATGAGTAGCAACATCAGGATCAAGCCCGGGAATTTCTGTATAGTTCCAGGAAAATATATCTCTATTTTTCTTTATAAAAGAAATATACATCCTTTTCTCTTCAAGAGTCATGGCCGCATTGATTAAAGTGGGGCATGGATCTCTTTTTGTACCTAGATTTATTTCTCTGAGTTCATCCACAGTGGTAGAGATACCCTCTTCAAATGCTGGAGGAGCATCTCTGAGATCTTCCCCTTCTTCTTCATCATGTGTTATTTCTTACATTTCTACTTGCATAGTAGATGATAAAGTAGAATTCTCATGATCTGAGGAGATGTAAAATTTTTCATATCTTGAAGAAGAAGCTTCCATTTCCGACCCGATTGATGATTAAGGGTCTTCTTTGGGTAATAAAGAGGAGATGATAGATTGAGAATCGACATCATTGTTCACCTTCGATGTTGCTATTACTTCTTCTGGCCTAATTGGCGAAGCATAGACTTGTTGGATTTCTGCAGATGAAGACGTCACCATTTGTGCATTCATCACTGCTTGGTAGATTACCAATTTCTCCCATGCTGTTTGGCTCGATTTCCGTTATTGACATTATGGATCTTTCCATAAGAGTATTTTGATTTGGGTCTATCTTGTCAATTTGAATGATAGGAAACACATAATCTGTACTCACATGTGTAAAAGGATTTACTGGAATTTTCTCCAAACCATATGGAGCATTAACTTTGGTAATCTCCTTTGTTATAGATTTCTCCCTTCCCTTCATGTGATAGAATTCCGCCTCAATGTATTGAGACTCACATGTCTTGAATGGGGACTTATCACCATACAATGTCCTAAATTGACCATCGAAATAATATTTGAGACATTTATGGTATGATGAAGGGATAGCCGCATGTTGATGTAGCCAGGGTCTTCCAAGCAAGATGTTTTAGACTAAGTCTTGATAAACAACCATAAAATCTGAATTGGATACAAGATCTCCAAACTGAGTTCTGAGTGTAACTTCACCCAGTGGTTCTTGTTCATTTTTATCATATCCCTGTAGCATCATGGTGGAAAGAGATAAATAATATTCCGTGAGGCCCAATCGATGAAGTGTACGAATGGGCATGAGGTTGACTCCTGAACCATTGTCAATGAAAGCTCTTCAAACATCCACACCATTGAACTTTCCAGACAAGTACAATGTTCTAATATGTCCATGCACAACATCATCTTCATCTTCATCAGTAAAGGATATTATTGCATGACATTCTGTAGGATTATTCTCTATGTGATAGACTTCAGCTATAGAAATTTCAGTTTCAAACTCCTGAGGGCTTGACAAAGCCTCGATGAGTGCTTCCCGAAGATCTTTTGACAGATTCAAAGCATCCAGAATTGATAACTTGGCTGGTACTTGGGCCAAGTTTTTCAATATATCATACTTTTGATCCAAAGGTCTGCATTTCCCAATAGGAATATGTGGTTTAGCAGGTACCTTGGAAGCAGATGATTTGGAAGTTGATGCATCTTGTATTGGGATAGGAGTTGGCAATATTCCTGGTTTTGGAAGATTAGACCGATTAGATCCATTTACTTGATGAGAGAAAGAAGATGGAACCTTCAACCGGTCTTCCAAAAGAACTGTGCCAGGACTGAATTTTCTATTGGTAGAAGAACTTTCTTGTTCTTGCTGAGCTCGCTTAAGGGCTCTACCACGAGTTTCTGATGCGTACACAGTTCTAGTCGGGGTAGAATTGAAATAGTGGCTTATGAAAGATCCACGTCTTCCCCTGTATCCTGAGCCCCTGGAACTTCCTATGATTCCTCTATATGATACATGGAATTCAGGCTCATTGAAATCGAAACTTTGACTGGCATATGGATCTGTTAATTGAATCATATTAACAGAACCAAAGATTAACTCTTCATCTGATGAAGACTCTGCCTGATTAGCCTGTTTAGGCTGTTCCGTTTGGTGGGGCGGTGCCCGTGGCATTGAAGTAGATGGAATGAAGTCCGCCAAAGTCAAAGATAACTTAGGCTTTGACACATACTCATCTTCTTCTGATTCTTTTTCTCTCTTTGAATCATGTCGTTTCTTTGAGGACTTTCCCTCTGACGAAAAGGGTTTTACCGCAACATTCATGGAAGAAGACACAATTGGTTTCTTTAATTGTGTCCGCAAAATAGCATGAGTTCGATTGATTGTCTTTCTGACCATCTAATCATCATACTTCTGTGCATTTTTTCTTTTGACTTCTTTCCATTCACCTTCCTCCTCTGGAACTGTAGCAGTGACACATGCTACCTGGGCTGAGGAGCCTTTCAATGTGACTTTTCCCGAGTCGACCATCTTTTGTAGGAGGTATTTGAAGACAAAACACTCCTGGATGGGATGCCCCAAAATTTGATGAAAAGGGCAATAATTAGGACGATCCTCATCTCCTATCTTGTTTGGCCTCTTGGGTATTGGCAATTGAACCAAATTGTTCTCTAGAGCTGAAATGAAATAACCAGGAACTTTTTCATTTTGGAAAGAGTATGTTTTTCTCTTCAGATCCTCAAATTGTTTTCTTCTTTGATCTTTTTGATCGCCTGGATGAAAAGGCCTTTGTTGTTGGTGCTCAGAAGGTGGATCCCTTCGAGAAGATGAAGGTTTTAATGTAGAAACAGGAACAGGTGCTTGTTTAATCATAACTGTAGCAGTTTCTGCTTTACCCATTCTACTTCTTGGAGCTGATGGAATTACATGAGATTTAGCCTTATCCTATATAAGGGAATCTTCAATATGTTGAGTGATTGAAGTAAGGTTTCGAAACCCTCCTGTGTATTTCACAGGGATTAACGGCGTGCGTAATTCATCACACAGATTGGAAACAATTTTTCCTGAGGGAGTTCTAAACTCAAGGAATATGTTAATCCCTTCCATCGAGCAATGAAATAAGAGACCCTTTCATTCTCCCTTTGCTTACAGTTTGTAAGATCGAAAACTATTGTCTTTGGAAAAGATGAGCTGAACTGAAGGAGGAATTTTTGGCGAAGATCCACCCATCCGGTAATTGACCGGGATTGCAAGTGTGTATACCAAACAAAAGCTGGTCCTTGCAAGGTTCGCACGAAGCATTTGAGTTTCACTACTTCTTGCTGCTTCGAAGTTCCCATCATAGGATCGCAACAAGATACATAATGCATCAAATGTTGTTCAGAATCGCCTGATCCATTGAAAATATGGAATACAGGGTTCCCAAAACTGGATGGAGGAGAAATTGAATCTACCCATTCAGGGTAAACTTTCTTTTCTGGTTGAACTTGTGCACGTTTCCCTTCCAGAGTATCTAACTGAGCTGTTAATGACTCAATAGTAGTTATTAACTTTTGAGAAACATCTGGTCAAACTTGGACTTGGGTAGGTGCAATAACTGGAGGTTGGACAGATGTGGCGATTGGTGCTAAAACTGATGGTAGCACTACCAATTGTTGTTGCACTTGACCCGTAGGATTAGACCTGTGAGGGTGTACTGAGAAAGGAGGATATTCTTGATCCATCTCAGTCGCTGCAAAAAATTCCTTTGGCTGACTGACTCCATCATGCTTAAAAAGAAGTATACTATGAAGTAGTTCTGCATTCAACCTTATTAATTACTTAATTTCTTCTTCCTATTGTGAAAACCATTTCACTAGTGAGAGCGATTGACCTTCTCTAGAGGAAGGATATGTAACATGGTTCTTTCCCTTCCCTTTGTTGGATCCTTTTTGGAGAGGGGGAAGTGGGTTACTCGAAGGATTACCTTGGTTCTGAGTAATCCTTTGACTTCGTGCACGCACACCTTCTTCATTTGTGTTGGTGCGTACACCTTCTTGAGTAGGAACCTCTTCATTTGAATCCCCTGAGTGAGCCTCATCTGGTGGATCAACAACAACGACATTGATGAAATTGATTGATGCATAACTCATCACATCCCTTCTATCAGCATTTCTGTGATATTGTATTCTTCCATGTCTTTGATGAGACATTGCCTTTTGTTGACTCAATCCCTCAGGAACTTCTTGACGAACCGTAATTTGGAGGGAATCTCCTGATAATTTGGATATTCGTTCCTCTTGAGGTTTCTTCCCCAATCGAGAAAAGACCGAATTTCTCTGAGGAGGGGATTGATGATTTGAAAAAGTCCCCAATCCAGTGGACTGGGGCTATTCCTACTTTTCTCGCTCAACTCCACGAATCCTTTTTGTTGATTCCGAGGTTTGGTTTGAAAGAGTCCCTAGTCTGGCGAGCTAGGTTGGTTCTTGACATGCTATGTCTGAGACTTTCTTGAAAGTCCTCCTGATCTTGCGAACCTTAGTCCGGAAATTAGCTGGATGCATTAACCTGTATCCGCTTTTATCACCCAGTTCAAAAGACCGTTGGATGATTTCTGACACTTCTATCACTCGGTGACGTGCTTGCTCCAAACGAGAGGCCTGTTTAATATTCTCATTTGCTTGATGCAAGAGTAATTCAACAACATGTTCTCTCTATTCTTGATTTTGAGAGGAACTAGTTGAAGCCTGTTCTTGGGCAGGCTTTTGATTACAAACATAGCCCATTGACTGTGGCCTGCCATTGGCAATAAAATTTCATGAGACCATTTTCGGCGGGCTTTGCTAACTGGAGAGCACCGTGAAATGCAGTGCTCCATGAACACCCCATCCTCTAACAAAAATACCAGATGGGTCATTGGAAATTAACTGACGAAATATTCTTAGTGCGCCAAGGCATGAACGTTGAAGGGCTCTCTGCTGCTTTTCAGCCTTCGGATATCGAGAGACTGATAGAGACGCCAAATCAATCTGGCGTTGTAACCCTTCTATTATCTTAAGATGATTTTCATATTCATCATAAGATAATACTTTCTTTTTCAACTGACAAAGAGTTTTCCATATGTTGAGACGAATATCATGAATTTCATCTTCCGTCAACATTTCTGGAATGTTATACTGAGAGTCAGCCAGAGGCCAAAACATGACTGACACTTCACCTTTCGCTAGTTGTTTTCTCATGTTCAACATTTCCTCTTTATCATTTGACGAAGATTCTTCTACCTGATTGGACCAGAGTTGGTGTTTCCTTGTTGCTTCATTGGATTCAACAAGATTGGTAAGAGAATTCATTGATCAAACAAGAAGATGCATGACTTAGGGGTGGTTCGGAGAATGACCTACACCCTGGGCTATCATCTGATTGAGAAAGTATTTCACCTTCTAGCGATGAAGATTCAGACATGATTGGTTTCACATTTGCAAGTGCCTCAATATAAGAGGGCTTTCTTGGCACTACATTTTCCACTGGAGATTTTTTCGGGCAATGTACATCACTACTGCGGAGAGGACTTTCACAGCGAAATTCATCATCACGGGGAGGACCACCATAATGGGTTACAGAAAAAGATGAGATCTCTTTCTCCTTGGCCTTTTGACCACACAGAGGGTTCCTGTGGCTCTCATCTAAAGATGAAACTTCGAGATCGAACGAATTGTCATGAAGCAAGACTTCATGAGGAAGTGTCTGTTGAAGTCCTTTGGAATTAATGTTCCCACTATTGGGAAATGAGGGAGTAGAATCTTGAATTTCAATAGATAATTGTATGAGGTTTTCAAGAACTCCAGCATCGAGCAAGACCTTGTTTCATATTGGCTCTTGATCTCCTGACTGTGCTGGGTGGGTCTTTTTCTTAGACGCCTTCTTACTCACCTTGGAAACCACTTGTTGACGAAAGTGGCTACTCTGAGTAGGTGTATATGCCTGAGTAGGAAACATGGCCAGGTTAGGCTGATGATATCTACTCAAATCAGGTGTATGTTCCTGACTTGGTTGTCCGTATGATATGGGGGAGTATGCCCCACAACCCTCTTGGACTGGAATAGATGTGTATGTCTGTTTAGGAGTGAATTGTTGATGTGTCACTCCACTAGTAGGGATAGATTTATGTGTCTTTCCCTGAGATGCCACTAAAGTTGTTATAATATCCTGACAGACATCCAGAATATGAGCAGGGATTTGCTTCTGCTCTTTCACCATTGATAGAATATGTTTGGTGACTTCAGCTGCCAGAACGGGAATATACGTCCATTCCGGGCTTGGAGCAGGTGTATGTGCCTGCTCCTATCCTCCTTTTCCTGTCAGTGAATCTTGACAGTACTCAAGTGTGGGGGCAGAGAGTTGAGTCTGCCTCCTATTTGTTGTCGGGGTTTTCCGACTAACTTCTCCGAATGCTACCAAGAAAGACTGTTGATAGGCTTGATAAATACTAGCAGGTGTATGTGCCTGCTAATTGCACTTCACCAAAAACATGGTTTAAGAGATCCATCGTATGTAGTCAGACGAGCCTACTGACTAGCTGATGATGTATAAACAGGTGTATGTTCCTGCCTATAGTACTTCGCCGGAATTTCCTGGAGCGATTGGCGTGATACTTCCAGACGAGTCTACTGGACAACGGAATTAAAACGGGCAGGTGTATGTGCCTGCTCATTGCTTTCCACCAAGTTAGGTTGGTGGACTTCTCCGGAGATGGAAGAGATGAGAACCTGCTCAATGTTGACCGGATTCCGCCTCTGTTGGTTCGTCTTGCTTGCTCGGGTTCGAGGAACCTAAGACGAACGCCTGGAGTCGGTACCCTCATCATGTTGAGGGCACACTGCCGCATGAGTCTAGCGGCGATTGTTGGTGGGATCCCTCAAGAAGGACTCCTTTCTGTTTGATTTAAGGACCTGAGGGACCTTCTCATTAATCTCCCCAGAATAAGGGAGCGAATGGTGATTGCGTTCCGGGGATAACGACCCGAAACGATTGGAGACGGTAGTCAGAACCGCCTGCTTCTTGATCACTGGTTGTCGTTGTCCGGATGAACAATGTGAGTTGTTTACTTGGAGGGCTTGTCGGGCAGCCTCCAGAGTTGGGATGGTACCATGTTGACAGTACTCCTTAACCAGTGCGTTTGATACCCAGCGTTGAAGACGCTGAGTAGGTGATATCATCCTTAGAGCGGACGATGATCCAGCAGGAGTAGTAGCAGTGGCATTTGCAGCAGCAGTGTTTATATGTGTGAACTTGAGAGCAGCCATTCTAGAAATGCAGAAGATCTTGGAAAAGAGTTCCTATTTGATATAATAGACGTAATCAAGATAAATTTAGCCACTACATCTTTTGGATGAGAACATATGTCAATGATTGTTTTTTTGGCCCTCTCATTGAGTTTTAAATAGGGGCCTAATAAAATAGGTAAAACATCATTTTAACTTGGTTAAGGATTCACTTCGGGTTCACAATTTTTGTTTCCCTCGGAATCCGGGGATGACCGCCTTGATGGGAGGTTCAAAAATTCCGATCAGTTTCTAACGGGTTTGTTCGTAGAACCGGAAACATCCAATGATTCCACATCCATTCAGACCTACTTTCCAAAGGTAGGTGCTCATTAGTCTGTGGACTAATGAGGCTTAGTAATTTTCATTGGTCGAGAGGATGGGAGGTCAGACTCATCACACCTTTTTGAGGGGAATTATTGTCTACTCCGGGACTTTCTTTATAGATTTAAGTTATGTTTGTGAATCCTTATTGCATTACAAAGTATAAAATGAGATTTCCTTCAGATCTGATAATCAATGATTAAATATGTAGAAAATTTAGAGAATCTTTTATATGTATTCGATGTTCTTCATCGATAGAGAATCATCTTTATTTGTTAGAGATTCTTGGTCAATGGTACCCTTCAACACATTAATACAGAAGTCTCTTGGTCATTATGATGACCATGCTGGTTTTAAATACACTCAGTGGGGCACTTGAAGTTTATTGTCATCTAGGAGGACATGGATTATTTTAGAGTTGGGATCGAACCCGTAGACGGGTTACCTACGTATCCTTTGTTTAGAAAAGGAATCAGAACCCACGTAGTTCGAGTAAGGGAGTATGATGTTTATGATTGATGGATCAAAGAAGGATGTCACAATTACTTTTACACTCTAAGCTCACGTGAGTCATGCTTGGTGTGAGAAACAAGAGGTATTGGTAAAAATTAGACAATTGTACCGTGAAAGATGCAATCATAAGAAATAATGTGGGGCTTATGTATTTATGACTGCCCAGATAAACGAAGGTTAGGATTTAATTTAGGGAAGAAATCCAGGAACAGGGTCCATAAAGGTATATGTTCTTTCATGGAGATTTTGAATACTCTAACTTGGGGCTTACTCCTGAAAAGGAGGCCCAAATTAGGAGAAGACTAATGATTGGGTTTTACTCTTGAAAAGGAATCCCAGATCAAAGGTAAATTAGGAATGGTTAAGAGAAATTAAGACTGGGTATTACTCTTGAAAAGGAGGCCCAAGTCAAGGATTAAGGTTTGGGGCTTACTCCTAAGGAGGATGCCCAAATTAGGGGACTGGGGCTTTCTTCTAAGGAGGATGCCCATATTTGGGAACTTTAAGAATTGGGGCTTACTCCTAAGGAAGATGCCCAAGTTATGAATTATGACTGGGGCTTACTCCTAAGGAGGCTGCCCAAAATTGAGACTGGGGATTATGACTGGGGATTATTCTTGAAAAGGAGACCCAGGTTAAGGATTCTCTCATCTTAAAGGATGAGGTTGAATGAATGAAATCTCAATCTTTAGTGACATAAAGATGTGTAAATCACTAGGTTTTGAGAGATATTCCACAGAATTTCTTTTAGATAAGGAAGTCAAATCAAGAAACCATGCCATAAATGGCTTTGAATAGTGTCTTGAAGACTGAATCTTGAATAGGAAATGTGTAATGGATTAAGAGGGGTGAAATGGGCAAGAAAGGCACCCAAAAAGGCAGGGGTGCGCAAGTCCTGCCAGGCGCATAGGTACTGCGTGGGCGCGCAAGTCCTGGTCGCACAGGTATATGCCTGCGCGACACATGATGTACTTGCGCGACGGTTAACCAGCAGGGTAATACTTGAGTGGCTCTTCATTAAAGCCTTTAGAATCCTCTTTAGGTTCTTTCAGAAGAGGGGTGCGCAAGATCTATTGAAGGAGTAAGGCGGCGCGCAAATGTGGCTCTTTTCTCTTAAGGGCTGGCCACTCAGGCGCGCAAGTATTGATGAGTTTCAACACTTAGGCCTTCTTCCCCCTCTTTAGATCTTCCTTTCTAGGTAAGAAATTACCTTATAAGTGTTTCGGAAGCTTTGAGAATAGACTAGAGCACCGGGAGCTCAAATCTGAGTTTCAAAAAAAAAATCTCCCCTTGAATGGGGGGCCCACAAGGTCTATTTATAGGTAGGAGAAGACCCCGGGTGGTTATCACTTAGGTCGTGCAAGTCACTTGCATGACCATAATGCGTCGCACAAGTGGACTTGTGCGACAATGAGGAAACTTTCATGACTTATGGGCAATCTTCTCCTTGTTCATCCCTTTGTCAATTTTTGATATTTGTCCAAAGGTTGAATCACTTTGAGCTAAGATATTCCCCTTTTCCAATCTTTAGACTCTGTGACCAAAGGAGTGTCAACACCATGCCACAATACCTTTTAATAAAAGAAGATATTTTTCTTTTTGAAAACCATTTTCACAAACCATTTCTATAAATCAACTCAAGAAAACAATTTTATAATCTACATTTTAAAATCCAACATTAAGAACATTTCACCGTAATAGCCCATTTTCCCCAAAATCCACAAATCAACACAAAATAAATTTTTATCAAGAATTTTATATCATAATAATAATAAAATTAAAGAAAAACCAACAAATTTAAGGCAAGTATTCTAGTTCAAACAAAATGGATTCGAGAGAGAATCCACTTACCTTAGGGTTTTGGTGAAATCAACCAACATGCAACCGCACCACAAATCTGGGTGAAATCACTACCAAAACCACTTTAGATCCCTTTTCCTAACATAAAAAATCAAATCTCAACATTTTAGGGAAAAAACTATATCTTCATGCAATATAAG
Source organism: Viscum album (assembly GCA_963277665.1). Taxonomy (NCBI): domain Eukaryota; kingdom Viridiplantae; phylum Streptophyta; class Magnoliopsida; order Santalales; family Viscaceae; genus Viscum; species Viscum album. Next base: position 844,604,895 of record OY728128.1, read on the forward strand.
TAGATCTAGAAAACCAAGATAGAGATAAAAATACCTAAGGAAAGCGAGAAAGATCCATGAGAGAAGGCTTACCGGAAGAGAATTTCCTTCACTACACCTTGAAAAACATTCAATTCTCTTCCAAAATGATTGGGAGAGCCCATATAAACCTTGATAACTAAAAATCATGAGTAGGGTTCATATGAGATAAGAGATAAGGAGTTTAGGGAAAATCCCAAGTGGTCCTATTTTTAAAAACCCACTTTTTAATGTCACGCACAGTTAGCTCGCATGTTTAGGAAAACTATGAGCTAACCATGCACATGATACTACAACAATAGGGATCCTGCACAGTTTCTTGGAACATTTAGACAAAACATGCACAAACCATGTGAAGCCCACTTCCCCCACATACATGGTTACATTAAGATACTTCATAGTTTCCCAAAAATGTTCTCAAACCATGCCCCCTAGAAAAGCCTCCAAACAATTACAAATCCCTCCTAAATCTCCAAAACTTTACCCAACTACTTTAACCACTTAAAAAAGGAATAAAAAAGGGTTGTATACCACAAATATGGGGTGCTAAATTCTCCCTTCCATTGGACTTTCCCTCTTTATAAAGTAAAGAACCATCAATTTTCCAAAAGACATGAGAATGCTGCTCAACAATTTCTTTCTCCCACTACCAAGTATCCTATTGAATCTAAAAATGATGCAAGAATACATAAACTAGACAGATTTTTTTACCACTCAATACTTTCTATTTCCAATCCACAACCTACTTCGGCACATTCCCTAATAAAGAATCCATCTCTAGCCCAAACTGATCCCATCGAATCACATGGTCAAGATCCGACTGATAGTTTTTCAACTGAGAAAAATGGAATACATTGTGAACCTCACTAATCTGTGGTGGAAAAGACAAAATTTAATCCACCTCTCCAACCCAATCAATTATATCAAAAGCACCAGTATACCTCAGAGAAAACTTACACTCCTTCTTAAACCGACAATGTCCCAACCTTAGAGATATTTTCAAGAACACATGATTACCCACCTCGAATGACAACAATCATCGACGATGGTCCGCATACGATTTCTGACAACTCTACACCATCTCCATCCTCTTCCTAGTCAACATAATCATATTCATTTTCTCTTGGTAAAGGCTTATCCCAACCAACAAGGTCTCACCCATTTCCAGCAAAAAAAAGTGGAGAACGACACATACACACATATAGTGCTTTGAATGGAGACATATGTATCGAGGCTTGATAACTGTTATTATAGGAGAACCCCAACAATGACAAGAGCTCATCCCATGATCAACTAAAATCCATCACTGAAGTCCATAACATATCTTCTAATGTTTGTATCATTATCTTGGACTGCCCATCCATCTAATGATGGAATTTTGTACTCATCATTAACTTAGTCCTAAGGGATTCCTATAAGGATTTCCAAAAACAAGGCATGAACCATGGGTCTCTATCTGATACAATCAAAACCAGAACTCCATTCCTCTTTACCATTTCAAAAATATATATTTTGGATAGATCCTCTACCGTATGAGATTCAAAAATAAAGATGAAATGGGATAACTTTGTGAGACGATCCACTATCACCCATATGGAATCTTGATTTCTGACAATTATTAAGAGACATTTAAAAAAATCCATTGCTAACTATTCCCACTTCTAGACAGGGATAGGTAAATACTGCAATATAGCTACCTATCATTGATACTCTACCTTAACTTATTGAAAATTCAAGAACGTCAAAACAAAATCTACCACTTTCCTTTTTATAGCATTCCACCAAAACTATGATTTAAATGCCTTATACATTTTATTAATTCCAAGATGAACAACCCATTTGGAATGATGATAAGCCCATATAATTTTTTCATGAAAAGACACCAGTACAACCATTCGATTCTGAAACACAAAATCAAATTCCCATTCAGTTCCCAGCTATTAATGGTCTGCAGACCATTACATTTCGACCTCATCTCCAAACATTCAGAATCAAACATCTATGCCTCTTTGACCAAAATAGACATGTCATAAACCAATGAGATTAGAAGGAAAACCCCGATGTCACCCCATTCCTCACATTCATACTACATGTTGGATATTACCAACATAAACTACCACTGATCTGATGGTTGTTTCACCACCTGAGCATATGACTTCCTACTTAGTGCACCAGTCACTGAATTTACATTATCCGGTGTGTATATCATGTTAAAATAAAATATCTAAAGATACTCCATCCATATCCTTTACTTCAAGTTAAAATCTATTTGTTATAAAATATGCTTCAAGCTCTTATGATCATTGAATAATATAAATTTCTCACCGCATAGATAATTACACCACATTTTCAAGGCATGAACCACTACCCCTAACTCCATGTCAAGTGTTGGGTAGTTCTTCTCATGAAACCTCAAATACCATAAGCCTATGAAACCACATGATCCCCTTTGATGAGAACACAACCTATCCATGATCCCGATTCATCACAATACATCATATACCCTTTCCCTAGTTCTGTAAAAACCATGATTTGTGTTAATCTAAGGAAACTCTTAAGCTCTTAAAAAAACATATGACACTGCTCATTAATCAAAATGGTACATTATTCCTTTTGAAAGCTATCATTGGTGAGTCCAATAATGAGAAATCATGAAAAAATGTCGATATTAGCCAGCTAGACCCATGAATCTCTATATCTCGAAAACATTCTTTGGTGGTTGACATGATATAAAAGCCTCTATCTTTTTCAGATCTACTGAAACACACATTTAAGGAATAACATGGCCAAGGAAATGATCCTCCTATATCCAAAAATCACACTATGAAAAATTTTCATATAACTATTGATCTCTCAAGATCACCAACACTATTTCCATGTGATTCTCATGATACTCCCTTGTCTTGGAATACACAAATATATTATCAAAAAATACCACTACATAAGAATTCAGATATTTTTAAAATATCTAATTCATCAATTCCATAAAAATATCTAGTGCACTCGTCATACCAAAGGGAATAACTAGATACTCATAACGGACATATCTACTTCTGAAAGATGTTTGGGGAATATCCTTCTTCCATACTCACAACTAATGATATTATGATCACAAGTCAATCTTGGAGAAACACTGAGCTCGCCTATATTGATCAAATAAATTTAAAATAAATGGAAGAAGATATCAATTCTTTATCATAACATGATTAAGACTATGATAATAAACACACATCCGCAAGGTTACATCTTCCTTTTTAACCAACAAAACTGGCACAACCTACAGAGACGTGCTAGGCCAGTTGAACCCTTTGTTTTTTAACTCCTCCAACCACACTTTCAGTTCCCTCAATTTTATTGGCGCCATCTGGTAAGACAGAAGTGAGATTGGACTGGTCCCTAGAAAGAGATCAATTTTAAACTAACCTTTTATCATAGGTGGAAACCCTGATAATTCTTTTGGAAAGACATCTATAAATTTATCAATAACTATTAGAAAAATTCCATGCTAAACTCCTTCTATTGATTTCAAAAACAGTTCTACTAAATGATATGAGATCATGCTAATATATGGCGCCAATAAGCCTGTTGGGCCAAACGTTTTCATTATTATCACATCTATAGAGATGTTCGACACCATCCTCCATCATAAAACTATCTGTGCATGCATAACAGTTGATATAAGCCTTAAACATTACCAACCAATCCATTCCTAGGATGATTTCATATAAATCCATCAAAATCATTGAGAAATCCCACATCAAATCAACCCCATACACAACTATACAACATTATCTACACAGGATGGATCGATACTCTCTTTAACCTATAGGAGTTTGAAGTTTTAAAAATGAATATATAATTTCCACAGTTAAACCCAACAAACTAAAAACACGATGAGTAATAAAAGAGTACAAAGAACCCATATCAAAAAACTCTTGCATCAAGGTAGAATTTAAAATAACCGTACCTTGCACTGTGGATGGTCCCAACTGATCATACATCACAACCTTCTCAACTCCAAACAACTTCTTTCTTTCCACACTCTAATCTTTATTTCACTTATGAGGAGTCATGGTATTTCTTGAATCACTATGAATAACTTTAATCTTCTGGAGAGGGGAATACTGCTGACCCCACCATGTCGAGGAATATGATTCTTGCGATCCCTAAGGAGTATCATGAGCACCCAACCTCAGAGAATTACAACAATAACACTGACGATGCCCCATATTCTTATAGGTATGAAATGCTTAAGGTTGTGTCATACAATCCTACTTGATGTGGCTCATAGAGACACACTGAACACGTCATGGATTTTTCTGAGGCTTTAGAGGAAGATTCACTGATTCTACTGTCATATTCTAACCTATAATCCCACCCTATAAATAAGTGTATATCTTCTTATTTATCCCAGCGTTAGAGTTCCCAGAATTTTCTATTGGTACTAACATGATTCCCCCTCCTGTTGCCCACTAAATATAATTTTCATCCACTGTTTATCTATTCACCATTTCTATGTAATCACTTATACATAAAAATAATATTTTTGAATGAATTTTCTACCTTAACCTAGTTTTAAAAATACATTCCTTCAATGTTGTAATACCGGCCACCTCAGGTGAAAACTGCACTAAGTTCATAAACATAGCCACATATTCTGTTACTGAGTGTTTCTCTTACTTTAAATGAAATAAATCCATTTTTCCCTACATTCTAAACATATGAGGGTAGAATTGTTTGTCAAACAATTCTATGCAACCCTAAGAAGTCATCCCTTGCTCTGTTCTAGCCTAGACCACCAAATCCAACCACTAAAGGGAAATATCTTCTAAAATTTAAGTTTCTATCTTCACTTTCAGATCAAATAGTGTTACTAGGAATTTAAATATCCTATTCATTATGTTTGACCATGCAAGCTCTTTTTCCTGTTCCGAATCACCCCCAAAATTGGGTGGATTCTTCTTTTGAAACTAAACTGCATGATCCACATTCTCTAGCTCATCTAGTTTATTACTAGTTTCCACAGCTTGGAATGCTTGAACTATACTCTACACTAGTTGCTGGTTCACCAAGGGTTTAGGTGCAACCACATTTTCAGTATCCTCCTCTGGTTGGTCTCTACAACCCCTACCTAGTTTAATTTCAATCAATACCAAAACAAACATAAGTCTCAGTCCCTTTGCAAGAAAAGGCTTAAAATTTCAAATTCAATTATATTTAAACCATCAAAACCAAGTTATCCAGAATTCCACAGTTCCCATGTTGCAGTACATTTGAAAAATCCTCCATGTTTTAGAAATTGACCCATTTTCAAAATATCACAACTATTCACATTTCAAATCCACACATTTGAAAATAATTTCTAGATTTTTCACAAATATAGATATCCATATCCAAACATAAATCATTATGCCAATGAAATATGAAACCTAGTGGGAATTCATTTATACTATGCATTCCATGCTCATCCCATTGGCTACACCCAAGATAATGAGATTTATAGTGCCAATAAGTGTCTCTAAATAACTTATGTAATCAACTCCCTAGTAACTTTAAGTTCATCATAAAAGGGTTAATTATGTCCTTTTATGATATGCATTTTACACTCTAGAAATCCTATTCCTTTCTACCATCCCAACTCAAGGAATAGACCAAGAACGTATGTCAACTCCAAGAGAAATAACCAATTCCAAGGAACCTAATAGACTTAGAAGTTGATGAATGAACAAACTAAAACCCCTTGTAACGTCCCAACCCTTATTTATTGTCTTGAGAAGGTGGGGATATGCTACTTGGATTTAAGTGATGTTCCCAATAAGCAAAAGGCTAGCAATAAATGATGAGGGCTTCAAGAAAAATTGGGCAATGATTTTACCTCAGAATGAAACCAACCAACCAAACAAGGAATAACCTACCACAACTATATGATGCATGTCAACATGGTAAAACATGATAAAAAATTACCAAGATACCACCATCATAAAAAGTAATTTTTTATTCAATGAAAGGTAAAACAAGAAAGAAAACATGTCATCCTTTTCCCCTATGGGGGTAAAAAATAATGGTGACCAAGGGCATCCCCTCTGATCAAGTTAACACCCCAAGATTCAAGCTGTCCATAGTAAGAAACCAAATGTTCTCTAAACCAGTAAAATCCAACGATGATAGGTGGTCTGCTACTTTGTTCCCTTCCCTCTATGTGTGTTATACATTCTTATTGATGCCGTGGATACATCTATAATTTCAGATGACAAAGTATATCGACAAAGGTGGGTTTCCACTACTATGTAAGGAGTTGCAGACTATCAGTGAATCCATTTCATCCTACCTAATCTCAATGCCCCAATGATGGTGTAACCTAAGACCCATAATCATTTCCATGGCTTCTGCCAGTAGAGATAATCCTTGTCTAATCCTGATCGTAAACACTATGAAGACCGACCCATTGGTATCACGCACTACCCAACCTACATGTAGAACACCCAGTACACAAGACCCATCTGTGTTGAGGTTCAAGCCTTCAGACGGGGGCTATTATTGAACCCTATTTCTCCCTCTATCACTGCTGATGGGAAGGCCATCACGAGACCTAGATTTGAACCAAATCAGTGAAGGGAATTCCTTACAGTTTCTCATCACCCATAGCAGGTCAAATAATATGTTTCTCATCTAAACAATAATATCATGAGCTGACATGAACACCCCTTCATGCCTTATTCTATTCCTCACCCCCCGAAGACACCAGCAACCTATATGAAACAACACTGTGCAGGCGAGCCTCTCCAGACCAACATTTCCCAAGCTATGGTACCATCTATCCAAAAAGTGGAGATCAGCCATTATACTAATAGAAAAGGAAAATAAGTCCACAAAGTATTCCCAAACCTCACATGCCCATTCTCTCTAAAAAAACAAATGGTTCGAGCTCTCTTCGCTATGGGTCTTACAGCACACCCCGAGAAGTAATTTTAATACCGCATCGCTTGATATTTTTATCTATTAGAAGAATCCCATTACAAATCCTCCAAGAGAAATAGTTGAATTTGGTTGGAATTTCCTTAATCAAGATTACCCCATCCCAATCATCTGCATGATTCTGAACATATAAAGCGTGAAGATATTCTTTGGATGATAAGAGCCCCGAGGGTGATGGGGTGATCACACATCTGTTGAGGTCAGATGTGAGATCAATAATATCAAACTACACCTGCTCTTTTGCATTCAACACCGCTTTGATGAAGGTGGGGAACCTAATAGATTTACAATAAGATATGGTGGTAGTAAGAAAACCAAGGAAGCTAATTGCATATTCGCACTAGTTCTAATGCCAAAATGAGAGGTCCCCATTCCCCACAATCCAGTGGGATTATGGCCTGAGGGCCTCAATAAGGGGAACAAGAATTTGATCATGTGGAGAGATTTGTCCCTCCCCTATAGCCGTGTACCCCGAAGTAAGGTTGTGCATGGATAACCCCCAAAGAAAAAGATACTCCAGAATACTTGAAGAAATACTATAATGCATGTAGTGGATGGTGTCATTGAGACTGCGCACATTGATACCTCCTTCTGAAGCCTATTTCTCCATATTGTGCTAAGAGACTCAATGCCTTTTACCCTTAGAGAGAGGATCCCAAATGAAATTGTCCAGGAGCCTATTAATTTTCACTATGATAGCTTTTGGGTCCCTTATCACTGATAGGGTTTACACTGGAGTAGCCAACAACACATTGTTGACCAGCATGATCCATCCCCCAAAATCCAATACAAATAAATCACCAAAAAACCCAAAATCATAGTACCAAGAAGAATACTCATCAACAAGACCCAAATGAAATCATGAAACATCCCACAACTTCACACCAAGCTCCATGATCCGAGCACCACAATACTTTCAAAATATCACATTGGACCACTAGAAAAATGAGAAGCTTTACCCTTGCCTATATCCCAGAATACCACATCTGCAAAAGCACCCCGGTGCCAAATTAGGGGGATGAGTAATAATAATTAGTAGGTTTTCCAAAAATGAATTCCATACACACTCCACTAGGATTGAACTGTTAGCACATTTATATAAATTAGTTTATAGAAAATATCAAATATTTCAACAATTTCTAGCAATCCAAACACAACCATTCCAAGCCATTTTTTACCAAAATCTACAAAATAAAAGGTAAATCCAACAAAAAAGCAATAAAAAATTTAACTATCACATATTAGCACAATAATTTCATCTTTCATAGCCACACGAATAATCAAAACATAGACATAAGGTTTTACACACTCAACCCGGTTTATCAATCATGGTGGAACTTCCCATCCAAGCTCGTTTACTACTTTCCCAATCTAGTGGTACTTCCTGCCCACTTATTCTTGATGGTGTCACTTCCATATACTATCCATCACCTATTTATAGTGGTACTCTCCACCCACTTCACTTCCATTTCAATCACATTCATTAATAGTTAACCAACAAACAAGAATATAGCACACCAAGGCCACAAAATTATGAAAACTACCATTTCTAATCCAAACAATCTCTTAAGACATTATCTATATAAGTTCCTAGCCTTATACATTTCATAATCTTGAGTTATGTTAAGAATTCACATTGAGTATCATTTCAAGTTTATATTTTTATATAATTAGGACATAACTAATACATAATAACTCAAATTTATAAAAATTGGATACCACTACAACAATATCCATTTCATCCACAATATAAAACTTTTAAAAGTAAACATGATTTATTTTTATTGATAAACATATTCTTGACTTATTCCATTCTCATACCCATCCTTATACCCTGTGAAATCATTTTAAAAACATGTGATGAGCATAAAAAGCACAGTAAGGGATATAAAACAAGGAAAGAAAACATTAGTCCGTGAATATTTATAAACCCATGAAATCATAAAAATCCTGAAAAACATTATAGAAATCATAAATCATAAAGGTAACTTGTTGAATCTATATCATACTTACATTGTAGATTTCACAGTTACATAGGTATTAACCTTTATGGTTATGTGGGGAATACCCATCACAATATATTCCCTAAATATATTAAGAGAAACCTTATTTTTTAACTCTTTCTCAATACCTAATGCACTGGTGATATATCACAGGATCACCCTCCCTTGGTTTATCATGGAACCACCCATATACATAAGCAATTCCCAAGAACCATAACATAATCCAAACATATAAACCATGCATAATGTAAAAGTAACATTTCTATATTTCAATAATAAGATATCTTTTAAAGATATTGATATAAGCAATACATTATAAAAACTATTTTCATTAACAAAATATTTAAAAAGGGAATATGGTAATTAATTTTATTTTAAAAATATTATAGGTTGTAGATTAATTCTAATATTAAATAATGGTTGTGGTGGTATAGAAGTCATTGTCACCACATACGTTAAAAACATCCCAATTTTCATTTTGTAAAGTAAAATTATTCATAAAGAAAGATTACTTTTAAAAACATATTAATGAAATTAAATGTAAAATGGGTTGATTTTACACCTTAAAAAATAAGGTGGTGTATAACATAAAAATATGCCTCAATGAAAGGATATTGAGATGAAGTCCCTTACCAAGGGTCAAACTCATCACGTAAAATCGTTATATTAAAGAATAATAAATATAGGTTAATTTATACTTTCTTGAGATCCTATTTCATGTTTATTATTACTTTTAAATCACTTATTATTATACCATAAAAATTACATAATTATTTATGTTCATATTAGACGTTTTGTCGATATTTGGTACTTAAGTCAAAAATGAACACAATTTTGATGTCACTAGTCCGTGTGGTCATAATTCCATCATCTCTAGAATATTATTCATTACATAATCCTCACTTTTATATATTAATAATATGTTTTAAATAAAACAATTAACTATGGTTATTAAAAATGAACAACGTTATATTAATGGAGATGGTAGGTCGGAAGTACGCATGAGTAACATTTTTATTTTTCATTGATCATTATGGAAACAAAATAATAATTATTTTATATTTTTAAAATGATACTAATATTATTAAAATCATAATAATAATTTAAATATACTTATATATATATATATGTATCATAAAAGTGATACAGAGAATAAAAACGATTCACTTTGCTTCATGGAGGTGATAGTTCACACGTACGCATGAACACCATTATTTTTTTTACGTGCATGGAAGGTAAGAACATAATTGAAACATTATTATTTTAAAATGATAAATATTTCATGAAGATAATATATAAATATTAATTAAATCATTATAACCAATATTGATATATGGTAATAGAAAACAAACTAAATCGGTTCATGGAGGTGATAATTCACACGTACACAAGAACAATTAACTCCTTTCACATTTAATGGAAGTAGAGATGGAATTAGGGGATGATATTAACATAATAACATCTTACTATATTTATGATACTGTATTTATTATTTAATCTTGTATAAAGAAGATTTAAAGTATGTGGAAGAATAAATAAAATTAAAACTCTTAAAAAATGATACCTCTTCTTCGGTTTATCACATATGAAGAACACCTTAACACCATTAAGAAGGGTATTATGACTAAACTATGGAATGAAGAATTTGGGTAAGGAATATAGGAAGATTTTGAGGAAGATATTAGCTGAACCAAAAGGATTTGGAAGTGTTTTTATTAGAGAAGAAAGGGTACCTTTTTATAGAAGAGGGGGGCACCCTTGAAAAATTTTAAAATAATAAATTAATAGAAATTAATATTTTAATTGAAAAGGATAAACCATGAGATATGTTGAAGATAAGATTAGGATAGTTATAAATCATCTCATCCACTAATTTTTAGACATTTATGTATTTTATGTTAAACCTTATCTTTTTGGTTTACTCTTAATTTTTTTCTATTAATTTTAATAGTGGTAACAACATTTTAATTATTAAGAGGCTATTAATTTTACATATATGGGGTAAATTTACAATAATTGAAAACATAATGAATTTTTAGACATTATAATAGTAACTTTTTGATTTTAAAATATATTTAGTATTTTTAAATAATTATATAAATTACTATTTTTATAAAACATCAATTTTTTTTTCAATTTTTACACTATTCATTTTATAGAATTTAAATAAAATCCGAACGAAGACATAACTTCAAAAAAAATTATTTAATAGTCTTTTAACATGTAATATTCATCTAGAAAAATAAATTATGACATTAATTATGTGAAATAATATTTATTTTAGTGTTTATAATATCATTTATTTGATTCCTTTATTAATAATGCAATCACTTCATCATCATTGTTTCATAATTAAATCTAATTATTTAAAGAATAAAAATTATAAATAAAACAAAATGATATAGAAATTTATTTTATATTTCTAATTACTATTTATAGTCGAATATATCACTTATATAAACCCATATTTAAATTGTTTTAGTAAGAAGATATACGTGCTTAACATATTTTCCATTACTTTAAATTAAAATTTATAAGTGTCATAATCACACCCAAGTGGATTGAAAAAGCCAAATTTTCATCATAAGGGTTATCTTGGTCATCCAGATCTCCTAAAGTGGTATTAAGACAAGTTTCAATGTAGTTTTATATTATTATAATTTTATTTTTACCCTTATTTACCCTTTAACTATGGTAAATCAAAATAATTACTAAAGTTAATATTTCTAAAGTCTAAAAAATTAAAGGGACCTATTTACATAATTTAGACCCATTGAATTGAAATATTTAATCTATTTTTCTAAATTGAACACATATAAGTTTCAATAATTAATTTTAAATTAATTCCTATTGTCAAAATGAGAAAAAATGTTTTCTAAAGGTAAAAACCATTAAAAGATTGACATGTGTTTATATCAAATTTCAATGTAAAATTACCTCCAATGAATTTTTTTGATTAAATGATAAAAAAAGAATCTAAATATACTTTAAAAAATTTCAAAATATAATCTAGAAATACAAATAAATTAGTTTAAAATGAATTTTTGAATTAAAAATTAATATTTTTCACAATTCATTAAAATATGAATTTTATCAGAAAAATAAAAATGTAAACCAAAGTAATTTTTTATGTCTCTATTCCAAAGAAGAAGATCATTTTTTTCAAATATAATATATAATAGTTCAAAAAACTAGATTTAAAAAAGGGTTCTCTATCAAAAAGTGGTAAAACTACCTTTTAAAAATATTTGAGTATTTTTTGATTAAAATTGGATTTATTCTCATTTTAGGCCTCTAAAATTTATTAGATGAAAGTGAAAAAATTTAGAAGACATTTGTAAAAATAATATAGTTTTTTCTATTCATTCCTTCCAATACAACGACTAGGTGTTAATGACCATTTAAAATATTATTATTAATAATGTATTATTTTTCGGTATATCTTAGCCTTGTGTGAAACATAAGATTTCAGAGAAACCCGTTGTTGTGTGTTGAGTATGCAATCATACATAGCATCCCTTTTTAAGTATAATTAACACCTAACTAATAAATATTAATATATATTAAAATGTATTATTCCTTAATTACCTAGGAAGTTCCATTCTTCCCCCCTTTTAGAAATTTTATCCTCACAATTTTATTCACTTATCAAATAAGTGAGAGTATTTATCCCTCATAGTGTTTTTAGGTCCCATGTTTCCTATTCAACAATATGGTTTGTCTATAAAACCTTAACTTGATAAATATCCTTATTCCGCAAAACCCTATCTCTATGGTCACGAATTTGGACTGGTTGTTCTTCATATGAATGATTCTATTCTAACTAAAATACTTCTGGACTCATAACGTGGGATGGATCTGAAAAATACTTTCTCAACATTGAAACATGAAAAAAATTGTGTACGTAGGATAAACATGGAGGTAAATATACTATATATGAAACTAATCCAACTTTATCTAGGGTTTTATAAGGTGCAATGAATCATACACTCAGATGTCCCTTCTTACCAGAACACGTCACACTTTTCCATGATGAAACTTTGAGAAATACATGATCACCTACCTCGAAAGGAAGATCTATCCTCTAGTTATCCGTATAACTTTTTTTCCTACTCTGAGCTATCCTCATGGGATTCTGAATCAACATAACTTTCTCTACCATCTCTTCTTCAAATTTTGGTCCCATAAACTTCCTTTCACCTGCATCATCCCAAAATTTTGTAGTATAACTCCACATTCCATATTATTACTCAAATGGTTACATCTGTATACTAGAAAGAAAACTATTACTATAAGAAAAATAAACCAAATAACGATGTTTGTCCCAACATCCCTGGTAATCCATTGAACAATCACGTAGAATACCCTCCAAGGTATGAATTGGTCATTATGTCTACCTATAATATTTAGGATTAAAAGATGTCCTAAAATTCAATTCTATACACAAAGATCTTTGAAGGAATTTCCAAAAGTTATAAGTGAACCTGAGATCATGATCAGTTACAATAGAGAGAGGAAATCTATGTCAACTAACTATCTTATTAAGATACAACTGATAATTTTTATCTTGAGATAGTGTATATTGAATAAGAATAAAATGAGAAAATTTAGTAAATCTATCAAAGATTAGTCATATCTTATTGTTACCTTGGGAAGTCTTTGGTAATCCCACTACGAAATCCATGTATATAATTTCCTATTTCCACTCTGATACTGGAAAAGGATAAAGCATCCCTTTTGGAAACTGTAATTATAAATTCACCTACTGAAAATTCAAACAATTCATAGTAAATTTAGCAATAAACATTTTCATTCCATCCCACGAGTAATACTCTTAGAGGTCGTTGAATATCTTAGCACTGCTGGGATGAACTAAAAATGGGGAATAATGAGTTTCATATAACAACTATTTATTCCACTATGAATCCAAAGGCATACATAATATCTTCCCAAAAATAAAAAAAATATTTATCAATGTTAAATTCAGGAAAATTACCCTTATAAACCAATTCTACCATTTTATACAATTCACTATCTTCCTTATGAACTTTCTTAATTCTATCTGATAGAGATAATTTCACTAAAACCTGAAACTGAATAGAGGAATTTTCTGTACCAACAACTTCCAAGAAAAAATTCATCAAATCATTACCCAAAGGATCAAGGTCCAAAGTTAGAATGGTTAATGTAGCCTTAAATTTCTGACTCAAAGCATCAACCACTTTGGTTGCTTTTATAAGATGGTAATAAATCATTCAATCATAATCCCAGATTAGTTCCAACCATATTCTATGTCTCATGTTCAATTATTTTTGAGTGAATATATACTTCAATTTTTTTGGTCAGTATATGTTTCAAATTTTACTCTATATAGATGATGCCTCTAAATATTTTAAGAAAAAACAATAGAATCTAATTCCAAATCTTGTGTAGAGAAATTTAACTCATGATTTTTCAACTAATGTGAAGCATAAGAAATTACCTGATAATTCTTCATTAAGAAACTACCATTTCCTTTCAACGAAGAATGACTTTATATAAAAAAATCACAATTACTAGAATATAATGCCAATAATGGATAATTTTCCAATATTCTTTTCAATTTTGGAAAATAGTCATCACATTATTTTTTCCAAATGAACTTAGCACCTTTTTGAGTTAACTTAGTTTGTGGATATATAACCACATAAAAATTTCAAAAAACCTCCGATAGAAGCCTTATAATATAAGAAAACTACAAATCTAGTTTATATTTTTGGGTATTTTCCATTATTAAACAAATTATGTTTTATAAGGATCAACAATTATTAAATATTTAGAAACAATGTGACCAGGGATTGAAATTTTTTGTCACCAAAACCCCCATTTTCTGAATTTACCATACAATTTATTTTCTTTTATGGTTTGTAGGAGAACCCTTAAATGAATTTAATGTTCCTATTTAATGTTAGAATATACCAAAATATAATCAATAAACAGAAACACAAACTTATCCATGAACTCATGGAATATTATAATCATAAGATCCATGAATAAAGTAGGTGAAATTGTTAACCCAAAAGCCATAACTACAAATTAATAATTTCCATATCTAGTATGAAACATAGTATATGAAAGTTGTTCTTCCTTTACATTCAACTAATGGTACCCCGAACTCAAGTCAACCTTCGCAAAATACTGAGCTCCTTAGATATAATCAAACAAATCATTAATATGATTAAATGGATACATGTTCCTAATGATGATATTATTCAAGGATCTATTATCAATGAAAAGTATCATCGAACCATATTTACTTTTATCAAACAAGAAAAGATCACCCCTTGGTGATGTGCTAGGATGAATGAAACCTCTATCTAATAACTTTTGCAATTTCTTCTATAACTCTAAAAGTTCAATTTGAGCCATTCGATAAGGGGGTTTTAAATTGACTTAACATTAGGAATTAAGTCAACTGTAAATTCAACATCCCGATTAGGTATAATACCAGGAAATCATTAGAAAAAACATCAAGATATTCATTTACCAATGTAAAATCATTAATCTAAACCATTCATTTGTTTTCAACAATACGTAAAAGGTAAAATTAATTTCCATACTTTAGAAGTTTCTAATCTTCCTGATATGTTATTAGAGGTAAAGGATCATTCTTATACACAGACTGAATGTATTTATAGAATTAAACTTATTTAGCTCTATAGTCAATCTTAGCATGGTATACAAAAATCTAATCCATACCCATAATAACATCAAACCCCAAAAGAGGAAAAATAATAAGGTTTGTAGGAATAATCTTTCCACATAAAAGAATAAGAGGATTCAAAAATTTCTTTTTTTCCCAACATTCCCCATAGGTTTTTTACCATAAGTTCTGGATTCATTTCTTCAGGAAGAATTTTCAATTTGCTTGAAAATTTCTCAGAAATGAAAGAATGTGTAGACCCAGAATCAAACCACACATTGACATAATATGAATAAACAAAAAATGTACCTGATACCACTTTATTTTATGGCCCAATATCTACTGTAGTAGTTACAATGTATTTCACCACACCTTTTTGCCTATAGTCTGGTTGCTTCCTATCATTTGAGTTCTTCGTCAGACAATCATTTTTATAATGACCCATCTCATTGAACTTAAAACATTTTATTGAATTTAAATCAATTTTTTTGCTGCTACCATGATATTTTATAGTGAAATGAAGATCCATATGTCCCATTTTACCACATCGAAATCACTTACAATAATTAAAAAGGAATTCCCTAGTGTGATTTTACCACAATTTTTACAAGTTGTATACTTAATTTTTATACCATTAGTTTTTTTGATAAATTTTTCCCTTTGGAATTCCATCTTGACCGCTTATTCTTCTTGTTTTCAAAGAAAACATGATCATAAAAAAAATCAATTTCCACCATCTCCAAAAATCGAACAAGTTTTTCATATCATTTGAAATCAAAATAATCCAACACCCTTCGATAGTTTTTCTTTAATCCTGAGTAAAAATGATTGATTTTTCAATCAAGATCATGGAAGAAATTTAGTGCATACCTTGTCAGTCGAGTGAATTTTTCTTCATAAGCATCCATTGATTCCTTAGCTTTCCTCAATTTTAAGAATTTTTTTCTATCCTAAGTCAAACCTCCTTAGGAAAATATTTTAAAAGAAACACACCATTGAATTCATTCCAATCTAGATCATGAAGATCATCACTATATCTAATATTCTTAACCATCTACCACTATCGATCAACTTCACCTTCAAAATGGTAAACAAAAAAACTATCCTTTTTATTATATCAACACCCCATGACATCGAAAATATCTTCTTGGGATTTAATCCACTCTTCAATTATCATAGGGTCAGATGATCCTCTGAATGATGGTGGATGTTGCCTCCTGAAATTCTCCACTACCAACATGTTCCAATGTGGTTTATCCAGCTAATATCATGCATGGATACCACAACCATTTATATCCTGAGTGAATTGTACCATCACTGAAACAAATTGTTCAGTTCTGATTTAGACCATCTCATGTTGTTGATTTGGAAGGAAATTTTCATCTTGATGTCGTCCCAACACAACTACCATTTTTACTCTATAGAAAACCATTATAAATAAAAATATCTTAGACAAATAAACATGGTAATCTTCAAATGATATATCATTTCAATTTGAAGGTAAAGTAAAAATAATTTATGGGTATTCTATGAATAATATCCCAACTCATAAATATTTCTAAACTAACCTCTGATACCTACTATAAGGCCCCAGCCTTAAACATTGCATAATCTTGAGTTATGTTAAGAATTCACATTGAGGATATTTTCAGGTTTAGAGTTTTAGAAAATTAAGAAATAACTAATACATAACAACTTAAATTTATAGAAAGTGGATACCACTAAAACAGTATCCATTTCTTTCACCATATAAAATTTTTAAAATTAAACATGATCTATTTTTCTTGATAAAAATATTGTTGACTTCTTCAATTCTTATACCCATCCTTATATCCTATGAAAATATTTTAAAAACATAGTATGAGCACAAAAAGCTCAGTAAGGGATAAAAAATAAGGAAAGAAAATGTTAGTCGATGAATGTTTATAAACCCATGAAATCATAAGAATCCTGAAAAACTTCTTAAAAATAATAAATCATAAAGGTAACATGTGGCATCCGTATCATAATTACATTATAGATTTCACTACAACATAGGGAGTAACCTTCATGGTTAAGTTTAGAATACCCATCCTAGTATATTCCCTAAACCTCTTTAGATAAAATGTATTATTTAAATATGTCTCATTACCCAATGAATTCGAGAAATATCATAGGCTCACCCACCCTCAGTTTATCATGGAACCACCAGAATACATAAGCATTTACCATGAACCATAACATAATCATAACACATAAACCATGCATAAAGGAAAAATAACATTTCCATATTGCAATAATATGATATCATTTAAATATATTTTTACAATAAATCCATTCTCAAAACCATTTTCAGTACCAAAATACAGAAAAAGGGAATATAGTATTTAATTTTCTTTTAAAAACCTTACAGATTATAGAGGAATCCAAATATCAAATAATGGTTGAGGCGGTGGAGAAATCGCTGTCACCACATATGTTAAAAAAATTACTTTTGTTGTTTTGTAGAGTAAAATGATTCATATATAAATATTTCTTTTGAAATAATTTTATTGAAATTAAAAGTAAAATGGGTTTATTTTACACCTTATAATTGAAGGTGGTGTATAACCTCAAAATATTCCCCAATGAAATGAGACTGAGATGAAGTCCCTTACCTTGAGTCTGACTCATCAGGTACAATCATTAAATTTTAGATAATAAACAATGTTTAATTTATACTTTCTTGAGAAAAATTTTCAAGATTATTATTCCTTTTATATCACTTATTACCATGTTATAAAAATTACATACTTATTTAATTTCATATCAGATATTTTGTCGATATTCGGTACTTAAGTCGAAAATGAACATTGTTTTGATGCCACTAGTCCATGTGGTCATAATTTCATAATCTCCAGAATAATATTAATGAAATAATTATCACTTTTATACATTAATAACACTTTTTGAATCAAACCATTAATTATAGTTCTGAAAAAGGAACAATGTTATATTCATGGAGACGATAGACTATACGTACACATAAGTAACATTACATTTTTCATTAAATATTATGGAAATGAGGTAATTATTATTTTATATTTCTAGAATGAGATTAATATTATTTAAATAAAATAATAATTTAAATTTACTTATATATATATATCGTACAAGTGATTTGGTGAATATAAATGATTCACATCTCTTTGTGGAGGTGATAGTTAACACGTATGCACGAATGAAATTATTTCTTTTATGTGCATGGAATGTAAGAAAATAATTGAAATATTATTATTTTATAATTATATATATTTCACGAATATCCCATATGAATATTAATTCAATCATTATAACCAATCTTAATATACGGCAATATAAAACAAACTAAATCAGTTCGTGGTGGTGATAATTCACACGTATGCACGAACTATTAATTTCTTTACCATTTGATGGATATAGAGATGGATTTAGGCAGTGATATTAATATAATAACATCTAAGTATATTTAATATATTTTATTTATTATTTAATATTGAAATAAGAAGATTTAATAGAGGTGGAAGAATAAATAAAAAACAAACTCTTAAAAATTGATACATCTTCTTCGGTTGATCGCCTTTGAAGAACACCTTAACACCTATAAAAAGGGTGTTATTCCTAAAATATGGCCTCAATAATGTAGGGAGTTATTATAGTAAGAGTTTGGGGAAAATATTGGCAAAGAAGAAGGATTTTTATAGGGAATATATTAGATAAGTGAGGGTACCTTTTTATAGGATAGGGGAGGGGCACCCTTGAAAATTCATAGAATATTTAATTAATTTATATTATTATTTTTAATTAAAAAGGCCAAAAAATGATATATGTAGAATATAATATGAGTATAGTTATAAATAATCTCATACAATAATTTTTTGACATGTATGGATTTTATTTTAAACCTTATCATTTTGTTTTACCTTAATTATTCTCTTTTAATTTTTATTGTGGAAACAACATTTTTATTATTTTTTGGATATAAATTTTACTTATATGGTGTAAATTTTCCATAATTAGAAACTTAATGAATTTTAGAACTTATAATAGACACTTTTTGATTTTAAAATATTTTTATCATGTTTAAAAAATTAAATAAATTACATTTTTTATAAAACATTAATTATGTCAAATTTTAGACTATTCATTTTATTGAATTTAAATAAAATACAAAAATAGATATAACGTCAAAAAAAAATAATTTAATTGTATTATAACCTATAATATTAACCTATAAAAATCTTTTATGAAATTAATTATGTAAAATAATATATATTTTAATATTTATAATTTCATTTATTTGAATCTTCACTAATAAAGAAATCACTACATCACAGTTGTGTCATGATGAAAATTATTTTTTTAAATCATAAAAATAGATAATAAAATACAATGATGTAGCAAATATTTTTATATTTCTAATTAATATTTATAGTCCAAGAGATCACTTATATAAAACCATTTTTAAATTGTTTTAGTAAGAAGATATATGTTTATAACATATTTTCATTTACATTAAGATTAATGTTTTAGCTGTCATAATCACACCTATGTGGATTCAAAATGCCATATTTTCATCCCAATGGTTATATAGGTTTTAAATATATTATAAAATTAAATTAGGACAAGTTTTAGGGTGGTTTTATATTATTATAATATTATGTTTACCCTTATTTACCCTTTAACCGTGATAAATAAAAATAAGTACTAAAATTACTATTCATATAGTCCAAAAAGAGTCATATTTACATAATTTGGACCCAATGATTACAAATATTAAATTAATTTTTCCAAATTCAAAACATATATTTTTCATTAATTAATTTAAAATTAATTCTCGTTGTCAAAACGATAAAACATGTTTTTTAGAAGTAAAACCCATCAAAAGATTGACATGTGTTTATATAAAATTTCAATATGAAATTACCAATAATAACCAAAATTTATTAAATGATAAAAAAATAATCTAAATATAATTTAAAACCCATTCAAAAGATATTCTAACAATACAAATAAATTATACAATAAGGCAGTTTGGAATTAAAATGCAGTATTTTTTACTATTCATTAAAAAATGAATTTTATCAGAAAAATACCAAAATTTAAACCAAAGAAAAATTTGATGTCTTTATTTAAAATAAGAAGTTTAGTTTTATAAATATAACATATAAAATTTCGCAAAACAAGATTTTAAAAGTGTTCACCATCAAAAGGTTGTAAAACTACTGTCTAAAAATATTAGAGTATTTTATGATTAAAATAGGATTTATTCTTATATTAAGCCTAAAAAAATTATTAGTTGAAAGTAAAATCATTTAACAAACACATGTAAACATAATATATAATTTTATATTCATTCACTCTAATAAAATCTCTAGGCATTGACAACCATTTAAAAAAAATATTAATAATAGTTTATTATTTTTTTGGTATATCTCAGCCTTGTGTGCAACATAAGATTTCAGAGAAACCCATTGTTGCGTGTCGAGTATGATATCATACATAGAATTCCATTTTAAGTAAACTTAATATATAATTAATAAATATTAATAGATATTAATATTTCTTATTCTTTGATTACCTAGGATGTTAGAATCCATGCCACATTATATTCCAATTAAACAACTCCTTTTTATTTTTGAATGCCATTTTCACAAAACAATTCCATAAATCAACCAAAGAAACTGCTTTTAAAATCAACATTTCAAAATCCAACATCAAAAACATTTCACTGTAATACCCCATTTTATCCAAAATCCACAAATCCTCACAAAATGAATTTCCATCAAGCCTCACAAATCATAATCACAATCAAATTCAAGAAAAACCAAAAAATTAAAGACAATTATTCTAGTTATAACAAAATGGAGTCAAGAGAGAATACACCTACCTTAGGGTTTCAGTGAAATCGACCAACTCACAAATACACCACAAATCTTGGTGAAATCAACACCAAAACCAATTTAGATCCCTTGTAATAACATAAAAAATCCCCAATATCATCATTTTAGGCAACAAAACCCCAAGATCTTCATGCGATAGAAGTAGATCTAGAAAACCAAGAGAGAGGGAGAACTATATCAAAAGAAATCCAAGAGATATGGATTACCAGAAGAGAATTTTGTTCACCACACCTTGAAAACCCTTCAATTTTCTTCCAAAATGATTGGCAGAGCCCCTCTAACCTTTTAGAAACAAAAATACCAAGTAGGGTTTGTATGGGAGAAGAGAGAAAGAGTTTTCGGAAAATACCGAGTGGTCCCATATTTAGAAACCCACTTTTCCATGCCACACATGGTTAGATCGCATGGTTCGGAAAACCATGCATTAACGGTGTGCATGATACTAAATAAATAGGGACCCTCATGGTTTCATCACACGATTTAAAAAATCATGCACAAACAGTGTGAAGCCCACTCCCCCACATACACGGTTACGTGGAGACCCTTCATGGTTTCCTAAAACTGTGCTCAAAATGTGCTTCCCTAGGAAAACCTATAAACATTTTCAAATACCTCCCAAACACTCCAAAACATTACCCAAATACATTAACCATGTAAGAAGGAAAAAAGGGTTACATACCTCAAACATAGGGTTCTACAGTTACATTCTTCCATCCTGTAAAATGTTTTCCTTTTAATTTTCATGGATATCATTTCTAGCACAACTGAAGGTAGTTCTTACTCGTTAATTCATCAGGTTCCCACATTTCTTATCATATAATACGGTTTTTCCAATAGAGTATTTAAATTTAAAAAAACGTTTTCTCTAGTTTTATGAATTTAGATTGACTCTTCAGAGTTTTGTTTTTCAAATTCTATTTACTCATAGGTGAGGGTGTTGGGTCTGGAATGTTCTTCTTAAATAATGAGATATGGAACACATTCAGAAATTTAGAGAGGTTAGGTATAATTTCTTAACCATAATAAATATATCCAATTCATTTTATAATTTCAAATTTCATAATTTACATAATAATAAGTTTCCCTTCCTTTTCAAACCTTATGACACCCTTCCATGGAGATACCTTCATGAATACATTATATCACACATGAAATTATAAATCCCTCTGTAGTTCATCCAAATTTGATCTTTTTTATACATATATGAGTTAATATGATTCTAAATAGTATAAACATTCACTATTGTCTCTTCTATGAGACCATGGTCCACAATATTCCTTTCACTAACTTCACCTCAATAAGATGGAGTACAACTCCCCTTTTTGTACAATTCTTAATACATTTCCATTGGAATTCCTGAATGGAATCTATTATTTTATATTAATTACAAAAAATTAAAAATAATATTTCTATAGAACCTTAAAGTCACATGATAATGATCTCAACATTTCTCTTAATGTCTCAATATTCTTTTTGAGACTTACTATTTGTTTGAGGACGATAAGAAGTGATCATTTGATTATCGAGAGCCTTATTAAGACTATTCCAAAATTCCAATGAAGAAAATAGATCTTGATAACATTCAAATAAAATAGTTTTACTATGGATTCTCACTAATTCATTAATATAGAGTCACACTTGGTACGTAGAGGATTGATCTTATCTTATAGCAAGAAAGTGTGTGTACATAGAAAAGAAATCTACAATAACTCATATAAAATCATTATTTATAGGACTCTTTGTAAATGCCCTGATAAAATGAATAGTAATATCATACCATTTACACATAATAATTGGTAGAGGTTTCATGAATCCTTTTTTATGTTTACTCACAACCTTTACTCATTGAAGAAACAAGCATCTTGGCACATAGTCTACAATTTCCCATTTCATTTTATCCAACCAGAATTGTTTCTTCAAATCCTGATACATTTTGGTGCTACTAGGGTGTATAGAGATATTTTAGAAATGAGATTCAGCTAGTAACTGTAACACCAAAATAATTTATTCTGGAATTATCTTCTAAATAATTTTATGTTCAATAGCATATACGACCCAAAACAAACAGATTAAACGAACCACAATATACTAAAGTTATATTATTATTTAAAAATTGACAATATTACATATCTGTTGGTTTTGTGGGTATAAATAAGAATAATAATATTGTTAAATACATGTAGAAACATTTTCATAATAAAATTGTATCGATTAATACCTATGAAATAATAAGTCAATTTTAAATAAATTTTTATAAGGTTAAAAGAGTTATTTTTACCAAGAAATTTGCATATATAAAAATTATTTTCCTAAATTTATGTTAATTTAACCACTATAGATGAATTTTATTAAGGAAAATTTTAGACCATGTATTTAATCAAATGAATTAACATTCATCAAATAATGGCTAATATGTAAGGAATGATCATAAATTCATTATATAATTCCAGGATGCATCTTCTTTAGAAAATGTTTCTAATTGTTTTTTGTACATTAATATCCTGATTTATCTTTATAAATTTTATAAATTTCATTTTATAAAATGTGAATCACTTTTTAAATCATCTTTTCAAAATATTATTAGGATGAGTTTTTGAGATTTTTATGAAATGATTGATTTTTGGGGGAATAATGAAGAATGTTATTTTTGAAAAAATAGTTTTTCTTTTATTTAAATAATTTAATTTAAAAGTCTCAATATATTTTAGATTTAAATTTAATGTGAGATAATATCCCATTGATAAAACATAGTCCAATTAATTTTTTATTAATAAGAATCATATTTGATTTTTATAAAAGTTAATTTTTATACATAAAAACAAATTTGGAAGAAACTGTTTTTGATGTGTTTTACATACTTATATTGAGATCATTAAATGAAGATTATATGAAATAAATCCTAAGAAAATGTAATTCATATTTAGAATTGTGAGGTTTTAATTTTTTAAATTGGTTAATTTCGTATTTACTCACACTGAATAGTGACCACAACAATAGTTTATTACCACAATAATCGGTAAAACTAGTTAATTAAGGTTAAAGTTAAGGGATAAGGATTAAAAATATCCAAAAAATTACCTTAATCTCATTTTATGTATTTCATTTATCCACACAAAATTATAATAGTGAAAAAAATTTCAATTTTATGATATTTTCTAATGATTATGACCTTTATATTATTTTAAGTAACGAGTTATTAAAAATATCATCGATTCACAGTTATTATGTTTCCATAACATTGATATATATAAAAATGTTATATTAAAGAATAGTGATGAAAATAATGAGTAATTATAAAAAATTATTATGATATTATTTTATTTTTAATTTTTATAAATGTTATAATTACCTTTAATACTTACGCAATGCTGACGTAATGCTTATACATACAGTAGAAAAAAAAAACGTAATTTTTTTTAAAAACATTAAATGAAATATATTATAGATGAATTATGGAGATTCAAGAATTTATTCTATAATTATAACTTATAATTGGAGTTGAAAGATTTTATATAGTAATTTCATTATTATATTGATTCTGTTAAATTCAAATTATTTTAATAGTCCTGAAAATTATATTAAATGGTATTTAATGTTTAAATATTATTTTTAAATAATTAAAAAAATCCAAAAAAACATTACATTTCTCATTATTATGAGAAATTTTAAATTCATTAATGAATGGAACATTTATGTAATGGTTTTATTTATTTTTTAATTACTTTCATGACCCATAAAATTGGAAATCCTATAACAATGGTTTAGGTTAAACAAGATTAATGATCAATTAAACATAGAAGATAAGGGATAAAATAACCTAATAACTATGTAAATAAAATTGGTAGAATTAATTCTAGACCAATATCATCTCAGTTAATAATTGGATATAATTTTGAGACACATTTCAGTGAAACTGACATTAAATTATTTTATCATTTAGAATAATTACAAGTGTGCCACCCACCTCATTTATAAAAAGGAACCACCTATCCTATCATCCAAAAAATCCATATTAAATTTAGGTCTAAAAATATCTGTGAAAAAAATACAAGATACCTTATCCACTTTCTATAGATTATGGTGTTTTCCTAAGACTATCCTAATGAGGCTTAAGGTGTAATCCAAAAGAGGATTTCAAATTAAGAGGTATAACTCTTAACCGAGTTCTTTAATTTTATTTATTATTCTTCCTAATTAAATTATATTCTAAACATGATGATATAACAATATATGTATCTTCTAGATACTAAAATATTATGATAATTATGGAACAACCATTATTCATTCCTTTTTTCATCTAATGGGAAATGAAAATATTTCTTTTGCGCACATGCAGACTAAAACATCCATGAAGTGATGTATTTAGTTTTTCATCACCACCTCAAATGGATAGTTATTATTTTGGATTTAATGAATATAAATTATATTTATGACATAATTATGAGTATGTAATGATTATATATTACTTACCATTTTACCCTTCCACCTGTTAAAAATTTGATAACGTCGCTTGTGTGTATGTGTGGACCACCACCTCCATAAAGTGATGTGATGAATTTTTCAAGTCCAACTTTCATGGAACATTATAAAAGTGTGTCTCATTTATTAATAAGATAATTATTTTTTTATTAATAAATTTTTATGATTGAATTATTACATCTTTAAACATGGTCATCTCATTAATTTTGTCTTTGGATTATGAACCAAATGTCCTCAAAACATCCAATGAAAACTTAACTGATTTAGTAGATAAATAAGTTAAGGTAATAAATGAAATGAAATAAACATTAAAATATTATTATGAATGAAGAAAAACAATATAGTATTATAATACAAGAGTAATAGAACATACAAAATGATTCGAGACATGAGGTAAGAAATTTTCTTTTAAAACTTTTTTATAAATTTCTTTGAAACAAAATTATACATGATTTCAATGTTCATAAAAAGTTTAAGTATTGATCTTATTAATATTTCAAATATTTTTAATTTTAATTTTAAACTAGTTTTTAACTTCTTTAAATTTTTTTAAAATAAATCTTTTAAAAGTATTATGTACGTATCATTTTTGACTTTTTACAAATGTATAAAAAGCGTTTTCTCTTTTAATGTGTATGGAATGAATTTTTTTCAAAATGTCATGAATGTTATTTGATTTGAGTTTTAATTTATAAAATTTAATGTTTATTTTTAGAGAATGCAATTTTCTAAATCTTTTAGAAAATTTAATTTAAAATTTTATCAAAATAAAATGATATTTTGTCTCAGGTTTTCAAATAAAAGTTAAAATTTTGTTAAAATTATTTTTTATATATGAATAATTAATTTTATTATTCTTATAATTTAACAATAATATATGATAATGATAATATCCACCATATTACACTAGATGGATTATGATAATGTTGTTCTATTTTTTGAATAATAAAAAACATTATCATTTAGTGTGCTTATTTTTCAATATGAATGTTTTTATTCATTATGTATTGAATTATTAATAATTTATTTAATATTATGATTTCATTGAACTTATTTAGTGAAGGTAATTACCTTTATTTCCCCTTTATTAATTTTTAGGTCTCACGATACAAACATGTTTCCCTATTTGGTGTATGTCTACCTTATTATTTATTATGGCTTGAAAAAATGCCATGATGGTATTTTTACAGTATCCGTCATTATGAATTCAATTTTTATGAAATCAATTATTATTATCCATGTGATTTTTTATTTATATATTTGGATTTATTTTACATTTTAGTTTTATATGGTTTTATGGAAATATATTCATTTTATAAGAAAAGAAAATGACCACTGATTTATGTTTATGATCTCTTATGAGTAAAATATTTGTTTTTAAGGAAAAAATTTCATGTTTCTCAAGAAATTATGTTGATTTTTTTCCATTATTATTTAACGTTTCATGAAAAAAATTTAGAAAAAAGTTTATTTCAATTGTAATTCAGTGATTATTTTAAAAACGGGGTTTATTATGAGGAAAATGAATCAACCTTATGGGTTTTCCTAAATTTAAAATGCCTTAATGAGTTTACTTTATTTTTGTAACCCTTACTAGAGTTTGGATTTATTTATCAAACATTTTCAAATGTTTTTTCATAGGTTTTAAAGAATATTAAGAAATATATTAAGTAATTTATTTATATTTTGAGAATCCATCTTGAAATAAGAGTGTGTTTTTTGAATGAAACGAGAGATTTAACTTAAAAATCACATTTTTGTAGAATTAATGGAAATTGAGGGGAAGTGTACACTTTTTATTAAAAGGAATTGATTTGTAATAATTTTTACTATTTTTCTAAATCACTAAACCAAAAATATCATCACAAATTAAGAATGTGAATCCAATTTATAAATTAGATAATATTTTTTATTAATGTTACTAAGTGTTACAATTTATATCAAAGGAATGGTTTATATAAATTTATAGTCTTGTATGATTCAAGTGATGATACTTTAAGAGTTTTATATTATAGTATTGTTTAATAAATATATGTTTGATCATAAATATAAAGTAAAAATACACCTTTTGATATTTTATGCGACGGGAGTTAAATATGATTAAGTATATTTTGTGAGACAATTATGGGAATACAACCATTGGGTTTAGTATATGGTTTAGTCAAATAGTTTTTTTAGGAATAATTATTTTATATTTTTTGGAAATAATTTAAAAGGTATTAATAACCTTTTGGGTAAATATGATATTTTATTTTATGATAATTATCGTTAATTATCAAAAATGGTTATTACATTTTGGGAAAATATATTTTATCATATAGATAACCATGGGATAAAAAAATTGATTTTGTGACAAAGTGATTAATGTTTATTTGATAAATTTCACTATATTGGGAAGATTTTATGATAAAGAAAATGGACATAACTTTTTCTAAGATGATATTTTATTTGAAGAATAATCCTTGAGTAATCTTTTAGAAAAATATATGATTTTATTGTTGATTTATGGCGATTCATGTTATATATGAGAATAAGTAGTATATTTTGGAGATTAAATGATTAATGAATATAATTTTTCTTACATTACTCTATGATTGATTATTTTTTTGGAAATAAGGGTCCAATTGATCTTGGTATAATTTTTTATCAAATATTTTTGATTTTTTGATTTTTTTCATGGACAAGAATATTTTGATGAGTTCTATGGTTAGTTATTTATGGAATGATTTAAGTATTGATTTGGGTGTTATTTTTGTGGCATTTGATATTACTTATATATTTATTCATATGAATGATTATTAATATTTTATATTATCTTAACTTGTGCTAAATATTTTTTTTGTTTATAAATAGATAGGAACATGAGAAATAAATTTTCAAATTGTCATAGATTATGTGATCCGTTATACGATGAATTTTTGGATCCAAGCTTAATAAATTAATCATAGTTATGATTATTCATATAAATGGATGAAATCATGCTTATATAATTGGAAGAATTCAGGTTTGTAAATTTTATCATATATTCTATCCTAATAGTAAAATAATTTCTCAAACTCAAGAAAAATGAAGAAAAATATAGTGGGTATTATATGGAAAGAAACACTGATCTATTGAGGTATTTTTTAGAAACTAATTTAAATGTATGGTTTTTGTAGATGTACACGAATAATAATTTTATTAGTCTTATCTAAGAAATTAATGCTCATGATAACATCAATATATTATATTATTACTATGTTTTGATAAAATTGTTTGGGAAAATAAAATTCAAATTATAAGGATCCACGTTTTTAAATAGGTAGAGAATGTAACACCACAATATTTCAATTTTTAATTCTACCTTATATAATTATTTTTTATAGAATAAACTATACACCGCCCCAAGCTTCAACAAACTACGATATACTATGGAGATATTATTATTTAAATATTACGATTATATCCTAGTTTTTGGTTTGGATGGTATGAATAAAAAAACCATATTATAAAATATATGTAGATATTTTTTCTTTATACCAATATACTAATTAATTTCTACAAAAAATAACTTAATTTAAAATAAAATAGTATAATATTAAAGGAGATATCTATTAACAAAACTGCATTATATGCGTAATTATTTTTAAAAAAATTAATTTAATCAGAAGATGAATGATTTTAATGGAATATATAGAAAATATATTTAATTAAAAAATAAACATTAATGTAATGGAGGTTACCAAATATGGAATGAGTAAAAATTCATTTTATACTTCAAAAATGGGTTTTATTGATTTGTGTGCACTAATATCACAATTAATTTCTTATACTTTTAGATTTATTTTTATAGTATTGGAATAAATTTTTAAATAATAATTTCATTATAGAATTAGGATGAATTTTAGATATTTTTTTTGAAAATATTTTTTTCTAATTGAATATTTAAAAATTCCATTTTTTGAAAAAATTTCATTTCACTTCTTTAAATAATGTAATTTAAAAATACCATTTTTTGGATTTTTTTCAAATGAAGAAAATATAAATTTGGTTAAAATTAATCAGTATTTCCATAGTAAAAAAATTATAAATTATTTTGTGTTGGGTACCAGTGTGTAGGGTTGGATGAATACAGGATGATGGATACAGGTTGGTAGATAAGACTAGATGTAGGAATATGTGGAATAAACAGAGACAAAGTAAGATTGATATGGTAGAGTTGCTCCAAGGGACCCTGGACAATTCTATGGATTTATTGGCCATTGGAGCTTCAGACCAGTTTCTAGGCCTTCAGGCCTTGTGGTTTAGAGGCTTGTTTTAGGGGCCTTTATTCCCTATGTCCTTCATATCAATGTAATGTTTTTTTCATCAAGAAATATATAAAGTGGTATTAATTGGTTTCATAAAATGGGTTTCCTTATATTTTGTTTTTAAAAATATATATATATTTCATTTTGGTATAAGATTATTCTTATTATTAAAAAGAATTTTTCTTGAAACTATTTTTGATGCATTTTCCTACATATATTAGAGATTTCATATTTCAATTCCATTATTATCTTGATGCCTTCAATATCAATTTTTGGGAATAGTCATGAAAATGATTGTAAATTGTATTTAATGTTTAAAAAATATTTATAAATTAGTAAGAAATCATAAAAATAATATATTTACAGAGGTGGATAGTAATTTTTCTGTAATATAATTAGTGGTTCTATTATGTTCTACTTATAATTTGTAAAATTACATTTTAGAAAGAAAAAGAATAAAAACCTCATTACACTGGTTATGGTTAAACATGGTTAATAAGGGATTAAAATATAATGAGAAGGGTTAAAATATCCTAAAAATATTTTAAAATATTATTGGTTAAATATATTTCTACCTTTTCAAATACCAACATTGAAATTGGTTAAATTTTCATCCTTTTTCCCTAAATGTGACTTTATATTGTTGTCATGATTAAAATAATTACAAGTGTGCCACCCTCATCACATATAGATGGGAACCACATATCATATCATTCTCACACATAATGATCCATTTATTTATGAAATTATCTATTCAAATATCTTCATATATTTCTTATCCATTTCATAATTATTCTGGTCATCACATAATACCACCCTAAAAATTACAATGGTGTAATCTAAATGATGATTCACAACAAAGAGGTATAACTCTTATCCATGTTATTTATCTTTATTTCTTATTCTACCACATTTAATTATGTATTAACCTTGAAAATTTAATATCATATATATATTAAATATAGGGAATTTTTTTATAATGATGGAAAAACCCTTATTATTCTCATTTTCCAGCTTATGGTAATGAAAACATCAATTGTGTGTACGTGTGAACTACACCTCCATGAGGAGATCTGTTACATTTTTCATAACCCCCTCACGAAGATAGTTGTTATGATGAATTTATTGAATATATATTATATTCAAGATATAATTACGACTCATTAAGGATAATATATGTCTTACCTTCTTATAATTCCTCTAGTTATGAACATGATAACATCACTCGTGCGTAAGTATGGACTACTGCCTCCATGAAGTGATATGATTCGTTTTTCATGTACAACATTTATCGAATATTATAAAATGGGTTTTAATGTATAAATAAAATAATTATAACTTAATATTCTATATATGATGTAAATATAACCCCTTTGACCATTTTTAACCTATAAAAGTTTTTTTGGGATTATGAATCGAACACCCACAAAATGACCGACGCAAAATTAAGAAATTTAGTAACTAAATATATAATGGTAATCAGTGAAATAAATCTAGTAATAATAATTTAATAAACATGAAAAACGTTATAAAAAAGTATAAAACCAATATAATTTATTATTTTTAAGTTTAAGAACATAAAAAACTATTTGGGATACAAGGTAAGGGATTATCCTTTAAAATCTTGTTCTATTGTTTTCCTTTCAAACTCTTAATTTTCTATGTTCTTGTTCATCAAATATTTATATAATGCTGTTATTTATATTTCCAATAGTTTTAAAAGTCATTTTATACTACTTTTTACCATTATTATGAATTTTTAAAAGAAATCTTTCCTAAAATTTTCCATACATCTCAATTTTTACATTTTAAAACTATTTGAAAACAATGTTATATTTTAACATATAGAGCAACAAATTATTTTTATACCATCATGATCATTATTTTTTTTAATTTTCCATTATAACATTCCAATATTGTTTTCAAAGAAATTACTTTTCTCAATATTATAGTAATTACTATTTAATTTTTTTAAGAAGTATGGGATTAGTTTTTCAATGAAAGGTTCAAATATTTTTTAAAATATTTTAATCTATATAAAAATATTTTATGAAACTTATCTATTAATAAGGATATATCATAATGATACCATAAACCATATTACTCTGGGTGGATTATGATCATGTATTTCTGGTTATTATCTTAGGAAAATAATAACTTTTCATATGTTATTTTTTAATATAAATATTTATACTAATAATATATTGAATTATTATTTATTTAATTCACACAATGAATGAATTAGAATTATTATGTGATTTTAATGGATCATTATGTCTCCTTAATATAAAGGTGTGCCTCATGGGACAAACTAGATTGGGTATTTGGTGTATTCATACCCAATTAACTATAATGGCTTGGAACAATGTGTTGATAATATGATTATAATGTACAACATTATTAATTCCATAATTATTAAATTAGTTATTTTTATCCTTGTGATTATTCATATTTTTATCCTTGGATATATTTCTAGTTCTAGTTGTTGATGGTTTTTATAGAAATATTTTCATTTCATTAGATAAAAAAATAAACTTTGATTTAAAATATTTTTTTGACTTTGTATGGGAATAATGATTATTTTAAAGGATAATAGATATTCTTTTTCATGAAAAAATAGTGAAATATAATTTTTTCATTATGATTTATTATTATTTTTTAAAAAAATTTGGAAAATTGTTTTCAAGAGAAATTAAGTAAATATTTTTAAACTAAATGTTTAGTATGAAGAAATAGAAACATACTTAAGGTTTGTCATGAATTTCAAATGGTTTATGAGGTTTCCTTTCTTTTTATAACAATTTGTGAGATTTTTTTTATTATCCCACATTTTTAAATAATTTTTATAGGGATTAAAGATGAGTATAAACTAAATAAAGTATAAAATTTTCATTATGGGGATATGTGTTTAAATAATAAAATATGTTTTACATGAAACATGAGTTTTAATTAAATAATACTATTTTATATAATAAAAAAACATTGAGTGGAACTATTTCCTTTTAGTTATAAGAGTTATATATATATATATATATATATATATGTTTTTTCCTAATTCTCTAAAACTGTAACTTTAAAAGAACCTCAAAATGTCAAAATGTGAAGCCCTTGTTTTAAATCATGTAATTATGGGTTTTTTAAGTTATAAGGTGTTATAATTATTCCCTTCCTTTATAAATCATAGATAGAACACATATCCAATTTCTAAATTTCAATATATTATCTTTGTAAATTATGTCTACCAACATCCCATCATTGAAGAATTTGATTTTTTTTGTAATAGTCATGTCACCATGATGGGGAACATTTATTTTCTCTAATAAGGATGGTTTGTAAATAATTTAGAATATATGTTATGTTTCACTTTTATTAATGATTCCCATATCAAACATTAATAAATCCATGAATACATGATATTTTTAATCCTAATTTTATGAAAAACACTATTTCCATTCTTACTTAACACATAATAACCCTTATTTTCCTTCCTATGGTGGTAGTGAAATGAGAAAACATATTCATTGACAAGTTCTATCCACCTCTTTTCCTTATGCTGAGATGTTTTTATGAGATAATTTATTTAAAACTTATTTTATCCATATATATTTTATATCATTCACTACATTGTTAAGGATTTTATATCATCAACACAAATAGTAGAGCTTCCAATACAGGATAATGGGTTGGATGATTTTGTTCACGGATCTTTAACTTCCTTGATGCATATGAAACAACTATATTTTTCCACATAATGACAAATCTAAGTCCATTATTTTCTGAATATTCATATATAAAAAATGCATCAATTCCCAAAATAAAATTCAATCTCAGTGTATTGGAAAATATCCTATTTAATTATTCAAAAACATTCATAAAATTAATTTGACCATATGAACTAAAAACCTTTATGCATTATCCTGATTAGTATATTAGATATCAAAGAATTTTTTAAATTAAATATTGATAGTAACCTGCTAATCCAAATGAACTATGTACCTTTGTTATATTCATTGGTGTTTTTCATTCCACTGTATCCATTTTATTTGAAGTATCAACTAACATTCCATCCATAAAGACAATATGGACAAGAAAAGAAACATTCATAAGATAAAAATTTCTTATACTACCATTAACATATATCTCCTTTACTCTATTAGTCTCAATAACGATTTACAAATGTCTATTATACTCATTACATATTTTATTGTATGAAAAGATATTATCAATAAATACCAAAATGAAATTGTCGAGATAATATCTGAAAACACTATTCATTAGACACATAACAATAGAGGGTGAAATATTCAATTTAAAGGGAATTATTATAAATATGTATTTCAAATACCTCATATAAAATGTTATATTTTGAATTTATTAATTCTATACTCATAGTTTGTGATACCTATAATGAATATCAATATTTTAGAAATATTGACCTCCAAGAAGTTGATCAAACAAGTCATCATTGTGGGGAAGATGATGCTTATTCTTTATAGTAATAGTGTTAACATACCTATAATTTATTCATAACCTCATAGACCCATCTTTCATTTTTTAAAAAAGAATATTGGATACCCATGGTGAAACAATATGTTGTACAAATCAATTATCGCAAAACTTATTTAGTTATTTTATCACTTCCACTAATTCTACTGAGGAAATTCTATATGGTTTCATAGAAAATGGTTTTTCATTAGAAATGAGATAAATGGTGAACTTTACATCATGCTTTGGTGGATGTATTGCTTTTTCTTTAGGGAACAAATAAATGTATTCTTTAATAATTTTAGTGTCCTCTATTCTAAAGACAACTTTCCCATTTATAGGTTTCATGTGCTCTTATTCTTTAATACATTCATTAATAAGAGGTACTAGAGTTAGATCCAGACAAAAATTGTGTGATGTTGTTTCTATCTAAAGATAAGGGATTCATCAACTTATTCAAAAATCATAATATATATTTATTATAAGTAATTTTCTAGATAATAATTTGAAAGGAAATATATACCAGAGATTATATAAATTTCAACCACATGTATAATATCCATGTTTTAAAATAAGTTATCTATATGCATCAAAATGGGAATTAGAATAAATGTACTTATGAAAATAATATTACCAGTTGGTTTTTTAATTGATAATTATATTCTTAGAGTGAGAAAATCCCAAATCAAATAAATAATTAACTAATTTTTTTTATGATAAATCTACCTATAACCAAATATTTTTGAATCCCATCATCCTCTATAGTAATCACATCTTATCTTTATTATCCCCTTTCCTTATTATTTGAGAGGATACCTTAACAAATATGAAATTGTTTTGAATATTTACCAATCTTCTAAAAACTAAATCACTTAATAATTTGTTTTATTTCATTCCCCCAAATAAATGATACTTATGACCATTTTATATAAACTTGAAACAAAATCCTTTTGACATTAAGAAACTACCTAGGTGTTTCCTTCCAAACTTATCACATGTCACAAATGTCATTTTATCATTCTTCTTCATTGAAAAATTTAATTTCATGTGGTGTTCATCCAATCTCTTTTCTATATATTTCCCTTAAAGATATTAGATCCAGATAATTAATTTCTTATTTTTATGGTACATGATAATATATCATCATATGATTAGAATTTTTTGAGAAACTGGTTCCCTTAATAGAATCATCATAATATCATCAAATAAATGTTCAATTTTTATTTCCAGATTATGTATATAGTCCAGAACATGCCTCAATAATTATTTAATGTCAACCTGATACTATACAATATTATATTCATAATTATTATTTAAAGTAAGGACTTTCCTCTCCATTTTAGGAAATTTTTCTCAAGGAATGTTTTTTTTTCAAATAAAATAACTTTAAAAGTTATTTATTCTATACATCTTATTTTATAATTCCTTTTTAGTATTATGCCTTATTGAATACTACTGATTGGAATATCCAATCATAAAATACACTTCGAAAATAATTTTTTCCCTTTAATTGGTTCCTAAGGCCAAAAATATATTTTTGAGGGACTTAATAAATTGTTTAGCTACCAATATATTAAATGTTTCATTAATACGTATATCACATGAAGCAATCCATCATAAGTGAATTGTGTTTTGGAACACAAGGTCTCTCCATAGGGTCAATGTTAGTTTTCATAACCGAAGTGAGATTCCCTAATATGACCATGACTGGATAAGCTCTAATACTTCTTGTATTGTCTTTTTAAGAATAGAAATCCCAAAATTGACTATGGATGTCAACATAATTTTTCTTTCTTCCAATAGGTTCCAAATATAAAAAATATAATAAAACAAATTATATCATAACCTCATGAATATTAATCTATTAAATAAAAATCCATAAATTTTTAAAAATTATAGGGTTTTAACTTAAATCTCATGATAACTATGTTATTCTAAAATCTAATCCCCAAGGGTTATAATGAACATAATTTGATACCAAATGAACAATATAGACTCTAGTAACAGAAATCTAGTGTTTATATCTTTACATTGATAGAGGATACAAGGGATCACACCATGATTGGTGAATAGGATTAGTAGTCTTGGAAAACTAGATGGATGAAGGAATCCTATATTAAATTAGAGATATAGAAACAAAACATAATAATCATTATTGTATATTTTAAATCATTTAATGAGTCTTTATTTATATCATAGGGAACAAAATACAGATTTGGATTGAGATAAGATTCCTAGTGAAGGGTTCATATAGTGGAATCAATCAGGGGTAAATAAGGTATAATCAATATATAAGAGTGGATAATCTAAAAAAATGATATTCAATTAAAAACACAAGTTTTAATTATATATAGGACTAATATAAACATAGAAATCACATGGATAATGTAAATTATATTATAAATAAAGAAATAAACAATTCAATAGATTCATGATATTACTATCAAGACCTCAGCCAAGATATCATGAATCTTACCATCAAGACCTCAACCAATATCTTTTTAAAAAAGGTGTAAACTAGTTACCTATCTAATATGAAATGATTTATCCTTGTTTCATGATAGTTTTCAATTCATCAGGTGGATCTATAACTAGTCCCCACCCATCACTTGCATATCTAGTTTATTCTTAATATATTTAATTATTAACAAAATTCATCCTCAAAATTATTTTCAAATCTATAATTATCCATCTTGAATCACTAATATAAATTATTTACATAGTCAATGAATTAACATTCTTAATAGGTTTCGTTAAACTACCCCCACAATAAGAAAAATTATATGGTTAAGAAAATATCATAGTGGTGAACATAATACCGTATAATTACATTATACTTACTATTTGTAGATTGAGGAGAATATAATGCCTAATGAAATAATAGCGAGTGATAGGTATTTCAATTACAAAAAATTTAATGACCAAAAAACCATAAGTCCATAAGGGATGAAAGAAGACCACAAACTCAATAGTAATAAT
Organism: Viscum album; assembly: GCA_963277665.1. Classification (NCBI taxonomy): domain Eukaryota; kingdom Viridiplantae; phylum Streptophyta; class Magnoliopsida; order Santalales; family Viscaceae; genus Viscum; species Viscum album. The sequence goes on from OY728128.1 coordinate 844,642,705, forward strand.
GGTTTTTTAAACGAATAATTTTCAAAAAAGAAAAAAAAGAAACCAAAATATTATAAATAAATTATACATTTTTTTAAGAATTATGTTATAAATCAGTTATAAAACTCTTTTCATTATTTTAAGAAAATAATACCCTTTCTATTTAAAATAAAAATTTATAGAATCAAATTTCATGTGGAGATGTACAGAAATGTTTAGAGAGATTTAAATAGAGAATAATGATCATGGATGTGGTAAAATATGTTTACTATGTATACATTAAAAAATAATTCATTTCACACTTTTTGAATGTCCAAAATACACTTTTCACAAAATAATTTGATGAATCCTTATTTTTCTTTTGAAAAAATTAAAACGTATTTTAAGTTGACTTCAAATAGTCATTGGAGTGGAAACTAGAACATTACTGATATAATATGAAGAAAAAGGATATAGAAGAAAAGGTATTCCAATCGAAAAAAGAGAAAATGATAGTATCCATTACATGTAACTTAATTTTTGATTCTTGGAAAAAAATAGAATAAATGGGGAATTTATTCCAAAAAAAGGAATAAAATACATGGTTTTTAAGATATTAGTATCATATAATTTTTCTAAAGGAAACCCAAATATAATTAATCACACAATAAAATGAGATTGTAATAGAAATCCCTTACATTAGATCTCTACTTAATCGTATGTGTTTGATCCTCTTATATAATAATTTTATAATTGTTAACCACTTATAACATAACAATATTAATACATACACTTCCGTATATTATTAAATTATAACATATTATTACATTTTAATTATCAATTTAAAATTAACGTCATCATTCCAAGAGTTTAGTTTTCCATTTTTCATGTACATTTCAGTTTGGCAGTCTGGATTCATAAATCAATGTCATGGTATAATAATTAAAATAATAATAATTATTATATATATATATATAATTTTTATTTATTATGATATGTTTTAGAACCATCCATGACATTCAATAGTAAAAAAATAAAATACACCATTCATAGTGATCTTAGTCCGTACGTACATTAGAATGTCACTTTCATTTTATAATGAAAATAAATAAATAAGGATAAATAATATTTAATCATTATAGAATCATAGTTAAATCATAATTTTCTTATATAATAGTTTAATACATACTTATGTCATTATATTAGTTTTGTTGATGGAAAATTGTCCACATTTCTATGTGGAGATGGAAGTCCATACATATGCATGAATGACACTTTAATTTTCTATTGGTTAAAAGAGTAATAAGTTAGATTATATATTATCACTATATAATAATAATAAATCATAAATATAATATATAGATATTATATATTTCATAATAATAATATATTAATAGTGTTGGTGAAAAACAAAAAAAACATCACTTCATGGAGGCGGTAGTTCAGATTTATGCATGAGTGATTCTTTTATATTCCATTTGATAGAATACATGTGGGTAAAATTTTTAAAATAATAATAATAAAATTTATTTTATATATAAATCTTTATTAATTACTTTACAATGCATAAAATATATTTTTAGGTTGTAAAAGGTGAAATAATATCAAAAATATTCAGTTAAAAAGATTACATCTTCTTTGAGATACCTCTTTTGGATTACACATTAATATATCTTAGGATAATATTAGGGTATGAAAAGAAGTGTTAATACATGGAAAAGGAATATAGGATGGTATTTTGGAAGGTATTTTATTAGATAAGTGGCACAATGTTCATGAATAAGATAAGATAGTGGGTTCTCTTTAATAAGTAAAGGGAGTGGAAATCTTATCAATACATGATATATTAGTATATATTACATGTATTACTCTAGTACAGTGTCTCTATATTGTCAAAGATTTTATTATTAGAGGGATAACATCTAAATATTATCAAATAATAGAATTTAGAATTTTTTTCCATTTTAACCCATATTTTTTTGGTTTAACCCCATTTAAACCCATTTTATCTTTTATAGTAGTTATGAATTTTTACTATTCAGTATGTCCAAAAAATAAAATTTACCTATTTATGAAACTTTTACATGATTATTTAAAAAAATTAATTTTTTTTATAAAATTCTATTTCTATAAGTGTCAAAAATCAATTTAAAAAATAATCCAATAAAAATTGATGAATATATTTTTTTTAGTAAAATGAATTTTCAGGAATCAGATAATTTTATTCAAACTATTTTCTTAGTAACCACCATTAGATAAATAAAAATTTATTCCATTGGATATATGATATAACTGTAACGCCCCGACCTCAGTTACCCAGAGTCGGTGCATTATTACATAACATTGGCATGATCACAATAAAGATCAAATCTCAAAAGACCGGTTGGTTTAGTAGCATTGTAAACACTAGATATATTCATAAAGTTTTACATTACATCATAAAGTGAAAAACTACTACAAAAACATAGTCTCCATATTCCACACTCATATCCCCACATACTATCCCTGCAGGTCATTCATAAATTACTTCTTCACATCCTGGGAAAAATAAAACATAGAAAATGGGTGAGCTCAAATGCCCAGTAATGATAACAATATAGCGGAAACTTTCAAAAATAAGCATAAACATTTAAGGCAATGTATAACTAAAACAAAAGAATTTTAAACTTGAACTTCAACATAGTATGGAAAAAGTAAAATGAAATAATTCCATTTACTTATTCACATGGATATTCTACTAATCGAATAATCACATGCAATATCAATAACCACTTTCATAATGATGGAATGCATAATGCCAGACTATGATAACCACATAGCCAAGGCCTCGTGCGAAGACTACAAATAAGATTTTTCCAAGGCCTTGTTCCAAGACACTAGTTTGTCTCATGAGACCTACCGATGCATCGAGGAGCTATATCGGGCTCCACCCGTCACATATTAAGTCCAATGCATTCCCATATGAAAAGGTTTAAACATAACATAAACATTCGTATTAAAACAAGCATACGAAATGTAAAGAATTCATCCATAAACCATGAATGGTATAAAAATAACACACCCACAGTCAAACATATCACAAAACCTTCAATACAATATAGAAGTTTTGTATCCTAATAAATCAACTTCAAATAAGCATAAAATCCATCAAAGGATGTTGACATAGATGAAATCAAAATTCTTTTTAGAGAAATATCTCTTTCTATATTGAAATAATTTAAGAGTCATATATTTATAAAATAAAACATTTTCTATGAAAATATTCTTATAAGATTGTAATGGAAGCTTCGACGATTTTATAACGGCGGAAAATAACCACACCTACCGTATAAGTTAAAAAAACATTCTTACCTTAATTCTGTCGAAAAGGATAAAAAGCACCTTTTTTGGAAAACGATGGAAAGATTACTTTATAAAACTCATATAAAAAGTCAAAAAAGGGTACAAATGACTTTAACCCATATTCTTTTTAATAGTAAAAATGTTTTGAAATACATTTTTAAGAAACATGGATGTGGATGATAAAGAGATCCCAGTAGATTATTGCGTATAAACAACCTCGGATAATGAAGAGATTGTGAAAAAACCCTTACCTTGCACTTTTACTTGGTTGAGGGTAGGTTAACCTCATTTATAATGATGAAATAATTGTTATTAAATTATACAAGAATCATATATATTAATATGATATCATATATTATCTTTTAACAATGATTTGTTAATAATATCTTAGTATTATTATTGTTTCGGGTATTAACATACTCATTTTCTTTTATATGTTTTGTTACGTAAGCCATGTTTGTCATGTATATGTTGTATATTAATCATATCCAGAATGATATCAAGCCCTCAGATACTATTATTAATCATCAAATGAGAATTATACTTGAATGGATATGATGAAGAATGAATCTCATCACGTTCGTGGAGACGGTAGTCCGTACGTATGCAGAGCGACAATATCATTATTTTGATATTAAAATAATATATAATTGGATGGAATATCATATATAAAGAATCATTATCATGTTACATTTATTATTTACATGAATTACACATCATTATTATACCCATCCAAATAATAATTTATTGAATAACAATTACACCACGATGTGGAGACGGTAAGCCGTACGTACGCACGTATGGTGACATGTTATTCAAAGGATGGATAAAATACTGAATATGGTTGTACCATATTTATAATAAAATCACAGTATATATATGATACTGGAGTTATTATTTTATAATGGTAACAACAAAGGAAGAAGAAGTGGAAGAAGAAAGGAACTTGGAAAAGGGTGGTGAAATCATTACCTCTTCTTCGGGTTCTTCCTTTTGATTTGATCAAAAGGGCTCCTTAGGTTGGCTTTATGATCAAACTAAGGCCTCTAGGTTGTAGTGAGGGATGTTGGGAGAGTATTTGGGAAGAGTTTGGGCGAACCAAAAGGCTTTGAAGGTGTGAAGTAATGAGAAGGGGGAGTGCCCTTTTATAAGAGGGGTGATGGGCAGCTTTGGAAAAGCTAGAAATATTAATTTATAATAAATTTATATTCGATTTCTAATGGCTCTAAATTTGATTATTCAACGTTCAAGGTGTAGATAGGTCTAAAACCATTCAACCAATAGAATTTAGACAGGTTTGGGTTACTATATTAACGTTATCTTTTAGTTTTAACTCTTAGTTAATTAGTTTGACATTTACCATGTCACTTTGTATTTTAATATTATATAGTTAATAAACTTACTATATACATCAAACCGACCCCCAAGTGGTCCATTAATGATAAACATATCATGATATAAGTCTCTTGGCCGAAACTTAGATTTTTAGGAATTTAATATAAATTAATAATATAATATTTGTTTTAAAAACTCTTTTATGTCAATTTTGACACTATTCAATAGTTGAGTTTTTGTGAAACTCATAACAGAATGATTACTTCGAAAAAATTTAATTAAGTCATTCCTAACATGTCATATTAACTTATAAAATTATTTTAATTCATAAAAAGTCTCAAATTAAATTTATTTGGGTATTTGTAATATCAATTATTTTAATTTGTCACTATTATGGTAATTACTGCATCATCATTGTGTCATAAATAAATTAAATTATTTAAAGTCTAAAAATTATAAATAAAATATCATTATGTAGGGAATATTATTAGATTTCTAATGAATATTTAAAATTGAATATATCTTATGTATAACCCTATATGAAAAATGTTTAAGTAAATAAACTTTGATTTTAACTCTTTTAACTCTTCTTTGAATTAAATAATAATAAATGTCCTAATCTAATCCAAGTGGACCTAAATGATAATATTTTATTCCTAAGGTTGCATTTAGTCGAGATGCACTTGTCCAATAGAATTAGGACATGTTTTAGGGTAATATTAATATCATTTTTACCCTTAATTACCCTATTTACTTTTAACCGTGGTAAATAAATGTAAAAAGTTACTATTCACCAAGAATTATTTTCATCTCATTGAACCACATTTTACTTCTTGATATTAACCGTGTCTCCCAGATTTTCGAAATTCCATTAACAGAAGCCTTAAAAATATGTTTTATGAAAAATTCAGTTTTTTTTAACTACCACTTAGTAGTTTCACTATTCATCAAAAATTGAAGTTTTTCAGAACAATGCCAAAATTTCACCCTAAGATATAATTGATATTCCAATTTCAAAAATGATATCTATTTTACAAAATTCGAAAAATACAAGTTGCATTAATTAATTTTATAATTAATTCCCGTTGTCACAACAAATAGCGTGTTTTTAAGAAACAATATATATCAAAAGATTGACAATTATTTAGGTCCAATTTCGAAGTGAAATTAATTCTAATGAACAACATTGGATAAAATGGTAAAAATATATTCTAATTATACTTTAAAACCACTAAAATTCATAATTTATCACCATTAATTATTTTGATTAAAAAAGTTGTTTTTAATTAAAATTTAGTAATTTTCACTATTCATCAAAATATTAAAGTTATCCGAAAAGTACCAAAATTTCACCCTAGGCTAATTTTGATATTCCAAATCCAATAATTAAGTCCATTTTGAGAGATAGAATTTATAAAATTTTAAAAAGTAGGTATTACTATTCATAACGGCTAGTTTGGTAAGTTATGGTGCGCTTTAACACGGTGTTGCGTGTAGTGCAAGTTATTGAATTATTTTGAAGAAATAACACACTATGTAATCTTGGGGTGTTACATTCTCCCATCCTTCAATAAATTGCATCCTCGCAATTTGAATTTTTTCTTCGAAAATAAAAGGATTAAAATAAGAAATATCTTTGTGGGAAAACCCACATCGGAAATTGGTTTACTAAAATTTAGTCTTAATATGAAAAAAAGAGAAATTAAAGGGTTACCACCAAATTATGATCTCGATTAGGAGAACATTGGTGGAAATTAGAGACATATAATTGAAAAAAAACGTAAATATTTATAGGTAGTGATTGAGGTCATCAATCACAAAAAAGTTTAAAATTGAGGTCCTTAAAATCATCAATCTATGATGATTTAAAATACCATCGATTCGACAAAACATAAGGTATTAGGATAACACATTTTTGAAATTTCAAAATATCTTAGTTGAAACCCCACATCGAAAAATGAATTAATGAGGCCTCTATTTAAAATAAAGAGTGGAGAGTATGAAGATTACCAAAAATAACACATACTAGGGTACTATTTAGGAAAATATGGATATGGAAGAGAAATAAAACCATCAATTATCTGATGGAGAGTGGTAGAGAACATGGCTATGAAAAGACCAACAATCCCAAAGCCATAAATTAGTGATGATTTAAGGTACCATCTAGGACAACATTTTTGCTCTAAGTTCCTTTTCTTAATATTGAGGAATTTATTTATGAGATTGGCTAAGATCATAAGGAGATATACTTACTTTATAATTAGTGTTTTATCCATTAATAAATTTCTACCACAAACTCATCTTTTACTCTAAAAGATAATAGAACTTAAAAAAAATTCTATTTATACTATTCGTACAGGGTTCCAAAATAAAAGAATTTATAATTCATCTACCAGATATTTTAAAAAAACTACATTATTTAATCCAGGACATCTTGTGGGCCAGTGGTAGGTGATACAGCCTTGTCGCCCTTCGGTTACGGGTTCAAGTCTCGCGGCCTTGCCGGTCGCGACGGGTTTCCGCCCGACCTCCAGGTTGTCCTTTTATGGAAATCCAAAATTAATCTCAAACTAGAATTTATCCAAAATACTTCTGTCCAAACTCACAGTCCAACATTTATAAGGAAGGTAAACATAATGTAGATCCTTTTTACCCCGTAATAGCATATGAATACCTTCATCATGTGTTCTTTTAAAACACTGAAACATCCTGAATTACCATAATCCTTATTGATTACATTCATGCTCCCTTATTCCATATAGAATGTTGGATATACTTCATCAATCCAAAAATTTTTTAAACCCCAACAATGATGGAATATACGAATCATTAGTCATCTTCAAGGTAGTCAAGAATATCCAATATAATTTATCCAAATCAATCGTGTATTATTCTAAAATCACTACCTCGGTATCAGAACCATATTATGGTTTATCTTTCTCTCAACCATATATTTTCCAAAAATTTCACCTGCTATTGAGTCACTTTTCTTTATTCCACACAATCTCAAGTCCTTAATGAAATAGTACTGCAGTACAATCCTTATATACTCCATAATTATTATAACAAGTACATTGTTGATACAACACTAAAATGACATAATCAACATAAGAACTCTAATCATTCCTCCTCATCAATGGTAGTATCATAACATGATTATTATCCAATAACATCATTTGAGGCATAGTCTGATGATGGGACATAGGTTCGCGTAGTGTCCAAACTCCTTGAAAATGAAGAATTGTACATTTGAAAACATTTTCTTACCCTTGCAGTCACGTACTTTGTGCCCTTTTCCTCCAAACTTATAAAAAACTCTCATTCCTTTCAGGCAAGTTCCAGGGTGTTTCTTCCCACAGTTATCACATATGGGAAAATTCTTCTTTTCCCTCTTCCCTTTATCCATCTTTCTCTCTTCCATCCCTTTCTTCTCTTGCTTCCCTTCAAAGCCATAGGACTCAGTAAACTCTCTAATTATCTTATCAACACATGATATTATGTCTTCATGTGATGATAATACATGGGAGACTATTTACCTTCTAAATGACGTCTTAGTACCATGAAAGATACGATCCTTCTTACTCTTTGGATCATACGTATTACTGGAGTTCACATTCCTTCTACTGGGAGCCATTTCTATACAATAGCATAAACTAGGATAGTTTATGAATTGCAATAAATAATTCCTAATGAAAATTGAACAGTTTATGGATATAATCCATAATCATAAAAAATGTTTTCTTTGAGTAAATATATACTCATGATCCCTTCATAATGGTTTGTAAATAAAATGAGAATTATCCTAATCATATCCCCTATGAGTGTCGTAACCAAGAGTGCAGCAAGGCCCGTTGTCGTGCACTAGTTCCCGTTCGAGTCTAGCTCAAAGCGGTGTTTTCAGGTTTTACCCCTAGGTACATCTGTGCCAGAGCCGCCTCTACCTGCTCGTATCCAGACAGGGATGTATTGCTCGGAAAACTCACAAAATCTCTACAATACCAAAATTCTAGGAAGTTCTTCTATACTAATCCTCAAAGTTCATCTTAGGTCTACGTTCTCTAATTAGAGTTTATCTAAATATAGCTTCCAAAGTTTGTACTAAACTTCCTCTGATACCAACTATAACGCCCCAACCCCAGTTACCCAGAGTCGGTGCATTATTACATAACATTGGCATGATCACAATAAAGATCAAATCTCGAAAGACCGGTTGGTTTAGTAGCCTTGGAAACACTAGATATATTCATAAAGTTTTATATTACATCATAAAGTGAAAAACTACTAAAACAACATAGTATCCATATTCCACACTAATATCCCCACATACTATCCCTGCAGGTCATTCATAAATTACTTCTTCACATCCTGGGAAAAATAAAACATAGAAAAGGGGTGAGCTCAAATGCCCAGTAAGGATAACAATATAGCAGAAACTTTCAAAAATAAGCATAAAAATTTAAGGCAATGTATAACTAAAACAAAAGACTTTTAAAATTGAACATCAACATAGTATGGGAAAAGTAAAATGAAATAATTCCATTTAATTATTCACATGGATATTCTACTAATTGAATAATCACATGCAATATCAATAACCACTTTCATAATGATGGAATGCATAATGCCAGACTATGATAACCACATAGCCAAGGCCTCGTGCCAAGACTACAAATAAGATTTTTACAAGGCCTTGTTCCAAGACACTAGTTTGTCTCATGAGACCTACTGATTCATCGAGGAGCTATAGCGGGCTCCACCCGTCACATATTAAGTCCAATGCATTCCCATATGAAAAGGTTTAAACATAACATAAACATTCGTATTAAAACTAGCATACGAAATGTAAATACTTCATCCATAAACCATGAATGGTATAAAAATAACACATCCACAGTCAAACATATCAAAAAACCTTCAATACAATATAGAAGTTTTGTATCATAATAAATCAACTTCAAATAAGCGTAAAATCCATCAAAGGATGTTGACATAGATGAAATCAAAAATCTTTTTAGAGAAATATCTCTTTCTATTTTGAAACCATTTAAGAGTAATATATTTATAAAATAAAACATTTTCTTTGAAAATATTCTTATAAGCTTGTAAGGAAAGCTTCGACGATTTTATAATGGTGGAAAATAACCGCACCCACTGTATAAGTTAAAAAAACATTCTTACCTTAATTCTGTCGAAAAGGTTAAAAAGCACCTTATTTGGAAAACGACGGAATGATTCCTTTATAAAACTCTTATAAAAAGTCAAACAAGGGTATAAATGACTTTAAAAAATATTCTTTTAAATATTAAAAATGTTTTGAAATAAATTTTTAAGAAACATGGATGTGGATGATAAAGAGATCCCAGTAGATTATTACGTATAAACAACCTCGGATAATGAAGAGATTGTGAAATAACCCTTACCTTGCAATTTTCCTTGGTTGAGGGTAGGTTAAACTCCTGTATAATGGTGAAATAATTGTTATTAAATTATACAAGAATCATATATATTAATATGATATCATATATGATCTTTTAATAGTGATTTGTTAATAATATCTTAGTACAATTATTGTTTCGGGTGTTAACTTACTCATTTTATTTTATATGTTTTGTTACATAAGCCATGTTTGTCATGGATAGGTTGTATATTAATCATATCCATAATTATATCAAGTCCTTAGATACTATTATTAATCATCAAATTAGAATTATACTTGAATGGATATGATGGAGAATGAATCTCATCACGTTCGTGGAGACGATAGTCCGTACGTACGCACGAGCGACAATATCATTATTTTGATATTAAAATAATATATAATTGGATGGAATATCATATATACAGAATCATTATCATGTTACATTTATTATTTACATGAATTAAACATCATTATTATACCCATCCAAATAATAATTTATTGAATAACAATTACACGACGACGTGGAGACGGTAAGCCGTACATACGCACGTATGGTGACATGTTATTCAAAGGATGGATAGAATAATGAATATGGTTGTACCATATTTATAATAACATCACAGTATATATATGATACTGGAGATATTATTTTAGAATGGTAACAACAAAGGAAGAAGAAGTGGAAGAAGAAAGGAACTTGGAAAAGGGTGGTGAAATCATTACCTCTTCTTCGGGTTCTTCCTTTTGATTTGATCAAAAGGGCTCCTTAGGTTGGTTTTCTGATCAAACTAAGGCCTCTAGGTTGTAGTGAGGGAAGTTGGGAGAGTATTTGGGCTGAGTTTGGCCGATCCAAAAGGCTTTGAAGGAGTGAAGTAATGATAAGGGGGAGTTCCCTTTTATAAGAGGGGTGAGGGGCACCTTTTGAAAAGCTAGAAATATTAATTTATAATAAATTCATATTCGGTTTCTAATGGCTCCAAAGTTGATTATTAAAATTTTAAGGTGGGGATAGGTCGAAAAACATTCAACCAATATAATTTAGACAGGTTTGGGTTACTATATTAACCTTATATTTTAGTATTAACTCTTAGATAATTAGTTTGACATTTACCATGTCACTTTGTATTTTTATATTATATAGTTAATAAACTTACTATATATATCCAACCGACCCCCAAGTGGTCCATTATGATACACATATCATGTTATATGTCTCTTGGCTGAACCTTAGTTTTTTAGGAATTTAATATCAATTAATAATATAATAATTGTTTTAAAAACTCTTTTATGTCAATTTTGACACTATTCAATAGTTGATTTTTGTGAAACTCATAACAGAATGATTACTTCGAAAAAATTTAATTAAGTCATTCCTAACATGTCATATTAACTTAGAAAATTGGTGTAATTCATAAAAAGTCTCAAATTATATTTATTTGAGTATTTATAATATCAATTATTTTAATTTGTCACTATTATGGTAATTACTGCATCATCATTGTGTCATAAATATATTAAATTATTTAAAGTCTAAAAATTATAAATAAAATATAAATATGTAGGAAATCTTATTATATTTCTAATGAATATTTACAATCGAATTTATCTTATGTATAACCCTATATTAAAAATGTTTAAGTAAATAAACTTTGATTTTAACTCTTCTTTGAATTAAATAATAATAAATGTCCTAATCTAATCCAAGTGGACCTAAATGATAATATTTTATTCCTAAGGTTGTTTTTGGTCGAGATACACTTGTAAAATAGAATTAGGACATGTGTTAGGGGTAATATTAATATCATTTTTACCCTTAATTATCCTATTTACTTTTAACCGTGGTAAATAAAAGTAAAACGTTCCTATTCACTAAAAATTATTTTCATCTCATTGAACCACATTTTACTTCTTGATATTAATCGTGTCTCTCGGATTTTCGAAATTCCATTCACAGAAGTGGTAAAATTAAGTTTTATGAAAAATTCAGTTTTTTTTAACTACCACTTAGTAGTTTCACTATTAATAAAAAATTGAAGTTTTTCAGAACAATGCCAAAATTTCACCCTAAGCTATAATTGATATTCCAAATTCAAAAATGATATCTATTTTACAAAATTACAAACATATAAGTTGAATTAATTAATTTTATAATTAATTCCCGCTGTCACAACAAATAGCGTGTTTTTAAGAAACAATATATATCAAAAGATTGACAATTGTTTAGGTCCAATTTCGAAGTGAAACTAATTATAATTAACACCATTGGATAAAATGGTAAAAATATAATCTAATTATACTTTAAAACCACTCAAATTCATAATTTATCACCATTAATAATTTTGATTAAAAAAGTTGTTTTTATTTAAAATTTAGTAATTTCACTATTCATCAAAATATTAAAGTTATCCGAAAAGTACCAAAATTTAAACCTAGGCTAATTTTGATATTCCGAATTTAATAGTGAATTCCATTTTGAGAGATAGAATTTATAAAATTTTAAAAAGTAGGTATTACTATTCATAACGGCTAGTTTGGTAAGTCATGTTGCGCTTTAACACGGTGTTGCGTGTAGTGAAAGTTATTGAATTATTTTGAAGAAATAAAACACTATGTAATCTTGGGGTGTTACAATAACTATTTTATTTAAATCATATATCAATATAAACCTATTAATTTAGAAATATATTGTTCACTTTAAAAATTTTTTCTGAAAAAAACCCTTTTATACATCTACATTATTATATCATTATTTATAAAAATTTGAAAATAAATTTATGATTAAATTTATATGTTATAATAAAATTTAATAAATAAAAGAAAATTAGTTAAATACTAAATATTCAATTATTCATAAAAACAATTTTTTAATGGATAATTTTTAAAAAGAATTCTAAGCTAATTTAAACCTAGTAAGATAAAAAGTGATATTCATCCTATCAAATTAGAAATTTGTGTGCTCTAAAATATTAAAATTATAATTATAATATCATTTATTTAGAATTATGTTTTTTCTTATTATAATTTAATATTGGGTGTTACAATGTTCCATCATATCAGAAATTAAGATGGTGCAACTCAATGATTCACATAGATAATATTTCTCCATTCAGCCAAAAAGTTCTAAGATGTGCTTATATATTCAAGATAAGATCTAGTGGGGAAAATGGAGAATCATATTATAGATTATGCCTCAATGATTATTATATATCAATCTGTTAAGGGAGAGTGTAAAAAATCCAAGGAGATGATCAATCCATTACCTATACAAAAAAGGAATGAGAGAACAAAAATGTGTATTGTAACTCGGGTCTTTCGATGAATTATAAAAAAAGAATCTCTATAAGGGTTGTGGTTTACTAAATTAACAATTAAACTCTCTTAATAACTATATAGGATATTTATAACTTCATTAAATGGCTATAATATTTTTCAAGAAAGTGTTCAGGGTGTATGGGGAACAAATTTTTATTATATATAATTACGACCGATAGTTTACCTCATTATTTCGAAAGAATCTATAACATTCCATGAAAATAGAGTTTATTTTTTGTATGAATTTCCATAATAATAATAATGTTAAATATGAAAGGAATATTTATAAATATAATGATATTATAAGGAATCTCTATATTGACTTCAAAGGATGTTGATAAAAACATTTTCTATTGTTTGAGTTCTCATTCAAAACAATTTCCACTCAAGTATTAATATGTTTCCTTATATATCCAAATATAGAAAGAGATATCTAAATATAAATATCAAGGATAAATATATTATATAAGATATATCAGTGGATAAAAATTTCCTTTAGATTATAGAGATGTTTCAAGACATTAGGCAACACATTCTGGTAGAAAAGTGTTGATAAAAGAATAATGATAATAATCATTAAAGACACTTATAATTTGATGTTGGAGGCAATGGTTTCTTTTTAATATCACCCCAGAATAGATTCATAAGGTTTGGAAAGAAGAGAAAACTCATTAATAAGTACATTATTCTATTTTATATTCTTGATCATAGAGTATATGTGGCATATCAATTGACACTTCTATCAAAATAATACAATGTTCATAATGTCTTAAAAATATATCTCCCAAGGAATTACATACTTGATCTATCATATGTATAAGATCTTGTGGATATTAAATTATATAATTATATATCCAATTAGGAGAAACAAATAATGATAATGGAAAATATAGATAATGTTTTATGTAATAAGACAACTCACCTTATCAATATAATTTTTTCAACCATCAATTTGAAAAGGAAACATTAGAAACTAATGATAGAGAAAAAGAGATATATCCCCAACTATGTTCGACTAAGGATATGAATTGAAATTCTAGGGATTAAATTTATAATTAAAGGAATAATTTAATGACAAAGAATTTTTTATATGATATTTTATTTTGAATATATATATGTTCATCATATTAATGTATAATACTTAGTAATAAACACAAGAACCACATAATAAAAAGATACAATTATAGAGAACAAGGATTATCAAATATGGATGTCAAATATCTTTAAATGAGTATTCATTACATTAAATAAACACACACCTGAGGACCAAAAATCATATAGTGCTATTGGAAATGTGGAACACAATATTCATAATTCATAAAAGGTATTCAATATCTTCCATAAATATGTTCTCCTTTACTACTATTCACAATATACCATACTTAAAAACTTTCATCAAACTTGGTGGGAGGAAACAAAATAATGGGTGATATCAGATTCTCAATAAGGGTAAATAATGGATATATGTAATAATAACTTGAACATAAGGGTTTTAAAATATGATAATAGCATCTAGAAACCATACCCTACATATCAAATATCACAATTATGAGTCATTGAATAAAGATTTGTTGTTTATAAGACATGAAATAATTTAAAACCATGTCATTGATATATAATTTCAAAATCATTTCCCACATTTATAGCACATCAAACACTATCTTCATAGCTATTGAAGTCTCTTACGGAGAAATACCTTAAGAGACCTGGTTTTAATCCACTGAAGAATTGATCAAAATTATTTTCATGATTGATTATAATATTATAAGTGTACCACCCTTGTATTGTGAAATATTCCTCTTAGGTACCAACAAATTCATCATCCTTTTTCTTTATCTCATAGAGCAGTTTATTTTTCTTTTTAAGATTAATATGAGAATAGTACTTAATATAAAATAAGTTATTAATCTTTTCCCAATATATAGAGTGAATTTAATCATATTACCACTTATTATTGATAATAGTACACCATTTATATACTTCACCGTCCAAATTAGAGACATCAAAAATTAATTTCTCATCCATCGAACACTGGATGATGGAAAATTACTTTTCAGTGGTTCTATTCGATTACTCAATAACTTGTGGATCATAAGACCAACTAAAAGAATATTGATGTTTCATCATGAATGAATCAATATAAAAATATTCCCTACATTTCTCATTTGTAATTCTATCAGGATTAATAGATTATAAAATTTGTGTAAGCATAGGAATTAGATTTTTAATTCAAACTCCCATAATGCTTGGTTCCTTAGGAAAATAATTTAATTTTTCATTTCCCTTATAATTAATAGGGTTAATTCAGGTTCCAACTGTCCACTAAAACCAGAATTATAGTGTGAGTAAAACTAATCCTAGTGGGTAACCTCATGATTATGAAATATAACTTATAGGGTTTTTAACCAAGACATGCTATTTTAAATATATTACACATTAGGCTTAACATCGGTTATTCATGGTCATTATCTATTTAAATACTTCAACATGGTTCATAAAGTGTTTGTGAATTTCAAAATTGTGTCCTCAAGTAGTGTCGAATTAGGTGTGTATCAAGGCATGTTGTCTTTCACTAGGTGACGATCGAGTCCAGCTCAATGATCCCTTTTCAAAGTTAATATCCCTAGGTATCTCTATTCTATATGAACATCCACTTTTAGTATCTAGGAAAGGATGAAATATCTTTGAAATCACATGCTCTTTTCTTTACCCCAATTCCAGGACATTTTCATATACTTTGAATCATTCATAGACTTATCCTTAGAGACATACTTTGAAATATATATATAAATTACCATAGGGATCTCACTAAAGTTTTCTTATCAATGTTTCCAAAGGTTAATTAATCACTTCCACTATTACCACTGTAGAGACTCAGGATTCTCATACATAGATATTACAACTTTTTAGATTAATATTCATTAAATTACACAGACACACACCTACATAATGTAATAGTTTAGTGACATTGTAATCTTGGAAGAGAATATTTTTAATTCATGAAATATCTTAAATGTCTCCCATAAGGATCTTCCCCTTTAGTACACTTTATAACATACCATACTTAAAACCTTTCTTCCTAACCTATGGAATGAAAACCTAATAAATGGTGACCTGATATGCTCAGTAATGGTAATCAAGGGATATACATATGTATAACACGAATATAAGGGTATGAAAACATGATCATAAAATTTAAAAACATACCTTTCATATCAAAGATCGCAATCATTAGTCATGGCATAAATATCCACAATTAATAATAGATTAATTACATGAGAATAAAATAACATGATCCATGATAACATAAAATTGGGATAAGACATAGAATGATTGAATATATATAATCATAGAAAATATAATTTCAAAGATACCCACCAACACATTCATAAAATTTTAGACTGGGGATAACCACCTGTGTACCTACTTCAGGCATCAGATAACCCATTTTGTACCATCTTAAGTATTGTATTACCTCCCATGTACCCTATTTCGTGCTTGGGATATCCTCTCTTATACCTTTTTATCTCAAATAACATTAATTATTACCTAATCCATTAGAGAGAGATATTGGTCCCACACATCACATAAGAAAAAACATACATATCTGGGCCACAAGTTCATAAAACATTCATAATATCATAACACATTAAATTAAATGGGTATCATAAACATTTCATCATAATATAACATATGAAAAAATAGATAGTTTTTCATAATCATTTCTTCATTTCATCATCTCATAACTCATGGAAAAGAAGAGGGTTGCATATACATTTTATCATGGTATAACTTGTGGAATAGAAATGGGTTTCATAAACACATTTTCATGAAAAAACATTACTATAAAGAATAAGAATGATATTTATGGTTCATATCCCTAGAAAATCCTAAGATACATCAAAGGATATCATCTTAGATGGAGAATTATTTTGGAAGATCTCTTAGAACATTTCTTGAGGAAAATAAATCTTCTTTGAAAATCATTATTTAAAATTAAAAATTCATAGAACATTTTGAAAATAAATATATTTGAAAATGAAATAAAAAATTTATAAAACAATATTTAATGTAAATAATTTTCATAACATTGGAAAATTCCACTTATATTGTACACATTAGACAAATATTCCTTTCACATTTTCGGTAAAATCTAAATAGGAATTATTTGGAAAAAGACATCAAGATTCCTTTATTTTTATTAAAAGTCAAGAATGGGTAAAATTATCTTTAATAAATAATTTAAATAATTTTAAATACATTTTGATATCATTTTTAGAAAACATGGTTTTGGATGAAAAAGGGATTTCGATCGAAGAGTGAAATAAAGATGATTATTCTTAAAAACATTATTTTGAAATATTGAGTACATAAATATATAAAAATGAATAGATAAAATTTATTTTCATTACATAACTAGAGGAGAATAAATTTTTTGAGTTTCTACAAATATATATTTTAAGATTTTATCTTTGGAATCATAATCATAAACGATCCTAATAAACATTGATATTGTTTCATAAAACCATTACCACTTTGGTAACATTGAATCATAATCCCTGTAAAATAATTAAAGTAAATGTAACATAGAATATCATGAGAATAAAAAAATAAATGATATTACATGTCAAAGGGTATATATGTACACCCTATAAAAAAATACAGTTTCATTAAATAACATATGACTCAAAGAAGAAAAATTGAGGCAAAAATTCATTACTGCTATGTTAATTTTCAGACCATAAACCTCTTGAAAGAGAGGTCCTAAAATGGATATGTAAATCACAATACTTTCAAAAAATTTGGTCCCAAATGGTCTTTAGATACCTTATGAGTGTGGTGAATTAGGGTATGGATATTATTTGGAAAATATGTCTTTCCCCCTTAGATCATGAACACTTTTTTATAAGGGTTACTTTGTTTTATATTCAGTGTTTATATTGCTCTTTTCCCTTCCAAATTTATCTGATAGTGATGAAAATAAAGTAAAGAATGAAAGGAAGAATAAGCACATACATATTTATACTTGTTTCACCCTCAATGGTCTATGTTCAAGGAGAATATGATAAAAATGTGTTGATATACCAAATTTATTATGGCTCACTCCCAAATAATGGTTTAGGATAGATGAATTGTATACCCAAGATCACTCATTTAACAATGCTTAGGGTCATCTTACTTCTTTATCAAGGGTAACTCCATAACTATCTTTATATGGATCACTTCTAGTGGAAAGGATCACCTTCTTTATCTTCCTTTTCTCACTCCACTAGAAAGGATCCACACACAATTTATGGATATATAGGTCCCTTAATTATCAATAATGAATTCACCCTCAATTGTAGTTAGATGATCTATTGGATTACAACTTTAATCCACTTGATGAATGTATCTTTACTAAAAAAATAATGGAAAAATCCAATTCATACAACATTTTTTTCCATGCACTATTTGGATACCTTGCATTCAACATTACAACTTTTACACAACATTTATGTTTTCTTATAGAACTCCAAACTTCCACACAATGACATAGAACTCCCACCACTTATTCAATTTAAAAAACAACCAAATTTTGTTTACTATCACAGAACATCCATTTACTCACAAATTTTATGTTTTTCACACAACTCTCTTTTTGATTAAATCCCTTTGTATAAAAATCCCTTTGTGCAAAACTCCCTTTATGCACACCTCTTATGCACTCCAGAGACCTAATTTTCTATAAGGAATGAGCTTTTAAAATAGGGTTGGGGGGGGGGGGGTAGCTACCAATTTATATACTCGAATTTCCTTATACACAAAATCCTTCGACACCTTCCTTTGTGAACACATGAAATCCATTTTATTTTGGATCTGCTACCTTGACCATGAATTCCTTTGTGCACTAAACTTTGTGATTTGATGTTGAGTTTGGAATGTAAGATTCTTACGCACCTACCATTTCTTGAAACTCTAATTTCATGAAAAATATATCTTTAATAAAATTTTAAAAATTATATGCACCTTTTTATTTATCCTTACTTTTGATACAGTGATACCAAATCTTGAATTGGGAATATAGATCACCCTTTCATGAAAAATTGTAATTTTAGATGAAATTAATTCCATTTCTAAAAATACCTTTTTTCTAGCCTCTTGATTTTGTACCCCAAATTTTTTGAAAACACAGGGAGATGACATCAACTTCTATACTCATCTTTTTATACTGTATCCAATGCATTTATTCCTTTATCTTGGATATTTTTCAACATAAATTGTCAACAATATCTCTAGAACTCCACAACTTTCCAAGGAAACCTTTTTTTGAACAAATATAATCAACCCAAAAATATAGCTATGTTACCTTAGGGGATTTTTCACAACAATATCCCCCTTTGGATATGTTGAAAACTCTTCTCATTTTTATACATTGTAAAAGATTCTTATATATTCTACTAAAATTCATGTATTTTGTTTCAAATAGTGATCAAAGATTTACTCAATACATAATCTAAGACCACATGATATGTGATCGGAGTGAGAAAAAAGAGTATATTGTAAAGTTTATAAATGAATCAATTCATCCCCAAACCACTCAAATTCATTCATCATCAACTATATCTAACATTATATATATACTTTGATCTATTATCTTTAGCATCATCAGATTTAAATCTCCCACTATTTTTCTACTTCCCCTTCACTTCCCCCTACCAGCTTCCCTCTATATACTTCTCCCCATATCTTGACTAAGACATATTATCCCCCTTTATATCCATAATTTCTACCCATTTATCAATGAACATAGTGGTCTCTTTGTTATGGTCTGAAAAAGGGTAAACAAAACAATGCATCACATTAGGGTAAAAACACAATACCTCGGGAAGAGGTGGTCAAACATCCACAATTTTTCATGTGTGGGGAGTTTAGTGAACACCAAGATCGCGTCAATTCCATTCAAACACTTCTTTAGGTATGTCCTTTGTTATAATGTCTGTAACTTGTAGTTCTATAGGTACATACTACAACTTCACAAGCCCTTGACCCACCTTCTCCTTGACAAAATGATACTTTATTTAATTGTGATTTGTCCATGAGTGATGGAATGGATTTTTTCTATGATTTATAGATTAGAAATTATCATAGTGGATTAAAATTAGATACTTCACTTCAACTCCCATATCATCGAGCTACCTCTTCATCCACAATAACTTCATGCAAGCTTGCGTGGAAGAAAAATATTAATCTTTTGTGATGCTCAATGAAATTCTATCTTACTTATTTATTAGAAAAAAAATAAAAAATCACTTAAGATAGAATGCACCACATGATATTGATTTTATATCATCTGCTGAACTGACCCACTCTTCATTAGTATATCATAACAAATCATACAGAGATTTTTCATTATATAATAAGAAAAAATCCACCATTCTTTTGATATACAATAGTATCATATTAATTGTAAGTAAGTGGATTTATTTTCAATTCATTTGATATTGTGTTACATGTAATGTGGAAAAAAAATATCCAGTCATGTCATTGTTAAGTAAAACAGGCTTCCATTTACCTACCTATATTCTATGACATTAACTAATTTCCTTCATAATATCTCAATAGTTTAATACAAGTAGAAAAAAACATGATTACCTTGTAATTATCCATTATAAATCATCTCAAAGCCTCCATGGCATATTTATATTGATAAAATAATGTTCCATTATATCATTATGTCTCTTATAAACCAAGGAAAAAGGTTATTTCACCAATCGTTGACATTTCAAACTCTTTTTTCAAAAAATCAATGAAATTATTGTACTCTTCTTCCCCTGATCCACCTAAGATTATGTCACTAACTTACACTATCACCATTATCCTTTTATTACTATCATTTTTGAAAAAGAGATTGTAATCAACTCCACCAGGATGAAAATAGAGATTATTCAAAAACTGATAATTCCTTGAATACCATGTTCTTGGTGTTTTCTTTAGCCTATATAGTGACTTCCTTAGCCAAAAAACTCTATTATCATCTTCATGAATGATAAAACCATATGGATTCTTGATAAACACTTATTCTTCTATAATCCCATTTAAATACACTGAATTATGTCCATCTAGAAAACATTTAACCTTCTTTTCACTACAATAGACAAGAATAATCTAATTGTCTTAAACCACACGATAGGTGTAAATGATTCATCAACACTAATACCCTATAAATTGGATGACCCTATTAACACTAATCATAATTTTTTTTGATTCACTATGACATATTCATTCATCTTATTGTGAAATACCCATTGTATACTAATGCCATTCTTATTTGTTGGTCTCAAAACAATATCCAAGAAAAACTCCAACATTTGAATGATATAAATCATTAATACCAATATTCTCTCAAAACATCTTGGTATTATAAAAATAGTAATATGATAACATATTTCTAGAATAAAATATAAAATAATGAAATACATGAATGTTGCGACTTCTTTCCCAATCAATCTTCTTTAGTCCAGATAATATAAACATTCATCCTTTATATATCATTGATTCATGCATGTGATTAGTGGATAGAATGACCCACCTATGATATGAAACTATTCATTTTGTTAGGCCCACTATTTAGACTGACAAACATTCTTCTTCCTCTACATCATTTCTTCACATATGACACTTAGCAATAAGCCATCAACAAAATCTTTAAGCTTACTGGGTCAGAACATGAGGTATAAAACAAGGGATAAAGTTAATAACACCATCACTATCCATTGGACTCAATTACTTCCCCACATTTCATGAATATATACACCATTAACTCCTTTCATATAATTTATCTATATTTTATCTTCATCTATCATAACAGATTTGAATCTGTTGAAATTACGAGCACATCACATTACCACTTTCTATCTTTTGATGAAAATTCCCTTGGATTGTATCTCAAATTAAAACTAAAACACTTTAACAACAGTTAATATAATTTAAAAAAATATGGAGAGTGTAATATATAGAATACTAAAGATTAGTATTGGGGTTGATCCTAATGGATCAACCATTTGATACATTATTGCAAAGCACTATTCTCTTTTTCAGATTTTCCTAATTTCCCATACAACTTTAACTGCTCATTCCATATAAATGGACATTATTTACCCACATGGTTAACATTATTTTTATATTTATATTATATAGGCTTGTTATTTTTCACAATTTGGGGTTTAAACCCACTAGTTCCAATTTCCATCTTTTATGCTCCATCAAAATTCCATTTTTCATGATTGTTTCTATGAGCATAATGCTCTCCATTGGTCATCTACACTTACTTATTCCTCAATTGGAGGGATCATTCCCCTTACTTCACTTCTCACCTTGTTCCATGACATGACAGATTGTTGATACATTCTTTATTGATTTTTATTTTAGATGTTCTATGATTCACCACACTGTTTCTTACTGGTAGTTGGTTCTTCACTAAATGTACATTCTTATTACTCACAATTATAGTGTCTCCTACATTTTTCTTCTAGGTTTTCTCACATTCATTTTAAGAGATCTAATGTAAGTCTAATAATGGAAGTTCTCAATACCCCTTTCATTGAGCTACTTGTGTTTCCTCCAAGAATCTAAACCCATTTTTAGATTTATCATTTTTTCTTCCAATATAGGCTTTCTTTCTCAACACTGATAGAGTTGGGGATCTCCTTTTGAGTTTGTTTTCCTTACCAGATCTCATACATCCAAAATATCATGCCAAAATCCCCATGATTAGAACATATAAAGCATCTCCACTAAAAACACACCTAATTTCAGCATTTATTAGCTGATATTTTGATGCATCTAGAGTTCTTTTTCTAACATTGATCCCTTAAGATTGTTAAAACATACTAATGGTGTGTCTTTTTCTTCCACAATTATAGAATCTAGTGGATAAATTATTCTAAGAGACATTACTTTTAGACATTCCAAGAATATTCTACTTGTCCTTAGATTTATAAATATTCCTACATTCACGACATGAAATATATTCAAAAGCATCAGATGAAAAACCTACAATATGACCATTAATTCCACAAAAATTTCACATGTTTCCATTGATTTTGTATAGATCATTTTAGGCCTATTCCAATTTCCTAAAGGATTTCTCCTATTTCTTGAACTATTTATGTATCTTTTCATCTCATGCATGGGAGAGAGTTGATTATATCCGGTACCACATTTCCCCAAACTACATGGTCTTTTGGATGATACAATCATTTCAAATATATCTTTATAAATAGTATTTTTTCTTTTTATTTCGTTATTAACTACAGAAGGATAGTCATATCGTAAATAAAAATAATCCTTCAATTTTTGATTTCTATTGGAATTATATTTCCCCACTTATTTCTTTACTAATTCTAGATATTCCCCCAATTATTGAATCTTGTTGTCCCTAGATTCATATTGAGAATTATGTTTTCTTATGGGAGTATTCCCATTAGTTATCTAAATATCCAATTATTATGAGATATTATCTATCATGTTATCTTGATCCATTATTTTATAATTTTTCTATGAAAAAAAATCATTACAACATGCATTTTTATGATGTTGAGTCTTGTTCTCCTAAACCGGTTTAGATAGTTGTGTATCAAGAACAACATTTCTGGATTTCAGATTTAGAAATTCTTTGGAGTTTATATTCTTTCCTTTTCCATCAGGTTTTATTTTTTCTATATTTTTAGACATATTTTATAGTTATCCAGCATGGGAACCATTCACACCCTTAGATCGACAGCCATATCAACAAGCCTTTTATTTAACCTTTTATCTTGTTGACCTCAATATCTTGTAATCAGATATGAATATATTGGGACTTTCATTTCCTCTCTTAATTTTTGATCAACATACTTTTTCATGTTGACAAAATCCAATACTAGACTTATTGGGATTTCTTTATCCTCAGTAGTTCCAACATCACTTGGCATGTGAGGTTCTTCATTCATTTCAGCAGTATAATTGAATTAATAAATAATATCACAATTAGATAAGTTTTTAGTGTCCTTCAACTGAATCACACTCTTTCCATAGACACTTCCACACCAAGGAATACCACTAGACTTATTCTTATTTTCTAAAGTTATCATCTTTTTCATAGCACACTGAGATACGAGAAAACTAGAACATTAATTTCGACAATCAACTGAACAATGTAAGAGAAAAAAATAAAACAAAAGAAACCTATTCCTAGATACCAGTTGTTAGGTCCGAAAGGGACTTAGATACATGAGGGGTGAATCAGGGTATGAATATTATTTTGAAAATGATTACTTCCCCACTAGATCATTACCTATTTATTATAAGGGTCACTTTGTTCTCTCTTTAATGTTTATATTTTTATTTTTCCTTCAAACATTATTAGACAACGGTGCATAGAAAGTAAAGTAGGAAAGAAAGAACAAGAAAACACATATTTTTACATAGTTCACCCTCACTAAAAAATGTCTAAGGATAAAATAATGGAAATGGGAAGAGGTACTAAATTTATAATAGATGACCTCTATATCAAGGTTCAAGATAGATCACTTTTATTCTTAGGATCACTTTCTGTACAATGATTAGTGTTAGCTAAATGATTTCCCACTGTTCAATCCCTAACTCTCTTTTGATGGCTTATTTTTAGGGGAAATAATCACTTTATTTCTCTTTATTTTCTCACTACTCTGGAAAGCATCCACACAGAATTTATGTACCTATAGATACCTTAATTATGAATAATTAATGCATCCTCAACTATAGGTAGATTCCTTATTGAGGTTCCACTTTCATCCACTTGATGAATCTCACTTTACCACAAAATTATTGGGAATATAATATTCACACAACATTGTCTTCCACACACCATTTAGATTCTATGTGTGGAACTTTACAATTTTGTGTGCAAAATTTAGGTTATCTTATGGAACATCCTAATTTTTCACAATTTTACAGAACTCCAAACTTCCATGCATTATCATGGAACTCCCAACTTCTATGTAGTATCATGGAAATTCACCTTTAAATCCATGTTTAGGTTTTTTGTGTGACTCTCTTTGCACGCAACTCCCTTTGCACACAACTCCCTTTGCACGCCACTCCCTTTGCATGCAACTCCATTTGGGAATAACTCCATTTTTTCACACCTATTATGTGATTCATAGCTCTAAATATCATATCCATGACTTATTTTAAAGTAATTTTTCATTTAATTTCCATCATTGATTTTTTATGGGGGTTTTCCTTGAAGTTTGGGCGAAATGGTGGGTTTTCCAAATTTAGGCCAAACTCTAAGCCTATTTCCAGATTTAAAAATAAATTTTTTTTCATTTATAACTCCATTTTCAACATTTTATACCCATTTCACTTCCCAATTGTAATAACCTAGTATATTAAAACCACCATATCCATTTGGACCTCATATGAATCCATAATAATGATGTATTTGGGTTTTTATTAAGGTGTGGGGCCAGCCTGAAAGCCCATTTTCTTCATTAAATATTATTTTTAAATTCCATAATATCTCATTTAATTTTAACATTCTTTCAGTGATTCTAACTCTCACCCGAGCCAACTTACCCAAGGCATGCCCCCATTCTCTCCTCCCCAAATTTGGAGCTCAATTTAATTGCGAATTTGGGTGAAACTTCTCTAGATTTCACAAATTGGCCAGATTTGAAGAGGTAAATTGATCCTTTCATAACTCCTTATATTTTTACTCTTTTTCTCTCATTCTAGTTCCTATATAACCTCATCATCCTTATTCGAACCTCACTTTCATTTATGGTTATTTTGAAATTCAGATACTAGTGTATTTAGGTTGTTTTCTTCACGATTTATTTGGGTATGTGTTTCTCTCTTCATTTACTTCCTTCTCCTTAGGGTTTAATCACTCTTTCGTGAATTTATAAATTTTCCAGAAGTTAGGGTTCACAGCTAGGGTTTTATTTCAGGTCTTTTTTTGGTGAAATCTTATGGTTTAGGGTTTGTTTTCACTTCCTTGTGGTGCGGCAGAGGTGCGGTTGAGGTTTCACACCAAGATTTAAGGGTTTTGACTCAAAAGGTAGGTGGTTCCATGTGTAAGAAATTTTTGATAAGTTATCTTGCTCTATTTATTGGTTTTAATGTTACTCATGTTCTACTTGTGGTGCGAAAACCTTTTTTAAGGATTTTATTAAGCATTTAATTTTATAGTTGCATTATGACTTACAATTGGGTGCTTTTCATGGGTGACTCTTGGGGTAATATTTGGGTGTATTTTATAACACATGAATGTGAATTATTGGTGTTCAAAGGGGCTTCCAATTCTAGTTTTCTAATTCCTTAGTGTCATTTGGTCCTTGAAATTTTTGTTTTTTAATGGGTTCAAGGTGAAAAACCATGTTGTACTTAATGGAAGTGATTTATTAAAACATATGTTTTTCATGTGTATATTTTTTGGTGTTAATTAAGGTATTTTTATAACACTTGGGGGTAGTTTAATAAATTGTTTTAGGGCTACCAATTATATTATGGACTGGTATTGGTATAATTTTGGAATTGAATGATGGATTTGAAATGGGTTTTGTGTGCGAAGCATAGTTACACCCCTTGGGTTTGTTTTATGAAAATTGTGAATATATTTTTTGGTTAAACAAAGTGGAAAAAGGGTGTATATGTACTTTTTGGTGGGTGTTATCACCTAATATAGGTTTCTGATAGGAAATTTGGTTATTTAAAATGTGAAATATATTTTTAAGAATGTCTTATAATGTGCGGAAATGTTTTAGCAACTGGAAAGAGAGTTGTGAAACATAGTTGTGGGTTGTATTATGTGAGTGTGTTGTGAAAAATGAATTTTGATGATGAAAGAAGTATTATATGATATTTGAGTGGGATTTTATGTGAGTTATAATGTCTTGGAATGGTTTTCAATTTTTTTAAAGGATTTGTCAAAATGTTAATGAAATGTGAAAGGTGTTGTGGGCAATTTTTAGTGTGAGTATGATTTAAAAATGCATTTGAATGGAAAAGTGGATTTTTTGACTTGTGGGATTTACATGTGGGATTTTTTGTGAACTTGTGATGTGGAAATGATATTTTCAGGTGAAAATTATATTTCTTAACTTTTTGAACTTGTTTGAGCACATGAGGAAACACCATTATCTAGGTGGTTGGACGTGTGCAAGTATTCTAGTAAATCCATGGGGTTTGGCCTCAGTTTCACGTAGCAAGATTGATGCTTAAAAGAATAACTAAACTATGATGATGATTATTGGGGACCACTAGGTTATGTGTATTTTACCTACTAGTGGCTCTTTCATGAGAATAGATATTATGATGGTTACTCTTACTAAGATACGAGGTACCTGGGACCCACAACGAGCTATTTCATAGGGGTTTTTTATTTCTTATGCTCATTATTTACTTTATGCTAACCTTCAGTATATGGTATGGTTGGTTGTAAAATTCATTAGTGTTGAAATTATTTTTAAAAGTGTTGATTCTTAATGATAACCCACTTGAAAACTGTTTTAATTTTTAGGTTTCATCTTTTAGAAATTGTAACTAGCATTTCCTGTTTATGAAAACATACAAGATTTTCATCTTTTAATGCTTGCCACCTGAAATATCCTAGTGGTGGTATCCTACTGGGCATTGTCTCACACCCTACTTACACCCATGGGTGTAAGTAGACTTAGTTATTTTTGTTGTCGCAAGTTGGATAAAGTTTTTAGTGCAAGTGGTTCGGGTTTCTAGAAGGTCCTTGGTGGTGAAGTCTTATGGAGATGGATTGAGGGTTATACCCCTTTACATGATGGTTCCTAGAATGTTTCCTTTTTGTTTTGTACATTTATTATAGTTTTTGTGAGTTTTTTTAACTATGTAATTCAGTTCAAAATTTTTGTAAATGATTGCTTGGTTTGAAAAATCCATATTAATTTTATTGGATCTATTTATTGTTTTATATTTATAAACTCGAGTAAATCATTCCCAAATCTCATTTTATGATACCTAGGAACTTGTTCCAACCTATGGGGATCTATAATTCCCTTAGGTCCTTTTCATGAGCAAGGATTGGTGCCGATTTTAGGGGTGACCATATTTGGTTCATGACAAAATGTTATCGAAGGAGGGTCATGTTAACTCTTTGGGTCATGTTATTTGGGAAAGAGTTGGGATAGTCAAGAGTTAGGATTTTCAGGACTTGGTATTCCATTTATGGGTATTGTGACTAATCACCCAAACTCATTACAGGATTTAATTTTCCAGTGGAAGTTGGAATTTATCTAAGTCCTTTGGTTTTCTTTGTTTGATGATGATTAGGGGAAATGAAAAGAGAGTTGGGTGAATGGTCTCAATGAGATCACAGGGAATGGAAAGCCATGTAAAGCCAGGGATATTCCCTAGAACACTCTCTATGATGGTGAAGTGATTTGAATATGTCCATAAACCATATGCCCAATTAACCCACTGAAACTAGTTTCCTCTCGAATTGTCTTGTGTTATTTAGTTTTGCAATATTGGAACATTGGTTTTAAAGTGACTTGGTTTTAAGAATTGTAAAGTTTTTGAGAAATGATTTTGAAATAAAAATGGAATGGTTTTATTTATGAAATGGTGGAACTAAATTTTTAGATTTTTTTTTTGAAATGGAAAATGGCGTGATTACACCTCTTTTGAAAGCAGGAACTATATTGAAGTTGGTTTAGAAAAAGTGTTTCTAATAGAGTTTTATAAACAATAAAAGGGTGTTTTAATGGGATAAGATTTGTTTGAAATTTTTGTGAATAACTTGAAAGTGAGTTATTATCAAAATGGTTGTGTTTTTCTGAAGAGGTATTTAAGATGTGAATTGGGATTTTGATCTCTTGGTTAGCGGTTTTAAGAAAAAGGATGTATTGGTTGGCTGTTTTGGTTTTGAAACGTGGAATGAATTTTTGTTTTAACCTTTGGTATTTCCATGAGCGATCACAATAATGGGGTTATATGGGATGATGGATGGTTTATGGTTTGACTGGATGAGTTCCGCAATAGATATGAGGAGGGTTCCCGGTGTGGCATAGAAACATGCATGTGTCAGGCCTATGGGGTACCATTGGTAGATACGCTAACCATTGAACCATTTATTTTCAATGAAATGTTTTTAAAGAAAAAATGAAGTCTTGATGAATTTTTTGGGGTGGTGTATATTATGTGTTTTTGGAAAATGTTAATGTTGTGGGATTTTTTGAGTTCAAGAACCCCACCTTTTCGAACCGTGTTTTGAATTTGTGTTTGGTCAATAAGCTGGGTAGAAGGACTGGTTAATAGTCTCTTTTGAGATATGTTTCAGGAAACCTTTATGGTGGTTCCCTTTCTGTGTTTGGATCTGGTTTGTGGCATGTTTTGACCAATGGACCGACAATGTTGCATCCTTCGGTTCTCACGTTGGATAAGGTAGGCCGCCATTAAGGGTTAATGCACAACTGAAGTGAAAACAGGATTGTTTCCCCATTGGAAAATCCTCCAATTGATCAATATAAGGAATTTTTTTTCAGTATTTGTTGATTGAATCTACACCCATTTGTTTATTTTATTTTTGGATCCTATTGTAGTGGGAGAGTGCTCGTGGAAGGTTGAAAGAGACCTTAGTTTCTTAAGTTTATAGATTCATCGAAGGTAGAAGTGGTCTGGGGTTGTTAGTGTGGATAAGTGTCTCGATGGTGTCTAAGAGGGCCTCTAGGGTCTTTATAGATTCTTTGAAGAAGGATTTCATGTTAAACCCCTAGTTTTGGGTATCTGGTCATGAGAGGCTATTGTTGTAACACCCCAGGTAAATAAAGAGTATGAAATTTTCACATTTATCCATATTTGTGAATAAAATATTTATATAACTTTAAAGGGGTCGCTATTCTCAATGGCGTACCCAACACGCAATAATGAGTTTCTTGGGAATCTTACGTTGCACTCTAATAATAAAATAATATTATTTTAAATGGTAGTTAACGCCTAGCTATTGTGATGGTGGGAATGAATAGAACTAACTATAAAATGATTATATATGTTTGTCAAATATTTTTACTTTTTACAATAAATTTTAGAGGATTAAAAATGTGAATGAATCCAATTTTAAGCGTAAACATTCTAATACTCTTTAAAAGGTCGATTAACTGCCTGTTGATGGAGAACCTCTTTTAAATCCACTTTTTGACAATTTTATGTGTTATATTTGACAAAATAATATTCTTCTTTAGAATTGGGACATAATAATTTACTTTTTGTAAATTTTTGGTATTTTTCCGAAAATGTTAAATTTTTAATGAATAGTGAAAAATGATGTATTTTAATTCAAAACCTCTTTTTAATATAATTTATTTATATGATTAGATTATATTTTGAATTGGTATTAAAGTGAAATTATAATATATTTTTACCATTTAATCAAATAGTGATCATTGGAATTAATTTCACTTTGAAATATGACTTAAACTAGTGTCAATCTTTTGATATATGTTGTTTCATAAAAACACGCTATTTGTTCTGACAACGGGTATTAATTATTAAATTAATTAATGTAACTTATATATTTTGAATTTTGTAAAATAGACATCATTTTTGAGTTAGGAATATCAAATATAGCTTAGGGTGAATTTTTGGTATTTTTCTAAAAAACTTCAATTTTTGATGAATAGTGAAACCACTAAGTGGTAGTTAAAGAAACCGATTTTTCGTTTAAATGAAACTTTTCCACCTATGTGTTTTGAATTTCAAAAATCATACATACATGGTTGTCATTAATAAGTAAAATTTGGTTCAATGGGATTAAAATAATTTTTTGGTGAATAGTAACTTATTAAGTTTTTAATCACGATTAGAGGTAATTAGTGTAGTTTAAGGTAAAAATAATGTTTTAATAATATGAAATGACCTATAAACATGTCATACCCTCATTGGATGTGTCATGAACGACCACGAAAATCCATGGGTCAACTTGGGGACCCCATGGAGCCACTTTGGTTGGAAAATGACATAAATAACTTTTTATTTAAAGTTAAAATAAAAATGTCACAAGCATGAGATGTTTCACTAAAACAATTTTTAAATGGGGTTATACAAGTCATATTTTTGACTATAAATATTCATTAGAAAGATAAAACGATTTCCTACATCATAGTAATTTTTTTATAATTTCTAAACATCAAATAAATTAAATTATTTATGACATCATGATGATGCTGCGATGACCTCATTATTTAACGATTTAAATAAAATGGAAAGATAATGTAAAATATAAGACCTACACATGTCAAAAACCTATTGTATGGGTGGATTTAGAACCCTTACCACCTTATCCTCTAAATACATCAATGTGGGACCTTTAAAATCCGAAACTCATTTGAGAATAAAGTAACATTTTGTAACTTTACAAGAGTGCGCCTCCTCTCCTCTTATAAAAGGCCCCACCTCTACCTCCTTACCCACACTTCCAAAGCCTTTGTCTCGGACAAACCCTGCCCATTTTGTCTCTCCACATCCATATCTAACTCTTAGAAGCCTCACTTTGGTCATAAGTCTTCCCAATGAAGCTTTTGATCTCAAACCAAAGGGAGTTACCCGATTTTAAGGTAATGTCATCACTTTTGTTCTTTTGTTTTATTTTGCTTCTCCAACCCCCTAAACTCTTTTTATTAATTTCTTTTGTAACAAATACAGTATCTTAAATATACTAGTATGTTTTTATAAGAATAATTAGAGCTACACTTACACACACCTATATCAAATGGTTAAAGAACATACTGTTTCTGTGGATGGCGAATTTCTGCCTCACGAAACGATGATTGTTCAACACTGATATAAAACCTTAAAAGGTGGCCATTAATATGTCACTATATTTATATATGATATATAATATGTTTATTTTTTACTTAAGCTTCTGTATTTTTCTTTTGTGGCATACCTTTACGGTTTCCATTTTGGGTAAACACCATAATTTCATTTTAGGAAGTGCGGACTACCGCCCCCTCAAAGTGATTTGATTCGTTAATGCCATATGTGGGATGTATAAAGGATGTATTTAAAGTTATTATATATGATGTATGTTACATATAAATGATGAATACAATTCTGGAATTAAAATATACATACCTCTTATTTTGTTTTAATTCCATTAATATGACATAGAAATGAAAGTAGCGTTCATGCGTACGTACGGCTTACTGTCTCCATGAACGGTGCATTTAATTTCTTACCTCTAAATGATTATGTAATATTATAAATACATGTATATTCTGGATATATATGATATATATGATATCCAAATCATGAATATCATTCTGGATATAATGAACCTTTGACCACACAAACAACATGTAATTGTAAGAAGTCCACTTTCGACTTAAGAACCAAATATCGACAAAACAAACATTATTAACTTAAATGATTAAATAATGTTTATAACATGGAAATAAGTGATATAAATGGAATAATTAACTTGAAAAAGGTTCTTAAGCAAGTATAAATTAACTCAAGTTTATTATTCAGGATGTTAAAGAACGATCGAGTCAAGTCGGACCCGAGGTAAGGGATCCTACTCCTCTCTTTCTTTTTAAGTACACTCTTTTATGTCATTCCTTTTAAGCTCATATTTATTGTGATTGGGATGTTATTTTATATTAATATTACTTTAATTTTTATGTTCATATGATTAGATACCCTATTTTCTCTCATCAATCCATTTTGGAAGTTTTTAGTGGCGCGGTTAGGCTGCCGAATTTTCGTAAGAGATCTAACATCTCTCTTTCTCTTTAAGTAATCTCCTTTATGTCACTTATTTTAAGCTCATATTTGTTATTATGGGGGATGTTATTTTATATTCCTCTTTCTGTAAATTTTATTTTAATATGATGAGAGACCCTATTTGATCTCATCAATCCATTTTTGGAAGTTTTAAGTGGTGCCGTTAGGCTGCCGAGTTTTCAAAAGGGATTTTTCATCTCACTTTTATTCCCGTGAGATTTATGCTACACTTGCCACATTTTCCTTTGAGTGGTGTATGTACTGCCCATTATTATAATAATTGTGTAATATACTTTCATTTATGAGTATTTACATCAATGTTGTATTTTCCTTCTTTCAATGGGTGTTTGTTTCGAAAGATACCCAAGTCGGTAAGGGAACCTTTCACCCTCCTCTTTTTAAAAGGCTTCTTTTGTTATGTATTTTAATTCACATACTATTATGTTGGGATATGTTCTTCTATATACTTATTGATGTAAATTTTATGTCCAAGTGATGAGATACCCTTTTTATCTCTCATCAACTCATTTTATGAATTTTGAAATGACGTCGTTAGGCTATCAAGTTTTTGCAAGGGAACTTCTTAACCCAATTTTGATTCTTGGGGATAAACTTGTAATCCTTGAATATGTAGTTCTATGAATATGTGTGAATAACATCTGATTGTTTTACACTTAATATCCACTTATATTTTGTGTATTCGTTTGTCACACATAATTATGTAATTGATTTATCC
Source organism: Viscum album (assembly GCA_963277665.1). NCBI lineage: Eukaryota > Viridiplantae > Streptophyta > Magnoliopsida > Santalales > Viscaceae > Viscum > Viscum album. The sequence continues at coordinate 844,676,565 of OY728128.1, forward strand.
TTAATCCAAGGATACCGTCTTTGTATGGGACTTCGTCTCAATCTCCTTTCATTGAGGAATATTTTTTTTATACACAACCTTCTTTTATACGGTGTATAAAACCCATTGACTTTTATGTTTATCCAAAAGGAATCTTTTTTATACAAAGCATTTTACTAAACGACAAAAGGGAATGTTTTTGTTGTACGTATGAGGCGACAACGACTTCTCCGCCGCCATGACCATTATTTGAGTTTCAGCTTCCTCTATAAGACATACCTTTGTTTTAAAAGAAAAATAAATACCATGTTTTACTTTTATTTTATTTTGGTATTGAAAATGGTTTTCATAATGTTTTTATATCAATGTGTTGTATTGATATCTTGTGATTGAAAGGTTGAAATGTTATGTTTCCTTTATGCATGTTTTATGTGATACGATTATGTTGAGTTTCTTGGGAATTATTATGTAGATGGGTGGTTCCATGATAAACTAAGGGCGGGTGAAACCGATATAGCTCTCCAATGCATTGGGTAACGTGAAGGAGTGAAACGTTAAGGTTTCTCTGAAGAGATTTATGGAATATACTGTGATGGGTATTCCAAACGTAACCAAGAGGGTTACTTCCTACGTAAGAATGTTATGAATGCCTCAAGTTAACTTTTATGTCTTATGATTTCCATGATTTATTCATGATTTTATGAGGTATGTTAAAGTTATTATGTTTTATGGGTAATGTATGATATCATTCTTATGTATACATGTACTTATGTTTCCTTTCTATATTTTTATATCCCTTACTAAGCTTTTTATGCTCATCCCAAGTCTTTGAAATGTTTTTCACAGGTCAAGGGAAGGGTACATGATATGATGACAATGTCAAGGTTGTGTCAAAAAAGAATCCATGTTTTATTTTAAATATGTTTCCGTTGATGGGAAAAATGAATACTATCTTTTATGTAACCACTTTGTTTAAATGTGGAATGTAATGCAAGTTTTATGATCTAATTCTCTAAAACTCTAAACCTGAAAAGATCCTCAATGTGTAATCTTGTAATAACTCAAGATTAAGTAAGGTTTAAGGCTGGGGCCTTATAGTTGGTATCAGAGGTCGGTTTAGATAACTTTAGAGGTTAGGGTATTCTCTAAGCACAAGTGACATTACCATAATGGTTAGGATTTCAGAAAGAGTCCTAGTTTTAGATAAAGTGAATGAGTAAGTATATCTTATTGTTTACCTTCCTCATTAGTACATTATGTTTTTGTTGATATACTCACACTGATATTTTTTTAGTGAATGGATGGATCCAGCAGGCACTAAAGAGAGAAAAGGTTTGAAAGAAACTTTGGTGGATCTCTGATTAAGATACTAGATAAAATGGGGGATTTAATGAGGAAACTCGTGGTTATTCTAAACCAACTATCAATGAGTCATGATCAAACACTTGAACCTTGGTATGATCTGTAATTCATCATGTAAGAGATGACCAATCGATGTGGAAGTTCAGGTAATAATTATAAAGGTAACCATTAGAGTTTATATGATCCTTACTTTTGAGGTAATTATGGGTTATTATATGTTATGATGGAAAATGAAAGGCATGAGATAAACTTGAGGTTAAAATATGTTATGATCATTTTTGAATATTTTATCTCGTTTTGGGGAATGTTTTAATAATTATATAGTTTTGGAAAAAGGACAACACGCAGACCATGTGACAACCCGTCGCGTCGGACAAATCTGCGGGAATCAAACCCACAACCAAAGTGCAACTGGTATTTATCGCCTACCACTGGACTACGTGAAGTCCCTGGTTAGTATGACTTATTCTTTTTCGTTAGGTGACTTTATGAATTAAGAGTTTGTTGATTTTGGGTTATTTATGAAAATTATTAACCTATCATGGAGGATATGTGATTAGGTTAATTTATTTTCAATACGATACTCTAGGATCAACTAATGTTGTTTGGAGATAAATGTTACGATTTAACTTGGAAGACTATCTGATTAAATCCTTCAAATATTTGGGTTTCAATCTTAGTTTGGTTTACTTTGAAGAATTTTATGGAAAAATTGTTTATCGAATGTTCCTCGATGAACTTTGGGTTTTGTTGGACAAATTTTGGAGATTAAGAATAGATTTTCTTTTTATAAAGGGTTATCCTTTTCTGGATTATCTGATCCTGTACTAACCTTTTTGGTTTTGGTTTTGGTTAGAGTCTAAAGACATGAGAATTATATAGTTCTCTTTTGTGGATAAGGTGATTCTCTAGAAATTGATTATTGTACTCTTAATGTGAACAAGTCTTCCTAAATACTCGTCTTTTGGAGAAAATATGAATTTAATTAAGGAATCTAGTAAAAGTTGAAAGTCTACATGACAAGTAAGTATGTTTCATTATGATTTTGTTAAGATCAAAAATAAATTCCCCAATGAAAAGTAACTTAAAACAAAAATGTTGTCTGTTAACTTTTCATACTGGGGAATCGAATACCATTTAACCCATCACAAGTTTATGATTTTCTTATGGTTAACTTTCTACTAGACATGTTTACTATCACTCTCCACCAGAACATGACCCTTTGTTTTTTCCTCCATGTCCATATTTTCATTCTTGGAATCCTAGTATGGGTTAACTCGAGTGACCTTTGTACTTATCTTTCTTTATTTTAAAGTGATTGTTTTACTGACTCTTGTTCCGATGTGGGATTTTCAATGATGTTTCCAAGCCCAATTTTAAAATTGCGAGGACGCAATTCCCAAAAGGGGGGAAGGATGTAACACCCCAGGTAAATAAAGAGTATGACATTTTCACATTTATCCATATTTGTGAATAAAATATTTATATAACTTTAAAGGTGACACTATGCTCAATGGCGTACCCAACACGCAACAACGAGTTTCTTGGGAATCTTACGTTGCACTCTAATAATAAAATAATATTATTTTAAATGGTGGTTAACGCCTAGCTGTTGTGATGGAGGGAATGTATAGAACTAACTACAAAATGATTATATATGTTTGTCAAATATTTTTACTTTTTACAATAAATGTTAGAGGATTAAAAATGTGAATGATTCCAATTTTAAGCGTAAACATTCTAATATTTTTTAAAAGGTCGATTAACCTCCTGTTGATGGCGAACCTCTTTTAAATCCACTTTTTGAAAATTTTATGTGTTATATTTCACAAAATAAAATTCTTCTTTAGAATCGGGACATAAAAATTTACTTTGTGTAAATCTTTGGTATTTTTCCGAAAAAGTTCAATTTTTAATGAATAGTGAAAAATGTTGTATTTTAATTAAAAACCTATTTTTAATCTAATTTATTTATATGATTAGATTAACTTTTGAATTGGTTTTAAAGTGAAATTAGAATATATTTTTACCATTTAATCAAATAGTGGTCATTGGAATTAATTTCACATTGAAATTTTACTTAAACTAGTGTCAATCTTTTGATATATATTGTTTCATAAAAACACGCTATTTGTTCTGACAGCGGGAATTAATTATTAAATTAATTAACATAACTTATATGTTTTGAATTTTTTTAAAATAGATATCATTTATGAGTTCGGAATATCAAATATAGCTTAGGGTGAATTTTTGGTATTTTTGTGAAAAACTTCAATTTTTGATGAATAGTGAAACAACTAAGTGGTAGTTAAAGAAACTGATTTTTCGTTTAAATGAAACTTTGCCACCTCTGTGTTTTGAATTTGAAAAATCCTACATACATGGTTGTCATTAAGAAGTAAAATTAGGTTCAATAAGATTAAAATATTTTTTTTGGTGAATAGTAACTTATTAAGTTTTTAATCGCGATTAGAGGTAATTAGTGTAGTTTAAGGTAAAAATAATGTTTTAATAATTTTAAATGACCTTGAAACACGTCATAACCTCATTGGATGTATCATGGAAGACCAAGAAAATCCATGGGTCAAATTGGGGACCCCATGGAGCCACTTTGGTTGGAAAATGACATAAATAACTTTTTATTTAAAGTTAAAATAAAAATGTCACAAGCATGAGATGTTTCACTAAAAAAAACTTGAAATGGGGTTACAAAAGTCATATTTTGGACTATAAATATTCATTACAAATATAAAAAGATTTCCTACATCATAGTATCTTTTATATAATTTTTAGACATTAAATAAATTAAATTATTTATGACATCATGATAATGCAGTGATGACCTCATTATTTAACGATTTAAATAAAATGGAAAGATAATGTAAACTCTAAGACCTAAACATGTCAAAAACCTATTTTATGGGTGGATTTATAATCCTTACCACCTTATCCTCTAAATACATCAATTTTGGACCTTTAAAATTCGAAACTCATTCGAAAAGAATGTAACATTTTGTAACTTTACAAGAGTGCCCCTCCTCTCCTCTTATAAAAGGCCCCCCACCTCTACCTCCTTACCCAAACATCCAATGCCTTTTTCTTAGACAAAACCTGCCCATTTTGTCTCTCCAAATCCCTCTATAACTCTTAGAAGCCTCACTTTGGTCAGAAGGCTTCCCAAGGAAGCCTTTGAGCTCAAACCAAAGGGAGTTACCCGATTTTAAGGTAATGTCTTCACTTGTGTTCTTTTGTTTTATTTTGCTTATCCAACCCCCTAAACTCTTTTTATTAATTTCATTTGTGAAAACTCCAGTATCTTAAATATACTAGGATGTTTTTATAAGAATCATTCTAGCTACACTTACACACACCTACATCAAATGGTTAAAGAACATACTCTTTCTGTTGATGGAGAATATTTGCCTCACGAAACGATGATTGTTCAACACTCATATAACACCTTAAAAGGTGGAAATTAAGATGTAACTATATTTATATATGATATATAATATTTTTATGTTTTACTTAAGCTTCTTTATTTTTCTTTTGTGGCATACCTTTACGGTTTCCATTGTGGTTAAACACGATAATTTCATTTTAGGAAGTGCGGACTACCGCCCCCTCAAAGTGATTTGATTCGTTAATGCCATATGTGGGATGTATAAAGGAAGTATTTAAAGTTATTATATATGATTTATGTTACATATAAATGATTAATACAATTATGGAATTAAAATATACATACCTCTCATTTAGTTTTAATTCCATTAATATGACATAGAAATGAAAGTAGTGTTCATGCGTACGTACGGCTTACCGTCTCCATGAAAGGTTCATTTCATTTCTTACCTCTAAATGATTATGTAATATTATAAATACATGTATATTCTGGATATATATGATATCCAAATCATTAATATCATTCTGAATATAATGAACCTTTTACCACACAAACAACATGTAATTGTAAGAAGTCCACTTTCGACTTAAGAACCAAATATCGACAAAACAAACATTATTAACTTAAATGATTACATAATGTTTATAACATGGAAATAAGTGATATAAAAGTAATAATGAACTTAAAAAAGGTTCTTAAGAAACTAGAAATTAACTCAAGTTTATTATTCATGATGTTAAAGAATGATCGAGTCAAGTCGGACCCGAGGTAAGGGATCCTACTCCTCTCTTTCTTTTTAAGTACACTCTTTTATGTCATTCATTTTAAGCTCATATTTCGTGTAATTGGGATGTTATTTTATATTACTCTTACTATAATTTTTATGTTCATATGATGAGAGACCCTATTCTCTCTCATCAATCCATTTTGGAAGTTTTGAGTGGCGCTGTTAGGCTGCTGAATTTTCGTAAGAGATCTAACCTCTCTCTTTCTCTTTAAGTACTCTCCTTTATGTCACTTCTTTTAAGGTCCTATTTGTTATGAAGGGGATGTTATTTTATATTCCTCTTGCTGTAAATTTTATTTTAATATGAAGAGATGCCCTATTTGATCTCATCAATCCATTTTTGGAAGTTTTATGTGGTGCCGTTAGGCTGCCGAGTTTTCGAAAGTGATTTTTCATCTCAATTTTATTCCCGTGAGATTTATGCTACATTTTCCACATTTTCCTTTGAGTGGTGTATGTACTTCCAATTATTTTACTCATTGTGTAATATAATTTCATTTATGAGTATTTACATCAATGTTTTATTGTCATTCTTGCATGGGGTGTATGTTTCGAAAGATACCCAAGTCGGTAAGGGAACCTTTCACCCTCCTCTTTTTAAAAGACTTATTTTGTTATGTCTTTTAATTCACATACTATTATGTTGGTATATTTTAATTTATATCATTATTGATGTAAATTTTATGTCCAAGTGATGAGATACCCTTTTTATCTCTCATCAACTCATTTTCTGAATTTTGAAATGACGCCGTTAGGCTGTCGAATTTTTGCAAGGGAACTTCTTACCCCAATTTTGATTCTTTGGGATAAGCTTGTAATCCTTGAATATGTCATTATATGAATATGTTTGAATAACATATGATTGTTTTACACTTAATATCCACTTATATTTGGTGTATTCGTTTGTCACACATAATTATGTAATTGATTTATCCGAAATCCAAGGATATCGTCTTTGTATGGGACTTCGCCTCAATCTCCTTTCATTGAGGCATATTTTGTTTTATACACAACCTTCTTTTATATGGTGTATAAACCCCTTTGACTTTTAAGTTTATCCAAAAGGAATATTTTTATACAAAGCATTTTACTAAATGACAAAAGGTAATGTTTTTGTTGTACGTAGGTGGCGAAATGACTTCTCCGCCGCCGTGACCATTATTTGAGTTTCGGCTTCCTCTACAAGACATACCATTGTTTTAAAAGAAAAATAAATACCATTTTTTACTTTTATTTTATTTTGGTATTGAAAATGGTTTTCATAATCTTTTTATATCAATGTGTTGTATTGATATCTTGTGATTGAAAGGTGGAAATGTTTTGTTTCCTTTATGCATGTTTTATGTGATACGATTATGTTGAGGTTCTTGGGCATTATTATGAAGACGGGTGGTTTCATGATAAACTAAGGGCGGGTGAGCCCGATATAGATCTCCAATGCATTGGGTAACGTGAAGGAGTGAAATGTTAAGGTTTCTACGAAGATATTTAGGGAATATACTGTGATGGGTATTTCAAACGTAACCAAGAGGGTTACTCCCTATGTAAGAATGTTATGAATTCCTCAAGTTACCTTTTATTCTTATGATTTCCATGATTTATTCATGATTTTATGAGGTATGTTAAAGTGCTTAAGTTTTATGGGTAAAGTATGATTTCATTCTTATGTATACATGTACTCATGTTTCCTTTCTATATTTTTATATCCCTTACTGAGCTTTTTATACTCATCCCAAGTTTTTGAAATGTTTTTCACAGGTCAAGGGAAGGGTACATGATATGATGATAATGTCAAGGAAGTTTCAATAAAGAATCCATGTTTTATTTTAAATATGTTTCCGTTGATGGTAAAAATGAATACTATATTTTATGTGACCACTTTGTTTAAATGTGGAATGTAATGAAAGTTTTATGATCTAATTATCTAAAACTCTAAACCTGAAAAGATCCTCAATGTGTAATCTTGTAATAACTCAAGATTAAGTAATGTTTAAGGCTGGGGTCTTATAATTGTGGCCACTTTCTAAACTTGTGTATTGTTTAGGGACTTGGCATAAGGTCTCATTCCAGTTATTGTTCCTATCAGTCGCAATGGTCATGTTTGGTGACTCCTTGTGATGTCACATGCTTGTTTGACTATAAAGGTGAAGGTTGTGTAATCATATGAGAGTATATGTTATGTTGGGAATATGTATCCCTTGTAAAAATTTAAAAATCCTCTATTTTAGAGGAAGGTTTTTATATGCATCCTTTAATTCTATTGTTTCTCACCTAAAGAAACAAGGTGTGATGTGTGTGAATTATTTATGACCTTGTTTCAGTGAAATTTTAGGTTAGGGTAAATCAAATTTGGAATGTGTTATGTCTTGGTAAACTTATAAGGGATTACGGTGTAGTTGTTTGTATCACTTGAATAAGAAGTTCTATTCAGGTGGTTTCCAAAGCCTAACTACGAGGCTGAAGATGCTTCAATCATTTGAGCTCCAGCCATAGGTCCTAGAGAGAAGCTGATACATAGTCATGGGAAATCCTAGGGTTGTTCAAACCATTTTACAAAGGCCTATACTCAGTAAGAATGATAAGAAGCGTTTAAACCTCTGGTTCCACTATATTATTCTAGTTGTTCCCATTTGGTGGTAGAGGTGGGAGGAACTCGTTTCCATGTTGTAGTCTAAGTTCATACTTTCCCCCATTGGGTTTGACTAGGTATTTGGAGAAAGGTTTTAAGTTTGGCTAGATAGGTTGAGTTCATGGTTTGCGCATGGTTAGTAGTGACCATTACCCAGAAAACCATGTAGATAAAAGGATCCCCACAGTTAGTGCATGGTTTCCCAAACCATGCGGACTAACCTTGCGGCCTTCCCAACTCTTTAAATTTTGGGGTGTTTCTGTATCGACCCATGCTGGTCAGTTAAGATGGTTGGTTCTTATTGTGGGGAGACCCACTATGAGTCTTACATAATTTCTTTTGTAAATGACTGATGGAAGTATACACCTTGAACCGGGGAGTTGGTTCAAGCCTCCCCCTTTTACTATCCCGAATCTATCTCAGGAAAATATAAGTTGCCTCTTATGGTGGGGAGACCATTTGTGTCTCCCAATCCTAGTAACTCAGATTGGTCCTTGGACTTGGCCTGGTGGGAGGTAGTCTTATTCAAAGCTCTCTAACTACCAACATCTTCCTGGGGTAAATGTTGGGATTAGAGAGTTCCTAACGGTTTAGTTAAAGAAAAGTAAGTGTAACATTATTCGTTGTAGTTGTTCATCTAGGTGGATTACTTGAGTCTTGTTCATATATTATTTTAAGAGTTTCCTTTTAGGTATAAAGTCTGATATTTCTTGATAATTTCATGAAATTGATGTAAGTTTTCATTTGTGAGAGTATTTGTTCCTTACTTGATCACTAGAGGTGTTTTGGCCTTTCAGGGGTGGACCGAACTTGGCGAAGGAGTACATTTCTAGTCTATCAGTTGGGTTTGGTTTTTTTCTTTTGGCCTTGTTGTGGCTTTCTGGGGGTAGAAAGTTTTATGGTGGGGATAATTGTCACATCCATGACTTCTTTTAAAGGATTTTTTCATTTAATTTCAATCCTTGATTTGTTATGGGGGTTTTCCTTGAATTTTGGTGGAAATGGTGGGTTTTCAAAATTTGGGCCAAACAGTCAGCCCATTTCTAGATTTAAAAATAAATATTTTTTATTTTATAACTCCTTAATTTATCAACATTTTACCCTAATTTCATTTCCCAATTAGAATAACCTAGTATATTAAAACCACCATATCCATTTGGACATCCTATGAATCCATAATAATGATGGATTTGGGTTTTTTATTAAGGTGTCGGGCCAGCCCAAAAGCCCATTTCCTACTTTAAATATTTGTTTTAATTCTTTAATTTCTATTTCAAATTTAATGTTTTTTCAGTAATTCCAACTCTCACTCGATACCATATAACCAGGGCGCGACCCCATTTTATCCTCCCCAAATTTGAAGCTCAATTGAATCACGAATTTGGGAGAAACATCTCTAGATTTCACAAATCTCCCATATTTGAAGAGGTAAATTGATTATTTCATAACTCCGTCATTTTTTACTCTTTTTCTTCCATTATAGTTTCTACATGACCTCATTATCCTTATTTTAATCTAAAATCCATTTATGGTTGTTTTGATATTTAGATACTGGTGTATTTGGGTTGATTTCTTCAAGATTTATTTGGGTAAGTGTTTCTATCATCATTTACTTCCTTCTCCTCAGGGTTTCCTTCCTCTTTCATGAATTAATAGAGAGTCCAGAAGTTAGGGTTTATACCTAGGGTTTGATTTGGGGTCTTTATGGTGAATGATTATGGTTTAGGGTTTGTTTTCACTTTCTTATGGTGCAACGAAGGTGCGGTTGAGGTTTCTAACCAAGATTGAAGGGTTTTGACTCAAAAGGTAGGAAGTTCCATGTGTGACCAATTTTTTATGAGTTAGCTTGCTATATTTACTGGTTTTAATGTTCTTCATTTGCCGCTTGTGGTGTGAAATTTTTTTTTTATGTATTTTCTTAAGTGTTTAATTTTATAGTTGCATTACGGCTTGAAATTGGGTGCTTTTCATGGGTGAATCTTTTGGTAATGTTTGGGTGTATTTTATAACACATGAAAGTGACTTATTGATGTTTAAAGGGAATTTTAATTATGGTTTTCTAATTCCATAGTGTTATTTGGGCCTTTTAATGGTGTTTTTAATGGGTTCAAGGTGTAAAACCATGTTGTACTTCTTGGAAGTGATTTATGAAAATGTGTGTTTTTCATGTGTGCCTTTTGTGGTGTTAATTGAGGTATTTTTATAACACTTGTGGGTAGTTTAATAAATATTTTTAGGTCTGAAAATTATGTTATATATTGGTATTGGTATGATTTTGGAATTTAATGAGAGATTTTAAATGGGTTTTTGTACAAAGCATAGTTACACCCCTTGGGTTTGTTTTATGAAAATTGTGAATGTTTTGTTTGGTTAAACAAAAGTGGGAGAAAGGGTGTATATGTACTATTTCGTGGGTGTGTTCAACTAATATGGGTTTTTTATAGTTAAGGTGATTATTTAAGATGTAAAATATTTTTGTAGAATGTTTTATAAAGTGATGAAATGTTTTAGCAAATGGAAAGAGGGCCATGAAACAAGGTTGTTGGCTGTTTTGTGTGGGTGTGTTGTGAAAAATGAATTTTGTTGATGAAAGAAGTGATATATGATTTTTGAGTGGGCTATTATGTGAGTTAGAATGTCTTGGAAAGTTTTTATAAATTTTTTTAAAGGATTTGTGGAAGTGTTAAAGAAATGTGAAAAGTTTTGTGGGCTATTTTTGTTGTGAGTATGATTTCAAAATGCTTTTGAATGAAAAATTAGATTTTGTGACTTGTGTGATGTACATGTAGGATATTTGGTAAACTTGTGATGTGTAAATGATATTTTCATGTTCAAAGTATATTTATTAACTTGTTAAACCTATTTGAGTACAAGGGAATCCCAAGTATCTAGGTGAGTGGACGTGTACTAGTATGCTAGTGAATCCGTGGGGTTTGGCCTAAATTTCACATAGCAAGATTGATGCTTACAATACTAACTAAACTATGATGACGACGATTGGGGACCACTAGGTTATGGGTATTTTTCCTACTAGTAGCTCATGCACAAGAAAAAATATTGTTATGGTTACTCTCATCGAGATATGAGGTACCTGGGACCCACAATGAGTTAATGCCTAGGGGTTATTTCCTATTGCTTGTGCTCATTAGTTACTTTGTGCTTACTGTTAGCATACAATATCGTTGGCTGGAAAATTAAGTAGTGTTGAAATTATTTTTAAAAGTGATGATTCTTAATGATATCCCACTTGAAAACTATTTTAATTTTTAAGTTTCATCTTTTAGAAATTGTAACTAGCATATCCTATTTATTAAAATTGCAAGATTTTCGTCTTTGAATGTTTATCACACGGAATATCTTAGTCGTGGAATCCTAATGGGAATTGGAACACACCCTACTTAAACCATTGGGTGTAAGTAGAATTGGTTAGTTTTGTTGTCACGGGATGGGTATAATTTTTAGTGCCAGTGGTTCGGGTTTCTAGTAGGTCTTTGGTGGTGAAGTTTTGTGGAGATGGCTTGAGGGAGGTGCCCCTTGCCATGGGGGTTCTTGGGATGTTTTATTTTGGTTTTGTACCTTTTTAATAGTCTTGGTGAGTTGTTTTTAACTATATAATTTAGTTCTAAATTTTTATAAAATATTGTTTGGTTTGAAATATCCAGATTCATTTTATTGGATTCGTTTGTTGTTTTATGTTTATAAACTCTGGTAAATCATTCCCAATTCTCATTTTATGATTTTGGGGAACTTGTGCCAACCTATAGGGATCAAGAATTCCCTTAGATCCTTGTCACGGGCTAGTTTTGGCACCGGTTTCGGTGGTGACCATATTTGGTTCATGACACTAACTTTCTCAAATGGTTGAGATTTTGAAATGAAGGGAGGGGGAACCTTTTTATAGACTCAAATAACCATTCATTAAAAATCATTCAACTCCATCCTCTATGAGAACAAGAAATACATTTTATCATGGAATTCCTTCCTTTAATGCATCTTCCTTCAATCACTAAGCTTTACAATCTTATATCCTATTGCACATGTAAGCTTCTTACATGCCTACCACTATGCAAAACTCCTTTATCAGGTACAATTTCAGAAATTACACATTCGTTTTTCTCTAGCCATACTTTGATGCGGTGATCCCTAGTCATGAATTGTAAAAACATTTAAAATAAACATCACCCTTGTGTGCAACATTGTAATTTTACATGGAATTAATTCCTTCACCAAAAACACATTTTTCTATCCACCAGATTTTAGACTAAATTTTTTTGGAAAACATTGGGAAAAAAATCTCCTTTTATACACATGTTTTTTTACATCCTCTAATGAATCCATACCTTTTATTACCCTTTTATTAATAATTCCATGTTAATATCATGTTATTAGTAATAACCACTTTTTTCATATATGTTTTGATTTATTATTTTCATTTATATTACTTTGATCATGTCTTATCATATCCATAATAATAATAATTATATAATTATAATATTTATACAGAAATTATACTTTTAATACTAATCATGATATATGGTTCTTATTAATTAATTATGTACGATCATGGAGAGGGTATCCCATACATATTCATGAGTAACGTTTCCAATTTTTAATTACTCATTATAGAAAGGATTTAAGTAATATATTATATTTATATAGTGATAATAATATCGTTAATACAATTTTTTTATTTAAATATATTTATATATATCATACACAAGGCATGGTGATAAAAATAGAGTCACATCGCTTCGTGAAGGCAGTAGTCTACGCGTACAAGAACGAAATTATCATCATTCAGTGAGAGAAATGGTATGAAATTAAAGTATATATTATCTTCTCAGAATGAAAAATATGTCATAAATATAATAATTATGTAATGTGTATCAATATTCTATATCCTTTTATCTTCTTTGTAAAAGGTATCACAACACTTTGTGTGGATGTCGTTAGTCGGAATGGACCGAAGGCCTTAATTTTTTATTATTTTTGATAATTAACCTTTAAATTGGTGATGTGGAACCCTTAAAAGGAACGAAGGATTAGAGACAATTAGATGTCCCATAGGTCTTAGAGGGAATCACCCAGAAAGGAAAACTTGGAACTGCTCCTCCCCAGCATATGTCAGGATATCAACAATCTACTTTCATAGGGCTGGTCAACTAACTGTCCTCTACAAAGCTGCACAGACCTGGAATCGATGGAAAAGCCATAACCTCTCATTCTTCCAAATACGGTTAGCTCTACTCTAGTGAATGCGTCTTCCCTAAATCCTCATCTAAAGACTTGTTCCTTGTAGTCAAACTAGTACATCTGAATTTAAGTGGCATGAAGGCCTAGGGTGTCCCTAAGGCCTTAAGGTGGCCCAAAGGCCTTGAGAATCAACTGGACCAAAGGTCTTGGGTGGCCCAAAAGCCTTTCATGACCCAAGGCCCAAACTGGTGGCCCAAAGGCTCAAATGTATGAATAGTTTTGGATACTACAATATCGAACAGTACCTGCTATAGTAGCCTGCTATAGAACTGAGAATATTATATAATCATAATTTGATGGGAGTGGATACTGTTGTAGATAATTAACTTAACATAAAAAATCTTAGTATATATAAGATACTGAGAATATTAGACAATCATAGTTTAATTATAATTTTAAGGAGGTGTAAAAATAAATAATATAAAAATAGGCTTGGAAGCACGTTTCCTCTTCTTCAGGTAACCTTCTTAGCTTTGTACCGAAATCCTTTTGAGGTAGAATTAATGACAAAACTAAGGATTCTTAGATGAGAGGATAGAATATGGGATGTGATTTGGGATGGTATTGGCTTGTACAAAATGTTTTGAAGGAATGAAGAATATAATATATGGGGTGGGCTTTCATAAGTGTGGTGAGTGACACATATGTGTTTATTTGAAAAGAAAAAGATATACACCTATTTTCCTCATGAAAATGGTTTGAAAATGGATTATTCAAGAACCTTATACATTATAACGCCAAAATATTGAAATGAAATTTATTTTAGATACGTTTTTTAGTCATTTTAAATATTATATAATTTTTTAAGCTCAGGTAATCTCATTTTTACCTTAACCGCTGTAATCAATTTTTATTATTTTCACAAATCATTTACGTAAAAAATTAATTTAAACTTATAAGATAATATTAATTATTATGATTCCGAATAAAGAATCCATTTTTCAAATTAAATTCATAGAAGTTGAAAATATTAATTTAAAAGTAATCTTGCGGAAGTGATGTGAAATCAGGTTCTTAAAGAGAAAATGTTCAGATGTTTACAATGTTTTTATATCAAATTTCAATATGGAATTTATTATAATGAACTAAATTGGAATAACAAAAATATAAAAAAAATATTTTTTCTTTAAAACCAATTGAAAATATAATTTATCTTTATAAAAAACTGAAACAAAAAGGTTATTTTCCATTAAAAATTTATAGTTTTCACTATTCTTCAGAAAATGATCCTTTTCTGAAAATTATCAAAAATTAACCATAAGATAATTTTTATATTCAGATCTAAAAAATTAATTTTATTCTTAATTTTTGTCTAAAAGTTTCAAACAAATTAAAATAAGTGCTCAAAAAAGAAAACATAACAATTTTATTAAATATATCTTTAAGCATAAATGTGGATTTATTTTTATCTTTTGTCTAGAAAACATAGAAGATGAATTTATAAGAGTTTATTGAAAATATACTATATAAATATCATTAAAAGAATTATCCAAATGTGGTTTGTTTAATTTATTGAGGTAAAATTTATTTGTTATCATAAAAACTATTTTTCAGAAAAATATTTCTTTTATTTTCAAATACTTTTTATTTTTTTTAATTAATTGATCACAAAAAAATATCATTTTATATACATGTGTAAACCATATATTTTAATGATTTATTTAATCTTATTCATACCATCCATTCCAATGGCTTGGTGGGAACATCATAATAAATAATAAAATTTTAATAATATCTTTCATTTTGTTTAAACAAAGTGTCACGTGTAATGAAAGATAAACTATGTGTTACATGTAATTAAAGCTAAGATCAATGATACATGTAATAGAATCTATACTTTATATTGCGTGTAATGACAAATATATAAAATATTACATTTATTTGAAATAATATGTCACAAAATATTGGGATGTTACAATACTACTTTATTTCATAAATATATAATATTAAATATATATTATATATATACACCATAATGTATAAAATATTACAAATGGATAAAAAAAACAACAAAACATTTCAGTATAATTTGAGTGTCCATTAGGCCATGTTTTCTTTCAAAGAAAAAACCCGTGAAATGCACATTAAACATAAACAAATTAATTGAATTTTATTATAATTTTCTAATATATATAGAGAATATTCAGAGATAACTCTGTGAATAATTAATTAAGGAAATAAGAGTAATTTATAGGAATTATAAATATGATATCATCGTTGGAATAGTAATATGGTAATTAAAATAGTAACATATCCATTAGAAAAGTAACTTCATCATTAGAATTGTAAAATACCTTATAAATATCATTTAATATGAATAAAATATATAAGTTAAAATATTACAGTTCTATAACATAAATATTCATATTAAGAAACTCAAAGAAAGTTTATGTGAATATTTTTATTAAAGAGTACTCTAATTTATTTTTTGAAACCCTTAATTTTTTATTAATAAATAAATATTAAAAATATATAAGCTAGAAATGTTAATTTGATAGAATATCTTTCATTTTTGTAATTTTTACATAAAAATTATTCAACATAATTTTTTGGTAATTTCTTGAAAAACATGAATTTGTTAATGAATAGTAAAAATACATTTTTTCAAATATGACATGTTATATGACATAGTATTAATTTAATAATTAAATATTAATTTATAAAATATTTTGAGTGAGTTAAAAAATTATTAATAATATAAATAATGTATTATAAAAATAAACTCTATTTAAAAACAAAAAATTTAATTCTAAAAAAAAAGATAAAGTATTCCATTAATTTTTTTTCAAATTTTCTCCCTTTAATTTTTATGCACTTATAAATATAGTAGTTTATGAGTTTAAAATTTATAAAAAAAATATATTTGATAAAATAATATTCATATTCCCAAATAATATGATTATTATAATAATTACTCTTGAAATAATATTTATTAAATTTTTTAACTGAAAATACACTAATCCTTCAAGAATAAAACCCTCCACTAACCCCATAGAAAATCACATCACAAATCCATTCAATTTAAATATGTTTTATTATTTACCATCTCTTAAGACAAATTAGTTCCTAATTGATTATTTATTCTTATCTCACTCTAATCCTTTATGGTGTTACACCATTAGTAAAGGTGTAAACAGTAAGGATGGGGTAACATTCCTTAGTTTTCCATTTCATTATTCACATACCTTTATATAGTCTCATATTATTATCTAATCAAAATATACTAAAATTGATTAATTAGTAAATTATCATGATATTAATCACATTATTGTACTATAAAAACATTATTCACAGTACATGTATACATAGTATCTCTCTCCCACCCACTTTTTGACAATATCCTATTAATGGATGGTTTACCACATATGAGGATAAAGTCAATTATTTATGTATAAACCCATTAATGGTTAATTAGTATAGTTTATATATATATAATTTTTATAAATATTGAAATATAGTTAATATAAACTATTTCTAATGTTTATATATTACTATTATCTTCCTCTTTTATGCATCCCCTTAATGGTCAGTTTACTAATTATGAGGATGTTATCAATTATCTATATATCACCACCATATTTGAGAATCATCATTACTAATGAGTAATTTATAAATACGTAAATTGTTTTATTTTTATGTTTCAATATGGAATTTGACTAATAAATATATAAGAATGAATGAAAACTATAAATTCAAAATGAAAACTTAATAATTCAAAAAAACATATCCATAAACAATTTATCCCCAATGAAATGTTAATAACTAAATTCCAATGACAGTGATTGATCAACAATGAAATAGATGAATGTAATATACATATTTATTAATTTTTTAATAATTATAGAGGTTAAAACATGACAACCAAAATGGTAACTAACGTAAGGGGATTCATATGTTAATATCATCTCTTTAGATTATTCATCCTCTTGTTAAACTATTTTATTTTATGATGTGTGAATAATTTTTATAACGACTCTTTATACATTTTACATTTAATTTTGTACATTTACATATAAATTCAACTTTTAACAATTGATTAATCTGTTCAAGTTAAATTACCATGCTCGTAAGGGGACTCTCAAACTCAAATTTCTCCTATTAAAATTTTCTTGATTTCTCTTTATTTTCCTCTCGATTCTTATAATTATTCAATAAATCCCATATAAACTTATTTTATTTAATTTTATCCTTATTTATTTAGGGGATATGAATGTTTTATTTATTTTTTCAGATGAATTGTTAGAAACCTATATTGATTAATAATAAAGATTTTATTTTTGAATCATCACATTTATTATTATTTTCTTTTTCAATCTATTTATTAACTATTTTCTCATAGTTTATAATAGAATTAATTTATAAAATGATTTTTTAATTTATTATTTTTTGATTCACAAAGTTTATTCAATTTCATATTCCACACAACATAATTATGAATCTCATTATTTTCTCATGGTATTATTTTATATATATGATTGATATATGTTCCCTTTCTATGTGAAATACATTATTATTATCATATTATGATTTAATGTGTTATCCTGAAATTATATATCTCACTAATGAATTAGTGAATGTATTATATATCATGATATCATAATTCATAGAAATTACAGAGTAGGCTTTATTTACAATGTTTTTTATAGGGTTGATTTTATTATCTTGGGCCATAATGCTATGATGTAACGGATGTAAGACTTGAATTATGTTAATGATGATTATTCATGTTCCACATTTTGGGACTTATAATTATTATAATTTCTATCCTATTTTTATGATATGATGATGACAGTTATACTTTCTTGTATACTTATGATGTTTCATATCTGAGGTTGTAAACTATTATTCCTTCCCTTAAGGGTATTATTTTCACCCCTTCTTTAATGTATATCCCTATGCGATTACATGTATTAAGAGTATTATGAAATATACTAAGAATACTATGATTAAGGATAAAAATAAAATGTATTGTTATATATGTATTCATGGTTTGTAGACATTATTTTCTCAATAAACTGAACGTATCAATATTTATTATTGAATTACTATAAATATTTTTATTAAAAATGATGTAATTACCATGTATGTTAGGTTCATGTTTCTATAGTCTAGTTCTTACCAACTTGGATTATGAGAATAGATCAAAACCGTTATAGTTTTATTCTCGTATGACTTTATAAGAATATAGAAATAAATACCCAAGGTATAGTTAGTTCATTTTATTTCATCAATTCAATGATATATTGTTAAATTTATTTATTCTTACATATGTTGTGATACTATTAAATACACATGAACTTATGATATATTGGTTGGGGTTTGGTAGTGGCATGCTATTGAGTAATTTTTAATCAATATTTACTTATATCCCCTTGTGATATGTGTAGATGAAATTGTTTTTGAATAGGTTTCATGGATGATGGATCCTGGAGCTATGGATATTGGTAATTTATTAGGTTAGTGGTGGTTTTCTTACATCAGGATAGACCTGAGGATTATTTTGGGTCTTCTTTTTTCGATATCTTGTATATAGTGCTGCACTTTTCTTAAGTATTTTACATGTTTGTTTTTCTGAATTCTTTTTTAAACATTATATAAAATAAATAGGAATATTTTTTACATGATTATTCTCATATATCTCAAAGTGGATTCATTTTTATTTTATCTTATATTTTTATAATGATATTTTATTTGAGAAACCTGAATCTATTTTCAATCCCCTAATTAATGTTTTATAGTGTGCACTAATATTATATCATTAGAAAATTGGAAAATAAGATTAAAGTGTAACATTGGATAATTTTTTTGTAATGTTTATTTAAATAAGGGATTAAAATAAGTTTAAACAAAGTTAAATTGAATCTAAAATAGATTTAATTAGACAAAATCAATAATTAAAATGAGAAATAGAAAGTAAAACTGATTAAAATAGATAGATTTGAGATAAAAAATAGAAAACATTAAAACCTTAAGAAACCCCCTTCATCATTGTCTAAAAATTTTACGTAGTTTAATTCAAAAACTCTCACTCAAATAAGTCCAATTTCACATATAATAATTCATAGAAACCAAATAAAGAGCTCAATATGGGTGTTGATCTCTTTATAAAAGTGATTCAATTACCTAATGTTCTTAGAGAACCAAAATAAATTGATCACATTATTCTCAAATGTGATACCCCTATTTATATGTTTAAACAGAAATAACAAAAAATCTTAAATTAAAAAGTTTTAAAAAATAAATAATAATTTTGAATAAAGATTCATTAAGAAAGAAAATTACCAACTTTATTTTAATGTATTTTTTTAGAGTAATTAAAAAGTTTTTTAATGATTTGAAAATATTAGTTGTTAATATTACTTGGATCCCCACTATTGAATTCTACTTGGTAGTTCATCCTAATATGTATAGATTATCATTATCCAAAACACACTTCTCTACCTGACTAAATCCTACTAGTATAATATATTGTACAACTGTGGCCACTCTCACCCTTGAATATAAGTGGAGACCCATATTTATAAATATTATTTCAGGCATATTTTTCCTCCAATCCCATCCATTAAATCTTAGTTCATATTTTTCCTATAATGTAGAATAATATTCTAAGGCCATTAAAAATGTTTTTTTATCTATGTCTTGGAGTTTCTTAAAAAAAAGAGGTATATTGGATATGTTTTTTAAAAAATATTTTAGAATAACTATGGTAAAATGTAACACGCAAATATCCCATAAAATAAAAATATGTTCGATAGCATTTTCGACATGATACCCTGATCTTCAATGACCCAGGATATATATACATATATAACCATTATAATATAGACATAAAATTGGAGGGTATGTGTAACGACCCAAGCTATTATAAATAAAATTCCCCTTAACTTTTTATAAAATGTATTATTATTTAATATATTTATAGAAAACACATGAACTTATTTTTTGTTGTTATTCCCATTAGATTAAATTTTCCATTAAGAATCATTATCATTAATAATATAATTTTTGAATAGTGATCACTTGAAAGGTATAAATATAAGGATTTAACAAATATATTTGTCACAAACAAATGTTGCTGTGGACTCAAATATTTAGATCAAACCATATGAATCCCATTTATTGAAGATTTTGAGGGAGATGAAAAATCTAGAATTTTTTCTTGACCAAGCCCAGACTGAGATCCAATAACTTAAGCATGAGTGTAATTGTTTATGGGAGTAGTTCATGCTCATCAAGATCATGACCCAAACCTTGTTCACCGAATTCCCCCATGAAAGTCCCATCATCACACACCTCACCTTTAGGGAATTTTCCAGTGTATTAAGTTGATATGTAATAAGACCATATCAATACAAGTATATATATTATTTTTTATACAATAATGTATATATTTCCATCCTATTATTGTTTATTTATAAATGATTTTTATTTTGATCCAATAAAACACAAATAGTCTGGTAGGTTAATATTAAAATTCAATTAAGATATCAATTTTGAGGAATTAATGGATTTTTGAAATAAATAATATTTTAATAATAATAATATTATTAAATAATGTTTATTAAATATTAATGAACATATAATTTTTATGATGTCAAATGTAATTTTTATAATGGTTCAAAACAATTATTATAAAAAACCATTCATTTTTAATAAATGGTGGTTTTTATTTTAAAAGATAAAATTCATAGATTTAGAAAATATTGTAGATAAAATGAATATCATATTATGAATTAGGACATCAAGATTATCCAATGATGAATTTTTCATAATTCTCTTAGAAAGTTTAATATTTTGGTAAAACTTAAATACCATTTAAACATACTTTGTGTTTTATGACATCATAATGTACCAAAAGTGATGCAATAAGTAATATAAATAGAACCAGTGACCAAATTTATGTTTTAAATTTAAAATAATGTTATTTTATGTTTATTTTATTTATTTTTCAAATCCATTCTGAATCCTCCAATACTTTTAATATGTTTTAAGATTTAAATTTTCTTAAGAGTGTGACTCACCTCCACATAACCAAGGATAATATTCTAATAAGTTTTACTGTTGGACTCCTAAAATATAAAAACCAATCCCATTTTTCAGAATCCCTGGGAAAAACCGTGGTATGGTTTGTGGTTTTTGTTATTGTATTATGTGGAGTCCAAAAGAGAAATAATAATAAAAACCATATTTTCGGATATTAACCCACTAAATCTCAAATTTAAATTCAGTTAAACTATTTTGAGCACTTCCACTCTATTCTATAAAATTCATAGTGTACACTGAAGGAGACCCAAAGATCTCATGAATCCCCTCCGATTCCTTTGGATTCACACACTCAAGAAAGGGAACTTCCACTCTCCTCTTTTGTCAAGAACTTCTTTTATGTATTGTATTTTACGTTTAATTTTCTTATGATGGGATATGATATTACATATTCCCTTTAAAATAAATTTTATGTATAAATACAAAATATTATTTTCACTCTAATGAATCCTCCCATGATCCTTTATGTACACCCATTACCATGTTAATATTTCGAAAGGATTCATTTCTCTAATTGGGTTTCTTATTTATATTATACCTTCAATTTTAAAATTTATAATGTTGGGATATGACTTTCCATGTCTGTAATACTTCCCATAATATTTTAAAATAGTTAGAGACCCCTTTCTCTCTCATAAACCATTTTTATGAATTTTTATGTAACACAGTTATGATAGTGAAATTTCAACATGATTTTCTATGCCAAAACAATTGTGTAGTGGATACCATAGCCATAATTATATCAACTGTATTCGTATTTATGGAGATATAATTATTGATTTAGGAATTAACTGTATTTATTCCACATTCCCTTATTGTGGAATAAATTATAATGATGAATAAATCCACGTTGTTTGATCTATGTGGCACACTAAAGCATGAGAATGAAATGATTATGATGGGTGAACCCAAATAGCACTTTAATGCATTGAGTAATGTTTAGTATCACAATATTTCATGTTGATAAAGGTTGTACCATATTCTGTTATTGTACATTGTCCACCATTA